>CM076575.1:958892255-961528430 GCA_034641835.2 Pinus albicaulis
ATCCATGAAATTTCTCTTTGACTGATTAGATTGTCATTTGTTGAACCAAGGAGGTCTTATTTCGATCTTGCTCTTTGCCTAAGACTATGCAAATCTTGTTTTCAAAGTGCCCAATAACTTGAAGTACTGTGTTTAGGCGTTCCAGCATAGTAACTTAAGTTGTATGTCTCTCTTAGTTGTTTTCCCCAAAGTCTGATAGCCATTTCCAAAATTTAGAGGGTGATATATCTCTATGCATGGCTTGAATGTTTATTTCTATGTATTGATTAGCTTATAGTTACATTTCTCATGATTAATGGTTTGCCCTACCATGTTTATGTCAGCTATTAAACTAGTTATGCTTGAAATCCTTTGTTGTTCCCAAACTTGATGTCCATTTTGTTCCATTTTACCCAAAGATCCTTTCTACCTCGAATCAAATCGACCCTTCAACAGCCTTGTATCACTGTCTGATAGCTTTCTAGACCTTTTCGACCCCATAGCTCAGTTGATCTAACATTCTTTTTACCTATCTTATATTTTTGATCAGTTTCATCCCTCACAACCAAAAAACCAAAACCAAAAAACCTACTTCATAACTAGCCTAAAATTAGAACACAATAAGCAAACCACACAGATATCCCTTACACATATAGAGAGAGCCCTCTCTGAGTCCAGGAAGGCTAGGTCCTTGGTATCCAAAGCTTGGTTTGATGTTACACTATCATTTGTCTTGCCAATAAGCCAAATCACGGGACCCTAACATAATGGCGATCACGGTGGGACTTTGAGTCAAAACATCCTAGGTATCCCTTAGGAACTCTCAAAATATCAGTCAAACTTAGAAGAGTAGAATCTGGTTGTGTCACCATCCTAGCAAAATGATGACTCAGTTGTAGGAAACTCTTACAAACCTTAGGACTACATAAAAAACTCCAAATAAAAACCCCAAAAACCCCCTCGTATTGGTTTTTGTCGTATTGGTGGTGGACCATATACATATACCTCAAAACAACCAAAAGTCCACCCGTTTACCCACTCAGGCCCAGAGGTCATTGTAGGCCTTACTACTTTACTAAACTCTAGGCTACTATCCGACTGAGCCACCTCATCGCCACACTAACGTAATGGTGATCACGGTGGGACCTTCTGAGTTAGTGACAATCTAAGTACTCCTTAGTAACTCTCGAAGTCTCATTCAAACTTAGAAAACTTAAGTGTTGTCCGAAGAGTAGAAAATAGCTCCTTCACCATCTTAGAAAAATGATGAGTCAGTTATAGGAAACTCTTCCAAACCTCAGGACTACATAAAACTCAGAAAACCCCAAAAAACTCCCTTAGATTGGTTTTTGACAGTATTGGTGGTGGACCATACACATATACCTCAAAACAACCAAGTTCCACCTGGCGACTCCACTAGCCTCCAGTAGGCCTTACTATTTTACCGAACTCTAGATTACTATCTGATCAACCTATCCCACCGCTCACTAACATAATGGCGATCACGGTGGGACCTTGAGTCAAAACATCCTAGGTATCCCTTAGGAACGCTCAAAATCTCAAACAAACTTAGAAGAGTAGAATATAGATTTTTCACCATCTTATCAAAATGATGATTCAGTCATAGGAAGCTCTTCCAAACCTCAAAGGCAAGCAGTCCATAGAATCATTTAGAGTAAACTCTTTTTGTTATCGCCACCCTAGAAAAGTGATGAAACATGTTTATAATACTTTAAGTAAACCATAGGCTGCACATAAAAACTCAGAAAAACCCCAAAACAGTCCTGGATTGGTTTTGCCCTAGTTACTGGTGGTGGACCATAGCTACATCTTTACAAAAAACAACCAAGTTCCACCTGGCGACTCCACTAAGCCTCCAGTAGGCCTAAAAAACTCCATAAAGACCAAAAATTTCACAAACCACACCTTTCTGCTAACTCATCCTCCCAAAAACTTAACTTAGGGTGGAAACTCTGTAATCAGTGACAAAACTAATTATAACTTAGCGATTCGGAAAATCCTCACCTAAACATAGGAGATCAGCAGAAAACTTCTTGCCAAGAGAACCATTAGCTTGTCCATATAGCCTAGCAAACTGTTGAAACCAAGTGAATCATTCTTCTTTGCAAGTTTCCATCTCAAATTTTTCTATAAAACTTTTTTCCAAAGCATCTTTGATAATATTGGTGGTGGACCATAGTTTTCATAAAATCCACCTGGCGACTCCACTTGTTCATCCTTTTAGTTTTGACCATCCTTCACTTTAGTATAACCTTAGAGAGGCCATCCATCCGAAACTTTCACAAATACCACCCTCTCTAAACTCTAAAGTCAAAATCTGGCCTAACAAAGAATCTACACCAAATCTCATCCAGACCCAAATCCCCCTATCATAGTAGATGACCCAGAGAAGATTCTGTGGCAAGTTTCCGAAACTGACAATCTATCTACCGATAGGTCCATCCGTAAAGCAAGATCAGTACCTAAACATCTCACTGCCTTGCAGGATTCCCCCTTTGATTTAGAATTAGCAAAAACTCTTTTTAGAAGAAAGTCACAAAGTAAGATAGAATTTGACGATTTTAAACCCTTAGATCTTCCACAGAGTCCTAGTAGAGAAGCCTCACCTACCACACCTCCCGACTTTCAGCTTCTCCATCACTTCGGCACATACCATCCTAGATCTGCTCAAAACCAGATCACTAGTCCAAATACATCCGCCACACCTATCCAAACCACTACAGTTCAAACCACCTCAACTCATCCCACAAGCCCTCATCTTGTACATCATCCATTAGCTCCCGTCATGGCAGCTTGGTACGCACCCTTGGTGTTTCCACAGCCCTTGGCTCCCTTACCACATGACTATCAAGCCAAAATCCAACACTTTACCGGAGAAGAGACTGCCACAGCTCAACAGCATGTAAGTAGGATTAGCGATACTTTTGAATACTTTGAAGTACAAGACGAAAGCGTCAAAATGAGAATGTTCGCCCAAAGCCTGGGCGGAGAGCCCAAAACATGGTTTAAAATCTTGCCTCCAAACAGCATCCACAACATCCCAGAACTCTACCAAGTCTTCACAAACAAGTGGGAAGTCCGAAAGAACCCCATTCAAATCCTGTCTTAATATAACAATCGAAAACGGGAAAATGGGGAAACTGTCCAGGGTTACTGCACTAGGTTCAATAGTGTGTATAACACCCTCCCACCTCACTTCAAACCCCCACTTGGTTCAGCCTTGGAAAATTTCCCCGAGGGTTTTGATCCAGACATGACATATCAGCTAAGAGACAAGGATCCCCCTACCCTAGAGGAAATGCAACAAGTAGCCATAAAAGTAGAAGCCAACTTAGCAGAAAAAAGAGCTAGGACTAGATCAGAATGAAAGGTCACATATAGAGATGAGGTCTCCACTTCATCTCCTTCCCTAGATCCTAGAATAGATGACTTAGTCAAGACCATGGCCAAAATGTGGGAAAAGATAAGTGAGAAGGCCCCTGTTAGGGATAATCATCCAAACCCTCCAAACAGAAACCAGAACCAAAATTTTAGGAGGGATCAGCCTCAAAACAGACCAAGGGAAAATGAACAACAAATTAGGCCATGATTTAATGAAAATTATGTGGAAGAAGATGATAGGGATACATAACCCATTGATGAAAGTCATTTGAACCTCATAGGGTCTGATAATGAGAGTGAGGTGTATCTCACAGAAGAAGAACAATCATTCTTCTCTCCGAATCAGGATGAAACCAACTATGAAGATCCCGAGGATCCGGCCATATATTTCCAGAATGCCATAATAGAAGCTCACAGGCAGTATGACCTTAGAAGCAGGAAAAATCAAGACAACTCCAAGAAAGGTAGCTCAGACACTGCTAAAACCCCTGATACCATCCTTAAGAAAGCAGGTAACAGCAACAAAATCATGGTCGGGAAAAATGACCAAAACAAAGATAGAGTTACCCAAACTAATCCTGATTCAGATATTCCTAGTGCTTCCACAAAGATTCCCAAAGTGACTGTGTCGAACAAAGTCCCGAACCAGAGTCAGCAAATTAAGAACATAGAAAAAGTCATGGCTGAAAAAGCTGAGACAAACCTGTCTAAACTAAAAATTCCCTTCAGTTTTGAGGGAGAAATCGCCAAGATAAAGATTACCATGCCTCTCACTAAACTTATCACTCAAGGCCCTTATAAATCCCAATTGTTAAAAGTCCTGAATCTAGGAAATGATGCGAACACCCTTAATCTAGCTGATGACACTCCTGAAGTGTTGTTTGGTCCAAAAATAGAAGGGAAATTCCAGGAAGGAACCACTCTTCCCTTTTACACCAGTATAAATATCCATGACCAAATCCTTCACAATGCCATGCTAGACTCCGGTGCCTTGCATAATCTTATGCCTAAGGTTGTAATGGAAAGATTAAGCCTAGAAATCACAAGACCATACAAAGACTTGTATTCTTTTTATTCAAGTAGAGTTAGATGCCTAGGTTTGATCAAAGTTTTTTGCTTCAAAATACCTACAAAACATCTAATCATGGACATAGTGGTAGCAGACATCCCTCCCAAGTACGGAATGCTTCTGTCCAGATCTTGGGGGGCCAAGCTCCAAGGAAATATTCAACTAGATATGTCCTACTCCACTATTCTTGTGTTTGACCAAACAAGAATACTCTATCGAGAATCACACATGAAATACATGATTAGTAGCCAAGAGAGACCAGATAACATTCCAATGTATTCCTTGCATTCCGACCTAAACTCTTTTATTCTACACACTGATGAGGACATTGAGGAACAATCAGAAGGAACTGAAACAAACTTAGATTCATCACATCAGCTGCCCCTAGTTCTCTATGATGTACTAGACACTCAAAACTACCATGATCATGAACAACTATGTCTTGAGGAAAGTAAGTGTGTTCCTTTTGAAATAGGAATAGAGCAAGAAGCGCAAACCATTATGTATTATCAAGCGAATTGCTCAAACCTTAGTCAAATATCACCAGTTACATCAGGAAAAAATTTCAGAACTAAGGCATTAGAGGACTTACATATCACAAATATTTTCGGAACTCAGGAGCATAGAAGCTTGATGTTTTTACCATACCTCAAAGATTTATCATCACACAACTCTTCCTCTGCAAGTGAAACCTTGACTGTAGCCATAACAGCTCAAGATCCAGAAAAAGTACCTAGTAATCTCCTTATGAGCAAACATGTTAACCACAGTCCAAATATACCTGAGTTACTTGAACTGGCTAAAATCCTGTCATTCCATCGAAGACTTAGAATTGCTAGAATTGGCAATCTCATACAGAATACTACTTCATATAGAGAAAACAATGACAAAAACTATGCCATTACCATTACTCCAAGAAACAACTTCGACAAAAGAAAGTACAACAATCTGAACCAATCAGTAATGATCAAAGATAAAATAGCTGGTCATAGGGTCTGTTTTGATTTTAGAAACACTAATGCATATCCCTATAACAGAAATTTTATCCTTCCTACCCAAGACCATGATATTCCGATGAAAAGTGCTTTTAATCATATGCCTTTGCAAGGTGATGTTTTAGGTTATAGTCAAAAGATTCCCTTGCAAAGTAGACAACTCAAATATTTTTTCCAGTATGCTGGAAGTAATTCCAGTTTCAGACTCAAAATTGCAAAACCACCGGATATAAAAAATATGCTCATGAAAGCCATGTTTCCAGTCTTGAATTTCTGCATATTTACATACCTTGATGATGTCATTATTTATTTCAAAAATGACCAAGAGTATATGCATTACTTAAGGAAGATGTACAGTAAAGGAAGGAGTGGAAATCAGAGGTACAACGGGAAGATATGGGTTCGTTTAGAGATTCTTGTATGAATCCTTATGTCATGTTGGAAAGAGAAAACTTTCCAAATTTCTCTTTTCAGGAATTGAGTGGGCCAAGAATGATAGGAGATCCTTACGAGGATAAGATACTTAAGTTTTTCCATTTCCAAGATTTCTGAGTTTAAAACATTTTCATTCATTGTATATACCACTGTTTGAAAAATAGATAAATAGAAAAGTAAAAAACAATAGAAGAATAGAAAAGAGGGTGGTTGAAAAATAGAAAAAGGCCCCATGTTCCAAAAAATAGTCATTCAGAAAGCGCGCAAGTCTAAATGCCGCTACTAGTACTCAAATGTCTTGTTCAGTTATCTAGCCTAATCATAGCTGAACATGTTTAAATTTATTGGTTGATAAGTTAGTGAGTGAAAAAGATGGTCAAAATTGTGTAAGCTTGACTTATCAAAGAGAGTAGATTAGGAGAAGATATTGGTTCCACACGCCCAAAACAGAACCAAAGAGGGAAGTGGGGATGAAAAACAAATTGTGCATCTTAGCCCTATTTTTCCTAGTTTCCATTTCTGCAAAATAATATTTGTGTGCAACTTTTCTTTCATGCCGCAAATACATGACAAATCAGACTGTCTAACCCTGATTTGATCATCTTTTCAATTTCATGTTTTAGATTAGAGAATAAAATCCTGTCAAACAGCTTAATCTTGACAGTTGATCTAGCATATGTAAAGTAATGAAGGAGTTCATCAATTTAATTTGAACTCCCGGTAGATATAAGTGTAGAATTAGATAGGTTCATTTTGCAAAAAATAAAAAATATGCATTGTCAAAAGGATGCTAGTCCAAATGCGCCAAAAAGAAGAAAAAATGTTAGGAAAGATAGTGGGGTAGGTAGAAATATCATTGATGCTGATCAGGCTGTCTCTTTTCAGAAGTAGCATCAAGCAAGAGTGAAATTTGCGCCAATGGGTAAGGCACTGGTCTTCATAAGCCAAAGATCTAAAATTCTGGACACCTCCTGAAAAGGAGCTGCCCTCCCCAAATGGAGCCACTGTTAGTCATTAGTATTTTTCACTTGTTGGTGATGACTAGTTTTAACAGACAAGTTTTCCAACAGCTGATCTAAAAATTTGTCAAATTTCCCAGCTGGGAAAACACCCATAAAACTTTTTTTCCCTCCTACCATTCAGTCCGCCCATGACGAGATAAAACCTCATTATCAAATTCTACCTAGCCTCAGCCATACTACTCTACCCATCAGCTCTAATTAAGAGACAATCCAAATCTATTCAAACAGTCTCCCCTAAGTTAGAAAGTGGCGCTTTAAGGCATTTCTCCCTTGGAAAACTATCCAAGAGCCAAAAACCTCCATCTGCTATAGACCAGTCACAACAGACCTTCCTACTCTGCTAATGAAGTTGGTTACAGCCCTAGGTCGCGCCACTAATACACCCTTAAGTCTCAGCAATACATAGACCATAAGTCAAGCTGATTTTAGGTGTTTTTACAGTGTTTGATGGATCTTTCAAGGACAGAAACATACCAACATCTTAGAAGACAATTTTTGGCTCCACATGAGAAGACAACTGCTTCTCAATGTGATCTTGAGCCTGGGATGTAGCTACAAAGCAAAGAGTTCTTCATCAAGCTCTTGCGACCACATTCAAAGCCTGAAAGGACATGTGAAAGAAAAAACAACAATGTCAAGAGGCTGATGATATAACATGACTGAAAAACCTTCTTCATTTATAAGCAAAGGGTTTGAAGACCAAAGAACCTCCTTCATTTCATAAGTAGAGGGTTAAAAGCACCTCCTTCATCTATAAGCAGAGGGCAGATGGAAAAAGTTTGATTCTAAGAGCTGCACTGACTGTGAGACAAATTTTGGTTACAGTGAGGCAGCAACTAAAGGCTTTCGCACAAAAATAATGATCAAAGGTAGAGGTAAAAGCAATAGTGCTTTTCAAAGTTTGTTTTCATAAGCTCCATTGTTATTGAGTTGCAAGATTAAGCTAAGGATGTGATCATCAATGGAAAAATGTTATTGAGCACATAGCCAAAGGAATCCAACAGTCTTAGCCTCTAAACAAGCTTCTACTATCATGTATAAGAGAAACCCCTGTCAAGCATGCTTATCAAACATTCTTCAGCAGATTGAGACAGAAGGTTGAAAGAACATTAGACATTTCGCCAAATAAAGGGCCTCCTTCATTCATAAGCAGAGGGCCAGAGCTGTGATTAATTCTAGAGTATTCACTGACTGATAGACAAGTTGTAAACACAATAGGAGACAGTTGAAATAGAGAAATGATGTAAAAGACCAAGAAGGAAAGCAGGGGTACCACTGTAATCCAAGCCAGTTAAACTTGTCTCTTATCAAGGTTTCTCGCCAAAGACAGTATGGAGCTCAAACAAAAAAAAATTGAAGAGTGGTTGATGAGATGGGTCATGACACAGGCCACAAATGATGATTATGTTTCAAAAAGTACTGATCTTCATACTCATAGGGGAATGCCTTTCAAATTATACATCATAGTAGACAGAAGGCAATTTAAATATGCATGCCACTGTTACAAAGGAGGGCAATTTCCTTATGAAAAGGAGTCAAAAAACACCTCACTGTTGCATTCCAAGTAAAAGAGAAGTCTAAAAGAGTTCCTTTTAAATGAACAGAGAAAGGTAAGCATGAATGAATGCAACTAAATTTTGGCACCTATAGTTAGAGGAAGAGCTGATGAAACACCTGGAAGCAGAAGCTGTCAACCAAGTTGAATAAGACATGCCATCTCCTTGCAAAATGAAAAAGAGTTTTCACTGCTCTTTGACAGGTTTTGAGTAGATTTTCCATGTTGAAAATGCCACCAAAGGTGTCAACAGTGGTAGAAGTCACTTTTCAAATGTGTAAAACACAATGGATAGAGTTGACCCTTGGAAAGAGTCATAACCATTACAACTGTTCAACTAAAATACACGAACCTTTTCACCAACATTTTTCAAAATGTGGGCCTTTCTTAATACATTCAAAATCATTTTGTTTTCAAAAAACAAACCAAGGCATTTGTCTCAAAGAAGAAAATTTCAAAAAACCCTCACAAGTCAAAGGCAAGGGATTTTGGTTTGTTTGCATTTAAATAACGAAGGGACCGTTGCAAGCTTCTTCAGATATCTCAAACCACGAGTCAAACTCCTCTTCACCGTTCACTGGACCGAGGAAATAGTTTTGGAGCACAATTTCACAGAATTTTGGACTTGGAGACCGCGCGGCGTTTTTAAGCACGAAATTTACAAAGGGTTACAAGGCCGCGCGACGCGCCTGTAGGAGCGCGCGACACGCCTGTAGGTGCTGGTCCTGTCGGCCCAACAGGTGACCCGATGGCCTCTTCCGCGCGTCACTCTCTCATTCAAAAGCGCCGTGCATGGTTTAAACCCCTAAAAGCACCTCCAACTCACTTTCAAAGCGACTCCAACTCTCAAGCAAATATTGAAATCGTGTTTCGAGGTATTTTTGTCTTGCCGCCCCTTCAAATCAAAGTTACTAGACAGGGTTTTGAAAGGCGCAACTGTGGGTCTATGTTCAAAAAGCAGTGGTCATAATATGAGCATTTTGACCTTTCCAAAGTCTCCTCTGTGTGTTTAAAAGACAAAAACAGTGTTGTCTCCTTTTACTCCACAAAACAGAGCTTCAGTATGTGAAACTGTCATTACTATTAAAGGGGTTTATCAAAGTCTGTGCAAGAAGACAGTGAAAGGAGGGGGGTTTTTGTTTTTGTTTAAAGTTCCGGGTTTGGAATAGCTGTGATTGACCAACAGTAAACATGGAAAAGATGTTGGATTCTTATTAATTTTTAAAAACTTGTAAACTGCCCTCAAAAGAGTATTAGGAGATGGAGGCACTGTTTTAAAGCAGAAACTCAGCATTTGAAAAAAGAAGCAGTGGTCCAAATTTCAACCACAGTAACCATGCATATGTCACTTGGTCATTGGTCAAAAGTTACCTTTGTTTGTTAAAAAGGAAAAAAAAGTGTTTGGCCTTTCATTCCATAAAGCAGAGTCAGTGAGTGAAACTACCATTGCATTTGGAGGTATTGTCAAACTGGGTATGAGAAACAGGGAAGTATAAGGAGGGAAAGTGTTTTGGGTTAAAGGAGAGTTTTGTTGTTTAACTCCTGCAGGTCTTTTGTGTTTACACCAAACAAAAGGAGTTTGATGACTCTACCTATAACATAGTGACCTTTGACTGTGTATTTGCTTTTTGGTTGACTATGTGATGATTATTGAATCTACCTATTGATTGGCATACGAAGAAAGGGTAGTGTTTTGAAGGAGCAGAGATCTTATACCAAAGGAAACATTTACACAGCATTTGTAACCATTATTGCCTTATCAAACAGTGATTGACAGTTGAGGCAGAGTCTTGTTTGAAGAAGACATTTCAAGAACTTTTGAGGCAGTTTGTTTTGCAGAGAGCATCTATAAGAAGATGCCTCCCAGGCAGGATAGTAGGAGTGGATTGATGAAGAACACAATGATGAAGAGCAGTGCCATGAAGAAAACCAAAACAATGATAGATGATGAGGGCAAGCAAATACAAACATGGATCATGAAGGGCATTCTCCAAAGCATGCGCTAGTTGCCTCTCCTAGGCAAGGGGCCATGACTTCTTCACCAAAGCTAGAATGCCAAGCAACAAAGAAGAAAACCAAGAAAGGCTCAAAATTGCCCAAAGAGGGCGCCCGGTGAGAAAAAAGGAAAAAGACACCTCTAGGCTTGGAATTTTGGCCCGAGTTTCTAGACATGTTTCTAAAAAGCCTTGAGGGACTTGCCCGCCAAAATTGAGCAAATTTCGACATATTTTGGTTTTTTGTCATTTTTGGGTTTTTGCTCAAAACTCGTGAAATTCGCCATTTCAGTTTGGGTGATCGTCAAAGGAGGAGAATGGTATCATTGGATGCCATAATTTCAGGAGCACACACTCAGCGATTTTCAGGAAATTTGGAGATCATTTTCTCCCCCGAAATGGCGAAAAATGCTCGTTTTTTGCACACTCTGCCCGGTCTATCAGCAGACTGTAATTTTGGTATTTTACACATAGGTTCAGTTTTGGAGGACTTCCAGGCATCATATTGGGAAAATTTCAGTTTTTCCAGAAATTAGACACTCAGAGATTTTCAACGCGCTATCATGAGCCTCGTTTCAACATCAGGAAGGCTGCCAAATGTTACTGGCAAGTCAAGGGACCTTTTGCTGATGTAAATTTTGAATATTTTTGTAAATTTTGAACCTTTAAAAATTGTTGTTTCCTCATGTGCGTTTAGCTATTTTTGCACATGAGAAGTTATGAAAAGTCAAATTCCCTCTTTTAGCATTTTTTAGATATTTTATGAGATATTTTGTACCTTGGGCTTTGCAAAGTCTCAAGGACAAGTTTAGATATTTATTTTGAACCAATGGCTAGCTAGCTGCCTTGGTTGGTTTTCCTCCTCCTTGGCTTATATATTCCAAGAGGATTCATTGTAATAGGAGGCTGAACTTGATGATAGAAGCAATATATGGTCATATAAGATTTGGAAGAAATACTTGTCTGATGCTTTTGGATTGCCTCTTGGATGTTCTTGGATGATGAAAGAGGATTGTTGTTGGATTCCATGACTTGGTAGAATGGTATAGTGTCTCTTTCTTTGTTTTGTCTTCTAGTTTTAATTCATGAATACATGTTTCTTGTTTGCTATAGATCAGTAGAGAACAAATTTGATACATGCCCTTGGAGGCACCTCAAATTTCCTGTTTCTTCATAGTTTTCATGTTTTCCTCTTCCTTAGTCACATTAAAGAATTCTTAACTGCTCTTTAATAACTTATGGATATTGTTGCTTATTTTCATTCATGGTTTTATACATGCTAAGTATGATTTACGGTATGCTCTGTTTACGTATGGCTAGTTATAGCTCCATCCATGAAATTTCTCTTTAACTGATTAGATTATCATTTTGTTGAACCAAGGAGGCCTAGTTCCGATCTAGCCCTTTGTCTAAGACTATGAAAATCTTATTTTCAAAGTGCCCAATAACTTAAAGTACTGTGTTTAGGCGTTCCGGCATAGTGTTTTGAGTTTTTTGTCCGTCTTAAGTGTTTTCCCCAAAGTCTGATAGCCATTTCCCGAAGTTAGAGAGTTGTACTCCTCTATGCATGGCTTGAATGTTTATTTCTATGTATTGATTAGCTTATAGTTACATTTCTCATGATTAATGGTTTTCCCTACCATGTTGATGTCTGCTATTAAACTAGTTATGCTTGAAATCCTTTGTTGTTCACAAACTTGATTTCCATTTTGTTCCATTTTGCCCAAAGATCCTTTCTACCTCGAATCAAATTGGCCCTTCAACAGCCTTGTATCACCATCTGATAGCTTTCTTGACCTTTTCGGCCCCATAGCCCAGTTGATCTGACATATTTTTACCTATCTCGTATCTTTTATCAGTTTCATCCCTCACAACCTAAAAAACCAAAACCAAAAAACCTACTTCATAACTAGCCTAAAATCAAAATACAATAAGAAAAACACACAGATATCCCTTACATATATAGAGAGAGCCCTCTCTCAGTCCGGGAAGGTTAGGTCCTCGGGCTCTAAAGACTGGTTTGATGTTACACTGTCATTTGGCTTGCCAATCAGCCAAATCACGGGACCCTAACAGTAGCTAACTTGTGTGACATGGATTTCTCTACTAGTTTACTCAGTAGTTTCAAGTTATAGGCTAGAAGTAGAGTTGTGCATGTATTCATTGCTAAAATTTAGCAATCTAGTTCAGTTATTTTCAGTTTGACTCAGTTAACTGAGCTCAAGTAACTAGTTGAGTTAGTTGAAGGTCAGTTGAGTAGTAGAATTGTTGTTAACTCAGTGATCTCTCAATTAAACTAGTTAATCAACTAAAAATATCCTAGACATGCATGGAATTCGTATTTCCTAGCTGGAGTGGAGGAAAAGACACATTGTTATTATCAATTGTATACTAGTTGAGTGTACATGCTTTCCAGTTAAGTAGGTGAATCATTCCTTGGTAATTGTGCAAGAAAATAGGATAAAATTCCTATCTTTTAGTAGATAATTTCCTCCAGGATTACGCAAGGAAATATGAGCAAGTTGGAGCCTTGAATTGGGTAAGTGTTGGCCAGAGAAAGACAATCAGCAGGAGAATAATTTTATAGTGAAGCATGTGCTTCAGGATCAAAGCAAGACATTGTAATAGTTTTTTTTATTTTCATCTGATTAATGAAAAGAAATGGAGGTTTTTTTTCCAAGTTGGTTTCCCTTGTAAATCATTATGTTCTTGTGGTGTTTTAATGGTTGCATGTCATTACATGTGTTTCTAAATTATGATTTTTATTCTACAAAATAGTATAGGAAATTTGTAATCTCTTATTTTCAGTTCAAATATATTAGTAGTAGAAAATTTATATTAATTTCTATAAATGGTGTACCGACGTTTGCTTCCAATTTTGCATCCATGTTCACGTACTCTTTTGAATCCAATATTTGCATCTCTTTTTGCATCCACTTTTGTGTCATGTTTATGCTTTGTGTTTTGTGTCTCGTTTTGTATCTCCTTTTGCATCTACTTCCATTGCATCCAATGTTATTTTTCCTGTTGCACCCATGTTTGCATCCACTTTTACATCCCTTTTTGCAACTTGTTTTGCATCCAAGTTTGCATATTTTTTTGTGTCCGTTGTTACATCCACTATTGCATCCACTTTTGTTGTAGCCACAATTTGTGCCATATCTTGTGCCTAACATTGCAACCCACATTTGCTACCACTTTTGCATCCACATTTGCATCCTCTTTTGTGTCCAAGTTTGCATTGAATATTGTGTATGTTTTTTCATCCCTTGTTGCATCCACTTTTACGTCAGGTTTTGCATCTCATTTTGCATCTACTTTTGCATCCACTTCTTATCCACTTATGCATCTAATTTTGTGTCTATTTTTGCACCCATGTTTGTGCCCATGTTTACATCCATTTTTTTCATTTTATTTTGCATGCATGTTTGCCTCCTTTTTGCATCCAAGCTTGTGTCCTTTTCTGCGTCCATTGTTACATCCACATTTGCTTCACCACAATTTGTGCCAAGTTTTACAACTACTATTGCACCCATGTTTTCTTCCACTTTTACATCCGTGTTTGCATCATGTTTTTTGTTTAAGTTTGCATTGACTATTGCATCTACTTTTGCATCCAATTTTGTGTCTTGTTTTTCATCTACTTATGTTGTATCCACTTCTCATTCAATTTTACATCTATTGTTGCCCCCATTTTTGTATTCACTTTTGCATCCCTTTTCCAATACTCATCATATTTTCTGCATTAATGATATTTATTATGACATTGACAATTATGAACAACTAATGACAATGTCAATAATCATGACAATGATGAAAATGACATGAGTTGTGATTATGATGATAAAGACGATGGTGGTTACAGTGACAATGATGATGATGATGATAGTGATTATGATGATGACGATGACAGTGACCTTGGGCAATCTTCCCAATTTTTAAATGTTGTCATCATTAGAGGAAATTTCATTGGAAAAGTGCCCATGAAATTTTCATGTAATTTCCATGTCATAATATGTAAACCAATCAAAATCCTTTAAATTTAAAAAGAAGTACATGAGATATTTTGGAGGGAAAAGAGGAAAAACTATTTTTTAATTGTATTTTTGGATTATCTCCTTACAAGTCTACTCAAATTTCATGTGTAGACACTTATTGTATGCGGAATTAAATTTCACATCCAATGAGTACCCATTATGCATACTTTCGAGAAGACCCACATTGATAAAAATAGCAGATACATTAAAAAAACGTGTTTAACGCATTTTTTAATGTATGCAAATTTTTTTTTATCAATTTGGGTATTCTCAAAAGTATGCATAATGGGTACTCGTTGGGTGCATAATTTAATTTCGCATCCAATGAGTGTCTACACATGAAATTTGAGTAAAAATATAAGGAGATATGTTAAAAATGCAACTTAAAAAAATAGTTTTCTTCTTTTCCCTCCAAAATTTATAAGTATTATTTTATTATTTTTTCTTAGGAGGCCGCTTTTAGGCTGAAATTTCCTCTAATTGTCATAATCATAATCATTGTCTTTGTTGTCATCATCCAAGTCATAATTATCATCATTGCCATCTAGGTCATCATCAACAACAATAATGGCATGAATGATGATGATGTCCATGACGATGATGACAACACTGATGGTAGAAATTACATTAATGATGATGATGGAGATGATGAAAATGAGAATGACGATGATAATGGTAGTGATGATGATGATCATCGATCATCTCTCAAAAATAGAGTTGTTATTTCTCTTGCATATATCATGTGTCCTAAACAACCCTTTTCTAGCACTCGTCACATTTTTTTAGTTGATGATATTTCTTATGACAACTATAATTATGAGCAATTGACGACAATGCCCATAATCGTGATGATGATTGCATGAAAGGTGATTATGATGACAATAACGATGACAATGATGGCGGTGATGATTAAGATATTGAAGATAATGACAATGATTATGATGATGCCAATGACCATACAGTCTTATGGATTCATGAACTTACTAGCTTCAATACCATCTTCTGCATACGTATTGCTATCAAAATTTTTACATTTTTTTCCTCCCTTGGGATATCTTACTATAATGGTGGTGTCAACACTAGATAAATATCTTATTGTAATGGTGGTTCTAATGTTAGCACCAAAAAAGTTTTTGTTGAATTTTGGTTTTAAAAAATTTATTTATGCAATTATTTTGACAACTTATGTCAAAAAGGAAATAACATACAATTATTTTGACTACAGTCCCATGGATTTTCATCAATTCACCAATTTCAATACCATCTTCTACATACATATTATTATTATTAAATTTTTTGCATTTTCTATCCCTCTTGGGATATCTTGTTGTAATGGTAGTATTAGCACTAGAAAGATTTCTTGTTGTAAGAGTGGTGTTAGTATTAAAGCTAAAAAAATGTTACATTTTGGTAAATTTTTTTGATAAATTTAGTGTTTGTTTGTTTGTTTTTAATCTATTTTTATGCAGTAATGAAGTTTTTGTTAAATTTTGGTATTAACTAGTTCTAGGTTGAATCATATGTATTAACCATCTTCTTTCTGCTACAATTCTAATTCTTGGGACAAAGTTGAGCTATCAAATAAGTTGAAAAGAACATATAAATGGAAGAATAATAATGGAAACTATCTGTATTGTCCAACTGTTCAGGATATCATGTGTGAAAGTCTTCATCATTTTCAGAAACAATGGATTAGAAGCGAGCTTGTAATTGTACGAGATGTTTGGATGATACATTAAAACGAAGTTGGTTTCATCGATGTTCTTAGGATCTACTTTGGATAATAAACCCTAGGTTTTGGAAGTATGCAAATAATTAATTTGGTCTACCTTTGATAGACAATGAAATTTTATTTCTTTTTCCTCATCAAACCAAGGAAGATATGGCAATAATCCTCATAAAAAAAGAACTTGTTGTTGAACATTTATAATTGGTTGCAAAAGTTCAACAATTGGCTATAAAATATTTTAGTTGCTATTAGGGAAACAACGTTATTATAGGTTTTAGTAGACATAGATAATTCTTGGCATTTAATTCACTTTGACGATGGCCTCTTCTGACCAATATATGATATTGTGAATTTGTTGATATTTTTTAGATTACCAAGTAGAGATAGTTGTCTATAGAAATTTTGTGAGACCTAGAGTATTAACAAAATGATTAATTGGGTTGCAAACATGTTTGAGTCAAACATCTTTAAGTCATATTGGGTTGAAAAAATTGAGGAGAAAACAAAAAAAATTGTTATTAGTTCTTTGTGCTAAACCATGTTCTTTGTGCTACAAGTCTAATTCTCAAGACACAATTAAGATTTTTGATCAATTACAAAGAGCATATAACTAGAATAATATTAGCCATGGATGGTTTGGTTTTGTGATCTTATCACTGGTTAGATGTGATCACGATATGGAGAGGGTGGAGGTGGTTTAACTTCTAGATTCCCTTGGCTGTGTTTACATTGGTTTATCCCATGAGATCCCACATTCATGCTTGGAATATGGCACGAGGTTGATTGGTTGAAGAGAGATTTGGCTCAACCAATCTATGGTCAGGTACAACGTAGAAGCCTTGAACCTGGTCGGTATTTTCCTATGTTTAATAAAAGCTAAGTTTCTCTTGCTTTGGATAAGGAAATATAATGGTTATTATGTGGCTTTAATAGTTGTTCTCTTATTGTCATTTATTTGGTTATATTTTGGTTATAAGCATGGTTTTATGATAGACCTTAGTCATGGGTCTTTTCATGTTTTCACTCATAAATGAATAAATAATGAATACAAGACCTAACTGGTGTTATGCCAGCTAATGAGAGAAGGAAATGACCCTTCTTGTTAAACCTCATATACATTTTCAATCCCTCTTGTTTAGACTTGCATTCATGACTTGTAGGTTGCATATCTACCAGTGTTTGAAAGAATACCAGTCTTGGTTGGGGATGGTCAAGTCAAGTACTGGTTTTATTTTTTGGTTTACAAGCACTGTTCCTATGTCATTTATCAACTTTGGAAGTTTCACTGAGTTCTGGGCAGAGTCCTGAGTCCCGATCCTGAAAAAGTGGCACAAAATTCAGAGTCTCAGGCATAGAACTGAGCATAAAAGTCCATAGTCAAATGGAGGCAGGCTTATGCGTGTGACTAGGAACCCATAGTCGCATGGAGGGCTTGGAAAGGGAGCGACTGGGGCTCTAGCTCATGGAAAAAGTGAGTTTTTTCAAGGGTTGGACACTTGGAGGGGTTGGGTTACTCCTGGAGATCTTGTGGCACCCAAGGGAAGTCAGTAAGGTCTTAAGTTGTCAACTCCATTTCCTTAAGTTTTCTTAGGAAGTTGAGTCTTATCATAATGACCCTCAACTCATGCTTAGCAAGTCGGTTAAAGTGGGTAAATATGGGAGGAGGCGTTACAGGCCTCCATTGGGGGAGCTTTAGTGTGTTATGCAAAGTAAGTTAACTTTGGGTTGCTTTAAGCAAACTCAAAAAGTGAAGCCTCAAAGATTTTTTTTTTATAAGAATATTGACAAAACTTGTGGAACTTATGCTTTACTTCAATGTGGCTTACCAAGGGGATCCCCCTATGTGTGGGGCTAGGGGGTCCCTCTTTCTGAGTGATTCTCATTTTTTATAATTCAAAGTAGGGCCAGACAAAGGCTCCAATAATTCCATTGAATTTATGGCTCTAATGTTACTTCTTATACTCTTTGTTGACAAAGATGCCTCTAAAATTGAGATCTTTGATGACTCACTAATAGTGATTAATTAAATGCTAGGGGATAATAATTGAATTTTTTTGTACTAATGCCCATATTTAATGAGATCTAAATTTTCAAATCTACATTGAACTTAATTTCATTTCATCATATATATGGAAAAAAGAATGATGAAACATATAGCCTTTCGAAATAAGGATTGCATTTAGCTCCAATCTTGTGGCAAATTTAGGAATTATACATTTGATCTTATTCTCTTTTCTTTTTATAGCTTTTCAATGACAAAAATGAGTTGTTTTAACTATTTCTAATGATGTAGTAATGGTTTCTTGGAGATTTTGTGATTTTTTCCTTAAAAACGATTTCATACTCTAATTTAAGAGTTATTACCCTTTTTTTTAACCATAATAGGAGTTGGAGTGGTTTTTTTAAGACATATGTTAGAAATGAGTTATTCTAACTATTTTTAATCATATAATATGTTTTATGAACTTTCATTTTAGGAACTATTTTCAATTCTAATGTAAGAGTAATGATAGAAATATAAAATAAAAGCTTATTTATTTTTGTTTATATGATAGGAATTTATTACTCTTTTATTATATTACTTATAAGTGGATAGAGTTTATTCCTTTTTTTATTTTAATGATGAGTAAAAGTGATTATTATTATTCGGTAAAATTGAATTTTTTATTTTTTATATCAACTACTTTACTTTGAAGATTATAATCATTTATCTGTTGTAATTTTGTTTTATAAACCTAAACAAAAAAAATTAAAAAAATATTTTAATTATGAATAGAAGTGGTTGTTATTATTTGGGAGTGAAGATGAGTTTTTGTTTTTTTATAAATGGAATAATTAATTTTATTTATTATTTTTTAAAATATAAAAAATAACCTAAAAGGTTAATTATGAATAGAAGTGGTTGTTATTATTTTTTGGGGGTGGGATGTGGGTGAGTTTTTGTTTTTTGTTTTTTTTTAAATCAATTTTCACTTTGAGGATTAATAAATTTACATATTGTAATTTTGTTTTATATATATTATTTTTTAAATATAAAAAATAGCATAAAAATAAATGATATATATAAACAATGGTGGAGTGGTTCTGTCCTTGGATCACAGAAATCTCGTTTTGATCACAGCAACGCATAAAATTGAAGGGCATTGAATTTGTGTCATGTTTTTTCAATTGGGGTGTTGTGTACAAAGGTAACATTTCACATGTTTATGTTGATGTTACGCGGAGACAGCTGTAAGAATAGCAATATAAAACCCACGATTTTCACCACGCATCCGGCATTGTATATTTTGATCTTTTTAAGTTAAACAGTTCGGTTTATTTATTTATTAATCATTTTAATTTGTTTCTATTTTAAATTTGAATATATAGATTTAAAAAAAATCAAAATATTTAGAAGTAAATTGTGTAGAGTTGTTAAAATGTTTTTCCTATATGCCCTTACATCATGCATTTCAACATGTTATACAATTTACTTCAATAACAATATTTTTAAACTTTAAAAAAAAATTATTATAAAATGGTTTATTTTTTATTGATAATTTTATAAAATGAAATTTACGTAATTTGGAAAGTTTTATTAAAGATTAAAGAAAATAAATAAAAAATTTAAAAGGTTTCTATGTAATTAACGTTGTATCCATTAATTGGTGTTAACTTCACAATTTTTTTTGGAGTCTAAGTGAAGTTGTAGTCTTATCACGTTTGACGACAACCCTTACCCTGATTGTAAATACTTAAAATTTGCATACATGTTTGCTCGGGTCTATTTCTTCGTCTCTGTTTACCTAGATGAAGGTTGGCGTATTGAACCTTTTATCATCAGAAAAATTTTGTAATTGGAAATTTATTTTGTATTGTGTTATTGTCCCATAATACTAGTGTAACCCCTTATTATTGTTAGTGTAGTCCTCTTATTGTTATTGTTGTGCCCATGTAGTCCCAACATTGTTATTATTGTGCCCTTAAATTATTATTGTTTTGTCGGTGAGGATTATATTATGACCCCTTGGACTCCTATATACAGAAAGGAGGTTTTTCCATTTGAATCATCCAAGAATTGATCATTTATGTAATGTAAAGGAGGTTTCCCCCTCGAAGAGGTTGATTTCTAAGTCATTGATCTATCTTTTCTTCTATTTTGTGAGTTGGTTTCATAACATTTGATATCAGAGATTTCGATTCTAAGGTTTCGCTGCTGCAAACAGGTCAACTTGGCCTTTTCGAGATAAAGTTTTTTCTACGAATCTTAAAAAGATAAAACAAAAACTCATTTGAACCGAAATCCTGAGGAACATATTGTAAAAATTTCAGATTTTGTTTCGCTATATTTTTAGAGATATCGTCTACGAAATTTAGGGTTTTTACAGGCTCCAAAATTTCATCTCAAACAGGTGGCCGAGGGAAAATTATTATAACTTTCGTTTCAGACATCGAATTAGGATTCTATAAAAAGTGGCCAAAAGTGCACATAATTTAGTTTCTTGTATATCAATTTCAGAGCTGAAGGTCGAAACAATGACATGTGGCATGATGTACAAGTTCTCTCTACTGAACTAGTCCAAAACTAGGTCATTGTGGGAGATTGGGCATAACTTTATCTTGAAGAATCCAAATTAGGTCTGACCTGTTGCATTGGAAAGAAGACGCAAAGGGATACGACAGGACCGAAGATAAAATCTTGAGGATCTGAAATTATAGAGATACATCAGTTTCAATATCGAGCTTCTCAAAAGAAGGAAACAGGTGTGTATTTTTATTTTAAATTGCATAAGTCTTGTTTGAAAAATCAGTTTGAAGTGATTCCAAGGGAATATTTTAGCATAAATATTAGTATTGGGTTCTAAAATTCCCCCCAAAAATAATTCCACACCCATTAAGCCGTCAGAATGATCTACTTCGACTCATGAAGAGGAAGAAGTGCAACATGATATATAAAAATTACGAGACCAAGTGCAACAAATTTCGATGTCACAAAGAGCAACCAAAGATGACATAGATGGTTTAAAAGCAGACTTGGAACCTAAGATGGATGGTTTGAAAGATGACATGAAATCTAATATGAATGATAAAGAAGTGGAAGATCACATCGAACATCAAAAATAAGTTCTCCAACTCTTAAAGGATAACCTAGCTTTGGTGCATAATCGAATGAAACAACATCTAAAAGGATCACCTAACTTTGGTGCATAATCGAATGAAACAAAAGGCATATCAACATCGCATCGAAATAATTTTTCATGTAGGCGACTAGATATTTTTACCACTACAACCATACAAACTAATGTCTCTCAAGCAAGCCAAGAAGGATAATAAATTATCGCTAAAGTACTATGGTCCTTACAAGGTGTTGCAAAATATTGGTACTATGGAATACAAATTGGAGCTGCCTGCATCTTCCCGAGTGCACCCAATTTTACATGTTTCATGCTTAAAAAAGGTTATATTTGACAAAATCCTAGTTCAAACAATATTTCCAGAACTTAAAGAGGAAGGAAAAATCATATTGGAACCTGAAATAGTCACAAAAACAAGAACTCAATAGCTACGGAATCAATCAATTTCAGAGTATCTCATCAAGTGGAAGAACTTACCTGCTGAAGATTCCACATGGGAGGATGAGAATTTTATACATAAGCATCCACAAGTAATCAAGCGTTGAGGAAAACACTTTTTTGAAGGAGAGGGGAATGTTAGGTCCCCATAGTACTAGTGTAGCCCCCTTATTGTTATTGATGTGCCCATGTAGTCCCCATATTGTTATTATTGTGCCCCATAGAAGCCCACTATTGTTATTGTTGCGCCCTTAAATTATTATTGTTATGTCGGCTAGGATTATATTATGACCCCTTGGACTCATATATTGAAAGGAGGTTTTTTCATTTGAATCATCCAATAACTGATCATTTATGTAATGTAAAGGAGGTTTCCTCCTTGAAGAGGCTGATTTCTAAGTCGTTGATATACATTTTCTTCTATTTTTTGAGTTGGTTTCATAAAATGTCCTCACGTCATGTAGTGAGGAGCTCGAGGCAATTTCAATACTGTTTATTAACTAGAAATTGCCCCAAAAGGTGCAAAGAGACATCGATAGGATTGTTAATTTGAAAAAGTTATACTTTTGTTTTCATAATCAAGCAAACAATAATTGATATACTAAATAGATGTTAGATTAGAAAATTCGATATGTTTTGAGATAATTATATTTATATTTATGTGTTGTGGTGAACACAAGTAGAACATTATTAGATAAGATCGCCATTTCGTAAGAAGTATGTCCAAGATGTTCATAATGTGATTGATTGATTTGTATTGCAGGTGGAACTAGAGGGAGAATTCTAGATAGAACCTCAGTGCATTTTGCAGCGAAAACAACTCATGCTTCAGAATCGAGCAATCGAGCAAGTTAAAGTGTAGTGGAAGCATTTTGGGACCGATGAAGCTACATGGGAGATGGTTGATCAATGCAACCTATGTATCCTTATTTATTTGTTGCTTGAGCAGGTGAGTTTGATTGATGTGTTTTGATTTATGTTTATGTGTATGTGTATTGTACATACTGCAATGAGTTGTGTTATAAATCTCCAATAAGTAGTGTGTTGTATATAATCCATCGAGTGGTGGTATAAAGTTCCAATAAGCAATATGGTGTTCCTGTTTTCAGCAATTTGGTATGGTGTAAATGATGCATCGAGCTGTGTTATAAAGCTCCATGGGAAACATGTTTTGTTGGTTATAAGCGTCATTGTACACCGAGGACGGTGTTCCCACAAGGGGGAGGGGTTTGTAACAACCTCTGATTGATTTTCCACATAAACAAAATAATACCAAGGTCATGGGACATGCATTCCAAACTGAATGTTGGGAAAAATGCTATAGTGAGCATCACTTGTGATTAATTAATGGCTATGGAAATTGGCAAAGGAAAAGTGGCAATAATTGACATTTATTTATGAAAATAAAGGAAAACAGGAGAAAAATAAGGTGAAGAGACACATATTTGCATGCAAGGTAAATTAGAGGAAAAATGAAGGAAAATGAATAAAGTAGAGAGATCAATGATAAAAATACATAAGAGAATCAATTGCTATCTTTTTGACAATTTTGAGTTGAGCTCTCCTTTCATTCACTCTCTCATACACTCTTGCACATTTAGAGTATTCTTGGAGTATGCTTGGAGCACTCTAGCATTCACTTGGATTTGGATAAAGAAGGAAAAGGAACGCAGGGAGTGCAAGGAAATAGTTGGATCAATAACTACAACTAGATTTCTTTGCAAGTAACAAGTTTCATGTGTGATTTCCTTGCTATTTTTGGATGCAATGTATATGCATGTGTTCCTTGGTTATGTGTTGTCATTGGCATGAATATTTTCTTGGATTGATAGTGGTTTCAGCCTTACATTGTCATTTCATGGATAACCATGGTGTTGTGGGTTTCCACTTGTTTTTATGATTGGTGGTCATGTTACCGATGGATGTGGGTTGGAACAAACACTCTATAAGCCCTAGAAAAGCTTGAGTTGAGTTAATAATTTCTAAAGCTGTAGGCTTGGGAAAATGTTGTGGAGCCCTTGGAGGGTTGAGTTACAAGTCCCTAGAGCCGCGGTTGGAACAAACAATTTGGAGCCCTGGAAGGTTGTGGGTTGAGTTACTAACTCATGGAGTCTTGGACAGCTTGGGTAGAGACCAATCTGGTTGATGTTAGTGACTTCCATACTGTAGAGGTGGAGTCATTGTAGTTGAGGGTTGAGGTGGTTTGGCCACTTGAAGCCCTAGTTGGTTTTTCCTTGGTTTATTCCATGAGATCCCACATTCATGCTTGGAATATGACATGGGGGTGATTGAATGAAAGAGATATTTGGTTCAACCTAATATATGGTCGGGTGGTACATGGAATTCGCTGACTTGGTTGGCATTTTCATACGTTAAGAAGAGATATTTTCCTATTGTGATTTATTAGCACTTGTAGTCGTTATGATGTTGACCTTATGGTTGATTTTCCATGGTTTCTATGCTGGTTATTTTATGGTTATTGATGTAATCTATATATGGATTTTGACATGTTTTAATAAGTTATTAATTTGCTTATGAATGCTTGGACTAACAAGTGTTATTGCAACTAGCTAGAGAGGGCTTAGATCCCTCTTGGTGATTTCAGACGAAGACTATCAGTGTATGATCATATATGCATTCATGACATGTAGCTTACATGTTTTCCATATGTTTTACGGAATGTATGTTATGGATTAGGCATGTCTAGGTCAAGTTCTTGCTTCAAGTTTGAATGCTTGGCATTGTTGTCATGTTAATTATGATTTTGGAAAGTTACAGGCAGTTCTACGTAGTGTTCTGGAGGCTAGCGTGAAAAATATGATCAGATCTCGGAACTGTAGGATGTCTGTAAGTGTCAGTGAGTCGGCCCCACTTCCATAACTGGAACTTGGAGGTCGGGTCATGTCATAGTGACACTCATCTCATGTTTACCCTAGCGAGCTTGTGAATTTAGGTAAATGCGGCATGCGGCATTACACTCTTGAACAAGATAGTAGTAAGAAAAGATATAATAGGTGCCAATGTAGAAAATTTGTCAACTGATAGACAAGGTTGTAAATCCCATGTTTAAACTTCTATAAATTGAAAACAACTTATAATATTTATGAGAAAAGTAAAAAAAAGAAAGAGCATTGAGTTGTAGGAGTCATTGTTTAATTGTAGCATGTTTTCTTTTCCACTCTTTGTTTTGGATCAAATCCTAATATACAAAAATTTTATCGGATTTGTACTATAAAAAATTTTCACATACATATCAACAAATTCAACTGCCCACATCCTGCCTGTGCCAACCTTCAAAGCTCTCTACTGCTCCATTATAGATACTTGTCTAGTTTTTTCATGCTCTGTTTTCCTCCTCCGTTGTTGTGTTCCAAATACTCGTCCAAATATGTTGGGATTATATACTCTCAGTGCCTTTGAATTGATCTCTATTTCAAGAAATTTAGAAGAAGAGCCTATAACTCTTGAGAAAGAAAGTTTGCAGTTAAAAAAATGCCAGCACAGATGAAGATAGCAAGGAGCTGCAACAGACCTGCTGATCCAGGTGGATATTGGTGGCCACCCACCTATTCCATTTGGCCCCCCACCATTGTCTCTTTCAGTTTTTCAGTTTCGGCATAACTTACTATTTTTAGTAGTTTTTCGGGTCCTGAACTTCCGGAGCCGTTTTGAGGCCCTAAACGACGTTTTTTTGGGTATGAAAGCGCCAGCAAATTTTCTGATAAAATTTGTCCCAACAGCTGTAGTCCTCGGATAGAGCTTTCTAATGATGTATCATGTGCGTCAAACGGAGATAGTATGCCAAAGTTACGTCCCTGGGAAGTTGAAACACCAATTTACCCAAACGGGGCCCATAGTTTTGGCGCTTCATCTCCTAGGGTTAGGTTTTTGGGATCTTTAGGGTTCTCCATTGTTTCTCAATAATAAATAGGCCCTCGCGCCTCATTGTAAAAGGAGTTCGTAGGCTCCGTAGCCGCCACATCTCTTCTCGGAGATAGCTACCGGTGCCCTAGCTAGTTTTATTTCCTTTCAGTCTGTAAGCAAATTTCGGTTCTTTGATATTAATGAAATGAAGTGTTATTTCCGTCGCATCTCTATCTTTATGGTTATGTGTTTATTCTCGTTGCGTTCTCTGCATAAATCCGGATCGGTGGTATCGGAGCGGTCCCGCTTTTTTCTTGATCCTTCTTTGCATGTCCCCAACGAGGTCGGGGTATAAGGAGCTAGGGCTTGATCCGGTGGAACCTTTGTAAGATCGGCCTCGCAAACCTCGACGGACGCCCATGGGGGGACGAAAAGAAAGATGAGGGAGCAGGAGATCCTATCAAAATATTGCTCGAGGAGGCCCTCGAAAAACAAAGGAACGCGATGATGGATAACTTTGCTCGGATCCTTCAACGGTACGCCCTGCCGTCGGCGCACTGCATCCCAGTAGCCACTCCGGAGTTGCGACTCCCTTTAAGGTACAAGTAAATTTTGAAATTCCCATATTTGAGGGTCAAATAGACGCGGATGCCGTAGATAGATGGTTGAATCTATTAGAAGGATATTTCTCTGTTCATGACTTTTCAGACCGGGAGAAGATTATTTTTGCACTCCTCAAAGCTACCCCCCATGTTAAGGGGATCTGGTGGGAAACCTCATCGTGAGAACAAGGACCGGACGTAACCCTCTTTGTTCTCGGCCGTACCAACTTGGAATTCTTTCCGAGACGCCGTCAAGGAACGAGTACTATCTCGTGGGGAGCTATGAGGACAAGTACATACAATGGACCACGCTACGACAACAAAGGGATCAAGATGTGCACGAGTCGACGAATACGTTCCATACCCTACGCACAAAGTTGGGTATCAAAGATTCGGAGAAACATTTGGTGCTAAAGTATCGCGAGTTGTCCGCACGGATACATTCGGGGAGGAAATGGAGTTCCTCGACATCTCCTCGCTTGGTACGGCATACCGGTATGTCGTCAAGATTGAGCAGAAAATTCAAACGAGAAGAAGCGAGACTTTGGATCTGCGAATCAAAAGCAAGGAAAAGGTGCTTCCAAACCGCGGAACAAAGGACGAGCCAAGGCATGGCGGCTAAAGACAACCCACCAAAGCCACAAGAAAAGAACAACACCGTAAAGCCAAAGAAGGACACGGGAAAGTGGTGTGAGTTCCATAAGAGCTCCACTCACAACACAAGTGAGTGTCGGGCCCAGCGATCGCTAGTGGCCGAGATGAGGGCTTACAGAGTCGGATGCATGCTCGACTCCGAATCGAAACTCGAAAAGGGGAATGAAAAAGGGAAACAGATTATTGATGCGGAGCCCAACGCCACTTGTTGCTACTACAAAGGTCCAGAAGGAGGAACCGGAAGATCCGCAGGAGGAGGAACGTCTCTTCCACTCCCGGATGTGGGTAAAGGGCTCCCCCATGTACGGTTCATTGTCGACAATGGGAGCCAAAAGAACCTCATTTCAGCGGACGCCGTGAAGCGGTTGGGCTTGCCGACCACAGCTCACCCACATCCATACACCATCGGGTGGCTTCACCAAGGGACGAGATCTCCGCGTCGGCCCCAGCAATGCCGCCTTCCCTATAGCATCAAGCCCTTCACGGATGAGGTATTATGTGACATTGCTCCTATTGATGTTTCGATGTATTATTAGGACAACCATACTTGTGGAAGCGTCATGCTCGTGTATGAGTCTCGACCTCGTCGTCGTTATTATTACTTTTGGGAAATAAGTTGTACAGATACCGGAGGTACCACCTCCTACGACTATCTCTTTGGTTACTTGCAAAACAATGCGCAAGCTCATTTCCCAAACCGGAAATTCGTTTTCCTCGATGATCCGCCCCCGTGGGCAAGAAGAAGATTGTGGCCACGACCTCCAGACGGGGCCCTTCGCACGACAACAACAAATGGATAAGGTCGTGGAGGAGTACGGGGACATCTTCACCTCACCCACGGGGGTTCCTCCGCATCGCCCGAGTCAAGCACCCGATTGATCCGATCCCCGAGTGCGCCGCTACCCAATGGACCGATCTATCGATGCTACGTTTGCGGGAAAATGATGAAATCAAGAGGCGATTCGTGGAGTCATTGCGAGAAAGGTCACATCGGACCAAGTTCATCACCATGTGGGAGCCCGATCGTGTTGGTACGAGAAAAAGGATGGGACGTGGAGACTCCGTATTGACTATCGGGGCGCCGAACAAGATTACCGTCCGGAATAGGTACCCAATCCCACGGATTGATGACCTTCCGGACCAACTCCAAGGTGCAAAATATTTCAGTGAAGATCGACCTTAAGTCCGGGTATCACCAAGTACCAATTGAACCCTCCGATGTGTGGAAAGACTGCCTTCAAAGCTAAGGAAGGCCTTTTTGAATGGCTGGTCATGCCTTTCGGGTTGACGAATGCTCCCGCAACCTTCATGAGGATGATGGACGACATCTTGCGGCCATTCACCAACTCATTCGTAGTGGTGTACTTGGATGACATTCTCGATCTTCGACGAAGACTTGGGAAGAGCACCTTCATCACATCCGACAAGTCCTCCAGAGACATCTGCGGCAACACAAGTTGTGTGCCAATTTGGAGAAGTGCACGTTTGGCATGACCCGGGTTCAATATCCGGGATACATTATTGATGAAAATGGGGGTGCATGTGGATCCGGCCAAGATCCAAGTCATTCGGGATTGGCCAGCCCACGACTACTATAACAGAGCTTCGCAGCTTTTCCGGGTCTTGCTAATTTTTCTATCGTAGATTCGTGTTGGGATTCTCTCATATCACTTGGCCCTTGAGTCAAGTCACCAAAGGAGGAGCGAGAGCAAAATTCTTTTGGTCGGAACCTCAACGAAGGCGTTCAAAGAATTGAAAAAATCGCCTATGTTACGCCCCAGTGCTCACCTTACCGGACTTGCGAGCGGCCGTTTGAGATCGAGACGGATGCCTCCGACTATGCTATTGGGGCGATTCTTACTCAACGAGGACATCCGGTGGCATATCACGGTGAGACATTATCCGAGACAGTTCGCAAGTATCCCACCTATGACAAAGAAATGTATTCCATTGTGCAAGCTCTGTCGACAATGGAAGCATTACATTTTGGGGAAGGAAACAATCATCCACACGGACCAACGGCCCCCTGCAGTTCATACGGACACAAGGGAAGTTTGCGGAATGATCGCCATCGAAGTGGTCCACATATACGCAACAATTTCATTTGAACATCAAGTACAAGAAGGGCAACACCAATAATGTTGCGGATTGCCTCGCCCGACCACCGATCGTGGCGCTCACCACCGTGCTCAACTCTTGTGGGCACGAGACTTCGATTGGCCGCTTCTCTATGAGAGTGACCCGGAATTCGGCCACACTTACAAGGCACTCTTGGGGGGCACGCAAGTTCCAAATTTTCACCTCCAAGATGCACTTTTATGTCACTCCGGGACACCTTGTGTGTTCCTTCAAGCGAGCGTGCCAAGATGATATGGGAAGCACACTACGAGTCGGGTTGTTGGGCATTTCGGGGGTCGAGAAAACGAGTAGCAATACTACGTAAGTATTTCTATTGGTCGAACCTTCGAAAGGATGTCAAGAAGCACATCGAATCTTGCACTACTTGTGCCATTGCCAAACCAACCATCAAGAAGCAAGGCCTATATACTCCACTACCTACCCCTAGTCGACCATGGGGAATCCATCTCCATGGATTACATGTCAGGGGACTGCGCCTCTACTAAGAATGGCAATGACTGTGTTTTCGTGGTCGTTGATAGATTCTCGAAGATGGCCATTATGGCGGCTCAGTAAGAAGAATATCACGTGAAGAAGCTACTGCTAAACTCTTCTTTGAACGAGTATGGGTTCACTTTGGGATCCCACGGTCTATCATATCGGATCGAGATAGCAGGTTCCTCGAAGCACATTTTGGTCTAGCCTACTGGTCAATGATGGACACAAAGCTCACCAAGTCCACGAGCTTTTCCATCCCCAAACGAGATGGCCGGACAGAGGTCGTCAACGGAATGATTGTACACATTCTGCGCATGTACAATTCAAAGCATCCACGCACATGGGACGAGAGCCTCCCTTATGTACAACATAGTTATAACCGAGCTCTCCACGGTTCAATTGGCCATAGCCCCTTTCGAGTGGGCTTGGGATTCCGACCCACTATGTCCCATTGACGTAGCCATGCCATTTGCAGTACAGCTCGAGCCGATTCGGCGCACGTCCGATCCGAAGTTGACAAAGCAAGTAGCTTCATCGAGCGCATTCAACACATCCGCTAACGGGTTCATGATATATTGGACGAGCTAATGTGAAGTACAAGCGGCGCCATGATCAACACCGGTGCCACACAACTTCCGGGTGGGCGATAAAGTATGGCCGCATTTGCGTGAAGGAGCGCCTCACCTGGACCTCACCGCAAGCTTCGCCCACTCCGATCTGGGCCGTCACACCATCACCAAGGTCGTAGGGGAACAATGCTTTCGAGCTTAGTATTCCACCATTCCTTGGTCCGCACCCGCATCTTCAATGTGGATCGCCTTCGTCCTTACTTCCCACCTCTACCTGGACACTTCGGACATTGCGGAACAACTCACACCAACAGAGTTAAACCCGGATCGCATGGAACAGGGCCACCACAGATTGTATCATGGACATGCAAATTAAGAACACTCACCAACGAGAGGATCCAACTATGTCGGGTTGTCAAAAGGCCGGCCAACTCCCCTGCACCAAGGAAAGTGGTTCACCGGGGGACCAAGTTCGGCAGAAATTTCCTCATCTCATGGAGGAACTTAACGCAATGGGGGACCATTGCTTCCTAAGGGGGAGGAATGATCCGGGTGGATATTGGTGGCCACCCACCTATTCCACTTGGCCCCCCACCATTGTCTCTTTCGTTTTTCGCTGCATAACTTACTATTTTTAGTAGTTTTTCGGGTCCTCGAACTTCCGGAGCCGTTTTGAGGCCCTAAACGACGTTTTTTTATGAGTATGCAAACGCCAGATTTTTTGATAAAAATTCGTCCCGACAGCCTGTAGTCCTCGGATAGAGCTTTCTAATGATGTATCATGTGCGTCAAACGGAGATAGTATGCCAAAGTTACGTCCCTGGGAAGTTGAAACACCAATTTACCCAAACGGGGCCCATAGTTTTGGCGCTTCATCTCCTAGGGTTAGGTTTTTGGGATGTTTAGGGTTCTCCATTGTTTCTCAATAATAAATAGGCCCTCGCGCCTCATTGTAAAGGAGTTCGAGGGCTCGTAGCCACCACATCTCTTCTCGAGATAGCTACCGGTGCCCTAGCTAGTTTTATTTCCTTTACGTACGTAAGCAAATTTCAGTTCTTTGATATTAATGAAATGAAGTGTTATTTCCGCTGCATCTCTATCTTTATGGTTATGTGTTTATTCTGTTGCGTTCCTGCATAAATCCGGATCACCTGCAAAGAAGAATTCTTGTTGCTGAGCAAAATTTGGTTCAAAAAGTTGTAAGCCTTATAGATATTGAGATCAACAGGTGGTTTGTGTTTTGTGAAAATAATATTCACCCTCATAGTCCTGGTAAGTTATGTGGCTCTAACAAAAGAAGGCCCTCAAATCCCCATTGTGATTATGGTAATGGAAATATCCCAATATGCTTCATATGCACATGGAAATTGGTTTTAGTTGATAAAAGGATATCTGCATGTTTATTTATTTCCAAGTGTGTGATAAGATGCACGTGTTTTCTGTTTTTTCCACAGTGTGTGGTTGTTGGCTAGTGGTAAGTTGTGATTTCACTCTACGTCAAGCATTCTCTCCCTTTTTTTTCTTTCTGACCCTTACTTCATCATGAGGAAAGGTTTCCTAGCCTTTGCTAGTTTGTCTAATGATTTCATGGCCTTCACTGGCTTTTCTAATGATAGATGTCCAAACCAGATGTTAGAAAATATTAACCAAATGATTGTATGCAAATATAGTAAGGGTGAATTGAATAGGATTGATGATGTATTTTTCAATCATTCTCTATCATGTTGAAGAGAACCTACCTCTCACATAATGCATCGTTGTTGTTGCATGCAACAATAATCATGCTAAGGATGTATAGGGAAACAACAAACTTCTAACCCTCTCTCAATCAAGTTGAGATTACCAGATCCAAACATTTAGAAAGTTACACATGAAATAGAAGGTTCAAAAGTGCCCAAACTTTACAAATAGTTAACTAACAAAAACTAAAAACACACTAGCCCATTTTAACGCTACGATTTCACCGATTTCAGTGAACTAACAGTTACTGCTTCGACATTCTTCTTAAGCACAACAGAAGGGACAATGTGAAACTATTTTATCCTTTACATAATTATTTATCTTGTGTGGTTCAACGAGATTGAGTATCATTCCAAAACCATTATTTTTCAATTAAATATCTAAATACTTTAATAACATATCTAAAATTTGATTAGGGTGAAAATGTGAAGCTGGGTTACACTTTTTGCCCTTTTTTGAGAAAAATTTTTCATTTTTTTGGGTTCTTCAACTTTCTGCAAACTATAACAATTTTTCCGTGTAGAATTTCATTTTGCGGTAAAAATAAAAGTTGTGAGAAATTTTGTTAGCTTTCTATTACTTATTTTTTGAAATTTTTTTATGCGGATTTGATATGTCAACTTAGCGTTTCTTTGAGTGTGTGTTTCTTAACAATCAAAGAATTCATAAGTAGTCATGTTATGTGGCAACGTTGTATTCATTGAAAATTCTTGTTTTTTGAAAAAACAAAATGTGTTACAACAATCTAGACAGAGTCTCACTTTGGTTTCATCATATTTACAAAGCCAATGGATGCATATCATAATTACTAGAATTTTTTGAACTCGGTCTAATACGAAAAAGCTGCAGTATTTTTTTATATGTTTCGTGTGGCAACAAATTTCTTAACATACAAGTTATAAACTAAAAAATCTAAAAGCTACCCATTACGAGTCAACGGACCAATGTAATGCTCCATAATTTTTTAAATTTTTTTTACAATGTATTTTGGGAGATACAAAATTTTGATTTCACCGAATCACGATGACCCTCAAAAAATTGTTTGCACTCATTTTATTAGAAAAATAATTAAAATTAATAAACGTTTACGAAATTTCATAAAATTTATATTTCTCGAAAGTAGATTCAATTCTCGAAAATGCTTGTCTTGGTTCCGACAGTTTAATTAACAAGTTTTCATGGAGTTTAATCAGTCCAAAGTTGCAGAACCGTTTTCGGAGCTTGGCTCGCGTAATCGATGTGACGCGATAGTTCGGCCGAACTATGTTTTCCGTTTATGGGCCGCTACAATTAACGCCTTAATAGTTCGGCCGAACTTATTATCAAAAGTTCGGCGAACTATTGTGTAATTTTCCGTCAGTCGGAATTTTTTTGTGGAGCCCCCTACAAAACACACATTTCGCGGTCAATATAAATTGCCGCGAAATGATTCACAATTTTCGCACATTTCGCACTTCATTTCATCTTACAACTTGTTTTGAATTCAAAAAATTTTTTCTTCAAAGTTTGGGGGTCAAAAAAATTTTTTGGAAGACATTTTTCTCGGGAGGCGGCGTGATTTTTTCTTGGAGGTTCAAAGTTTGAATTTAAAAAACTTTTTTTGGAAGACATTTTTGGAGGCGACGTGATTTTTCTCTTTGAGGTATGTACGTGTTTTGTGTTGAAATAAATCTTTTTGAGCTTTTTTTGTTCAAAAATTTTTCTTTACATTTTAAGATTTAAAGAATTTTTTGGAAGACATTTCTTGGAGGCGGTGTGATTTTTCTTAGAGATATGTACGTGTTTTGGATTGGATTACGTATTTTTTAGAAAAGATTTTTTTTAAATTAAATCTTTTGTGATATTGTTTGTAATTGAGTTATTGTCTAATTTTTTTAAAGGAAATTTTTTAAACCTCATACCCTATTATCATGGGAAATCGAAGAACTTGTGTGAGAAAATATGATCGAAAAAGAAAGCCCGAGGAACGTAGAGAAGAGACGAGACAATATCGCAAAAGAAAGTTAGAGGCTCTCTCAAATATTGAAGAGGAAAATCAACCTCAAGCGAAATTGAAGCGGGTATGTAAATGTAAATATTACATGCTCTATTGATATATATTTAAAATTTCCTAATGTAAAATGTAACGCTTAATTTTTATTTGATAAACTAGTTTGAAAAATATTTTGTTTGATGTACATGACGAGAGATATTCCTCAAAATATTGAAGAAGAAAAATCAACCTCAAGCAGAAATTGAACGTAGTATGTAAATGTAAATATTATGATCTATTGATATATTTTTTAAAGTTTTCCCAATGTACAATGTGAAGCTTAATTTTTTATTTGATGAACTAGTTTGAAAAATATTTTGTTTAATGTAACAGATTGAGAGACACTCCTCAAAATATTGAAGAAGAAAATCAACCTCAAGCGAGAAATTGAATCGGGTATGTAAATGTAGATATTATGATCTATTGATATATTTAAAATTTTCCTAATATTTATTGACATATTTATTAATTTAGTTATTTATTGAATATGTACTATTTTTTTCGAATATGTACGATGAAATCACTATCGATAATGAGATGTTAGAAAATGTCGACACTCACTCGCACATATGGAGATAAAAAACCCTGACTATTTTATACGATATCGTGTCGAGAAAAATTTTGGATATGTTTTTCAAAAGACCCGAGGTGACAGCTCAAGCTCAAATGTTGAAATGTCTCTTATCATCAAGGAAATTAAAAGAAGCGACGACACTATTGGGTATTCGAAAAATCAACCAAAGATAAAAAAAATGAAAAGAAGAGGTTATAAAAAATATGAGTAGTGCTATAGAGTCAATTAGGAGATCTAGAGATAAAAATGTTTCAAATATACGTAGAGGAATACAAATGGCAATGGTTTCACTGGGTACTCAAGAGAATCGTTTGAATCTAGCATCTATGGCACGAGCACCTGGGAACCTCGCGAAAAACTACGCACAAACATCGAAAATTTCACTGCAAATAGACGTAAATGATGAACTCGCTTGTTGGAGAGCTATTTGTAGGCAACCATACAAAGATAGACTTGGAGAAGATGTTAAAAAAATAATATATGAATATTGGAAGAACAATTGCGTGTTTCACCCATCGAAAGACATGTGATGCGAAGAAGAATAGCGCGAAATCAATACGAAGAACATGAAAAACATCTCTTGGAAACCACTCAAATAGAGTTATTCAACAAGTTCAAAGAAGAGAATCGTCAAATTCAAGTTTCACTCAGGTGCTTTTTGTTCAACAAAAACCATGGTATGTAAAACCTATCACCGTACGCGACACTTGTTGTTGCCGTTATCATGTGGAATTTGAGTTATATTATGACACATTCCTTGATTTCAGTAGAACATTATGGAATGATTCACCTCCTCCTTCCACTATCCGATGAATTCATATCTCAAATTCTATGTGAAAGAGAAAGCGATGAACTATTTTACAAAAAAGAAATGTGTTGGTGGTAAAAAAATACGATGATTGTGGAAATTTGACTAAATTTCAAAACAAATATCGTATTGATATAAATGATCAATCATTGTCCAACATGAAAGTGAAATGGAAGAGATACGAATATACCAGAGACATCGATTCAAAGTGCGATAGTGTTAAAAGAATCGAATTACGAGAAGACGAAATTTTCTCAATAGACTTTTTGAGAAAGTTTGAAGCAGAAATTTACAAATACACCATGCATTCCCATAAAGCTCGATGGCAAGACTTGCAATTCAAAAAATCTCGTGAAGTTTTTCCACCAGGGAACCATTTTGTCGGTGATTGATTTTTGCGAAAACTACACATTTGCTCCACAAAAAGAAATTCGAGAGTGAATACTATCACTCGACCAAGTCTCCATGCTCGTTCATATTCTATATAGACATGCTCTGAACAAAATGTCGATCATATAGAAAGCACGAGTGAAAATCGACATATCATTAAAGAATATCATTTTTATATCGTTGACGATCGTACGCATGATACATGTTTTGTACAACATTGTTTTGGAAAAATTTATGATTCATTGAAAAAATCGTGGAATAACATTCAATGAACATTGGATATGGTCGACTGGATGCGCGGAGTCAATTCAAATCTGCACGATCATTTTTTGGTTGTGTCGTCTTCATAAGAAAACCTCCATTAAACATTGTTGGAATTTCTTTGAGACCGGCCATGGAAAAGGAGAACATGATCGGTGCGGGAGCATGCATAAAACGAGCACTTCGAAGATATCAAATGAACCACTTTGCACGCCGACTTGCAAACGCTCGAAGAAGTTGTTCAATGGTGCAAAAAATGCTCTAAGCCATGAGATTAACCCATCACGAGAAGTGCAAAGGTACATTCAATTTAATTTATATTGGTAATCTAATTTTAAACATTGTACATTTATCATGCAATGATTATTTTTAATTGTATTTTGATATCATATTTACAAATTCTTTCTAATTTTCCATATAAAGGTTTTTCTCGGCATATTGGAATCGTGAGACGTAAATAGATCAATTGGAAATGAAGTTGGAACAATAAAAGGGACTCGAAAATTGCATTCAATTAAAACAAAATTGTCCACAAATGTGTTTGCATTGGATAAAAGAAAATATTCTTGTTTTTGTGATGTTTGCATAGACAACACAAAATCCAATGACATCATCAGTGAAAACAAAATGTATGTGAACGATTGGAAACATACAAGAGCTAAATACAAAGGGAAAAATGTCTCATGTGCAATGATTGAAGAAATGGAATCAGCAGGAAACTACAATATCATCCGATGGTGATCGAGTTTCTGATCTTGTTAGAGAAGGTAACAATTGAATTACTTTTTAATGATTTAAAGATTTACAAATTTAAATTTAAATATGCATAATTAAATGTTAAATTTATTTTATTGTGCGAGAGATGTTTTTATTGTAATTGCACCTATTGACAACGATGAAAATGTGAAGTATTATTTGATGCGTTGCATCTGAACAAAAAAATGAAATTATTACAAGACTATAATGATCACTGGATTTCAGATATGACAAAGGGTCTATTATACTTGAAAGGTTATTTTTTCAAACAAACTCGTGAAAGTGGAGACTTTGTTTACTTCGCAAGACTATGAACCTGATTCCATAAGTTGTCAATATAGTCACTTGGTGTGTGCAAGCACGCATAAAGTTGATAGAAGTTCAATCAAAAGAAAAAAATCAAAAATTAAGAAATGGAAAATGTCAAAATCCGATCATGAACGGATTATTGAGGATGGAATTCCATTAGAATTTTTTGAGTGAAGTGTCGGGACAACAATTTATTATCTTTTAAACCTTTCGAGTACTCAACTAAAAAATTGAGCTGCTTATGTTATTTGTGGTTTGCAAATGTTACAAATTGTTTGGGTACAAGCACGTGCTTTCTAGTTTCCACCGAAAATAGTTTTTCTATACATGTGCATTGATTAAAAATGTTAAATATGTATTGGATATATATATTCTAGAATGAAATTAATTGTTCTTGTATATTAATTGTTTTTTGTATATGTTCTCCGACCATATGGTACAAACTATTTCACTTTATTTTGTAAAGTCGATTCGGTCCCCATATGGCCTAGCCTCCAAGGGGACGAGATAACAAGTGGTTGTCCCCACTTGCCCGAATCTCGGCTTTTTAAGTACAATTTTACCTGTTTATGTCGAGCATCTTACATGATGTCCTAGCCAAAGATAGATTCTCTTTGTTTCAAGTTTCTAGTAAAAAGTTGTCACTTGAATGCCCCGCTCGAACTCTTGTAGTAAACACCATACCTCATCTCTCTTGCTCTTCAATATTATTAGGTTTAATTATTATAACACAAAAATCGTTCTAGACATTATCAATAATTTTTTGCGCTTAAAGTAAAATCACTGAACATTATTAATCCAATGTCTTTACAAGTAATGTACCACCATACATGCAATTATATCAAATTAGAAATCAACATATACAATGAAATCAATGGGGATTGTCTTGTTGCAAGTAGTTCATAATTTCAATTTACCATATGTGCAAATGTAGGTTGAAACCATCCAAAACTTTAAGTTGTAAATTGAAACCATCCAAAACTTTAAGTCTTAAAACCCTTTCGATTATATATTGTGCATCATTAAAACATTTAACATTTAAAGTTTCATTAAATATCACATGCAAAATGTAGATTGAAACCATCCAAAACTGGGAGTTTTAAAAACTTCACATGCCACATGCCAATTATAATTCAACAATCCAACAAAAACATTTAACAAATTAAATATCACACGCCACACTAAGACGACCACACTAAGAGGATTGGTGCACTTCGTTGGAAGGAGTCAATATATGTCGTATTAGAGCGATTAGGACGGAATTCGAAAAGGAAAGAGCTTGAACCAATTCAAGCGAGACTGAGGATCGAATTGTTCTATGGAGCTTCATGAGAAGAGATATGTGAAAAGCATTGTTAAGCCATGCCAATTATAATTCAACAATGCAACAAAAACATTTAACAAATTAAATATCACACGCCAAAGTCGTTTCAAGTTTTTGGTAAAAGTTGTCGCCGAATGACCTACTAGAATATTATAAATACTCACTTTGTAAGATCATTTGGCATTCGAAAAATTCGAAAAGTCTTAGGCCGTCAATCAATTTAAAGTATCATTCACCATAGGGAGTGTAAAATATTCAATGTAGGTTGGTGACGATGCTCACCCTAGCTTGAAGCGGCGCCAATGACCACATTCTTTAATGAATTCCAATGCACTAGACCAACGTTGGTTCAACCTGCTTTGGTTTTTCACGCAAGAAATTCCAAGGATGGACTTTCTAGACAAACTCGCTGAAATTGAAAAGCTTGACATGGAGATACGACAAGGTGAACAAAGACTTCGAGAACTCTTTATGGAAAGGGCTCACTTGAAGGAAATAAGCACCACGTTGCGAGGGTAAAGTCAAGAACATGGAAGATAAGATCAAGAGGGACTTTCTTGATCCGAAACCTATTGGTTTGAAGAAAGAAAATGCATGTGTTGGCACACTTGGAAAAGAAGACGACCACACTAAGAGTATTGGTGCACTTCGTTTGGAAGGAGTCAATATATGTCGTATTGGAGCAATTAGACAGAATTCGAAAAAGAAAGAGCTTGAACCAATTCAAGCAAGCCCGAGGATCAAATTGTTATATATGGAGCTTCATGAGAAGAGATATGTGAAAAGCAACCGCTAAGCCAAGGGCTAGTTAGAAAAACATATTGGAAGAGGAAATGTTGAAGAAGATTGCGAAAGTAAGGCACAAGACAAAGAGGAATGATGATGAAAGTTCCTTGGACTTGAGATTCATGTCTACAACCGTACATGGGAAAAAGTTCTCGCTTTGATAGACATGGGGCTACCCATAGCTTCCTAAGTCGAAAGGCGGCTTCATCTCTTAGAAAGAGGAAGGCTAGCATCGAGAAAGAGTTGAGTGCTTTCAAGGCGATCAACTCAAGGATAAAAGTAGCACGGCGGGTGTCATGAAAAGCACACATGTGAGAGTAGGGTCATGGTTTGGAAAGATAGACTTAAGAGTCATTGACATGGATGATCATTCTATGATGGACCATACCAATGATGGACCGAGACATGAACTCTTAATTCTTGTGATCAATCTTAAACTATTTTATGAAAGATAGATAAACCATTTAAATATTTAGCTCAAACTCTTGTAGTAAACACCATACCTCAAGTCTCTCTTGCTCTCCAATATTATTAGGTTTAGTTATTATAACACAAAAAATCATTCTACATTGTCAATAATTTTTTGCGCTTGTTAATCGAAATCAATGAACACTATTAATCCAATGACTTTACAAGTAATGTACCATCATACATGCAATTATATCAAATCAGAAATCAACATATACTACATAATGAAATCAATGTGGATTGTTTTGTTACAAGTAACATTTCAATTTACCACGTGCAAATGTAGGTTCACATTCTATCATTCATGTAGTTTTTAAAAACTTCGAGATACCATTAGAATTATAATTCAACTATCCAACTAAAACATTTAACAATAAATATCACATGCCATGCCAATTATAATTCAACTATCAAACAAAAATATTTAACATTAAATATCAAATGTCAAATGTAATTCAATGACAACATTACTTCACATTCACATGCCAAAAGTACTAAAACCATCCAAAGAGAAAACTCTGAAATCAATGAACAAGTTATTAATCCAATGACTTTACAAGTAATGTACCATCATATGTATGCAATTATATCAAATCAGAAATCAACATATATAATGTAATGAAATCCAATGACTTTACAAGTAATGTACCATCATATGTATGCAATTATATCAAATCAGAAATCAACATATATAATGTAATGAAATCAATGGGGATTGTCTTGTTACAAGTAACATTTCAATTTACCACATGTGCAAATGTAGGTTCACATTCCATCATTCATGTAGTTTTAAAAACTTCAAATGCCATGCCAATTATAATTCAACTATCTAACAAAAACATTTCCAACAAAAATATTTAACATTAAATATCAAATGTCAAATGTAATTCAATGACAACATTACTTCACATTCACATGCCAAAAGTACTAAAACCATCCAAAGAAAAACTGAAATCAATGAACAAGTTATTAATCCAATGACTTTACAAGTAATGTACCATCATATGTATGCAATTATATCAAATCAGAAATCAACATATATAATGTAATGAAATCCAATGACTTTACAAGTAATGTACCATCATATGTATGCAATTATATCAAATCAGAAATCAACATATATAATGTAATGAAATCAATGGGGATTGTCTTGTTACAAACTTTAACATTTCAATTTACCACATGTGCAAATGTAGGTTCACATTCCATCATTCATGTAGTTTTAAAAACTTCAAATGCCATGCCAATTATAATTCAACTATCTAACAAAAACATTTAACATTAAATATCACATGCCATGCCAATTATAATTCAACTATCTAACAAAAACATTTAAAACATAAAATATCACATGCCATGCCAATTATAATTCAACTATCCAACAAAAACATTTAACATATATGTCCAAAAAATATGTCCAAAAAACATATTGTAATAAAATATGTCCAAAAATTGTAAATCTCACTCAAGTATCAAACTGTATCAAGTTTAACAAATTTTAAAACCATCTAAATTTTGAAATAAAATCAAATCTACTCGTATGTCTTGTCCCGTCAAATGGAAGATCTAGCCTCCTGTCCCGATTGGCTCGCTACCTTGTAAAGGGAAAACCTACATACACAATGTACATGTACTTGAACATTAAAATTTGAAGTTTTAAAAAATTAACGAGAATATATATATATCTAGAACTTCATGTAAAAAAAACAAAATATAACAAAAAAAATCGCGCAATACCTCGTAAGGTTGCCTCTCCATTTGATGAAGAGTATCCGCATAGAAAACATCTATGAGGGTAACCCAGTACAATATACATGTACGTTAAATATAAATTTATGTATATATATATATATATATATATATATATATATATATATATATATATATATATATATATATATACATAAATAATTTATATAAATTAAAAACTTTCAAATGAAAATGCACGTGTGTACATATATATAAACTTATTTGAACAATAATATTAAAAAAAAGAACTAAAGACAACTTCTTCAAATGTTGTGGATGTCCCTATCTCGTCGCTAAAGTCCTCGGATTAAAAAAAATCTTCTATACAAACCTAAATTCAAAAAATTTTAAATAACTCAAAATATAGATCTCTCTCTATATCTCAATTTTTTTATGGAACTTTTTTGAGGTAACATAAATTTTGAACTTGTGAAAAATTGTCCATACTTGGTCATCTCCCAATGAAGTAGAAGGTATATCTCCTAAAGAAGAAGAAGGTACGGGATCCCAAAAACATCAGACGGAATCAAGTACTGTTAAAACATTTTATCGAATTATATATATACATACATGTACATGTGTGGCAACAATTATTTATTTTAGAGTCACTTAAAAAACACTAACATACATGTGCCAACATATCATGATGGGCAAACCCATCCGCATCGTTTGAGCGAGTAGGTCCCGAACGTAATATTAACATTTTCATCACGCATCATGCCCGAGAACCGCAAATGGTGTTTTAACATATAATCATACATTTTTGTTAGATTAATGTACACATACAAATAAATGTATACATGTGTACATACACATGTATTTATTACAAATTGTACACATGTATATGTAAATATAATTTCAAATCCTAAGGTCACTAACACATACTGTTCGTGTGCCCTCTTCCTCACGAAAAAATTAGGTCTTGCGGACCATTGCGACAATTTATTGCGTATGTTCGGAGATCTTCAACATTCATGTTGTAAATCTCCCTCATCCTGTATGATAAACAAAATTGGCACGTGCATATTGACGTGCTCTTTGTCGATTTAAGCCAAGATCGACTCCACTCAATCCGCTATGAACATTTTCAATCATAACATCTCTCGCTTCCACGACTTATTTGAGAAGTCGCATCCATCTCTCGATCGCAAGGTTTCGACTCGAGACGGTCGACTCACCAATGGCGGCTCGGGGCGAGGCAACTCCACATCTCGCTTGCACGCCCTTACGTTGACATAATCGACCTCTCGGGCCAAAAAAATTTTTGAAGGAAGATCATTGTAGTCGGGTTTCATACCCTTAAAAAAAATTCTGCATAAAACATTTGTGCAAAATAAAGAGGAACCTCATCGTTCCATGGAAGCCTTCCAAAGGCCGCAAGATGTCGACTATACAAATATTTTTGCTAGTGTCTCGGGGTGCTTTGACATCGCACCTTCAACATCTTTTCTTTTTGGCCCTTCCTTAAAATTAAACATTGACTTAGCGTCTTGTTTTGAAACTTGTTTTTTTATGTCCTGCCATTTATCGGGACCTATCACCTGCTTCTCTTCTCTCGTCTCATCACTTCTACAAACGAATCGGTGGTTGGCCCCAAATCTTTGTACACTTTTACCATTTCACTCAATGAATGTGCAACTATACGTAGGCTTTGTCTACTCTCGGCAGTATAGTCAAATCCTGGAGATACGTATCGCAATTTTGCATAAAGGCTTTCACACCTTTGTAAGGTGCATTCCGCCATGTTCCTTTCCCATGGTATATCAGTAATCTCACCTAGGATAAGTTGTGCTAGGTTGACAACCTTCTTCTTCAATGTAGCACGCTGCCCGCGTCTTTTTTGACCATCGGCTCGAACATTTTGAGCCTCTGCATCAATATATATATAATTTCATATATTAGAAAAAAACATGTGTAAAAAAAAGTTGCAAAAAATTTAATGAAAAAATATTGAAATTGATGGCAACCTTGATGTTGTTGGTTAACATCATCTCCAACATGACCTCGCTGAGAACCAGCCCCCGAGAATGATGCCGCTGAGAACCGGACCCACGGTGACCCCACTGTCGAGAACCAGCTCCCGAATGATGCTGCCCGAGAACCGGACCCACAGCTGACCTCGTCGAGAACCGGCGGCCATTGATTCGTCGGCCTTCGGGGGAATAAATATCACCCCCTTTCGGCACCATGTTACCTCGACCGTGTTGAACCTTGGCCACACTCCATTGATGGAGTGAAAGCCTTTCTCCTCTTGCCTCCTAAAAATTAAAATATGAAACTTGTTAACAACTAATTTCACTCACAAAGTTAGTAAAAAAATCAATTCCATATGTACACACATGTATGTAGATTTAAGATTATATTTAAATACCACGAACATCCTCCCAGATCCCCGAGACTCCATATGGGATTCGGTTGATCTTCGTCTTTCATCCTCCATGATGTATATCTATTGGTAAACATTCACAAAATAGATTTCAAAAAATCAATACCTCAGAGTAAAATCCAATTTGGGGATGTTAAATCCAATATGTTCTATATTTCTTACATTTCAACCCTCGTATTTTTTCTTTCCAACCAAGGTTTATAAAATAACATGAGAAGCAACATGAGACTTAGAACAATCATTTTCATTATCTATATGGAAGGCTACGTGTACTATATCCCCTTGAGCTTAAGGGTATGTAGTTTGTCAATTTTTATCATATATTTTTTGGTAAGTGTAAATGTTTTTTTTATCTATAGTACACGTCATGAGTTCCCCACTTTTTACCTTATGTAAAGCATGATTCTAGGATTACTACATACCCCCACTTTTACCTTATAATCATTGGTGCATAATGTGGGGTGGACAATTTAAATCAAGTTCGTATCAAAGTACAATTTAGCTCATTTTAGTCAAGGTTAGTTAGAAGAATTAGCTATTGGTTTCCCTCCTTCCCTCCCTTCTAAAATAATTATGTTTTGCGTGGTCAAAAAAGCCAAAAATATGGAGACAATTATCACCAAATCCAACGTACGATTATGCATGATGGAGACTATCTAGCGCTTTCCCTTGTTAGAGAAAGTACATGAGCTCTATTATTTGAGCTAAGAGTCAGTTGTTTGAAGAGGCATGTTTTGTCAACTTGTTTGGTTGATGGTTTTGTACACCAATATGTAAGAGTACATGGACATATTCACATGATGTGAATTTTTTTTCTTTGAAGGAGAAAATGATGTGTTTTCAGTTTGATGGTTTTGTTTGTGACAAGATGTCACAAGATTTTGGTGTAAGTGGTGGTGCTACTATTGAGGCATGATGTATGGTGACCAACACATCTTGAAATCGTCGAGAGATTGAGACAATGTTGTGTATAATGTTTGTGTTTCACATAAATAGACAAGAGGTCGTTGGTTCTTAAACCCTTATTACGTGATGAGGTGGCAACATCACATGATGGAGTGGGGAGAAATGGGGGTGCTTAAGGGGTATGAAGGATACTCTTCAACTCATGAAGCATCGGGCATGAATTGGTGGGATGACCTAATGTGTCTCAAAGGGCACACGGGGACTAACCTTGTGTATTTTTGGTTGAAGGTTCTTTCTAAAATAAAAATTATAAATAACTATGGAAACTTGCATTAACAAATTATCCTACAAAAATTATTGTAGAAAATTTTCAAAATTGAAATGCAACCTTAAATTCCTTGCATTCTTTCATCAACTTTGTTAATAATTGAATAGTCTACTAGTTGACTATATTACCAACTCATGATGAATATTGTCTTTTCCTAATGTTCATTGTGAAAATGGATCCTCACATTAATGTGATAGGATCTTTTTCATCTCTCAAGTTACTAGGTCAAAGCATCCTAATGGGTAAATTAATTGTGAGATAAATTACAAGCATTAAATGTCAATCCAGGGTTCTTATACTTTCTGAAGTACACTTGCACAATATATGCTAAAGCCAAAATATGGAGACAATTATCACCAAATCCAACGTACGATTATGCATGATGGAGAATATCTAGGCTTTCCCTTGTTAAATATATTAACAAGGAAAGCTGTAGAGATTCTCCATCATGCATAATCATGACGTTTATGATTATAGAGTGAAAAAACTAAAAGAATCAACTTGTAGGGTCATTTAAATGGGGGGTGGAGAATTCCGGGTCTTTGCAAATTCAAAGTATGGTGCATGTTGCATGAAGCAAGATGTTGAAAGTAGAGTTATGTTAGACACACATAAATGCAACAAATATGGAAATTTGTACATGAGCTCTATTATTTCCTTTAATATGTGATCCATGCCTTTCTCTAATTCATATTTTTATCTCTTCTATTAATTATGTTATTCTTTCTATGCATTGTTCTGAGTACAAGGGGTGAAATAATTTCGTATCATTTTCTAAGTGGTGAGGTCGTTTGAATCTCCAATAGTTGTGTTGGTGTGGTGGGAACCATGCTAGGAGTTGGGCATTCCATTGATATGGTCAAGGTACTTAGTGTATGAGGAGCATCCAAAATTAGGCGGATTGGGATCTTGATGAGGGGGATATGTCACTTGATGCATGCGATGATGATGGTATTTGATAGAGTACGGGACACATATAGATAAGATGAGTGTCTTTAACATAGAGCACTCAAGGGCATGCCAAATACTAATTAACCGAGTTCAGTGACATAATAAATGGTGGAAGAGGAATCATCAACATATGAGGTTGGTGTAGTGGTGGTGCTAGCTATTGAGGCATGATGTATGGTGACCAACACATCCCTGATATCGTCGGAGATTGAGACAATGTCAAGTGTATAATGTTTGTGTTTCACATAAATAGACAAGAGGTCGTTGGTTCTTAAACCCTTATTACGTGATGAGGTGGCAACATCACATGATGGAGTGGGGAGAAATGGGGGTGCTTAAGGGGTATGAAGGATACCCTTCAACTCATGAAGCATGGGGCATGAATTGGTGGGATGACCTAATGTGTCTCAAAGGGCACACGAGGGACTAACCTTAGGTATTTTTGGTTTAGAAGGCTCTTTCTACTAAAATAAAAATTATAAATAACTATGGAAACTTGCATTAACAAATTATCCTCACAAAAAATTATTGTAGAAAATTTTTCAAAATTGAAATGCAACCTTAAATTCCTTGCATTCTTTCATCAACTTTGTTAATAATTGAATAGTCTACTAGTTGACTATATTACCAATCGCAATGAATATTGTCTTTTCCTTAATGTTCATCATGAAAATGGATCCTCACATTAATGTGATAGGATCTTTTTCATCTCTCAAGTTACTAGGTCAAAGCATCCTAATGGGTAAATTAATTGTGAGATAAATTACAAGCATTAAATGTCAATCCCAGGTTCTTATACTTCGAAGTACACTTGCACAATATATGCTAAAGCCAAAATATGGAGACAATTATCACCAAATCCAACGTACGATTATGCATGACGGAGAATATCTAGCGCTTTCCCTTGTTAAATATATTAACAAGGGAAAGCGCTAGAGATTCTCCATCATGCATAATCGTACGTTTATGATTATAGAGTGAAAAAACTAAAAGAATCAACTTGTAGGGTCATTTAAATGGGGGGTGGAGAATTCTGGGTCTTTGCAAATTCAAAGTATGGTGCATGTTGCATGAAGCAAGATGTTGAAAGTAGAGTTATGTTAGACACACATAAATGCAACAAATATGGAAATTTGTACATGAGCTCTATTATTTCCTTTAATATGTGATCCATGCCTTTCTCTAATTCATATTTTTATCTCTTCTATTAATTATGTTATTCTTTCTATGTATTGTTCTAGTACAAGGGGTGAAATAACTTTCGTATCATTTTCTAAGTGGTGAGGTCGTTTGAATCTCCACAGTTGTGTTGGTGTGGTGGGAACCATGCTAGGAGTTGGGCATTCCATTGATATGGTCAAGGTACTTAGTGTATGAGGAGCATCCAAAATTAGGCGGATTGGGATCTTGATGAGGGGGATATGTCACTTGATGCATGCAAGGATGATGGTATTTGATGAGTACGGGACACATATAGATAAGATGAGTGTCTTTAACATAGAGCACTCAAGGGCATGCCAAATACTAATTAACCGAGGTTCAGTGACATAATAAATGGTGGAAGAGGAATCATCGACATATGAGGTTGGTGTAAGTGGTGGTGCTACTATTGAGGCATGATGTATGGTGACCAACACATCTTGATATCGTCGGAGATTGAGACAATGTCAAGTGTATAATGTTTGTGTTTCACATAAATAGAGAAGAGGTCGTTGGTTCTTAAACCCTTATTCACGTGATGAGGTGGCAACATCACATGATGGAGTGGGGAGAAATGGGGGTGCTTAAGGGGTATGAAGGATACCCTTCAACTCATGAAGCATGGGGCATGAATTGGTGGGATGACCTAATGTGTCTCCCAAAGGGCACACGAGGGACTAACCTTGGGTATTTTTGGTTGAAGGTTCTTTCTAAAATAAAAATTATAAATAACTATGGAAACTTGCATTAACAAATTATCCTACAAAAATTATTGTAGAAAATTTTCAAAATTGAAATGCAACCTTAAATTCCTTGCATTTTTTTCATCAACTTTGTTAATAATTGAATAGTCTACTAGTTGACTATATTACCAACCGCAATGAATATTGTCTTTTCCTAATGTTCATTGTGAAAATGGATCCTCACGTTGATGTGATAGGATCTTTTTCATCTCTCAAGTTACTAGGTCAAAGCATCCTAATGGGTAAATTAATTGTGAGATAAATTACTTGCATTAAATGTCAATCCAGTGTTCTTATACTACAGTACACTTGCACAATATATGCTAAGCAATTAACTCTCAATCAAAAATGGAAATGTAGACATAATGTATACACACTTTACATTAAGAAAACGTGTATATGCACATGCTTTTGAAGAAAGAAGGCATTTAACATGCTTCTTCATTCAAAATAAGTATTTAAAAAGCCCTAAAAAGAAAGGCATTTAGCATGCTTCTTCATTCAAAATAAGTATTTAGAAGGCCCTAGAAAATGAGATAAACTATATAGAAGTGCTTGGAGAAATTCCAAAGTTTTTGGTTCTTAAAGTATCATATCATATCTAACTAACAAAAATCAACGTTTAAGGCTAATACTAAGAGAAAAGAAACGCAAAAAGGAATAAAGTAATAGAGTTCCTCATTAGTGGAGTTTCTAGTTTTGTGATAAAGAATAATACCATATTGACTAGGTCAAATCAATTGAAAACATGATAGAGAATAAATCATTGAACTTTTTATGATCCAATTATTTTTTTCAAATACACAACAAGGATAAGTTAAATTTAACTTCTACAAACACTACAATGGTTCATACAATTTAGAAAAAAATTAAATTAATTGAACCCATAATATGGTTTTTATAATTCCTATCTAAACCAAACCAAAATCTATTACTTTCCAACAAACTAATCATTTACTTAATCCTACTATGAAATTGACAATGTTCATATCTTCTATAATAACAACATTTGATATTTAATTTAACAAAATATAAACTACGTGGTAGGTAAGAGGGTTGCTCTTTAGTGGATGAAAATTAATCTTTTGAGGATTGTTCTACTATCTTGTTTTTGGGTATTGCTAATTAGTAGAGTAGAAAATAGAATATTCTAATTTAGGATTCTATTTTCTACTCTACTTTTTGAATGCAACAGCTCATTTTACTAATAAAATTTATTATATTTTACCATATTCTCTCAATACTCTTTCTCTACCCATTTTATCAGCAGGAAATTAACTATTGGTCTTATATTGCTGCCCACTCTAAAATTCGAGTATGAAACCCAACATTCCAATATCATTGAAATTAATTTGTAGTGTCTAAGCTTTTAAAAATAATTGCCCCAAAAAAAAGAGAGTTTTTCTCGTCCTTCTCATGAATCCACAAAAAAATAAAATCGAATATATCACGCAAGCTGTGTTTTTCAAAAAAAATCCTAATCTTTGATCCTAATCCATTAAGAATAAAAGTAAAAAAAATAAAAAATACGTAGTTTTAAAAAAATAATTGAATTGAAAGAGAAATAAATAGAAATAAAAAATATTCTTTCGTCTTTCCATGAATGCGCAAAATAAAATAAAATAAAATATATCAAGCAAGCTGGGGTTTTAGAACACAAAACTAATCTTTGATCTTAATCAATTAAGAATAAACATAAAAGTAAAAAGAAAAAGTATGTTTGAAAATCTTTGAAATTTATTTGTATTGTTGAAGCTTTAAAATAAAAATTCTCCCGACCTGCACATAAAAATAAAATCAAATATATCACGCAAGCTTGTGATTTTCGAAGAGAATCACAATCTTTGATCTTAATCAATTAAGAATAAGCATAACCGTGAAAAGTAAAAGTGATAATCACTGTGGAGTAAAGCAAAAAGGAAAAGAGTATTAATCATTGTGGAACAGAGTAAAAGAAAAAGAGAGTTAATCATGTGGAATAAGGATGAAACTAAAATGAAAAGGAGATCAGAAGTTGATTCTCTTTGCCTAATTAGATGCTTGGCCGGCTGTAAGTTTTGAAGAGATTGCACGAAAATAATTAATCGCATGGACGTACTCACCATGTTATCGTCTAATAATGCCTCATCAAGCCTGTAGAAATATACTGTTTGAATAACTTTTTTATTGACATGAGATCAAAACTCTTGCAGGTCTTAAAAACATATATATATGAAGACAGATTTATATGTTCGAGTTATAAGAGCCAATGGTGTAAGATGGATATATTCCTATTCTCAAGGCTTTCTTAGGAAAACAAATATATTCATGTTCCTTTCAGGTTGTTATATGATTATATTTTAAGATTGGAAGAGCAAGAATAGTGGAGTCTCTGTTTATACAGTTTGAGAAACTAGTTCGTGAAATGGTTGTCCTCGAGGATGGGCAGAGAAGGCTATACATGATAATCCTGAAATTAATTTGGTGGTGGGGATGGTTGAACATACCTCGACAAGCAACTCGCCAGCAGAACCTCGACCAGCAGAACCTCGACCGGCAGAACCTCGCCAGCAGAACCTCGACCAACAGAACCTCTCCAGCAGAACCTCGCCCAGCAATCAACGACAGAACAGAAAAAGTCGCGCGGAACTCGCCCAGCACAATCAACGACAGAACAGAAAAAGTCGCGCGAAAACAATGAAAACAGTAAACTGAGAGCCTTCGCGGGCGATTTATTTATAAAAACGTAGTTCGGCCGAACTTAAAAGTTCGGCCGAACTCATAGTTCGGCCGAACTTTCAACTGAGTTCGGCCGAACTACCATTGCCGGTTTTCCAAACCTCCGGCAAAAATTCTGTTTGTTGGGCCGTCACTGTGCCGTCAATATAAACGGACTCAAAAGTTCGGCCGAACGTACTAAAACAGTTCGGCCGAACTTTATAAAATGTTCGGCCGAACTATTGCCGGAAAATATTTTTTGCCCCCGATTCTCACAAAAGTGTAACCCAGCTTCACGTTTCCGCCCATATATATATATATAACAATTTTTTAAATTATGATGATTTATTTTAACTTGTAAGTAGGCTAGCCTTTGTTATAATATCACAACTTATCAATACCAATTATAATTTATTTTAATTTAATTTTATAACATTTTGTAAATTAATATGAAATGTAAAAAGAAATCATTTTCAATCTTTATCTTAAGAAAATATTCTTATTTTGATTAAAATATTTTTAATAGTTTATGAAATATTGACCTAAACTCTAACGCATCTGTGTTACATAAAATAAAATAATATATTTTTTTAACGGCTAATTGTGGACCATGATGCATCTTTGCTATTTAATCCTAAGGATAAATATGTTTTTTCATCTTGGTCTAGAGGGTGAACCATATTAGAGGGTAAATAGACCAACAAATAATGATGATGATGTGATTAATCCAAAAGTCAATTTCAAAGAATCAATATGGATCACAAAAATCTAAGATTATTATTTTTATTAAAAATATTTTGTAATGATTTAATTATTTGTAATTAAATTAAAATTCTGAAAATTCCATTTTAAAATAAACACACTCATCAATATAATTACACAAAAACCATATGATTTATAATTTGATATTCATGGTTTCTAACATAATTACACAATAATCATACTGTTTGTAATTGATATCCATAGTCTCCATAGTCTCTAACAACGATAAGACTAGACTTACTTGTCTTAGGGTCCATGTAGACGAAATACCCCAGTGCATTACCAACATATTTCATCTACATGGACCCTGAGACACTCACTGCATGGGATAAATGTCTCACTTGGCTTCTGGTGGAGGTGGATATGACTGGCGGCCTCTCTGAGTAGATCAACCTTCAGTGGGGTTCCTTATGTTTCCAACAACGTGTTGATTATTGGAATGTGCCATTCCACTGCCTGCTATGCCACCAAACCAGACATCGCTTGGAATGGTGCCCGCATCGCCCTCATACAATGACCTATCCATGGGACGATCGACGTAATAATACAGACCCTTGCTCTATCTCAGGTGACCAAAACAACAAAAAACAGGACACCGCATCTGAACCAGGTACCTTTAAAAATTTTGATGACTCTAATGATACTGATTTTGAAGTACTTCCTTCTCATCTTGATGATGCTGCCTCCTCCCAAGAGGACCTCAGCTCGAATTCCATTCCTATACCCCCTCAGTCCTTGGATGCGTCATCTTCATTTCTCGTCAATGTCGAACTCCCATAAACTTCCTCTCATCCTGGGGACCTGCCTCCCTCATGCATATTGGATCCACCACCATCTATTGACCTTCATGGCCTCCCATATTTGACTGCTCATGACTCCATATGCCCTCCATCTAACCCTATTATACTATCTTCGCCCCACAACTCTGTGGACAGTGACTTATAATTCCTTAAGCACAATCCACACATTGATCTCACTACTCTCACTGTACATGAGGCTGGCCCGAGCAAATCCTTTCCCACTATTATTCCTAGTTCTGGTAAGAATATTACTACCCACTGAAAGAATGTAGGGTTAGTCGACATTTTCAGGGTTGTGGACATAGAAAACAACTTATATTCGATTCAGATGGTCTACATGACATTCTTGTGTTGGATTCATCTCCCTCTAGGGCCCTTAGAGCAGTGCTACCCCCTAGCATTGGCTCATGATGACCATTCTCCCCTTTAATATTCGTGGCCTGGGGGACACCACAAAAAGACACTCCCTCCGTCATCTTTTTATCTCTCAACACCCGGCCATTATATTTTTTCAGGAAATCATGGTGTCGACCCACAATGCCATTGAATACTTCCATGCCATTTTTCCCTCCTGGTCCATATCCGCTATTGACTCTTCTGGCCAATTTGGGGGTCTCATTACTCTGTGGGATCCTCAATCTGCTCACTTCAGGGCTTTCAATTTTTTTGCTGGCATCCTTTTATCGGGTTACATCCGTGGCTCGAATGAACGTTTCCATATCTGGAACATATATGCCCCTTACTCGAACTGTCAACATCTTTGGGATAGGATTCGATCTCTGGCATCATGGATATTAATTCTCTTATAATTTTTGGTGATTTTAATGCTATCCTATATTCTCATTAACACTAGGGCACCTCATCCCATGGGGATCCCCTATCTGACTATCTATTGCAATTATGGGACGATCACCACCTGCACGATGTTCTTCCTAGCCCATTGGTGCCCACCTGGTGGAATGGACGAAGTGGTTCTACATAAATGGGGAAGATACTATATTGTTTTCTTCTCCACCTCTAACTATTGGAATATATGGGTAATTGCCGATCTTTCATTGTTCAGGACTACATCTCTGACCACTGCCCTATCATTTTTAGATGGAGAAGGGAGGGATTTTGGAAGGGTTTCCCTTTAAAATTCAACTCCACTTGGCTTGAGGATCCATCCTTCAACTCATTAATTTTTGACTGGTGGGGTGCAGGTCTGGATGGTCATGGTGGGTGGACTATGAGAAACCTCGTGGGATTTCTTACTAGCCTTAAGTCCGAGGTTCAAAAATGGGAGAGGGAGAAGAAGGTTTCCTTGCTTCTAGAATTAAGGTCTATTAATCTTGAAATCGAGGCTCTCAGTTGTTATCTTACATCACATGTCCTTGATTTTCTCTCTATCCAACATATTAAGATTCTTGAAGTAAGGAAATATCATATATTATGCATACAGGAGAAGACTTGGCGGTTAAAAAGTCGGGCGACTTGGATTAGGGAGGGTGACAGAAACACCAAGTTTTTTCATAACTTTGCTAATCAGAGAAGACATAAGAATGCTATCTGGAGCATTAAGGGGGAGGATGGATCATATCATTTCGATGATTCATATATTCGAATTGAGGCTAGAAGTTATTTCCAAGAATGCTACAGGGAGACACATGCAGATAATATTGAGGATTAGCTTTGGGTGATACAAACATATCCAAATATGTTTGATGAGGAGGCAAACGATGCTCTTTTTCTCCTTGTCACTATACATGAGATTCACCATGTCCTTTCTTCTTTTTAGAAGGACAAATGTCTAGGTCCTGATGGATTTCAGTCGAGTTTTTCGTCCATTTTTTCAGCTTTTGGGAATTTTTTTTATTTTCTTTAGTTGAGGAATCGAGACGTCTAGGGTAGATTGCAGGTGCACTCAAATCCACCTTCATTGCTTTGATTCCCAAAATTGGTTCTCTTGAGACATTTGGGGATTTCAGGCCTATTTCTTTATGCAACATCCTTTACAAATTGATTTTTAAGACCATTGCGGAGAGACTCAAGGTGACTCTCTCGATCCATATTACTCCTGAGAAGTTCGGGTTTTTGAAATGCAGATCTATTCATGATGCTGTTGCTATTGCTCAAGAATGCATTCACAATGCTTAGATTGAGAAAATATCATCGACAATTATGAAAATAGATTTGAATAAGGCCTACAATTGTGTGGATTGGCGACTGCTCTGGCTCATTCTTGTAAAGATTGGCATTGGTTCCTAGAATTTGGAATGGATCATGGTTTGTGTGGCTAACATTTGGTATGATGTTCTTGTCAATGGAAAACCTTATAATTTTTTCCGTGGTGAACGTGGGCTTCGACAGGGATATGCATTATCTCCACTATTATTTATATTGATCATGGATGGTATTAGATGGAAGATTTACGAGGCTCGAGATCTTGATATTTTTAGAGGGTTTCATGTCTCTTCTTTGATTTATATCACTCGTCTCTTCTTTGTGGACGAAATCCTTACTTTTGGTGAATGTGATGGTGATCAATGGGAGGTTGTACATTATATATTCACCAGGTATGCAGTGGCATCGAGTCTTATTATCAATGCTCATAATTCCTTCTTGTATCATTCGGAGGGGGAAATGGAGGTCTTCACACACATTGCTGACATTTTTCATATTCAACTCAGGCATCTCAAGAATGGTTTCTCATATCTGGGATTCAAATTGAAGCCAAATTCTTATAGGGGTGGAGATTGGAATTAGCTCCTCTCTCGCTTTGATCAGAAGCTTTGTATGTGGGTTCACCGGTTCTCATCACTTGGTGGTAGAATTACTCTCATCACCTCAATCCTGTAGCAGATGGACACATACTGGATGCATTTATTTATCATTCATTCCCATATTATTGCTAATATTCAGACCAAGATGTCTCTTTTTTTGTGGGTTGATGGTGTATCAGGTAGGAAATATCATCTGGCTACTTGGGACATCCTATCCAAGCCTAAACACACTAGGGGATGGGGTATACTGGATACCCAATGTTTTGGATTTTCCCTTGTCATAAAATCTATGTGGCGAGTCCTTTCTCAAAATGGTATATGGAATAGAATAATATCTGCAAAATATTTACATGGCCTTGAATTTACGAACTGGATCAGATCACCCGAGCATATCCTAGGAAGGGGCTCATACATCTGGATGTGTTTTCACAAGGTTTGGAGTCTTCTACTCAACTGGATCAAATGGGCATTTGGCAGGAGAAATGAAATTATGATCGGTTTCGATTTCATTGTTGGAATCCCATCTCAATCATATCTCTCTGCAGACACTGTTTCATCTTTACACAACATGGCATATTCACATTGGCCCACACCATTGATGACTGGGTTGGTAACATGTCGAGATAGATGGATGCTTCTAAACTACACCTTACTGGACACTCTACACGGGAATCAAACCATTTTACTGTGGCTTTACGTAAGGTTGGTGTGATGAGCTATGGACTCAGGGATGAGATCATCTGGGAAGGTTCCACCCAGGGAGGGGTCCTCATTGTTAAATACATTACAGAATCTTGAGATCTCCCTCACTGGATTTGGATTAGACCTTTTTCAAGCATATATGGGGAATACACATGCTTTTTAATAATACCTTATTTGCATGGCTTACTTGGCAAAACAAAGTTCTTACTCGGGACAATTTATGTCACAAAGGATTTTTTGGACCTAGATTATGCTTGATGTGTAGATATGATGAGGAGTCTATGGTACATCTTTTTCTCAGCTGTCCATTTTCTATTCAGGTATGGGATCATATATTTTTTCATCTTCATTGTCCTGTCACTCGATTTCAGTCCATCCTCCACTGTTTTCTATGGGCTTTCAAATGCTGGATAATTGTTATGAAAACAGCTCCAAAAATAGAAGAAAAGAGAGATCAATGCCTTAGAAATAAGCCACTTCGAGGGGGAAACCTCCTTTACATTAAATAAATGAACAATTCTTGGATGATACAAATGGAAAAACCTCCTTTCTATATAGAGGAGTCCATGGGGTCACAATATAATCCTAAAAGACCAAACAATAATAATGTATGGGCGCAATAATAAAAATATGGGGGTTACAAGGGTACAATAATAACAACAAGATGGCTACACTAACAACAATAAGGGGATACACTAGTATTATAGGTACCTAACATGCCCCTCTCCTTCAAACAAGTGTTGCCCTCAATGCTTGATTATTTCTGGATGCTTTTGTATAAAATTCTCATCCTCCCATGTGGAATCTTCAACGGGTAAGTTATTCCACTTGCTGAGATACTCTGAAATTGATCGATTTGGTATTTTTTGAGTTCTTGTTTTTGTGACTGCTTTAGAACTTCTTTTGTTGCGATGCTGATCTTCCTGTTGTTTTATTCGATTTTGCACCAAAGTTAGGTTATCCTTTGAGAGTTGGAGAACTTGTTGATGATGCTTGATGTGATCTTCCACTATTCTATCATCCATATTAGCTTTCATTTGATCCTTCAAACCATCCAACTTAGCCTCCATTTGTGCTTTTAAACCATCTATGTCGTCTTTGATTGTTATTTGTAAGATCAAAATTTGTTGCACTTGGTACCGTAATTTTGATATCTCATACTGCAATTCTTCCTCTTCATGCGTCTAATATAGCTTTCTAAGGGCTTAATGGGTGTGGAATTATTTTTGGGAGGAATTATAGAACCCAATAATGATAAAAATTCTTCAATATGCCCTTGGAATCACTTCAAACTGCTTTTTCAAACAAACGTTATGTAATTTTAAAAAACAAATACACACCTTTTTCTTGCTTTTGAGGAGCTCGATATTGAAACTGAATTATCTCTGTGAGTTTGGATCTTAAATATCTTAAATTCGGTGCTGTAGTAGCCCTTTTAATCTTCTTTCGAATGCCATAGGTTTGACCTAATTTGGATGCTTCAAGGCAATGTTATGCCCAATTTCCCACAATGACCTAATTATGGACTGGTTCAATAGAGCGAATTTGTACGGCGTGCCACGTGTCACTATTTCCTTTTTTGGCTTTGAAATTGATACATAGGAAACTAAAGTCAATTTAATTTTGGCCACTTTTTACGGAATTCCAATCCGATGCGCAAAGAGAGAGCTATGACGATTTTCCCAAGGTCACCTCGTTTAGATGAATTTCAGGAGCCTGTAAAAACCCTAATTTCCACAGATCATATCTCCGAAAATATTGAAAACCAAGATCTGAAATTTTTACACAAAGTTCCTCAAGATTTCATCTTCGCATGATAAACATTTCAGCTTCTAAACCTTCGTAGAAAAAAATTTATAATGAAAATGTGATGGTCACCTCGTTTGGATGAATTTCGGGAGCCTGTAAAAACCCTAACTTCCACAGATCATATCTCCGAAAATATTATGAACCAAGATCTGAAATTTTTACACAAAGTTCCTCAGGATTTTGGCTTTGCATGATAAATTTTTTAGGTTCTGAACCTTTGGAGAAAAAAATTTATAGCGAAAATACCACGATGACAGGTTTGGAGCAGTGAAACCCTAGAATCCAAAGCTTTGATACCAAATGTTATGAAACCAGCTCCAAAAATAGAATAAAAGAGAGATCAACGCCTTAGAAATAAGCCACTTCGAGGGAGAAACCTCCTTTACATTACATAAGTGAACAATTTTTGGATGATACAAATGACAAAACCTCCTTTCTATATATAGGAGTCCATGGGGTCACAATATAATCCTAGCTGACCTAACAATAATAATGTAAGGGAAGAATAATAACAATACGTGGGTTACAGGGGTACAATAATAAGAATAAGGGGACTACACTAATAAAGATAAGGGGATACACTAGTATTATAGGGACCTAACAATAATTGATTCTCGCATTCCATTTTTCACTATCTGGAAACTTTGAAAAACTGGGAATAGTGTCATTTTTTAGGGATCTATTGCTCGTCCATTGTGTATCCTGTCTAAGATCCTGTCTTGGATTGATGTTATACCCCAACGAATGCTCCACATTCGGGATATGACTAAGTGTTTGCAACATAGAATTATCAAGATGCCGACAAGAATTTTCGATGGCGTGACAAAGGATGGTGTCTGCGGTTGTGGTGCTATTTTATACAGGGACGTGAATGATAAATACATTTTGACTTGGTATGGAAGGGAGGGAACTAACACTCGGGCAGAGTTGCTAGCCCTTTCGAGCATGCTTTGGTTTTCCACGAGGCTTGATATTGAACCCATACACATATATGGTGATTCTCATATCATTGTACATGATTTCAACAATCGAAACACCTTCGACCCACCACACCTTCGATATTGGCGCAGAAGAACGGAGGACCTCCTTAGGACCTTTAATTCGGCTTCCATTGATAATATCTTCCGGGAGCAGAACTCGGAGGCATATTTTCAATAAAAAACGTGGCATGCTCATGGAGGAGGGTATCCTATTTTTTGTTCATTCCATCGCTGGCCGGGAGGTTGACAGGGGCCGCATCTATATTCCATAGCACTTTCATTTCACCCTCCATTTTTCTCTTCTCGCTATTTATACATTTTTTTGCGGGATTTTGGATTGCTCCTATTTTCTCAGATGCAAGACACATGGTCTCCCTCTCCTACTTCTTTTCTTGCCACTGTCCCATGGACAGTTTGTAGTATATGAATATACAGTGTTCCGATGTTGGATATGTATTCATTTTCTTTTGCTTATTACCTTCTCATGGAGATTGGTGTGTTAGTTGTTTCTTCTCCACTAGATCATGTATGTTACAAAAATATGTTGGAATATGATTTAAACACATGTAAATTGTTTTTATACATCATAATAAAACAATTTGTTTTTTTCCTTTGAAAAAATGAAATAAAAATTATATAATGGAGAGTGAAATACAAATAATGGTTTTAAATTATTATTACGCCGCAAGGCGTCACTATTTGAAAACAAAAATGAAATAAAAATTATATAATGGAGAGTGAAATGCAAATAATGGTTTTAAATTATTATTACGCCATAAGGCGTCACTATTTGAAAACAACTCCCCTAGTTGCCACTGTGTCCATGTTTGAGCCATTGGATCAAATGTTAGATGATTGAAATGTTTTAGGCCATTAGATCAAGTAAATAATTTTATATATGTTTTTTATCATGTTAGTTTTTTCTTTTTAATAAGTGAGATTGAATTTAGGTTTAAATACAATAAAAAATAAAAATATCAAAATAAAATAATGATAAACTATAAATACAACACATGGTATTGACTCATGGTGTTCATGTGGAATGTAGTTTCTTTATAGGGGAATTAAGATGGCCTAAATCAATCTTAACTCTGGATCTAAACTAATTATTTAATAAAATTATTTTTAAATGTTTATAACCATTTTTCTTTTAAAAATTTATTTAATAAAATGTATTTAAATTTTCATACATCCAAATATACATAGTTTTTCTTGTTCTGTATTATAAAAATTTTATTTATAATAAAATTAAACTCCACAAAAACCAATTAATTTATATTACATGGATAAAAAACAATATAAAAAAAGGAAAATAACTATTTATATATTTAAATATTACATTTTTGTGCTACTATGCTCTCCAACAAAGTATGATAGAAAGGTTGTAATGTCATGTTTAACATTTTGACTATGTCAAATTACACAAAATAAAAAATAAAAGTAAATTAAATAAAAAGATTGACATAATATAATGAACATTTTAACTAGGTCAAAATACAATAAAAATTAAAAATAATAAAATTAAATAATGATAAACTATAAATACAACCCATGGTATTGACTCATGGTATTCATGTGGAATGTAGTTTTTTATAGGGGGAACTAAGATGGCCTAAATCAATCTAAACTAATTATTTAATAAAATTATTTTTAAATGTTTATAACCATTATTCTTTTAAAATTTTACTTAATAAAATGTATCTAAATTTTCATACATCCAAATATACATAGCTTTTCTTGTTCTGTATTATTTTTGTTACAACTATTTTTATTCATGTCGAAAGTAGTTTTTATAAGGGGGAACTAAGATGACCTATATTAATCTTAAACCTGGATCTAAACTAATTATTTAATATAATTATTTTTAAATGTTTATAACCATTATTATTTTAAAATTTTACTTAATAAAATGTATCTAAATTTTCATACATCCAAATATACATAGTTTTTCTTATTCTGTATTATTTTTGTTACAACTATTTTATTTTTCCAAAAGTATATGGTTTTTTTTTTTAATTTATGTTACAATTGTTTTATAATTCATGATTATTATTTCTTAATATATAAAAAATTAAATTAATAATAAATTTTTTAAAATATGTGATCTTTTTTAAATTTCCAAATTATTTCAGAGGACATGATTTATCTTGAGAAATAATGATGAATGTTCATAATTCTCATTTCTTAAATAACACTAAATTTACCTTTAAAGGGGTCGGTAACAATTGTTTGTATCAAAGTCAAGGATACAGAAGAAATGAGACATGGTGAAGAGAAACTTCTAACCTTAAACAAGCCCTAAAAAGGCATAACTTTGAATGTATGGAATCCATTTTCCCTGATACACATGAGAAGTGCAATGAAAAATCTTGGAATTTGGAAAATGTGAGAATGTATGATTCTTTAGAAGGAACAAGGCTATGGAGGACCAAATAACATAATTAAAAATAGAAGAGGACTCTTCAGAAAATGTGTTACTCAAGGATTTTGGAATCCAAATGAGCTACATTATCTCACTGGTTCAAGCAAGCACTCAAAAATAGACAAGCAATAGTCATATAGAGACAATTTATTCATAAACAAGAGAAAGCTAGAATTATAACCCGAGATAGAGTTATGGGAAGAGAAAAATTCCCATTGTAAGGAGGAGCCAAAGTTACATGAGTAGTAATTCACTCAACATAATTATCCACCGCTTGTTCTAGAGGAGAAGGTTCCTACTACCTCATCAATTGAAGAAGACCCACATGATAAAATCAGAAGAGATTCCTCAATGTTATTTTCATTTGACATTCAATCACTCTGCTCTTTTTTGTCTAGTAGTCTCTTTACCTTTTCCATTAAATTCAATGACTCAGAAAATACTAGACAAAATACACTTACCTATTGCAATCAATTGAAAAAAAAAGTATTTCTAAAGGGTCACTTGGGGAGGAATATATTATTTTCAAAACAAAAATGTACTATCACTAGGGAAGGGAGTTATTACATTTAAAATTTGTTCTCATTCTTGTCACTACGAAATTTGGTTGTTAATTTTTATTTGATGGGAAAATAAATGATCTTTAAAAGACACTAAAATATTGAATTATGATCCTTATAGAAGTCGCTAGATTCCCTGATTATGAGCTGATTTTTTCTTCTTACTTTTGGGTCTTCATGATGTTTGTTATTTTGACTAAGGTGAAAAGTTCCAAAGAAGTGGAATATTGGTCGTTCAAAGAGGAATTATGGGAATATGATTGTAGATAATTTATTAATATAAATTATTTGAATGAGATTAATTAGTCGTCCCCAAGGGTTAAAAAGGGCCCAAATGTCTCTTATCCATAAAATTGACTATTAAGATAACTCTATGCTCTATGTTCAAATGACAGGTGAAGGTGGATTTACCATACTAAAGCTTCTTAGTAGTCTCTTATAAAGTACAACATGTCATAGTGATAAATTTTTATTCCATTAAATAATTCTAGGTGTAGAGTAGAGTCAGAGTTCTAGGAGTAGTATCAGAGGAATTCAGCATTGCCAATGTGATAGACGCAAATAATTTCGTGGAAGGGTGAAGTCTGCCCAACTTGGTCATAAAAAACAAGTGCATCCTTCATGCAGAAAAAAAATAAACATGCATATTTCGTCATATAGAGGTCTTTAGTACTTTGGCCAAAATGTCTCATCCATTATGAAAAAACACATCTTACATGCAATTAATAACAAAGAAGTTATTCCACTTCAATTACCGAATATGGATATTTTGATTTTGATTTGAGGTCCAGTAAAAATAATTCTCCACCCCTTATTCTGGAGGATCAGTTTGAGCTGAGAAAATTCCTACTACCTCTTCTTTCTTATACGTTATTATTTCCTATACCACAACCTTACCGGGTTCCTTTTGCAACATGTGATGCAATTGCTAGTATAATGTATAATGAAATTAGATCTTTGCATAACAGTAGAATTTATTGAACCAGTAGAATTATTGCATTCTCCAACATAACATTCTTAGTTTAGGTCTTTCTTCGTGCAAATTCTTATTAAATATTAAAAAAAAACCTATTGTTATATTAAACATCAATCTTAACATCATAAAATTATACATTGTTTTAATATTATAATAATAGTAAGTTAATATATTTGTAAATATTTATTAATGATTAATAATGATGATCAATATTAATCCATTAATGAAAAATATTAAATAATAATCTAATATTTAAAAAGTATATCTTCATAAAAATTACATTATTTTTTAAAAATTTTAAAGTTTTGAAAAGTAATCTTATATTTAATATTTTATATAATATTTTTAAATTAGATTTTTTTTTTTTTTTCTCAGTGAAATACTTATACATTGTTTTATTATTATAATAATGATAAGTTAATATATTTGTCAATATGTATTAATGATTAATAATAATTATCTCTATTATAAATTAATCAATTAAAGAAAAATATTAGATAATAATCTAATATCTAAAAATATATATCTTAATAAAAATTACATCATTTTCTTAAATAATCTTGTATCTAATAATTGGTATAATATTTTTAAATTAAAAAAAAATGTTTTAAAACTTTACATAATTTATTTTGAAAAATAATCTTATATTTAATATTTGGTATAACATTTTTAAATTAAAAAAAAATAAAATGTTTTAAAACTTTACATAATTTAATTTATTTTATGATAGATTGTAAATTATCTTTTATATAATTTTTTTTAATAAAAAAATAAAATTTTAAAAGTCATTTTATTTTGTTTTATGATAGATTGTAAATTATTTTTTATATAACATTTTTTAATAAAAAATATTTTTTTAAAAGTTATTTAGTATTAGTTTTTAAATATTTTATTTTTTGAATTTAAGATAATTTTATATTTATTTAATAAATTATAATTATTTTTAGATTAATCAGTTTTTTTTAATATTATTTTTAACTGTTAAATAAAATATTAGCGGTAACAAGCATAAAATTTTATAATCATTAGAAGGAAAAAAATCTTTAAATGGTATTTTTTATTAATTTTTAATGATTTACTTAAATGTAATGATTTAGATGTAAAACAAGTACATAATCTTCATATCTTTTAAGTAAATCAACAACACCCAGATAAATTGAAAATCTACTACACATATTTGTTTCAGTCTCAGGATTTACTTAAAATTTTGCAAATGAATACTTGTTAGATGTAAAATTTAACTATACATATTTCTATATTAGAATAAATCACTAAAGAAACTAGTTAAAATTATATATCTTAAAAAATAATTTTTAATTTTTTAATACAATATTTTATTTTATTAATACTTTTGAAAAAATTTAGTATAAATATCCAAGTTCCTTTAATAATAACATCTAAATCAAGAACCCAAAAGAAGAAGAGAAGAGGAGGAGGGAGGCTTGTTTCCATTCCACCAACCCACATTACAACAGGAAGTGGCAGCACAACCCCTTAAAAACTTATCACTTGTCTTGTAGAGTGCATAGACCAATGTAATGTTCCACGACCCTAAGATCTTGTTAGTTAATTTCCAAAGAGTCTATATGGTAAGGAGGATGGAAGAAGGTATGCGAAAATCTAGAAGGTTAAATGAAGGTGGTATCAAACCACTAAGAAAGCCTTCCAAGTTGTGCCCTCAATAAATTTGCATTCAATTGGCATCGAGAGGCGGGTGCTTTATCTCATATTTCAACCTCGGGAAAGAAAATTCATCATTGTGCTTGTGATGCAGGAGCATCAACCCCCTATATAATCATTTTACCCAGACCCAAAGGGGTCATGAAATTTTCCAAAGGGGAATGGATTCCCTCAAATATAATTTGTATAAAATTAGGAATAGTGGATTTTTTATGTAAATACATGTGCCTTAGTTCTAGAAGGAATCTAGGTTGTTAGGGAATTTTGGTGAGCTAGCACATGTCCATGTGTCATATTGTAGAAGGTACAAGTGTCATGAAGCTTCTAAAGAGAGGGGCAAGTGTAGGTTGATTGAATCACATGACAATATAATCCTGCAAATCTATGCAAATAACAAATCGCTAAATATATTCAAAATAAACAATCTCTTTGTAGACTTGAATGCTATGGTAAATCACAATAGAGCCCATATTTCCATCTCCATGAAGGAACTCAAACATGTTACCATTTTTTATGTACTAAAATGTCGATAACTTGAAATTTGATTCTACACTTGAGGTGTGAAACATGAGCTTTAGGATGTTGGCATGCCGAATCACACCAAGTGTCCCAACCTCTGCTTCAAATTCATTTCTCCTCTTTGAAATATTATGTATACATGAAAATATATGATATAGTTCACACACAGAAAAATTTTTGTTTTTTGTTTTTTGAAGAAGACTGGGTTGCTTAATTGTAATATCTAGTGGATTATATTGTATTTTGATTAAATAGTAAGTTTTTAATGATTTGTTTTGAGACAAGAGAGACCTTCATGACCCCATGGTTCATGGTATCTATCCAAACAACCTTTAAGGTCCATGGTCAACAACATATAGAAACTTCACATTAATGTTGTGCACTGCAACATGTAAATTTGTTGGAGGAAATGTGGAGTTAGTCATTTCCATTACATGTGCAATGCAAATGTTGGAAACAATGACCATAATATAACATAACTTGTTGAGGGATAAAGTTTAGATAGAGAAAATTTTATTTCATTCTATGATCAAGATTGGGTTGCTCAATTGTTATCTCTATTGGATCAAATTACATTTTGATTAATTAACATGTGGCGTTGAGTTTTTTTTAGGGTTTGAGTCACGATGCCTTGAACATGGTTAGGGCGGAAACCTTAGCCTTATGCACTAAGTAAAGATTCTATTCATCTTGGGACAATAATATCACTTTAAGCATGGGTCTTGAGGCCCTGAACATGGATAGGGGAGAAAACATGAACCTTAGGATGTAAAGGAAGTTTCTATCCATCTATGTTCAAGAAGGATGCGTTAAGAAATCCATCTATGTTTGAGTAGTGAGTACATGTACTATGAACCTAGAAGTGATATAGGAGAGAATGTAATGTCTTAGGTCCTAAAAAAATCATTGAGGCATCCAAGGTAGCTTTGAAAATAGTCGGGGTAGGAAACTTAGTCCTTAGGCCCTAAAGGTAGCTTCTAAGGTTGGAGGGACATGAATAAGGACTTAAACCACCACATAGTATGTTTCTATTAGATATCTAGAATTTAAGAGGGGATATGGCTTTATTGGAAGGTTTTTAGCACTAGATTTGGGTCACGATGGTTTGAACATGGTTGGGGAAGGAAACATTATCTTTAGGCCCTAAAGAACTATTTAAAGCATTTGAGGCTAATAATGTCATCTCAAACATAGGTCCCAAGACATGAAACATGGTCAGAAGAGGAAACATGAATATTAATCTATAAAGGAAACTTCTATCCCTCTAGGGCCAAAAAAGATGCCCAAAAAAGTAACATGTGGCCTCCTAAGGGTGTCAATGGCCTATGAATGGGGGTCTCACTACCATTAGGTGTTTTGACCAATATGTATCTATCTTAAAACCATAGAAATGATCAATTAAAGAACACCATCCCTTAAGGATATGTATGAAGTATCGATAATAGTGTTTACCATGTTTGGGGAGAAAACTTAGGCATCAAGCCCTAAAAGTATCTTCTAAGGGTGAAGGGATATGAATAGGGACTTGATCAACCACATATGGTCTTTCTTTGGGATTTGGCATTTAAGAAGGGATATGGGGTTTATTGGATGCGTTTTAGCAGTAGATTTGGGTGATGCTGCTTTGAATAAAAATTGTGGGAGAAAAACCTAACCTTAGGACCTAAAGCAAGAGTTTATGCATTTGGGGTGAATAATTTCACCTCAAACATGTGTCTTAGGGCCGTAGACATGGCCATGGGAAAAAATGAACCTTATGGTTTAATAAAAGTCTCTATCCATTTTGGGAAAAGAAGAAAACCTAAAACAACCGCACATGGCATCCTAAGGAAATCATTGGCCTATGATTAAGGATCTTGATGCCAATATGTGGTTTTGAGTAGTAAGTATATTTACCAAAACATTGGAAATTATCTAGGAAAGAAGTCCATGTCTTAGGCCATAAAGAAATATTTGAGGCATCTATAAATCTAAGAAATATTTTAGGCATATAAGTAAGGCCATGCTCTAAATGCCTCAAAGCTTTGTTTATGACTGAATACATGGCCTTCTTCCCTAAATAATTTTCATGATCCTAAGACATATACTTACTGCTCAAAACCACCTACTGACACTGACATTCCCAACCATAGGCCAATGATACACTCGATATGGAATGTGTGGTAGTTCAAGACATATAAAGGTCCTATGTTGTGGTTCAAATCCTCATTCCTGTCCCTTTAACCTAATAATATACCTTAATGGATTGAGGCTTGAGTTTCCAATCCCAACCATGGTTAAGGCAATGAGGCTCATACCTAGATATCAAAACTTCAAATGATGCCCATATCACAACTAAAAAGGATATGACACTCTCAAGGCATCACATGAATTCTTGGAAGCTTGCATTAGGTCCTAAGGCTTGATTTCTTTCATATTGCCCCATGTCCCATAATTGGTGCTTAAAAATGTTTTCTATCTATATAGATCTATTTTCTTAAAGTTTAAAACATAACTATATCAAATATGTTATTCCACATGGAACCAATGATTATTAAGAATGCAAGCATGTTATTAATGCTTTGATTTATAGGTGTGTACTATCAAAAATATCATTAATATGTTAAATCTTCTTTTAAAATACTCAAATTTCTTGAAATCATATTACAAATTCAGTGATCAACCATCGCATTATGCAACCCATCATTGGGTCACAATATTATAAAGTTCCACCAACTTGAAAAAACCACTCTCATTCCAATATTTCTAACTCCCATTCCAATATTTAAACACCTTCATCTAAATTATTTTTCACTATTTACACATTTAATTTCGTAATTTTATAATAAAATTTTAAATATAATTAGTATTTAAAAATAATTGATAAAAATAACTTTTTTTTTCTTCCATATTTATATATATAAATAATATATTTTTATAAAAGCATAGAAATTTTGATAATTAAATTAAACAACTTCTTAATTTTTATTATTATTTTAAATTAAAATATAAATTAATTAAAAAAACATTTTTTTTAGTATCCTTATTCTCAAGCCATATATATATATATATATATGAAATAATTTGTCTACATAATATTATAAGGTATAAAGCCTTGATTAATTTGATGAACATTTAATTGTTTGTTAGAAATAAAGAGAGTGAAGGTTATGCTTCTATAAATATTATAAAGTATAAAAATTAGTTTTGATTAACCTAGTGAACATAACAAATCATTTGTAAGATACATATTATATCTAATTTATCTTCATGGTAAAGCTATCTAACCTCCTATAGATTTACTTTGATTGTGGGTGAGTCCATTTCCTATAAAAGATGAACTTTGTTTCTATCCTGGTTTTTTATCACCCTATAGTGTTTCATTTTTTCTCTAACACTTAACCTAGTGAACATAACAAACCATTTGTAAGACACATACTATACCTTCTTTATCTCCATGGTAAAGCTATATAACCTCCTATATATTTACTATGATTGTGGGTGAATCTATTCCCTATAAAAGATGAACTTCGTTTCTAATCTCAATCCAATTGCATTCTGGTTTTTTCATCACCCCAGAGTGTTTCGTTTTTTCTCTAACACTTGCTACCACCTCCCAGTTTCTAATTCAAATTTTCTATTCCATATACACTTATATGTGCATTGATAAAAATTGAAATTTCCTAGTTCATTTCAATTGAATTTCATTACAATTTCAACAAGTATGTTCAGCATTAGTAAATATACCCTACATTTTCATGGCCAACTCCAATTTTCTCTTCTATATAAACTGATAAATGCATTGAGAAAATTGCTATAAAAAACTGAAATTTCCTAATTGAATTCCATTATTGGAATAGATATAAGAAGCCAAAGCTACTATCAAGTTCTTATCATTAGCATTTCATATAATTATATTTAAGGAAATTGGCATGAATCATGGATTGACAGTGACAAAATGCATCTATTGGGATTTTCATGTTCTAAGTAAAGAGATCAATATTTTATTTGAGAAAAAAGATAACAAAATAATAATATCAACAATATTACATGATTAGCCATCAAGATGATTTGAATATTTTCCCAAATATATACCATAGTCATCATCTATTGTAATATGATGCCTTTTCAACCTTGAGCGATGAAGAATATTTGAATAGTTTTCTAAATCTATACCATGGCCATCATATATTGCAAGATGATGCCCTTGCAACCTTTGTACTTAAAGAATTTTTTTGGGTTAAATCTCACAAAGAGTTTGTTAAAACACAATCATTTTCCACTTGTAAAACCATAACAAGGAGAAACAATCTTTTTCAACTATACACAAATAGAAAAACCAAAATTCTATTATGATATGTCAATCTTGTTATACAAATAAAATTATGTAAACCAAAATTCTATTATGTTAGTGGTAGATACCCTAAATACTCTCTATGTCACAAACTAATAGATGTTTTGGTGGGAATATGACAATACAGGTTTGGGCAAGATTGTGAATAAGTATGAAATAATCTACCTAGAAATCCCTGTTGTAAAGTTTAATTCTAACAAAGTGGCTTCCATCCTCAACCCCTCCCCATGAGGTTTGAACTTGTGACCTAACAAAAACTAATTCCCATGCAATCCAACTAGTCTACACCTCATAGGTTTTTCAATTGTTTATATATATATATATATATATATATATATATATATATATAAAATAATCTTCCAGAGATAATTTACCTAGAAATTCTAAAAAATATTAATAAAGGAATTCATTGTTAGATATAAGACTTTTGTGATCCAATCAAATCAAATCCTAACGATGTGATTAATCATAGTAAACCGGACATGTTCACACCAGCCTATAATTTCTAGAATGTCTTCATATATATATATATATATATATATATATATATATTACTCTTGAACTATATATACATTCTTTTTACTCCCAAATTATATGCATAGTGAAATGTTCTTTCTCCATTCTTTTTATTCCCAAATGTTTTTTTGTCCTTTGAATATATATATATATATATATATATATATATATATATATATATATATTTTTTTTTTTTTTCCTTTCACTTGAGTAAATAAATAACAATTTGACAATTAAAAAATTATACATATGTTTTTGTTCTATAAAAAAGAGTAAATATTTAAATCTTTAGCATAAATTTATAAAAATGAAATTGAATTCATCTATAATATAAACCATGAAACTTTGAACACTCATTTTTTTGTATACAATCTCAATTTATAATGTCAATCAATTCTACCATGTCAAACAAGCATCCAGTTAACTCAAAATTATGTTATGCCATGTAGTAAATTATTCAAAAAGTTTAGATTTCTTTCAAATCCATCAAACCATCCACAAAACACTCACCCAATAGTAGAAAGGTGTTTTAACACAGCCTTATTTCTGTGTTAGCTATTTTGTATACAATTGAACTTCAACAATCATAAATTAAAATATAATTATTTGTGTGCAATATTTCATTGATCTTGCTCAGTGTAGGAGGAATTCCCCATAATTTGGTCATTTTTCTACTGGTTTTGCTGTGAAACATTTTAAATTTTAATTATTATTAACAATTAATTCTGCTCTTAAACCTAATACCTTATTGTATTTGCATATAGACTACTGGTAATTCAACCAATTTATCATCGTGTGTAAAATTTTGTGATTAGAATTTGAAAAATGCAGAACTAGAAAGTGATCCACGGTGTTCATTGTATTGTTATTGTTGCAATGAATCAGTCTCTAGTTTTGCGTTCCGAAACCTATTATTATTCACATTTGCAGTTCTTAACAAGCTTTGAAATCAAATTGCTAATTCACCAATTATTTGAATCCTACCCTGTTGATCTAAAATTGTTTTCCAAGAGAAAACGAGATTTTCCAATGTACTAGAGTTACAAAAGCACAGAGAGATTCAAGATCAAGATCTCTTGGATCTGATCCTGGCAGTTAGTCTCACTATAACAACCACCTTCCATTTTCACTTAACAACAACCTTCTCGTGTACTATCCATCATCCCTGTCGCTCCTCCTTCTGGCCCCTTTCCTTGTAGAGACAGCAAAGGAGATTAGGATTGGGGCTACAGGGTTTTCTAACCCTATCCTTTTCAAAATGGGATTTGCATGGGCCTACGTTTGCTCGTCTAAATTTTCTGCTACCAGATAAAAGGCTCACTGGATCTGCAGGTGTATAGCTGAAACACGAAATTTTTTTAGAGAAACTTCTTTCTTCGGTACTATTGGTTCTTTCCTTTTCTGCATTTGATAGGGCAGGTATCGTAGATATATTTTCCTGTTCGTTTCTTCATTTCAGCTGTCTCTCTCTGCTGCTATGCTTTGCCCCAGAGATGAAAACTCAACTGCCTCCTCATTTCTATCCGTGCCGACTTCTATGAAAAATAGGGGATGTGGATTGTGCTCGTTGCTCACCTGAAAGATGGAATTCGCTCCAAAAATGATCCATGTAATATTGTTATGCAAAAACCACACCGATTGTGGGCACCACCGTCCGAATTCAAAATTCAAATGGGAGGGCGTGCCTTTCGAATGCGATCTATGCTTTAATTGCGTGGTCCAGGCAAAACTGTAGCAGCGGATTCCATTTCTTGATAGCGATTGTCTTATCGGGGCCATAACCTGTTATGGCCGTCAAAGGAAAGTTGCCAGAAATTTCTGATACATGCTATGCCCATGACTATGATCATGGGGTAAGAATGTTTGCCATAGACATAGACGGTAACAGAGAGCAACAAACATAAGATAATCAAGTAAGAAAAAGATAATCAAATGGAGTTGTTTTTAATGTGATTTTTGGGAGTTTTAAGTGGATTTTTTTATCGGAATCTGGCAAAGGTGAAATCTTGATATGTGTTATTTAAACTGATTTTTTTGACTGTATATATGAATTGAATTCAGATTCCGCAACATGAAAACTCAAACTTATGATTTTAATAAATTCTTACCCCAAAATTTAGACAAATAAGATTAGAAAAATAAAATAAATAAATAAAATTTTCAAATCATATAAAAATTTGAAAATTCACTCCGGTTTTTAGTTTCTCCTTATTTCTCCCATAAAGTTAAATGTCCATTCCCATAGCCATACATTCAACAGACTGGAAAAATAAATATTTTCTGAAAACACAAATTCTTGAAATTTCAAAAAGCTGGAAATTGCAGAAGTAAAAACACAGAAATATTTTTAGCGACACACAAAAAATTGATACGCTGACTTTTGGTCAATATGACCCTGGAAAAACCCTTTACAACTTTTGGGGAAAACCATTTTGAAAACTCTTCTTTATTTATAATAAATAGCTTTTATAGTGAGAGAGAAATTCTCAAAAAATTTCAGCAACCAAACAAATACAACTTATCTTGTTTTTCGTGTTTAACCACCATCTCGAAAAATGTGCAAACAACGAAACAAGAACAACAATAAATGATGTACGAAATTCCTTGAATTTCGTTTCCAGAAATACGACAATAAATGTTGTTGTACGTCCTTCTTGATTTGCGTGAAAACAACAATAAATGCTGCTGTATGGCCTACTAGAAATGTGTGTAGAGGGACAAAAATAAATGTTGTATGGATTCTGCCTCGTTTTATGTGCACAGGGACAACAACAAATTGTACAGTCTGCCTTGAAAATTGTGTCACAAAAAAAAAACAAAATTGCTCCTCGAAATATGTGCCAAAACTACTGTACGGCCTCCTAGAAATACAAGCCCTAGCTAAACTGCCTTGAACTGTGTGCCAATCCTTGCTGTATAGATTTGTTGAACGCTGCCTTGGTATGCGTGCCAAGGTTGTGCTCTCCTTTACCTCATTGCTCAGAAATATCATTTGCTCTCATCTTCTCCTTCTCTCAATCTGTTCATGAAAAATTGAATGATATTTTCCCTCTTTTCCTCATTTAACCTGACTCTAAGTGAATTTTGAAGAATTTTTAAATCCAATGGCTGAGATAGCTTTAGATTTAGGGTTGAGATTAAATGTGCATTTAAATCTCACTTTCTATTTTTTAATTCACCTCACTTTAATAAAGACCCTCTTAGTCATTTATTTCTAAAGTCACTTTTCACTTTCTAATTTCACATTTACTTTATTAAAATCACTTTAAAATTAAACTTAGTAACTTTATCACTTAAAGTCACTTTTAAATTAGATTTGACTTTACAACTCATAAAGTCACTTTAGGAGAAAAAGTGAAATACATTTGGACACTTTTTCCTAGGCTAAAGATCAAAACTTTAGGGAACCACCTGTCCTCCAGTAACCAAATTTCAAAACTCCATCTTACTGAGGAAGGTGTTCCTCACCACACCCATCTTGTCTCTGAAGTAGACATGCTTGCCCCGTGGTAAAGCTTTGGTGAAAATATCTGCTACCTGCTCATCTGTGGGAATATACTCAAGTTTCACATCTCCCTTTTGAACATAGTCTCTGATAAAATGATATCTGATGCCAATATGCTTTGACCTGTCATGAAATACTGGATTCTCCACGAGTTTAATTCAACTCTTATTATCACAATAAATCACTGAAGGTCTCAATGGCTGACCAAATAAGCCAAACAACATCTTGGGAAGCCATATGGCCTCACAACTAGTTAGACTGGCAATCATGTACTCTGCTTTCGCTGAAATCAATGCTACTGAATGCTGCTTTCGGCTGAACCACGACACTACTGCCGAATCCAACCCAAACCAACACTTCGAAGTGCTCTTCCTATCAGAAGCACAACCTGCCCAATCAAAATCAGTGTACCCTACCAATGTCACTCCATATCCTTGCCTATAATCCAGACCATACTCCACTGTCCCCTGCATGTATCGTAAAATGTGTTTTGCAGCAACCCAGTGCACCCTCCTGGGCTCACACATGAACTAGCTCATCGTGTTGACTGCAAAACATATATCTAATATAGTGTTGACCAAATACATCAAGAAGCCAATCAGCGGTTTATACAATGTGGGATCCACCAACTCAAAATCTGAAGCGTGAAGCTTCTTCCAGTTGGTGATCATATGTGTCGACATGGGTCTACAATCCTCCATGTGGAATATGCCAAGGATGTCCATAATATACTTCCCTTGTCCCAGGAAGAAATGTCCCTTCTCCTGCCACACCTCCAAACCCAAAAAGTAATGCATCAAGTCGATGTCCTTCATCTCGAATTTCGATGCAAGATCTCTTTTGCAGCCCTCTATGAGTCTCTCTGCACCCGTAATGATCAAGCATCCACATACATCACCAGAATGAGAGACTCTTCACCTATCATAATAAAGTATAGGTTCAGATCTGCATCACTCTTTGTGAAACCCATCTCCTGCAAGTAAGTATCTATCCTGGAGTACCAAGCTCTAGGAGCTTGCTTCAGGACATAAAGTGCCTTCTTCAACCTATATACATGGGACTCCTTTCCATGCACCTCAAAGCCCCGCAGCTGCTCAATATACACCTCCTCCTATATGAAGCCATTGAAAAATGCGGTCTTCACAGCCATCTGATGGATCTTCCAACCCATCTCTGCTGCTATAGATATAATGGAGCGAATGGAAGTATATCGGCTCACGGGAGCGAAGGTCTCCTCATAATCTACTCCCTCTACCTGGGAGAACCCTCTAGCCACAAACCTTGCCTTGAATTTCTAAATGATGCCATCTGCAGCATGCTTTACCTTGTAAAGCCATCTAGAAGTAACCATGGATTTTCCCTCAGGCCTCGGCACCACCTCCCACACATCATTCTTCATGATAGAGGAATACTCCTCATGCATGGCCTCTCTCCAGACCTGCTGGCTAGCTGCCTCCTCATAGATAGAAGGCTCAGAGTCAACGATGTTGGCAACCATTGCCATATAGCTACATAACCTTTCAGGTGGTCTGTTCTCTCTGACCGGTCTCTTCGGCCCAGCAACAGATGTGGCCTCTCTCAAGGTATCTTGAAGCCACTTGGGCTTCCTCTTCCCTGAGCACACTTCCCCCACCAGAGAGTGAAACTCCTCATCCTCATCAGGAGCTTGAACTCCTGAATGTCTATCTGTTGTCCTCTTGTCTGAGCCTGAACCTGTAGATGTTGAAGTACTGTGTGAATTGCCCATCAGTGGACTACCTAGTGAACTGCTCTGCATGCTACCCGAAGCACCACCCCTCTAACTCTGCGAGCCATTGCTCACTGATGGACTTGACACCGTAATCGATGTACCTCCTGATCCCTGTTCACTAGATCCGTGTGACTGACTCAGCTGCTCCTGAGGGTCTGGCTGATCCAGATACTCTAACTCCCGTGACCTCCTGAAAGCCCTGTCCTCCTCCAATTTCACATCCCGCCTGACAACAACTCTCCTGTGTGCAGGAATATAGATCCGAAAGGCTTTCGAGGTCTCACTGTAGCCCACAAAGATACCCTTCTTTGCATTGGGCTCTAGCTTGGTCCTTTTCTCCTTGGGTATGTAGGAGTATGCAATACACCCAAAGATACAAAAATGTCCAATATCAGGCTTCTTCCCAGAAAAAGCCTCATCCGGAGTCACATGCCCCAAGACATGATGTAGGCTCTTGTTTTTCAAATACACAGCAGTGTTGCAGGCCTCTGCCCACAAAAAAAATGGTAACCCCTGATCATGTAGCATGGCTTTGGCAGCCCCAACGATGGATCTGTTCTTCCTCTTCGCAACCCCATTCTGCTGGGGGTTGTAAGGAACTGTGAACTCCCTCCTGATGCCTGCCTCCGCACAATAATCAAGAAACTCACCAAGGGTGTACTCCCCTCTATTGTCCGACCTGAGGGACTTGATCTTTCGACCTGTCTGAATCTCCACAAGAGCTCTGAACTCCTGAAACTGCTTGAAGACCTCACTCTTGGACTTCAAGAAATAAATTCAGGTCTTCCTAGAGTGATCATCAATGAATAAAACATAGTGCTCATATCCACTCAAGGAAACATGAGACATCCAACCGCTCACATCGGTATGAATCAAATCAAGTATCCTAGTCGATCTACTGTCACTGCTGGGAAAAGGGGATTTGACAAACTTTCCCGTAACACATCCTCTGCATGTATCTAGGTGATTAGAACTGAAATTTGGCACACTTGTAGTGATCTCCTGCAATTTCTCAAGGCTCCATGATACATGTGCCCCATCCTGCGGTGCAAAATCTCGCACAACTCTAAATTGCTAGCTCTGCTGCAGGTACTACTGCTCAATGCCAAAAGGCATTGAAACGAAAACTTGTACACCTTTGCATGGCGTACACCAATCACTCTCGCTGAATCAGTTGGAGCGCCCGTGGGATATATAAGCACTTGTCCTCTCCTGAACAATACCTCATACCCTTTGTCCTCCAATGCTGAGACAAATATAAGGTCTTCTTCATCCCTGGCACATATAGAACATCCGATACTTTCAAGGGAGGTTTGGGTTCCCTATCAAATGTCAATGTCCCCACACCGATTGCTCTAACAATGCTGTCATCTCCGAGTACTACCTCTATATTAGTGCCACTCTCTGAAAGCTCCGAGAAGTACTCACGGACTCCTGTCATATGACGTGAAACCCCACTGTCAACATACCAAATACCTGAAGATGCTCAACTAGTGGAGGGAAATGCACACTCCCTTTCAACCTCCGTGGCAGGTGATCCTGCACCAGTGGACTCACAAGCAATGAACCCAAACTCCCGATCAAAGCTCTACGAAAATTCCTTTATCTCTGCTGATGCTGCCATAGTCTTGTTCTTCCCCTTCTTCTTCTTCTCCGGACACACAACTGCATAGTGTCCCATCATCTGACAATTCCAACACTTCACCTTGGAATAGTCCGTCTCCTTGTTCACCTGCTGCTTCCCTTTACCTTTGCCTTTGCCTCCACCATCACTTGTGGAAGCTTGCTTCTTTCCCTTGCCCTTATTTCCCCTCCCTAACAATGTTACATCCTCATCCTCCTCAACTGGTTTGGCTGCCCCAAGCTGGTTCTTTTTGATTTCATTATGTATGCAATCATCTCACAACCTCTCCCAAGAGGGAAGGGTCTCACGTGCAACAATCCCATTAGCAAAGCTCAGCCATGAACTGGGAAGGCCATTCACTGCAATCCGCACCAACTTAGTAGGTGGAATGACCCCTCCAACTGTTGCCAACTCATCTCTCACATTAGTGATCTTTGTGAGGTATGCAATAGCACTATTCATCTTTGCCATCTTAATTGCCTTCAGCTTCTCCCATAGGACCATTTTTCTGTTCTTATTGGTACTATGGTAGAGATTGGTCAAGGCTGTCCACATCTCATGAGCAAGTCTTTTTCCTCTCACATGAAGAATGCAATGGTATTTAACACCATCCATAATCAGTCTCTTACCCTTGTTATTCTTCTTGTAAAATTTTGCCAACTGAACATCATCAGTAGGCACATTCATAGGGTGTTGTTGAGTATTCACCATTATACCCCAGACTTCTGCCTCCTCAAAGATGCTCTGTATTCTTTCCTTCCATATACTATAAGTGCTATGCCCATCCAACCTATCTTCCACCCTCAAGCCCAAAGACATGCTTGTTGTCCTAATAAACTGAAAATGACACTGCTGTGGTAAAGGTTCAGTATTCTGTGTGTAAAATCAGTGTGCTGTAATTTTTATCTTTGCTATCCCAAACTGCACTTTTCAGCAAACTAGCTCCGATACCATGTAGAAATTTGATAACCCACTTTGGTTTTCAGTTTCTCCTTATTTCTCCCATAAAGTTAAATGTCCATTCCCATAACCATATATTCAATAAGCTGGAAAAATAAATATTTTCTAAAAACACAAATTCTGGAAATTGCAGAAATAAAAACACAGAAATATTTTCAGCCATACACAGAAATTTGACACGCCGATTTTTGGTCAATATGACCCTGGAAAAATATCAGACAATTCTTGGGGAAAACCAGTTCGAAATCTCTTCTTTATTTCTAATAAATAGCTTTTACAGTGAGAGAGAAATACTCAGAAAATTTCAGCAACCAAACAAATACAACTTATCTCGTTTTCCATGCTTAACCACCGCCTTGGAAAATGTGCAAACAACAAAACAGGAACAACAATAAATGTTGTACGAACTTCCTTGAATTTCGTGCCCAAAAATATAACAATAAATGTTGTTGTACAACCTCCTCGATTTGTGTGAAAACATCAATAAATGCCGCTGTACGACCTCCTCGAAATGCATGCAGAGGGACAATAATAAACATTGTATGAACTTTGCCTCGTTTTTTGTGCATAGGGATAGCATCAAACTATACAGTCTGCCTCGAAACCTGTGCCACAAAAATAACAAAACTACTCCTCGAAATCTGTGCCAAAACTGCTGTACGACCTCCTAAAAATATGTGCCCTCGCTGTTGTACAATTTTGCCTTGAAACTCGTGCCCAAACTACCTTGAACTATGTGCCAATCCTTGCTATATGAATTTGCTAAATGTTGCCTCGATATGCGTCCCAAGGTTCTGTTCTCCTTCATTTCGCTGCTCAGAAATCTCTTTTTCTCTCTTCTTCTCTTTCTCTCAATCTGCTCATGAAAGACTGAATGATCTTTTTCCTCTTTTCCTCCTTTAACCTAACCTTAAGTGACTTTTGGAGAATCCCTAAATCCAATGGCTGAGATAGCTTTAGATCTAGGGTTGAGATTAAATGTGCATTTAAATCTCACTTTCTATTTTTTAATTCATCCCACTTTAATAAAGACCCTTTTAGTCATTTATTTCCAAAGTCATTTTTTATTTTCTAATTTCACATTGACTTTATTAAAGTCACTTTAATAATTAGACTTAGTAACTTTATCGCTTAAAGTCACTTTTAAATTAGATTTGACTTTACAACTTATAAAGTCACTTTAAGGGAAAAAATAAAGTACATTTGGACACTTTTCCCTAGGCCAAAGATCAAAGCCTTAGAGAACCACCTATCCTCCGATAACCAAGTTTCAACCAATCATATAATAGTTATTTGATTAATAAAGATTATAATATGATTTTTATGTTTCAAGTTAATCTCTTTAGTGTTTTCGAGAGATTTATTTTTATTTTTATTGTAGAGTTACAATATTATTTTCAGCTTAGTGGTGAGCAAATGTGGCTTGAAATAAGCCTTTAGGATTATGTGTTGTTTTTTTCTATAATTCATTACGGTCAACAATGTATCTTTTGAAAAGCACATTAGGTTTTAACCGTGAGAAGCCGCAAATAAATTCGTGAATCATTTGAGGTCAAATTCCTGCTTTTCGAATGTTTAGATCGACCATTCTTTAAATGTCTTCCTATGTTATTTTAATCATCGCGAAAAAAAAGAAAAGGAAGTTAATCAAATTTATCTGCTTTATTATTTTAAAATTTCAAATAAAAAATCAACATTAAAAAATAAAAAAAACCAAATAAAATCAAAACAATAAGTTAATCAAATTTATCTGCTTTATTATTTTAAAATTTCAAATAAAAAATCAACATTAAAAAATAATAAAAACCAAATAAAATCAAAACAATTTATTTCTTTTAAGCTATTGGTACTGTTTGAGTGTCTATTTAAGGATAGTTATCTTTAAATTTGTGTTTTCCTTTGTTTTAAGCTCCTTGTACTTTCCAGAGTGTCTATTATTAAAGGACAACTATTTAAAATTTTGTTTTATTTATTTTATTTTTAAATTAAAATCATATTAATTATTTAGATTATTTTAAATAAGAATGTTTTATAATTAAAATTGAATAAATTCTATTTTTTATATATTTAAAACACGATATAAAATATAATTAATATAAATATATACAAAATATTTACACAAGTTTATTTACAAAAACAAAATTATAAAGTAATATATTTTTAAAAAAAAAATCTAGATATATCTATTTCTTCATTTTTTTTTTAATTGGAATTATAATTATCATTAAATATTAGGTAGAACTAAAACATGTTCCTAGATAGTAGCATGACTATGGTAGATAAATTCCAATAAGCCTCAATTCATAATAATCATCAAAACACTTATTTGATAATAAGCCTCACATTGGAAAAATTTAAAAAATTTATCTAAATTATAACTTTATTTTAAATTATTATTATTAATAATCATATATATATATAACAAGATTCTTAACCACAGGGAGTTTTAATTTGTAAATAGACTTTGTTACAATAGCACATCCAAATAATGTACAAAAGGAATTTTTAAAAAGAAATGCATCCCATGCAACATATATAAAGATTATAGTTATATCAATACAAAGTATACATAATAATGCATTTACAATATGTGCCTTTATATGTGTACATTATAATATATATATAGAGCTTGATTGAGCCTTGTAGTTAAGAACATATGTTTCCTCCTACAAAGTCACAGGCTCAAATCCAAAGAGGGGTAGATTATGTACACCTCCACTTAAATTTTAGTAGTCAAATCATTATGTAGAGCTCAGTCCCTTCTCCCACAATCAAAAGGCTCTCGTACCCCAATTTGGTGTCTAGCATAACATTGACCTTACAATCAAATTAAATTATGTATTTTCATTTAAGTTGTATCTCATCCATAATATATTTTAAAATTTGCAACAAGTTATAGGTGAATATAAGATGATTGTACAAATTATTTAATGTATCTTAAATTTTGCAACAATATATGGCTGAATATAAGATGATATAAGATGATTGTACAAATTATTTAATGTATCTTAAATTTTGCACCAATTTATGGGTGAATATATCATGATTGCACAAATTATTTAATAAATTTTGCAACAATTTATGAGTGAATATAAGATGATTGTACAAATTATCAAATCAGGTTTATGTACTATATTTTGTAGAATCACAAAAACTATGAAGTCATTAAATTTGATCATGTTTATTCTTTTAAAATATTTATTTAAAAGTGCAGTAAAACTAAAAGCTTTATTCATCTGACTGTATCCAAAAGTAAAATGTTGTCTTTCATCTGACTGTATCCAAAAGTAGAATGTTGTCCGAATACAGAACATTAATTAAGTACCTTTGTATTCTTTCAGCTTCATAGAAAGACAGCCATAGAGACCAACACATTAAAATGCCACTTTGAAAGAGACCAACACATTAAAATGCCACTTTGAAAAGTGTAATCTTTATTGATAAACAGAAATGTTTCATTGTGGAGTTTCACAAACTGATGTAAACAGAAATTGAACGAATACAGAAAGTTAGCCCATTCCATTGTTTTTTTCCCATCTATAATAACTTGAGCCATGACTAACTTTACTCTACAAAAGTCAGCAAAAATCCACTTACAATTCGCCTAACAATAGCATTTGGTATATGACGACATAATCTTCCGTCAACATAGGCGACAGCACTAGATATGAAGAAACTACCCAATGCGTGCCTTGGAATTTGTAATCCCTTTTCCATTTTCTCTTCGTCGTTGTTGGATTTGGATGCTCTAGGAAGAGCCACTTCCCTTCGATCCTGAGATGATTCTTCAGCAGTGGATTTCTTATTCGAGTCACTCGTATGCAAAATTTTCTTTGTTTGCCTTCGTAATGCTCGGATGGCAAAAATAACAAACAGTTGTTCACATACGGCCTTAAGCCTGGGGACCACTTGCCACTCCTAGTAACGTGCAATATATGTGTCAGTATGATAAAATTGGTAAGAAAACACAATACGTTACAAGGGAAAATAATAGCAAAGATGTCATTTGAAAGTGTGTGATGACGAAAAGAAACAAGAACCCCAAAATGTAGCCATATTTATATTTGGTGTTACCTCTATTGATAACGTATGACATGTAGGTACGGGTGTTTAAAGGTTGCAACGTAAATGGGACGGTGTCTGTAGTTCAATGTGCTAGTGATATTGGTTAGGTGTTCTTTCGAGTTGAATTGCTTTTGGAACTGAATTCAAAGGTATATTAAATTGGTTTAATCGTATTGGGGTATAATTCTCACTTATTGGTTATATAGTGTAGTTAATGATCTAACGAATTGATTTCGAATATTGGTTTAAGGGGCATGCCGCGTTCAACTAGTATGTTCAGGTTGCTGTGTTATAATCTTCATAATTGAGGAGAATAATCAAACGCAAAGCAAAATATGATTATGTGAATTAATCATATATAATTTGTAATAATTATTATAATCAATGATAAATAAAATTCTTGTAAAATCTGCATAATTTAAAACAGACACGTATTTTGCATATTTGCATATTTATGATAGAAAGAGAATTCAATAATTAAATAAATATTTTTTTGTTTGTTTTGGTTTCTTTACTTTATTATTTTATTTGTTTTAATTATCCTATATCTCATTATTGTTATTTTTTTATATAACATTGTCTTTCTCCTTGGAGATATTTGGTGGTCCTGAAAGCAAGAGTAACAAAGGATGTATTTCATAACGAGTATGGGGCAGGATCGAGCCTGCTGTAGTTGAGTTTATGGGCCAACATAATGTATTTCATAGTGCCTGGAGATACTACATGGTTACTTCAGCTGGGATTATCTTCATGGGATCTGGCTTGGCTGGTAGATTTTGTGGTATTTAATTGGACCCAGCAAATGTTCTTTATCGGGTACTGGTTTAAAGTCCTCTTCTACGGATCTGGGGATCGCTCTCTGTGGCTGGAATCTCAGATAATGGATCACATATCTGCTTCAGGTATTGGTTTATTATGTTTTGACTGGTACCATACTGCTTACGCTGTTATGTATCCGGATGGTCTTGCTGCTGACATTGGGTATGACTGTCAGCATTATTATGGTCGGATCTCATTTTTTTGATCAGGTTCTGGATGGTCTGGTTACTCTGAGACATATTTGAGTTTATATATGCCGGTTCTCCGTTTGCATATTTTGTTCATTATCTTCCTGGGTCTTTTGCTGCTTGATGGCATCTCGGCAGATTTGTATTTCACATGTTGGATCTTATATGGGCTTTTTACAAGTCCCTGTAGGGGTAATTGGGCATTTTATCTCATGTCTGTTATGGGTCACCCTATTCTCCTGTGGAATTGGGTATCTTCCTATCAAATGAGAATGTTATGACTGATGGACTGTTTTTCATATATAATATAAACAAAACAGCGTTTTTTCTCTTGTGAAAAAAACAAAGGATGTAGTTGACGAAAATTCTTTGTTTCCGGGGACATCCTCTTAAGGTGATATTAATTACGTACTCTGGAACGGAACGCAGTTTATGTTCTCTAGTGAAAATGATATAGCCTTGGCTCTAATATAACTTTCCTTCGTCATTGAATGTAGAAAGTGTTACTTGTGTGGTTTGGTGTTTTCCTAATACTTTCCAGAGAGGAACGCAGTTTATGTTCTCTAGTGAAAATGATATAGCCTTGGTTCTAATATAACTTTCCTTCGTCATTGAATGTAGAAAGTGTTACTTGTGTGGTTTGGTGTTTTCCTAATACTTTCCAGAGACGAGACAGGATACTTGGTGTTTTCCAGAGACGAGACAGGATACATGGAAAAAATAGTGGATGTATCGTCTATCGTCTATCTGACAAATCCAGCAAATCCAACCCATAAACCCATAGGCTACTTGTACTTCATTCATTTTTTTGGTAACTTGATAGGGTTCTCAAAACTTATGAGGCAATTTGATTTTACTTTTTGCTTCAAAGGAAATTTCACAAATATACAATCTCCACTTTCAATCTCTCCGTATCTAATGTTGGTCAACTTGTTCCTTTATATGGTTTCTTGCAATGTTTCCAATGTTGGTCAACTTCTTGTTTCATATGGTTTATTGCAATGTTTAATTTTCTTCTAATTGATCCTTTACTAATGGAAAATTTGGCTTCTTTAACCAACACCTTCCATTTAAGGAGTTCATAACCATAAACAGCCTGAAAATGAGTCATTTTGATTGAAGTGTGATATGTGGAGTTGTGCACCACTTAGAAAGATGTAGCCATTGGAACCATTTTCCTTTGTTTTATTTACAAAACAATGGAGGTACACTCTTAGAGATTTATTTACAATTTTGGTTTCGATACGCTGCATTCATGTTAAGCGATGTTCTAATTTGTTTGAAGAATTCTTTTCAAAAATTTCCCTTAATTCTGGGATCTGTACCACTAACAATGATTGTTGGAAATTGATGTAACTTGTAAACATCTTTGTAGAACACTTCGGCAATTCATTTTGTGAATTGTTGAATTTGATTTCTTCTCTCCTATGAGGTGTGCATATTTAGTTAGTCAATTCACTACTAACAAGGATTTTTTCTTTCCCATCCAACATAGGTGTCAATGAATTTAATTGATATTTTTTCCTTACGGTACATTTTGAGGTTAAAAAGAAGCCTCAAAATGAAATGCACTAACAAAATCAACTTTAAAAGAACAAATAGGATTGAAGATGTTGATATCATCCTTAGCAGTAAATATTTTTGGAGGGAAACGACAAAACTATTTTTTTAATTGTATTTTTGACTTATTTCTTTATAGATTAACTCAAATTTCAAGTGTGAACAATTGTTAGATGCAAAATAGATTATGTATCCAACAAGTACCGAATTTGTGTACTTTTCAGTAGAACAACATAGACAAAAATTAAAAATACATAAAAGATGTATCTTTCTTGAAAAGAAACACATCTAACAAGTGTCCACACTTGAAATTTGAGTAAACTTAAAAGGAGATAAATTGAAAATACAATTAAAAAAAATATATATTTCATTCTTTTCTTTTAAGAATTCATAATTCTTATGTTATTAATTCTACTATTATTTTATTATTTTCCTTTGGAGACCAATTTTAAACCTCAATATTTCTTTGATGACAACTTGGAATGTGTAGGGGGTGGAATAGCTTGGGGTCATAATATTTTCTTTTTTGTTCCTCTAGCATTGATCACATTATGCTACATATTTTTGAATTTGTATTTATCCCTTTCTAAAGAAAAAATTGATTTTCATTATAATAAGTCTTGAAAAAATCCACGTGTCCTGCTAACGTCGAGTCGCGGGGCTCTTTAAGGACCCTGGACTTAGATTTTCAGGTTGGGCTTAGGTAGATTCTGCATTTGTGCCAAAGGATACCATTCTTCTATTCAAATTTGGAATCGTGAATGGATTATTGATTATGAAACATGTTTATCAATTCTTTGCATATTCACTTTGGACTTCATCTAGACATTCTAGAACTGCAACTGAGACTGCAAGTGACAATGGCACTTCATATTTTCGTTAAAGAGCATCAATTGCTATATGTCCTTGCCCCTTTTATGTGGTATTTCCATATCAAAGGTGACTGTTTTTTCTATCCATTTTTGTTGTTCTATAGAAAGCTAAGCACATGACCGAGGACACGAAAATATGAGTATCCAACATGTGACGCAATGACCCCCCAAAACATGACACAAAAGACACATTATATATTATATATAAAAAAATAAAACAAATTAGTGAACTACACAAAATATGAAATATATAAATCATTTCAATGATCATGACACATTCAATCATACAACTAATGCATATAACCAAAATAGCATTGAGTGCAATCTATCTCTGAACCAAAAATACGTCAACAAAGAGGTGCTAAATGACATGTAGAGTCCAAAAGAATCATGTACAAAAAATAACTAGTACTACATATCAAAATCTTGGCTTATATTGGGATCCTCATGATCAATATATCCCTTTCAACATTAAAATAAGATAGAAAAATATTATAACGTCAATTTGAGATTCTATTTGATTGATGGGTACATTTTTACTAGGGTCATGATAGACAAGTTCAACAATCAATGCCACCAACATCAAGGCAGATAGAAGGCATGGTCCTCTTAGTTCAATGTCCTCACTCCAATGGAAACTTTGTAATCCCCCCAATCTCGAAATCACAAAAATTGTTAACCTGCTAGCTCTTGAGTGAAATGTAAAATTCTACTTTCTCCATATGAAATTTGATGAGGTTGGAACCACTCCTAAACATCTCAAGTCAATTAATTGTAATGCTAAAAATTTAAGTAAAAGAACGAAAATGAAAGATAAAGGTGTTGAAGTTTGTATCTTAGGCAGGTACTTCTGCACATGCCTTGTGTCTAGGCGTGCAAAAGTAACCCACATATCAATTTAGAATATTTGCTTATATAACTTAGGCTAACATAAAGCTTAGGAACAATCACATAATTATATGTTGGTTTATTGAGCTAAAATAAAAACTTAGATAATGTATTTACTTAGTGATTTAGTTTTATCCTCAACCATCCATCTCAAGTGAGGCAAGATCTTGTAACATACCCCTCCTAACCGTAGTCCTAATCAAGGGTAGAGGGAGGTAGTTACTATGCTGACCCAATCTCCATGGTATATTTATGGAAATGAGGTCTAAATTTTCAATCCTTTTCGACTCCCTCAAAACCTTAAATGGTTGAAATCGTTGTATTTGTCTCATCGACACCTCTATAATGATATAAATTTTACCTTGACCCGACTTACGTATCAAGAGATATGGTCAGTTAAACATTGACGTATTAGATAATATTGGAAATACTGAGAAAAGAGTGGATCGGTATTTCCTTACTTTTTACAACTGGTTGGTTAAACTTTTAGAGGATAAACAAAAACAACATCACATCAATGAACAATACACAAATATTTGTTGTCTAAAGAAGCTTTGTTACATGTATGATTACATACACAATTTACCAGCTATGCTGGAAGGAAGTACGGAACTCCCTCCCTTACAATCAACAAGACAATTAATCACTACTGCCCACTTCAACTACCACTGTTGTTAAAATTGCTACTGCTTTCTCTGTCCTCACTCACTGCTTCATTCCACACTGCCTCTGATGCTGCAGTCACTGTCTGCAACTGCCACTTACTGCTCCAACAGTTCACTGTTGTTCACAACTGTTGTTGCCTCTGTCCACATTGTCCACTGTTGTCATATTATTACTGTCAAGGTCACTTCCACATCTTAAGTACTAGGATTTCAATCACTTCTGGTCCAAACTTCACTGTCTTCAAGGTCCCTATAATATCTTTCACAAACCACAGTGTTCTTCTCTAAATAGATGAAAGTGCCAACTCCGCTAATGGGCACACATAGCATGAATGTCATAGAATCTGCAACTCTGCCAGACATCCATATTACTGTCACTACTAGACCATAATGTCTTCCAGGATTCACTAATGTGCAAAGGTCTTAGACATGAGTTCACTTTCATATAGATCACGGTCACACTGTCTTATAGATCAACTCCCACAATTCACTGTTAACATGGTCATCGAGGTTAGGTAGCTTAGTAGATTTTACTACAATCAAAGAAACATCGATGTTGTAACAAATCATAAAGAGCACTACTAGGTCACTGTCATATGCAGTTCTGTTACCATCAGTTCACTATCAAATATTAAGAATATAACCATGCATCTCATATCAATATCTGTTGTCATGTCAAAGATTGAATCATCATTGTCTCAAACATCACACGTAAGTCAAACATTATCATAGAGATATTGTCAATGTCATCACATCTAGTCTGCCGTGTAGAAAAGTCATTGTCCAGAACATAGTCAACGAACAATAAGATCATAATGTCACTGTTGTGCAATCAAAGTCATTTGTCATGTATACTGATATTGTTGTCAAAATAGGATGCCGGTGGTGTCAAGGAAAGTTGCAAACGAAGCTATAGGAATGTGCCAAACCACTTGTCAACAAGATCACTATCAATGTTTTCCCCGTGTCATTTACTGCTATACAGGTTATGATTACAATATAGTGATGTTGGAACAACCATGATACCACTACAAAACACTGTAGAATAATATACTACACAAAGTTTGTCACAATGATATAGCGAAATCTACAAGGACCGTAGAAGATAGAGTATAACACAACTGTCTAACAAAGCCTACAGTCTGAACATTCTGAATTGCGTCCAAAAAAAAAGGTAACCATGGATGCAATCAATGGATTGCCAGAGGAGCCCTCAACTTCTTTGTTTGCTTCACAGAGCCACATGCAAATCACAAAGAGCAAGAGAAACTTCAATGACCAAAAATCTGGAATGTGTTTTAGCTCTATGCTAGAAGAAAGATCACAGGCATACTGTATAAAAGACTCTAGAATTCAATCCCTATCCTGCAAAATGCTTGAAAGAATTCAACGATACCCTTATCGAGATAAAAGGAAAACTTCAGATCAAAGACCATAAACCCTAGTGAATCCCAAATGTAAACCAACTGAGTTTCCAGACTTTCGACCACCAAAAGGTGCACGTGCTACACAGGGCCGAGGGATTTCAGAGAGAGAGAGATGCAAATTCATTTTTGTTTCCTAATCAACTATGATCTCCTTTATGTAGCTATAACAGTGCAGGAACAATCCCCCCCTCCCTCTCCCACCTTGAATCTAGAATGGGATCTGCGTCCCGTACAGATCCGTGGGGGATCTGTGGTTCGGAAATCCAGAACAGCAGATCGGGCCGGAAATCACGGTTCCTGGAATTTCGGAACTGTGCCAGCCTGATCCGCGGTTCTGAATTTCTGAACCGTGGACCCAATGTCGGATTAGGCACAAATCCGATGTCAGACGGGCGGTTCCACGCAATCGACCCAAAAAAGTTTTATTTTTTATTTTGTGTGTCTAACTTGAGTTGGGGGTGGGTTTAGGTTGAGTTAGGGAAATGACATATGGGGATAAAGCTCATTTCCCCCTCTCATTTTCTCACTCTTGTATTTTTTGAGAGCTTGGAGAAGAGAGGAAAAAGAGAGGAGAAGAGAGCTTGGAGAAAAGAGGCTTGAAGAGAGCTTGGAGGAGTAAAGAAGGGCTTTCATTTACAAGAGCTAAAGAGGTAAGTACAAACCCCAAACTCCCTCCATTTTTTTTCATTGTTGTTTGTATTTTTTCTCCTCCCTCTCATACTCTTTCCCATTCTTTTTTCTTGCTCATTTCATTGCAGGTTGTCCATCTATATTCATATTCCAAAATGATGTTCTTTTGGCTTCTATGTATCATTCCACTTTTGGTTTTCATGATGGCCAGAGGGAGTAGAAATAGAAGGGAATATTTATAAGAGGATAATGGTCCCCATATGAGTGACCCAATGTATGATGAGGAGGAAGAGTTTTAAGAGGAAGGGGATGAAGAGAAAACGGAAATGCAAGAGGGGAAAGCTACATTGACACCCTTATGGAATTTTGTGACCAAACTTGAAGGGGGAAAAGGAGGTGGAAGCTACAAGTTTTTGTGCCCTCATGGTTGTCATGGAGGAAAACCAAATAGTGGTTTATATACCCGTGTTAGGAGGCATCTTTGTGGAGTGTTGGACAATGATGTCAAAAAGGGTGTCACAGCGATAACAATTTTCCCAAAGGTTCCAGCTGAACAAAGAAGAAAATATCTCCAAATAGAGGAGGCTGCAAAACAGAAATATAAGAAACAAAAACTCATTCTGAATCATGTTCAGCCTCTAGATTTGGTAGCTCATCTCCTCATGGTACTGCAACCTCTGAGAGTAGAAGAACAATAGGGGATTTCCTGAATGTTGTTGGGAGGGATGATGTGGATGGAAATATATCCTGGTTTCTTTGTGCTTGCGGTGTACCATTCAATGTGCTTTTCTCTCCATATTGGCATGATATGGTTAAGGCCATCAATGAAGCCCCAAAAGGATACAAGAGCCCCAACTATGAGAAAGCTAGAACATTGTTATTAAAAAGAGAAAGAGCAAAGGTTCAAAGAGATTTGACACGTTTTACAAATGAGTAGGGGGACTGTGGGGTACCCATTGTATCAGATGGGTGGAAAAATGTTAGAAACCAACATTTGATAATTGTTCATGGTGTTTCTGCTAGTACTGTATTGTTTATTACATGTCATGACTCCTCCTCCATTAGTGCAACTTCCCAAAACATTGCAGATCTCTTATTGCAATCAATCAAAGATGTTGGTCCTAATAATGTGGTTCAAGAGATCACTGATAATGCAACAAATTGTAAGGCATAAAGAAAAATTATTGAGCGTACTCATCCACACATCTTTTTGTTCGGGTGTTTGGTGTTGAGATTTTGGGTAGCATCGGATGTGCTCTAGCTCCGAAACTTTGTGGAGGGGCTAGAATGCACGAGATCTCCAAGGCCCAAAAATCGTTTGGAGAAATTCCACATGGAACCTAAGTTATTCAAAATATTAGTTATTTTAATGGAGACACTAAGTCTAACTTAGGGAAATTAAATAGTTAAAGTGAATTAATTTAGACATGTGGTTGAGAATGTTCTAAGTGATGTGGATCAAGTCTTTCTAATCTTAGCCGTCGATTAGAGATTAGATCACGACCGTTGAATGTTCAATGAGAAAATTAATAAAGGCTTGGGGTCAGTTGGAGAACACACACAGTAGTAGCACTTGAGCTAAGTCGAAATTCTGGGGTGCAGTTCCCTGGGAATTTTCGAGTGAGCTTGCAGTGCAGTGAGGGGAAGATCAACAGTGAGATTTTGGATCCGAGGCTGAGGATACATTGGAAGAGAGGCATATCAGTACCAGAGCCGTGCAAAGACCCAACAAGGGTGAGACAAGCCCAGCCAGAGCAGCGCAGATGGAAAGTATGCTCAGCCAGAGTGACGTAGACCAAGCCAGAGTTGCGCAGAGGCAGTGTAGGCTTAGCTAGGGTGATGCAAGGCTAGCCTGTGCTACACAGAGGCTGACGCAGGGCCGTAAGGCTGATGCAGTGCTGAGAGAGGCAGCGTTGGGGTTCCAGTGGGCTAGAAAGGGCTCGTTTTCAGCAGATCCAAAAGGTGTGAAGCCTCAGCTGAATCAGCCATATTTTCTGTCTCCGAGTGATAAAGGTACATCTGCCGAGATTTTCTCTATTTGGGCAAACCATGTTTGGTGCCCTTGAATGAATTCAGAATTCTGCATAATAATAAAATGTAAAGCCCTAAATTTTCTCAAGTAACAATCATTAACAAAATTGATACTACACAATCCAGCGTGAAATTTTTGAAGCAGAATATATCAATTCACTATTGAATACTTACCTGTAACCATGTTTGAAGATGTTCCTGACTCGCCATGGCTCCCGCTCCCATTACCAAACCGCCATTTTCCTCCCAGCCTATCTGGGGTCAACCTCTCCGGTCCCCAGATCCAAAAGAACTCACTGCTTAGGTCTCCCACAGTTAGAAATCCTCTGACAGCATCCGGGTCAATTTTCCCACCTCACTCACCCATGCCCATCAAGTTCCCCCCCCCTCTCCTTTTATACACAAATCCCCTTTCAAGATATTTATTAAAACATCCTCTTTTAATAAATATCTTAGTCGAATCCTCTTTCAAGATATTTATTAAAATATCTTCTTTTAATAAATATCTTAGTCAAATCCCCCTTCAAGATATTTATTAAAATATCCTCTTTTAAATAAATATCTTAGATTTATATTACAATATTATTATTCAATAAATATCTTGGATTCCTAAAATATCTTGGATTTATTATTAAATAATCATCATTTAGTAAATATTTTGGATTCCTAAAATATCTTGGATTTATTATTAAATATCATCATTTAGTAAATATCTTGAATTTTATCAAATATCATCTTTTATTTGCATTAGTCAATGCTTTACTTTCCTTTGAACAATATATTAGTTATATTATGATAGGGGTAGGTATAACGTTTACCTCACAATACATTCATTATATTCTAGTGAGTTAGGTATTTACTCAATACTTCAATAATTCACTCATTACCCTACAATGAGACTTTTCATAATTGATTAATGCATATACTAGTGCAGTACACGTGATACATGCATATGTAGCTATCATATGCATGCTAATATTTCTATGTTCCCTGTAATTCGAGTTGGGTCATTACATACACCCCTCCTTCAGAAAACTTCGTCCTGAAGTTAAGTTTAATGTCGTATATTGTTAATTATTTAAGTGATTAGTATAATCATATAAAGGTGGTGTAACATAATTGAATTTTCGTTTAGTGTGTGAGAACACTTAAACATTTATGTTTTGATCATTTATTGGTTTACAAATTTAGTAGTCACGTCTTGCCCCAACGGAGTTCCCAAGCTATTCTAGAATCATCCTATCCTCCTAATCTCTTCCGCTCCCATCCTATCTGTCCTCTACAGGAATATGACATGGCGTCAACCATACTGACCTAACCATTCATAGACCTCAAGGGTTACAGTGTCGACTATATCGACCTGATTCCTTGGTAGGCATTTGGCAGTCATCATCACACGTCTAGGGGAGCGTGACTTGCATAGTCCTTCCATGACTACAGGTTTTGAAGGATAAACGGTGGGAAGCACCTCCACCCCTCCTAGTAGGACCAGGGTTAACACCCTATCATGGAACCTCAGTGAATCTCAATTGTTCTTGGAGTTTTGTCATCACGCGGTCGGTTTGGTAATGACATCATCTGCGATGTAAACACTTGTCCACAAATTATAACATGTGTATCAATATATTCAAAGCAAATTGTTATTCAAATAACAATTTCTACACATTCCAAATATGTTGCTATCTACGATATTGATCTTTAAGTTCATATCACATACTTGGTTATGTTTATCCAATAGGTCTGTAAATTCATTTTCACCTTAAATAGTCAAGTGTAATCATTCTTTTATTTATATTTCATCATTTATGTTGATATGTAAAATTATAGATACCATATCCATAACATAATTCATAATTTATATCAGTATCTACGTACCAACAATGTTTAAGCAAAACTTTCTTCATATTGGTATCCATGTACCAGCAATGTTTAAGCGAATAATATATTATTACATGTAATAGTACAAAACGACAATCTTAAGTATCCATCTAAAATAAGGTAAGGTTATACAAAATAAGTTTTTAAATGCTTATAAATATAACCCACAGTTATAAATGTCACAGAGAATAATTGAACACGGATATACAAATAAGGGTGTAGCTACTATTTTCTATACTATATTAACCGATTAACCTTACAAAAGTCACAGGTTGAGACTCTAAATCTAAATGGAGGGATGCTCCAATCTTTATGATTGCATATATAGAAACGAAATGAATTGAAACAAGAGCACAAAACACTTACTGCTTAGTTGAAGCATGATCTAATTTCTTGATACAGGTTGATTAAGAACTCTAAAACACAAAACTACATATGGATTCAGCCAACCTTTTAATTCTTGTTATTTATTTGTCTTTTAAGTCTAATTATCTTAGATCTGTAATCTGGATCCAAAGAGATTAAAATAACATTAACTTCTTTATCATGTTATTTCAACTCATCTTCAACCTAAAAATCTAGAAACCATGGAGTAGGGTTTTGCAGGGCTAATCATTAGGGTTATGCTAAAGATGGAAGAAGAGTTAATTAACTACTCTAAAGATCCCTTAGTGGGAGGTTTATTTTTATTGAAGGAATTTGCTACTACTTGAAAATGCATTATTCAATTTGCATTATACTTGGTCTACTTTGTTCAAGTAGGGTTCCCTTCAAATTTCCCAAATAGACCAAGGTGTTAGAAAATTAATGTTGGATTTTACAAATGTTTATGCATGCATCTCAATTGAGGGTGCCTTCCATATTTTTCAAGGTGTGACTTACATATGTGGAGGCATTTTCTTTGGTCACTTGAAGTGTTAATTTCAAGGTTTCAATATCAATTAGTAACCTAAGTTTCAAACTAGCATATGACCATAGCCTTTTCAGATATTGTAATGATCATAGTCTTTTCAATTTTATTACACTGAATCATTTAATTCAACACATAACTCATCAATGGCATACCAACTTCTTATTCACATTAATCATTTTCTCATTAGTCCTTACGCCTCATCTTATTGCCAAATGTATTTTCTTTTCTAACGGTGTATAATTAGTATCCTTAATATTTACCTTTAACCATTTTCCCAGTTTATCACTTGTTATTCTTAACAAATTAGGAGTGTTCACAACTCCTTACAGGTCATTGCTTTGACCCTTACCAATCATGTTGCTTATATCCTTAAGAAAATTCTTCTTAATAGAAAACATCCCTTCACTTCCTTATACCAGATATTCCTAATATTCCATGTCTACTTCAATTTGAAAAAGGACATATTATCAAATTGAGTTTGTTTTCTCACCTCTAGTCATCATGGTTTTCTTTCCTCATCTCTTAAGGCATAAAATTATTACACTTGGAAATGTCGTTACTATTCCCCGACTTGGGTAAACCCTATAAATAAATTCAATAACGTGGATATCGAATGTAATCTGCTTATCATTTCAGGTTTTAAGGCATCACGAGATAAAATTTCCTAATCATACTGGAGTGTAAAAACTCTGGTAAACTTGATAATTATATATTATTATTGATAAGATGAAGGATATGAGATATGATTAGAATGGGGAATCACCGAGGCTTTAAATATAGCCTCATGGTGTCCCTTGGTGAAGAGGCATGATCTTTGATCATGCCCTTTCACTTAATAAAACCTAAGATAACTATATCTAACTAATAATTAATAAAATATACATAACATTGCCCCTCTCTTAAAGATGCTTTGTCCTCAAAGCATACGTAATGATCGACAACGTTGACGAAAGCCTGGGTTTCTCGAGCGGCGAGCTCTTCGTGGAGCATCTCCTCGAGTTCAATATTTTGGTGATGTAGATAGTGACAAATCTGATATTGACAGGGTCGGATCCTATTCCTGGTACTGCTGGTGATTCTTCTTTGTTCTTTTTTAGATTTAGAGGTAAGTTACCAACAATTATTGTCTGATGTAACTTCTCCTCATCATCAAATGCTTCCTTCCTAACAACTATATCTGCTTCATCACCGAAAGTCTTAACAGCTTTTGGCACTGTATCAGTGGCTTCAGATGTGTTTGTCTCTTCACATTTTTCTTTCAATTCCGGGGATGAAACATTTTGCTGTTTATAAGCATCTATATTTTCATGGTTTCTTTCATTTTCAATGACTATGTCTATTGTTGCATCTGTGATAGCAGTCACGTTGAATACCGACATTGTTTCTTTTTCTGCCATTGGATTTTCATTTATATAAACATTCTCAATAACTTCTGTTGTTGCATTACTGGCTTTATTAGTGGATTGAGTTGCATTTTCTTCTCTTGGTTTCTCAACTCTATAATTTCCATGGTTGATCTCAGAGTCTCTACTTCTAGGTGGTTCAACACTATAGCCTTCAAGTGAGCTGATTTCCAATTCAACCTCATTTAATTGTTCTTTTTTAAACATGTTACATTCATGATGATGATCTGAATTGGCTGAATCGTTCAGTTGATTATGTTCGACATTTGGGAATATTGGAGGTTGTGTCTGACTTAACTTATCTATCTTATCATTTAGCTTATTGAAGAGTTCTGTCATCTTGTTCATTGCTTTGCTATGCTCTGTCATTTTTTCTGTGGTCTCATGATGATTTAGCCACATTTGTCTTTCTATTCGATTTGTCGTGTCATGAACCTTTTTGACGTCATTGGAGTGTCCTGCAACTGTACCTTCAAGATTGACTACTCTTTTTTTTGAATTCTTCGGAATTATCATTGATCTGTTTCTCAAGATCCAACAATTTCTTCTGGAATTCGGCCATCAACATCGATGAAGACATTGAACGTGTATGAGGTGGGGAATATTTTTCTGCCAGTTTTTCCCTTTTTTTTTTTTTAAATTAATTAATTAATTAATTAAATTAATTTTTTTTTGAAATAATAATAATAATTTTTATTATATATATATATATATTTTTAAATAATAATAATAATAATAATAATAATTATTTTATTATTTGAATTATATATATATAATTATGGGGAAATTTTTTTGTTAACATTGAAAAGTCACGTTGTTTTTAAAAGTCACGTTGCTTTGAAAAGGGTGAATGGGTTTTAAATTTTAATACCATGGGCAATTACCATGGGCTCCAAAACCACGAGCTTGTAAACCACGAGCAATAAATCTACCTTATTTCTTTTTACTTTGTCTTCACATGTACGTATATGTACTTCTTTATATATATATATATCTCTTTTTACTTTTTTTTTTTTGGAACTATTTTCTTTTAAATATTTTTTTTCCTTTTAATTTATTTCCCCCTTTATGTTAACTTTCCTTATCTCTTTTATTTTATATATATATATTTCTTCCTTCTTTTTAAAAAAAAAAACAAATGTTGCTACCCACAAGCACTTGGTTTTTAAAAAAATCTGCAATTCTGAAATTTTCTTGTAATTCATTACTTCTAGGTGATCACACAGATCCTGAAGAGTGATGGCTCCGATACCAATGGAGTGTAAAAACTCTGGTAAACTTGATAATTATATATTATTATTGATAAAAGATGAAAGATGATTACAATGGGGAATCATCGAGGCTTTAAATATAGCCTCATGGTGTCCCTTGGTGAAGAGGCATGATCAAAGAACATGCCCTTTCACTTAATAAAACCTAAGATAACTATATCTAACTAATAATTAATAAAATATACATAACATTTTCCCAGTTTATCACTTGTTATTTTTAACAAATTAGGAGTGTTTACAACTCCTTACAGAGCATTGCTTTGACACTTACCAATCATGTTGCTCATATCCTTAAGAAAATTCTTCTTAATAGAAAACATCCCTTCACTTCCTTATACTAGATATTCCTAATATTCCATGTCTACTTCAATTTGAAAAATAATATATTATCAAATTGACTTTGTTTTCTCACCTCTAGTCATCATGGTTTTCTTTCCTTATCTCTTAAGGCATAAAATTATTACACTTGGAAAAGTCGTTACTATTCCCCGACTTGGGTAAACCCTATAAATAAATTCAATAACGTGGATATCGAATGTAATCTGCTTATCATTTCAGGTTTTAAGGGATCACGAGATAAAATTTCCTAATCATACTCCATGATGTCCATAATTCATAACCATAACCATCATACTCCTTTCACTTAATAAAACCTAAGATAACCATTTTCCTAATTTATCACTTGTTATTCTTAACAAATTAGGAGTGTTCACAACTCCTTACAGGTCATTGCTTTGACCCTTACTAATCATGTTGCTCATATCCTTAAGAAAATTCTTCTCAATAGAAAACATCCATTCACTTCTTTATACCAGATATTCCTAATATTCCATGTCTACTTCAATTTGAAAAAGAACATATTATCAAATTGACTTTGTTTTCTCATCTCTAGTCATCATGGTTTACTTTCCTTATCTCTCAAGGCATAAAATTATTACACTTGGAAATGTCGTTACTATTCCCCGACTTGGGTAAACCCTATATATAAATTCAATAACGTGAATATCGAATGTTATCTGCTTATCATTTCAGGTTTTAAGGCATCACGAGATAAAATTCCCTAATCATACTCCATGATGTCCATAATTCATAGATATAGTTAGTCACTTAAGGAAAATTTTATAATGTGACTCTCCCATTAGAGGGAGAAACTATTATAGATGTTGTCATGCACATAAATTATCCTATAATTGATCAATTTTATTATAGATTCACTCTTTAATCTAATGACATTGACTTCTTATATTGCTTTGTGAAACTTCCACTCACTCACCTTTCGTGCTATTTTTGTCAATCTCAATATTCTAAGTTGATTATGATAACTAACATTTATTATCATCATTAGAAGTTTTTAATTTCTTTATTTTTCCGTCCTCCCTAGGTACTATATCGATTATATTATGGTAACAATGGAGATCAAACTTTGAAATTTTCCGTTGCACTCTCTTGGTAACTATATCGTCTTGTTCTAATAGTGTGTTTACTACCTTACATGGTGGTTTCTTAGCTTCTTAACATATGTTTCATCCATTTTGTCTTTGTTTGATGTGTACTTTTAGTGAATTATACTTGTATTCTGAATTTGATTACTTATAATTCTTCCAAACATTTCTTGAATAGTTAGTGGCTTCTTTCATCCATCATTTATTTCAAACGAGGTTTGCATTTTGTGTGGTTGTAGCTCCACATCTAATGGTCTTGCCATAATGTCCATAGTCATGCTTTCATTACCATTCTTCCTTTCTTCAAGAATTAACTTCTTTGGAGCAACTCCACCAACTAATATTTATATATGTCTAAATAATTACCATGAATCATCTTATATAATGTCATAATGTCCCTAATTTCTCTTTCCTAAACCATATTGTTTTCCTTTCCGCGAAAATGCTATGTTGCCATATTATTTTGTTTTGGACATCGATATATCCTTACAGTTGTAAATGGCTAATTATCTATCTTAACAATGACATAATGGTTGAATCTCAAAATGTCCAATTTAGTGAATATTCAGCTATAAAAATTTAAACCTTCACTCTACTCCTTAAACCACTTACACATATACTTGGATAGTAATTAAAGTATTAACATATGAAAGCGGTGCAAAAGATATTTGCATAAATTCATATCATCAATGGTTATAGTTATCAGCTAGCAAGATATATATATGAAAAGCTCAACGTCACTTGAAGAATGGAATGTTTCAATTGCATAAAAATAATTAGGATAGTTTCTATTCTAATGTTCAAAAGTTATAGAAAAATTTTAATGCCTAAAGTGATGTTAATGCGCTCATTTTAATATAATAATTTGAATGTACTTCAAACTTTACTTGCACGATATACAAAATCTTAAACTTCATTGTGGAAAAATTTGCAGCTGATATTCATGAGTTATCTCAACTCCTTTGTCGGATGGAGTGTAAAGTAAAAGTAATGGATTATGAATCAAGTGGGATTGAGCTTGATATATGTCTTCGATACATAAATTAGTATTAAATATCCCATCTCTCCTGATAAAATGTATCATCCTAGGGTTCATAGCTTTTGAACATCGAATTATATAAAATTTCATTTTATCATTGTTAAAAGCTTCAATTTATTTCAAAAGTTGAAAACCACTTTTCTTGTCATTGAATATTACATAACATTGAATACTTTGGGTAAATTATCAAGGATGACTCGGAGTAATACACCTCGGGTTATATTAGGATTGTTGCTATAATTATGAAAATAAAGCGGTGATATCCAAGAATCAATACAAGATCTTGAAAAGTAGTTAGAAACTAAGTTATTTCCCATTGTGATCATTCATCTTCGTATTTTCAACCTAGTCTAACTGACCCTTAGATTAACTTTGTATTCCTCAACACTTAAATCTATATGTAAATATAATTTATTATTACTTTTAAGTCATGAAGTCCTTATATCAATGATTTATTCTCAAATTTGTATATTATTTTACCCTCCTTTACTTTACTTCCATACTCATCTACATTCCCGCATCTTTTATTCCTTTATTTCTTATTCATGCTTACACTCTTACCTTTCTCCTTTCTTTTTCCATTTATTATTTCTTTCTCTACTTATTCTCCTCATCTTTTGTATATATATATATATAATGCCTTAATGAATTTTGGTAATAAAGCCTCTTTGACACAAAAATAATGGAAGGATAATAACCCCTCCACCACTGCATTTAAGAAAGTATATATATATATATATATATATAACTTAAGATATGCATAATTATGTTTATGAAATATTATTAAAACACTATATAAAAATTGATTTAATCAATTCCTCTCATTTTTGGACATAATAATACAACTACTAGAGCCTCTTCAATAAATAGTTGAAATAAATTGTTTTCCCAACATTTTAAACCCGCACCCCCCTTTTTTTTATTTAGGACTAGAATTTATTGACATAAATTATGTAATCAACGAACCTCAACCACGTTTACTATGCAGTTTATTAACATAAATTATGTAATCAACAAACCTCAACCACATTTACTATGCAGTTGTGCTAGTCTTACTCATATATAATCCATTTAAATAAGAATTTAAGTACTCATTTTTAAACAATATTTTACATATTTATTTAATTGTTTGTACATTCATTACAATTTAATATTAAAACATCAAATTATAACTTATTAATTTTCAAAATAGATATTTTAAATTCATATAATATTTTAATAAATAATTTAATTTCATATAATGTAATTTCAAAACTAATGCCAATTATTAATGGAACTTAAAATATAACTTATTATTATTAATTTTTTTTTTTTTTTTAACTCGAACTTTGACTTTTCTCTTCTTTCACCGTACTTTCTTACTTCCTTAATCTTCCTTCTTCAATGAAGGAGAATACTTCTCTTAAAACATAACCAAATATGTACATTAACCATAATAATTATAATAAGGAGAATGGAATGTGATGATTTATAATGCTATGTTGTTTTAAACATTTAATAATTAATTACGTATAAATATAAAAATAAAATACACATATACACCTTTATTCTCTAACGAATATCCACTCCAACAATTTTCTCAATTAACAATCATTAACAAAATTGATACTACACAATCCAAAGTGAAAATTTTGAAGCAGAATATATCAATTCGCTATTGAATACTTACCTGGAACCATGTTTGAAGATGTTTCTGACTTGCCATGGCTCCCGTTCCCATTACCAGACCGCCATTTTTCTCCCAGCGTATTTGGGGTCAACCTTTCCGGTCCCCAGATCCAGAAGACAAGTCTTCCGACCCCTGTGCCCAAAACTCCAATAACAATCAAGATCACTCTATGACTCTGTTAGAACTCACTGCTTAGGTCTCTCACAATTAGAAATCCTCTGTCATCATCCGGGTTAGTTTTCCCACCTCACTTACCCATGCCCATCAAGTTCCCCCCCCTTCTCCTTTCATACACAAATCCCCTTTCAAGATATTTATTAAAAGATTAGTCGAATCTCCTTTCAAGATATTTATTAAAATATCGTCTTTTAATAAATATCTTAGTCAAATCCCCATTCAAGATATTTATTAAAATATCGTCTTTTACATAAATATCTTAGATTTATATTAAAATATTATTATTCAATAAATATCTTGGATTCTTAAAATATCTTGGATTTATTATTAAATATCATCATTTAGTAAATAGCTTGGATTTGATCAAATATCATCTTTATTTGCATAGGTCAATGCTTTTACTTTCCTTTGAACAATATATTAGTTATATTATGATGGGGGTAGGTATAACTTTTACTTCACAATACATTCATTATACTCTGGTGAGTTAGGTATTTACTCAATACTTCAATAATTCACTCATTACCCTACACTAAGACTTCTCATAATTGATTAGTGTAGTACACGTGATACATGCGTATGTAGCTATCATATGCATGCTAATATTTCTATGTTCCCTATAACTCGAGTTGGGTCATTACATAAAAGACTCTAAGAGCTGTTGCACCGGTTTTCCTGCATTGAGTTTTTTCGGGGACATTTGTCCGAAAAATATTGTGTCCTTTGTCATGTGGGCATTATTCTTCAGTTCTTGATTTGTATGTATGTGTAGGCTGCAGTAGTGTTTACTTTGATGTTTTACTAAATATTTCAGAAAAATAAATTGTTAATTAAATCAAGCAAGTAGGAGAAGTAAATCAGAACATTGTAGTAGGGTTTCTGTAATTTGGATTCAGAAATTCTCACATGGTATCGAAGCTATCGCAGATCAAGGGGAGCTGAAGCCATTAGCGAAGTGACGAAGATTTTTTTATGCAGGAAAGCGGTTGAGACAACCCAAATCTAGAAAGAGGCAACGCAACACCTGAGGGACAGCGCAGACCCAACAAGGGTGACACAGAGGTTGTCTAGCTCACGTAGAGCTGACGCAGAGGCTAACACAGGCCCAAAAGGGTGACGCAAGCCCAAGAGGGTGACGCAGTTCGAGAAGGGGTGATGTTGTGCCAGTTGCCGTGGTTGGAGGCGCAGTGTTTGATTTTCAAAGTTGCTGGTGGGGCCTTGTTTCTGCCAGTGCAAAACAGTGTCTAGCAGGGTTGACAAAGTAAGGGGAAACAATTCCTCAGCAGACTTTCTAGCCAAGAAGTCTGAGATCCGATCAGCAGAGTGATTGGAGAGGGCTGATTTGGTAGAAATGGTGGAGGATTTCCGAGAAGGAAAACACTGGTCAGAGGGAGCGTATTCTCTAGAGGGTTTTCTATCGCCAGGAAACCCAAATCCAGTGTCTTGCTAAGAGCAGTAGCAAAAGAAGGGAGAAGAGCATTTGCTTCGACACCGTTGAGAAGAGATGGCCTTTCATGGATTGAGGGATCAAGACAGGTTAGATGGAGCATCTAACTTCGTCATCTGGAAGGCCAGGATCCTATCTGTCCTGAATGAGTATCACATCAAACATTATGCCGAGAACGCTGTGGCCATCCTGGTCGATACTGATCTGTTAAAGAAGTATGAGGAAGTGCAAGCAAGGGCCAAGCACTTGATAATGGACGAGGTAAAGGATCATGTGGTCCCACACATTGCTGAGAAGAATACGTCAAGTGAGATGTGGACGACCTTGACCACATTGTATCAAGGTACTTCTGTCCAGAGGAAGATGCTTCTGGACAATCAACTGTGACTATTTCAGATGTGCAAGGGAGAGGAAATCGATTCCTTTCTCATTCGATTGAAGGGAATTCGAGATAAGCTGGTTGCTATGGGGGCAATTCTTGACGATAGTCTCATGGTGAGGATTGTCCTGAATGCAGTCATCGATGATTGGGAGACCTTTGTCCAAAGTATTTTGGGTAGAGCACAACTTCCAAATTGGGAGGACATGTGGGCAACTCTTCATTAAGAGGAGATCAAGAGGATGTCCAAGATGGGTAGCAATAGCGGAGGAGCCAAGATCAAGACGGAGGAGGAGGAAGATGCGACTCTCGCATCTAAGGGACAAAGGCAACAAGAAGGGAAGAAGAAGAAGGACCTCTCAAAGGTTCGATGCTTCAGATGTGGTGAATTGGGACACTTTGCCAATACTTGTCCTCAGAAGAAGAAGGGCAAGGAAAATTTAGATTCCAAGGCTGTGGCAACCAAGGGGGATGATGGCAGTGATGATGATGTGGCCATGAGTGCTCATGTACCTCAAGAGAAGAGGTGGGGCGACATTGATCTGTAGTTCTCTTGAACTGTAGAGTGGGGCAGGATCCTTGAGGTGTCCAATCTCTTGGATCACATACGAGCTATGGGAGCCCTTAAAGACAGTAGCAGGATGACTGGAATTAGTTGGTGCAGAGGATCATGGAGGCACTTTGGCAGTGCTGGGACGCTGTAAACTAGAGCAGCGTAGAGTAGAGGCAGCAACAGCGTGGAAGCAACACGCAGAGGCTGATGGGATTTCAGTAGCGCAGAGGGGCAGTGCTTATGTAGTGCAGAGTAGCAGACAATTCAGAGCTTCAGAGGGTCAGTGCAAAGTAGAAGCAGAGGGTGCTTCAGTATCGAGATGCAACCAAACTAACTTCTCTGTCAGTATTTTGGGTGATGTCCTTAGTTTCTTACTTCTTAGCAACTAAGTTGCAATGCAACAGTTAACAGTGGAAGTGGTATGGGCAACATGATGCAGCATTTGAGAGGGAGTTGCAGTACAAATGAGGCAGTGATTGTGGCAGAGTCATGAGCAGCAGTACAAAAGGCAACAACGCAGTGGATGAAGGGCAACAACCGAGCATCAACAGCGCAAGGGACCGATGCCTTGGATCAGAGTTAACGCTTGTAGAGTGAAGTGTTACAAGAGCACATTCCCTGCTAAGAGGGAGTGTTGAGATTTTGAGTAGTGTTGACCACCCTTTGTCAACGACCCCATAGCAGTACACCCCTTTTTTTCCAAAAGGGATCTATTATGTTCAAGTGCTCATGCCGTTCAGATTTCATCATTCAGCCGACAGTTTTGTAAATGATGTAAACCCATTCTGCATATCTATAATGTAAATGATCTCAGTAAGACCATCATATATGTAACAACCTAGGTAAGCCTAGTATTTTGGTGACGATTTCTATTCTAGGAGGTTTTTCGTCTCACTGATTGATCTGTCTCTAGACACAAATGATCGACAGAGTTTTTCCCCTCGAGCCTCACCCCAAAGCTAGGGTGGATTTTGTGGTCAAGATACTAAGTGGGTCCTAGTGTTTTTTATCGAGTCTTTGTAAAAGTAATCTGGGAATGATCCTAGCTAATTGGCTAGATCATTTTATTACAGATTGCTAAGTCTATTAGCTCATATTTTGAGTCGTAGAATTGGGTCAATTATTGAGGGTCTATTGCGAACGGGTGTTCCCCCTCATGGGTTTAATGTATTAATATTATGTAAAGAGGGTTGGAAAAATAATAAATCCTCTCGTGAGTCAATTAATTAAATTTTCTGGCCAAATTAAATTAAAAATCCTAAGCCAGAAATTTAATTAATTTTATGTCCTAGGTAAATTTAAATTCTCTAAAGGCAAAATTCGTGGGCCCCTGAAAAATAAATTTTTAAAAGTCTCGGGCCAAGGCAATATTGAAAATTTTGAGAAATTTTAGACTCTTGGGCTTTGGTAGTTAAGTCAAAGTCAATTTTTTGAAGTAATTAACTTAAAATTAATATTTTTGAGTTAATTAAAAGGGAATTAATAAAAAAATTCGAAATTCCTCAAAAAATAATATTTTCGACGGACGAGATTAAAAGATAATCAAATCCTTTTTGACGGTTGAGATTACTTTGACGGGGATCAAGCGAACTAGCCGTTAGAGGTTTTACCTATAAATTAAGGTCAGTGTCAGTCTGATTTTTTCATCTGATCTTTTGATCGTATACTAGCTCTTGAAGCTCTCCTGTAATACTTTCTGGAATAATACAAATGAAATCTTTGGGGTTTTATTTGATTGTCGTGTTCCTCTTCGACATTTTATGGGAAACTTGTTTTTCATATTCTGTTGGTAATTATTTTAACGAACTGTTGATTAATGGCTCTTGTAGAGTTATTTATTGCATATGTATTTTTCTTAGGCCACTGGATTTAGGTTAAGAATTTTAATTGGATTGAGTTAGCAGGTATCTCTGACTCTTGAAAATTCATTTTTATCTTATTTCTCTATTGATTTAACAATTTAGCTTTAAGCGTGCATAAATCTCTCGGATTTATAATTTGGCGTTTGGGCAAGTCCTTGGCTGTTCCAGCTGACTCCCAAGGAAATAAGATCTGAAGAGCCTTCCGAATCTAATTCCCCAAACTTATCTTAAGTTCTATTTTTGTAGAGTTTTTCTAGGGCTTGTGCCTAAATAAAATTTTATCTTAACTTTTATTGAATTTAAAGTTAAGATTTGGCTAGTAAAAGCCTTAGATCTTTATATCTGGGAGCAAAGTTAGACTTACACTCCTCAGATCTGACAGATCTGCAATCTTTGTGCATAGATCTGTAGATATATTGTATAGATCTGTATTTTTAATAGTGATTTAGATTTTTTTTTTTTAGTTTTCTAATTTCTAACTCGGGGCTTCAATTTTATATTTTTGCATATCTACTGGGGTTTCTGGGTTTTGATTTCTGATTTTGTGCAAGTGACATTTGAGGGTTTTCAGAGATTTTTTTTTTTGATCTGAGACAGAACTAGGCCCTGGAGGGCAAGATCTGATCTCAAGATCAAGATTTTTGCAGATATATTCAAGTTAAGTTTTTTCCGATCTGTGTTTCTAGGTAAAAATTAATTGTTGGTGAGAAGGAAAAATTCGATTTTTTTTTTTAAGTGACTAGTTGGCCTGCGTTTTTCTCGCGCTAGTCTCTTCACGCTGTCTTTTTTCGCTGCCTTTTCTCCCTCTGTGTGTTTTTCCTCCCTCATCGAGCTCATTTCCTCATTACATCTTTTCTGCGTTCTTCCTGCCGGCTGCCATCTACATCTGCGCCCACTTTTCTCCCTTCTGCATTTCCACAACCTCCATCTCCCTACCTGCTTGAGCTCTTTCCATTCCCTCATCCGCTGCAGCTGCCACTCCATTCTTCTCCACGTCCATCCCCTCCTTCCTCACGCTGTCCGCTACCCTCCTCCATCCTTTGACATGCATACTCTAAACCTAACTCAACGCATAACAAAATAACATTCGATTTTAAATTTTTCTTAGTTTGACCTTTTCACATTTAAAATTTTTTAAATGAAAAACATTAACATAACATTTTGATTTTAATTTAATTTTCAATTTTATTTGTTGTAAAGTTTGGTTTTATTTTTTTATTTTTTTGTAAAGTTTGAGCTTATTTTGAATCTTCATTTAACTTATTTTTTTGTCTGTCAAGTTGTTTGTATGCCTCCAGTAGGCTTGAACTATGGCTTGAGTAGCCGCGACCTAGGGGCATCTAATCCGTCAAAGTCACCCGGGGATCGCACTCGGCCTGGGCCGCACCAACCCTTTTATTGACTGTTGTTTATAGCATGTCTCCTCCCACTAGCACATGGCACAACCACCCCTCGGTGAGGTTTGATCCTGGGTCGCCTTGCTGACGAAACCCATCCTCAACCAATTGTGCTAGCGGGACTTGACAATATTCATTTAATTTTTAGCTAACTATTAAAATTAAAAAAATAAAAATAAAATAAAAATTTCAAAAAATAATTTTATTTTTATTTTTTAACATCAAGATTTTTTTTATTCTTTTGTATGTAAAATTTTAAAGGCCATTTAATTTTTTATTTTTTTGTAGCCATTGTTAAAGTGGTAAAATTCTAGGCTGTGCAAGATATTTAATTGCGGAGAAATTCCTATAGTCGACATGATTGAATTCTTAAAATATCCTAAGTTTAACTATAGGAAAAAAATTACTTTTTGGATTTGCATTATTTTAGAATATGATTTAATCCATAAAATTTCTTCACGAAGTGTTTATTTAGCATTGAAATTTCATAGTATTTCTTGATGATAAATTATTGAGATTTAAATGTTAATTATTTTCACATGCTTCAGCTGGGTTTGATGATCACTGGCATCTAGATTTTTAAATGTTTTCTATCGATTAAAATCGCCTAATGTGTAATTAACTCTTGTTTCATTTACTTGAATTTGGATATTTATTGAATATTAATGTTTGAGAAATTTTCAAGTGTGATTGATATCTTATTTTGAGAGATCTCTTGTGGATCTGCGACAAATTGTATATCTTTTAATTGAGTATTTTTTTGCATCTTCATAATTGGCACTCTCGCTTAAGTACTTGGTGGTTAGATCAGATTATTTTTAATCTAAGTGCTTTAAGATTTTAACGTCACATTTGATCTTTGAAGCTTGCTTCATCTCACTTCATCTCGCTTCGTCTTCTAATCATTATCCTTGAATTCTGCATTCTAAGTTAGCATTGCATAGCAGTAGTTTCTCACCAAGTACTTGGTTGTAATTTCCTTAGCAAGATAGTTGACTCTGTAAGGCACTGGTATCAATCTTTCAAATTCAATCAAATCCTTTAATCTTGCTAGATCTTTTACAAGTATTTAGTCATTTAATTGTGTCTCCCGAACTGGTTGGTTCCCAACTAGTTCTCCTTCATTCTATTTCCATAGGTTCTACCCACATTAGTCAGCTATAAGGAGACAACTTAAACAAAGAGATTGGGGATCAGGGTGACAACCCCCGATCTGAACCGTTGTCGCGATGCTTAGACATTCCAACATTTTTTGGCGCCGTTTCCGGGGATAGAGTTTTTCTGTCCTTGGTCTCAACGACATTTTCTAATCTTCTAATCTTTCTCGCCATTCATTAGCCCGTCACACGACATAACATTTTCTAGCATCATTTCATCTCTTCATCTTTTCATCATCATATCTTTCGTCATCTCACTAATCCTTTCATCTTCTCTATTTGCACTTGGACATTTCGGTTGGTTTCCTGTTTGGGTGGCGACTCCACTTATTCATCTATTTACTCCCAGACAAGAATCCCTCCCTGATATCCATCTGTTTCTCTCAACTAATTTTTTGGTTTTAAAATTAGATTCATGTTCAACTAGCGACTCCATTTTTTTCATTTCTTACAAGAATTTTTGCTAGAAGCTCGCTTTTCGTGGATTTCTTGATTTTCTTGAACAAGGATCTCTCTCTCTCTAACATCCATTTCAGCCTTTAAGCAAGTCATCATAGATGATTTTTTTTATCCTTTTGATTTTACTAACTTTCAGGGTGCTCCACATGATTTCCCATCTTCGGTTGATGAGGTGCCCCCTTTTAGTGATAATAATGCTTTCACTGCTGAGGCTCACATTCAGAATTTCAATCTCTGTATAAGCAAGTGTCGCCCATATTCTGATCATAAAGATCTGAAGATGCAACTTTTCATTCTCACCTTAGCTGGTGATGCTTTGGATTGGTTCACTGACTTCCCCTAAAACACTTTTGATTCTTTCCAATCACTCATTGAGGCCTTTGAAAATAAATATGGAGATAAAGAAAAGGTAAAAACAAAAGTTGAAGTAAATGAAACTATATAAGTTGAAAATGATTTCATCAAGGAATTAACTCAGATGGTTAAAGATATGCAACTGAATCAAGCTCAGATAATCAACAATATGGAGGCCAACCAGGCTCGATTCATTAAGAATATGGAAGTTAATAAAAAAAATTAATAGCGGATCATGCTAGGGAAATTGGTTCTATGCAAAGCAGGTTATTGGCCTTGGAAGAAAAACATATCGAGGAAATGACAATCATGGAATTTAATCACTCTAATCAAATGGCCACCATGCAAAATCATTTGATCACCATGGAAGCAAATTATGATAAACAGATGAATTATATGCAAAATTACTTGATGTGTAGAAAATCTCTAACACAACTATAATACCATGTAGAAATTATATCAATGGACTAAATCCGATCATGTAATGTACTAAAACAAGACACTGAATCCTTCTACAATATTTACGAAATATAAACACGATCGCTCAATCACATGCAAGTAATAAGAATAATTAAATCAATACACAACACCAGATATTCCTGGGGAAAGCAACTGCTCAAAACACCTCCATCTTTATTGTATAATACCAAGGAATCATGAAACAATACAATGTATTTGTGATCACCACAACCTCATACACTCTACCAATTGCTTCACACTGATCTAGGCAAAATTGGACAAACACATAGTCAATTATCAACCTACCCTCAACCTACCCTGCTTACGCAATCCCTAGAGAATTAAACCCCTATTAAATAGATTCTAATGTAGATTTCATCGGTAACAGTGTTTCTAATGTAAGTGCTGAAAAGTTCAAGGAAAGATTCGTTGCCCGTGGCTTCTCTCAAAAGGAAGGCATAGACTATGATGACATATTTGCACTTGTGGCTCGATATACCACCATCCGATCTATCATAGCCCTTGCTGCTACGCAAGGATGGAGTCTTCATCAGATGGATGTGAAGGCCGCATTTCTGCATGGTGCGATAAAAGAAGAGGTGTATGTAGAGCAACCTCTGGGGTTCGAAGTCCAGGATTGTGACACCCATGTTTGCAGGTTGAAGAAAGCCCTCTATGGGTTGAAGCAAGCACCCACAGCTTGGTACGAGAGGATAGATAGCTACCTGATGAAGCTGGGCTTCACTCGTAGTAATGCTTATATGAACCTTTACTTCAAGGTTGATAGAGAGAAGCCTCTCATTTTGGTGCTGTATGTGGACGACCTCTTCCTGACAGGTGCTAACCTTCTCATTCATCAGTGCAAGAGGGAGCTCGCTGCTGAGTTCAAGATGAAGGACCTAGGACTGATGCATTACTTCCTAAGCCTAGAGGTCTGGCAAAGGCCTGGCGAGATTTTCCTTTCTCAAGGAAAATACATTGTGAAGCTTTTGGAAAGATTTGGTATGGTGAACTGTAAGTCCCTGTTGACACTGATGGAGCTCAACTTTAAGAAGTTGAGTGGCAACGCTATTGGGCCTATGTTAGCAAATCCTACTAAGTATCGTCAACTCGTAGGGGCCCTGATGTTTTTAGGGAACACCCGTCCGGACATATGTTTTGCCGTGAACACTTTGAGTCAACAGATGGTTGAGCCTCATCACATTCAATGGGTTGGTGCCAAGAATCTTCTGAGATATCTTCGGGGCATGATAAACCATGGGCTGAGATACACTGCCAGGAGCGTGACACTCCTTGTATATATTGACGCTGATTGGGCTGGTAGCGTGGTGAATTGTAAAAGCACATCGGGATGCTGCTTCAAACTTGGATCTGCTTCCATATCATGAATGAGCAGGAAGCAGAAGTCGGTGGCTTTGAGCACCGCGGAGGCCGAATACATTGCAGCGAGTATGGCCTGTTGTGAAGCAGTTTGGTTGTGAAAGCTCTTCAGTGAGCTGTTTGGGCATGTGCTAGATACCACCGTGATACTCTGTGATAAGCAGAGTGGGATTCGGTTGTCTGAGAATCCTGTGTTTCACGATCGATCCAAGCATATTGATATCAGGTACCACTTTATCTAGGATATGGTACAATGAGGCGTCGTAAGGCTCGATCATATAAGAACTGATGAGCAAGTCGCAGGTATTCTCACAAAGCCCTTGCGGAAGGTCAAGTTCCTAACCTTCTGTGAGAGTCTTGGTATCGTGGAACGACCCTATGTTGAGGGTCCTGCTGGATGATGAGCTCTGGGAGCTCTGGGGGGCTTTGGGGATAACTTCTCGGAGCTATAAGCAACCATAGGACTAGGCTTGTCGAACCTTGTTGGTGTGCTTCTACCCCACCGTTGTGATGATTGAGTTGGTTCACCTTTCATTATCTTTGAGTTGGTTCACCTCTCATTATCTGTGCCCCATATGCATCCTACCCATTGAGTTCAGGGCTCATGGGAAGTACCTCTCATTTGGCCAGTGAGGTGGGAAAAGTTAGAGACTAGTAGCAAAGACTGATGGATGCATCAGAGATTGTCGTACTCTCTATCTAGGATGGCACAGTCCAACCACTTGATCTGGGATCAAGTCTAGTGAGGTTTCGGACCTCCCACTGACTTTGGGTCAGATAAACCAACTTCAGGTTGGTATGAGACTCTTTGTGAGTCCTATAGAGGTTTCAGACCTCTGGGCTGAATCTGTCAGCTGAGAATGATGTCTTTGTAACTGACCCACTTCTGTTCTGAAATAAAGAAGCCAACAAAGCAAGTTATGGCGGGATGACGCACAATTTTTGGATTGCACAGGGGGATGGAGTTCTCCCTAGTTGAGAGGGAGTGTTAATTTTGGACAACTAGGTCCAAAATCCATGTTGTGATGCTCAGATGAAGATACCAAATTTTTATTGGGTTCCTCTTTCGGAGAGGTGCAAGATCGATCTAAAGATCATCTTTATCCGATGAGCAGAACATTTATTTTGAATTTATTCAAGATATGTGCAGGTCGGCCTTAAGGTTTTGTGGCCCAGCAGTTGTGTCACACACCCTCACTGATGGATATATATTGATCAACGTTGGAAGACATTTTCACTCATCTCATCCTCACACATTTCTCTCTCCTCATCTGATTGGTTCGATGTCCTTGGTGGCTCTTCTCTCCACACGTGGGAAAATTCCAGCAGCAGCACATTTCTGATTTCGGTCTAGGGTTTTTGCATCAAACTTTGACTAGCGTTGACTTTGGTCAACACAAGGTCAAATTGACCTGAAACTCTCCCAAAAGTTCGATTTGGCACTATTCCTGAGGCAAAACGTTGACTTTGACTTTTCTGCATTGACCTAGCTACTGCTACTGTTTGTGTTGACCGTTGACTTTTGAGTTGACCGTTTGGCTGTCCTAGAGAGTTGTGTGACATTGCTGGTTGGCTGACCATATTGAGACTTTGCTGGTTGAAGCATCCTGTTGATCGCCGTAATGCACCAACACACTTATATATTTTTGGCTTGTCTTCTGTCCATCTACTAGTATGTTCTATTAGCATTTTACTTTATTGTTTATATGATTACTGTGTAATATTGAAGAGAAAGTAAATTTGCATCAAGCATAGAACATCTACATAAATTTACACATATGGAGTTGCCTTTCAATGGAGACTCGAGGCAATGTGATCTCGAACTCCCTCTATAACAAGATCCTCCTTGCCTTTGCTACCTTCTTCTGCCATGCATCAAGAAGTTGGGCATCTGTTGCTGCGGGCTTGGGAATATCATTATCTATGAATTCCTTCAACCCATTGTCCTCCAACACTGCCTCCATCCTGTCCTTCCATGAAATATAATTCGAACTGCCCTTGAGTGCATATTCGAGTCTCAATCCATTGAAAGACATCTTGATCAACTTATAGCTACAAAGAAAGTACCTGCAAATTTGAATACTATTCAACACAAACTCAATTTCTTCTCCACTATTGTGATTTCAGGTGCTATGATACCATGTAGAAAATCTCTAACACAGTTATAATATCATGTAGAAAATCTCTAACACAGCTATAATACCATTTAGAAATTATATCAATGGACTCAATTCGATCATGTAATGTAAACAAGATACTGAATCCTTCTACAATATTTGCGGAATATAAACACGATTGCTCAATCACATGCAAGCAAGAGAAAGAATTAAATCAATAAACAACACCAGATATTGTCGGGGAAAGCAATTTCTCAAAACCCCTCCATCTTTATTGTATAATCAACCAAGGAATCATGAAACAATACAATGTATTTGTGATCACCACAACCTCATACACTCTACCAATTGCTTCACACTGATATAGGCAAAATTGGACAAACATATAGCCAATTATCAGCCTACCCTTAGCCTACCCTACTTACGCAATCCCTAGAGAATTAAACCCCTGTTAAATAGGAAATTCAACCTTCCTTGATTGCGCAATTCATCATGGACTTCCCATGGTTTTATAACTGCACCTGGGTAGTTTTCCTAAAATACGATTGATAGTTTACTAGCCTTGAACCTTTGTCTCAACTGGGTATGCACCAAAATTAGCATGCATGCAGCTATAAATAGTGAATCATCAGTTACTTGGTAGATCAATACTGGTGAATTATATATATTTTAATTCACTTGATCTTCCACTGGCTCATCAAACAGTTAGAACTAGTTAAACTGATTTTAACTCGATTAATGTGAGTTAAGTGATCCCACTCACACTACACTAGTGCTACAACTGCAACTAGACCATGTGAATAATAGAATCACTCTACATGCCTATCCTTTGACCCTCAACTCGAAATTCTTGTGCTAACTAAGTCTCACATTTAGTTAACTATTACAAGTTGTTATGAGATAAGATTACAATTAATTTTCAAATTTATTTAATAAATTGGTTGCACACTAATGTATCGCTAGGACCCATCACTTTGTGACCTGTGATTCCACACAAGTGTGTGTGTTGTTTTTGAATGCCAATTTCACTGTTTCTTGTTGCAAATTTCAACATCATGGCCATGAAAGCGAATAATGATAAAGTGATAAAATACATGGAAATCGGTTAGATGTCTCTTCAACACAAGTTGTTCACTGTTGAAGAAAGTCATGCGAAGGAAATCAGTGTTGTAAAGGTTAAGCATTCTAATCAAATGATTGTTATTCATAATAAGTTGGAAAAAATGGAAAGATCACATATACAGAATGTTCAACCCAAGTCAGAATTGTCAACAGATCATAGGCCTCCCAGTTTGCTGAAACAAGCTCCATCCTATTATGAGGAGACCATTTCTTCCATTGAAAAGTGGTTGATTGAAGGCGACCTAGATAAAAGGAAGGCCGAGGGGAATCACGTTAATAACTGTGAAGTTAATCCATCACCCTTGACGAAGCAGAGGTAGAATGAAGAGAGGCATGTCACACATATCTTGAATACTTCATCTGAAAGTTCACAAGCACAATGTTCCACATCATCAACAATACAATTTGCCTACGAAAAAAAGCCTGAAGCGAAAAAGAAAAACAATAAGGAAGTGGTTTGATTCATCTGATGGCCGCAAGCAGCTCAATTTTCAGGATAAGACAAAGTCCAACTGTATGCAAGATTGCACATGGCACATCCGAAAAACAACCCACAAACTTGCCTGAAAGTAGGCAAATGCTCAGTATGCACTATATTGAACACATCTGATGCCACGGGGCATCCTCTGTACCGTATCTCTAACCTTACACCTTGTCCTTTCACCATTTCATTTTGTAGTTAGAGTAGATTTACACTTCATGTTAGTAGAATAGTCAATAAATGAAGAGCTTCTATTTTCATGTGTTTAATGTTATATGATCAATTTTGGATGGATGCTACTAATATAATTTTGTATATCGCTTGGACGCAGATTCTGGATTCTCACATTCCTCCGATGAAGAAACATGTCCCCAAGTAGAGCCAGATGTTGACCACTCTTTGTCAACGACTCCATAGCAGTACACCCCATTTTTCATAGAAGGGATCTATCATGTTCGAGTGTTCATGCCGTTCAGATTTCATCATTCAGCCGACAATTTTGTAAATGATGTAAACCCATTCTGCATATCTATAATGTAAATGATCTCAGTAGGACCATCATGTATGTAACAACCAAGGTAAGCCTAGTATTTTGGTGACGATTTCTATCCTAGGAGGTTTTTTGTCTTACTGATTCATCTGTCTCTAAACACAAATGATCGGCAGAGTTTTTCCCCTCCAACCTCACCCCAAAGCTAGGGTGGATTTTGTCGTCAAGATACTAAGTGAGTCGTAGTGTTTTTTATCGAGTCTTTATAAAAGCAATCTGGGAATGATCCTAGCTAATTGGCCAGATCATTTTATTACAGATTGCTAGGTCTACTAGATCATATTTTGAGTCGTAGAATTGAGTAGATTATTGAGGGTTTGTTGCGAACAGGGGTTCCCCCTCATGGGTTTAATGTATTAATCTTATGTAAAGAGAGTTGAAAAAATAATTAATCCCCTCATGAGTCAATTAATTAAATTTTTTGGCCAATTTAAATTAAAAATCCTAAGCCAAAAATTTAATTAATTTTATGTCCTAGGTAAATTTAAATTCTCTAAAGGCAAATTTCGTGGGCACCTGAAAAATGAATTTTTGAAGGTCCTAGGCCAAGGGAATATTGAAAATTTTGAGAAATTTTAGACTCTTGGGCCTTGGTAGTTAAGTCAAAGTCATTTTTTAAGGTAATTAACTCAAAATTAATATTTTTGAGTTAATTAAAAGGGAATTAATTGAAAAATTCGAAATTCCTCAAAAAATAATATTTTCGATGGACAAGATTAAAAGATAATCAAATCCTTTTTGACGGTCGAGATTACTTTGACGAGGATCAAGCGAACTAGCCGTTGGAGATTTTACCTATAAATTAGAGGTCAATGTTAGTCTGATTTTTCATCCGATCTTTTGATCGTGTACTAGCTCTTGAAGCTCTCCTGTAATACTTTCTGGAATAATACAAACGAAGTCTTTGGGGTTTTATTTGATGGTCGTATTCCTTTTCGGCATTTTATGGCAAACTTGTTCTTCATATTCTGCGGGTAATTATTTTAACGAACTGTTGATTAATGGCTCTTGTAGAGTAATCTATTGCACAGGTATCTTGCTTAGGTTATTGGATTTATGGTAAGAATTTTAATTGGATTGAGTTAGCAGGTATCTCTGACTCTTGAAAATTTCATTTTTATCTTATTTCTCTATTGATTTAACAATTTAATTTTAAGTGTGCAAAAATCTCTCAGATTTATAATTGTGCATTTGGGGAAGTCCTCGACTAGACCAACTGACTCCTAAGGAAATAAGATCTGAAAAGCCCTCCGGATATAATTCCCCAAGCTTATCTTAAGTTCTATTTTTGCAAGGTTTTTCTAGGGCTTGTGCCTAAATAAAGTTTTATCTTAACTTTTATTGAATTTAAAGTTATCTCTGGCTAGTAGGAGCCTTAGAACTTCAGATTTGGGAGCGAAATCAGATTTACACACCTCAGATCTGATAGATCTGCAACTCTTGTCCATAGATCTGTAAATATATTGTATAGATCTGTATTTTTAGTAGTGATTTATAATATTTTTTAGTTTTCTAGTTTCTAACTCGGGGTTTCAATTTTAGATTTTTGTATATCTGCTGGGATTTCTAGGTTTTGGTTTCTGGTTTTTGTGCCTTGCACTCTTCAGATCAGCAAAAATTTCCTCCGACAAACTATCCCTGTCCCTCACTGCAGGAAATCACTTCGATCTTCCTCTGGTAATTGATGCTCTGCTCTCTTGAGAAATCGATCTCTTGATCTCTTACTTGATGTGTGCTCCAAGTGCCCATCGAGCTTCTTCTGATAATCTTTTCGTTGAACATTCAACGGACCAAATTAAATCCTAATCAATGGCTAAGATCATCTTGACTCGATCTTCGTCTTTTTCTAGAAGATTCACACCCAGTTTAATTAATACCCTTCAATTGTTTTAATTTCCCAAGTTTGAACTTAGGCATCCATTAAAAATAATTAATTATTTTAATTAAACCTTCTCTGGGTGGAATTTCCCAAAACGATTTCTGGGTCTTGGAGAATGCATGTGTCCTAGCCTCCCTGCAAAATCTTGAGGCTAGAGCACATCCAATGCTACAAAAATCGACACTCCCTCTTAGCGAGGAATGTGCTCAAGTGTTGCAACCTCCTAAAGCATCACTTTGACTTCTGCACCATCCCAGCTGCATTGCTGATGTCTGGCTGTTGCTGCTCACCAACCACTGCGTAGCTCTCTCTGCGCTGCATTTGTGTTGCTGCTAATTTTACATACTACTGTCAACTACTGCATCTGCACTACACCTTTGTTGTTGCTGCCACTGCAACATCCGCAACTCCCTCTCATTTGCTAGTATTGCTGCAATTGAGAGATGTCCATCAACTGAACCAACTGTGTTCAGATTCATGCATCTATCCACCGAGTTCTGACTATTGTTGACTCTACATTGTTGATTTTTGTAGCATCCAGAAGTGTTCCAAGTCTCAAACTTTGCAGGGAGGCTTGGACAACAACATTCAAAGAACCCAAAAACTGTTTCTAGAAATTCCACTCGGTTCAAGACTTATTAAAAATAATTAATTGTTTTAATGGAGGCCCTAAGTCCAAACTTAGGAAAAGGAAATAATTAAAGAGCATTAATAAGTCAGAGTGTGAATCTTCTAGAGAGCATGGATCAAGTCAAGATTTAATCTTAGCCATTGATTAATCTTTTAATCTAGGTAGTTGGTTCTCCAACAGGAAGATTATAAAAGAAGGCTTGATTGTCACTTGGAAAACAAACCGGGGCACACACTCAGTACCTGAAGGAGATCCATTCTGATGTAGAATTCGATCTCAGTGGGAAAGTTGCAGGGCGAGAGGTTGCAGAAGCAGAAGGAGGTTAGGGGTGATTGAGATCAGGGTCAGAGAGCAACAGTGGGTCACTGGAGGCAGCGTGAGGCTGCAACGTAGAGACCCCACGCAGTCTCCATGTAGATTCACGCAGTCCAGCGCTGGGACTGTGCAGAGAATCACGCAGACTGACGCATGGGTTTGCAGGGGCTGTTCTGGTTATTAGAAATTTATCCGAGTAAGCTGGATATTCAGTCTCAGGTGGTTAGAATTTATCTGTCGAATATTTTCCTTGTAAAGATATCATTTGCTGAAGAATTAATAAAACCCTCATTTGCTGCACCGATTTTCCCACATTGGGTTTTTCCGGGGACAATTGTCCAAAAATAACTGTGTACATGTGATTGATTCTTGTGTTTATGTTCTCTACTGTTTATTTCTCTGCATATATAATTGTGAATGTTGCAGTAGTATTTATTTCGATATTTTCCAGAAGATTTCTAAATAATAACTTATTGAAACAATAAGTAGGAGAAATAAATCTATCACTGCAACTGTTGTAAATTTTCACATGGTATCAGAGCCAGAGATAAATAACAAAGGGGGGGCATCTATCAGTGAACGAAGATCCACTGTTGCAGCAACAGCGCAGAAGGGTTCACGCAGTTCTCCAGGAGGGGGAAGAAGCACGATAGAACAAACAGATCACGATGTATCTGTATTGGCATCCAGATTAGAGAAAGACTTTGCTTGTGTATCAAGCACTAGTCCTCAGATGTCTGGTATATTGACAGTGGAGCCTCTGCTCACATGACGGGAGTACGGGACTATATTTCCGACTACCAAGAAGAGCAGATGAATTTCAAGATAACCATGGGTAATAAAGCAAAGTGCACTCCCATTAGGAGAGGTACCGTAGTTTTTCAGACCGAGGCAGGGAACAGAATCCGAGCACTAATGTACTTCATGTGTCGGGTTTGGAGATGAATCTACTCTCAGTGTCATAGCTTGAAAACCGAGGATATGACGTCTACTTTATTGGCAATAGAGTTTATATCAAGCACCCCAGTTGGAAGAAGAAGGCACAAATTGGGGTAAGAAGCAACAAATTGTACAAGTTGCAGCTTGATTCCCCTATGGCACTAGTTGGCAGCACAGATAAAATGGATCTGAATGAGATATGGCACAGAAGAATGGGGTACTTGCATCATGGAGTGTTGAGAACTCTCCAGAAGACTGTCATAGGTGTTCCAGAACTGAGCACCAAACGGGATGATGTTTGCAAGGGGTGCGTATTGGGGAAAAATGCCAAGGCAGCATATCAAAGAAGCAACAATAGGGCCAAGGGTGTGTTGGATTTAATACACTCAGATATCTACGGGCCAATGTTTACTAGAGCTCTTAGTGGTGCCGAATATTTAGTCACCTTTATTGATGACCATTCCAGGAAAACCTGTATCTACTTCTTGAAGACCGAGGATGAAGTCTTCAGTCGATTTAAAGAGTTTAAGGCTCTGGTAGAAAACCTCATAGGAAAGCAGATCAAGGTACTGCGATCAGATAATTGCGGTGAATACACAGATAAAGAATTCACCAGATTCTCAAGGGAAGGCATCAAAAGAGAATGGTCAACTCCATACAATCCGGATCAGAATGGAGTGGCAAAAAGGAAGAACCAGACTATCGTTGAAGAAACCAGAGCCATGCTGTATGACCAAGACATGCCCAAATTTCTATGGGCTGAAATGTGTAATACAACTGTCGACATTCAGAATAGAACTCCTCCCACTGCACTGGGAAAGATCACACCAGAAAGTGTCTTCACTGGTAGCATTCTTTAGGATCTTCGGCAGTACAACTTATTGTCATGTACCCAGTGAGAAGAGGAAGAAGTTGGAGATGACTGCTGAAAGGGGGTATTTAGTAGGATACAACGAGAATGCAAATGCTTATTGCATCTACGTTTCTGAGAGTAGGAAAGTAGTGGTGCAAAGAGATGTGAAATTCATGGAGGAGAAAGCCTTCAGAAGATCACAAGAACTGCCTTCTGCTACGCAGTCAAAGGAAGAGCCTCTGGTTCAGCCCCAGCAACCAACAACAGAAAATTCAGTTGCCTCTCCAAGGCATAGTGATCCAAAGGATGTGTCTCCTGAGGATTTGCAAGAAGGAGAGCCGGTAAATCCACCCACCACCAGTGGAAGAATGAGTAGGGAACATTGACAGATTCTGAAGGATGCAGAGGATTTTGTTGAAAATCGCCGAAATGAGAAGAGACAGCGTAAGCAGCCTGAGAGGTATCAAGCCTTGGTTGCTCAAGTCGGAGATCCTTCCAGTTTCGGGAAGTTGCTCAACACCAGGTGTGGGTTGATGCAATGGTGGAAGAGTACAGTTCCATCATGACAAATGATATCTGGGAAGTGGTACCCAGACCGCATGAGAGATCTGTTGTAGGATCCAGGTGGATCTACAAGATCAAGCATGCTGTAGACGACAGCATCGAGAAATTTAAAGCCAGTTTTGTGGCTAAGGGGTATGCTCAGAAGGAAGGAATAGACTATGAAGAAACCTTCGCCCCGTTAGCTAGATACACATCTATCAGGTCTATGATATCCCTTGCTGCGCAAATGGGATGGGAAATTCACCAGATGGACGTCAAGACGACATTCTTGAATGGTGTGATAGAAGAAGAAGTGTATATAGAACAATCGGAGGGCTTTGAGACACATGATAAAAAAAACTCATGTGTGCAGATTGAAGAAAGCATTATATGGACTGAAGCAAGCTCCCAGAGCCTGGTATGGTCGGATTGACAACTATCTGCAGAAGATGGGATTCGTCAAGAGTGATACAGATCCCAATCTCTACTATCTCAGAGTAGGGAGTGAGCCATTGATACTGGTATTATATGTGGACGATCTGTTCTTGACAAGATCATGAAGGCTCATCACAGATTGCAAGAAGAATTTAGCTGAAGAGTTTGACATAAAGGATCTAGGAAAGATGCACTATTTTCTGGGGTTGGAAGTTTGGCAGCAGAATGGGGAGATATTCCTTGGTCAAGGAAGATACACTACAGAGATTCTGAAGAGATTTCAAATGGAGGATTGTAGACCCATGACCACTCCAATGATTACCAACTGGAGGAAAATCGACACGTGCGATGATGATGAAACTGATCCTACGCTGTACATACAACTCATAGGGTCATTGATGTATCTGGTAAATACAAGGCCAGAAATCTGTTATGCTGATAATACCCTAAGTCAGTTCATGGTGGAACCGAAGAGGGCACATTAGGCAACAGCCAAACATATTTTCAGGTACCTTCGAGGGACAGTCGAGCTTGTATTGAAGTACACCCGTGACAATGATGTCAAGTTGAGTGGTTTTACTGATGCAGATTGGGCTGGAAGTTCAGTTGATCGGAAGAGTACCAGTGGGTACTGTTTCAGTCTGGGATCAGTAATGACTTCCTGGTGCAGCAGGAAACAGAAGTATGTGGCACTAAGTTCAGCAGAGGCAGAGTATATGGCAGCTAGCACAGCTTCATGCGAAGCAATATGGCATAGGAAAATGTTAGTTAATTTACTCAAGGAGAAAATGGAAGCGACCAACATTTTATGTGATAATCAGAGTTGTATAAAGCTCTCTGAGAATCCTGTGTTTCATGATAGGTCGAAACATATTGACATACGGTGTCACTTCATCAGGGACTGTGTACAACGTGGAGCTGTTCAGTTGCAGTGCACTCCAACAGGAGAACAAGTGGCAGACATCCTCACTAAGGCTCTGGGAAAGACAAAGTCTGTCTACTTTAGAGAGATGATGGGGATGATGAAGAGTCCCTTCCAGTAGCAGGAATGGAGGATTCAGTATTCAGAGGGAGCTGTGGTACAAATGCAACAAGTTACAGTGGCAGTGTCAAAGGCAGTAGTACAGGGGGCAGCAGCGTAGAGGGTGCTTCAGAATCAAAACAGCATGCAACAGGCATATTGTTGGAACACTTTCCTCGCTAAGAGGGAGTGTTGATTTTTGTAGCATCCGGAAGTGTTCCAAGTCTCAAACTTTGCAAGGAGACTTGGACAACAACATTTGAAAGAACTTAAAAACCGTCTGTGGAAATTCCACTTGGTTCAAGACTTATTAAAAATAATTAATTATTTTAATGGAGACCCTAAGTCCAAACTTATGAAAAGGAAATAATTAAAGAGCATTAATAAGTTAGAGTGTGAATCTTCTAGAAAACATGGATCAAGTCAAAATTTAATCTTAGCCATTGATTAATCTTTTAATCTGGGCCGTTGGTTCTCCAATGGGAAGATTATAAAAGAAGGCTTGAGAGTCACTTGGAAAACAAGCTGGGGCACACACTCAGTACCCAAAGGAGATCCATTATGATGTAGAATTCGATCTCAGTGGGAGAGTTGTAGGGCGAGAAGTTGCAGAAGTAGGAGGAGGTCAGGGGTGATCGAGATTAGGGTCAGAGAGTAGCAGTGTGTCACTGGAGGGAGCTTGAGGCTGCAGCGCAGAGACCCCACACAGTCTCCATGCAGATTCAGTCCAGCACTGGGACTGCGCAGAGAATCACACAGACTGACGCAGGGGCTTGTAGGGGTTGTTCTGGGTAACAGAAATTTGTCCGAGTAAGCTGGATATTCAGTCTCAGGTGGTTCAGAATTTATCTGCTGAATATTTTCCCTGTAAAGATATCATTTGTTGAAGAATTAATAAAACCCTCATTTGCTACACCGGTTTTCCCACATTGGGTTTTTTTGGGGACAATTATCCAAAAATAACTGTGTACATGTGATTGATTCTTGTGCTTATGTTCTCTACTGTTTATTTCTTTGCATATATAATTGTGAATGTTGTAGTAGTATTTATTTCGATATTTGCTGGAAGATTTTTGAATAATAACTTTTATAAACAATAAGTAGGCGAAATAAATCTATCACTACAACTGTTGTAAATTTTCACATACATCCTGCTATCAACTACTGCATCTGCAACTCTGTTGCTGCTACCACTGCAACATCCACAACTCCCTCTCATCTGCTGCTGCTGCAACTTAGAGATGTCTATAAACTAAACCAATTGTGTTTAGATTGATGCATCTTTCCACCGAGTTCTGACTGTTGCTGACTCTGCACTATGCGAACTGCACCGCTGTCAACTTTGCTATGCACTGCTCAGTTCCTAACGCTGCTAACCACTGCAACTGTTACTCTGGCACCTGACTGCACCATATGTGACTGGTCCATCCTGCTACTGCTGCTATGGGCTCCCGTGGCAAGGTGATGATCCAAGTGGTGGAATCCTCAAGGATCCTGCCCCTCTGCAGTTCTCTGGAACTATAGTACTAGATCACCCCACCTATCCCCTAGAGGTGTATGGGCAATAATGGCAAATTCCTCTCCGATCTCAGTAGTAGCAACTTGTTAATCCTGCTCCTCCTTGTCCTTCTTCCGAAGAGGACACTGAGAACTGAAGTGTCCCATCTCACCACATCGGAAGCACTTAATCTTCGAAATCTCCTTCTTTCACCTACGCTGCTCCTGCTGCCCCTTTGATGCAAGGGATGAATTTTATTCTTCCTTTACTTCTGCTTTCTGCCCGCTGCTGCTGCTGCCATCCATCTCACTCTTTATTAATTCCTAAGTTGCACTGAAACGGAAACGGGAACGGATACGGATACGGGGTTTGAAACGGATACGGCAAATTTTCAAAAAATCTGGATATGATACGACAGAAAACGCCACGTCATATATATATATATATATATATATATATATATATATATATATCAAATTTACATTGCCATTCATGATTCATATTTGAAGTTTGAGAATCTAGATTATATCTAAATAGTAAAAATGCATAATGATTAATCATCTATCATTAATGATCATCATGATATCATCCAGATTCTATCATCTATTCATCAATTATCATATATGAATTATGATTTATGATTTATCATCTATTATCATCATCAATTCAGCATATGCCATAAAGTTATTCATCTATCTATCATCATCAATTCAGGAATCAGCATAAAGTTATAATTTATAAATTGAAAATTCAATGATTCATAAATGATGATTCATGAATCATGATTCAAGTTCAACATATCATCAAGTTTTTTGTTTCTAATTTCAATCATCAACATAAATATCATTTACATATCATCAAATATGTCATCAACTTCCACATCATCTCCAGAAGTGGGAACATTGCTGCCATGTTCACTTGAAGATCCACCTATTGATGACTCCACATCAAACAAAGTCATATGAGACCTGGCATTCACTGTCATATCCAAGTCAGGCAACTCTGGTTCCACATCTCATAATTTGGCGGCCCCAAATTTGTATTCATCTCTCTTGTGTGACAGAAGGCGAAGGTTTGAATGAACATACACTAGTTCCTCAGTCTTCTTTGAAACCAATCTGTTTCTCTTCACTGAATGGATGAAGCCATATGTACTCCAGTTCCTTTCTGCTGAAGAGGAACTAGCAACCTATGAAAAAATCCTGATGGCCAAATTTTGTATATGTGGTAGTTCCCCACCATAGTAGTTCCACCAGTCAATTGGACTCATTTCCCTCTTGTCCCGCATACAATCAATATCAGAGCCCCAACCCTCTGATCCCACGAAATGAGCAAACTCTGAACGAATCCGATGCCCAATTTCAGCATCTGTAAGAAGTTTTCTAAAAGCCTTTTTAAATCCTTGTGAGACTTCTGGGTCTTTGCTTGGTTCAGTTCTTTCTCGATCACTTAGCAACTCTGCAGCATAATATTTTGGATTCACTGTATAGGCCAAAAGGTGTAATGGCGTGGTCATCTTGTTCCACCTTTTGGTCAATATATCTTTTACTTCTCTGTAAAAGATTTCATCTGGGTCATTCTCCTTGGCATTTATAACCATCCTTATCTTCTCTATCATGGAATCAATGCCTTCATACACCTCTCCCAAATTAGGCATATCTGTGTCAAACATACGGAGAAAATCCACTATTGGCTTAGTAAATGCCAAAAGGTACTCAACCTTATCCCACCATTCTCATCAACAACCAATTTTTTGACTGTTTGTGCTCTATCAGATTGGGACTGCCTCCATTGATTCCAAAGAGAACTGCATACCATTGATTGTAATGCACCTTTCACTTGCATAAGCCTTGTTAAGACTATGATGTGAGAGGCAAATAGAGTCTCGGCAACCTGCAAGTGCCAAATTTCCAATGTTTCAGTAAATAAAAAAATAAAATCATCAAATTAATCTTGATTGAAAACTATTATTTGATTAATGTTTAGGTACCTTAAGGAGCTCCAACTTTGCAAATTCTCTGTAGATGTCTTGGGACATGTGGTGGTTTGTGATGAATGCTTGAATTTCTTTTGCCTCTTCAAAAATAACACGAATCCACTCGATTTGCTTCCCCATCTTGCTCAACATGAGGTTCAATGAATGTACAGCACAAGGGGTCCAAAAGATGTGCTGATATTTGCCTTCAATAATTAAGCCTACTGCTCTACACACCGTTGCATTGTCAGTTATTACCTGGACAACATTTTATGGCCCCACCAATTCAATTGCTTCAATCAAGATGTCAGCAATGAATTGAGAATCTTTCATCTGCCCCTCACAATCCACTGCCTTCAAAAACATTGCCCCCTTTGGGCTCTGAGCAATCACATTGATCAAAGGCCTATTCCTTTGATCTTTCCATCCATCAGAAATGATGGACACCCCTGAAATGCGCCATGAATTACGAATGGGGCTTAATTTGGACTCCAAATCCAACTTTTCAGCACTCAACATTGTAGTGCGAGCCTTTTCATATCCAGGGCTCTTGAACCCTTTTGGGGCTTCATTCACTGCTTTTATCATCTTTGCCCAGTAAAGAGACCGCACAAGGTTAAAAGAAAAGCCATTTGCATAAATGCATTGACCAATTGCTGCATTTGCAATCTCTCGAGCATCATTATTAAAACTCTTTTCAAGTGGTCCCAAATTAAACCGCTTGTTTGAACCAACAATTCCTGTTCCATGAAAATGAAGTGGAGGCTTTGATGAAGATGTTCCCAACCTTGTAGAAATTGCCTCATTTGATTTAGCATCTGCCTCGTCTTGTTCTTTATGATATTTTGCAATTTTTGTCTTGCATAAACCACTTCCATCTATCCCATTCTCTTTAGGTGGGCCGCTGCAGATTCGAATCCCATTGCCTTTTAACCCAAGTAAATGTGCTTTGACCCGTGTGTATGATCCCCTAAACTCCTTTTTACATTCACTACAAACCCATACAGTTGAACCACCTCCTTGGATCTTCCCAACAATGGTTACATATTTCCAAAGTGGTAACTTTGGATCAAATTTAGGGGAGATTCACTTTCATTCTCCATTGTCTGTACATCAGGAATCACTGAACTTGAAGATGCCATTGATGATGATATTAATTTGCAAAATAAAAATAAAAAACAATGGGTCACATTAACATACATGATGATGACGTATTTGACATATTTGAAAGTGAGATAATTATAGCTGGAAATTCACGAATTAAGAGTCAACGTTGTCCCTAATTTCCTTAACGCAGCCTTCTAAGTTCTAAGTTCTCTCAAGCCTTCAAGCCATCATTTCCACTTCAATTTGGTCAAATATTCAACTTCTAACTTCTAACTTCTAAGTTCTGGCCTCTGGGTTATTATTTCAGTAATTTGGGCACTGTTTATTTAAAATTTTTCTTCTTTTGTTTAAACTTTATCCTCCTAGCTCCATTTAGTAGCACAAGTTACAGCCATCTCCCTTTGAAATCCTTATATTTGAATTTTGTTTATTCAGGGAAAAATATTTATTAAGGATAAACTAAACAATGAAGATAAATAATTTATAAAAATGTGAACTGTATACCTGCCCTCAAAATCCTGTAGGCTGTTACTAGTTAGTAGTTACTAAACTGAATAATAAATATTTGGGCTGAAACACCAGTTTAAAGTTTAAACTTTAAAGTTCTGCTAGCAGCCAAGCATACCAGGTGCCATAAATGATAACATATTATATAACTTTTTGCTATGTATTTTCATTAATGTTGAGGACTGTGAATACATTACTAACTGCCCAGAATATCTCTGTCCATGATTTTATTGAAAATCTGAACTTGAATAAATTATCAGTGGCCATTTGAAGTCAGTTCTTTCATGAAAATTCACTGTGTATGTGTGCCATAGACATATTTCACCTATAGCAAAGTGTTTGTGATTTGTTTGATGAAAGTTCTCATTGAGAACATAGCAAAAAATTTGGAAATTTAATACTAGAATCTTACACTTGTGCCTTAGTCAAGAAAGACCACAAACAGTCTTTATTTTAGCATCATTAAATTACTTTGGAATCTAGATGCAAAAAAGGTAGAGTATGTAAACTTATATAAGCAACTAGGACAAGCATGCATGTTCATTTCGCCAACAGGGAGTATGCTATGGTGGGATAAGGACATCGACTACAGAACTGAACTACATAATGCTGGAAAGGAAGTATAAACAATTTCTTGACAGGCTAGTCATTCACTTTTAAGCCTTTAAGTTTAAAGAAGGTGCACATGCACGTTAAGAAAATGTGATGTCAACAAAGGTCTCTTCAAATTACAAAGTGGCATTCATATACAGCAGTTTGAACTTTGAAGTAGTAGTGGTTCCAGTGTAAAGGTTTTGGCATTTTCTAATTCAGGAGATTCCCAATGTATCAAGTGATATATAAAAATGACATGACAGTAACCCTAAGAAAGATGCGAGCTGGTACATTCACTTATTTGGAACTGTGTGTCAGTGTTGCGCTAAGTATTATGCGCTAACTTCTAAGTGTATATTTTATTTGAAAGAGGGCCGAGACTACTGTTAAATTACATAACGATGATGCTCTTAAATGTTAAGACTAGAGGTTTATCGTTTATGAAAAGAACCTGAGCACTTGCGGCTGGCAGCTGCTCTTCCTCTTGCGAGCCGCGGCTGCGCTTCCCCTTCTGGCTGCTCTTGCGGTCACTCAAACAACAAAGTTGCACAATGCAAACACTCGACAACAAACATTAATGGTTACCAACGACCACTCACAATTTCTTACAGTCACATCTCACAATCTCTTACTCGGACGACGGAACTCTGTTGCTCTTTGCGGCGAACGATAAGAAGCTAAAAACGAAAACTTCACTTAATCTCTTACAGTCACGTCTCACAATCTCACTCGGGAGTCAGAACTCTGTTGCTCTTTGCAAGTTTGCGGCGGAGTATAAGAAGTTAAAAACGAACTTCACTTTACAAATTACAAATTCAACGATAATGTTTCCGACGAAAAAGACGATTAGGGTAAAAACGTTTCTAAAAATCGTGATACGTTTTAGATTTTGTAAAATACGTTTCAGATTTTCTAATACGTTTTCAATTTAAAAAAAAATACGTATCCAACTTTTAAAACGGGACGGAAACGGGAATTTTCGGAAAAAAAATGTATCCAAAATTTAGGAAACGGGGCAGATACGGATCCATGCCGTTTCCAAGGTGTTTCGTACGGGTTTCCGTTTCAGAAACGGGGATCCGAGTTTCCGAGGGCCAGCCTTGGCGTTTCCGACAACTTAGATTAAATCACGCCTCATCTCTTCTTGTTGGAGACCATACCACATCCCCTCCCAATCCGACAATCTTTCTCTACCCAGAATAATTTGGACGAAAACTTGCCATTCTTCTGAGACGCTATTCAGGGCTAATCTCACCATCTCCGTAGCCTGAGGCGCTAACCCTACAGCTGCCAGTTGATTCCGGACTTCTTGGAGCTTTGTAAGGAAGGGATCTATGCGCTCCTCCTTCTGCATCCTCGTGGATCTCCTCTTCTCTTTCAAGTACATCTTCCACTGCTCAGAAGATCCCTGAAACGAGGCCAATGCATCCCACATTTCTTTGGCTGTGCCTTTTCCTACTATGGGAGATACAATGTGATCTCTCACTCCATTGAGGATCAACCTCCTGGCCTTTGCCATATCCTTCTTGTGATCTTTCAATGGATCCAGATCTGCGGCGACAACTACCACATTATCGATGAAGGATTTAAGATCAAGCTCATCTAGAAGGAAGGAGATCCTTGTGAAAATTTCTGAATATTACTTTATGCAGAAACCCTACTGTTAATTCTGGTTATACTTCTCCTACTTAAACAAGTTATTAATGCTGAAATATTCAGATTAACATTGAAGTAAACACATAACAAAATTTCATCGATTCAGATCTAAAACAAAAGTACATGCACACAGACAAAGTGACACAAAAGATTTTCTGGACAACTGTCCCCGGAAAAACCCAATGCGGGAAACTAGTCTTCTGGCTGTTGGAGGGTCTATATTATTAAGTAGTTTTTGAATACAACAAATCTAGGCACCTTACTGGTTAACCCGACAGAGAAAAAAATAGATTTGCAACTATCCTGTTGTTTTGGAGACTGAAAACTTGACTGGTCCACACCCTCAAACAGGATATACATGACTCAGCCCTTTCCGACCTCTAGAAACTCCAGCGCTGCCCCTGAAGCCCCTGCGTTAGCCTCTACGTGCCTCTATGTTGTCCTGGAGAGGGCTACATAACCCCAGACTGGGTGACGCAGTCCCCCCGCTACCCTAACTGGATCAGCGTAACCTTGGAAGGCTACCTGCTGTTCAGCATTGCCCTTTCTGGGCCTGCGTAGTGGCTGAAGCCTCTGCGCTGCGCAGCTGCTGCTGCTGCCCTTGCTCCTCTGCACTGCTCCTGGTTGTTGCTTCTTTGCTTCTTGTTGATTCTTGGCATTGGGATCAAATCATCCCCTTAGCCAATACTACCCCTCTCCGCAGCTGAAACACTTCTGAAAATTCTTAGCAAACCATGCCCTAGAATTTCAGCTTAGTCTCAGTGCTCTGCCTCTGTGTGTGTGTTCTCCAACTGACCCCAAGCCTTTCTTTTATACTTTCTTGTTGGGAAACCAACGACCATGATCTAATCTTGAATCGATGTCTAAGATTAAAAGAAAGCTTGAACCGTGTGACTTGAGTCATTTCCATCACATGTTTTAATTAATTACCTTTAATATTTTAATTTTCCTAAGTTAGACTTAGGGTCCTTAATTAAAAATATTAATTAATTAATTATCTCCCAAACTGGATGGAATTTCTCAAATCCCTTTCTGGGTTTTGGAGATTTCATGTACTCTAGTCCCTCCACAAATTTTGGGAGCTAGAGCACATCAGATGCTACCCAACACTAAAGAAAAATCAACAATCATTGCCTTCCAGATCACATAGTTGGAGCCAACCTCCAACCGATCCTGATCTCTCAACCTCGTTGCTGCCATCTCACCAAACAAATGTCAAACTACCTCCTCTCTCCTTTGCACAATTGCTGACTGGCTCTATGCACTCCCTACTGGAGTAAGTAGATCTGCTCCAGGCTACTGCTGCTCTGTAGTAAGAAATCAAATTCCTTGGCTTGGAATTCTCCGAGGAAGAAATTCCTTCAGTATGTGCTCTTCTTTCCTCTTCTGATGCTTTCTGTCCCAGCAAACTGTTGCAGAAAATTGCGTCCCAGCTGAAGATCTGCTCTGCGCTGAATATGCTGTGCTGCTCCCTTTGCCTCTGACAAGATGTCGATCCGGAAAATTTACTCTTTATCGACTCACTTAGAGAAGTAATTTTCCACGAAAATCAACCTTCCTCGCCAATGGACTGCGCAGCCCCTCTAGGGTTTGATCTGCTGCTTACGCAGTCCTTCGAACTCCTCCTTCTGCTTAGCGCTCTACTCTCCCTGCTCTCCTGGTTCACCTGCGCTCTGATACCATGTAAAAATTCCACAATGGGAATTCCTATTACAACAATTTGATGTTATTTCTTCTACTTGTTAATTCGATACAAGTTATTTATGGTGTTACACGATAAACATCGAAATAAATACAACTGATGTCTTCACAACATAAATAATACTGCGAAAACAAGAACTGCGCAGGAAAGAAATAAACACACAGATATACACCGTTGTTTTTCGTCAATGTCCCTGAAAAAACCCAATGCAGGAAAACCGGTGCAACAACTGAGGGTTTTAATATTATGCAGTAGTTTCTGAATACAAGTCTTTGGATGCCCAAACTAGTGATCCGATATAGAGATAAAATTGGACAAAAAGATTGTGAGAAGATCTCACACTGTAACTGGAAAATCCAACACTGATATGACTGGAGATGAGCACCCTGTGCTGTCTCTGCGCAATCTCTACATCACTACTGCTGGGATTGTGCTACACCTCCTCTTGATCTCCTGCTTGTTGGAAACTTCGACCCTCTGGCCTCCGAGTCTCACACCCCGGCTCCGACACTAGATCTCGATTATTCCCCAATAGGATTGCGGACTCCCTTTGAAGCTCTGTGCTGCCTCTGCATGGCACAGTGCTGCCTCTCTGGACTTCTCTTTGCCTTTTTTGCCTTGCACTCTCTAGATCAGAAAAAAGTTCCTCCCACAAACTATCCCTGCCCTTCACTGCAAGAAATCACTTCGATCTTTCCTCCGACAACTGCTGCGTTGCTCTCTTGAGAAATCGATCTCTTGATCTCTTACCCAATGTGTGCTCTAAGTGCCCATCGAGCTTCTTATAATTTTCTCGTTGAACATTCAACGACCCAGATTAAATCCTAATCAATGGCTCAGATCATATTGACTTGATCTCCGTCTTTTTCTAGAAGATTCACACCCAGTTTAATTAATGTAGAAAATTTTGAATCTTAATTCTTATCCAGAAATTATTTCTGTTAATCCGGTTAAGCTTCTCCTACTTATACAAGTTATCAACTGAATAAATTCAAGTTAACATCAAAGCAAAATACATAACATATCTCTACCAATTCATATCTAGAATAAGCACATGCACACATAGACAAAGTGACAGTTATTTCTAGACAAACTGTCCCCAAAAAGACCCAATGTGGGAAAACTGGTCTCTGATTGCTGGAGGGCTCTATTATTAAGAATATTTCTAAATACACAACTCTGGGTTCCAGATCTGGAAAACCCTACAGAGAAAACTCTAGATCTGCAGCACCTAGACCAACAATACTGACTGATCCACACCCTCAAATGGGATTTACAGAACTCAGCCAGATCTAGGCCTAGAAACTCTAGATCTGCCTCTGAAAGACACTACATCAGCCTCTAAAGCCCTTGCTGGGGTTTGCGTCAGCCTTGGATGGCCTCCAAATGCTCAATGCTGTCACTGGAAGGGACTGCGTTACCCCAGACTAGGTGACGCAGTCACGACGCTGCCCCTAAGTGTTTTTGCGTAACCCCTGAAGGGCTTCCTGAAAATCACGCTGTCCTTGCTGCTGCTGCTGCCTTCCTCTATGCTGTCTTTGATGATCTCTTGTCTGCTTCTTGTGTATTCTAGACCCCGAGATCAGATCATCCCCTTGGTCTAAATTCCCCTCTCTGCAATTGAAACACTTCTGAGAATTCTTAGCAACCCCGACCTAGAATCTCGGCTTAGCTTCAGTGCTCTACTTCTGTGTGTGTTACAAATGACCCCAAGCCTTTCCTTTATACTTTTCTCGTTGAAAAATCAACGGCCATCATCAGATCTTGAATCAATGGCTAAGATTAAAAGAAATCTTGATCCGTGTGACTTAAGACAATTTCATCACATGTTTAATTAAAGTGTTATTTTCCTAAGTTTTAACTTAGAAAATACATTAAAATAATTAATTAATTTAATATCTCCTAAACCAGATGAAATTTCCCAAATCCATTTCTGGGTCTTGTAGATTAGGTGAACTCTAGTCCTTCCTCAAAATTTGGGACCTAGAGCACAACTGATGCTACCCCAAATACACAAAATCTCAACACTCCCTCTTAACATCAAGGGTGTGCTCTAGCAATACATCACACTTATGCATTACATGATTTTGGGCACTGGTTCTGTGCTACTGAAGCTTGGCCTCCTGCCACTCAACTGCTTGTTTTTACTACCATTAATACTACGCCGGCAGCTACTGTACTTTGTGCTGGCTTCTCTTTTGTCTGCAACTCCCTCTCAATATGTTGCATTTGTGTTGCTCATAGCACTGCCACTGTTGTTCTGCTGCACTGCAACTTCAGTTGTTGAGAGAAACAACAATCTCCTACCCAATCTTTGACAAACAAGTCTGATGGGCTGGATCCTCATCACTAAAGCTCCATAGGCTACAGATCTATGTTGGCATCTAAAACGATGCCATAACTACGACTCTTAGCACGTGGTTAGACTCCCTGCCACTGTGAAGTCACATCGGCTCCTTGTGCGAAATCTGTCATCTTTCTTTCTTTTGCTGCTACGCTGTCCTACGAAGCTCTTTGCGTTCTGCCCGGCTCTTGTGCGTAGCGACCTTTTGCGCTGCGCTACGAGTCACATCGACCCTGCTGTGTTTTGCCTTTACCAGTTCTCTGTTGTTGTTGCTATGCTACTGTGGCCGCTCCAAGCCTCTAGATCTGCCTGCGCCTGCGCGCTTCTGCGCGGTCTGTACTTGCTTTGCTCACTTGTCCGCCTTCTCTTGTCTTAAGGTTGTCGTAGCTCGCTTGTGATCCAAGAGATGAGCTGCTCAAGGATCCCGCCTTACTTCCATGTAGCTCCTTTACATGTCCGTGTCACCCCACCTCCGTGGTTCATGAGCGCTCATGGCTACATCATCTCCAGACCCATCATCTACCACCGTTGCTTTGGAAGAAGATGCTTCCTTGTCCTTCTTCTTTTCTAGACAATGGCTGGCAAAATGTCCCATTTCACCACACTGGAAGCACTTGATCTTAGAAAGATCCTTCTTCTTCTTCGATTGCTTCTTTGAAGCCAAGGCTGCATCTTCTTCCTCTTCCTTCTTTACTTTGCTCAACCCAGGGCTGTGCTGCTTCTTGGTGAATCTGCGTAGTTGTTCTTGCCGCAAGATTGACCACAAGCTATCCCAATCTGGGAGGTCCGCTTTGCCCAAGATACTCATACGTGACTGCATTGAGGGCAGTCTTGACTATCACTGCATCATCTACAGTTACACCCGTTGCAGTCAGCTGATCCATGATTGACTGCAATCTGAAGAGGAAATGCTCGATGTCTTCTCCCTTGGTCATCATGAATGACCTCATTTGGGCCTCCAACATGATCTTTCTTTGGGTTGATTTTCCCTCATATAGGGAAGTCAAGGCCTTCCACATCTCATTAGCTGTCTTCTTCTCAGCTATGTGTGGTACAATATGGTCCTTGATACTGTCCATTATCAACTGCTTGGCATGCCCAACAGCTTCTCTATGCTTCCGTAGGAGATCCGCATCTGTCGGTGTGGCCAGGGTCTGCTCTGAATGGTCTCTTAGACCATATGCCTCTAGGACAATCAGGATCCTAGCTTTCCATACCGAAAAGTTTGAGAGGCCCTCTAACCTATCCTGATCACGTAGTCCATGAGGAGCCATCTGCTCAGAATGTGTCGGAGCTCCTCTTCTCTATGCTAGAGATCTTGGATCTAGGGTCCTTTTCGAACTGGGAACCCTTTGCTCTCTCTGACACTTGATTTCCCTCCTTGGAAATCTACCAAATCAACTATGATTCAGCTTCTTCTTTGATCCTCTGATCAAACTGCAAGTTTCCTTTGGCAAGAAACTCTCTGAGAAGCTGATCTCTTCCGAAACTTTGTCACTTGTGCTAAGGTTAAAAATCTGAAAAATTCAGAAGTGTAACCCCACCAGCTCTTCTGAATTTCTGCAAGACTTTTTCTGGATTTGATAGATTCAGATCTGAATCACACTGGTTGGCTTCAGACCCAACCAGCACTGTTTCTGAGCTGCCTTTGCGCAGTAATTGCATGGTTTAGACACAATGGCCGGACAACAAGCCAAATTCTTCCCTTCGCGTGAATCCGCCTCTAAATCGCATCGGCTCTTCATATTCGTCGTCGTTTCACTGCTGCACTTAGATCTCGTAGATTTTCTTACCGGTGACCTCTAGATTCCACTGATACCATGTAGAAATATCACAATCTTAATTTTTATGTAATTATCATAATCCTGCTAAGCTCCTACTTACATAAGTTATCAACCCATCAGTTCAGTTAACATCAAAGAAACACATACCGTATCTAGAATAAGCACATGCACACATAAACAAAGTGACACAGTTATTCTTGGATAAACTGTCCCCAAAAAAACCCAATGTGGGAAAACTGGTCTCTGGCCGCTGGACGGCTCTATTATTAAGAATATTTCTGAATACACAACTCTGGGTTCCAGATCTCGAAAACCCTACAGAGAAATCGACATCCGAAGAAGATTTCTCTGCTGGCACTTGGCTTATCTAATACCGATCGATCCACACCCTCGTCAAGATTTACAACCTACCGTACTCCAGCTCAGAAACCCGTATCCGCTCCTCGAAAGACATTGTGTCACCTTCTCGTTTCGCTAGGCTCGCATTAGCCTTGGGATGGCCTTAAATGGTCGTTGTCACCGGGAAGGCGATTAAGGGCACCAGACCAGGTGACGCGTCACTACGCCGGCTTCAAGGGTCTCGTCGGCTATTGTTGCTCGTTGGCCGCCGTCACGTTCATTGCGTTGGTTTTCATCGCGCGCGTCGTCTTTGTTGATCTTCTTTTGCTTTTGTGTATTCTACACCGACCGATCATCCTTGCCCAAATTCTCTCTTGGACCCGGAAATCCCCCGAGAATTCTTAACAAACCCGCCTGTAATCTCAACTTAGCCTGCTCGCCTCCGTGTTAAAATGACCCCAAGCCTTTCCTTATACTTTTCTCGTTGACAAATCAACGACCATGATCAGATCTTGAATCAATGGCTAAGATTAAAAGAAAGCTTGATCCGTGTGACTTAAGACAATTTCATCACATGTTTAATTAAATTCACTTTAATTATTTTATTCTCCTAAGTTTTAACTTAGGAAATACATTAAAATAATTAATTAATTTAATATCTCCTAAACCAGATGAAATTTCCCAAATCCATTTCTGGGTCTTGTAGATCAGGTGAACTCTAGTCCTTCCTCAAAATTTGGGACGTAGAGCACAACTGATGCTACCCCAAATACACAAAAGCTCAACAATTAATACCCTTTAATTATTTTAATTTCCTAAGTTTAGACTTAGGAATCCACTAAAAATAATTAATTATTTTAATTAAACCTTCTCCGGGTGGAATTTCCCAAAAGGATTTCTGGGTCTTGGAGAATGCATGTGTCTTAGCCTCTCTACAAAATCTTGAGGCTAGAGAACATCCGATGCTAGAAAAATCAACAATTGTCATATACAATTATGTTACCATCAGTGCACTGTCAAATATTAAGAATATAACCATACATCTCATATCACTGTTTGTTGTCATATCAAAGATTGAATCATCATTGTCAAGCATCACACATAAGTCAAACACTGTCATAGAGATACTGTCAATGTCACCACAACATCCCTGTCATCAAATCTATAGACTGTCAGGTAGAAAGTCAATTTCAAGAACATAGTCAACCAACTGTAAGATCATAAGGTCACTGTTGTGCAATCAAAGTCACTTGTCATGTATACTGATATTGTTGTTTGATGTGGTATGTTAGGGTTATTGCTTGTCAAAATAAGATCTTCAAAATAGGTTGCAGGTGGTGTCAAAGAAAGCTGCAAATGAAGCTACAGGAATGTGCCAAACCACTTGTCAACAAGATCACTATCAATATTTCCCTGTGTCATTTACTGTTATACAGGTTATGATTACAATATAGTGATGCTGGAACAAATGTGATACCACTACAAAACACTGTAGAATAATATACTGCACAGAGTATGTCACAATGATATAGCGAAATCTACCAGGGTCGTAGAAGATAGAGTATAGAATAGTTGCCCATCAAATCCTACAGTACGAACATTATGAATTGCGTCCAAAGAAAAAAGGTAACCAAGGATGCAATCAACAGATCGTCACAAAGGAGCCCTCAACTTCTTCGTTGCCTCACAGCCGGAAGCAAATCAAAAAGAGCAAGAGAAACATCAAAGACCAAAAATCTGGAATGTGTTTTAGCTCTATGATAGAAGAAAGATCACAGACATATTGTAGAAGACTCCAGAATTCAATCCCTATCATACAAAAGGCTTGAAAGAATTCAACGATATCTTTATTGAGATAAAAGGAAAACTTCAGATCAAAGACCATAAACCCTAGTGAATCCCAAATATAAACCAACTGAGTTTTCAGACTTCCAACCACCAAAAGATGCATGTGCTCCATAGGTCCAAAGGTGTTCAGAGAGAGAGATGCAAATTCCTTTTGTTTCCTAATCAACTTCGATATCCTTTATATAGCTATAGGGACACTGACTTAGCCAAAATTTTGGAAGTAAACGAATATTTTTAATTTTTCAATGGTCCAACCCCAATCAAATTAGTTCAAGAATATTTAATTTAAGCAATAAATTTTCATTCTTCGCATCCTTATGGGCCAAGGATTTAAAATTTGGACCAAAGAGAAAATATTGGAACAAGGGGTAAACTCCTCTACAATTTGGCCCAAACTTTTATTTGAAATTTAAATTAATTTGGAGCCCATAAATAATTTAAATTTTGACTCAAAATCTTTGATCTAAACCCTAGTTGAATTAGGGTTTTCATCTTTATTCTATGGCTGCCAGCAGTGAATAGATTGCCACATCACTCATAAACGTTGCCCGTTAATCAACCTTCAATCCTTATATGCTACATCATCACATATTGTTACCACACTGTCAGCCCTTGGGGTTTTAGGTCACTGGTTGGGTGAGCCAAATTTGATTGAGTATATCTCACAAATCGTGAAGGCGCACGAGATGCTCCACACACGTTGGAATTTCCAAGACGAGGATAATCCAATGGCGAGGGTCTCTGAGGTAAACTCATTGATTTGCTGCTACAAAAACTCCAAAAAATGTGTGGTGTGCACAACTTCCAAGGAAGCCAAATCCTAGAGCTAGGGTTTCATAAACCTACATCATCCAACTACAACATCTTGTGGACATCAATAATGACAACAACCTTATCACATCAAGTTGCATCATCATCTGCACCTGCTTCTGCAGCTCATCTTGCACTTGCTACTCCTACTGCACCAGTTGCTTGACATCAATGAAAACATCCTCAACAAATAATGCTATGTCACTCTAGCCTGCCAAATGGCACCTACATAGTGTCTGTTACCGCTCAAACTAGCAGGGGTCCTAGGAGGGGATCCTATAGAGAAACTACTAGGTGAAGAGGCAATAATGGAGCAATATCCCACGATCACCTCAGCTAAGGTTCCCTGCTCTTTACGGACTTTCACCGATGGGAGGATATCCGGTATAGGGGGAATCACTAGGAAGGATGGATCTATGAATGGATAGAGGGTGATTCCTAAGGTATATTCACAAGAGGCTTAATTAGATAGCTTGCTTGCTTCAAAAGCAAGTGATGGGCTCTCTAGGAAGGGCTAAGAATATTCTTGGGCCTAGGTTTGGAAGATATACCTTAATAAGGGGCTTCCAAGACCTAAGGATCCTTATGGATAAAAGGCTTCTATGTAATCCTTGTGGAATTGGAGCTACAAAGTTGCGGGACCACACAGAGCCAAGTGGACCCAAAACTAGGTCAAGGATATGGAATGGATCAACCAATGAGGGGATTGACCTAATTAGGGTAGGGAATAGGATCAAAGGACTAATTTTCTTTTGAGATTTGAATGAAATGATCCTAATGAGGAAACTAACCCAAATCAATCTAGGGAAAGAATTGGTCTTGGGGCTAGGGCTTGCTATATCTCGGGATTCCACCATCGGATTTGCTTCAAACTTGGAGGACCTCTAGACAAAACCTCAAAGCAGTAGTGGACCAAAACTCGAGGTGATTGGATGGTTAGAAGGAAATTCGATTGATGCCCTAGGTGACCTATTAAGACTAGGCATAAAAAAAGAAGGCAACGAGAAAAATAATCGTTTAAGTGACCACTAGTGGTTAGATTAGTGCCATGCCTTTGGGAGAGATGGATTCAAGGTGAATTTATGATTTGGAGAAAATTAACCCAATCAAGGAGGCCTCTAGGTAACTTCACATGGAAATTAGGGCATGAGAGCAACTACCCAAGGACTTTATACTTTGATGACTTATTAAGGTATATTAAAATAAAATAACCTCTAGGAACATTCACCCATTAATACATGACACATGCAATGTATGCAATGCTTCAATATATAAGAAATTCCACCATTTCACATAAAGTAGCAATAAATTTCAGACCTAGATAGCGAAAATCCCAACAACATTCATGTGATATGATAAATACAAGAATACAGATAAAAAAGAAATCACTTACATGTAAAATGAGTATATCTAATCATCAAATCATGACAAGAATGAAGCTCCAAGACCAAGTGAATATCATCCAAACATCAAAATTCATCCATGAAACCAAACTCGTCCTCCAAAAGAGAATGTGAAATTCTCCAGGTAGCTACTAAATGCGCAAGTGATGATGAGAGGTTAGAATGAGCCTATCTCATATTTATACAACTCTAAAGGGGATATGATTTTCCTAATTGGCCTAATTTAACCCCAAATAATAAAATAATACATAATAATGTCATGACTTGGTGACAAGTCCACCAATATACTCAATAATACAAATAAAAACCTCTGAAGAGGGCAAAATAATGAATATGATGAGTTGTTAGGCCATTGAGGAGGCCTGATGGAGTCCAAATGTGCCACGTTGAGTGAAAAGGCTCCAAAGATAGTGGACAAGGGGTTGGTCCCTTGTTTTCCAAGCAAGTCACATGTGGTGCTTGCAAGTGGGTGTAGAGGCACAATGACATCTTCATGGGTCCCCAAGTGGATCGCTAATGCCTGTAAACCATTTGTAAGGGCTAGGATGATGATATAAGCCCTCCCTTTGTCTCTTGTAGTGAGACACATCCTCATCTGGACCCTGGAACATCTACCCAGTGTATGGTGCAAGTGTGGAGCCGACTGGACATGGTGAATGTGAAAATTCCGCTATCTGGAATCCTACTGCAGCAGCTGATTAGATTTCTTCTATTTGTTTAACTGAACAAATTATTTATTGTGTGCTACGGTAAATATCAAAATAAAATACATTGCAGTCTTAACAATAACATTTTTGCGAAACTAAATGCAAGGAAAAATACTAGCACAAGTATAAACACATTAACACAGTTATTTTTGGCCAATTGTCCCCTGAAAAACCTAATGTGGGTAAATTGGTGCAGCAGATGAGGGTTTCTTTACTATTCTTCAACAAAAATATCTTGTACAAAAATAACTAGCAAAATAGAAGAGGAATATCTATGAGAAATTTACAACCAATTTTCTCACTCGTACCACATTGAAATTCTGACCCTAAAGAGGCCCTGTAGCTTCTCTACCTCTCACTGCGTCAGCCTTTGCACAGTCTCAATGTCACAGCGTCTACGTCGTCCCTGCCTCTGTGCTGTCCCTCCTTTGCGCTGCTTCCTCTAGTCAGATCATGTACTCTCAATTTGTTAAAATTGGACAACTAGGTCCAAACTCCGGGTTGTGCTGCTCAGATGACGATCGCAATATTTTTATTGGATTCCTCTTTCGGAGAGGTGTAAGATTGATCTAAAGATCATCTTGATCGGATGAGCAGAACATGTACTTTGAATTTATTCCACTTATGTGCTAGGTCGGCCTGGAATAAAATATTGACTTAAATGTCTTAAAGGACGTGTCACACACCCCCAAAGATTCCTATATATTGGAGAGACTTGTAGTTCATTTGGACACACATTGGTGTGGAGGAATTCTCTCTCTCTTGATGGCGTTGGAGCTGTGTATTCTTTGTTTGGGTTGTTCTGGGGTTATGTGTGACACGCTTGGCTGAATGACCTTTTGGAGACTTTGCTGGTAGAAGCATCCTGCTGATCGCTGTAACGCCACCATTTCTTATCTCTGTCTTGGCTTGTCTTCTATCGATCTATTAGTATATTCTATCTTCTTCAGTGTTGTGCCCTAATCTGAAATGGCATAGAACAACAGCCGAAATTAACATGGTATCAGAGCTAGGTTGAAGACAATGCCCTAGGTTTGAATCAAGTCCACCTTAAGACAGCGTGGAGAAAGGCCAAATTTCTGTAGGGCATGCCGTCTAGGATGAAGGACTGCTTCAGGGGCAAATCAGATCCGAGTTTGCTGGATTAATTGGCCGAGAAACATATATATTAAACGCTGTAGGCTAAAACCGGAGTGAGGAATCCTGCTGAGTGCAGGAAGTGGAGGCCGAAGTTGCTGTCTGAGGGCCAAGACAGGGAGGATTTGTTTGAGGGTCTTTTTGAAGGTGGACAGTCCTCAAAATAGGCTAACGCAGACTGTTTGAAGGGTGAAAGGGAGCTGCTATCATAACCAGAAGAACAGTCCATGTTTAGGGCTCGAAACTGCCCATATATATTACAGCGTGAAGGAAGATCCCTTCCCTAAAAGACAGCCGCAGTCTTTAGGGGCAATTCTGGGCAGAGATGAGGGCTGAAATGGGGACTGTCATGATGCCCTAGTTTCCAGCAGTGGAGTAGCTTTCAAACCGTCGACAGAGCTTGTATGGAAGTATCGTGGATGTGAGGAATAGCAGCGTATGCTACTGTTGGTGAGCCGCTGCACTTGGAAGGCTACTTCAGCTTGGTCGCAGCCCTTTATTCTCTAGTTTGATGGGTCGAGATCCATATGCAGGAGGCCGAGGTTGATGAAGAGCATATGTCTGCAGATAATTACCATCGAGAAATGGAAGCTGCCGTGGATGTCGTTCACAAAGATTGCCGTCTTTGCGTGAACGTGCAAACCCAGTTATTTCAAAAGGACGGGGGTATATTGGAGAAAAGCGACCATACTCCTATCACTGTGGCTGATTCTGGAGTTCAGGCCCTCGTTAGCATGGGCCTGAAGATTACGAGCACGCAGAACTGTGATCACGTCTTCCGATCAGAAAATCTTCCCCGCTTGGGCCAGAGATGTAGAAGATTGCGCGAAAGAATTCGAAGTAGGCGTCGACCCGTGGACTGAGTATCTAAGCTGAAATCGAGATAATTAAAGTCTCTTGGGGCCCTGGCCGGTGTGAACGGAATTTTTGTCTTGCAAATTTTCGTGGTGTGGATTTATACCACGAAAATAATTGATACTTCTAAATAAAAAGAATCTGTGCTATATGTGCTGAAAACAAAACTAATCTCTGAGTAGCGAAAAAATAATGGGCAGTCATTTCAGATTACACACTTCCACATTTCAGGAAATTGAAGTGTATTGATTTAATTGGAGATGACGTTGGTGCAATCGCTGTAAACAGATTGCAACAGAATTGCACAATTCCTCAACGCCGGCAAGAATGTTGAGCTGGTGGGCAGCAACCAGGACGTAATCTGCAGCGCTGAAGCATCCGAGGCGGAATACCTTTGACTGTCAGGTGAATAACGTGTTGAGCGGGATGAAGTTCTGTGTGAGGCAAAACTCACGGAGGTGAAAGCACACAGCAAGAAAAAAAAAACAATCTTGAAATATGGGTGATGAACGCAGTAAATCGGACAGAGTGAGCGAATGAAACTCTGATTTGGACGTTAGCAGCGTCGGCTATCACACGCAGATTACCACCGGAAAAAAAAAAAACAATCAAATCAACAATGCTGTCTTTCGACTTTCATGGAAATTGAACTTTCGACTTTCATAGATCGACATCTTGTGAAAGCCGTAGATCGACATCTTGAAACTGTTTGGAAGAAAATTCTGTCTGTCTAAGAATGCAATCTGATGCACGCCTTTACAAAGAAGACACAATCCAATGTACAGATCACGAAGGTTTAATTGGTATTGTAATGGAAGCTGCTGAGTGTTCAAATTCTATTCCACAGGGCTGTGCATGGATTAGTTGGACAAACAATTCCGGGAATACAGAGAAATTCGATGACATTAAGGTGCTTGACAGGGCGTTCTTCCATGGTGGTATAGTCGCAGCAGCTTCACATCCATTGGAATAGATTGGCGTAGTGGTTGCCGTGGATGTTACAGTGGATTGGTCGAGTGCTATAACAAGCATTTCCACCAGAAATCTTCATCGAATAAGGGCATTTGCACGCGGTGATTATGTAACTCTTGGACCTTGGCTAGGCAGAGTAGATGCAGTAGCTGATGATCACCTTATTCCCTTACCCTTACTTTCCAGGGCAGCGTGTTTGCACAAGTTATTCAGCAGTTTTCAAGAATGGTATTTGGCTATGTGGTAAATGGAAGGAAAACAGCGAAGAAGGTACAGTATGTGATGTGGAAGTGGTATCTGTTTGCATCCGTTGGATTGCTGTAGCAGATCCTGGTTACAATTCTCAGACCAATATCGTCCCTGCAAAGCAACAGAACCCTTAGCAGCGAAAGCTATTATCTTGTTTTTTTTTACATGCTAATTGACGGTTGGGCGACTGCTGTTTGATTCCTGCATCAGAAAAGAAGAGGTCAAAATTTACAGATAATATTGTTGATGGGGTACTAACTGAAGCCAGCAACAAGGATTCTGAATTTGTTGTGGACATGGCTCACAAGCTGTTGGGATCTAGAGATGATTGTCTCAGTGGAAATTCTCTAGAAAGAGCAACTGGGCATAAAAGAAGTGCAGGTGCTGAATTTGGAGCTTGGAAAATTGTGATTGCTGACAATGACATTGGTAAAAGACCTTACAATAGCAGGTGCGGAAATTTTGATAATGGATTGAACTTTTGGGGCTTTATAAAGCAACCTGAAGTTCATGCGGAAGCTCATCTTTTCCAAGAGCGGCATAGAGAGATGGAAAGATGGCAAGGAAGAGAACCCTGCCTGGTACATCAAGGACAAGAGTCCAAAAGATGTAAGTGAAGTACATATTCTGCAAGCAGTGATGAATGTGATAGTTCTAAATCTGTCATTCTATGTCACTGTCATCATGACAGTGACATAGACAGTCACCCATGATTACGAAACTTATAATAGCAGTAAGCTATATCAGTCTTACATTGGAGCATTATGAGAAGCTTGGAAGTGTGATCTGAGAAGTTTTTTACAGCTTTCAGTCACGTTGTTGGAGTCTTGAACCATGATCAGCAAAGCCTGTTTGGATAGCTTTGACTGTGGGAGAATAAGACCCCTTTTGAAGATGGTGTCTGGGTTGCCCTCATTTAAAATAGATGTCTTCCCTCGAGAGAGAAGCTGACAATAAGAGGGAGATACATCTGTATATGCTCCTGAGCTAATATCATTGTTGGATGAAGGAAGATCCTCATGGCTCAAAATCATATGGCTTCAGAGGGGGAAATTCTGATGAAAACCAAGAAGCCATATAAATACCAGGGGTATCTAGCTGCCATGTGTACAATATGAGCCTGGATCATTTGCAGAAATTGGAAAGCATCAAGGTCTACAAGGATGCAAGGGTGATGTCTAGGATATGGTTCCTAGACCACCGATCAAGTTGATGTCACCTCGATATAAGATCAAGCATGGATCTGATGGGAAAATGTGTTGCGTGGTGCAAGACCAATTTTTTTTGTGGCATGGTGCGATAAAGGAAGAGATATATGTGAAGCAACCTCTGGGGTTGGAAGTCCAGGATCGGGACATCCATGTTTGCAGGTTGAAGAAAACCCTCTATGGGCTGAAACAAGCACCCTGAGCTTGGTACGAGAGGATAGATAGCCACCTGATGAACCTTTACTTCAAGGTTGTTAAAGAGAAGCCTCTCATTCTGGTGCTGTGTTTGGACGACCTCTTCCTGACAGGAGCTGACCCTCTCATTCATCAATGTAAGAGGGAGCTCGTTGCTGGATTCGAAAGGAGGACCTAGGACTGATGCACTACTTCCTAGACCTGGAGGTCTGGCAGAGACCTGGCGAGATTTTCCTTTCTTAAGGAAAATACAATGTGAAGCTTCTGGTATAATGGACTGTAAGTCTGTGTCGACTCTGATGGAACTCAACTTTAAGAAGTTGAGTGGCAGCGCTGCTGGGCCCGTCCTACTGAGTATCGTCAACTCATAGGGACCCTGATGTTCTTAGTGAACACCTGTCCGGATGTATGTTGTGCAGTGAACACTTCGAGTCAACACATGGTTGATCATAACATTCACTGGGTTGGTGCCAAGAAACTCTTGAGATATCTTTGAGGCACGATAGACCATGGGCTGAGATACACTGCCGAGAGTATGACACTCCTTGGATAAACTGATGCCGATTGGGCTGGCAGTGTGGTGGATCGCAAGAGCACATCTGGATGCTACTTCACATGTAGATCTGCTTCGGGCAGGAATCTAAGTTGATAGCCTTGAGCATTGCTGAGGTCGAATACATTGTAACATGTATGGCCTGTTGTGAAGTCACTTGGTTGCGAAAGCTCTTCTGTGAGCTGTTCGAGCTTGTGCTAGATGCCACCGTGATCCTTTGTGATAAACAGAGGGGGATTCATTTGTCAAAGAATCACAGGTTCCACGATTGATCCAAGCATGTTGATGGCTAGTACCACTTTATGTGGGATATGGTACAGTGAGGCGCCGTAAGGCTCGATCATATAGGAACTGATGAGCAGGTCGCGGATATTCTCACAATGCCCTTGGGGAAGGTCATGTTCCTAACCGTCCGTGAGAATCTTGGAATCATGGAACGACCCTATTCTGAGGGTCCTGTTGGACGATGAGCTCTGGGAGCTCAAAGGGGGTTTTGGGGATAGCTTCTCAGAGCTATAAGCACTTATGGTGCTTCTGCCCCACCGTTGTGATTATTGAGTTGGTTCGCCTCTCATTTATCTGTGCCCCGTATGCATCCTACCCATTGAGTTCAAGGCTCATGGGAAGTACCTCTCATTTGGCCAATGAGATGGGAAAGGCTAGAGACTAGTAGCAAAGACTGATGGATGCATCAGAACTTGCCGTACTCTCTATCTAGGATGGCACGGTCCAACCACTTGATCTGGGATAAAGTTTAGTGAGGGCTGGGACCTCTGTCTGACTTCGGGTCAGATGAACCAACTTCGGGTTGGTTGGAGACTCTTTGTGAGTCTGATAGAGGTTTCGGACCTCTGGGCTGAATCTGTCAGCCGAGTATGATGTCTTTATGACTGACCCACTTCTGTTCTGAAATAAAGAGGCCAGCAAAGCAAGTTACGGCGGGATGACGCACGATGTTTGGATTGCACTAGTGGACAGAGTTCTCCCTAGTTGAGAGGGAGTGTTAAAATTGGACAACTAGGTCCAAACTCCGGTTGTGCTGCTCAGATGACGATCGCAATATTTTTATTGGATTCCTCTTTCGGAGAGGTGTAAGATTGATCTAAAGATCATCTCGATCAGATGAGCAGAACATGTACTTTGAATTTATTCCACTTATGTGCTAGGTCGGCTTGGAATAAAATATTGACTTAAATGTCTTAAAGGATGTGTCACACACCCCCAAAGATTCCTATATATTGGAGAGACTTGGAGTTCATTTGGACACACATTGGTGTGGAGGAATTCTCTCTCTCTTGATGGCGTTGGAGCTGCGTATTCTTTGTTTGGGTTGTTCTGGGGTTATGTGTGACACGCTTGGCTGAATGACCTTTTGGCGACTTTGCTGGTAGAAGCATCCTGCTGATCGCTGTAACGCCACCATTTCTTATCTCTGTCTTGGCTTGTCTTCTATCGATCTATTAGTATGTTCTATCTTCTTCAGTGTTGTGCCCTAATCTGAAATGGCATAGAACAACAGCCGAAATTAACACAACTCTTGCTAATGCCCTCTCTCTCCAACTTGCAACTCTCCCTCTGATTCGATTTTCTCTTGCCGAACTTCAGCCAATGAGAAAATCGATCTTCTTGGGTAACTAAGTATCTGCCCGGTGTATTTTCCAAATGCCCCATCAAGTCCTTATAATCTTCTCGTTGAGACTGTTATCACCCAAAAATTTCAGCACACTATTGTGACAAGGTTACAAAATTCATGGATCAAAATTGGGTTCTAGGAGTCAATTTAGGTTTGATCAAGGGTAGGTTTTAGATTTCTTATAGTTTAAAGCTCATCCTAAGGTTCAAATAAAGCATTCTTTAAAGTTCTTTCATGTCAAATATTCATCATTTTCCATTTGTAGGTCATTTCCCAAAGTTTCATGTCAAAACTGTTCAATTAGCCAAAAAACCGTGTTTTCGTAGCGCATTCAGTGTAAAAAAGGCAGAAAGCGCTACGAAACTGCAGTGGCAGCTTTTCTTGCAAAACTTTGTTTTCTGGTTTTGAACAGTCAACCTCAAAGGCGGTTTCTGAGCAACTGAAAACAAATTTGGGAAAACTGAAAGAGTTTTTTCTTCATAACAGACCTAAATATAAAAACCTCTCTCAGTTTCTTCAAATTCATTAGGAGGTGGGAGAACTTGATAAATTAAAATGCGCTACGAAACTGCTGTTACGAAACTGTCTTGTACATGACTGTTTAGCAGTCAACTTCAAGTTCAATTTTTGGCCAAATGAAAAAGTGTTTTGGAATTCTGAAAGAGGTTTGTCTTCATCACAACCCCAGCTACAAAAACTCTCTCAAGTTTCTCATAGGTGTTATCAGTTGGGAGATACAAGGATTTCATTGAAGCCCTATTTTCAAAAACAAAGTTTTCTTGTTTTACACATGTTTTTCAAAGGCAGTTTCTGGACAGCAGGAGATGTGTTTCAAGAAACCAAGAGAGGTTTTTATTCAAGACATAATGGCCTACAAAAACCTCCTTCAGTTTCTCAAACTACATCATGGATTAGGAGATATGGGCTCTGTTCCAAGACCTATTTTTTAGAAAAAAACAGAAAAGCGCTACGAAACTGCTGTAGCAGCTTTTCTTGCTCATTTTGGTCAGTTTTTGAAAGGTTGAAGAGAAAAGTCAAGAACTGTAATTGATATGGGAGATGTATTAAAGGGTAAGTGAAATGATGCAAGTGGAAAGAATTCAGTTTTTGGATAATTAAGACTTAAAATGGCAGTGTTACAAAGGCGCTACGAAACTGCTGTGTTTTCGTAGCGCAGTATATTACAACTCTTTTTAACAATTTTGAAAACGGTTTTGGACAGCTGGAGGCTAGGGATAAGTGATGAGACATGTTAAGATAATCTCCAACATATAAGGACCACGAAATGAAGTTTAATTGATGATCAAAATGTTCAAAGAATGCAAAGGATTTTATGCCTAAAAAAAAGGGTATTGTTTCCTGCTTTTGTGGAGGTCAAACAAAGTGGTCATGAAGAGCTGAAGCCCATCATCCAAATTCGACCATATGATGATACACTTGGAAAATGATGTAATTTCAATTAGATAAGGTTGTTATAGATAATGATAAGGAGTTTGAGTCCTATTTGTAATAGGACTGTTAAGTAGATTAGGTATCTTTTTGTAATAAATTCCATTTCTTATGGTTATGCAATGTGTTAGTAGTTAGAAATTTGATGTATCTAGCCTAGAGGCAGATCATCTCATGTTGTAAGAGGTCTATTAAAGGCCAAGAGGTCGAATTAGTAAAGGGTTGGACATTTTTGGCAAAATTGTGCTTATTGTAATTGACTGGTTTTCAGCTAATACAGAGAATTTCTACTTAACCAACTTGAGATTCAGAAGGAGTTTTAGTGTGTTCCTATTCTATTTGCATCTCTTTTATTATCCTTTTGTAGTGGTGTTTATCTATATTACTCAGAATTCATCTTTTAGATGCTCTAACTTCCTCTATAAATGAACCGACTGTGTTTTTACAGTTTCATATGTGTTTATCTCTTGACTAAAAATCTGATATGCCTCAACTTCCATGTTAAGTAGATTCATTGGATTACTGAACTGTTTGACTCCATAAGCCCAATGTGTACATGTTGATGTGATTCTCAACCTATATCTATCATTTATCTGTTTATTACCCTACATAGAGTTAGCCATCTATATTTTTATCCAAATCATTAACCCTTGAGAGAGCCCTCTTAGGTTGAGGAGGCTAAGCCTCAATCAAAAGATTAGGTTTGAAATAGTTACATGAAGTTGACTGATCAAGCAGCCTATCAGGTCCAATTTTGTGATAATAGAGACTTCAACGACCAAGATTAGATCGTTAATCAACGACTAAGATTAACTTGACTTGATCTCCATCTTTTTCTAGAAGATCCACACCTTGTTTTAATCTTAGCTTTTGATAAGAGATTAGATCACGACCGTTCGTTTCCCAACGAGAAAAGTATAAAGGAAAGGCTTGGGGTCAGTTGGAGAACACACACACAATGGTCAAGCACTGAGACTAAGTTGGAATTCTAGGGCATGGTTTGCTAAGAATTTCCAGAAGTGTTTCAGCTGCAGTGACGGGTAGTATTGGTGAAAGGGATAGATTGATCCTAGGCCAAGGGTGAAACAAGAGGCAAAAAAGCAACAGACTGAGCAGCACAGAGGCAACAACAGCGACGCAGAGCAGCCACAACCCAACAGAGGCAACTTAGAGGCTTCAGGGGCTATGTAAGCTTGACGTAGGCCTAGAAAAGGCAGCGCAGGGGCAACAGGGCTGATGCAGGCCCAGCCAGGGTAGCGCAGGGGCAGCGTAACCCAGTCTGGGGTGACACAGGCCCTTCCTAAGCAGCGCAAGGGTTGATGCAGAGTCAAAGCAACACTGGGGTTTCTGAAGACTGAAAAGGGTTGAGTTTTGTAAATCCTGTTTAAGGGTGTGAATCAATTAGTTTTTCCGTCCCCAGAATAGAGGTATAGCTGCAGTTTATTTCTCTGTCGGGTTAACCAGTTTGGTGCCCAGATTTGAGTTTTGTAAATCCTGTTTAAGGGTGTGAAATCAATTAGTTTTTCCGTCTCCAGAATAGAGGTATAGCTGCAGTTTATTTCTCTGTCGGGTTAACCAGTTTGGTGCCCAGATTTGCTGTACTTAGAATCTACTTAATAATAAAACCCTCCAGTAGCCAGAATACCGGTTTTCCCGCATTGGGTTTTTCCGGGGACAGTGGTCCAGAAAATCCTTGTGTGTCACTTTGTCATTGTGCATGTATTTACTTTAGATCTGTATGTGTAGGCTGTTAATGTGTTTCCTTCGAAGTTAATGTTGAATATTTCATATTAATAACTTAATGTAAGTAGAAGTAAATCTGAAAATTAACAGTAGGGTTTCTGTTTGAGACATTCAAATTTTTTCACAATCTGCATCTGTGAACCTACTCAACCTGATATCATCTCCTTGGGTGTATTTCAACCCATATCTGACTGTTCCATGCACATATCTAAGAATGTGTCTAATTGTTGCTCAATGTACCCTTTTCGGTTCCACCATGAACTGACTAAGGGTGTTGACAACAAAACAAATGTCTGACCTAGTGTTGACCAGATACATGAGTGACCCTATGAGTTGTCTGTACAAGGTGGGGTCCACTTCCTTGTCCCATGATGCATCTATTTTCTTCCAGTTGGTGATCATAGGCGTTGCCATGGATCAACAATCCTACATTCTGAACCTCTTCAGAATTTCTGTAGGATATCGTCCTTGCCTTAGGAAGATCTCTCCATTCTTTTTCCACACTTCCAATCCTAGAAAATAATGCATCAACCCCATAACCTCCATGTCGAATTTTGCTTCAAGATTCTTCTTGCAGTCCTTTATGAGCTTAGATGACCCTGTAAGAAACATATCATCTACATATAATACCAGAATTAGTGGCTCATTTGCCACCATCAAATACTAGAGATTGGGATTTGCATCACTCTCGACGAATCCCAATTGTTGCAAGTAGCTATCAATCTGACCGTACCAAGCTTTGTGTGCCTACTTGAGCCCATACAGGGCTTTCTTCAATCTACATACATGAGTTCTCTTCTCATGGGTTTCGAAGCCTTCAGGGTCTTCTATGTACACTTCCTCTTCTATCACCCCATTCAAGAATGTTGTCTTTACATCTATCTGGTGAATCTCTCATCCCATCTAAGTTGCTAGGGATATAACAAATCAAATGGAGGTGTATCTGGCTACAGGGGTGAACATCTCCTCGTAATCAATTCCTTCCTTCTGCGCATACCCCTTTACCACGAACTTGGCCTTGTACTTCTCCACACTACCAACTGCAGTGTACTTGATCTTGTAGATCCATCTTGATCCTACAACTGATCTATCCTCAGTTCTAGGTACAACTTCCTAGACATCATTTGTCATGATAGAACTATACTCTTCTACCATGGCATCCACCCATACTTGGTGTTGTACGACTTCCTGAAAACTGGAGGGTTCTTCTACTTGAGCTACCAATGCTTGGTACTTGTCAGGTTGTCTACACTTCCTCTTCTCAGTTCTGGGAGCTCCAATGAACTCCTCTGCGTCCCCCAATATCTCCCGTGCCTCCCTACTGGTTCTACCACTAGTGGTAGTTGGTCTCTCAATTCCTCCTGTTCTTACTGTTCCATCTGCTGAGAACTGGCAGAATCTTCTCCTCCCAAGGAAATGTTGGTACTGGTCATTGTACTTGATCCTGGTGTCTTTCCTCCTTCCTGTCCTCCCTATTGCCTCTGCTGTTGTTGGACTAAAGGAACTTCTGCTGGCTGATCCTCTGCTAGCATCTCACGAGATTTCCTGAAAGCTCTATCTTCCATGAACTTAACATCTCGCCTTACTACAATTTTCTTGCTGCTAGGAATGTAGATTTTGTATGCTTTTGAGGTCTCGCTATATCCTACGAGATACCCATTTTCTACAGTCTGATCCAGTTTACTACGCTTCTCATTTGGAACGTGACAATATGCCAGACTTTCAAATACACAAAGGTGACTCACTTTTGGCTTCCTCCCTGCGAAAACTCCTTTAAGCATTTTCTTCCCCACTGCTCTGTGAGCAATTCTATTCTGAATATACACAACTGTGTTACATGTCATATAACATAGCTTTTGTTGCCCCAACAATAGTTCTGTTCTTTTGCTCCGCGACACCATTCTGCTGTGGATTGTATGGAGCTGTCCACTCTCTCTTGATGCCCTCCTTTGCAAAGAAATCTGTGAAGTCTCTGTCCATATATTCTCCACCGTTATCTAAGCACATTACCTTTACTTTTTTCCTTGTCATGTTCTCTACGAGAGCTTTAAACTCTCTGAACCGATCAAAGACCTCATCCAAGTGTTTCTGGAGTAATCATCAATGAAGGTGACAAAGTATTCACCACTGCTGAGAGCTCTAGTGGACATTGGGCCACAAATGTCTTAGTGTATCAATCCTAATACACCTTTTGCTTGGTTATCACTTTTGGGAAAGGCCGCCTTAGCGTACTTCCCTAGTACGCATCCTTTGCATACGTCATCATGCTCAGTATTGAGGATTGGAACTGTAGTGACACTCTCTCTGAGCATCCTTGGTGCTCCAAGGTGCAAATGTCCCACTCGCCTATGCCATAGTTCATTCAAATTTCTTTCGCCATCAAGATTGCTGCCTATCCGTGCCATTGGAGATTCAAACAACAATCTGTATAGTCTATTGCTTCAAGCTCCAATTTGCCTCTTCTTCTTCCAGCTCAAATGTTTGACGTATACCTTCTTTGCAATGAAGTATACATCGTATCCCTTGTCCTGTAACTGGGACACTGAAATCAGATTCATTCCTAGCTCTGGCACATGCAGCACATTAGTAGCTCTGATGTTGGTTTCTGCCTTCGTCTGAAATGCTATGGTCCCTCTCCCTGTAGGAGTGCATTTTGTTCTGTTTCCCATAGTGATCTGGAAGTCCATCTGCTCTTCCTAATAGCTTGAGAAATATTCTCATAATCCAGTCATGTGAGTTGAAGCCTCACTATCAATGTACCAAACATCTGCAGATGCTGAACTTGACAACATGCGAAGTCTTCTTCCAATCTGGAAGATAATTCAGAGACATCTAGATTTTCCATACTTATCTGTGCTATTTTTCCTTCGATTTCTGACGCTTTTGCGGTCCAACAAAAATTACGTCCCTCTTGGAGACTACTCTGCGTTGAACCTGTTGCGCAACTCCCTCTGTCACTGGTGAATTTCGATCCGAAAATCTCTTTATGTCGACTCACTTAAAGAGATATTTTCCATGAAAATTTGACCTCCTTGACTGGACTACTCAATCCTTTAGGGAATCCGATTCACTGCTTGCGCAGTCTCTTGATCTCCCTCTTCTCTTCAGCACTGACTCTTCTGGATCTGTTTTCTTTTCTCTGATACCATGTGAAATTTCTGCTATCCGAAATCCTACTGCAACAACTGATTAGATTTCCTATTTGTTTAACTAAACAAATTATTTATCGTGCACTACGGTAAATATCGAAATAAAATACACTGCAGTCTTCACAATAAAAATTCTGCAGAAAGTAAATGCAAAGAAAAATACTAGCACAAATATAAACATATTAACACCGTTTTTTTTGGACAATTGTGTCTAGAAAAACCCAATGTGGGAAAAGCAGTGTAGTAGATGAGGGTTTCTTTATTATTCTTCAGCAAAAATCTCTTGTACAAAAATAACCAGCAAAATAGAAGAGGAATATTTGTGAGAAATTTACAACCAATTTTCTCACTCGCACCAAAGTGAAATTCTGACCCTGGAGAGGCCCTGTAGCTTCTCTGCGTCTCACTGCATCAAACTCTGCCCAGTGACTGTGCAGTCTCAACGTCACAACCTCTGCACTGTCCTTGCCACTGCGTCACCGCCTTTGCGTTGTCCATCCTTTGCGCTGCTTCCTCTGGTCTGATCTTGTACTCTTAGCTCTTGTTGATGCCCTCTCTCTCCAACCTGCAACTCTCCCTCTGATTTGATTTTCTCTTGCCAAACTTCATCTAGTGAGAAAATTGATCTTCTTGGGTAACTGAGTATCTTCTCGGTGTATTTTCCAAATGCCCCATCAAGTCCTTATAATATTCTCGTTGAGACTTCAACGACCGAGATTTAATCGTTAATCAATGACTAAGATTAACTTGACTTTATCTTCGTCTTTTTCTAGAAGATTCACACCTTGTTTTATTAATACCTTTTAAACCCATTAAAATAATTAATTATTTCCATAAAACACAATCCGGGTGGAATTTCCCAAAACGCTTTCTGGGTTCTTTGGAAAACAAGTGTCTAAGCCTCCATGCAAAATTTGAGACTTGAGCACATCCAATGTTAGCAGAAATCAATAGTGAACCAGGTGCATCATCTTCATCCAAAAGGTGGAACATGAGCAATCACTTAATAGTGTTGGGCATCCATGAATTGTTGTCTACTATGGTGGAGGCCTATGGCTCTCTACACTCACCCTACAAGTGCCAATGTGACCCCCTGGAGGGCTTGGACCCCGTATAAAGAGACCAAATCCCAAATGGAGACCCACCTGCAATCCTGCATAAGATCCAATGCATTCCCTTGCTCTCCAATACAAAAAATCAATAGGGTAATCAAGTAAAAGAGCTTACAAATCATGGAATCAATTGAGCACTTCATGGTGGCATGCCCTTCCATAGTGGGCTTTGGCATGTACAAGTGTCTCCAAGTTCAATAAGGGGGCTAACCAAGGACCCTATTATGTAGTTTCAACCTTTAAAGGGGGTGACATGTTCATGGTACATCCATCAACGGGTACGTGGCATGTGATATAGTGATGGAACGGAGTGGGGATCAGGGGAAGGCTCGAGGCCACATGTCATGGTACAAGGGTAGCTATGATGAGGGAAGCCCACACTTGGGTATATGAGTGTAGGAGGGGGCAAATTGTGGTACATGAGTTACCCCAACCTTTGTTTTTCCGTCCTTCATGTCTTTTGCCTTTGATTGATTTTCTTTATAATTGCTTGGGGCTCCAGGGGATGAGAGCATGAAGTTTAGGATATAGCAGTAGAAACCCCCTTTTAAGGTGGGGCAACTCATTTCCCACAAGGGGTTGGGACAATCATGGGTTCCTTAGTGTGAAGGGGGCTCATCTAGGGCCCATAGGAACCGGGGTGATGGCCATGAATGAGGGGTAGAGCTCATGTTTGGCTTTTGCTGATGTGCTAAATTTGTATTTCCCGACCATCTATTACATTTTGTGGTACATTTCCTGTTGTAAGTGGCCAAATTATGTTCTTTTCTTTTCTTTTTAGTTGCATCAACCTCTGGGCATTGTTCCAGGCCTGACCCAAAGTGTGGACAAGGGGGGGGGGGAGGCTAACCCTATGTGGACTCAATGGACACGTGGACCCGGATGGGAAAAGTGATGAATGGGGTTGAAATGAGTGAAAGGGAGTGATGTGTATGGTATCAGGAAGCGGGACCACACAACCAAAATCGAGATTTCCCATGTAGTTCCAACCCTAAAGCTAATGGCCAGTAAAGGAGATCCCACGAGACTAGGATATAAGGCTAACCACCGAATCGGGTATAGGAGACAAGAGTACAAACCTATCCCACTCTTTCCGCCGAATTCACCACCAATCCATGCCTAAAAGAGTCCATGATAAGTAAGCAAAATTACTCAACTAAACCAATGAAAAGTCATACCTTTGGGGTCGGGAGGCCCACCTTCAGGCATAAGAGCATAACAGATGGCTGAGGAACCACACTATTAGCTCAGGTGGCAGAGACAGTGGCACATCGAGCTATCTGGTGGCTGCAACAGGATGCTGGATGAAGATCATCTAGGAGAAAAAATTTCTCTTATGGATATCACCCACAAGGTAGTGGGTAACAGTGCCCACATGGGCATCTATGTCATCATTTACATGGTGAATCGGCGTGGAAGGCGCATCGTCCTTCGTAGTCCGAAGATGGCCCTTCCTCGCTAAAACTCAATATTGTATCTAGCCAGGGCCTCGACCTCGACCTCACCGATTGAACGACTATGCCCAGGGCATGACCTAACCCAAACCCTGACTTGTATCTCAGCCGACCAACTCGATTATGCTATCAGGCCCCACTGGTCCGACCCCCAACCTAGGGAGTCCCACTCGATTTGCTCCGAGTCTAACTTGTTTCCAGGCCCCGACTTAGCCAACAAGGCCGACTGGCTCGACCTCCGACCTCGCAGGTCCACCGATGACTCCAACCCATTTGCAATATCTTTAAGATTTAGAAATTCTGCGAATTCTTTTAATGTTCACCCATGCCCAAACCCTATGCTATGCTTCCGCCTACTACGCTTGAAGCTTGCAACTTAATAGACTCTTCCCTACCCCCCTGGCCATGGAAGCCATGGTATGTTATGCCCACGCTGTGAAAAACGCTGAAGCGCATAAGTAGCTTACTCTTGGAATTTGTTGGGATGGCATTAAAGATTGGACCATTAATGCACCCAAGAAAAATGCAAAGGCATGCATCTAAATGCCCTTCACAAAACCACCAAGAACTTAAGTAGTTTCCAATCTCGTAAGTTTGGATGCCATCCTTTTAATTTATACAGCTCACGTACCCAGAGCACATACAGAAATAACAACAATACATGCCAGTAGCCATATTCAGTCAATTTCATAGACAAACCTAGAGATTCTTTTTAACAACAATGGTTCTACCTATCCATCATGATCAAGTAAATAGATTAATTTTAGGACCACAATGACATAGAGTCTATATAACCTGTGTTCCATGGGGACACACCCCTCAGGGTGGGGGACGCGCTTCCCCACTCCCCCACGCTCCCAGGACATGGAAATTCCTAGGGAAACGTTTCCCGCGTCCCCTTTTTTGGGGAAACTCGGGGAAACTCTAGGGGGTCTTTTTCCTAGTGATGAAAAGCGTCAACCCGCAACGCCCTGTGTCCCTCCAAATTTTTTTGCTAATAACAATTAAAAACATAAAATATTACAAATATTAATATAATTTAAAAAAAAATGAAAATAAAATCTAAAGGATAAATTAGAACTTTAAAACATAATCATTCTCATTTCTCATTAACCCTACGATTTTACCTTACCACCTGACAATTTCCTTCTACTGTCGCTCAACATTTTACCTTGCCGCTCGATAATTTCCTATTGTCACTGCTCGACAGTTTCCATTTGCAATTTGCTATGATTCGGATTTGCCATTGACTGGGGGCTGAGACATTTGGAGTTGCGATTTTCATTTTGTGACTTGGAGCTGTTGGATTGGAGTTGCAATTTTCATTTTGTGACTTGGAGCCACCGGATTGGAGTTGAAATTTATTATGTAGTACTTTTTGAGAAATTTGCTAGTATTTCACTGCTTTCTATGTTTACTTTTAGTTTAGTATTCTATGGCTATTTTAGACTTCAACATAATGTCATTGTCATATGATGAATTTACTTTCGATGTGCATTGTGTAATTTCAATTGTCAAATGATTAATTTAATTTAGATGTACCTTGCATAAAATTAATGCCCATTGCCAAATGATGAATTTGGATGGAACATTGCATAATGTCAAATGATGGACTCAATTTAGTAATTTACTTTTAGATTTACAATTTTACATTGATGATTGTTGAAATGTCAAATGATAATTATGATTCATAATAGTCTAATATGAAATGATGATCATATTTAGATGTACAATTCATAATTATTAAGATTTACTATATATTAACTTAGTTATTTACATATTTTTGGGATTTTATTTTTTATTTTTATATATTAAATTTTTAATAATTTTTTAATTTGTATGAATCTGACATCCCCCCATTTCCCCGAAATTTCCTTAAATTTTGTGGTTGCTTATATACACCCCCCTTGTGCGTATCCCCGCTCCCGCGTTTCCCTGTCCCGAAAACTCGGTGGAACATTGTATATAACTGATGTGTTCAGGCAACGAACCAACTTTGAACACAACATTAAGCACAAGAGTACACCATTTGTCAGCATAAGCACAACCATGTTCAATCAAAATATTAACCAGTATAAACTATAAACCTTCAGTTGTATTAGTGATGTATTGGGCAAGTTATCCATCAGTAATTACTCAAGAGATTCAAGCCCATAATCCAGACTCGGGAATGAAATACTAAATCAACCCATTTCACATACATTATGCAGAAACCCAATGATCCCCAACGATCCTACTTTTACAAGAATCAAACAGCCAAGGCATCTAAATTCTAAAATAACATTTACTCAACCCAACAAGCATCCACTTAGCATTCTATGGCACACATAGCAGGAGACCCACTTATGATGCCACATAGAAAATTCTATAAGCAGTAATTAAGATCTACATGCACGCAGAGTTACATAAGTACTTATTTGGTAATGTAAAATCTTGGCAGCTGAGATTGGGACTCTAACTCTCCACTCAACCTTAGACAAGCTACAACCATGCCTTTCTTGTAGTTATCACCATCAGGCCACATTCTAAAGCTTGAGGAAGAGTACTTTCAGAGGGTTTAAGCCGATGTTAACTGCTAGAACAGGGTTTCTCGAGGTTGCTTCACCTCCACCAGCCAACTACCAAATTAGTCATGTAAAAACAGTGGGCCACTTCATTGGCATACACCATCTTCTCATGAAATTAGATCAACATCATCAGCTGAAATAGGGTGTCTCCAGGCCACACTGCCTTCACACACCAACTATACGACTGTACAACACGTAGTGAATGAGCTATATCCTGCCCATATTTTTGACATTTCAATATACGGTTTCCCAACAAACTAGCAGGGACTACATCAGTCACATAATGTAAGGCTGATATAATGTGCGCGGGCAACAATATGGTTGTAGCAACATATGGAAGGCAATATAGCTATTTTCTTACTGTTGTCTTTAGACATATCAATTCTTGAATTTCCAATATTGAAGATCAGAGAACACACTATCTAAAGACCAGCAAGAGCCTAGAGTGCATTAACTATTTCAAGCTCAGATCCTAGTATAAGACAGCGCTTGAGAATAGGAATTTGCACAAGTTCTGCTTTGATGGCAACTGAACAAGGAAACACAAGATCTCAGTTTGTAATACTTACTGTGTTTTCTTCAGATTGGAGGTTTGGACAGCTGTGATGAGTTCTGCGAAGTGTACTTATCTCTGAGTAAGATAGTAGCAGTTCTTGTAGCAATTAGGGCTCACCACACATGATCCTTTGGAGAGTTACTTGTAATCAATCGAGGTCCTTTTAATGGCAATGTATTATAAAGAAGCAGTTTCAGTCTTGAAATAATCAAGTGGCTCCGATTAAGAATGACAAGCCTTCAGAAGTGACGCAAAATACAGGAGACGTCTAAAATCACTTCCAAATCTCAAGTCCGATCCATCATTCGAATGCACGCATTAAATCAAGTGCCAAATAATAGTAAAAAATAGTCGTTCAACGCAGAACCACTACCCAAGGGCCACAGCTTTAGATCAATTCTACGTAATAACTGGGCCGGAACATATTTCAGAAAATCAATCGAACATAAGAACAATTTCAGAATATGTCGTTGAATATTACTTGCGTAATTTGATAGTCATGTCGCTCAATTTATAATGTATGGATCAGGCATTTTAATATACTTTTATTATTGTTTGTTTTTTTTTCTCTTTTTTTTTAATTATTATTATTTTGATATAGCTAAGAACATGACCGATGCCTTAGAACCTAATGACCATGAACCTTTTTAATAATAAGAGACAAAAATATTTATGACTCATAACTTAATTTAATTATTTTATTTTTATCTATGACCATGGAAAAAAATAATTATTCTCTTTTCCTTTAGTTTTAATTTTAATTTTAATTGTCCTTTGTCCTTTGACAGATGCTCCACATACCAACCGAAATATGCCAAGTCACCATCGCTTGGAGCTTTAGCCCAGAAATGGGGGTCTCCAACTACAAACTTAGTTATCTCTCAAACCATGAGGAACTACGTGACGTACCACATACTATCGGAAAGATCTCGACGAGGAGAATCCAATGACGTGGATCTCCAGGTCAAGCTCAATGATTTGGCCCTTCAAAAACCCTCGACAAAGTTGGGTTATCTCTGTAGTCCAGGGAACCCAAACCCTAGGACCTAGGTTTTCAACCATCCAATAGTGAAGCTTTCAACTTGATGTAATCTAGACAATTATAAGAAGCTTTAATTATTAATTTGACATTAGTGCTTGGTGTTTCAGTCAAAGTCAAACCCAGTCAAAACCTATGGTTGACATCAATGAAAACACCATCCAACAAGGACCAACGGTCAGTTGAACTTGAAGAATGGAGGTGAGATAAGGGTTTGTAATGTCAGATGGGAAGTGGTAAGTATGATATTGAAATAGATGGAACTATGTTATCTAAATCAAGGCTTCCGAAGTAGTGCCCCTCCTATACCCATCGAGCCATTTTGGAGGGTCCACTAGGTTAGGATCGAAGATTAACCCCCCATTTTATGTGAGAGAACAAGATCACAGTAAAAAACCCTTTTCCTTTCAAGTCACCCCATAATCCATATCAAATGCTGAAAAACAAACAAACATAAGCACCTGATTACAAAATGATCAAAATAACATTTGAGTGGAAGCCCACCTTCATCCATGTGCTCTTGCCAGCTGGGTGAGAAACACAAGGCTAATGTTGGTGGCGGAGACATAATGACACGACCTCGGCTAGTGGTGATTGTTTGGAGCTAATAGCTGGCCGGCTGGACGTGAAGAATAGAAGAAATTTTTTCTCCTATAGGGTTAACCCATTTTGGTGGGGATAACAAGTCCCATTAAGTATTCATTCAAGGAAGTCTTCAACCATTTTTTGAAAGGTTGTGCCTTTTTATAAATATTATTTTGCTTATATTCATTATTTTATTATTTTATTTATCTTAAGTACCCTATATCTTATTATTATTTTTATATAACAATTTATTATGTCATGTTTGTACATGTATTTTCATACAAGTAAAATGAAACAGTCAAGTTCAAAGTTATCTTCCAGATTCTAAACGTTTACTTGAATCCCACAATTTTAAACTAATGAACCTCTACCATTTTTATCCTTTCTGAATTTGCATGTGGTGCGTAATTTCTCAAATGATATCTGTTCAACTTGTTTTCTATGTTTGTCTGTGGCATATGTTTTAACCACTCCTTGCATCTTTTGATATAGGTTCTTTTAATTGCACTAATATTCTTCTCACCCTTTAAATTTCATAACAAGTATTCAAAATGAGTGTGAACTTTTTGGGGAGGTTGCAAATTCTTGTTATTTTGTATCATTTTAGCTTTTTGCATTTTTTTGAGCATTTTTAGAGACTACTTTATAATATTGTCTATCATATTTCTCAAGACTCACACGTGGTAACTTCGTTACATATCATTCAAATGCTTTAATAGGGCATATTGTAATCTAAATTTTTTTAGGTCCCTATAATATTAGTGTAGCCCCTTATTGTTATTGTTAGTGTAGCCCCCTTATTGTTATTATTGTGCCCTATAGAAGCCCACTATTGTTATTGTTGTGCCCTTACATTATTATTGTTATGTAAGCTCTGATTATATTGTGACCCCTTAGACTCCTATATATAGAAATGAGGTCTTTTCATTTGAATCATCCAATAATTGTTCATTTATGTAATGTAAAGGAGGTTTCTCCCTCGAAGAGATTAATTTTTAAGTCGTCGATCTATTTTTTCTTCTATTTTGTGAGTTGGTTGCATAACATTTGGTATCAGAGCTTTGGATTCTAGGGTTTCGCTTCTTCAAACGAGTAATCTTGAAATTTTCGCTATAAATTTTCTTCTATGAGGCTTCAGAAGCTGAAAGTTTTACAACGTGGAGCCAAAATCGTGATAAACTTTGTGTAGAAATTTTAGATCTTCGTTCGCTATATTTTCGGAGATATGATCTTAGGGAGTTAGGGTTTTTGCAAGCTCCAAATTTTGTCTCAAAGAGGTGACCTAGGGAAAAGCGTCATAACTTTCGTTTTAGACATTGGATTTGAATTCGGTAAAAAGTGATTGAAAGTGCACAGACTGTAGTTTTTAGTGTATCAATTTCAAGGCCAAAGGTTGAAATAATGACATGTGGAATACTATACAACTTCGCTCTACTGAACCAATCAATAATTAGGTCATCGTGGGATATTTGGCATAACTCCTTCTTCAAGAATCCAATCTCGGTCAGACTTGTGGGGTTGGAAAGAAAGCTTAGAGAGCTACCACGGGAAGAAATTTCAGAACTTGGAGATCTGAAATTACAGAGTTACAGCTATTTCAAGATCGAACTCCTAAAGCAAGAAAAATGTGTGTAATTTAAAAAAAAAAATATTGCATAACTTTTGTTTGAAAAATTAGTATGAAGTGATTCCTAGGGCATATTGAAGCATAGATATTAGTATTGGGTTCTAAAATGCCTCAAAAAAAAAAAATTCTACACTCCTTAAGCTTTCAGAAAGCTCTACTATGACGCATGAAGAGGAAGAATTGCAACATGATATATTGAAGTTAAGGGACCGAGTGCAACAAATTTCGCTCTCACAAAGAGCAACCAAAGATGACATGAATGCTTAAAAGGGGACATGGATGGCTTAAAAGGAGACATGGATGGTATAAAATGAAACATGGAGGTTTTTAAAATAGACATGGATGCGATGCCTGTCAAGTTGGAAGGGTTGACAAATTTGTTGCAAGAAAGGCTTCCCAATGGTGACAAGTTAATCCATGAAAATCATGATGTGGACAAAAGGAATATGAATAATGATTTTAGAGACTCTAATGTGGGGTTTAAGAACCACCACATTCCAAATATAGATATGAGGAAGTTTGATGGCATAGATACTACAGATGGGGCAATATTTTGATCTCCATAATGTGCAACACACACAAAATTTACACATTGCAACTTTATATTTATAATCCAATCAGTTTGTATGGTATCAATGGCTCTGTTCTAGTAAACCACTTGTCACTTGGTCAATTTTTATGGAGGAAATGATAGCACATTATGAGGATACAAAGAGCAACACCTTCTTTAGCCAATTGATAAATCTCAAACAAAAGGGTTCAATAGTGGAGCACATTGAGGACTTCCAAAAATTGAATATAAGGGTAAATGATATTTCAAAGGTACATAGAATTGATGTCTTCATAGGGGCTTTAAAAGATAACATCCAACATGAGGTTTGCCTTTGGGAACTTGATTAATTGGAGAAAGCATTTAGGGTGGCAAGAAAAGTTGAAAGAAAAATTATGGCAACAAGGAAGTCTACCACTCACAACTATAAATATGGAAGTGTTACTACCTAGCCTTCTGCAACCTACAAGGTTGACACCACAACAACTGGAAGAAAAAAGAGCAAAAGGACTTTGTTACAGTTGTGACAGCGAATACACTAAAGGTCATAAGTGTGCTGAGAAGAAATTATTTTACATGGATTGTGAAGAAGAGGAAGAAAATGAACAAGAAACGTCAAAATAAGAGGATATACACCAGGAACCAACCCTAGAGAAAGAAGAAATGAATCCAACCATATCCTATAATGCATTGGAAGGAATTAACACTCCTCAAACTCTCAAGATAGAAGGACATATCAAGAAGAAAAATTTAATAGTGTAGTACCCATAATTTTATTCATTGTAAGATAGCCAAGGAAATGAATTGCTTCCTATATCCAACACCAGAGTGTCAAGTGATGGTTGCAAATGGAGGAACTATAAATTGCTCTGGAAAGTGCCATAATATCAAGCTAACAATGGGGGAATATGTATTGAATAGTCCAATGCTTTCCATTCCAATGGGTGGTGCTGATGTTGTACTAGGAGTCCAATGGTTACAATCTTTGGGTACGATAGCTTTTAGTTTTTAAGAAATTTTCTTTAATTTTTTTTGGGAAGGAAAAAAAGTTGAATTAATGGGGGGTATCGCAGGGAAACCATGAAAGATAATCAACTCTAATGGCATGACAAAGCTTCTAAAGAAAGAACAACGTGGTGTAATTGCACAATTATGCTTACTAGAGGTTCAAACATCGAAATCATCTATTTCTCTAGATCTCCAAAAAGACTTGGACAATCATTCCAAGGTATTTGAGACTCCCAAAGGCCTCCCATCTATTCGTGCACATGATCATGATATTCATTTGATTCCAGGAAGTGTTCCTCCAAACATTAGGCCTTACAGATACCCCTATGCCCAAAGGAGTGAAATTGAACGCATGGTTGTAGAAATGCAAGAGGCCGGTATAATTCAACCTAGTCAAAGTTCTTTCTTTGCTCCAATAGTATTGGTGCGTAAGAAGGATGGATCATGGCACATGTGTCCAAATTATAGGGAGCTCAACAAACTCACTATTAAAGATAAATTTCTCATTCTTGTCATTGATGAATTGTTAGATGAATTACATGGAGCAATTTACTTCACCAAGTTGGATCTTCATTCAGAATATCATCAAATTAGAATGAAGACTGAAGACATTCCAAAAACAACATTTAGAACTCATGAGGGTCATTATGAATTTTTGGTCACGCCTTTTGGCCTTACCAATGCACCATCTACATTTCAAAGTTTGATGAATTCCATTTTCAAACCCTTCCTTAGAAAATTTGTGTTGGTATTTTTTGATGATATACTAATCTACAACAAGTTTTGGAAGGATCATGATCAACATGTTGACAGGGTGCTCAAACTATTGGAGGAGAAACAATTATATGCAAAAACCTCCAAATGTTTCTTTGGAGTACAAGATGTGGAATATCGGGGTCATATTGTATCTCAAGAGGGTGTTAAGGTAGACCCTAACAAAATTAAATCCATTAAGGAATGGAAAATCCCCACAACCATAAAGCATCTTCGAGGTTTTCTCAGGTTGACATGGTATTATCGCAAGTTTGTTAAGAATTATGAGAGAATAGCAACACCTCTAGATGCATTTTCTTGGACTCCAAAAGCAACTAAGGCCTTTGAATATCTTAAAGAGGCAATGTACCAAGCATTGGTCTTAGCTACTGCCAGACTTCACAAAAACCTTTATTGTGGAATGTGATGTCTTAGGAAATGGAATTGGCGCTGCTATAATTCAAGAAGGAAGAGCCATTGCTTTTGAAAGTTTTCCAATCAAAGGGAAGTATTTACACAAACCTACTTATGAGAAAGAAATGTTGGCAATACTACATGCATTAAAGCAATGGCGACCTTACCTAATGGGAAGACACTTCAAGGTAAAAACAGATCATGATAGTCTTAGATACTTTTTGGAACAAAGATTATCTTTAGAAGAGCAACAAAAATGGGCCACAAAGATGATGGGTTATGATTGTAACAAATATAATTTGTATAAAATAGAGTAAATACAAATAAATGTAATTACTAAATAGTCAAATAGGATTATGTTAAGTAGTCATTAGTTAACTGAAAAGGCATGTCTAAAAGACATGCCTAGTCATGAAAGGTCACCTGCAGGGGTATATAAGCAGGGCCTCATTGTAACATTTTATCATCTTATCATATCAATCATATATACATTTTATTAATAAATTATTACTACAAGAACCTCTTGTGTATTTTACAATTTAAAGTCAACAAGCTACTAGTTTTGTTGCTTCAGTGGTATCAAAGCCATCAGAGCCATGTCGCACAATATAGTCTTACAAGCCTATCAACATTGTTTACCGTACAATGTGCCATTATGTGAAGATCCTGAAGAAAGTGAGAAGATTAAAAAAATTCAAGAAAATCTTCAGTAATTAAAAAAGTCACGTGAAGAAGTTACATCATGTTTTGAGAAAAGATATGCAGAAATCCATAATAAAAGAGAAGATAATATGGAAATAGAGGGGTTTCCAAATCCCAAGCAAGGTCAGACTTTAGGGAATCAAAAACAAAAGGTACCTAAAATGGTTAGTTCTCAGAACAGTCAAAGAAGTGTACAGTCCAGAAATGAAATCTTTTCATTCGAAAGAGAAAAACAACAAGATTTTACTGACCTAACAGAGTTACAGAACCCTAATCAAGATATCATATCTCCAAAAAATGTGGTGGGTTCTAATAATGAATGCGAATTGGGATTGGCTAACATTTCCATGGTCAGCCAACAAAACACTGTTGAAATGATGGAGTTAGATGCTTCTCCAAACAACAAGGAAAGACTATCCGAGAGACCGCAAGAAAAACCTCTGAGGACGGAGGCATTCAGTTTAATTAGAGATGATAATGAAGGGCAATGTTACATCTATAATGAGTAGGCGGATCTGTTCGAGTTGGGTTCCTTTGCCGGAGATGGTGTTTTATATTTCTATAGACAGGAACTGGATCGAATTAACCTAGATCGTTTGGTGCAAAACGGTCAGCACCGTCGAACAGGCAGTGCAGAACATGGAGAAGAGCAGAATGCCCATGCCACTGTAGATTTTGCTAGACAAGAAGAGGAGAATGCTCGTGCCACTAGAACCAAAGATGAACAGAACGACTTTGGTGATATTGTTAGAAATGAAGAGACCGATCCCAGGAATGAATATAGAGATGGAACTGAAAACCCTAGCAATGCAGAGGATAGTGATGGAGATTGTTGACCACACTTTGTCAACGACCCCATAGCAGTACACCCCTATTTTTTCAAATGGGACTTATCATGTTCGAGGCTCGTGTCATCTAGATTTCATCGTCGATCGACAGTTTTTTATAATGATGTAAACCCATTCTGCATTTTATGATGTAAATGATCTAAGTAAGACCGTCAATGTATGTAACAACCTAGGTAAGCCTAGTATGTTGTTGATGACTTCCATCCTAGGAGGTTTTTTGTCTCACTGATTCACGAAAGTGATCGGCAGAGTTTTTCCCTCCAGCCTCACCCCAAAGCTAAGGTGGATTTTGTCATCAGCATGCTAAGTGAGTCCTAGTGTTCTATCGAGTCCTTGTAAAAGTAGTTTGAACTACTTGGTCTACTAGATCATATGTTGAGTCGCAGAACTGGGTATTTATTTGAGGGTGTATACGAATGGGTTTTCCCCCTTTATGTATGTAAATGTATTATCTCATGTAAAAGAGGGTTGGAAAAATAATTATAATCCCCTCTTGGTCAATTAATTAAATTTTCTGGTCAATTAATTAATAAAATCCTAAACCAAAAATTTAATTAATTTAGGGTCCTAAATTAGGATTAAATCTTTAAAGGCAAAATTTGTGGGTCCTTGGAAAATGATTTTGACAGCCCCAGGCCAAGGGAATATTGAAAATTTTAAGAAATATTGGACCCTTGGGCCTTGGTGGTTAAGTCAAGGTCAAAATTTTGGGGTAATTAACTCAAAAATAATATTTTTGAGTTAATTAAAATTGAATTAAATGATAAATTCGTTTTTTTCCCCAAAATTTTAATTTCAACGCTCCGGATTAAAAGATAATTAAATCTTTTGGACGGTTGAGATTATTTTGACGAGGATCATCCAAACTAGCCGTTAGAGATCTTGTCCTATAAATTTAGAGGTCTTTATCAGTATTGAGTCATCCGATCTCAGAATCGTGCACTTGCTCTTAGAAGCTCTTGTAAACTTTTTGAGGAATAAAGCATAAAGACTTTGGGGTTACAAATCTGGATGTTCCTTCTCAGATCTATGTGGTGAATTATCTCTAAACTCTGCTACTTTGTTTCTTGTATTTTATGGTTGATGGCCTTCATGGATTAATCTGCATACAGGTATCTTGTGCAGTTTTCTGGGTTTATAAAATAACATTTTGATTTTTCTGCAAAGGTCTCATGTTGTTTTCTTAAATCTCTATCGATCTAAGATTCAGATCTAAGTGTGCAGGGAATTTTTTTTTTTTTAAGATTGGGCGTCTGGGGAAGTCTTCGGTTGGACCAGCCGACTCTCAATAAACATAAATCTGATAAGCTCTTTATTTGTTAAATTCCGGGTCTATCTTACGATATTTGTGATTTTGCAGGGTTTCGAAGGCTTGTGCCTCTCACTAAAACTTTAGATCTCTGAAAATTGTGCTAAAATGGATTTAGATCTAACCATGAGGGTTTTAAATTTGTAAATTAGTTGTAAATTTGTAAATTTTTTAAGACTGTGAGGGTTTTAATCGTTTCTTGGTGTGTATCTTCAGATCAAGTTGGTTTATTGCAGGTTGCAGGTTCAAATCGGAATTTTTTTATAGATCTAAGGCAGATCTAGCCTCCAAAGGCCAGATCTAGCCTCAGAACCCCCACTGTGGGCAAATCTGGGCGTTATTTTCAAGAAGCATGAGATCTGGGCATAAATGAAGAAATTTTTAAATTCTGAGTTTTTTTTTTGAAAAGAAATTTTAAATTTGTTGGAGTTGAAGGTACTTAATTTATCATTCAAAACGCTCGATTCTGCCCTGCGTCCAATCTTGTCTCTTCCTTTCACGCTGTTATATCCATTGCCCTCATCCTTGCCGTTACCCTTTTTTTTTTCTGCCCTCAATCGAATCCCAAGCCAGCGTTTCTCCTTTACCTGCGTCCAAAATTTGCCCTCAAATCAACTCGTCCAAGCATCCTGTCCTCCCCATCGACCTTTCTGTTCTATCCAAACAGCATTACCGCCCCTTTCGCGTCCTCTGTCGAGCTTGTGTTCTGTCTGCAACGCTGTCCTCCACATTGTCGATTTACAGATCCAGGTCTGTTCTCAAACCATCGCCCTCTGCGCTTTCCCTGTCTGATCCGAGCCTCTGCCCTGGCGTCCAAGCTCCTCACGCCGTCCACCAGTCGACCTGCAAACTCACACAAGAAATTCAAACGCATGCAAAAATTCGAACCAAATACATATGCGTTCATAAAAATTCGATTTGGTTAGCGTAGGTATATTTGTATTTGTTTTAGTCGGTCTTCATTTCTATTGTTTTCATTGTAGTTTTATTCTCTAACGTAGGTTTTAATTAGATAGGTTTCGTTTTATTTTTGTTTTCGTTTAGTTTAGATGTAATTTTAAATAGATTTTTGTTTTAAATTTGTTTTATTTTAGATATAGATTAGATTTAATTTAGTTTAGTCTAATTTTAACTTTAGTTTTAGATTTTAGATTTTAATTTATTCTTAGTTTAGTTTTAACTTAGATTTGGATTTTTTAATTCAAAAAATAATAAAAAATTTAAAAATTTAAAATCCTAAAAAAATTTAGAAAATACAAAACTTAAAATTTTTTTCGAATTTTCTATGGTCAACTGAGCCTTAAAATTTTTATCTAAATTTGACTGTGGATCATTTTGATTTTCGAGCTGCGTTATAATTGGAATATTTTTATTTTCGGAAATCTTTCGAGTATCTGGCATTCTCATATTATTGTGAGTTCAAGTTATTCATGGTTGTGGCGTTTTCAATTGAATGTCATTGTAATCAATCGTGTTTTAAAAAGCAGCAGTTAGTCGTCACTTGTTTATAATCGCATAACGGGATTTTGTTTGACTCCATAAGGCACTGGTCTTAAACGTGAAATCTAATTTAGATCTGTGGAATCTCGTTCATTCTATCAAGTATTTGATGTTTTAGCTGTGTCTCCTGGATTTGTCATCCTCATTTATAATAGGGTCTACCTCCCTTAACTTGCAAGGAGATAGTTTAAATAGAGAGATTGGGGATAAAGGTGACAGCCCCCAATCTGAGCCATTGTCGCGGTGCCTAGACAATCTGTGCGACAACAGAGATGATAAGATCAATTCCCATGACATGGATTTGGGAAGTTCAAACGATGGGAAGGGACATGAGATACGGCTGGAAGACGCAGGTCCTTCAAACACCCCAGCGAATTGCAGATCCGCACCACTAGAGCAAATCAATATTCTCTGTAATATTTTCAACAAGGCTTCGGTGAAAGCCAATACAAGCCCACCAAAACATTCCAAAGATTTTCAGGTTTGCCGCAGGCCTGGCCGAATCAAGGGCTGCAGGCCCTCCATGGCCAGCCCAAATAGCCTAAACCCAAAGCATAACACGACAGAAGAGAAGCGTAATACAGATAAAATCTTCGGGCCGGTTGCTAACCCTATAAATGCCTGGCACTCGACCTTGTCGTCGTCTCTCAAAAGGTCGGTATCCTCCTCTCATGGTTCTGGAAACCTTCATAATTCTGTTGGCCCGAGACTACCCCCTATACGCGAAAGGGCCCAATGTTATGAACCTAATTCATAACTAAAGTAAAAAATATAGTCATTAATGGAATAAATACAAATAAATGTAATTACTAGTTAATCAATCAGGATTATGTTAAGTAGTCATTAGTTAACTGAAAAGGAAAGACATGCCTGTTCATGAAAGGTCACCTGCATAGGTATAAAAGCGGGACCTCATTGTAATCATTCAATCATCTTGTCTTATATCATATCAATAAATATTTATTATTATAAATACCTCGTGTACTTTTATAATTAAAGCTGCTTTTGCTATTAAGCCTACAAATCTACAATCTTGCTGCTACAGTAACCAAATCTACGAATTCCGCTGGTACAGTGGTATCAGAGCCATATTGAGGACAAGTTGAAGCAATGCCACACAACATTGTTTTACAAGCCTACGAACGTAGTTTACACGCCTATGGACATAAACTACCACACTATGTGTCATTACGAGAAGATCCCAAAAAAAATGAGCAGATTAGAAAAATTCCAGAAAAGCTTCAGCAATTACAGAATTCTTGTGCAAAATTCACAAATTCATGTGCAGAAGTCAAAAACAGCTTAAAAAAAATTTCTGCAGTAATCCAAAAGAGAGAAGATGAACAATTTCATAAAAATGTGAAAAAAGGAAAAGAAGAAAATCATGAAAAACAGAAAAATGAAAAATGTTGTAATAATGAGAAGGCAGTGAGTTATGCCAAGGGAAAATAAAGTAGAATATCCATGGAAAATTCAAGCAAATATATTCCCCCTCCAATGCGTAATAAAGGAAAACAACCAACTAATGTTGAAAGTAAAGAAGAAGGGAAATGTTGGAAGTGTGGAGATGAATATTTCGCATGACATAAATGTGCAAACCAAAAACTTTATAAATGTGAAGCAGATTATAATGATGATGTAAATGTTAAATGTAAAAATGATTCTGCTAGCCGGAAAACTATTAAAGAAGCTGGAAAAAGTAATGAACAGCAAAATGTTTCATCCTCTGTTTTGAAAGAAACTTGTGAAGAAACAAAACAAGGTGAAGCAGTGAATGTGGTTGAACCTTTCTGTCAGGACAGCAGGCCAATGGTGACAGGAAAACCAATTCATATACCTGAAAAGCATATTTCTAGCACAACTTCTCCAAATGCCCTTTTAGCACCATCTGTTTCTGTAGTTAATGGCAAGGTTGTTCATGCTCTAGATAAATTTGTGTGTGAGTTTGGGCTTTTTCCTGCTCCTTCATCAGAGGAAGATGCTACCAAAGTAGTATCCTTGGCAACATCTATTAATGAAACATCAGGTGACCAGAAATTAGACACCATTGATGAACATGTATTAAGACATTTTTCAAGTGGTTGCCATGCAGTGTTAAATCCAATGGCAACAGTGTTCGGTGGAATTGTTGCCCAAGAGGTCGTGAAAGCTTGCTCGGGAAAGTTTCATCCAATTTTTCAGTTCTTTTACTTGGACTCATTGGAATCTCTTCCTAAGCCGGAGGATATTATACTTTTGAATTGTCCATACGATGCTCAAATTTCTGTTTTTGGAATAAATCTGCAAAAGATATGGGAGGAATCCAATGTATTTGTTGTTGAGGCAGGTGCTCTGGGATGTGAATTCTTAAAAAACTTAACTCTCATGGGAGCTCCCTGTAGAAGACTGAGAAAGCTAACTATAATAGACGATGAGGTTATTGAGAAGAGTAATCTGAGCAGGCAGTTCCTTTTTAAGGATTTGAATACTGGTCAAGCTAAATCACTAGTAGCCGCATCTGCTGCGACTAAGATCAATCCTAGTTTTCAGATTGAAGCATTCCAAAGTCGTGTGACTGTAAATATATTTGATGATAATTTTCGGGAGAAATTATGCTTCAGACAGCAAGTGCTGTTGGACCACCTGAGGCCTGCTCGTTTTCCCAAGGTTTCCTCGGATCTGGTGGTTTCAGTATGTGCTGCTGGAGACAGTGCGACTTATGAAAGATCTGCTGAGTTTGATGTTGATGTTGTCATCGTTGCAGCTTATTGTACCTTCCTTGTGATGATAAATAGCCCTGATATTTCTACCATGACAAGAAGGTTGGAAGGAATTATACGAGCACTTGTTTCATACATGTGCCCTGTACGGAGGTATTGTATACACAGACATAATACGAATGCCGATTCAGTGGCCAATGATGTCAAGGGTCCTCCGTTCATGAATGCAGTAGTCAAAGTTTTCTGTGTTCATGCAGAACCGAATTTTTCACTTCCAGGGCAGCGTTCTTCCTTCTATCCTGTGAATTCATCCAATCAGACAAATGGCAACAGAAATATGAACTATTCTAGACGTCCTACTGTAGTTAATGCTCAAGAACCTGTGCTTAATTCAGACGAGTTTCCTTGTATTTTAGGAAGACATCATGTTTCTGCCGTGTCTGCAACTGAAAATCAAGGCCAGACAAGCAATGCACCTTTGCTTAGTATTGAGGAAGTGCGTGCTGCAAACAAAGAATTAATTGAAAGTATTCAATCAGGTTTGGGAGGCCATTTGATCGACGCAATCGCAGTTTCCATTATGCAATCCGAGGGCATCCAGGCAGTGGGCGTCGTTTTGCAAATAACACAGTATTCTACCGACACTTTTTAGGACGGGGTCATGGGAACTCCATTTCTTGAACCCCTGCTGCAGGCATTAGACGAACTTCGATGCAAATACAACAATAACGGGCAGCCTTCTATCTGGAACCCTCTGATTGAATTCCTCCAGCGGCAGAGCCATTCACAGTTTTCAAATGAGGGCACCTTCCCCCAATTTGAAAGAACAGAAGCAAAACAAGAAACCCTAAAAGAAATAGATCAAGAAAACGATGGTTATAATTACTATGCGCAGCCGGAAGGTGTGAATTATTACTAGCACAGCGAGGACGGAATCGAAATTGAAGATATGGTAAATGAAGTCGGCCCCATTGATCCTCAAACCTGTACCTGCAAGGGAACGAAGGTTACTTATAGACTGAAATGGAGCTGCCAAGAGTACCATCTCCCAGAAATTGCGGATCCAAACGAAAACGAAAAGGAGTTCGAGAAGAATCTGGAGGACGGAGATTGTGCATCTTGAATTCACCACGATGTTAAGGAGATGTTTTCGTTTATCACTGAATTTGTGAAGCGAATCCCGCCAGCATTTGTGAGACTGCTCTGTTTTCAGGTTCATAAAGATGCTTTTCTTGAAGGGCCCAGTGGTCAAGTTTGGCTTGTAACAATACACTGTACAAATACAGGAATGGTTTTTGAACAAGGCTGGCAAACTTTCGTCTCTGATCATTCATGGGACGTTGCAGACTTTCTTGTTTTTAAATATGTTGGCACGTTCCATTTCACAGTTCAGATATTTGGGAGAAGTGGCTGTGAAAAAAGGGGATGCCTTTAATGTCAGAAAATCGAGTGCATATTATATGAATGAAGGAACTGACAACCGGCAGGATAGTAGAAGAGAAATCAATTCAACAAACATGGACAGACGTGTTTGGCAATGTTACGAGTTAATAATTTTTGGAACGCCAAGCATGACATTTGAATAAACTCTCGTGGCCATTCCAATCACGATTTTAAATAATCGTTATACTTATATATAAAAAAAATATTATTATTAATTTAATTAATTAAAATCATTAATTAATTAATTAAATTAATCAAAATTAATTATTATTATTATTTAAATAATAGTAATAATACTTATTAAGAATATATGAATATATATATATATATATATATATATATAAGGGAGAACCCAGTTTCAAGGAAGCATTATTGAAGAATTTATACAGCCAAGGTACCAATGATTAAAGACATGCTTAGCAAATAGTTTCCAGTGAAGAAATTGTCAGAAGTTAAGCTTTGAGGACAAAGCTTTTCGAGAAGGAGGCAATGTTATGAACCTAATGCATAACTAAAGTAAAAAATATAGTCATTAATGGAATAAATACAAATAAATGTAATTACTAGTTAATCAATCAGGGTTATGTTAAGTAGTCATTAGTTAACTGAACTGTTCATGAAAGGTCGCCTGCATAGGTATAAAAGCGAGACCTCATTGTAATAATTCAATCATCTTGTCTTATATCATATCAATAAATATTTATTATTATAAATACCTCGTGTATTTTTATAATTAAAGCTGCTTTTGCTATTAAGCCTACAAATCTACAATCTTGTTGCTACAGTAACCAAATCTACGAATTCCGCTGTTACACCCAACTAAGGGTGATAAGAATTCTGATAAAAGAAGAATGCGGGAGCAGTTGTCTCAGCTCGAGGCCGAACTTGACTCTGAAGATACTAAAAATGTTTCAGATATTGAAGAGCAAGAGCCAAACAATACGAAGAAAATTTCAGACATTGAAGAACATGAGGCATATAACTGGGCAGATGCAGCCATTGTGTCGCTTGATGAAATTTTTTTTGACCATTCCTTCAACCGTTGTCCATTTTTATGGAAATTGGAATACTGAAGTGGGGAGTGGCCAGTTTTTTGTAGTCGAAAAACTTGAGAGTTTCCTTAAGATTTATGGGCATTTATTTCAAATCTTCTGCCTCTACTTACTCAGTAAGAAAATCTGCCACCTGTTCATAACATCACCGGATTCCACTGTTCCTAAAGCATCATGTTCGCTGGTCATATGGTGCGACGTTTGGTTTACATTGGTCGATATAAACATGGGTCGGTATATCAAAAATTAAGAATTAAATTATATTATATAATTATAATTTAATTAATTCAATTATATAATTTAATTAATTCAATTATTTAATATATATATAATTCAATTATTTAATATATATATATATATATTATTTAATTAAATTAAAAAAAAAAAAATCACCGGAAAATTATACAAGCTTAAGATGAGATGGCAAGTTATATAAGTCGAAATGATATGCACAAGAAGAAGGAATTATTGGCAAATATAGCTTTGAGGACAAAGCTTTCGAAGGAAGAGGCAATGTAACAAATATAATTTGTATAACATAGAGTAAATACAAATAAATGTAATTACTAAATAGTCAAATAGGATTATGTTAAGTAGTCATTAGTTAACTGAAAAGGCATGTCTAAAAGACATGCCTAGTCATGAAAGGTCACCTGCAGGGCTATATAAGCAGGGCCTCACTGTAACATTTTATCATCTTATCATATCATATTTTATTAATAAATTATTATTATAAATACCTCGTGTATTTTTACTATTAAAGTCAACAAAGCTACAGGTTTTGTTGCTACAATGACTTTGAAATCATCTACAAAAAATGGAAACAAAATGTTGTTGCAGATCCACTCTCAAGAAAGGATGAGGATGTGGAAGCATTGCTTTGTGCCATTTCTATTATCCAACCATATTGGATAACCGAATCAAGGGATGAATGGAAGAATGATGAAGAAGTGTGGACACTCATTTAAAAGTTGCAGCAAGATCCCAGTACATCAGATACATTTAGCTGGAAAAATGATTCATTATGCTACAAAGATCACTTATATCTTTGTAAGAATTCCCAACTCAAACAAAATATTGTTTTGGAATTACACACCTCTCCCTTATGAGGGTCCTCGAGATTTTTAAAAACTTACTACAGGGTCAAGAAGGAGTTTTTTTGGGATGACCTTAAATATGATATTCAAAAGTTTGTGGCAGAATGCTTAGTTTTCCAACAGAATAAAGTGGAGACAATTAAGACCCCGTGTCTCTTACAACCTTCAGCCATTCCAAGTCAACATTGGGAGGAGGTTTCAATAGATTTTATCACAGGTTTACCCAAGTCCAAAGGAAAGAGTGTCATCATGGTGGTAGTTGATAGACTTACAAAGTATGCACACTCTTGTGCATTATTTCATCCATTTAAAAGCAGTACAATTGCTACTGCATATATGGAAACAATTCAAAAGCTACATGGAAACCCAAAAATTATTGTAAGCGACAAAGATCCCATTTTCACTCGAAATTTTTGGATGGAATTATTTTTTTGTCTTGTTACTCGATTAGCCCATAGCTCATTTTATCATCCTCAATATGATGGGCAAACTGAGATAGTTAACAAATGTTTGGAATGATATCTTCGTTGCTCTGTATCTGATAAACAAACACAATGGGTCAAGTGGTTACCTTTGGCTGAATGGAGGTATAACACTTCCTTCAATACTGCACCAAAAATGACCCCATTTATGGCACTTTATGGATATTATTCACCGTCCATCACATCATCTTTAAGAGAAAATTCTAAGGTTCAAGCAATGGAAGATCACATCGAGCATCAACCACAAGTTCTACAACTCTTAACCTCACTTTGGCGGAGAATCGAATGAAACAACAGGCAGATCAACATCACAACGAAAGAAGTTTTGATGTAGGCGATTGGGTATTTTTACGGCTACAACCATATAAACAAATGTCCCTCAAGCAAGCTAAGAAGGATAATAAATTATCACCAAAGTACTATGGTCTTTACAAGGTGTTGCAAAAGATTGGTACTATGGCATACAAATTGGAGCTTCTTGCATCTTCTCGAGTCCACCTGGTTTTCCATGTTTCATGCTTAAAGAAGGTTATAGGTGACAAGCTCCCAGTTCAAAAAATATTGCCAGAACTTGACGAGCAAGGAAAAATCATATTGGAAACAGAAGCAGTCATGGAAACAAGAACCCAACAACTACGAAATCGATCAATTTCAGAGTATCTCATCAAATGGAAGAACTTACCTGCTAAAGATTCCACATGGGAGGATGAAAATTTTATACAGAAGCATCCAAAACTACTCAAGCGTTGAGGACAACATTTTTTTGAAGGACAAGGGCATGTTAGGTCCCTATAATAATAGTGTAGCCCCTTATTGTTATTATTGTGCCCATGTAGTTCCCATATTGTTATTATTGTGCCCCATAGAAGCCCACTATTGTTATTGTTGTGCCCTTACATTATTATTGTTATGTAGGCTCTGATTATATTGTGACCCCTTAGAATCCTACATTTGAATCATCCAAGAATTGTTCATTTATGTAATGTAAAGGAGGTTTCCCCTTCGAAGAGGATAATTTTTAAGTCATTGATCTATCTTTTCTTCTATTTTGTGAGTTGGTTGCATAACAATAACAAGTCCCATTAAGTATTCATTCAAGGAAGTCTTGAACCATATTTTGAAAGGTTGTGCCTTTTTATAAATATTATTTTGTTTATCTTCGTTATTTTATTATTTTATTTATCTTAAGTATCCTATAACTTAATATTATTTTTATATAACAATTTATTATGTCATGTTTGTACATGTATTTTCATACAAGTAAAATGAAATGGTCAAGTTCAAAGTTATTTTCCAGATTCTAAATGTTTAGTTGAATTCCACAATTTTAAACTAATGAACCTCTACTATTTTTATCCTTTCTGAATTTGCATGTGGTGCGTAATTTCTCAAATGATATCCGTTCAGCTTGTTTTCTATGTTTGTCTGTGGCATATGTTCTAACCACTCCTTGCATCTTTTGATAGGATCTTTTACTTGCACTAATATTCTTCTCTCCTTTTAAATTTCATAACAAGGATTCAAAATGAGTGTCAACTTTTTGGGGAGGTTGCAATTTCTTGTTATTTTGTATCATTTTAGTTTTTTGCATTTTTTTGAGCATTTTTAGAGACTACTTCATAATACTGTCTATTATATTTTTCAAGGCTCACACCTGGTAACTTCGTTACATATCATTCAGATGCTTTAACAGGGCCTATTGTAATCTAAAATTTTTACTACCTCTCAGCATCTCTGATTTTCTTCATATGCTTAAAAATTTAACAACTTCTCACAATGAATATAGACCTATTCATGTGATTATTAGTATGACAAAAGGAGAAGGGTATAAAATCATCATACAGATTCCCCATGAAGTCTCCGTAAAGAATTAACAGCCTGTGAAGATTCTCCTGCAAGTAAACCTTCCCCAATAAGGAAGTTCTTTACACATTGTTTGATTTCATTCATCAGATCAGTGTTTGGAGGTAAATTCTTTAGCAACACCTGCAATAAAAAAAAAATCAGTTGCTTGTGATATAGATCACAGTTAACTTTTTCCTGAGAAGCACAAAAATGTATATTATATCAACAGAAATATCGTTTCAATGTATACAACCAAAAGTTGAGGAACCTGAGAAATATTTTGAAGACAATCAGAACAATTTTTGAAACAATGATAACTAAGACTTGTTTTTCAGTAAGGAAAGAAGGAATTAAACCACTGCAATAAACATAATATTAATACACATTTTACCATGGGAAGAAATGCAACCGGATAAATACTTTTACAGCATCAAATATTAAAAAAAAATTCTGCATGGACTCTGTCTTGTCGCAAATGGTATACTTAAAGTTATGAGGAGTCCACACAATCTGAATGAGGAACCTGCAAAAGGGCCTTATAAAGCCAGAAGAAAGACATAAAGAATACCAGGTTAATAAAGGACACAAGAAACAAGCTTCTAAAGCCTGACAATGACTGAAAGGACAGTGAACCACGTGACAACCCTAGTAAGAGGAAAATGGAGGATTAAGGAAAATTGAAAGAACAACCATATAAAAGCATTTCAAGGTCATTCGAAGGAATACAAATTCTCTCAAAACGTCATCTTCAAAGATTTCCGAGTTTTGAGAGAGATCACAGGTTTGTTAGAAATTTTTTGCACATGGAAAAGGATTGTCATCTTCAAAGATTTCTGAGTTTTGAGAGAGATCCCAGGTTTGTTAGAAATTTTTTGCACATGGAAAAGGATTGTGAAGAGATAGACTAAGAAATTCCTTGGTGATAGAAGACTGTAAAGGGTGGGTTCTGAATGCAGCAGTTAGCTGTTTGGAAGACAATATCCAGGTGGGTTCTGAATGCAGCAGTTAGCTGTTTGGAAGGCTTTATCCAGCCTTCATTATCAGCTGTATCCTCTGTTGTAGGTTACATTTTCAGCTCACTAAAACAGCCAGAACAAAAAAATTTTAGTAAACTGGTATTTGAGAAAAAAAAGAAAAATAATAAAATAAACCGTTGCCAAAAATGACAGTATTCGATATACATTTCACCAAGGAATCCAATGCAACTGGATACATGCTTTTAAGTATTTTTGTAATTCGACATGCTACAAATTTTAAGACAAAAATATATTTAATAAAATGAAAACGTATATAATTAAACACATCATATAAATGAAAATAACATGCTAACATATATTTCAAAAACACATTATTAAAGTTCAAAATTTAAAAACTTGTTTATGAAACATAATTGTATCAAATTGTATTTAATGAAGATGTTGAAATTTAATTTTTCAATAACAAATTCAAACTTACATATAATTGTTTAAAGTATAATAGAATATTCAATTTTTTATTGGTGTATATAATAGAAGATAAATCACAAAGTTATGAAATCAATAATTAATTCTTGGAATATAAAAAAAAAATGTTTATGTTTATGCATATTTCACATAATTGCACCGAAAGATGCTCTCGAGCCCAATATGGTAGAGATGATGTAATGCAATATAATATTTTGCAGACATTTTGTAATATTCCAAATTAGGAAGAACAAGAATATAGCACATAAAAGTGGAAAATACAGTGAAATATCAACACATCAAATGAGAGCAGATCATGAAGCCATTATATTAGACATTATAGCAGAAAATGTGTACAAAATCTTGAGGAAAAAGACACTCAAGCTAGGCAAAACAAGCCTCTAAAAACCCAGTACATGAAACATGAAGAACAACTGCTATATAAGAATGTTGGAGGCTAAGACAGTGCAGTTTTTGCAGGGGGTAACTGCTGCTGTAGATGAAAGTACATGGATCTGCTGATATAGTGCTTAGAGAATTTCGGGATCAGAGATCTAGGCCTTCTAGCACAGTCCCAAGACAACCCAGAAAGGGTTTCCGGAAATACACCAAATACAAAAATGCCAAAATGCAGCCCTAGGGTTGAATAACGCTCTGCAACTAGATCACTGATAGGAGGTGGCTGATCTGATATAGAAATGGCTGATACTCCTCCAATAGATCTCCTAGATGAAGGGTTGCTTCCCTCACTGGAAATCCAACTCACAAGCTGGGGCACTAAGCCCTCCACTAAAACTGCCCTACAAAATAACGCAGTTTCTGAAGGAGACTCAGCTGTAGATGACGGCAGAAACTTGGTCTGATGCCAGATGACAAAATAATGCTCAAGGACCCTTCTTGCTAGCCTCCCGGATGAAGGGCTGCTCACCTCACTGGAAAACAAGCTCAGGAATTGGATCTATCAATCCTCCACTGCTACTGCCCTACAAAACAACACAATCCTGAAGGAGACTGCGATGTGGATAATGGCTGAAGCTTGGCTTGATGCCATATGGTGGAATTACAGCGCAAAGAACCTCTTCCGAGTGGGCACTCGAAGTCCCCCGAGGATGAGGGTGGGATTTCCACTTGGAAACACTCTTGTGCTAAACAACACACAGACTCCGCTAAACAGCTGAAGCGTGCAGAAAGTCATAAAAGACCAAAACATAAACAATAATCAGGATGTCTTCTATGGCTGCCATCCCCTTATATGCTTTGTGAGCCTCCTCACCCTTGGTCACACTCATTAAAGATGCTACTCCCATGGAGACTTCCTCCCACTAACACTGCACTATCCCTCAATAACTCTCCACTACCTCCATACCAGCGCTGTTGATTTGGTCAAATTTGACCCCATCCACATGCTTCAACCTTTATTCACATCTAAGAGTGCTTTATCCAGCTGATAAGATGATCCACATTCACACTAGAAGTGGTTTTATTCCTACCAAGGAGATTTATGGGTCTCCCTACCCTCTTATTCATCTATCTAAATGACAAAAGCTAAAATTAGTATTCCAACTTGCTGAAAGCTAATTAGGAATATTACAGTCCTCCCCTCCCAAATGTTGCTTGTCCTCAAGCAACTATAAGGATGAATGCTGCAAAACTTCTACTCCTTCCCCGATGGTACCCACATCCGATAAGCTCCTCCACTGAATTAGATGTTCTCCAATCAATCTGCCCCTTAGCTGCTCCTCCCTAGTGTCCAAGTTAGCCAAATGGCTCACATCATAAGGAAGTAATTGATCCATGGTGGCAACTATATGCTGTCCAATGTCCTCACTAAAGCATGGGACATGAAAAATGTTGGAGATCTTACTCCAATGAACAGCTCCAATCCATGTGCCATTCCTCCAACCATCCCAACAATAATGATTAAAAAATCATCAACATATGGAATCAAAATTAGAGATACACTGACTGCCATATGAAATACTGGAGGGTGATAACAGTCCCTGAAGTGGAACCAACACAGTTCTGCTCCTTGCTGCCCCAGAACACAATGTGGAAAGTAGCTTCCCAGCCCCTTGCTTGCTGCCCCTATTTTCTCCTCTACCTAGGGGTAGTAACTGATGTTTGGTGTCAATTGAGCACACCCCGAATAAGATATCATCTCCCCAAAGCCTCCTAGGGAGTGGCCATCTCCATCATTGATTGTGACCCCAAGAAGACCATGAAGTCTAAAGAGAGGTTTGCCCTCTTGTGGAGCAATGCATTGTGAATGAATGAAAAAGGAATGCAAATACTTTGTTAGTTGATCAATAAGTACAAAGACACAACCCTTACCATGTACTGTCGGTAAGCTGGTGAAGAGGTCCATAGATGAGCTTTCCCATCTCTCTACTGGAAAGGGAAGTGGCTGTAACAACCTTGAAGGGTGGTTGTTTTCCTCCTCATTCTTCAATGTAATGACCCATTCCAAGTTATAAGCAAAATAATATTAGCATGTATATGACGTATGCATATGATAGCTATACATGCATATATCGCATACACCGCACTAGTATACATACCTGATAGTATTGAGAATATCTAAGCTAGGGTAACGAATTGAATATCACAATGCATTTTATCTCGCCGAGATATAATGAAATATCAAGCTAGATACTTAACATGTATACGGCTCTTATATGCGTATGTGTGGTAGAGCATTAATCAAGAAAAACAAAATATAATTTAGTACAAATTATATGTGAGTGGGAAAATAAAATAATAATATAATTTGTTTAAAATTATAAAGTTAATTTTATTAAGTTAAAAACAAAAATACTAAATTAATCTTAAAATAATTAATCAAAGTCAATATCTACATAAATGACTATAATATCTCCATAAATGACTTAGTCAATATCTACATAAATGACTATAATATCTACATAAATGAGAGGAGGTGAAGCAAAGTTATAAAAGGGGAGGAAAATGAAGGAGAGGGGAGGCTTTTCTTTGCTAATTCTGCACTATTGTCTAAGGAAATAGTGAGGGGTATGAACTGTTTTGAAGGGAAGACTCACTGTTCTTGGAATTCTGTGCACGGGGACAAAAGAGGTATCTTCTGGGTCTAGGATTGTTCCTAGATTGGCTAGGAGGAAAAGATTGTTTCGGTAACCTGTTCGCTGCATCCACGAGGAGAGCCACAGCCCAATAAGTCACCCAATTCGTTCCAGGTTTTTTTCTATGCATAAAATAGTTACTTATGTAAGTTTAAATTTACTGCTGGTAGCCATTTATTTGAATTTATGCTTAAATCTATGTATAGGAAAAGTTTCGAATAAAAATGATGGTTTCAAGCAAACCATACATCTCTTGATATGCTGGAACACATTCTCCTTGAGACCCTCCCATGATAATCTCTCCCCAATGGCCTGATAGGTCCCAATGAAATCTTGGTGGCCGAAAAGGAGTGAGTCATGTGTTGCATGTAGGATCTGCTTCTTGAGTTGAGAGTATCTAGTCGAAAAGATCCGATCCTTGTAATAGATGACTCCACCCATCACCTTATACCTCTCATCTGTCACATGTCCATCAAGCACTTCACATGTGAAGTGAATCTTGGAATACTCCACCAATAGTTGGGACTCCCAATATGGATCTATGCTCAACAATGTCAGCGCTGCTGGCCTTTGTGATAAGGCACCTGTCACCTTACTGCTCCCCTCTTTGACATGCTCCATGCCACATGCCAGAACACTGCTATCCTGTTTTTGTTGCCTCCCTTGCAATTGCTTCTGCTCAAGTAAGGGTTGAAGTTTATGGAGGTTAGTCTTCATTTGGAAGCTATTGCCCATCCAAAACTTTTTGAGTTTGGCCGATGTATGCATGAAGGCCAACAACCCTCTACCATATATGGAAGACTCCTTCCTATGTGGAAGTATCTTTTGACTCTCCAAGGCTATGGAGTAGCCCCTTTGCACCATGATTGTGCCATCATCTACTCCTGAAACACCTCCTCTCAAAGCAAGATGCTTGGTGAGAGTTGGCAATACTGATACTGGGAGAATATCCATCTCCTCCTTGAGCGTACCCAAGGCTCTCTCCGCTGTGCTAGACTCACCCAGGGCTCCCATCTCAGCCAAATCTATGAATGGTGCAGCTGGTTGTGCGAACTCTTTAACCAACTCTTGGTCTAGGGGCCTTCCTGGTGGAATGCCTCCAAATAATAGAACATCATGGGTCAGAGTCAACTGCATAACTGCGTGGACTGATGTGTCCTTGCTCCCACTGCGCAAATCAGGCTCTATCTTATGTGCAGAGGCTATCTAAGGTGGATAAGTGTGCATGCCCCTAATCATCTGATGCTTACCACTCTTCTTATCTACCCATTCTATCTGCAAAGTCTCCCAATCTTTGGTGACTTTCCCCAATGTAATCAACCACTGCACACCCAATGTCACATTGGTGTCAGGAATGTCGACCACAAAGAAGTGATCAGTCAAAGTATATGTCCCTAAGGTTACTGACAATGTCGAAACATACTTCATACACTGCATGGTTCTAGGTCCTGGGACAAAAACTGAAAATCACTCAAAATCATCAGTGGGTATTGCTCTCCTCTGTACTAACGTTGTGGGTAGCCCCACTATCAATCAACGCTGATACTCTCTGATCCTGAATTGTACCTCGGACTCTCAAGGTCAGATACTTGGGTACTCCCCACAAAGATGCAAGGGCCCCTCCAACTGGAGCAAATGCCCCATTCCCACCTCTTGGTGGTGGTGGATCTTCCTCTGCTATCACAACGTTGTTATCCCCTTCTAGATCCTCTTCTTCCTCCTCCTCACTATCAGAGAATACCTCTATATAGTGTGCCTTTCCTGTTGCACAACGATGCCTTGGTGCCCATGGTTCTTGGCATGTGAAGCAAAGCTTCCTTCTCCTCAAGACTCTTCAGACATCATCACTAAGAGGCCCTTTGTTCTGGTTCTCCTTTGAAGGAAGAACCTTCACATCTTTCCCTTTTGACTGAAAGGGTGGCCTTTGCTGAAATGGAGCTTTTGCCCTTGGCAAACCATCCTGTAAATCTCTAGCCCTCTCAAGAGCATCTTGAAGAGTAGTTGGTTTAGTCCATTTGACCAACCCATGCAGAGGCTCTGCTAGCCCATCAATGAACATATAAACCCTCCTAGCTGCAGATAAATCTGGAACCATGACAGAAAGTTTTAGAAATTCAGAGATATAGGTCTCTGGATTACCTGACTGCTTGAGCTTGGCTAGCTCAATAAAAGGTGCCTCTGGGTCTCTTCAATCAAACCTCTCTACTAACCTCCGGGTGAACTCTGAATATGCAGTCACATTGGCATGCCCCAATGTAGAAAGACCATGAAACCACCAATCATGTGCTTCACCTTCAAGGTGCAGCACTGCTATTTTGATGGATAATCTCCGGTACTTGGTACAGCTGGAAGTAGATGTCTAGCTTCTCCATCGAAGACTTCGCTGTGCACTTGGATGACCTATCAAAAGCGAGCAAAAAGAATCTACCCATGGTCCGTTGTAGATCATTGTTCTGTATGAACCCTCCACTTCTATTGTTAAGTCGAGGTCTCCTGTTGTCCTTGATCTGACAAAACTCCTGAAAGTTTAGATTATCATTGAATCTCTGAGATTGAGAATCATACTCTAGAAAATAATCTTCAAGAGTTTCTTGTTCTTGGGGTCCTCCACCTCCATTTCCCAATTATAGGAATGTAGGCATAGTGGAGCGTTGGTTAACTTGCTGCTTCACTGGTTGATCATACTAGTGATGTGAAATGTCAAAGCTTTCTCCATGTAGAAACCCTCTAGGGGATTCTTTGTGATTCTCCATCCTCATCTCCTTGATTTCTTGGGCAATATCCTGCATGGTTTGAAGAAGAAGCTTGGGAAACTCCTTTTCATCCATCTCTCCTGATATTGGAGTTTTGCCTTTGTCTCCTTTGGGGTCTATATAATCATACCCCCGATTTCTATTAAGATACCGCTTTCCCCTTTCTGTGATAGGATCTTCTTCTTCTGATGACATAGCTGTTATGCTACACAGGCTGAGCCAAGATTATGCTCCGATACCACTATAATATTCCAAATTAGGAAGAACAAGAATATAGCACATAAAAGTGGAAAATGCAATGAAATATCAACACATCAAATGAGAGTAGATCATGACGCCATTATATTAGACATTATAGAAAAAAATGTGTACAAAATCTTGAGGAAAAAGATACTCAAGCTAGGAAAAACAAGCCTCTAAGAACCCAGTACATGAAACATGAAGAACAATTGCTATATAAGAATGCCGGAGGTTAAGACAACGTAGTTTTTGCAGGGGGTAACTGCTGCTGTAGATGAAAGTACATGGATCTGATGATATAATGCTTAGAGAATGCCAGGATCAGAGATCTAGGCCTTCTAGCATAATCCCAAGACAACCTAGAAAGGGTTTCCGGAAATACACCAAATACAAAAATGCCAAAATGCAGCCCTAGGGCTGAATAACACTCTGCAACTAGATCACTGATAGGAGGTGGCTGATCTGATATAGAAATGGCTGATACTCCTCCAATAGATCTCCCGAATGAAGGGTTGCTCCCCTCATTGGAAATTCAACTCACAAGCTGGGGCACTAAGCCCTCCACTACAACTGCCCTGCAAAATAACGCAGTTTCTTAAGGAGACTGCGTTGTAGATGATGGCAGAAACTTGGCCTGATACCAGATGACAAAATAATGCTCAAGGACCCTTCTTGCTAGCCTCTCGGATGAAGGGATGCTCCCCTCACTGGAAAACAAGCTCAAAACCTAGATCTATCAATCCTCCACTGCTACTGCCCTGCAAAACAACACAATCCTGAAGGAGACTGTGCTGTGGAAAATGGCTGAAGCTTGGCCTGATGCCGGATGGTGGAATTGCAGCTCAATGAACCTCTCTTGAGTGGGCACTCGAAGTCTCCCGAGGATGAGGGTGGGATTTCCGCTCGAAAACACCCTTGTGCTAAACAGCACAACAGACTCTGCTAAACAGCCGAAGTGTGCAGAATGTCATAAAAGACCAAAACATAAACAATAATTAGAATGCCTTCTATGTTTGCCATCCCCTTCCTTATATGCTTTGTGAGCCTCCTCACCCTTGGTCCCACTCATTAAAGATGCTACTCTCATGGAGACTTCCTCCCACTAACACTGTGTTGTCCCTCAATAACTCTCCACTACCTCCATACTAGCGCTATTGATTTCGTCAAACTTGACTCCATCCACATGCTTCAACCTCTATTCACATCTAAGAGTGCTTTATTTAGCTGATAAGATGATCCACATTCACACTATAAGTGGTTTTATTCCTATTAAGGAGATTTATGAGTCTCCCTACCCTTTTATTCACCTATCTAAATGACAAAAGCATAAATTAATATTCCAACTAGCTGAAAGCTAATTAGGAATATTACACATTTTGACTAGGTCAAAACAAAATAAAAATAAAAATAAAAATATAATATAATATAATATACAAAATTAATAATTATAATTATAAATAACAATTAAACCAACCTATATCCATGTTAGCTCCAGATCCTACCAAGCGTTGAGACGGGTCAAATCTCTTGAGATACAAACCTCTTTTAAAGTGAAAAGAGATTTGATCCCTATTGGTGCTTGGTAGATCCGGAGTTAAGATGGATCTAGGATGGTTTACATAAATAATTATCTCAAAATTAGATTACATATAAATTTTGTATTGTACTAAAGTATATCTTACTTTAGTTACAATGTTTAAAGCCAAAATAAATGGGATGAAATTGTGAGAATCTCAAACTTGTATATTGAGGTAAAAAATTGCATGTACATTATATCTGTTAGTTTTTGGTAGCAGTGGGCAGGTGTTCTAGTGTCTATGGTATCTATGAGGCCAAGGAACAAATTTTCTCCAATACCCAAAAGAGGTTTCACAAAAAACATCTCAATTATATTAATTCACCAATTATTACTTATTTTCTAAGTCTAAATTAGGAAAACTGGTTAATTAAATTAGATTAATTGAGGAAAATTGATTTTTCTCTAGAAACTTCCGAAAAAGTCATTTGATGGAGTCAAGATGATCTTAGCTATCGATTGACATTAGATTATGGTTGTTGGTTGCTCAATGAGAGACTATAAGAGCAACTTGATAGGGTTTGGAGAGACACACTCAAGCAGTTCGACTTACCTAGTTGCAGTGATTAGCAAGGGCATAGTTGAACTAGAGGGAGACACCAACAACAAGGGTTTCAATAGAGAATTTGGGAGAATATTTATGGAGGAGATTTCCATAGTGATTTCCAGTATTCTCAGAGTCAAAGAAAGGCCAAATTTATTCTGCAGAAAGAGGGCCAAGCAAGTAGAGCGGATAGCTAGTTTACCCAGTTCGAGTTGCTGGAGTAGTAATCCCAATTCCAGTTGCTGGAATAATTACCAAAGGTTGTGCAAAGCAGCTTCAATGGACAACAGGAGGTAGTATATTTGCTGGAACAAATTTCTGGAAGCATTTTCAGTTGCCAGTGCGAATTGCAGGATCCATAGTGAGTTGCAGGAAGGAGCTATGACTTTGCTAAGGGAGGCTTAGTTGGTTTTAGTAGAGGAAACTTAGTGTTTCCAGGTCGATTTGCTAGTTGGATAAGCAAAATAATATTTGCAGGAGATTTACCAGTGAAACGAAAGCAGTTGATGTACTCTCAAATTGTTGAATATTTATTAATAATATAACTGTCACATGCAGATTGGTTTTCCCCACATTTGGGTTTTTCCAAGGACTATTGTCCACGCAGTTTGGACGACTCACTTGGAGCTGTAGTCAGAGCCTGAATTTGCCTGTGGGGTGAGGAAAATTCCTCCCTAGATTTTTGCCAGTATTTTTCTCTGTAGGATTGCCAGATTTCGGCATCTAGATTGTACTCAAAATTTCACATTGCTGCATAATAATAAAATCCCTCAACTGCTGCACCAATTTTCCGAAGTTCAGTTTTTTCGAGGACTTTTGTCCAAAAATAATTGTGTTAATTTGTATGTGTAAAAGCTAGATTTTTCTCAGTTTCCACCGCTATTTTTTTCCGCAGTTTATTTGTGAAGGTTGCAGTGTGATTAATTTGATATTTGCCACACCAAATAAATTTTTAAATTAATTAACAATTAGAAGAATTAATTCCAATTGCTGCAATAGGATTTCAGTATTGAAATTTTCACATGATCTAGTTCGCTTTTGGTTTGACACATGGGGCATCACTAAGACCTTCATTATATGGTGAGGAAAATTTTCCTGTTGTTACTCAGCATTAGGATTAGCTTTGGATGAGAAGGCTTTGACATCACGGAGATGCTTGGGCAGGATGTGTTTGGTCTTTACAAATATCTTTCCACCAGGTTCCAGGAGAGGAGGATATGGTAGGCGCATGTTGGGCACTCAATTATAGTCAGAGTGGCGCAACATCAACATGGTGGCATTCTTTTGAGACTAGTATGAGACCTCGACATTGCAGGACTTGGCAATTCAGTTACCCTTAGGGTTGAGTTATTTTTTGCAAGAGGAGATTGGGAAGACCTTCCATTGGGTGTTAGATTTACAGAGAGCACTTCGATCTCTAGTGATCTGCAGATAGCATGAGGCACTTCACCAATATGGCAGGATGATCAATAGGAGGAGATCATAGAGAGGTCAGGCGCACAAGGCTTCATCTCTATGGGGGTTGGATTGCATCTTCAAGAGTCTACTCTAGTGCATAAGATTGGTTTTTCAGCAGGGAAACTTCTCGAGAGCTGATCAGGATTCCACGTGATCAGGGAACTCTACTTACGGGTGATATGCAAAGTGTTTTGGGTGATTTGTCTTGTGGGGCAAGGAGTGCTCCACATTGAGTAGGGTGACTTGGGATCCTGGTATCGAGGGGTCCATTTACGACAGGTTAGAGTGACTTGGTGGCACATTTGGGACGCTGGTATTGTTTAGAGTGACAATTTGGGTCAGCAAAGTGGGGGAGCAATTGTTCGGCATCGCTTGAGGAAAATCAATTTTTAGCGGGGAGGATTGTAATATTCTCAATTTTGTGACCATGGGAATTTTTCCCAATTTTAATAATATTAATAAGAAGGGGGAAAATATTATTTTGGAGAAAGGTGGAATGTATTATTTTATTGGAGATTGGTGAAAAATTAATATTTTACTAAAATGGAGGAAAAAGTCACTTAGTGGAAAATGGCCCCCACCAATAAAATAATAATTAAAAAAAAAAGAGTCTAGAAGCATGCGGAGGAATTGTAAAAGAAGGATGAAATCATTTTTTGATGATCTTTTGACGATTACACTTCATATTTCATCTTCTCTTGGAGCAGTTTATCACAAGGTCCGGAGTGTTGTTTAGCACCAAGTATTCCAAGTGGAATTCCATTCTCATTTCAAAGAACTTCGAGTGTGTCCCTAGTGAGGTAATTTGAGAGTCCAATTCAGGGCTTCCATCGAGCTTCATTGCAGGTGTTTTCCTAAATGTGCCTATTTCCTGGGCGCAGAAGGATTTTTGGAGCATTATTTGTAGTAGCAATAGTGGGTTAGAGGATCCAGGTCTTTGTAGAGGGACTGTCCCTCATTGGAGATGGAGTTTGGTGGCATTTTATAGGGCAGAGATTGAGGAGATGTTTTAGGCTGAGTTTATCTATTTCTGGCTGTGTGCAGAGGCCATTGGACTGCGATTGCGTAGGAGTTGGAGGAAGCAAAGATTGGGGGAGTTAGGGACTGAAGGAAGGAGTCATTTTTGAAGGATAATTTTGCAGGAGTCTTGGAGATATTTCAGTGAGGGATTTGGGCTTCATGTAGCAAAGATTTTCCTTTAGTGCGCAAAACTAGCCACTCTGGGAAATTCACACTTTTTGGGGTTTTTGGGTCAGCAAGAATCAACCCGATATTTCTCTGAGTATTTTCGGCTATTTGGAGAGGCCATAGCTGATGTTTCAGAATTTTCTGAGAAATATATAGGGTAGAAATCAAGTAGGGTTTATTGATAGCCAGAGAGTCATTTGCACTATTTTGGAGGGCTTCATCATTTGGATTCAGCCTAAACCATTTATGTGTTTTTCTGGGTTTTGGGAGATGAGTTTAGAGCTGAAATTTCAAAGCATTCCGAACATTATTTTGAGAAAAATGTCAAGTTCCATTTGACATCTTGTAGTTGATTTTCTAGGAAGTGTGCATTATCAGTTTGGAGACATTTTAGCAGTTGGGTCAACGAGATTTCACATGGGGTTTCCCTTGCTTGCATAAAAGCCTAAAATTCCATTGTTCTAACTCATTATGTACCCAAATTTCCATTGATTAATCAAATGGCTCAGTTATTCTCTTGATTTTCTCTGGTAATCTGATTTGGATGCTTGCTGTTTAATTTCAATTGCTATTTGTAGTTCCTTAAGGATATTTTTGTAACTGCACATGATTTGTAAGGTAATATTTCTAGGGCGTTGACAATTCATGTAGGTCTACAATCCCATGATTGAGATCTTCAATACTTCAGCATTAGTTCTTCCTTTTCTACAATGTTAGATCATAAAAAATCACTAAGATATCAGTCCAAAACGATACATCAGCTCAACTCCTTTCAAAGTTCACAAAGAACAATTAACATGTCTTCGTACTGAAAATATCTCTTCAGGTCACATCATCTCGCTTTGATTACGAGACAAGGTATGCTTCATTGATCCTTGTGAGACTTTGATCAAATCATAAGAGGGTTTCATATCAATTAACTAGAGGCTTTTCTGAGGGTATTAGTTTGGTCTTTTATCATTAGTCTTGAGCTTTCAACCTTTCTAAGGTTTATCTAGAGATATTTTGATGAGAGGAATTTCGTCCTTTTCAGAAACCTTCGTATCTTTCAATCCGGGATGATTTGATTACTTCAACTGACCTTAAACCAAGGGTTCAAACCCTCTGAGATAACTTCTCAAGGCTTCCTCAGAAGGTTTCAACCTTTTTCAAGATCTAAGACATTCAACCTACTAAGAGTCACGATTTATTGAGATTCAGTTATGAGCTTTGAGGTATCCCTCAGCTATTAAAATATATTGAGTTCATTCGACCTAATACCAATTGAAACCCTTATTCAAATGTGATTTCGGACTTGACATCCTTGTAAACAAGATAAGAGACTAATTGAATCACAAGAACATATCAAATAAAAATTGTAGGAAAGATTCTTCCATTTACTTAGGTATTTTGAATATTTTGACGGCATGCATGAGATTTCTTTGTCTTCAATGTCGTGACAAAGGTTTTCTTTTAGTACTTAATGGACTTCAGATTCCTTGAGATAGGATCCTCCTGCAATTTTTTCGAACCTTTGAGGCTATGATCGAGATTCTTGGATCTTCTTAGCTCTTGAGGTTTTTTGAGACCTTTGGTTCATTAAGACAGCCATAATTTTATTTCTTGTTGGAAAGGATGTGAAATTTTCCTTGAAATGCAACAACTGGAATTAATTCTTCTAACTGATTAAATTATGTAGTTTATTTTATTACGACAAAATAATGAATTAATCACAGTGCAATTTCTTCACAATAAAAACGTTGCGGAAAACAAAATGTTGGAAATTGAGAAATATAAAGCACACACAAAAAATGGCACCATTATTTTTGGACAATTGTCCCCGCAAAAACCCAATGTGGGAAAACTGGTGCAACAAATGAAGGTTTAATGTCATGCAACAGTGAAATTATGAGTATAAACTGGATAACCAAAATTAGTAATCCTCTAGTGAGACAAATTTTATCTCACCTGACACTGTTCTAGCTCCACAACTGGCACAAACTGGGCTGCTTGAAACCCCTGCATCAACCTCTGCACTGCTCGAAACCGCTGCATCAACCTCTGCATTGCTTTTGCGCAACCCAAACTCGCACTTACTGGAAGCTGCTCTGATCAAGACGCCCAACCCAACTCAGCCTCTGGGAATGACTCACTAGCCCTTCCATAGTTTCTCCTGACCTCGAACAACTGAATCGACCCTCACTCCATCTGAATCAAACTCCTCCTTTGAAGTTGCCTGTGCAGTCCTTGCGTAGCTTGACTGAGGAAAACTTGGCCCTCCTGTAATAGACTCTCAGGAACTGGAATCTCTTACAGAATCACTGTCTCTGCTCCTCATTGACTCTGCTTTCATTCTGGCTCGAACTTCTCTTCCTTGCTCAGTTGTTGTTGCTGGATAACTTGATCTGCCAAGGAAAATCGATTTCAAGTGTGTCTAGCTCCAACCCCATCGAACTCCTCTTATAATCTCTCGTTGGCGAGCCAACGACCATGATTAAGTCCTCATCTACAACTAAGATCATCTTTAAGCTGATCCATGTGAGTTTCTAGAGAAATCTCGCCTTTAACAATTAATTCGCATTAATTAATCACTGTTGATTTTGTAGCATTGGAAAGTGTTCCAAGTCTCATATTTTGGGAAGAAGCTTGGAGATCAGTATTCCAGAGAACCCAGAAATTGTTTGTGGAAATTCCACTCGAATCACGCTTTATTAAATTAATTAATTATTTTAAAGTGATCCCTATAAGTCTAAACTTAGGGAAATTAAATAATTAAAGGGTATTAATAAAGAAAAGTGTGAATCTTCTAGAAAATGAAGATCAAGTCATCCTTTAATCTGAGCCATTGATTAAGGATATAATATGGGCCGTTGATTCATCAACGAGAAGACTATAAGAGAAGGCTTGAGGGTCATTTGGAAAGCAAGCCGGGTACACTCTCAGTACCCGAAGGAAATCGATTTTGAAGTAAGAGGAGGCAATGTTGAGCAATAGCATTGACCCTCCACGCAGAGTGACGAAGTCCAACGCAGTGACTGCGCAGAGGGGCCAGACAGAGTCACATAGAGGGAGGAGGACTGCCTACCGTGTGTCGAGAATTTTCCGGAATGCTCGGGGAATTCATCCCAAGTGTATGCTAAATAATCTGCTTGTCATATTATATGTAAAAGAACTTTCACTGCTGAAGAATAATATAAACCCTCATCTGCTGCACCAGTTTTCCCACATTAGGATTTTCCGGGGACAATTGTCCAAAAATAATTGTGTTTATGTGGTTGTTTCTATTGTGTTATATGTGTTCTATTTGTTCTTCTGCTTTTGATTACAGTGAATACTACAGTTGTATTTATTTCAATATTTATTGAAGCATCTGTGAATAACTTAGCATAAATAAGTAGGCGAAATAAATCAATCACTGCAGTAGGATTTTCAGATTGAAAATTTCACATGGTATCAGAGAAAAAGGCAAAAGACAGAAAAGGAGGTTCTGCAATGAAATCAAGAGCCGACATAGATGCAGCAGGAGCTCGAGACAATTCACGCAGTCCTCCAAAACACATGGAGAAACATAGGCATCATGACATCTCAGTTCTGGCATCCAGACTAGAAGAGGATCCCCTCCAGGTGTTTGGTATGTTGACAGTAGAGCATCTGCTCACATGACGGGAGTTCGAGAATGCTTCTCGAGCTACCAAGAAGAGTAGATGAATTTTCAAATCATGATGGGAAACAAGGCCAAGTGTACCCTCGTTGGAAGAGGGACCATAATATTTAACACAGAAGTTGGTAACAAGCTTCGAGCTACAAATGTACTGCATGTACCAGGTTTGGGGATGAACTTACTCTCGGTGTCTCAGCTTCAGAATAAGGGTTATGATGTATACTTTATTGGAAGTAAGGTTTATGTCAAACATCCTAGCTGGAAAAGGAAGGCACAAATTGGAGTAAGGAACCATCAATTGTATAAGCTACAACTCAAGTCCCCAATGGCACTAATCGGCAGTACAGATGAAAGAGACCTGAATGAATTATGGCATAGAAGAATGGGGCATTTACATCATGGAGCCTTGAATATCCTCAAGAAGACTGTCATGGGTGCTCCAAAACTCAACGCAAGGAAAGACGATGTCTACAGGGGGTGCGTATCACGGAAGTATTCCAAGACAACATTTCCAAGAAGCAACAGTAGGGCCAAGAGTGTTTTGGAGTTGATACACTCAGACATCTGCGGACAAATTTCCACGACTGCTCTTAGTGGTGAAAAGTACTTTGCTACCTTTATTAATGACTCTTGAGAGTGTGTTCAGTGGTAGCAAGCCCGAGGTGAGCCACTTCAGGATATTTGGCAGTATAGCATATTGCCACATACCTGATGAGAAGAGGAAGAAATTGGATTAGATTGTAGAGAAGGGCTATCTTGTGGGATATAGTGAAAATGCGAAGGCATATCGCATCCATATTCCAGAAAATAGGAAGATCGTAGTAAGGCGGGACGTAAAATTCATGGAGGAGAGAGCCTTTAGGAGATCCCGGGAAATGGCTACAGATACGCAGGTTGAGGAGGATCCGCTATGTTGAGATTTTGTGTATTGGGGTAGCACCAGATGTGTTCTAGCTCCCAAAATTTGTGGAGGGACTAGAGTACACATGATCTACAAGACCCATAAAGGGATTTGGGAAATTTCATCTGGTTTGGGAGATATTTAATTAATTAATTATTTTAATGTATTTCCTAAGTCTAAACTTAGGAAAATTAAATAATTAAAGTTAATTAAATTAAATATGTGATGAAATTGTCTTAAGTCACATGGATCAAGCTTTCTTTTAATCTTAGCCATAGATTCAAGATCTGATCACGACCATTGGTTTCCCAACGAGAAAAGTATAAAGGAAAGGCTTGGGGTCATTTGTACAGACACAAAAGAGGCAGAGCACTGAAACTAAGCTGAGATTCTAGGGCAAGGTTTGCTAAGAATTCTCAAAAGTGTTTCAGTTGCAGAGAGGGGAGTTTAGGCAAAGGGGATGGTCTGATCCCAGTGTCTAGAATCAGTAAGAGGTAGAGAGCAACTTCCAGAGGCACCACAGAGAAGCAGGAGCAATAACAGTAGAGAGGGCAACAATTGCGCAGCGCAGGGCCAGCGTCAACTACGCAGGTGCTACGTAGTTTCTCTCGAGGTTGCATTAGGCAGCAGGAGACCTTCAAGGGTTACACAGAGACCCTCCAGTGCAGTGTAGGGTCTGCGTCACCCATTCTAGGGTTACGCAGCCCTCTCCAAGCCAGCGTAGAGGGATGCAGAGGCTGACGTAGGGGCTTTAGGGGCAGCGCTAGGGTTTCTAGGGCCAAGATCTGGGTGAGTCCTGTAAATCCCATTTGAGGGTGTGGATTAGTCAATATTTTGGCTTCAGAACAGTAGGTGAGCTGCAGATCTATATTTTCTCTGTCGGGTTTTCCAGATCTGGAACCCAAATTTGTTATATTCAGAAAACTCTTAATAATAAAACCCTCCAGTAGCCAGCAGACCGGTTTTCTCGCAATGGGTTTTTCCGGGGACTATTGTCCATAAAATCCTTGTGTCACTTTGTCTATGTGTGCATGTATTTTTTCTAGATCTGAATCGGTGAAAGTCTGTTATGTGTTTGCTTCGATGTTAATTTGAATTTTCAGCTTAATAGCTTAATTAAGTAGGAGAAGCATCACCAGATCTAATAGTAGATTTATTCATTATTAACATTCATAATTTTTCACATGATAGTACAACCATAACGGCCTACAGAGGACTGCTCGAGTGCCTCCCCACAGCACGAGGATTTCGAGGAAGGTTCTCCCAAAGAAGAGCAAGCAATAGAGTAGGTAAATCCACCCACCACCAATGGAAGAATGAGCAGAGAGCTCCAACAGACTCTGAGGGATGTAGAGGAATTTGTTGGAGCCCCTAGATATGAGAAGAGGGAACGCAGGCAACTTGACAGGTACCAGGCACTGGTATCACAGGGTCGGAGAACCCTCTAGTTTTTGGGAGGCAACTCAACATCAATTATGGGTAGATGCCATGGTGGAGGAGTACAACTCCATCATGAAAAATGATGTGTGGAAAGTAGTCCCCAAACTACAGAACAGATTGATTGTAGGATCAAGGTGGATCTACAAGATCAAGTATGCTGCAGATGAAATCATAGAGATGTTCAAGGCCAGATTCGTGGGCAAGGGGTATGCACAGAAGGAAGGGATTCATTATGAAGAAACCTTCACCCCTGTAGCTCTATACACTTCAATCAGATCCGTCATCTCCCTTGCAGCGCAGATGGGATGGGAGATTCACCAGATGGATGTCAAGATAGCATTCCTGAATGAGGTGATAAAAGAGGAAGTGTACATAGAACATCCAGACGGCTTTGAGACACATGAGCAAAAGACTCATGTATGTAAGCTTAAGAAAGCCTTGTACAGACTAAAGCAAGCCCCCAAAGCATGGTATGGTCGAATTGATAGCTACCTGCAGAAGATGGGATTTGTCAAGAGTGACACAGATCCCAACCTCTACTATCTGAGAGTAGGGGATGAGCCACTAATTCTGGTATTATATGTAGATGATATGTTCTTGACTAAATCATCTAAGCTCATCAAAGATTGCAAGGAGAATCTAGCTGCCGAATTCAACATGAAGGATCTAGGGCAGATGCACTATTTTCTTGGTTTGGAGGTCTAGCAGCAGAAAGGAGAAATCTTCCTTGGGCAAGGAAGATATACTACAGAGATCCTGAAGAGGTTTCAGATGGAAGACTGTAGACCCATGGCTACGCCAATGATTACAAACTAGAAGAAGATAGACACGTTCGAGGATGATGAGGTTGAGCCTACGTTGTATAGGCAACTCATAGGATCATTGATGTATCTGACCAACACTAGATCGAACATCTGTTATGCAGTGAATACCCTCAGCCAGTTCATGGTAGAACCAAGGAGGGCTCACTGGGCAGCAACCAAACATGTTCCCAGATATTTGAAGGGGACAATTGAGTATGGGTTGAAGTACACGAAAGGCAATGAAATCCAGTTGAGTGGGTTCATTGACGTAGATTGGGCTGGAAGCCTAGTGGATCGAAAAAGTACCAGTGGGTATTGTTTCAGTCTCGGATCAGGAATTACTTCCTGGTGCAATAGGAAGCAAAAATTCGTGGCACTGAGCTCAGCTGAGGCTGAATATATGGCAGCAAGCACAACTTTGTGCAAGGCCATATGGCTTTGTAAACTGCTCTTGAACTTGCTCAAGAAGAGGATGGAACCGACCATAATTTTGTGTGATAATCAGAGTTGCATCAACCTCTCTAAGAATCCTGTGTTTCATGACCAGTCGAAACACATTGACATTAGGTGCCACTTCATCAGAGACTATGTCCAACGAGGAGCTGTATACTTGAATACATTCCTACAGGAGAATAGGTGGCAGATATCCTCATAAAGGCTTTGGGTAAGTTTAAGTTTACTTACTTCAGGGAAAAGATGGGGATGGTCGAGAACCCTTTCCAGTAGAGGAATGGGTGGTCTTCAGATTCAGAGGGAGCTGCAGTACGGATGAGGCAGTGACAGAGGTGGTGTCACAGACAGCAGTACAGAGGGCAGCAACACAGAGATGAGGGGCAGTAGCCAAGACATCAACAACACAACAAATGCTTCAGGTCAGAGCAAATACAGTTGATACCTTGCTGAAACACTTTCCTTGCTAAGAGGGAGTGTTTATTTTGTAGCATTGGAAAGTGTTCCAAGTCTCATATTTTGGGAAGAGGCTTGGACATCAGTATTCTAGAGAACCCATAATTTGTTTGTAGAAATTCCACTCAGATCATGCTTTATTAAAATAATTAATTATTTTAAAGTGATCCCTAAGTCTAAACTTAGGGAAATTAAATAATTAAAGGGTATTAATAAAGCAGAGTGTGAATCTTCTAGAAAATGAAGATCAAGTCATCTTTGAATCTGAGCCATTGATTAAGGATATAATTTGGGTTGTTGATTCATCAACGAGAAGACTATAAGAGAAGGCTTGAGGGTCATTTGGAAAGCAAGCCAGGCACACTCTCAGTACTTGAAGGAAATCGATTCTAAAGTAAGAGAATTCGATTTCAGAGGGTGAAGTTGTAGAGGTTGGGTTGTAGAGATAGAAGGAGGAGGGTGAAGTCAGCAGTGACAGAAGAAGGAAGACTAAGAGGAGGAAGCGCTAAGCAGAAACACTGACCCTCCACGCAGAGTGACACAGTCCAGCGCAGTGACTACGCAGAGCGGCTACACGAAGTGACGTAGAGGGAGGAGGACTGCCTACTGTGTGTCAGGAATTTTCCGGAGTGCTCGGGAAATTCATCTTAGGTGTATGCTAAATAATTTGCTTGTCATATTATCTATAAAAGAACTTTCACTGCTAAAGAATAATATAAACCCACATCTGCTGCACCGGTTTTCCCACATTGGGTTTTTCCAGGGACAATTGTCCAAAAATAACTGTGTTCGTGTGGTTGTTTCTATTGTGTTATATGTGTTCTATTTGTTCTTCTTCTTTGATTAAAGTGAATGCTGCAACTATATTTATTTCAATATTTACTGAAGCATCTGTGAATAACTTATCATAAATAAGTAGGCGAAATAAATCAATCACTACAGTTGTATTTTCAAATTAAAAATTTCACAAACACTTCCTAAGTTAGATTTAGGAAAAATTTAATTATTGATTAATTAACTTAATTGAGCCATCTCTAGGTGTTTTGTCTTGGAACTTTTTATGGGTTATGGAATTCATGTGTTTCTAAGCCTCTCTGACCAAAGTCGAGACTAGAACACTTGTCCGATGCTACAAAATTAACACTCCCTCTTAGCGAGAAATGTGTTTTACCATACTCTCTGTCTCATAACATCTCTTTCCATACATGCTGCTAATGTCTAACAATTGCCACTACCCATCAAGCCACTGCGCAACTCTAATTCATCTACCACTTTGATTTGAACCATACCTGCATCTGCGTCACTGCTGACATTGCACTGTACACCCTGTACTATTGCCAACCCTACTCTGCTCTACAACTGAACTCATGTTGTTGATGCTACAACCACTGCAACTGAGAACAAAAAAAAAACTTTGAACCAACTGTGTCTTATGAACTGCAACTGTCTCTCGAGTCATTGACTGGTACTTGTCTCTGCATGCCCACAAAATTTGTTTGCACTGCAACTGCATTGTGCTCCTCAACATTTGATTGCAATTGGTACTGCACTTGTCGCTCAAGAACTAACTACGCCATTTGACACTAATCCAATTGCTACTAAATACTTTGGGCCCCTGTAGCGAGGGTAATAATCCATGAGGAAGAAACTATCCGATTCTCACCTCGATGGACTCTTCCCAAACCTCTGCAACTGTGTGAATTAGAGCTTGGTGTCTCCCCACCTCTCTCCTGGAGGTATAGCTACATATAGTGCAAATTCATCCTCCAACCTGGAAGACAAATTGTCAATCTTCATTGAAGCTGTCGCATGCTCCTACTTCTCCTTCTTATCCTTCTTCCTCTGAGGACATTGAGTACTGTAGTGACCGAACTCACAACATCTGAAACACTTGATCTTCGACAGCTCTTTTTTCTTCGTTTCTCCACCCTGTGAGAATTATCCCTGACTAGGACCTTTCTTTGCCTTCTGCTTCAATGCAAGGGCTACATTCTCCTCCTCCTTCACACTCTTTGATCCTCCACTATTGTTGCCGCTGATATTGCTCTCAACTAGAGCAAGCCTCATTTCTTCCTATGTGAAATCAACCCATAATCAATCCTGTTGCACCTATTTTGTCACAAGTCCAACAAACCGGTTGTACAAAATTTTTCAAAGTTCAGAATCAAAATCCAGCTATCTATCATGTCATTGCAAACCCAAATTCTGCAAGTTGTAATGTAAATGATGCTAGCATGACCGTGTAATTATGTAACAACCTAAGTAAGGCTGTGATTTTGGTGAAGAATTTCATCCTAGGAGGTTTTTTAAGCTCACTGATTACTTGTGTTTCTAAACACAACTAATTGGAAGAGTTTTTTCCCTCCAACTTAAATCCCAAAGCTAAGGTGAAATTTATTGTTGAAGTCTTAGGTGAGTCCTAGTGTTCTTAGTCGAGTTTGTTGTAAAAGTGATTTGGAAATAATTTAAGCTATTTGGCTAAATTATTTTATTACAAATCACTTGGTCCACTATATCATATTGTGTCGCAAAATTGGGTAATTATTTTGAGGGTCTATAACGAACGGGTATTCCCCCTTTGAGGATTGAATTTGTAAAATATTATGTAAAAAAAATTTTAGTGCATGGTTCCTCATACTTAGACACCATGGCTAAAATATTTGAGGGTGGAAAATTAATTAATCCCCTCATGAGTCAATTAATTAATTTTTTCTGGGAAAAATAAAATAAAATTCTAAGTCATAAATTTAACAAATTTAGAGTAAAAAATTAAATTTTAGAGAAATTAATTTCTTCAAGTGGAAAATGACCAAAAAATTCGTTGGTCAAAAAGAAGTTAATTTTTGGAGGTCCTCCACCAAGGCAAAAATGGTTTTTTTAAGAAAAATTAAGCCCTTGTACCTTGGTGGTTAAGTCAAAGCCAAAATTTTGAGGAAATTAATCCAAAAAATTAATTTTTGGATTAATAAAAAATGGGTTTTATGAGAAATTCGAAATTTCCTCAAAATAAATATTTTCGACGAGAGAGATTAAAAGGTGATCAAATATTTATCAACAGTTAAGATTATTTTGATGGGGATCAAGCTAACTAGCCATTATTTTCCACTTGGAGGATTTATCTATAAATTAAAAGCCATTTCCTTCTCAAGTCATGATGAAAGCTCTAACTCTGGTCTATGTCATTTTGTAACACTGGTGTTGCTCCACTGATCTGTTGGGAATGTTTGAAATATCATAATAAAAGACTTTGGGGTACAGTTCATGGTGTTCTTTATTTGATGATCTGTGGTATGTGTGGGTTATGTGCTTTCTTATATTGTGCTTAAATTTTTATAAGCTTGATTATTCATTAGATGGTGATAAGAACAATCTATTGGTAGATTTTGGGTCTATCATAGGTGATCTGATTCACGGTTTCACCATATGTTTAACAAGTTCGCTTGAAGAAATATATAGAGTTTGAATGTGCACTGACCCTTTGGCTCCAAGTTCACAGATGTTGGAGGAGAGCCGACCTTGTTTGGGCTCTGAATATTTTATATGGTTTTCTCACTTAGCTAAGGTTGTGCGCAATGCCATAACTTTCGAAAAGCATCTGATCTATTGTCACTATTCATCATTAAAAAATATTTTCTCAACAAATGTTTTATTTCACAAGCATTGCATATTTGTAAATATTTTGTAAAATTATTTTTCTAACACTTCTATTTTAAATCTTAACGCTTTTTAATTTTTGTATACTATATGGGGTCTTGGGGTTTTGGATATTTTTATTTTTTTTCATATTGGGTATTTGGGTTTCTATTCTAAATTTGTTTAAGGATTGAGGAAGAAATTGGCATTGGAGACCTCAGAAACTCTAGACGTCTTGGGGTTTCAGGTTATGTTTGCAGGGTGCTTATTTTCAAATCGGGGAAGAAACCCATTTTCTGAAGGCCCTAGCCCTTACCCAACATAAAAGGCTAGTGTTTGAGACCTATTTTGCAAGCATTAAGAATGCCATAAGCCCTACAAGGGTTGGATCTCATTGCAAACAAGAGATACTTCAAGGGATTGGTATTTTAGCTCTAACAATTTGTTTTGCAACGATTTTTGGGTTAACATTGTGTTTTTAGGTGGTCACCTTCATTAGAAGTCTTGCTAGCCATCTACAAGGCCCCAAGGCCTCTTGGTTTGCTCTTTAACCTTCTTATTTCACCTCTGTCCTAAAATTGAATTCTGAAGCAATTTATGACAACAGTATAATTAAGGCCTAAACACACTTTTTATAAGCCTAAGTTCATCAATAAATCAACTACGGCATTTATAATTAACATAAAGTTGAATTTGAGTGCATAGAAGTGATGTTTTGTGGACTGTTGGGTAATTTTTAAATTTGATATGTTTGCTACAACCACCTAAAAACACTTGCAGCAGTCATAAAGGTCTGATCTTTGGGTTTTGAGATAACATTTTGTGAGTGTAGGTGATTTCTCTCACATCTCCAAGCTTGGCATAGGCCATTAGGCCTTGGGGTTTGTTACTATTGCCTTCATCTCTCATTTTAATTGAGAGCATAATTTATATCAGATCTGGTATATTGATATAACAATGGCATAATCATCATAATAGAAGCCTAAAGAACCCACACGTTAAACTAATAACTCATACAAGGCATCAAGAATAAATTACAAGGGGTTGATCTATCAATTTTATTGTTTTATGTTGGCTGTCACATGATTTTCAAGGTCCAATTAAAATTGCAGAGGTCTGATCTGAAAGTTTCAGGTCTGATATAATTGTTACAGAAGTGTATTCAGGGCATAAAACACACATAAAATAAGCCTAAATTCATTAACAAGTCACTTAAGACATTGAAAATTAATCTTGTGATTAAATTGATTGCATATAAGTTATTTTTTGAGGACTGTTGGGAAATTTCTAGTACTGATATGTTTGCTACAACCATCTAAAATAAAATAACGGTGACATAGTAATTGAATTGCAAACATAATTGGGAAATCATTGGCATTGGTTGGGCTTGCATTTATTTTCATATCTTGTCACTTCGTGAGGGTTGTCATATAAATCAAGGTCTGATATATGCTGCATAGGCTCTGATATCAACATTGCAGTGGTGTCAAAAATTGTTGACAATCATCTAAATTCACTTGGCTTTTGTTCCTTACATCCTTGCTACTCATGTCATATGATAATCATAATTGTGATAAGAAATATTCTTGTGGTAATTTGGAAGAGTTGCTAATTATGTTTAAGCTCTCTATCTTGTGTATCTAATTGACACATTGGCAATCTATTGTTATTGGTCATTATCTAATTGGAATTATTATTTCATGAGCAATTGTCTTGATATTAACAATATCTTGGCACTCTATATCTTGTTTCATTGAGTATTCTATCTTTTAGTGAAGATTGTCGTTATATATTGATTAAGTACTTCATCGTTTCAAATTGAATATCGTTGTGATTTATCGCTAAGCACTTAAGACATTTAACAATATCACTAAAAGTAATCTTACATCTTGCATTTACATTCTAGGATCTGATTGCCCTAATTTACCTCCAAGCATAAGCATGGTTGATAGAGAGATAGGACCATCTTTCTCATCTAGCTTAAGGAGTCTAGAAACTCTTTAATGGTTAACACAATGACCTTAGAGTCGTTAGAGTCACAGTCTCTGCAATGCTGGAGGCACCGGGTGGTTGGAACAAAGGGGGAGGTATCGTTAATCAAACCCTTGTTTGCTTCTCGTTGGCTTCTATCACACAACCTACTCTAGAGACTAGTTCCAAAACACTTAAGAGGAAAGTTACATATACAATAGGAATCTAACTTAAAATCAACCAAGATTTTGCATTTCACCTAGCTTGTAGGATTTGCATTTCATCTAGGTTAGTGAAGCATCCAAGCAACGATCGTTCATTCGGTTATTTGGCATTTAATTGGTAATAAGCAAGAAGTTGACTCTGTTGACACCTAATCCTAAGGGATTGGGTGAGATTGTATTTTATTGTAATTTAGTAAATAAGGAAAGCCAAGAGACATTGGGAAGTGTATCCCAATAGTCTCACCTCCATGTATAAGTACACACACATCTCCATCTAATGCATATTCAGTTTTGCGAAGTTACCTCCTGGTCTGACATGGTATCAGAGCCAGTCCCTTTTTTTTGCATTCCTGCCTTTGGTGTAACTCCCTCATGTTCTTCATTTTTGCAGACTGTCATTGTGCATTCAATTTTTTACTACTCCTGATCCTGGCATTCAATTTCTTACTGCTCCTGGCATTCTGCAATTCTGGAATAATTCTGCATGTTTTTTGGCAAATTCTGCCTCATTTTTTTTCTGCACACCACTGTGCAATTTCAGCTCAAATTCTCAGCTCTACACATTTAATTTTTACTGTGCAAAATCCTTTTTTTACAGTTCCTCCCTCACGCACTCCCCCTTGCCTGCACTCATCGCACCTCACTCTCCATCACTCTCGACACTCCCCAACCCCTCTCCCATCCGCCTCACTCAACCCTGCCTCACCCCCCTCACATCTCTCCCCAACCGTTGCCCTTGGCCTTCCCTCACCCCCTTCACGTCTCCCCTCCCATCTGCCTGCTCGGCCCTCCCTGCCGTCTTCTCCCTCAGCCCTCACGTCCCTCACCACTCCCCCCCTCATGTCTCTTCCCCACCGCTCCTCACCGCCTCCCCCATCTGTCCCCTCCCATCTACCTGCTCAGCCCTCCCTCTCGTTTACTCCCTCACCGCTCCCCCCCTTACGTCTCTCACCCACCGCTCCCCACGCCCTCCCCCATCCATCCCCTCCCATCCGCCTGCTCAGCCCTCCCTCCCGTCTGCTCCCTCCTCCCTCTGCCGTCACCACACAACCCTATCAGCTCCTCCGCTCCCTCCCACACGGGCTCCCTCTCCGCTTCGCTCCCACTCCCCTCGTCCTCCTTCCCCGCTCCCCTAACCCCCACCTACCCACGACCCTCCCACTCTATGTCGGCCCTCCCATGGCCCGATTCTCTTCTCGACCTCTCCGCCGCCTTCCCTCCCTCTGTTTAATTTTTTTTTTAATTAATTTTCTTATTACAGCAAACACCTCCCTCAGAAAATGCCTCCCCTGGTAAAACCTTCCCCAAAAAACCTTTCCCTCAAAAAATACCACCCCTCTGTTTTTCCCCAATTTTTTTTTTATAGAAGATGAAAAAAAAAAAAAAAAAAAATTGCAGAATTTAAACCAAAATTGAGTTTTTACCGTGACAACAAAGTATTTTTTTCTTCAAAAGAATGCATTCTCTCATATCTATTATAGGAGTTGTTCTCTCTGGTAAGGAGAACTATCTTGAATGGTCTCGGAAAATCAAGCACACTCTCATTTTTAATGAGCTGTGGAGAGGAATTTGTGAAGGAGAAGGAGACCATCCACCAGCAAAGCCCACTTCAGATAAGGAGATCGCCATTTGGGAAAACAAGAACTGCAAGGCCTATGCCTTGATTGCAGCTTCCGTAAATGAAGAGGTGAGTCACCATATTACACCATTTTCAAATGCCTATGAAGCCTTGAGAAAGCTAAAAGAACTCTATGACTCACATTCAGAACTTGAAATTGTTCAATTAATGATTAAGTTGTTCAGTTTTGAATTGAAAAATGATGACCTTCTTGCTTTAGCTTCAAAAGTAAGATCTATCATGCATGACATTAAGAACACTGGTGTAGAAGTTGACATACCTCTCATAGCATATGTTAAGGCATTGTATCCCACTTACTCACATTATCTTAAGTCATTACAAGCAAGTGGAAACATCGTGAAAATCACCTTTGATTCCATTGAGAAAAAGTTTGCTGAAAGAGAGAAGGCTTTTGGAAAGATGACAACCCCTCTGTCTTCTGAAGAGGCTGTATGCTTTGCACATAGAGAAAAGAGTCATGCTTAAGATTCTTCCAGAGGAAGAGGTGGCCAAAGAGGAAGAGGAAGAAGAAATTTCAGAGGAAGGGGGGGCAAAAAAACTCAAACTAAAAAATCTGATCTTCATTGTATATGTTGCAATAAAGACTGGCATGATGCATCTACATGTAAGCTGCCTTGGGATAAAATTGAGCAGCAAAAAAATCAAGAAAAAGCTAAAACTCATGACAGAGACAAAGGTAAAGCACCTGAATCCACTCATTATGTTCTAGTACATTGTAACAATGCAGTAACTGAAGACTTGTTTGATGTTTTATTTACTTCTTGGAAAAATGATTTGTTGCTAGATTCAGGAGCAACATGTCACATGACATTTAGAAAAGATTTTTTTGAAGAATTTACTGACAAAGTTGATGGAGCAGTATACTTCGCAGATAAATCCAAACTCAAGCCATCAGGGCTTGGCACAATCAGGCTTAAGTTGCCTGGTCTTCCAGATCATCTTCTACATGAGGTTCTATACCTCCGTGAGTTGAGAAGAAACTTGTTGTCCTTGGTCCATATCCGCCAGCAAGGACACTCCATTCACATGTTTGATGGCAAGGTTGAGGTCAGAAAAGCATCAGATCGCTCACTTGTCATGGAGGGAATAGAAGAAGGAACACTCTTGAAGCTGCAAGGTTCCTCTGCTCATGCACAAAACTTTGCATTCAGTTCACATCATGATGAAGGTACATTCCCATCAAGTCTTTTATGGCATGGTAGATTTGGCCACTTAAACTATGACAGCCTTCGATTGTTGAAGAAAAATGGTGTTATTGGACTACCTACAATTCCTAGGAAACTTAAGCAATGTGATGCTTGTATTCTAGGAAAGCATAGCAAACAGCCATTTCATGATTCACATTCCAGAGCACATAGAAAACTTGAGCTTATTCATTCAGATTTATGTGGCCCTATGCCTGTTGCTTTTGCAAATGGAAATAAATATATGATGACATTTATTGATGATTACACCAGAATGTGTTGGGTTTACTTATTGAAGAACAAATCTAATGCTTTTCAAACATTCAAGAATTTTCATGCATGGATTGAAAATGATGCACAAACTCATATTCGTTCTTTGCGTATTGATAATGGAAAAGAATACACTTCAAACAAATTTGAAAATTATCTTCATCAACATGGGATCAAACATCAAACAACTGTGCCCTATAATCCCCAACAGAGCAATGTAGCTGCAAGAATGAACAGAACAATTTTAAATATGGTTCGCTCCATGATGTTTTTTAAGAATGTAAAATTGATGTTTTGGGCTGATGAAGTTCTATGTGTTGTATACATAAAGAATAGGTGTCCTTCAAATTCAATCAGAAACAAAACTCCTTATGAAATGTGGCATGGCCACATTCCTTCAGTAAAGCATTTCAGGGTCTTTGGTTCCACCTGTTATGCTTTGATACCCAAGGTACAAAGGAATAAACTTGGTGCTAGAAGTCGAAAATGTATCTTCTTGGGGTATTCCAATACCTCCAAAGGATATCATCTCTATGATGAAGTCAATAAGAAGTTTGTAGTAGAAAGAGATGTCATAATCCTTGAATCTTCCAAGATTGACAATGTTGTTGAACGACAACTTGATTGCTTGGATAGATTCACACATGCAAAGTCTTTTCAAGAATTTGATAATCAGATTCCACATCCTGAAGGGGGGATTCCTATACTGAATCAATCCGTGGAATCATTTTCCGAAGCATTCTCTCCCCCACATGAAGAACCAACCACGGATGACACCTTGAACGATGTGATTGACAGAATTGAGAGATTGAATCTGGATTCAATTCCAACTCAGTCAAATGAGCAGCCTGGGCTATCTCAGAAAGGTCCCCCAAAATGGCTGACAAAGACACTAGAAAACGTTTGTCCCGATGAGGTTGGAAAGACAGGAACAAGAAGTTCCACTAGACAAAACTAAGGTGACATAGATAATTTTGATTCACCTGTTGATATGGATATTGCTTATAATTGTGAATTGAATTTGTCTACAGATCATGAACCAACTTCCTTCAAAGAAGTCGCTTCTCCTGTTGAATGGAATGAAGGGATGCAAAAGGAGTATGATGCCTTGATAAAGAATGGCACTTGGAAGCTGGTTGATCCTCCTTTGGGAACCAAACCAATTGGCTATAAGTGGGTCTACAAGAACAAGTACAAAGTAGATGGCTCACTTGACAAGCACAAAGCCAGGCTTGTGGCAAAAGGTTTTGCACAGAAAGAAGGGGCCGATTATGAAGAAACTTTTGCCCCCACAACAAAATGGGCCACCATCCGGACACTCTTTGCCCTAGCAGCTCAGAAGGGATGGAAAGTCCATCAGATGGATGTAGAAACCGCCTTTTTGAATGGAGATCTAAAGGATAAAGTTTTTATGTCCCAGCCAGAAGGATTTGTTGTGAAGGGCCAAGAACACGAAGTATGCTAACTTATAAAATCCTTGTATGGCCTCAAGCAAGCACCACGAGCCTGGTATGAGAAATTAACTGAGCATCTTCTGAAACTTGACTTCAAACATTTTGATCTTGATGATGCAACTTTGTTTGTTAAGAAAGTTGGAAAAACAATTGTATATCTTGTGGTGTATGTAGATGATCTTTTGATGACAGGGAACAATGAGAGTTATATTACATCCATAAAGAAAGAATTGAAGAAAGGTTTTGAAATGACTGATTTGAGCTGTGTTCATTACTATCTGGGTATTGAAGTAACTCAACATCCTAAATTTATATTTCTTTCTCAAAAGAAGTACATTGGAGATCTTTTGAACAAGTTTGGCATGGATGAATGTGATCCCTTAACCACTCCAATGGAACAAAACTTGAAGCTCACATCCATTGAAGGGAAGGAATTCGAGGATGCAACGAAGTATAGACAACTTGTAGGAAGTCTTATCTACCTGACTACCACCAGACTAGACATCTCATTTGCTGTTGGAATCCTCTCCAGGTTTATGCAAAAACCTTGTGAAGGACATTGGTCTGCTGCAAAAAGAGATCTAAAGTACTTGAAGGGGACTTAAGACTTTGGACTCAAATATACACAGGTAGGCGATTTTAGCGTGATCGGATACTCTAATTCAGGCTTTGATGGGGACAAAGAAACTGGGGTGTCTACTTCAGGTTATACCATGAGTCTTGGATCAGGAGCTGTCTCATGGAGATCACGCAAACAGTCAGTTCTAGCAGATTCCACAACCGAGGCAGAATATGTGGCAACAGCTAAAAAAACAAAGGAAATTGTGTGCCTCAGGAAAATCCTAGAAGATTTGTAGATGAAACAAATTCATTCAACACCACTCATGATCGACAACAAATCTGCAATAAAGTTGGCCCAGAACCCGAAGTTCCATGATCGAACAAAGCACATCAATACAAAATACCATCTGATTCGACATTATGTTGAGGCCAAAACTATCCATCTACGTCATTGTTCCACAAATGAGCAGACCACAGACATCTTCACCAAAGCGCTTGGAAGAGAAAAGTTTGAAAAGTTCAGAACGATGCTTGGACTCACCAACATCCCTTCAGATTAAAGGGGGGAATTTTGACAACTAATCCTAAGGGATTGGGTGAGATTGTATTTTATTGTAATTTAGTAAATAAGGAAGGTCAAGAGACATTGGGAAGTGAATCCCAATAGTCTCACCTCCATGTATAAGTACACACACATCTCCATCTAATGCATATTCAGTTTTGCGGAATTACCTCCTGGTTTGACAGACTCCATAAGGCACTGGTCTCACATTCAAATATAATCTAATCTTTAAGTCTTGCTAAAATTAACCAAGTAGCTACGCCATTCACTCGTGTCTCCCAAACTCGTTGGTTGCCAACTTGTCTTTCATCTTCACATTTCCATAGGGACTACCCCCCATAGCTTGCTGTTGGGAGACAACTAGAACAGAGAGGTTGGGGATCAGAGTGACAACCCCCATCTTGAGTCGTTGCCGTAGTGCCTGTACCATCTAAGCGACAACATTTTTTGGCATCATTGTCGAGGACAAAAATTTCTATCCTTGGTTTTCACGACATCTTTTTATCATCTTCATCTTCTCATCCTTTCTTTCCTGTCAATTTGCATATCTTTTGGTTCCTATCCTCACCTTTAGCACCTGGACATTTGGGTTAGTTTCCTATTTGGTTGGCGACTCCACTTATTCCTCCATTTACAAAATCTTATACTAGAAAAAACCCTGGTAGCTTGGTTAACCCTGCTCTTGGAGATCGGTTATGCAAATTACATTCTAGTAAGCATTTAGTGTTTCTCAGACAGGAAGTCCTCCCTGATATCCATCTGCTTCTTGATTAACTTTTGGTGTTCTGCATTTTGGATTTTAGAGTTAGATTCATGTTCAAGTGGCAACTCCACTTCTTCCATTTTCTACAGGGATTTTTGCTAGAAGCCCTCTTCTTGTAGACTTCTTACTTATCTTGAACAAGGATATCCATTAGCTCTCAAGTGAGCAAGTCATCATGAATGACTTGCTCGCTCCTTGTAGTTTTACCAACATTTAGGATCATCCCCATGATATTCTAGGGAAAACCATTGATAATTTGCCTTCTTTTCAAGGCAATTGTGCAATTAATGCTAATGATCATCTCAAGAAATTTAATCTTTGTGTGGCTAAGTGGTGCAAACCATGCTAACTATAATCATGAAGACATTAAGATGTGACCATTTATCTTTTCCTTGGAAGATAACGCTATGGATTGGTTTCATGATTTTCCTAATGATTCTTTTGATTCTCTACAAGATATAATCAATGCCTTTATTAATGAATATGGAGATAAGAAGAATGGAAAGGATTTACTTCGCGCCATTTATAGTATTAAAAAGAATGAAGATGAGACTGTTAAAGAATTTAATAGGAGGTTCAATGGCATTGTAAGAGATTTATCTCAAGATTACAAACCTCCTGACAAGCTTTTGTTAGACCATTACATTGATGCACTTGACACTGACACTTCTTATGAGTTGATGCGCGGGAAACCCACTAATGTAAGGGATGCTCAGACTGTAGAAATTTCTGAATCTTAATTCTTATGCAGAAATTATTTCTATTAATCTGGTTAAGCTTCTCCTACTTATACAAGTTATCAACTGAATAAATTCAAGTTAACATCAAAGAAAAACACATAACAGATCTCTACCAATTCAGATCTAGAATAAGCACATGCACACATAGTGAAACAGTTATTTCTGGACAAATTGTCCCCGAAAAAACCCAATGTGGGAAAACCGGTCTCTGGCTACTGGAGGGCTCTATTATTAAGAATATTTCTGAATACACAACTCTGGGTTCTAGATCTGGAAAACCCTACAGAGAAAACTCTAGATCTGCAGCACTTCGCTGATCTAAGACCAACAATACTGACTGATCCACACCCTTAAATGAGATTTACAGAACTCAGCCAGATCTAGGCCTAGAACTCCAGATCTGCCTCTGAAAGACATTGTGTCAGCCTCTGAAGCCCTTGCTAGGCTCTGCATTAGCCTTGGATGGCCTCCAAATGGTCAGCGTTGTCACTGGAAGGGATTGCGTTACCCTAGACTAGGTGACGCAGTCACTACGCTGCCCCTAAGGGTCTCTGCTTCAGCTGGTGACTCTTCTAGATCTGCAATTGCTCCGATACCATGTAGAAAATTCTGAATCTTAATTCTTATGCAGAAATTATTTTTGTTAACTCGGTTAAGCTTCTCCTACTTATACAAGTTATCAACTGAATAAATTCAAGTTAACATCAAAGCAAAACACATAACAGATCTCTACCAATTCAGATCTAGAATAAGCACATGCACACATAGACAAAATGACATTTATTTCTGGACAAACTGTCCCCGGAAAAACCCAATGTGGGAAAACCGGTCTCTGGTTGCTGGAGGGCTCTATTATTAAGAATATTTCTGAATACACAACTCTAGGTTCCAAATCTGGAAAACCCTACAGAGAAAGCTCTAGATCTGCAACACCTGGCTGATCTAAGACCACAAACACTGGTTGATCCACACCCTCAAATGAGATTTATAGAACTCAGCCAGATCTAGGCCTAGAAACCCCAGATCTGCCTCTGAAAGACACTGCGTCAGCCTCTGAAGCCCTTGTTGGGCTCTGCGTCAGCCTTGGATGGCCTCCAAATGCTCAACGCTGTCATTGGAAGGGACTGCGTTACCCCAGACTGGGTGACGCAGTCACTACGCTGCCCCTAAGGGTCTCTGCGTAACCCCTGAAGAGTTTCCTGAAAATCACGCAGTCCTTGCTGCTGCTGCTGCTGCCGTCTGCTGTTGTTGTTGCTGCCTTCCTCTGAGCTGTCTTTCCTGATCTCTTCTCTGCTTCTTGTGTACTCTAGACCCCGGGATCAGATCATCCCCTTGGTCTAAATTCCCCTCTCTACAACTGAAACACTTGAGAATTCTTTGCAACCCCGCCCTAGAATCTCAGCTTAGCTTCAGTGCTCTGCTTTTGTGGGTCTTACAAATGACCCCAATCCTTTCCTTTATACTTTTCTCGTTGACAAATCAACGGCCAATATTAGATCTTTAATCAATGGCTAAGATTAAAAGAAAGCTTGATCCGTGTGACTTAAGATAATTTCATCACATGTTTAATTAAATTCACTTTAATTATTTTATTTTCCTAAGTTTTAACTTAGGAAATACATTAAAATAATTAATTAATTTAATATCTCCTAAACCAGATGAAATTTCCCAAATCTATTTCTAGGTCTTGTAGAACAGGTGAACTCTAGTCCTTCCTCAAAATTTGGGACCTAGAGCACAACTGATACTACCCCAAATACACAAAATCTCAACACTCCCTCTTAGCATCAAGGGTGTGCTCTAGCAATACATCACACTTATTTATTACATGATTTTGGGCATTGGTTCTGTGCTGCTGAAGCTTGGCCTCCTGCCATTCAACTCTGCACTGCTGCTACCATTCTGTACTATTGCCCATGACTCTGCCATTGCCACTGCAACCACTGTACTGCAGCTTCAGTTGTTGAGAGTAACAACTGAATCTCCTGCCCAATCTTTGACAGACAAGTCGGATGGGCTGCATCCTCATCACTGAAGCTCCATAGGCTACATATCTGTGTTGGCATCTAAAGAACGATGCACAACTACAGCTCTACTAGCGTAATCAGACTCCCTTTGCACTACTGAAGTCACATCAGCTCCTTGTGCTGAAATCTATCACGTTGCTGCTACATTGTGTTGTCCCTCTGAAGCTCTCTGCACTGTTGCAGCTCTGCACTGCGCTGTTCAAGTCACATCAGCCTCTGCGCTGCTACTGCTATGCTCTGCGCTGCTCCTTCCAGCCTCCAGATCTGCCTTTGCCTCTGCTTCATCTGTGATCTATGCACCCACTGCTCCACTTGTCCCGCTACTGTCTTAAGGCTGCCATAACTCGCTTGTTGATCCAAGAGATGAGTTGCTCAAGGATCCTGCCTTATATTCTGTAGATCCTCTACAGATCCATGTCACCTCACTTTCGTGGTTCATGAGTGCTCATGGCTACATCATCTCCAGACCCATCATCTGCCACTGCTGCTTTGGAAGAAGATGCTTTCTTTTCCTCCTTTTTTGGACAATGGATGGTAAAATGTCCCATTTCGCCACACTGGAAGCACTTGATCTTAAAAAGATCCTTCTTCTTCTTCGGCTGCTTCTTTGATGCCAAGGTTGTATCTTCCTCCTCTTCCTTCTTAACCTTGCTCAACGCAAGGCTGTGCTTCTTCTTGGTGAACCTTCGTAGTTCTTCTTGCCGTAGGATTAACCACAAGCTGTCCCAATCTGGGAGGTCCGCTATGCCCAAGATACTTTGGACAAAGGTTTCCCACTCATCCGTGACTGCATTGAGGGCAATCCTGACTATCACTTCTTCAAAATTTGGGACCTAGAGCACAATTGATGCTACCCCAAATACACAAAATCTCAACACAGACTTTAGCTGAGGAATTAGAAAAGGGCAAGAAAGCATTCGAGAAGTTTGGGATTCCAAATTTTAAAGAGGAAGAAACTAAGGAAAAGAAAAGTGATCTTGTTAAAGAACTTGCTTAAATCATTAAAAGTATGCAAGTTGAGCATAAAAATCAAGTCGTTGTCATGCGAAATCGCCTAATTAATATAGAGGAGTCTCAAGAGAATGAGCTGTAGAATAATAATGATCAATCTTGGCCATATTGCAGTCCTTGTGAAAGTTTTCATGTTGAATCTACTTGTGCTATTGCAAGAGGAATCCTGGGTAGTGGCATTGCAGGGACAAGTGGCCAAAATAACAATGTTATTGAAGAATCAAATTGCTTGCCTATAGAAGATTATGATAAGCATCGTGTTAAGTAATTAACTCAAATGATCAAAGACATGCAATCTAGTCAAGCAAGATTAATAGCATATCACACATGACAAATGAGTTCCATGGAGAACAGGTTACAGGCTATGGAAGTTACTTAGTATAATCAAAGCATAAGTTTTCAAAACACGATAAAGACCATGAAGGATGATCGCCTACAACAAATAAGAACAATGGAAGAAAGGAAATTACAGGTAATCAATGCCATGGAGGTTAACTGCTCTGACAAGATAAAGACCATGGAGCATAATCACACAAAAGAAATGAAGGCCTTGGAAGCTAAGCATTTCACTCTTCAAGACCAATTCATGAAGACAAAAATCAATCAAGAAAAATTAATAGGATGACATGCCAAGGAAATGAGTTCCATGCAGAGGAGGTTGGAAGAAATGGAAAATTACAAAAGTTGCAGCCTGATCCAGAACTTTCAACAAATCATAGTCTTTCCAACTAGCTAATCCAGGACCCATCTTGTTGCGACTCTCATGAGGTAGTCACATATCCCGTTTAGATGCAGAACGAAGGGAGACAGGTCACAAAAGTCTTGGGCATTCCATCCAACCATCTTCGACATCAGGAAAGCAGGTGTACTTTAACCAGATCATCACCAACATCACAGTCTGCCAAGAAGAACAAAGAAAGAAAAGAAACAAAGGAAAAAAAAGCACTAAGTTTCCACGGTCTGCCTCGTATGAAAGAAATGGGAACATAAAGAAGAAGAAGTTTGATGCATTTGATGGTCGGAAGCAACTCGATATTCAGATAATTCAAAGTCCTAGGATTTTCATAATTTAGCATGGCACATTAGAAAAACAACCCATAGACTTGCCATAAAGCCGGCAGATGCTCAGTATGCACTATGTTGAAGACATATGATGCCATAGGGCATCTTTGTATAATATCTCTAACCCTACTCCCTTTCATTTATGTCATTAGTTAATTTTATTTTTATGCACATATGTTATGTGTCTTTGCATTTTAGTTCGTTAGAGTAGATTTTTGCTATTCCAGCAGCTATTATATATATGCATGACGATTTTGATTATGAGCGGAAATCTATTTGATGGACTTCTGTTTTCTTGGATACAGGATTCTGGATTCTCACGTCACTTTGACGAAGCAACATGTCCCCATATGGAGCCAGACGTTGCACCTATTTTGTCACAAGTCCAAGGAAGAAGTTGTACAAAATTTTCAAAGTTCAGAATCATCATCCAACTATCTGTCATGTCATTATAAACCCAAATTCTGCAAGTTCTAATGCAAATGATTACCCGTGTTTCTAAACACGGCTAATCGGAAGAGTTTTTCCCATCCAGCTTAAATCCCAAAGCTAGAGCGAAATTTATTATCGAAGTCTTAGGTGAGTCCTAGTGTTCTTAGTCGAGTCTGTTGTAAAAGTGATTTGGGGATAATTTAAGTTATTTGGCTAAATTATTTTACTACAAATCACTTGGTTTACTAGATCATATTGTGTCAAAGAATTGGGTAACTATTTTGAAGGTCTATAACAAACGGGTATTCCCCCTTTTGTTGAAAAATCAATGCATATATATATTAGGATTTGATTCTTTGATCATGATAATTACTTGTGATTATGTTGGCTTCTTTTATTTCTTTATTATTTTATCTTTCATCGGGAAATTACTATATTATGTGTATGAAGATAAAAAACAAGAGACACAAGATATAGGCACTATGCCAGGGAAAAACCCCCTTTGAGGCGAAAACCCAGTCAAGATAATTCTTCCTTTCAATAATATTCTTTGAGACTCTTCACCCTAGACATGAGCCAAACTTTCCCTCCACACCAAGTCAACTTTCCAGATCTTCGACCTAGTAGCAGTAACTTCCAGTCTTCTAGCAGCTTCGCAGATTTGCAGCAACATCCAAACTTCAGAGACTTCGATCTCCCAAGAGAGACCACAAAATAGAAAGATTCCTTCACCAAAATTTCAATTTTCTCTCTCTTTCTCCTAGACCTAGCTCACACTTCTTTTGCTTCCTTCTTCAATTTCACACTTTTTTCCTTGTTGCAGTGAATTGCAGTGAATGAGTGAGCAAATGAATTCAACCTCCTTGCATTTATAGCCTTTTGATGGGTTCACATTCCTCCTTTTGAGGCCGACTTGATCTCCTTAAGGCCGACTTGATGTGGAGGGCTACTAGACCATCTTTGACTCAAAAACAAACCTAATTACATGATTCAAAAGCCCAAGGAGGGTCAATATAAATCTGTAATGACTAACCTAGAAGTCTAGAATTGGGACCTTATACTAAATATGACCCAAGCATGAAACTCGTGCTTTAATAAGTCATTTAATAATAAAAATAAATGTTGAAATGATAATATAAATTATTTTTCTTTAATTCTTTTGAAGAGTACAATAAATATAAATTATGAAGACTGAATCTAGTTACAATCTTCAACACCTATGAGGGTTGAATTTGTAAAATCTTATGTAAAAAAATATTTTAATGCATGGTCCCTCATACTTAGAGACCATGGCTAAAATATTTGAGGGTGGAAAATTAATTAATACCCTCATGAGTTAATTAATCAATTTTTCTGGCAAAAATAAAATTGAATTCTAAGCCAAAAAATTGATTAACTTAGAGTCAAAAAATAAATTTTAGAGATTAATTTCTCCAAGTGGAAAACAACCAAAAAATTTGTGGGTCAAAAAGAAGTTAATTTTTGGAGGTCCCCCACCAAGGCAAAAATGGATTTTTTAAGAAAAATTAAGCCCTTGGACCTTGGTGGTTAAGTCAAAGTCAAAATTTTGAGGAATGTAAACCTAATATTTATTTTCGGGTTAATAGAAAATGAGTTTTATGAAAATTCGAAATTTCCTCAAAAATAAATATTTTCGATGGCAAAGATTAAAGTATGATCAAATATTTATCAACGATCGAGATTATTTTGATGACAATCAAGCCAACTAGCTATTATTTTCCACTTGAAGGATTTATCTATAAATTAGAAACCATTTGCTTCTCAAGTCATGATGAAAGCTCTGGCTTTGGTCTATCTAATTTTGTAATGCTAGTGTTGCTCCACTGATCAACTGAGAACATTTGAAAAATCATAATAAAATACTTTGGGGTACAGTTCATGGTGTTTTTTACATGATGATCTATGGTATGTGCTGGTTATGTGCTTTCCTATATTGTGCTTAAATTTTTATAAGCTTGTTTATTCATTAGATGGTGATAAGAACATTCTATTGGTAGATTTTGAGTCTACCTTAGGTGATTTGATTCACCATATGTTTAACAAGTTTGCTTGAAGAAATACTTTATTTTTTTTTATTTGGTATTTTCTTTTCTATTCTAAATTTGTTTTAGGATTGAGGAAGAAATTACCATTGGAGACCTCAAAAACCTTAGACGTATAGGCTTTTCAAGCTATTTTTGCAGGTAGCTTATTTTCAAATCAGGGAAGAAACCCATTTTTTGAAGACCCTAGCCCTTACCCAACGAAAAAGACTAGTGTTTGGGACCTATTTTGCAAGCATTAAAAAGGCCATAAGCCCTACAAGGGTTGGATCTCATTGCAAACAAGGGTTTCTTTAAGGGTTTGGCATTTTATCTCTAACAAATTGTTTTGCAATGATTTTGGGGTTAACATTGTGTTTTCAGGTGGCCACCTTTATTGAAAGTCTTCCTAGCCATATACAAGGACCCAAGGCCTCTTGGTTTGCTCTCTAACCTTCTTATTTCACCTCTGTCCTAAAATTGAATTCTGAAGTAATTTATGACAGCAGTATAATTAAGGCCTAAACACACTTTTTATAAGCCTAAGTTCATCAATAAATCACCAAAGGCATTTATAATTAACCTAAAGCTGAATTTGAGTGCATAGAAGTGATTTTTTGTGGACAGTTGGGTAATTTTCAAATCTGATATGTTTGCTACAACCACCTAAAAACACTTGCAACAGTCATAAAGGTCCGATCTTTGGGTTTTAAGCTAAGATTTTGCGAGTGCAGGTGATTTCTATCACATCTCCAAACTTGGCATAGGCCATTAGGCCTTCGGGTTTGTTTCTATTGTCTTCATCTCTCATTATAGTTGACTGCATAATTTATATCAGATTTGATATATTGATATAATAGTGGCATAATCATCATAATACGAGCCTAAAGAACCCACTCATTAAGCTAATAACCCATACAAGGAATCAAAAATAAATTACACGGGTTTGATCTATCAATTTTATTGTTTTATGTTGGCACAGGGCTGTCATATAATTTTCAAGGTCTGATTTGAAATTGCAAAGGTCTAATCTGAAAGTTTCAGGTCTGATATAATTATTACATCAGTGTATTCAGGGCATAAAACACAACATAAAATAAGCCTAAATCATTAACAAGTCACTTAAGGCATTGAACAATAATCTTATGATTAAATTGATTGCATATAAATTATTTTTTGAGGACTTTTGGGCAATTTCCAGATCTGATATATTTACTACAACCATCTAAAATAAAATAACAGTGTCATAATAGTTGAATTGCAAGCATAATTGGGAAATGATTGGCATTGGTTGGGCTTGCATTTATTTGCATATCTTGTCACTTCTTGAGGGTTGTCATAAAAATCATAGGTCTGATATATGCTGCATAAGGTCTGATATAAATATTGCAGTGGTGTAAAAAATTGTTGACAGTCATCTAAATTCACTTGGCATTTGTTCCTTGCATCCTTGCTTCTCAAGTCAATTGATAATCATAATTGTGATAAGAAATATTCTTGTGGTAATTTGGAAGAATTGCTAGTTGTGTTTAACCTCTCTATCTTGTGTATCTGATTGAGACATTGAAACTCTATTGTTACTGGTCATTATCTAATTGGGATTATTATTTCATGAGCAATTGTCTTGATCTTAACAAAATCTTGGCGCTTTCTATCTTGTTTCATTGAGCATTCTCTCTTTTAGTGAAGATCGTCATTACATATAGATTAAGTAATTCATCGTTTCAAATCGAATATCGTTGTAATTTATCGCTAAGCAGTTATGACATTTAACAATATCACTAAAAGTAATCTTATATCTTGGATTTACATTCTAGGATTAGATTGCACTAATTTACCTCCAAGCATAAGCTTGGTTGATAGAGAGATAGGACTGCCTTTCTCATCTAGCTTGAGGAGTCCAGAAACTCTTTAGTAGTTACCATAGTGACCTTGAAGTCGTCAGATCCACAATCTCTGCAGTGCTAGAGGCACCAGGTGGTTGGAATACAGGGGGAGGTATCATTAATCAATCCCTTGCTTGCTTCCCATTGGCTTCCATCACACAACCTACTCTAAAGACTAGTTAAAAAACAATTAAGAGGAAGGTTACATATAGAATAGGCATTTAGCTTAAAATCAACCAAGATTTTGCATTTCACTTAGCTTGTAGGACTTGCATTTCATCTAGGTTAGTGAAGCATCCAAGCAACGATTGTTCATCCATTTAATTGGCATTTAATTCGTAATAAGCAAGAAGTTGACTCCATAAGGAATTGGTCTCACATTCAAATCTAATCTAATCTTTAAGTCTTGCTAAAATTAACCAAGTAGCTAGGCCATTCAATCGTGTCTCCCATACTCGTTGCTTGCCAACTTGTCCTCCATATTCACACTTCCATAGGGACTACCCCCCATAACCTGCTGTTGGGAGACAACTAGAACGGAGAGGTCGAGGATCAAAGTGATAGCCCCCTGACCTGAGTCGTTGTCGCAGTGTCTGTACAATCTAAGCGACAACAAATCCCAACCAGGCATTGATCTCATCCAGTAATACCTTGGATGAAAGTTGCCCATACTGGCATGAATCCATTAATGGCTATACGCACCACCTCACCCTCTTGAGGTGTTGCTCCAACTATTGCAAGCTCATCTACGACATTTTGAATTCTAGTGAGATAAGGAGAAACCCCTTCACCCTTCTGCATCTTGGTGGTCCTCAACATCTCCTGTAAGTACATATTTTGGTTCTCTGAAGGATTTTGATATGGTGTGGCAATAACATCCCACATTTCTTTGGTCGTATTCTTTGCCATTAAGTGTGAGACTATATGATCTCGAACACCATTGAGAATTAACCGCTTCACCTTGGCCGTCTCCTTATTTTAGTTCTCTAGTTGTCGTGGGTATGCGGGTAGAACTATAACTCTCTCTGCGTACGTCTTCAGACCATAATCATCTAGAAAGAAAGAGATTCTGGCTTTCTAGATACAATATTTCGATGCCCCATCTAGCCTATCCTGATCTCGAAGTCCTACCGAGGCCATTTTTGCAAAACTGAAAGCTGGGAAAATAAATAAGAATCTCTTTCTCTTCTGCTTGGCTACCTACTCTGCAATTCGCACTCCTTCCTGGAATGTGCAGTTCTTCCTGCTGGTTCTACCTCTGCAACTGGAAATTTCAGATTTCCTTCAAGACTAAAACTGGAAACCCCCCCTGAGAAAAAATTCCTCTATGGATGCTTTTCTCTTCCAACCGACGTTGATTCTACTAATGTAATCACTGTTTCAAATCCACTACGCCCAGATCTGCTCTGCAAATTTACTGATCTGCTTCACTGGAACTGCTTCTCGACTTCACTACTTCCTTTTGGAATTTCTACTAGGCAAATTGAACTTTCTTGCACTCTGCAACTGGAAAATTGAATCCTTGTCTAGCAATTCAAATTTCCTGGCCAACTTTTGCGCAGACCCTGAAGAAATTCATTTAGACTCCCTCTGAACTGCAAAATTTCTCCCTCTTCATTTTTGAGTCTCTGATCTATCAAACTTGCTCTGATACCATTTGAAATTTTCCTTGAAATGCAACAACTGGAATTAATTCTTCTAACTGATTAAATTATGAAGTTTATTTTGTTACGAAAAAATAACAAATTAATCACACTGCAATTTCTTCACAATAAAAACATTGCGAAAAACAAAATGCTGGAAATTGAGAAATATAGAGCACACACAAAAAATATGACACTGGTATTTTCGCACAGTTGTCCTCGAAAAAACCCAATGTGGCAAAACTGGTGCAGCAGATAAGGGTTTTAATATTATGCAATAGTGAAATTCTGAGTACAATCTGGATGCCCAAAATTGGAAATCCTCTAAAAGATAATCTAGCCACAGAAATTAGTGAGACAAATTTTGTCTCACCAAACACTGATCCAACTCCAGAACTGGCACAAAATGGGTTGCTTGAAACCCCTGTGTCAGCCTCTGCACTGCTTCTGCGCAGGCCAAACTTGCATTGCCTGGAAGCTACTCTGATCAAGACATCCAACACAACTCAGCATCTGAGAATGACTCATTAGTCCTTCCTGAATTTTTATGGCATCCAACAATTGAATCAAACCTCACTCTAACTGAATCGAATTCCTTTGAAGCTGCATGCGCAGTCCCTGTGCAACCTCACTGAGGAAAACTCGACCCTCCTTTATCAGACTCTCCAGAACTAGAATCTCCTCAAGAATCACTGTCTTTTCCCCTCACCGACTCTACTTCTCCTCTGGCTTGAACTTATCTTCCCTGCTCAGTTGTTGCTGCTGGATAGCTCAATCTACCAAGGAAAATCAATCTCAAGTGTGCCTAGCTCCAACCCCATCGACCTCTCATAATCTCTTGTTGATGAACCAACGACCATGATTAAGTCCCCATGAACAACTAAGATCATCTATGAGGTGTTCCATGTGAGTTTCTAGAGAAATCTCACCTTTCTCAATTAATTCTTGTTAATTAATCACTTTTCCTAAGTTAAACTTGGGAAATATTTAATTATTGATTAATTAACTTAATTGAGGTATCTCTAGGTGTTTTCTCCTGAAACTTTTTCTGTGTTTTGGAGTTCATGTGTTTCTAAGCCTCTCTGACCAAAGTCAGAGACTATATCGTCTGTCTAATGCAACAAAACTAACAATGGGCGCCATCCATACTTATTGAGATTCAACCTTTATGTAATAGTGCACAATAGACATATCTCAGGTTTATAGTCCTCGATATTTGCTTCACAAGTACCTTCAGCCCTAAGATATCTTCCTATTACCTAACAAAGGTGTTCTTTTGATATTTTCAGCCTTCTGAGGCTCATTTTTCTTTTTGCTATTGGATTCAGCCTTTTCAAAGTCTAGGGTTTACCAATATAAAGAGATAGCCACACAAGAACACAAGAGTTTACTATGGGAAAACCCACGTGGGTAAAAACCCAACAACCTTTTCAATAGAGAAATTTTCAATTCAACCGAAATACATCTTAGGCAATAACTAGGTCAAACTTGGTCCATCCTCCTAGTCAAGTCAACTGGCCCAAGAAACATGCTCTTTTCTGTCCTAGGACAGAATTTCGTCCTTCTTTCTCATTCATAAGCTCATCCCTGCAATTCCATTGCACCTCAGAAACTCGGCCTATCTGTCTCATAATCTTGCCTCAGGAATCTGCTTCTTTCATGCCTTGGCATGCCCAAACATAAGAATATGCCTCAAAACATAAGCTTGTCCTTGCCTTAGAAACCTGGACTTCTTTAACAGAACCAAATTGTGTGATGGAGGGATGCCAAATGCCTCATTTATATGGTAATCTGACTATCTGAAAGGGTGTCACTTACACTAGAGCCGACTTGACTTGGATGGGGCCGAATTCTTCTTTTGGGGCCTTAAATTCAACTTTTACAAGTTCAAATTTTCCTCTTTTTCAATCAACATGAAGAACATGTCTTTTAATAATTTTCTTTTTGACTCAACCATAAAGAACATGCTTACAAAATACATTAAAATCTAAAATATGCATTATGAAGACCGACCATAGTTACAAAAATTCGACAAATTGTTCCCAAAAAAAAAAAGTGTAAATCCTTAAGCAAAGTCTGTCTTTATCATTGAATTTTTTCCTATTTTCAGTGTAGCATGTGTATTTCACATAAATCATCCATAGATAAGAGAATAAATCATGGGCGATGACAGATTATTATATGGGAATAGAGAATCACATCATGAAATAAGCCATCTGTAGCATACATAAATACAAATAAACTAATAATAATAAACAATATTAAATAACCAATGTCTAACGCACATGTTTACTCATATGACCATTGACCATTCAATGAATACTTACGCATAACATCAAATACTATTGTAAGGATCTCTCATATTATATATTCAATACATAATATTTATCTCATATGGAATTTCTCACTGTTGTCCTATTTATTTTGGATAATCATTATATGAACCACTTTGGGAATAGAGAATCATGTCACAGAATAAGCCATCAATCTAGGCTAGCTTATGCCATTACCATTTATCACAAACTACCAATCAGATGGTTCTATAAAGTTATCCACCATGTCAAACAAACAGAGAAAACTGATGAATAAATATCCCTTTGGTAAATAGTTTTTCGTACCTGATCATCAACTACTTTAACTCTTAAATAGTTTTGCTTAAACAAAGCATCTAACATTGCCTGCAGATATCCTTCAATGTATAACTGCAAAGACCAATCCAATAAATTGGCTTGTTAAACATATGATCTTTGAAAGATGAAAAAGCCTATTATGCTTATGCTACATGTATGGAAATAGTCTAACTTTAGAAACAATAGAATTGCTATCGATGCTGCTGGTAACCCATGACATTATCATCTATTCTGGGACGCAATATCTCAAACCATGTCGTCGATTCCTAAAGAAATAGGGTGCTCAATAAATAGTTACGGAAGGAATGACATAAAGATTAGGCATACCTCATCCATATCAGCACTGTGTTCAAGCTTAATTCGATAAGTGTAGCCACCCTTAATAGCAGCTGTACCTAATACTGACGGTTCCATAGCTAGTTTTAAAATGCCGCGATAGAAACCATTCACCTTCAGATACAGGATACACAAGGCCCAGTGGTTCAGACTAATGACATTTTAAAAAGAAATGAAACATGTGCCGCGTGCCAGTCTGATATATGTAGATTCATGGAGTTTTCCACTAGATGTGGTAAAACAACCTTCTAGTAAAACTGAAATTCTTTAACAGAATTCACAATTTGCAATCCTCATACATATAAATAGGGCATTGAGAGAGATCTTTACTTTTATACATTATGATAAAACAATACTTGCACAATAGATTGAGGATTATTTATTATAGCAATTAGATTAATTAATCAGACAACATACCATTCCATTAAAACCACTTGTTTCGGCCCCCTTCATGACATTATCTGAGACTTCTCTTACTGCTTCAAATAAGACATTTGACCCAGCTGTCTTTATCTGTAATCAATAAAAATAATGTTCTAAGCGGAAGATTTTCGCTGGGATTATGTTCTAGCCATATAATGATGATAAATATTTTTTTAGTCATGGACGTGCTATCTCTTCCATGGTATTTCTTAACGTATCAAACAAACTGAAATGAATTTTAATGCATAAAGAAAACAATGCCCAGCTGCCTTTGAGAAGCAGATGAACAGATATTTTAGGCCATGAATAGATAATTACTGTATGTCCCAGATCTCCAAGATAGCGGTTTGTTCCAGAGAATTCTTTCTTCCCAATGTCTTTCTTGAGCTGATTAAAGATGCCTGCAATAAAAATATTTTGAAATATTAGATTCAAGGTCTCTTCTCTTATTATTACTAAGTTAACTAGATATCGATCTGGATATGGTGGAGAAATGAGGTGTGTGTGTGTGTGTATTAAAAGAAATAATATTTTATATTTTATATTTTTAAAATGTAGATATTTTGATCTTTCACAAATTTCCAGACTGATTGGAGATTCTTTATGTTGTTTTTCCACGATACCAGAATCTAGGATAGAATCTTAAGTCACTGACGCTCTGAACCCTAGGGCTTGGAGTACCTCCCAAGCTACCAAATCTCAACACTCCCTCTTAGCGACAGAGGTACTTCCAAGACTAGGAAGTAACTTATCATCATCGTTGTCACTGCTCGCAACACTTGCCCAACTCCTGGTGCCTATAACTGCAACAAACCCTATAACATGGACTATGCCTCTCTCGGAAGTGTCACTATCATTAGAAGTCTCTTGCTTCTTCTTCTTCTCCTGAAATGTTTCCCAGTCTTTCCATGATTCCCTCGTTCCAGATGTAGAAGCACACTTGCTCCCCATTGACCACACACTCTTCTAGGGCTGCACATTCTCCCTCTGAACCTACAAATTCGCTCTAGAACTTGACTGCCTCTGAGCCTTTGGAACTTGTACTTGGTTCCGCTTCTTCTTCTCATGATCTATACGCTTGCCCATCAACTTGTATAGACCATGCTCTCTAAGTCCAATCACAACAACTGTCAAGCTAAAGCCTATGGGCCTAAGTCTCGTCTTCCCACTGTGGAAAAGACTTCAAACCCCTTTTGCTCGATCGATGAGAGAGGCATCATGTTGTATCTTGTTACAAATGGTACATCTTGAACTCACATCACTAGACATGACTCCATCCTGAATGGAACGACCCCAGATCTTTTGACCTCTTTCTGACTCTTATCGCCCAACACTGTTGAGATTTTGGGTAGCATCGGATGTGCTCTAGCTCCAAAACCTTGTGGAGGGGCTAGAACACGTGATATTTCCAAGACCCAGAAATCGTTTGGAGAAATTCCACCCGAAACCTACGTTACCCAAAATATTAATTATTTTAATGGAGAACCTAAGTCTAACTTAGGTAAATTAAATAATTAAAGTGAAATAAATCAGACATGTGGGTGAGAATTTTCTAAGTGACGTGGATCAAGTCTTTTCTAATCTTAGTCGTCGATTAGAGATTAGATCACGGCCGTTAAATGTTCAACGAGAAAAGTATTAAAGGAAGGCTTGGGGTCAATTGGAGAATACACAAACATAGTAGCAGCACTTGAGCTAAGTCGAAATTCAGGGGCGCGGTTTATTGAGAATTTTCGAGTGAGTTTGCATTGCAGTGAGGGGCAAATCAACAAATGGATTTTCAATCCGAGGCTGAGGATACATTGGCAGACAGGTAGATCCATACCAGAGCAACGTAGAGACCCAACAAGGGTGACGTAGGCCAAGCCAAAGCAGCGCAAAGGCAACATAGGCTCAGGCAGGGTGACGCAGGCCAATCTAGAGCAGTGCAGAGGCTGCGTAGGCTCAGCCTAGGTGACGCAGGGCCAACCAATGCTGTGTATAGGCTCAAGCAGGGCCGTAAGGCTGACGCAGTGTTGGGAGAGGAAGTGTTGGGGTTCCAATGGGCCAAAAAGGGCTCGTTTCCAGCAGATCTAGAAGGTGTGAAGCCTCAGCTGAATTAGCCGTATTTTCTGTCTCCGAGTGATAGAGGTACATTTGCCGAGATTTTCTCTGTTTAGGCAAACCATATTTGGTGCCCTTGAATGTATTCAGAATTTTTCATAGTAATAAAACCCTTTAAGAGTTGCCACATTGGTTTTTATGGGGACATTTCTCCGAAAAATATTGTGTCCTTTGTCATGTGGGCTTTATTGTTCAGTTCTTGATCTGTATGTAAGTGTAGGCTACAATAGTGTTTAATTTTATGTTTTACTGAATATTTCAGAAAATAACTTGTTAATTAAATCAAACAAGTAGAAGTAAATTAGAATACTGCAGTAGGGTTCCTGTAATTTGGATTTAGAAATTTTCACATGGTATCAGAGATATTGCAGATCAGGGGGAGTTGAAGCCATTAGTGAAGTGACGAAGATTTTTTCTGCAGGAAAGCATCTGAGACAACCCAGATCCAGAAAGAGGCAGCACAACACCTGAGGGACAGCGCAGACCCAACAGGGGTGACGTGGAGCCTGTCTAGCTAACGCAGAGGCTGACGCAGGCCCAAGAGGGTGACGCAATTCGATAGGTGGTGACGTTGTGCCAATTGTTGTGGCTGGAGGCGCAGTTTTTGATCTTCAAAGTTGTTGGCGGGGCCTTGTTTCTGCCGGTGCAGAACAATGTCTAGCAGGGTTGAAAAAGTAAGTGGAAGCAGTTCCTCCACAGGCTTTCTAGCCAAGAAGTCTGAGATTTGATTAGCAGAGTGATTGGAGAGGGTTGATTCAACATAATTGGTGGAGGATTTCTGAGAAGGAAATCACTGGTCAGAGGGAGCGTATTCTCTAGAGGGTTTTCTATCGCCAAGAAACCCAGATCTGGTCTCTTACTGAGAGCAGCAGCAAGAGAAGGGAGAAGAGCATCTGCTTCGACACCATTGAGCAAAGATGGCCTCTCATGGATTGAGGGATCAAGATAGGTTAGATGAAGCAACTAATTTCGTCATCTGGAAGGCCATGATTCTATCTTTCCTAGATGAGTATCGCATCAAAGATTATGTCGAGAAGGTTGTGGCCATCTCGGTCGATGCTGATCCGTTGAAGAAGTATGAGGAAGCACAAGCAAGGGCCAAGCGCTTGATAATGGATGGGGTAAAGGATCATGTGGTCCAACAAATTGCTGAGAAGAATATGGCGAGTGAGATGTGGACGACCTTGACCGCATTGTATCAAGGTACTTATGTCCAGAGGAAGATGCTTCTGGAGAATCAACTGCGACTATTTTAGATGCACAAGGGAGAGGAAATTGATCCCTTCCTCATTCGAGAAAGCAATTCAAGATCAACTGGTTGTTATGGGGGCAACTCCTAACGATGGTCTCATGGTGAGGACTGCCCTGAATGCAGTCACCGATGATTGGGAGAATTTTGTCCAAAGTATTTTGGGGACAACACAACTTCCAAATTGGGAGGACATGTGGGCAACTCTTCGTCAAGAGGAGATCAGGAGGATGTCCAAGATGGGCAGTAGCAGCGGAAGAGCCAAGATCAAGAAGGAGGAGGAGGAAGATGCGGCTCTCACATCTAAGGGACAAAGGCAGTAGCAAGGGAAGAAGAAGAAGAACCTCTCAAAGGTTTAGTGCTTCAGATGTGGCGAATTGGGACACTTCGCCAATACTTGTCCTCAGAAGAAGGGCAAGGAAGATTCAGATTCCAAGGCTGCGACAGCCAAGGGAGATGATGGTGGTGATGATGATGTGGCTATGAGTGCTCATGTACCTCGAGAGAAGAGGTGGGGCGACATTGATCTGTAGTTCTCTTGAACTACGAAAGAAGGGCAGGATCCTTGAGGTGCTCAAACTCTTGGATCACACATGAGCTACAAGAGCCCTTAAAGACAGTAGTAAGATGACTGGAGTTAGTCGGTGCAGAGGATCATGGAGGCACTTTGGCAGTGAGGACGCTGAAGACTGGAGCACTGCAGTGCAAACGCAACAACAGTGGGGAAGCAGCAGCGCAAAGGCTGATGGGACTTTAGCAACGAAGAGGGGCAGTGCTTATGTAGTGCAGAGCTTCAGAGGGACAACACAATCCAACATCAGAGGGTGCTTCAGTATCGAGATGCAGCCAAACTGACTTGTCCGTCAATATTTTGGGTGATGTCCTTCAGTTGCTTACTTCTCAGCAACTGAGTTGCAGTGCAACAATTAGTAGTGGCAGTGCTATGGGCATCATGATGCAACATTTGAGAGGGAGTTGCAGTACAGATGAGGCAGTGACTGTGGCAGAGTCATGGGCAGCAGTACAGAAGGCAGCAACGTAGTGGATGACGGGCAGCAGCCGAGCATCGGCAACATAGGGGACAGATGCCATGGATCAGAGTAACGCTTCTGGAGTGAAGTTTTGCTAGAGCACATTCCTCGCTAAGAGGGAGTGATGAGATTTTGGGTAGCATCAGATGTGCTCTAGCTACAAAACTTTGTGGAGGGGCTAGAACACATGAGATCTCTAAGACCCAAAAATCATTTAGAGAACTTCCACACGTAACCTAATTTATTCAAAATATTAATTATTTTAATGGAGACCTTTAGTCTAACTTAGGGAAATTAAATAATTAAAGTGAATTAATTTAGACACGTGGGTGAGAATGTTCTAAGTGACGTGGATCAAGTCTTTTCTAATCTTAGCCGTCGATTAAAGATTAGATCATGACTGTTGAATGTTCAACGAGAAAAGTATTAAAGGAAGGCTTGGGGTTCGCTGGAGAATACACACAGATAGTAGCAGCACTTGAGCTAAGTCAAAATTCTGGGGCACGATTTGCTGAGAATTTTCGAGTGAGCTTGCAGTGCAGTGAGGGGCAGATTGGCAGTGGGATTTCAAATCTAAGGCTGAGGATACAATGGCAGAGAGGCAGATCCATACTAGAGGAGCGCAGAGACCTAGCAAGGGTGACACAGGCCAAGAGAGAGCAGCGCAGAGGCAGCGTAGGCTTAGCCAGGGTGACGCAAGCCAAGCTAGAGCTGCGTAGTCTCAGCCTGGGTGACGTAGGGCCAGCCAGTGCTGCGCAGAGGCTACACAAAGGCTCAATAAGGGTCGTAAGGCTGACGCAGCGCCGAGAGAGGCAGCGTTGGGGTTCCAATGGGCCTGAAAGTGCTCGTTTTCAGCAGATCTAGAAGGTGTGAAGCCTCAGTTGAATTAGTGATATTTTCTGTCTTCGAGTGATAGAGTTACAACTGCCGAGATTTTCTCTATTTGGGCAAACCATGTCTGGTGCCTTTGAATGTATTCAAAATTCTGCATAATAATAAAACCCTCTAAGAGTTGTTGCATTGGTTTTCCCGCATTGGGTTTTTTGGAGGACATTTGTTCGAAAAATATTGTCCTGTGTCAAGTGTGCTTTATTCTTTAGTTCTTGATCTGTATGTATGTGTAGGCTGCAATAGTGTTTACTTTGATGTTTTATTGAATATTTTAGCATAACAACTTGTTAATTAAATCAAACAAGTAGGAGAAGTAAATCAGAATACTGCAATAGGGTTTCAGTAATTTGGATTCGAAAATTTTCACAAACATCATGTGGACCTTCGAGTCCCACTCAGCTAGAGTCTCGAACACATTCTGTGACCATGTCATATGCTTCGACGCACCACTGTCCATGTACCATGCAATCTCGTCGATTATAGGACTTGCATCTCATTTAGGATAGTGAAGCATCCTCAAGCAACAACTATTCATCCGGTAACTTGGTAATAATTTGTTTTAAGCAAGTAGTTGACTCCATCAAGGCACTGGTCTTCGTAGGAAATCTAATAAAATCCCTTTAACTTTCTAATTCAACCAAATTGTTAGGCCATTCAGTTGTGTCTCCCAGATTTGTTAGTTTCCAACAAGTCTCCCATCTTTACATTTCATAGGTACTACCCCCCATAGCTTGTTGTAGGGAGATAGCTAGAACGAAGAGTACGGGAATCAGAGTGGCATCCCCTGTCCTGAGCGTTGTCGCATCTTGGCTGTACAGTATGGGCGACAACATTTTCTGGCGTTGTTGCCAGGGATAAGTTTATCTTGTTCTTGACGCTTTAACGACATTCTTCTTAATCTTCTAATCATTTTCATCTTCTTAATCTGCCAAACACCACATTTTCTAGCGCTTTGACATCTCACTAATCTTCTTATTGTTGATTTTTGGTAGCATCGGAAGTGCTCTAAGCCCCAAATTTTGTCGAGAGGCTTAGACACGAGTATTCCAAAGAACCCAGAAGTGTTTGTGATAATTCCACTCAGATCATGTTTTATTAAAATAAATAATTATTTTAATGGAAACCCTATGTCTAACTTAGATAAATTAAATAATTAAAGGGCATTAATAAAACAAAGTGTGATTAGCCGTTGATTAGAGATCTAATCTCGGCCATTGATTTCTCAACGAGAAGACTATAAAGGAAGGCTTGAGGGTCATTTGGAAAGACACACGAAGTGAATCTTGAGATTAAATTCTTCTGACAGAGCCAGTGCTCAGACGAAGATCAGATCTAAGTGATTCAGTGCAGTGAGGGGCAGAGAGCATCCAGAGTGAGAGATTTTCTCAGCCGGAGAATCATCAGCAAAGAAGGGTAGGGAGACGTCCAACAAATCTAGCGCAAAGCGAGTCAGGCTGACTCAGAGCCTCGTAGGGCTACACAAACGCTGCACAATGGCTTAGAGGGTTTCCGATATTTCACAGTCAGAACTAATCTAGAAGCCGAAAGCCGAGGTGTGAGATAGGGAGACTGAGGTCTGTGATTCTGGGAGTCAAATCAATCCACAACTGGGGTTACGCAGTGCTGAGAAGAGGTGACATAGTGTCTACGCAGAGGTTGCGCAGAGGTCTCCAAGGGAAACTTTTCCAGTGTTCGGATCAACTGGATTTTCCGGTGATTGAGTGAGGTATTCTCACAATTCTTTCTACCAGTATTTCTTTATGTAATTGAATAACCCTTGAGGTATTCAGAGATGTATTCAGAAATTGCTACTACTTAATAAGACAAACCCTCAGATCTACTGCACCGGTTTTCCCGCATTGTGTTTTTTTGGGCACTTAGTCCAAAATAAAGGTGTCCTGTGTGTGATTGATTTCTTGCTCAGTTTCTTTGTTTCAGAATCATATTTAATTAAGTGTAGGTTGCTACAGTAATTACTTCAATAATTCAGATCTGAATTAATTTTGTAAATGCAATTTACATAATAGGAGAAGTAACTCAGACAATTGAAGTAGGATTCCTTAGGTTGTCAGATCTAGGAATTTTCACATGGAATCCGAGCGTTTGATGTGAAACAGGAACAAAAGATCTAACTCTGAAGAGAAGGCCAAATTGTTGCAGTTGTAACATATCAAATTCCCAAGGTGATTGCAGAGTTCTAGCCAGGAGGGCTAATTTTTCGAGGTTGTCTCTCTATAAGTTAGTTGACAGAGAGGTAGGACTTCCGATTCGAGATTTTTCCGAGGGAGAGGGAGCAGTGCAGAGTCTTCACGCAGAGCCAGAGGGACACATTTTTTCTGTAGGTAGTTGCCAGGCAGAGAAGCATCAGAAGAAAGAAAAAAAACACATAGCGGGGAATTCTTCCTCAGTGAGTTCCTAGTTGAGGAATTCAACATTTTTCTAGGATCTGAGCAGTAGATCCGGGCAGCAGATCTACGAGCTCCAGAAGGAGTGCATAAGCCTGCCTAGGTTTCGTAGAGGGAGAAAAAGAGGGAGTAGTTCGACAGTGTTCGACTGAGATGGTAGCTCATGGTCTTAGAGATCAGGACCAGTTGGAGTGTTCCTCCCACTATGTAATCTGAAAGGAAAAGATACAATTCCTTCTGGATGAATACGATCTCAAGACATTAGTGGTGAATGTGGTTGTTGTGCCTTCAGATCCGGATCAACTTAAGAAGTACTGGGCCGATATGACAAAGGCCAAGAGGATGATCCTTGATGGTGTTAAGGATCACATAGTCTCTCATGTAGCTGGCAAGAACACCGCCAGGGAGATGTGGGAGGCCTTGTCCTTGCTGTACGAAGGAACTTCCGAGCAGCGGAAGATGTACTTGGAGCAGAAGCTCCGGTAGGTCCAGATGCAGAAGGGGGAGCGCATTACTCCATTCCTTACGAGGCTTCAGGAGATTCGAGATCAGTTGGCATCCGTGGGATCCTCCCCATCTTCAACAATTATGGTGAGGCTAGCCCTTAACGCAGTCACGGAGGAGTGGCAAGTTTTTGTCCTAGTTGGGAGCATATGTGGTCAACACTTCAGGAGGAAGAGCTGAGGAGAGATCTAGAGTCCGGAGGAGGAGAATGAAACATTTGCATCGTAGGGGCAGCAAGGGCAACAAAGACAGAAGAGAGATGTCTCGAAGGTGAAATGCTTCAGATGTGGTGAGATGGGCCACCTTGCATCACAGTTTCCTTTGAAGAAAAAGGACAAGGATGAGAAGCATAATCCGAAGGTTGCAGCCGCAAAGATAGAGTATGATGAGTTCGCTATGAGTGTCCACGCTTATCGAGGAGAGAAGTGGGGTGAAATAGAACTGTAGTTCATCTTGAACTTCAGTTGGGGAGGATCCTTGAGGAGCCCACCTCATGGATCAATACCTTGCTATGGAAGCCCATATTTGTAGTAGCGGGATGGAGGAATCTTTAGTGAGATTCGAGGAGTGATGGAGCGACAGTGCAGTAGGTAGCAGTGCCTATTTTTGGAGTAGCACAGAGCAGAGCAGTAGCAGCAGCGCAATGCACAGGGGTGCAACGCAGTGCATCAGAGGGGCAACGCAATAGTTACCAACAGTTAGATTCTCCAGCACTGAGGTGCATCCACTGAATACTTGTTCAGTTTGGGGTGATTTCAGTTGCTTCTCTCAGCAGCTGAGTTGCAGTGCAGATGCAGTGTTAGCAGCATAGCAGATGCAACACTTGAGAGATAAGTTGCATGTAATATCCCGAAAGGGAAATAGACAGCAATACAAGCATACGACAATATGGGAAATGCCAGAAATAGAACATAAAGCAAATACTCATAAAAATGCCGGGAATGCTAAGCCATTTTATTAATCTGAGAATATAATGAAGTACAATGGATAATCAAAATGATAGCACCTATTCTTGCTCAAGGCAAGTGAAGAACTCTCTCAGAAAGATAGGAAATGACTGCTACAAGAAACTGCGTCCCAACTGCTAGGAAACTGTCGTAAACCGCTGCTGCTGCAGAAATGAACTCAAACTAGGGGCGGATCCCCTTGCCGGAATGGGCTGAAAATCTGCAAATCCCCTGTACTCGCCAACCCGGACCAAACCCAGAAATCATCACAAAAGTGGACCACCTCCGAAAATCACCAAGGAAACCCTCCTCAAGGAATTACGCTGTCCCTCTAGGCCCAGCGCAGATGCCAAATGATAGACGCTGAAACAGAGCCACGAACTTCCCGGAAAATCTCCAATTGGTAAAGACTGAGCCTCCACACCGGATCTCACTAAAACTCCTGCAGAAAACCCCGCACCGAAACACCTCCAACAAGAACTGCGTCCTCTCTCCCAGGGACTGCGCAGTCACCAAAAGAAGCCCAGCTCCTCCGCAAATCAAACAACCAAATCTCCTGTAAAAGACTGAAGGAAAAACCTTGCCCGAGCAGGAACTCGAAGTCCCCCGGGGCTAAGGGCGAGATCTCCAACCGGAGACACTCAACGCACTAAACAATGCTGCAGACAAGCTAAACAGCCAGCGTGCTCAAGAAGAAAAAAGTCTAGCTCAAATATCATCAACAACAAGAATGCCCAAATGAGATGGCTCTCCCACCTTTTATAACGCTGGCCCTCCTCAAAACCCTAACGTGGTCCCTTTCTCTCCCACGTGCTCCTCATAAGACTGCGCAGAAGCTCCTAGAGGCTTCGTGAGCCTCCTCTCATACGTGGTGTGGACCCTCAAGGCTCCCCCTTAAGTTATAACGTTGCATCTACTAGGGAAACACTTTATTTTATTTAAGTGAGTTAGAACCCTTTTCTCACTTTTATTTATTAATAAACTATGGTCGGCAAAACTATACAAAAATCAAATATTCCAATTAGCAGTGCTAATTAGGAATATTACATTGCACGAAACGGGGAAACGAAAAACAAGTTTCCAAAACGGGGTACGATACGAAACACAACCTTCCCAAATTTTGGAAATGGAGAAACACGATATATATATATATATATATATATATATATATATATATATATATATTATAATTTATATTAGAATTTAGGACATTTAAGAAATGTTAAGTGAAATAAAAACCATACATGATAAATTATAATTTATTACATTCAAAGCATAAACTATTACATCACATTTACTCATGAATGATAATAGACACAATGAAAATAGCAACATCGGAATATCCAAAACCAACCTTTATTTTATATCAAAATCTCAAAATCAACCTTTATTATATATATGAGGCTGCAAGTACTATAAAGTCAAAAGAGTAATACTCATTATCCGAATCCTCATAAAAAATAGCAGCAGAAGCATGCTCAACAGTGGATGGTGTAGCTGAAGAAGATGTTTGGGCAGTTCCACTTCTATGCTCCTAGTCCTCAATATTCATGGCAGCAAGAAAGAGCTCCAAATTAGGATTTTTTGGATCCACATCCCATTCTTTAGAAGGACTATTGCCATATTCTGGACCCCTGCGAGATACAAGGCGAAGGTTGGAGTGCACATAAACAAGATCCTCTACCTTCTCTGTGTGAAAATTTCTAAATATTACTATATGTAGAAACCCTACTGTTAAATCTGGTTATACTTCTCCTACTTAATCAAGTTATTAATGCTGAAATTCAGATTAATATCAAAGTAAACACATAACAGACTTTCATCGATTCAGATCTAAAAAAATATACATGCACATAGACAAAGTGACACACAAGATTTTCTGGACAACTGTCCCCGAAAAACCTTGATGCGGAAAAACCGATCTTTCTGGCTGTTGGAGGGTTTATATTATTAAGTAGTTTCTGAATACAACAAATCTGGGTACCTTACTGGTTAACCCGACAGATTAAAAAATACATCTGCAGTTAACTTGTTGTTCTGGAGACTGAAAACTTGACTGATCCACACCCTCAAACGAGATTTACAGGACTCGGCCACTTTCTGCCTCTAGAAACCCCAGCGTTGCCCCTGAAGCCCCTGCGTCAGCCTTGCTAGCCTATGCGTGCCTCTGCGCTGGCTTGGACAGGGCTGCGTAACCCCAGACTGGGTGACACAATCCCTACATTGCTCTGGATAGCCTCTACGTAACCCTCGAGGTCTCCTGCTGGCTTAGCACTGCCCTTTCTAGGCCTGCGTAGCGATTGAAGCCCTCTGCACTGCACAGTTGCTGCTGCTACCCCTGCTCCTCTGCGCCGCTCCTGGTTGTTGCTTGTAAATTTTTGTAGATGTTTTATGTTTGATGCAACTTTACTTTTTATCCTAATATCAGTCAGCAATCACATAAACAATAAAGTAAAATACTGATAGAACATACCAGTAGATTGATAGAAGACAAGCCAAAAATATATATGTGTGTTGGTGCATTACGACGGTCAACCAGCGAAGTCTCAATATGGTCAACCAACTAGAAGTGTAACACAACCCTCTAGGACAGCCAAAACAGTGAACCAAAAGTCAACGTTATTAGTCAACAGTCAACGCAAACAGTAGCAGCAGCTAGGTCAACGCAGCCAAGTCAAAGTCAACGTCTATCCTCTGGAATAGTGCCAAAAAATGCGGATTTGGAAAATCGAAATTCTGGGAGAGTTTCATGTCCGTTTGACCTTGCGTTGACCAAAGTCAACACTGGTCAACGCTGCTGCAACAACCTAGGCTGGAAACATAAATGTGTTGTTGAAATTTTCCCACGTGTGGAGAGTAGAGCCTCCAAGGTGATCGAACCAATCAGATGAGGAGAGAGAAATGTGTGAGGATGAGATGAAAATGTCCTCCAACGTTGACCAATATATATCCATCAATGAGGGTATGTGACACAACTGCTGGGGCTTCAAGCCTACATTTCATTTCACGCCGACCTGCACATATTTTGAATAAATTCAAAATAAATGTTCTGCTCATTGGATCAAGATGATCTTTAGATCGATCTTGCACCTCTCCGAAAGAGGAATCCAATAAAAATATTAGCATCTTCATCTAAGCATCACAACATGGAGTTTGGACCTAGTTGTTCAAAACTAACACTCCCTCTCAACTAGGGAGAACTCGATCCACCAGTGCCATCCAAACATCGTGCGTCATCCCGCCGTAACTTGCTTTGATGGCTTCTTTGTTTCAGAATAAAAATGGGACAGTAACAAAGACATCATTCCTGGCTGACAAATTTAGCCCAAAGGTCCGAAACCTCTATAGGACTCAAAGAGTCACATACCAACTCGAAGTTGGTTTATTTAACCTGAAGTCAGTAGGAGGTCCGAAACCTCACTAGACTTGATCCCAGATCAAGTGGTTGGACCGTGCCATCCTAGATAGAGAGTACGACAATCTTGGATCCGTCCGTCAGTCTTTCCTACTAGTCTCTAGCTTTTCCCACCTCACAGGCCAAATGAGAGTTACTTCCCATGAGTCTGGAACTCAATGGGTAGGATGCATACGGGGCATAGATCATGAAAGGTGAACCAACTCAACATCATAACGGTGGGGCAGAAGCACCACAAGGTTCGGCAAGACTAGCCCCGTGTGTGCTTATAGCTCCGAGAAGCTATCCCCAAAGCCCCCCAGAGCTCCAAGAGCTCATCGTCCAAGAGGACCCTCAAAATAGGGTCGTTCCACGATACCAAGATTCTCTCGAAAGGTTAGGAACTTGACCTTCCCCAGGGGCTTTGTGAGAATATCCACGACCTGCTCATTAGTTCCTATATGATCGAGCCTTACTGCGCCTCGCTGTACCATATCCCGGATAAAGCGGTACCTGATATCAATATGTTTGGATCAATCATGGAACACGAGATTCTCGGACAACCAAATCCCACTCTGGTTATCAGAGTATCACGTTGGTATCTAGCACATGGCCGAACAACTCATTGAAGAGCTCTCGCAACCAGATTGCTTTACAACAGGCCATACTCGCTGCAATGTATTCGGCCTCTGCGGTGCTCAAAGCCACCGACTTCTGCTTCCTGCTCATCCATGATATCGAAGCAGAACCAAGTGTGAAGCAGCATCTCGATGTGCTCTTACGATCCACCACACTGCCAGCCCAATCGGCATCAGTATATCCATGGATTCCTGGCAGTGTATCTTAGCCCACAGTTTATCGTGCCCCGAAGATATCTCAACAGATTCTTGGCGCCAACCTAGTGAATGTTATGAGGATCAACCATGTGTCCACTGTCAACTCAAAGTGTTCACTGCAAAACATACGTCCGGACGGGTGTTCAGTAAGAACATCAGGGCCCCTATGAGTTGACGATACTCAGTAGGATTTGCTAGCACGGACCCAGCAGCACTGCCACTCAACTTCTTAAAGTTGAGCTCCATTGGTGTCGACACGGACTTACAATCCACCATACCAAATCTTTCCAGAAGCTTCACAATGTATTTTCCTTGAGAAAGGAAAATATCGCCAGGTCTCTGCCAGACCTCCAGGCCTAGGAAGTAATGCATCAGTCCTAGGTTCGTCATTTCGAACTCAGCAGCAAGCTCCCTCTTGCATTGATGAATGAGAGGGTCAACACTTGTCAGGAAGAGGTCGTCCACATACAGCACCAAAATGAGAGGCTTTTCTATATCAACCTTGAAGTAAAGGTTCGGATTAGCATTACTACGAGTGAAGCCCAGCTTCATCAGGTAGCTATCTATCCTCTCGTACCAAGCTCTGGGTGCTTTCTTCAACCCATAGAGAGCTTTCTTCAACCTGCAGACATGGGTGTCTTGATCCTGGACTTCGAACCCTAGAGGTTGCTCCACATACACCTCTTCCTTTATCACACCATGCAGAAATGTGGTCTTCACATCCATCTGATGAAGACTCCATCCTTTTGTAGCAGCAAGGGCTATGATAGAGCAGATGGTGGTATATCGGGCCATAGGTGCAAATATGTCATCATAGTCTACGCCTTCCTTTTGAGAGAAGCCCCGGGCAACGAATCTTGCCTTGAACTTTTCAACACTTCCATCAGATACATGCTTGATCTTGTAGAGCCATTTCGAGGTGACAACTGCTTTGTCCTCCAGTCTTGGAACCACATCCCAGACATCATTCTTCATTGTGGACTCATATTATTCGTGCATAGCATCCTTCCAGACTTGATGCTTTACGGCTTCCTCAAAATATCCAAGCTCAGATTGTACGATAGTACTCATGGCTCCTAGATACCCTTGGTATCTATTCGGCTTCTTGCTTTCACGGAATGTCCCCCATGATGGTCTCTTCCCCATTGAAGGAGGTGGATCAATCAGGTCCACCAGTCCTTCAACATCGGGCATCGTCTCATCCTTCAGTCCTTCTTGATTTCCAGCCTTGCTTCATGATCTTCCTCAGATCTCGGAAGATTAACTACTTTCCTCAGGGAAGCATCTTCGTCAAAGGTAACATCGGGGCATATCTCCACGTCCCTTTGACTAGGCACATAGACTCTATAGGCCTTCGAAGTTTCATTGTAGCCCACAAACATTCCCTTCTTCCCAGAAGCATCCAGCTTGCTCCTCTTCTCCTTCGGCACATGAAAATAAACAAGACATCCAAAAAATCTAAAATGTGAGACGTTAGGTTTCTTACCAGAGAAAACCTCTTCGGGAGTTTTGGAGTCCAAGGCAGAATAAGGGCATCAGTTTTGTATGTACACAACAGTGTTCGCAGCTTCTCTCCATAGAAACTTCGGTAGACCTTGATCACATAGCATGGCACGGGAAGCTTTCACAATCGTCCTGGTATTTCTTTTAGCAACGCCATTCTGCTCAGGAGTATAGACACTTGTGGTCTCCCTCTTGATGCCAACTTCTCTGCAAAAGTTCTTGAACTTGTTCGTCTCATATTCAATGCCATTATCGGTTTGTCAGATAGTATCACATGTGATCGCTCCAAGTGGAGTTCCTCCAAACTAGTACAAATACGCACCTTCCCATCAATGAATGCCACATTGAAACCTTTGTCTTCCATGGCCGAAATAGACACAAGGTTCTTCCTCAAATTAGGTACATATCGTACATCCTACAAGCGGAGGACTTGACCTTGAGACAAGTGGAGGGTCACAGTCCCTGTCCCTTTCACGGGATATGTGGCATTATCTCCAAGGATAATTTCCAGATTAGTATCCTTCTCAACCATATCAGACAGTGCTTCCTTGAACCCAGTAATGTGCCTTGAGGCACCACTATCTATCAACCAGACATACATAGTGTCAGGTGGAGATGCAGCAGAGAGAAGATACAAGAATGAATTCATTTCTTTTGTCATCAACAACATTAGATTCCTCATACCTGGAATTTCTCGACCCTTTGAATTGTTGCCCATTTCCACCAAAGGGTGCCTTCCTCTTCCCTTTTGAACCTGTTGTTCCTTTGATTTCCATTCCTTCGGCTGTTGTTGTTGTTATCATCATCGGAAGAATCCTTCTTGAAAGGGCATTCTCTAGCATAGTAACTTGGCTTGTGACAAGTGTAACACTTGCCCTTCTTTCCTTGGGCCCTTGCTCTTCCTTTGTTCCTTGGACCACCAAAGTTCTTCTTCTTAGAATGAGCAACAAAGGCAACATTTCCTTCATTTTCATATTCTTTCATCCTTGTCTCTTCTTATATGCATCTCGATAGTACTTTGTCAAAATCAGGTATCACATTGTTATTGAGAATGGTAGTATTGAATACATGCCATTCGGATGAGTGACCTCCAAGTGCGGTGAGAACCATCTCTTGATCAGCTATTGTGTCCCTAATAGCCAGAAGATTATTTTTGATTTCGGTCAACTTCATAAAATAGGATTGAACGGATTCATCCCTGCCTTTCTTCAGATTCTTCAGTTGATTCTTAAAGAATAGGACTTAATTCGCATTGTTGGCCTTGAACATGTTGACCAACTTATCATACATCTCCTTGGATGTGCCCATCTCGGAGATGTAGGCAACTAGACTCTTATGAATTGAGTCCCTGATCATCAGCTTTGCTTAAATTTCCCCCTTCTTATACTTTGACTTGGTGGCAGCCGCTGCAGTGGATGGAGGCTCTTGGATTTTACCCTGCACATAGTCCATGACACCTTGGTCTTCCAACATAAGATCCAATGTCATCTTCCATGCATGGAAGTCTTCCTTCCTAGTCAATTTGTCATCAACTTTAAAGCCATTATAGTTAGAGGTACCCATGCTCTTCTTCGGTGATTGCTACAAACTTGGGTTTTGTCTTCACCTTAGCTCTGATACCATGTAAATTTTTGTAGATGTTCTATGCTTGATGTAACTTTACTTTTTATCCCAATATCAGTCATCAATCACATAAACAATAAAGTAAAATGCTGATAGAACATACTAGTGGATCGACAAAAGACAAGCCAGAAATATATAAGTGTGTTGGTGCGTTACGGCAGTCAACAGGATGCTTCAACTAGCAAAGTCTCAATATGGTCAGCCAACCAGAAGTGTCACACAACCCTCTAGGACAGCCAAAACAGTCAATCCAAAAGTCAACCAAAAGTCAAGGTTGTCAATCAATGGTCAACGCAAATAGCAGCAGCAGCTAGGTCAACGTAGCCAAGTCAAAGTCAACATCTAGCCTCGGGAATAGTGCCAAAAAATGCGGATTTGGAAAATCGAAATTCTGGGAGAGTTTTAGCTCCGTTTGACCTTGCGTTGACCAAAGTCAACGCTGGTCAACGCTGCTGTAGAAACCCTAGGTCGAAAACAAAAATGTGTTGTTGCTGAAATTTTCCCACGTGTGGAGAGAAGAGCCTCCAAGGTGATCAAACCAATTAGATGAGGAGAGAGAAATGTGTGAGGATGAGATGAAAATGTCCTCCAATGTTGACCAATATATATACATCAATGAGGGTGTGTGACACAACTGTTGGGGCTTCAAGCCTACATTTTATTTCAGGCCGACTTGGACATTTTTTGAATCAATTCAAAATAAATGTTCTGCTCATCAGATCAAGATGATCTTTAGCTCGATCTTGCACCTCTCCGAAAGAGGAATCCAATAAAAATATTGGAATCTTCATCTAAGCATCACAACATGGAGTTTGGACCTAGTTGTCCAAAATTAATGTTGCCTCTCTGTCTCTTGTTGATTCTTGGCTCTGGGATTAGACCATCCCTTAGCCAATACTACCCCTCGCTATAGCTGAAACACTTCTGAAAATTCTTAGCAAACCCCCCTAGAATTTCAACGTAGCCTAAGTGCTCTGCCTCTGTGTGTGTTCCCCAACTGAGCCCAAGCCTTTCCTTTATAATTTCTCGCTGGGAAACCAACAACCATGATCTAATCTTGAATCAATGGCTAAGATTAAAAGAAAGCTTGATCCGTGCGACTTGAGTCATTTCCATCACATATTTTAAATTATTACCTTTAATATTTTAGTTTTCTTAAGTTAGACTTAGGGTCTTTAATTAAAAATATTAATTAATTAATTATCTCCCAAACTGGATGGAATTTACCAAATCCCTTTCTGGCTCTTGGAGATCTCATGTACTCTAGTACCTCCACAAATTTTGGGAGCTAGAGCACATTTGATGCTACCCCAACACTCAAGAAAACTCAACACTCCCTCTTAGCGAGGAGTGTGTTCTAGTACAACTTTGCTTCACCCTGAAGCTCTGCACTGATCTCTGGTGTGGGTCTCTGCACTGATGCTGGACCTGCTGCCCTTCATCACTGCGCTGCTACTGCCATTCTGTACTGCTACCCTTCATCACTGCGCTGCTACTGCCATTCTGTACTGCTGCCTATGACGTTGCCACCGTCACTGCCACATCTATACTGCAGCTCCTCTCAATCTGTTGCACCGTGCTGCACTGCAACTTCGGTTGCCGAGAGAAACAACTAAAGCTACTGCCCAATATTTGACAGACAAGTCAGTTGGGCTACATCCTCATCACGGAAGCTCCATAGGCTACTGATCTCGGCTAACATTTGGAGGCAGCTACACATTTAGAGCTCTGCACTGCGTAAGCAGACCTCCAATGTGTTGCTGAAGTCACATCAGCCCTTGCACTAAAATCTCCCACACTGTTGTTGGGCTGCGCTATCCTCCTAAAGCCTCTACGCTGCTGCAGCTCTGCTCTGCATTGTTGAAGTCACATCAGCCCCAGTGCTGCTGTTGTTGCATTTGCACTGTGTTGCTCCCTTTAGCCTTCAGCTCCACCTCTGCTTCATCCGTGATTCTCTGCACCAACTGCTCCATTTGTCCTGCTACTATTTTAAGGCTCTCGTAGCTCGAATGTGATCCAAGAGATGAGCTGCTCAAGGATCCTGCCACCACTCTGTAGCTACTCTACAAATCCATGTCGCCCCAATTTCGTGGTTCATGAGCGCTCATGGCTATGTCATCTTCTGAACCATTGCCCGCCGTAGCAGCCTTGGAAGTAGAAGCTTCATTGTCCTTCTTCTTCTGAGGACAACTGCCGGCGAAATGTCCTAGTTCGTTGCACTAGAAAGACTTGATCTTGGATAGATCACGCTTCTTCTTCCCTTGTTGCCTCTTTGATGCCAAGGCTGCATCTTCTTCCTCTCCCTTTTTCACCTTACTTGACCCCCTGCTGTACTGCCTCTGGGTGAATCAGTGGAGTTCTTCTTGACGAAGGATTGCGCACATACTGTCCCAGTTGGGAAGGCCCGCTCTGCCCAAAACACTTTGGACAAAATAATCCCAGTCCTCTGTGACTGCATTGAGTGTTGTCCTTACCATCACGTCATCCTCCACCTTTGCTCCCATGGCAGACAACTGATCTCTGATCGCCTGTAATCTGAAAAGGAAGGGCTCGATTTCTTCTCCCTTGGCCATAATGAATGACCGCAGTTGATTCTCCAGAATCATTTTCCTATGGACGAATTTTCCCTCATATAGGGTAGTTAAGGCTTTCCACATCTCCTGAGTCGTTTTCTTGTCGGCTATGTGTGGAACTTAATGCAATGAGGACCATTGCTTCCTAAGGAGGGGAGAATGATCCGGGTGGATATTGGTGGCCACATAGCTATTCCATTTGAACCCCCACCATCGGTTCTTTCATTTTTTCAGTAGCAATACAACTTACTATTTTTACCAGTTTTTCAGGTCCTGAACTTCGGAGCCATTTTGAGGCCCTAAATGACGTTTTTGGGAAAACCGAGAGCAACATTGGTCCATGGATAGCTATTTCTAACGAAGTATTGTGTGCATCAAATGGAGATCGTATGCCAAAGTTACGTCCCCGGGAAGTTGAATCACCAATTTACCCAAACGGGGCCCATAGTTTTGGTGCTTCATCTGCTAGGGTTAGGTTTTCGGATGTTTAGGGTTTTCCATTGTTTCTCAATAATAAATAGGCCCTCGAGCCTCATTGTAACACAGTTTAGAGGCCTGTAGCTGCCACATCTCTTCTCGGAGATAAGCTACGAGCGCCCTAGCTAGTTTATTTCCATTATGTCTGTAAGCATATTTCTGTTATTTGATATTAATGAAATGAAGTATTATTTCCGCTGCATCTCTGTGTTTATGTCTATTTCTGTATTTTATTGCGTTCCTACATAAATCTGGATCAGGAATTCTCACAATTCTTTCTGCCATTATTTCTCTTTGTAACTAAATAATCCTTCAGGTATTCAGAAATTGATATTGCTTAATAATACGAACCCTCAAATCTGCTACACTGGTTTTCCCACATTGGGTTTTTCTGGGGACTTAGTCCAAAATAAAGGTGTCCTATGTGTGATTGATTTCTTTCTCAATTTCCTTGTTTCAAAATCATATTTAATTAAGTGTAGGCTGCTTCAGTAGTTACTTCAATAATTCAGATCTGAATTAATTCTGTAAATGTAATTTACATAATAGAAGTAACTCAGATAGTTGCAGTAGGATTCCTTAGATTGTCAGATCTAGGAATTTTCACACTTATCACCTTGTTCACCTTTTCTATCTGCACCTTAGCGCCTGTACATTTGGGTTAGCTACCTGTTTGGGTGCTGACTCCACTTATTCATTCATTCACAATAGCGTATATTGGAAGAAATCCTAGTAGCTTGATTAACCTCGCTCCCAAACCTAAAAAGGCTCTAAGGGCTCGGTTGAACAAATTACATTCTAGTAAGCATTTAACCTTCCTCGGATAGGAAGCCCTCCCTGATATCCACTTGCTTTTCCTTGATCCCGTCATTCAGGACTTCATGGATTTCTACAGGCCTTGCAATTTTGTCAATATCCAGGGGAAACCCAATAATCAACCAGATGCATGTATGGACAAGATCCCTATGTTTCAGGGGAACAATGCCATCATTGTTGATGCTCACATCAGGAAATTCACATCTTTCTTGCTTATACATGCTCGCACCGCTGCCTACAACCATAAAGATGTCAAAATTAAGTTCTTTGTCATCTCCTTAGAAGATGATGCATTGCAGTGGTACTTAGACAAGCCTGATAACTCTTTTGATTCTTTGCAAGCCCTCATCAATGCATTTAAAGGGAAATATGGGGATAAGAAAGAAGGAAGGTATCTCTTCAAATACATCAACAATATAAAGAAGAATGAGAATGATACGGCTGAGGAATTTAATCAAAGATTCAATGGCATTATCAAAGAAATGACTCAAGATTATACGCCTCCAGATCAATCTCTGTTAGACCAATATCTTGAAGTTTTTTTTGTCGATACATCCTATGAGATTAGACGAGCAAAGCCGAATGATTTAGCCATTGCTCAAGCGGTTGCCGAAGAATTAGAAAAGGATAAGAAAATGTCTCCAAAGTTAGAAATTCTTGTTTTTGAAGGAGGTCCAATCAGAAATAAAAGAAAAGAAATAAAGGAGGTAGAGCATGACCCAATTAAAGAATTAACTCAAATGATTAAAGAAATGAGAATTGAGCATGCTCGAGAAATAAATGCCATGCAGTCTAGGTTGATTCAAATGGAATGAAATCAAACTCAGAGTGTTCATCCTAGAAATAATAATAATAACAAAGCTAACAACAATCCATGGTCAAGAAGGAATCCTCCAAATGATCAAAAACCTCCCACTCCTCTTGAGTCTGCTAATATCGTTGATCAACCTATTCCATTTTGCAGACCTTGTGAAAGTTTTCATGAAGAAAGTGTGTGCCATTGCTAGAAAACTTGTAATATTCCTAATTAGCACCGCTAATTGGAATATTTGATTTTTGTATAGTTTTTCCGCCTATAATTAATTAATAAATAAAAGTGAGAAAAGGGGGGCTAACTCACTTAAATAAAATAAAGTGTTTCCCTAGTAGATGCAACATTAAAACTTAAGGGGGGAGCCTTGGGGGTCCACACCACGTATGAGAGGAGGCTCACGTAGCCTCTAGAAGCTTCTGCGCAGGCCCATGAGGAGCACGTGGGAGAGAGAGGGACCACGTAGGGTTTTGAGGAGGGCTAGCGTTATAAAAGGAGGGAGAGCTATCTCATTTGGGCATTATTGATATTGTTGATGATATTGAGCTAGACTTCTGTCTAATTGAGCACGCTGGCTGTTTAGTCGGTCTGCAGCACTGTTTAGTGCGATTGAGTGTCTCCGGTCGGAGATCTCACCCTTGGCCCCGGGGGACTTCGAGTGCCTGCTCGGGCAAGGTTTTTCTTCAGTCTTTAGCAGGAGATTTGCAGGTGTTTTGTTGGGAGTTTGGCTGAGGAGCTGAGCTTCATTGGGTGACTGCGCAGTCCTTGGAGGGAGGACGCAGTTTGAGTTGGAGTTGTTCAGTGGTAGAGATTTCTGCAGGAGATTCAGGCCTATTCCGGTGTGGAGGTTCAGCGTTTATCATTTGGTGAGTTTCCTGAGGAGTTGTGGCCCCATTTCAGTCTATTTCAGTTGGTGTCTGCGCAATTCTTGGAGGGACAACGTTTTTCTAGGAGGAGGGTTTCTGGGGGTGATTTTCGGAGGTGGTCCGTTTTGTATATGGTTTCTGGGTTTTGTCCGGGGTGGTGAGTTCAGGTGGTCTGCCGATTTCCAGCTCATTCCGGCAAGGGGATCAACCCCTAGCTTCAGTTCATTCCAGCAGCAGCAGTTTACGGCAGTTTCTTCCAACAGCTGGGATGTAGTTTCTTGTAGCAGCCATTTCCTGTTTTTCTGAGACGGTTCTTCACTTGCCTTGAGCAAGGATAGGTGCATTTATTCTGATTATCCATTGTATCTCATTATATTCTCAGATTAATAAAATGGCTTAGCATTTCCGGCATTTTTATGTGTATTTGCTTTATGTTCTATTTTCGGCATTTCCCATATTGTCGTATGCTTGTATCGCTGTCTATTTCCCTTTCGGGATATTACAGTGGTATCAGAGCATAATTCTGGCTCAGCCTGTGGTCTATGACATCGGGAAAGAGATCGTACAGAGGTTTTCTGGAATTTTGGAGCACTAGCAGTCGCAGTACCAAAAACGAAATTGGAAAAAGGGCCAAAATATAAAGGGTCGAATTTTGAAGGTTGGAATTAGAAGAAACGTTTTCTGGGTTTTTCTGGGTTTTGGGCAAGGATCACCTTCCCAAATTCCTGGAATTTTCTGAGTAGTTTTCAGTGGGTAAATCAGAGGTCGAAGTTAAGCAGCAGTATGGTTTTGCAGCAGCCGTGTAGTTTCTGAGGAGCCTGTAGACACATAGCAGAAAGAGCCGATGGCAGGTGATGATGATGAGAGGAGATTTAGAGAGGCGCTCCAACACATGCAGGATTTGTCACAGAGACTCACTGCGCTGGAGGTTAGGCAGTGGGAAACCCCAAGGGGTTTTCAGATTGGTGAGGGATCGGGCACATCCCACCATTTGCCGGAGCATGATGCCACTCAGCATATGGCATCACATACACCCACACGTCCTACCATGCCCACTTTTCTGGATGAAGACATAGGGGCAGCAGCACAGCGAGAGCCGGAGCTGGGCCACATGGGTGACTATTTTGCAGAGTACCAGGCATACGGGCGGGAGTTCATGGAGGCTCTCTCGTTCAGAGACTTTGTCCAGCTCCAGCGGGACAGTAGACCCCGCGATCATCACCGGGGGCACCGGCATCATCATGATGGAGACTACCACCGCACAGTGGACAGATCCCATCTACCGACATTTGACGGGTCATCCAGGCGATCAGAAAAAGCTTGGGTGGACAAGTCGGATACCTCTTTCCAGCTTGACCGAGTATCGGAGAGGGAAACCATTAAAATGGTTACCTCGCACTTGGAGGATGAGGGAACACAGGGTTGCAGGGAGTCCGAGGTTACACCTAGTGTGACACAGGATTCACCCTCATTGGAGACCTCCTCGGCCGGGTTGGTTGATGTGGTAGTGGAGAAGGTAAAGCCTACCCCAGTAGAGCCATCCATTGAGTTGATGACCGGAGTCGCGTCCGAGTCTTCGGGTGGTAGCAGCACACAGATGGGTGTAGTGTCAGGAGATGTATCCACCTTCGATGAGGCACTAGCAGGTACAGAGGTATTGGATGATGGTCGCAGACAGCAGTATCATCGGTTTCGGACGGACCTTCGAGTTTTGAGAGAGAAGGCCACATCAGTACGGGAGGCCATTTTGTTGCAGGACCAGGAGCTGGAGGGTATGAGAGTGACTTGTGCCAAGTCGGCAGCCAAGTTGGTCCGCATTGGGGAACGACTGGATTCCCTGATGGTACAATCAGAGGGCACGTTGGAGCGTCAGATCATTCCCCTTCAGGCATGCATGGATGGGACTAGCAGTGTTGTTGGGTCATCTCTTCCCATTGGAGAGAGAGAGGCAGAGCCACCTAGTCAGATCTCATATGTTGACTTGGATAGCGGTATGAGACGATCAGAGTTGCACAGAGTACAGCATCCACATGTTGAGGTTGGATGGAGAGAGATTTTGAGTTGGTACTCGGTGGAGCGGGCTATGGAGATGGTGATGGATCCGAGTGTAGCTCAGTAGGAGTTTCTATGCATGGGGATTACAGGAACCCCAGATTGGCATTGGGATCTAGGTGGGATCACCTATCATTTCCTAGGCAGGTTGGTTGCCTGTGTCTTGGAGGGTACAGTTGGCCAAGCAGTAGAGCATGTGCATGCGCTAGGGGAGTTTGGGTCAGCTCCAGTGGCCAACCAGTTTAGGGGCAGACTCCCTAGATTGTTTTGGTATGACACTCGTACACGGGATCACGGGGTGGTCAACATACCTTGGCAGGAGTTTGTCGGAGGAAGTGGCATTGGCAGGCCACCAGATGGCGCCTTGTATGGGGCCAAGGATTCTTCACCTTTGTGTGGGGCACAGAGGACGCAGCGGAGCCGAGCAATGGTGGTAACACTACTGACCCATAGGGAGATTCACTTCTTGGACCCCTCGAGGAGGATTTGCAGTGATGATCCATTTGTCGGCGGGTATAGTGATGCGACCGTGGACATGACGATACCGATTGGTGGTAGTCCGATATGTAGAGGCACAGCTCTAGGACATCACATCCATGGATGTGTGGGAGCCTCTAGCAGTGATCAGGGGACTACTAGTGGACATGGAGCTGCATGGTGGTGTACTGTAGTGTGTGGGACTGCATTGTGGAGTAGGAGTGCCCTACATCACATTGAGAGCACGCGAGGAGTGACAGATTCCTGGACACAGTCAGGGCACGAGACGGTACAGGGTGGTACAGCAGTAGCATGGGGTATCCAGCAGTATTCAGGGGTATGCCTTAGTGTGCAGTGGCATGTTGAGGAGTACATGGATGACCGGTGGCTTGCGAGGGCGTACGGCGCGGCACAACAGGGTCTTAGAGTATTGCATCCAGGGAGACTCATAGACAGGGACACTGGGCTTACCTTTGGGGGTATTTCACCCAGGATCGATGAGGAGACAGAGGAGCGATACTTGATGGTATCTGTGGGGACTCACACATCCGACACTCTTCTACATCACTCATGGGCACAATTGATTTTGTTGTTGTCCTCTGGCACTTTGGGCATGAGCAGCAGGGTCCGTGAGGCACACCCAAGATATTTGGATGGCCCTCAGCACACTAGGCGAGAGACTTCTCAGCAGTGGCACTGGGTCAGTACGCTAGTTGACAGCCACAGTTTAGGGGATGAGATGATCCTCTGCAGTGGTGGCACATTAGTCATTGCTGAGCCTATGCTTGGGGAGCAGGTCATGAGGGAGACATGCATCATTTTTCCCTCGGGGCATGTTGAGATCATGCATGAGCAGAGGATATTGGGTTCAGCAGAGGTAGCATCCCAGCATGCGTCTGGACTCCAGACATTGTATCGACACTTCATCGAGAGGGTGGATGGCATATTCAATGCAAATGAGGTGGCGGAGGTAGAACAGGAGGGCATTCCTTCTGTATGCCAGGGTGAGGACTCTCTTTCATATGAGTCCATAGGATCAGTTGAGGTTGCTTTTGTGGAGCAAGAGCAGTAATGCAGGTATGATGACAGTAGATTGCAGCTGTATTACAGTGTGCAGGGTGAGCAGTCAGGGGACTGTATAGGAGATACTGTGGGTGATGAGTCACTTGTGATGCTTCAGCTAGAGCAGCACATGATGGAGCCTGAGTCAGCAGAGGAGGATACTATGGACATCAGGCATGACATTTCCTTGGGTGAGGTCCAGATGGGTGCCCACATTGAGCCTATGATGGATATGTGGCTAGCATTGGGGTCATCCTTTGAGGTGGAGCGGTCAGATGCACAGACACCGAGTACCGTGACAGCAGCTACAGATCCATATCCTCTGGAGATGTTGGAGGTAGATGTGATAGTTTGGCAGTGGGAGATGATTACGGGTTGGCGGCAACCTTCCCGGCATGTTCCACATGCAGTTGTTGTTGCTACATCAGATGCTTCCTCCAAGATGGACTGGCGGGAGATCATGAGTTGGTACCCTCTTGATGGTACGGTATTCTTCGTAGGGAGCACAGTGGAGCAGGGGCCCTTGGACATAATAGATGTTACAGATCCCAGTCGGCAAGAGGGCACCAGTTGTCGTTACTTCAGGACTCCTTCCCAATTTCAGGAGAGCAGGACCAGCATGGGATTGAGTCATGACTTGGATTGGAGAGAGGTGATGAGTTGGTATGCAGTTGGAGGGGTAGCATATGCAGCTACAGGTACAACGCAGCAGGAGCCCAGGAGCATTGATGCTTATTGGTGGTCTTCACCTCTTAGAGCATTAGTCATAGCCAGAGACAGTGCACAGTCCGAGCCATGGGACTTGGGCGATTATTGGCCATGGTGGCGATGGGATTCGAGGGGATTATTGGTTGATTGGTACTGTGAGAGGCCAGTTTGGGATCCTGGCATTGAGATATCCCTTCGTATCAGGGTGATGCAGGAGACAGAGAGGTTTCAGTGGGACCCAGGCACATTTTGCAGTATCGGTGGGGAGCATCAGCTAGAGAGTAGGCTTGTTCAAGTGTTGCTTGAGGACAAGCAATTTTTGCCGGATGAGGATGCCACTTGGGAGAGCGAGCAGATTTTACAGCATCCATCACTTCGGTTGCTTGAGGACAAGCAACGTTTTGCCGGGGGAGACTGTAATATTCCTAATTAGCACCGCTAATTGGAATATTTGATTTTTGTATAGTTTTGCCGCCTATAGTTAATTAATAAATAAAAGTGAGAAAAAGGGGTCAACTCACTTTAATAAAATAAAGTACTTCCTAGTAGGAGCAACGTTGTGACTTAAAGAGAAGCCTTGGGGGTCCACACCACGTATGAGGAAGGCCTCACGTAGGCTCTAGAAGCAACTGCGCAGGCTTAGGAGGAGCACGTGGAGAGAGGGGACCACGTTAGGGTTTTGAGGGGAGCTAGCACTATAAAAGGTGGGAGAGCCATTTCATTTGGCATTATTGATATTGTTGATGATGATATTGTTGATGATATTGAACTAGACTTCTGTCTACTTGAGCACGCTGGCTGTTTAGTCGGTCTGCAGCACTGTTTAGTGCGACTGAGTGTCTCCGGTCGGAGATCTCACCCTTGGCCCCGGGGAACTTCGAGTGCCTGCTCGGGCAAGGTTTTTCTTCAGTCTTAGCAGGAGATTTGCAGGTGTTTTGTTGGGAGTTTTGCTGAGGAGCTGAGCTTCATTGGGTGACTGCGCAGTCCTTGGAGGGAGGACGCAGTTTGAGTTGGAGCTATTCAGCGATAGAGATTTCTGCAGGAGATTCAGGCCTATTCCGGTGTGGAGGTTCGGCGTTTATCATTTGGTGAGTTTCCTGAGGAGTTGTGGCCCCATTTCAGTCTATTTCAGTTGGTGTCTGCGCTGGTCCTGAAGGGACAGCGTTTTTCTAGGAGGGTGGTTTCTGGGGGTGATTTTCGGAGGTGGTCCATTTTGTCTATGGTTACGGTTTTGTCGAGGTGGTGAGTTCGGGTGGTCTGTGATTTTTCGGCTCATTCGGCAAGGATGTTCTTCGATTCATTCCGGCGTACATCAAGTTTATAGCGGTTCTTCACACGATGGTGAGTCATTCCTATGTGACCATTTCCTGTTTTTCTGAGAGGGTTCTTCACTTGCCTTGAGCAAGGATAGGTGCATTTATTCTGATTATCCATTGTATCTCATTATATTCTCAGATTAATAAAATGGCTTAGCATTTCCAGCATTTTTGTGTATTTGCTTTATGTTCTATTTTCGGCATTTCCCATATTGTCGTATGCTTGTATTGCTGTCTATTTCCCTTTCGGGATATTACAAAACTCCTAAATGAAGGAACCAGTGAGCAAATAAATAATGTAAATCAAAGTTCTTCAAAGGAAGGTTAGTGTACAAACTTGATTTTTTCATCCTTCACCATCAATAACTTCAGTGATGAGAAAGATCCTATCACACAGATTATGGTGGAACTCATCTCAAGAGCAGATTCTGGAAATTGCTAGAAGCAAAGATTATACTTATCAAAAGAAAGGCAAGGGTCACAATCAAAATAAACAGGTTGCATCTAAAAGCTATCAATCAGGATTGGAAATTGATTGGGCCGCATGGATAAACAATTTTAATATTTTTGTTCCAGTGTTAGAACTTATAAAGGTTCCTGTTACCACTCAAACCAACAGGGGACCATAAAAGGGACTCCTAAGAGGGCAACTGCTAGGTTAAAGGCAACGATGGAGACTTAGCTCACTGTCGCCACAACTAAGACTCCCTACTCTTTACGGACTTTGACCAATGGGAGGAGGCCCGATATTAAGAAGTTTGTTATAAAGGGTGGATCAACAAATAGATATGAAGCGACGTTAAAGACCCCTTTCCCTAGAATAAGATTAAGAAATGAGCTTGCTTGCTCTTTAAACAAGGTACAAGACTTCCTAGGAAAAAGAGGTGAGGATTTGAGGGTTAGGTGAAAGAAGTAGGATTTGAAAAGATTTTTCCCAATCCCTAAAATCCTTATAAAACTTGGATTCCTGAGTTGTTCTTGATGAATTGTCTTTGATAAGAAATAGGACCACATTGGGCCAAATCGACGCAATGTAGGTTAAGGGGAGGGAATTTATCAACCGATGATGATCTCAACCTAAACAAGGCAAGGGAAAGGATCAAAACAAGAATGTTCACTTAAAGGTGTCAAATTGATCCTATGAGGTGCTAGCCTTGGGAACACTAAGGCAAAGTTTGATCTCAAACCTAGGGATTGGGATATGTCCCAATCCCAACATCGAAATCTCTTCAAATTCGGAGGAGACCTTGAGGACACACCAACGCAGTAGGGGCTAGGAGATCAAACTTTTACTAGGGTTAGTTTGTCGGCAAATTGATGCCCTAGGTAGCCCAACGTGGCTAGACGTAAGGGAGAGAGGAAAAGGTGAATAAATAGGTTTTAAAGCAACCACCTTTTGATGGATTAGTGCCTAATTCCTCTTGGGGATATGGAGTCAAGGAGAACTATGAAGATGGATCTCGTTTCTTGTTCAAGGAGGTTCTCAAAGTCAACTTCGTCCAATGTTAAGGTAAGAGAAGAAAAGTGACCTTAAAAGTGTTTATACTTCGTTGCAAATGGAGAAATTTGTCGAGATAACTTCAATCTCTAGGACAATTCGTTCATCAAACATGGCCCATGCATAGAGACAAGCTAAATAGAAACACAATTCCACATGTAAATGCATGCAACAATTAGCCCTAAAATAGCGGAAATCTCATGATAAATGTATGCAACAAAGTAAAAGAAAATAACATCAAACTTGTACTTAAATGCAAGATAATATATCCAACCATCAACACATTTGCAATATAAGAAGCTTCAAGATAAGAAGACCCAATCCACACATCAAAATTCATCCATGATCCAAAAATATCCTCCAAGAAGAAATGCGAAGTTTTCAACGGAGAGAATGATCCAAGTCAAGTGATGATAGAAAATGAATTCATCTAACTCCTATTTATACACTCATTAGCAGATTGAATTACCGAATTGGGTCTACGTTAGCCCCTAAAATAAAATAATGTGTGAAGTAACTAACTTTTGGTGACAAGCCCACCAAACTAGCTCATAAATAAAATAATAAGCCTCTCAAGAGGTCGAATTATAAACAATGCATGTCGTTGGGCCCTCCAAGAGGCCTGATGAGGTCTATAAGTTCATAATGATGAATAGGACCCTCAAAAGCGATGGACAAGGGGGTGTCCCCTTGTTCTCCAAACAATAAACCTGTGGTGCTCCTAGTGGGTGTGGGGGCACACCAATAACCTCATGGGTCTCCAAGTAAGTCAAAAATGCTTGTAGACAATTTGTAAGGGCTCAGATGATGGAATAAATGATGCCAGATCAGTGTACAAGTCATGAGTTACCTGCCAAGTGTATGGTGCAACTATGGGGTCAATTGGGCATGATGTACCAGGTGCATCTTTCTCGTCCAATAGGTGGATCTCGAGCAATCTCTGAACATCTTTGGGGATCGATGGAGTGTTGTCTACTGTTGTGGAGGCTCATGGTTCTCTACACACAAACTACATATGCCACTGTAGCCCTTTGGAGAGTTGGGACCCTGTATAGGGAGACCAAACTCAGAATGGACACCATCTGCAATCCTACATAAGATCCAATGCATCACCTAGCCTTCCAGCACAAAATGTCAATAAAGTAATTGGCTAAAAAGAGCTTACAAACCATGGACAACAAGTGGACACTTCATAATGGAATTCCCTTCCATAGTGGGCTTTGGCATGTGCCAATGTTTCCTAGCTCCAAAGAGGGTTAACCAAGTACCTTATTAGGTGGTTTCTACCTTTAGAGGGGATAGTATGTCCAACACACATCCCTCAAATGGTGGTGGCATGTGATAAAGAGGTGAATAGAATAGGGAAGGAGAGGGGCAATCCTGGGCCACATATCAGGGTACAAGGGTCGCTAGAAGAAGGGAAGCCTACACCTAGGTATATAATGTATAGGAGGGAACAATCGTAGTACATGAGGTGCCTCGACCTTGATTTTTCCACTCTTATGTATATGTGTTTTTCCTTTTATGATTTTCCGTTGATTAACTGCTCGGGGCTCAAAGGATAAGAGCATGATGTGTAATAAGATATAACAGTGGATATGCCCTCCAGGGGTCAGGACAATCATGGGTTCGTAAATGATAAAGAAGGATCATCTAGGGCCTATGGAACCAGAGTGATGGCCATGGGTATTGGGTAGAGCTCATGTATTGGCTTTTTCCCACATGCTAAATATGTTTGTCCCGACCATCTTTTGCATCTTGTGGTACATTTTCCTATTGAATGTGGCCATTTATGATTTTTCTTTTTTGTAATATTCCAAGTAGAAATAAATAGCAACCAGAGAGATATCACATGAACAATAACCAATATGGAGAACGCTGAGCCATTTTATTAATACTGAAAGATAGGAAATGAGTACAAAGGTGATTAGAATGATGTCACCTTGGCCTGCACTAGGCAAGCGTAGAAATACTCTCAGATTGGGACCCGAAATGGCTACTAACTCAACACTGCGTTATCTCCAAGCCACTGGTACTACTGGAATGGACTAAATCATTGGGGCTGTTCCCCACCTCGGAAAATGCTGAAACTTCGGAAATGGCCTCTACTCCCAAAACCCAGAAAAGCCCAGAAATCTTTTCTGAAATGGCCAACCCCCGAAAATAGCTCCCTTGAGGCTCTGCGTTGTTCCTCAAGGAGGGACGCTGGCTCTGAATGAATGGCTCCAAAAGCTAGTCCGTAACTCCACCAAAACACTGGAATAGGAAAGGGCTAGCCCCTTATCCACTATCCCAGGCTGAATCCACCTCAAACTCCCAATCCGGAACAACCTCCCCACAAGACTGCATCCTCCCTCTCACTGACTACACTGTCTCTTTGCGTGGATGCTCCTCCCGTGATAGCTGCAACTCCCACTGACAAAATAAGGATGGAACTCCTCACCCGAGCAAGCACTCGAAGTCCCCCGGGGCTGAGGTTGGGATCTCCGAACGAAGATGCCCAGTGTACTGAACAGTACGTGCAAACTTTGCTAAACAGCAAGCGTGCTCAATGTCAAGAAGACAATTCTCAAAATGGATAATCAGAATGAATGAGAATGAGGAGACCCTTCCTCCTTTTATGCTTGGTGAGCCTCTCCCTCACCTAGGCTCCACCAATCTCTGCGCTGCCCCTCTTGGCCGACGTTGTCCAACTCAACTGCGCTGGCTAGACCCCACGCTGCCCACGCTGCTCCTTTCCCTACACTGCCGCCTAGCCACTAGGCCCCACCTTGCTAATTCGATATGTCTCCTTAGTGACTTTAGGGAATGCTTTTATTCTAAGTGTGAACTAAGTGCTCCTTCACCCACTTTATTTATATTTTAACTTTATAAAGGCAAAATTAGTCAAAATTAATATTTCCAATTAGCTATTGCTAATTGGGAATATTACAGTCTCCCCCGGCAAAACGTTGCTTGTCCTCAAGCAACTGTAATGATGGATGTTGCAGAATCTTTTCACTCTCCCAAGTGGCATCCTCATCCGGTAAATTCCTCCATCTCACTAGGTAGTCCCTGATTGTTCTGCTCCGTAACTGCCTCTCCCTAGTGACAATAATGACCTCCAGCTGTAGCACCAAGTGCCCCTCATCATCTGTAGGTAGAAGCTCCTTTGTTGCAGTCACCTACTGCCCCTATGCCTTCTTCAGGCATGATACGTGAAAAAAGTTATGAATCTCGCTGCCCTGGGGCAGCTCCAACTCATATGCAACCCATCCCACTCTGCGTATCACCCTGTAGGGTCCATAGAAGCGAGGCTTCAGCTTTTCAGCCCCCTTCTGCTTCAGCGTGGACCGCCGATATGGCTGCAAGCGTAGGTAGACCAAGTCTCATACCTCGAACTGCCTCTCAACCTGTCCCCTATCAACATACATCTTCTGCTGGTTCTGCGTTGTAGCCATGTTATCCTTGAGAGCTCGGAGAATATCTTGGCTCTCCTGGATCCAGTCCTTGGCTCTAGGAGCCTTGCTAGCACCAAACATCATGTCAACAAAAGATAAAGCATGATATCCATACAATGCATAAAACAGAGACATACCAATAGACATCTGATGGGTGTTGCTGTAGCAGTAGTCCCCCAAGTGCAACGACTTCAGCCATGCCTTTTGCTGCCCACTGACATAGTTATGCAAGTAACCCTCCAGCCACTTGTTCACTATCTCAGTCTGTCCATCCGTCTGGTGGTGGTAACTGGTACTCGGTATCAACTCAGTGCCCACCAAACGGAAAAGCTCCTGCCAAAATCCGCCCATGAAGCGGCTATCCCTGTCACTGACAATGGTCTTCGGAAGACCATGCAATCTGAAAATTTCCCTGAAGAAAAACTCTGCTACCTGGGCTGCAATGTAATGTGCTGATATGGTGAAAAAATGAGCATATTTAGCTAGTCGGTCAACGACTACAAATATGCAATCCTTGCCCTGTACCATGGGCAACCCTGTAATTAAGTCCATCGTGATACTCTCCCATTGCCCCTCAGGTATGGGAAGAGGTTGCAGTAACCCTGCCGGATGGTTCATCTCTCCTTTGTTGCACTGGCAAACCCTGCACTCCTTGACATATTGGAGCACGTCCTCCTTGAGGCCCTTCCAAAAGAACCTTTCCCTGATGGTCCTGTAGGTTTTGGTAAACCCCTGGTGGCCTGATAATGGTGAATCATGTGAGGCATGCAATATCTTCCTCTTGAGCTGGGAGCCCTCAGTCAAGAAGATCCTGTCCCTGTAATAGATCACCTCATCCATCACTCTGTACCTGTCATCTGTCACCTGCCCATCCAAAATCTCGTAGGCAAAACGGTCCTTGGAGTACTCTACCAACAGGCGAGCCCTACAATCCATGTCCAAACTCATCAAGGACAACGCTACTAGTCTGCGTGAAAGTGCGTCTGCCACAATGTTGTTCTTCCCTTTGACATACTCGATGTCAAAGTCGTAAGCTTGGATCTTACTGACCCACTTTTGCTACCTCTCCTACAATTGTTTCTGCTCTAAAAAAAACCGGAGGCTGTTGTGATCCGCCCTCACCCCAACCTGTTCCCCACTAGGTACTGCCGAAACTTGGCCAATGAATGCATGATGGCCAACATGTCCTTGTCGTATATAGCATACAACCTCTCATGTGACAATAGCTTCCTGCTCTCGAAAGCTATGGGGTGGCCTCCCTGCATCAACACTGCGCCTATCCCTTCCCTCGATGCATCACACTCCAAGACAAAGGGCTGGGTAAAATCTAATAATGCTAACACGAGGCAGCTACTCATCACCTCCTTGAGCCTGTCAAAAGCCCTCTGCGTTGTATCCGACCAACTGAATGCCCCTTTCTTGGTGAGATTTGTAAGGGGTGTAGCAAGTGGGGAAAATCCTTTGACAAACTTCCGGTAGTAGGTGCAGATCCCTACAAATCCCCAAAGTTCCGTCACATTCTTCGGCACCGGCCATTCCCTGATGGCCCTGATCTTCTCCTCATGTACCTTTACTCCATCCACCCTGATGATGTGCCCCAAGTAGAGCATCTTGGTCAACCCAAACTCGCACTTAGAGAGCTTAGCATAAAATTGTTGCTCTTCAAAAATGTGCAGTACAACCTCTAGATGTTGGAGATGCTCCTCCCATGTCTCGACCATCTCTTGCATCTTGTGGTACGTTTTCCTGTTGAATGTGGCCATTTATGCTTTTTCTTTTTCTGTAATATTCCAAGTAGAAATAAACAGCAACCAGAGAGATATCACATGAACAATAACCAATATGGAGAACGCTGAGCCATTTTATTAATACTGAAAGATAGGAAATGAGTACAAAGGTGATCAGAATGATGGCACCTTGGCCTGCACTAGGCAAGCATAGAAATACTCTCAGATTGGGACCCAAAATGGCTGCTAACTCAAGACTGCGTTATCCCCAAGCTGCTGGTATTGCTACTTTGCTGCTTCTATTGCTGGAATGGACTGAATCATTAGGGCTATTCCCCACCTCGGAAAATGCTGAAACTTCGAAAATGGCCTCTACTCCCAAAACCCAGAAAAGCCCAGAAAGCTTTTCTAAAATGGCCGACCCCTGAAAATAGCTCCTTTAAGGCTCTGCGTTGTTCCTCAAGGAGGGACGTTGGCTTTGAATGAACGGCTCCAAAAGCTGGTCCGTAACTCCACCAAAACACTGGAATAGGAAAGGGTTGGCCCCTTACCCACTGTTCCGGGCTGAATCCACCTCAAACTCCCAATCCGGAACAACCTCCCCACAAGACTGCGTCCTCCCTCTCACTGACTGCGTTGTCTCTCTGCGTGGATGCTCTTCTCGTGATAGCTACAACTCCCACTGACAAAATAAGGATGGAACTCCTCACCCGAGCAGGCACTCGAAATCCTCCGTGGCTGAGGTTGGGATCTCCGAACAGAGACACCCGATGTACTGAACAGTACGTGCAGACTTTGCTAAACAACAAGCGTGCTCAATGTCAAGAAGACAATTCTCAAAATGCATAATCAGAATGAATGAGAATGAGGAGACCCTTCCTCCTTTTATGCTTGGTTAGCCTTTCCCTCACCTAGGCCCCACCAATCTCTATGTTTCCCCTCTTGGCCCACGCTGTCCAACTCGACTGCGCTGGCTAGGCCCCACGCTGCCCACGCTGCCACTAGGCCACACCTTGCTAATTCGATATGTCTCCTTACTGACTTTAAGGAATGCTTTTATCCTAAGTGTGAGCTAAGTGCTCCTTCACCCACTTTATTTATATTTTAACATTATAAAGGCAAAAAAAAATTGAATTAGCTATTGCTAATTGGGAATATTACATTTTCTTTCCATCCACTTCAACCTCCAGGGCATCATTCCAAGCCTGACTCAAGTTGGGGGCAAGGGAAAGGGGAGGCTAACCCTATGTGGACCCAAGTGGGAAAGATGATGAATGGGTTTATAATGAATGGAAGGGAAGTGATATAAGTGGACGAGGGAGCAAGACCACGAAACCAAAATCGAGGTAAAATCCAATGGTAAGATCTAAAAGAGATCAAGGGGACAGAAGCACAAACTAGACCCACTCTTTCCGTCGAATCCCCCCATTACTCCATGTCTAGAAGTGTCCATGACATGCAAACTCAATACTCAATTACCAAATGACAATACATACCTTCAGGTTAGGGAGGCCCGCCTTCAAACATATGATCATGATAGATGGGCGAGGGACCACATGGCTGGCTCAGGTGGTGGAGAAGGCACAACGAGCTAGTGGGAAAATTTCTGAATATGCTTAAACAGAAACCCTACTGTTAAATTTCTAATTTACTTCTCCTACTTGCATTAAGTTATTAATCTGAAACCTTCAGCATTAACATTTTAGTAAATGCATTAACAGCCTATACATGCAGATCTAAACTGAATAACATGCACAATGATAAAGTGACAGACAATGATTTTCTAGACAACTGCCCCCAGAAAAACCCAATGCGGGAAAACCCGTCTTCTGGCTGCTAGAGGGTTTTTATTATTAAGTAGAATCTAAGTACAATAGATCTGGGCACAGAACTGGTTAACCCGACAGAGAAATAAAAATTGCAGCTACACCTATGTTTTGGAGACAGAAAACTGACTGATTCACACCCTCAAATAGGATTTACAAAATTCAACCTTTTTTGGCCTCTACAAACCCCAGCACTGCTTTGAAACCCTCTATGTCAGCCCTGTTGGCCTACGTTAGCCCCTGTGCTACTCAAGAAGGGCCTGTATCACCACACACTGGGTTACGATGCCCCTGCGCTGCCCTGGTTGGCTTGCATTAGTCCTCCTGGGACTACAACAAACCTCTTGGCCTCCTGTTGCCTCTGCCTTGCCCCTGCTGGGCTATGGTTGCTTTGCGTAGCTGCTGCTTCCTCTGCTTTGCTCTGGTTTGCTGCTTCTCTGCCCTCGTTGCACTCTTGGCCTGGGACTACACCATCCCCCTCGCCGATAATGCCCCTCGTTGCAGCTGAAACAATTTTGAAATTCTTAGCAAACCACGCCCTAGAATTCCAACTTAGTTTCAGTGCTCTGCCACAGTGTGTGCGCTCCAACTGACCCCAAGCCCTCTTCTTATACTTTTCTCGTTGAAACATCAATGACCGTGATCTAATCTTGAATCAACGACTAAGATTAGAAGATGCTTGATCTGCGTCACTTGAGTCAATCTCATCACATGTTTAATTTAGTTACCTTTAATTTTTTAATTTTCCTAAGTTAGACTTGGGGTCCTTAATTAAAAATATTAATTAATTAAATGTCTCTTAAACAGGACGGAATTTTTTAAAACGCTTTCTGGGTCTTGGCGATCTTATGTACTCTAGTCCCTCCACAAAGTTTGGGAGCTAGAGCACATTCGATGCTACCCCAACACCCAAAAATCTCAACACTCACTCTTAGCGAGGAATGTTCTCTATCAAAACACTTCACCCCAAAGTTATGCACTGATCTCTTGCATGGGTCTCTGCACTGATGCTTGACCTGCTGCCCTTCACCATTGCGTTGTTGATGCTCTTCCATACTGCTACCGATGACGCTGCCACCGCCACTGCTACATCCGTACTGCATCTCCCTCTCAAATTGTTGCATCATGCTGTCCATAGCACTGCCACTGCTAATCTGCTGCACTACAACTCAGTTGATGAGAGTAAGCAAGAGTAAGCAGCTGAAGGACTCCTGCCCAATCTTTGACAAACAAGTTAGTTGGGCTTCATCTCATCACTGAAGCTCCATAGGTTGTTGCCTTGTGCTGTCCTCTGAAGGCTACCGCGTTGCTGCAACGCTACACTGCGTAAGTAGACCTGCTCTACGCTGCCTCTGCACTATTGTCCTCTACGCTGCGTTGTCCTCCTGAAACCTCTGTGCTGCTACAACCACTGCACTACGTACTCTATGTTGTTGTTGTATATCCACTGCGCTACTCCCTCATTAGTGTGTCAGCTCTGTCTCTACTCCATCTGTGATCCTCTGCACCCACTGCTCCACTTGTCCCGCTACTGTCTTAAGGCTCCCATAGCTCGTATGTGATCCAAGAGTTGGGCTACTCAAGGACCCTGCCCCCACTCTATAGTTGTTCAAAATATCAAGATCGCCCCACTTTCGTAGTTCATGAGCGCTCATGGCTGCGTCATCTTCGGAGCCATCGTCTGCTACATCAACCTTGGAACTAGAAGCTTCCTTGTCTTTCTTCTGAGGACAATTGCTGGAAAAATGTCCAAGTTCGCCGCACTGGAAACATCTGATCTTTGACAGATCACACTTCTTTTTCCCTTACTGCCTCTTTGATGCCAAGGCTGCATCTTCCTCTTCTTCCTTCTTCACCTTGCTTGAATCAGTGTTGTATTGTCTTTTGGTCATCCGACGGATCTCCTCTTGTCGGAGGATAGCCCACATGTTGTCCCAGTTGGGAAGGTTTAATCAGCCCAAGAGACTGTTTCCCAGTCCTCTATGACAACAATTAGAGCGATCCTCACCATGACATCGTCATCTACCTTGACCCCCATGCTAGTCAGCTGATCCCGGATCGACTATAGTCTGCAAAGAAAACGATCGATCTCCTCTCCCTTGGCCATCATGAATAACCTCAGTTGGTTCTCCAGAAGCATCTTTCTTTGGACGGACCTTTCTTCATACAATGTGGTTAGGACTACCCACATCTCATGAGTCGTTGCCTTCTTGGCTATGTGTGGTACCACATGATCTTTGACCTCGTCCATAATGAAGCACTTGGCATGTGTCGTTGCTTCATTGTGTTTCTCCAAGATCTTCGCATCGGTCGATGTAGCCAACACTTTCTTTGCATGCTCCCTTATGTCGTAGGCCTCAAGGACTACCAAGATTCTGGCCTTCCAAATCGCAAAGTTGGATAAACCATCCAACCTATCCTGATCACGCAGTTCGTGTGGTGCCATCTGCACAGAAGTTTGTTGGAACGGATCATCCTCTCTATGTTAGACTCAGATCTAGGTTCCTTGGCGAGAAAGCCACCCTCAGGTCCCTCTGACAACTGGCTCCCTCTCTTGGAAGTCTGCCAATCACAACGAATCAACTCTCTTCGATCCTTTGATCGATCTACAAATCTCTTTGGCAAGAAATCTTCTGAGAAGTTGTTCTCCTCCCGCTCTTTGTCAACTTAGCTTAGGCTAAATTATGCACTAGCAAAATCTTCACCCGACCAGTAACTGTTGAAGGTCTGCAGCTCAACTTCCGGTTCTCGACACTCTACACAGTAATCAGCCTCTGGACTGGGTCACCCTAGCTGGCCTTTGAGTGAGCATACAAGCCCAGCGTAGCCTCTGCGCAGCGACTGCATAGCGCAAGATGCTCCTGCGTCCCTCTAGGTGGCTTTACGCTGCCTCTACGTCACCCAGTAAGGACTGCGTTGGCCCTTTACGTGGCTCCGCTGCCTTTGCGTCCCTCTACTGCTGCGATGCCCTCTCCAAGTTATCTGCTGTTGCTACTGCTTTCTCTGCTATTTTCTGCAGCACAGATTCTTTAGCCTTCTTGCTGGAGATTCAACTAGATCCGTCCTCGCTCCGATACCATGTAAAAATTTCTGAATATGCTTAAACAAAAACCCTACTGTTAAATTTTTGATTTACTTCTCCTACTTACATTAAGTTATTAATCTAAAATCTTCAGCATTAACATCGAATTAAATACATTAGTGATCTACACATGTATATCTAAATTGAATAACATGCACAATGACAAAGTGACACACAAGGATTTTCTAGAGAACAGTTTCCGGAAAACCCAATGCAGGAAAACCGATCTTATCGTTGCTGGAGGGTTTTTATTACTAAGCAGAATCTAAGTACAACAGATCTGGGCACAAAACTGGTTAATCCGATAGAGAAATAAAATCTGCAGCTATACCTCTATTCTGGATACAGAAAACTGATTGATTCACACCCTCCAATGGGATTTACAAAAATCAGCCTTTTCCTGCCTCTAGAAAACCCACCGCTGCTCTGAAGCCCTCTACGTTAGCCATGCTGGCCAGCGTCAGCCATGCTGGCCAGCGTCAGCCCCTGCGCTGCTCAGGAAGGGCCTGCATCACCCCAGATTGGGTTACGCTGCCCCTGCGCTACCCTAGCGAGCCTGCGTCATCCCTCCTGGCACTGCGTTAGCCCTCTTGGCCTCATGTTGCCTCTGTGCTACCCCTGCTGGTCTATGGATGCTCTATGTAGCTGTTGCTTCCTCTGCACTACTCTAGTCTGCTGCTTCTCTGCCCTCGTTGCAATCTTGGCCTAGGACTACACCATCTCCCTCGCTGCGGCTGAAACACTTCTGAAATTCTTAGCAAAGCACGCCCTAGAATTCGAGGTTACTTTCAGTGCTTTGCCACTGTGTGTGCTCTCCAACTGACCCCAAGCCCTCTTCTTATACTTTTCTCATTGAAACTGTTGATATTTTGCATATTTGGGGTAGCATCAGTTGTGTTCTAGGTCCCAAATTTTGAGGAGGGACTAGAGTTCACCTAATTTACAAGACCCAGAAATGGATTTGGGAAATTTCATCTGGTTTAGGAGATATTAAATTAATTAATTATTTTAATATATTTCCTAAGATAAAACATAGGAAAATAAAATAATTAAAGTGAATTTAATTAAACATGTGATGAAATTGTCTTAAGTCACACGGATCAAGCTTTCTTTTAATCTTAGCCATTGATTAAATATTTAATCTTGGTCGTTGATTTGTCAACAAGAAAAGTATAAAGGAAAGGCTTGGGGTCATTTGTAACACACACAGAGGCAGAGCCCTGTAGCTAAGCTGAGATTCTAGGACGGGGTTGCTAAGAATTCTCAGAAGTGTTTCAGTTGCAGAGAGGGGAATTTAGACCAAGGGGATGATATGATCCTAGGGTCTAGAATACACAAGAGACAAAGAAGAGATCAAGAAAGACAGCGCAGAGGAAGGCAGCAGCAGCAACAACAGACGGCAGCAGCAGCAAGGACAGCGTGATTTTTCAGGAAGCCCTTCATGGGTTACGCAGAGACCCTTAGGGGCAGCGTAGTCACTGCATCACCCAGTCTGGGGTAATGTCGTCCCTTTCAGTGGCAGCGTTGAGCATTTGGAGGCCTTCAAAGGCTGACGCAGTGTCTTTTAGGGGCAGATCTAGGGTTTCTAGGCTTAGATCTGGTTGAGTTCTGTAAATCCCATTTGAGGGTGTGGATCACTCAGTATTGTTAGTCTTAGATTAACTAGGTGCTGCAGATCTAGAGTTTTCTCTGTAGGGTTTTCCAAATCTGGAACCCAGAGTTGTGTATTCAGAAATATTCTTAATAATAGAGCCCTCTAGCAGCCAGAGACCGATTTTCCCACATTGGGTTTTTCCGGGGACAGTTTGTCATGAAATAACTGTCACTTTGTCTATGTGTGCATGTGCTTATTCTAAATCTGAATTGGTAGAGATCTGTTATGTGTTTTGCTTTGATGTTAACTTGAATTTATTCAGTTGATAACTTGTATAAGTAGGAGAAGCTTAACCGAGTTAACAGAAATAATTTCTGCATAAGAATTAAGATTCAGAATTTTCTACATGGTATCGGAGCAATTGCAGATCTAGAAGAGTCACCAGCTGAAGCATTTGAAGGATCTAGCTGCAGAAAGCAGCTGGAAAGGAAACAGAAAAGCAGATCTGAAGGGAGAACGCAGTTTTTAAGAGGAGATTCACGCAGAGGGAAGGGTGATGCTGTCCAGCGCTGTGTCCTAGCAAGCCCACGCAATTACTGCGCAGAGGCAGCTCAGAAACAACGCTAGTTGGGTCTGAAACCAACCAGTGTGATTCAAATCTGAATCTGTCAGATCCAGAAAAAGTCTGCAGATGGCTCCTCACAGACTGCGTGATTAGGATAGGCTAGAGGGCCTCTCAAAATTTTCGGTATGTAAAGCTAGGATCATGATTGTCCTTGAGGCATATGGTCTAAGAGACCATGCAGAGCAGACCCTGGCCACACCTACATATGCGGATCTCCTACGGAAGCATAGAGAAGCTGTCGTGCATGCCAAGCGACTGATAATGGACAGTATCAAGGACCATATTGTACCACACATAGTTGAGAAGAAGACAACTAATGAGATGTGGAAGGCCTTGACTTCCCTTTATGAGGGAAAATCAGTCCAAAGAAAGATGTTGTTGGAGGCCCAAATGAGGTCATTCATGATGACCAAGGGAGAAGACATCGAGCATTTCCTCTTCAGATTGCAATCAATCAAGAATCAACTGATTGCAATGGGTGCAACCGTAGATGATGCAGTGATAGTCAAGACTGCCCTCAATGTAGTCACGGATGAGTGGGAAACCTTTGTCCAAAGTATCTTGGGCAGAGCGGACCTCCCAGATTGGGACAGCTTGTGGTCAATCCTGCGGCAGGAAGAACCACGCAGATTCACCAAGAAGCAGCACAGCCTTGGGTTGAGCAAAGTAAAGAAGGAAGAGGAGGAAGATGCAACCTTGGCATCGAAGAAGCAGCCGAAGAAGAAGAAGGATCTTTCTAAGATCAAGTGCTTCCAGTGTGGCGAAATGGGACATTTTGCTAGCCATTGTCCAGAAAAGAAAAAGGACAAGGAAGCATCTTCTTCCAAAGCAACGGTAGCAGATGATGCGTCAACAGATGATGTAGCCATGAGCGCTCATGAAACACGAAAGTGGGGCAACATGCATCTGTAGAGGATCTACAGAATATAAGGCAGGATCCTTGAGCAGCTCATCTCTTGGATCAACAAGCGAGCTACGGCAGCCTTAAGACAGTAGCGAGACAAGTTGAGTGATGGGTGCATAGATCATAGATGAGGCAGAGGCAGAGGCAAATCTGGAGGTTGGAGGAACAGCACAGAGCAAAGCAGCAGTAGCATAGAAGCAGTAGCAACGCAGAGGCTGATGTGACTTCAGCAACACAGTGAAGTACTGCTTACGCAATGCAAAGCTGCAACAACGTAGAGAGCTTCAGAGGGACAGCGCAGTGCAGCAGCGACATGATAGATTTCAGCACAAGGAGCTGATGTGACTTCAGTGGTGCAGAGGGAGTCTGATTACGCTAGTAGAGTTGTAGTTGTGCATCGTTCTTTAGATGCCAGCACAGATCTGTAGCCTATGGAGCTTCAGTGATGAGGATGCAGCCCATCTGACTTGTCTGTCAAAGATTCAGCAAGAGATTCAGTTGTTTCTCTCAACAACTGAAGTTGCAGTGCAGCAGATCAGCAATGACAGTGCTATGAGCAGCATAGATGCAGCATATTGAGAGGAAGCGACACTACAGTGGCAGTGGCAGAGTCATGGGCAGCTGTACAAAATGGCAGCAACAGTTCAGAGTTGAGTGGCAGGAGGCCAAGCTTCAACAGCACGAAACCAGTGCCCAAAATCATGTAATGCAAAAGTGTGGTGTATTGCTAGAGCACACCCTTGATACTATGAGGGAGTGTTGAGATTTTGTGTATTTGGGGTAGCATCAGTTGTGCTCTAGATCCCGCATTTTGAGGAGGGACTAGAGTTCACCTGATCTACAAGACCCAGAAATGGATTTGAGAAATTTCATTTGGTTTAGGAGATATTAAATTAATTAATTATTTTAATGTATTTGCTAAGTTAAAACTTAGGAAAATAAAATAATTAAACTGAATTTAATTAAACATGTGATGAGATTGTCTTAAGTCACACGGATCAAGCTTTCTTTTAATCTTAGCCATTGATTAAAGATTTAATCTTGGTCATTGATTTGTCAACGAGAAAAGTATAAAGGAAAGGCTTGGAGTCATTTGTAACACACACAGAGGCAGAGCACTAAAACTAAGCTCAGATTCCAGGACGAGGTTGCTAAGAATTCTCAGAAGTGTTTCAGTTGCAGAGAGGGGAATTTAGACCAAGGGGCTGATCTGATCCAAGGGTCTAGAATACAGAAGAGACAGAGAAGAGATCAAGAAAGACAGCACAGAGAAAGGCAGCAGCAGCAGCGGCAGCAGCAACAGACGGCAACAGCAGCAGACGACAGCAGCAAGGACAGCGTGATTTTTCAAGAAGCCCTTTAGGGGTTACGCAAAGACCTTTAAGGGCAACGTAGTGACTTCGTCACCCAATCTGGGGTAATGCAGTCCCTTCCAGTGGCAGCGTTGAGCATTTGGAGGCCTTCAAAGGCTAACGTAGTGTCTTTTAGGGGCAAATCTAGGGTTTCTAGGCCTAGATCTGGCTGAGTTCTGTAAATCCCGTTTGAGGGTGTGGATCAGTCAGTATTGTTGGTCTTAGATCAGCCAGGTGCTGCAGATCTAGAGTTTTCTCTGTAGGGTTTTCCAGATCTGGAACCCAGAGTTGTGTATTCATAAATATTCTTAATAATAGAGCCCTCCAGCAGCCAGAGACCAGTTTTCCCACATTGGGTTTTTCCGGGGACAATTTGTCCAGAAATAACTGTGTCACTTTGTCTGTGTGTGCATGTGCTTATTCGAGATCTGAATTGGTAGAGATCTGTAATGTGTTTTTCTTTGATGTTAACTTGAATTTATTCAGTTGATAACTTGTATAAGTAGGAGAAGCTTAACTGGGTTAACATAAATAATTTCTGCATAAGAATTAAGATTCAGAAATTTCTACAGAAACATCAACTACCGTGATTTAATCTTGAATCGACGGCTAAGATTAGAAGATGCTTGATCCACGTCACTTGAGTCATTCTCATCACATGTTTAATTTAATTGCCTTTAATCTTTTAATTTTCCTAAGTTAGACTTAGGGTCCTTAATTAAAAAGATTAATTAATTCAATATCTCTTAAACAAGATGGAATTTCTTAAAACATTTTCTAGGTCTTGGAGATCTTATGTACTCTAGTCCCTCCACAAAGTTTGGGAGATAGAGCACATCCGATGCTACCCCAACACCCAAAAATCTCAACAACAAGTTGGTGGCTGGAAGGGATTGTTGGCTGTCGGTTGAGGACCATCTTGGAGAAAATTTTCTCCTAGGAATATTACCCAAAAAGTGGTGGGTAACATCTGGCTCCAACTGGGGATGTGATCTCTCGAATAAGTGAGAGAAGCTACTCGAATGGGAGGTCATGAGAACTCTGTGAAAATGCTACTGCAGTGTATTGGTTTATTTCCTCCTACTTGATTTAATTAATACAAGTTATTTCTAGAAATTAGATTAAAAAAATACCGAAAATAAACACAACTACAGCCTACACATCCAGATCATTTACTGAATAGTACACTCATGCAACAAAGTGACACATGGATTTTTGGACATATGTCCCCAGAGAAACACAAAGCGAGAAAACCGGTGCAACAGATATGAGGGTTTATTATTAAGTAGTTCTGAGTACAACAAATCTGGGTAGCACGCTTGGAAAACCCGACAGAGAATAAAAAATATCAAATCTGCAGCTAACCTGAAGATCTAGTGCCAAATATCCGACTGATCCACACCCTCAAACAAGATTTGCAGGATTCAGCCCGGATCTGACCCTATAAACCCTCAGCGCTGCTTCTGAAGCCCCAGCATTGCCCTAGAGGACCTGCGTCAGCCTTTGCGTGGCCCTAGGAGGGTCTGCGTCACCCCTGCAGGGTCTACGCTGCCCCTGTGCTGCCTTTGCTAGGCCAGCGTCAGTCCTGCATCGCCCTAGCTGTCTCTATGCTACCTCTGCGCTGCCCCTGTTGCTCTGCATGGCTCTGAAGCCCCTCTGTGTTGTCTTTGTTGTTGCTCCTCTGCCTCTTGCTGCCTCTTGGTCCTGGAACCAGATCATTCCCTTGGCCAATACTACCCCTCACTACAGGAAATTCATCCGGAAATTCTTAGCAAACCCGCCCTAGAATTCCAGATCTATTCCTCAGTTCTACCAAAAAAATGTGTGTCTTCAACTCCACCTCAAGCCTTTCTCTTATACTTTTTCGTTGAACCCTTCAACGGTCGAGATTAAATCATCCATCAACAGCTGAGATTAAAAAACTGCTTGATCCATGTGACTTAAGACAATTTCAGCATACGTGTTAATTAATTCACTTTAGTTATTTTATTTTCCTAAGTTAGACTTGGGGAATCCATTAAAAATAATTAATTATATGAATAACTTGAACACCAACTGAAATTTCTCAAATCCATTTTTGGGTCTTGCAGATCAAGTGTACTCTAGTCCCTCCACAAAATTTGGGAGCTAGAGCACAAATGATGCTACCCCAAATACACAAAATCTCAACACTCCCTCTTAGCATCAGGAGTGTGTTCTAGCAATACATCACACCATGTATCACAACATCTTGAGTACTGGATCCGTGTTGTTGATGCTTGGCCTGTTGCCCTCCATCTACTGCACTGTTTCTCTCTGTACTGCTGCCCATGCCATTGCCACTAACACTTCCACATTTGTACTGCAACTCCCTCTCAATTTGTTGCATCATGCTGCCTATAGCACTGCCACTGTTAACTACTGCATTGCAACTCAGTTACTGAGAAGTAAGCAACTGAAAGACTCTGCCCAACTATTTGACAAACAAGTCAAGTTGCCCTCCACCACTGAAGCTCCCTGAATGTTGAATCACGCTGTCCCCCTAGAGACACTGTCATGCTGCAACATTGCACTGCGTGAACCCAGCTTCTCTACGTTGTTGAAGTCCCATCAGCCTCTCTGCGTTGCTGCCTCCACATTATTGTTGCCTCTACATTACGCTACTCCCTCTTCAGCTCCCTCTTCTGCTTCAATGTGGCCATCAACCACCTCCCGACTCATCCCACTACCGTCTTAAGGCTCTCGTAGCTCATATGTGATCCAAGATTAGGGCTGACTCAAGGATCTCGCCATACTGTATATAGGTGCTCTATATATCCATGTCACCCCACCTCTTCTCTCGAGGTGCATGAACACTCATGGTTGCATCATCATCAGAGCCATCGTCATTTGTTGTTGCAGCCTTGGAATCAGAAGCTCCTTTGTCCTTCTTCTTAGAACAACTGCTGGTGAAATGACCATGATCACCACAGTTAAAGCACCGGACCTTCGAGAGGTCCTTTTACTTCCCTTGTTTCTTTTCCCTTGATGCAAGGGTTGCATCCTCCTCCTCTTCTTTCTTCACTTCGGTTGATCTGCTTCTTGGTGATCCTCCTGATCTCCTCTTGGCGGAGAATAGCCCACATATCTGCCCATGATGGTAACGTTGCCCTTCCCAGAATTCTCTGGACAAACGTTTCCCATTCTTTAGAGGCAACATTTAGGGTCGTCCTCACAAGGAGACCTTAATCTAGATTAGCACCCATGCCAATCAGTTGGTCCCGCATAGCTTGAAGTCTAAAGAGGAATGGATCTATCTCTTCACGCTTCATCAATTGGAACATCCGCATCTGATTCTCAAGAAGCATTCTTCTTTGCACAGAGCCTCCTTGATACATCGTCTCCAACGCTGACCACATGTCATTTGCTGTATTCTTACCAGCAATATGAGGAATCACGTGGTCCTTGACTCCGTCAATGATCAAACGCTTCGTCCGCGATTGATTTTCTTCATACTTCTTGAGTGGATCTACATCGGTTAGAACAACAAGCTCTTTCTTTGCATGATCTTTGAGACCATACTCATCCATAACTGAGAGGATTTTGGCCTTCCAGATAACATAGTTGGACATGCCATCCAATCTATCTTGATCCCTCAGTCCATATCGAGCCATCTTTGCTCAGATCTAACAAAAAAAGTACTTCTCCCTTTGGATCTGGGCTTCTTGGTGACTAGAAACCCTCTAGTAGCTACTTCTGCTGAAAACTGACTTCCCTCCTGGAAATCTTCCACCAAAAATCAAACGGACAGTACTCTCTGATCCTCCTAATCGAATCTCAAATCTATTTGGCTCTGATCTGCGGAGTAACTTTCTTCCTCTCGCCTTTGTTGCCTTAGCTAAGCACAATTCTGCACCTGCAAAATCTGTACCCCACCAGCACTGCTTCCGGATCTTGGCAAAATTCTTCTGCAACAAGAGAAGTGACTGGACAACGTCTTCCTAGCTAGCCCAGTGCGGTCCCAGCACTGCTCAGAAGTGGACAGCGTAACCCCAGACTGGGTGACGTAGTCCTTACGCTGCCCTGGGAAGGGTCTACTTAAACCTAAAGGCCTTCTGCAGCTTCAGCGTTGTCTCCTGGATATGCTTTCCCTTGCTGTCAAGATGCCCTTTCCGGATCTGTTGCTTCTTCTGCCTCCCTGCAAAAAAAATATTTCTTCAGCTGATTACTTGAGATTCAGCTTGATCTTCTATTGCTCTGATACCATGTGAAAATTCTATTGCAGTGTATTGGTTTATTTCCTCCTACTTGATTTAACTAATACAAGTTATTTCCAGAAATTAAATTCAGAAAATACCAAAAATAAACACAACTGCAGCCTACACATGCAGATCATTTACTGAATAGTACACTCATGCAACAAAGTGACACATGGATTTTTGGACATAAGTCCCCGGAAAAACCCAAAGCGGGTGCTGTAGATACGAGGGTTTATTAATAAGTAGTTATGAGTAAAGAAAATCTGGGTTCCAAGCTTGGAAAACCCGACAGAGAATAAAAGATATCAAATCTGCAGCTAACCTGAAGATCTAGTGCCAAATATCTGACTAATCCACACCCTCAAACGGGATTTACAGGACTCGTCCCGGATCTGACCCTAGATATCCTCAGCGCTGCTTCTGAAGCCCCAGCGTTGCCCTAGAGGACTTGTGTCAGCCTCTGTGTGGCCCTAGGAGGGCCTGCGTCACCCCTGGAGGGTCTCTACTACCCCTGTGTTGCCTTTGCTAGGCCAGTGTCAACCCTGCGTGGCCCTAGCTGCCTCTGCACTGCCTCTGCGCTGCCCCTGTTGCTCTGCGTGGCTCTAAAGCCCCTTTGCGAAGCCCTTGTTTTTGCTCCTCTGCCTCTTGCTGCCTCTTGACCCTGGAATCAGATCATTCCCTTGGCCAATACTACCCCTCACTACAGGAAATTTCTCGAGAAATTCTTAGCAAACCCGCCCTAGAATTCCAGATCTATTCCTTAGTTCTACCAAAAAAATGTGTCTTCAACTGACCCTTAAGCCTCTCTTATACTTGTTCGTTGAACCCTTCAACAGCCGAGATTAAATCATCCATCAACGGTTGAAATTAAAATACTGCTCGATCCATGTGACTTAAGACAATTTCAGCACGTGTTAATTAATTCACTTTAATTATTTTATTTTCCTAAGTTAGACTTAGGAAATCCATTAAAAATAATTAATTATTTGAATAACTTGAACACCAACTGAAATTTATCAAATCCATTTCTGGGTCTTGTAGATCAAGTGTACTCTAGTCCCTCCACAAAATTTGGGAGCTAGAGCACAACTGATGCTACCCCAAATACACAAAATCTCAACGAACTCCAACAATCTCTTGGTCACCATAGACCTGTTACCTGCACACATCAAAACTTAAACCCATGGGGAAACATTATTTTCACGGTATCTTATGATCACCCATGCTTAATGTTAGGCCGTAAAATCAACAAAGAATAAAATGTGCAAATTTTAATCTAAATTCAACTAATCTACCATGAGCAACATCATATGACGTTAGTTCTAATGCAAAATTAGCATGCAATGCATCCTACCCTAACATGCATACAATGAAGCTAATATTAAGTGTGATCATAAAGCCAATGCAACCAACATACCATCAAATCAATATAAATATGTCTGCCTATATGATTACTCATGTAGCAAATCCCAAAGTGAATGCAAACCCAAACACATGGAGGATGTTGCGGGCAAGAGGTGGGAAAATATGGTTTCCATGTGAGGTAAGAGGAATCCCTAAGAGAAGGAAAACAAGTCAGTGTAGAAACGCGGGTCCTTCCTGTTGAGAAGTGTAACTAGGTCGGTCTTCATGTAATTATGTAATTATGAAAAAGAAGAAGTCAAAATAAATATATATATTACTATTGTATTTGCTTCATGGGTTTCATGAGCATAATTTATTAAGTGGATGGACTTCTTCTTGATGTCCAATAGGTTTGAGTTAAGTCTAGCTATATGCTCCAGGACCTTGTGGAATAAGCTCACTACAGCTCTCAATGCAATGTTGAAGAAAGCTCCAAATTACAGTGAAAACAACAGTTGTAAACTTGCTGGAATACTCCTTGGAGAAGTCGGCTTCATATCAGCTGTACTAGTCGGCCTAAAGACCAGACACACCTCTTCATATGCTAGTCAACTCAACCACAGGCGGTGACAACTATAAATAACCCACTGGGTTACGCAGAACAAAACAACAAAAAGCGACCATACCTCTAAAGTTTACGAACAAGACTAGAGGAAGAAGGATTGCAGATACATTGAGACAAGAATTGTGTACCTACTACTGCAAGTGTTGCGGCCAAGGTTAGGTTAGTTCTGCGGACTGTTTTGGAAGGTGATAATCGAACAAGCCTTGTGTACAGCACTCAACAACAATGCAGATTCCTCTGATAAATTGCGGATAGGGAACAATTGGAGGTGTGGATCTGGAACAACAATGCTGGAAGTAGTTTGCAGACATCCCCAAGGTTACAGTGTGTAAAAAGGATAACCTACAATGCGGATTTAGGAACAGGGATTGCGGACATCCTAAGGAAAATTGCAGATAGCCTAAGGAAAGTTACAGGTGCAGCTTAAGGACAGAGTTTAATAAAGTAAGGAGTAGTAATCAAGCATAACGTGCAGATCTGTTTTGAGACGGTGAATGCGGATTTGTAAGATTAATTTGGAAATGTATTCACTAATTGTTTAAGTAAAATGAGAAGTACGAATGATTCAGTAACACAAGAAGCAAGACTGAAGTCTGATATAGAGACCGAGTTCTCTAGTGATGATGCAGGTCAATACGAGTAAGTGCAGAAGAGGAGGATCAACATTGTGAACGAATAAAGAAGCATTGACAAGGTCTTGCAGGCATTCCTAAGTCAAGGGTCTAAGTCTGGGTCATGGTACTTGTCATTTCAAGATCTATAAGAAGAATTCTTTGTAGGTTTTCCTCTCCAAGAGGGAGAGGTTTTTCCTTGGCTCTAGGAGCCTAACTTTTGTGTCTTATGCATTTTGATAATTGACTTGATGAAAGATTAACTAAGAGAAGACATAACTAACGCAAATAAGTTCACAAGTAATTATCAAGAAGAGAATTTGTATTAACCTATAGCCCTCCAAATTCTCAACACTTCCCTCTAAGTACACAATGGTGGAATGAATGATTATCCTTGAGAAATTCTTATCACAATCATTTCTCATAATATTATGCTTTGTAGATGCTACAAGGTTGTGATGAGAGGGGAACAAATGGTGAGGGAAAGGAGTGTAACAACTAGGGTGCTCGAGGTGATGGTCACATTGGAGAGGGGAGGTCATGGAGTGATCAAAAGCCTGAGGGTGTATCTAAGGAGGTAAAGTATAATTAGTGAGGGGCTCTACCTTGACACTACACTGGAAAAGGGGGAAAGGGCCCATGGTCACTTAGGATCTTATGACAAGGGGTGAGAGACTCACTTGAAGAAGATTCAAGATGATGAACAAAAGGGGAGGGTGAAGTGTCATATTCAATGGGTTTTCCTTCCCCAAAATCATAATCTAAAGGCTCAAGTGATTTGAATATATAATCATAAGGAAGATAGGTAGGAGCCCCATCGCTTTCCTCATTATTAGCATCAAGGATTGGGTTCTCCTTAAAAGGAGAATCGATTACTTCCAATTTCACCTCTCCATGCAAGAGAAAATAGCAATTCTCCTTCCCAAGGATATCGATGGATATGTCATCACAAGATATGGTTGGAAAAAGGAAAAACCAATTTCAGGCTCATCCTCTTTGTCAGTATCATAAATGGGAGCACCAACAAATTGAGAACCAACAATTTCCCATTTCTCCTTTTCAATATGGAAGTAGTTTCCAATGTCATCTTCTAAGGGGCTAATGGGATCACCTTCCTTAAGGTTCTCAAAAGAAGAGTCATCAAGAGCAATATCGTCGAGAAAGGTAAGGTTAGTCTCAACACGTGTTCTCAAAATCATCCTTTTCGTCATGCGGACTTGACGAGGACTCATCTTCCTGCTCATTACTTAGATTCACAATGTCTTGATGATGCTCAATGAAGGCTTCCTCTTGGATACTTAATGTGGGGAATACTTGAAAATGACTAAGAAAGCCATCAACAAACTCCTCAATATATGAGATACTCTTAGGTTCATGATCACGCAACCATGAGTTATGACCACCAAGGGATCCCATGAACAACAACATAAGGACATCTTGGTGAACAACCTTCCCTCTTGAAGCATGTGCATTAAATCTTTCTACATGGTCAATTGCGGAGAGTGGATCATCATCAAACACAGGCGTCCCACGTGCCAACCTTCTCGTGACATGATTAGGGTGCCTAGGGATGCTAACAATGTCCAAAGTGGGAAATTTATCAAAGAAAGACAACCTATTTGAGATATACATGAAAAATATGTAGGACTCACTAGGGTGAATTTAAAGATACCTAGAAAAATGTTGGCTTAAAGCATCGACCTTAAAGTTCAATGAAGAACTAGGGCTTCGTGTGAAAATTTCTGAATCTAAACCAGAAACCCTATTGTAGTAAATCTGATTTATTACTACTACTTGTTTTCATTTAATTAAAAAGTTACTTTTTGAATAATTCAGGAAAACATCAAAGTAAAAACACTGCAGCCTACACAATTATACAGATCAAGTGCTGAAAAATAAGTAAAGCACACAGACAAAGGACACAGATCTTCTGGACAAATGTCCTCGAAAAAACCCATTGTGGGAAAACTGGTGCAGCAGTTTTGAGGGTTTATATTATTAAGCAATAGTATTCTGAGTACATCTAGGGTGCCAAAAACTGGCTCACCCAACAGAGAAAACCTCGGTAGACAAAGATAATTTGTGAGTTTTACCTCACTCTACAAGACCCGACAGATCCATATCAGTCACTGGTCAAACCTCAACTGCCTCTGCATAGTCTCTACGCTGCCATTGCGTAAGCCAGCGTGGGTCTAATTGATGGACTGTGTCACCCTTCCTCTGTGCTGATCTACCTCTCCAGAAATCGAGTTTCAGCGCTGTCGGTTTAGAAACCCTGATCTCTAGCTGATTCTGGACTGTCCCTCGCATGCTTTGCGATGCCCCTGAGTGAGCCCTGCGTGGTCATGCGTCAGCCTCTCCTGGTGTCTGCTCTACTTCCTCTGTGTCTCTGTTGCCCTTGCTCTGCAATGTATTCTTGGTCCTCCGATCAATTACTACATATGCCCCTTACTACTTCTCTGAATCACTCAGATCTAATCTTCGTCCGAGCACTGCTCCGCCAGAAGAATTCGTTCTCTTAGAGCCACTGTGTGTGTTCTCCAACTCACCCCAAGCCTTCCTTTAATACATTTCCAGTTGACGAATCAACGAACGTGATCTAATCTCTAATCAACGACTAAGTTTAGAAAAGACTTGATCCTCGTCACTTAGAACATCCTCACCCACATGTTCAAATTAATTCACTTTAATTATTTAATTTCCCTAAGTTTAGACCCAGCGCCCCTATTAAAATAATTAATTATTTGAATAACTTAAGCTCCAGGTGGAATTTCTCGAAACAATTTATGGGTCTTGGAGATCTCATGTGTTCTAGCCTCTCCACAAAGTTTCGGAGCTAGAGCACATCCGATGCTACCCAAAAAGAAACAATCCCTCTTAGCAAGGAATGTGCTCTAGCAATACCTCAATACCAAAAGTATCACCCTGATCCACAACATTGGTCCTCTACGCTGCTGATGCTCAGTTGCTGCCCTTCATCCACTGCATTGTTGCTATCTGTATTGTTGCCCATGTCACTTCCACTGACACTGCCTCATCTATACTGCAGCTCCCTCTCAAATGTTGCATCATGCTACCTATAGCACTACCACTGCTAACTGTTGCACTACAACTCAGTTGCTGAGAAGTAAGCAACTGAAAAATCCACCCAAAAACTTGACATACAAGTCATTCTGGGTGCACCTCGGTACTGAAGCACCCTCTACTACTAATATGTGCTGTGTTACTAGTGCCTCTGCGTTGTTGCTGCTCTACACTGTGTAAGCACTACCTCTGCGTTGTTGTTGCCTCTGCTCTACGCTGCTCCAATCTTCAGCATTCTAGCTATTGATTTTTGTAGCATCAGAAAGTGATCTAAGTCTCAAATTTGGTGAGGAGGATTAGACCCAATATTCCAAAGAACCTAGAAATCGTTTGTGGAAATTCCACTCAGTTCATGGTTTATTAAAATAATTAATTATTTTAATGGAGACCCTTAGTCTAAACTTAGGGAAATTAAATAATTAATGGGTATTAATAAAACAAAGTGTGAATCTTTTAGAGAACGAAGATCAAGTCAAGTTTTAATCTTAGCCATTGATTAGACTTCTAATCTGGGCCATTGATTCATCAATGAGAAGATTATAAAAGAAGGCTTGAGGATCATTTGGAAAGTAAGCTAGACAAACATTCAGCAACCCGAGGGAAGTCGATTTTGAAGGAAAAGAATTTGATTTCAGAGGGAGATTTACAGGGCAGAGGAAGCAGAGGGCATCGATAGTGTCAGGGTTCAAGGAAAGAAGGACGTAGAATGGCAGAGAGGCAGCACTTAGGAGTAGCTTAGAGGCCTCACGCAGTAGTGACACGGGCTTACGTTGTCCCTGAGTAGAGAGGTACACAGGAGTGACACAGAGTGACACAGGGAGGGCCAATGAGACCCTCAAGTGTCGAAAACTCTCCAGAGGTCCAGAGAAAATTTATCTTAGATGTATCTCAAGAAGTTTCTCAGTTATTTTTGCCAGCATTTTCTTGTAAAGAATTCATGCTAAAGATTAATATATAAACCCTCATCTGCTACACCAGTTTTCCCACATTGGTTTTTTCCGGGGAAAATTGTCCAAAAACAACTGTGTCATTGTGATTGGTTTTTATGCTTGCATTTTACTGTTCTTTTCTATATATGTAAATGAGTGATAACTGCAATAGTGTTTATTGCGAAATTTGCTGTAAATAACTTATTATGAAAATAAGTAGGAGAAATAAATCTATAACTGCAATAGAAATTTAGAATTGAATTTTTCACATGGTATCAGAGCTAAGTTGAGTAATAGGATTGCAGACTATGCGTTGGATCGAAGTCTAGAAGTTGCTGCAGCAGCAACTCGAAAGGGTTCACGCAGCACTCCAGAGAAAACATAAAGCATGGAAGAACAGAGGGATCATGACATCTCTGTATTGGCCTCCAAACTGGAAGAAGAATTTGCTTGCATATCAAGGTCTGCTTATCCTGAAGTCTGGTATATTGATAGCGGAGCTTCTTCACATACGACGGGAGTACGAGAATTCTTCTCAAGCTACCAGGAAGAGCAGATGAATTTTCAGATCACCATGGGAAATAAGGCACAGTGTACCCCCGTTGGGAGAGGCACCATAGCTTTTCAAACTGAAGCTAGAAATAAGCTTCGAGCCACCAATGTGCTACATGTGCCTGGTTTGGGGATGAACTTACTCTCAGTGTCTCAGCTACAAAACAAGGGTTATGACGTCTACTTCATTGGAAAAAGAGTATATGTCAAACACCCGAGTTGGAAGAAGAAGGCACAAATCGGAATCAAAAGTAATAAATTGTATAAGTTATAGCTCGAATCTCCAATGGCATTGATAGGCAGCTGCGAAGAGAAGGATTTGAATGAGCAATGGCACAAGAGAATGGGGCACTTAAACCATGGGGCCTTGAGAATTCTCAAGAAGACCGTCACAGGAGTTCCAGATCTGAGCACCAAATGAGATGATGTTTGCAGAGGGTGTGTACTAGGGAAATACGTTAAGGAAGCGTACCCTAGAAGCAGTAATAGGGCTAAAAGTGTGTTAGGATTGATACACTCAGACATCTACGGACCAATGCCACTAGAGCTCTTAGTGGCGTCGAGTAGTTCGTCATCTTCATTGATGACCATTCCAGGAAAACTTGGATCTACTTTCTGAAGACCAAAGATGAAGTCTCTAACCGATTCAAGGAGTTTAAAGATCTGCTTGACAATTTGACAGGAAAGCGGATAAAGATTCTGCGATCAAATAACGATGGATAATACATTGATAAAGACTTCATAGAATTCTGCGCAAGGGAAGGCATCAAAAGAGAGTGGACTGCTCCACATAATCTGGAGCAGAATGGAGTTGCAGAAAGGAAGAATAGAACTATTGTGGAAGTTGCAAGAGCAACGCTGTATGATCAAGACATGCCCAAATTTATGTGGGTTGAAGCTTGTAACACAACTGTATATGTTCAGAATAGGGTTCCTCATAATGCATTGGGTAAGATCACTCCAGAAAGTGTCCACACTGGCAGGAAATCAGAGGTAAGCCACTGCTGAAAAGGGGTATCTGGTAAGATGCAGTGAAAATTCTAAGGCTTACAAAATCTACCTTCCTAGCAGTAGGAAGGTTGTAGTGCGGCAGGATGTAAAGTTCATGGAGGAAAGAGCTTTTAGAAAATCCTGAGAGATGCCTTCAGCAACGCAGTCTGAAGATGACACACTGGTCCAACCACTACGACCAGTTGAGGTTAGCCCAAGTGCTTCTCCAAGGCATAAGGATCCAAGGGATTCATCTCCATAAGATTTGCAAGAGGTGGAACAGGTAGAGCCACCCACTACCAGTGGTAGGATGAGCAGAGAATTACGACAAATTCTGAAAGATGCAGAGGAGTTTGTCGGAGCCCCCAGAAATGAGAAGAGGCAACACAGGCAACCAGACAGATACCAAGCCTTGCTAGCCCAAGTTGGGGAACCCTCTAGTTTTCAGGAGGCAGCTCAGCATTAGGTGTGGGTCGATGCAATGGTGGAAGAGTATAGTTCCATCATGACAAATGACGTCTGGGAGGTGGTTCCTAGGCCTCAGGATAGATCAATTGTGGCTTTGAGATGGATCTACAAGATCAAATATGTTGCAGATGGCAGCGTAGAAAAATTTAAAGCTAGGTTTGTGGAAAAGGGGCATGCTCAGAAGGAAGGGATAGACTATGAAGAGACCTTCATCCCAGTTGCCAAATATACTTCTATTAGATCTGTGATATACCTTGCTATGCAAATGGGATGGGAGATTCACCAGATTGACGTCAAGGTTGCAATCTTGAACGGGGTGATAGAAGAAGAAGTATATATCGAACAACTAGACGGCTTTGAGATGCATGAGCAGAAGACTCATGTGTGTAGGCTTAAGAAAGCCTTGTATGGACTTAAGTAAGCCCCTGGAGCTTGGTATGATCGAATTGATGGCTACATGCAGAAGATAGGATTCGTCAAGAGTGACATAGATCCTAATCTCTACTATTTGAGAGTAGGGGATAAGCCTTTCATACTGGTGTTGTACGTAGATGATCTATTCCTAACAGGATCATCTAAGTTCATCAAGGACTGCAAGGAGAATTTAGCTGCAGAATTCGACATGAAGGATCCGGGGCTAAAGCATTATTTTCTGGGGTTGGAAGTTTGGCAGCAAAAGGGTGAGACCTTCCTTGGTTAAGGGAGATATGCTACAGAAATATTGAAGAGGTTCAAGATAGAAGACAGTAGACCCATGGCTACACCAATCATCACCAACTAGAAAAATATTGATACTTTTGAAGATGATGAGGTTGATCCTACCTTGTATAGGTAGCTCATAGGGTCCCTGATGTATCTAGACAATACTAAGCCAAACATTTGTTATGCTGTCAAAACCCTCAGTCAGTTCATGGTGGAACCAAGGAGGGTGTTATCGCTTGCTGCCTACACCTACCTACAAGTTAGTGAGAAAAGCTTTTAACCCCACAAGGTGTGGTTGGTGGCAAGGAACTCAGAGAAGGGGCTATCACACTAATCACGACTCTCTCTATTTAAGTTATCTCGTAGGTTAGCTATGGAGGGTGGTCTCTAAAGAAAAACTAAGTTAAAGATGTGAGTTTTCTAGGAGAGTTGTTAGAGTTAAATAGATTACTTCTTCAGATTTATAAGCAAAAAAGTGATATGAGCAATAACCATCAATACATAAGATAAACATGAAACATATGAGAAACCAGTGCCTCCTGAGTATTGCTGAAATGAAAATGCATTTGCTTAAATGAAGTAAAATTCTTTCAAGATAAATAGATTTCTGAATGAAAGCAGAGATGCAATTAAACTAGATTTGGATGCAATTAATCTTGGTTACTTTTAATCTAAAATGCCTAAACTAGGTGAAAAGTCTTCATCTTCTACTCTTACCAAGGGGTAAATATTGGGATAACTGTAAGAAAGAGGGGGCGAGGGCACAGGGGTGTCATTAATGATACTCGTCCCTTGAGTCTTATGAGCCAGTGTGTGCCTTCGTTCCTACAAGGGGACAAACCACCTTCATAACTGCAGGGTCACACACCTTTACCTTACTTCGTACCAAATGGAAGAATTTTCCAAGAAAGCCCTTTTCCTATGATTTCTATCAACCAAACTTATGCTTGGAGGTAAATTTTAAATATGCAACTAAGTCAGAATGCCTACTACGATATGCAAGTAAGTTTGCAAGTGCTATGTAAAAAATGGAAATGCTCTTAGTAAGATTGTTCCACAATATCACTTTATATATAAACATAAGATGCATAAGCTTCAAGAACATTTAAAATTGCGATGAATCAGTTAAAAGCTTGATGTTTATGAGCAATTAATTTGCATGTAAAGTAAATTGCAATGTTTTAAAAATGAAATTGAGATTTGTGCTCACAATAGCTTGAGGAAATTAGTTTGACATGAAAATAAGTGACTGCTTTGAAAGACAAACTTTGTCAAATACACAATGCTTCAATGTTCTTAAAATGGAAATGTGGTTTGAGATTTGTGAAGAAAACTTTAGGAAAAAGAAATGCGATTTGTGTTATTTCCCAATTAAAGCATGCATATGTAATGTGAAAGAAAATGGAAATGTCAAAACCACCAAGTCAATCCATCTACAAATTCTCTCTTTTGAAATGGAGAGATAGGGATGCCAATGGGTAAAACTTACGCTCCCACAACAAAAACATAAATTTTTATTAATTTTACAAGAAGGAAATGACCATGAGGCTTTTTCTAAACCAAGGAAAGTCTTTACAAATAAAAATGGAGACCATAGAATTTTTCTCGATGAGAATTTCTAAAAACTCAAAAGAATTCAGACTTTACAATAGGAGAAGAGAAGCTAAGCCGCTTCTACTTCTATGCCCACAACCAAAGAAGAGAGAGAGTTATCTTCCTCATTTGAAATTCAGAGCCCAAAGGTCCTGCAACAACTTGTTAGTAATTTCTTGTAGTCGTCCACTCAAGCTGTCACAAGAAAAAGTTCGGAAAGAGGGCTACAAAACCAATCAAATATTAGATAGATAAAATTACAAAATATTGCACAACAATTTACAAAGGGCTAAGCCAAAGAGTTCAAGTAAACTCTCCTCTTTGCTTAGTCATATTCAAACTCTTAGATAACAAATGAAAGCAATGAAGTATAATGTTTTAAAAGATATTCAAATTTAGAAGTATTCAGCTTGTATACAAGCCCCTGTAAAAGCACTCTGTAAGATAAGATTATGAAGGTTCAAAGAACAAATGAGAGTTCCTTTAAGAATGTATCAAGAGTGGGTTGGTCTCTCCCAAGACTTCCCCAAATACTTGATTCTTTAATCCCAACAAGATGTTCCCTCTACAAAACTTCAATCAAGAATTAATTCCACATAGATCTAACAATAAACAATGATAAGAAACTCTAGAGATTTATTTGAAACCAAATAGAGCATTCTATACCTAGAGCATACTCTAAAATCAAATGTCAATGTAAGATAGCTCTACATTAACAAATCTACAAAAGCATATGGAAATAAATTAGATCAAAGCATGAGTAAAAGGAATTATACCAATGATCAACAATTCATCACACTCCAAATGGAGGAACACCTCATGAATGAAACCCCAAAGTCTTTATTCATATTTCTGAAAGTGCACAAGGCAGCAGCGCTTCCACAAGCACAATAGCTAGTAAAACCATGATTACAATGAGAGCCCAAGGCTCAATTTATACAAAAATTAAAGAAGATCTCAATGAGGAACCTCATGACAAGTAGAGAAGGGAGATAATCCCAATGCGAAAACGAATTTGCACAAGTGGTACCATAACTGTCTAATGTTGGATATGACTGTCGTAAACTCCACTGCATTCCCAACAAATCTGCCACCTCAAATCTAATTAAACTAGCTCTGCGTGCTTGTTGTAGGTGATTGGCAGCATGGATCATGAAGTAGATTGTGCGTAGATGCTCTAATAAGCATGTGTGTAGAGACTCAATCCATCAATTTATACATGAACTTACCTCCTTGTCAGATATAAACGTAAATTCAAACTACATGAGGCTAGTAGTAAAATTTATTTTACATAAGTAACTGTCTTACAAAAATAGATGTGCCTGAAACCTGAAACATAATTTAAGCTTGCATAAGTAACTATCTTACACAGAGGAATACCTGAAAACTTGAAACAAAACCTGAAACGAACTGATGATTGCTTGAGCTGTGGATCTTCTCTTCAACGCAGCGGACAGATTACAAAATCAATCGGTTCCTTCCAGCCAATTTAGGAAACAATCCTAAACCCAGAGAATGCCTCCTCTACTCTCGTGCCCAGAATTCCAAGATCCAGGAGACTCCCTTTCAAAACAGCGTATCTCTTTCCAGCAGAATTTAGCAAAACACCCCCTTCTTCTCCATATTCCATTGCTTATATAACTTTCTCCACCTCCATAGCATTCCTCCACCGCCTCTTCTCCATCGAGATCTTATCTGTATTAATGTAGATATGAATGTATTGATGGAGATATGATTCGCATTAATGTAGATGTGAATGTATTTATGGAGATGTGATTTACGGCTGTCTTATTTATGAAGCATTTGACTTTAATTTAAGTACTTTTTAAGATTATTTTTATATTTGAATATTCATTTTTAACTTAATGAATTAACTTTATATTTTTAATTAAATTATATTATTTTCTTTTATTAGTCCACTTACATATAATTTATACTTAGTTATGTATATATATATATATTTTGAATGATGTTTTTATCATATCTCGGCGAGATAAAATGTAAGGTGATTTTCAATTTGTCTTCTAACTTAGGTAATCTTAATATTAACAGGTACGTATATTAGTGTGATGTGTGCGATATATGCATGTGTAGCTATCAAATGCGTATATCGTATACATGCTAATATTATTTTGTTTATAACTTGGGAATGGGTCGTTACATACTTCCTCCCTTCGGAAAACTTCGTCCCGAAGTTGGGGTTTCATATACTCGTATCAATAATTGTGTTTTTAGAGATTAGGGTGATTGAAAAGGGCTTGTATTTTAAGATTGAATTTCTATTTGAATAAGTATGTATCTGTAATTTAATTGTTACTTCCCATCTCAACCGAATCTCCAAACTATTCTAAATCATCCTATCCTTCCTAATCTCTTCCACTCCCATCCTATCCGTCCTCTACAAGAATATGCCATGGCATCAGTTTTGCGGATTCATTCATAGACCTTAAGGATATCAACGTCGATTACGTCGACTTGATATGCTTGTAGGCATCCAACAGTGATCATCACACGTCTAGGGGAGCGTGACTCACACAGTCCTCCCATGACTCCACGTATTGGAGGATAAACGATGGGCAACACCTCCACCCCTCCCAGTAGAACCAGGGTCAACACCCTATCGTGGAATCTCAGTGAGTCTCAACTGTTCTTGGAATTCTGTCATCATGTGGATCATTTCTGTAATCTGTGTTCTGCAAGGTAATCACTTGTACACAATCTGCAATGTAAACACTCATACACACATTACAGCATATGCATCTATTTTGTTCATAACAAATTGTTACCCATATAACAATCTCTACTTATTCCAAATATATTGCTATCTATGATATTGATCCTAGAATTTATATAACATACTTGGTTAAAACACTTGTCCACATATGTATCAATATGTCTAATACTTTTTCGCGTTTAGATACTGCTCTTGTTTAGTTCATACATGTTCCATCTATGATGCATTGTTTTAACCATGTTCAACCTATATAGCAATATGTTTCACTTTGATATTTAAAATGTAGTTACTCTTCTATTTCCCTTTCTTTAATCGTATGGAAATGCAAATAAAATGAATTGATAGATAATGTCATTAATAATGTGATCTATGATCTAGATTTCATATTCCCGCAATGATAATTTAAATGACATATTGCATATTGGTATCTATGCACTTATAAAGTCAAACAATAACATATATTCTGTATTACTAGAGTTAAGTAACATTCGTTCTTTACAGCTATCCATGTAACAGCAAGCAAAATTCATTCTTATGTGATAATTCAAAATAAAGTTTCAAGTATCAAAATAGAGTAGCCATATACATGAAAAGTTTCTAGTTTCTCAAAATTAGCATAAGTTGGGATAATTCTGGCATAAGGTCTCAGCATCCTCCCAAGTCGCTGATCCAAGACTATATTTGTCCCACTGGACTTTAACTTGGTCTATCAGCCAGTTCCGGAGTTGTCGAACCTTACGTTCCAGAATACGTAATGGTTCAACCGTAAGGGTTCCCTTGTCCGATACCTGCAGTTCCTTCCATTGAATATTATGAGATTTGTCAGTAATGTAGTGTCGTAAAGTAGATACATGAGATACATGAGATACATTATGAATTTTGTGCAGGTGGGGTGGCAGTGCAAGACAATAAGCGACAGGTCCAACTTTTTCCAGGACTTCAAACGGTCCTATAAATCGGGGGGATAATTTTGTCCCCTTCCCAAACCGAATGGTGCTCTTATTTGGTTTGATGCGGATGAAAACCTGATCTCCCACTACATAGTTTCTATCTGTCCTATGAGCATCAGCATAACTTTTCTGTCTATTCTGTGCCTCTTTCAATCGTTGCCTAATCAATTTTAACTGATCCTCCATCTCTTAGATCAATTCTGGTCCGACTATTACCCAGTCTTCTAACTTGTCCCATCTCAACGGCGTTCTGCAGGATCTCCCATATAATGCTTCAAATGGTAGCATCCCGATTGAACTCTGATAACTATTGTTGTAAGCAAATTCCACTAAGGGTAAGTACTTTTCCCAGTGCGATTTTTGGTCCATAACATACATTTTTAGCATATCTTCAAGTACTTGATTTACCCTCTCTGTTTTCCCATCGGTCTCAGGATGATACATTGTACTCAAATTTAACTGAGTCCCTAAGGCTGATTGCATACAAGTCCAAAATCTCGATGTGAACTTAGGATCTCTATCTGATATGATTTTCTTAGGTATTCCATGAAATCTGATAATTTCATTTATGAATACCCGAGCTACTTCATAAGTATCTCTTACCAGGATGAAATGAGTGTTTTTTGTTAATTTATCAACCACAACCAAAATGGCATTATGTTTTTGTTACGTAAGCGGCAGCCTAACGATAAAATCCATAGAAATTATTTTCCACTTGGTCATAGAGATGTCGCGAGGTTGTAAGAGACCTACTGGGTGACAATGATAAGCTTTTACCTGCTGACATTCAAGTCACTTAGCAACAAATTGGACAATGTCGTTTTTCATCTCTGACCAGAAGAAGAGTCTCTTAGTGTCAACATACATCTTCTTTACACTCGGATGTGCACAATATACTGCTCTGTGTGCTTCCTTCAAGATGGTGTTTCAGAGATCTCCACTATCCGGTATATACATCATTTCATGAAATCAAAGAATTTCGTCTTCTTCTAGCTCGTATCCTTCGAACTTAGGTTCCTTTGAATGGTTGCTCTCAAGCCCCGACCTTACTTTTAAGTACCAACTGTCTCTTACAAGATGTTCAAGTACTTGATCTCTTAAGTTCACACTGATAGGTATGAAAGAGAATATTCGAGGTCTTCTACTTAAAGCATCTACTACAACATTCTCCTTCCCTTTTATATATGCAATCACAAAATCATATTCACTTAAGAGTTCACTCCATCGTCTTTGTCTTGCATTCAAGTCTTTCTGGGTGAACAAGTACTGTAAACTTTGGTGGTCACTTTTAAGCACAAAGTTTCTTCCTACCAAGTAGTGTCTCCATATCTTTAAAGCTAAAACCACTGCAGCTAACTCTAAATCATGCGTAGCATAAAGTTCTTCATAAAGTTTTAATTTTCTTGAAGCGTATGCTATTACACCTCATTTCTGCATTAATACTGCACCTAACCCTTGTTTAGATGCGTCAGTTCACACAGTAAAATCTTTATCCATATCGAGTACTCGCAAAATCGGTGCACTAGTCAATAATCTTTTAAGTTCAGAAAAAGCTTTATCACCTTCCTCAGTCCATTCATATTTAATACCTTTGCGCTGAACGGATTTGAGCAGGGATCAACAGGATGAGAGTGTTGCCTCCACGAACATGGCCACCAATTCTTTGAAGCAAGGCAAATCTTACAGTAGCACATACCATTTCGTCAAAAAGCTAGAAAATATCCCCAAACTGAGCATTCTCTTTATAGTACTGAAGAAAAAACGCTACAGTTTGTTGATCATATGCTGACCGACGTTGTTTTTGAGAGCGAAGCTAGTCCTCAAAACACGCATAATTATATATGAGTGTATATATACCACGTAATGTCAATTTCAAGAAATCAGTGATTTACATTTTCGAGTCTGTTACACACGTAATCACAGAATTGCGGATTCACAAGAAATTTGTGGATCTGTCCAAGTCATCATAAGTGCGGATAAGTTTGGGTTGGTTCTGCGGACGGTTTTGGGAAGAATATAATCGGACAACACAGGAAATAATTGCGAAAATCACTGCAAGAAGATGGAATCATTTAGCGGACAAATCTGGGACAGAAGTGAGAGGAAAGTGATTGTAATTGGAGCGAGGTGAGATGCATCTCATCAAAGGAATAAGGAATCACGCATATCACTATTTCGGGATACACTCCTCTTAGTAAAAGGCCGAGGATATCTATAGCACGAATGAAGGCACCTTCAGTGCACACACAGTTCGATTTTGAGCTGAATGGAGTGGATTAGCGCGTTTGACATCGGATCAAAAGGTCAGATGATGTGAAATTTATGGACGACAGCTCCTTGCACAGGAACGAAATTAAGTTTATAAGTTCACCTAAACCGCAAACCCGTCAGACAGATTTAAAGGTCATGATAAGGTAATAAGGATGCCGTGAGACTGACGGTGAGAGAGGAACCCGTAAAAGATTGAGCTCAGAATTATCAATTCAGAGAATTACAAAGATGATTAAAGAAAGGGCCTCAGGTCCTACAGAGTTTGAAACTAGGCTTTGATAGCATGTGTAGAGACTCAATCCATCAATTTATACATGAACTTACCTCCTTGTCAGATGTAAACATAAATTCAAACTACATGAGGCTAGCAATAATTGAATTGAACTAGTGTTAATTGTGCGTATGGGTTGGCTTCATTTGCTGCGTGTAGACTGCTAACAGTGGTTGCGTATGAACTCAACAACATGTATCTCTTGACTGATTTTGTGGGGCGACAAACTCTGACACATGTCCCCACTAACTGAAATAACACAGTGCCTTCCAAATCTGTGGTAATCTGATCTCACAATTTGTTGCGTATGATGTTATTATGAGTGCCATCATGTGGTAAAAAGTAATATTCCATTGGCTGGTAGTGAATCACATGTAGGAGGATGCTGGGGACAAGGTCTTCCACGTGGAAATGTTGTCCCCCAATCAATTTGACACCAAATTCGTAACCAATATATGCCAAAATCTCTTGTACGCTACACTTTTCAAGCAAAGGGATATACGTATGATAATGTGGGGGACAAGGTTTGCCATGTCACCTTTCTTATCCCCCCTTAAAGTTGAAATTATTTTAGTGTATTCCACCTTAATTCCTTTGGATTTTCTCATTCACTTCTAACTGTATACTTTAATCGCTTCATATTTAAATCAATGTTGAACCTTTACCATATGTTGCCTCATGAACTCAACGTGGAACTTTGACTTGGCACTTGGCACATTTTGACTTTGATTTGTACCTTAGCTGGTAGACCCCACATGGCTGCTACATTATCCTTTACCTCTCCACATAATCGCCATGTCAAAATTTGACTGATTTTGACTTTGGAAAATTTTCTAAATTTTTCCAATTATTAATTTTTTTGAATTTTTTATCATTTTTGCTATTGACATTAGAAAATTTGGATTTTGAGGGAGTATAAGTCGTTTTTTGACCCCCACAGTGGGTCCTAGGATGATGCTGGGTCTTTGAGGATGAATTTCGAGTAGTAACACGCCCCAGACATTTCCTAAGGCCACTTATTCACATCATTACATAGAAATTAATTACAGAATCTCGTTTTGCGGGAAATTTCAGAGATGACCTAGCATGGTAATATACATTGACTCTAGACAATAAGATGCATTAGGGGCTACCCCTTCAAGCCGTCACCCTGGCTTTGGGGTAATGCAATGAGTGAAAAAACCTAAAAAATTATTCACCGCTAAAAAGAAGGAATAATTAACCAAGTAAAAAAAACACTCCAAGGTGTACTCACTTGCTGATCGAGTCCCAACATCCTAGGCCTGTTACATAGCTTTATTCATCATGTTAGTGACATTTATACAATATCTCCATAGGGCTGCAGAATTTGAGGACTGAAGGAGAAAATGATAAGAAGAAGTAGAGTTTAAAAACTCTATTGAATTGATGATATCTGAAGATATATGATGGTACAAGGGTCCTCTGGTTCATCCTTGGGCATGTAGTCTTCACATAATCATCAGGTGCTACTAGAGTGGTCAACATTTGACTCCATATGGGGATGCATACTAGATATGAAGTGATAGTGTGCAAGAACCTAGAATCTGCATCCACCGACCAAAGATATATATTAGCAGTATCCATTCAAAATAACATAAAATAAAATCAAGTACAAAAATGGAAATTTTATTCTAAGAGCATAAAATAACAATTTATTCATGAAAGAAATCTATTTAAACAAAATTGACAAGGGATAAGGTTAGAAATATGATACAAAAATATGCCCCATGGCATCAGATATCTTCAATGAAGTTTATGCTGAGAAACTGTCTACTTTCCGGCAGATCCATGGGCTACTTTTCTGATGTGCCCTGTCCAATTTTGAATATTTTAGGACTTTGATCCGTCCCAACACTGTGTTGTACCTGGTCATCAATTTAACAAATCCTTTCCGCTTTTATCTTTTCTTCTTAATAGATTGTGATGTTGATGTTGATTCAATCAAAGTAGATCTTTATGTCTGATCTTGAAGATGCTCAGATGGAAAATTCTAAGTATCCAAGACTTCTTTGACCTTCCTTTCTCCATTCTACATCTGCTCTGACATGGGTGATGGATCGATCTCATAAGTATAAACATAATTCCCCTCAGTTTCCTCTCTATCTAGGTCACTTTCAATTAGTCATTGTTTAATGGAATAAATGACCTCATAATAAGATGAAGCTCTATTCAATAGATTGGGAGGCTTGTGAATCGTTTCTTTGTTCTTTTCCCATTCATAATCTGATATAAGCTGAAATTTGTGTACCTGTAATTTTTCCATTTCCTCCAGCCTATTCTGAAAAGTGATATGATTAGCCTTCATAACACTTATTTCCTTGGCATGATTTGTTTCGATGGTGTTGATTAATTGCACATGTTTTTCTTCCATGGAGAGCAATCTGTTTTGAATAAAAGTTATTTGATTCGAATGATTGACCTCCATGGCTTTTATTGCGTGTGCATGATTTACTATTAATCTTGTTTGATTGAGTTCATGTTCTTAATGAGTTGAGCTTGGTTGAGTTGCATATCCTTAATTGCTTGAGTCAACTCCATGATGAGATCCCTATCATTCTCATTTGCTTGAGTTTTCTCTTTGATCTTTCTTTCATCTCCATATTTTTCTTCAAAAGCATCAATGATTGACTCTAGAGAATCAAAATTGTTAGCACGTAAGTCTATGAACCAATCCATAGCATCGCCATCTAATGAAAAGTTTCATTTTAACGTCCTTATGGTTAATACCATGGCACCATTTGCTCACACAAAGGTGGAAATTCCTAAGTTGAGTTTCAGTGGTAATGCCATTGTTACCTAGAAAACTAGGCAACTCATCAACAACATCAATGGCTTCATCTGGAATAAATTTCAGATAGCCTGAATGTTAGTAAAATCACAAGGGTCAAATAGATCATTCATGATATCGTGCTCACTTGACCTTGAAAGAGAAAATGGATATCAGAGAAAGGCTCCTGTCCAAGATTAGCAAGAACTCTACAAGAAGAAGGCTTCACGTAAAAATCCTTGCAAAAAATGAAATAAGTGGAGTTGCCACTTGAACAGGAATCTAACTCTAAAATCCAACATGCAAAATCCAAAAGTTAGTCGATTTCCCAGGTACAAGAAGACTTGTCCCTAGCAGCGGTGCCAAAAATGTTATCGCTTGTCGCCTACACCTACCTACAAGTTAGTGAGAAAATCCTTTAACCCCACAAGGTGTGGTTGGTGGCAAGGAACTCAGAGAAGAGGCTGTCACACTAATCCTGACTCTCTCCGTTTAAGCTGTCTCCTAGGTTAGCTATGGGGGTTGGTCCCTAAAGAAAAGCTAAGTTAAAGATGTGAGTTTTCTAGGAGAGTTGCTAGAGTTAAATAAATTACTTCTTTAGATTTATAAGCAAAAATGTGATATGTGCAATAACCATCAATACATAAGATAAACATGAAACATATGAGAAACCAGTGTCTGCAGAGTATTGCTCTTTGAAATGAAAATGTATTTGCTTAAATGAAGTAAAATTCTTTCAAGATAAATAGATTTCTAAATGAAAGCATGAGATGCAATTAAACTAGATTTGGATGCAATTAATTTGGGCTACTTTTAATCTAAAATGCCTAATCTAAGTGAGAAGTCCTCCTCTTCTACTCTTACCAAGGAGTAAAAATTGGGGTAACTATAAGAAAGAGGGGGAGAGGGCACAGGGGTGTCATTAACGATACCCGTCCTGTGAGTCTTACGAGCCAACGTGTGCCTTCGTTCCTACAAGGGGACAAGCCACCTTCATAACTACAGGGTCACACACCTTTACCTTACTTCATACCAAATGGAAGAATTTTCCAGCAAGCCTTTTTCTTATGATTTCTATTAACCAAGCTTATGCTTGGAGGTAAATTTTAAATATGCAACTAAGTCAGAATGCCTACTATGATATGCAAGTAAGTTTGCAAGTGCTATGTAAAAAATGGAAATGCTCTTAGTAAGATTGTTCCACAAAATCACTTGATATATAAACATAAAATGCATAAGCTTCAAGAACATTTAAAATTGTGATGAATCAATTAAAAGTTTGATGCTTATGAGCAATTAATTTGCATGTAAAGTAAATTGCAATGCTTTAAAAATGAAATTGAGATTTGTGCTCACAATAGCTTGAGGAAATTAGCTTGACATGAAAATAAGAAACTGCTTTGAAAGACAAACTTTGTCAAATACACAATGCTTCAATGTTCTTAAAATGGAAATGTGGTTTGAGATTTGTGAAGCAAACTTTAGGAAAAATAAATGTGATGTGTTACTTCCTAATTAGAGCATGCATATGTGATATGAAAGAAAATGGGAATGTCAAAACCACTAAGTCAATCCATCTACAAATTCTCTCCTTTGACATGGAGAGATAGGGATGGCAATGGATAAAACCCACGCTCCCACAACAAAAACATAATTTTTTATTGATTTTAAAATAAGGAAATGACCATGAGGCATTTTCTAAACCAAGGAAAGTCTTTACAAATAAAAAATTGAGACCCTAGACTTTTCCTTGATGAGAATTTCTAAAAACTCAAAAGAATTCAGACTTTACAATAGGAAAAGAGAAGCTAAGCCTCTTTTACTTCTATGCCCACAACCAAAGAAAAGAGAGAGTTATCTTCCTCATTTGAAATTCAGAGCCCAAAGGTCCTGCAACAACTTGTTAGTAATTTCTTGTAGTTGTCCATTCAAGCTGTCACAAGAAAAAATTCGGAAAGAGGGCTACAAAACCAATCAAATATTAGACAGATAAAATTACAAAATATTGCACAACAATTTACAAAGGGCTAAACCAAAGAGTTCGAGTAAACTCTCCTCTTTGCTTAGTCATCTTCAAACTCTTAGATAGCAAATGAAAGCAATGAAGTATAATGTTTTAAAAGATATTCAAATTTAGAAGTATTCAGCTTGTATACAAGCTATGTCCCAAAACCCCTCCAAAACCACTCTGTAAGATAAGACTATGAAGGTTTAAAGAACAAATGAGAGCTCCTTTGAGAATGTATCAAGAGTGGGTTGTTCTCTCCAAAGACTTCTCCAAACACTTGATTCTTTGATCCCAACAAGATGTTCCCTCTACAAAACTTCAATCAAGAATTAGTTCCAAATAGAGCTAACAATAAACAATTATAAGAAACTCTAGAGATTTATTTGAAACCAACTAGAGCATTCTATACTTAGAGCATACTCCTAAATCAAATGTCAATGTAAACACATCTACAAGAGCATATGGAAATAAATTAGATCAAAGCATGAGTAAAAGGAATTATACCAATGATCAACAATTCATCACACTCTAAAAGGAGGAACACCTCATGAATGAAAACCCCAAGTCTTTATTGATATTTCTGAAAGTGTACAAGGCAGCAACGCTTCCGCAAGCACTATAACTAGTAAAACCATGATTACAATGAGAGCCCAAGGCTCAATTTATACAAAAAGTGGAGAAGATCTCAATGAAGAACCTCATGACAAGTGGATAAGGGAAATAATTCCAATGCAAAAATGAATTTGCACAAGTGGCACCATAATTGTCTAATGCTAGAGATGACTGTCGTAAACTCCACTGCATCCCCAACAAATCTGCCACCTCAAATCTAATTAAACTTGCTATGCGTGCTTGCTGTAGGTGACTGGCAGCGTGGATCATGAAGTAGATTGTGCATAGATGCTCTAAGAAGCATGTGCGTACTAATTGAATTGAACTGTTGTTAACTGTGCGTATGGTTTGGCTTCATTTGCTGCGTGTAGACTGCTAACAGTGGTTGCGCGTGAACTCAACAACATGTATCTCTTGACTGATTTTGTGGGGGGACAAACTCTAACACATGTCCCCACTAACTTAAATAACACAGCACCTTCCAAATATGTGGTAATCTAATCTCACAATTTGCTGCGTATGCTGTTATTCTGAGTGCCATCATGTTGTAAAAATGATATTCCATTGGCTGGTAGTGAATCACATGTAGGAGGATGCTGGGGACAAGGTCTTCCACGTAGCAGTGTTGTCCCCCAATCGATTTGACAACAAAGTCGTAACCAATATATGCCAAAATCTATGGTACGCTACACTTTTGAATCAAAGGCATATACGTATGACAAAGTGGGGAACAAGGTTTGCCATGTCACCTTTCTTGTCCCCCCTTACAGTTGAAATTATTTTAATATATTCCACCTTAATTTATTTGGATTTTCTCATTCACTTCTAACTTTATACTTTAATTTCTTCATATTTAAATCAACGCTGAACCTTTACCATACGTTGCCTCATGAACTCAATGTGGAACTTTGACTTGGCACTTAGCACATTTGACTTTGACTTGTACCTTATGTGGTGGGCCCCACATTGCTTCCCCATCATCCTTTACCTCTCCACATAATTGCCATGTCAAAATTTGACTTATTTTGACTTGGAAAATTTTCTAAATATTTAATTTTTTTGAATTTTTTCTCATTTTTGCCACTGACATTAGAAAAATTGGATTTTGAGAGAGTATAAGTCGTTTTTTGACCCCCAAAGTGGGTCCTAAGATAATGTTGAGTCTCTAAGGATGAATTTCGAGTAGTCACACGCCCTAGACATTTCCTAAGGCCACTTATTTACATCATTACATAGAAATTAATTAAAAAATCCTGTTTTGCGGGAAATTTTTAATTATTAAAAAATCCTACTTAGACCTAGTCAAATTCCGCAAAATTTGAGAGATGACCTAGCTTGGTAATATACATTGACTCTAGACACTAAGATGCATTAGGGGCTCAACCTTCAAGCTATCACCCCGGCTTTGGGGTAATGCAATGAGTGAAAAAACCTAGAAAATTATTTGCCAATAAAAAGAAAGAATAGTTAACTAAGTAAAAAATACACTCCAAGGTGTACTCACTTGCTAATCGAGTCCCAACATCCTAGGCCTGTTACATGGCTTTATTCATCATGCTAGTGAAATTTATACAATATCTCTGTAGGGCTGCAAAATTTGAGGACTGAAGGAGAAAATGATAAGAAGAAGTAGAGTTTAAAAACTATGTTGAACAGATGATATCTGATGATATATGATGGTACAAGTGTCCTCTGGTTCATCCTTGAGCATGGAGTTTTCACATAATCATCAGTGCTACTCGAGTGGTCAATAGAGGGAATATTGGGTAGCAGTGAAGCATGTTCTCAGATATCTGCAGGGAACAGTCGAGCTTGGATTGAGATACACACGTGACAATGACATCAAATTGAGTGGGTTCACTAATGCAGATTGGGATGGAAGCCCAGTAGATCGGAAGAGTACCAGTTGGTACTGCATCAGTGTTGGATCAGGTATGACTTCCTAGTGCAGCAAGAAACATAAATTCGTGGCTCTGAGCTCAGCTGAGGCGGAATATATGGTAGCAAGTACGACTTCGTGTGAAGCCATATGGCTCAGGAAGCTGCTTATGAATCTATTCAAGGAAAAGATGGAAGTGACCTACATTATATGTGCTAATCAAAGTTGCATCAAGCTCTATTAAAATCCTGTGTTTCATGATCGGTTGAAGCACATTAACATTAGGTGTCATTTCATCAGAGACTGTGTCCTGTGGGGCGCTGTACAATTGCAGTACACTCCGACAGGAGAACAAGTGGCAGACATCCTCACTAAAGCTCTGGGAAAGACAAAGTTTGTCTACTTCAGAGAGAAGATGGGGATGATCAAGAGTCCGTTTCAGTAGCAAAAATGGGCAGATGCAAAATTGAGAGGGAGCTGCAGTACATATGAGGCAGTGACAATGGCAGTGTCATGGGCAGCAGTACAGAAGGCACCAGTGCAGCAAATGAGGGGCAGCAACAGCCAAGCATCAGCAGCGCAGAGGATGCTTCAGGGTCAGAGCAGTATGCAGTAGGAAAATTGTTAGAACACTTTCCTCGCTAAGAAGGAGTGTTGATTTTTGTAGCATCAGAAAGTGATTTAAGTCTTAAATTTGGTGAGGCGGCTTAGACACCAGTTTTCCAAAGAATCCATAAAATGTTTGTGGAAATTCCACTCGGTTCATGTTTTATTAAAATAATTAATTATTTTAATGGAGACCCTAAGTCTAAACTTAGAGAAATTAAATAATTAATGGGTATTAATAAAACAAAGTGTGAATCTTCTAGAGAATGAAAATCAAGTCAAGTTTTAATCTTAGCCATTCATTAGACTTCTAATCCAGGTTGTTGATTCATCAATGAGAAGATTATAAAAAAAGGCTTGAGGGTCATTTGGAAAGTAAGTCGGGAAAACATTTAACAACCCAAGGGAAGTTGATTCTGAAGGAAGAGAATTCGATTTCAGAGGGAGATTTCCAGGGAGGAGGAAGCAGAGGGCATCAACTGTGTCAGGGTGTAATATCCCGAAAGGGAAATAGACAACAATACAAGCATACGACAGTATAGAAAATGCCAGAAATAGAACATTAAGCAAATACTCATAAAAATGTCGGGAATGCTAAGCCATTTTATTAATCTGAGAATATATAGAAATACAATAGATGATCGGAATGATAGCACCTATTCTTGCTCAAGGCAAGTGGAGAACTCTCTCAGAAAGACAGAAAATGGTTGCTCTAAGAAACTGCGTCCCAGCTACTAGAAATCTGCCGTAAAACTACTGCTACTGGAATAGACTGAAAACTAGGGGCTGATCCCCTTGCTGGAATGAGTTGAAAATCTGCAGACCACCTATACTCACCAACCCGGACAAAACCCAGAAACCATATCAAAAATGGTCAGCCTTTGAAAATCACCAGAAAGTCCCTCCTCAAGGAATTACGCTGCCCTCCAAGGCTCAGTGCAGATGCCAAATGATAATAGCTGAAACAGTGCCACAAACTCTTCGGGAAACCTTCTACTGGCAAAGACTGATCCTCCACTCCGAATATCAACTGAAACTCCAGCAGAAACCCCGCAACGGAACACCTCCAAGTAGAACTGCGTCCTCTCTCCCAGGGACTGCGCAGTCACAAGAGAAGCCCAGCTCCTCAGCAAAACAACCAACCAAACCTCCTGCTAAAGACTGAATAAATAACCTTACCCGAGCAGGCACTCGAAGTCCCCCGAGGCTAAGGGCGAGATCTCCGACCGAAGACACTCAACGCACTAAATAGTGCTGCAGACAGGCTAAACAGCCAGCGTGCTCAAGAAGACAAATGTCTAGCTCAAATATCATCAACAACAAGAATGCCAAATGAGAAGGCTCTCCCACCTTTTATAACGTTGGCCTCTCTCCAAAACCCTAACGTGCTCCTCCTCAATCTGCGCAGAAGCTCCTAGAGGCTACGTGGGCCCCCTCCTCTAAGTGGTGTTGGACCCCCATGGCTCCCCATAAGTTATAACGTTGTGCTACTAGGGAGATACTTTATTTTACTTAAGTGAGTTAGACCCCTCTTCTCACTTTTATTTATTAATAAACTATAGTCGGAAAAACTATACAAAAATCGAATATTCCAATTGGCTGTTGCTAATTAGGAATATTACAGTCTCCCCCGGCAAAATGTTGCTTGTCCTCAAGCAACTGAAGTGATGGATGCTGCAGAATCTTCTCATTCTCCCAAGTGGCATCCTCATCCGGCAAAAATTGTTTGTCCTCCAGCAATGCTTGAACAAGCCTCCTCTCTAGCTGATGCTCCCCACTAACCCTGCAAAATGTGCCTGGGTCCCAGATGTGCCACTGAACCCTCTCTGACCTCTGCATCACCCTGATATGAAGGGACCTCTCAATGCCAGGATCCCAAACTGATCTCTCACCAATCGATAGTCCTTTCGGATCCCAATGCCTCCATGGCCAATCATCGCCCAAGTCCCACGGTTCAGACTGCGCACTATCTCTAGCTATAGCTGATGCTCTAAGAGGTGAAGACAACCAATAAGCATCAATGCTCCTGGGCTCCTGCAGTGTTGTACCTATAATTGCATATACTACCCCTCCAACTGCATACCAGCTCATCACCTCTCTCCAATCCAAGTCCTGACTCCATCCCATGTTGATCCTTCTCTCCTGAGATCGGGAAGGAGTCCTAAAGTAACAACAACTGGTGCCCTCCTGCCAACTGGGATTTGTAACATCTTCTATGTCCAAGGGCCCCTGCTCCGCTGTGCTCCCTACGAAGAATACCATACCATCAAGAGGGTACCAACTCATGATCTCTCGCCAGTCCATCCTGGAAGAAGAGTCCAATGTAGTAACAACCACACATGGATCATGCCCAAGGTGTTGCCACCAGCCCGTGATAAACTCCCACTGCTCTGCCCTGTCTGCCAATGGAAGCTGCTTGTAGACGGAAGCCCCTCTCTCTATAGTGGGCCAAAGTGGGCGAGACATGCCGCAAGCCCCATCGATGTACTCCTGCAGAGTACTACTCACCGAAAGCACTGCAGCTTGGTCGACTGTATGGACATCTACTTGTATCTCATCAATGTGTCGGTCTGAAGATGGATGCTCCACCGTCTCCAACAACTCATCCCTCTCATCAGGAATGTAGAACTCCTGCTGTCTACTAGCCCCCTGCAAAACAATCCCATCAACCTCCAACATCTCTAGAGGATATGGATCTGCAACTGCCGTCATTGTACTCAGTGTCAATGCATCTGACTGCTCCTCCTCAATGGCTAACCCCGCGGTTAGCCGCATATCCATCACCGACTCGATGTGAGCCTCCATCTGGCTCTCCCCCAAAGGACTATCATGCATGATGTACATAGCATCCTCCTCTACTGACTCAGGCTCCATCACATATAGCTCTGACTGGATCTTCACAAGTGTCTCATCGCCTAGAGCATCTCCCATAGAGTCCCCTGACTGCTCACCCTATATACTAGAATGCAACTCTGGTCTACTGTCTCCATCCCTGCGTGACTGCTCTCGCTCCCCAGAAGCGACCTCAACTGATCCTATGGACTCATATGAAGAAGAGTCCTCACCCTGGAATACAGGAGGAAGGCCCTCCTGTTCTTCCTCTACCACCTCATCTGCATTGAATAGGCCATCCACCCTCTCGATGAAGTGTCGATACAATGTCTGGAGTCTAGACGCATGCTGGAATGCTACCTCTGCTGAACCCAGTATCCTCTGCTCATGCATGATCTCAACATGCCCTGAGGGAAGAATGATGCATGTCTCCCTCGTGACCCGCTCCCCGGGTGTAGGCTCAGCGATGACCAATGTGCCACCCCTGTAGAGGATCATCTCATCCCCTAACCTGTGGCGGTCAACTAGCGCACCAACCCAGTGCCACTGCTGAGAGGTCTCTCGCCTAGTGTGCTGAGTGCCATCCAAATATCTTGGGCGTGCCTCGCTTACCCCGCTGCTCATGTCCAAAGTGCCAAAGGACAACAACAAAATCGGCTATGCCCATGAGTGATGTAGAAGAGGGTCGGGTGCGTGAGTCCCCACAGATACCGTCAAGTATCGCTCATCTGTCTCCCCATCGATCCTGGGTGTAATACCGCCAAAGGTAAACCTGGTGTCCCTGTCCATGAGTCTCCCTAGATGCAATACTCTAAGACCCTACCGTGCAGCACCATATGCCTTCGCATACCACCGATCATCCATGTACTCCTCGACATGCCACTGCACACTGAGGCATACCCCTGTATACTGCTGGATACCCCAAGCTACTGTTGCACCACCCTGTACCGTCTCGTGCCATGACTGTGTCCAGGCATCAGTCACTCCTCGCATGCTCTCAATGTGATGTAGGACACTCCTACTCCACAATGCAATCCCACACACTACGGTATAACACCATGCAACTCTGTGTCCACTGGAAGTCCACGGCTCAATGCTAGAGGCTCCCACACATCCCTGGATGTGGTGTCCTAGAGCTGTGCCTCTACATGTTGGACTTCCTCCAATCGGTATCATCATCTCCACCGTCGCATCACTATACCCGCCGACAAATGGATCATCACTCCAAATCCTCCTCGAGGGGTCCGAGAAGTGAATCTCCCTATGTGTCAGTAGTGTTACCACCACTGCTCGGCTCCGCTGCGTCCTCTATGCCCACACAAAGGTGAAGAATTCTTGGCCCCATACAAGGCGCCATCTGGTGGCCTGCTAATGCCACCTCCTCCGACAGGCTCCTGCCAAGGTATGTTGACCACCCCGTGATCCCGTGTATAAGTGTCATACCAAGACAACCTAGGAAGTCTTCCCATAAACTGGTTGGCCACTGGAGCTAACCAAAACTCCCCTAGCAAACGTGCATGCTCAACTGCTAGGCCAACTGTACCCTCCAAGACATAGTCAATCGACCTGCCTGGAAAATTATAGGTGATCCCACCTGGATCCCAATGCCAATCTGGGGTTCCTGTACTCCAGCACCTGGAAACTCCTACTGAACTATACTTGGGTCCACCACCATCTCCATAACGCGCTCCACCGGGTACCAACTCAAAATCTCTCGCCATCCAACCTCAACATGTGGATGCTATACCCTGTGCAACTCTGGTCGTCTCATACCGCTATCCAAGTCAACGTATGAGTTCTGACTAAGTGGCTCCGTCTCTCTCACTCTAATGGGAAGAGGTAACCCAACAACGCTGCTAGTCCCGTCCATGCATGCCTAAAGGGGAATGAACTGACGCTCCAACGTACCCTCTGGTTGTACCATTAGGGAATCCAATCGTTCCCCAATGCAAGCCAACTTGGCCGCCGTCTTGGCACAAGCCACTCTCATGCCCTCCAACTCCTTGTCCTGCAACAAAATGGCCTCCCGTACTGACGTGGCCTTCCCTTTCAAAACTCGAAGGTCTGCCCGAAGCCGATGATATCGCTGTCTGCGACCATCATCCAATCCCTCTGTATCTCCTAGTGCCTCATCGAATGTGGATACATCTCCTGTCGCCTCACCCATCTGTTGTGTGCTACTACCATCCGAAGACTCGGACACGACTCCGGTCATCACCTCAATGGATGGCTCTACTGGTCTAGGCTCTACCTTCTCCACTACGATATCAACCGACACGGTCAAGGAGGTCTCTAATGAGGGTGAGTCCTCTGTCACACTAGGTGTATCTTCGAACTCCCTACAATCCTGTGTGCTCTCATCCTCCAAGTGCGAGGTAGCCATTTTGATGGTTTCCCTCTCCGATACTCGGTCAAGCTGGAAAGAGGTATCCAACTTCTCCACCCAAGCCTTTTCCGAACGCTTGGATGACCCGTCAAATGTCAGTAAATGGGATCTGCCTACTGTGCACTCTGAGCCCCTGTCATGTGAGTGCCTGTTCCCTCTATGAAAGTTGTGGGGTCTACTATCCCGCTGAAGCTGAAAAAAATCTCTGAATGGAAGGGCATCCCTGAACTCCTGCCCATATGCCTGATACTCAACGAAATAATCACCCATGTGGCTAGGTTCTGGCTCTTGCTGTGCTCCTGCCCCTGTGTCTGCACCTAGAAAAGTGGGCATAGTGGAACGTGTGGGTGTATGTGATGCCATATGCTGAGTGACATCATGCTTCGGCAAATGGTGGGATATGCTTGATCCCTCGCCAATCTGGAAACCCCTTGGGGTTTCACGTTGTCTAGCCTCCACAGCGGTGAATCTCTGTCCCATCACGTCAATCTACCTTGACAGATCCTGTATTGATTTGAGGAGCATCTCCCCAAATCTCTTCGCACCATCATCACCTGCCATCAGCGCTTTCTGCTATGTGTCTACAGGCTCCTCATGAAACTGTACTGCTGCTTGACTTCAGCCTCCGACTTACCCAATGAAAACTACTCAGAAAATTCTAGGAATTTGGGAAGGTGATCCTTGCCCAAAACCCAGAAATGGTTTCTTCTAATTCCAACCTTCAAAATTTAACCCCTTTGTAGTTTGGCCCTTTTCGAATTTCGTTTTTGGTACTGGAACTGCTATTGCTCTCCAAAATCCCAACAAACCTCTGTATGATCTCTTTCCCAATGTCATAGACCACAGGCTAAGCCAGAACTATGCTTTGATACCACTGTAATATCCCGAAAGGGAAATAGACAGCAATACAAGCATACGACAGTATAGAAAATGCCAGAAATAGAACATTAAGCAAATACTCATAAAAATGCCAGGAATGCTAAGCCATTTTATTAATCTGAGAATATAAAGAAATATAATAGATGATCGGAATGATAGCACCTATTCTTGCTCAAGGCAAGTGGAGAACTCTCTCAGAAAGACAGAAAATGGCTGCTCTAAGAAACTGCGTCCCAGCTGCTGGAAATCTGCCGTAAAACTACTACTACTGGAATACACTGAAAACTAGGGGCTGATCCCCTTGCTGGAATGAGCTGAAAATCTGCAGACCACCTGTACTCACCAACCCGGACAAAACCCAGAAACCATATCAAAAATGGTTAGCCTTCGAAAATCACCAGAAAGTCCCTCCTCAAGGAATTACGCTGCCCTCCAAGGCTCAGCGCAGATGCCAAATGATAATAGCTGAAACAGTGCCACAAACTCCTCGGGAAACCTCCTACTGGCAAAGACTGATCCTCCACTCCGGATATCAACTGAAACTCCTGCAGAAACCCCGCAACGGAACACCTCCAAGTAGAACTATGTCCTCTCTCCCAGGGACTGCGCAGTCACAAGAGAAGCCCAGCTCCTCAGCAAAACAACCAACCAAACCTCCTGCTAAATACTGAAGAAATAACCTTACCCGAGCAGGCACTCGAAGTCCCCCGGGGCTAAGGGCGAGATCTCCGACCAGAGACACTCAACGCACTAAACAGTGCTGCAAACAGGCTAAACAGCCAGCATGCTCAAGAAGACAAATGTCTAGCTCAAATATCATCAACAACAGGAATTCCAAATGAGAAGGCTCTCCCACCTTTTATAACGCTGGCCTCTCTCCAAAACCCTAACGTGCTCCTCAATCTGCGCAGAAGCTCCTAGAGGCTACGTGGGCCCCCTCCTCTACGTGGTGTTGGACCCCCATGGCTCCCCATAAGTTAAAATGTTGTGCTACTAGGGAGATACTTTATTTTACTTAAGTGAGTTAGACCCCTCTTCTCACTTTTATTTATTAATAAACTATAATCGGCAAAACTATACAAAAATCGAATATTCCAATTGGCTGTTGCTAATTAGGAATATTACACAGGGTTCAAGGAAAGAAGGACGCAAAAGAGTAGAGAGGCAGCACTCAGGAGCAGCTCAGAGGCCTCACGCAGTAGTGGCACAGGCTTACGTTGTCTCTGAGCAGAGAGGTACGTAGGAGTGACGCAGGGAGGGCCAGTGAGTCCCTCAAGTTCCGAAAACTCTCCAGAGGTCCAAAGAAAATTTATCTCAGGTGTCTCTCAAGAAGTTTCTCAGTTATTTTAGTCATTCTTTTCCTGTAAAGAATTCCTGCTGAAGATTAATATATAAACCCTCATCTGTTGCACCGGTTTTCCCACATTGGGTTTTTCCGGAGATAATTGTCCAAAAGCAACTGTGCCATTGTGATTAGTTCTTATGCTTGCATTTTACTGTTCTTTTCTCTATATGTACTTGAGTGATAATTGCAGTATTGTTTATTCGAAATTTGTTGTAAATAACTTATTGTGAAAATAAGTAGGAGAAATAAATCTATAACAGTAGTAGAAATTCAGAATTGAATTTTTCACACTAGCTCTGCCAATGTTGATCCATCATCCCTCGCACCAATTGACTCCATTCATCCTGCTACTGTCATTAAGGGCTCCTGTAGCTCGTATGTGATCCAAGAGTTTGGGCACCTCAAGGATCTTGCACCCCCTCTGCAGTTTAAAAGAACTATAGATCAATGTCGCCCCACCTCTTCTCCCGAGGTACATGAGCACTCATGGCCACATCGTCATCATCTCCATTATCGTCCTTAGTTGCGGCAACCTTCGAATCCGACTCTGCCTTGCCCTTCTTTTTCATAGGGCATGTTGTGGCGAAATGTCCTAATTCACCACACTTGAAGCATCTGACCTTTGAAAGGTCTTTCTTCTTCTTCCTTTGTTACCCATGTTGTCCCTTAGATGCAACAACTGCATCTTCCTCCTCTTCCTTCTTGATCTTGATTCCTCTGCTGCTCATGCACGCTTTCGTCATCCTCCTGATATCTTCTTATCGAAGAGTTGCCCACATGTTTTCTCAACTTGGAAGCGCTGCTCTGCCCAAAATTCCTTAGACAAAGTTCTCCCACTCATCAGAAACTACATTCAAAGCAGTCCTCACCATAAGACTTTCATCAGGTGTGGCCTCCACGGCAACCAGCTGATCACAAATCGCCTTCAATCTGATGAGGAAGGGGTCAATCTCTTCTCCCTTCAGCATCTAGAATAATCAAAGCTGATTCTCAAGAAGCATCCTCCTCTGAACAGAAGTCCCCTAATACAATGTGGTCAAAGAAATCCACATCTCATGTGTTGTTTCCTTCTCAACAATGTGTGCAACCACATGATCCTTGACTCCATCCATGATCAAGCAATTAGCCTTCGCTTGAGCTTCTTCGTACTTCTTGAGCGGATCGACATCAATAGGAACAACAACTGTGCTCTCGGCGAGATGCTTGATACGATGCTCATCCAGGACAGATAGGATCTTGGCCTTCTAGATGACAAAGTTGGATGCTCCATCCAACCTGTCTTGATCCCGCAACCCGTGAGTGGCCATCTCTGCTCAACAAAAAATGTGGAACCGCTTCTCTTCTCCCTCTTCTGCTACTGCCCCAGCAAAACTCAGATCTGAGTTTCTTGGCGCTAGAAACCTTCTAGGGAACCATGCTCCCTCTGAAAAATGATTTCCCTCTCGGAAATCCTCAGCCAACTGATGTCGAATCAACCCTCTCCGATCACTCTTTGTTGTTGATCAGCATTGGATCTAGACTTCTTGGCGAGAAGTCTTTTGAGGAACTGGTTCCCTCTATTTTGTCACAACCCCACTAGGCATTGTTCTGCACCGACAGAAACAATGCCCCACTAGCAATTCATGAAGAAAAACAAACTTCTCTTCCAGCCACAACAACCAAAAAGACAGAGGTTCAAACCTCTGCGTTGGCCTAGCAAACACTGCGCTTCCTCTGTTATAGCTACAACGTCACCCCAGCTGGTTGATGCATGCTCTGCGTGAGCCCCTCTAGTGATTGCGTCACCCTTCCTTGCTTCTTCCTAGATCTGCGTTGTCACTCGGGACAACCGCCTTCCTGCAGCAAAATTTTCTCTTTGTCTCTTCGCTAATGGCTTCAGCTCTACCTGATCTACAATAGCTCTGATACCATGTGAAAATTTCTGAATCTAAACCAGAAACCCTACTGCAGTAAATCTGATGTAAATCTGATTTACTTCTCCTATTTGTTCTCTTTTAATTAACACGTTATTTTAGGAAGGGCAGTAGATTCTTTAGTATCCATATTTGCAGTTGCTTGAGGACAACAACATTTTTCCGGGGAGGACTGTAATATTCCAAATTAGCAGTCCAGCTAATTGGAATATTAATTTTGATTAATTTTTGTATTTCCTAATGTTGGGCGGAAATAATGTGGGTATGGGACCCACAAATAACAATTGTCCAAAATAAAACCTTTTCCTAAAGTCATTAAGGGAAAATTGCGGCTCTTGTGGTGGGGTCGAGTTGGTCTTAGGTGGTAGCGTGGAGGAGGCACGAAGAAGGCAGCGTATGAGTGGTTGGAGGTAGGCAGCACGTGATTGGCTCAAGAAGAGGCAGCGCGGGCCAACGCGTGACCCAAGGAATGCGTTGGGCCTCAATGGACAAAAGAAAGGAAGGAAAACTCATTTGGCATTCATTCAGCTTATTTCTCTTTGTCATTTTGACTGAGCACACTTGAGTTGGAGAGCCCAGTCTGCAGTGTTGTTTAGCACACAAGATCTTCAAGCAGAGATCTTAACCTCTGCCTCGAGGGACTTCGCGTGCCCGCTCAAGAGAGGAATCCTACCATTTTGTGAAGAATTACCCAGCAGTAGCAACAAAGACAACGTAGCCCTTTCCTGGACTGCGCAGAGTAGCATAGATTGTGCAGTGATTGCGCAATGCAGTTTTGGTGGAGTGTCGGGAGTGTGGAGAGAAGAGGAGTTTCAGCAGGAGATTAGGAGGGGAGGCTAGCCACCTCCTACCAAGGATTTTGGTAGCATTCCGAAGGCATCTACCAACAGTTTTCTTCAGCGGTTTGATTTCCCCAGCAGAGTAGTGAGCCAAGCCCAAGAGGGCCAATTTCCGGGGTCGAGCGTTCAACAAACCCTTCTCGGGTTTTTGTGGGTTTATTGAGGAGAGTCTGGTGTCTGATTCCCGGAATTTTCTGAGCACGGGTGGTAGCCTAACCAGCAGGGTGAAGACAAGCAGCAACAACATTTTTTGGGCTAGGCAGCACAGTCATAGAGAGTCGAGACACGCAGAGCAGTTTCCAGCAGGACTTTTTTGTTTGGGTTTGAACTTTGAGCTATCCTTCAGCCTGCCTTGAGCAGGCCAAGGTGCAATATTTTCAGCACTTCATTTGTACTCTTTCCCAACATATTAATAAAATGGCTCAACAATGATTTTGGCTCCAAATTCTGTGTTTTAATGGTGTTTTCCTTCTTGCTGTAGTTTTTAGTCAATTTTGCTTTATATTACTGTTTCATCCCAATTTGAGATATTACATTAAGGTGCAACTATGTCATTCAACATGGTTAGAGTCTATAAAGTCTGTATGTGACCTTGGCCTTGCTAAATGTGACCACTGAACTTGCAAAGCACACATTATCCATCCAAAACATACCAATACATACCAAAACAAATAATTTCGTTAATTCCCTATTAAAACGACTCATTTTTCACACATAATCCAACCATGCTAAATGTCATATATAGATGAAAGAAAACAAAGTTAAATAAGGAAAAAAAGTAGAAAAAAGGATGAATTAAGAACAAAAAGAGTGGTTTAATGTGCAATTGACGAGGACAATCACAAACCTCATCAACTAGCACTTCAGGTACAATCTAATTCAGGTTGATTTACACTTGAATTTGAATAGAGTGCCTTCGCTGGATGTTGTCCCTGTAGAATACTCTTTCTAATTTAGCAAACAAGAAAGTGCTTTACTTGAACCAATCGCTACTTCTCATTTGTTCGATCTTCTTCTAGATTGGACACGTGGCTTAAGGAGGGTTCCTAACTTCCATATTTAATCTTACCTTGTCTATTGTAACCAATAGAAAGAGTGTGCCCTAATTGAGATTATTATCTTTGACTTTGATTTATGCGAGTGCACTTGTGCTCCATGTTGTTGCGATTCACATTAGAGAGAGGGGGGAAGTTGATTGAAACCATCAACAGACCTTAAATCCTGCAATAAAAAGGAGAAATCAGCACTAGATAAATCCAAAAAAAGTGCTCCAGAGTTGAACCATACGTGCACTAGACAGATTCCACAAGTGTGTTGTAGAGAAAAGATCACAACCATAAACAGTGGATCACTTCTTTCCACATTATGATGCTGGTCCTTTTTGTATATACTATATTCAGCTGCTCCATTTTCAAGGAAAGCTTGAACAGCTCTTTGTACCTTTAGTGGATCAGTATGTTTCAGTGGGCGTTCCTTCTATACCTCTACCAGACACCACCTTCAGCAGGGTGTGGAATTGTGTTGACGTGGGAAATACAGCACACCATCATGCACAAAATTTTCGCACTTTCCTACCAAGGCTGCCACTTGAAGATATTTTATTTAAAATTTATTAAAGACTACAAGAAAAACATAATAGGCATGCAACATGCTCGTGTCCAAAATGGCACTGCTACAACAACCAAATGTAAATCTAACAGTGGATAGAAAGAACACAATAAAAAGAACAAGGAGATGTTCAAGAACACAAGCATTTACCAAAGTGGGGTCAAAAAAAAACCCAAAGATGGAATGTACTGGTAATTCCAAACATTGGAGGAACAGTTCTGAAATACAAGATCTAGATTCAACATTGAGAAGAAATGTAGTATTTCATTAATATCTAAGATTGATTAGTGTTTATTTTGTAGCATTGGAAAGTGTTCCAAAGAACCCAGAAACCGTTTGTGGAAATTCCACTCAGTTCATGTTTTATTAAAAGAATTAATTATTTTAATATGGTCTGTAAGTATAAACTTAGGGAAATTAAATAATTAAAGGGTATTAATCAGTGTTCCACGGGGACGTGCCCCCCAGGGTGGGGGACGCGCTTCCCCGCTCCCCCACGCTCCTGGGACGGGGAAACTCCTAGGGAAACGTTTCCCCACGTCCCCTTTTTTGGGGAAACTCGAGGAAACCCCTGGGGGACTTTTTCCTGGTGACGAAAAGCATCCCCCTGCATCCCCCTGTGTCCCTCCAAATTTTTTTACTAACAACAATTAAAACATAAAATATTACAAATATTAATATAATTTAAAAAAAAATGAAAATAAAAACTAAAGGATAAATTAGAACTTTAAAACATAATTATTCTCATTTCTCATTAACCCTACGATTTTACCTTACCACCTAACAATTTCCTTCTACTGTCGCTCAACATTTTACCTTGCCGCTCGATAATTTCCTATTGTCGTTGCTCGACATTTTCCATCTGCAATTTGCTATGATTCGGATTTGCCATCAACTGGGGGCTGAGACATTTGGAGCTGCGATTTTCATTTTGTGACTTGGAGTTGTTGGATTGGAGTTGCAATTTTCATTTTGTGACTTGGAGCCACCGGATTGGAGCTGAAATTTATTATTTAGTACTTTTTGAGAAATTTGCTAGTATTTCACTACTTTCTATGTTTACTTTTAGTTTAGTATTCTATGGCTATTTTAGACTTCAGCATAATGTCATTGTCATATGATGAATTTACTTTCGATGTGCATTGTGTAATTTCAATTGTCAAATGATTAATTTAATTTAGATGTACCTTGCATAAAATTAATGCCCATTGCCAAATGATGAATTTAGATGGAACATTGCATAATGTCAAATGATGGATTCAACTTAGTAATTTACTTTTAGATTTACAATTTTACATTGATGATTGCTGAAATGTCAAATGATAATTATGATTCATAATAGTCTAATATGAAATGATGATCATATTTAGATGTACATTTCATAATTATTAATATTTACTATTTACTAACTTAGTTATTTACATATTTTTTGGATTTTATTTTTTATTTTTATATATTAAACTTTTAATAATTTTATAATTTGTATGAATCTGACGTCCCCCCATTTCCCCGAAATTTCCCTAAATTTTGTGGTTGCTTATATACGTCCCCCTTGTGCGTATCCCCGCTCTAGCGTTTCCCCGTCCCAAAAACTTAGTGGAACATTGGTATTAATAAAACAGAGTGAGAATCTTCTAGAAAATGAAGATCAAGTCATGTTTTAATATTAGCCATTGATTGAGATCTAATCTGAGTCATTGATTCATCAATGAGAAGATTATAAGAGAAGGCCTGAGGGTCATTTGGAAAGTAGGTCGGGCACACACTCAGTACCCGAAGGGAATCGATTCTGAAGGAATAGTAAGGGAGAGGTTGTAGAGGCAGAGTTGCAGAGGCAGAAGAAGGAATGGGAAGTTAGCAGAGGCAAAGAAAGGCAGGAGGAGGACGTAGAGGGGACAACGCTGAGTAGCAGCACTGAGTCCCCATGCAGAGTGACGCAGTCCAGCGCATGGACTGCGCAGAAGACCACGTAGAGTGACGTAGAGGGAGCTAGGGTGCCTCTAGGGTGTCATAAATTTTCCCGAAGGATTCGGGGAATTTATCTTAGGTTTATTCTAGAAGTTTGCTCGTCAAATTTTTGTAAATGATTTTCCTTGTTGAAGAATAATACAAACCCTCATCTGCTGCACCGGTTTTCCCGCATTGGGCTTTTCGGGGACAATTGTCCAAAATTAACAGTGTTCATGTGATTGTTTCGATTGTGTTATATGCGTTTTGTTCTATTTTTTGCTTATGGTTAAGTGAATACTGCAGTTGTGTTTATTTCAGAATTTACTGGAAGAATCTGTAAATAACTTATCATAAAATAAGTAGGCGAAATAAATCTATCACTGCAATAGTGTTTCAGTTTGAAAATTTTACATCGTATCAGAGCAAAAGATGAGTAACAGAAGAGAAGGTTCTGCAATAGAACGAAGGTCCAACAGTAATGCAGCATCAACTCAAAGGGGTTCACGCAGTCCTCCAGAACAAATGGAGGAATAGAGGGATCATGACATTTCAGTTCTGGCATCCAGACTAGAAGAGGATTTTCCTTGTGTCAAGCATGGCCTCTCCAGAGATCTGGGATATTGACAGTGGAGCATCTGCTCACATGACGAGAGTTCGAGAATGTTTCTCGAGCTACCTAGAGGAGTAGATGAATTTTCAAATCACTATGGAAAACAAGGCAAAATGTACCCCTATTGGAAGACGCACCATAATATTTCAAACAGAAGCTGGCAACAAGCTTTGGGCCACCAACGTACTGCATGTACCAGGATTGGGGATGAACTTGCTCTTAGTGTGTCAGCTTCAGAACAAGGGTTACGATGTATACTTTATTGGCAACAAAGTTTATGTCAAACACCCTAGTTGGAAGAAGAAGGCACAAATTGGAGTAAGGAGCCATAAACTGTACAAGTTACAGCTCGAGTCCCCAATGGCACTGATAGGCAGTACTGATGAAAGAGATTTGAATGAATTATGGCATAGAAGAACGGGGCATCTACATTATGGAGCCTTGAGAATTCTCAAGAAGACTGTCATGCGAGCTCCGGAACTTAGCACCAAGCAAGACAATGTCTTCTGGGGTTGCGTATTAGGGAAGTATGCCAAGGCAGCATATCCGAAAAGCAATAATAGGGCCAAGAGTGTGTTGGGATTGATACACTCAGACATCTGTGGACCAATGTCCACGAATTCTCTTAGTAGTGCAAAGTATTTTGTCACATTTATCGATGACCATTCCAGAAAGACATGGATCTACTTTTTGAAGACCAAAGACGAGGTCTTTGAGCGATTCAAAGAGTTTAAGTCTCTGGTAGAGAATCTAATAGGAAAGTCGATCAAGACATTGTGATCAGACAATGGTGGAGAGTACATTGACAAAGACTTCATGAGGTTCTATGCAAAGGAAGGCATCAAGAGAGAATGGACGCCTCCATATAATCCGGAGTAGAATGGGGTCGCAAAGAGGAAGAACAAGACTATTGTGGAAGCTGTGAGGGCAATTTTGTATGAACAAGACATGCCCAAATTTCTGTGGGTTGAAGCTTGTAATACAGCCGCTTATGTGCAGAACAGAGTGCCTCATAACGCATTGGGTAAGGTCACTCCTGAGAGTGTGTTCACTGGCAGCAAGCCTGAGCTGAACCACTTTATGATATTTGGCAGTATAGTGTATTGCCATGTTCCTGATGAGAAGAGGAAGAAGTTAGATCAAACTGCTAAAAAGAGGTACCTTGTGGGATATATCGAGAATGTTAAGGCTTACAGCATCTATATTCCCGAGAGTAGGAAGATAGTAGTGAGACGGGACGTGAAGTTCATGGAGGAGAGAGCCTTTAGGATATCCTGAGAAATGTCTTAAGTTACGCAGTCTGAGGAGGATTCGCTGGTCCAGCCACAACGACCTACGGATGATGGCTCTAGTGCCTCTCCAAGGCATAAGGATCCTAAGGAAAGCTTTTCCGAGGAAGTGCAAGAAGGAGAGCGGGTGAATCCACCCACCACCAGTAGAAGGACAAGCAAAGAACTACAACAGATTCTGAAGGATGCAGAGGAGTTTGTTGGAGCTCCTAGAAATGAGAAGAGGGAACGCAGGCAGCTAGACAAGTACAAGGCATTAGTAGCACAGGTTGGAGAACCCTCTAGTTTTCAAGAGGCAGCTTAGCATCAGGTCTGGGTAGATGCTATGGTGGAGGTGTATAGATCCATCATGACTAATGATGTCTGGGAAGTAGTTCCTAGACCTCCGAACAAGTCGATTGTAGGTTCGAGATGGATCTACAAGATTAAATATGCTGCAGATGGCAGCATAGAGAAATTCAAAGCTAGGTTTGTGGCTAAGGGGTATGCACAGAAGGAAGGGATTGATTTTGAAGAAACCTTCGCCCCTGTAGCTCGGTATACTTCAATCAGATTCGTCATCTCTCTTACAGCGCAAATGGGATGGGAAATTCACCAGATGGATGTCAAGATTGCGTTCTTGAATGGGGTGATAGAAGAGGAAGTGTACATAGAACAACCAGAGGGCTTTGAGACGCATGAGCAGAAAACTCATGTGTGTGGGCTTAAGAAAGCCTTGTACGGACTGAAGCAAGCTCCTAGATCTTGGTATGGGCGAATTGACAGCAACCTACAGAAGATGGGATTTGTCAAGAGTGACGCATATCCCAACCTCTACTATCTGAGATTAGGGGATGAGCCTCTAATATTGGTATTATATGTAGATGATCTATTTCTAACTGGATCATCTAGGCTCATCAAAAACTGCAAGGAAAATCTGGCTATAGAATTCGACATGAAGGATCTAGGGCGGATGCACTGTTTTCTAGGGTTGGAAGTTTGGCAGTAGAAGGGAGAAATCTTCCTAGGGCAAGAAAGATATACTACAAAGATCCTGAAGAGATTTCAGATGGAGGACTGTAAACCCATGGCGATGCCAATGATCACAAACTGGAAGAAAATTGACATGTCCGAGGATGATGAGGTTGATCCTACCTGGTATAGGAAACTCATAGGATCATTGATGTACCTGGTCAACACTAGACCAGACATCTGTTATGCCGTGAATACCCTTAGTCAGTTCATGGTAGAACCAAGGAGGGCTCACTGGGCAGCAGCCAAACATGTTCTCAGATACTTGAAGGGGACAATCGAGTTTGGATTGACGTACACCAAGGGCAATGAAATCCAGTTGAGTGGGTTCATTAATGCAGACTGGGCTGCAAGTCCAGTAGATCGGAAAAGTACCAATGGGTACTGTTTCAGTGTCGGATCAGGAATGACTTCCTGGTGCAGTAGGAAACAACAATCTGTGGCGATGAGCTCAGCCAAGGTTGTATATATGGTAGCTAGCACAACTTCGTGTAAGGCCATATGGCTTCGTAATTTGCTCTTGAACTTACTCAAGAAGAGGATGGAACCGACCTGAATTTTGTGTGATAAATAGAGTTGCATCAAGCTCTCCAAAAATCCTATGTTTCATGATCGGTCGAAGCACATTGACATCACGTGTCGCTTCATCAGAGAGTGTTCAACAGGGAGTTGTACAGTTGAAGTACATTCCTACAGGGGAATAGGTGGCAGATATCCTCACAAAAGCTCTGGGTAAGATTAAGTTTACTTACTTCAGAGAAAAGATGGGGATGGTCAAGAATCCATTCCAGTAGAGGAATGGATGGGCTCGAAATTCAGAGGGAGTTGCAGTATGGATGAGGCAGTGACAGAGATGGTGTCATGGGCAGCTGTATAGAGGGCAGCAACGCAACAGATGAGAGGCAGCAGCCGAGATATCAGCAGCGTAGTAGATGCTTCAGGTCAGAGCAGATGCAGTTAGTATTTTGCTTGAACACTTCCCTCGCTAAGAGGGAGTGTTGATTTTGTAACATTGGAAAGTGTTCCAAGTCTCATATTTTGTGAGGAGGCTTGGACATCAGTATTTCAAAGAACTCAGAAACCGTTTGTGGAAATTCCACTCGGTTCATGTTTTATTGTCCCTAATAATTAAAGGGTATTAATAAAACATAGTGAGAATCTTCTAGAAAATGAAGATCAAGTCATGTTTTAATCTTAGCCATTGATTAGAGATCTAATCTGGGCCGTTGATTCACCAACAAGAAGATTATAGGAGAAGGCTTGAGGGTTATTTCAAAAGTAGGTTGGGCACACACTCAGTACCCGAAGGAAATCGATTCTGAAGGAATAGAATTCGATTTCAGAGGGAGATGTTATAGAGGCAAAGTTGCAGAGGCAGAAGAAAGAATGGGAAGTCAGCAGAGGCAAAGAAAGGCAGGAGGAGGACACGGAGGGGACAACGTTGAGCAGCAGCACCAAGTCCCCACACGGAGTGATGCAGTCCAGCGTAGGGACTGCGCAGAAGACCACGCAGAGTGACGCAAAGGGAACTAGGGTGCCTCCCGGGTGTCAGAAATTCTCCCGAAGGATTTGGGGAATTCATCTCAGGTGTATTCTGGAAGTTTCCTCGTCAAATTTTTGTAAATTATTTTCCTTGCTGAAGAACAATACAAACCCTCATCTGCTGCACCAGTTTTGGGTTTTTCAAGGAACAATTGTCCAAAAATAACTGTGTTCATGTGATTGTTTCTATTGTGTTATATGCGTTCTATTCTATTTTCTGGTTATGGCTAAGTGAATACTGCAGTTGTGTTTATTTCAGAATTTACTGCAAGAATCTGTAAATAACTTATCATAAAATACATAGGCGAAATAAATCTATCACTGCAGTAGTGTTTGAGTTTGAAAATTTCACAATCAATAGAGTGGGAAAACCCTTATTTATACAAAGGAGAAAATGAAGAACTAAATTGCGGCCAGAGTTACCTTTATCCAGTAATTAGAGTCTTATTTAGCTAATCAATTATAAACACACAAGTAATCTATTTAATAACTTATTTAACATAATGGCCTTGCACAAAACATCAATGGACTAGAGAGTAAAAAATTATTACAAACTATAAGTTTACATAGGGCATAGCTCACAAACATAGATTTACTTGCACAGATAGAAAGGTTGTGTTTAAGTAGACAACAAGATGGTGATACCTTTTGTGAAATTTTGAAGATGAACAGGATGATCAGATGGATCAATGAAAAAATCAAAAGATGTAGATGCCGAATCATCAAAGAGAGAAACAAACGAAGGTGGTAAGAGTTGACTTCCTTTAGCAATATATATTCCTCTCATCACATACCTGTCAGGCAGTGAAACATTCCGGAAAGAGAAAACACCTAATCAGGTAACACATAATCAAAAGACAAATAAGGCACACTGACTATGAAAACTGCAGTGATTTCCTTGAGATATCAGTAGGTAATGAAACAAAATGCATTTAAAAAAATAACTTGAAAAATCACATTCACCATGAATAATGTTGAGCACATTTGATGGCCAGTTCACGGAATGTCATCAAGGCATGTGAAAGAAGAAGACCATTAAGCTCCACAACAGTTCCCTTAACAGCAGGTATCTGAATAATTGAAATTAATCGTCATGGACACTGTATTGATAAAACACAACAGAAAATAATTGGCCGACTCTTGTGTAGATTCAATATGGTACTACCTTTATAATAGAATGCAAAAATGCCCGCAATGTTTCCTGGGCTGATGTATAATTTGCACGTGGGTGTCCGGGAAGAAAGCTTGCAACAATCTGTAATGGTGGAAATAATTTCCTTTCACTCTTTAGAAAGCAACTAAACCAGCACCACACATGTTTTTCAACTCCTTTTTCTCTGAAATAGATGAATCTTATATTTCATGAAAGTGTCAGGAGGAAATGCTTGGGCATTTTATCGCCAGATTATTTTTGACTGAAAAATATGTAACACACCTTAATTGGGTGGATTTCAAAGCGTTCAAAATAAATCGCTCTATGAGGAGTGACTGAGTCCGCTAGAGAAGACCGGTAGAAAGGCACCAGCTTCATTAATGTATCTTCATCAAGATGCAAATCAAGAGCCTGCCAAGAATAAGGCTTAAATCAGTATTTTCCGACAGTCTAGTAACAAAACTTTTTTGCACAGTATAAGTATTCCTACGTGTCCCTAGATGTGCACAAAAACTTTCATACATGGATGAAGAGGCACATAAATTTCACATTGGTTTTTGTGTGTGTTCATACCTGTAGAACAACTGATGAGTACTTTACTTGGTTGGGATTGGACGTATGATTAGAAACAATAAGGAACATGTGTAGCACAGGTTCATCCCTTTCAAAGTAGTCCTGCCCCCGGACCCTCAACATTGCTGTGAAGGGAGCACCATGCCACTTTTCTTCGACTACGAATTTCTGCACAAGAAATATTTCAAATTTCTCACGTGTATCTGATAATTAATTTTAAACATTAAAAAGATTACAAAACAGAAATTGATCTATTATTTTTCATATGCTGACCAACATAAATAAGTAGACAATATTAAAACGTTAAATTCAATTGACATACATTTCTAAAACCATTAGTCAGCATGAGAATCTCATTAGACATTTTAAACACATGCTGGAAGACATACCTCAACATTGAAGGAGCATAGTGTATGCTTGCTTGTAATAATGAACTCTAGCACTATGCTTCTGAATTTTACAAATATTATAGGAGTGTAGCCATTGTTAACATCTGGAACCTCCAGTTGCTGCCAGTGGACATTGCTTGATATTAGATATTTCCATGAAAAAAATAATAATCACCGTTTTATCAATAAAACATGGTCTTAAGATTACTAAATATGAATGCAAAGCATGCCATACATGGACTGATTTGAATCAAAATTGACACCCGCTACTTGCATATAGAATGCAAGCCATGATAATATTCAATGCAAAATGAATCAAATTTGCAACTAAAGAATAATTTTCAAGTGAACATTTCAACGACCATTATAGGAAGCGGAACTTGAGAACAGAGCCTCATTATAATTGTGCAGGGTCAAAAGCATTGAAGCAACACAACTCACTTTATTGACAAATATATGCATTATTCAGAAGAAAAAAAAACTTTAAAAGTTCCATGAATACATTTTTCAGATGATTAAGGTCCAAGGACCTTTCCAGAATGAACTCATGAAAAGTTACATTTTCTCTCTACAATTTCTCAGATGCACGTATGACAGATAGTTTTACAAAAGTGATCTGCAAAGTGGAAGTTCATAAGAGAGAAGAAACATTCTGTGCACTAAAAGTCCTATGGCAATGTATGGGATAGTATAACCTGCTTTCCACGTTCAAGAAGGCTGATTCCCAGATGTGAAACCTTACAATCAATCTTAGTATATGGAATTTGATTTTGAGATAACCGATCTCTTTTCTTGTGACTCCCATGAGCTTCATAAATCCACAAGACTCTGGTTGGCCCATCTGCATAAACTTCATATACCACCTTTGAAAAATCCACTTCATCTGTTAATCTGTCATCATTACCTCTATACCGTGCTATACCTTCTAGGTGGTCCCCAGATAGAAGCGGCAATCCAACTCCTCCACTTTGCCTGATTTTATAGAAATTCTTACGTGGTTCCAACTTCTCTAAGCTTATTTCACGCTGAATCTGGGTGCCTAAAGATATAATTACAGTTCAAATTAGCAAGTTGGACACTGAAAATGGCTTTGAAATTTTCACCTGCTCAAGAAGGACAACCATTTCAAAACAGATGTGTTGAAACCTTGGTCAGTCCTACTGAGAATATAACCAAGAAAAATTAAATTTTACCTGCCACTTGTACAAATAGCATGTGCGGTAAATTTAGGTTATCCCAAACATAACCTACAGTGGCACCAGGCTCTAAAGTATCTGTTTCTGTTAACTCCTGTAATTTCCAAACCATGTCCATTAAGACATCATTTACAAGTAAGACTTCCAATGAAACACTAAAATTACTCCTTTTACAACTAGAAATATCATATAGCATCCTTCCCACCTCCCATTTTCAAAACTATAGAGGAAATCTCACACCTTTTGATGAAATTGAATTGATGCATTGCGGAGACCGTTGACTATTCGATATGGTAAAAGTTCAGGAGATTGCATGTCAAAGTGCATGATCAATGAACATCCTTCTTCTTTGACATCAACAACTGCAAAACGTGTTTGCCTCTTCTCCTGGGAGCTTCCTAATTGAGAATTGTCATGACTGTTTGAGCAACTTCTCATTTTCAGAAAGAAGCGCCCCAAAGAAGCAGAACAGATTGGTCCAGACCAGCTCCATCCAGGTTCCTTCAAAGAAAATTGAACAAATAATGAGGAATCTGTCCCTGAAACTCCACGCATGTTGAAAATCTTATCAGTGGAACAAACCGCTTTTTCTTCACCCGCCAAGATTTTCATATGAAGACTAGCTTGCTGATCATGGCTGAGTGCTATCACAGCATTCGCAGTCTCCTTTACAAAGAGTGTGTCATGAAGACAGAAAAGTATCAATGCAAGTTAGGAAATGTTCTCTGTAACAAACAGTGGCATAAAAGAATTCAAGCTACTCCAATAGCTTATGACCTATAAACGAACCTGCATATGACATTGACAGACCAAAATGTTCTCACTTGATAGATTCCGAGCAATATATCTTGGGACGAGACGAATTGTATGTGTTGGTTCCAAGCGTTTGGATGAAGACAACTGGGAGTTAATACCCATCTTCACTATGTCCCTGAAACCAGTTTCTTCCTGAACTACTAAACTAATTTCCACGAAGCCAGAGAAATTTTTCAAATCTAGTAATGATACAAGTGCTTTTTCTCCCACTCTCCGAATGAGTATCTTGTCATACCTGTCAAATAAATGAAATAAAATTAATTACAATATTCAGGCTGACCCTTTAAAGAATCAAAGTTCTTTTTCATGTCAAATGTACGTAGTAACACTAGATTGCTGAAATGGGGAAACAAAACAAATCTTGAACAGGGATGGTTTCTGAAACAGGGCATTTCCATAACTTTGGAAACTTCAAACAAAATAACTAGCATTTAACGTTTCAGTTTTAGTTTTGAGCTATGGATTTTATAGGTTTTCCTAAAAAATTAGAAAAATAGTCCCAGATTTTATCTCTTTAGAGTTAGGCATTTCTCTTGACCATGGTGGACCTTACACCACCCCACTAAGAAATGAGAGAGAAACCCCAGAATAAAACCTTATTCTGTAAGGAGCTGACAATGCATTTCCAGATGCAAGTTGCCTCCTAGATATTACGAAGTAAAGTCATCCCCATGATTCGAGAGATGGAAATTTCCCTCAGCCAGGCATTCTTGTAACATAGAAAATACATTATTTGAAAAAGTGTTCAATTAATACAAAAACCCGCTGCAGCAAATAAATAAAAATTCTTAATGCATCCAAAATGCCTATTCCCATGTTACAGGAAAAAACAATTCACAAATTTCTTTGCCATGTCATGCTAACGTTTAAAATAAGTACAAAACTTATCAGGGGCAATAACTGATTCTGAAAATGTTCAAGGCTTAACACAAGAAGTAAAGAAAAACAAGAATCGGTAAAGAATCAAGATAGATGACTGCCACCATGAGACAAATACTACAATGATACTTACTTCTCAAACCACGATATTCTGGACCCAGGATTGAGAGGAATTATGTCTCCTGGTTCACGAGTCTGTTTATCATTCCTTCTCCTACACCAAAAGTAAAGATTAATATTGAACCCAAAATTCAAGCACTAGTGCCAAATGAAACAAACTAAGGTCAATCATGACATACCACATAAAGAAGGATTCCTCTTTGGAGGCCCAGCAAATGAGTGGTATATCAGTATCATTTTGAAGCGCATATCGGGTATAAATGATAACCTGCAGAATCACAGGGGCGAGCACAAGAGGGATACTGACCCTTGTTAATAATTGCTCAAAGTGATCAAAATGCACACTGTGTTGCACTACATATAAACAATGACATATTTTGATGAAAAAATGTGTACATTGAATATGCTTACCTCTAAAAGTCCCATATCTCCTCGTGATAACCTTAACATAGCAATGTGTTTTCCATCCCCAAAATCCAACTCTATATCGAGATCATGCAGTTCACCTTTAGATTTGTCTGAAAACTTTCCCCAGTCACCAGCATTTATTGGACTGCTCGTTTGTTTCAGATCATAGAGAGTTACTCTCAAAAAAAGCTTACTAAGATCTGCATACATGTATTCTTTCTGTCCACCCTGAAGAATTGCTTGATTTCCACAACTATGTTCAGATATCTCTCCTGAGTTTGTCTCTGTAGAAAGGATCACAAAATGAGAAACTCAGGAAAAAAGGGAAAAAAAGCATATTTTGCACCAATGGCTCCACAAATAATGTTACCTAAATGATCACTGGTTGTCACTGCAATCTTCATATCCATAAGATTGGACACTTGAATGGTCGGCAAGATCAAGATATCCTGCTGTTCTTGCCAAGCAACTATCTGGGACTGTGGCTTTGGATTCTCAGGAGTATACGGTGTTCCCACAGATAATTTTCTTTTTGTGGTTCTGACTAGGAAATAAAGATCTTTAGTCTTTGTACCCAGGCTATTTTGGCCACAACGAATCATGCTAAAGCAGGACTCTGCATTTTTACCATAGAATGACTTCTTTATGTGATAGCTTAATTTGTCAAAAAGTCCTGAAATGCAAACAGCTTTTACACCTTTCAAATCATCTGACCACTCAAAGGAAGGAGATCCTTCACCATCTGCAAAGGATGTTTCATCATTTACAGGCCTAACACAGAGAAGGTAATTTCCTGAAACAATATATAAAAACATAGAAGTACGGGTGAGAACAATGAAATCACATCCAATGCCATGCTGCCCTACAAATTCAAATAGGCAAGAACAATTTCCACAAAGCCTTGAATATAAGACTAACCTTTTGAAGTCATCTGCAATCAAAGTTTATGGAAATTTTTTATTCAAGCTATTAATACAAGCAATTCTCAATGAGAAGTGTCCATAGCGTACTTCTATATAAACTGTCATTCTTGAAATCAAACTCTCTATTCTCTATCAGATAAACATGACTTTATATACTATATGTTTGACTTCATTTGACATACAGTGCAATTATTATATTACAACTAAAACCTATTTCCTAAATTTATGTCTTTGTGGCATTCTTCATTGAATATTATCATCATCAACTGTATTCCACTTCACAAATACATATCACTTCTACTCTACTATCTGTAAGGATTATACTGTTCACCACATTCTGACAGTGTTTTAGTAAACTATAGCTTATCATTTTCTCAAATCATTATGCATGGAACAGATTTAATTCTGGCCCACTGCTTTTGCCTGCTTTTGCGATGTTGTCTTTAGTAACATCGCTTCTGTTCAGCAGGATCCAATCAATCTCTAGGGATTGGCTGTTTTCCTTACAATCTGTGATGTCCCCTCTAACTAAATTCACCTAACAGCTACACCAATTTTGCAATTTTGTCTAAGTCATATCAATTTTGGCTCAACTTAGGATAAGTGGGTGGAAAAGGGAGAATTATTTCATTTTGTGGGAAAAGCATAGCCAAACATTAGAAAAAGGGAAAGATTAAAATACTAGTGGGAAGTGGGGACCACCCAAGGGGAGGAATTCTTAACCCCTTAGGCTAGTACGCACTTGTGGAGGAGAAGAAAGGGAGGCAAAGCGTATTGGAGGAGAGAGAAGGAAGGTGGGGCCAGCAACTATAAATATGAGGAGAGAACCTCAATCTGGGGCTTTTTGATCATTTGACATTGTCTCTACTGTTCTCTTGAGCTGTTCAGCCAAGGCCCAAGACAACAAAGTGTTGCTTAGCACATGGGGTTTTCATGTGGAAATCCCACCCTACCTTCAGTGGACTTCGAGTGCCAGCCCTAGGAGATCATCTACACTACATTGGGAAGCTGTTCCAAGAGATCTTTCAGGAGTTTTCGTGGTTCCTTCAGCAGACTGGGTGCAGTAGGGAAATTCACACTCCTTGGGGGAGTTGGATAATACCTTTGTTAGGCTTGATCGGGAGTTAAAGCGAAGATATCATGTTGAGGATCCAAGGAAAGCCAAAAATGAAATTATCTATGCGTCATACAAGCCAGGAAGTGATGCAGTGTTAACAAACTTTCTACCACCCTTGACACAACAGATTCAGAATGAAGAAATTAGACATAGCTCAAAAAGCTTGGGTATTTTGAATCTTCCATCAGAGAATTCTCAAGACAAGGAAGCAAGATTGACGGTAGTTGCATCATCATCACCATTGCATCTAACCAAGAAGAAAAGAAAAAGCGAAAAAAAGAAGAACAGATATAAAAAGTGGATCATCAAGTGAATTTACTTTGGGAGGTTTCTTTTACTTGGTTAATTATTGGTACTTTCTAGAACTTAATAATTAATTGAATTTTTTCCTTCAAGCATAACCACAAAGCCAGAGTGCGGCTTGATGGCAAAGCCTTGGGTCAATCCTAGTGCCTAGAGTCATTGTCTATTACCATACTAGATTACTCGTAAAATGTAATATCCCGCACTTGATATTTTGACTTAATTTTACAGAAATACAATCAACCAAAAATTCCCCATAAAATTATCATTTACTTACAAAAGACATGTAAAATAGAATAGGAGAATACATGCAATTCAATAACACAATGTGCAGAAATAATCTCAGCTTCATTATAATATAGAAACTGGGGTTTACATGACAAAATAGCTGATATAGCTAAAAGATAGAACTGGTCTCAAGGATCTGTTGCAACGTTGCATGGGCCCTCCACCAAAATTGAACTGAATTGCCACTGCTAAGCTCTCCTGTGAATTCTGGATGAATTCAACAAAGGGAAATGGGTGCTCGCCCAATCTCTCTAAATCACCCGAGGGTTTTCGTCTCGGGGCTACCAATGGAGTAGAGAACCAAGTTCTCAACCTCACATACAAGAAGCAATACCAAATCCAAGATGTACTCTAATGGTCCTTCCTCCTCTTTTTATAGATCTAATGGAATCCTCTAAAAGCTCCTATTTTATTATTATTTTAATCATTGAGCATTTTCCCCTTAATTAAAATATTCTTTTTAATGTGGGAAAATGGTCAATTGGCCACCATGCCTTCTCAGGTCAATGAAAATCACTCCTAGCCAACTCATCCTATAGATCTTCTCGTTCTAGTTCCAACAAGCTATTACATTAAGGTGTTCTGCCAAGAATTCCTCCTGAAATGCCACCTTAGGTGTAATTAATTGAGTTAGGCCCATTAATAACTCAATTTTCTGAAAGTTGTCAAAATGCAACGGAGCGAAAGGAAAAATGTTCGAATGGTGGAATATACCAAGCAAATGCCATCAGACCTCATAAGAACTCCTCAAAACCCCTCGAAAATCCCCCAGGGCCCGCCGATGATGGCAACCTGCACCCCTGACCTGACTGCCCCAAACTCTGAAAGTCTATCCTAATCATGTCATAAGGAACATTGGATAAAATTTCGCAGAATTTGATTAGGTCTAGGGGTCAATATTTTAATTTTTAATATTTCTCGTTTTACGAAAATTTTAATAACTTTTTATTGTAAAATATAATAAGTGATGTCTAGAGATGTTGTATGGGGTATATGTGCTCAAAATTACACCTCTCACTCTCAACTTTCTACTAAGATGCAATTTGAGGCGTAAAAAATAAGTTATAGACCCTCAAAATCCACTTTTCCTAATTTTAGTGGAAAATGTGGCAATAAATTAGCCCATAAATTAAATAAATGGAAAAAAAAATATCCACACATGCTAAAATGATGTGGAAGTGACATGGAAATTCATCTAAAGGTCAAAGTTGAGTTACCAAGTGATGTGGACTCCACATGACCCACAAATCAAGAAAATCAAATTTCTTGTGGAGATGACAACGAGTTTCAAGTGACAAGTTCCACGATTTGAGGAAGCTAACTCGAGATTCAAGGAGATATCATAAGTTGACTTAAGCTTGGGTTCGATTTCAATGACATAGAGTGGAGAAGTGGTCTTCTACCACTCTACCCTCTATACTTGTTGAGTTTTGTAGTATCGGAAAGTGATCTAAGTCTCAAATTTGGTGAGGAGGTTTAGACACCAGTATTCCAAAGAACCCAAAAACAGTTTGTGTAAATTCCACTCGGTTCATGTTTTATTAAAATAATTAATTATTTTAATGGAGACCCTAAGTTTAAACTTAGGGAAATTAAATAATTAATGGGTATTAATAAAACAATGTGTGAATCTTCTAGAGAACGAAGATCGAGTCAAGTTTTAATCTTAGCCATTGACTAGACTTCTAATCTGGGTCGTTGATGTTGAGATTTTAGGGTAGCATCGTTGTGGAGGGGCTAAGACACACGAGATCTCCAAAACCCAGAAAGCGTTTGGAGAAATTTCATATGGGGTTAAAGTTATTCAAATAATTAACATTTTTTAATAAGGACCCTAAGACTAAATTAGGAAATTAGAAAAATTTAAGTGAATTAATTAAACACGTGGTGAAATGTTCTAAGTGACATGGATCAAATAGTCTTTTAATTTGAGCCGTCGATTGGAGATTAGATCACGACTGTTATTTTTCCAACGAGAAAAGTATAAGAGAAAGGCTTGGGTTCAGTTGGAGAACATACACACACACGCAGAGGACTGAAGGTAAGTCGAATTTTTGGGGCGGGGTTTGTTGAGGAATTCGAAGCGAGTTTGCAGTGAGGTGAGGGGCAAAGATCGGCAAGGGATGATCTGATCCAAGGCCGAGAATACAGCAGCAGAGAGGCAGTGAGTACTAGACAGCGCAGAGCCAGCCAGGAGGACGTAGTTCATCCAACACCACGCAGAGGCTGCGTAAGCCCAGCCAGGGTGACACAGACCCAGCCAGCACAGCGCAGCACTAGCCAAGGTAACGCATGCCTAGCCAGGGCAGCGCAAAGGCAACAAAAGCACCAGTCAAGGAGACGCAGTGGAGACGTTGGCCAGTGAGGGCTGACGCAGAGTCTACAAAGGCAGCGCTGAGGGTTCCACTGGGCCAGAAAGGGCTCCTGATCTGTAAATCCCGATTGAGGGTGTGATACAGCCATATTTTCTGTCTCCGAGTGAAAGGTACTAACTGTCGTGTAATTTCTGTGTCGGGCTAACCATTTATGGTGCGCAGAATGTTGTATTCATATTATGCATAATAATAAAACCCTCTAGAGTTGTTGCACCGGTTTTCACGCATTGGGTTTTTCCGAGGACATATGTCCAAAAAATCTGTGTGTAATCTTGTCACATGTGCATATAGTTCAGTAAATGATGTGTAGATGTGTAGGCTACAGTTTGTGTTTGCTTTAATGTTTTTGTGAATAATTTAGTTAAATAACCTGTTAAGTTAATCAAACAACTAGGCGAAGTAGACCTAGACACCGCAATAGGGTTTTTGTTTTGAAACTTTCACAGTTGATTCATCAATGAGAAGATTATAAAAAAAGGCTTGAGGGTCATCTGGAAAGGAAGTCAGGAAAACATTCAACAACCTGAGGGAAGTCGATTTTGAAGGAAGAGAATTCGATTTCAGAGGGAGATTTGCAAGGCGGAGGAAGGAGAGGGCATCAGCAGTGTCAGGGCTCAAGGAAAGAAGGACGCAGAAGGGTATTGAGGCAACACTCAGGAGCAGCGCAGAGGCCTCACGTAGTAGTGACGCAATGTCATGCTGGCTCTACGCAAAGAGATACATAGGACTGACACAAAGTAACACAAGGAGGGCCAGTGAGCCCCTCAAGTGTTGGGAATTCTCCAGAGGTCTGGAGAAAATTTATCTAAGGTGTACCTCAAGAAGTTTCTCAGTTATTTCTGCCAATCTTTTCTTGTAAAGAATTCATGTTCAAGATTAATATATAAACCCTCATCTGTTGCACCGGTTTTCCCACATTGGATTTTCCCGGGGACAATTGTCCAAAAATAACTGTCATTGTGATTGGTTCTTGTGCTTACATTTTACTGTTCCTTTCTCTACATGTACTTGAGTGATAACTACAGTAGTATTTATTTCGAAATTTACTGTAAAGGTTTTGAAAATAACTTATTGTGGAAATAAGTAGGAGAAATAAATCTATAACTGCAGTAGAAATTCAAAATTGAATTTTTCACATGGTATCAGAGTTGAGTTGAGTGACAGGATTGGAGACTCTACGATAGAACAAAGTCTAGAAGCTACTACAGTAGCAACTCGAAAGGGTTCATGCAGCTCTCCAGAGAAAAGGGAAAGGATGGAAGAACAGAGGGATTAGGACATCTCTATATTGGCCTTTAGACTGCAAGAATAATTTGCTTGCGTATCAAGCTCTACTTCTCCAAATGTCTACTGGAATATTGATAGTGGAGCTTTTGCACATATGATGGGAGTACAAGAATGCTTCTCAAGCTACTAGGAAGAGCAGATGAATTTTCAGATCACCATGGGAAATAAGGCGATGTGTACCCTTGTTGGGAAAGGTACCATTGTGTTTCAAACTGAAGCTAGAAATAAGCTTCGGGCCACCAATGTGTTGCATGTGCCTTGTTTGGGGATGAACTTACTCTCAGTATCTCAGCTACAAAACAAGGGCTATGACGTCTACTTCATTGGCAAAAGAGTATATGTCAAACACCCGAGTTGGAAGAAGAAGGCACAAATCGGAGTCAAGAGCAATAAACTGTATAAGTTGTAGCTCGAATCTCCAATGGCACTAATAGGCAGTTGTGATGAGAAGGATTTGAATGAGCTATGGCACAAGAGAATGGGGCACTTACACCATGGGGCATTGAGAATTCTCAAGAAGACCATCACAGGAGTTCCATATTTGAGCACCAAACAAGACGACGTTTAAAGAGGGTGCGTACTAGGGAAGTACGCCAAGGCAGCCTACCCCAGGAGCAGAAATAGGGCTAAGAGTGTGTTGGGATTGATACACTTAGACATCTGCGGACCAATGTCCACTAGAGCTCTTAGTGGTGTCAAGTATTTCGTCACCTTCATTGATGACCATTTCAGGAAAACTTGGATCTACTTTCTGAAGACCAAGGACAAAGTTTTTTATCAATTCAAGGATTTTAAAGCTCTGGTTGAGAATCTGACAGGAAAGCGGATAAAGATATTGCGATCAGATAATGGTGGAGAATATATTGATAAAGACTTCACAGACTTCTACGCAAGGGAAGGCATCAAAAGATAGTGGACTGCTCCATATAATCCGGAGCAGAATGGAGTTGCGAAAAGGAAGAATAGAACTATTGTGGAGGCTGCAAGGGAAATGTTGTATGATAAAGACATGCCCAAATTTTTGGAGGTGAAGCTTGTAACAAAGTTGTATATGTCCAAAATAGGATTCCTCACAATGCATTGGGTAAGATCACTCCAAAAAGTGTCTTCACTGGCAGGAAGCCAGAAGTAAGCCACTTCAGGATCTTTGGTAGTGTGGCATACTTCCATGTACCCGAAGAGAAGAGGAAGAAATTGGATAGGACTGCAGAAAAGGGGTATCTGGTGGGATACATTAAAAATGCTAAGGCTTATAGAATCTACATTCCTGGCAATAGGAAGGTTGTAGTGCGGCGAGATGTAAAGTTCATGGAGGAAAGAGCTTTCAGAAAATCCCGAGAGATGTATTCAGCAACGCAGTCTGAAGATGACCCATTGGTCCAACCACTACAACCAACAGAGGATAGTGTGAAAATTTTTTAATATAGAAACCCTACTGCAATATCTTGATTTACTTCTCCTACTTGTTTAATTTAATCAACAAGTTATTTTGTGAAATATTCAGTAAAATATCGAAGTAAACACAACTGCAACCCACACATACATACAGATCATTTACTGAAGCATAACACACACATGACAAAAGACAGTATTTTTTGGACAATGTCCCTTGAAAAACCCAATGCGGGAAAATCGGTGCAACAACTCTTAGATGGTTTGTTTATTAAGTAGAATATCTTAATACAATCAAGGGCACCAGTAATAGTTTGCCCAACAGAGAATTCACGGCAGATGTACATATCACTTGGAGACAGAAAATATTGTTGATTCAGTCGAGGAAGCACTCCTCTGAAAATACTGAATACGAGCCCTTTCTAGCCCACTGGAACCCCAGCATTGCTCCTCCAGCCTCTGCATCAACTTCTCCTGCCCAGCGTAGCCACTGCACAGCCTCTGCGCAGCATAGGCTACTCTTGTGTCACCCTTCTGGGCTCAGCGTTGCCTCTGCATCACCCTGAAGGCCCTACGTCAGCCTTTGCATTGCTTCTGCGTGAGCCTAGCTAGGTTGCGTCCCTCATGCTAGTCTTTGCCCTACCTGGTACGGATCTGCCTCTTTGCCTTGGTATTCTCGACCTCGAATCAGAATAACCCCTCGCCGATCTACCCCTCACAATCACTGCAAGCTCACTCGAAAATTCTCAGCAAACCGCGCCCCAGAATTTCGACTTAGCTAAAGTGTTACCGCTCTGTGTGTCTTCTCCAACTAACCTCAAGCCTTCGTTTAATACTTTTCTCCTTGAAAAATCAACGATCGTGATTTAATCTCCAATCAACGGCTAAGATTAGAAAAGACTTGATCCATGTTACTTAGAACATTCTTAGCCACAAGTTTAAATTAATTCCCATTAATTATTTAATTTCCCTAAGTTAGACTTAAGGTCTCCATTAAAATAATTAATTTATTGAATAACTTTCACACCGGGTGGAATTTCTCCAAACAATTTTTGGGTCTTAGAGATCTCATGTGTTCTAGCCCCTCCACAAAGTTTCGAAGCTAGGGCACAGCCGATGCTACCCAAAATCTCAACAGATAGCCCGAATGCTTCTCCAAGGCAGAAGGATCCAAGGGATTCATCTCCAGAAGATTTGCAGGTGGGAGAGCAGGTAGAGCCACCCACTACCAGTGGTAGGATGAGCAGGGAATTACGACAAATTCTGAGGGATGCAGAGGAGTTTGTTAGAGCCCCCACAAATGAGAAGAGGCAACGTAGGCAACTAGATGGATACCAAGCCTTGGTAGCCCAGGATGGGGAACCCTCTAGTTTTCAGAAGGCATCTCAGCATTAGGTGTGGGTAGATGCAATGGTGGAAGAGTATAGTTCCATCATGACAAATGATGTCTGGGAGTTGGTTCCCAGGCCTCGGGACAAATCAGTTGTGGGTTTGAGATGGATCTACAAGATCAAATATGCTGCAGATGGTAGCGTAGAAAAATTTAAAGCCAGGTTTGTGGCAAAGGGGTCTGCCCAGAAGGAAGGGATAGACTATGAACAGACCTTCGCCTAGTAGCCAGATATACCTCTATTAGATCTGTAATATCCCTTGCTGCGCAAATGGGATGGGAGATTCACCAGATGGACAAGAAGACTGCATGCTTGAATGGGAAAATAGAAGAAGAAGTATATATCGAACAGCCAGAGGGCTTTGAGACGCATGAGCAGAAGACTCATGTGTGTAGACTTAAGAAAGCCTTGTATGGACTCAAGCAAGCCCCTAGAGCTTTGGTATGGTCGAATTGATGGCTACTTGAAAAAGATGGAATTCGTCAAGAGTGACGCAGATCCCAATCTCTACAATATGAGAGTAGGGGATGAGCCTCTGATACTAGTGTTGTACATACTACATAGATGATATATTCCTAATAGGATCATCTAGGCTCATCAAGGACTGTAAGGAGAATTTAGCTGCAGAATTCGACATGAAGGATCTGGCATTGATGCATTATTTCCTGGGGTTGGAAGTTTGGCAGCAGAAGGGTGAGATCTTCCTTGGTCAAGGGAGATATGCTACAGAAATCTTGAAGAGGTTCAAGATGGAAGACTGTAGACCAATGACTACACCAATGATCACCAACTAGAAGAAGATTGACACTTCCTAAGATGATGAGGCTGATCCTACCTTGTATAGGCAGCTCATAGGGTCCCTGATGTATCTGGTTAACACTAGGCCAGACATTTGTTATATTGTCAAAACCCTCAGTCAAGTCACGGTGGAACCAAGGAGGGCACATTGGGCAACAGCCAAGCATGTTCTCAGATCTGCAGGGAACAATTGAGCTTGGATTAAGATACACCCGTGGCAATGACATCAAATTTAGTGGGTTCACTGACGCAAATTGGGTTGGAAGCCCAATAGATTGGAAAAGTACCAGTGGGTACTGCTTCAATGTTGGATCAGGAATGACTTCCTAGTGCAATAGGAAACAGAAATTCGTGGCTCTGGGCTCAGCTGAGGCAGAATATATGGTAGAAAGCACTACTTCGTGTAAAGCCATATGGCTTAGGAAGCTGCTTGTGAATCTACTCAAGGAAAACATGGAAGCGACCAACATTCTATGTGATAATCAGAGTTGCATCAAGCTCTTTGAAAATCATGTGTTTCATGATCGGTCGAAGCACATTGACATCAGGTGTCATTTCATCAAATATTTTGTCCAGCGGGGAGCTGTACAGTTGCAGTACACTTCGATGGGAGAACAGGTGGTGGACATCCTCATAAAGCTCTGGGAAAGACAAAGTTTGTCTACTTCGGAGAGAAGATGGGGATGATCTAGAATCCATTTAAGTAACAGAAATGGACAGATGCAAAATTGAGACGAAGTTGCAGTACAAATGAGGCAATGACAGTAGCATTGTCATGGGCAACAATACAGAAGGCAGCAGGGCAGCAGATGAGGGGCAGCATCAGCAGCGTAGAGGATGCTTCAGGGTCAGAGCAGTATGTAGCAGGCAAAATGCTAGAACACTTTCCTCGCTAATAGGGAGTGTTGATTTTTGTAGCAATGGAAAGTGATCTAAGGCTCAAATTTGGTGAGGAGGCTTAGACACCAGTATTCCAAAGAACCCAGAAACCATTTGTGGAACTTCCACTCGGTTCATGTTTTAATAAAATAATAAATTATTTTAATGGAGACCCTAAGTCTAAACTTAGGGAAATTAAATAATTATTGGGTATTAATAAAACAGAGTGTGAATCTTCTAAAGAACGAAGATCAAGGCAAGCTTTAATCTTAGCCATTGATTAGGTTTCTAATCTGGGTTGTTGATTCATCAATGAGAAGATTAAAAAGAAGGCTTGAGGGTCATTTGGAAAGGAAGTCGGCCAAACATTCAGCAACCCAAGGGAAGTCGATTATGAAGGAAGAGAATTCAATTTCAGAGCGAGATTTGCAGGGCGGAGGAAGCAGAGGGCATCAACAGTGTCAGGGCTCAAGGAAAGAAGGACATGTTGATTTTTGTAACATTAGAAAGTATTCTAAGTCTCAAACTTTGTGAGGAGACTTGGACATCAATATTCCAAAGAACCTAAAAATCGTTTGTGGAAATTCCACTCGATTCATGTCTTATGAAAATAATTAATTATTTTAATGGAGAACCTAAGTACAAACTTAGGGAAATTAAATAATTAAATGGTATTTATAAGGCAGAGTGTGAATCTTATAGAGAACGAAGATCAAGTCAAGTTTTAATCTGAGCCATTGATTAGACTTCTAATCTGGGGCGTTTATTCATCAACGAGAAGATTATAAAAGAAGGCTTGAGGGTCATTTGGAAAACAAGCCAGGCATACACACAGTACCCGAAGAAGATAGATTCTGAAGGAATAGAATTCGATTTCAGTGGGAGAGTTGCAGGGCGAAGAGTTGCAGATCCAGAAAGAGGAGAGGGAGTCAGTGGTGACTAAGCTCGAGGACAAAGGGACGCAGAGGGTCACAAAAGGCAGTGCAGTGAACCCACGCAGAGTGACACAGTCCAGCGCAAGGACTAGAGAAACACTCAGACAGACGCAGAGGAAGTCAGAGGCTCTTCCGGGTGTTAGGATATTGTCAGGAGGGGCCGAGAATTTTGTCTCAGGTGTTTTATGATTATATCTGCCTGAGTATTCCTTGTAAAGATTCATTTGCTAAATAATAATAATAAAACCCTCATCTGTTGCACCAGTTTTCCCACATTGGGTTTTTTTCGGGGACAATTGTCCAAAAATAAGTGTGTACATGTGATTGGTTCTTATGCTTGTGTTCTTTATTGTCTACTTCTCTGCATATATAATTGTGAATGTTGCAGTAGTATTTATTTCAAAGTTTACTGATAGATTTTTGTAAATAACTTATTGGAGTAATAAGTAGGAGAAATAAATCTATCACTGCAACTATAAATTTCAGATTGAAATTTTCAAATGGTATCAGAGCCAGAGATGAGTAACAGAAATGGAGAATCAGCCAATGAACAAAAATTTGACATTGTTGCAGCTACTCAAAGGGGTTCACGCAGTTCTACAGAAAGGAAGAGATGCATGAAAGAACAGATGGATCACGATGTTTCTGTTTTGGCATCCAGAATGGAAGAAGAATTGTCTTGTGTGTCAAGCACTGCTTCTCCTGAGGTCTAGTACGTTGACAGTGGAGCTTCTGCTCATATGACAAGAGTGCGGGAATGTTTTTCTGACTAGGTAGAGGAGCAAATGAACTTTAAAATTACCATGGGTAATATGGCAAAATGTACCCCTATTGGAAGAGGTACCCTAGTATTTCAGACCGAGGCTAGAAATAAGCTTCGGGCCACTAATGTACTGCATGTGCCCGGGCTGGGAATGAACTTGCTCTCAGCGTCCCAACTTCAAAACATAAGTTATGACATTTACTTCATTGGTAACAGAGTTTACATCAAACACCCCAGTTGGAAGAAGAAAGCACAAATCGGTGTAAGGAGCAACAAACTTTATAAGTTATAGCTCGAATCCCCAATGCCACTAAAAGGCAGCGCTGATGAAATGGACCTAAATGAACTATGGCACAGAAGAATGGGGCATTTGCATCATGGGGCATTAAATATTCTCAAGAAAACTGTCACAGGAGTTCCAGAACTTAGCACCAAGCAGAACGATGTCTACAGAGGGTGCGTATTGGGTAACTATGCCAAGGTAGCGTATCAGAAAAGGAGCAATAGGGCTAAGAGTGTATTGGGCTTGATACATTCAGATATCTGCAGACAAATGTCCACTAGAGCTCTTAATGGTGCCGAGTATTTCATCAGCTTTATTGATGACCATTCCAAGAAAACCTGGTTCTACTTTCTGAAGACCAAGGACAAATTCTTCAATCAGTTTAAAGAGTTTAAAGCTTTGGTAGAAAATCTTACAGGAAAGCGGATCAAGGTGTTGCGTTCAGACAATGGTGGTGAATACATAGACAAGGAATTCACCGGGTTCTATGCAAAGGAAGGTATCAGAAGAGAGACGACCGCTCCATATAATCCGGAGTAGAATGGTGTGGCAGAAAGGAAAAACATGACTATTGTCGAAGCTGCAAGGGAGATGTTGTATGATCAAGACATGCCCAAATTTCTATGGGCTGAAGCTTGTAATACAATTGTCTATGTTCAGAACAAGATTCCTCACAATGCATTGGGAAAGATTACGCCAGAAAGTGTCTTCACTGACAGCAAGCCTGAGGTGAGTCACTTTAAGATCTTTGGCAGTACGAAAAACTGTCATGTACCCGTTGAGAAGAGGAAGAAGTTGGACATGACTGCGGAAAAAGGGTATCCAGTACGATACAGTGAGAATGCAAAGGCATATCGCATCTACATTCTGGAGAACAAGAAAGTTGTAGTGCAAAGGGATGTGAATTCATGGAGGAGAGGGTCTTCAGAAGATCTCGCGAGTTGCCTTCTGCCACGCAGTCTAAGGAGGATCTGCTGGTTCAACCTCAACAACCTGCAGTAGATAATTTAGTTGCCTCTCCAAGGCATGGGGATCCAGGGGACACTTCTCTTGAGGACTTACAGGAGGGAAAGCAGGTAAATCCACCCACTACCAGTGGGAGAATCAGCAGGGAACTACAACAAATTCTGAGGGATGCAGAAGACTTTGTCATAGCCACCCCAGATGTGAAGAGACAGCGTAAGTAGCCTAAGCGATACCAAGCCTTGGTTGCACAGGTTGGGGAACCTTCTAGTTTCCGGGAAGCAACTTAGCATCAATTATGGGTAGATGCGATGGTGGAAGAGTACAGTTCCATCATGATGAATGATGTCTAGGAGGTGGTCCCCAGACCTCATTAGAGATCAGTTGTAGGTTCAAGGTGGATCTACAAGATCAAGTATGCTGCAAATGGCAACATTGATAAATTCAAAGCCAGGTTTGTGGCTAAGGGGTATGCTCAGAAGGAATAGAATTTGATTTCAGTAGAAGAGTTGCAAGGCGAAAAGGTGCAGAAGCAGAAGGAGAAGAGGGAGTCAACAGTGACTGAGCTCAAGGATAGAGGGACACAGTGGGTCACAAAAGGTAGTGCAGAGCTGCAACGTAGTGAACCAACGTAGAGCCTACGCAGAGTGACGCAGTCCAACGTAGGGACTGTGCAGAGAAACACGCATACAAACATAGAGGAAGTCAGAGGCTCTTTCGGGTGTCAGGAAATTGTCAGGAGGGGCTGAAAATTTTGTCTCTAAGTGTTTTCTAATTATATCTGCCAGAGTATTCCTTGTAAAGATTCATTTGTTGAAGAATAATAATAAAACCCTCATTTGTTGCACCGATTTTCCCACATCGGGTGTTTTCGGGGACAATTGTCCAAAAATAAGTGTGTACATGTGATTGGTTCTTATGCTTATGTTCTTTACTATTTACTTCTCTACATATATAATTGTGAATGTTGCAGTAGTATTTATTTCGAAGTAAACTGGTAGATTTCTGTAAATAACTTATTGGAGTAATAAGTAGGAGAAATAAATCTATCAATGCAACTGTAGATTTCAAATTGAAATTTTCACAAGACGCAGAAGGGCAGAGAGGAAGCACTCCGGAGCAGCAGAGAGGCATCACGCAGTAGTGACGCAGTCTCACGTTGGCTCTACGTAGAGAGATACGTAAGAGTGATGCAAAATGACGCAAGAAGGGCCAGTGAGTCCCTCAAGAGTCGGGAATTATCCGGAGGTCTAGAAAAAAATTATCTCAAGTGTATCTCAAGAAGTTTCTCAGCTATTTTTGTCAGTTTTTTCTTATAAAGAATTTCTGTTGAAGATTAATATATAAAGCCTCATCTACTGCACCGGTTTTCCCACATTGGGTTTTTAAGGGGATAATTTTGCAAAAATAACTACGTCATTGTGATTGGTTCTTGTGCTTATACTTTACTGTTCTACATGTACTTGAGTGATAACTGCAATAGTATTTATTTTGAAATTTACTGTAGGGGTTTTGTAAATAACTTAATGTGGAAATAAGTAGGAGAAATAAATCTATAACTGCAGTAGAAATTCAGAATTGAATTTTTCACACTTGTCCCTCCTCTTCTAATTGAAACCCCCCATCGTGGATTACGTGGAGCCTCAAGGGGATATGTGGGCCTTGTTGGAGAGTTCGATTTGCATGGAGTTGCATTAGGATTGACTCCTTGTGCCACTTTGATTGAGCCTCTCTCATTGGGATTTGCTCCCACACTCTTATTTATATGAGCTTTGTGCTCTCACTTTGTATGATTGATACGAGCTATTGGGCTTAAGGAGAATCTGTTGGATTGTACATTTTTTGTAAATTAATACAATAGACTTTGGGGTTACATTTGAGGTATTCTACTCCTTATGTATGGCAATATCTCGACATTCTTGCTCTCATCGTTCTACTCATTTCATTGTGCTATTATTTCCATTATGCTTTTCAATTTGTGTTGATATATAGGTAGTAGCTTATGTTAGCATAAGGTTTATTTACTTGCTCTAGATAGAGAATGCTTTAGTTTATGTCCAATATATCTCTAAAATTTTCTCATCATTGAAATTGATTAAAGCCCATATGGATCTAATTTGTCTATGTGAAGTTGTGTAGAAAGCCTTTTTTTGGATCAAGCTTCAAGCATGAGGGGAAGTTCTCGGAGGAACCAACCCACTCTTGAAATACTCAAAGGAGAACCCACATTTGTTAATTCTCAAGGCATAATCCTTCGATTTATCTTGCGAGGACTTGTGGATTTGGCTCATATTTCAAGCATATTTCTTCCAAATAATTCCCTACTCTAAATCATGTGAAAATTCCTAGATCTCACAATATAAGGAATCCTACTGCAACTATCTGAGTTACTTCTCCTATTATGTAAATTGCATTTACAGAATTAATTCATATCTGAATAATCGAAGTAACTACTGAAGCAACCTACAATTAATTAAATTGATTCTGAAACAAGGAAACTGAGCAAGAAATCAATCACACGCATGACACCTTTATTTTGTATTGTCCTTGGAAAAATCCAATGCGGGAAAACCAATGCAGCAGATCTAAGGGTTTGTATTATTAAGCAGTAGCAATTTCTGAATACATCTCTGAATACCACAAAGGTTATTCAGTTACAAAGAGAAATACTGGCAGAAAGAAATTGTAAGAATACCTCACTCAATCACTGGAAGATTCGGTTCATCCGGACACTGGAGAAGCTGCCCTTGGAGGTCTCTACATAGGCACTGCGTCGCCTCCTCTTGGCACTGCCTCACCCCAGTTGTGGATCAATCTAACTCCCAGAATCACAAATCTTAGCCTCCAAGTCTCACACTCCAGCTTCCAGCTTCTGGATCAGTTTCAACGGTGAAATCTCGGAAACCTACTAAGCCATTACGTAGCCCTGTGTGGCTTTGCGCAATCTCTGCGTCACTCTGACGGCCTCTGCTGGATATCTTTGTGCCTCTCTCTGTTGATGATTCTCCGGCTGAGAAAATATCTCTCCAGATGCTATCTTTGCCCCTCACTGCACTAAATCACTTAGGTTTGATCTTCGTCCGAGCACTTACTCCATCAGAAGAATTTGATTTCAAGATTCACTCTATGTGTCTTTCCAAATGACCCTCAAGCCTTCCTTTATATTCTTCTCGTTGAGAAGTCAACAACCGAGATTAGATCTCTAATCAACGACTAAGAATATAACCTGACTTGATCTTCGCTTTCTAGATCATTCTCACTCTGTTTTATTAATACCTTTTAATTATTTAATTTCCCTAAGTTAGACTTAAGGTCTCCATTAAAATAATTAATTATTTTAATAAAACATGATCTGAGTGGCATTTTCATAAACAATTTCTAGGTTTTTTGGAATACCCTTGTCTAAGCTTCTCCACCAAATTTGGGGCTTAGAGCACTTCCGATGCTACCAAAAATCAACACTCCCTCTTAGTGAGAAAAGTTCTCTAACAATATGTTCGTTGCATACTACTCAGACCTTGAAGCATCCTCTGCGTTGCTGATGTCCGACAAGTTGTCCACAACCTCTGTGTTGTTGCTGCTACTGTACTACTGCCCATGACATTGCCACTGCTGCATTCGTACTACAACTCCCTCTCAAGTGTTGCATTTGTTATGCCGCTAACACTGCCACTGCTAACACTAGATTTGCACTGCAACTCAGCTACTGAGAGAAGCAACTGAAATCACCCAATACTGAACAAGTGTTCAAGGGATGCACCTTGGTGCTGAAGACTCTGACTACTGGTAACTACTGCATTGTCCCTCTGATGCACAGCGTTGCTGCTACTCTACATTGTAGAACACTACTCTACACTGCGTTGCACTCCTGTGCACTGCGCTGTTGCCGCTACGTTGTTGTTGCTCTGCTCTGTGCTACTACCTACTGCATTGTCGCTCCATCACTCCTAAGCTCCCACTAAAGACTCCATCTCGCTACTACAAATATGGGCTCTCGTAGCAAGGTAATGATCCATGAGGTCAGCTCCTCAAGGATCCTGCCCAACTGAAGTTCAAGATGAACTATAGTTCTATGTCACCCCACTTCTCTCCTCGAGAAGCGTGGGAACTCATAGCGAACTCATCCTACTCGATCTTTGCGGTTGAAACATTCGTATCTTGCTTCTCATCCTTGTCCTTTTTCTTCAAGGGACACTATGATGCAAAGTGGCCCATCTCACCACATTTGAAGCATTTCACCTTCGAGACATCTCTCTTTTGTCTCTGTTGCCCTTGTTGCCCCTTCGATGCTAAGGTTGCTTTCTCCTCCTCCTTCGAACTCTTAGACCCACTCCCGCTGCTACTGTCAAGCTTACACTTGACTAGATCTCTCCTCAACTCTTCCTCCTGAAGCACTCACCACATTGCTCCCAACTAGGAAACGTAGCCATGCCCAAAACACTTTGGACAAAATCTTGCCACTCCTCCATGACAGCGTTAAGGGCTAGCCTCACTATAGTTGCCGAAGATTGGGTTGATCCCACGACTTCCAACTGGTCTCGAATCTTCTTAAACCTCGTAAGGAATTGAGCCATGCACTCCCCCTTCTGCATCTGCACCAATCGGATCTTCTACTCCAAGTACATCTTTCGCTACTCGGAATTTCCTTCGTATAGCAAGGACAAGGCCTCCCACATCAACCTGGCAGTGTTCTTGCCAGCTACATGGGAGACTATGTGAGCCTTGACACCATCAAGCATCATCCTCTTGGCCTTTGCCATATCAAATCGGTACTTCCTAAGTTGATCCGGATCTGAAGGTACAACAACCACATTCGCCACGTACGTCTTGAGATCGTATTCATCCTGAAGGAATTGAATCATTTCCTTCCAGATTACATAGTTGGAGGAACCCTCCAACTGGTCTTGATCTCTAAGACCATGAGCTACCATCTCAGTGGAACACTATCAAACTGCTTCCCTTTCTCCCCCTCTGTGCAACGTAGGCAGGCTTGTGCACTCCTTCTAGAGCTCATAGATCTAGTGCCCTAATATGCTGCTTAGATACTGGAAAAAATGTTGAATTCCTCGGCCAGGAACTCACTGAGGAAGAATTCCCCGCTATGTGCTCTTTTCTTTCTTCTAACAGTTCTCTTCCTAGCAACAACCTGCAGAAAAATTGTGTTCCTCTGGCTTTGCGTGAAGGCTTTGCGCTGCTCCCTCTGCCTCGGAAAAATCTCAAACTGGAAGTCCTATCTCTCCGTCGACTCACTCAGAGAGAGACAACCTCAAAAAATCATCCCTTCTGACTAGAACTGCTCAATCCCCTTGGGGATTCGATATGCTGCTACTGCAGCAATTTGGCCTTCTCTTCAGAGTCAGATCTATTCTTCCTATTTCACGTAAAACACTCCGATACCATGTGAAAATTCCTAGATCTCACAATCTAAGGAATCCTACTGCAACTATCTGAGTTACTTCTCCTATTATGTAAATTGCATTTACATAATTAATTCAAATCTAAATTATTGAAGTAACTATTGAAGCAAACTACACTTAATTAAATTGATTCTGAAACAAGGAAACTAAGCAAGAAATCAATCGCACATATGACACCTTTATTTTGGACTAAGTCCCAGGAAAAACCTAATGCGGGAAAACCGGTGCAACAGATTTGAGGGTTTGTATTATTAAGCAGTAGCAATTTCTGAATACATCTTTGAATACCTCAAGGGTTATTCAGTTACAAAGAGAAATACTGGCAGAAAGAAATTGTGAGAATACCTCACTCAATCACTGGAAAATCCGGCTGATCCAAACACTGGAGAAGTTTCCCCTGTGCAACCTCTGCATAGGCACTGCATCACCCCAATTGTGGATCGATCTAACTCCCGAAATCAGAGAGCTCAGCCTCCCGGTCTCACACCCCGGCTTCCGGCTTCTGGGTTAGTTCCGACAGTGAAATCTCGGACACCCTCTAAGCCACCGCGCAACCTCTGCGTAGCCCTACGTGGCTTTGCGCAGCCTCTACGTCACCCTGACTGGCTCTGCGCTGGCTCTGCTGGACGTCTCTCTATCTCTCTCTGCTGATGATTCTCTGGCTAAGAAAATATCTCTCTCCAGAAGCTATCTCTACCCCTCACTACACTGAATCACTTAGATCTAATATTCGTCCGAGCACTTGCTCTGTCATAAGAATTTGATCTCAAGATTCACTCTGTGTGTCTTTCCAAATGACCCTCAAACCTTCCTTTATAGTCTTCTCGTTGAGAAAGTAATGACCGAGATTAGATCTCTAATCAACAGCTAAGATTATAACATGACTTGATCTTCGCTTTCTAGATCATTCTCACTGTGTTTTATTAATACCCTTCAATTATTTAATTAAGTTAGACTTAGGGTCTCCATCAAAATAATTAATTATTTTAATAAAACATGATCTGAGTAGAATTTTCATAAACAATTTTTGGTTTCTTTGGAATACCCGTGTCGAAGCCTCTCCACCAAATTTGGGGCTTAGAGCACTTCCGATGCTACCAAAAATCAACAAATCATTGTGCTTCATTGATGTAGTTTTGCTATTTTAGAGCTAAATTATGGCTAAGCAAAGAGGAGAATTTACTCATAGTCTCATACTCTTTAGTTTAGACTTTGTAGATTATATTGTATGTATACATTTGCAATTTTTTTGACTAGTTTCATAGCTAACGCTTGGTTTATTTTGCAGCCCTCTATAACTTGTGTTTTTGGCAACTTGCAGGAATCATTGTGTAAAACTTTTGCAGGACCTTGGGCTCTCATTTCAAGGTTAGCTTTTCAAGGGAGGCTGTGGGCATTTGAGGCTCACTTTTGGCAAGGTTGAGTCTCATTCAAGGGCTGCACTTTTCTTTCTAGGCCGTGGACTTTAGGGAGGCTTAGCATCTCTTGGCTTGTGCAAATTTCTCTTCCATTCAAATCTGATTTATATATGTAACGAAAGCCTCAAATTTTTCAGATCTCAAAGGCCTTTCTTTGGCCTCATTTCTATCAATAGTTCATCAAGGAAAGTCTATGCTCTAAAGCTTTCATTGTAAAGATTTCTTTGATCTTATTTGAGGCCTTTAGGGCCTCTCATCTCTTATAACTAAACTAATAAAAGGCTGATTTATTTTGTGGGAGCTTGAGAATTCTTCCCAGGTATCCCTTCTCTCCATTTAGAGGGAGAAACTTTGTCTCTATGGATTGACTAATTTCTTGGTTAGTTACTCTAATATTCTTCACTAATTTCACTCTGTGTGTCTTTCCAAATGACCCTCAAGCCTTCCTTTATAGTCTTCTCGTTGAGAAAGTAATGACCGAGATTAGATCTCTAATCAACAGCTAAGATTATAACATGACTTGATCTTCGCTTTCTAGATCATTCTCACTGTGTTTTATTAATACCTTTTAATTATTTAATTTCCCTAAGTTAGACTTAGGGTCTCCACCAAAATAATTAATTATTTTAATAAAACATGATCTAAGTAGAATTTTCATAAACAATTTTTGGTTTCTTTGGAATACACGTGTCGAAGCCTCTCCACCAAATTTGGGGCTTAGAGCATTTCCGATGCTACCAAAAATCAACAAATCATTGTGCTTCATTGATATCATTTTGCTATTTTAGAGCTAAATTATGGCTAAGCAAAGAGGAGAATTTACACATAGTCTCATACTCTTTAGTTTAGACATTGTAGATTATATTGTATGTATACATTTGCAATTTTCTTGACTAGTTTCATAGCTAACGCTTGGTTTATTTTGCAGCCCTCTCTAACTTGTGTTTTTGGCAACTTGCGGGAATCATTGTGTAAAACTTTTGCAGGACATTGGGCTCTCACTGCAAGGTTAGTTTTTCAAGGAGGCTGTGGGCATTTGAGGCTCACTTTTGGCAAGGTTGAGTCTCATTTAAGGGCTGCACTTTTCTTTCTAGGCCATGGACTTTAGGGAGGCTTAGCATCTCTTGCCTTGTGCAAATTTCTCTTCCATTCAAATCTGATTTATATATCTAACATGTTGTCGCACAGATTGTCAAGGCACCACGACAACGGCTCAGATTGGGGGTTGTCACCTTTATCCCCAATCTCTCTATTTAAGTTGTCTCCTTGCAAGCTAAGGGAGGTAGACCCTATTGGAAATGAGGATGAAGAATCCAGGAGACACAACTAAAACATCAAATACTTGATAAAATGAACGAGATTCCACAGATCTAAATTAGATTTCACACTTAAGACCAGTGCCTTATGGAGTCAAATAAGATCACATTATGCAATTATAAACAAGTAACTGACGATTAACTGCTGCTTATTAAAACACAATTGATCACAATGATATTTACTTGAAAACGTCACAACCATGAATAACTTGAACTCACAAAAATATGAGAATGCCAGATGCTTTGAAAAAATTTCCGAAATTAAGATATTCCAATATAACCAAGTTCGAAAATTAAAATGATCCGCAGACAAACTTTAGATAAAAAAATTAGCGCACTTGACCATAGAAAATTTGAAAATTTTTTATATATTTTTTGTATTTTCTAAATTTTTTAAGATTTTTGGGATCTTTTTATTTTTTTATTATTTTTTAAACAAAATATAATTACAAAAATTTAAACTAAAAATAAAATAAAATAAATCCTAAAACAAAACTAAATAAAATTTAAGAAAGCTCTAAAAACTAAAGCTAAAAGACTAAAAGCTAAATTTAAATCTAAAGCCAAATTAAGTCAAAATCTAAACTAAACTAGAAATTAGAATTAAACTAAATCTAAAATTAAAAGAAATCAAATCCTAAATCTAAAATCTAACAAGAACTAACACTAGACGTCTAAAACCAAAATATCAAATTAAAATATGTGCATTTAAAATTTAACAAAGTCAAATGTTAATTTTACACTATCTAACATTATTAAAGTCTAACGCAAAAGAAAATGAAACGAAAACTAAATTAAGGCTCAACTATATCCGAATAAAAACGACAAGCTATAAACGTGAGCTTTGATTTTGTTTGTTAACGTGTGTTTATCGTTTGTATTATGTTTGCAGGTCGACGGACAGAGAAAAGACATGAGGAAGTTGTCGATGCGTGAGGGCAGGCTTGGACGCGAGGGTAATGTCGACAAAGCAGAAAATTGACAGCTTGATGGAGCAATCAGATGGAGGCAAAAGGATGAGGACGCAGGGATATGAAGGAGGAAGGCAGGACGGTGGAGAAAAATGGAAATGAAATTTTGGAACAGGCAATGAAAACACTGGAGCGAAGGTTTAGTTGACGCAGAGAAACAGTAAAACGAGGGTTTCGATGAGATGGCTTGCAGTTTGAAGGCAGCAGAGGTGAATATTTGCAGCGTGAGAAGAGACGGCAAAGGGCTCGACGGGAGGTTGTGTGAGGAGCGAAGGTTTAGTTGACGCAGAGAAAGAGTAAAACGACGGTTTCGATGAGATGGCTTGCAGTTTGAAGGCAGCAGAGGTGAATATTTGCAGCGTGAGAAGAGACGGCAGAGGGCTCGACGGGAGGTTGTGTGAGGAAGGGCAGAGAAACTAAGACTCGAACAGGGTTAAGGAAGTCGATTGATGCAGATGATGAAGTGAGGGGAGTATCGACAATGTTTGTGCAGCAATGAAAACAGATAATTCGAATAAACCAAGTCCACACAAAATTCCGCCCAGTTAAATTAAAATTTCTTCTTTAAAGCCCAGATCTTATGCTCTTTTAATTCAAAACAATGTCTGGATTCGTCTACAATAGGCCAGATCTGGCCTTTAGAGGCTAGATCTACCTTAGATCTAAAAAAAAAAATTCTGATTTAAGCCCTGAACCTGCAAAAAATCAGCCAAATCTGAAGATACACACCAAGAAACGATTAAACCCTTACAGTCTTAAAAAACTTACAAATTTACAAACTAGTTTACAGATTTAAAACCCTCAAGGTCAGATTTGAAATCCATTTTAGCACAGTTTAGAAATTAAAATTTTTAAATGAGAGGCACAAGCGTTTGAAACCTTGCAAAATCAGAAATATCGTAAGATAGACCTGGAATTTAACAAATAAAGAGCTTTTCGGATTTATGTTTATTGAGAGTCGGCTGGTCCAACCGAAGACTTCTCCAGACGCTCAATCTTAAAAAAAAAAATACCTGCACACTAAGATCTGAACCTTAGATCGATAGAGATTTAAGAAAACAACATGAGACCCTTTCAGAGAAATCAGAATGTCATTTTATAAACCCAGAAAACTGCACAAGATACTTGTATGCAGATTAATCCATGAAGGCCATCAACCATAAAATGCAAGAAACAAAGTAGCAGAGTTTAGAGACAATTCACCACATAAATCTGAGAAGGAACATCAAGATTTGTAACCCCAAAGTCTTTATGCTTTATTACTCCAAAATTTACAAGAGCTTCCAAGAACAAGTGCACGATCCTAAGATCGGATGATTCAAGAATGAGAAAGACCTCTAAATTTATAGGACAAGATCTCTAACGGCTAGTTTGGATGATCCTCATCAAAATAATCTCAACCGTCCAAAAGATTTAATTATCCTTTAATCCAGAGCGTTGAAATTAAAATTTTGGGGAAAAAACGAATTTATCATTTAATTCAATTTTAATTAACTCAAAAATATTATTTTTGAGTTAATTACTCCAAAATTTTGACTTTGACTTAACCACCAAGGCCCAAGGGTCCAAAATTTCTTAAAATTCTCAATATTCCCTTGGCATGGGGCTTTCAAAATCATTTTCCAAGGACCCACAAATTTTGCCTTTAAAGATTTAATCCTAACTTAGGACCCTAAATTAATTAAATTTCTGGTTTAAGATTTTATTAATTAATTGACCAGAAAATTTAATTAATTGACTAAGAGAGGATTATAATTATTTTTCCAACCCTCTTTTACATGAGATAATACATTTACATACATGAAGGGGGAAAACCCATTCGTATAGACCCTCAAATAAATACCCAGTTCTGCGACTCAAAATATGATCTAGTAGACCAAGTAGTTCAAACTACTTTTACAAAGACTCGATAGAACACTAGGACTCACTTAGCATGCTGATGACAAAATCCACCCTAGCTTTGGGGTGAGGCTGGAGGGAAAAACTCTGCCGATCACTTTCGTGAATCAGTGAGACAAAAAACCTCCTAGGATAAAGATCATCAACAACATACTAGGCTTACCTAGGTTGTTACATACATTGACGGTCTTACTTAGATCATTTACATCATTACATGCAGAATGGGTTTACATCATTTATAAAAATTGTCGACTGATGATGGAATCTGAATGGCACGACCACGTCGAACATGACGAATCCCATTTGAAAAAATGGGGGTGTACTGCTATGGGGTAGTTGACAAAGTGTGGTCAACATCTGGCTCTACTTGGGGACACGTTGCTTCATTGAAGGAATGTGAGAATCCAGAATCTGCATCCAAGCAACACACAAGATTACATAAGTAGCATCCATCCAAATATCATCATATAACATTAAGCTCATGAAAAATAGAAGCTCTTCTTTTGTTTATTATTCTACTTAACATGAAAAGTAAATCTACTCTAATTGCAAAATGAAATGCTGAAATAACAAGGTGTAAGGTTAGAGATACAATACAAAGGATGCCCTGTGGAATCAGATGTGCTCAATATAGTGCATGCTGAGCATTTGCCTGCTTTCAGGCAAGTCTGTGGGCTGCTCTTCAGATGTGCCATTTCCAATCTTGCTAATTGTAGGACTCTGTCTTATCCGAATGTCAAGTTTCTCTCGACCATCAGACGAATCAAACCACTTACTTCTTTTTTGCTTCTTTCTCTTCTTCTGAGTGGGTTGTGATGTCAGCAATGAGACCACTGTAGATTCCTTGTCCTCATCTTGAAGATGTTTGTACAAAATATCTGAAGAACCTGGAGCGCGACCAATATTATTCTGGATATACTCTGTCAATGGTGACACATAAGCTTGGTCTTTCTCAACATCCTTTGAAACAATAGTTAAATCCTCTATGTGATGAGATGGGAATGGCTTTAGCAGACAAAAAGACTTATGATCTGTTGATGAATCTTCATAATCAAATTTCGGCTAAAATTTTTGTATATGTAATTTTTCTATTTTTTCCAACTTCTGTATGGAACTCATCTCCCTGGCATGCCTTAGTATTAATTTTGTCTGATTTGCCTCCATATTTTTTATTTCCAACAAGTGATTTTCCTTCATGGTAGTCATTTCCTAGGTGTGTCTTGCTTCCATTGCAATCATATGATTATGTATAATAGACATCTGATTAGAATGATTAACTTCCATTATCTTTAACCTGTTTTCCATGACATTTATTTCCTGTGCATGACTTGCTTCCATGGATGTTATCTTATTTTGAAGATTGATTTGATTAGATTCCATGTTTTGAATCATTTGTGTATGATTGAGTTGCACATCCTTAATCATCTGAGCTGGTTTCTTAACCTGACTTTCATGATCTTCTATATGCATGTGATAGTCCTTACCAACAACATTAATTTGATGGCTTGACCCTGCCATTCTACTATCTATGATTCTTTTGACAACATGGCAAGTAACCTCTTCATGAAGAGCATTATAGGCTCTACAATAAGGCAGAGCTTCATTCACAAGATTTGCAAACTCGAGTTGATTTGTTGGTCTCTACTCATTAGATAGGCCTCTTTCCTGCAAAGCATTATTATTTCTAGGTTGGGAATTCTGCGTTTGAGCCCTTTCCATTTGAACCAACCTAGCCTGTAAGACACTTATTTCCTTAGCATTTTCAGAGATCAATTTCGCTTGATTAAGCTCCATGCTTTCAAGCTGTTGCATTAACCTTTTCATAGGGTCATCATCATCTTCTAGAGGTTCTTTTAACTTAGTTGCAGCCCTATCAAAACCAAGAATTTCAGACTTCCCAGATGCCCTTTTATCTTTTTCAAGCTCTTCAGCTAAAGATTGACAAGCCTTATAATTTGTAGTTTTAGCCCGCCTTAACTCATATGAAGTATCAGAATCAAAAGCATCAATGTAAAAATTCAGAAGAGATCCATCAGGAGGTTTATAAGTTTGAGATATTTCTTTAAGGATACCATTAAATCTCTTGTTAAATTCTTCAGTCATTTCATTTTCTTTCTTTTTTATGGTACTGATCTCTCTTACCAAATGCCTATCTTCCCTTTTATCACCATATTTTTCCTTAAAAGAAGCTAAAAATTGATTCAAAAGTATCAAATGAATTATCAGGTTTTTCCGTAAACCATTCAGCAACATCCTCACCAAAAGTAAGAACAAAAGTTTTCATCTTTACATCCTCGAAATTATTATTTGCAACTGCAAATCTATTCCACCAGTTAGTGAAAGCAAACAAATGAGACTTGACACTAACTGCTTCATTTCCTTGAAAAGATGGTAATTTATCCATTTAGGGACATCATGGGGATAACCCTGAATATTAGCAAAATTACACGGGGCAAAAACATCCATGATATCGTTTTTAGCATTTTAGAAATAGAACCGTGTTTAAGAGTAGTCAAAAGGTCCTCAAGAAGCGAAATTCTTAGCAAGAACTCTTGTAAGAAATGAAAGAATTGGAGTCGCCACTTGAACATGAAACTAATTCTAAAACAGAAGAAATAATCGAGAGATAACAGATGGATATCAGGGGGGATTCTTGTCTGTGAGTAAAAAGATGAATAAGTGGAGTCGCCACCGAAACAAGAAGCCAACCAAAATGTCCAGCTGCTAAAGATGAAATGATTAGTGAGATGATAAAAGATAAGACGACGAAGAGATGAAAGAACGCCAGAAAATGTGATTCCCTCGCGACAGGCTAATGAATGGCGAAAGAAGATCTGAAGATTATAAAATGTCGTTAAGACCAAGGACAGAAAAACTCTATCCCCGGCAACGATGCCAAAAAATGTTGTCGCACAGATTATCAAGGCACCGCGACAACGGCTCAGATCGGGGGCTGTCACCTTTATCCCCAATCTCTCTATTTAAGCTGTCTCCTTGCAAGCTAAGGGAGGTAGACCCTATTGGAAATGAGGATGAAGAATCCAGGAGACAGCTAAAACATCAAATACTTGATAAAATGAACGAGATTCCACAGATCTAAATTAGATTTCACGCTTAAGACCAGTGCCTTATGGAGTCAAATAAGATCCCGTTATGCAATTATAAACAAGTAAGTGACGATTAACAGCTGCTTATTAAAACACGATTGATCACAATGATATTTAATTGAAAATGTCACAACCATGAATAACTTGAACTCACAATAATATGATAATGCTAGATGCTTTGAAAAAATTTCCGAAATTAAGATATTCCAATATAACCAAGTTCGAAAATTAAAATGATCCACAGTCAAACTTTAGATAAAAAAATTAGCGCACTTGACTATAGAAAATTTGAAAAAAATTTATATATTTTTTGTATTTTCTAAATTTTTTAAGATTTTTGGGATTTTTTTATTTTTTTATATTTTTTTTTATTATTTTTTAAACAAAATATATATACAAAAATTTAAACTAAAAATAAAATAAAATAAATCCTAAAACAAAACTAAATAAAATTTAAGAAAGCTCTAAAAACTAAAGCTAAAAGACTAAAAGCTAAATTTAAATCTAAAGCCAAATTAAGTCAAAATCTAAACTAAACTAGAAATTAGAATTAAACTAAATCTAAAAATAAAAGAAATCAAATCCTAAATCTAAAATCTAACAAGAACTAACACTAGACGTCTAAAAAAAAAATATCAAATTAAATTATGTGCATTTAAAATTTAACAAAGTCAAATGTTAATTTTACACTATCTAACATTATTAAAGTCTAACGCAAAAGAAAATGAAACGAAAACTAAATTAAGGCTCAACTATATCCGAATAAAAACGACAAGCTATAAACGTGAGCTTTGATTTTGTTTGTTAACGTGTGTTTATCGTTTGTATTATGTCTGCAGGTCGACGGAAAGAGAAAAGACGTGAGGAAGCTGTCGATGCGTGAGGGCAAGCTTGGATGTGAGGGTAATGTCGAAGAAGCAGAAAATCGACGGCTTAATGGAGCAATCAGACGGAGGCAAAGGGATGAGGACGCAAGGATATGAAGGAGGAAGGCAGGACGGTGGAGAAAAATTGAAATGAAATTTTGGAACAGGCAGTGGAAACATTAGAGCGCACTAGAGCGAAGGTTTAGTTGACGCAGAGAAAGAGTAAAATGAGGGTTTCGATGAGATGGCTTGCAGTTTGAAGGCGGCAGAGGTGAATATTTGCAGCGTGAGAAGAGACGACAAAGGGCTCGACGGGAGGTTGTGTGAGGAAGGGCAGAGAAAATGAGACTTGAACAGGGTTAAGGAAGTCGATTGATGCAAATGATCAAGTGAGGGGAGTATTGACAATGTTTGTGCAACAATGAAAAAAGATAATTCGAATAAACCCAGTACACACAAAATTCCGCCCAGTTAAATTAAAATTTCTTCTTTTAAGCCCAGATCTTATGCTCATTTAATTCAAAACAATGTCTGGATTCGTCCACAGTAGCAGATTGAGGACAGATCTGGCCTTTGGAGGCTAGATTTGCCTTTGATTTTAAAAAAAAAATCTGATTTAAAGCCTTGAACCTGCAAGAAATAAGCCAGATTTGAAGATACACACCAACGAACGATTAAACCCTTACAGTGTTAAAAAATTTACAAATTCACAAACTAGTTTACAGATTTAAAACCCTCAAGGTCAGATTTGAAATTCATTTTAGCACAGTTTAGAAATTAAAATTTTTAAATGAGGCACAAGCGTTTGAAACCCTGCAAAATCACAAATATCGTAAGATAGACCTGGAATTTAACAAATAAAGAGCTTTTCATATTTATGTTTATTGAGAGTCAGCTGGTCCAACCGAAGACTTCCTCAGACGCTCAATTTAAAAAAAAAAAATTCCCTGCACACTTAGATCTGAACCTTAGATCGATAGAGATTTAAGAAAACAACATGAGATCCTTCAGAAAAATCAGAACGTCATCTTATAAACCCAGAAAACTGCACAAGATACCTGTATGCAGATTAATCCATGAAGGCCATCAACCATAAAAATTCAAAAAATAAAAGTAGCAGAGTTTAGAGACAATTCACCACATAGAACTGAGAAGGAGCATCAAGATTTGTAACCCCAAAGTCTTTATGCTTTATTCCTCAAAAAATTTACAAGAGCTTCTAAGAACAAATGCACAATCCTAAGATCGGATGACTCAAGACTGAAAAAAGCCTCTAAATTTATAAGACAAAATCTCCAACGGCTAGTTTGGATGATCCTTGGCAAAATAATCTCAATCTTCCAAAAGATTAAATCATCTTTTAATCCGGAGCGTTGAAATTAAAATTTTGGGGAAAAAACAAATTTATCATTTAATTCAATTTTAATTAACTCAAAAATATTATTTTTGAGTTAATTACCCCAAAATTTTGACTTTGACTTAACCACCAAGGCCCAAAGGTCGAAAATTTCTTAAAATTCTCAATATTCCCTTGGCCTGGGGCTTTCAAAATCATTTTCCAAGGACCCACAAATTTTTCCTTTGAAAGATTTAATCCTAACTTAGGACCCTAAATTAATTAAATTTCTGGTTTTAAGATTTTTTTAAATTAATTGACTGAGAGGGGATTATAATTATTTTTCCAACCCTCTTTACATGAGATAATACATTTACATACATGAAGGGGGAATACCCATTCGTATAGACCCTCAATAAATACCCAGTTCTGCGACTCAAAATATGATCTAGTAGACCAAGTAGCTCAAATTACTTTTACAAGGACTCGATAGAAAACACTAGGACTCACTTAGCATGTTGATGACAAAATCCACCCTAGCTTTGGGATGAGGCTGGAGGGAAAAACTCTGCCGATCACTTTCGTGAATCAGTGAGACAAAAAACCTCCTAAGATAGAGATCATCAACAACATACTAGGCTTACCTAGGTTGTTACATACATTGACAATCTTACTTAGATCATTTACATCATTACATGCAGAATGGGTTTACATCATTTATAAAAATTGTCGACTGATGATAGAATCTGAATGGCGCGACCATGTCGAACATGACGAATCCCATTTGAAGAAAATGGGGGTGTACTGCTATGGGGTAGTTGACAAAGTGTGGTCAACATCTGGCTCTACTTGGGGACACGTTGTTTCATTGAAGGAATGTGAGAATCTAGAATCTGCATCCAATCAACACACAAGATTACATAAGTAGGGTCCATCCAAATATCATCATATAACATTAAGCTCATGAAAAATAGAATCTCTTCTTTTGTTTATTATTCTACTTAACATGAAAAGTAAATCTACTCTAACTGCAAAATGAAATGCTGAAATAACAAGGTGTAAGGTTAGAGATACAATACAAAGGATGCCCTGTGGCATCAGATGTGCTCAATATAGTGCACGCTCAGCATTTGCCTGCTTTCAGGCAAGTCTGTGGGCTGCTTTTCAGATGTGCCATGTCCAATCTTGCTAATTGTAGGACTCTGTCTTATCCAAATGTCAAGCTGCTCTCGACCATCAAACGAATCAAACCACTTACTTCTTTTTTGCTTCTTTCTCTTCTTCTGAGTGGGTTGTGATGTCAACAATGAGACCACTGTAGATTCCTTGTCCTCATCTTGAAGATGTTTGTACAAAATATCTGAAGAACCTGGAGCGTGGCCAATATTATTCTGGATATACTCTATCAATGGTGAGTCGTGAGACATAAGCTTGGTCTTTCTCAACATCCTCTGAAACCATAGTTAAATCCTCCGTGTGATGAGATGGGAATGGCTTTAGCAGACAAAAAGTCTTATGATCTGTTGATGAATCTTCATAATCAAATTTCGGCTGAAATTTTTGTATATGTAATTTTTCTATTTTTTCCAACTTCTTCTATATGGAACTCATCTACCTGGCATGCCTTAGTATTAATTTTGTCTGATTTGCCTCCATATTTTTTATTTCCAACAAGTGATTTTCCTTCATGGTAGTCATTTCCTGGGTGTGTCTTGCTTCCATTGCAATCATATGATTCTGTATAATGGACATCTGATTAGAATGATTAACTACCATTATCTTTAACCTGTTTTCCATGACATTTATTTCCTATGCATGACTTGCTTCCATGGATGTTATCTTATTTTGAAGATTGATTTGGTTAGCTTCCATCTTTCGAATCATTTGCATATGATTGGGTTGCACATCCTTAATCATCTGAGCTGGTTTCTTAACCTGACTTTCATGATCTTCTATATGCATGTGATAGTCCTTCCCAACAACATTAATTTGATGGCTCGAACCTGCCATTCTACTATCTATGATTCTTTTGACAACATGGCAAGTAACCTCTTCATGAAGAGCATTATAGGCTCTATAATAAGGCAGAGCTTCATTCACAAGATTTGCAAACTCGAGTTGATTTGTTGGTCTCTGCTCATTAGATAGGCCTCTTTCCTGCAAAGCATTATTATTTCTAGGTTGGGAATTCTGCGTTTGAGCCCTTTCCATTTGAACCAACCTAGCCTGTAAGACACTTATTTCCTTAGCATGTTCAGAGATCAATTTCGCTTGATTAAACTCCATGCTTTCAAGCTTTTGCATTAACCTTTTCATAGGGTCATCATCATCTCCTAGAGGTTCTTTTAACTTAGTTGCAGCCCTATCAAAACCAAGAATTTCAGACTTCCCAGATGCCCTTTTAACTTTTTCAAGCTCTTCAGCTAAAGATTGACAAGCCTTATAATTTGCAGTTTTAGCCCGCCTTAACTCATATGAAGTATCAGAATCAAAAGCATCAATGTCAAAATTCATACGAGATCCATCAGGAGGTTTATGAGTTTGAGATATTTCTTTAAGGATACCATTAAATCTCCTGTTAAATTCTTCAGTGGTTTCATTTTCTTTCTGTTTTATGGTACTGATCTCTCTTACCAAATGCCTATCTTCCCTTTTATCACCATATTTTTCCCTAAAGGCGGCTACAATTGATTCAAAAGTATCAAATGAATTATCAGGTTTTTCCGTAAACCATTCAGCAACATCCTCACCAAAAGTAAGAACAAGTTTTCATCTTTACATCCTCGAAATTATTATTTGCAACTGCAAATCTATTCCACCAGTTAGTGAAAGCAAACAAATGAGACTTGACACTAACTGCTTCATTTCCTTGAAACAATGGTAATTTATCCATTTGAGGGACATCATGGGGATAACCCTGAATATTAGCAAAATTACATGGGGCAAAAACATCCATGATATCGTTTTTAGGATTTTAGAAATAGATCCGTGTTCAAGAATAGTCAAAAGGTCCTCAAGAAGCGAACTTCTTAGCAGGAACTCTTGTAAGAAATGAAAGAATTGGAGTCGCCACTTGAACATGAAACTAATTCTAAAACAGAAGAAATAATTGAGAGATAACAGATGCATATCAGGGGGGATTCTTGTTTGGGAGTAAAAAGATGAATAAGTGGAGTCGCCACCCAAACAAGAAGCCAACCAAAATGTCCGGTGCTAAAGATGAAATGATTAGTGAGATGATAAAAGATAAGACGATGAAGAGACGAAAGAACGCCAGAAAATGTGATTCCCTCGCGACAGGCTAATGAATGGCGAAAGAAGATCTGAAGATTATAAAATGTCGTTAAGACCAAGGACAGAAAAACTCTATCCCCGGCAACGATGCCAAAAAATGTTGTCGCACATATTGTCAAGGCACCGCGACAACGGCTCAGATCGGGGCCTGTCACCTTTATCCCCAATCTCTCTATTTAAGATGTCTCCTTGCAAGCTAAGGGAGGTAGACCCTATTGGAAATGAGGATGAAGAATCCAAGAGACATAGCTAAAACATCAAATACTTGATAAAATGAACGAGATTCCACAGATCTAAATTAGATTTCACGCTTAAGACCAGTGCCTTATGGAGTCAAATAAGATCCCGTTATGCAATTATAAACAAGTGACGATTAACTGTTGCTTATTAAAACACGATTGATCACAATGATATTTAATTAAAAACGTCACAACCATGAATAACTTGAACTCACAATAATATGAGAATGCCAGATGCTTTGAAAAAATTTCCGAAATTAAGATATTCCAATATAACCAAGTTCGAAAATTAAAATGATCCACAGTCAAACTTTAGATAAAAAAATTAGCGCACTTGACCATAGAAAATTTGAAATTTTTTTATATATTTTTTGTATTTTCTAAATTTTTTAAGATTTTTGGGATTTTTTTATTTTTTTATATTTTTTTATTATTTTTTAAACAAACTATATATACAAAAATTTAAACTAAAAATAAAATAAAATAAATCCTAAAACAAAACTAAATAAAATTTAAGAAAGCTCTAAAAACTAAAGCTAAAAGACTAAAAGCTAAATTTAAATCGAAAGCCAAATTAAGTCAAAATCTAAACTAAACTAGAAATTAGAATTAAACTAAATCTAAAATTAAAAGAAATCAAATCCTAAATCTAAAATCTAACAAGAACTAACACTAGACGTCTAAAACCAAAATATCAAATTAAAATATGTGCATTTAAAATTTAACAAAGTCAAATGTTAATTTTACACTATCTAACATTATTAAAGTCTAACGCAAAAGAAAATGAAACGAAAACTAAATTAAGGCTCAACTATATCCGAATAAAAACGACAAGCTATAAACGTGAGCTTTGATTTTGCTTGTTAACGTGTGTTTATCGTTTGCATTATGTCTGCAGGTCGACGGGCAGAGAAAAGACGTGAGGAAGCTGTCGATGCGTGAGGGCAGGCTTGGACGCGAGGGTAATGTCGACAAAGCAGAAAATCGACGGCTTGATGGAGCAATCAGACGAAGGCAAAGGGATGAGGACGCAAGGATATGAAGGAGGAAGGCAGGATGGTGGAGAAAAATGGAAATGAAATTTTGGAACAGGCAGTTAAAACACTGGAGCGAAGGTTTAGTTGACGCAGAGAAAGAGTAAAACGAGGGTTTTGATGAGATGGCTTGTAGTTTGAAGGCAGCAGAGGTGAATATTTGCAGCGTGAGAAGAGACGGCAAAGGGCTCGACGGGAGGTTGTGTGAGGAAGGGCAGAGAAAATGAGACTCGAACAGGGTTAAGGAAGTCGATTGATGCAGATGATGAAGTGAGGGGAGTATCGACAGTGTTTGTGCAGCAATGAAAACAGATAATTCGAATAAACCCAGTACACAAAATTCCGCGCAGTTAAATTAAAATTTCTTCTTTTAAGCCCAGATCTTATGCTCTTTTAATTCAAAACAATGTCTGGATTCGTCCAAAGTAGCAGATTGAGGCCAGATCTAGCCTTTGGAGGCTAGATCTGCCTTAGATCTAAAAAAAATTCTGATTTAAGCCCTGAACCTGCAAGAAATCAGCCAGATCTGAAGATACACACCAAGAAACGATTAAACTCTTACAGTCTTAAAAAATTTACAAATTTACAAACTAGTTTACAGATTTAAAACCCTCAAGGTCAGATTTGAAATCCGTTTTAGCACAGTTTAGAAATCAAAATTTTTAAATGAGGCACAAGCCTTTGAAACCCTGCAAAATCACAAATATCGTAAGATAGCCCTGGAATTTAACAAATAAAGAGCTTTTCATATTTATGTTTATTGAGAGTCGGCGGGTCCAACCGAAGACTTCCCCAGACGCTCAATCTTAAAAAAAAAAAATTCCCTGCACACTTAAATCTGAACCTTAGATCGATAGAGATTTAAAAAGACAACATGAGATCCTTCAAAAAAATCAGAATGTCATTTTATAAACCCAGAAAACTGCGCAAGATACCGGTATGCAGATTAATCCATGAAGGCCATCAACCATAAAAATTCAAAAAAACAAAGTAGCAGAGTTTAGAGACAATTCACCACATAGATCTGAGAAGGAACATCAAGATTTGTAACCCCAAAGTCTTTATGCTTTATTCCTCAAAAAATTTACAAGAGCTTCTAAGAACAAGTGCACGATCCTAAGATCGGATGACTCAAGACTGACAAAGACCTCTAAATTTATAGGACAAAATCTCCAACGGCTAATTTGGATGATCCTTGTCAAAATAATCTCAACCGTCCAAAAGATTAAATCATCTTTTAATCCGGAGCGTCGAAATTAAAATTTTGGTGAAAAAACGAATTTATCGTTTAATTCAATTTTAATTAACTCAATAATATTATTTTTGAGTTAATTACCCCAAAATTTTGACTTTGACTTAACCACCAAGGCCCCAAGGTCCAAAATTCCTTAAAACTCTCAATATTCCCTTGGCCTGGGGCTTTCAAAATCATTTTCCAAGGACCCACAAATTTTTCCTTTGAAAGATTTAATCCTAACTCAAGACCCTAAATTAATTAAATTTCTGGTTTAAAATTTTTTTAAATTAATTGACCAAAAAATTTAATTAATTGACTGAGAGGGGATTATAATTATTTTTCCAACTCTCTCTCCATTTAGAGGGAGAAACTTTGTCTCTATGGATTGACTAATTTCTTGGTTAATTACTCTAATATTCTTCACTAATTTCACTTGCTAATTTCATTTTAACGCCTGATTAACATAATGATAACACTCATAGCTTGCTTGCTTTAGCACATGCTCAAGATTAGTTTATAATTTTCCATTTCCATTTTATTCAATACTTGTGCATTCCATTTACAGCACATGCAAGTTTTGTTTGAGCAAGCAAGTATTTCATTTTGGCAAATTTAAACTATTTCACTTTACAATTCATGAGAATATTGCTTCAATACTTTTATCAATCCATGTTCATAGGGCACTTTGGTCATTGATGGTTATTTCGTGAAATATCTCTTTTGCTCTTCCATTTGAAGCAAATTTACTTTATTGCAAGCAACACATCTTGGAACTTGCCAATTTACATCAAGCTAATTGTTTCTCATTCCATTTCCATTGAAAGCTATTGGTGACATTACTTGAAGATTTTATCTCATTACACTTTCTTTGAAAACACTAATGTTCACATGCATTTCATTTAGGCATCCTTAGTGTTAATTTGCATCTTCATTACACTTTCTTTGAAAACACTAATGTTCACATGCATTTCATTTAGGCATCCTTAGTGTTAATTTGCATCTTCAATTAATTTACCTCCAAGCATAAGCGTGGTTGAAAGACTTTTGGGACCCTCTCTCTCACCTAACTTGAGGATCATAAACCCTCTTTTGTGGTTAACACAATGACCTTGCAGTCGTCAGAGCCACAGTCTCTGCAACACTAGAGGCATCGGGTGGTTTTATATTCTAGGGGAGGTATCGTTAATACAGCCTCAATTGTCTTTTCCTGAGTATCCCTCCACAACTCACACAAGAAATTTGTTTCAAAATAGTTGAGAGAAAGGCTACATCTAGATAGGTGTTCAACTTAAAATTTACCAAGATAATTTCATTCCACATTAGATAGGTTGCATATCATTCTAATTTACTCACTTTAGAGCACTTTAAATTTACTTGCAAATTTATTTGTTTCATGTACTTGCCATGATGGATGGCCTCATTTTTTGCTGTGATTATCTCTTGTTGTTGAGTACTTCCATTAGCAAGTGCAAGCATCTATTGAATCTCTTTTGCAAGCATCGTCATTCTTGTTGAGAAATCTAAAGGGCTACAATTAGGATGATTTCTCTTAAATTGATAAAAGTTTGTGATGTATTTTTACTTTTTCTTGATTATTAGCTCCTTCTCTTATTATTATGTTGTTCTTATCTTCAAATAACTACCAAAACAAGAAAATCAAAAGTACACAACACAGGATGTAAGCTACAAGCCAGGGCCAAAACCTCTCCACTAGAGAGGAAAACCAACAAATCGCTTCTATTCTTATAGATTCTTCAAATGATGAATTCCAAAACCTCTAGACCAAGACCAATAGTCTTCCAAGACCAAGCCAGACCTTCTTGATGGTGTGCTTCTTCTATTCAAGTCAAACCAGTCAAATCTCTTCCAACGGCACAACTTCGTCCTCCAGCTACAAAATTTCGGCCTCTACTGAAGGTCTGAAATTTTTGGCCCCTGCAACAATTACCGCTTCCACACGTGTCAGCAATTTTAGGGCTTCCAAGGCTTCCTTTGATCTTTTCTTGGTTTCTTCTCCTTCTAGGACTTGTAGGTGAACTAGGAATCCTTTCTTCAACCCTCTTTCTGCCATTTTCACAACTTCGATCTTGCAGCTGCAAAACCCAAGCCTTCCTTTTGCACATGTGTGAGAGAGGGAGAAATAACCCAAGAACTTCGTCCTTCATCCTTCTATCCTTCTTCGCTGGCCTTTATTCTGCTTCTCCTTCCCTTGGATGATGAGAAGTGAGTGAGTGTCCATAGGAGCTCTTTCACTGATGATGGTGAAGTGGTCGCCCAAACCTGTTAGATAAAATCCCTTACATGGCTGCCTTCCAAAAGAACAATAATAATACATCCAGCTGAGGAAATATGTTGTGTTAAAATTTCAATGGATTTGCAGAAAAAAATGATAAATGGTGGCTAATTTTGTTCAAGACTTATTATACTCATGATTAGTGTCACAGAAGTCAAACTAAAAATTAACTCTGTTGGGGTCGCGAATCAGACTCTGGAGAAAGTCAGGAAAAAATGGACGAAAATGACAGAAAATTGACAAAATTGTGTAAGTTTCGAATTTTTTTCAAATAAATTAAAGTATATTTTCCATTATTCTGTTCAACTGATTTACTTTACCGTAGACAGATTTAATTTTACAGGTCTGCTCACAGAATCAACTAAATAAACGTTTAATCATCATTGGTCCTAAAGCATCTTCAGAAAATTAAAGAAGCTGGCTTTGTACTTACAATGTTTGCATTATGAAAGTAGTGGTAAATTCTCTGATGTTCTTATGAAAGGACGTACTAGTTGTAATGACAGGACAGGTGATAAATACTTGAAAAACTTTCACTATTATACCAAATTGATTAGTTCTAGGAACACTTGTTGATAGGATTGAAAAGTTTGTCTTAAAAATAAACTTCTTTTTTGTTAATGAAAGTACAGAATGAGTTACTAATTCATGCATTGAGATATGTACATATGGACACTATAAATTATATACCAAATTCTAAAGGAATTCTGATAACTTAGGCTAATATGGCTCGTATTCAATTTATTGTTTCTGATTTTGTGAAATTTATAATGTGCAAAGAATAGGTCATCATTCAATCAGGAAGTGGAAAATATGTGAAACAAAAGATGGTAGATATATAGGTACCAAACAAAGGAACATATTCGAAATTATTTATTGACATTAGAAAACCAGTGAAAGAGAAGAGTGGTACCGCAGATGCCAGATATAGAGTGAGCAACAATAAGCTAATTTCTAAAATGTCTTTCTTTCTTCTAGTATTTAATTATTCATAGCATTAGCATCTCTAGAGGTTAATCAAAAGACCAAAACTAGGTAAAGAAAAGAGAACACGGTTGCGGTGGATAATGGCATTTTCTTCCAAATAAACAAACAAGCCACATTCTAATGAAGAAAATGTTGCTTTAAAAATCTAACATCATGCACAAATAGCATAGAAGAACTGATCCCTTTTACCTTTTAACAACTAAACTGCATTCAAAAGAATAGGTCCCACAAAATATATAGCCAAGCTTACCTAGACCAAAAGATACTAATGCCTTTTTCGATTCACCAGACAAATCGAAAGCATCAAAGACTCCCATTGAATCATCAATAATAACTCCATGTTTGAGACAAACTGCTGCACCACCATCCTCCCTTTGTTGTGGCCGTCGACAGCGCAGCTCTAGTAAACGACCACTTTCATTATGTATACGTACCATGGGGGAAACAGTGACAGAGAGGCCATCCTAGGAAAAAAGGCTGTAGTTAGCCTCATTTGTGGCAAAAAACAAGAAAAATATTAAGCCTTTTCACCCCAGCACGGCCATAGGGAATTACATCCTTGCATGGCTTATTAGTCTCATGGAATTTTTCATGCCCAACCCTAATAAAATATTATCATAATATCGCTATCTATGATTCCCAATATTAATGAGAAATATATCAAAATTGATATTCTATCGATTATAATAGCTAACTAACTAACTCTCAAAAGATTGAACAAGAAAGAAATCCCAATTTATCAAGAATGCAAACTTTTATGAATTCTATGCAATTACCTCATTATCTTTGGAAACATCAACAACCACTAACGGCCCAGGACCGCTCTTCTTGGCTGTTAAACAATGAAACATTTTGACACTAGATCAGAAAATTTTCACCATGAAGATTCAATCGAACATTGCCAAATAAGACTTCAATATAAGCATTTCTTATTCCGCGAGAAAGCAGTAACATGGTAAGAGCTGAACATATTGCAACCACATATATCACAGATATTGATGGATCTAATAATGATCAAAATGTAGTATATACATTGTCTGGACTGTAAGCGTGTTCTCAGGGTTGTAACTCCGACTTGCTCCAGAGATATGTGAACTGGAGTTGATGAAACCATGCCAGACTTGACAAGTCGCAAGCTCATATGCATTGAACTCTTTGGATGTGAGTCTTTTCTTGACACCATATGCCTTCACACAAATTGAACATGGATTATTAGTACTCAATTTTGCCATCAAATTCCAAGATTCTGCATTTGAAGGTCAAGGACAGATATACATCCAAGCAATTTTCAAAATACCATTTCAAAAATGACCAACATGCCTCTGAACTTAATGTCAAGTAACATTCCAATGATTTAGGACTTTTCATTTTGAAAATGCTTCATGACCAATTAAGTATAACAAAAATCAAGATGATAACAGCATACAGACAACATGAGAACCAGGAAAGTCCCAGTTCACAAAAGCTAAAAACATCAGCATAAGAAACCCCTTAATGGAGAGGCATTCAACATCACAGCACAAAGAATTTGGTTATTTTCAAAACATTAAATCTGGATTCGGTGCTTTTAAACTCACACCCTCTCTTCCCGTACATTGCCACATTGTATTTCAATTTGTTTTCCCATAAATTAGAAGGATCAAAAACATGTGTTCAAAGAAAATCAATAGGCATTACAGAAAATAAAAGAGAACAACCAACAAGCTATATCACTCGGAATGAAAGTATGTCAATCTCCTTTTTCAAAAAAAACATAGCAGGAATGTCAGGACACTGAAAAATAATATGAACCTTGTAAGAAATGACTCGGAATGCCATGCAGCAATCTTTGCCTCTATGCTATCATCAAAACAACAAAGAAGGTCCAAACCTGTGTTGTTTAGAACCTGCAAGACACCACAAAAAGATTTTCCATGAATAAACCATCACCAAATGTAAAAGGCACAGGACTATAAAAAGTCTAAAATAAAAATTTCTTAAGGCTACAGTAGATCCAAAACAAGCTTAACCACATACAGGTTAATCCCAAGGCAAATGAAAAAACACAAAAGGAAACCTCAAATTAGACAATTTAGAAAAGATAATGCCTCGGCAAGAATATTGGTATGGTGCTCTGGCACCAAGAACTTTACAAAGCGTCACTTAAGATAGGAATAAAATTGTTAAACACAAAGCTATTTTGGTTAACAAAGTTATCAAAAATTCAAAAGGAATGCAAGTGAACACATTATATTCCAAGAGATAAAGAAATAAATGCTTCCAATGGCATATGCTTCCCTAGCCTTGCACAAGTGCCCACGTTTCCACTTGCTTTTTCAGGGCATCCCTAAGAAGATATACTATTTTGATACTATTACCCCTTATGTTGACATGATTGGTAAATGGTCCTCTGCAGATTGATATGATCATTTTACCCTTCAAAAGGATGGAATGTTAGTGGAGGTTGCTCCAGGGGTGTATCTTTTTCTTTAGATATCTTTATTGTGGTGGTCACCTAGTCATATCCTAAGTCATTGTCACTTAGTGTTGCATGTTTGTCCTCTAACATGGTGATGCATTTACCTAGTTCCATTCATATTAATGTAGTTTTGATAGTTTTACGTAGGAAAATTGTCTATTGCGAGCATGTCATCACTTTTGCATAGCTGAAATCCACTTCACATATACAATCCACCATTTTGCCTAGGTGATTTGTGTATCACAACACATCTTCACATTTCACCCAAGTAAAATACAGTTTCAAACCTACAAACCCCGTCATTCCATCTCCTAGAATGCACATGGTACACTTTGTCTATAATTCCATTAGTTTTAACTTTTAAATAATATTAACCATCAAAATCTCATATTTTTACATTTTCCAATGTGAGCACAAGTTGATTTAGGATATTTTAACTAAATTTAAAATCCTTAACGTTAGATTGGGTGCCTAAATTATCATATTAGTACTTTATTGTTCTAATCATTCATTGAGGCCTTTTTTCTTAAATTTCACTTTTTCCAACTTTGGCACATATGTCGAGACAAAAGCACATGAAAAAAAGCCAATTCATCCTAGCCTTAATTTAGCCTTGTTCACACGTGCTAAACCTCATTCATGCTTTATCCTTATCCACTAGGGTGAGGCTTGCAGAGTTACTTGGGCCTTAAGTTGAATAGAGAATACTAATTCCAATGTGCCCTAGGGTTTTGACATTTCATCTTATCCATCCACTCATGCACACATCCCTAGTAGGTGCACTTCACTAAGAGGATATATCCACTTCCTACACAAACCCATTACACTTTGCACCCATGTGAAATGACTAATGATGGTTTGAGCTGGTCAAAGGGTGTCTATATGCACACATTTTGAAGAGATCTCATGGATCTGATGAAGACCCAGTAGCACAAGTGTCAAGGGCACTGCTTCTAGGATCATGGATGAAAATTTCAAGGTTGATTTGGTTAAAGTGGGCACAAACACAAATTCTTCTGGGGCGAATTCATGCATGGTGAAGGTTTAAATGTAAACGCAAAGCACAATTCTCAGTCAAAGAGCTTCTAGAAAGAGAACTCAAGCATTACACTTGGCACTAGCATACATTTCTAAAAAAACACCCTCATAAAAGGAACTTCACACATGGAAAACCAATCACTTTCTTTGTATTTCGCCCTCCTAATAATATTATTGTTTGAAGGTTGCCATTTCTAGGAAAATGTTTTCATCAGGGAGTTTTACACTTGGCATTCATTTGTGAAAATCCTAGATCTGGATTCCTACTGCAACAAATCTGAATTACTAATCCTGTTATTTGATAATTATTTCATTACATTGAAATACCGAAGTAATTATTGAAGCAGTCTACACAAATAATACTGCAGAATAAATCTAAGTGATGAAACAATTTGAACAAAACTCAATGAAAAACAACCACATTGACACAGTTATTTTTGGACTAAGTCCCCAGAAAAACCCAACTTGGGAAAACCGGTGCAGCAGATCTGAGGGTTTGTATTATTAAGCAACAGAATCTTGAATACAACTAGAGTGCCAACATCCAGCAAACCCTTTAGAGAAATCTAGACAGCAAAAATGACTATGAGATATACCTCACTCAGCAAGTCTCTGGCTAATCAAAAACAGCTTTGATGAAGCCCTCACTGCCTCTGTGTGATTGCTTACGCTGGATCTATGTAAGCCTGCGTAGGCAAGCTAGAGGGACTGCGTCACCCCTTCCTGTAGCTGATCTGAAGCTGGATCTTGGCCCTCCTGGCTCAGAACCCCAGCCTCTATCTTTCTCCGGACTGACTCCAAGAGACACTGCGCTGGCTCTGTGTGATTCTCTGCAGTAACTGCGTCATCCTAGCCAAAAACTGCGCTGTCTCTCTCCTGTGTTGATATTGCCTCTCTCTGAAATGTATTCTTGGCCCTCCTGACCAATCTCTGCTTTTGCCCCTCTCCAGATCTGATCACTGAATCAAATCACTTAGCAAACCCAACCCTAGAGATTTGTTCTTGATCAAAAGCTGTGTCTTCTCACACAAATTCGAAAATGCTCAATGGCTCAAGTGTCAAGTGTATTTTCCATAGGCCCCTCACACTCCTCCTTATAATCTTTCATTGACTCTTCAACGGCCAAGATTAAAACATAATCAAGGGCTAAGATTAACTTGGAGGTGATCCATGACTTTATCTAGAAGATTCACACTTGATTTAATTAATACACTTTAATTAATCAAATTCCCTAAGTTTAGACTTAGGAAATCATTAAAAAATGATTAATTAATTTAATTAAATCATCTCTAAGTGGAATTTTCCAAAACCTTTTCTGGGTTTTATGGAATACACGTGTCTTAGCCTATATACAAAATTACAAGGCTAGAGCACATCCGATGCTACCATAAATCAACATCATGCACATCTATTGGAAATCTGCTTTACCTATTTGACCAAGCCTTTTATTATTATTTTTGCACATGAGGACAAATGCCACCCAAATTTTTTTCCTTTGTATGAAGGCAAGGATGGAAGGAGACATGTGGCACTACAATCATCTAGAACAATGTATCCAAGCATTTTTCTATGGGATTTTGACCTAATTCACCCACTTTGGTAGGCATCATAATTTTTAATATTTTCCTTGGAGAGTCTCATGAGTAAAATAATATTTATAATTTTATTGTAAGCCACAGTTGAGCTAAAACTTATATAAAGGTTTGTTCTCTTCATTTTTCACTTGAAAATTCCTTGTGTAAATACAAATAAGCTCAAGGCTATTAGAAATTTTACCTTTATTTTGCCTATGTAATCGAGTGATGTATAGTTAATTTATTATATGTGACTTTTAATTCCATGTGCTACAATTGGGAATTTGTTTGCAGGGTGTATGGATGACAGGCATATCATGAGGCATAGAGAAGCAAATGTGCTAAAATGAAAAGGGGTAGGGTAATGTTTTCATCATATTAGATGTGTTTGTAGATAGCCTTTGGTAGGGGCCACATTTGCAATCTACTTTGAGTAGTCGATCGCTTGTAAAGCCCTCTCAACCATCACATTTGTAGATTAAACAACCAAGTTAGGTGTGCAGTTGTACATATCAAGCAATTGCTTGCTACCTCATAATATTTCTTTAGATACTCTCTCTAAGACTACTCACATGAATCCATTACCCAACCAATTAAAGGGAACAATCTCCCTTTTATCCCCCATTCCTTAACTATCTAAATCCATTTTTCCTTTTTGTTTATGATGTTAAGCTTACTCATGTTCCCACTATATACTAAATACATAATAAACTTAGAAACCCATACGGAAACACCCATTAGTTAGGATTGCATTTACCCTAGCCTAAAGTGCAAAGGAACATTGATGCTGTGACAATGGTCAATCTTTTCTAGTGCCCTATCTTTGGGAGTTTATGTTAAAGGTGCTAGTTTGCTTGGTAACAAACACCATTATCATACCCGCAATGCTTTATGGTACCAACGTTTGGCATTGTTACTTCTCAATCTAGTTGGGGTCCTAGGAGGGGCTCCATTGGGGCAACTACTAGACCAACTGGCAACAATGGGATAAGGACCCACTGTCAGCTCAGTCGATGTCCCATGATGTTTACGAACTTTCACCCATGGGAGGAATCCCAGTATTAGGGAAATCACTATAAAAGGTGTATCAATGATGGAGAGGTAGTGATTTAAAAAGCCCATTCATAGGAGAGACTCAAATGAAAGAGATTACTTGCTCAAAAATCAAGGTGTGGGGCTCTCCAACAAAGGCTTTGGAGGAAGCCTAGCCCTAGGGATTAGGGATATATATTGATAAGGGGGACCGTAGACCTAACAATCCTAAGCGAATAGGGCTCTTAAAATGATCCTTGTGAAATTAGAGTGACAAGGTTGTGGGACCACAAAGAAACCCTATTGGAACCAAACAAGGTCAAGGGTTTAGGGCAATGTTATCGGAATCGAACCAGTCATCGAACCGGAAAACCTTGCGGGCCAGGAACTGGTTGAAACTGGACCAGAACCCTAAACAATATATAAATAAAAATTTAAAAAAAAAAAACGGTTGACCAAAAACACATAAAATATTCATACTTTAAATAAAAAACAGATATATTCATGTGCATCCATATGAATCCAAACCATTTATACACAAATATCCAAAAGTTCTCATTTATATAGCAAGTAATAGTGCATACAACCAAAATAGCACTTAGTGCAAAACATCATTGAAACAAAAATATTACAAACATCAAGAGGAAGGCTCTAAAAGGGCCTTTATAGTCCAAAATAACATCATAGATCATAGTATTATACTACAACCTACAATACTACAAGCTACGGCAACAACAAATCAATGATCAAATCATCAATCATCATCAAAATCATCATCCTGATCATCCTCCTTATTCTCATCTGAAGAATGAGTAGCATCCAAGTCTGCAATGGGATTATGGCTTGATTCCCATGACCCTTGATTTACCCTCTAAAATTTTGGAGAAAATCAACTCCAAAATCCTTTGAAATCAACTATGTAGCAGCCCCAACAAAATAAAAAATATCTTACACCAATTGCAAAAACCACTAAAGAAAACCCAATGATCTTTGGGAAAAACAAAATCTTTGAAGTAGCTCGAAAATCTACCAACCCAACAACTCTCCAAGACTCCAATCAATTCTTCAAATCTGCAAAAAATCTCCCTTAAAACAACCCTACAAAAAACTCTTTGAATTCTCCTCACCGAACTCAGCTCAAGAATTGCAAGAGACTCTAATGAATAGAGTGAGTGGAATAGTGTGAGTGAAATAGAGGGGGTGGGGGTGTTTAAGTAGCTTTAGGGGGCCCTAGGGTAATGTTAGTAACTAGGAAAAATAATAATTTAAAAAAAATAATAATAAATAAAAGTAATAAATTAATTAATTAAATTAAATTCTTTTTATTAATGCCCAGGCTTGTGAACCGATGGAACGGGTTTCCAAACCGGACTAGTACAAAACCGGCCTGTTTGGTGCCGAAACCGACCGGTTTGGTACCGAACCGGTCATTTCCAGTTCAGAGGGCCAGTTCAGACTTGTTTTGCCTCCAAATCGGTCAGACCGACCGATTTTCCAGAACTGGTTTGGTTCCGATAACACTGGTTTAGGGTGAAACTTCAAACAAAAGTCCTTGACCAAGTAAGGGAGGAGAAAAGGATCAAAGAAATCAGCATACTCCAGAAGCAACAGTAGGGCGAAAGGTGTATTGGGGCTAATACACTCAGATATCTACGGTCCAATGTGTACTAGAGCTCTTAGTGGTGGCAAACTTGGATCTACTTCTTAAAGACCAAGGATAAGGTCTTTGATTGGTTCAAAGAATTCAAAGCTCTGGTTGAAAACATGAAAGGGAAAAGGATAAAAGTATTGCGATCAGATAATGGTGGAGAATATACTGACAAGGACTTCACAAAATTCTGCACAAGAGAAGGCATCGAAAGAGAATGGACAGCTCCATTTAATCTAGAGCAGAATGGAGTTGCAAAGCAGAAGAACAAAACTACTGTTGGGGCAGCAAAAGCAATGTTGTATGACCAGGATCTTCCTAAGTTCTTATGGGTAGAAGCATGCAACACAGCAGTGTATATCCAGAATAAGACTCCTCATAGTGCATTGGGCAAGAGAACGCCCAAGAGTGCTTTCACAGGACATAAGCTGGAGGTGAGTCATTTTAGGATATTTAGAAGTGTGGCGTATTGTCACATTCCATTGAGAAGCGGAAAAAATTAGATCATATTGCGGAAACGAGGTTTCTCGTAGGATACGGTGAGACCTCGAAGTCATATAGAATCTACATTCCGAGCAGCAAGAAGATCATAGTTAGACGGGATGTAAAGTTCATGGAAGACAGAGCTTTCAGGAAATCCCGAGAGATGCCTACTGGAGAATAGTCTAAGGATGTTCCTCTTGTACAGCAACAGCAAGAGGAAGAACCGACATATGGACAGACATTTGGAACAAGCACAGTAACCAGCACCAGTATTTCCTTAGGTGAGGGAAATCTAGATAGTTCATAGCAGATGGAACAATAGGAAGAGGAATTGATTAAGCCACCCACCACCAGTGGCAGCACTACCAGAGAAGTACGCCAGATGCTAAGGGACGCAAAGGAGTTTGTTGGAGCTCCTAGAACCAAGAAAAGGTAGCGTAGACAACCTGAAAGATACCAAGCCTTTGTAGCACAAGTTGAAGAACCCTCTAGCTTTCAGGAGGTCGTACAACATCAAGTTTTGGTGGATGCCATGGTATAAGAGTACAGTTCTATCATGACAAATGATGTCTTAGAAGTTGTACCTAGACTAGAGAACATATCAGTTGTAGGTTCGAGGTGGATCTACAAGATCATGTATGGTGCAGATGGCAGCATAGAGAAGTACAAGGCTAGGTTTGCGGCCAAGGGATATGCACATAAGCAGGGAATTGACTATGAAGAGACCTCTGCCCCTATAGTCAGATACACCTCCATCAGATCTGTTGTGTCCTTAGCAGCGCAGATGGGATGGGAAAATCAGCAAATGGATGTCAAGATAGCATTCTTGAATGGGGTGATAGAAGAGGAGGTGTACATAGAACAGCGTGAGGGATTTGAAACCCATGAGAAGAAATCTCATGTATGCAGACTAAAGAAATCCCTATATGGGCTCAAACATGCACCTAGAGCGTGGTATGGTCGGATTGATGGTTACTTGCAGCAGTTGGGATTTGTCAAGAGTGATGCAGATCTCAATCTCTACTATTTGATGGTGCAGAATGAACCACTAGTTCTGGTACTATATGTAGATGATCTAGTCCTTACAGAATCATTAAGGCTCATAATGAACTGCAAGAAGAACTTGGAAGCACAATTCGACATGAAGGAATTGGGGTTGATGCATTATTTTCTAAGGTTGTAGGTATGGCAAAAGAATGGGGAGATCTTCCTAGGACAAGGAAGGTATGCCACAGAAATAATGAGGAGGTTCAGGATGCAAAATTGCCAGCCCATGGCAACGCCCATGATAACCAACTGGAAGAAGATAGATGCATTAGGAGACAAGGAAGTGGACCCCACCTTGTACAGACAATTCATTGGATCACTTATATATCTGGTCAACGCCAGGCCAGACATATGCTTTGTTGTCAACTTCCTCAGTCAATTCATGGTAGAACCAAAGAGGGTACACTGGGCAGCAGTAGGCACATTCTCATATATGTGCGAGGAACAGTCAAATATGGGTTGAAATACACCTAAGGAGATGATGTCAGATTGAGCAGATTCACAGATGCAGATTGGGCAAGAAGTTCAGTAGATCGGAAAAGTACCACCAAGTATTGCTTCAGTATTGGATCAGGAATGACCTCCTGGTGCAGTAGGATGCAGAAGTCCGTAGCAATGAGCTCAGAAGAAGCAGAATATATGGCAGCAAGCACAACTATGTGCGAAGCCATATGGTTTAGAAAACTGCTAGTGAATTTGTTCAGAAAAAGGATAGAAGCAACTAGTATCTTCTGAGATAATGAGAGTTGTATTAAACTCTCTCAAAATCCAGTGTTTCATGATCAGTGAAAGCACATCGAGATCAGGTGTCATTTTATTAGAGATTGTGTTCAGCGTGGGGCAGTACAGTTGTAGTACGTCCCCACAGGAAATCAGGTGGCAAACATATTCACCAAAGCTCTAGGAAGGGCCAAGATTGTTCACTTCAAGGAGTTGATGGGTATGGTAGAGAATCCATTTCAGTAGCAGAAACAAGTGATGTCTCAAGCCATAGATGCAGCATCTGAGAGGGAGTTGTAGTAAAGATGCAGTGTGACAGTGGCAGTGTCAACAGCAATACAATTGCAGCAGCAACGCAGTAGTTGGTGGACACCATGTCAAACATCAGCAACGTAGAGGGAGATGCTTCAAAGTCAGAGCAGTATGCAACAAAATGTATTGCTAGAGCACATTCCTCGCTAAGAGGGAGTGTTGATTTGGGGTAACATCGAATGTGCCCTAAGTCTCAAATTTTGTGGAGAGGCTTTGACACATGTATTCCAGATAACCCAAAAATCGTTTGGGGAAATTCCACCCGGAGACAGTTTTATTTGATAAATTAATTATTTTTAATTAGACCCTAAGTCTAAACTTAGGAAATTAAAATAATTAATGGGTATTAATCTAAACTGTGCGTGTAACTTCTAGAAGAAGACAAGGATCAAGTCAAAATGGTCTTAGCCATTGACTAGCTTCTAATATGGTTCGCTGAATGTGAACGAGAAGATTATTTAAGGAAGCATGAGGGTCAAGTCAAAAAATTTCGAGAGATAAGACTGTGAAGCGCTTTAATTAAATTAATTAACCATCATTTAAATTTTTCCTAAGTCTAGCTTAGGAAAAATGGTTAATTAATAGTAATTAATTAAGGAAAGATGAAAATGTTTTAGAAACTCACACAGATTGAAGTTGAGATAATCTTAGTTGTTGATGGGGATCTAATCATGGTCATTGGTGAGCCAACAAGAGATTATAAGAGTAGGATGGTGCGGATGGAGAGAGACACATTAGGAGCGCAAGTCCCTTGGCAAATCGAACCATCGAGCTACAGAAGTCAAGTAGATTAGAAGAGTTTGAGACAGAAGGAAGCAAAAGTCAAAGGGAGCAATAACAGAGATTTTCGATGGACTTCCAAGGTCGGAAAGCTAATAGAGGAGAGATCGAGTTATTCCATAGAGAGAGTGTGCAGGGGCTACGCAAGAGCCTCAAGGAAGCAATTCAATTCAACTGAAGAGGAGGTCGATTCAAGTGTTAGAGGCCGAGAAAATTTCCAGGAGGCCAAGCGAATCACTTACAGAGGCAGCAATAGGTAGGACATCTGATTCATAGGCATATCCGAAGAGTGTGTGTGAGAGACTATGCAAGCATTGCGCAAAGCCTACACAGGGTTATTCCGGGAGCCAAATTTTGAGGCCAGGATGAGGTCAAATTGCTTGTAGAGAGAGAAAAAAGTCTCTCAAATATTGTGCCAGTGATTTCTCAAGAGAGGATTGCTAGTTTGGGCATCCAAATATTGTACTCGGAAATTGTTGCTGACTATAATAAAATAAACCTCATATGTTGCACCAGTTTTCCCAGTTGGGTTTTTCCGAGGACTCTTGTCCAAAAACATTGGCATCATTTTTATTGTGTGTGTGTGTGAATATATTCCTCAGTTTCCAGTTTTTTTCCGCAGCGTTTTTATTCTTGTAATATTCCAAATTAGCAGTCAACTAATTGGAATATTAATTTTGTTAATTTTTGCCTTTTCTAATGTTTAGCAGTAAATAAATTGGGCAAGGAGGGAGGGACCCATTGATAAACCATAGGATTAATTCACTTTCCAAAAGTCACTTAGAAAAATATTAGAGTTGAAGTGGGGCCCATAAGGCCAGCCACTCAAATGGGACAGCATCCTAAGTCGCAGTGCAAGAGAGGCAGCGCAGTAGACTGCGCAGTGGCAGTGCAGGGATAGGCTAGCAGAGGGATAGCGCAGCACAGGTGAGCACAAGGGAACGTTGGAGGCTCACTTGGATAAATAAGGGGTGAGATAAGCTCATTCTTTATGCATTCAATCACTGATTTTCTATCTGATAGAATGTAGCACGCTTGAGTTGTTTAGCCAAGTTTGCAAGTGTTGTTTAGCACAGAGATTTCCGAGTGGAGATCTCAACCTCTACCTCGGGGGACTTCGAGTGCCCGCTCAGGAGAGGAGGTACCATCCACTTTTGAGAGAGGATTCACAGGAGCACATTCAGGCATATCCAGTCCCTTCAGGACAGCGCAGAGGCCATGCATGTAGCAGAGGGAATATGCAGTGCAACTGAGGAGTAGTGTTGGGAGAGTGGGAGAGAGAGCAACTTTCAGTCCACAGCTGGCAGGAGTTGTTAGCCATCTCCTACCCAGGGTTTTTGGGCAGATTTCCAATAGCATCTTCTAGCAGTTCAGCCAGAGAACCAGATCACCTAGCAAAGCAGCGTACCAAGCCCAAGGGGGCTAATTTCCAAGGTCAGGATTTCTTGAAACCCTTCGTGGGTTTTTCTGGGTTTGTTGAGGAGAGTCCGGTGTCTAATACCCGGAATTTTCTGAGCAGCGGAGCAGCCTCAACACGCTGTCCATTTCCAGCCAGCAGCAGCATTTCCAGCAGGGCAGCGCAGAGGAGGCACCACGCAGAGCAGCAGAACAACAAGGTTTATGTTCGGGTTAGAGGAGTTATTTCAGCCTATCTTGTGCAGGCCAAGGTGCCAACTTCTTGAGCACCTCATTATACCTTTTTCCCATCAGAAAATCAATAAATGGCTCAGATGTTTTTGGCTCATTCATGGTGTTTTTAATGGTTATTTCCGTGTCGCTGTAATTTTAGTCTTGCATGCTTTATATTACTGTTTGTTCCTAATTTGGGATATTACAATTCTGAAGATATTGCAGTGGGATTTATTCATTATTTTTCTGTAACAAAATAAACTGCGTAATTAATCAGTTAGAAGAATAAATACCAGAGGTTGCATTTCAAGGAATTTTGACATTCACTTCTGCAATTCCATGGTTCTCCGACATGAAAAATGTATTGCAGAACCGTTGTATATTCATGATATTTGGGAAAATGTTGAAGATGAATATTTCTTAGGACTACAAGAACACTGGATGAATAGGATGTAGCAGAGAAATATGGGATGCCATATGACATCTTGGAATTTCTTGTTTGCGGAGGTTGGCATGTCAGATAACTGTCACTATGGATCACAGAAGATTCAAATTAGAAAAACATTCAGCTTAGATCCCAACATGTAAAATAATAGTCATGGTGGATCACAAAAGATTCAAGGGGAACTTTCAGTGTTTAAACTTGATTTAATAGATAAATTTACGGCTAGGATGAATATTTTTAAGAATGATGCATATTCTGTCGACTTGGGATCTAAAGCAGATCTATTGGCTGCAACAGTGGATGAATAGGCCTCATGCCCGAGAAATCTCAGATGCCTTATGACACCCAGGAATTTCTTGTTTGTAGAGGCAGACATGTTGGATAACAGACGCCGGATTACATGAGATTCAATTTAGGGAAACCTTCAGCCTATAAAGCTGAATTAATAGATAAATTAACCACTAGGATGAATATTTTTGGAAAGATGCAGATTCCATGGACTTAGGATCTAAACAAAATATATTGGCTTCCACAGCTTGTGCTTGGATAAGGAAGATATTACAGATAACTTTCCACTCTGAAATATAATAACTCATGTAACCCCTTTTGCTTTTATGTAATATAAGAAGCATTTTTAAAACCAATGAAACAAAGGTAGAAAAAACTTTCCTTGCAACAATTAGCTGTCACCGGAGAATGCTTTATGGTATAAGGGCCACCAAGATTCAATTCTCCAACTAGAAAAAGGCATATGTCTAAGGATGGCTCCCTCACAAAGAGATCTACCTGCAGTGATAATGTCCATTTGATGTCAGGGTCAATGATGAAATATTAATCCAGCACTACATGAAGACTAAGCAAGTTTTACATTCAGTGACTAATACTTTGGTAATGAAAGATGAGATTATCAAAACAGTTTCAAAACAATAGCATAATAATACACTCAATGCATGAACAATAAACCTGTTTTAAGATAGAGTAAAAGGAAATAAGCGGTTTTTCAAATACAAAATCCTTTTCTTCAATCGATACAAGGCGGACACGATAGAAAATGCAAATCTCAACTTTTTGCAGCATTTCCATCCTGCCAGAGTATACCCAACATTATAGCAATCATTTTTCTCTACCATAATTCAGAACTGTAAATTGTGCTATGTTTGAAGATCATACTAAGAAAAATTGAAAAGAATAAAATCACTATTGATCTCTTCAGATTTAAAATACTTACCACTGATCAGACTGAGCTTCATAGCTCTCAAGGCCAATTTTAAATGTACTGATAGTCCTAAACTTGTGAGAACTAACTTGTACCACACTTTCAGTACTGTCCATATATACCCGTAGAAGAGGAAAGAAATGAATTGCTCCAGATGCCTCATAAAGAATGGTGATAACAAACATGTTTACTATGACTTTCACTCGTGGCACAGAAGTAGTAATCAAAGTTTCCTCCTCCAAAGGATCCAATTTTAAAGACCCATCTCTGTCAGATACATTAGTTGGTAGAGTATCTAAGGGAGGGGTCTTTCTCAAAGTAGCAGGTGAAAAAATCTTTAATTTAAGAGGGTTCCCTGGTTTTTTGACCAACTGTGGGCTCGCATTTACAAAAGCAAGACCGCTGCCACTCTTTTTGTTTATAAAATGCAGCCATTTTTTGCACAAATGACCATATATATCATGCTCCTCAATATCATCCTCTGCCTTATACTTGAAAGGAATGGCGTGCCAAAGCTCGCAAGATTTGTCATTTGTACTTGAGATATCAACTAAGCTTGACCCAGGATGACAATGTACACGATAAGGCTCACCATCCTCATTTTTTGCATTAAGAGAGAGTAATGAAAACCATGATTGAGATTTTCCCCACAGTCTTTGGCCTTCGTGTTTTACCTGCAAAGCCACAAGCTAAGCAACCTCTCAAAGTGAACTGAGAGATTTAAATGCATAAAACAAAACAGGACCAAAAACAACAATGTAAAATAAAAACAATCCACTAAAAGCATAATGATTTAGTTAAAAGGAAAACTGAAGGTACTTGTATTTGTACTTTTCTGTATAACGTGACAAGCACTATTTCAAAAACAAAAATAAAAATGCAATGTTATATCTGTTGAAATTTTGTAGCTGCAGTCGGTATTAAAGTAAACAAAGTCAAGGAAAAATTATTTTTTTATTTTAAGGTTCGTGTAGGCTCCAAATTAGACAGGTCGGCCCCACAACTTGAAGGGGTTTGACCCTTGGGCAAATTACACTTGATTACACTCATATATATTGAGATTTCGCCCTCTACTTTTGGTAGCATCAGCAAGAACTGGGATGATCTAAAGAAGAAGATTTATGTTCACACGTGTGAAGGAGGAAGAAGACTTTTCGAGTTGACCAGCAAAGCTTGACATATTCTCTCTATTTGACCAGCATTAACTTTGGCATTTCTGGATTGATTTGACTTAGAATCTTTGACTGGTTATTGGACAAATATTTTTGGAATATTTGACTGGATGTTGACCAAATTTCTGGAAAAAATTCTGAACTGAACCTGTTTTCACCAGCGTTGACAGCAGGTCAACAGTGACTGTTTGACCGAACTTTATGAGAGAGAAGCAAAGGCCGAAATTCAGCCAGTTGACCAAACTTTGACCAGAACAGAAGACTATTAATCTCTCACCTTTGACCAGGTTTGAATTGGAAAGTGGTGCGGTCAATTTGACTTTGTTTGACTGAAATATTCAGATGTACATTTGATTGAATTGGACAATTTCACCTAAGAAAAGATTGCTGGGTTTTTCTCTGGCTTGGGCTTTTTGAGGATAAATTTTTGTGTCCTAGTATTTTTTTATCTCTACTGCCCTACTATTCTTATGCTTGAAATTTTCTGAGGTATAATTGCTTAATGATCTAGAATGTGCTAAAGATATAATTGTATCATTGGAAGTAATTATCTGGCAAAAAATTGTGCTTATCTTAATTGCACCTTAAAAATCAACATCTTATTACAGCTTTGGCGAAGGAAAGGGCATTGAGATCATTCTTGAAGACACTTGCTTATACAATCCAATATTTGACAAGATCTTTATGTTAATTTTCCACTGTTCTATGCTGTTACAATCACTTTAGCCCAATTCTTTCTTTAATTAGCAATCTTTCAACACAATTTATTCTTACAATTATCAAGAGCAATTGTAGATAGAACAGTAAATGCAATAGACAATAGAAGACAATCAAGAACAATAAAAGACACAAGGATTTGGTCAAAGACCAGGGAAAAACTGTGGTAATTTCTGAATCTTTACACTTTATGCAGAAATTATTACTGTTAATCTGGTTATGCTCCTCCTACTTAGATAAGTTATTAACTGAATAAAATTCAAGTTAAAATCGAAGCAAAATACATAACAGATCTCCACCAATCTAGATCTAGAACAAGTTCATGCACACATAGCCAAAGTGACACAGTTATTTCTGGACAAATAGTCCCTGGAAAAACCCAATGCGGGAAAACAGGTCTTCTGGCTGCTGGAGGGTTTCATTATTAAGAATTTTTTGAATACAACAAACCTGGGTTCTAGATCTGGAAAACCAGATAGAGAAATAATAGATCTACAGCTCACTGGCTAATCTAGGGCCAAAATAATGACTGATCTACACCCTCAAATGGGATTTACAAAACTCAGCCAAAATTAGGGCCTAGAAACCCCAGCGTTGCCCCTGAAGCCTCTGCGTCAGCTTTGGAAGCCCCTCTGACCCTCAACGCTGCTCCAGAAAGAGTTGCGTTACCCCAGACTGAGTGACACAGTCCCTACGGTGCCCCTTAGGGTCTTTGCGTAACCCTTGAGGGTTTCCTGCAGCAAATCAAGTTGTCATTGAGGGACTGCGTAGTACCTACGTAGCACAGTTGCTACCCTTCCTGCTGCTACTCTCCTGCTTCTTTGCGCTGCCTCTCTGAGCTGATCTTTGCCTCTTGCTGATTCTAGACTCCGAGATCATATCATCCCCTTGGCCTAAATTCCCCTCTGCAGCTGAAACACTTCTAAGAATTCTTAGCAAACCCACCCTAGAATCTCAACTTAGCTTCAGTGCTCTGCCTCTGTGTGTCTTTACAACTGACCCAAAGAATTTCCTTTATACTTTTCTCGTTGGGAAACCAACGACCATGATCAGATCTTGAATCAATGGCTCAAATTAAAAGAAAGCTTGATCCGTGTGACTTAAGACAATTTCATCACATGTTTAATTAAATTCACTTTAATTATTTAAGTTCCCTAAGTTTTAACTTAGGAAATACATTAAAATAATTAATTAATTTAATATCTCCTAAACCAGATGAAATTTCCAAATCAATTTTTGGGTCTTGTAGATCAAGTGTACTCTAGTCCCTCCGCAAAATTTGGGAGCTAGAGCACAACCGATGCCTACCCCAAATACACAAAATCTCAACACTCCCTCTTAGCATCAAGGGTGTGCTCTAGCAATACATCACAATATGAATTACATGATTTTGCATTACATGACGAGCTGCTCAAGGATCCCGCCTTACTTCTATGTAGCTCCTCTACATATCCATCCATGTCGCCCCACTTTTGTGGCAGCAGCCTTGGAAGAAGAAGCTTCCTTGTCATTTTCCTTCTGAGGACAATTGCTGACGAAATGTCCCATTTCACCACACTGGAAGCACTTGATATTTGACAGATCCTTCTTCTTGTCTCCCTGCTGCCTCTTTGATGCCAAGGTTGCATTTTCCTCGTCTTCCTTCTTCACTTTGCTCGATCCTGAGCTATACTGCTTCTTAGTGAATCTACGGAGTTCTTCTTGACGCAGAATTGACCACAAGTTGTCCCAATCTGGAAGGTCTGCTCTGCCCAAGATACTTTGGACAAAGGTTTCCCACTCATCTGTGACTACATTGAGGGCAGTCCTAACCATCACACCGTCTTCCACCTTAGCACCAGTTGCAGTCAACTGATCTCTGATCGACTAAAATCTGAAGAGGAAATGCTCCATGTCTTCTCCCTTGATCATCATGAATGACCTCATTTGTGTCTCCAACAGCATCTTCCTTTGGACAAATTTTCCCTCATATAGGGAGATTAAAGCCTTCCAAATCTCATTAGTTGTCTTCTTCTCAGCTAAGTGTGGTAGAATATGGTCCTTCATTCCAACCATAATCAGTCGCTTGGCATGTCCAGCAACTTCCTTATGCTTCCGAAGGAGGTCCGAATCGGTCAGTGTGGCCAGAGTTTTCTCTGCATGATCTCTAAGATTGTATGCCTCAAGGACTATCAGGATCCTTGCCTTCCAAACTGAAAAGTTCGAGAGGCCATCCAGCCTGTCCTGATCACGTAGTCCATGAGGAGCCATCTCTTCATAATGTGTCGGAACTTCCTTCTCTCTTTGCTAGAGAAATGGATCTAAGGGCCTTGGTGAAACAGGCACCTTCTGCTCCCTCTGACAACTGATTTCCCTCCTTGGAAATTTGCCAAATCAACTATGATTCGGCTCTCTTTGATCCTCTGATCAATCTGCAAGTTTCTTTGGCTAGAAACTCTTTGAGAAGTTGATCTCCACCAGTTCTTTGTCACTTGTGCTTAGGCTAAAAATCTGAAAACTTCATAAATTTAACCCCACCAGCACTTTGAGAATTTCTGCAGCTTTTCTACAGAGAAAAAGTAGATCTGCAGCTAACCTGTTGTTCTGAGACCAAGATTCTGACTGATCCACACCCTCAAACGGGATTTATAAGACTCAGCCTGATTTTGGCGCTAGAAACCCCAGCGTTGCCCCTGAAGCCCCAGCGTCAACCCTGTTAGCCTCTGCATGCCTCTGCGTTGCTCAGAAGGGAACTGCATAACCCCAAAGTGGGTGACACAGTCCTTATGCTGCCTCTAGAGGCCTCTGCATAACTCTAGAAGCCCTCTAAAGTTGCGACGTTGCCCCTCCTGGGCCTGTGTAGCGACTGAAGCTGTGTTGCGCAGCTGCTGCATAACTGTTCTTGTCGCTGCCCTTGCTCCTCTACGCTGACCCTGAAAGCTGCTCCTCTGCCTCTTGCTGACTCTTGCCTCCGGGATCAGATCATCCCCTCAGCCAATACTACCCTTTGCTGCAGAAAACTCCTCCGAAAATTCTTAGCAAACCCTACCCTAGAATTCCAACTCAGTTTCTCAGCACTGCCTTCGTGTGTGTGTCTCCAACTGACCCTCAAGCATTTCTCTTATACCTTTTTGTTGAACACATCAACGGTCGTGATTAAATCTCTTATCAACGGCTGAGATTAAAAGACTGCTTAATCCGCGTCACTTAGAACATTTCAGCACATGTGTTTAATTAATTCATTTTAATTTTTCTAATTTCCTAAATTTAGACTTGGGGTCCTCATTAAAAAAATTAATTATTTGAATAACTTCAACACCAGCTGAAATTTCTCCAAACGCTTTTTGGGTTTTGGAGTTGACGTGTTTCTTAGCCCCTCCACAAAGTTTCAGGGCTAGAGCACACTCGTTGTTACCCCAAATAAACAAAATCTCAACAAATGCATCAACCATCTAGAATCTAGATTCTTCTCCTCTTGTCTAGCCTTCGCCTCTACCTCGATTGTCTAGGATATTAGTCAATATTGTCCAATTTTGATCAAACTAACTAATGATTAATCCATATTCTAAGCCTTAAAATATGGTAGTAAAAGGTTAACATGCTTGATCGATGATTTTTGCTTGATTGAAAGTTATTTTTTTGCTAACGACGTGACAAAGGAGTTCAACAATTAACACCACCAACACTAGGGTACATATAGGGCTTGGTTCTCTTGATTAAATGCCAATCACATACCGCCATACATGATGTAATCTAATGAAATAACACAATCCCATTGAACCTGAATTCCTGAAAAATGTTAACTCTGGTGAATTTTGCATAAAGTATGAAATTCTAATTTCTCCATATGAAGTCCGATGAGGTTGGAACCACTCTCAAACATCCTGAGTCATTTTATGGTAATGTTAAAAATTTAAGTAAAGGGATGACTTTCATCCTTTTACTTTAAGAATTTAACATTACCATAAGGGAGCATCTAGGACAAATCTATGGAGCATCAAGGGAGCACCATTAGAGTGTCCAAGAAGCCCCAACCCAACTTAAGTCAAAGAAAATATATATATATATATATATATATATATATATATTTAGAACCTTGTGGTACTGCCCATCTACATACAGATCCGACCCGAAAACGTCGCGTTACCGTACGATGTTCCGTTGTACGAAACGCGGTTCCGGCGTGCAAAAACGCAGATCGGTCTAAACGGTTTCGCAATAGACAAGAACCGTGTTTTTTAGCCCAATCCATGTTTCTGTTTTTCAGAAACGCGGTTTGGACAGCGGATCCTCCACATTTCTGTACAGTGTTCATTTATGGTAGAATCGGATGTGCTCTAGCCTTGTAATTTTGTATATAGACTAAGACACATGTATTCCATAATACCCATAAAGGATTTTGGAAAATTCCACTTAGAGATGGTTTAATTAAATTAATTAATCGCTTTTTAATGTTTTCCTAAGTCTAAACTTAGGGAAACTAATTAATTAAAGGGTATTAATTACACTAAGTGTGAATCTTCTAGATAAAGTCATGGATCAACTCCCAGTTAATCTTAGCCCTTGATTATGTTTTAATCTTGGTCGTTGAAGGATCAACGAAAGATTATAAGGAGGGTGAGAGGCCTATGGAAAATACATTGAGCATTTGGCATTTTCGAGCTTGTGAGAGAGACACAGGCTTTTGATCAGAATCGAATCACTAGGGCAAGGTTTGCTAAGTGATTTTGATTCAGTGATCAGTTCCAGAGAGGGGCAGATGCAGTAACTGGTCAGGAGGACCAGGAGTACATTTCAGAGAAAGAGGCAGCAATGACGCAGTAGAGGCAACGCAGTCATCTGGAGGGCTGACGCAGTTCCTGAAGGGAATCACACAGAAGTGACACAGTGCCTTCTAGATTCAGTGCGGAGATAGCTGGAAGCTGGGGTTTCTGAGCCACAAGGGCCAAAACTCAATTTCAGATCAGCTTGATCATTTGCAAAGGAGAGGTGACGCAATTCTTCAGCTTTCCCATGCAGGCGTATGCATGGGCAACGTAGGCATCACGCTGAGGTAGAGAGGGGCTTCACCAGCACTACACTAGATCAGCCAGGGACTAGCATAGTGAGGTATATCTCACATTTCTTCTGTTGCCGAGATTTCCTTTGAAGGGTGAGTCGGATATTGGCACCCTAGTTGTACTCAAGATTCTGCTGCTTAATAATACAAAACCGTCAAATTTGCTGCACCGGTTTTCACGGGTTGGGTTTTTCTGGGGACTTAGTCCAAAAATAACTGTGTCAAATGTGGATGTTTTTCATTGTATTTTGTTCAGTTTGTTTCAACACTTAGATTTATTCCGCAGCATTATTTGTGTACACTGCTTCAGTAGTTACTTTGATATTTCATTGTAATGAAATAATTATGAAAAATAATAGCAGAAGTAATTCAGATTTGCTGCATTAGGAATCCAGATTTAGGATTTTTCACATGGTATCAGAACTTATTCAAGCTAAAGTGCAGGAGAAACAAGAGTGAACAAGCAGATCAGCGCTGAAGAAATTGGGTGTTGCGTAAGCAACAGCAGATTACCCCAACATTTACGCAGTCTAAGCCAGGAGGGCAATCCAGTGTAGAGAAAGCTCCCTCTGAGAGATTTGACAGAGGGGTAAGTTTTTTCAGTTGCAGAAGAGGCAGTGTAGTAGACTAGCGTAGCTGAAGGACGCAGTAGCTGCACAGTAGTGAGTGTTGGTGCATAAGTGTTAGAAAATTTCTGAAAAACACAGTTGGGGATTTCTTGACCTCGGAGAGTTCTCTTACTCAAAGAGACTCAGTTTTTCCCGTGCAGCAGCAAAAGCATTGACTTACTCCTCAAGGAGTGCGTAAGTCTCGCTGAGCAGAGGGTTAGAGGGAGAAATCGACAGTTGAGGAGATGGCCAGCAATGGATTGCGTGACCAAGAAAGATTGGAGGGTGCCTCCAACTACGTTATTTGGAAGTCAAGGATTCAGTTTCTCCTTCATGAGCATGATCTAAAGGCCCTCATTGACAGTGTAGTTGCAGAGCCGCTGAATGCAGCACATCTCAGAGCCTTCAAGAAGAACATGGCAAGAGCCAAGTGATTGATCCTAGATGGTGTGAAGGATCACATCGTACCCCACATAGCAACAAAGAACACTGCTAGAGAGATGTGGGTAGGGTTGGAAAACCTATATCAAGGATCTTCCAAGTAGCAAAAGATGTATCTGGAGGAGAAGATGCGTAATACCAAGATGAAGAAGGGAGAGCGTTTTGACTCTTTCCTATCTCGAATTCAGGATAACTGAGACCAGCTGTCAGCAGTGGGATCAGCACCTAGAGACTCAGAGCTGGTAAGGCTCACTCTGAACTCTGTTTCAGAAGACTATCAAGTCTTTGTCCAAAGAATTCTAGGCAGAGAAAAAATTCCAGGATGGGAAGCGATGTGGGCAGCCTTGCAGCAAGAAGAGCTGAGGAGATATCTCCGCAAAATCCATATTGAGAATTGTAGTAGCAGTTCGAAAGTCAAGAAGGTGGAGGAAGAAAACACAGTCCTTGCATCAAAGGGGCAACAAAGGTAGAAGAAGAAAGATCTGTCCAAGATCAAGTGCTTCAGGTGTGGGGAAATGGGACATTATGCCACACAATGTCCTCTTAAGAAAAAGGACAAGGAGGAGAAGCAAGATCCTCAAGCTGAAGCTGCCAAGATTGAGGCAGAAGCTGATTGTGCTATGTTAGCTCATATTCCGAAAGGAGGGAAGTGGGCTGACTTGGAGTTGTAGATCGAGAATCTACAGGAGGCAAGATCCTTGAGTATTTCCGAACTCTTGGATCACATGCGAGCTACGAGAGCCTTAAGGCAGTAGCAGGATGAATAGTTGCAGCAGAAGAGGAAGAGACAATGCAGTGGCTAGCAGTACTAGAGCCTAATCAGCGCAGCAGAGGCGCAATGCACAGTGGTGCAACGAAGTGCAGTGCAGAGCAGCAACAGTGCAGCATATTCAGAGAGCTAGTGCAGAAGTTAGCAGCAGAAAGTCTTATTATCCAAGATGCAGTTTTACTTGTCCAATTTCAAATGTTTTTCTGTTGCAATTAGCAACAATGCAGCAGCGCAACAGCAACATTAGTTGAGCAGCAGCAGCAACAATGGATCAGTAGCAACATAGTGCACAATGGTGCAGCGCAGTGCAGAGCAGTGCTCATGCAGTGCAGCAGCATGGTTGCAGAATTCAGAGGGAGTTGCAGTATGGTAGCAATTGGCAGCAGAATGCAGAGTCAGCAATAGTACAGATCCAACATTTGTGCAGTGTTGGTGAGCAGCATCAACAGCACAACAGCAGATGTTACAGAAATCAGAGCAGCACATAGAGTTGTATTGCTCGAGCACTTTCCTCGCTAAGAGGGAGTGTTGATTTATGGTAGCATCGAATGTGCTCTAGCCTTGTAATTTTGCATATAGGCTAAGACACATATATCCCATAATACCCAGAAAGGATTTTGGAAAATTCCACTTAGAGATGGTTTAATTAAATTAATTAATCGTTTTTTAATGTTTTCCAAAGTCTAAACTTAGGGAATCTGATTAATTAAAGGGTATTAATTAAACTAAGTGTGAATCTTCTAGATAAATTCACGGATCAACTCCTAGTCAATCTTAGCCCTTGATTATGTTTTAATCTTGATTGTTGAAGGGTCAACGAAAGAGTATAAGAAGGAGGGTGAGGGGCTTATGGGAAATACATTGAGCATTTGGCATTTTCGAGCTTGTGAGAGAGACACAGCGTTTTGATCAAGATCGAATCACTAGGACAGGGTTTGCTAAGTGATTTTGATTCAGTGATCAGTTCTAGAGAGGGGCAAATGCAGTAACTGGTTAGGAGGACCAGGAGTACATTTCAGAGAGAGAGGCAGTAGTGACGCAATAGAGGCAGCACAGTCATCTGGAGGGGTGACGCAGTTCCTGAAGGGAATCACGTAGAAGTGATGCAGTGCATTCTAGATTCAGTCCGGAGATAGCTGGAAGCTGGGGTTTCTGAGCCAAGAGGGCCAAAACTCAGTTTCAGATCAACTTGATCATTTACAGAGGAGAGGTGACGCAGTTCTTCAACTTGCCCACACAGGCTTACGCAATAGCAGCATAGGCATCACGCAGAGGCGGAGAGGGGCTTCACCAGTGATGCACCAGATCAGCCAAGGACTAGCATAGTGAGCTATATCTCACATTTCTTCTGTTGCCGAAATTTTCTCTATAGGTTGAGCCGGATATTGGCACCCTAGTTGTACTCAAGATTTTGCTACTTAATAATAGAAAACACTAAAATTTGTTGCACCAGTTTTCCCGAGTTGGGTTTTTCCGGGGACTTAGTCCAAAAATAACTGTGTCAAATGTGGATGTTTTTCAGTGTATTTTGTTCAGTTTGTTTCCGCACTTAGATTTATTCCGCAACGTTATTTGTGTAGACTGCTTCAATAATTACTTCGATATTTCACAGTAATGAAATAATTATGAAAAATAATAGGAGAAGTAATTCAGATTTGTTGCAGTAGGAATCCAGATTTAGGATTTTTCACATATAGAACGTTGATCGGGGGTTGTAGTCGAGCGGGGGGGGGAAGTTTTCTGCAACATTGATTCCAACCCTATGACTCCAGATCAATTTCTCCTTTTCACACATGCAAGCTCGGTGTTGAGAAAACTAGGGGCAACTTAAGTAGGTGATTTCTCTTACTCTGATAACTGCTTGTGATGAACTTTTACTTAACTTGATTAGCTTCTTCTTTCACTCAATTATCATTAGTGTTCTTATCATTAAACAATTACCAAACAATAAAACAATGAGACAAGAGGATGCAAGATATAGGCTCTAAGTCAGGGCCAAAACCTCTCCTCTTGAGAGGAAAGCTCACAAAAACACTTATCTTCTTATAGAACTTCAAATGACGAATTCCAAGACCTAAGACCCTTGTCAAAGACCCCTCCAAGACCAAGTCAAACCTCCTTTGCTGACCTTGATCTTCACAAAGTCAACCTTAGTCAAACTGATTAAAAATTGCTGCAACTTCTCAAAATTCGGACATGCAATTTCCCAATTTCTGACCTACAATTTTCGACCATTGTAGAAACCCTAGCTCTTACATGTGTGGGAAAAGATGGTGATTTCTTCCCTCTTTCTCCTTCGCTTGAATTGGTTCATCCTTCTTGGGAACTCGACTTGCAAAGGAGACCTTTTGGTGCACTAACTCGGCATTCCGTCTTCTTGTAGTAATGTTTCCGTAAATTTATGTAGATGTTCTATGCTTGATGCAACTTTACTTTTACTCCCAATATCAGACAGCAATCACATAAACAATAAAGTATAATGCTGATAGAACATATCAGTAGATCGACAGAAGACAAGACAGAAATATGTGTGTTGGTGCGTTACGGCGGTCAACGGGATGCTTCAACCAGCAAAGTCTCAATATGGTCAACCAACCAGAAGTGTCACACAACCCTCTAGGACAACCAAAACAGTCAACTCCAAAAGTCAACAAAAGTCAACATTGTCAGTGAACGGTCAATGCAAAACAGCAGTAGCAGCAAGGTCAACGCAACAAGTCAAAGTCAACATCCAGCATCGGGAATAGTGCCAAAAAATGCAGATTGGGAAAATCGAAATTTTGCGAAAGTTTCAGGTCTGTTTGACCTTGTGTTGACCAAAGTCAACGCTGATCAAAGTTGTTGCAGAAACTCTAGCCAAAAACAGAAATCCAGAAACAATTTTCTTCGTTGCTGCACTTTCCCACATGTGAAGAGAAGAGACTCCAAGTGATCAAACCAATCAGATGAGGGTGTGTGACACATCTTCTAGGGCTCCAAACCTTCAGGCCGACGTGCACATATTTTGAATAAATTCAAAATAAGTGTTCAGCTCATCAGATCGAGATGATCTTTAGATCAAACTTACACCTCTCAGAGAGGGGGATCGAATAAAAATATTGGCATCTTCATCTGAGCATCACAACATGGAGTTTGGACCTAGTTGTCCAAAATTAACACTCCCTCTCAACTAGGGAGAACTCCATCCACCTGTGCAATCCAAACATAGTGCGTCATCCCCGTAACTTGCTTTGTTGGCTTCTTTATTTCAAAACAGAAGTGGGTCAGTCACAAAGATATCATTCCCAGCTGACAGATTTAGCCCAAAGGTCCGAAACCTCTATAGGACTCACAAATAGTCTCATACCAACCTGAAGTTTGTTTACCTGACCCGAAGTCAGTTGGAGGTCTGAAACCTCACTATACTTGATCCCAGATCAAGTGGTTAGACCGTGCCATCTTAGATAGAGAGTACGGAAATCTCTGATGCGTCCATCAGTATTTGCTACTAGTCTCTAGCTTTTCCCACCTCACTGGCCAAATAAGAGGTACTTCCCATGAGCCCTGAACTCAATGGGTAGGATGCATATAGGGCACAGATAATGAGAGGTGAACCAACTCAAACATCATAACGGTGGGGCAAGCCTAGCCCTGTGGTTGCTTATAACTCCGAGAAGCTATCCCCAAAGCCCCCTAGATCTCCTGGAGCTCATCGTCCAACCAGACCCTCAGAATAGGGTCGTTCCACGATACCAAGATTCTCACAAAAGGTTGGGAACTTGACCTTCCCCAGAGGCTTTGTGAGAATATCCGCAACCTATTCATCAATTCCTATATGATTGAGCCTTACGACGCCTCGTTGTACCATATCCCGGATCAAGTGGTACTTGATATCAATATGCTTGGATCGATCGTGGAACACGGGATTCTCGGACAAGCGAATCCCACTCTAGTTATCACAGAGTATCACGGTGGTATCTAACACATGCCCGAACAGCTCACTGAAGAGCTTTTGCAACCAGACTGCTTCACAACAAGCCATACTCGCTGCAATGTATTCGGCCTCCGCGATGCTCAAAGCCACCGACTTCTGCTTCCTGCTCATCCATGATATCGAAGCAGAACCAAGTGTGAAGTAGCATCCCGATGTGCTATTACGATCCACCACACTGCCAGCCCAATCGGCATCAGTATATCCATGGAGTGTCACGCTCCCGACAGTGTATCTCAGCCCATGGTTTATCGTGCCGCGAAGATATCTCAACAAATTCTTGGCACCAACCTAGGAAAGTGATGAGGCTCAACTATGTGTTGACTCAAAGTGTTCACTACAAAACATACGTCCGAACGGGTGTTCACTAAGAACATCAGGGCCCCTACAAGTTGACGATACTCAGTGGGATTTGCTAGCACGGGCCCAGCAGCGCTGCCACTCAACTTCTTAAAGTTGAGCTCCATCGGTGTCGATACGGACTTACAGTCCACCATACCAAATCTTTCCAGAAGCTTCACAATGTATTTTCCTTGAGAAAGGAAAATCTCGCCAGGTCTCTGTCAAACCTCTAGGCCTAGGAAGTAATGCATCTGTCCTAGGTCCTTCATCTCGAACTCAGCAGCGAGCTCCCTCTTGCACTGATGAATGAGAGGGTCAGCCCCTGTCAGGAAGAGGTCGTCCACATACAGCACCAAAATGAGAGGCTTTTCTCTATCAACCTTGAAGTAAAGGTTCAGATCAACATTACTACGAGTGAAGCCCAGCTTCATCAGGTAGCTATCTATCCTCTTGTACTAAGCTCTAGGTGCTTGCTTCAACCCATAGAGGGCTTTCTTCAACCTGCAAACATGGGTGTCCCGATCCTGGAATTTGAACCCCAAAGGTTGCTCCACGTACACCTCTTCCTTTATCGCACCATGCAAAAAAGTGGTCTTTACATCCATCTAATGAAGACTCCATCCTTGCGTAGCATAAAAGGGCTATGATAGATCGGATGGTGGTATATTAGGCCACAGGTGCAAATATATCATCATAGTCTATGCCTTCCTTTTGAGAGAAGCCACGGGCAACGAATCTTGCCTTGAACTTTTCAACACTTCCATCAAATCCATGGTTGATCTTGTAGAGCCATTTCGAGGTGACCACTGCTTTGTCCTTCGATCTTGGAACCAAATCCCAGACATCATTCTTCATTATGGACTCATACTCTTCGTGCATAGCATCCTTCCAGACTTGATGCTTTACGACTTCCTTAAAAGATCTAGGCTCAGATTGTACAATAGTACTCATGGTTGCTAGATACCCTTGGTATCTACTCGGCTTCTTGCTTTCACAGAATGTCCCCCTTGGGGCCATATGTCCCTCGACATCCTCGAAAGTATCCCTGAGCCATGATGGTCTCTTCCCTATTGAAGGAGTTGGATCAATCGGGTCCATCGGTCCTTCAGCATCGGGCATCGTCTCATCCTTCGGTTCTTCTTGATTTCCAGGCCTTGCTTCATGATCTTTCTCAAATATCGGAAGATTGACTACTTTCCTCAGGGAAGCATCTTCGTCAAAGGTAACATCGTGGCATATCTTCACTTCCCTTTGACCAGGCACATAAACTCTATAGGCCTTCGAAGTTTCGTTGTAGCCCACAAGCATTCCCTTCTTCCCAGAAGTGTCCAGCTTGCTTCTCTTCTCCTTTGGCACATGAAAATAAATAGGACATCCAAAAACTCTAAAACGTGAGACGTCAGGTTTCTTACCAGAGAAAAACTCTTCGAGAGTTTTGGAGTCCAAAGTGGAATGCGGGCATCGGTTTTGTCTGTACACAGTAGTGTTCGCAGCTTCTCCCCATAGAAACTTCGGTAGACCCTGGTCACATAGCATGGCACGAGCAGCTTCCACAATGGTCCCGTTCTTTCGTTCAGCAACGCCATTCTGCTCAGGAGTATAGATAGTTGTGGTCTCCCTCTTGACACCAACTTCTCTGCAAAAGTTCTTGAACTCATTCGTCTCATATTCAGTGCCATTATTGGTCCTCAATATCTTGATCTTCTTCCCCCCACAGATTTTCCACCAAGGCTTTGAAGGTACGGAACCACATGAAAGCCTCATCCTTCTTCTTCAAGAAGCATATCCAGGTTTTGCGAGAGAAGTGATCTATGAATGTCATATAATAAGAACATCCTCCCAAGGATGTCACGGGCAGCATACCAGACAGATCAGAATATACTAATTGCAAGACATCAGATGTCTTTGTGACACTTGAGGGGAAAGGTCCCCTTGTATGCTTTCCTTCGTCACAACCCTGACATACTCCTTCATGATTATTTGAGAACTCGGGCATCTCCATCACCACCTTCCTTGCTTCCAGAAGGGCCTTGTAGTGAAGGTGTCCAAACCTCCGGTGCCATAGTTCAGTATGTCGGATAGTATCACACGTCATCGCTCCCAGTGGACTTCCTCCAATCTAGTAGAGTGTATCAACTCTAAACCCAATCGTGATAGCTTCCTTGAAACTCTTCTTCCACATGCGCACCTTCCCATCAATGAATGCCACATTGAAACCTCTGTCTTCCATAGTTGATATAGACACAAGGTTCTTCTTCAAATTAGGTACATAGAGTACATCCTGCAAGTGGAGGACTTGACCTTGAGACAAGTGGAGGGTCACAGTCCCTGTCCCTTTCACGGGATATGTGGCATTATCTCCAAGGATAATTTCCAGATTAGTGTCCTTCTCAACCATATTAGAGAGTGCTTCCTCGAACCCAGTGATGTGCCTTGAGGCACCACTATCTATCAATCAGACATCCATAGTGTCGGGTGGAGATGCAGCAGAGAGGGCAGATACAAGAATGAATTCATTTCTTTTATCAACAACATTTGATTCCTCATACCTAGAATTTCTCGACCTTTTGAAAGGTTGACCATTTCCGTCGGAGGGAGCCTTCCTCTTCCCCTTGAACCTGTTGTTCCTTTGATTGCCATTCCTCCGATTGTTGTTGTTTCCATCATCATCAAGAGAATCCTTCTTGAAAGGGCATTCTCTAGCATAGTGACCTGGCTTGTGACAAGTGTTGCACTTGCCCTTCTTTCCTTGGGCCACTGCTCTTCCTTTGCTCCTTGGACCACCAAAGTTCTTCTTCTTAGAATGAGCAGCGAAGGCAGCATTTCCTTCATTTCTATATTCCTTCATCTGTGTCTCTTCTTGTACGCATCTCGATAGTACTTCATCAAAATCAAGTATGACATTATTATTGAGAAAGGTAGTGTTGAATACATGCCATTCGGATGAGAGACCTCCAAGTGCAGTGAGTACCATCTCTCGATCAACTATTGTCTCCCCAATAGCCAGCAGATTATTCCTGATCTCTGTCAGCTTCAGAAAATATGATTGAACAGACTCATCCCTGCCTTTCTTCAAATTCTTCAATTGGTTCTTGAAGAATAGGACTTGATTCGCATTGTTGGCCTTGAACATGTGGACCAACTTATCATACATCTCCTAAGATGTGCCCAGCTCAGAGATGTAGGCAACAAGACTCTTATGAATTGAGTCCCTGATCATCAGCTTTGCTTTGATTTCCCCCTTCTTGTACTTTGTTTTGGCAACAGCAGTTGCAATAGATGGAAGCTCTTGGATTTTACCCTGCACATAGTCCAGGACATCTTGGTCTTCCAAATTAAGATCCAATGTCATCTTCCTAGCATGGAAGTCATCCTTCCCAGTCAATTTGTCATCAGCCTTAAAGCTATGGTAGTATGAGGAACCCATCCTCTTCTTTGGTGATTGCTACAAATTAGGGCTTTGTCTTCACCTCAGTTATGATACCATGTAAATTTATTTAGATGTTCTATGCATGATGCAACTTTACTTTTACTCCCAATATCAAACAGCAATCATATAAACAATAAAGTAGAATGTTGATAGAACATACCAGTAGATCGACAGAAGACAAGCCAGAAATATACAAGTGTGTTGGTGCGTTACGGCGGTCAACAGGATGCTTCAACTAGCAAAGTCTCAATATGGTCACCCAAACAAAAGTGTCACACAACCCTCTAGGACAGCCAAAACAGTCAACTCCAAAAGTCAACAAAAGTCAATGCTGCCAGTCAACACTGTCAGTGAACAGTCTATGCAAAACAACAGCAACAGCAAGGTCAACGTAGCAAGTCAAAGTCAACGTCCAACCTCAGGAATAGTGCCAAAAAATGCAGATTGGGAAAATCGAAATTTTGGGGAAGTTTCAGGTCTGTTTGACCTTGTGTTGACCAAAGTCAACGCTGGTCAAAGTTGCTACAGAAACCCTAGCCAAAAACAGAAATCTGAAAACAGTTTTCTTCATTGCTGCACTTTCCCACGTGTGAAGAGAAGAGACTCCAAGTGATCAAACCAATCAAATGAGGAGAGAGAAATGCGTGAGGATGAGATAAGTGAAATGTCCTCTAACGTCAACCTTATTTATATCCATCAGTGAGGGTGTGTGACACATCTTCTAGGGCTCCAAACCTTATGGCCAACCTGCACATATTTTGAATAAATTCAAAAGAAATGTTCTACTCATCAGATCGAGATGATCTTTAGATCAATCTTACACCTCTCGAAGAGAGGAGTCCAATAAAAATATTGGCATCTTCATCTGAGCATCACAACATGGAGTTTGGACCTAGTTGTCCAAAATTAACAGTTTCCCTAATCTTCGCATGTGTGAGGAGATGATAGCTGAAAAACAACATTCGAAGACTTTGTTCCTTTTCTTCTTTTTGTCCTCTTCTTCACTCTTTTGGGTCTCTTTCTCTTCCTTTATCGAACTTATTGTGAGTTGGATTAGATGGCCTTCAAGTGAGGTCGATGTCTCTTATATATAGGCTTCTCTTCTAGGTTGAATACCCCTACATGAAGTCGACTTGTCATCGTATGAAGGTCGACTTCTTGTTGTTTGTTTGACAAGGCCTTGGAGGGTCTTTATGACACTTTTGACAATATAAAAAATTTCTTTGACTTGATACAACAAGCCCAAAAGGGTCTTCCATACATGACAATGACTCAATTGACTTGTTGACTCAACGACAAGTCCTAGAAGCACTCAATGGGTGCTTTGTTGATTTTTGTAGCATCGGAAAGTGTTCCAAGTCTTAAACTTTGCAGGGAGGCTTCGACAGCAGCATTCCAAAGAACCCAAAACCTGTTTGTAGAAATTCCACTTAGTTCATAACTTATTAAAATAATTAATTATTTTAATGAAGACCCTAAGTCTAAACTTAGGGAAATGAAATAATTAAAGCGTATTAATAAGTTAGAGTGTGAATCTTCTAGAAAACAAGGATCAAGTCAAATTTTAATCTTAGCCATTGATTAAACTTCTAATCTAGGCAGTTGGTTCTCCAACGAGAAGATTATAAAAGAAGGCTTGAGGGTCATTTGGAAAATAAGTTGAGCATACACTCAGTACCCGAAGGAGATCAATTATGAAGCAAGAGAATTCAATTTCAGTGGGAGAGTTATAGGGCGAGGATTTTGCAGAAGCAGAAGGAGGAGGGAGACAGCTAGTGATCGAGATCAGGGACAGAGGGAAGCAGTGGGCCACTGGAGGCAGCTCTAGGCTGCAGCACAGAGAACCCCCGCAGACCCTACGTAGACTTATGCAGTCCAGCGTTAGGACTGTGCAGAGAAACACGCAGACAGGCACAGGAGATAGCAGAGGTTGATCAGGGTGTTAGAGATTTGTCGGAAGGAGCCGGGAATCCTGTCTCAAGTGTTTCAGATTTTATCTACCAGTATTTTTTCCTTGTAAAGAAATCAATTGTTGAAGAATTAATAAAACCCTCATCTGTTGCACCGATTTTTCCGCATTGGATTTTTCTGGGGACAATTGTCCAAAAAAAATGGTGTACATGTGATTGATTATTGTGCTTATGTCCTTTATTGTTTATTTCTTTGCATATGTAGCTGTGAATGTTGCAGAAGTATTTATTTCGATATTTGCTAGAAGATTTCTGAACAAAACTTATTGAAATAATAAGTAGGAGGAATAAATCTATCACTGCAACTGTATAGTTTTCAGATCGAAAATTTCACATGGTATCAGAGCCAAAGATGAATAACAAGAACGAAGAATCGACTAGTGAACGGAAGTCTACCATTGCAACAGCAGCATAGAAGGGTTCACACAATTCTCTAGGGAGGAAAAGAAGGATGATATAATAGATGGATCACGATGTCTCTGTTCTGGCATCCAGACTTGAAGAAGAATTTGCTTGCGTATCAAGCACTGCTTTTTCTGATGTCTGGTATATTGACAATGGAGCATCTTCTCACATGATTGGAGTACGGGAATTTTTTTCCAACTACTGAGAAGAGCACATGAATTTTAAGATAACCATGGGTAATAAAGCAAAATGCACTCCTATTGGGAGAGGTACCATAGTTTTTCAGACCGAAGCTGGAAATAAGGTCCGGGCCACTAATGAACTGTGTGTCCCTAGGTTGGGGATGAACTTGCTCTTAGTGTCTTAGCTTCAAAACCGAGGCTATGAAGTCTACTTTATTGGCAAAAGGGTCTACGTCAAACACCCCAATTGGAAGAAGAAGGCACAGATCGGGGTAAGAAGCAACAAACTTTACAAGTTGCAGCTTAAGTCTCCAATGGCATTGGTCGGCAGCGCAGATGAGACAGACTTGAATTTTCTATGGCACAAAAGAATGGGACATTTGCATCATGGGGCGTTAAAAATTCTCTAGAAGACTGTCATAGGAGTTCCAGAGCTTAGCACTAAACGAGATATGATGTCAGCAAGGGGTGTGTATTGGGAAAATATGCCAAGGCAGCGTATCAGAGAAGCAACAATAGAACCTAAGGGTGTATTGGACTTGATACACTCGGATATCTGTGGACCAATGTCCACTAGAGCTCTTAGTGGTGTCGAGTACTTCGTCACCTTCATTGATGACCATTCCAGGAAAACCTGGATCTACTTCTTGAAGACCAAGGATGAAGTCTTCAGTCGGTTTAAAGAGTTTAAGGCTCTGGTTGAAAATCTGACGGGAAAGCAGATAAAGGTGTTGCGATCAGACAATGGTGGTGAATACATAGATAAGGAATTCACTGGATTCTGCACAAGGGAAGGTATCAAAAGAGAGTGGATTGCTCCATACAATTCGGAGCAGAATGATGTGGCAAAAAGGAAAAACAGGACTATTGTTGAAGCGACAAGGGCAAGGTTGTATGACCAAGAAATGCCCAAATTCCTGTGGGTTGAAGCTTGTAATATAGATGTCTACATTCAGAACAGGACTGCTCATGCTGTATTGGGAAATATCACACCGGAAAGTGTCTTCACTAGCAGTAAGCTTGAAGTGAGTTACTTTAGGATCTTCAGCAGTACAACTTACTGTCATGTGCCCAGTGAGAAGAGGAAGAAGTTGGAAATGACTGCAGAAAAAGGGTATCTGATAGGATACAGTGAGAATGCAAAGGCATATCGCATCTACATTCTTGACAGCAGGAAAGTCGTGGTGCGGAGGGATGTGAAGTTCATGGGGGAGAGTACCTTCAAAAGGTCCCATGAGTTGCCTTCTGCTACGCAATCTGAGGAGGAGCCTCTGGTTCAGCCCCAACAACTAGCAGCAGAAAATTCAGTTGCCTCTCCAAGGCATAGGGATCCAAGGGACATGTCTCCCGAGGATTTGCAAGAGGGAGAGGCAGTAAATCCAACCACCACCAGTGGAAGAACGAGCAGGGAACTACGACAGATTCTGAAAGATGCAGAGGAATTTGTCGAAATCCCCCGAAATGAGAAGAGACAACATAAGCAGCCTGAGAGGTATCAAGCCTTGGTTGCTCAAGTCGGAGAACCTTCCAGTTTTCGGGAAGCAACTCAGTACCAAGTATGGGTTGATGCAATGGTGGAAGAGTACAGTTCCATCATGACGAATGATGCCTGGGAAGTGGTCCCCGGATCTCAGGAGAGATCAGTTGTAGCATCAAGTTGGATCTACAAGATCAAGTATGCTGCAGATGGCAGCATCAAAAAATTTAAAGCCAGGATTGTGGCTAAGGGGTATGCTCAGAAGGAAGGGATTGACTATGAAGAAACCTTTGCCCCAGTAGCCAGATACACCTCTATCAGATCCATGATATCCTTTGATGCGCAGATGGGATGGCAAATTCACTAGATAGACCTCAAGATGACATTCTTGAATGGAGTGATAGAGGAAGAGGTGTATATAGAACAACCGGAGGGCTTCGAGGCGCATGATCAGAAGACTCATGTGTCCAGATTGAAGAAAGCGTTGTATGGACTAAAGCAAGCTCCTAGAGCCTGGTATGGTCAAATTGACAGCTACCTGCAAAAAATGGGATTCGTCAAAAGTGACGCGGATCCCAATCTCTACTATGTGAGAGTAGGGAGTGAGTCGCTAATACTGGTTTTGTATGTAGATGATCTATTCTTGACAGGATCATCAGGGCTCTTCAAAGACTGCAAGAAGAACTTGGCTAAGGAATTTGACATGAAGGATCTAGGACGAATGCATTATTTTCTAGGGTTGGAGGTTTGGCAGCAAAATGGGGAGATCTTTCTTGGCCAAGGAAGATACACTACAGAGATTTTGAAGAGATTTTAGATGGAGGATTGTACACCCATGACAACTCCAGTGATCACCAACTAGAAGAAAATTGACATGTCCGAAGACGATGAGGCTGATCCTATGTTATATATGAAGCCCATAGGATCGTTGATGTATCTAGTAAATACAAGGCCAAACATCTGTTATGTTGTAAATACCCTCAGTCAGTTCATGGTAGAACTTAAGAGGGATCATTGGGCAGCAACCAAGCACATTTTTAGGTACCTTCAAGGAACATTCGAGCTTGGATTGAAGTACACCCGTAGCAATGATGTCAGGTTGAGTGGTGTAATATCCCCAAATAGGATATTTTCTTAAATTTGCATAAATTAGCCTAAACCTCGAATTTTTACCATAAAATCAACATGCATTTTTAACAAAAGATTTCCATGTAAAACAACATATAATTTCATGCAAATTCATAACTCCAAAATGCAAAAAATAACTCAGCTTTATTATAATATACTCGGGTTACATGTTGAAATGAAAGATTGCTGAGATAACTGAAATACAACTGGCCTCAAGAAAATCTGTTGCACTGCTACACTGTGATGGCCTCCAAAACTGACTGCTGCACTCTCCCGCCGACAACAGCTACCACTGAATCCACTGAAGCACCTGTTGAAGATCTGAATGATCCTCACTCCAATATCTCTGAAGCTCTGCAAAACTCCTGAATGAAGTCTCCTCAAAGAGAGTTGGGTTTTCGTCCAACACTCACAAATCACCCGAGGGTTTCCATCCAGGGGCTACGGTTGAAGTAGAGAACCACGTCTCAAACCTCTCCCAAAATAAAATGATATGATCCCAAAGATATCTCTCAATCGCCTCCTTCCTTTCTTTTATAGATCTCTTGGAGCCTTCTAGAGCATTATTTTATTATTATTTTATTCATGGAGCACTTTTCCCTCTTATTAAAATATTCCTTTTTAATGCAGAAAAGGGTAAATCAGCTACCACGCCTCCTCCGATCACTGAAACCCATGTCCAATCGTCCCACCATGTAAGTATCCTCGTCCCGGTTCCAATGAGTTATTACACTAAGGTGTTCCATCATGTATTCCTCCCGGAATGCCACCTTGAGCGTAATCAGCTGAGTTAAACCCAGAAATAACTCAAATTTCCGAAAGTTGTCGGAATGCACCGGAACGAAAGCCAAACTGCTCGGATGATGGAATATAAAAAGCGAATGCCACCTGACCCCATAGAAACTCCTCAAAACTCCTCCAAAAAGCCTCTAGGCCCGTTGATGACACCAACCTGTACCTGTGACCGGTTTGCTTCTAACTCTGGGAGTCCATCCTAGCCCTGTCATAGGTGACACCAAAAAAGGGAATATTACAGACCTTCCGCCCCAAGATTGCTTGCCCTCAAGCAATCCAAATATGTGTGCCACCCTGTTGGCCCACTACAACTAAGACCCAATGCCCGAATCCCATACAAACCCATGAGTATTGCTATGCACCTGTGTCAAGCCACTCGGAATAGACCCCTCAATGCCGGGATCCCAAACTGATCTCTCACTGTACCAGTCAAAAAACAATCCTCCCGGATCCCAACGCCACCATGGCCAATCATCGCCCAAGTCCCACGGCTCGGACTGTGCACTGCCTCTGGCTATAACTGATGCTCTAAGAGGTGAAGTCCATGACTCCTACTACACTGTATCTATGACTGTGTAAGTTGCCCCACCAACTGTGTACCAACTCATCACCTCTCTCCAATCCAACCCCTGACTAAATCCAATGCTGATCCCGATCTCCTGAAACTGGGATGGAATGTTGAGGAAATGTCGATTTGCACCCCACTACCAACTGGAATCTGTATCATCTGTCATGTCTAAGGGCTCCTGCTCCGCTATGCTCCCTACAAAGAAGATCGTACCATCAAGAAGGTACCAAATCATGATCTCCCACCAATCCATCCTGGAAGAAGAATCCAATGTAGTAACAACTGCATACGAAACATGCATGGAGTGTTGTCGCCAACCCGTAATCAACTCACACTACTCTGCCCTGTCTGCCAACGAAAGCTGCCTATAGAAGAAAGCCCCTCCCTCTATAATGGGCCAAAGTGGGCAAGATATGTTGCAAGCCCCATTAATGTACCCCTGGAGAGTGCTACTCACAGAAAGCACTGCAGCTCTGCCGATTGCATGTACATATATCTGCACCTCATCAATGTGTCGGCCCAAAAATGGATGCTCCAGCATCTCCAACAACTCATCCCTCTCATTGGAAATGTAATGCTCCTGTTGTCCCCTAGCCCCCTCCAGAATTATCCCATCAACCTCCAATATCTCTAGAGGATATGGATCTGCAACTGTTGTCATCGTGCTCGGTGTTTGTGCATCTGACTGCTCCTCCTCAGTGGCTGGCCCCAAGGTTAGCCGCATAGACTCAATGTGAGCCTCCATCTGGTTCTCCCTCAAAGGACTATCACGCATGATGTGCATAGTATCCTCCTCTGCTAGCTTAGGCACCATCATATGTTGCTCTGGTTGAATCGTCACAAGTGACTCATCACCCAGAGTCTCCCGTAGAGTCCCCTGACTGCTCACCCTGCACACTGGGACACATCTCCGGTCTACTGTCATCATCTCTGCATGACTACTCGCGCTCCCCAAAAACGTCCTCAACTAATCCCTTGGACTCATCTGAAGAAGATTCCTCACCCTGGCATACAAAAGGAATGCCCTTCTATTCTGCCTTCGCCACATCATCTGCATCACTCAAGCATCAGTGATCAGGGCCCCAAGGTTCTTTGCAGATGAAGCAAAGTCCCTTCCTCCTCACCTCATTTATGCTACCAGATCCACCAAACTGGAGCAGTTCCTTCCTGGTCAACTGTCTCCTAAATAGCTCAATATTCTGCTCAACCAACCCTTGGGCTACCTCATAAGCAACAGGTGAGACCAACTGCTCTCTCCTCCAAATGCTCAACAACTTGGTCTGCAACTCTCGGCCAATGGTCTCACAGTCTCTCATACATGAGGACAGGATGGACTGCATATGTGCTATGACGATGTCAAAATGACATCTCCTAATGCTGAAGAAGTATTGGAACATCTACAGAGTCAAGTCATCACACTCAAGGTCAAACATGATGACATACGTCTCGAATGTGTAGCCATACTCCATAGAATCTCAAGCTTCTTCCCAAACGGAGAGCCTACATTGTTGTCCAAATCCTGAAAAGTCTCTACTATCAATCTCATAATCCTCCTCATAACTCCATCACTGTATGGAGCTATAGGTGCAGTCAACTTCATGATGTTGTTGATGCATGATGCAACTGGAAGGCTAACCCCCTCACACAGTTCCTCCAAGAATTTGGGTTGTATAAGAGCAAGCATAGCTGGTTTTAGAGCCCAAATCAATTTCTGCCCTTCTTCTTGGCTTATCTTGGACAAAAGTTCATTAAGCTCATCTACTTTGGACAGAACTCTCCATGTCATCTGCATGTGTTTCAAATCTGTCCCAAGTGCAAAAATTATGTGACCAAACCCCAATTCTCCCTGCAAATCTTTTGGTTGTCCTTTTTGAAGGGTGGCATAAATACCTCTTGAAAAGGGTCTGCTGCTTGGTTTTGTTTTCTGGTCTTCTGATGCATGGTGGTTCAAGGAACCAACTTTTATTCTTCTCAAGCTGTTTAGGAATCCCTCCATGGTTCAACCAATCATATGATCACTGTTTTTCTAAACTTTTATAGTGATGTAGGTGTTTTCCCCACAAGTGTAACTTCAACGAATGACATAGTAAACAATGTGCATTCAAAAAGGAACTTCAAAGGTTCATACTGTTATGTTTAATGCCTCAATAAATGTTGTTGTTCTCAAACAAATATTTAATTGATGTTTTACTGATAACATTTTATAACCAGGGCATGTTGGACACTACAATTTGATTCTTAAAATTCAAAGTGACACAAGAGAGAGTATGAAGGGAACCTGGTGTTTGCTTCAGCATCTTGAAACCACTGGAAGCATCTTAAGATGAGAGTAGTACCCTTTAACGTTCAATCTGGAAATAATGGACAAATCTGCATCCAGTACTCGTCCTCCTTGAATTAATGACAAAAAGACCATATGCTGTCTTGTGAAAATATTCAGCTAACTTCAGGAATCTGCTTCATTGATGGCACTCATCAATTCAGCCTTAGAACACATGAAGAAGTCTATGATGGTGGTGCAACCGGACTATAGCAGATAATTGTTCTCGGCCTCCTTTCAAATGTGCTCTTGGTCTTTCATCAAATAGTGGACGCCGAATGAGATTTTAATTCTGGAAAGTATAATTAGCGAACAGTGCACTCGTAGTCGGCTTTACAAGTACAGACTGTTGCATCCCTTGAGGTTCCTTTCAGACATCTTCAAGCAAATGTTGCTTACTGTGCAATGCATTGCTCGACCTCTGCAATTTCACCCCCAGCATGCAACACTATGCTGTCAATAGCACCAGGAATATTGTGCCTGCTCTGTCATCAATGGGTGGGCGTTGACCACCTTTTGAAGTTTTTTCTGCACTCCTTAAGAGGCACTTCTGACGTGGTATTAAGTGTCACTACTGTGAATATTCTAGGAAGTCGACCCAGGTAAGGAGAGTCATTCTATCTCACCCAAAAATATGCAATCTGGCACTTTATTCTTACGCGCCCCTTAATTCACGCATACTATCATGCAATGCACGGGAATTGGGCCTCATTGTCACTCGCTCCCTGACTGATCATTTGAAATGAATTCATGGCAGGATGGCTTGAAGGCTTACGTCACACCAAAATGAAGAAACAAGCTCCACCTATGTTTAGCATTGTTGCACACCGGCTAAAGCAGCTCTACAAATAAATATGACTCACTTCTTTCTCTCGGGAAATCCGTCCAGCAGGAAAAGAGAAACTCAAGACCTCGAATGTACTTTATTAACTTGTCCAATTGTTACCACAATAAAATTGGTTCTCTGATAAGTATCTCGTGCCTCTGACTCAAATTGACTCTGCCGTTAAAGATTCAGCCTCTCGAATGATAAAACGAGCCTCTAAAATTGCTTACATTTGCCTCTGCTGTCATAAGCAGATACGACCACTGTTTCACTGCAAAATTGATTTTTTCCATTTTACACCACACAGTAAACACGACCCCTTTAATAATTTTCTCAGAGAATGATAAAGATTCTGTCCCTTGTATAATTTGGTGGATAAATTTGCCCTTCAAAAGAGTCGTAATCTTGCCCTAGTGCCAATAGCACTAGAACTTGTTACAAGTATGGCAATTGAAATGGCAGCTCTACAGAATAATCGGCTCCTTAATCTCGCCAAATTCTTTTATTGTTTGAACTACACGCTTTCCACGCTTTCACAGAAGGTGAGGTTTGGCCCAGTATTCATCTTTGACATTGGTGTTGCCGTCAAAGATAAATACGTGGAAAGAATGGACTACCTCTATGCCTTTGCAAGTCGACCCTCTTGCTGTTGGAGATTTGTACGGCTCTAAAAATAATTCGCCTAACTCTGTGGGACTTATAGCATAAATTCCCCACTTAAGATTAAAGCCCACACGCTACTTCTCGATGGCTCAGATGTCACTTTGTCGAACTTTTATTGTGCATTCAACAATTTGTCAACATTTTGTAGGACCTTTACAAAGAAAAAATTGTAGAGCCTTTTTCGAGAATTCTTATTTTGCTTCAGGCAGTGGCTTCTCCGGCAGACCCTCTAAAAATGATAGCTGCAACTGATAACCCGCAAGCTGATCCAAGATTGAAGCTTTGATACCAATGTAATATCCCCAAATGGGATATTTTCTTAAATTTGCATAAATTAGCCTAAACCCCGAATTTTTACCATAAAATCAACATGCATTTCTAACAGAAGATTGCCATGTGAAACAACATATAATTTCATGCAAATCCATAACTCCAAAATGCAGAAAATAACTCAGCTTTATTATAATATACTCGGGTTACATGTTGAAATGAAAGATAGCTGAGATAACTGAAATACAACTGGCCTCAAGAAAATCTACTGCATTGCTACACTGTGATGGCCTCCAAAACTGACTACTGCACTCTCCCTCCAGCAACAGCTACCATTGAATCCACTGAAGCACATGTTGAAGATCTGAATGATCCTCACTCCAATATCTCTGAAGCTCTACAAAACCCCTGGATGAAGTCTCCTCAAAGAGAGTTGGGTTTTCGTCCAACACTCACAAATCACTCGAGGGTTTCTGTTCAGGGGCTACGGCTGAAGTAGAGAACCACGTCTCAAACCTCTCCCACAATAAAATGATATGATCCCAAAGATATCTCTCAATGGCCTCCTCCCTTTCTTTTATAGATCTCTTGGAGCCTTCTAGAGCATTGTTTTATTCATGGAGCACTTTTCCCTCTTATTAAAATATTCCTTTTTAATGGAGAGAAGGGTAAATCGGCTACCACGCCTACTCCGGTCACTGAAACCCATGTCCAACCATACCACCACGTAAATATCCTCGTCTGGTTCCAATAAGCTATTACTCTAAGGTGTTCCATCATGTATTCCTCCCAGAATGCCACCTTGAGCGTAATCAGCTGAGTTAAACCCAGAAATAACTCAAATTTCCGAAAGTTGTCGGAATGCACCGGAACGAAAGCCAAACTACTCGGATGATGGAATATATCAAGCGAATGCCACCCGACCGCATAGAAACTCCACAAAACTCCTCCAAAAGGCCTCTGGGCCCGCTGATGACACCAACCTGTACCTGTGACTGGTCTGCTTCTAACTCTGGGAGTCCATCCTAGCGCTGTCATAGGTGACACCAAAAAAGGGAATATTATAAGTGGTTTCACCGACGCAGACTGGGTTGGGAGTTCAGTAGATCGGAAGAGTACCAGTGGGTATTGTTTTAGTTTAGGATCAAGAATGACTTCCTGGTGCAGCAGGAAACAGAAGTCCCTAGCACTCAGCTCAGCAAAAGCAGAGTATATGGTAGCCAGCACAACTTTGTGTGAGCCCATATGGCTTCAAAAACTGTTAGTGAACATACTCAGGGAGAAAATGGAAGCGACCAGTATCTTATGCGATAATCAGAGTTGCATCAAGCTCTCTGAAAATCCTATGTTTCATGATCGGTCGAAACATATTGATATCAGGTGTCACTTCATCAGGGATTGTGTACAACGTGGAGCTGTTCAGTGGGAGTTGTTCAGTTACAATACACTCCAACAAGAGAACAGGTGGCAGACATCCTCACAAAAGCTCTAGGGAAGACTAAGTTTGTCTACTTCAGAGAAAAGAAGGGCATGATGAGGAATCCTTTCCAATAGTAGGAATGAATAGGATCAGTATTCAAAGGGAGTTGTTGTACGGATGCAGCAGAGACAGTGGTAGTGTCAAAGGCAACAGTACAAAGGACAGCAGCACAATAGAGGAGGGGCAGCATCCAGAGATCAGCAGCGCAGAGGGTGCTTCAAAATCAGAGCACCTTCCTTGCTAAGAGGGAGTGTTTATTTTTGTAGCATCAGGAACTGTTCCAAGTCTCAAACTTTGCAGGGAAGCTTGGACAGCAGCATTCCAAAGAACCCAAAAACCGTTTGTAGAAATTCCACTCGGTTCATGACTTATTAAAATAATTAATTATTTTAATGAAAACCCTAAGTCTAAACTTAGCGAAATGAAATAATTAAAGGATATTAATAAGTCAGAGTGTGAATCTTCTAGAAAACAAGGATCAAGTCAAGTTTTAATCTTAGCCATTGATTAAACTTCTAATCTAAGTCGCTGGTTCTCCAACGAGAAGATTATAAAAGAAGGCTTGAAGGTCATTTGGAAAATAAGTCGAGCATACACTCAATACCCAAAGGAGATCGATTCTAAAGCAAGAGAATTCGATTTCAGTGGGAGAGTTGTAGGGCGAGGATTTTGCACAAGCAGAAGGAGGGAGTCAGCTAGTGATCGAGGTCAAGGACAGAAGGAAACAGTGGGCCACTGGAGGTAGCTTTGGGCTGCAGCGCAGAAACACAGACCCTACGCAGACTTACGCAGTGCAGTGCTAGGAATGCACAGAGAAACACGCAGACAGGCACAGGAGATAGCTGAGGTTGATCAGGGTGTCAAAGACTTGTTGGAAGGAGTTGGGAATCCTGTCTCAGGTGTTTTAGATTTTATCTGCCAGTATTTTTTCTTTGTAAAGAAATCAATTGTTGAAGAATTAATAAAACCCTCGTCTGCTGCACCGGTTTTCCCGCATTGGGTTTTTCTGGGGACAATTGTCCAAAAATAATTGTGTACATGTGATTGCTTCTTGTGCTTATGTCCTTTACTGTTTATTTCTCTGCATATGTAGTTGTGAATGTTGCAGTAGTATTTATTTCAATATTTGCTAGAAAATTTCTGAATATAACTTATTGAAATAATAAGTAGGAGGAATAAATCTATCACTACAACTGTATAGTTTTCAGATCGAAAATTTCACATGCTTGTCCTATTCATAAAATAACCTTGAGCATGAAACCCATGTTACAAAATAATAATAATAAAATTTCTTTCTCTCTTTTCATCAAATAAAATCATGATTACATTAGTCATTAAAAAGACCGAATCTAGTAACACATTTCAACACTCCCTCTTAACTAGGAAGGTATTCATAATCCATACAAGGTACTTGGACATTCTCATATTGAAGAATTCTCTTAAGAAGAGTCGGATTGGTAAGCCATCTCATAAGCTATTATTTTAGCTTATGTTATTGCATCTCATCATACCAACCAACATTGTCACATAGCAAGGCCTTGACTAACAATCTTATCTCTCCACAAGATTAGAGCACAATGTTGGTGAGACAGTGACTAATAGACACCCATCATTATCACTTACGGCACATACCCCACCAAGATGTTCACAAGGTATGTCCTTTTAGGACATACCTTGTGTAGGATTAACACATCCTCAAGGAATTTCCTCTTCGACTACTCTTACCTATTGGATTCCCTACCACATCCTCAGATGCTCACCCAACCCTCCATTCTTTCTTCATAACATGAAGACAAGAATGATGTGTCTATCTCTCCCTCTCAATTAGGGAAGATATACTCATTCTTATAAAACGAATATACCCAAGCTCCCTCTTACCAAGGGACTTACCCAAGCTCCCTCTTAACTAGGGACTTCTTATCAACAGTAGCTATCAGCTTCTTTGGTGGAGATCATCATGCTATCAACTGCTTGTAGGTCTCCTCCTTTATGTCATGAACTTCAACTTCTTCATCATGGAGCCTTCTTCTTCTAAAACTTCTTTGTATGGCATCAGCCATCTTCTACATCAGTTTTCTCTTCAACAAATCATAGTGTTGAACCAATAGTCATGTCATCCTTCTCTTCATCGGAAAGTGATCTTCTAGTCAACATTTCGCTTACAGTTATACTACTACCTCTTCCAAGCCACGTTTCTTTTAGGATCTTCAATCTAATCACATGGTACTAGTTGTAGGTCACTTTCTACAACCGTTTTTCGGTAGCCCTGTAACAACCCAACCAGATGCTTTCAAAAATAAAAATGAACATTAAATCAAAGTTACCTTTTTATGATGGCCTTTCTGTGAAAATTTCTTAATCTAGTTACATAAATCCTACTGTAGTAAATCTGATTTGCATTACCTACTTGCCTTATTTAAATTACAAGTTATTTTTCTGAATCTTCGGTAAAAATACTAATGCAAATACATAGTAGCCTACAAAATTATACAGATCAAGTACTAAAAAATAGCTGACACATTCAGGCAAAGGACACTTATTTTCGAACAAATGTCCCGAAAAAACCCAATGCAGTAAAACCAATACAACAGTTTTGATGGTTTATATTATTATGCAGATTTCTGAATACAATCTAGGGTGCCAAATCTGGCTCACCCAACAAAGAAAATCCTCGATTGAAGTACCTCTATCCGGAGACAGAAATTTCGATTGATCCAGTAGCAGAATGAAGAAACCTTAAGGTGACTGCATTGTCCCAAGTGTTGCGCAGTGATGGCTGCAGCAAGCTCTACACTAAGACTGCAAGCTCTGCACTAAGACTGCGTCACCTCCTCTAGTGGTTGTGTCACCCTCCTCGTGAACCTTCCCAGCTCAGAAATCGATCTGCTGAATCGCTACCTGATCTGCCTCATAGAAACCCTAGCGTAGCTACTCAAGCGACTATGTCACCCCCTTTGGCTTTGCATCACCCTTCTGGCTTTGCGTGAGCCCTGCTGGCTCTATGTCACCCCCTCTGGCTCTGCATCACCCTTCTGGCTTTGCGTGAGCCCTGCTGGCTCTGTGTCACACTCTCTAGGGTTGTGTTGTCTCTCCTGGTGCTGATCTTCCTCTCTGCCTTTGTATTCTTAGCCTTGGACTGAAGTCTCGCTGCCGAACTGTCCCTCACTGCACTAAATTACTCAGATCTAATCTTCTTCTGAGCAGTGCTCCATCAGAAGAATTCGATCTCTAGATTCAATCTCTATGTGTATTCTCCAACTGACCCTCAAGCCTTCCTTTATACTTTCCTGTTGAGAAATCAACGGTCGTGATCTAATCCTTCATAAACGGCTAAGATTTAATTGGACTTGATCCTCGTCACTTAGAAGCTTCTCACCCACATGTTTAAATTAATTCACTTTAATTATTTAAATTCCCTAAGTTTTAACTTAGGATCCATTTAAAATAATTAATTATTTGAATAACTTAAGCTCTGCATGGAATTTCTCCAAACGATTTCTGGGTCTTGGAGATCTCATGTGTTCTAGCCCCTCCACAAAGTTTCGAAACTAAGAGCACATCCGATGCTACCCAAAAATCAACACTCCATCTTAGGGAGGAATGTTCTCTAGCAATACTTCTCACCAGAAGTATCACCCCGATCCACAACATCGGTCCTCTGCGCTGTTGATGCTCAGCCTGCTACCCTTCATCCACTGCACTAATGCCTTTTGTACTGCTGCCCATGACAGTGCCACTTGTCACTGTTGAGATTTTGTGTATTTGGGGTAGCATCAGTTGTGCTCTAGGTCCCAAATTTTGAGGAAGGACTAGAGTTCACTAATCTACAAGACCCAGAAATGGATTTGGGAAATTTCATCTGGTTTAGGAGATATTAAATTAATTAATTATTTTAATGTATTTCCTAGGTTAAAACTTAAGAAAATAAAATAATCAAAGTGAATTTAATTAAACATGTGATGAAATTGTCTTAAGTCGCACAAATCAAGCTTTCTTTTAATCTTAGCCATTGATTCAAGATCTGATCATGGTTGTTGATTTTTCAACGAGAAAAGTATAAAGGAAAGGCTTGGGGTCATTTGTAAACACACAAAGGCAAAGCACTGAAGCTAAGTTGAGATTCTAGGGCAAGGTTTGCTAAGAATACTCAGAAGTGTTTCAGTTGCAGAGAGGGGAATTTAGACCAAGGGGATGATCTGATCCTAGGGTCTAGAATACACAAGAGGCACAGAAGAGATCATCTTAAGGACAGCGCAAAGGAAGGCAGCAGCAGCAAGGACAGCGTAATTTTCAGGAAACCCTTTAGGGGTTATGCAGAGACCCTTAGGGGCAGCGTAGTGACTACGTCAACCATTCTGGGGTAACGCAGTCCCTTCCAGAGCAGTGCTGAGGGTTTGCTGGCCATCCAAGGCTGACGCAGAGGCTTTCAGGGGCTTCAGAGGCTGACGCCGGAGCCTTTCAGGGGCAGCATGGGGTTTCTAGACCTAGATTTGACTGAGTCCTGTAAATCCCGTTTGAGGGTGTGGATCAGTCATTATTTTGGCCCTAGATCAACAAGTGAGCTGTAGATCTAGAGTTTTCTCTGTCGGGTTTTCCAGATCTAGAACCCAGAGTTGTGTATTTAGAAATATTCTTAATAATAGAACCCTCCAGCAGCCAAAGACCGGTTTTCCCACCTTGGGTTTTTCCGTGGACTATTTGTCCAGAAATAACTCTGTCACTGGTAGAGATTTGTTATGTGTTTTGCTTCGATTTTAACTTGAATTTATTCAGTTAATAACTTGCATAAGTAGGAGCATAACCATGTTAATAGTAATAATTTCTGCATAAAGTATAAGATTCAGAAATTTCTACAGTCATTGCCTCATCTGTATTGCAGCTCCCTCTCAAATGTTGCATCATGTTGCCCATAACACTGCCACTATACTGTTGCACTGCAACTCAGTTGCTGAGAGTTAAGCAACTGAAAATACATCCCAAAAACCAGACATACAAGTCAGTTTGGATGCATCTTGATGGTGAAGCTCCCTCTGCTGCTAATCTGCATTGATCCTTTGATGCTCTGCGTTGTTGCTGCTCTGCACTGCGCTGCACCTTCATGCATTGCACTGTTGCTGCTACATTGTTGCTGCCTCTGCTCTGCGCTGCTTGAGTCTTCAGCGTCCTAGCTCTGCCAATGTTGCTCCATCATCTCTCGCACCGACACCCATCATTCTGCTACTGTCATTAAGGGCTCCCATAGCCGTATGTGATCCAAGAGTTTGGGCACCTCAAGGATCATGCCCTCACTGCAGTTCAAGAACTACAGATCAATGTCACCCCACCTCTTCCCTTGAGGCACATGAGCACTCATGGCGACGTCATCATCATCCCTATCATCGTCCTTTGCTACAGCAGCCTTCAAATCAGAATCTTCTTTGCCCTTCTTCTTCTGAGGGCACTGGGTGAGTCCCAATTCTCCACACCTAAAGCATCTGACCTTCGAGAGGTCCTTATTCCTTTTCTGTTGCCCATGTTGTCCATTAGATGTGAGAGTCGCATCTTCTTCTTCCTCCTTTATCTTGATCCTCGTACTGCTGCTTCCCGCCTTGCTCAATCGTCTGATCTATTCTCGTGGAAGAGTTTCCCACATCTCCTCCCAATTTGGAAGAGCATCCCTACCCAAAATACCTTGGACAAAGTTTTCCCAGTCTTTCGTGACTGCATTCAAGGCAGTCTTGACCATAAGTCCATCATCTGGTGCAAACCCTAAGGAAGCCAATTGATCTCGGATCGCTTGCAATCTAATAAGGAATGGGTTGATTTCTTCTCCCCTCTGCATCTGAAACAGTCTCAGTTGATTCTCAAGCAACATCCTCTACTGCACGGAGGTTCCCTGGTACATAGTGGTCAAGGAAGTCCACATTTCCCTTGTCGTGTTCTTCTCAACAATATGTGGGATCACATGATCCTTGACTCCGTCCATGATCATGCGTTTTTCCTTCGCTTAAGCCTCTTCATACTTCTTGAGAGCATCATCATCAACAGGGACAGCAACTGCATTCATGACATGATCCTTGATGCAATGATCATGCAGAACTGACAGGATCCTGGCATTCCAGATGACAAAGTTAGATCCTCCATCCAACCTGTCCTGATCCCTTAGTCCATGTGCGGCCATCTCTACTCAACAAGAAAATGTCGAACTAGTTCTCTTCTCCCTCTTTTGCCGTTGCCCCAGCAAAACTCGAATCTAGGTTTCTTTGCCGCTAGAAACCCTCTAAGGAACAAGCTCCCTCTAAAAATTGATTTCCTTTCCGGAAATCCTTCTGCCAACTTATGACGAAACACTCCTCTCAGATCACTCTTTCCTATTGATCAGCACTGGATCTAGACTTCTTGGCAAGAAGTTTTCTGAGGAACTACTTCCCTCTACTTTGCCACTGCCCGACTAGACACTATTCTGCACCAACAAAAACGATGCCCCACCAGCAACTCCTAAAGAAAAGCCGAACTGCTCTTCCAACCACAACAACGAGAAGATGGAGACTCAAAACCTCTGCATTGGCCCAACAAACACTGTGTTGCCTCTGCTATAGCTACATCATCACCTTATTTGGCTAATGCAAGCTCTCTGTGAGCCCCTCTGGTGACTGGGTCACCCTTCCTTGCCTCTTTCTGGTTCTGCATCATCTCTCGGGACAGCTGCCTTCCTGCAGCAAGTTTTCCTTCATCTTATCGTTGATGGCTTCAGCTCTACTTGATCTGCAACAGCTCTGATACCATGTGAAAATTTATGAATCTAGTTACAGAAATCCTATTGCAGTAGATCTAGTTTGCATTACCTACTTGCCTTATTTAAATTACAAGTTATTTTTTTGAATCTTCAGTAAAAATACTAATGCAAATACACAACATCCTACACAATTATACAGATCAAGTATTGAAAAATAAGTGACACATTCAGACAAAGGACACACTTACTTTTGGAAAAATTTCCCTGGAAAAACCGAATGCGGGAAAACCGATGCAACAATTCTGAGGGTTTATATTATTATGCAGATTTCTAAATACAATCTAGGGTGTCGAATCCAGCTCACCCAACAGAGAAAATCCTAGGCAGAAGTACCTCTATCTGGAGACGAATATTTCAGTTGATCCAGCAGCAGAATGAAGAAACCCTAAGGTGACTGTGTTGTCCCCAGTGTTGCGTAGCGATGGTTGCAGCATTCTCTGCACTGAGACTGCGTCACCTCCTCTAGTGGTTGCGTCACCCTCCTTGAGAGCCTTCCTGACTCAGAAATCGATCTACTGAATGGCTGCCCGATCTGCCTCATAGAAACCCCAACGCAGCTACTCAAGTGACTGCATCACCCCCTCTGGCTCTACATCACCCTTATGGCTCGACGTGAGCCCTGCTGGCTCTACGTCACCCTCTCTAGGGTTGCGTTGTCTCTCCTAGTGTTGATTTGCCCCTCTACACTTGTATTCTCGACCTTGGACTGAAGTCTTTTTGCCAAACTGCCCCCACTGCATTGAATTACTCAGATATGATCTTCGCCCGAGCACTGCTCCATCAGAAGAATTCGAACTCTAAATTCAATCTCTCTGTATTCTCCAGCTTACCCTTAAGCCTTCCTTTATACTTTTCCTGTTGAGAAATAAACGATCGTGATCTAATCCTTAATCACCGGTTAAGATTAAATTAGAGTTGATCCTCGTCACTGAGAAGCTTCTCACCCACATGTTTAAATTAATTCAGTTTAATTATTTAAATTCCCTAAGTTTTAACTTAGGCTCCATTTAAAATAATTAATTATTTGAATAACTTAAGCTCCGGGTGGAATTTCTCCAAACGATTTTTGGGTCTTGGAGATCTCATATGTTCTAGCCCCTCCAGAAAGTTTCGGAGCTAGAGCACATCCGATGCTACCCAAAAATCAACACTTTCGTCATGACATCAACTTCCTGTAACATCAACATCCTTTTGTATATGTATGAATTTAGGGTCTTCATACCTTCTTCAAGGGAATGTCATAGATAACCTTTCTAATTAATATTAGAGGTTGATTCCTTATCTTATAGATACATTTTCCCACGAACTCTTCGTTCATTTTCTTCACATATTGCTCATGGTCCTTTAGACATAGGAGCCATGATTGTCAACCACCTCATATTCTTCATGAGGTCATATTAAATTGATTCCATCTTGTCAATATGTATAAGAGTTCAAGGCATATTGTCTACATGTCTTCATGCACCTTTTTAATGGAAGGGATTATTCTTCTTCAATCATGCTCATGAGATAGAACATTCAACCATCCTTTCTGCAAGTATATGATGACATGACTTTATATGCATACCTCTTCCTCCTTTTGGTCATCTAGACTTCCTTCTAGCAACTTCCTTTCCTTGCTTGAAGATGAAAGTACTTCAGCCAACTTGACATGTTGCACATCTTAGTCATCATACCTTACTAGTGGATCCCACACAAGGTGGAATGTGGAGTCTGGACTATCTGCGAGGCACTTGCTTATTCTTAGCAGAGATGAACCTTTTCATAAAGATTCTAGTGGAGGATCTTGATGATCCTCATTCTGCAAATGCTCCTTTCTAATAATGATGATATATGATGATCTCTTTATCTTCTATCTTGCTAGATGACTTTGTCCAACCATATATATTGTTACTTAGATTATTCTTATATGCTACCAATGAAGATGTCATGAGGTAATTCCTTTCAATCATGATGATTGCTTCAACCATATAGACTTCTACTTTGGCTATATCATGCTTCTATGATAATGTCATCTCTATTTCTGCTACAATGCATCCTATCATACTTGTAATGATTCCTTTTATGCACTTGAACAATAGGCGAGGTGAGTGAGAGACCTTCTAATAGTGGAGCTCTATCACTTCTTTCTTTGAATTCTTATTTTCAGGTTTTTATGCTTCTTCGATGATATGGGCTTCATTTCTTTCCTTTCTCTTCTTGTTGTCCTATGAGTTTAGGACAATTTTTTTTTAAATCCCCATATTCATTACATTCATAGCATTGAATCTTTGACATGTCGATCTTCTTCTTTATCTGAGGATCAAACTTTCCAAACTTCCCTTTCCTCCTAGCCATGGCAACATATGCTTGAACTTGTTCATTTGATCCAACATTGCTTTTTTGCTTTAACCTAGTTTCTTCAATTTTGCATAATGACCAAAGTTCACTAAATGGAGTGGCTTCCTTCTTTCCAAAGACACTTGATACAAAGTTGCCCCATTCATCATGTAGTGCATTGAGCACAATGGTGGTCATTTCTTTATCAGACATTATTTCCCCTAGCTCTTGTAGTTGATCTCTTATTTGACATACCCTAATAAGGTATGAGGCTACCCCTTCTTCCTTAGACACCTTCATCTTCTATAGTTCGGTTCTCAATAATATGACTTCTCCTACAGTGCTTACAAAAAATGATTCTACCAATTTTTCATAGGTTTCCTTTGAGGTCTCCATCTTTGCTACATAAGGGATGAGTGAATCCTTGATTGGTTCTATGAGGATTCTTTGAGCCCTTACTTCCCCTTTCATGTACTTTGATAGTGCTTGAGCTTGATCTTGAGAAGGTTTGGAGATTGAACCTTTGACATATTCAATGACTTCATTTTGTATGAGGATCAAATCTATCCTCTTTTTCCATGCAAGGTAGTTTGATGAGCGAACCAATTTGTTGCTCTCCTTGCAAAATGAATTCATTTTAATAGTAGATTCATACATAAATATAAAATACTTACTCGTCAAGTGAAGATGCTACTTGATAATGATATCTTTGAATTTATGCCTTCTTGATGATGTTCACTACTGAAGATGCCTTGTTGATAATCTCTTCCTTCTTCAATGATGACAATTCTTCTTCTTCAAGGGAGATTCCCTTCTTCAAAGATGCTAAAGATGAGATTCTTTCTCTAATGAGGGAGATGGCCTTAATTTCTTTGATGATAATTGCAATGCTTCTTCTAGCTTCATTTAGATGATGATTGTAGAGTGTGTGAACTTCCCAAGAATGCTTCAAGTGTAGAGTCCTTCTTTGAGTGGAGATAGGGTTGTTTGAGATCTTCTCCTTCTTTCAAGAGAGTGATGATGTGAAACTTGTGATGGGTACTCCTTCTTGATGCTTCTTAGCTCCTTCCTTCAAGATGATGTGAGGATTAGTCCTTCTTGATGATTTCCCTGTGCTTGGCCTTTATGTATCCTTCTTCAGTTGGATGATCTTCAAGTTTCCTCTTCTTGTCTTCTCACCTTAGCTCTGAAAACCATGTTCAGAAATCTAGGGGCAACTTAATTACGTGATTTCTCTTACTTTTATAACTGCCTGTGATGTATTTTTACTCAACATGATTAGCTTCTTTTTTCACTTGATTATCATTAGTGTTCTTATCATCACTCTCTTGAAAGATTAGCTCTTGTGATGATTAGCTTCTTCTTTCACATGATTAGCTTCTTCTTTTAAAGCACTGGACTGTATAATTCTGTGTAGGCTCTGCGTGGGTTCACTACGCTACAGCACTATGCTGCCTCCTGTGACCCACTGTGTCCCTCTGTCCCTGACCTCAGTCACTGCTGACTCCCTCCTCCTTCTGCTTCTGCAACACTCCACTCTGCAACTCTCTCATTGAGATCGAATTCTATTACTTATGAATTTATCTCCTTCAGGTACTAAGTGTATGCCCAGCCTGTTTTCCAAATGACCCTCAAGCCCTCTTTTATAATCTTCTCGTTGAAGAATCAACGACCCAGATTAGAAGTCTAATCAATGGCTAAGATTAAAACTTGACTTGATCTTTGTTTTCTAGAAGATTCACACTCTGACTTATTAATACCCTTTAACTATTTCATTTCCCTAAGTTTAGAGTTAGGGTCTCCATTAAAATAATTAATTATTTTAATAAGTCATGAACCGAGTGGAATTTACACAAACGATTTTTGGGTTCTTTGGAATAATGATGTCCAAGCCTCCTTACAAAGTTTGAGACTTGGAACACTTTCTGATGCTACAAAAATCAACAATCCCTCTTAGTGAGGAATGTGTTCCAACAATATGCATGTTTCATGTTGCTTTGCTTTTGAAGCACCCTATGTGCTACTAATATCTGGACATTGCCCCTCACCTCCTGCGATGTTGCCTTCTGTAATGCTGCCCGTGACACTGCCACTGTCACTGTTACATTTGTACTACAGCTCCCTCTGAATCCTGATCCTATCCACTCCTACTACTGGAATGCATTCTTGATCATCCTCATCTTCTCTCTAAAGTAGACAAACTTAGTCTTCCCCAAAGCTTTTGTGAGAATGTCTGCCACCTATTCTCCTGTTGGAGTGTACTGCAACTGAACAACTCCCCGTTGTACACAGTCCTTGATGAAGTGACACATGATGTCAATGTGCTTCGACCGATCATGAAACACAGGATTTTAAGATAGCTTGATGCAACTCTAATTATCGCATAAGATACTGGTCGCTTCCATTTTCTCCTTTAGTAGGTTCACAAGCAGTTTTCGAAGCCATATGGCCTCACACGAAACTGTGCTAGCTGCCATATATTCAACCTCTACTGAGATCAGTGCCACGGATTTCTGTTTCCTGCTGCACCAGGAAGTCAACCCTGATTCTAGACTGAAACAATACCCACTAGTCCTCTTCCCATCTACTGGACTCCCAACACAATCTGCGTTGGTGAACCCACTCAATCTGATATCACTGCTACAGATGTACTTCAAACCAAGCTCGATTGTTCCTTGAAGATACCTGAGAACATGCTTCACTGCTGCCCAATGAGCCCTCTTAGGTTCTACCATGAACTGACTGAGGGTCTTTACAACATAACAGATGTCTGGCCTTGTGTTTACCAAATACATCAACGATCCTATGAGCTACCTATACAATGTAGGATCAGCCTCATCATCTTCGGACATGTCGATTTTCTTCCACTTGGTGATCATTGGAGTCGTCATGGGTCTCAAATCATCCATCTGAAATATTTTCAGTAGTATATCTTCCTTGATTAAGAAATATCTCCCCCTTCTGTTGCCAAACTTCCAACCCCAGAAAATAGTGCATCGGCCCTAGATCCTTCATGTGAAATTCCGCAGCCAAATTCTTCTTGCAGTCTGTGATGAGCCTCGATGATCCTGTTGTGAAAAATCCTAGATCCAGATTCCTACTGCAACAAATTTGAATTACTTCTTCTATTATGTTTCATAATTATTCATTATAGTGAAACATCAAAGTAATTTCTGAAGTAGTCTACACAAATAATGTTGCGGAATAAATCTAAGTGTTGAAACAGTCTCAACAAAATACAATGAAAAACATCCACATTTGACACAGTTATTTTTGGACTTAAGTCCCTGAAAAAACCCAACTCGGGAAAACCGGTGCAGCAGATCTGAGGATTTCTATTATTAAGCAGCAGAATCTTGAGTACAACTAGGGTGCCAACATCCGGAAAACCCTTAAGATAAATCAAGAAAATCTGGTGAAAAATGTGATATATACCTCACTCTGCAAGTCTCCAGCTGATCTGACAGCATTGGTGAAGCCCTCACTGCCTCTGTGTGATTGCCTACGCTAGAACTGTGTAAGCCTGCATGGGCAAACTTGAGGAACTACATCACCTTCCTCTGCAACTGATCTAGCTAATCTAAGACTAGATTTTGGCCCTCCTCGCTCAAAAACCCTAGCCTCTAGCTATCTCCAGACTAACTCCAAGAGACACTGCGCTGCTTTTGCGTGATTTCATGCAAGGACTGCGTCACCTCTTCAGAAAACTGCGCTGTCTCTCTCTGCATCACTGCTGCCTCTCTCTGAAATGCACTCCTTGTCCTCTTGACCAGTCCTGCTTCTGCCCCTCTCTGAATCTGATCACTGAATCAAAATCGCTTAGCAAACCCTGCCCTAGGGATTCCATTCTGATCAAAAGTTGTGTCTCCTCACACATTCAAAAATGTTCAATGGCTCAAGTGTCTCAAAATGTATTTTCCATAGGCCCCTCACCCTCCTTATATTCTTCTGTTGAACCTTCAACGACCAAGATTAAAACATAATCAAGGGCTAGGATTAACTTGGAGGTGATTCATGACTTTATCTAGAAGATTCACACTTAATTTAATTAATACCCTTTAATTAATCAGTTTCCCTAAGTTTAGACTTAGGTAAACATTAAAAAACGATTAATTATTTTAATTAAACCATCCCTAAGTGGAATTTTCCAAAACCATTTCTGGGTTTTATGGAATACATGTGTCCTAGCCTATATACAAAGTTATAAGGCTAGAGCACATCCGATGCTAGCATAAATCAACACTCCCTCTTAGCGAGGAAAGTGCTCTAGAAAAACAACTCAATGTGTTGCTCTAACTTCTGGAACATCTGCTGTTGTGTTGTTGATGCTACTCACCAACACTGCACAAGAAAATGATGAAACTGTATTGTTGCTGACTCTGCATGATGTTGCCAACTGCCACTATACTGGAACTCCCTCTAAATTCTGCAACCATGCTACTGCACTGTGTGAGCACTGTTCTGCACTACGTGAGCACTATACTGCACTACGTTGCAACTCTTGTGCACTGCGCTGCTACTACTCATCTGCTGCTGCTGCTCAACCACTGCTTGTACAAATTTCTGAATCTTATATCTTATGCAGAAAGCTGCTACTGCTCATCTGCTACTGCTGCTCAACTACTACTTGTAGAAATTTCTGAATCTTATATCTCATGCAGAAATTATTACTGTTAATCCGGTTAAGCTCCTCCTACTTAGATAAGTTATCAACTGAATAAATTCAATTTAACATCGAAGCAAAACACATAACAGATCTCTACCAATTCAGATCTAGAATAAGCACATGCACACATAGACAAAGTGACAGTTATTTCTGGACAAATAGTCCCCGGAAAAACCCAATGTGGGAAAACCAGTCTTTGGCTGCTGGAGGGTTCTATTATCAAGGATATTTCTGAATACACAACTTTGGGTTCCAGATCTGGAAAACCCAACAGAGAAAACTCTAGATCTACAGCTCACTCACTAATCTAGGGACAAAATAATGACTGATCCACACCCCCAAACGGGGTTTACAGAACTTAGCCAAATCTAGGCCTAGAAACCCAAGCGCTGCCCCTAAAAGGCTCTGTGTCAGCCTCTGAAGCCCCTGAAAGCCTCTGCGTCAGACTTGAATGGCCTTCAAACCCTCAGCGCTGCTCCGGAAGGGACTGCGTTACCCCAGAATGGGTGACGCAGTCATTATGCTACCCCTAAGGGTCTCTACGTAACCCCTGAAGGCTTTCCTAAAAATTACTCTGTCCTTACTGCTACTGCTGCCTTCCTCTGTGTTATCCTTGAGCTGATCTCTTCTCTTCCTCTTTGTGTATTCTAGACCCTAGGATCAAATCATCCCCTTGGTCTAAATTCCCCTCTCTGCAGCTGAAACACTTCTAAGTATTCTTAGCAAACCCTGCCCTAGAATCTCAGCTTAGCTTCAATGCTCTGTCTCTGTGTCTTTACAAATGACCCCAAGCCTTCCCTTTATACTTTTCTCGTTGACAAATCAACGATCATGATCAGATCTTGAATCAATGGCTAAGATTAAAAGAAAGCTTGATCCGTGTGACTTAAGACAATTTCATCACAAGTTTAATTAAATTCACTTTAATTATTTTATTTTCCTAAGTTTTTACTTAGGTAATACATTAAAATAATTAATTAATTTAATATCTCTTAAACTAGATGAAATTTCCCAAATCCATTTCTAGGTCTTGTAGATTAGGTTAACTCTAGTCCTTCCTCAAAATTTGGGACCTAGAGCACAACTGATGCTACCCCAAATACACAAAATCTCAACAGTGACAATAAAACTTATGAAAATAAAATAATTAAAGTGAATTTAATTAAACATGTGATAAAATTGTCTTGAAATTGTCTTAAGTCACACGGATCAAGCTTTCTTTTAATCTTAGCCATTGATTAAAGATTTAAACTTGGTCGTTGATTTGTCAACGAGAAAAGTATAAAGGAATGGTTTGGGGTCATTTGTAAGATACACAGAGTCAGAGCACTGAAGCTAAGCTGAGATTCTAGGGCGCTGTTGCTCATAATTCTCAGAAGTGTTTCAGTTGCAGAGAGGGGAATTTAGACCAAGGGGATGATCTGATCCCGGGGTCTAGAATACACAAAAAGCAAAGAAGAGATTAGGAAAGGTAGCGCAGAGGAGCAGCAGCAAACGGAAGCAGCAGCAGCAGCAAGGACAGCGTGATTTGCAGGAAGGCCTTTAGGGGTTACGCAGAGACCCTTAGGGGCAGCGTAGTGACTGCGTCACCCAGTCTGGGGTAACGGAGTCCCTTCCAGTGGCAGCGCTGAGCATTTGGTGGCCTTCAAAGGCTGACGCAATGTCTTTCAGGGGTAGATCTGGGGTTTCTAGGCCTAGATCTCGCTAAGTCCTATAAATCCCGTTTGAGGGTGTGGATTAGTCAGTATTGTTGGTCTTAGATCAGCCAGGTGTTGCAGATCTAGAGTTTTCTCTGTAGGGTTTTCCAGATCTGGAACCCAGAGTTGTGTATTCAGAAATATTCATAATAATAGAACCCTCCAGCAGCCAAAGACCAGTTTTCCCACATTGGGTTTTTCCGGGGACAGTTTGTCCAGAAATAACTGTGTCACTTTGTCTATGTGTGCATGCGCTTATTCTAGATCTGAATTGGTAGAGATCTGTTATGTGTTCTGCTTTGATGTTAACATGAATTTATTCAATTGATAACTTGTATAAGTAGCAGAAGCTTAGCCGGATTAACAGAAATAATTTCTGCATAAGAATTAAGATTCAGCAATTTCTATAGGAAAACATTAAAAAACAATTAATTATTTTAATTAAACCATCTCTAAGTGGAATTTTCCACAACCATTTCTGGGTTTTATGGAATATATGTGTCCTAGCCTATATACAAAGTTACAAGGCTAGAGCAAATACGATGCTACCATAAATCAACACCTGTCAATAATAGATCATCTCCATATAGAACCAGTATCAAGGGCTCACTCCCTACCCTCAGATAGTAGAGATTGGGATCTGTGTCACTCTTGACGAATAACATTTTCTACAAGTAGCTGTTAATTCGACCATACCAGGCTCTAGGAGCTTGCTTCAATCCATCAAGGCTTTCTTTAGCCTGCACACATGTGTCTTCTGATCATGCGTCTCGAAGCCTTCTGGATGTTCTATATACACCTCTTCCTCTATCACCCCATTCAGGAATGTTGTCTTGACGTCCATCTGGTGAATCTCCCATCCTATCTGCACAGCAAGGGATATCACAGATCTAATACAGGTATATCTGGCTACTGGGGCGAAGGTTTCTTCATAGTCGATCCTTCCTTCTGAGCATACCCCTTAGCCACAAACCTGGCTTTAAATTTCTCGATGCTACCATCTGCAGCATACTTGATATTGTAGATCCACCTTGATCCTACAACTGATCTCTCCTGAGGTTTGGGCACCACTTCCCATAAATAATTCGTCATGATGGAACTGTACTCTTCCACCATTGCATCTACCCACACCTGGTGCTGAGCTACTTCCCAAAAACTAGAAGGTTCTCCGACTTCAGCAACCAAGGCTTGATACCTCTCAAGCTACTTACAATGTCTCTTCTCATTTCGGGGGACTCCAACAAAGTCTTCTGCGTCTTTCAGAATTTGTCGTAGCTCCCTGCTTGTTCTCCCACTGGTGGTGGGCAGATTTACCGACTCTCCCTCTTGCAAGTCCTCGGGAGACATGTCCCTTGGAACCCCATGCCTTGGAGAGGCAACTGAATTCTCTATCGCTGGTTGTTGAGGATGAACCAGCGGCTCCTCCTCAGACTACGTAGCAGGAGGCAACTTGCGGGATCTTCTGAAGGCCTTCTCCTCCATGAATTTCACATCCCTCCACACTACGAATTTCCTGCTCTCAGGAATGTTGATGCGATATGCTAGTGCATTCTCATTGTATCCTACCAGATACCCTTTTTCCGTAGTCATTTACAACTTCTTCTTCTCACTGGGCACCTGGCAGTAAATTGTACTGTAGAAGATCCCAAAGTGACTCACCTTAGGCTTGTTGCCAATGAAGACACTTTCCTGTGTGATCTTCCCCAATGCTGCATGAGGAGTCTTGTTCTTAACATAGACAGTTGTATTACAAGCTTCAACCCACAGAAATTTGGGCATGTCTTGATCATACAGCGTCACCCTTGTCACTTCGACAATAGTCCTGTTTTTCCTTTCTGCCACACCATTCTGCTCTGAATTGTATGGAGTTGTCCACTCTCTTCTCATACCTTCCCTTGCACAGAACCCAGTGAATTCCCTGTCTATGTATTCACCATCATTGTCTGAACGCAACACCTTGATCTACTTTCCTGTCAGATTTTCTACCAGAGCTTTAAACTCTTTAAACCGACAGAAGACTTCGTCCTTGGTCTTCAAAAATTAGTTCCAGGTTTTCCTGGAATGGTCAACAATAAAGGTGACGAAGTACTTGGCACCACTAAGAGCTCTAGTGGACATTGGTCCACAGATATCCGAGTGTATCAAGTCCAATACACCCTTGGCCCTATTGTTGCTTCTCTGATACGTTGCCTTGGCATTTTTTCCCAATACGCACCCTTTGCAGACATCGTCCCATTTAGTGCTCAGTTCTAGAACTCCTGTGACAGTCTTCCTAAGAAATTTTAACGCCCCATGATGCAAATGTCTCATTCTTCTGTGCCATAGCTCATTCAAGTCCATTTCATCAGTGCTGCCAACTAGTGCTATTCGGAATTCTAGTTGCAACTTGTAAAGTTTGTTGCTTCTTACTCCGGTTTGTGCCTTCTTCTTCCAACTAGGGTGTTTGACGTAGACCTTGTTGCCAATAAAGTAAACGTCATAACCTCAATTTTGTAGTTGAGACACTGAGAGCAAGTTCATCCCCAACTCGGGCACATGTAGTACGTTAGTGGCCCAGATCTTATTTCCAGCCTTGGTCTGAAATACTACAGTACCTCTCCCAATAGGGGTACATTTTGCTTTATTACCCATGGTTATTTTAAAACTTATCTGCTCCTCTCAGAAGTCGAAAAAACATTCCCGTACTCCCGTCATGTGAGCAAAAGCTCCACTGTCAATGTACCAAATATCAGAAGAAGCAGTGCTTGATACACAAGCAAATTCCTCTTCAAGTCTGGATGCCAGAACAAAAACATCATGATCCATCTATTCTATCATGCTTCTTTCCCTCCTTGAAGAACTGCGTGAACCCTTCTGCGCTACTGCTGCAATGTCAGACTTATGTCCACTAGTTGATTCTTCGTTCCTGTTACTCATCTCTGGCTCAGATACCATGTGTAATTTTCAATCTGAAAGTTCTATAGTTGCAGTGATAGACTTATTTCTCCTACTTATTATTTCATTAAGTTATTCACAGAAATCTATCGGTAAATATCGAAATAAATACTACTGCAACATTCACAAATATATATGTAGAGAAGTAAAGAGTAAAGGACATAAGCACTAGAATCAATCACATGTAAACAGTTGTTTTTGGACAATTGTCCGTGGAAAAACCCAATGAGGGAAACCCGGTGCAGCAGATGAGGGTTTTATTAAATTCTTCAGCAAATGATTCTTTACAAGGAATATACTGGCAGATGAAATCTGAAAACACCTGAGACAAAATTCTCGACTCTTCCCTACAAATCCCTAACACATTGATCAGTCGTTGCTTGTCTTTGTATCTGTCTGTGTGTTTTAATGCACAGTCCCTACGCTGGATTGCGTAGGCTCTGTGTGGGTTCACTGCGCTGCAGCCCTGTGCTGCCTCCTATGACCCACTATGTCCCTCTGTCCCTAACCTCAGTCACTAATGACTCCCTCCTCCTCCTGCTTCTGCAACTCTCCGCCCTACAACTCTCCCACTAAGATCAAATTCTATTACTTCAGAATTGATCTCCTTTGGGTACTGAGTGTATGCCCGGCTTGTTTTCCAAGTGACCCTCAAGCCCTCTTTTATAATCTTCTCGTTGAAGAATCAACAACCCGGATTAGAAGTCTAATCAATGGCTAAGATTAAAACTTGACTTTATCTTTGTTTTCTAGAAGATTCACACTCTCACTTATTAATACCCTTTAATTATTTCATTTCCCTAAGTTTAGACTTAGGTTCTCCATTAAAATAATTAATTATTTTAATAAGTCATGAACCGAGTGGAATTTCCACAAACGGTTTCTGGGTTCTTTGGAATACTGATGTCCAAGCTGTTGAAATTTTGTGTATTTGGGGTAGCATCAGTTGTGCTCTAGCTCCCAAATTTTGTGGAGGGGCTAGAGTACACTTGATCTACAAGACCCAGAAATGGATTTGATAAATTCCATGTTGTGGTCAAGTTATTCAAATAATTAATTATCTTTAATGGATTTCCTAAGTATAACTAAGGAAAATAAAATAATTAAAGTGAATTAATTAACACGTGCTAAAATTGTCTTAAGTCACATGGATCAAGCAGTCTTTTAATCTCAGTCGTTGATGGAGGATTTAATCTCGACCGTTGAAGGGTTCAACTAAAAAATGTAAGAGAAAGGCTTGAGGATCAGTTGATGACACACAATTTTGGTAGAACTGAGGAATAGATCTGGAATTCTAGGGCGGGTTTGCTAAGAATTTCTGGAAGAATTTCCTACAGCGAAGGGTAGTATTGGCCAAGGGAATGTTTTGATTCCAAGGCCAAGAGACAACAAGAGGCATGAGGAGCAGCAACAAGGACAATGCAGAGAGGCTTCAGAGCCATGCAGAGCAGCAGGGACAACACAGAGACATCACAGAGGCAGCTAGGGCCACGCTGGGTTGATGCTAGCCTAGCAAAGGCAACGCAGGGGCAGCGTAGACCCTCTAGGGGTGACGCAAGCCCTCCTAGGGCCACACAGAGGCTGATGCAGTCCCTCCAGGGCAACACTGGGGCTTCAGAAGCAGCGCTGAGGATTTCTAGGGTCAGATCCGGGCTTACTCATGTAGATCCCGTTTGAGGGTGTGGATCAGTCAAATATTTGGCACTAGATCTTCAGGTTAGTTGCAGATTTGATATATTTTATTCTCTATTGGGTTTTCCAAAATTGGAACCCAGATTTGTTGTACTCAGAACTACTTAATAATAAACGCTCATATCTGTTGAACCGGTTTTCCCACTTTGGGTTTTTCCGGGGACTTATGTCCAAAAATCCATGTGTCACTTTGTTGCATGAGTGAATTATTCAATAAATGATCTGCATGTTTAGGCTGTAGTTGTGTTTATTTTCGATATTTTCTGAATCTAACTTCTGGAAATAACTTATATTAATTAAATCAAGTAGGAGGAAATAAACCAATACACTGCAGTAGAATTTTCATACAAGCCTCCTTACAAAGTTTAAGACTTGGAACACTTTCCGATGATACAAAAATGAACAAGGCTAACCAGTTTGGTGCCCAGATTTGTTGTACTTAGAATCTACTTAATAATAAAACCCTCCAGCAGCCAGAAGATTGGTTTTCCCGCATTGGTTTTTTCCGGGGACAGTTGTCCAGAAAATCCTTGTGTGTCACTTTGTCATTGTGCATGTATTCAGTTTAGATCTGTATGTATATGCTATTAATGTGTTTACTTCGATGTTAATGCTGAATATTTCACATTAATAACTTAATGTGAGTAGGAGAAGTAAATCTGAAAATTAACAATAGGGATTATGTTTGAGACATTCAGAAATTTTCACATGGTATCAAAGCGATTGTGGATCTAGCCTATATCTCCAAAAAGACGACTGAAGAATCTATGTTGCAAAAAGTAGAAGAGAAAGCAGCAACATCAATAGAAACCCAGACCAGAAAGGGCAGCGCAGCAGCAGAAGGAAGCAGAGCCAAGCAGAGGCCAGGGTGACGCAGTCTCCACGCAGATCCATGCAGGCCCACGCACTTACTGCGCAGAGGCATCGCAGAAGCTGTGCTGAGGCTGTCTGCTCACGTAGAGGCCAGCGAGGGTGACACAGTCCAGAAGTTGATTGTTGTTCAAAGTGCCAAAAGCTGAGCTGCAGACCTTCGACAATCGCTGGTGGGGTTAAAATTTTGTCGGTGCAGAATTTAGCCTAAGCTAAGTTGGCAAGGAGCGAGACGAGAACAGCTTCTCAGAAGATTCACTGCCAAAGAAGTTTGAAGATCGATGAGAGGATCGAAGGAGAGTTGATTCGTTTTTTTGTTTGGCAAACTTCCAAGAGAAGGAGTCAGTCGTCAGAGGGAGCAGAGGGTTCTTGTCTAGCCAAGGACCCTAGATCTGAGTCTCTAGCATAGAGAGATGGATTCGTTCCGACACACTTTCTAAGCAGATGGCACCCCATGGACTATGTGATCAGGATAGGTTGGAGGGCTTGTCCAACTTTGCAATCTGGAAGGCCAGAATCATGGTAGTCATGGAGGCGTACAGCTTGAGGGAGCATGCAGAGAAAGTCCTATTCACACCAACCGATGCTCTTCTCCTAGCGAAGCATAATGAAGCAGCGGCACATGCCAAGCACTTCATAATGGATGGGGTCAAAGATCATGTGGTTCCACACATAGCCGAGAAGGCAACGACTCATGAGATGTGGGTAGCTCTAACCACACTATATGAAGGAAGATCCGTCCAAAGGAAGATGCTTCTAGAGAACTAGCTGAGGTTTTTCATGATGGCAAAGGGAAAGGAGATCGATCCTTTTCTGTCCAGACTACAATCGACCTGGGATCAGCCAAGGTAGATAAGGATGTCATGGTGAGGACTGCTCTCAATGCGGTCACAGAGGACTGGGAAACTTTTGTCCAAAGTCTCTTGGGCAGAGCGAACCTTCCCAGCTTGGACAACATGTGGGCTATCCTCCAACAAGAGGAAATCCGTTGGATGACAAAAAGACAGTACAACACTGGTTCGAGCAAAGTGAATAAGGAAGAAGAGGAAGATGCAGCTTTGGCATCAAAGAGGCAGCAAGGGAGAAAGAAGCGGGATCTGTCAAAGATCAAGTGTTTCCAGTGCGGTGAACTAGGACATTTCACTAGCAATTGTCCTTAGAAGAAAAACGACAAGGAAGCTTCTAGCTCCAAGGTTGTTGTGGCGGATGATGGCTCCTAAGATGACGTAGCAATGAACGCTCATCAACTGCGAAAGTGGGGCGATATGGATCTGTAGAGCAGCTATAGAGTGGAGGTTGCTCATGGAGCGCAAAGGGGTTGATGTGACTTCAGTAGCGCAGTGCAGAGCTGCAACAGCGCAGAGGCTTCAGGAGGACAGCGCAATGCAACAGCAGCATAGGGGACTTCAGCGCAAAGGAGGTCTTCTTATGCAGTGCAGAGACGCAGCAGCCTCTAGATGACAGCACAAAGCAGTAGCCTATGGAGCTTCAATGATGAGATGCAGCCCAACTGACTTGTCTATCAAAGATTGGGCAAGAGTACTTCAGTTGCTTACTCTCAGCAACTGAGTTGCAGTGCAACAGTTGGCAGCACGATGCAGCAATTTGAGAGGGAATTGCAGTACAGATGTGGGAGTGGTGGTGGCAGTGTCATGGGCAGCAGTACGGGAGAGTAGCAGTAGCGCAGTGATGAAGAGCAATGGGCCAAGCATCAGTGCAGAGACCCACACCAAAGATCAGTGCAGAACTTCAGGGTGAAGTATTGTTACTAGAGCACATTCCTCGCTAAGAGGGAGTGTTGAGATTTTGAGATGTTGGGGTAGCATCGGATGTGCTCTAGCTCCCAAACTTTGTGAAGGGACTAGAGTACATGAGATCTCCAAGACCCAGAAGGCGATTTAAGAAATTCCGTCATGTTTAAGAGATATTTAATTAATTAATCTTTTTAATTAAGGACCCTTGGTCTAACTTAAGAAAATTAAAAGATTAAAGTTAATTAAATTAAACATGTGATAAAAATGACTTACACGGATCAAGCATCTTCTAATCTTAGTCATCGATTCAAGATTAGATCATGGTCGTTGATGTTCCAATGAGAAAAGTATAAGAAGAGGGCTTGGGGTCAGTTGGAGAACACACACACAGTGGCAAAGCACTAAGACTAAGCTGGAATTCTAGGACGTGGTTTGCTAAGAATTTCCATAAGTGTTTCAGCTGCAGCGAAGGGTAGTATTGGTGAAAGGGATGGTTTGATCCCAGGCGAAGAGTGCAAAAAGAGGCTGAGAAGCAGTAGACTGGGTCGTGCAGAGGGAGAAGCAGCTACGCAGAGCAACCACAGCCTAGCAGAGGCAACGCAGAGGTTTCAGGGGCTGACGCAAGCCCAGAAAGGGTAGCGCAGGGGCAGCCGAAGGCTAGCAGGCAGGCCCAACCAGGGCAGCGTAACCCAATCTAGGGTGATGCAAGCCTTTCCTGAGCAGCACAGGGGCTGACACAGGCTAACAGAGCTAACGCAGAGGGCTTCAGAGAAGCGTTGGGGTTTCTGAAGACTAAAAAGGGCTGAGTTCTGTAAATCCCATTTGAGGGTGTGAATCAGTCAGTTTTTTTGTCTCCAGAACAGAGGCATAGCTATAGTTTATTTCTCTGTCGGGTTAACCAGTTTGGTGCCCAGATTTGTTGATCTTAGAATCTACTTAATAATAAAACCCTCCAGCAGCCAGAAGACCGGTTTTCCCACATTGGGTTTTTCCGGGGACAGTTGTCCAGAAAATCCTTGTGTCTCACTTTGTCATTGTGCATGTATTCTGTAATGAATAAATAATGTAGATAAATGATAATTAGTTAATTAGTAATTAGGCTGAAAGGTCACGTCTGATAAGACATGACCTTTCGTGAAGAGGCACCTGCGTGGGTATATAAGCAGGCCTCATTTGTAACATTTAATCAATTCATATTCATCATCTTTCTAATATAATATTTGTATCCTCATGGATATTTGGATATTTCAAGTCTTCTGGAATATTTAGTTTGAGAAGGAACTTTGTTCGCTTCATTTGGTATCAGAGGTGTTCGATCGTCTGGCTACTCACTGCTGCATAGGACCACGCTCACTGATCCTGGTCCTTGACCGAAAATTCGTCAACCTTGTTGCCGTTGAAGCATTTTGCTACACATTTGGAGTTTCTCCATTTTTTCCAGTAGGCCTTTGGCCATAAGAGAAGAAATATTAAAAAGGAAGAAGAGAAAAGTCAAAATATATTTTAAAAAAAAAGAAATAAGTTAAAAAAAAAAGGGGACGTTAAAAAAAAAATAAAAAAAATAAAAAAAATTCGAAGAGTCAAAACAAAAAAATAAAAAATAAAAATAAATAAAAACAAAAAAAGAGAGATATACGTACATGTGAAGTAAAAGTAAAATTAAAAAGGAAGAGTAATTGCTCGTGGTTTACAAGCTCATGGTTTTTGGGCCCATGGTATTAAAAACCCATTTCCCCTTTTCAAAACAACGTGCCTTTTCAAAACAAAGTGACTTTTCAAAAGGCACGTGACTTTTCAAGGTTAACAATCTTTTTCCCCATAATTATATATATATATATATATAATTCAAATAATAAAATAATAATAATTATTATTATTATTATTATTTAAAAAAATATATATATAATAGAAATTATTATTATTAGTTTAATTAATTAATTAATATTTAATTAATTAATTAAAAAAAAAAGTAGAAGAAAAAAAAGAGTATTTTGAAGTTATTAAAGATTTATAATCAAGGAAGTTTATAAGTTAAAAAGAGTGAATTTGAAGAATATTTATCTCAACAAGCAAAATGACATCTAATACAAAAATGAAGACAGGACGATTTTTAGAATTAGAAACGCTACCTATCGACCCTAAAGCGCTACTTAAAATTAAAGGAAGTATCGCAGGAAAAGATGTCACTATTGCTATATCACCCGCTGAAGAGAAAAATTATATAAACCCTAAAATTGCCAACCAATTGGTGATTCCTGAGTCAAATATAATCGAAAAATTAGACGTTTTTGACAAGAAAAAATACGACATAAAAAATCTACAACTAAACATTGGGGATTATACTTTTATCTCTCAATTTACCATGAAAACCTTACTTTTGGATAATAGTGATATTGTGTTGGGTTCACCATGGATGGAAACCTTAGGTTCAATTATCCTAAATACGAAAAAGAAATTTTTGACATTCACCTACAAAAAGAAGAAGATAACGCTACAAGACGTTAACTTGAAGCCAAATTCCGTGACGCCTAAAGACGTACAAGAAATTTCGCAGGTAATTTCTCAAGAAGGTAAAAAGGTGATACAAAATATGCAAAAGGAAATCGACAAAATCACAACTAATAAGAATGAAGAAGTTGCTCGCCTCAAGGACCACAAAGACAAATTACTAACGCAAATTAAGAAGTTGAAGAGAGACAAGAAGTCCTTAGAAAACAAGGTGCAACAACTTGTCGAAAATAAAGCGTCGAATTTAGAAATCCGAGTTGAAGAGAAGGAAACTGGTACTAATGCAGTAAATGTCATAACTCAAGAAGAAGACAAGCAAGTTGCAAAAGATGCAAACTTAGAAGTTGTAGTTCCGGCGATGAACATTTCAAGCGAAAGTTATGTAACCAGCTCAATAACATCATCGCCAAAAGAAAATCAAAACATCACAACACAACTAAGAGTGGAAAGTCAAACCAAAAAAGTTCCCTATCGACATCCAAATCACGGGAGCAGACAACTCGATCAAGCTATGTCTTCAGAACAGGAACAAGTTGATATTCCGAAGAATACTAATATCAGTGCAATCCGCGCAACTGATAATTCAACACAAGTTTCAAGTCGCCGCGAGATTCCACAGAAAATTGATTTGGGGTGGTCTGATCCATTCTCAGTGCGACAATTTTGTTTGTCACTTAGAGGATCATATCAACTTGTGTCGACAAGGATCACTGCCCTGAGGCGAGAAGATGTTCGTAACAGGAAAAGAAGTCGAGGCCTTTTCATCGACAAGCTTTGAGGACAAAGCTTTTTGAGGGGAAGGCAATGTAATGAATAAATAATGTAGATAAATGATAATTAGTTGAATAAATAATATAGATAAATGATAATTAGTTAATTAGTAATTAGGCTGAAAGGTCACGTCTGATAAGACATGACCTTTCGTGAAGAGGCACCTGCGTGGGTATATAAGCAGGCCTCATTTGTAACATTTAATCAATTCATATTCATCATCTTTCTAATATAATATTTGTATCCTCATGGATATTTGGATATTTCAAGTCTTCTGGAATATTTAGTTTGAGAAGGAACTTTGTTCGCTTCATATTCAGTTTAGATCTGTATGTGTAGGCTGTAAATGTGTTACTACGATGTTAATGCTAAATATTTCACATTAATAGCTTAATGTAAGTAGGAGAAGTAAATCTGAAAATTAGCAGTAGGGTTTCTTTTTAAGACATTCAGAAATTTCACAATCTACAGCGTCATTTCCAAGTGCACAGATTTAGCTAGCAGCATAGAAGACCAAGCCCAAAAGGGCCAATTTCCGAGGTGATCCATTCCACAATTCCTTCGCGGGTTATTGTGGGTTTTTTGCGTAGAGTCTGGGGTTAAAATCCTGGAATTTTTTAGCGTTATTCCAGGCCCTATCAACAGATTCAGTGGAGCAGCAATAGCATTCTAGGCCAGGACTGCGTGGTTCTAGAGCAGCACAACGTACCTTTGAGGGTTGATTTTAGCTTGTGACAGAGGCCACTTCAGCTTGCCTTGAGCAAGCCCAAGTGCCATCATTCCAGCACCCACAATGTACACTTTGTATTAGATTAATAAAATGGTTCAGACCTGAATTTTATGGCTCTAGTTTGTGTTTTCATAGTGTAATTATTTTGTTGTTGTTAATGTCTATTGATGCATTATTATTACTCCTAATTTCCAATTAGGAATATTACACTTTTACTTTTTCTTGATTTTTCCTTATATTACTACTCGTAGCTCTAGGAATGAGAGCTTGCTTTGTATGATGTATAGCAGTTATTACCCCTTTAGGATGGGGAAGTTCATCGCCCATTAAGGGTTGTGACGCACAAGGGTCCCTTGTCTTCTATGAGATTGAGAAACGTTGGCCCAGGAACCAGGTGATGGTCATATGCTAGAGGTAGAGCTCATGCTTGGCTTTTCCCATGCACTAATTTGTAAGTCCTGGCCATCTTTCACATTTTGACTTTTCTTTTGTATTTCTTGTGGCCATCATATGCTTTCCTTTTCTTTTAGCTGCATCAACCTCCCAAGGTGCATTTCTAGGCCCTACCTAGGTATGAATATGTGTGGGTGCCAAATCCCGTTGAACCAATGGTCAATTGACCTGAAAAAGGGAGGTGGAATAGGGGCTTGTAATATAAGTATTGAATAGGGATAGATGGGGCTACGCAATGTCAATCATGGCTTCCCAAGTAGTGCCCCTTCCTAAAGCCATGGGCCATTAGGGGAGGTCCCACTAGACTAGGATTGAAAATTAACCCCCATTTAAGGTGAGCGAACAAGACTATGGCCAAGACCATTCTTTCTTCCAAGTTACCCCATAATCCATGCCAAAATGCCCAAATACAAACTAGCATAAGCACACAATTGCATACTGGATAAAGAACCTTTTGATCAGAATCCCACCTTCCAACATGTGCTCTTAACAAATGGGCAAGGAAACATATGACTGATGCAGGTAGCAGAGATATGAAGGGCACGTCACATCAGCTACAAAGTGGCTCTCAGTAGCTGCTGGCTGCAATCTGGAAGAGGTGAGTGGGAGAAAAGCTTCTAGAGGTCACCCACTTTTGGTGGGTAAGAAGCCCAAGGTCATGAGACAAAGCTATGTAACAACCATGTGAGGCGCTGTAGGCCTCCCAGACAATCTAGTGGAATGGTATAACAATCTATGAAATTGTCTGAGAACCAGCGAAATGGTTTGAACTACCAGTGGATCCAACAGTCACAAACATAACCTGCAAGCAAAAAAGAATCTAAAAAACCGGGAAATAAAAGAAAAAGTAGACTGTAATATGAGCAAAATAACTTACCTACATGCCAATATCCTAAAGATAAGAATTGGTGGAATCAATCCTCCTGCAAATTGCTTGAAACAATTGGAAATTTCAAAGTGAGTCCTAAGCAAGGAGAAAACTCTGAAGCCAAAATTGTGGACCCTAGAAAAGCCATGGTCTTAAGGTTGTGACAGCACCAATTGAAGCGGACACAAACAATACTCTCAACACAGAAGAATACAAAGCCCAAGAGATTGAAGTATGCAAGAAGAAATTAAATGAACTGAAGTTCTAGTAGATAAATAGGTTAATGGGACTGAAAAGCATAACATGCCGAAATGGACAATACATAGAGCGCAAAAGTCATTACACAAGAGTACAAAAAATACCTTGAGCTAGTATGAAGGAGATTTTTGTGTACACATATGTTACACTCTTCATTTTATTATCTATCTAGACAGGTATAGAAGTAGTGGAACTGGAGAGTGATCATCTTTGGTGAAGTCCCCTAGTGTTATATTTAACATATACATATTTAGGTAGGTGATCAAGTGTGACCAAGCCCCATTTGAATTATGTACAATGAGATCAGAAAAAGAAAATAAAAACTGCAACTTACAGTGATAATACATAGTCTAACGAGGTCCACTAAGAACTTAGGGGCCAAGTTTCATCACTACAGCAGATAATATCTTCCCTAACAGCAGCTGTCTAAATTTTGTCTACAAAACTCTGTCCCAGATGCTGGTCCCATGCAGATTATTAATAACAGTATTAATTAAAGAATATGTTTTCCCAAAAAAAGGTTTAGAGACTATAGACAAGCAAATAATAGATACAAAAGATTCCATAAAACGAGAGACAATGTACCCTGAAAAGTGCTGCTCCAGCACCAACAAGAGTATGGTGAGGAACACCAAAGAGCTGATGTTTTCCTTCCACATTTTTAACAGCCAAATAAAGGTGCTCCTGAACATCCTTAATAGCAACAATCGTTCCTGATGCATTATGCAATCATTTGAGAACAATAAACTGATTTGAATACTTAAGGATGAAACTCTAAAGAAAAAATGAAATGAAAATTTATACCATCAGGAATCTTGCATTCCAGTTCATTTTCATCATTTGACATATATTCACAAGTTCCCATTGTCGGCAAATTACTGGCTTTATCTCCAGAGGATACTTCAGAGATTGGCGATGTCAAGGATAGCAACATCTGCACCCACAATTTCATGACTTATTTCAAATTCAAACATGTAGAAAGACAAAATACATGCTTATAAGTCTTTTTTATTGTGTCGTCCCATCTTGGGGATCCCTCAAATGTACATGCACTTAACAGATACTGCAAAATTCAAATTTTAATATGGACAAAAGAATACATAGATTTGAGGAAATAAAGGAAAGGAAACAAAGTTAAGAAGAAATCTTAGGTAGAATCAATCTATCATATATTGGGTCCAGAAAAAGTTATTATTAAGAGTTCAAACTGTAAATCCGCAGAACAAGGTCTTGACAATGACAGGAAAATTATATGTGCATATATAGACACAGTAACCAGTCAAATTCGCCGGTCAGCAACCTTTAGTCAATGACCTGGTAGAAAAAACTGGTTTGGGTCTGGTTGGTACTGGTTATCATTGATCTATCATTCTTAGTCACAGGGGCCTATTGCTCCATTGTTGCCACTTGGTCTAGTAGTTGCTCGTTTGGAACCCCTCCTAGTACTCCTGCTAGATTGAGCGATAACATGCCCATTATCCCCTATACCATACTTATCACTTTCCATTACACATTACAAGTCCCAAATGCCACATCCATTCTTCAGGTTCAACTTGTCATTGGTTCTTCGAGATTTGGCACCTCATGTTCACATTCCTTAAGTAGGGATGAAAAACCACTACCCTGGAGATTGATGCAGCTAAAGAATGGAAAAACATATCATGGCCACAACAAAAAGAAAATGAAGAAAATCAAAATGCAAAAGATGGCTAGGGACATAAGTTAGCGTGTGGGAAATGTTGAAATATGTAACTAGGTTCGGTCTTCATAATGACATGTAATCGTGATTTTGTGTATTTAATGAAAAGAGAAAAATAAATTTATCATTGAGTCTTGAGGCATGGGTTTCATGCTCAAGAGATTATTTTATAGGTCAGCCACCCATTGAGTGCTTCTAGGTTTGTCATAAAGTCATTGAGTCATTGTCATGTATAAAAACCCATTTAGGCATGTTACATATTGTAAAAGAAAAATTATTAAGTCAAAAACACTCCAAGACCTTGTCATGGCACAAAGATCAAGTCAGCCTACATGAAGAGACAAGTCGTCCTAAAGGAGAAATTCGACCCATTGAGAAGCCTATATAAAGAAGACTTCGACCTCATTTGAGAACACACTTGACTCACATAAGTTCGATCACAAGGAAGAAAAGAAGTGTGAAAAAGAAGAGGATGAAGGAACAAGAAGAAGTCGAATTTTGCGATTGTTTTTGGGCTATTTCTCTCCACACATGCGAAGGAATTAGGGTTCATCCTATTGCAGTAAAGCCAAATTGCAAGAGTGAAGTTAGGTCATCAAGAAGAGCTATTTTGGAAGACAAATTCTCTAGGAGAGAGAATCTACCCAAGCGAAGAAGAGAGGAGCATAAATACATCATTATTTCTCTCATGTTCAAGGGTTAGGGTTTCTGCAAAAGAAGTTGTTGGGAAGGTCAAAGTTGCAGAAGAAGTTGTTGGGCATAACGAAGTTGCAGAAGAAGCTGTTGGGCAAGTCGAAGTTGCAGAAGACGCTGTTGGGTGGGTCAAAGTTGCAAAAGAAGCTGCTGGGAAAGTCGAAGCTGCTAAAGAAGCTGTTGGAAGTCAAATTCGCAGAAGTTGCTAGAAGAAAGGTTTGACTTGGTCTTGGAGGGTCTTGGTCAAGGGTCAAGGGTCAAGGGTCAAAGGTCTTGGAATTTTTCAATTGAAGGTTTATAAGAAGAGAAAGAATGTTGGTGGGTTTTCCTCTCAAGCTGGAGAGCTTTTGGCCCTAGCTGATCGCCTACATCTTGTGTCATGTTGGCTCATTGTTCTTGATGATTTGGTAGTTGTTTGATGATAGAGAACACTAATAATAATAAAGGAAAGAAGAAGTTAATCAAGTAAAAATACATCACAAGCAGTTATCAAAGAAGAGAAATCACCTACCTCTTGTTGCCCCTAGATTTCTCAAGACGGTATCACAGCTAAGGTGACAAGTGAAGTAAGGGCAGCTCAACAAGGGACATTCAAGGACATCAAAAGCATCAATCATCAAAAAGATCTTCTCATCTTCACAGCATTTCGAGGACAAGGATCACATCATCATCTTGAAGGAAGTCAAAGACCCTAGTTCATTTAAAGAAGGCATCTACACTTGGAACATTATTGGGATCCTCGCTCAATCATCACCTCAAAGAAGGAGACCTCAAAGACCCTACCTCTACTCAAGGAAAGGATACAAATCGAAGCATCTTAAAGTCTACTCATCCAAGGAAAACAAGATCAAAGACGTTTCCATAATCATCAAGGATTCAAACTAATCTCTTGCAGAAAGACATCTTCATCAAGAAGTACTCTATTACCAATATCATAATCAAAATCAAGAAGGCAGCAGGTTGAAGAGGAGTATCTTCACAAGTGAGTATACTTATGTCTACATCTGAATCTATCAAAATGTCTTTTTGCAAGGAAAGAAACAAGTTAGTTGGGACTTCAAACTTTCATGCATGAAAGAAAAGGACAGACCTGAATCTCATAGAAAATGAAGTTATGGTACATGAAATGCAAATTTTCCTACAGAAATCGGCCCCTTGCAGGTGGTGCGAGTTGTTGCATATTTATTTCTTCGGACTTCTATAAAACGTTGATATTTGATCCTTCCTTCTCTACTAAGTGCCAATGGAGAACATAATAAGAGTGTCATTCAAGGATACCCTCATAAATTGCCTAGGAAGTATGAAGAACAGTTGCCCACGTTCAATGGGACTAATGCAATCATGGCTAAAAATCAAATGCATGAGTATTACTGATGTGTTGAAGGAAGATTTTGCAAGAACATGTGGTTATGATGTTTTTCCCTCTCCTCGGTAGCAAATGCCAAGGATAGGTACCTATATTTTCCCATAAGTACTCATGAAAGTCAAGTACCATGTGGAATCATCTCATAGCCCAACGCTCATCTCTAGAGGGGAAAAGTTGCATCATCAAGGTCAAAACTACTCTATGGACGACATACAACAACCTTTAGAGAGTTGTTGAATGGGATGAAGAGCAACTCTCAATGGGTGTTTGTTGTTGTGATAACACTGTTGATTTCGGTAGCATCAGATGTGCTCTAAGTCTCAAAATTTGCAAGGAGGCTTAGGCACATGTATTTCAAAAGACCCATAAATTGCTTGTGAAAATTCCACTTAGTGTGTGTTTTATTAAAATAATTAATTATTTTTAAAGGGACCCTAAGTCTAAACTTAGGAAAATAAAATAATTAATGGTTATTAATAAAACAGAGTGTGAATCTTCTAGAGAAGACGAAGATCAAGTCAAAAGTTAAACTTAGTTGTTGATTAACGATTTAATCTCGATCATTGAAGTCTCAACGAGAAGATTATAAGAAGGACATGAAGGGTCATTTGGAAAACACGCCGAAGGATCAAGAGATCAAAATTCTTTAGTGAGCAGTGCTCAAAGAGAAGATCAATCGAGAAGATTCTTGCAGAGAGGGGCAAAGATAATATCTGGTTGGAAGATTTCCTGAGCCGGAGAATACACAACAGAGAAGACAGAGACAGGATGCAGAGAGGCAGCATAGAGCCTGCGCAGAGCCAACAGAGGCAGCGTAGTAGCCTAGAGGAAGTCAGTGATTAAGCTGAGGATCAGTCAAATCCAGTACCGGAAAGCTGGGGTGTGAGATCGGAAGGGGTCAGAGGGTTAGATTCAGCCAGCAAAAGAACCAAAACGCAGAAGCCATATAGTCCCCACGCAGAGTGACACAGAGACTGCACAGAGGCAGTGGAGGGCTTGCCAGTCCGGGGTTTTGGCCAGTTGGGCTTCCAGTGTCAGTGTGTGAGGTAATCTCACAAGCTCTTTGTCAATCAAATTCTCTGCGAGGATAGCCAACAAGGCATCCAGTTTGTATTCAGAAAAATTACTGCATAATATATAAACCCTCAGCTGCTGCACTAGTTTTCCCGCATTGGGTTTTTCCGGGGACATTGGTCCAAAAACAATGGTGTCAAATGTTTCTATGATTTACTCTTATTCAGATTTTGTTTCCGCTCTTGTATTTTTTCTGCAATTAATTTGTGAAGGCTGTAGTGTATGAGATTTCATTGCTTACAATAGAAAACCGTAAATAATTTGTTAAAAGGAATTAACAGATAGGATATTTTTCATCAGTGTTGCAATAGGATTCCGGGTAATACGAATTTTCACAAACACCAACTAACAAAACCCTCTCAATATGAAGAGAAATCAGTAATCATTAGCAACAATAACCATAAATGCATCATAGTGAACCATACCTAATGTTAGGGGCACAAGAATGCTTCACATAAATCTCACCTTCTATTAATTTTCCACTATTCAATGCTTAACACAATCACTTATTCCAATTCTTTTTCAATCAGCAATCAATTTATTCAATCTTCCAGTAACAATAAACAATTGTAGATAGAACAATAAACCCAATGAGCAATGGAAGACAGCCAAGAACAAGAGAGACACAATATTTGGTCAACGACCAGGGAAAAACCCACAAGGGAAATCCTTTCAAAATTCTTCTTCTATTAGATTGTCATCAAATGTTTAGCTGAGAGATATAATGTTCCAATTCATCAACAATAAGTCAAACTCAAACATTTGACTATCCCAAAAATCAACCAACCAATATCCAATGAGAGATGAGCCCAAAAGTCAAATTTGATCCAAAGTCAAAGTCTGCAATTTCTGGTCAAAGTCAACAACAATTAAAGATGCACTAACCAGTCAACATTCAGCAATCAAACGACCTCCAAATCAGCTCAATCAACAATCAAAGGATGTGGCCTTCTTTGCTAGTCAAAGTCCAGTCAAAACAATCAACAAAAGCTCAATCAAAGGAGAGAAATCCTATGGTAAAACTTCAGCAAATCTGCGGTCAACTTTAGTCAAGGTCTACGGTTAAAGTGAGTCAACATGCCCATAAAAATATGGTCCTTTTCCAAATGAATTCAGCTTTCCAAAACAGATATTTCGCAAGTAAAAATGATCCAAGTCAACCCAAGTCAAAGGCTGGTCAATGCACTCCTACAGAAAATTCAACTCACCAAAACAGAATCTCCTTCCTCCCTTCACATGTGTGAGCCTGGACCTCCAATTATAGACCTGTATAAAACAATCCAGACAAGAGAGAGATGTGATGTGTGATGATGATGCTCCAACGTGATGTGACATATGCTCTATTTATATGAGACTTGGGGGATCGAATTAGCTCGCCCATGCCAACTTGTACTTTTGTGCACTTGTGGGTTTCACCTTAAAAATGCTATTTTTCCTTGACCAAATTAAATTCTTCCAAGGGCTAAGTAGGGGCTTCTCTAGATGAGGAAGGATCTCCAATGGAGGGAATTTGTCCCCGAGCTGCCAATTAACACTCCCTCTCAGCTAGGGAGAAATTTTCGACTGCATTATTAATCTCATCTCAAAAAAATCCCATCATCATCACTGAATCAAGTCATATCTTGTCTCTACTCATCTTTGCTTATCTACTAAACACTCTTGAATCTAAAGAAGAAGAAGAATCATAAAGGAGCTTCAGCTACCACCCTATATCCAAGGACAATAGGCGAGATCCACTTACCACAAGGATATCAATCACACTCTATCCTATATGTGAAAATTCCAAGATCCCAGATCCAAGAATCCCAACTGCAACAACTAAACTACTTATCCTACTTGTAAATTCAGATTTAACAAGTTATTAACAGATTACTTGTGGATATATTGAAGCAGTTGTTGAAGCAGCCTTCACTCATTAAAATACATTTGTGAAAAGCAAATTGAACAAGAAAGAATAATGCAAACACAGGACACCGTTATTTTTGGACAAACGTCCCCAGAAATACCCAATGTGGGAAAACCAGTGCAGCAGATCTAAGGGTTCATATATTATGCAGTAAATTTTTGAATACAAATCTGGGATGTCTTTCTGGTAATCCTGTGAAAATTTATGAATATTACTTATGCAGAAACCATACTATTAAATCACGATTTACTTCTACTTATACAAGTTATTAATCTGAAATGTTCAGTATTAACATCGAAGTAAACAATTTAACAGCCTACACAATTACAGATCTAAACTGAATACATGCACATAGACAAAGTAACACACAAGATTTTCTAGACAACTATCCTCGGAAAAACCCAATGCGGGAAAACTGGTCTTCTAGCTACTGGAGGGTTTCTATTATTAAGTAGATTCTAAGTAAAGCAAATTTGGGCACCTTATTGGTTAACCCGACAGAGAAATACAAGATCTACAGCAATACCTCTGTTCCGGAGACAGAAAACTAGATTGACTCACACCCTAAAATGGGATTTACAGAACTCAACCATTTTCTGTCTTCAGAAACCCCAGCACTGCTCTGAAGCCCTCTGCGTTAGCTCTGCTAGCATGTGTTTGCCCCTGCGCTGCTCAAGAGCGGCCTGTGTAACCCCAGACCTGGTTACGCTATCCCTGCGCTGCCCTAGTTGGGCTTGCGTAAGCGCTGATGGCCTCCTGCTGCTTCTACGCTGCCCTTTATGGGCTTGCGTAGCACTGAAGCCCTCTGCGTTGCATAGCTGCTGCTCCCTTTGCGCTGCTCTGATTGCTGCTTCTCTGCCTCTTGCTGACACTTGGCTCCGGGATCAGATCATCCCCTTAGCCAATACTACCCCTCACTGCAACTGAAACACTTCTGAAAATTCCTAGCAAACCACGCCCTAGAATTCCAGCTTAGTCTCAGTGCTCTGCCTCCATGTGTGTGTTCTCCAACTAACCCCAAGCCTTTCCTTTATACTTTTCTCGTTGGGAAACCAACGGCCGTGATCTAATCTTGATTCGACGGCTAAGATTAAAGGAAAGCTTGATTCGTGTGACTTAAGTCATTTCCATCACCTGCTTAAATTAATTACCTTTAATCTTTTAATTTTCCCAAGTTAGACTTAGGGTCCTTAATTAAAAATATTAATTAATTAATCTTCTCTTAAACCGGATAGAATTTCTCAAATCCCTTTCTAGGTCTTGGAGATCTCATGTACTCCTCCACAAAGTTTGGGAGCTAGACCACATCCAAAGCTACCCCAACACTCAAAATCTCAAAACTCCCTCTTAGCGAAAAAAGTACTCTAGCACAACACTACTTCACCCCGAAGCTTTGCACTGATCTCTGGTGTGGGTCTTTGCGTTGATGCTTGGCCTGCTGCCCTTCATCACTTCGTTGTTGTTGCTCTCCCATACTGCTGCCCATGACGTTGCCACCGCCACTACCACATCTGTACTGCAGCTCCCTCTCAATCTATTGCATCATGCTACCTATTGAGTTTTCTTGAGTGTTGGGGTAGCATCGGATGTGCTCTAGCTCCCAAAATTTGTGGAGGGACTAGAGTAAATGAGATCTCCAAGAACCAGAAAGGGATTTGGGAAATTCCATCCGGTTTGAGAGATAGTTATTTAATTAATATTTTTAATTAAAGACCCTAAGTCTAACTTAGGAAAATTAAAATATTAAACGTAATTAATTAAAACATGTGATGGAAATGACTCACGTCACACGGATCCAACTTTCTTTTAATCTTAGCCATCGATTCAAGATTAGATCATGGTCATTGGTTTCCCAACGAGAAAATATAAAGGAAAGGCTTGGGGTCAGTTGGAGAACACACACACGGAGGCAGAGCACTAAGATTAAGATGAAATTTTAGGGTAGGGTTTGCTAAGAATTTTCGGAAGTGTTTCAACTGCAGAGAGGGGTAGTATTGGCTAAGGGGATGATCTGATCCCAGTGCCAAGAATCAGCAAGAGGCAGAAAGGCAGCAACCAAGAGCAGTGCAAAGGAGCAGGGGCAGCAGCAGCAATTGCGCAACGCAGAGAGCTTCAACCGCTACGCAAGTGCTACGCAGGCCGAGAAAGGGCAGCGCTGAGCAGCAAGAGGCCCTCCAAGGTTACGCAAAGGCCTTCTAAGGCAGCATAGGGACTACGTCACCCAATCTGGGGTTACGCAACCCTCCCCAAGCCAACACAGAGGCTAGCAGGGCTCACACAGGAGCTTCAAGGGCAACGCTTGGGTTTCTAGAGGTACAAATTGGCTGAGTCTTCTAAATTCCCATTTGAGGGTGTGGATCAATCAAGTTTCATTCTCCAGAACAGCAAGTTAGCTGTAAATCTATTTTTCTCTGTCGGGTTAACCAGTAAGGTGCCCAAATTTGTTGTATTCATAAACTACTTAATAATATAAACCCTCCAGCAGCCGAAGACTGGTTTTCCTGCATTAGGTTTTTCCGGGGAGAGTTGTCCAGAAAATCTTGTGTGTCACTTTGTCTATGTGCATGTATCTTTGCTTAGATCTGAATCGGTGAAAGTTTGTTATGTGTTTACTTCAATATTAATTTGCTTTCAACATTAATAACTTGATTAAGTAGGAGAAGTATAACAAGATTTAATAATAAGGTTTTTGCATAAAGTAATATTCAGAAATTTTCACATCGTATCAGAGCGATTTCAGATCTAGCAGGATCACCATCAGAAGGCTGAAGAATCCTTGTAGCAGAAAGCAGCAACAACCGCAGAAAGCCGGACCAAAAGGGACAGTGCAGCAGCAGAGGGAGCAGAGGCCAAAGTGATGCAGTCCTACGCACACCCACGTACTTACTACACAGAGGCAGCGTAGAGACATCGTTGGGACTGGTTGCTCACGCAAAGGGTGGCTAGGGTGACACAGATCTGAAGTTGTTGTTTCAGAGTGTCGTAAGCAGTGCTGCAGAGCTTCAAAAGTTGATGGTGGGGTTAAATTTCTTAAGATTAAGAATTTAGCCTAAGCACTAGGTGACAAAGAGCGGGAGGAGATTAGCTTCTCAGAGGGTTTCTAACCAAAGTGTTGGAACACCTAATCCTACATGGGTAGGTGTGGAATATGAAAAGTCATAATGGAGTCCAAGTGACCTTGGAATATGAAACCAAGAGTCACACCATTGTACTATAAATGTACATCTTTGTATAATGGAAAATAAAAAAGCCTCACGCTTATCTTTCATTGTGTGTTGTCTCTTGTGTGTGTGCATTCTTCTCCTCATACACCATGTGTGTGATTCAACATGGTGTTTAACATGGTATCAGAGCGGGCGATTTTTGGCCCTGCTTCAATTTGAGTGAGCCATTTGTGTTTATGGCCTGCATATCTGCAAAAATCCTTGGAATTTTTGCAGCACTCAGAAATTGGGAGCAGCACTGCACATTTGAAGCACTCAGAGATTTCTGCAGCAGTGTTTTTGCCGCCATTCAGAAGTGGTTTTGGAGAAGGAGCAGCGTTCATAAGAAGCAGCAGCATTCAGAAGAAGGAGCAGCATTCAGAATTTGTTTTGAAGAAGAGCAACAGTGGTTTTTAAGAAAGGCAGCACTGCCCATCTGAAGGTTTTCATTCTCATTTTTCCTGCAATTTCTATTAAATTCTGCATTGAAGATTTGCTGGAAAACACTGTTTAAAGAGGGTTTTTGAAGTAGAAGTTTCTGGCTTTTTAATGGAAAAGAATTTTGAGTTTTTCTGCTGCTGAGCTATTGGAAAAATTCTGGGTTTTACTGCTAAAATTTTCTGGAGAATTCTTCATTTTTAAAGTCCATTTTCCTAGAAAAATTTCAAAGTTTTATTAGCAATCTCTGCAAATTTTCCTGCGGTGTATTACTACTTGAAATCCTGCATTTCTGAAGAATTTTCCTGCTGCTGGATTACTGAAAGAGTTTTGAGTTTGCATTTATTCAATATCTGTTGCTGGAAGGAAAAATACTCTGCTCTCTCTATTATCTGCCATCTGCTGTTTTAAAACAAAAATAAAATTAAAAATAAAAATAAAAAATAAAAAATAAAAAATTTCTGAGCCACTCGGCCCCTCGGCCCTCACGGCCTCCATCCTCTGCAATCCTCAAACACAGCCAGATCCCTCCGCCCTCACCCTGCCATCTCTTACATGCTCGCTCAACCCACGACATACTGTAATATACTCTCATACAATCATCCCACTCCTACGCACTGCAACTCTTTGCATATCCCTACGCTCACACCGCACACTCTTCACAGCAGTTTACCGATCTCTCATTCCTCTCACGAGCTCCCTCACCCGCCCTCACGCCCACGGCAGCTCCCATACATTATACCTCACCCCACGGCATTTGCTTCCGCTTCCCCTCACATTCCACTCGCCCTTACACAACTCTGTCACACTTCCCCGCGGCCTCCTTTCTCACGCCGCTCCCACCTTACAGCGCTCACACTACCTACCCACTAAACCCCTCTCATTCGCTCCACCCCCAACCCTGCTCCACGGCTCCCATTCTCTCCTCGGTCGTCCCTCCATCAGACTCTTTCATTCCCTTTTTTAATTAATTCTCTTTATTTACAAATAAAAAAAATAAAAATAAAAAAAATCTCTTTCCATTTTAATTTTTATTTAATAGCCCCCCTCCCCCCATTAATAAGCCCTTCCCATATAATACCATTTTTTATTACTCCCTCTCCATTTTTTAATAATTCCATTTTTTTAATTAATTTTTAATTAATTAATTAATTTATAAAAAAAAAAAAAAAAAAAAAAACAGCAGAGAGAGAGAGGAGAGAGAAGATTTGAACAGCGGAAAATGGAAAATGGTACATGAGGAGCACATAGACTGAAATTTGCAGATTTGACATTGATAAAAGATTGATTTTTTGAAGATTTCACATTTGAAGACAAGTTTGCCATCATTGAAAACAGCTCCTTGAAGAAGAATTCAGCTGCCTCAAAGGCTTCTTGCACATTGTTTTTGATGCACATATTTTGCAGAGATATTCTATTGTATTGACATTGTATTGTGAGCAGACATTGCTTCTTCATAGTTGCAATCAGTGTTTGGGTTGTTGATGTAACCCATTGTTGATTGCCCTCCATCATTTGAGGAGCACACTTTGTACTTTGAGAATTCTTTGGAGTCATTTGTATTTGTTGCATCACATTGTAAACGGGTGCATTCTCGGTTGAAGCCGACACCCTTTCATTTGTTGAGCCTAATTTGTTGAAAAATGGCTAAAATCAATGAGGCATTAGTGTTGTTGAATGACCTCATTCATTCAAATGTTGATGACATGATAAAAATGAGCAAGGATGCTCTATGTAAAATTCAAAGTTGTTTGCTATATGCACATGAAAAGATTGAGTTTTTGCAGTTGGAATCTCAGCTTCAGCAAGAAGAACTTCAGCAAAAGAGTCACCATTCTGAACCTGTTTCTGTTCAGAAGATTGTGAAGGACTCTCATCAGAAGAAAGAAGATAAAGGTTGAGATGATTCCCATTAGGTTCATTGTACTAGAAGCGGATGTACATGCGGATACGTAGCTCGACTGCACTTCCACAAGCCCATCAATCAGACCTTGGGAAAGGCTTGTCCATTGACACGAGCTGGTCTTGGATATGACAAGGATGTGTCCTTTCATATTCCGAGACTACACCAAGCCCATCATATTTCGAGTGCGGTTACGTATGACGGTTCACGTGCGGTATTTCCGGATCCACTTCCACAACAACAACAGATTGTAAAATGCCAACACTGTGATCGAGTTGGCCATATGAAAGATCACTGTTTTGATCTTCATCCATGCAAGCACTGTGGTCGGCACACCCATTCTTCAGACAGATGCTTCAGACACAAGCCTTCTGCAAGAACCAAGATTCATCTTGGATGGATCGCTTCTTGGCAATGGGCATCAGCAGCCAAGAAGATGTTTACGACACATGTTAGAACTTGTTCACGGATATTGAGCAAACTTGCAGTTGAGTTTTCGCCATCATCTCACCTTGTCCCTGACAGGAGGGAAAATGGTGGTCAAGTACAAACTTCGACGACAGATCAAGCGAGCCTGAGCCACAATCTCTCATTCCATGTTCAGAGTTGTAGCCAGCAGTTCAAGCGAGCCAGAGCCACAATTCGTCATTCCGGATTCAGAGATGTAGCCAGAGACACAGATGCCCATGAGCATACCTTCGGTTGGTGGATAACCTAAAACCATCATCTTTGGTTGGTGGACAACCTAAAACCACCACGGCGAGGAACACTTCCTCTGTGAGAAGCCTTCGCTTAGTAGCCCTCGACTTCTTGCCGACGTGGTTGAGTTCAGGGAAATGCTTGAAAGCATTCGAGTTGTTGGTAATACCTCATGTCACATGAATTCGAAGACCTCGCTTCTTTTAGGTCGAAGGTCTCCTTTTTATGAGGGACAATTCCTCTAGCGAAGCCTTGACTTCTTGCCGGTTGGAAAAGTTCGGGAGGTGCTTGAGTGTGCGTTCGAGTGTTTGTGGTCATCCTAAAACCACCTCTTTTTTCCAACATTTCGGAAGAGTTGATTCGGCCAAGTCTTGCCATGTATCTAACTGCGGTTGTATTTACAACTCTTTTCTTGGACTCACACATACCCCTTCGGATTAAGGGGGGATGTTGGAACACCCTAATCCTATATGGTGAGTGTGGAATATGAAAAGTCACAATGGAGTCCAAGTGACCTTGGAATATGAAACCAAGAGTCACACCATTGTACTATAAATGTACATCTTTGTATAATGGAAAATAAAAAATCCTCACGCTTATCTTTCATTGTGTGTTGTCTCTTGTGTGTGTGCATTCTTCTCCTCATACACCATGTGTGTGATTCAACATGGTGTTTAACACAAAGAAATCTGCAGATCGATCAAAGGATCGAAGAGAGTTGTTTCGTTGTTGATTTGGCAGACTTCCAAGAGAGGAGGTCAGTTGTCAGAGGGAGCAGAGGGCGCCTGTTTTGCCAAGGACCCTAGATCCAAATCTCTAGGATAGAGAGGAGGAAATCCGATGGATTTGTTGAGTAGATGGCACCTCACGAACTACGTGATCAGGATAGGTTGGACAGTTTGTCCAATTTTGCAGTCTGGAAGGCCAAAATCCTGGTAGTCATGGAGGCATACAGTCTAAGGGACCATGAAGAAAAAGTGCTGGCCACGCCAACCGATGTTGCTCTCCAAGTGAAGCATGAGGAAGCTGCGACACATGCCAAACGCTACATAATGAATGGGGTTAAGGATCATATAGTTCCACACAGAGCCAACAAGAAAACAGCTCAAGAGCTGTGGAAAGCCTTAACTGCGCTATATGAGGGAAAATTTGTTCAGAGGAGAATGCTTCTGGAGAATCAGCTGCGGTCGCTCATGATGGCCAAGGGGGAAGAAATCGAGCCCTTCCTTCTTCGATTACAGGAGATCAGAGATCAGCTGTCTGCCATGGGAGCAAAGGTGGAGGATGATGTGATGGTAAGGACTCCACTCAATGCAATCACAGAGGACTAGGAAACTTTTGTCCAAAGTGTCATGGGCAAAGAGAACCTTCCCAACTGGGACAGTATGTGGGCAATCCGTTGTCAAGAAGAACTTCGTCGATTCACCAAGACGCAATACAGCATGGGATCAAGTAAGGTGAAGAAGGAAGAGGAAGAAGATGCAGCCTTGGCATGAAATAAGCAGCAAGGGAAGAATAAGTGTGATCTATCCAAGATCAAGTGTTTCCAGTGCAGCGAACTAGGACATTTCGCCAGCAATTGTCCACAAAAGAAGTACAAGGAAGCTTCTACTTGCAAGGCTATTATGGCAGACGATGGTTGTGAAGATGACGTAGCCATGAGTGCTTATGAACCACGAAAGTGGGGCGACATGGATCTATAGAGCAACTACAGAGTGGTGGGGGGATCCTGAGCAGCACATCTCTTGGATCACATTCGAGCTACGAGAGCCTTAAGACAGTAGCGGGACAAGTGGAGCAGTTGCTGCAGAGATTCACGGATGGAGCAAAGGCGGAGCTAAAAGCTGAAGGGAGCAACGAAGTGCAGATGCAGCAACAATGCAGGGGTTGATGTGACTTCAGCAACGCAGTGCAGGCTCACTTATGCAGAGCAGAGCTACAGTAGTGTAGAGGCTTCAAGAGGACAGTGCAACGTGAGAGATTCACCGCAGGAGTTGATGTGACTTCAGCAACGCAGAGGAAGTCTGCTTACACAGTGCAGAGTTGTGGCTGTGCAACACCTCTAGATGTCAGCACAGAGCAACAGCCTACGGAGCTTCAGTGATGATGATGCAACCCAACTGACTTGTCTGTCAAAGATTGGGCAAGAGTTTCAGTTGTTTCTCTCAGCAATTGTTGATGCCGTGAACCAGTTGGCAGCACGGTGCAGAAGATTGAGAAGGAGCTACAGTACAAATGTAGCAAACACGGTGACATCGTCATGGGCAGCAGTACAGAATGGCAGTAGCAGCATACTAATGAAGGGCAGCAAGTTCAGCATCAGTGCAGAGACCCACACCAGAGATTAGTGTAGAGCTTCGAGGTGAAGCAGCATTGTACTAGAGCACATTCCTCGCTAAGAGGGAGTGTTGATTTTTCTTGAGTGTTGGGGTAGCATCGGATGTGCTCTAGCTCCCAAAATTTGAGGAGGGACTAGAGTACATGAGATCTCCAAGACCCAGAAAGGGATTTGGGAATTTTCATTCATTCTAAGAGATGATTAATTAATTAATATTTCAAATTAAAGACCCTAAGTCTAACTTAGGAAAATTAAAATATTAAACATAATTAATTAAAACATGTGATGGAAATGACTCAAGTCACATGGATCAAACTTTCCTTTAATCTTAGCCATTGATTCAAGATTAGATCATGGTCGTTGGTTTCCCAACAAGAAAGTATAAAGGAAAGGCTTGGAGTTAGTTTGAGAACACACACACAGAGGCAGAGCACTGAGACAAAGATGAAATCAAGGTTACTTGGAAGCGGGAGCGGGAGCAAAGCGCGGAGTGCCATTTTTAAAAGTTTCCGAGTCCGGAGCGTTTTCGAGAGCGTTTATATATATATATATATATATATATATATATATATATATATATTTTAATATTTTTTATATTTTTTATATTTTGATGCATATATGTCAACAAAAACATGTAAAATGATGAATTAGACATAAAAAACATAAAAACATAGATTGAATCATATAACATCAATCATCTAGAAGTTATAATCTTCATCAACCACGCCCACGAGTTGGAAGCATACAACATATTGACTCTTGAGTCTTGCAAATCATCAATCTGAAGCTTTCAAGCTTTCAAAATTCAATATATAACATTTATCATCATTGATAATTTGATATATAACATTTATCATCATTGATTTCAAATTTCAATATCTAACATTTATCATCATTGATTCATTGATTTCAAAATTCAATATACTTTTATCATCATTGATATATAACATTTATCATCATTGATTCATTGATTTCAAAATTCAATATATAACATTTATCATCATTGATATTATATAACATTTATCATCATTGATTCATTGATCACCATATAACTTTCATGAAGCATCATATTCATAATTCATAATGACTTGTAAACAGTAAACTTATAAATTCCAACTTCAAAGTTTCACCTTTCAAATTCAAACTTCAAACTTAAATTGTCATTAAATATATGAAATTAGAAAGAGTCAAGTTTCAACTGTTCAACTGTCAACAACAAATAGAAAATAGTAAACAACAAATATATTTTATCTGGCTGGCCCGTTGCCACGCCCACGAGAAATGTCTAATTTTTGTGAGCCACGAGGAAATGTTGGTCTTCTAGTACTCTCAGGAGTACCACGACCACGACTAGAAGGTGAAGGCTGGATCTGCAAAGGAACAACAGTGTGATATCGAGGAGTGGCACTGGCACTGGCACCCGCACTGCTACCAATAGATGGTGGGACTGGCCCTGTGTGTGGCGGTGTTGTTGATGCTTCATCATCATCCCTATAAAGTTCTACTTCCAATTCTTCCAGATGTAACGTGTCGTCCTCCAAATTATCATCTTCTGGGTTGTTGTCCCAGACTCTGTATGATTGATCCTCATTTGCCCGATCACAGTAATGGCTCAACAACCTCAAGTTATAATGCACATAAACCAAGCTTTCAGCTCGGTTTTCATTCAGCCTGTTTCTTCTCACATTGTGTATAAAGCTGTAGGTGCTCCAACACATCTCTGCAGAAGAAGTGTTCACAACCTGTGAGAGAACATTTTTAGCCAACTTTGGAAAAAGTCCCATGCCGCCATATGATTCCCACCATGTGAGAGCATCAAATCTATCCCTGTCTTCCATTGCATGGAAAGAACCAAAGTTAGCAGTGCAACTGAAGTATTTGCCTAATTCAAGGCGCAATCTAGCACAATCTTCCCTGTCAGGTACCAATTTGTCCAATGCCTTCATGTACCCCTCTTGTACCTCTAGATCTGTGTGAGGTTTCACCCTAACCCCACCTCCAGGTGCAGGTTGGCCCAACCAAGATGGAGAGTAATATTTTGGCGTAAGGATATATGCCAAAGCATGTAGTGGAACATTGAGTTTATTCCACCGTGCACACACACGGTCATGAATCATAGCATACAAGTTGGGATCATTATCCTTAACAATATCTTTTATTTGCCCCAACATGCTATCCATCTGCTCATAAACCTCTCCAATCACTGGTTTATTAGTATCCGCAAAGCGAATCATGTTATAAATGGGCTTGGTAAAACTCACAATTTCCCTCATACGTGCCCAAAACAGATGGTCAAGGGCGGTCTCCTCCACATGTTCGAAACCTTGCCTATCAACTATTGTTACCGCCCTGTCCTTTAATAGCTGCCAGTGTGGGCTTGATACCATTGCAGCCAATGACTCTCTTACCTTCAAAAGGCGCCTGAAGGTGAGGTAATAGCTAGCAAATCTAGTTTTTGCTATTTTCAACAACTCCAATTTGGAGTGAGTACGGAAAAGCCCATGGGTATTGCTATGATTTGTAATAAATTTGATCATTTTTTTACCTCTTTTGTACAAATCACCAAGCCATTTGAATTGAGGTTGTTTGTTTTTGATGATATCATGCATCAAAAGGTTCATTGTGTGAACCAAACACCCAGACCAAAAAATGTTGGGGTATTTATCCTCAATAATTGCTCATGCTGCCTTACAGTTAGCAGCATTATCAGTGATGACCTGTATGACATTGTATGGCCCAATCTTTTCAATTATATCAAGTAATGGTTCTGCATTGTTAATGCCGGTTTTGAATTTATCTGAATAATCATAAGCTGCCAGGAAGACTACACCACTAACCGACACAGCCAAAACATTTATCAATGGTTTTCCTTTTACATTGGTCCATCCATCAGAGACAATGGACAGCCCATGCTCATTCCACGAACTTGTCATTCTAGCCAAAGAATTGTTTATTTTAGCTCTTTCATGATCAAGACCCACGGTTCTGGCCTTGTCATACCTAGGGCTTTTGTATCCTTTGGGGGCATCATTAATGGTAGAAACCATTTCATGCCAATAAGGTGAGCGAAGAACATTGAATGGCACCCCACATGCATATAGAAACCGGTAAACTTTTGAATCCACATCATTCCTACACCCTTCGTCTAGGAAATCGGATATGGTTCTAGGCCTTAATCCAGTGCCACTGCTTCCAAAACCACTGGCATGGGTGGAAGTTGAACTTGTTTGTCCATGATGTGTTGGGCCTGAATCAACGAAACCCCTAGATCTTTTAGATGATCTCTATAGGGCAACCCCCTCTTCCTTCCTATATATCTCTCTCTGTGGTGCTAGCACAAAAGTACAAACTTTGATTCCAAAAATTTTAGTTCCATCCTCTGGCATTATCCCACAAAGGTGCCTTCTCAGACGGGTGTATGAACCATGGTATTGTTTATTGCAATGGGGGCAAATAAATTTAGTGGTTCCACCACCTTTTCCTCCTTCCATTTTCTGAACATATTTCCACATAGGAGTTTGGTCTTGTTTAGTTGGGGAATCTATGTTCTCAGGTTCTCCACTCCCCACTTCCTCCTCAGCATAATCCTCCTCCTCTTCAGGATTTTTTTCAGATCCACCATAACCCTCCTCTTCATCCTCCTCTTCTCTGATTTGCCTCTTTCTTCTAGCACTCTCCAACACCATTATCACAAAGAAAGGAACCAACATGAGGAAAATCCCTAGCCATATAGCCATGATGGAAACAAGTTTCAAGTTTCTAGCCTGCAAAACAAATGGAAAAATGCCAAATGGGAATAGGAAATGTAACAAAGGAAAAAAACTATTCATTTTTTTTAAGTTTTAAATCCAATAAAATGCAACATTCAAGAAAAATTCAAGTTTTCATTTTTAAACAATTTAACAATCTACAAATTCATCCTAGAAAATACTAAATTGGATTAGAAAGCCTACCTCTTTCTTGCAATTCTCCTGTCAGCCTTGCTCCTTGCTTTCCTGTCAGCCTTGCGCTCTCCTTGCTCTCCTTCTTGCTCTCTCTCTCAACAAACAATAAAATGTAAAATTAAACCCCCCCCCCATTATAAAAAAATCGATTTTTCACTTAAAAAAATTTGCGCCCGGCGGGAAGTGTTTTTTGTTCCGGGGAGCGTTCGCTCCCGAGCGCTTCCTGAAACGCTCTCGAAAAGATAGGGAGCGTTTTAACAGGTTCGGAAACGCGCTCCTGAAAACGCTCCCCTCAGGAAGCGTTTTCAGGAGCGCGTTTCCGAGCGTTTCCGAAACGCTCCCGCACGGAGCGCATTTCGGAAACGGGAGCGAAGGGGGTTTGAAGCTTCACCGCAACCTAGGATGAAATAATAGGGCAGGGTTTGCTAAGAATTTTCGGAAGTGTTTCAGCTGCGGAGAGGGGTAGTATTGGCTAAAGGGATGATCTGATCCAGTGCCAAGAATCAGCAAGAGGCAGAGAGGCAGCAACTGGGAGCAGAACAAAGGAGCAGGGGCAGCAGCAGCAGCTGTGCAGCACAAAGAGCTTCAGTCGCTACGCAAGCCTAGAAAGGACAGCATTGAACAGCACGAGCCCCTCCAGGGTTATGCAGAGGCCTTCTATGGCAACGTAGGGACTACGTCACCCAGTCTGGGGTTACGCAGCCCTCTCCAGGCCGAAGCAGAGGCTAGCAGGGTTGACACAGGGACTTCAGGGGCAGCGCTTGGGTTTTTAGAGACAGAAATTGGCCGAGTCTTGTAAATCTCGTTTGAGGGTGTGGATCAGTCAATTTTTCGGTCTCCAGGACAGCAGGTTAGCTGCAAAACTATTTTTCTCTGTCGGGTTAACCAGTAAGGTGCCCAGATTTGTTGTATTCATAAATTTCTTAATAATATAAACCCTCCAACAGCGAAAAGATCGGATTTCCTGCATTGGGTTTTTCTGGGGACAATTGTCCAGAAAATCTTCTATGTCACTTTGTCTATGTGCATGTATCTTTGCTTGGATCTGAATCGGTGAAAGTCTATTATGTGTTTGCTGTGGAAATTTCTGAATCTTTACACTTTAAGTAGAAATTATTTACTGTTAATCTGGTTATGCTGCTCCTACTCAGACAAGTTATTAACTGAATAAATTCAAGTTAAAATCAAAGCAAAACACATAACAGATCTCCACCAATCTAGATCTAAAACAAGTTCATGCACACATAGACAAAGTGACACAGTTATTTATGGACAAATAGTCACCGGAAAAACCCAATGCGGGAAAATCGATCTCTGGCTGCTGGAGGGTTTTATTATTAAGAATGTAATATTCCTAATTAGCACCGCTAATTGGAATATTTGATTTTTGTATAGTTTTGCCGCCTATAGTTAATTAATAAATAAAAGTGAGAAAAGGGGGGCTAACTCACTTAAATAAAATAAAGTGTTTCCCTAGTAGATGCAATGTTATAACTTAAGAGGGAGCCTTGGGGGTCCACACCACGTATGAGAGGAGGCTCACGTAGCCTCTAGAAGCTTCTGCGCAAGCCCATGAGGAGCACGTGGGAGAGAGAGGGACCACGTAGGGTTTTGGGGAGGGCCAGCGTTATAGAAGGAGGGAGAGCTATCTCATTTGGGTATTATTGATATGTTGATGATATTGTGAGCTAGACTTCTGTCTACTTGAGCACGCCGGTTGTTTAGTCGGTCTGCAGCACTGTTTAGTGCGACGGAGTGTCTCCGGTCGGAGATCTTGCCCTTGGCCCCGGGGGACTTCGAGTGCCTGCTCGGGCAAGGTATTCCTTCAGTTTCAGTAGTTGATTTGCAGGTGATTTGGGTGGACGTTTTGCAGAGGAGCTGGGCCTCATTGGGTGACTGCGCAGTCCTGGAGGGAGGACGCAGTTGGAGTTAGAGCAGCTCTATTGTGGGGGATTTTCGTGGAGTTTTCAGCGTGTTTCAGCTTGGAGGGATTATCTTTTCAGTTGGAGAGTTTGCAGAGGTATTTGTGGCCCTTTCCCAGCCTTCTTCCTTTGGCATCTGCGTTGTGCTTGGGAGAGACAGCGATTTCCTTGAGGAGGGCATTCTGGGGTGCTTTTCGGAGGTGGTCTATTTGCTTCATGGTTTCTGGGTTTGGTCCGGAGCAGTGAGTACAGGCAGTCTATTGATTTTCAGCTCATTCCGGTGAGGGGATCAGCCCCGAGTTCCAGTCCATTGCAACAGCAGCATTCTACGGCAGATTTCTCCAGCAGCTGGGACGCAGTCTCTATTTCAGCCATTTCCTATTCTGAGAGGGTTCCTCACTTGCCTTGTGCAAGGATAGGTGCACTTATTCTGATTTCTATTGTACCCATATATGTATTCTCAGATTAATAAAATGGCTTAGCGTTCTGGTATTTTTATGTGTACTTGCTCTATATTCTAGTTCCGGCATTTTTCCTATATAGTTGCATGTTTGTATTTCTGTGTATTACTGTCTATTTCCCGTTGGGGATATTACAGTGGTACCAGAGCATAATTCTGGCTCAGCCTGTGGTCTATGACATCGGGAAAGAGATCATACAGAGGTTTGCTAGAATTTTGGAGAGCAATAGGAGTTGCAGTACCAAAAACGAAATTGGAAAAAGGACCAAAATATAAAGGGTCAAATTTTGAAGGTTGGAATTAGAAGAAACGTTTTCTGGGTTTTTCTGGGTTTTGGGCAAGGATCACCTTCCCAAATTCCTGGAATTTTCTGAGTAGTTTTCAGTGGGTAAATCGGAGGTCGAAGTTAAGCAACAGTATGGTTTTGCAGCAGCCATGCAGTTTCTGAGGAGCCTGTAGACACATAGCAGAAAGAGCCGATGGCAGGTGATGATGATGAGAGGAGATTTAGAGAGGCGCTCCTCCAACACATGCAGGATGTGTCACAGAGACTCACTGCGCTGGATAGGCAGTGGGGAACCCCAAGGGGTTTTCAGATCGGTGAGGGGTCGGGTACGTCCCATCATGTGCCGGTGCGTGATGCTATCCCCATCATGGCATCGCATGCACCCACGCGATCCACTATGCCCACATTCTTAGCAGAGGACACAGGGGCAGGAGCACAGAGGGGAGCACAGAGGGATATTCCAGCACCCACGCGATCCACCATGCCTACCTTCCTAGCAGAGGATGCAGGGGCAGCAGCACAGCGAGAGCCGGAGCCGGGCCACATGGGTGACTATTTTGCAGAGTACCAGGCATACGGGCAGGAGTTCATGGAGGCTCTCTCGTTCAGAGATTATGTTCAGCTCCAGCGTGATAGTAGACCTCACAACTTTCACAGAGGGAACAGGCGCTCACATGATGGGGGCTTACAGCGCACAGTGGACAGATTCCATCTATCGACATTTGACGGGTCATCCAGGTGCTCAGAAAAAGCTTGGGTGGACAAGTTGGATACCTCTTTCCAGCTTGACCGAGTATCGAAGAGGGAAACCATTAAAATGGTTACCTCGCACTTCGAGGATGAGGGAACACAGGGTTGCAGGGAGTCCGAGGTTACACCTAGTGTGACACAGGATTCACCCTCATTGGAGACCTCCTCGGCCGTGTCGGTTGATGTGATAGTGGAGAAGGTAGAGCCTACCCCAGTAGAGCCATCCATTGAGGTGATGACCGGAGTCGCGTCCGAGTCTTCGGGTGGTAGCAGCACACAGATGGGTGCAGTGTCAGGAGATGCATCCACCTTCGATGAGGCACTAGCAGGTACAGAGGTATTGGATGATGGTCGCAGACAGCGGTATCATCGGCTTCGGACGGACCTTCGAGTTTTGAGAGAGAAGGCCACGTCAGTACGGGAGGCCATTTTGTTGCAGGATCAGGAGATGGAGGGTATGAGAGTGACTTGTGCCAAGTCGGCGGCCAAGTTGGTCCGCATTGGGGAACGACTAGATTCCCTGATGGTACAATCAGAGGGCACGTTGGAGCGTCAGATCATTCCCCTTCAGGCATGCATAGATGGGATTAGCAGTGTTGTTGGGTCATCTCTTCCCGTTGGAGAGAGAGAGGCAGAGCCACCTAGCCAGATCTCATATGTTGACTTGGGTAGCGGTATGAGACGATCAGAGTTGCACAGGGTACAGCATCCACATGTTGGGGTTGGATGGCGAGAGATTTTGAGTTGGTACTCGGTGGAGCGGGCTATGGAGATAGTGATGGATCCGAGTGTAGCTCAGCATGATTTTCTATGCATGGGGAATACAGGAACCCCAGAGTGGCATTGGGATCCAGGTGGGATCACCTATCGTTTCCCAGGCAGGTCGGCTGACTATGTCTTGGAGAGTACAGTTGGCCTAGTAGTAGAGCATGTGCAGTTTCAGTCAGCTCTAGTGGCCAACCAGTTTATGAGCAGACTCCCTAGGTTGTCTTGGCATGACATTCATACACAGGATCACGGGGTGGTCAGCACACCTTGGCAGGAGCTTGTCGAAGGAGGTGGCATTGGCAGGCCACCAAATGGCACCTTGTATGGGGCCAAGGATTCTTCACCTTTGTGTGGGGCACAAAGGACGCAGCGGAGCCGAGCAGTGGTGGTAACACTACTGACCCATAGGGAGATTCACTTCTCGGACCCCTCGAGGAGGATTTGCAGTGATGATCCATTTGTCGACGGGTATAGTGATGCGACGGTGGACATGATGATACCGATTGGTGGTAGTCCGATATGTAGAGGCACAGCTCTAGGACATCACATCCATGGATGTGTGGGAGCCTCTAGCAGTGATCAGTCGACTACTGGTAGACATGGAGCTACATGGTGGTGTACCGTAGTGTGTGGGACTGCATTGTGGAGTAGGAGTGCCCTACATCACATTGAGAGCACGCGGGGAGTGACAAATTCTTGGACACAGTCAGGGCACGAGACGTTACAGGGTGGTACAGCAGTAGCATGGGGTATCCAGCAGTATTCAGGGGTATGCCTTAGTGTGCGGTGGCATGTTGAGGAGTACATGGATGACCGGTGGCTTGCGAGGGCGTACGGCGCGACACAGCAGGGTCTTAGAGTATTGCATCCAGGGAGACTCACAGACAGGGACACTGGGCTTACCTTTGGGGGTATTTCACCCAGGATCGATGAGGAGACAGAGGAGCGATACTTGATGGTATCTATGGGGACTCACACATCCGACACTCTTCTACATCACTCATGGGCACAACTGATTTTGTTGTTGTCCTCGGGCACTTTGGGCATGAGCAGCAGGGTCCGTGAGGCACACCCAAGATATTTGGATGGCCCTCAGCACACTAGGCGAGGGACTTCTCAGCAGTGGCACTGGGTCAGTATGCTAGTTGACAGCCACAGTTTAGGGGATGAGATAATCCTCTGCAGTGGTGGCACATTAGTCATTGCTGAGCCTACGCTTGGAGAGCGGGTCATGAGGGAGACATGCATCATTCTTCCCTCAGTGCATGTTGAGATCATGCATGAGCAGAGGATACTGGGTTCCGTAGAGATAGCATTCCAGCATGCGTCTAGACTCCAAACATTGTATCGACACTTCATCAAGAGGGTGGATGGCATATTCACTACAGATGAGGTGGTGGAGGTAGAACAGGAGGGCCTTTCTCCTGTATGCCAAAGTGAGGACTCTTCTTCATATGAGTCCATAGGATCAGTTGAGGTCACTTCTGGGGAGCGAGAGCAGTCACACAGAGATGGAGACAGTAGACCATAGCTGCGTTCCAGTATACAGGGTGAGCAGTCAGGGGACTCTATGGGAGATGCCCTAGGCGATGAGACACTTGTGACGATCCGGTCGGAGCTATATGTGATGGAGCCTGAGTCAGTAGAGGAGGATGCTATGCACATCATGCATGATGGTCCTTTGAGGGAGAGCCAGATGGAGGCTCACATTGAGTCGGTGATGGATATGCGGCTAACCGCGGGGTCAGCCATTGAGGAGGAGCAGTCAAAAGCATTGACACTGAGTACAGTGACGGCAGTTGCAGATCCATATCCTCTAGAGATGTTGGAGGGTGATGGGATTGTTATGCAGGGGGCTATTAGACAGCAAGAGTTGTTGGATATGGCGGAGCATTCATCTTTTGGCCGACACATTGATGAGGTACAGATAGATGTACATACAGTCGGTCGAGCTGCAGTACTTTCAGTGAGTAGTACTCTCCAGGAGTACATCGATGGAGCTTGCAGCATATCTTGCCCACTTTGGCCCATTATAGAGAGAGGGGTTTCCTTCTACAGGCAGCTCTCATTGGCAGACAGGGCAGAGCAGTGGGAGTTGATTACGGGTTGGCGGCAACACTTCAGGCGTGTTCCATATGCCGTTGTTATTACTACATCGGATTCTTCTTCCAGGATGGACTGGCGGAAGATCATGAGTCGGTACCCTCTAGATGGTACGGTATTCTTCGTAGGGAGCACAGTCGAGCAGGGGCCCTTGGACATAGTAGATGTTATAGATCCCAGTCGGCAGGAGGGCACCAGTTGTCGTTACTTCAGGACTCCTTCCCAATTTCAGGAGAGCAGGATCAGCATGGGATTGAGTCATGACGTGGATTGGAGAGAGGTGATGAGTTGGTATGCAGTTGGAGGGGTAGCATATGTAGCTACAGGTACAACACAGCAGGAGCCCGGGAGCATTGATGCTTATTGGTGGTCTTCACCTCTAAGAGCATTAGTCATAGCCAGAGGCAGTGCACGGTCCGAGCCGTGGGACTTGGGCGATTATTGGCCATGGTGGCGATGGGATCCGGGGGGATTATTGGTTGACTGGTACTGTGAGAGGCCAGTTTGGGATCCTGGCATTGAGATATCCCTTCGTATTAGGGTGATGCAGGAGACAGAGAGGTTTCAGTGGGACCCAGGCACATTTTGCAGTATCGGTGGGGAGCATCAGCTAGAGAGTAGGCTTGTTCAAAGCGTTGCTTGAGGACAAGCAATTTTTGCCGGATGAGGATGCCACTTGGGAGAGCGAGCAGATTTTACAGCATCCATCACTTCAGTTGCTTGAGGACAAGCAACATTTTGCCGGGGGAGACTGTAATATTCCTAATTAGCACCGCTAATTGGAATATTTGATTTTTGTATAGTTTTGTCGCCTATAGTTAATTAATAAATAAAAGTGAGAAAAGGGGGGCTAACTCACTTAAATAAAATAAAGTGTTTCCCTAGTAGATGCAACGTTATAACTTAAGGGGGAGCCTTGGGGGTCCACACCACGTATGAGAGGAGGCTCACGTAGCCTCTAGAAGCTTCTGCGCAGGCCCATGGGGAGCACGTGGGAGAGAGGGACCACGTAGGGTTTTGGGGAGGGCCAGCGTTATAAAAGGAGGGAGAGCTATCTCATTTGGGTATTATTGATATGTTGATGATATTGTGAGCTAGATTTCTGTCTACTTGAGCACGCCGGTTGTTTAGTCAGTCTGCAGCACTGTTTAGTGCGACGGAGTGTCTCCGGTCGGAGATCTCGCCCTTGGCCCCGGGGGACTTCGAGTGCCTGCTCGGGCAAGGTATTCCTTCAGTTTCAGCAGTTGATTTGCAGGTGCTTTGGGTGGACATTTTGCAGAGGAGCTGGGCCTCATTGGGTGACTGCGCAGTCCTGGAGGGAGGACGCAGTGGGAGTTAGAGCAGCTCTATTTTGGGGGATTTTCGTGGAGTTTTCAGCGTGTTTCAGCTTGGAGGGATTATCTTTTCAGTTGGAGAGTTTGCGGAGGTATTTGTGGCCCTTTCCCAGCCTTCTTCCTTTGGCATCTGCACTGTGCTTGGGAGAGACAGCGTTTTCCTTGAGGAGGGCATTCTGGGGTGCTTTTCGAAGGTGGTCTATTTGCTTCATGGTTTCTGGGTTTGGTCCGGAGCAATGAGTACAGGCAGTCTATTGATTTTCAGCTCATTCCGGTGAGGGGATCAGCTCCGAGTTCCAGTCCATTGCAACAGCAGCATTCTACGGCAGATTTCTCCAGCAGCTGGGACACAGTCTCTATTTCAGCCATTTCCAATTCTGAGAGGGTTCTTCACTTGCCTTGTGCAAGGATAGGTGCACTTATTCTGATTTCTATTGTACCCATATATGTATTCTCATATTAATAAAATGGCTTAGCGTTCTGGTATTTTTATGTGTACTTGCTCTATATTCTAGTTCCGGCATTTTTCCTATATAGTTGCATGTTTGTATTTCTGTGTAGTACTGTCTATTTCCCGTTGGGGATATTACAAAGAATTTTCTGAATACAACAAGCTTGGGTTCCATATCTGGAAAACCCGACAGAGATATATTAGATCTACAGCTCACTAGCAAATTTAGGGCCAAAATAATCACTGATCCACACCCTCAAACGGGATTTACAAAACTCAGCCAATATTAGGGTCTAGAAACCCCAGCGTTGCACCTGAAAGCCTCTGCATCAGCCTCTGAAGCCCCTCTGACCCTTAGTGCTGCTCTGGAAAGGTCTGCGTTACCCCAGACTGGGTGACACAGGCCCTACGCTGCCCCTTAGGGTCTCTGCGTAACGCTTGAGGGCTTCATGCTGAAAAATCACGCTGTCCTTGGAGGGACTACGTTATCCTTGTTGTTGCAGCTTCCTTCTCCTCTGCGCTGTCCTCTGAGCTGATCTCTGCCTCTTGTGTATTCTAGACCCCGGGATCAGATCATCCCCTTGGCCTAAATTCCCCTCTACAGCTGAAACACTTCTGAGAATTCTTAGCAAACTCGCCCTAGAATCTCAGCTTAGCTTCAGTGCTCTGCCTCTGTGTGTCTTTACAAATGACCCCAAGCCTTTCGTTTATACTTTTCTCGTTGAGAAACCAACGACCATGATCAAATCTTGAATCAATGGCTAAGATTAAAAGAAAGCTTGATCCATGTGACTTAAGACAATTTCATCACATGTTGAAGAGTTTCCTAAATTTTAACTTAGGAAATACATTAAAATAATTAATTAATTTAATATCTCCTAAACCAGATGAAATTTCCCAAATCCTTTTCTGGGTCTTGTAGATCAAGTGTACTCTAGTACCTCCACAAAATTTGGGAGCTAGAGCACAACTGATGCTACCCCAAATACTTAAAATCTCAACACTCCCTCTTAGCATCAAGGTTGTGATCTAGCAACACATCACACTATGCATTACATGATTTTGGGCACTGGTTCTGTGTTGTTGAAGCTTGGCCTGCTGCCACTCAACTCTGCACTACTGATGCCCATGACTCTGCCATTGCCACTGCAACCTCTGTACTGCAGCTCCCTCTCAATATGTTGCATCTGTGCTACTCATAGCACTGCCACCGCTGATCTGATGCACTGCAACTTTAGTTGTTGAGAGAAACAACTGAATCTCATGCCCAATCTTTGACAAACAATTCAGATCGGCTGCATCCTCATCACTGAAGCTCCATAGGCTATGGATCTGTGCTGGCATCTAAAGGATGATGCACAGCTATATCTCTGCACTGCGTAAGCAGACTCCCTCTGCACTATTGAAGTCACATCAGCCCCTTGTGCTGAAATCTCTCACGCTGCTGCTGCACTATGTTGTCCCTCTAAAGCCTTCTGCGCTGCTGCAGCTCTGCACTACGTAAACAGCTCTGCTCTGCGCTATTTAAGTCACATCAGCCTCTACACTACTGCTGCTTCTACGTTGTCGCTGCCTTGCTCTACGCTGCTCCTTCCAGTCTTTAGATCTGCCTTTGCTTCTGCTTCATCTGTGATCTATGCACCCACTGCTCCACTTGTCCCGCTACTGTCTTAAGGTTGTCGTAGCTCGCATGTGATCCAAGAGATGAGCTGCTCACGGATCCCGCCTTACTTCTATGTAGCTCCTCTACATATCCATGTCACCCCACCTCTGTGGTTCATGGGCACTCATGGCTGCATCATCTTCCGACCCCTCATCTACCACAGTTGCTTTGGAAGAAGATGTTTCCTTGTCCTTTTTCTTCTGAGGACAATTGCTGGCAAAATGTCCCATTTCACCACACTGGAAGCACTTGATCTTTGAAAGATCCTTCTTCTTCTTTGGATGCTTCTTCGATGCCAAGGCTGCATCTTCCTCATCTTCCTTCTTTACTTTGCTCAATCCAGAGTTATGCTACTTCTTGGTGAATCTGCGAAGTTCTTCTTAACACAAAATTGACCACAAGTTGTCCCAATCTGGGAGGTCCGCTCTACCCAAGATACTTTGGACAAAGGTTTCCCACTCATCTGTGACTGCAATGAGGGCAGTCTTGACTATCACATCGTCTTCCACCTTAGCACTCGTTGCAGTCAATTGATCTCTGATTGACTGCAATCTGAAGAGAAAATGCTCCATGTCTTCTCCCTTGGCCATCATGAATGACCTCATCTAAGTCTCCAACAACATCTTTCTTTGGACAGATTTTCCCTCATATAGGGAGATCAAGGCCTTCCACATCTCATTAACTGTCTTCTTCTCAGCTAAGTGTGGTACAATATGGTCCTTGATTCCATCCATAATCAGCCGCTTGGCATGCCCAGCAGTCTCCTTATGCTTCTGAAGGAGATCCGGATCTGTCGGTGTGGCCAGAGTTTGCTCTGCATGGTCTCTAAGATTGTATGCCTCAAGGACTATCAGGACCCTTGCCTTCCAAACTGAAAAGTTTGAGAGGCCATCCAACCTATCATGATCACGCAGTCCATGAGGAGCCATCTACTCTGAATGTGTCGAAACTTCCTCTTCTCTTTGCTAGAGAAATGGATCTAAGGCCTTTGGTGAAACAAGCACCTTCTGCTCCCTCAGACAACTGATTTCCCTCCTTGGAAATCTACCAAATCAACTATTATTCAGCTCTTCTTTGATCCTCTGATCAAACTGTAAGCTTCCTTTGGCTAGAAACTCTCTGAGAAGTTGATCTCCTCCCGCTCTTTGTCATTTGTGCTAAGGCTAAAAATTTGAAAATTTAGAAATTTAACCCCACCAGCGCCTTCTGAATTTCTACAGATTTTTTGCAGAGTTTTCTAGATCTGACAAATTCAGATCTGAATCACACTCGCTGGCTTCAAACCAATCCAGCGATGTTTCTGAGCTGCCTCTATGCAGTAATTGTGTGGTCTTGCTAAGAGACAGCGTTAGACAGCATCACCCTTCCCTCTGCATGAATCTGCCTCTGAAAACTGCGTTGTCTCTTCAGATCTACATTTCTGTTGCTTTTCCAGCTGCTTCCTGCAGCTAGAACCTTCATATTCTTGCTGGATGGTCTCCCAGATCTGCAATTGCTCTGATACCATGTGGAAATTTCTAAATCTTTACACTTTATGCAGAAATTATTTACTGTTAATCTGGTTATGCTCCTCCTACTTAGACAAGTTATTAACTGAATAAATTCAAGTTAAAATCGAAGCAAAACACATACCAGATCTCCACCGATCCCGATCTAGAATATGTTCATGCACACATAGACAAAGTGACACAGTTATTTTTGGACAAATAGTCCCCAGAAAAACCCAATGCGGGAAAACCGGTCTCTGGCTGCTTGAGGGTTTTATTATTAAGAATTTTCTGAAAACAACAAGCTCGGGTTCCACATCTGGAAAACCCGACAGAGAAATATTAGATCTACAGCTCACTGGCTGATCTAGGGCCAAAATAATGACTAATCCACACCCTCAAACGGGATTTACAAAACTCATCCAATATTAGGGCCTAGAAACCCCAGCGCTATCCCTGAAAGCCTCTACGTCGACCTCTGAAGCCCCTCTGACCCTCAACGCTACTCTGGAAAGGTCTTTGTTACCCCGGACTGGATGATGCAGGCCCGACGCTGCCCCTTAGGGTCTCTATGTAACCCTTGAGGGCTTCCTGCTGAAAAATCATGCTGTCCTTGGAGGGACTGCGCTGTCCTTGCTGCTACAGCTTTCCTTCTCCTTTGTGATGTCCTATGAGCTAATCTTTGCCTCTTGTGTATTCTAAACCCCAAGATCAAATCATCCCCTTGGCCTAAATTCCCCTTTGCAACTGAAACACTTTTGAGAATTCTTAGAAAACCCGCCCTAGAATCTCAGCTTAGCTTCAATGCTCTGCCTCTGTGTGTCTTTACAAATGATTGCAAGCCTTTCCTTTATACTTTTCTCATTGGAAAACCAACGGCCATGATCAGTTCTTGAATTAATGGCTAAGATTAAAAGAAAACTTGATCTGTGTGACTTAAGACAATTTCATGACACATTTAATTAAATCCACTTTAATTATTTAAGTTCCCTAAGTTTTAACTTAGGAAATACATTAAAATAATTAATTAATTTAATATCTCCTAAACCAAATGAAATTTCCCAAATCCTTTTCTGGGTCTTGTAGATCAAGTGTACTCTAGTCCCTCCACAAAATTTGGGAGCTAGAGCACAACTGATGCTACCCCAAATACACAAAATCTTAACATTTACTTTGATATTAATCTGATTCCAGCATTAATAACTTGATTAAGTAGGAGAAGTATAACTAGATTTAACAGTAGGGTTTCTGCATAAAGTAATATTCAAAAATTTCCACACTGCCAACTGCTACACTGCAACTCAGTTACTAAGAGAAACAACTAAAAACTCCTGCCCAATATTTGACAGATAAGTCAGTTGGGTTGCATCCCCATCACTGAAGCTCCATAGGCTGCTGCTCTGCACTATCTTCCTGAAGCCACTGCGTTGCTGCAGCTCTGCTCTGTGCAAGCTAGGCTGCACTGCGTTATTGAAGTTACATCAACCCCTCTGAGTTGTGTTGCTACGTTGTTATTGTATCTGCATTGCGCTACTCCCTCTCAGCATCCAGCTCTGCCTCTGCTCCATCTGTGAATCTCTGCACCCACTGCTCCACTTGTCCCGCTATTGTCTTAAGGCTCCCGTAGCACAGATGTGATCCAAGAGTTGGGCTACTTAAGGATCCCACCACTACTCTGTAGCTGCTCTACAGATCCATGTCGCCCCACTTTTGTGGTTCATGAGAGCTCATGGATACATCATCTTCGGAGCCATCATCCGCCATAGCAGCCTTGGAGCTAGAAGCTTTCTTATCCTTCTTCTTCTGAGGACAATTGCTAGTGAAATGACATAGTTCGCCGCACTAGAAACACTTGATCTTTGATAGATCGCGCTTCTTTCTCCCTTGCTACCTCTTTCATGCCAAGGCTGCATCTTCCTCTTCTTCCTTCTTTACTTTACTCGACCCGGTTTCGGATTGTCTTTTGGTGATCCGACGGATTTCTTCTTGTCGGAAGATCGCCCACATATTGTCCCAGTTCGAAAGGTCCGCTCTGCCCAAGAGACTTTGGCCAAAAGTTTCCCATTCCTCTATGACAGCATTTAGAGTCGTCCTCAGCATAACATCGTCCTCCATCTTCACTCCCATGCTAGTCAGCCGATCCCAGACCACTTGAAGTCTGGATAGAAAATGCTCAATCTCCTCCCCCCTGGTCATCATGAATAACCTCAACTGGTTCTCCAGAAGCATCTTCCTCTGGACATATCTTCCTTCATATAGTGTGGTCAGAGCCACCCACATCTCATGAGTCGTCTTCTTATTAGCTATGTGTGGAACTACATGATCTTTGACCTTGTCCATTATGAAGCACTTGGCATGTGCCGCAACTTCTTCATGCTTCGCCAGGAGATCCACATTCATCAACATGGTCAGGACTTTCTCTGCATTGCTCCCTCAAACCGTATGCCTCCATGACTACTAGGATTTTGGCTTTCCAGATTGCAAAGTTGGACAAGCCGTCCAACCTATTCTAATCATGTAGTCCGCCAGCTACCATCTCCTCAGCAAATCTGTCAAAACGAATCCTTCTCTCTATGCTAGATACTCGGATATAGGGTCCTTGGCAAGAAAGGCACCCTTTGCTACCTCTGACAACTGACCTCCTCTCTTGGAAGTCTGCCAAATCAAAATGAATCAGCGCTCTTCGATCCTCAGATCGATCTACAGATTTCATTGGCTCGAAATCTTCTGAGAAGTTGTTCTCCTCCCTCTCTTTGTCAACTTGCTCAGGTTAAATTCTGAACCGATAGAATTTTAACCCCACCTGCAACAACTGAAGCTCTGCAGCACTGCTTCCGGCACTCTGAATCAACAACAGCTTCAGGACTATGTCAGCCTAGCTGGCCTCTGCATGAGTAGACAGTCCCAGCACTGCCTTTGCACTACCTCTGCACAGTAAGTACATGGGCCTACGTGGAGACTGCATCACTCTGGCCTTTGCGTGGCTCTGCTCCCTTCTGCTGCTACATTGTCCTTTCTGGTCTGGTCAATCACAAAGACATCATTTCCGGCTGACAAATTCAGCCCAGAGGTCTAAAACCTCTATAGGACTCAAAAGAGTCACATACCAACCCGAAGTTGGTTTACCTGAGCCGAAGTCAGTTGGAGGTCTGAAACCTCACTAGACTTGATCCCAGATCAAGTGGTTGGACACATGCCATCCTAGACATAGAGAGTACGGCAATCTCCGATGCGTCCATCAATCTTTGCTACTGGTCTCTAGCTTTTCCCACCTCACTAGCCAAATGAGAGGTACTTCCCATGAGTCCGGGAATCAATGGGTAAGATGCATACGGGGCATGGCTCATGAGAGGTGAACTAACTCAACATCATAATGGTGGGGCAGAAGCACCACAAGGTTCGGCAAGCCTAACCCCCTGTGTGCTTATAGGTCCGAGAAGTTATCCCCAAAGCCCCCCAGAGCTCCAAGAGCTCTCATCCAACAGGACCCTCAACATAGGGGGTCGTTACACGATTCCATGATTCTCACGGAAGGTTAGGAACTTGACCTTCCCCAAGGGCTTTGTGAGAATATTCGCGACCTGCTCATCAGTTCCTATATGATCGAGCCTTACGACGCCTCACTGTACCATATCCCGGATAAATTGGTACATGATATCAATATGCTTGGATCTATCGTGGAACACGGGATTCTCGGACAACTGAATCCCACTTTGGTTATCAAAGAGTATCACGGTGGTATCTAGCACATGCCTGAACAGCTCCCTGAAGAGCTTTCGCAACCAAACTACTTCACAACAGGCCATACTCACTGCAATGTATTCAGCCTTCGCAGTGCTCAATGCCACCGACTTCTACTTCCTGGTCATCCATGATATCAAAGCAGAACCAAGTGTGAAGCAGCATCCAGAGGTGCTCTTATGATCCACCACACTGCTAGCCCAATCGGCATCAGTATATACATGGAGTGCCACACTCCCGGTAGTGTATCTCAGCCCATGGTTTATCGTGCCCCGAAGATATCTCAACAGAATCTTGGACGGGTGTTCACTAACAACATCAGAGCCCCTACGAATTGACGATACTCAGTAGGATTTGTTAGCACAGGCCCAACAGCGTTGCCACTCAACTTCTTAAAGTTGAGCTCCATCGGTGTCGACACGGACTTACAGTCCACCATTCCAAATCTTTCCAAAAGCTTCACAATATATTTTCCTTGACAAAGGAAAATCTCGCCAGGTCTCTGCCAGACCTCCAGGCCTAGGAAGTAATGCATCAGTCCTAGGTCCTTCATCTCGAACTCAGCAACGAGCTGTTGAGATTTTGTGTATTTGGGGTAACATCAGTTGTATTCTAGGTCCCAAATTTTGAGGAAGGACTAGAGTTCACCTAATCTACAAAACCCAGAAATGGATTTGGGAAATTTCATCTGGTTTAGGAGATATTAAATTAATTAATTATTTTAATGTATTTCCTAAGTTAAAACTTATGAAAATAAAATAATTAAAGTGAATTTAATTAAACATGTGATGAAATTGTCTTGAAATTGTCTTAAGTCACACGGATCAAGCCTTCTTTTAATCTTACCCATTGATTAAAAATTTAATCTTGGCCATTGATTTGTCAACGAGAAAAGTATAAAGGAAAGGCTTGGGGTCATTTGTAAGATACACAGAGTCAGAGCATTGAAGCTAAGCTGAGATTCTAGGGCGGGGTTGCTCATAATTCTCAGAAGTGTTTCAGTTGCAAAGAGGGGAATTTAGACCAAGGGGATGATCTGATCCCGGGGTCTAGAATACACAAAAAGCAGAGAAGAGATCAAGAAAGGCAGCGCAGAGGAGCAGCAGCAAGCGGAAGCAGCAGCAGCAGCAAGGACAGCGTGATTTTCAAGAAGCCCTTCAGGGGTTACACAGAGACCCTTAGGGGCAACGTAGTAACTGTGTCACCCAGTCTGGGGTAACGCAGTCCCTTCCAGTGGCAGCGCTGAGCATTTGGAGGCTAGCCAAGGCTGACGCAGAGCCCAGCAGGGGCTTCAGAGGCTGACGCAATGCCTTTCAAGGGCAAATCTGGGGTTTCTACGCCTAGATCTCGCTGAGTTCTGTAAATCTCGTTTGAGGGTGTGGATCAGTCAGTATTGTTGGTCTTAGATTAGCCAGGTGCTGCAGATCCAGAGTTTTCTCTGTAGGGTTTTCCAAATCTGGAACCCTGAGTTGTATATTCAGAAATATTCTTAATAATAGAGCCCTCCAGCAACCAGAGACCGGTTTTCCCACATTGGGGTTTTTCGGGGACAGTTTATCTAGAAATAACTGTCACTTTGTCTATGTGTGCATGTGCTTATTCTAGATCTGAATTTGTAGAGATCTGTTATGTGTTTTGCTTTGATGTTAACTTGAATTTATTTAGTTGATAACTTGTATAAGTAGGACAAGCTTAACCGGATTAACAATAATAATTTATGCATAAGAATTAAGATTCAAAAATTTCTACATGGTATCAGAGCAATTGCAGATCTAGAAGGGTCACCAGCTGAAGCATCTGAAGGATCTAGCTGCAAAAAGCAGTTGGAAAGGCAGCAGAAAAGTAGATCTGAAGGGAAAGCACAGTTTTCAGGAGGAGATTCACGCAGAGGAAAGGGAGACGCTATCCAGTGTTGTGTCCTAGCAAGCCCATGCAATTACTACACAGAGGCAGCTTAGAAAGAGCACTGGTTGGGTTTGAAGCCAAGCAGTGTGATTCAAATCCATAAAAAGTTTGCAGAAAAGTTGCAGAAATTCAAAAGAGCTGGTGGGGTTAAACTTCTGAAGTTTTCAGATTTTTAACCTTAGCACAGGTGACAAAGTTTGGGAAGAGATCAACTTCTCAAAGAGTTTCTTGCCAAAGGAAACTTGCAGTTTGGTCAGAGGATCAAAGAAGAAGCTAAATCATAGTTGATTTGGTAGATTTCTAAGGAGGGAAATCAAGTGTTAGAGGGAGCAGAGGGTTCCCAATTCGAAAAGGACCCTAGATCCAAGATCTCTAGCATATATAAGAGGAGCTCCGACGCATTCTATGCAGATGGCTCCTCATGGACTGCATGCCTTATGGTGTCCCTTAGCGAAGAAGCATGATCGTTGATCATGCCCTTCCACATTAATAAACCTAAGATAACTATATTTAACTAATAATTAATAAAATATACATAACATTGCCCCTCTCTTAAAGATGCTTTGTCCTCAAAGCATACGTAATGATGGACAATGTTGACGAATGCCTGGGTTTCTCGAGCAGCAAGCTCTTGTTTCCCACATTTTAAAAAGATCGTGGAGCATCTTCTCGAGTTCAATCTTTTGGTGATGTGGATAGTGACAAGATTTGATATTGACAGGGTCGGATCCTTTCTTGACTTCTATTGGATGTTCGTGTTCCCTATTAGGAGGTATTTTCATTGGCAGGTTTTGGAAGATTGTTTCGTGTATCTGAACTATTCCTTGTACCTCTGGTGATGAAACATTTTGTTGTTTATAAGCATCTGTATTTTCATGGTTTCTTTCATTTTCAACGACTATGTTTGTTGCTGCATCTGTGATAGCAGTCACGTTGAATTCTTTATGTGGCTCCTTCCCAACATTGTTTCTTTTTCTGCCATTGTATTTTCATTTATATAAAAGTTCTCACTAACTTTTGTTGCTGCATTACTGGCTTTATTAGTGGATTGAGTTGCATTTTCTTCTCTTGGTTTCTCAGCTCTATAATTTTCATGGTTGATTTCAGAGTCTCGACTTCTAGGTAGTTCAACGCTATAGCTTTCATGTGAGCTGATTTCCAATTCAACCTCATTTAATTGCTCTTTTTCCAACATGTTATATTCATGATTATTATCTGAATTAGCTGAATTGTTCAGTTGACTATATTCAACATTCGGGAATATTGGTTTTTGTGTCTGACTTATCTTATCTATCTTATCATTTAACTTATCGAAGAGTTCTGTCATCTTTTTCATTGCTTCGCTATGCTTTTCTGTGGCCTCGTGATGATTTAGCCACATTTGTCTATCTATTCGATTCGTCATATCTTGAACCTTTTTGATATCGTTGGAGCATCCTGCAACTGCACCTTCGAGACCGACTAATCTTTTGCCAAAGTCTTCGGAATTATTATTGACATGTTTCTCAAGATCCAGCGATTTTTTTGGGAAATCGACCATCGACATTGATGACATCATACTCCTCATACTCCTTGTAATTAGGGCTTATCCCCTTTTCCTTAAAAGCTTTGTCCTCAAAGCTGAAATTTTTTTCTTTTTCTTTTTCTTTTTTTAATTAATTAATTAAATTAATCATTTTTTTAAATAATAATTATTATTATTATTATTTTATTTATATAAATTATATATATATATGGATTGTAAATATATAATATATATATTATGATTATTAATAAATAAAAAAAATTCGTTCAATTTTAAATCGGTATACCCGTCACCGTGTATGAAATGCCACACCGTTTTTAAAAAACACCTATCACCGTTTTAAGTCAACTTCCTGACTGTTTATGCCGTCACAAGATGATCACATAAAACTTTGATTATGTCACCACAATCATTCCAGAATCGTATCTTCACTGATTATTATGTCGAACCTTCCAAAGTCTCACTGGTATCGTATCGCATCAATGGTATAGATCCAAAAACACTATCTAAAGAGGATCCGAACTGCTGAAGGCTCTCAAGTTTCCACAGATCGAAATTCCTTGGTCCAACTATTTCGAAGTCCAACATCGAATCCTGTAGCTAGTAATCTTGAGGCCGCAATAATAAATCAACACTCCTATCACTCTTTATGCTGGAAGGAGAGGTGGCGGGGGAGGCTGTTGAGACGGCGGCAGAGGGATGAAGACGGAGATGGGGTGAGCGGAGGTCGAGGGGGAAATGGAAGTGGGTAGCGAGGGGAATGGTGAGTCATGTAATGAGGGGAACGCGGGGAGGCAAAAGTGCTGAGTGGGGCCAGTTTACGTGAGGGGTTGGGAAGTGTAAGGGGGGAGGCGGGTTACGTGAGGGAGTTGGGAATCGTGGGTTGGTGAGGGATGAGAGGGCGAAGTGTGGTGAGGGATGAGAGGGCAGGGCCAAAGGCGGAAGGCACGGAAGGAGGAAGAGGGACGTCGGAGGAGGCGGAAGGCAGAGGGAGGAAGGGTGGTCGGGGAGGAGTGGGGGATGGCCGAGAGAAATGACGGCGAGCAGACAGCAGGGCGGAAGGGCCGGGGATGGGAACAGCAGGGCGGATGAGCGAGGTAAGGGAGCGGAGGGTTGGGCCGAGGGGTGAGGGGGCAGCGTGAGGTCGAGGGTGAGTGTAGGGGGTGGGAAGAGGAGTAGGGCGGCCAAGTGTGCAGGCGGGTTGGGTAGAGGAAAATTCTGTAAAAAGAATTTTTTTAAACAAATGCTGCCCACAAGCACTTGATTTTAAAAAATTCTGCAATTCTGGAATTCTTGTAATTCCTTAATTCTGGATGATCACACAGTTCCTAAAGAGCGACTGCTCTGATACCAATGGAGTGTAAAAACTCTGGTAAACTTGATAATTATATATTATTATTGATAAAAGATGAGATGATTACAAGTGAGGATCACCAAGGCTTTAAATACAGCCTTATGGTGTCCCTTGGCGATCAACGATCATGCCCTTCCACATTAATAAACCTAAGATAACTATATTTAACTAATAATTAATAAAATATACATAACATTCAGATCCAGAAAAAGCCTGCAGAAAAGTTGCAGAAATTCAAAAGAGCTGGTGGGGTTAAACTTCTAAAGTTTTCAGATTTTTAACCTTAGCACAGGTGACAAAGTTTAGGAAGAGATCAACTTCTCAAAGAATTTCTTGCCAAAGAAAACTTGCAGTTTGGTTAGAGGATCAAAGAAGAAGCTAAATCATAGTTGATTTGGTAGATTTCCAAGGAGGGAAATCAAGTGTCAGAGGGAGCAGAGGGTTCCTAGTTCGAAAAGAACCCTAGATCCAAGATCTCTAGCATAGATAAGAGGAGCTCCGACGCATTCTGAGCAAATGGCTCCTCATGGACTACGTGATCAGGATAGGCTAGAGGGCCTCTCAAACTTTTCGGTATGGAAAGCTAGGATCCTGATTGTCCTAGAGGCATATGGTCTAAGAGACTATGTAGAGCAGACCCTGGCCACACCGACAAATGCGGATCTCCTACGGAAGCATAGAGAAGCTCCTGGACATGCCAAGTGGCTGATAATGGACAGTATCAAGGACCATATTGTACCACACATAGCTGAGAAGAAGACAGCTAATGAGATGTGGAAGGCCTTCACTTCCCTATATGAGAGAAAATCAGTCCAAAGAAAGATGTTGTTGGAGGCCCAAATGAGGTCATTCATGATGACCAAGGGAGAAGTCATCGAACATTTCCTCTTCAGATTGTAGTCAATCAGGGATCAGTTGACTGCAACGGGAGCAACCGTAGATAATGCAGTGATATTCAGGACTGCCCTCAATGCAGTCACGGATGAGTGGGAAACCTTTGTCCTAAGTATCTTGGGCAGAGCAGACCTCCCAAATTGGGACAGCTTGTGGTCGATCCTACGGCAAGAAGAACTACGAAGGTTCACCAAGAAGCAGCATAGCCCTGCGTTGAGCAAGGTTAAGAAGGAAGAGGAGGAAGATGCAGCCTTGCCATCAAAGAAGCAGTCGAAGAAGAAGAATGATCTTTCTAAGATCAAGTGCTTCCAGTATGGCAAAATGGGACATTTTGCCAACCATTGTCCAGAAAAGAAGAAGGACAAGGAAGCATATTCTTCCAAAGCAGCGGTGGCAGATGATGGGTCCGAAGATGATGTAGCCATGAGTGCTCATGAACCACGGAGGTGGGGTGACATGGACATGTACAGGAGCTACATGGAAGAGAGGCGGGATGCTTGAGCAGCTCAAATCTTGGATCACAAGCGAGCTACGGTAGCCTTAAGACAGTAACGGGACAAGTGGAGCAGTGGGTGCATAGATCACAAATGAGGTGGAAGCAGAGGTAGATCTGGAGGCTGGGAGGAGCAGCGCAGACCATAGCAGCAACAGCGCAGAGTAGTGCTGCTTATGCAGTGCAGAGCTGCAACAGTGCAGAGAGCTTCAAAGGCACAGCACAATGCAGCGGCAGCGTGATAGATTTCAGCACAAGGAGCTGATGTGACTTCAATAGTGCAAAGGGAGTCTGATTACGCAGGCAAAGTTGTACTTGTGCATCGTTCTTTAGATGTCAGCACAGATCTGTAGCCTATGGAGCTTCAATGATGAGGATGCAGCACATTTGACTTGTTTGTCAAATATTTGGCAGGAGATTCAGTTGTTACTCTCAACAACTGAAGTTACAGTGCAACAGATCAGCAGTGACAGTGCTATGAGCAGCACAGATGCAGCATATTGAGAGGGAGCTGCAGTACAGTAGTTGCAATGGCAGTGGCAGAGTCATGGGCAGCTGTACAGAATGGCAGTAGTAGTGCAGATTTGAGTGGCAGCAGGCCAAGCTTCAGCAACACAGAACCAGTGCCCAAAATCATGTAATGCATAAGTGTGATGTATTGCTAGAGCACACCCTTGATGCTAAGAGGGAGTGTTGAGATTTTGTGTATTTGGGGTAGCATCAATTGTGTTCTAGGTCCCAAATTTTGAGGAAGGACTAGAGTTCACCTGATCTACAAGACCCAAAAATGGATTTGGGAAATTTCATCTGGTTTAGGAGATAGTAAATTAATTAATTATTTTAATGTATTTCCTAAGTTAAAACTTATGAAAATAAAATAATTAAAGTGAATTTAATTAAACATGTGATGAAATTGTCTTAAGTCACACGGATCAAGCTTTCTTTTAATCTTAGCCATTGATTAAAGATTTAATCTTGGTCGTTGATTTGTCAATGAGAAAATTATAAATGAAAGGCTTGGGGTCATTTGTAAGAGACACAAAGGCAGAGCACTGAAACTAAGCTAAGATTCTAGGGCTGGGTTGCTAAGAATTCCCAGAAGTGTTTCAGTTGCAGAGAGGGGAATTTAGACCAAGGGGATGATTTGATCCCGGGGTCTAGAATACACAAGAAGCAGAGAAGAGATCAGGAAAGACAGCGCAGAGAAGCAACAACAGACGGCAGCAGCAGCAAAAAGGACAGCGTGATTTTCAGGAAGCCCTTCAGGGGTTACGTAGAGACCCTTTGGGGCAGCGTAGTGACTGCGTCACCCAATCTGGGGTAACGCAGTCCCTTCCAGTGGCAGCGCTGAGCATTTGGAGGCTAGCCGAGGCTGATGCAGAGCCCAGTAGGGGCTTCAGAGGCTGACGCAGTGTCTTTCAGGGGCAGATCTGGGGTTTCTAGGCCTAGATCTCGCTGAATTCTATAAATCTCGTTTGAGGGTGTGGATCAGTCAATATTGCTGGTCTTAGATCAGCCAGGTGTTACAGATCTAGAGTTTTCTCTCTAGGGTTTTCCATATCTGGAACCCAGAGTTGTGTATTCATAAATATTCTTAATAATAGAGCCCTCCAGCAGCCAGAGACCGGTTTTCCCACATTGGGTTTTTCCAGGGACAGTTTGTCCAGAAATAACTGTCACTTTGTCTATGTGTGCATGTGCTTATTCTAGATCTGAATTGGTAGAGACTTGTTATGTGTTTTTCTTTGATGTTAACTTGAATTTATTCAGTTGATAACTTGTATAAGTAGGAGAAGCTTAACCGGAATAACAGTAATAATTTCTGCATAAGAATTAAGATTCAGAAATTTCTACACGAGCTCCCTCGTACCAGGCTCTGGGTGCTTGCTTCAACCCATAGAGGGCTTTCTTCAACCTGCAAACATGGGTGTCCCGATCCTGGACTTCGAACCCCAGAGGTTGCTCCACATATACCTCTTCCTTTAACGCACCATGCAGAAATGCAGTCTTCACATCCATCTGATGAAGATTCCATGCTATGATGGATCGAATGGTGGTATATCGGGCCACATGTGCAAATATGTCATCATAGTCTATGCCTTCCTTTTGGGAGAAGCCATGGGCAACGAATCTTGCCTTGAACTTTTCAGCACTACCATCAGATCCATGCTTGATCTTATAGAGCCATTTCGAGGTGACAACTACTTTGTCCTCCTATCTTGGAACCACATCCCAGACATCATTCTTCATAATGGTCTCTTTCTTCGTGCATAGCATCCTTCGAGACTTGATGTTTTACGGCTTCTTCAAAAGATCCAGGCTTAGATTGTACGATTGTACTCATGGTTGCTAGATACCCTTGGTATCTATTCGGCTTCTTGCTTTCACGAAATGTCCCCCTGGGGGCCATATGATTCTCGACATCCTCGAGAGTGTCCCTGAGCCATGATGGTCTTTTCCTCATTGAAGGAGGTGGATCAATAGAGTCCATCGGTCCTTCAACATCGAGCATTGTCTCCTCCTTCGGTTCTTCTTGATTTCCAAGTCTTGCTTCATGATCTTCCTCAGATCTTGGAAGATTGATTACTTTCACAGGGAAGCATCTTCGTCAAAGGTAACATCGTGGCATATCTCCACTTCCCTTTGACCAAGCACATAGACTCTATAGGCCTTCGAAGTTTCGCTATAGCCCACACACATTCCCTTCTTTCCAGAAGCATCCAACTTGCTCCTCTTCTCCTTTCGTACATGAAAAGAAACAGGACATCCAAAAACTCTAAAATGTGAGACGTCAGGTTTCTTACCAGAGAAAACCTCTTCGAGAGTTTTGGAGTCCAGAGCAGAACGTGGGCATCGGTTTTGTATGTATACAACAGTGTTCGCAGCTTCTCCCCACAGAAACTTTGGAAGACCTTGGTCACATAGCATGGCACGGGCAACTTCCACAATGGTCCTGTTCTTTCTTTTAGCAACGCCATTATGCTCAAGAGTATATATAGTTGTGGTCTCCCTCTTGATGCCAGCTTCTCTGCAAAAGTTCTTTAAGGTACGGAACCACATGAAAGCCTCATCCTTCTTCTTCAAGAAGTATATCCAGGTTTTGCTAGAGAAGTCATCTATGAACGTCATATAATAAGAACATCCTCCCAAGGATGTCACGAGCAGCATACCAGATAGATCAGAATGTATCGGTTGCAAGACATCAGATGTCTTTGTAACACTTGAGGGGAAAAGTCCCCTTGTATGCTTTCTATCGGCACAGCCCTGACATACACCTTCATGATCATTTGCGAACTCGGGCATCCCCATCACCACCTTCCTTGCTTCGGGAAGGCCTTTGTAGTGAAGGTGTCCAAACCTCCGGTGCCATAGTTCAGTGTGTCGAATAGTATCACATGTCATCGCTCCTAGTGGACTTCCTCCAACCTAGTAGAGTGTATCAACTCTAAACCCAATCGTGATAGCTTGCTTGAAAGTCTTCTTCCAAATACGCACTTTCCATCAATGAATGCCACATTGAAACCTTTGTCTTCCATGGTTGAAATAGACACAAGGTTCTTCTTCAAATCAAGTACATAGAGTACATCTTGCAAGCGGAGGACTTGACCTTGAGACAAGTGGAGGGTCACAGTCCCTGTCCCTTTCACGGGATATGTGGCATTATCTCCAAGGATAATTTTCAGATTAATATCCTTCTCAACCATGTCAGAAAGTGCTTCCTTGAACCCAGTGATGTGTCTTGAGGCACCACTATCTATCAACCAGACATCCATAGTGTCGGGTGGAAATGCAGCAGAGAGGGCAGATACAAGAATGAATTCATTTCTTTTATCAACAACATTTGATTCCTCATACCTAGAATTTCTCGACCTTTTGAAAGGTTGCCCATTTCCACCAGAGGGAGCCTTCCTCTTCCCTTTGAACCTGTTGCTCCTTTGATTGCCATTCCTCCAATTGTTGTTGTTGTCATCATCATCAAGAGAATCCTTCTTGAAAGAGCATTCTCTAGCATAGTGGCCGATCTTGTGACATGTGTAACATTTGCCTTTCTTTCCTTGGGCCCCTGCTCTTCCTTTGTTCCTAGGACCACCAAAGTTCTTCTTCTTAGCACGAGCAGTGAAGGCAGCATTTCCTTCATTTTCATATTCCTTCATCCTTGTCTCTTCTTGTATGCATCTCGATAGTACTTCGTCAAAATGAGGCATCACATTGTTATTGAGAATGGTAGTATTGAATGCATGCCATTCAGATAAGAGACCTCCAACTGCGGTGAGAACCATTTCTCGATCAGCTATTGTCTCCCCAATAACTAGAAGATTATTTCTGATTTCAATCAACTTTAGAAAATATGATGGAACGGATTCATCCCTGCCTTTCTTCAGATTCTTCAGTTGGTTCTTGAAGAAAAGGACTTGATTTGCATTGTTGGCCTTGAACATGTTGACCAACTTATCATACATCTCCTTGGATGTGTTTAGCTCAGACATGTAGGCTACCAGACTCTTGTGAATTGAATCCCGGATCATCAGTTTTGCTTTAATTTCCCTCTTCTTATATTTTGACTTGGTGGCAGCAGGTGCAGTGGAAGGAGGCTCTTGGATTTTATCCTACACATAGTCCATGACATCTTGGTCTTCCAACATAAGATCCAATGTCATCTTGCAGGCATGGAAGTCTTCCTTCCCAGTCAATTTGTCATCAGCTTTAAAGCCATTGTAGTTTGAGGTACCCATGCTCTTCTTCAATGATTGCTACAAACTTGGGCTTTGTCTTCACCTCAGCTTTGATACCATGTAAATTTTTGTAGATGTTCTATGCTTGATGCAACTTTACTTTTTATCCCCAAAATCAAACAGCAATAACATACACAAGAATGTAAAATGCTGATAGAACATACCAGTAGATCAACAGAAGACAAGCCAAAAATATGTGTGTTGGTGCGTTACGGCGGTCAACAGGATGCTTCAACCAGCAAAGTCTCAATACGGTCAGCCAACCAGAAGTGTCACACAACCCTCTCAGACAGCTATATCAGTCAACCCAAAGTCAACAAAAGTCAACACTATCCCATTCAACGGTTAACGCAAAACAGCAACAGCAAAAGGTCAACACAGCCCAGCCAAAGTCAATAGTCAACCTCGATTTCTGTGCCAAAAAATGCGGACTGCAGAAATCGGAATATTGACCAAGATTGGGGTCAGTTTGACCATGCGTTGACCAAAGTCAACACTGATCAACTCTGCGCTGAAAACCCTAGGTCAAAAAACAAAAATTCCTTTTGCTACATTTTCCCATGTATGGAGAAGAAAGGACTCCAAGTGATGATCGAACCAATTAGATGAGGAGAGAAATGTTGAAATTTGGTTACCGGAGGACAAGTGGTTCCCTAAGGCTTTGATCTTTGGCCTAGGGAAAAGTGTCCAAAAGAATTTAATTTTTCTCCTAAAGTGACTTTATAAAGTTATAAAATCAAATCTAATTTAAAAGTGACTTTAAGTGATAAAGTTACTAAAGTTTAATTTTAAAGTGACTTTAATAAAGTCAATGTAAAATTAGAAAGGAAAAGTGACTTTGGAAATAAATGACTAAGTGGGTCTTTATTAAAGTGGGGTGAATTAAAAAAATAGAAAGTGAGATTTAAATGAGCATTTAATCTCAACTCTAGATCTAAAGCTTTTTCAGCCATTGGATTTAGGGATTCCCCAAAAGTCACTTAGGGTTAGGTTAAAGGAGGAAAAGGAGGAAAAGCTCATTCATTCTTTCATGAGCAGATTAGGAGAAGGAGAGAAAGAGAACAAGGGAGATTTCTGTGCAGTGAGAAGAAAGAGGCAGCACTTTGGCACACAAACTGAGGCAGCCTTTCAGCAAGTCCGTATAGCAGAGTTGGCACATAGTTCAAGGAAGATTTGGCACAATTTCCAAGGCAAAATCCGTATAGCAGCTTTGGGTACGCTTTCCTAGGCAGCCGTACACTTTTCTGGCACAGATTTCGAGGCGGAAGTTTGTTGTTTTTGTGGCATGAAAATCGAGGCAGGCCGTACAACCTGTTGTTGATTGCTAGCACAGAAATAGAGGCAGATTTTCGTACAGCAGCATTTAATAAAGCCTGCACGCTTTCCAGGGAGGTCGTATAGCAGCATTTATTGCTATTTTGCATGCAAAAAAGGAGGCCGTACAGCAGAAATTAATACTGTAATTTCTGGGCACGTTTTTCAAGGAAATCCGTACAGCATTTATTGCTAGCTCAGTTTTGCTGTGTGCATGTTTTTCGAGGTGGTTGTGAAGCACGGAAAATGAGATAAGTTGTAATGTTTACTTGCTGATTTTTTCTGAATATTTCTCTCACTGTAAAAAGCTTTTTTTCCAGAAATAAGGAGCTTTCGAACTGGTTTTCTCCAAGAGTTGTAGGGGGTTTTTCCAGGGTCACCTTAACCAAAAATCACTCTGTTAAAATGTGTTGAATGGCTGTTTGTGTCTGCTAATTTTTATTTCTGCATTTTCCAACATTGTGAAAAATTTCCAAAATTTGTGTTTTCAGCAAATATTTACTTTTCAGCGTGTTGAATGTAAGGTTATGAAAAAAGGCATTTAACTAATTGGAGAAATAAGGTGAAACCGAAAACCGGGGTGGGAAAATAGAAATTTCTACATGGTATCAGAGGTTGGGTGCTGAAAGTGCAATTTGGGACAGCAAAGGAGAAAAATACAATCTGCTGATTTTCACTCAGAAAATTCCAACAAGCTGATTTTTCACACACAGAAATTTTATCTTTACTACAACAGTGCTATTTTCAGTTTTTAGAACAGCAAGGATGTCATTGGGATTGAGGGTGGAGGATAGGTTGGATGGGCATAGCAACTACAGTGTTTGAAATGAGAGAATGCAAAGTATCTTTGAGGAGGCAGAAGTCTGGGATGTCATGGTGCATACCGCACAACACTCTGTTGTTGTGCCTACTGATGTCGTTCAATTGGCAACGTATAATAAAAAGAATAACAAGGGTAAGAGACTAATTCTAGACGGAATCAAAGACCATTGCATTCCTCATGTGAGAGGAAAGAGAAATGCTCATGAGATGTGGACAGCATTGACCAATCTCTACCAGAGTACCAATGAGAACAGGAAAATGGTCCTAAGCGAGAAGCTGAAGACCATTAAGATGGATAAGACTGATAGTGCAACTGGATATCTCACAAAGATTACTAATGTGAGAGATGAGTTGGCAGCAGTTGAAGAGGTCATTCCACCCACTGAGTTGGTGTGGATTGCAGTGAATAGCCTCCCCAGTTCATGTCTGAACTTTGCTGATGGGGTTTGTGCACGTGAGACCCTTCCCACCTAGGAGAGGTTTTGGGATGATTGCATACAAACTAAGATCAGGAAGGGTCAGCTTGGGGCAGCCAAGCCAGTTGAGCAAGATGAGGATGTAGCACTGTTGGCAGGAGGCAAGAGAGGCAAGGGAAAGAAGCAAGCTTCCACAAGCAGTGGTGGGGGCAAAGGCAAAGGTAAAGGTAAACAGGGTAACACGCATAAGGACTATTCCAAGGTGAAGTGTTGGAATTGTCAGAAAATGGGACACTATGTAGTTGTGTGTCCGGAGAAGAAGAAGAAGGGGAAGAACTAGAACATGGCAGCATCAACAGAGGTAGAGGATTTCACAAATTGCTTTGACCGAGAGTTTGGGTTCATTACTTGTGAGTCCACTAGTGCAGGATCACCTGCCACGGAGGTTCAGAGGGAGCATGCATTTCCCTCGACTAGCAGAGCATCTTTGGGTATCTGGTATGTGGACAGTGGGGCTTCACGTCATATGACAGGATTCCGTGAGTACTTCTCAAAGCTTTCAGAGTGCCACTGATATAGAGGTAGTACTCGGTGATGACGGAGTTGTTAGAGCAGTCGGTGTGGGGACACTGACATTTGATAGGGAACCCAAACCTCCCTTGAAGGTGTCAGATGTTCTTTATGTGCCAGGGATGAAGAAGAACTTCATATTCGTCTCAGCGTTGGAGGACAGAGGATATGAGATATTGTTCAGGAGAGGACAAGTGCTGATATATCCCAGGGGCGCTCCAGCTGATTCAGCTAGAGTGATAGGAGTACGCCATGCAAAGGTGTACAAGTTTGCATTTCAACCCCTTTTGGCATTGAGCAGTAGTACCGATAGCAGAGCTAGCAGTTCTGAGCTGTGTGAGATTTGGCACCACAGGATGGGGCACATGTATCATGGAGCCTTGAGGACTTTGCGGGAGATCACTACAGGTGTGCCAGATTTCAGTACTGATCACTTTGATACTTGCAGAGGATGTGCGATGGGCAAGTTTTCCAAATCCCCTTTTCCCAGCAATGACAGCAGAGCGACTGGGATACTTGATTTGATTCATTCCGATGTGAGCAATCGGATGTCTCATGTTTCCTTGAGTGGATATGAGTACTATTTATTATTCATTGATGATCACGCCAGGAGGACCTGGATTTATTTCTTGAAGACCAAGAGTGAGGTCTTCAAGCAGTTTTAGGAGTTCAGAGCTCTTGTGGAGACTCAGACAGGTCGGAAGATCAAGTCCCTGAGGTCGGACAATGGAGATGAGTACACCCTTGGAGAGTTTGTTGACTATTGTGCAGAGGCAGGCATTAGGAGGGAGTTCACTGTTCCTTAAAACCCCCAGCAGAACAGGGTTGCGGAAAGGAAGAACAGATCCATCGGAAGGGCTGCCAAAGCCATGTTACATGTTCAGGGGTTGCCATTGTTTTTGTGGGCAGAGGCCTGCAACACTGCTGTTTATTTGCAGAACAGGAGTCTGCATCGTGCCTTGGGGCATATGACTCCGGAGGAGGCTTTTTCTAGGAAGAAGCCTGATATTGGTCATCTTCGTATCTTTGGGTGTATTGAATACTCCTATGTACCCAAGGAGAAGAGGACCAAACTAGAGCCCACCGCAGAGATGGGTGTCTTTGTGGGCTATAGTGAGACCTCAAAGGCCTTTCGGATTTATATTCCCGCACAGAGGAGAGTTATTGTCAAGTGGGATATGAAATTCGAGGAGGATAGGGCCTTCAGGGGGTCACGAGAGTTAGAGTATCTGGATCGGCCAGACTCTCAACAGTAGCTGAGTCAGTTGCAGGGACCCAGTGGGCAGGAATCAGGAGGATCCGGAGGTACATCGATTACGATGTCAGGTCCGTGAGTGAGCAGTGGCTCGCAGAGCCAAAAGGGTGGCGCTTCGGGCAGCATGCAGAGTAGTCCGCAGAGCAGTTCACTAGGGAGTCCACTAATGGACAGTTCACATGGTACTTCAGCATCTACAGGTTCAGGTGTAGGCAGGAGGACAGCAAACAGACAATCAGGAGTTCAGGCTCCTGATGATGAGGAGGAGGAGTTTCATTCTCCAATGGGAGAAGTGTGCTCAGGGAAGAGGAACCCCAAGTGGCTTCGGGATACCTTGAGAGAGGCCACATCTGTTGCTGGGCCTACGAGGTCGGTCAGAGAGAGCAGACCACCTGAGAGGTTTTGTAGGTATATGGCAATGGTTGCCAACATCCTTGACTCTAAGCCTTCTAGCTATGAGGAGGCAGCTAGCTAGCAGGTCTGGAGAGAGGCCATGCAGGAGGAGTATTCTTCTATCATGAAGAATGATGTTTGGGAGGTGGTGCCGAGGCCTGAGGGCAAATCCGTGGTTACTTCCAGATGGCTTTATAAGGTAAAGCATGTTGCAGATGGCAGCATTGAGAAATTCAAAGCAAGGTTTGTGGCTAGAGGGTTCTCCCAGGTAGAGGGAGTAGATTATGAGGAGACCTTCGCTCTCGTGGCTCGATATACTTCGATCCGCTCCATTATATCGATAGTAGCAGAGATGGGTTGGAAGATCCACCAGATGGATGTGAAGACCGCATTTTTCAATGGCTTCATACAAGAGGAGGTGTACATTGTGCAGCCACAGGGCTTTGAGGTGCATGGGAAGGAGTCCCATGTGTGCAGATTAAAGAAGGCCCTTTATGGCCTGAAGCAAGCTCCCAGAGCTTGGTACTCCAGGATAGATACATATTTGCAGGAGATGGGTTTAACAAAGAGTGAGGCAGATCCGAACCTTTACTATATTGTGATAGGTAAGGAGCCTCTCATTCTGGTGATGTATGTGGATGACTTGGTCATTACGGGTGCAGAGAGACTCATAGAGCACTGCAAGAGAGATCTTGCGGCGGAGTTTGAGATGAAGGACATCGGCTTGATAAATTACTTTTTGGGTTTGGACGTGTGGCAAGAGGAGGGGCATTTCTTCTTGGGGCAGGGGAAGTATATTGTGGGCATCCTTGGCAGATTCCACATGGAGGATTGTAGACCCATGTTGACACCAATGATCACCAACTGGAAGAAGCTTCATGCTTCGGATTCCGAGTTGGTGGATCCCACATTGTACAGACAGCTGATTGGTTCCTTGATGTATTTGGTCAACACTAGACCAGATATTTGTTTTGCAGTCAACACGATGAGTCAGTTTATGTGTGAGCCTAGGAAGGTTCACTGGGTGGCCGCAAAACACATTTTGCGATACTTGCAGGGGACAGTGGATTATGGTCTGGACTACAGGCAGGGGGATGGAGTGAGATTGGCAAGTTACACTGATTCTGATTGGGCAGGTTGTGCTTCTAATAGGAAGAGCACTTCAGGGTGTTGTTTTGGGTTGGGTTCGGCAGTGGTGTCATGGTTCAGCCGGAAGCAGCAGTCAGTAGCATTGAGTTCAGCGGAAGCAGAGTATATGGCAGCCAGTCTAGCTAGTTGTGAGGCCATCCGGCTTCGCAAGATGTTGTTTGGCTTATTTGGTCAGCCGTTGAGACCTTCAGTGATTTACTGTGATAATCAGAGTTGCATTAAACTCATGGAGAATCCAGTATTTCATGATAGGTCAAAGCATATCGGGATCAAATATCATTTCATCGTAGAATCATTTCATCAGAGACTATGTTCAGAAAGGAGCTGTGAAGCTTGAGTATATTCCCACTGATGAGCAGGTTGCAGATATTCTTACCAAAGCCTTACCACAAGGCAAGCATGTCTACTTCAGAGACAAGATGGGTGTGGTGAGGAACACCTTCCTCGGTAAGAGGGAGTGTTGAAATTTGGTTACCGGAGGACAGGTGGTTCCCTAAGGCTTTGATCTTTGGCCTGGGGAAAAGTGTCCAAAAGAATTTAATTTTTCTTCTAAAGTGACTTTATAATTTTTATAAAGTCAAATCTAATTTTAAAGTGACTTTAAGTGATAAAGTTACTAAAGTCTAATTTAAAAGTGACTTTAATAAAGTCAATGTAAAATTAGAAAGGAAAAGTGACTTTGGAAATAAATGACTAAGTGGGTCTTTATTAAAGTGGGGTGAATTAAAAAATAGAAAGTGAGATTTCAATGAGCATTTAATCTCAGCCCTAGATCTAAAGCTTTTTCAGCCATTGGATTTAGGGATTCCCCAAAAGTCACTTAGGGTTAGGTTAAAGGAGGAAAAGGTCATTCATTCTTTCATGAGCAGATTGGGAGGAGAGAAAGAGAGCAAGGGAGATTTCTGGGCAGTGAGGAGAAAGAGGCAGCACTTTGGCACACAAACCGAGGCAGCCTTTCAACAAGTCTGTACAGCAGAGTTGGCACACAGTTCAAGGAAGATTTGGCACGATTTCCAAGGCAGAATCCGTATAGCAGCTTTGGGTACACTTTCCTAGGCAGCCGTACACTTTTCTGGCACAGATTTCGAGGGAGAAGTTTGTTGTTTTTGTGGCACGAAAATCGAGGCAAGTCGTACAGCCTGTCGTTGATTGTTGGCACAAAAATCGAGGCAGATTTTCGTATAGCAGCATTTAATACAGCCTGCATGCTTTCCAAGGAGGTCGTACAGCAAAAATTAATGCTGTAATTTATGGGCACGTTTCTCAAGGAAATCCGTACAGCGTTTATTGCTGGTTCAATTTTGCTGTGCACATTTTTCGAGGTGGTTGTGAAGCACGGAAAACGAGATCAGTTGTAATGTTTACTTGCTGAATTTTTCTAAATATTTCTCTCACTGTAAAAAATAATTTTTCCAGAAATAAGGAGCTTTCGAACTGGTTTTCTCCGAGAGTTGTAGGGGGTTTTTCAAGGGTCACATTGACAAAAAATCATTGTGTTAAAATGTGTTGAATGACTGTTTGTGTCTACTGATTTTTATTTCTGCATTTTCCAGCATTGTGAAAAATTTCCAGAATTTGTGTTTTCAGCGAATATTTATTTTCCAGCGTGTTGAATGTAAGATTATGGGAAAGGGCATTTAACTAATTGGAGAAATAAGGTGAAACTGAAAACCGGGGTGGGAAAACAGAAATTTCTACAAGAGAATGTGTGATGATGTGATGAGTGAAAATGACCTCCAACGTTGACCTATTTATATCCATCAGTGAGGGTGTGTGACACAACTGCTGAGGCTTCAAGCCTACATTTCATTTCTGGTCGACCTGCACATATTTTGAATAAATTCAAAATAAATGTTCTGTTCATCGGATCAAGATGATCTTTAAATCAATCTTGCACCTCTTCGAAAGAGGAATCCAATAAAAATATTGGCATCTTCATCTGAGCATCACAACATGGAGTTTGGACCTAGTTGTCCAAAATTAATAAGACTTAGCCCACTGTCACCTCAGCTAAGGCTCCCTACTCTTTACGGACTTTCACCGACAAGAGGAGACCTGGTATATAGATAGTGACTTATGAAGGATAGATCAAAGAATGGATATGAAGTGATCTCAATGATACTTTCCTAGAAGAGAGTCAAGAATGGGGTTTGCTTGCTTCTTAAGCAAGGTACAAGGCTTTTTAGGAGGAGGTGAGGATTTAAGGGCTAGGTTAAAGGAGTGTGACTTGTGAAGGAGCTTCCCAATCCCTAAAATCCTTGCAAAACTTGGATTCCCGAGTTGTGTTTGAAGAATTGTCTTTGATGAGAAATGGGACCACAAGAGGCCAAGTGAACCCAGCCTAGGTTAAGAGGAGGGAGTTTAAAAACCAATGATGATCTTAACCTAAACAAGGTGGGGAAGAGGATCAAAGAAAGAATTTCCACTTAAAGGTGCCAAAATGATCCTATGAGGTACTAGGGCAAAGTTCACTCTCAAGGCTAGGATTGGGATATCTCACAATCCCACCGTCGGAATTTCTTCAAATTTTGAGGAGACCTTGAGGACACACCAGCGCAGGAGAGGCCATGAGATCAAACTTTTTATATGGGTACTTTGTCGGGAAAAGGATGCTCTAAGTGGCCCAGCTTGGCTAGACCTAGAGAGAAGGAGGAAAAGGTGAAGAAAATGGTTTTAGGGTGATCACCTTATGGTGGAATACTGCCTAAGTCCTTTGGGGACATTGGAGTCAAGAAGAATAATGAAAATGGATTTCGTTTCTAGCTCAAGTAGGCTCTAAGGACAACTTCGTTTGGCATTGGGGCAAAGGAGAGTGACCTTAAAGCGTTTATACTTCGTTTGCAAATCAAGACGGCTTATCAAGATGAATTTGATCTCTAGGAAAATTCGTTCAACATACATGGCCCATACATAGAGATATGCTATATAGAAATATAATTCCCCAATTTAGCAGTAAATGCACGCAGCAATTAGCCCTAAAATAGCGAAAACCCCATTATCAATGCATGTGACAAAGTAAAAGAAAATAGCATTAAGTTCGTACTTACATGTAAGAGTATATATCCAACCATCAATACATTTTCCAATCAAGAAGCTCCAAGATAAGAAAATATAATCCAAACATCAAAATTCATCCATGCTCCAACTTCATCCACCAAGAAGGAATAGCGAAAATCTCAAGAGAGAGAATGATCCAATCCAAGTGATGATTCAAAATGAATTCACATCACTCATATTCATACACTTCTTAGGAGTTCGAATTACCTAATTAGGCCTACATTAGTCCCTACAATAAAATAAAAACGTAAAATAACCAATTTTTGGTGACAAGCCCACCAAACTAGCTCAAAAACAAAATAATAAGCCTCTCAAGAGGTCAAATGATGAATAATACATGTCATTGGGCCCTCCAGGAGGCCTGATAAAGTCCATAAGTGCCATACTGATGAATAGAACTCTCAAAAATGATGGACAAGGGAGTGGCCCCTTGTTCTCCAAACAATAAACCTGTGGTGCTCCCAGTGGGTGTGGGGGCACACAAATAACCTCATGGGTCTCCAAGTAGATCGAAGATGCCTACAAGCCATCTGTAAGGGCTCAGCAGATCGAAGATCTGCAGAACATCTATGGACATCCATGGCTCTCTACACACACCCTACATGTGCCAATGTAGCCCTTTGGATAGTTAGGACCTCGTATAGGAAGACCAAACTCAAAATGGAAACCATCTCAATCCTACATAAGATCCAATGTGTCCCCTAGCCTTCCAGCACAACAAGTCATTAAAGTAATTGAGTAAAAGAGCTTACAAACCATGGACAACAGGTGGACACTTCATTAATGTCTCCAAGCTCCAAAGGGGGTTAGCCAAGTACCTTATTAGGTGGATTCTATCTTTAGAGGGGATAATATGTCCAAGGTACATCCTTCGAATGGTGGTGGCATGTGATAAAGAGGTGAATGGAATAGGGAATGAAAAGGGGCAACCATGGGCCACATATTGGGGTACAAGGGTAGCTAGAAAAAGGGAAGCCCACACTTCGGTACATAATGTATAGGAGGGAGAAATCGTGGTACATGAGGTGCCCACCCTTCTTTATATGCCTTTTTCCTTTTATGATTTTTCTTTGATTAAATGCTTGAGGCGCAAAGGATAAGAGCATGATGTGTAAGATATAGCAGTGGATACCCCCTATAAGGTAGGGTGGTTCATTTCCCACCATGGTTTGGGACAATCACAGGTTCCTAAATGATAAAGGATGCTCATCTAGGGCCTATGGAAACACGGTGATGCTGTCATGAATGTAATTCATAATAAAATAATAATAAATATAAATGTAAATGTAATAATAAATAATAAGTCATTAACTAATGATTAGTTAGTTAGTGATGAAGAGGCATGTCTTAGAGACAGCCATTCGTGGAAGGGCACCTGCCTTGGGTATATAAGCAGGCCCTCATTCTCATTTGTAATCATCTTATCATCAACTCTTTTATATAATATACAATTTACAATTTATATCCTACAATGGATGTCTTTGTCTACGAAGTATTTTAATATTTCTGCAGCGTATACGACTATTGGTCGCTACATTGGTATCAGAGCTACGTCTGATCCAGCCTTTGGCCATCAACTCTTTGTCAACCTCGTTTCCATCACAATTGAAGCATTCACTACACTAAATTTCGGAGTCAGTTGAAGCATTTGCTACACTAAATTTCGGAGTTTCTCCGTTTTGCTAGGCCTTTGGCCATTAAAAAAAATAAATAAATAAATAAATAAAGGAGAGAAAGAAAGTTTTAAAAAAAGGGGAAAAAAATTAAAAGGAAAAAGAAAAGAAAAAAATTAAAAGAAAATAGTTACAAAAGAATAAAAAATAAAAAATGGTTCTACATTATTGATAAAATGTGCATGATAAAAAAACTATACATAAGAGAAGGAAGAGAAGATAAGATTATTTTGATCCTTCTTTAAGTGGCTTACAAACTCATGGTTTTAGAAACCCGTGGTAATTGCCCATGGTATTTTCAAGGTAAAATAAGAACAAAAGGAATAAAAAACCTCTTTGTGTGAATGCTAAGTTTACTTTTTGCGTGGTGAAAATTAACAGAGTCAAATACACATAAGTGGACATATATTTTATATTATACCCCAGAGAGGTGAATAGCCACATTTCACTAGAGTTGTAACTTTTCAAAAAAAATAAAAATAAAAAAATAAAAGTTAAAAAAAAAACAATTGTTGAAAAAAAAATTATAAATAAAAATAAATAAATAAAACTAGAATTTACTTAGTCAAAGAACTCATCACTAAATGAAGACTATATTTAAGGTTATATAAAGGAAGTATTATAAGGAATTATCAGGGCAATTAATACTAAGGAAAAGTAAGGTTTAAAAAAAAAAGATTACCTAATACTTAAAGTCAACTCGACAAAACAAAAATGGGATCAATCATGGAAAAAAAATGATGGAGATAATGGAACTCAAGTCTAAAACGTCAAAGGAAGAAGGGTTTTCTTATAATGGGTTTTCAATTACAAATCACGAAGTAATTACATTAAAAAGAAGTATCCAAGGAAGAAAAATTAATATCGCTATTAGCACAAGCATCGATAAAAATTATATCAACATCAACTTGGCGAATAAGCTATTAATTCCAGAGCCAAGCATTGGGGTAAGGAAAAATATTTTTGACCAAAAAGAATATACAATTAGTGATTTACAAGTGACAGTAAATCATTATGAGTACATATCTCAATTTCTTGTTGTAAAGATGGATTATATAGAGGTTGACGTCATACTCGGTCAACCGTAGTTTAAGGATTTGGGTTCATTCATGTTAAACATAAAGAAACGAGTTTTGACTTTTCCTTATAAAGGGAAGATGATCACATTTCGAGACATGACAATGGAGTCAAAATCGTTAATGTCTGCATCAAAAGACTTTAAGGACATCTCAGACTTGATGTTCAAAGTTAACAAAAAAACTATATCAAGGAAGCAAATAGAGCTTGAAGAAGTCATCTCCAGCAAAGACAAAGAAGTTCTGCACTTCGAAAATCACCAAGAAAAACTACTCGAACAAGTTAAGAAAGCTAAAGCATCAAAGAAGGAACTCAAGAAGCATTTATTAGAACAAGAAGAAGAAAATGTACATTTTAAGAGCCTTAATCGGACATTATTAGAACAAATCAAAAGTTTAAAAGATGATGAAGCTACTAAAAATAAAATCAACAATTCAGAAAAGGATGAACTTGTACGTTTAAGAAATCATAACCAAAACCTACTTACACAAATAAAGAAACTTAAAAATGACAAGAAATCGTTGATTGACACGCTAGAACAACTTCAAAGTGAAATATTGACGTCGCGAGTCGTTTCAGTTCAAGTTGAAGACAAAGGGATTAATATTGATCCAGTCAATATCACAAGTAAGGAAGAAGAAGAATCTAGAGAAGTTAAAACATATGCAGAAGTTGCATATCAAATGTTGGACATCCCGGCTGATGATTCGGTCACCCACTCAACAACAACAGCACTTGAAGGAAATCAAGAATCAACCACTAACATGATAAGGGCAAACCAAACCAAAGGAGGTATGTATCGACATCCAAATCACAAGAGCAGACTTTCTAATCAAGCTACATACCAGTATCACTCAAAAAATAAACAACAAATTCATGTTCCCAGGAATACTCAAGCTTGCAAAATCCAGTCATACGATAATCGTTCACCACACCTCTCCAAAGATCAGAAGATACCCCAGAAGATCAATCCCAAATGGTCTGATCCATTCGTAGTACAACAGTTTTGTCTATCACTCAAAGTATCATATCATTTTGTATCGACGAAGATGAAAGTACAGAGATGAGAAGATGTTCTTAAGTAAGCTTTGAGGACAAAGCTTCTTGAAGGGAGAGGCTATGTCATGAATATAATTCATAATAAAATAATAATAAATATAAATGTAAATGTAATAATAAATAATAGTCATTAACTAATGATTAGTTAGTTAGTGATGAAGAGGCGTGTCTTAGAGACATATCCATTCGTGAAAGGGCACCTGCCTTGGGTATATAAGCAGGCCCTCATTCTCATTTGTAATCATCTTATCATCAACTCTTTTATATAATATACAATTTACAATTTCTATCCTACAATGGATGTCTTTGTCTACGAAGTATTTTAATATTTTCGTTGTGTATACGACTATTCGTCGCTACAGATGCTTGGGGGTATGGGGTAAAGCTCATGCATTGCCTTTTGCCCACGTGCTAAATATGTTTGTCCCGGCCATCTTTTGCATTTTCTGGTACATTTTCCTGTTAAATGTGGCCAATTATGCTTTTACTTTTCTTTTCAGCAGCATCAACCTCCGGGGCATCATTCCAAGCCCGACCCAAGGTGTGGGCAAGGGCCTAACCCTATGTGGACCCAGTGGAGAAATGTGGGCCCAAGTGGGAAATATGATGAATGGGGTTATAATAAACAAAAGGGGAGTGATATATATGGATGAGGGAGCAGTACCACGCAACCAAAATTAGGGTTTCCCATGTAGTACCACCCTAAAACTCAATGGTCAGTAAAGGATATTACACGAGACTAAGATCTAAGGGTAACATCCAAAAGAGTTCTAGGGGACAAAAGCACAGACCTAGCCCACTCTTTCCGCTGAATCCTCCCATTAATCCACGCCCATAAGTGTCCATGATAAGCAAACTCTATAGTCAATTACCAATTGACAAGGCATACCTTTAGGTTCGGGAGGCCCACCTTCAAACATACGATCATAAGAGATGGGTGAGGGACCACATGGCTGGCTCAAGTGGCGGAGAAATGGCACAATAAGCTAGTTGATGGCTGGAAGGAGCTGTTGGCTACCAACTGAGGACCATCTTGGAAAAAAAAAATCTCCTAGGGATATTATCCACAAAGTGGTGGGTAACAGTTCCCACTAGACTAGAATCAAATACTAACCTCCCAAGTAAAGTAAGGGAACAACAGTAAAATTGAGATCCAACAATTATCCAGTGTTGCCTCGTGATCCATATTAGTATGCCCATAACATTAAATGAAAGCACGTGACTGCAAAAATGTTAAAGTACCTGGCAATGGATGACCCACATTAAGGAATGTCAGATGGGAGAGAAACCTGACCAAAGCACTAAGTAGAGAAGCATGGCATAATGTTATGTCTTGATCATATATGGTTGCTGGCTGGCTAGTTGTCCAAATAGGAGAAAAAAAGTTTCCTAGGGGTTACCCACTTTTTGGTGAGTAACAAGTAGCATCATTGAAGAGACAGCAGACCAAGAGGTTTGGAGGAAAGGCATGGTGAAAGATGATATAAGGAGCATTACACCTGGACTAGAGGGACAACTAGTTCCAAGTGGCTTTTCAAAGAGTACCTTCCTTGCTAAGAGGGAGTGTTGATTAGAGTAGCCCTTGATTGAGCCATGATTGTTGTGATATGAAGAAAAAATGGACTTTTGTAAGAAAAGCGGACTGTTGTAGGAAAAATCTTTAAAAATGGTGGAAAAATCCACTTACCAGCACTTTGAATCACTTCTAACACTGCCTAATCACCCTTGTCCACACTCCAAAACCTTTGAGAGCTCAAAACCTTTGATGTGAATGCATGAGAATAAAGGCGAAAATCAAGATTTAAGAGGTCACAGCTACACTTTTACCTGGACATAGGTCATAAAGTTGGGACACAATTAGGGCTTATGTCCAACATGAGCTTGACTCATGTCCTGTGAACAGGACAAGTCAAACTCATGTCACACGGGTGTCCTGTCTGACACAGGAAATACCCGACACAAGAAATATGTGACACAAGAGGGGGTGCGGATGTGGCTGGTATCTTAGTTTGGTTGGTAACATGCCTTCTAGTCTAATCTATTGCTGCACCATCATCTATAGACTGTCATGATAAACAGAAATCAAAGATGTACAGATCTGCTTAGTGTGTAATGCTGAAGCAAATAAACTGCCCAGATCTACCACATGTATGCACTGCCCCATGAAAGCTATCCGAGGTACACTAATCCAACAACTATTGTCAATTCTGAACATTAATTAATATTTCACTTTCTTTGTGCTCTGGAAATTACTTTAAATAAGTGTGATCATTTTTAGGAATCCTTTATAATAAACAAAGGAGCAGATGCATACCAAAATTTCAGAAGTAGTGAATGTTAAAGCAACACCAGAAATGGAACACTGACCATTCCATCCACCCCTCCATTTCCAGCTGCCAGGATCAACCTCTGCTAAGCTTCTCTCAATGTTAAATTGTGCAGTCATGCATTCTAAAATATGACAATCTGTGCTTGTAGAGACATAACTGCTTGAGGTAGCATCCCTTCTAGAAAGTGCCTCCCATACAACTTGATCACTTGAAGTATATGATTCATTTCTACCTGTCAGATTGGTAGCTGACGAAGGTGACTGGAGATTAACTGATTTTTTGGAATCATCAGAACGCAATGCAAATGAGGTGGAACCAAAATGAGGAATCTGGCCAGCCCGTTGTTTGCCTTTTCTAACTTTTCGATTGGGATGTATACCAAGGATCATTAAACGAGAAAGATCAAATGAAACTTTTTCTTTCTCATTTTCAAGTGCACACATTGTGCTCAAATCCATCTCCAGTAAAAATCCTTGCTCCCCCTCTACAATGATAAATGGAAATCCAAAGAAATTAGTCTGAAAATAATTTAACATTTAACGTAAGTTTCAAATAATCTCAGTAATGTTATATTTACCTGAAATATCCACATGAGCCAAAACTGAGGAAAATTGTTGCACTTTAAATGATAAAGTTCCTATAAACGGCCTCTTTTTATGAACTGCATGCACACCAGAAGTCAGTTCAGAGCCCTGTCTTGTCGAAACAAAGGGAAGAGACAATGCCCTCGATGCATTTAGAGATGATTGCTGAGAAATACCTTCTTCCATGATTCTGGTGACGCCAGAGACTCCAGAAGTACTTAGGCTTGGAACCTCAATATAAGACATAATCAAAGAAGCAAAACCCTTCAAAAAAATTTGGTATGCATTGTATGATTCCAAAAGAATAGCCAAAGCTGATGTTTGAAGAACCAAGAAGCCTCCCTGTCCAGCAGCAAGGCCAATATAAATGATAATGGAACTTTCACTACTTCCATAAATGTTCCTGTCTGTATCATAATGATATTAAAATGCTCTACACAATTATCAAGATCATTCAACAGTATAGAACATATCCAAAACCTAGGAATTTATTCCCACGATTTTCATCCCATATGAAAGATGAAGGTTGAAACTACAAATACTGGCTGATAGCTATAATTGTTTGCAAAACACCAAATTTCTATTGTCAACAATATCAAAGTATTTCTTGCCAAAGTATGCACATGCACAGCACTAAATTGCAGAGAGAGAGAGAGAGATGAGAGTTAACATGATATTATTCAATGTGAAATAGAGATACAACTTCAATGTGTCTTACGAAATATACAATCACCCATACAACTATCATTAGATTGAGACATAACTAAAGCCTAATGAACAAAATGACTTAATTTTATTTGTTAGCATGACATGTGACTTTTGTTGAGTTTTCTTGAGTGATGGGGTAGCATCGGATGTGCTCTAGCTCCCAAAATTTGTGGAGGGACTAGAGTACATGAGACCTCCAAGACCCAGAAAGGGATTTGGGAAATTTCATCCTGTTTGGGAGATAATTAATTAATTAGTAATTTTAATTAAGGACCCTAAGTCTAACTTAGGAAAATTAAATTATTAAAGGTAATTAATTAAAACATGTGATGAAATTGTCTTGAGTCACACGGATCAAGCTTTCTTGTAACCTCAGCCATCGATTCAAGATCTAATCATGGTCGTTGGTTTCCCAACGAGAAAAGTATAAAGGAAAGGCTTGGGGTCATTTGGAGAACACACACGGAGGCAAAGCACTGAGACTAAGTTGAAGTTCTAGGGCAGGGTTTGCTAAGAACTTTCAAAAGTGTTTCAGCTGCAGAGAGGGGTAGTTTAGGCAAAGGGGATATTCTGATACCAGTGCCTCGAATCAGCAAGAGGTAGAGAGCAGCTTCCAGAGGCAGCATAGAGAAGCAGAGGCAACAGCAGCAGAGAGGGTAGCAGCTGCAAAGTGCAGAGGCAGCTTCGCTACGCAGTCCCTTCTAGGGCAACGCTGGGCAGCAGGGGACCCATCTGGGTTACGTAAAGACCCTCAGGGGCAACGTAGGGCCTGCGTCACCCATTCTGGGGTTACAAAGCCCTCTCTAGGCCAGCGCAGAGGCACGCAGTGGCTCAAGAGACTAACGTAGGGGCTTTAGAGGCAGTGTTGGGGTTTCTAGAGCCAAAATTTGGTTGAGTCTTGTAAATCCCTTTTGAGGGTATGGATCAGTCAACGTTTTGGCTTCAGAACAGCAGGTTAGCTGCAAATCTATATTTTTCTCTGTCAGTTTAACCAGTGTGGTACCCAAATTTGCTGTATTCAGAAAACTACTTAATAATAAACACCCTCTAGCAGCCAGAAGACCAATTTTTCTGCATTGGGTTTTTCCGGGGACTATTGTCCAGAAAATCTTGTGTCACTTTGTCTATTATGCATGTACTTTTCTGTTTTAGATCATAATAGATGAAAGTCTATTATGTGTTTACTTCGATGTTAACATGAATATTTCAGCATTAATAACTTGCTTAAGTAGGAGAAGTATAACCAGATCTAATAGTAGATTTATGCATAAGTAACGTTAAGAAATTTTCACATGGTATTAGAGCGATTGCAGATCTAGCAAGGTCACCGGCAGAAGACTGAAGAATCTTGCTGCAAAACGCAGCAGAGAGAGCAGCAGCAGCAACAGAAAGCCAGATCTGAAGGGATAGCACAGTTTCAGAGGGAGCAGAGCCACGCAGAGGTCAGGGTGACACAGTCCTATGCTGTCTCCACACAAGCCCACGTACTTACTGCGCAAAGGCAGCGCTGGTACTGTTTTCTCACGCAGAGGCTAGCGAGGGTGATGTAGATCTGAAGCTGTTTGATTCAAAAGTGTCGGAAACAAAGCTACAGAACTTCAGAAGGTGCTGGTGGTGGTTGTTGGATGCCCAAACTGGCAATCCTACAAAGAAAAACTAGCAAGAAAATCTAGAGAGGAAATTCCTCACTCCACAGGTGAATCTGAGCACTGACCTCAGCTCAAAATGGAGTCATCCAAATTGCCTCTACGCAGACACTACGTCACCCTCACGTAGTCTCTGCATCACCCAGCATGGAACTGTATCACCTGAAGTTGTCTCATCAGTTGCTTTCTGTGAAAATTTCTAAATGTAGAAAACCTACTGCAGTATCTTGATTTACTTCTCCTGCTTCTTTGATTTAATTAGCAAGTTATTTTCTAAAATATTCAGCAAAATCTTAAAGTAAACAAAACTGCAGCCTACACATACATACAGATCTTTTACTGACGCATAACGCACATATGACAAAGGACACAATTTTTTTTGGACAATGTCCCCGAAAAAACCCAATGCGGGAAAACCGGTGCAGCAACTCTTAGAGGGTTTGTTTATTAAGCAGAATATCTAAATACAATCAAGGGCACCAGCAGTGGTTTGCCCAACAGAGAAATCACGGCAAATGTACCTCTATCACTCGGAGACAGAAAATATGGTTGATTCAGCTGAGGCTTCACACCTTCTAAATAATGTTGAATACGAGCCCTTTCTGGCCCACTAGAAATCCCAGCGCTGCCTCTCCCGGCACTGCATCAGCAATGCATAGCTGCTAGAGCCTCTGCATAGCACAGGCTGCTCCTGCCTCACCCCTCTGGGCTCAGTGTTGCCTCTATGTCACCCTAAAGGGCTTGCATTAGCCTCTGCGTTGCTTCTGCATGAGGCTAGTTGGGTTGCATCCCTCCCGCTGGGTCTCTGCGCTGCCTGGTACGGATCTGCCTCTCTGCCTATGTATTCTCCGCCTCGGATCTGAATAATCCCTCGTTGATCTGCCCCTCACCAGCACTACAAGCTCACTCAAAAATTCTCAGCAAACCACACCCCAGAATTTCGACTTACCTCAAGTGCTACCGCTCTATGTGTCTTCTCCAACTGACCCCAAGCCTTCCTTTAATACTTTTCTCGTTGAGAAATCAACGGTCGTGCTATAATCTCTAATCAACAGCTAAGATTAGAAAAAGACTTGATCCTCGTCACTTAGAACATTCTCACCCACATGTTTAAATTAATTCCCTTTAATTATTTAATTTCCCTAAGTTAGACTTAGGGTCTCCATTAAAATAATTAATTTATTGAATAACTTTCACATCAGGTGGAATTTCTCCAAACGATTTCTGGGTCTTGGAGATCTCATGTGTTCTAGCCCCTCCACAAAGTTTCGGAGCTAGAGCACATCCAATGCTACCCAAAATCTCAACACTTTATGAGAAACTGACTCTCCTGGCCTCTGGAAACTCTGTCGAGCTTCCGGCAATGAATCACTGCTTCTCCTCAGCAAATACGAATTTTCCCACTGAAGCTACTACGTCAGCCTCACTGTGGCTTCTTTGCCTCTCTGTAAATGCACTCACTGGATCTGGAATGCCTCCTTTGGCTTCACTGTCTCTACCCCTCTCTCACTGCTTCGATCTCACTAAACCTCTCTCTGGCAATAAACAGTTGCTACTCTAGAAATCGATTTCCCAGTAAAATCGAACTGCTCAAGTCTCTGATCTCCAAGCCCCATCGACTTCTCTTATAATCCTCTGTTGAGACTTCAACGACCAAGATTAGATCTTAATCGATGGCTAGAATTAACTTGAAATTGATCCATGTCGCTCTCTATAACATTCACACCATGACTTAATTAATTCTAATTAATTAATCATATTCCCTAAGTTTATACTTAAAAACTGACTAATAATCTAATTAAGTCGTCTCTAGGTGGAATTTCCAGAAAGGATTTCTGGGTTTTGAAGATCTCATGTATTCTAGCCTCTCCACAAAATTTCAAGTCTAGAACACACATTCGATTCTACAAAAACTAACACTCCCTCTTAGCGAGGAATGTGTTCTATTACTACTACACCCCTGAAGCAATACTTCTCTCTACACCATCTCCTGTCACGCTATTGATGTCTGACTATTGCTTCCCACCAACTACTGTGCAACTCTGATATGCGTTGCATCTGTGTTACAGCTGACCCTGTTGAACTGCTGTCGACACTGCATATGCACTGCAACTCCCTCTCATCTGATGTTGTTGCAACTGCAACATCTATAATTGAGAAATCATCCGAAATACTGAACCAATTGTGTTCAGTATGATGCATCTGTCAACCGAGTCATGACTACTACTAGAATCTGCATTGTCACTAAAGAATCTGCAATGTTGCTGACTCTGCACTGCGCTCCCCAACATCTGACTGCAACTAGTCTCTACAACTGTCACTCTGGCATCTCACTGCACCAACTACCACTAGTTCATCCTACTAATGAACATTGTGGGCCCCCGTAGCCATGTACTAATTCAAGAGGTGGACCTCCTTAAGAATCCTGCCCATTTGTAGTACTTCGGGGCTACAAAACCAAGTCACCCCACCTCACTCTCGAAGGGATGTCTGCAATCATGGCGAAATCTTCCTCCAGCCTGGAGGGCAGCCTATCGATCTCGGTAGAAGTTGTCTACTGGTCCTGCTTCTCCTCCTTGTCCTTCTTCCTGAGAGGACATTGGGAACCGTAGTGGCCTAGCTCACCACACCTGAAGCACTTGACCTTTGACAGGTCCTTCCTATGTTGCTCCCCCTGTCCCTGACTGGGACCCTTCAATGCGAGGGCCAAATTTTGCTCTTCCTTCACCGATTTCGATCCACTATTGGTGTTGCCATTGATGGTGCTCTTCATCAAGTCTCTCCTCAACTCCTCATGTTGCAAGTTTGCCCACATCCTGTCCTAACGCAAGCCAAAAAGGCTAACGCAGAAGGTTGAGGGACAGCGTTGGGTTTCCGATGGGCCAGAAAGGGCTCGAGTTCTGTAAATCCCATTTGAGGGTGTGAATCATCCATATTTTGTCTCCGAGTGAAAGAGGTACTACTGCCGTGTAATTTCTCTATAGGGCGAACCATTTTGGTAACTAGATATTGTTGTATTCAGATTTTGCATAATAATAAAACCCTCTAGAGCTAGCTGCACTGGTTTTCCCGCATTAGGTTTTTCCGGGGACATTTGTCCAAAAAATCTGTCACTTTGTCATGTGTGCATAATGTTCAATAAATGATCTGTAAATGTGTAGGCTGCAGTTGTGTCTACTTTGCTCAGTTTACTGAATAATTCAGAAAATTAACTTGTAATTTAATTCAAGTAGGAAAAGTAAATCAAGACACTGCAATAGGATTTCTATGTTTACAAATTTTCACACAGGGGGCTTGTGGATAGCTTTTTAGAGCTATAAGCAACCACAGGGCGAGGTTCGCCTTACCTTGTTGGTGCGCTTCTTCCCCACCATTATGATATTGAGCTGGTTCACCCTCTCTTTGATCTAGGCCCCACATGCATCCTACCCATGGAGTCTGGGACTCATGGGAAGTACCCCTCATTTGGCCAATGAGTTGGGAAATGAGAATAGAGACCAATAGCATCACCGATGGACGCATAGGTGACTGTCATACTCTCTATGTCTAGGATGGGATGTGTCCAACAACTTGATCTGGGATCAAGTCTGGATGAGGTTCTTACCTCTAAACTGACTTCGAGTCAGTGGAAAGTGATGTCTTTGTGACTCACTCTCGTTCGTCTTATTTCTTCTATAGCAGAGAAGAGCCAGCAAAGTAGTTACAACAGGATGACACAGGATTGCATGATGATACATGATAGTACATGATGGTACTAGATGACAGGATTGCACAGGTGGACAGATGGAGTTCTCCCTAGTTGAGAGGGAGTGTTAATTTTGGGCGACTAGATCCAAACTCCATGTTGAATTGCTCATATGATGAAGATGATATTTTGGTTGGATTCATCTTTCGAAGAGGTGCAAGATTGATCTAAAGATCATCTTGCTTGGATGAGCAGAACTTATATTTTGAGTTTATTTTACACACATGCAAATTATCAAGGTCGGCCAGAATTGTAATGTAGGCTCACAAGCTCCAATAGATGTGTCACTCATTTGAATGTTGATTTGACAGTTTTGTGGACTGGCTTTTGGGGTGAGTTTGACTTTGAAGGAAGGCCAAGTTTGACCATGTTTGACTGAACCTAATTGGAGGTTGAAAGGGTTGGTTTGACTAGCAAAGTCTTTGTTGGCTAGGGCATCCTGTTGACTGCTGTAAAAGACATTTCTCTCTATCTTTGTTGTAAAAGTCATTTCTCTCTATCTTTGTTGAATAAGAAGAATTATAAATTATTGTATATCGTATTGGCTTGTCTTCTGTCAATTTAATTTTATGCTCTATCAGCATTTACTTTCAATGGTTATGTGATTGCAAATCTGAATTGGGCTAATAATAAAGATTGAAGTAAACTACACTAAGCATAGCATAGAACATACCATGGTTGTCTAAATTTAACACTCTCTTATTCTTTGTTACACAAATGGCTTCTTAAATCTTTCTATAATACTATTAGTTTGTTTTCTATCTTATTTTTTATTAGAATCTAGAGTCTAGATTGAACCAAAACTTCAACTTTCAACTTTCAAGAATCAAATGACAAAAATTAAAACCCTTGTTTTGTGAATCCGTGTGTGTTCAAGAGAGTGAGAAGAGGCATTTAAAATTTAAAATCAACAATTACATTTGTGTTTGCTTCTTATGTGATTATAAATTTTTAATTTTTTTTCAAATTTTTTTTGTGCCCAGGTTCATATTCAAGTTCAAAGTTTCAAACAAAATGCCAAGGGTTTTGGACCCTATGTGGAAATATGGTGAACCTGATATTGTACTTGAAACTGGGGGTGTGAATAAAATGTATTTGACTTGCAAGTTGTGTGGCAAGCAGATGGCAAGGGGTATCAACAAATTAAAATTCCATTTGGGGCAAATTTCGGGCCAAAATATAGAACTTTTCCCAAATCCATCTCCAGAAATCATTCGACGAGCCATTAAATCGTTGATGGATGAAGAGGATGGCAAAGACACCAAGGCAACGTTAAAAACCAACTTGTAGGGGCCTCAAGAGTGGGGATAAGTGAGAGTGGTTCTTCAACATCACCTGCCACACCCGCATGTCTGACTCCCAACCCCTCAGCTTTCTCATATTTTTTTTCCCTAGAACCACACCTGGTGCACAACCTGGCATCAAATCGGCACTTAAAAAAAAGGAAAAGGCAGAAACTGACAGGTTGGTCAGTAAATGTCTTCTATGGAGTGATGTGAAAAATTCTAAAACTTAACATACAAAAATCCTACTGCAATTATCTAATTTGTATTACCTACTTGTTTTCTTCATTTAACAAATTATTTATAGAGTTATTCAATAAATTCCAATACAAATACATTGCAGCCTACACAAATATACAGATCAAGAACTAAAAAATAAATGAAGCAATCACACAAAGGACACATATTTTTTGACAATTATCCCTGAAAAACCCCAATGCGGGAAAACCAGTACAGTGAATCTGAGGGTTCGTATAATTAAGCAGCAGTATTCTGAGTACAACTAGGGTGCCAAAATCCGACTCACCCAAAAGAGAAAATCCTCGACAGACAGATAAATTAAAGAGTTTTACCTCACACTGCAAGTCATGGTTGATCCAAGATCTGAAATAGCGAAACCCCAGCTCCCTCTGTGCTTCCTCTGCGCAGCAAATGCGTAGGCCTGCATGGGGACTGCTGAAGTCTACGTCACCTTCTCTCTGCGCTGATCTGCCTCTCAGAAAATCGAGTTTCAGCTTTCCCGGCTCCGAAACCCTGATCTCCAACTAAATCTCGGACCCTCTCGGAGGCTCTGCACTGCCCCTGCGTGAGCCTGCATCACCCTCTCTGGGGACGACATCACCTCTCCTGTTGGTTGCGTTGCTTCCTCTGTTGTCTCTGCTGCCCTTGCTCTGCTATGTACTCTTGGTCCTCCGACCAATAACTGCTTTTGCCCCTCACTGCAACTGAATCACTTAGATCTTATCTTCATCCGAGCACTGCTCCGTTAGAAGAATTCGATCACTTGATTCATTGTGTGTCTTCTCCAACTGACCCCCAAGCCTTCCTTTATACTTTTCCTTTTGAAAAATCAACGGTCTTGATCTAATCCTTAATAAACGGCTAGGATTAAATTAGACATGATCCCCGTCACTTAGAAGCTTCTCACCCACATGTTTAAATTAATTAAATTTAAGTATTTTAATTTCCTAAGTTTTAACTTAGGCTCCATTAAAAATAAGTAATTATTTGAATAACTTTCACTTCGAGTGGAATTTCTCAAAACAATTTATGGGTCTTGGAGATCTCATGTGTTCTAGGCCCTCCACAAAAATTCGAAGCTAGAGCACATCAGATGCTACCCAAAAATCAACACTCCTTCTTAGCGAGGAATGTACTCTAGCAATACTTCTTCACCAGAAGCATCACCTCGATCCATGACATTGGTCCTCTGCATTGCTTCTGCTCGGCCTACCACCCCTCATCCATTGCGCAGGTGCAATCTGTATTGCTGCCCATGACTCTGCCACTGTCACTGCTGCATATATACTACAACTCCCTCTCAAAATGTTGCATCATGCTGCCCATAGCACTACCACTGCTAACTGTTGCACTGCAACTAAGTTGTTGAGAGTTAAGCAACTGAAGAACCTCTGAAAACTGACATACTGGTCAGTCTGAATACTCCTCGATGCTGGAACTACCTCTCCTACTAATTTGTGTTGACCCTCTGATGACAATGTGTTGCTACTTCTCAGCACTGCATAAGCACTAGTTTGCACTACGCTACACCACTATGCATTGTGATGTTTATGCCTCTGCTCTGCGATGCTTCAGACTTCAGCACTCTAGCTCTGCCACCATTTCTCCATCATCCCTTGCATCAACTGGCACTCGTCATTCTGCTACTATCATTAAGGGCTTCCATAGCCGTATGTGATCCAAGAGTTTGGGCACCTCAAGGATCCTGCCCTGCTCCATCTGTAGCTGATCTACAGCTCCATATCACCCCACATCTTAGGTGCATGAGCACTCATGGCGCATCCATCATCATCATCCTCATCAGCCTGAGCTGGAGCAGCCTTCGAGTTAGATTCTTCCTAGCCCTCCTTCAGAGGGCATTGCATGGCGAAATGTCCCAGTTCCCCAAATCTGAAGCAACTGACCTTCGAGAGGTCCTTCTTTTTCCTTCTATGCTGCCCTTGTTGTCCCTTAGATGCGAGAGCCACATCTTCCTCTTCCTCCTTCTCAAATTTGATCCCTTTATTGTTGCTTCCCGCCTTGGTCCACCGCTTGATCTGTTCTTGTCGAAGAGCTACCCACATCTCTTCCTAGCTTGGAAGAGTTGCCCTGCCCAAAATGCCTTGCACAAAGGTCTCCCGTCTTTAGTGACTACATTCAGGGCAATCTGGACCATAAGTCCAACATCTAGTGTAGCCCCTACGAAAGCTAGTTGATCTCGATCTCTTGCAATCTAATGAGGAAGGGGTCGATCTCTTCTCCCTTCTGCATCTGAAATAATCTCAGTTGGTTCTCAAGCAACATCTTCCTCTAGACGGAAGATCCCTGGTACATGACCTCATCTGCCACCCTGTATCTGCTATCCGCTATCTGTCCATCCAGCACCTCGCATGCAAATCTATCCTTGGAATACTCAACCAGTAGTCGAGCCTTCCAATCAGCGTCCAAGCTCATGAGGGATAATGTAGCTGGTCTACGAGAAAGGGCATCTGCCACCACATTGTTCTTCCCTTTGACATACTCTATATCAAAGTCATAAGCCTGGATCTTGCTGATCCACTTCTGCTGCCTCTCCTGCAACTGTTTCTGCTCCAAAAAGTACTTCAAGCTGTTATGATCGGTCCTGACTCTAAATCTGCCGCCTACCAAGTACTGCCGGAATTTGGCCAATGCATGCATAATGGCCAACATCTCCTTATCATAGATAGGATAAAGTCTCTCATGTGGAAGGAGTTTCCGGCTCTCGAATGCAATCGGGTGACCTTCCTGCATCAAAACTGCTCCAATCCCTTCTCCTGATGCATCGCACTCTAGGATAAAGGGCTGAGTGAAATCAGGCAATGCCAACACCGGACAACTACTCATCACCTCTTTGAGCTTATCAAAAGCTCGCTGTGCGGTGTCCGTCCAACCGAATGCCCCCTTCCTCGTCAGCTCCGTGAGGGGTGCAGCAAGCTGTGAGAAGCCCTTGACGAACTTCCTGTAATAAGTGCAGATACCAATGAACCCTCTAAGTTCTGTCACATTCCGCGGCTCTGGCCAGTCCCTGATAGCCCGGATCTTCTCGTCATGGACCCTCACTCCGTCCACTCCTATGATGTGTCCTAAATACAGCATCTCTGTCAAACCAAACTCACACTTGGAGAGTTTGGCAAAGAACTGCTGCTCCTCCAGGATGCGCAAAACTGTCTCTATGTGCTGGAGGTGCTCCTCCCAAGTCCTGCTGTATATGAGAATATCATCAAAGAAGACCAGCAAGAACTTCCTCAGATGCTCCCTGAAGATATGGTTCATGCAAGACTGGAAAGTGGCAGGTGCATTGGTTAGTCCAAATGGCATGACCAAAAACTCAAAGTGCCCATAATGACACCTGAAAGCAGTTTTGGGAACGTCCTGTTCCCTCATGCGTATTCGATGGTACCCGGACCTCAAATCAATCTTCGAGAAGAAACGTGCTCCTCTCAACTCGTCCATCAACTCATCGATCCTGGGAATGGGGTACCGGTTCTTCAATGTCTTCTTGTTCAGTGCCCTGTAATCAATGCACATGCGTAATGTGCCGTCCTTCTTCTTCACCAACACTACTGAAGAAGCGAAAGGACTAGTACTGGGCCGAATGTGCCCAAGGGCTAACAGCGCCTGAATGGCCCGCTCTATCTCATCCATGTAGGCCTTAGGATGCCTATAAGGGGTGGTGATCACTGCCTGTATCCCCTGCTCCAACTCTATCGTGTGCTCAAACCCCCGATCTGGTGGCTGTCCCGGTGGAATATCTCCAAACACCACTGCATATCTGTCAAGAAGAGTCTGTAGATCAGGGTGCACTGCCCTGCCTGTATCTACTATCTCTGAAGCCCGTAGCTCTACTGCCCACTCGATATCTCCCCTGCGGAAGGTCGCATCCATGCTGTGTGCCGATACTGTCTGGGGCGGATATGTGTTCTGACCTCGGATCTTCTCATGCCTCCCCGTCTTGGGATCATCCCACTCCATTTACAAGGCCTTCCAATCTGTGGTGACCTTCCCCAGGGTGATAAGCCACTGCACTCCCAATATCACATTAGTGTCCGGAATGTCCACCACAAAGAAGTGATCAGTCAGCGTATAGGTGCCCATCGTCACTGATAACTCCGGTACATATCGAGCACAGGCCATGGTCTGATCTCCTGGAACCAAAACTGAAAACCCATCAAAGCTCTCTGTGGGTATGCCTCTCCGTGCTACCATCTGGGCATCGATGAAATTGTGGGCGGCCCCACTGTCAACTAGAACTGAAACACGCTGACCCCGTACTGTCCCACGTACTCGCAATGTCAGATACTTGGGGACTCCTCGTAGTGCTGCTAGAGCTCCCCTAGTAGGTGCAAATGATGCCTTCCGCATCTCGATGGGGTGGAGGTGGGCTCTGCGCCGCATAACATTCTCCTGCCCCTCGCCTCTCATCCTCCTTATCCTCATCCTCTTCTCCCGTCGCCCCTGAGAAGACCCCATGAAATGTGCCCCCCGCGGTGCATTTGCAGTCCCTGCCCACGGCCTCGGCGGTGAAGCACAATCGGCTTCCGTCTCACTCCTCTCTCCCCAGCCTCATCATCATACTCTGGGCCCTCGTCCGGATTCGCCTTTATGTACTTTAACCCTCGTGTCCTTATCGTCCTTACCCTTAGGCTGGAAAGCCTGTCTCTGGGGATAAGCAACACATCCTATAGGTCACGGGCCCTGCTGATAGCATCCTGAAGTGTGGCCGGTTTGTTTGACCGGACTAGACCACGAAGTGGTTCTGATAGCCCGTCCAGGAACATCGTGACCAACCGAGCTGCTGATATGTCAGGAACCATCACTGAAACCCTCAAAAAGTCTGAGATGTATGCCTCTGCACCACCTGTCTGTTTGAGCTTGGTCAGCTCGAGGAAAGGCTGATCCGGGTCCTTCTGATCAAAACGTTTCACCACCCTCCTGGTGAACTCAGCATATGTAGTCACTGTGGAATGCCCCAGTGTGGTCAACCCATGAAACCACCAGGTCTGGGCCTCACCCTCTAGATGTAATGCAGCCATCTTAATGGCCTCCTTCTCCGGCATCTGGTTAAGCTGAAAATAGAGGTCTAGTTTTTCCACCCATGACCTGGCTGTGGTCTTTGGAGACCCATCAAACATCGGCAAATGAAATTTGCTGGCTGCACGGTTACTGTCACGGTGGGAACCCAGTCCCTTATTCCGATCATGAGGCTTACTGCCGCCTCGGTACTGCATATATTGATTGAAAGGGAGAGCCTCCATGAATTCCGGCCCCAAACTTCGCCAATCTGCAAACCAACCTGCATGTAGATCGGGACCCTCATCTCTTGATGCCGTTTGCTCCACTTCCTCTACCGGGAAAGTAGGCATGGTAGGTCGCGTGTCCATGGAATCGGCCTTCTGCGCTGACACAATGGGTATAGCATCTGGTATGCAACTAGATGTTCCTGATCCTTCCCCCACTTGAAAGACCCTAGGGGGTTCTTTCTGCGTTCCCCCTGCAACCTTCCTGGTTACCTCCTGCATGAATGCATCCATCTTTGCATCCATCTTTGCATCCATCTTCTCAGTCAACCTTTCAGCCAATCTTGCCAACATAGCCTCCATTGGATTCCTCCGTTCTTCTTCTGAATCAGAATCACCTCCCCCAAGGAGAGTGGGGTGACCTCTCGGTGCCATAGAGTGCTAGCACCACAGGCTGAGCCAGATCAGAGCTCTGATACCACTGTAATATCCCCAAAGGGAAATAAGCAGTAATAAACAGAAATATGCCAGACAGATATGAAAGGAAACAACACTGAACCAGATCACTGAATCAAGACACATGTAATACCAGAATCTGAGCCATTTTATTAATCAGAAAGTACATGGGGAGTAATACAAGAAATCAGAATCAGTGCACCTATCCTTGCCCTAGGCAAGTGATGACCCTCCCATACAAGAAATGGCTGCAAATAATGACAGCGTCCAGGCGCACGGAAGCGGTGATGATGCGCGAGGGCGGGGCGGTCCCAAGCCCCGGCCCCCTCGCTGGAGAAAACGCTCACCGCTGGTGGCGGCGCGAGCGCGAGGTGCGGCACAAGCCTCAGCCCTCCCGAGGGCAAATGGATACTCGGGATGCGCGGAAACGGCCCGGTGAGCCCTTCTCACACTAGCCTGCTCCTCAGATCTGCGTCCCACCTGATGGATCTGAAGCCTCCAATCAGATCTGCGTCCTTCCCTCTCTGAACTGCGTCCTCCAATATCGGATCTGATATCAAACCCTCAGATCTATACTAGATCTGGAACTATCTCTTCAGATCTACAGCCCCTAGGGCTAGATCTGGTGTTACCCTTTCAGATCTGGACTAGATCTATCAATATCTCCTCAGATCTGTCACTCCTTCAGCTGGATCTGGTGCCAAACCTTCAGATCTGCAATATACAAGACTAGATCTGCCACATACCAGACTAGATCTGCAAGATCTACCCTTTCCACAACTGGATCTAGCAATAAACCTTCGGATCTGCAACTCTTACCTTCAGAAATGGACAACGTCCTCACTCTAGGGCTTCACAGCGTCCTTCTGCCCCTCAGAACAACGTTTTCTCTGCCAGTCTGGAACTGCGTCCTCTTGGACAGCGTCCTTCCTCTCCTGCAAGGGACAGCGTCCTCTCTTCAGATAAAACAGCGTCCTTCTCTTCAAAGATTCAGCGTCCTTCCTCCTCTTGCTCTGCGCAGCCACAAGAGGGCTTTCTCCTCCTCGGATAATCTTCAGAAATTGCTGCTGCTCCACTGAAAAATGAACTAAGAACAACCTCACTAGGGCGGGCACTCGAAGTCCCCCGAAGCTGAGGGTAGAACCAGAAAAACCTTACCAGGGCAGGCACTCGAAGTCCCCCGAGGCTAAGGGTGAGATCTCCGGCCGGAGACACTCGTGCACTAAACAGTGCTGCAGACCGACTAAACAACCGGCGTGCTGAAGCAGACAAGTCTGACTATCAATAAGAATATCATATCATGAATGAATCAAATGAGGTGAGAGACTCTCCTTTTATAACATCAACTCCCTCCTTAACTCACCCTGGAACTGCGCAGTTTACCTGGGGTTAGCCTGATGCTTCCCCTCCATCACATCCACGTGGACCCCCAAGGCCCTCTCTAAGTCACAACGTCAACCTACTAGGAAAAAAAAAGAACACTTTATTATAAAGTGAGGTGGCTAAAGTGAGGTGACCCCTCTTATTTCTCACTTTATTTATTATTGCTATCTAATAAAGCAAAAAAAAGGCAATATTCCAATTAGCAAAGCTAATTGGGAATATTACAGATGGATGGATTCTTCACTTGTGTTGAGAAAATGGTGGCATCTGAGCAAGAACGTGAATATATTCCTAAAGAAATGGAGATATATAGGATAGTAGGTGCCACATTTGTTTTTGTCATGGATATTAAGAATAGGACGACCAAAATGCCAGGTAAGCTTCAGTTTGTTTCAACTTTCAAATTTCATAATTGTAAATTTATGTGGATGTTCTATGCTTGATGCAACTTTACTTTTATTACAGCAATCACATAAATAGTTAAGTAAAATGCTAATAGAACATCCCAGTGGATCTATAGAAGACAAACCACAAACAAAAGAATGTGTTGGTGTGTTACGGCGGTTAGCAGGATGCTTCAACCAGCAAAGTCTTCTTGGTCGGCCAACCAAGAATGTGTCACAACAGTGCTCAAATCAGTCACCCAGTCAACTCAAAGTCAACCCCAGAAAAGTCAACGCAGGGCAGCAGAAATAAAGTCAACGCAGCTCGGTCTTCGGTCAACCTTTTGACCTCGATTTTTATGCCAATGAGTACGGCCTTCAAAAATCGAACTCTCCACCAAATTTCAACCCTTTTGGACCATGCATTGACCAAAGTCAATGCTAGTCAAACTATCGTGGAAACCCTAGCTACAGTAAACCGCAGTAAATTCGGTCAACCCTTCCTACAGTAATTCGTCCTCTTTCCCACATGTGAACTGAATTTGCCTCCAAGGAGCTCGTACTAAATCAGAAGAGGAGATGTGCGTGTTGAGTGAGTGAAATGCTCTCCAACGTTGACTGAATATATATCCATCATTGAGGTGTGTGACACCTCTGCTGGGGGTGTAAAACCTTAAGGCCAACCTGCACATATTTGAAATTATTAAAAATAAATTCAAAATAAATGTTCCACTCATCAGATTAAGATCAATTTTATATCAATCTTACACCTCTCTGAAAGAGAAACCTAATAAAAATATTGGTATCTTCATCTGAGCATCACATGGAGTTTGGACCTAGTTGTCCAATTTTAACACTCCCTCTCAACTAGGGAGAACTCCATCCACCTGTGCAAACAAACATCGTGCGTTATCCCGCCGTAACTTGCTTTTCTGGCCTCTTTATTTCAGAACAAACGTGGGTCAGTCACAAAGACATCATCCCCCAACTGACAGATTCAGCCCAAAGTTTCGAAACCTCTATCAGACTCACAAAGAGTCTCATACCAACCCGAAGTTGGTTTACCTGACCCGAAGTCAGTTGGAGGTCCGAAACCTCACTATACTTGATCCCAGATCAAGTGGTTGGACTGTGCCATCCTAGATAGAGAGTACGGCAATCTCTAATGCGTCCATCAGTCTTTGATACTAGTCTCTAGCTTTTCCCACGTCATTGGCCAAATGAGAGGTACTTCCCATGAGCCCTGAACTCAATGGGTAGGATGCATACGAGGCACAGATAATGAGAGGTGAACCAACTCAAACATCATAACAGTGGGGCAGAAGCACCACAAGGTTCGGCAAGCCTAGCCCCGTGAGTGCTTATAGCTCCGAGAAGCTATCCCCAAAGCCCCCCAGAGCTCCCAGAGCTCATCATCCAACAGGACCCACATCATATGGTTGTTCCACGATACCAAGACTCTCACGGAAGGTTAGGAACTTGACCTTCCCCAGGGGCTTTGTGAGAATATCCGCCACCTGCTCATCAGTTCCTATATGATCAAGCCTTACAACGCCTCGTTGTACCATATCTCGGATAAAGTGGTACCCGATATCAATATGCTTGGATCGATTGTGGAACACTGGATTCTCGGACAAGCGAATCCCACTCTGGTTATCACAAAGTATCATGGTGGTATCTAGCACATGTCCAAACAGCTCACTAAATAGCTTTCACAACCAAACTCCTTCACAACAGGCATACTTGTTGCAATGTATTCGCCCTCTGCGGTGCTCAAAGCTACCGACTTCTGCTTCCTGCTCATCCATGAGATCGAAGCAGAACCAAGATTGAAGCAGCATCCCAATGTGCTCTTACGATCCACCACACTGCAAGCCCAATCGGCATCAGTATATCCAAGGAGTCACGCTCCCGGCAGTGTATCTTAGCCCATAGTTTATCGTGCCCCGAAGGTATCTCAAAAGATTCCTGGCACCAACCCAGTGAAAGTGATGAGGCTCAACCATCTGTTGACTCAAAGTGTTCACTGCAAAACATATATCTGGACGGGTGTTCACTAAGAACATCAAGGCCCCTACGAGTTGACGATACTCAGTAGGATTTGACAATACAGGCCCAGCAGCGCTGCCCCTCAACTTCTTGAAGTTGAGTTCCATTGATGTTGACACGGACTTGCAATCCACCATACCAAATTTTTCCAAAAGCTTCACAATGTATTTTCCTTGAAAAAGGAAAATCTCGCCAGGTCTTTGCCATACCTCTAGGCCTAGGAAGTAGTGCATCAGTCCTAGGTCATTCATCTCGAACTCAGCAGCGAGCTCCCTCTTGCATTGATGAATGAGAGGGTCAGTGCCTGTCAGGAAGAGGTCATCCACATACAGCACCAGGATGAGAGGTTTTCCCTTGACAACCTTGAAGTAAAGGTTCGGATCAGCATTACTTCGAGTGAAGCCCAACTTCATCAAGTAGCTATCTATCCTCTCGTACCAAGCTCTGGGTGCTTGCTTCAGCCCATAGAGGGCCTTCTTCAACCTGCAGACACGGGTGTCCCGATCCTGGACTTCGAACCCCAGAGGTTGCTCCACATATACTTCTTCCTTTATCGCACCATGTAGAAATGCGGTCTTCACATCCATCTGATGAAGACTCCATCCTTGCGTAGCAACAAGGGCTATAATAGATTGAATGGTGGTGTATCGGGCCACAGGTGCAAATATGTCATCATAATTTATGCCTTCTTTTTGAGATAAACCACGGGAAACGAACCTTGCCTTGAATTTTTCAGCACTTCCATCAGATCCATGCTTGATCTTGTAGAGCCATTTCGAGGTGACAACTGCTTTGTCCTTTGGTCCTGGAACCACATCCCAGACATCATTCTTCATAATGGACTCATACTCTTTGTGCATAGCATCCTTCCAGACTTGATGCTTTATAGCTTCCTTAAAGGATCCAGGCTCAGATTGTACAATAGTACTCATGGCTGCTAGATACCCTTGGTATCTACTCAGCTTCTTGCTTTCACAGAATGTCCCCCTTGGAGCAGCATGTCCCTCAGCATCCTCAAGAGTGTCCCTAAGCCATGATGGTCTCTTTCCTAGTGAAGGAGGTGGATCAATTGGGTCCATCGGTCCTTCAACATCACGCATTGTTTCATCCTTCGGTTCCTCTTGATTTCCAGGCCTTACTTCATTATCTTCCTCAGATCTCGGAAGATTGACTACTTTCCTCAAGGAAGTATCTTCGTCAAAGGTGACATCGTGGCATATCTCCACTTCCTTTTGACCAGGCACGTAGACTCTATAGGCCTTCGAAGTTTCACTATAGCCCACAAACATTCCTTTCTTCCCAAAAGCATCCAACTTGCTCCTCTTTTCTTTGGGCACATGAAAGTAGACGGTACATCCAAAAACTTTAAAATGTGAGACATCAGGTTTCTTACCAGAGAAAACCTCTTTGGGAGTTTTGGATTCTAGAGCAGAATGCGGGCATCGGTTTTGTATGTACACGACAGTGTTCGCAGCTTCTCCCCATAGAAACTTTGGCAAACCTTGATCACATAGCATGGCACGTGCAGCTTCCACAATGGTCCGGTTCTTTCGTTCGGCAACACCATTTTGCTTGGGAGTATAGACAATTGTGGTCTCCTTCTTAATGCCAGCTTCTCTGCAAAAGTCCTTGAACTCATTTGTCTCATATTCAGTGCCATTATCAGTTCTCAAAATCTTGATCTTTTTCCCTGTCATATTTTCCACCAAGGCTTTGAATGTATGGAACCACATGAAAGCCTCATCCTTCTTCTTCAAGAAGTATATCCAGGTTTTACGAGAGAAGTCATCTATGAACGTCATATAATATGAACATCCTCCCAAGGATGTCACGAGCAGCATACCAAATAGATCAGAATGGATCAATTCCAAGACATCAGATGTCTTTGTGACACTAGAGGGGAAAGGTCCCCTTGTATGCTTTCCTTCGGCACAACCCTTACATACACCTTCATGATTATTTGGAAACTATGGCATCCCTGTCACCACCTTCCTTGCTTCGAGAAGGGCTTTGTAGTGAAGGTGTCCAAACCTTCGGTGCCATAGTTCAGTCTATCGAATAGTATCACATGTCATTGTATCAACTCTAAACCCAATCGAGATAGCTTCCTTAAAGCTCTTCTTCCACATGAGCACCTTTCCATAAGTGAATGCCACATTGAAACCTTTGTCTTCCATAGCCGATATAGACATAAAGTTCTTCTTCAAATTTGGTATGTAGAGTACATCCTGCAAGTGAAGGACTTGTCCTTGAGACAAGTGGAGGGTCACAGTCCCTGTCTCTTTCACGGGATATGTGGCATTATCTCCAAGGATAATTTCCAGATTAGTATCCTTCTCAATCATATCAGAAAGTGCTTCCTTGAACCCAATGATATGCCTTGAGGCACCACTATCTATTAACCAGACATCCATAGTGTCGGGTGGGGATGTAACAGAGAGAGCAGATACAAGAATGTATTCATTTCTTTTATCAACAACATATGATTCCTCGTACCTGGAGTTTCTTGACCTTTTGAAAGGTTGATCATTTCCGCCGGTGGAAGCCTTCCTTTTTCCCTTGAACCTATTGTTCCTTTTATTTCCATTCCTTCGGTTGTTGTTGTTGTCATCACTATCGGGAGAATCCTTCTTGAAAGGACATTCTCTAGCATAGTGACCAGGCCTATGACAAGTGAAACATTTGCCCTTCTTTCCTTGGGCCCCTGCTTTTCCCTTATTCTTCGAACCACCAGAGTTCTTCTTTCTAGAATGAGCAGCGTATGCAGCATTTCCTCCATTTCCATACTCCTTCATTCTTGATTCTTCCTGAACGCATCTTGACAGTACTTCGTCAAAGTCAAGTATCAAATTATTATTTAGAGTGGTAGTGTTGAACACATGCCATTCAAATGAGAGCCCTCCAAGTGCGGTGAGTACCATCTCTCGATCAGCTATTGTCTCCCTAATAGCTAGCAGATTGTTCCTGATTTCAATCAGCTTCAGAAAGTATGATTGGACAAACTCATCCCTGCCTTTCTTCAAATTCTTCAATTGATTTTTGAAGAATAGTACTTGATTCGCATTGTTGGCCTTGAACATGAGGATCAATTTATTATACATCTCTTTGGATGTGCCCAACTCAGAGATGTAGGCCACCAGGCTTTTATGAATGTATTCCCTGGTCATCAGCTTTGCTTTGATCTCCCCCTTCTTGTACTTTGTTTTGGCAGTAGCAGTAGCAGTGGATGGAGGTTCTTGGATTTTACCCTGCACATAGTCCATGACATCTTGGTCTTCCAATTTGAGATCCAATATCATTTTCCATGCATGGAAGTCATCTTTCCCAGTCAATTTGTCTTCCTCCTTGAAGCTATAGCTTGTGGAACCCATTATCCTCTCCGGTGATTGCTACAAATAGAGCTTGTCTTCACCTCCCCTCTGATACCATGTAAATTTATGTAGATGTTCTATGCTTGATGCAACTTTACTTTTATTATAGCAATCACATAAATAGTTAAGTAAAATGCTGATAGAACATACTAGTGGATCTATAGAAGACAAACCAGAAACAGAAGAATGTGTTGGTGCGTTACGGCGGTCAGCAGGATGCTTCAACCAACAAAGTCTTCTTGGTCGGCCAACCCAGAATGTCACAACAATCCTCAAATCAGTCACCCAATCAACTCAAATTCAACCCCGGAAAAGTCAACGCAGGGCAGCAGCAATAAAGTCAACGTAGCTCGGTCTTCAGTCAACCTTTTGACCTCGATTTTTGTGCCAATGAGTACGGCCTTCAAAAATCGAACTCTCCACCAAATTTCAGCCCTTTTGGACCATGCGTTGACCAAAGTCAATGCTGGTCAAACTATCGTGGAAACCCTAGCTGCGGTAAACTGCAGTAAATTCGGTCAACCCTTGTTGCAGTAATTCGTCCTCTTTCCCACGTGTGAACCGAATTTGCCTCCAAGGAGCTCGTACTAAATCAGAAGAGGAGATGTGTGTGTTGAGAGTGAGTGAAATGCTCTCCAACGTTGACTGAATATATATCCATCATTGAGGTGTGTGACACATCTGCTGGGGGTGTAAAACCTTAAGGCCGACCTGCACATGTTTGAAATTATTAAAAATAAATTCAAAATAAATGTTCCGCTCATTAGATTAAGATCAATTTTATATCGATCTTACACCTCTCCGAAAGAGGAACCCAATAAAAATATTGGTATCTTCATCTGAGCATCACAACATGGAGTTTGGACCTAATTGTCCAATTTTAACAATAATTCATTGTCTCTTCATAATTTTTTATTCTAATTTTTCCTTTAACTTGTAGAAGTTTGGTGGACAAGCTATGGTGGCAGACTACCCCATCTCCAAAAGTTTGTCATTCGAGTGCCCAACCAAACATGCAATTCCTCTAGGTGTGAGAGCAACTGGAGTGTATTTGACAAAATACACAGCAAAAAGCGCAACAGGTAAAAAAATTTCAAATTAAATTTTGGAATTCATTTGATTATTTTTAATATTTAAATTTTCTAAGCACTAATTTACATTCTATGACCCTAATACAGATTGGAATCCCAACGCCTCAATGGCATGGTCTACGTCTACTACAATCTTCGATTGTAGGTAAGACAACTTCAGAAAACTCCTGATATGGATGCCATCTCATTGGACAATATTGATACCATTGTTGCATGGAGGATCAAGACTGAGAGGTTGGCCATGGACTCGATCCCTGATTGGTTAGATGTGGATCCAGAGGTACTAGCGACAGCGGAGGTAGCAGTTGCAGGGGAGGAAGAGTAAGAGGTAGAGGAGGAGTAGGGTCAGGAGGTAGAGCAGGAGGAGGATGTGGAGGAGGAGGCGACACCATCTAGTATGGGCAGCAACAAGGACAAAGGCCACCTCTTTTATTGGCTTCTAGAGGATGCCTAAGTCCATTTGTATCCCTAGGGGCAGGGACTTCTTCCTCTAGAGTAAACGGCAAAGCCATTCCCTATTCCCATAAAAGGGGCAGAGGATCTCAGTGACTGATTACTTTATGACATGGAGATGACTCATGATATACATTTATTATATTTTTTGTTGATATTTTGACTCTTGGGAGTTGAGACTGAGACAAGACTCAAGATTCAAGACTTGATTCACTATTTTGATATGTGATGTGGCACTAAACTTCATATACATATTATATATTAGCTTTCTTTACATGTTTATGTGGAAAAGCATTTATTTGATGTCGTGGATACTTTCGATGCTAAAAAAAAAAAAAAAAAATTGAATATTCTTGTATTTTTTTTTTTAATTTGCCGACTTTTTCAAAAAACTCCCAACTTTATCGAGTTTTTCAACTTTTGGACCCTTGCTGAGTTAATCCCAACTTCGAATTTTTCCACATTGCCTACAAGCTTAGTCCTTCCAAGGAAAGGATAATACTCAAGTAGCAAAGATAAAGCTAAATATATGGGAAATCAAAAATAGTACTTTTCTTTTATGAGAATGTGAAATCTTCTTCTTGAAGAGCTCCCTCTTACCATGAAGCATGGCATAAGATCAACATATCTTTATGTACCAGCAACATTTACTTGACAAGTACCACCAAAAGTATACAAGTACAAGTGCATGATTATAAACTAGGGATTTCAGATCCAAACCCTAAAATATCAATTCTAGGGTTTCAACTTAAATTCTATACTTACTAGGTTTTCCCTAGAGCGCCTACAAACCCTAGAGACCAAAGCTAGGGTTTCTATGAGGGAACAAAAAAAAATAAGGTTAGGGTTTTTCAACCAGCCAGGCTTTAAAAGATTTTAGATTCATCAACAATAAAAAGGTTACAAACCCTAATATCAAGACAATGAGATTTCAAAACACTAATTCAAATTGAGTCAAACCTTAAAATGATTATACGTACCTTATATTATTCTTACCTTTGCAAGTGACTCCTTTTCAATGATAGAGTTGAAATTTTTTCAGTCCTGCCTTCAAAGATGCCAAGTTAAGATGCTCCTTTGACTTCTGCTTCTTTTGTTTAAGGTGTGCTGCTGTAGATCTTCAACTTAGTTTTTCTTACATCAAACATTCCTAAGAACTTACTTCTCAGATCTCTGATATATTCTTATGCTCAGAATTTCGGATTTTGATCAGATGTTGTAGTGGTAACTTGCATCATATAACAAGACTGTTATCGCTATCATTTGTTGTATTCAGAACTGTATAATGAATTTGTTCAAGCTTGGTCTTCTTTCCTTTCTCTGCAGTTTTTGACCTAGAGAATGCATCTATCTTAGAGAAACTGCTGTCATAGCTCACAAAACAACACGATATTCCTTTTCTTTGTCTTCAACAATAAGGCTGGTCCCTTTTCAAAAGAATGCGGATTTGATCCTTTTCACAATGGCACAATTTGTTGGAGGGAGAGCCAGCTACAGGCCTTGTTAAAGTAAGGTCAGATTTAATGCTAATGTACATGTCCATGTCTTCCTTGGCTCCTTTTCTTCTATGGTGACCTCTTCAACAGATTGACAAGTAAACTCTTTTTCTTCTATGGTGACCTCTTCAACAGGTTGACAAGTAAACTCTTTGCTTGGTATGGGGACTTCTTCTAGTCCACAAAAAATACTCCAGAACTTCAGAACTTTATATTTATGTCTGGATCTCTTTTTGATTGTTTTCTTTCGTTGGCTGTTAGGATTACTTCTTAGTCCACTTCAATTTTGATTCGGTCTCCTAAGATTTATGCTCAGAATTTCCATCTACTCCACAAGGTATTCAGCCTTGATTAGGCTTATCATCTGACTTGTTGAACTTTCATTGAGATACTTCCTACTTCTTTCAATTGATTTTAAAAGTCAAACTATGAGACTTTTCTTCTCCTTATGGTGAGAGAAATTGATCTTCAAGGCTGCCTTTTTCTACTTTACACCTTAGCTCTAATACCATGTTGGAAAATCAAAAAAGCAGAAAAGATTTTCTTATATTGATAATTACTTGTGATTTATTTTGTCTTCTTTGGCTCTTATTTTATCTTCTTTATGTCTTCTTTTATCTTCTGATCATCAAACAACTGTCAAATCATAAAAGCGTGAAAATTAAAAAAATAAGGACACAAGATGTAGACTCTCAGCCAGGGCAAAACCCCTCTTCTAGGGGAAAACCCAAAAACTTCTTCTCTTCTTTCATGGACAACCAAGACCTAAGACCAAGACATAAACTTCTTCCATCCATCAAGTCAGCCTCCCATATAAAGAAGTCAAACTTTAGTTCATTCCTTCATAAGTCAAAACAAGTCAGCTCCTCAAAAAATGAGTCAAGAAAGGTCTCTATCTGTCCTGCAATTCTGAAGCTCGGACTGCACCTTTGGCCCTGCAATGTTCCTCTATTTTCTTCGCATGTGTGACAGAATCTCGGCTCCCAAAGATCTCTTCCTACTTTGCGATGATTACTCCTTCCTTGTGATGAGAAAGACTTATATTTTGGACATCCATGCACTTCCTTTTTCACTTGACAATTGCAGATTGAATACATGTATTGATCTCATCTTCTATAGGTCGAATGTGTGGGTATAAATAGTAGTTTGAAGCTCCTCTAACAGGCCAACATGAAGTATAGGGCAGGCTGACTTGATGGTGGAGTATTGCATGACTAATTTATCTAAAATAATATTTTTCTTTTGACACAGAGCCCAAGAAGGGCCTAGAATGTAATGACAATCACAATGACTCAAGACATAAACCTAGAAGCCTTAAATGGAGGCTTGACCTAGAAACAAAAAAGGAGCATGAAACCCATGCTCATAATAATTTTTCTTTTACAATAAATTTTATTTTATTACATCATGACTCAAATACAATTTTGAAGACCGATACTAGTTAAATTTCTCAACAGGGTGCATTACTTCACAGTGTTCGTTTTCATTGTTTTAGAGCTTGCAAGAAGCTGATTTGTCATTATGTAATCTAGTTTTCCAAATAATAGAAAGATATGTGATTGCTGGGGAAAATGAGGGTGCAGATATCATTTTTTTCAAATATAATTTTTGTTTATTGTTGTAGCTGATCTGGATTGTAATGTAATAAACAGTCAAGCAGGTGCAGCACTGATTTAGCATGGTTATATAGTTCTTAGATCTAATGTATTTTTAATGTTGTGCAGTCACTGAGCTGATTTAATTTCCCGATCTGATTTTCAAAATTCATTTAAAGAGATAGTGCCTGGCTGCTTCTGGAATGATCTAATCTTTTGGTATGCAGTGTCCACAGTGCACACTCTTGAATAATCCCTACAGCATTCTGGAATTTTCTTAAGTTTTGATAGGTTCTCGGAAGGTTTCAGATTCATCTATAGTGCTGAAGTTTTATGAGTGCAGATCCAATGTCATGAGGTAAAATTCTAACCAAGAGAATGCAAGACACAGTTTAATCCATTTAGGTGGAAACTTCAGCATATAGCTAGTCAGCAAAGTTTCAGAAATATTTTCAAACAGTGCATAAAAGATCAGTCGTCGTATTTGTTCAATCTGGTCTCTTTCATTATACTAGTGAAAAGCCACAAGCTGAGCTACTTTGTCATCCACTTTGAACTGTGTTGAATTATTCTCTTTTCCTTTTTGTATGAAACTTCATCATATACTTGTCTGATTCCAGCTTTGACTTCTTTCCTTTTTTGATACTTTGCCGACCTTGATAAATAACCTGTGTACAATCTAGTTGGACGGTGTTCTTCTATAACAATTTAAAAAAACCAACAACAAGGGTAATAGTCAAAATAACTGAATCTAATAAAAAATAGACATGCAATGACATAAATAGTGTGCAGAACAGGCAATTGGTAGGATAATGCAAGGTGAACTGATGACCTAGAAACAATAACGGGGATCAAAAAGTTTATCACTTCTGACATACAAATGGTATTAAATATCCTTACAAAAGCAATATAGATAACAGTATATCTCTAACCAAGGAACCTATCTAGAGCATTTAATACTACTTTACTGTCCAGGCTCCAGACAACATATCTATGATATTATGGAAAAATGCCCAAGAAAATGTCAACCTACGTATAAAGGAAACAAAATTACCTTTACACTGCCAGAGACAGTTTGAAATCCTTTTCCAACTTCAAATAAAGCATGCATTCTTTTGCTCCCAGATAATTTTAACATTGCCTCTGAAATAAGGACTTCAAGAGATGGGTCTGTGAGAAAACATTCACCGAGGTCTATATCCACTTGAAGCCAACAACTTGAGGCTGGAGACAGGAGGTCCATGGCTGAATATCGATCTAAACATCTGTTTTGTTCGGACCCTAGTGTGGGTTGATTCAATTGTGTCTTATGAGTTTGAAAAGGTACCACACACTCAGCATTTTTACTCATATATCTAATTTGCGAAGTACTACTACTGCCAATATCAGTTCTCACATTTTCTTCAAGAAACATTTGATCAGAAACATATGGGCCACCAACTACAATAAATGTGGAAGTGTGAACAGTCAAAAACTTAGGATGGATTTCAGTAGCTTCCACATGACTTGTTTCAGTCTTCAAGTCTTGACCTCCTGAGTTTCTACAAGGCTCAAATGCACCATCATAAACAACAGCTTGAATATCAGAGAATTTCAAAAACAATTGAGCTTGTTTCTTGTCTCCCCATGAAAACTCAACAACACAGCTTTGGAAGGAAACCCTCATGTCTGCAATTGGAAAATCAAACCACTTCCAAGAATTACCAACCCTGTGTTTTTCCTTTCTTATTTTATACTGCTTTCCATTTCTAAACCCACTACCTTTTTCTCTGAAACCATGTCCATCACGATTTCGCCTGGAAACTTCAAATGTTAGATCCAATGATTCCAAATCAAAGGTCATAACAACTGCAAAGCTTGTAAGCAGAGGACTGTTAGCCATACCAAATTTCTGTGGTACCAATTTTCCTGAAATACATTCAAGATATTCATGTTTTCCATAAAAAATGACCGACTCTGGATGCAATTCTCGGGAAGAGTATACATCTCTTACTGTAACTAGAAATTTATGAAAAGTATCAAACAATTTGAGGCGATCTTCCAGAACCTGCAACATGCAATTTGTAAGATTAGCAATCTGAATGACCAGAACAAATGATAACAAACTATTGAAAATAACATCAATATCAATCAGTGATTTAAGTTTTTTACTAAATGATGCATTTCCACACTCTATTGACTCTAATTGCATAGCCAGGCAAACTCAATTTACTTTGAAGTTTCTTTATATGGACAAGAAAGGTAGAAGGTGTCAATTGGGTTTATCTCAGGTGGTTGGGAGGAATGATTGTTATCCTCCCCACCCAGGTTCAATTCCTGCGAGTGACATGTTGAGCTCATATCAAGTCTATTGTTGTAATGGCTTCAAGCCTTGTTGTTGGATACAGGGTTGCGGAGTTCGAATCGCTCCCGGAGCGCGCTCTGAGCGGGAGCAAATCAGTAGCAACCTGGGAACGTGCTCCCACAAAAAGAAATTCGCTCCCTAGTTTTTTCACAAAAAAAAAATTGTCACGAAGATGTTCCAAATGCAATTTTTTTTCAAAGAAGCAAGAGTTTTTTAGTAGGGCAGCCTAATATTCAAGCTTATGTCCCTCGTATTGATATGCAATTCATAGTAATGTTAAATTCTTGAAGTAAAAGTAGTTTTACTTAAATTTGAACATTACCATGAAATGACACAGGATGTTTGGGAGTGGTACCGACCTCATTGGATTTCATTTGGAGAAAGTAGAATTTTAGATCTCACTCAAAATTCAGCAGACTTATCAGTTTTTCAAGATTTCAGGATTGGGGGGATTGCAATGTTTCCAATGGAAGGATTTTGTCATATAATAGGGTATGGGACTCGTATTTAATCAAGAGCACCAAGCCCTCTATGTACCTTGATGTTAGTGACATTGGTTGTCGAACTCCTTTATCATGACCCTACTAAAAATGTACCCATCACTCAAACAAAATCTTGACTCGACATGCTACATTTTTTCTATCTTATGTTAATTGCTTACAGGGTGATATTAATGACAAAGATCCCAAGATAAGCAATGATTTTGATGATATGTAGCTATTTTTTGTAGCATGATTTTTTTGGATGCTAGAGGCCATCTAGAGCCTATTTGTTGATGTATTTTCGGTTCAGAGATGGATTACACTCGATGTTATTTTGGTTATGTGCACCCTTACATGCCATATAAATGAGAACTTGTAACTTATGGAAGTGGAGATGAAGATTATAACTTCTAGATGATTTATGTTATATGGTTTAATCCATGTTTTTATGCTTTTTATATCTAATTTATCATTCTACATGATTTTGTTGACACATATGCATCGAATATATATAAAAATTCGCTGCTCATTCGCTCTCGACCCGAGAGATTTTGAAAATGTCACTCCCGACTCCCACTCCCAAGTAACCTTGGTTGGATAGCCTGAGCCCTGATGAATATCTTATCATTGCCTACAAGCTAGAAGGTGGGATGCTTGGTTACATGGAAAGGATAAAAAAAGGGCAGAAGGAAAAAGAGGTTTGGTAACAAAAACAATGGATAAATAAACAGTGTAATTCATGGTTCCAGTAATCTTATCAATGATGCTAAAAAGATATTCCTATTACTGAATGTAATATTCCTACTATGAAATAACACTGATAATCAAGCAAAACTACAACATGCGATCCAAAAATTCAATCCATGCATAAACAGCAACGATTTACTCAAAAATTGTGCCAAGTTGAGCCTTTTTATTAACTAAACAAAGAGATGTACAAATATGTATGGAATAGATGCACCTAGGCTTGCTCTAGCAAGCTAGACAAGATCCCACGGGAGAAATGGTAGTGCCCAAGTGTCAGAAATGGCTCTTCTACAAGATCTGCACCCACCCAAAAAATCAGTTGCTGCTGCTAGAAAGGACTTGTTGATTTAGCCCTCCAGACTTCTCCAAAAATTCCGAGAAAATAGCCATGGCCTCTACTTCACCAGCTCAGCAAAACAAGGAATCGGGCTAGTTCTGGCTGACCCATAAGCCCCAAAAAATGAGCACTCACTTCTTCAGCCAGGAAAACGCACCACATGAATGAATTGTGAAAATTTCTGAATCGAAGTTATAGAAATCCTACTGCAGAAATCTGATTTACATTACCTAGTTGTTTTCATTAATTTAACAAGTTATTTTCTGAATACATCAAGAAAATAATAATGTAAATACACTGCAACCTACACAACTATACAGGTCAAGTACTGAAAAAAAAATGAAGCATGTAGACAAAGGACACACTTATTTTTTGACAATTGCCCCCAGAAAAACCCAATGAGGGAAAACCGATGCAGCAGTTTTGAGGGTTTATATTATTATGCAGATTTATGAATACAATCTAGGGTGCCAAATCCGGCTCACCCAACAAAGAAAATCCTCGGCAGAAGTACCTCTATCCGAAGACATATTTTTCGGTCGATCCAGCAACAGAATGAAGAAACCCCACAGGTGACTGCGTTATCCCCAGTGTTGCGCAGTGATGGCTGCAGCAAGCTCTATGCTGAGACTGCGTCACCTCCTCTAGTGGTTGCGTCACCCTCCTCGTGAGCCTTTCCGGCTCAAAAATCGATCTGTTGAATGTTTGTCTGATCTGCTTCACAGAAACCCCAGCGCAGTTGCTCAAGTGACTGTGTCACCTCCTCTATCTCCACGTCACCCTTCTGGCTCTACGTGAGCCCTGCTGGCTCTGCATCACCCTCTCAGGGATTGCGTTGTCTCTCCTGGTGTTGATTTGCCTCTCTGCACTTCTATTCTTGGCCTTGGACTGAAGTCCCACTGCCGAATTGCCCCTTACTGCACTGAATTACTCAGATTTGATCTTCGTCCGAGCACTGCTCTGTCAAAAGAATTCAATCTCTAAATTCAGTCACTGTGTATGTTCTCCAACTAACCCTCAAGCTTTCCTTTATACTTTTCCTGTTGATGAATCAACGACCATGATCTAATCTCTAATCGACAGCTAAGATTAGAAAAGAATTGATCCTCGTCACTTAGAAGCTTCTCACCCACATGTTAAATTAATTCACTTTAATTATTTTATTTCCCTAATTTTTAACCTAGGTTGCATTTAAAATAATTAATTATTTGAATAACTTAAGCTCTCGGTGAAATTTCTCCAAACGATTTCTGGGACTTAGAGATCTCATGTGTCCTAGCCCCTCCACAAAGTTTCGGAGCTAAAGCACATCCGATGCCACCCAAAAATCAACATGAATACCCTCAAACAACCTCCCAAACTCTAGGAAAACTCCACAATAATTCCCCTGTAAGCTTTCCTCAACCAAGCACCCAAATTCCTGACAATCCTCCTCCACGAATCTCTAGTCTCTCACTCCCTGCGCAAGCCAAACCAAAGACCCTTTGCGCACTACTCAAAGGCTAGATAAATATTGTTCCAAGCTCCCTCAACTATAGGTCTGCAAAATGCTCCTAACCTCCGGCAAATACCAAGAAGATAGTTCCCCAGAAGGCCCAAAAGCTAATATGCCCGAGAGCAATTTCTCCCACAAATGCATGCCACCCTAACTACGCCCTGTCTACTCCCAAGGAAATTCGAAACCACCAAAAAATCATCCCGAGTCAGCTCCCAAAATGGAGCAAGTGACTCCCCTAGGGTGGCACCCGAAGTCCACGGAAGATGGATGTGAGATTTCCCCTCGGAAATCTCTTGTGCTCAACAGCACGAGTAAACTGGACTAAACAGCTCCAACGTACAAGAGGCTCAACTCTTAGTTTAACAAAAGTCCCAAAATGACATATGTTGCTCATTCTCTCTCCATGTGGGACCCATAATTCGTCCCCCACCTTCCACTTGGAATTCGATTCGCCTCCTTTATCCTATGTTTAAGCCTCCTTTAATCAAAATTGCAAAGTGGGGTCCTCCTAACCCACTTTTCCTAAGTCCATCATGTAAAAATACCAAAATTGTGCAAAAATGTATTTAGTTAGCAAAATTGTTAAGTGAGAACATCACATTCCTCCCCGCCTAGATGTTGCTTGCCCTCAAGCAATTGCAGTGATGGGTGTTGAAAAACCTGTTCTGCTTCCCACGTGGCATTCTCCCCGGGTAAGTCCTTCCACTTCACCAATAATTCTCTAATGGTCCTGCTCCTGAGCTTCCTTTCCCTTACCTCCAAAATGGATTTGGGCACCAACACCAAATGCCCCTCATCATCTAGAGGTGGTAACTCCGTGGTGGTTGTCACCTACTGCCCCAAAGCCTTCTTCAGGCACGAAACATGAAATACGTTGTGCAATATACTCTCGGGTGAGAGTTCCAGCTCATATGCCACCTCTCCAACATGTCTAGTCACTCTGTAAGGTCCATAGAAGCACGGCTTGAGCTTCTCAGCTCCCTTCTGCTTCAAGGTGGACTTCCTGTATGGTTGGAGTCTCAGAAAAACCAAGTCCCCAACCTCAAAGTGTCTCTCAATCCTATGCTTGTCTGCATATATCTTCTGTTGGTTCTGGGTTGCCTGAAGATTATCCTTGAGAGCTCTAAGGATGTCTTGGCTCTCATATATCCAATCCTTGGCCCCTGGGGCCCGGCTGTCTCCAAACACCATATCAGCAAAGGTCAGAGTATCATAATCATATAAAGCACGGAATGGAAAAATACCTATCGACATGTTGTACAAAGTGTTGTAGTAGTACTCTCCAAGACGAAGCCATCTCACCCATGTGCGCTGCAGCCCAGTCACATAATTGCACAAGTACCCCTCCAACCACTTGTTCACAATCTCGGTCTGTCCATTCGTCTGTGAGCGGTAGCTAGTACTATGAAAAATCGGCTAACCCCGAATCCTATTGTAGCAACTGGAATTAATTCTCCTAATTGTTAAATTGATTCTTAACAATTTATTTACTGTTACCTACAACAAATATTGAATCAATCACACTGCCACCTCCACAAATAAACTGCGGAAGAAATAAAACGTTGGAAGAAAAAAATAAACAAACACACAAAGTAACACCGTTTTGTTTGGACCAATGTCCCGGAAAAATCCAACTTGGGAAAATCGGTGCAGCAATTGAGGGTTTTAATATTATACAGTAGTGAAACAATCTGAGTACAACTGAATGCCCAAAATGGCAATCTTATAGATAAATACTGGCAAGAAAAATTAGTGCGGAAATTCCTCACTCCACAAACGAATCTGAGCACTAACCTCTGCTAAAAAATGAGTCATCCAAACTGCATTTGCGCAATCACTGCATCACCTTCACACAGTCTCGACGTCACCCAGTTTGGAACATCTTCTCCTCAAGCCGCCTAATAAGCTGCTTTTTGGGAAACTGACTCTCTTGCCCTTTGGTACCTCTGCCCAGCTTCCGGCACTGAATCATTGCTTCTCCCCAACAAATACAAATTTGCCTCTAGAGGTTACTACGCTGCCTCTACATCAGCCTCTCTATGGCACTTATGCCTCTCTGCAAATGTACTCACCAGTTATGGAATGCCTCCTTTAGCTTCACTGTCTTTTCCCCTCTCTCACTGCTTCGACCTCACTAAATATCTCTCCGGCAACAAACAGTTGCTACTCTAGAAATTGATTTCCCGGTAAAATCTAACTACTCAAGTGTTTCTTCTCCAAGCCCATCGACTTCTCTTATAATCCTTTGTTGAGACTTCAATGGCCAAGATTAGATCTTAATCAATGGCTAGGATTAACTTGAAATTGATCCATGTGAGTCTCTAGAACATTCACACCATGACTTAATTAATTCTGATTCATTAATCATATTCCCTAAGTTTAATACTTAGGAAATATTTAAAAGCTAACTAATAATCCAATTAAGTCGTCTCTAGGTGGAATTTCCATAAACGATTTCTGGGCTTTGGAGAACTTGTGTATTCTAGCCTCTCCACCAAGGCTAGAACACATTCGATGCTACAAAAACTAAGTACTAGGTGTGAGCTTTGTCCCCACAAGGTGGACCAACTCCTGCCAAAATCCTCCCATGAACCTGTTATCTTTGTGGTCTTGGGGAAACCATGTAGCCAGAACACCTCCCTGAAAAACAACTCGGCCACCTGTGAGGCTGAGTACTGAAAGGGTATGGTGAAGAAATGGGCGTACTTGGTCAGCCTGTCAACCACTACATAAATGCAATCTCGTCCCTGCATTGTCCGCAATCCCATGATAAAATCCATAGACAAGCTCTCTCACTTCCCCTCAGGAATGGGGAGGGGCTGAAGTAATCTAGTCGGGTGTGTCAGCTCACCCTTATTCCTCTTGCAAGTATCACACTCCCGCACGTGCCTTAGTACGTCCTCCTTGAGGCCCTTCCAGGTGAAGTGCTCTTTAATGGTCTTGTATGTCTTGGTGAACCCCTGATGGCTTGCAAGAGGTTGGTATTGTGTTTCCCACATGATCTTCTCCAGCACTTGGGAGCCAGGAACCAATGTCACATGGTTCGGGTTTGAATTCGAGTTCGACTACAATTAAGTTCGATTCGAATTCGAATTTTCTGATGAGGTTCGTATGAGGTTCGTCGTTAAGGTCGTTTATATAAATATTAGAAATTTTAAAAATATATAAAATTATACGTGTGTGTGTGTGTGTGTAAATTATATCATATATTATATTAAAAAAATTATAATTTTGTATAAATATAAATTATATTAATTTATAATAATAATATTTATAATAACACTATTTTCATTTTTTTAATTGTATATAATTTAAAATATATAAAAAGTTAGTACAGAATTTAAAATATGTCAAAGTTGTATTTAGATATAATAATTTTATAAATAAGTTATAAATTATAATGTTAAAGTTGTATTTAGATATAATAATTTTATAAATAAATTATAAATTATAATAATTTTGTAATAAAATTTATAAATTACACATTGTGTATCGTTTAGACATGTAACCGTGATTTTAAAGGGAACCTATAACCGTCATTTTAAAGGTCCATGTCAACGTAGAACCGATGAACATGTTAATTTATGCCGAGGTTAGATCACTAGTCGACCATCCCACAATTCCGTTTAGAAATTCCATGTTAGTGGATGCAAAGCAACTACATCAATCCTAGAAACAAAGAAACAAAATCGCCATAACCACAAGAGATGCCTCGACACTTACCCTCGTTGTTTGCCCCGACCCTTACACTCCTTTGTTCCACATTTAATATTACAAAACCTGAACGCAAAGAACCTGAAGGCGAACCTACTTGAACCTAAACGAATTTTAATAAATTTTTGGAAGTTTGCCTAATTCCAAACTTCAACATTTAGGTCCGGAAAACCCTGTGACAAGTAAATTTGGTTTTTGTAATAGATCACCTCATTCACCCTATACTTGTCATCACCTAGCAAGCCATCCAAGATCTCACATGCACGTTGATCCTTGGAGTACTCAACTAGCATTAGGGCCCTCGAATCCTGATCAATGATCACAAGGGAGAGAATTGCAGGCCTCCTAGATAATGCATCTACCACCACGTTATGTCAGCCCATGACATACTCAATGTCAAAATCATAAGCCTGTAATTTGCTAACCCACTTTTGTTGTCTCTCATTCAGTCCCCTCTGCTCCAGAAAGAACCGAAGACTGTCGTGGTTAGTCTTAACCTTGAACCTGTTGCCCACCAAATACTATCGAAACTTGGCCAATGCATGCATGATGGCCAGCATCTCCTTGTCATATATGGAGTACAATCTCTCATGCTTCTCTAGCTTTCGGTTCTCAAATGCAATGGGATGCCCATTCTGCATCAGAACTACCCCAAGTCCCTCTCTAGAGGAATAACACTCCAGGACGAATGGTTGCGAAAATCTAGTAGAGCCAACACCAGACAGCTACTCATGACCTCCTTAAGGCGCTCAAAAGCCTCCTGCTCCTCTTCTGTCCACGTAAAAGCCGCCTTCTTCATTAAATCTGTCAGGGTTGATGCTAACTGTGAGAATCCCCTCACGAACTACCTGTAATAGGTGCAAATGCTTAGGAATCCCCTCAACTCCATCACATTCCTGGGTGTGGGCCAATTCAAAATGGCTTGAATCTTCTCCTGATGTACTCATACCCCATCCTCTCTGATGATGTGACCAAGGTATAACATCACTGTCAGCCTAAACTCACATCTGGACATCTTGGCATACGGTTGTTGCTCCTCTAGGATGTGCAGTACATCCTCCACATGTTGCAAATGATCTTCCCATCACCTACTATAGATCAAAATGTCATCAAAGAATACCAAGACATATATGTGCAGCTGCTTGGGGAACACATGGTTCATGCAAGACTGGAAGGTAGATGGTGTGTTGGTTAACCCAAAGGGCACCACCAAAAACTCGAAGTGTCTATAGTGACACCTAAACGCAGTCTTCAAGATGTCCTGCTCTCTCTACCGAATCTGATGGTACCCTGAGCACAGGTCTATCTCAGTGAAGAATTTGGCCCCCCTAAGCTCATTCATCAGCTCATCTATGTGTGGAATCAGAAACCGGTTCTTCAAGGTCCTCTTGTTTATGGCTCTGTAGTCAATATACATATGGACAGTCCTGTCCTCCTTCTTCACCAACACCACCAAAGAAGCAAAAGGACTGGAAGTGGGTTTGATGTGTCCCAATCTCAACAGCTCTTGGATAGCCCATTCAATCTCATCCCGATAGGCCTTGGGATGCCTGTAAGGGGTAGTGATAACTGCATGCACTCCCTCCTCCAACTCAATGGTGTGCTCAAATCCCATGTGTGGTCACTGGTGGTCTGCCTGGAGGAATATCCCCAAAAACTGTTGGGTACCTATCCAATATTCCCTGATTATCCGGATGTACAAGTCATGGTTAAAACTTGACTCTTTCATATTTATTATGATATTTTTTGTAAACAATATATGACAATTTAAGTTTCAAATTTGAAACTTTGAAGTTGGCAATTATAAGTTTATAACTCATTATGAATTATGAATATGATGCTTCATGAAATTTGAAAGTTGTTTCATTTCGTTTCATTTTATAACATTTCATTTCATGTTAAATATTATTTGTTGTAAATGTTACACTTAGCTTACAAGTACAACTATGGTGATCAATGAATCGATGATGATAAATGTTATATATTGAATTTTGAAAGCTTGAAACTTTAAGAATGATGAATCATGAGACTCAAGAGTCAATATGTTGTATGTTTCTAACTTCTAGAATAGAAACATAACTTCTGGATTAGAAACATAATCTTCTAGATTAGAAGATTAGAAGATTATAACTTCTAGGTGATTGATGTTATATGGTTCAATCTATGATTTTATGTTTTTAATGTCAAATTCATCATTCTACATGCTTTTGTTGACATATATGCATCAACATATCAAAATATATATATATATATATATATATATATATATATATATATATAATAAAAAAAGCTCCCCAAAATGCTCCCAGACCAGAAGCTTCTGAAAATGACGCTCCTGCTCTCGCTCCCCGTTTTCGCTCCCGCTCCCAAGTAACCTTGATCTTGACCATTGATAAAGATATAATTATCTTTTAATCACCACCGTCGAAATATTTATTTTTTGAGGAATTTTCGAATTTCTGTTTTAATTCATTTTTAATTAAATCAAAATTGATTATTTTGAATTAATTTCCTCAAAAAATCGACTTTGACTTAATAACCAAAGCCCAAGGATCCAAAATTTCTTGAAATTTTCAATATTCCCTTGGTGGGGAGCCTCCAAAAATTAATTTCTCTAGAACCCACAAATTTTTTATTTTGGAGAATTTATTTTTCCTAAGACTTAACTTTGACTCTAATTAATTAAATTTGTGGCTTATGATTTTTTTAATGTATTTTTGCCAGAAAAATTAATTAATTGACACATGAAGGGATTATTAATTTTTTCCAACCCTCTAATATTTTAGCACCATAGCTAAAATATTATTTACATAAGATAATTACATTTAACCCATGAAGGGGGAACACCTGTTCATTATAGACCCTCAATTATTCACCCAATTTTGCAACTCAAATATGATCTAGTAAACTAAGTGATTTGTAATAAAATAATCTAGCCAATTAGCTAGAATTATTCCCAAATCACCTTTACAAAGACTCGATAAAAAAACGCTAGGACTCACCTAAGATTTTGACGACAAAATCCACCCTAGCTTTGGGGTGAGGCTGAAGGGAAAAACTCTACCGATCATTTGTGTCTAGAAACAGATGAATCAGTGAGACAAAAAACCTCCTAGGATAAAAATCGTCATCAAAATAATAGGCTTACCTAGGTTGTTACATACATTATGGTCTTACTAAGATCATTTACATTATAAACATGCAGAATGGGTTTACAACTTTGACAAATTGTCGACTGATGATGATGAATCCTAGATGATCTAAGTGCCTGAACATGAGGGAATTCCTTTGCGAAAAAGTGTGTTGCTATAGGGTAGTTGACATGGAGTGATCAACATCTAGCTCTACTTGGGGACATGTTGCTTCATCGAAGGAATGTGAGAATCTAGAATCTGCGCCCAAGCAACACACAAAATCATATAAGTAGCGTCCATCCAAATATAATCCAAAAATCATCATATAACATTAAGTACATGAAATAGAAGCTTTGTAACATAAATCCAACCTAAAGACGGTAGTGAAAACTTAATCTATGAAACAAAATGTTGAAATGAAGACTACTCTAACAACATAAATAACAAGGAGTAGGGTTAGAAATACAATACAGAGGATGCCCTATGGCATCAGATGTGTTCAATGAAGTCCTTCTTGAGCATCTACCTACTCTTTGGTAGATCCATAGGTTATTTCTCTGATGTGCCATGTGTAATTCTGAAAATCTTAGGACTCTGATGTATCCAATATTGTGTTGTATATGGAGTCAATGATGAAAAAATCGCAATTTTATCGCACGAGTTTTTCGGGCTACCGATTTTATCGGCGATTTTTTCAACGATTTTTTGAAAAAATCGTTATCGCGATTTTTACGAAAAAATCGTGGGCCCATCAAACAGCAACCCTATAAGTTCAAAAATCGATTTTTTTTTGGGTCATTTTTGCAGCCCTCTCATTTTCCTGACACAACCTGTTGGCAGTTCATGGTAATGTTAAATTCTTAAAGTAAAAGGACTTTTACTCAAATTTTTAACATTACCATGAAATGACTCAGGATGTTTAAGAGTGGTTTCGACCTCATTGGATTTCATATGGAGAAACTAGAATTTTAGATTTCACTCAAAATTCAGCAGACTTAATGGTTTTCAGGGTTTCATGATTTGGGGATTTGCATTGTTTCCATTTGATACTATAATATGTAAGGGTATGAGATTGGCATTTGATCAAGAGTATGAAGTCCTTTAAGAACCTTGATGTTGGTGGCATTGATTGTTGAACTTTGTTGATGTTGGTGGTATTGATTGTTGAACTCCCCTACCGTGGCCTTAACAAGAATGTACCCTTCAGTCAAAGGAAAACAACTGGTTAGGCATGTTAATCTTTTTCTACCGCGTTTTAAGGTTGAGGAGATGAACCCTTCACTCAAACCAAAATCATTGGTTAGGCATGTTAAACTTTTTCAATTTCTATCATGTTATAAGGTTGAGCAATCCAAGTCTGAAGACTTTGAGCTAGATGATGTTTATGTATCTCTTGTTGATGATCCCATTTCTAGTAGCGATGAATCAATGATGAGTTTCATGAGGAGGAGGAGGAGGAGGAGGAGCAACAACAGGAGGAGGAGGTGACACCACCTACCCCTGCTACCGGTAGAGGACGTGGTCTGCCTCCTTTAGCTCCTGGTGCTTCAGGATCTGGAGCACAACAGAGTCCATTGCCAGCCCCGCCAGCTTCTTCGTCTAGAGGGAAAGTTGTTACATTTTCTCGCAAGAGGGGCAAAGGAAATCAGTAGTATAGGTTATTTGGTACATTCCTTTGTATATAACATTATGACTCATGATATGAGATACATTATTATATTTTTTGTTGATATTTTGAGGTTGAGTTGAAACTCAGGACTTAGTATTCAGAACAGAATTCAGTTTTATGTGTGATATAGCACTAGACATGATATTACACATCTTATATATTAGTTTTCTTTTTCATATTTATGTGTCAATGCATTTATTTTATGCTGTAGATGCTTTAGATATTAAAAAAATTGAAAAAAAATGAATATTTTTGTATGTGCCGATTTTTTCCCGATTTTTACGATTTTTTCCGATTTCTTCCCCTCGACGATAATATCCCGATCGCAATTTTTTCATCATTGATATGGACATCAGATATATTAGGCTATTTTCTTTTTCTCTTCTTCTTCATACTTTTCTTTGTGGTGGGCTGTAATGCTGATAATGTGGAACATTCTTCTTGATCTTGAAAATTTTCAGATGAAAAATTTCAAGTATCCAAGATATTCGTGACATGCCTCTCTTCATTCTACATCTGCTTTGTCAAGGGTGATGGATTAACCTTATATGTATCAACCTAATTTCCTTCAATTTCCTTTTTATCTAGATCGCCTTCAATTAGCCACTTTTCAATGGAACAAATGACCTCCTCATAATAAGATGTAGCCTGCTTCAGCAAACTGGGAGGTTTATGATCTATTGACGACTCTTTATTATCTAACTTGGGTTGGAACTTATATATATGTGATCTTTCCATTTTGTCCAACTTATCCTGAATAGCATTCATTTGATTAGAATGCTTAACCTTCGTAGCACTGATTTCCCTGGCATAATTTTCTTCCATAGTCTTTATCACTTTATCATTATTCGCTTTCATGGCCATCAAGCAATTGTGCATAGAGTTCATTTCTTTGACATGATTTTCTTCTATGGTTATCAAATGATTCTACATGGTAGTCATCATTGTTTCCATTTCCTTAGTATGTTTTTCTTCTATAGCTAACAGCATGTTCTGAAGAGATATCTGACCAGTTCCCATGTCCTTTATCATTGTGTTATGATTTACTTGAATAGCGCTCATTTCTTCCTCATGATTTGCTTCCATGGTCATCAAATGATTTCGCATAGAACTCATTTCCCTGTCATGATCTGCTATTAATCTTGCTTGGTTAAGTTCCATATTCTTAATGGAACTTAAGAATATTCTTAATGGAATTGAGCCTGGTTGACCTCCATATTCTTGATTACCTATGCTTGAATCAGTTGCATATCTTTAACCATTTGAGTTAATTCCTAAATAAGATCTTTGTCAGCTTCTTTAGTTTCCTTGGCTTCAACTTTCAGTTTGACCTTTTCTTTATCTCCATATTTATCTTCAAAGGCATCAGTGATTGATTGTTGAGAATCAAAAGTGTTATCAGGGAACTCAATGAACCAATCCAAAGTATCATCACCTAAGGTGAGAATGAAAAGTTGTATCGTCACATCTTCATAGTTGGTATATGGACGACTCTCGCTAATGCAAAGATTGACATTTTGAAGGTGAGTCTCGGCAGTAATGGCTTTGTTACCTCGGAAAATGGGCACCTCCTCGATGGCCATGCCAACTGAAGGCAAGAAATCGTGTGGAGCTCCCTGAAAGTTAGTGAAATCACAAGGAGAAAACCAGTCTTCCATGATGACTTGCTTAAAGGGAAAAGGAGGGACCAAATGGATGCTAGAGAGAGAGATCTTGCTCAAGAAAATCAAGAGATCCACAAGAACTGAGCTTCTAGTAGAAATTCTTGTAAGAAATGAAAAAAGTGGAGTCGCCACTTGAACATGAATCTAACTCCAAGATCCCAAAGGCAAAACCGAAAGGTTAGTCAGGGAGAAGCAAATGGATATCAGGGAGGGCTTCTTGTATGAGAAATAATGGATGAATACGTGGAGCAATGTTATCGAAACCAAGCCAATTCCAGCAAAATCAGCCAATCTAATCGGTTTGGGGGCAAAACCGGTCTGAACCGGAAAAGACCGGTTAAGAGACTAGTTCCGTCGGTCCGCAAGGCTCACGGTCGCGCAGCCTAGGCATAAAAAAGGCTTTGATGATGATTCTGATGATGATTGATGATTTGATCATTGATTTGTTGTAGTTGTAGCTTGTAGTATTGTAGTTTGTAGTATAATACTATGATCTATTGTGTTATTTTGGACTATAAAGGCCTTTAAGAGTCTGCTTCTTGATGTTTGTAACATTTTTGGTTCAGCGATGTTTTGCACTAAGTGTTATTTTGGTTATATGCACTATTACTTTCCATATAAGTGAGAGCTTTTGCATATTTGTGTATAAATGGTTTGGATTCATATGGATGCACATGAATATATATGTTTTTTCTTTAAAATATGAATATTTTATGTGTTGTTGGTAAACTGGTTTTTTCCGGTTTTTTTCTAGTTCCAATCTGGTTCCGACCGGTTCCCAGTCCACCAAGTTTTTTGGTTCTATGACCGGTTTGGTTCTGATAACATTCACATGGAGTCGCCACCCAAACAGTAAACCAACAGAAATGTATAGGTGCTAAAGGTGCAAATCGAGAAGATGAAAGGATTAGTGAGATGACAAAAGATAAGGTGATGAAAATATGAAGAAATATAATGGTGCCAGAAAATGTTATGCCGCTTCACAGGCTAATGAATGGCGGAAAAGATTAGAAGATTAGAACAATTGTCGTGAGGATCAAGGACAAAAAAATGTGTCCCCGACAACGACGCCAAAAAATGTTGTCACACAAAATGTATAGGCAACGCGACAATGACTCAGGTCGAGGGTTGTCACCTAATCCCCAACCTCTCTGTTTAAGTGGGTCATCTTCAGACTGCGTTGTTGAAGGCATCTCTTGGGATTTTCTGAAAGCTCTTTCCTCCATGAACTTTACATCCTGTCATACTACATTCTTCATGCTCTCAGGAATGTAGATCCGGTAAGCTTTTGCATTCTCACTATATCCCACCAAATATCCCTTTTCCGCAGTCTTATCCAATTTCTTCCTCTTCTCTTCGAGTACATGATAGTATGCCACACTACCAAAGACCCTGAAGTGGCTCACCTCTGACTTCCTGCTAGTGAAGACACTTTCTGGAGTGATCTTACCCAATGCATTGTGAGGAATCCTGATATGAACATATACAGTTGTATTAGAAGCTTCAGCCCAGAGGAATTTAGGCATGTCTTGATCATACAGCATTGCCCTTGCAGCCTCGACAATAGTTCTATTCTTCCTTTCAGCGATTCCATTATGCTACGGATTATATGGAGTGGTCCACTCTCTTATGATGCCTTCCCTTATGCAGAACTTTGTGAAGTCTTTATCGATGTATTTTCCAGTATTTTCCACCATTGTCTGATCGCAGTGTCTTTATCCGCTTTCCTGTCAGATTCTCAACCAGAGCCTTAAACTCCTTGAATTGATAAAAGACTTTGTCCTTGGTCTTTAGAAAGTAGATCCAAGTCTTCTTGGAGTGGTCATCAATAAAGGTGATGAAATATTCAGCACCACTAAGAGCTCTAGTGGACATTGGTTCGCAGATGTCCGAGTGTATCAATCCCAACACACTCTTAGCCCTACTGTTGCTTCTGGGGTACGATGCATTAGCATATTTCCCCAATACACACCCTCTGCAAACGTCATCTCGCTTGGTGCTTAGTTCTAGAACTCCTATGACGGTCTTCTTAAGAATTCTCAAAACCCCATGGTGTAAGTGCCCTATTCTCCTGTGCCATAGCTCATTCAAATCCTTCTCATCATTGCTGCCTATTAACGTCATTGAGGATTCGAGCTGTAACTTATAGATTTTATTGCTCCTAACTCCGATTTGTGCCTTCTTCTTCCAACTCGAGTGTTTGACGTATACTCTTTTGCCAATGAAGTAAACGACGTAGCCTTTGTTTTGAAGCTGAGACACGGAGAGTAAGTTCATCCCCAAACTAGGCACATGCAGCACATTAGTGGCTCGAAGCTTATTACCAGCTTTGGTTGAAACATCCTTATTGCCCATGGTGATTAGAAAGTTCATCTGCCCTTCTCGGTAGCTTGAGAAACATTCTCGTACTCCCTTCATGTGTGCAGAAGCTCCACTGTCATTATACCAGATCTCTGGAGAAGCAAAGCTTGACACACAATCAAATTCTTCTTCCAGCCTAGATGCCAGAACAGAGATGTCATGATCCATCTGTTCATTCATGCTTTCCCTTTTCTCTGGAGAGTTGCGTGAACCCTTCCGAGTTTCTGCCGCAGCAACGTCTGGTCTTCGTTCCATTGCAGGTTCTCCACTCCTATTACTCATCGCAGCTCTAATACCATGTGAAAATTTCAATCCTGAAATACTATTGCAGTGATAGATTATTTCTCCTACTTATTCTCACAATAAGTTATTTACAGAATTCTTCCAGTAAATTTTGAAATAAACACTATTGCAGTAATCACTCAAGTATATGCAGAGAATAGAACAGTAAAGAAATACAAGCATAAGAATCAATCACATAGACACAATTATTTTTGGACAATTGTCCCCGGAAAAACCCATTGTGGGAAAACCAATGCAACAGATGAGGGTTTATATATAAATCTTCAGCAGTGAATTCTTTACAAGGAAATTCAGGCAGAAAATAACTAAGAAAACTTCTTGAGATACACCTGAGATAATTATTCTTCAGACCTGACACCTGAGAGATTTTCGGGCCCTCCCTGCCTCATTCTGAGTCCCTCCTGCGTACCTCTCTGTGCAGAGCCAGCGTAAGCCTGCATCACCACTGCGTGAGGCCTCTGCATTGCTAATGAGTGCTGCCTTTCTGCACTTTTGCTTCATCCTTTCCTCGTGCCTTGACACTGTTGATGCCCTCTACTTCCTCCGCCCTGCAAATCTCCCTCTAAAATCGAATTATTTTCCTTCTGAGTCGACTTCCCTCACGTTACCAAATGTTTGCTCGTCTTACTTTCCAAATGCCTCTCAAACCTTCTTTTATAATCTTCTCGTTGACGAATCAACGGCCCAGATTAGAATTCTAATCAATGGCTAAGATTAAAACTTGACTTGATCATCGTTCTCTAGAAGATTTATACTTGATTTTATCAATACCCATTAATTATTTAATTTCCCTAAATTTAGACTTAGGGTCCTCATTAAAATAACTAATTATTTTATAAAACACAAACGGAGTAGAATTTCCACAAACGATTTCTAAGTTCTTTAGAATACTGATGTCCAAGCCTCACAAATTTTGAGACTTGGAATACTTTCCGATGCCACAAAAACCAACACAGAATGGGTCTACAACTTTGACAAACTGTCAACTGATGATGGTGAATCCTGGATGATCTAAGAGTTTCAACATTATGGAATTCCTTCGTGAAAAAGTGTATTGTTATAGGGTAGTTGACACAGAGTGGTCAACAGGGCCCAAGTCCACTAAAGGAGCATTATGACACTACAAGTGAAGCGTTGAGAGCCATCAGACTCTTACCACTTGTTGAGCATCATTCCATTCCATGGGCACCTACAGCACTCCAGCTGTCTGCGCTTTGCCCCACATTATTCATGAGATGATGCACTTGGTTCAATGTGCCCTAGCAGGCTTAGCAGTGATCAAATTGTTTGGCAGCCTATCCAAAGCCCAGATGAGGTTTGTCTCACCCCTTGGGTCATGGGAGGGCTAGAACCATCCTCAAAGCCCTCAAAGTTGGAGCAGAATCACGCTATTCTATCACCAAATGTTGGAGTTTCCTTCCAATTGTTGATTTCTAATGCAAAAGCACTCCAAGATTTTGGTAGTTCTAGAAGAGCAGTACTTACAAGCTCATTTTTCTAGTATGATTTCATCTATTGCTTGGAGTCCATCTCTTATTCTAGAGATTCTTACAAAATATGATGAAATAGTATCATTAATCTTCTTCTTAACAATTCTTAGTTCATTCTTGAGGCTTGGTATTTGACCAATGTTCATGATTGTGAATGATTTGGAGACAACCTAATACATTTCATGAGCGGAGTCTATGTTGGAAATGTATGGAATTAAGTTGTCCTTTACTCCATGCACTATTAGGTTCATAGCTACAATTTTGGATTCTCTAAACTTCTCTTTCTCTGCTTCATCTATTGGTTTCTTGACTTTCCCTTCAATAATATTCAATACTTTGTGTTTTTTGAGGATAAGATATATCCTATTTTTCCATTCCCTGGAGTTGGAGGCTCCATCTAACTTGTTTTCTGTGAAAATTCTATTGTAGTATCATAGTTTACTTCTCCTACTTGATTAAGCTATACAAGTTATCTTCAGAAATAATATTTAGAAAATACCGAAGTAAACACAACTAACAACCTACACATGCAGATCATTTACTGAATATTACGCTCATTCAAACAAAGTGACACACTAATTTTTGGACATAAGTCCCCGGAAAAACCTAATGCGGGAAACCGGTGCAGCAGATACGAGGGTTTATTATTATTAAGTAGAATCTGACTACAGCAAATCTGGGCACCAAATCCGGTTCACCCGACAGAGAATAAAGTAGATCTACAGCTAACCTACTGTTCCGAGACCAAGATTTTGATAGATCCACACCCTCAAACGGGATTTACAAGACTCAACCCGAATCTAGCCCTAGAAACCCCAGCGCTGCCCCTGAAGCCCCAGCGTCAGCGCTGCTAGGCTTTACATGCCTCTGCACTGCTCAGAAGGGGACTGTGTAACCCCAGAGTGGGTGACGCAGTCCTTACGTTGCCTCTAGAGGCCTCAGCGTAACTCTGGAAGCCTTTTGATGCTGCAGTGCTGCCCCTCCTGGGCCTGCGTAGCGGTTGAAGCCTCTACGTTGCGTAGCTAATGCTGCTGCCCTTGCTCCTCTACGTTGTCCCTGAAAGTTGCTCCTCTACCTCTTGCCAACTCTTGGCTCTGGGATCAGATCATCCCCTCAGCCAATAATACCCCTCACTGCAAAAAACTCCTCCAGAAATTCTTAGCAAACCCTGCCCTAGAATTCCATCTCAATTTCTCAGCTCTGCCTTTGTGTGTATGTTTCCAACTGACCCTCAAGCCTTTCTCTTATACTTTTTCGTTGAACACATCCACAGTCGTGATTAAATCACTCATCAATAGCTGAGATTAAAACACTGCTTGATCCATGCCATTTAGAACATTTCAGCACATGTGTTAATTAATTCACTTTAATTATTTAATTTCCCTAAGTTTAGACTTAGGGATTACATTAAAATAGTTAATTATTTGAATAACTTTAACACCAAATGAAATTTCTCCAAACTCTTTCCGGGTTTTGGAGGTGATGTGTTTCTTAGCCCCACCACAAAGTTTCAGGGCTAGAGCACACCCGATGCTACCCCAACCATGGTTGCTTGGGAGCGGGAGCGGGGAGCGAGAGCGGGAGCGCCATTTTCAAAAGCTCCCAGTCCGAAGCGTTTCGGGGAGCGTTTTTTTAAAATATATATATATTTTTTTATATTTTTTATACTTTGATGCATATATGTCAACAAAATCATGTAGAATGATGAATTAAACATAAAAAAACATAAAAACATAGATTGAATCATATAACATCAATAATCTAGAAGTTATCATCTTCATCAACCACGCCCACAAGTTGGAAACATACAACATATTGACTCTTGAGTCTCGCGAATCATCAATCTGAAGATTTCAAGCTTTCAAAATTCAATATATAACATTTATCATCATTGATATATAACATTTATCGTCATTGATTTCAAATTTCAATATATAACATTTATCATCATTGATATATATCATAATTTATTTATCATCATTGATTCATTGATTTCAAAATTCAATATATAACATTTCTCATCATTGATATATAACATTTATCATCATTGATTCATTGATTTCAAATTTCAATATATAACATTTATCATCATTGATATATATCATTTATCATCATTGATTCATTGATTTCAAAATTCAATATATAACATTTATGATCATTGATTCATTGATCACCATATAACTTTCATGAAGCATCATATTCATAATTCATAATGACTTATAAACTTATAAATGCCAACTTCAAAGTTTCACCTTTCAAATTCAAAGTTCAAACTTAAATTGTCATTAAATATGAAAGAGTCAAGTTTCAACTGTTCAACAGTTATAAAAGATAAAAACTACTAGAAAATAGAAAAGACTAGTAAACAATAAATCTATTTTATCTATTGGCTGGCCCCTTCCCACACCCACGAGAAATGTCTAATTTGTGAGAAACACGAGGCAATGGTGGTCTTCTAGTACTCTCAAGAGTACCACATCCACGACCATGACTAAAAGGCGGAGGGCAACGTGAGGATGTAGGTGGAGGCTGAATCTGCAAAGGAACAATAGTTGGATATCGAGCACTGGCACTGGCACCCGCACTACTACTGGATGGTGGGACTGGCCCTGTGTGTGGTTGTGCCATGCCTGTTGATGCTTCATCATCATCCCTCAAAAGTTCTGCTTCCAATTCTTCCATATGTACAGTGTCGTCCTATAGATTATCATCCTCTAGGTTGTTGTCCCAGACTTTATATGATTGATCCTCATATGCCCGATCACATTAATGACTCAACAACCTCAAGTTGTAATGCACATAAACCAAGCTTTCAGCTCAGTTCTCATTCAGCCTGTTTCTTCTCACACTATGTATGAAGTTATAGGTGCTCCAACACCTCTCTGTAGAAGAAGTATTCACAACTTGTGAGAGAACTTTTTTTGCAACTTTGGCAAAAGTCCCATGCCGCCATATGCTTCCCACCATGTGAGAGCATCAAATCTGTCTCTATCTTCCATTGCATGGAAAGAACCAAAGTTACTAGTGCAACTGAAGTATCTACCTAATTCAAGGCGCAATGCAGCACACTCCTCCCTGTCGAGGACCAACTTGTCTAATGCCTTCATGTACCCCTCTTGTACCTCTAGATCTGTGTGAGGTTTGATCCTAACCCCACCTCCAGGTGCAGGTTGGCCCAACCAAGATGGAGAGTAGTATTTTGGCATAAGGATATATGCCACCGTGCACACACACAGTCGTGAATCATTGCATACAAGTTGGAATCATTATCCTTAACAACATCTTTTATTTGGCCCAACATACTATCCATCTGCTCATAAACCTCCCCAATCACTGGTTTATCTGTATCTGAAAAACGAATCATGTGATAAATGGGCTTGGTGAAGTTCAAAATTTCCCTCACATGTGCCCAAAACAAAGGGTCAAGGGCAGTCTCCTCCACATGTTCAAAACCTTGCCTGTCAACTATTGTCGCTGCCCTGTCCTTTAATACCTGCCAGTGTGGGCTTGATACCATTGCAGCCAATGACTCTCTTACCTTCAAAAGGCGCCTGAAGGTGAGGTAATAACTAGCAAATCTAGTCTTTGCTATCTTCAACAACTCCAATTTGGAGTGAGTACGGAAAAACCCATGGGTATTGCTATGATTTGTAATAAATTTTATCATTTTTTTACCTCTCTTGTACAAATCACCAAGCCATTTGAATCGAGGTTGTTTGTTTTTAATGATATCATGCATCAAAAGGTTCATTGTGTGAACCAAACACCCAGACCAAAATATGTTGGGGTATTTATCCTCAATAATTGCTCTTGCTGCCTTACAGTTAGCAGCATTATCAGTGATGACTTGGATGACATTGTATGGCCCAGTATTTTCAATTATTTCAAGTAATGGTTCTGCAATGTTAATGCCGGTCTTGAATTTGTCTGAATAATCATATGTTGAAAGGAATATTGCACCACTAACCAACACAGCCAGAACACTTATCAATGGCTTTCCTTTTACATTGGTCCATCCATCAGATACAATGGACACCCCATGCTCATTCCAAGAATTTGTCATTCTAGCCAAAGAATTGTTTATTTTAGCTCTTTCATGATCAAGTCCCACGGTTCTAGCCTTGTCATACCCAGGGCTCTTGTATCCTTTAGGGGCATCATTAATGGCAAAAACCATTTCATGCCAATAAGGTGAGAGAAGAACATTGAATGGCACCCCACATGCATATAGAAACTGGAAAATTTTTGAATCCACATCATTCCTACACCCTTCGTCAAGGAAATCGGATATGGTTCTACGCCTTAAGGAGATGTTTGGTCCAGGTGTGCCTCCATATCCACTACCATGGGTGGAAGTTGATGGACTTCTTTGTCCATGATGTGATGGACCTGATGGTGTAATATTCCCAATTAGCAGCAGCTAATTGGAAATATTAATTTTGATCAATTTTGCCTTATATAATTAAATTATAAATAAAGGTGAGTAGAGGGGGACATAACTCACTCTAAAAATAAAGTTCACTCCCTAGTAGACACAACGTTGTAACTTAAGTGAACCAAGGGGGGAAAAAGCACCACATAGGGAAGGGGCCCACGTGAACACTTGGAGAGACAGCGCAGGTTAAGTTGGCAACGTGGGGGCCAAGGAGGCTACGTTGGATGAGAGGCCTAAGGTTTGAGAGAGAGAGGCCAACGTTATATAAGGAGGAGAGCCTCCTCATTTGGAGCATTCAATGTTATGATATTGAGCTGGTCATTCGACTTCTTGAGCATGCTGGATGTTTAGCCTGTCTGCAGGACTGTTTAGTGCAACGAGTGTCTCCGTTCGGAGATCTCACCCTCAGCCCCAGGGGACTTCGAGTGCCTGCTCGGGTGAGGTTTTCTCTTCAGTGTTTTGGTGGGAGGATCGAGTTTTTGTTTGTGGAGGAGCTTCTCTTCTAGAGACTGCGCAGTCCTAAGAGGGAGGACGCAGTTCACTTGGTGGGGAGTTTGGTTTGATCTTGTTCGGAGGATTCAGGCTCTGAGATTGAGCAAGGGGCCAGCCCTTGCATATTGGAGGATTTTGGCAGAGTTTTGGGCGGAGTTTTGGAGTATTCTCTTCAGTGGTAGCGCAGAGCCTTGAGGGACAGCGTAGATCCTCAAGGGGGTGATTATCGAGGGTCGACTATTTTCGAAAAGCTTTCTGGGCTTTTTTGGGTTTGATGAGTAGAGGCTGATTCCAGAGTTTCAGCATTTTCTGAGGTGGGGAGCAGCCCCAAATCTTCTTGTGATTCCAGCAGTAGCAGCAGCACAGCAGTTCCCCAGCAGTTTGGACGCAGATCAGTTTGCAGCCATTTCTCTATCCTTCTGAGAGCTTTTCTTCACTTGCCTGGTGCAAGTCTAGGTGCCATCACTCTTATCACCTATTGTACTCATTTCGATTCTCAGTATAATAAAATGGCTAGGCATTCTATCTATATTTCTTGAGTATCTATTTATGTCTACATTGCTATTATATGCTTGCACTACTGTTATTTTTATCTATCTGAGCACTACTATTAGTATACCACTTGGTGTGTTTACCCCACACTCTTAGACAGAGTCTGGAAAGGGCCAGGTAGCCTCCAGATCTCACCCTCTTTTCAGAGGTGACATATCTGGTAAACGCCCTCCCAGTCCATTTCTGGTTGGAGTTTGTTGTGTTTGAGAGATATCCCTGAAAAGGGATATTACAGATGGTGTATAAGAATCAATGAAACCCCTAGATCTTTTAGATCTCTGTAGGGAAGCCTCCTCTTCCTTTCTATATTTCTCTCTCTGTGTTGCTGGCACACTGACACAAATTTTGATTCCTAGATTTTTGTCTCCATCCCCTGGCATTTTCCCACAAAGGTGCCTTCTGGCATGAGTGTATGAACCTGTGTATTCTTTATTGCAATGGGAGCAAAGAAATTTAGTGGTTCCACCACCTTTCCCTCCTTCCTGTCTCTGAACATATTTCCACAAAGGTGTTTGACTTTGGTCTTGTCTAGTTGGGGTATCTATGGCCTCATGTTCTCCACTCTCCCCTTCCTCATCAGCATACTCCTCCTCCTCTTCAAGATTTTCATCAAATCCACTATAGCCCACTTCTTCATCCTCCTCTTCTCTAATGGGCCTCTTTCTTCTACTCTCCAACACCATTATTACAAAGAAAGGAACCAACATGAAGAAAATCCCTAGCCATATAGCCATGATGTTTCAAGTTTCAAGTTTCAAGTTTCTAGCCTACAAAAAAAATGAAGGAATGCCAAATGGGGATAGGAAATGCAACATAGGAAAAAAAACAATGCAATTTTTCACTTTTCAACACACTAGAATGCAACATTGAGAAAAAAATCAAGTTTTCATTTTTGAACAACTTAAAAACAATTCCTAGAAAATAAAAAACTAGATTAGAAGACCTACCTCTTTCTTGCAATCCTCCTCTTGCAAACTTGCTCTCTCCTTGGCACTTCCGCTCTCCAACTCTCCAAACTCTCCAAGCTCTCCTTCTCTCCAAATCGCTCTCCAACTCTTGCTCCTCTTGCTCTCACTCTCAACTAAAACAATAAAAACAAAATGAGGGGTGTGGGCTTTTTATTTACCAAACCCCCCTCCCTCCTTTCCAAAAAAAAATCAAAAATTGATGCCAATTTTTTTTCTACGCGCCAAGGAGCGCTTTCATGTCGGGGAGCGTTCAGGAGCGAACGCTACCCGACCACTTCCCGCATTAAAAAAACGCTCCCAAAGCGTTTTTTTAATGGGGGAAGCGCTCAGGGAGCGTTCGCTCCCAAGCGCTCCCTGAAACGCTCCCGAAAAGGCAGGTAGCGTTTTTTCAGGCGCGGAAGCGCACTCCCAAAAATGCTCCCCTCAGGAAGCGTTTTCACTGTTCAGGAACGCGCTCCCAAACGCTCCCAAAGAGCTCCTGAACGGAGCGCGTTTTGGGAGCGAGATCGAGGGGGGGGGGAGAAGCTTCCCCGCAACCTTGACCTCAACTACACAAAATCTCAACATTTTCTACCTTCATTGAGTTCGTCATATTGATATCTTCTACTCCTTGAGACCTAATCTTGAAACTCCTTATTCCCCTTCCAATAAATCTTAGGGCTACCCTTTTCTTCCTTATTTCACCTTAGCTCTGAAACCAAGTTGGAAAATCGGAATGGCAGAAAGATTTTCTTATGTTGATAATTACTTGCGATATTATTATGTTCTTATTAACTTTTTATGTTCTTCCTTTATCTTCTTCTCATCAAGCAATTATCTAGACAAAAACATGAAGGTCATGGACACCAGATGTAGGCGATCCGTGAGGGCTCAAACCCCTATATAGGGGAAAACCCAGTCAAAAACTCTTGCTTCAGTAAATTCAAAATGAGATCGACCAAGAACTTCGACCAACAGACCTTCCTCCTCCACCAAGTCCGCCTTTCAAGATGATTTAGTATCTTCTTATCCAGCAGCTTTAGCCCAACAACAACAAATAATTTCGACTTTCCAACTACAGAACTTCAACCCCCAGCTACAGAATTTGGCCTAGCAACAAAGCTACAGTTTCGGCCCTCCAACAGCTTTAGTTCCTTCGCACGTGTGAGATATAAGAGAGAAAATTTTGACTTGCTGAGGTAGATAATGTCCTTCACTAGCCCTTTCCTCTTCTTCCCTTGAAATTAGCACTTTTTATGGCCCCAGAAGTTGCAGATTGAACTTGATGAGTGAATGTGTCAAATGAGGTCGAGTTGTTGCCTTTATATAGGTGTTTTTGCCCCTCATTTTAGGCCGACTTGTCCAGTTTGAGGTCAACTTGGTGGAGGCATAATTAACCTATTTTACAATAAAATAATTTTTTTCTTTGACAAATAGAGCCCAAGAAGGGCCTTTTACTTTATGACATGGACAAGGACACTTTGACACAAACCCTAGAAGCCTTCAATGGAGGCTTTGACCTAAAAACAATTGACCCAAGCATGAAACCCATGCTTTAACAAGTCAATTTTTTTATTAATAAAAATTATTTTTCTTTCTTTTGACAAATACATTACATCATGATTCAAATATAATTATGAAGATCAACATTAGTTACATTCTTCAGCATTTCATTTGGGCATTTGGCACGGATTATTTGGTGACTTGGAAGAAGGAAGCACTTTGACCGTGGTTTTTTTCCCTCGCCTTAAATGGGGGGGTTAATCTTCAATCCTAGTCCAGTGGGACCTCCCCTAATGGCCCATGGATTTACGAAGGGCACTACTTGGGAAACCTTGATTGAGATACCGCTATCCCGTTTTCCCCGTTCCATGTGTATCACTTCCTTTTGTACATTATGAGCCCTATACACCATCTCCCATCATGATTCAAATATAATTATGAAGATCAACATTAGTTACATTCTTCAACATTTCATTTGGGCATTTGGCACAGATTATTTAGTGACTTGGAAGAAGGAAGGGCTTTGACCGTGGTTTTTTTTCCTCGCCTTAAATGGGGGGTTAATCTTCAATCCTAGTCCAGTGGGACCTCCCCTAATGGCCCATGGCTTTAGGAAGGGCACTACTTGGGAAACACTGATTGAGATAGCGCTATCGCGTTTTCCCCATTCCATGTGTATCACTTCCATTTGTACATTATGAGCCCTATACACCATCTCCCAACTCTGGGTCCACTGGGTTCTAGCACATCCCCTCCCCTTCTTCACATATCTAGGTCAGGCCTTGAAACTTGTTGAGAATTTGGTAGGGAAATGATTAATTCAAATTCTCTTCTTGATAATTACTTATGAGCTTACTTCTTTTACTTATGTCTTCTCTTCTTAGCTTATTATATCTTTCATCAACTTAATTACCAAAATACAAGAGACAAAAAGTTAGGCTCTTTAAGCTAGGGCCAAAACCTCTCCCTCTTGGAGAGGAAAACCCATAAGAAATTCTTCTTATAGACTTTTAGATGACAAGTACCAAGATCATGACACAGACCCTTGACCCTTGTATGCCTCCAAGACTTTGTCAATGCTTATTCATTGACTCCTTGAACTGATCCTTCTTATCTGCACCGTCCCGCACCGTCCTGCACCAAGACTAGAGAACTTGGTCTCTACTTGTATTCTTCCTTCTTCGATTGTATGTGATTCTTACTTGTGATATCATCACCTTGTAGAAGACTTATACTATGCACACCTTGCACCTTCACTTAATAATGTTGGCAAATCGTATTTATTATACTTTGAACTAATCGAACGATTCCGCACTAACACAATCCCTTCTTCTTACTCAACGTAGTCATTTTCTTCACATTGAAACCAAACCTTTTTCTTGCAATTATTGCAAATATGAATCACCCTTGAATACTTTGTTGATCCTCTTCTAATTATACACTTGTATCTCTGTCCTTCACTTCGCATTAATCACATAACTGTTCTTGAGTTTACCGCAATTTACATCTGATCTTTACTTGATATCCGAGACTATATTTATATATATTGAAGCCCAAACAAAGTAATACTATCCGCCTGATTCTACACCTAATTCTTCAGTCGATGTACTTCGCTTTTCTTGGGATACTCATCTGCATTATTTCTTGTAGATCACTGAAGTTTTGTTCCTAAATGAGCCGCAGTCATGTCCTATATATACACATGGACAGAGCCTCTTCTGGGCCGATGTGAGGGCCTGCTGTTGAGTCGACTTCACTACTATTTCTTCCAGCCGACTCGTGGAGGATATTTAATGCAGATCTTTGTGCCATGACTTCAAGGTTTATGTGACACAGCCTTGAGGCATACAAGTGTGACCTGACTCTTCATAAACATGACTCTTTAATTAGTACAATTAATGACCAATAGACGAATCCTAAAAGGCATCAAGAAGAAGTCTTCTGACCTATAACAAAACCTTGCTCATGAAACCCATGAAGCAAGCATACCAAAAATATATTTTATTATCTTTGTCTTCTTCATTACATAAATACATAATTACATAGTCAATATGAACATTGATCCTAGTTACACTTTCCAACACTCCCTCTTAACTAGGGAGGTATTCATAATGGTACATGGTCACTTTCAATCTGAAGAATCTCATAAGAAGAATCAGATTGGTGATCGCATTTGTATAGCATCATATCAACCAGCATTGTCCTAGTGCAAGGCCTTGACTAACAACCCCATCTCTCAACGAGACAATAGGCTACAATGTTGGCGAGACACATGACTTATAGACACCATAATCATCATCTCTCCAAGGTACATACTCCACCCAAGTGTTCCTAGAGTATGACCTTAGACTATTCTTCTCTTGGGTAGCCAACCCTCAAAGAATATCAGTCCCAGACTACTCTTGTCTTGAATGCCCTACCTCATTCTCAAAGAGTATCGGATGCCAGATAATTACCCAATCCTCCCTTCTACCTTCCCAGGTGAATACCAAAATGATGTGTCTATCCATTTTCTCCTCATGGCCTTCACTAAGACTTACGGTTGTTAGTCCTGGTCAAGTGCATGACACATGAATTAGAGAATCATATACGTCACTCCCTCTTAACTTAGGAAGAATATACTCCAAGTTTCTTCCAAGTAAGAAACTTACCACCAGGCTCCCTCTTAACCATGGACCTGCAGCAGCGATGATGAGACACCCAGTTGCTCATGAAAAATTCTTCCCCTCGATGTCATGGCTTTCGATATTGAGGTATCTTCAACCTTTTGGCTTCATAGGGCACAGATCATCCATCACTTTGATTCACAAGTCATGTCATTCATCAGAAAGTGATTCATCAGTCTTTCTCATCTGGTCCACCTTTATGCCATGTTTCTTTCCTTCGAACCATCTCCCAAGGATCTTACCTCCTTCCACATGATTGGCAGCCCTGCATAAACTCATTCAGATAAACATATACATAAGAACTTTTAAATCAAAAGTTACCTCAGTGATGATCTTTCACCATGACATCTTTCGGTAGGCATCGACATCCTCTATTCAGATTGACACATCTCCTAAAGATATGCCTTGTCAAGGGTATTCTTATTTACCATACTTCTATCAGAGTCCACATATCTTCCCAGGAGATCTCCTAGTCACATCTTCTTGGCTTCCTGATGATAACCGCCTCTTGACATGGTTGCACTTCAAGATCTCTTCCTTTCTTTCTCCAGACAGCTTCATTCCCAAGAACTTCCAGTATCCAGTTCCTTGTTTGTATACAACCACCTCATATGAGGACATATGTTTTATTTCATCAGTTTGTGGCAACCTGTGCACCAGAAGATATCCTTCTTCTTTTATCATACTTCTAAATATAGAAGTCCATCACATGCAACCATATGACATGACTTCACAGCATCCAGTGTCGGCATATAGATATATGTACCTCATCCTTTTTTCTTTTGAGCCATCCTGCAGCAATTTTACTAGAATGAAGAACTTCATTCCCTTGACCTGCTTCATCAATATGTCATCATATCCTAATCCCATAATTCTGTAACATAGAGTTCTTGATGAAACCTTTTGCTTTATTTCTAACCAGTGAATCCATAGAGAACTCCATTAGAAAATGTCAGCACCTGTTTCCATATTGATTATTGAATGATGGCCCTTGATCTTGATGAATTTCTTCCAAGAATGTAGATATCAGTGAGGTTTCTAGGAGCTACTTCTTCAAGTGCTCCTTCCATGCTTCTATCAGGATCCTATTAATATACACTGCTTCCTATCATACTATTTTACAACCAACAGAAATCACTTAAAGAGGGAGATTATCTCAATCATAATAGAGATCTTCCGCTTCTTCTTTCTTAGATTTCTTTGCATCAGGTTCTTCCCTCTCATCTGTGACATGGGCTTCTTCCTTTTTCCTCTTTTCCTTCCCAAATTTAGGACAATCCCTTTTATAATGCCCAAGTTCATTACATCCAAAGCATCGTACTTCGTCCATATTTCATCTTTTATTCTGAGGACCAAATTTGTCGAATCTTTCTCTCTTCCTGGACATGGCTGCAAAGGCTTGATTCCCTTCACTTGATCTTGTATCAGCTTTGGATTTCAATCTTGTTTCCTCTATTTTACATAGAGACCAAAGATCGTGGAATGGTGTTGCTTCTTTCTTCCCGTTTAAGCATGAAGTAAAGTTTCCCCATTCTTCCGGTAGAGCATTCAGCACCACTGTAGTCATCCCACTATCAAACATTACTTCTCCCAATTCTTGCAGTTGGTCACTTATTTCAGAAATACTCATAAAATATTTAGTGATTCCTTCCTCTCTTGACAATTTCATCTTGTATAGTTCTTGTCTCAGAGAGATTGCTTCTCCTGTAGTACTCATAGAGAATAGCTCCACCAATTTCTCATATATTTCTTTTGCAATTTTCAGTTTTGATACATAGGGTATGAGTGAGTCCTTAATGGATTCTATGAGAATGCTCTAGGCTCTGATTTCTCCTTTCATGTATTTGGCATGAGCTGGAGCATCTTCTTTTGAGGGTTGAATTGTAGATCCTTCGATCTAGCCCATAACTTTGTCTTCGATTAGATTCAAATTTGTCCTCTTCTTCCATGCACTGAAGTTTGATGACCCAACCAATTTGTTGCTCTCTTTGCAATAAGTCATTTTGACAAATTTAGATGAGGTCATAGGTACTTACTTGAATAAATTGACTTCCTCCTTCTAGCAGCTTCCTTGATGATGATGAAGATGAAGTTAGGAACTCCCTCTTAGATTGAATCCTCCAATGTAGTGTCTTCAAAGGTATTGGATAAAGTTGGATGGTGCTTGATGATGTGTTTTCCAATAATGTCTTTCAGTGTCATAAATCTTTGATTGCAAAGATTATCTACTTGATAAGTGGATCCTTTTAATGATATTGAAGAATCTTCCTTGCAAACTGATTTGAATTTTCAATGCAAACTTTGACCTTGACTTTGATCCTTGCTTCCTTGAGTGTCTCCTTGTCAAGTAGCCCTTGTCTTGAGAACCTCAGCTCTGATACCATGTTGAGAATTTGGTAGGGCAGTGATTAATTCAAATTCTCTTCTTGATAATTACTTGTGAGCTTACTTATTTTACTTATGTCTTCACTTCTTAGCTTATTATGTCTTTCATCAAGTTAATTACCAAAATACAAGAGACACAAATTTAGGCTCTTCAAGCCAGGGCCAAAACCTCTCCCTCATAGAGAGGAAAACCCATAAGAAATTCTTCTTATAAACTTTCAGATGACAAGTACCATGACCATGACACAAACCCTTGACCCTTGTATGCCTCCAAGACTTTGTCACTGCTTATTCATTAACTCCTTCAACTAATCCTTCGTATCCGCACTGTCCTACACTATCCTGCACCAAGACTAGAGAACTTGGTCTTTACTTGTATTCTTCTTTCTTCGACTATATGTGATTCTTACTTATGATATCATCACCTTTAGGGAAAATTTTAAGGATGGACGTTTCTCTTAAAGTTTAGCAATCTTGGCGAATATTACTAGTCCATAATATCCAAATTTTAAAATGTTTGATGGTAATTTGTAAAAATGTTTAGATTTATAATTATTTTATATTAGACAATATATAATATTGGCGATTTTTAAGATAAAATAATTTTATATTATAAAATTTGGGCGAATTCATTTTTATAAAAATGGGAAATGGTGAATCTTTTTTTGGAAAAAGCATGGAATATTAGCCCACCTGCGAATATTAGCCCCTAAAATTTTCCCTGACCTTGTAGAAGACTTATACTATGCACGCCTTGCACTTTCACTTAATATTGTTGGTTGATCATACTTATTATACTTTGAACTAATCCAACAATTCCGCACTAACACTGTCCCTTCTTCTTACTCAACGCAATCATTTTCTTCACATTGAAACCAGACCTATTTCTTGCACTTATTGCAAATATGAATCACCCTTCAATACTTTGATGTTCCTCTTCTAATTCTGCACTAGTATCTGTGTCCTTCACTTAGCATTAATCACAGAATTGTTCCTGAGTTTACCGCAATTTACATATGATCTACATTTGATATTACAGTCAGACACAGAGTTATCCAAGACTATATTTATATATATTGAAGCCCAAACAAAGTAATACTATCCACATGATTCTACACCTTATTCTTCAGTTTATGTACTTCATTTTTCTTGCGATACTCATCCACATTGTTTCTTGTAGATCACCAAAGTTTTGTTCCTAAATGAGCCACAAACATGTCCTATATATACACACAGACAGACCCTCTTATGGGCTGACGTGAGGGCCTACTTTTGAGTCGACTTCACTACTATTTCTTCCAACCGACTTGTGGAGGATATTTAACACAGATCTTTGTGCCATGACTTCAAGGTTTATGTGACAGTCTTGAGGCATACAAGTGTGACTTGACTCTTCATAAACATGACTCTTTGATTCATACAATTTATGACCAGAAGACAAATCTTAAAAGACATCAAGAAGAAGTCTTTTGACCTATAATAAAACCTTGCTCATGAAACCCATGAAGCAAGCATACCAAAAATATATTTTATTATCTTTGTCTTTTTCATTACATAATTACATAGTCAATATGAAGACCGATAATAGTTAAACTTTCCAACAAAATTATGCCCCGGGAGGCTGATTCAGTGAAAAGAAAAGTAAAAAGTATATCATGGCCACAAGCAAGAAGCAAAAGAAAGAAAATCATAAAATGCAAAAGCTGGTCGGGACATTGATATTAGCAAGTGGGCTCTAAGAGGGAAACCCTAGTTTCTTTTCCCCTCAACTCGAAGACTTTCTCAAGAGTTTCATGAGCCTTGGATTAGTTGAATATCATTGTAAGAAACCCTTTCCCTCAACCCTCGGCCTTGTGAATACTTATTACCATCAAAAACCTCAAAACACTAGGTTTTGAGCCTTATGTTCTAGAGCTTCTCTTTGAGAGCATTGCTTTTTTGAACCCTCGCACAATTATTATGCCTCTCTCTTGAATGAGTTATAATAGTGTCACTCCATACCTTATCATTAGCATATCTATTCAAAGTGATTCCTCCTTTACCGAGACTCCTCCCATCAGTGAAAATTTGTAAAGAGCAGGGGGTTTTGGCTTAAGGTCACATTGGGCCTCTACCCCATTGTTAGCACTTTGTCTAGCTTTTATCTTGTACGGTTTCCCTCGTCAAGGATTATTAGATTTTGTGGTAATAGGGTCGACTCCAACTCTCTCTCGCTCAATTTTTCTCACTTAACAAACGGTAAATTCCTGTGTGCAATCTTTAAAAATGGGTCTTTAGAAAAAACGTTCCAATACCATGTTAATCTTTGTTAACCCTAGGAAACCAACAATTTATTACCTAGTAGATTTTCTTGCAATAAATTATTTATTACGCAAACCTACTAAATAAAAGCATGGTTATGATTTTAACACATAAACATAAGAAAACCAAATTAAATCACACAGCAATATCACACATGCACACAAAGATTTTGTGGCCTTCAAATTAGTTCTTCATTCAAATAACTTCAGAATTTGCAAGTGTGAAAATTCCACAAATTGGAATCCCCTATTGCAATAACTGATTAAGTTTCTTCTATTTGTTAATTTGCTGAACAAATTATTTATTGTTTGCTACGGTAAATATTGAAACCCATACACTACAGCCTTCACAAATAAAAGTTACTGCAGAAAAAAATAGCGTTGAAAGACAGATGCACACATACACAAATAACATTATTGTTTTTGGACTAAGTCCCCGGAAAAACCCAATGCGGGAAAATTGGTGTAGCAGCTGAGGGCTTGTATATTATGCAGTAGTAAATCTGAGTACAAATCTATGGTTGCTCTAAAATCTAACAAACCATACAAAGAAAATCTGACAAAGAGTTAGTGAGAAAAATCTCACTCTGCCACTGCCGATCCAACATTGATTTGGGCTCAAGATGAGCTGCTCTGCACAGTCACTGCGTCATCCTACACAGTACTACTTCCTCTTAGTTGGGAACAACTTTCACTCTTGTTATCTAATCAGTTGATGTCTAGAAGATTGATCTTCTTCACCTCTGGGCCTCCTGCCCAACCTATGGCTCTAAAAATATCACTGCTCCCCAGCAAAAACAAAATCTCCTCTAAAGCATTGCGCAGTCTTTGCGTGGCTCTACGTCGCCTCTCTGTGGCACTTGTTGCCTCTCTACGGTTGCGCTCACTGGATCTGGAAAACTTCCTCCGGCCTTACTATCCCTGCCCCTCTCTCACTGCAACAAGCTCACTAGCTCTCTCTCCGACAACTCAGCGCTGCGACAGGAAATCGATCAGCCAGTGAATTCGATCTCTGCAAGTGTCTCCTCCAAGTCCCATCGAGTCCCTTCTTATAATCTCTCGTCGAGACATCAATGGCCACGATTAAAACTTAATTGATGGCTAAGATTAACTAGGACTCGATCCATGCCTTTTTCTAGAATATTCAAATCTGACTTAATTAATACCTTTTAATTAATCATATTTCCTAAGTTTAGACTTAGGAAATATTAAAAACTGATTAATTATTTTAATTAAGCCATCTCTAGATGGAATTTCCAAAAACGATTTATGGATATTGGAGTACTCATGTATTCTAACCTCTCTGCAAAATCTCGAGGCTAGAACACATCTGATGCTACCAGAAACTAGCACTCCCTCTTAGCGAGGGAAGTGTTCTAGTACTGCAACTGCAATACACTGCCTCTGCACCATCTCCTATTGCGCTATTGATGTCTGGCTATGTTGCCCACCAACAACTGCGCAACTCTGATATACTATGCATCTGTGTTGTTGCTGACCCTACTGAACTACTTCCAACTACTGCATCTGCACTACAACTTTGTTGCTTCTGCCACTGCAACATCTGCAACTCTCTCATCTGCTGCTACTGCAACTGAGAGATGTCCATCATATTAAACCAACTGTGTTTAGTCTGATGCATCCGTCACCTGAGTCCTGACAGTTGCTAGTCTCTACGTTGTAATTGAAGCCTCTACGCTGCTGTTGACTCTGCATTGTGCTAACTGCACTGCTGCCAACTCTGCTTTGCGCTGCTCAATCTCTGACTACTACTAGCTACTGCATCTGTCACTCTGGCACCTGACTACAACTGCCACTAGTCCATCGTGCTACTGCTGTTATGGGCTCTTGTAGCAAGGTATCGATCCAAGGTGTGGACTCCTGGGCTCTTGTAGCAAGGTATCGATCCAAGAGGTGGACTCCTCAAGGATCCTACCCAATTGTAGCTCTCTGGGGCTATAAAACTAAATCACCCCACCTCACCCCTGGACGTATATCAATGATCATGGAAAACTCTTCCTCCAATCTGGAGGATAGCCTATCTATCTCCACGGATGTAGCCTGTTGGTCTTGCTTCTCCTCTTTGTCCATCTTTCTAAGACGACATTGGGTGTTGTAGTGACCAAGTTCACCACATCTGAAGCATTTGACCTTGGAGATGTCCTTCTTCCTTTTGCGTTACTCCTGCCCCTTTGATGCAAGGGTTGTGTTCTCCTCCTCCTTTACTTATTTTGTCCCACTGTTGTTGCTTCCACTAATGTTGATCTTCACCAAGTCTCACCTCATCTCCTCCTGCTACATATCTGCCCACATTTTGTCCCAATCTGGCAAGGTTTCTCTGCCCAGGATACTCTGGACGAATACTTTCCACTCCTCGGAAATGCTATTCAGGGCAAATCGTACAAACTCTGTAGGTTGGAGCGTTGACCCGACTGCAGACAGTTGATCCCAGACTTCCTGAAGTCTGGTAAGGAAGGGGTCTATACGCTCCCCTTTCTGCATCCTGGTACACCTCAGCTTCTCCTCCAAATACATCTTTTGTTGCTCGGAAGATCCCTGGTACAGCGTGGCAAGAGCATCCCACATCTGCTTGGCAATGTCCTTGCCAGCTATGTGTGATAGTACATGATCTCGAACTCCATCAAGAATCAACCTCTTTGCCTTTGCCATCTCCTTTTTGTAGGTCTTTAGTTGATCTAGGTTTGTGGGTACAGCTACCACTGAACTGATAGAGGTCTTGAGATCATATATATCTAGAAGGTAGGAAATCCTGGCCTTCTAGATCACATAGTTGGTTGAACCGTCCAACCAATCTCGATATCTCGACCCCGTTGATGCCATCTCGCCAAAAATGTTGAACAACTCCTCTTCTCCTCTACGCAGCTGCTGCTAGGTTCTACACACTCCCTGCTGGAGCGGGAAAATCTGTTCACAACTACTGCTGCTCTGTAGTGAGAAATAGAATTTCCAGGCTAGAAATTCCCTGAGGAAGGAATTCCCTCAGTGTGTTCTCTTCCTTTCTCCTGATGCTATTCTGCACTAGCAAACTGCTACAAAATAACTGCGTCCCAACTGAAGATCTTCTCTACAAGAAAAACATTGTCGCTCCCTCTGCCTCTGACAATCTTCGATCTTGAAATTTTATTCTCTGTCGACTCACTCAAAGAAATAAATTTTCCTTAAAAATCTGCCCTGCTAGATAATGGATTGCGCAGCCTCCTGAGGTTTCGAGCAGCTACTTACGCAGTGCCTTGAAGCTCCTTTCCTTCTACAACTGAGCTCTTCCTGCTTCTCCTGCGCTCTGATACCAATATGAAAATTCCACGAATTGAAATCCTACTGCAGCAATTGATTAAGTTTCTTTTATTTTTTAATTTACTGAACAAATTATTTATTGTTTGCCTTCACCAATAAAAATTATTGCGGTATAAAATAGCACTGAAACACAGATGCACATATATACAGATAACACTATTGTTTTTGGACCAAGTCCCCAGAAGAACCCAATGTCGGAAAATCGGTGCAACAGCTGAGGGTTTGTATATTATGCATTAGTAAATCTTGAGGGTTTGTATATTATGCATTAGTAAATCTAAGTACAAACCTATGGTTGCTCTAAAATCTAGCAAACCATATAGAGAAAATCTAAGAAAAAGTTATTAAGAAAAATCTCACTCTGCCACTGGCAATCCAACACTGATCTGGGCTCAAGATGAGCTGCTCTGTTTAGTCACTGTGTCAACCTACGCAGTCTCTGCGTCAACCTATGCAGTACTGCGTCCTCTCAGCTGGGAACAACTTTCCCTCTTGCTATTTGATCAATTGTTGTTTGGAAGACTGATCTTCTTCACCTCTGGGCCTCCTGCCCAGCCTCTGGCTTTCAAAATCTCCTCTAAAGCAATGCGCAGCCTCTATATGGATCTACACTACCTCTCTATGGAACTTGTTGCCACTCTACTGTGCACTCACCGGATCTAGAAAACTTCCTCCGGCCTTACTATCCCTACCCCCCTCTCACTGCAACAAGCTCACTAGCTCTTTCTCCAGCAACTCAGCGTTGCTAGTGAGGAAATCGATCTGCCAGTGAATTTGATCTCTGCAAGTGTCTCCCCAAGTCCGATCGAGTTCCTTCTTATAATCTCTCGTTGAGACATCAACAACCACAATTAAAACTTAATCGATGGCTAAGATTAACTAGGACTCAATCCATGTCTTTTTCTAGAAGATTCACATCTGACTTAATCAATACCTTTTAATTAATCATATTTCCTAAGTTTAGACTTAGGAAATATTAAAAATTGATTAATTATTTTAATTAAGCCCTCTAGATGGAATTTGCAGAAGATATTTTTGGGTATTGGAGTACTCATGTATTCTAACCTCTGTGCAAAATTTCGAGGCTAGAACACATCCAATGCTACCAGAAACTAACAGCATGGACTCCATTTTGGGATAATGGCCCTTTGAAGAAATATACATACAACAATAAACCTATAATTTGATCCAACTGATCAAAACCTTGATTTGTCCTTCGACCTGCTAGCTGATCAAGATTTTTCCTTTGTTGCCCCTTGCACTCTTTTTTGAACCCTACACACTTGAATTAAAGTCTTCTCCACTCAATCACTATGATCTCACTCTCACTATGTCCTGTGCTCAAGATCTGTCTTCTCTTTTAACCTAAAGTTCCTTTGTAAGTCTAAGTTATTGACCAAATCTGCAACCGTAATCGCCAAAGTGATTGATGATTGAGATTAGATCTCAACATCACTTGAGATCAACAATTGAGATTGATCGAATTCACTAATGCAAAGGTAGGTTAACTCACTTAACTTATAAAGGCCAATTACTTCAATAATTATAGTAATTGCTAATGTTAATTGTCAATTAGGCAACTTCCACACACCTAGACACTTTGGCCTGTGTATAAGTACCTGCCCGAGCTACTATCATCATCAATTAGAGACCACTGCTAGTTTGATATGTAAAATAGAAATAACAGAGAAAAAAAAAGCAAAAACACGTGCACAATTCATTTATACACCACACCATTACCTATAACAAAATAGGTATGAAGAATATCAACTGAGAGCCTATGCAATTGCAAGTGAGTTTCAATTCCACTAGGAATCATATGAAGGGATAAAAGATCTCAACAACCTTAGTGGAAAGGACAAGCAGCGAGGAATTGACAATGCCAAAACTTTTAAGCACATCAAGTGAATGGAGATTCAAAGATATGAGTGAATCTTTAACAGCCATTTGCAAGCATTCATTACCATATGTCGTTCATTCCTTTTGTATAGATTGGTCCATCAATGTAAACATTAGATATGCTTATTGGAATTGAAAGAACAAGATGCAACCTTAAACAAACATGATAAAAAAACCGTAGCAAACCTGAAAAACAAATGACAACTCATCCACAGGACACGTGACAGTGACTGCAGAAACTGTACAGCTGACATTTGCCATCAAAGATTTTTCCATAGATGTGAGAGAAGTGCATTGATCCCTGTAAAAGAAATGTTTAAATAATAACCGATGAAAATTTAACCACCATTGGTAAAACTACTGCTTATGTTTGAAATCAAATTCCATATGAAGCCAGAAAATATTCCAACCAGTAGAAAAGAAAATCAACTCAGTTCTGGTATCACCAGACACAGAACTATGGTTGAATGTTAAACATTGTCCATAAAAATAAAATTCAACGGAACACATAAGAGCAACTTATCTCTAGACTCCAGAGGGTCACATAAAAATTGATGCAGGCACTTAACAATTCCAAATAAAGCTAAAAATCAGCAAAAACAATTATCTAAAAGGAAACTAAACAATACACACATCTTCTCATTTTACATTGTGCACGATATGTCGTATAAATGTTTAGATTAAGATTAAACACTACAACATTTTTCATTCATTTCCCACTAAAAGATATACTTGAGTAAGCTAAGTAAGTAAAAAGGAGCAAAGGAAAGGATGAAATTGAGTCTGAAACTACGCCAGCACTCATTTTGACATTTTGCTTTCAATTCCCACTAAAAGATATACTTCAGTAAGCTAATTAAGCAAAAAGGAGTCAATCAAAGCATGAAATTGAATATGAAACTAGGCCAGCACTCATTTGGGGACCTTTAAGCAGGAACAGCGACCATCAAATCATAGGTGACACCCTAGATAATCTGATTACAACAGATGAATGGGACAAGAAAAAAAACTAGGATCAGAAACCGGTAAAATGCACCAACATAGTCATACATAGCCCATCAGCATAGGGTGGTGTGCAACATCAAGGCACATTTCTCATACTATAGAAAATACAAAAAGCCACTGCAATTTGTGCATAAAATGGTCGGCCCAAAAGAATGAACAAATTAGTTTTTCAACAAAGTGAAATATCCCAAAAGTAGAAATGCATATTTTAGTACAAACTAATCCTTTTATATAATAGGGTCATCTTCTCCTCCACCATCAAGAGTGCCTGCCCACTGTTCATGTCAGCCTCAAAGAGTAGATTTGAACCACAATAGATACCCTAGCATTCGACCTAGTATGAGAGTAATACAAGGAAGTTTCGACCTGAAGTTGCAGGTGGAAGAAAAGGTGTATGAAGTCCCTAGAATGAAAGGAAAACTGCAGCGAAATAGGAGACAATATCCCAGATCACACGTGTAAAAGGATGAAGATTTTGATCTGTTGCAGGGAGGAAAAAGTTGCAGACTTGCTGTTGCAGGGCCAGAGGTACAGAATGGATGAAAAAGTTGCAGACTTGCTGTTGCAGGGCCAGAGGTACAGTATGAGCTTCAAAATGACAGAGCAGAGACCTTGTTGACTCGATTTTTGAGGAGCAAACCTGTGTTGATTTATGAAGAAATGGACTAGTGTTTGACCTAAGTTGCATGAAACGGGGAAACGGAAACGAGTTTCCGAAACGGGAAGCGAAGCGAAACGCGACCTCCCCAAATTTTGGAAACGGGGAAACGTGGTATATATATATAATTTAACTTTATATTAGAATTTAGGACATTTAAGAAATATTATGTGAAATCATAAAAGTTTAAAACATACATGATACATGATAAATTCAAAGCATAAACTATTACAAGTTACAACACATTTACTCATGAATGATAACAGACACAATGGAAATAGCAATCTCGGAATATCGGATTGGTGCTCTTGATTAAATATGAGTTCCATACCCTAATACATGACAAAATACGATGGAAACATTGCAATCACCCAACCCTGAAATCCTGAAAAACTGATAAGTCTGTTGGATTTTGAATGAGATCTAAAATTCTACTTTCTCCATATGAAATCCAATGAGGTCGAAACCACTCTCAAACATCCTGAGTCATTTCATGGTAATGTTAAAAATTTAAGTAAAATTTTACTTTAAGAATTTAACATTACCATGAATCACATATACATACTAGGGCCATAGGCTTTAAAAATCCATCTACAAGCATCCATAAACGATTACAATAATGTTAAAAAGCACAAAAACCAGAAAAAACAAAAAAAAAAAACCAACTTAAATCGCTTTAAAAGCAAGGAAACGTGGCTGTACGGCCTGGAAACGCGTTTCCGGCCATACTGGCAACGTTTCCTGTACGGGAAATGTGCTAGTACGGCCGGAAACGCGTTTCCAGGCCGTACGGTACGCGTTTCCGCGTTTCCGTATCGTTTCCGTATGGAAACGGACCCTTTATCAGCGTTTCCTGCAACTTAGTGTTTGACTGATCAATTTGGGAGGCTGACTTGCTGGATGGAGGAAAGTCTTGGTCTTGGTCAAAGGGTCTTGGTTGTCTCATTTTATTTGGTTCTTGAAAAAGAGAAGAGATTTTGGGTTTTCCCCTCAAGGAGAGGGTTTTCCCTGGCTGAGAGCCTACATCTTGTGTCCTTGATCTTCATGTTCATATTTTGGTAGTTGTTTGATGATAAAAAGATAAAAGAAAACTTAAAGAAGATAATAAGATGATAAAGAAATCACAAGTAATTATCAAGACAAGAAAATATTTCTGCCTTTGTGATTTTCTAACATTAAAATGTTACCTTTGGGGGCTAACCCAAAGAGTTTACACCATGTTTGGAGGTGCTTAATGTGATGTAGAGCAAATGGCTTGTTGCCTACCCTTGGTTATACATTCACGGACATATACAATGGAGATAGCCTACTCATGGATTGCTATACCTTGACTTGATTATTATGTGGCACACTTCTTGTTACCTTTTAGGGTTACCCTAAAAGTGTCTTCACCTTGCCAAGAGAGTGCCAAGTTTCATAGCCACTTGGCAATGCTTCATGGACATATTGATAGCTCAACTTGGGCAGTCACTTGACCTTGGTTAGAGTGGTAGCATGGTGTCCTTACATAGTAAATTGCTACCCTAACCAACATGTTGAAATTCTGATGTTCTATACTGTTACAATCACTTAAATCCAGAAATTCTTTATGCTGCAAAATAAATTAAGTAATTGTAGAAAGAACATAAACCATATAAACCATATGCACAATGGAACACAGCCAAGAACTCAATAAGACACAGAGAAGTTAGGTCAATGACCAGAGAAAAACCCACAAGGGGAAAACCCAACCAGATTCTTCTTCTATTGTTAAAATTTGGTACCGGAGGACAGGTGGTTCCCTAAGGCTTTGATCTTTGGCCTAGGGAAAAGTGTCCAAAAGAATTTAATTTTTCTCCTAAAGTGACTTTATAATTTTTATAAAGTCAAATCTAATTTAAAGTGACTTAAGTGATAAAGTTACTAAAGTCTAATTTTAAAGTGACTTTTAATAAAGTCAATGTAAAATTAGAAAGGAAAAAGTGACTTTGGAAATAAAAGACTAAGTGGGTCTTTATTAAAGTGGGGTGAATTAAAAAATAGAAAGTGAGATTTAAATGAGCATCTAATCTCAGCCCTAGATCTCAATCTATCTCAGCCATTGGATTTAGGGATTCCCCAAAAGTCACTTAGGGTTAGGTTAAAGGAGGAAAAGGAGGAAAAGGTCATTCATTCTCTCATGAGCAGATTGAGAGAGCAGGAGAAGGAGAGCAAGGGAGATTTCTAAGCAGAGAGGAGAAAGAGAGCAGCTGATAGAAACTTCAGCAAAGTCCGTACAACAGCAAGGAGGCACGGGTTCCAAGGCAGAAATCCGTACAGCAAGTGTTGGGCACATTTTTCGAGGGAGAGAGGCACAGTTTTCAAGGAGAACCGTACAAAGAGCTCTTCAAAGATTTACAGCTGGGCACCTAAAATCGAGGAATTATTGGAATAGACTCGATGGTTGGTGGCATGAATTTCAGAACTGCAGCTAGGCCGCATCTGGCTACGCATTTTCGAGGCAAAGGAGCACGGGAAATCGAGGAGAACGGGTTCACAGAGTCCATATACCGTATTAAATGGCACATATTCAGAGAAATCCGCCGTACATTTATCGTCATATAAAGGTTTAAAATTTCTGCTTTTGGTTTTTATCGTTCGCACGTTTCTGCTGAGAATGCACGAAATCTGTGATAAGGCGTCTTGTTTGGTTGTCAATTCTTTTATTGCACTGCCCATCATCAGCATTTTCACAGAAGGTTTCAAACCGTTTCCCCAAGAATTGTAGGGTTTTTCCTGTGGTCACATTGACCAAAAATCACCTGTTTAATAAAGAATGTTCTGTTTGCATCCGCTGATTTTTATTTCTCGTATTTCCTTCAAAGATTCCGTAATTTTTCCAGAATTTGTGTTTTCAGCAAAATTTATTTTCCAGCTAGTTAAATGTATGGATATGGGAAAGGGCATTTAACTGTTTTGGAGTAATAAGGTGAAACTGAAAACCGGGGTGGGAAATGAGAAATTTCTACATGGTATCAGAGGTTGAGTGCTGAAAGAGCAGTTTGGGACAGCAAGGAGGAAAATACAGCCTGCTGATTTTTCACTCAGAAAATTCCAAAAAGCTGATTTTTTCACAAACAGAATTTTTATCTTTACCACAGCAGTGCTATTTTTCAGTTTTAGGACAGCAGGATGTCTTTGGGACTGAGGATGGAGGATAGGTTGGATGGGCATACCAATTACAGTGTTTGGAAGGAGAGAATGCCGAGTATCTTTGAGGAGGCGGAAGTCTGGGACATAATGGTGCATACCGCACAGAACCCTGTAAATGTGCCTACTGATGCTACTCAGTTGGCAGCATATAATAAAAAGAACAACAAGGGTAAGAGACTGATTCTAGACGAAATCAAAGACCATTGCATTCCTCATGTGAGAGGAAAGAGAAATGCTCATGAGATGTGGACAGCATTGACCAACCTCTACCAGAGTACCAATGAAAACCAGAAAATGGTCCTGAAGGAGAAGCTGAAGAACATTAAGATGGGTAAGACTGATAGTGCAGCTGGATATCTCACAAAGATTACTAATGTGAGAGATGAGTTGGCAGCAATTGGAGAGGTCATTCAACCCACTGAGTTGGTGCGGATAGCAGTGAATGGCCTCCCCAGTTCATGGATGAACTTTGTTGATGGGGTTTGTGCACGTGAGACCCTTCCCACATGGGAGAGGTTTTGGGATGATTGCATTCAGACAGAGATCAGGAAAGGTCAGCTTGGGGCAGCCAAGCCAGTTGAGCAGGATGAGGATGTAGCACTATTGGCAGGATGCAAGAAAGGCAAAGGGAAGAAGCAGGCTTCCACAAGCAATGGTGGGGGAAAAGGCAAAGGTAAAGGTAAACAGGATAACACACATAAGGACTATTCCAAGGTGAAGTGTTGGAATTGTCAGAAGATGGGACACTATGCAGTTGTGTGTCTGGAGAAGAAGAAGAAGAAGGGGAAGAACCAGAGCATGGCAGCATCAGCAGAGGTTGAGGACTTTGCAGATCGCTTTGACCAGGAGTTTGGGTTCATCGCGTGTGAGTACTCTAGTGCAGGATTACCTGCCACAGAGGTTCAGAGGGAGCATGCATTTCCCTTGACTAGCGGAGCATCTTCGGGTATCTGGTATGTGGACAGTGGGGCTTCACGTCATATGACAAGAGTCCGTGAGTACTTCTCAGAGCTCGCAAAGAACTGGAGAGCAGAGGTACTGAGTTGATGACAGAATTGTTAGAGCAGCTTGTGGGGACACTGACATTTCATAGGGAGTCCAAACCTCCCTTGAAGGTGTCGTGATGTTCTTTATGTGCCGTGAGGAAGAACCTCATATCCGTCTCACTTAAGGATAGAGGATATGAGGTACTGCTCGTGGAGGACAGTGCCGATGTATCCTGGTGGGCACTCCACCATCTGCCTAGAGTGAGCAGGTGTACGCCAGCAAAGGTGTATGGTGTTTTCATTTCAGCCCCTTTTGCATTGAAAGCAAGAAAATCACACAACAGAAGGTCAGCTTCTCAGCCATGAGATTTGGCACCGCAGGATGGGGCACATGTATCATGGAGCCTTGAGGACTTTGCGGGAGATCACTACAGGTGTGCCAGATTTCAGTACTGATCACTTTGATACTTGCAGAGGAGGTGCGATGGGCAAGTGTGCCAAATCCCCTTTGCCCAAAGAAGAGAGAAACAACCTCTTTCCTCAGGTGTTAAATCCTCTTTTCTGAACAAGACTCTGATTTACCTAGATAATCGTAGGTTGTATTGAACGGCGATCAAGATTTCACGATAGGTCAAAGCATATCGGGATCAAATAGTCATTTCACTGTGAGACTATGTTCATGAGCCGGTGAAGCTTGGAGTATATTCCCACCGATGAGCAAAGCTGCAGATATTTTACCAAACTCTGTCACTAGTGTAGCATGTTCACTTCTGAAGTGAAGATGGTGTGAGGAACACCTTCCTCGGTAAGAGGGAGTGTTGAAATTTGGTACCGGAGGACAGGTGGTTCCCTAAGGCTTTGATCTTTGGCCTAGGGAAAAGTGTCCAAAAGAATTTAATTTTTCTCCTAAAGTGACTATAATTTTTATAAAGTCAAATCTAATTTAAAAGTGACTTTATGTGATAAAGTTACTAAAGTCTAATTTTAAAGTGACTTTAATAAAGTCAATGTAAAATTAGAAAGGAAAAGTGACTTTGGAAATAAATGACTAAGTGGGTCTTTATTAAAGTGGGGTGAATTAAAAAACAGAAAGTGAGATTTAAATGAGCATTTAATCTCAACCCTAGATCTCAATCTATTTCAGCCATTGGATTTAGGGATTCCCCAAAAGTCACTTAGGGTTAGGTTAAAGGAGGAAAAGGAGGGAAAAGGTCATTCATTCTTTCATGAGCAAACTGAGAGAGCAAGAGAAGGAGAGCAAGGGAGATTTTTGAGCAGAGAGGAGAAAGAGGGCAGCTGATGAGACTTCAGCAAAATCCGTACAGCAGCAAAGAGGCACGGTTTCCAAGACAGAAATCTGTACAAGTGAGGGAGAGAGGCACAGTTTTCAAGGAAGACCGTACAGCAGCTTCAGCATTTATTTCTGGGCAGATTCTGGGCACGAAAATCGAAGAGAGAGACTGCTGGCTGGTGGCATGAATTTCTAGAAATCCATACAACAGCAAAACAGCAGCTTCGACACAGATTTCGAGGCAAAGGAGCACGGAAATCGAGGAGAAGGGTCTGTTGTTAAGTCCGTACAGTCCGTACAGCAGTTCGGCCGTACAGCTGGGCACATATTTCGAGAAATCTAGTTCAGCATTTAATGCTGTAAAATTTCTGTTTTTGGTTTTTACTGTTCTGCACGTTTTCCAAGGTGGAGTGAATGCACGAAAATCGAGATAAGTACAGTTGTTTGGTTGCTGAAATTTTTGCTGTAATTTCTACCTCACTGTAAAGCATTTTTCAGAAATAAGATGGAGCTCTCAAACTAGTTTTCCCCAAGAGTTGTAGGGGGTTTTTCCAGGGTCACATTGACCAAAAATCACTATGTTTAAATGTGTTGAATGGCTGTTTGCATCTGCTGATTTTTATTTCTGTATTTTCAGCAATCTTTAATTTTTCCAGAATTTGTGTTTTCAACAAAATTTATTTTCCAGCTTGTTAAATGTATGGATATGGGAAAGGGCATTTAACTGTTTTGGAGTAATAAGGTGAAACTGAAAACCGGGGTGGGAAATGAGAAATTTCTACATCTATTAGAAGTCAATTGTTCAACAGAGGTACAAAGTACAATGAGTGAATGACAAAGTTCACCCAAAATCTGAAGATCTATGACAACAGTAGCAGATGCAAACACTGAATCACTTTGGCTCTCCAAGATCTGCTCTTTTTCTTCAAGACTCTTTCTCTCTCTCTCAATCTTCCTCTAGAATCTCCAACTCTCTCTTTCTCAAGTTCGAATTCTCCTCTCACAGGCACAAGTAAGTGTGTCAAGTGAGGATGAGAGGCACAAATATATACAAAGAGCAAGGAGGTCGAATTCATGAGGGAGTAACTCCTATGCCTTGAGGAGGAGTTACATTGCCAAAATAGGAGTGTAACTTATGCCATAAAGGAAGGGTGTGTAACTTATGCATTTAGGAGAGAAGTGTAACTTACGCATTAAAGAGGTGTAAGAGAATTCTTTTTATGACGAGTCATTAAAGTGTGTAAGAGAGAGTAAGAGGTGTGTAAGAGCATTAAAGAGAGAGGGGAATGACTCCATTAAGAGAGAGAGAGAGAGAGAGAGAGTAACATATGCATTAACTAAGGGGAGTTACATATGACATGATTGAGAGACTTGACTTTGTTTTTAATAATAATATAATAATCTCATAAAGAGGATAATAGTAATAATAATAATAATGATGATGATTAAGTTAAAAATTAAACAATTGAGATTGATTAAGGACAAGTTAAGTGATTTTCCATCGTATAGATATGATTACGATTGATGGAGAGTGATTTACTATTTTTGGAAAGTCATGGTTGCAAAGATAGACATGACTTTCTATTTTTAGAAAGTAACTTTAGAAAGGTTGGAAATGAAATTTTATTCAAGGAAATTCATCCCATAGCTATTAATTTTCAGCACTCCATCTCAGCTAGGGAGGAATTTCTTTTTGATACAAGGATCTTTGCTATCTCTGCTTTGGAACAATCATGTTAAAATCTAATGAAGAAGAATCATCATAGGGGAGATACATCCTATACACACTTGGAGGGATCCACTTGTTGACACATGACAGGGATCTCACACATCCAAGGCTCATCATTGCTTGGGGGGATCCACTTGTCAACACATGACAAGGATTTCGCACGTCAAAGACTCACCGTTGCTTGGGGGGATTCACTTGTCAACACATGACAAGGATCTCGCTCATCCAAGGTTCATCACTGCTTGGGGGATCCACTTGTCAACACATGACAAGGATCTCGCACATCCAAGGCTTATTATCCATGACCACCCTCTCTAGGAAAGGTCACATATGTCAGTCCAAGCTGCTCTCTAAAAACCAAGAACTTTCCTTTTGGCAAAGGCTTGGTAAGAATGCCAACGATCTGGTCATCAATCAATATATGATGAAGTCTTACTGCTCCTCTTTGCACAATATAATGGATATAGTGATATTTGAATTTTGATCTCAATGTGTTTGGACTTGTCATGGAACACAGGATTTTCAGCAAGTCAAATCTCACTCTTATTGTCACAGTAAATTACTATAGTATCCAATACTTGCTCAAATAACTCTCCAAAGAGCTTCCTTAGCGATACTACCTCACAGCTAGCCATGCTAGCAGCAATGTATTATGCTTCAGTCGTGCTAAGGTAAACAGATTTTTGCTTTCTGCTCATCCAAGATATCATGGCAGATCCTAAGCTGAAGCAGCACCCTGTTGAAAAGTGTAACTAGGTTAGGTATTCATAATGACTTATAATTATGTTTTTACGTAAATGACAAAAAGAATAAAATATATTTGCTTGCTTTATGGGTTTCATAAGAAAGAAGTTTTTATAGGTCATAAGACATCTTCTTGATGTCTTTAGGGTGTGTCATTAGGTTATAAAATTAATTAAGTCATGTATATGAAGGTATGTTACACTTGTCAAAACGTGTAGAAGATTACGCTCCAAAACCATGTAATTATGTTATTTGATGTCGGCCTTAATCAAGATGATGGAAGTCGGCTGCTGTACAAATACCTTGTCGGCTTAATGTGAAGAACAAGCACTATATATATATATAGGTTGAACATAAGCTGCAGAGGGACATTCAACTCGGATGCATGCAGATCACAGATCGAGACATAGATGAGACTAAATATAGCGTAACATCATTTCTGAAGAAAGTAAGATCAGGCTATTGTTATATTCTCAATCTGTCACAGAAGAGCAATCACAGACTTGCGGATTTACCAAAATCTCAGAAAATCGGAAATTGCAGAAGTTCAGAATTTCATCTATTTCAGAAGTGTGAGGCCTACTTCAAGTGAGCTACATATCGGTGTTGTTCTACGTTAAGGGTATAGTGAGAAATTGTGAAAAGAAAAGCATAACTATATCATCTGCTGAAGGACAATCAGAGACTGAGTTTCTCTGAGGAGATCAAGAATTAATTACAAGTGGTTTTGGAAGAAATCTTAGTGTTCAGTAGTAGGGGTCTTGGTCTTCATCAATTGAATTATCTATAAGAAGAGATTTTTGGATTTTTCCCCTCAAGAGGAGGGGTTTTGGCCCTGGCATACAGCCTATATTTTCAGTCTCTTTCTTTATGATTTAATAGTTGTTTGATTTGTATCGATAATCGAAGATAAAGAAGCTAAAGAATAACACAAGCAGTTATTAAGAAGAGAATTTAAATTAAGCATTGCCCTACTAAAATCTCAACATGGTATCAGAGCTAAGGTCGGTCAAGGGCGTCATAAAGATCATCAAAAAGATTGCAAGTCAATTAAAGGAAAGGTTCAAGAAGATTTGTAATTTCCTATTTTCTTCTAAGATGATCTCCTCCATAGAAAAGGATGAAGGTCTTTTCTAAGCTCTATCTGGAACTTTTCAAGACGAAGATGCTTGGGTAATTGATAGTGGTGCCTCAAGGCACATGACCGGAAATTCAAATCAATTGAAGACCTTATCAAAAGGAAAATCCACCTATTCTGTGGAACTTGGAGATAACAACAGTTACCCCGTAAAAGGCATTGGATCTACATCAATAAAACTTGAAGATGGAAGCATCATTCACATCAACAATGTTTTATTTGTTCTAGGTTTGCAAAAGAACTTATTTTCAATTTCAAGCTTAGAAGACAAGGGAGATAGAGTAGCTTTCATTGATGGAAAAGTTGTTGTTTGGGGAAAATACTCAAATATAAACCAAGCCAAAACTATTGGCATTCGAGAAGGACGACTTTACAGATTGACATCCCCCTTAGCCCAAGCCCTAGTTCACATCGAAGTCAGTCCATGTGAACTATGGCATCGAAGATTTGGACATCTACACTTCAAAATCCTTCCCTCCCTAAGTTCCATTGTAGAAGGAATTCCAAATCTCAAAGAATATCATGAAGGTATCTGCAAAGGATGTGCATTAGGTAAAAATGTCAAAAGACCATTTGGAAGCAGTGCTTCACGGTCAAAACACACTTTGATCTAATTCACTCTGATGTGTGTGGTCCTATGGATCATAAATCTCTTGGAGGCCATCTCTATTATGTCACTTTTATAGATGATCGCTCACGAAAGACCTGGGTTTATCTATTAAAATCCAAGGATGAATTTTTTACAAAATTTCAAGAATTCAAAGCTGAAGTTGAAAATCTTACAGAAAGAAAGATCAAAATATTAAGATCTGATAATGGTGGTGAATATACATCCAAAGAGCTAATTGCATTCTATAAGGAGTCAGGGATTAAGAGGGAGCTTATAGTTCCATATGATCCTGAACAAAATGGTGTTGCAGAAGGAAAGAATAGATCCATTGAAGAAAGTGTAAAAGCAATGATTCATGATCAGGATCTCTACCAAAATTCCTGTGGGGTGAAGCATCTAAAACAACAGTATATATTCAAAATAGATGTCCTCATATTTCTCTTGATAATAAAACTCCAGAAGAAGTATTTACTGGAAAGAAGCCATTCCTAGACCATCTTCGAATTTTTTGTTATCCTGTATATATCCATATACCAAAGGACAAAAGAAAGAAATTTGATCCCTCCGAAATAAATGGATTTTTTGTTGGATATAGCAACTCATCAAAAGCATATAGGATCTACATGAAGGATGGTCATCGCATAGAACTTAGCCACAATGTCTTATTTAATGAAAGTATAGCTTTTAAAAAATCAAGAGATCTTCCCATAGACTCTGAAGATGAAGAATTTCCTACTCTTGAGGAGAATGAAATACAAGAAGAAAACAACAATGGAGAAGAAGGTCCTAGAAATCATGTTCAACCAATGATCATTCCTGAAACAAGAAAAATACCTAATTGGTTGAAATCTACATTGCTTGATGTTGAAGGTCATGAAGCAGCCAAAGGAACATTTAGAGAAAGTAAGAGACCCAAAAGATATTATGGGTACGTTGTATACATGACAAAACTGATAGAAGCAGAACCAACTACATTCGAAGAGGCTATTCAAAACTCTGAATGGAAGAATGCCATGAATGAAGAATATCAATCTATCATGAAGAATGGAGTATGGGAGATTGTACCTAGGCCCAAGGACAAATCTGTGGTTACTTCCAAGTGGATCTATAAGATCAAACATGCTATTGATGGGAGTATAGATAAATATAAAGCAAGATTTGTAGCCAGAGGTTTCTCTCAACTTGAAGGCATTGATTATGAAGATACTTTTGCTCCTACGGCAAGATACACCACAATTTGATCTCTGGTTTCTTTGGTTACATCAAAGAAATGGGACATCCATCAAATGGATGTCAAGACTGCGTTTCTTAATGGCACTATAGATGAAGAAATCTACATAGAACAACCCTTAGGTTTCGAAGTCAAGGATAAGGAGACATATGTATGCAGATTAAAGAAAGCACTATATGGTCTCAAACAAGCTACAAGGGCATGGTATGCTAGGATGGATTCATATCTTCAAAGGCTAGGATTCAAGAAATGTTCTATTGACCCTAACCTGTATGTCAAGGTAGTAAAGGGTGAACCAGTAATCATTCTTCTTTATGTAGATGATCTTCTCCTTACTGGTGTAGAAGGTCGTATTAAAGAAAGCAAGAAGCACTTAGCAGAAGAATTTGATATGAAGGATCTTGGACTAATGCATTACTATTTGGGACTAGAAGTCTGGCAAGGACCTAATGAAATTTATTAAGTTCAAGGGAAGTATGTGATCAAAGTGCTAAAGAGGTTTGACATGTTGGATTGCAAACCTATGTCCACTCCGATGATCACAAACTTGAAAAGACTGAGGAGTTCTAAATCATGTCTGGTAGATCCTTCCATATATAGACAATTGATTGGCTCACTGATGTACTTGGTGAATACACGATCAGACATATGCTTTGCAGTAAATGTTCTCAGTCAATTCCAAGTGGAGCCAAGGCAAGATCATTGGATAGCAACAAAACATATTTTGAGATATCTTCAAGGGACCATCCACTACTGTCTAAAATATGAAAGAAGTAATGATGTCCAATTAAGTGGATATACTGAATTCCGACTGGGGAGGCAGTGAACAAGAAGGAAGAAGCACCACTGGTGGATGCTTTAGTTTGGGATCTTTTATGATCTCATGGATAAGCAGAAAGAAAGACACTATTGCCTTGAGTAGTGCTGAGGCTGAATATGTTGCAGCCAGTGAAGTAAGCAAAGTAGTCTGGTTGAGGAAGTTGTTATTTGACTTATTTGAAAGACCTATGGACCCTACTGTGATACTATGTGATAACAACAGTTGTATATGTTTGTCTGAAGATCCAGTATTTCATGGAAAGACAAAGCACATTAACAACAAATATCACTATGTACGTGAGCTAGTACAAAATGGAGTGCTACAACTTTAGTATATTCGTACTGATGAGCAGGTAGCTGACATATTGACAAAATCACTTCCAAACAAGAAGCTTGGGTACTTAAGAGACAAGCTTGGTTTGGTGGATATGTCCTCCCTATGTGAGAGGGAGAGATAGGCACTCATTCTTGTCTTCACTAGAATAAAGAATGGAGGATTTGGTAAACATCTAGCATCCGATACTCCTTGAGAATGTCGTAGGGCATTCAAGAAAGGAGTAGTCGTGGACCAATATTCTTTGAGGATTAGATACCCAAGATAAGAATAGTCCAATGAGGTCATACTCGGTGAACACCCGGGTGGAGTATGTACCTTGGAGAGACAATGACGATGGTGTCTACAAGTCATTGGTCTCGCCAGCATTGTAGCCCATTGTCTCTTTGAGAGATGGGATTGTTAGTCAAGGCCTTCCATTATGCCACTGCTGGTTGATATGATGCTATAAAAAATGGGTTACAAATCCGACTCTTCTTATGAGATCTCTTCAGATTGAGAACGACCAAGTACCATTATGAATACCTCCCTAGTTAAGAGGGAGTGTTGAAAAGTGTAACTAGGTTATGTCTTCATAATGACTTATAATTATGTTTTTATGTAAATGACAAAAAGAATAAAATATATTTGCTTGCTTTATGGGTTTCATAAGCAAAAAGTTTTTATAAAACATAATACATCTTCTTGATGTCTTTAGGGTGTGTCAATAGGTCATAAAATTAATTAAGAAGTCATGTATATGAAGGTATGTTACACTTGTCAAAACATGTAGAAGATTACGCTCCAAAACCATGTAATTATGTTACTTGATGTTGGCCTTAATCAAGATGATGGAAGTCGGTTGTCGTACAAATACCTTGGCGACTTAATGTCAAGAACAAGCACTATATATATAGGCTCAATGTAAGTTGCAGAGTGACATTCAACTCAGATGCATGTGGATCACAGATCGAGACATAGAAGAGACTAAATACAGCGTAACATCATTTCTGAAGAAGGTAAGATCAGGCTATTGTTATATTCTCGATCTGTCACAGAAGAGCAATCACAGAATTGTGGATTTACCAAAATCTTAGAAAATCGAAAATTACAGAAGTTCAAAATTTCATCTATTTCAGAAGTGCGAGGTCTGCTTCAGGTGAGCTACATATCGGTGTTGTTCTGTGTTAAGGGTACAGTCAGAAATTGTGAAAAGAAAAGCATAACTTTATCATCTACGGAAGGCCAATCAGAGACCAAGTTTCTCTGAGGAGATCAAGAATTAATTACAAGTGGTTTTGCAGGAAATCTTAGCGTTCAATTGATCTTGGTCTTCGTCAATTGAATTATCTATAAGAAGAGATTTGCGGGTTTTTCCCCTCAAGAGGAGGGATTTTGGCCCTAGCGTGCAACCTATATTTTGTGTCTCTATTCTTTCTGATTTAATAGTTGTTTGATGTATATCGATAATCAAAGATAAAGAAGCTAAAGAATAACACAAGCAATTATTAAGAAGAGAATTTGAATTAGGCATTGCCCTACTGAATTCTCAACACACCCTCATGTGCTCTTTCTGTCAGTAGAGTTACCAGCCCAATCAGCATCAAAGTATCCATGTAGCCTTGTTGATTTTTGGGTAGCATCAAATGTGCTCTTGCTCCAAAATTTTGTGGAGGGGCTAGAACACATGAGATCTCCAAGACCCAGAATTCGTTTGGAGAAATTCCACGCGGAGTGAAAGTTATTCAAATAATTAATTATTTTTAATGGAGCCTAAGTTAAAACTTAGGGAATTAAAATAATTAAAGTGAATTAATTTAAACATGTGGGTGAGAAGCTTCTAAGTGACGAGGATCAAGTTTAATTTAATCTTAGTCATTGATTAAGGATTAGATCACGCTCGTTGATTTCTCAACAGGAAAAGTATAAAAGAAGGCTTGAGGGTCAATTGGAGAACACACACAGTGAATCAAGAGATCGAATTCTTCTAACGGAGCAGTGCTCGGACGAAGATAAGATCTAAGTGATTCAGTTGCAGCGAGAGGTAGAAGTAGTTGTTGGTTAGAGGACCAAGAGTACATAGCAGAGCAAAGGGCAGGCTACAACAGAGGCAACAGACACAACAGCGCAGCCCCCAAGAGAGGCAACGCCACCCCCAAAGAGGGTGACACTGGCCCATAGGCAGTGCTAGGACGTTGAAGACTAGAGCAGCGCAGAGCAAAGGCAGCAGCAGCGCAGAGGTTGATGGGATTTCGGCAACACAGAGAAAGTGCTTACGCAGCGCAGAGCAGCAGCAATGCAAAGGCACCAGAAGGTAAGCGCAAATTAGCAGCAGAGGGTGTTCAGTATCGATTGCAGCCCGACTTGTCTGTCAAAGTTTTGGGTGATGTCCTTCAGTTGCTTACTCTCAGCAACTGAGTTGCATTGCAGCAGTTAGCAGTGGCAGTGCTATGGGCAGCATGATACAGAATTTGAGAGGGAGCTACAGTATAGATGAGGCAATGACTGTGGCAGAGTCGTGGGCAGTAGTACAAAAGACAACAGCGCAGAGGATGAGGGGCAGTAGGCCAAGCATCAGTAGCGTAGGGGACCGATGTCGTGGATCAAGGTGATGCTTCAAGTTGAAGTGTTACTAGAGCACATTCCTCACTAAGAGGGAGTGTTGATTTTTGATGATTTATGGTAGCACCGGATGTGCTCTAGCCTTGTAACTTTGCATATAGGCTAAGACACATGTATTCCATAAAACCCAGAAATGGTTTTGGAAAATTCCACTTAGAGATGATTTAATTAAATTAATTAATCATTTTGTAATGTTTTCCTAAGTCTAAACTTAGGAAATTTGATTAATTAAAGTGTATTAATTAAATCAAGTGTGAATCTTCTAGATAAAGTCATGGATCACCTCCAAGTTAATCTTAGCCCTTGATTATGTTTTAATCTTGGCCGTTGAAGAGTCAACGAAAGATTATAAGAAGGAGGGTGAGGGGCCTATGGAAAATACACTTGACACTTGAGCCTTTGAACATTTTCGAATTTGTGTGAGGAGACACAGCTTTTGATCAAGAACAAATCACTAGGGTCGGGTTTGCTAAGCGATTTGATTCAGTGATCAGATCCAGAGAGGGGCAGAAGCAGAGATTGGTCAGGTGGACCAAGAAAACATTTCAGAGTGAGGCAGCATTTACACAGAAGAGAGACAGCGCAGTTTCTGGTAGAGGTGACGCAGTTCCTGCAGAGAATCACGCAGAGCCAACGCAGTGTCTCTTGGAGTCAGTCTGGAGAAAGCTAGAGTCTGGGGTTCTGAGCCAGGAAGGCCAAGATCCAGCTTCAGATCAGCTGCAAAAAAGGGTGACGCATTTCCTCAAGCTTGCCTACGCAGGCTTACGTAGATCCAGCGTAAGCAATCACGCAGAGGCAGTGAGGGCATCATCAGCGATGTTTTTGATCAGCCGAAGACTTATTGAGTGAGGTATATCTCAGTTAGTTTTGTTGTCTAGATTTCTCTAAAGGGTTTGCCGGATGTTGTCACCCTAGTTGTATTCAAGATTCTGTTGCTTAATAATACAAACCCTCAGATCTACTGCACCGGTTTTCCCAAGTTGGGTTTTTCTGGGGACTTAGTCCAAAAATAACTGTGTCAATGTGGTTTTTTTTTCATTGTATTTTGTTCAGATTGTTTCAGCACTTAGATTTATTCCGCAGTATTATTTGGGTAGACTGCTTCAGTCATTACTTCGGTATTTCAATGTAATGAAATAATTATCAAAATAATAGGAGAAGTAATTCATATTTGTTGCGGTAGGAATCCAAATCTAGGATTTTTCACATGGTATCAGAGCTTATTTAAGCTAAGTGCAAGAGAAACAAAGAGAACCAGCAGATCAGCACGGTAGAGTCTAGGATCTACGTAAGCAACAGCAGACCCTCCCAGAAAATTACGTTGTCCAGGCCAGGAGGGCATTCCAGTGCAGAAAAGGCTCCCTCTGAGAGAGTTGACAGAGGGGTAAGCTTTTTCAGTTGTAGAAGAGGCAGCGTAGCTGAAGGACGCAATTACTGCACAAGAGTTGGTGCGTAAGCGTCAAAAAATTTTTGAAAAACACAGTTGGGGACTTCTTCATGAGTTTCTTACTCAAAAGAAACTCAGTTTTTCCCGTGCAGCAGCAGAAGAAGTGACTTACTCCACAAGGAGTGCGTAAGTCTAGCTAAGCAGAGGGTTAGAGCAAGATATTGACAGTTGAGGAGATGGCCAGCAACGGACTGCGTGACCAAGATAGATTGGAGGGTGCCTCCAACTACATTATCTGGAAATCAAGGATAGAATTTCTCCTTAATGAGCACGATCTAAAAGCCCTCATAGATAGCGCAGTTGCAGAACCTCTTAATGCAGCACACCTGAGGCAATTCAAGAAGAATATGGCAAGAGCCAAGCGGTTGATCCTAGATGGAGTAAAGATCATATCGTACCTCATATAGCAACCAAAGCCACTTCTAGAGAAATGTGGGTACGCCTGGAAAAGCTATACCAAGGATCTTCCGAGCAGCGGAAGATGTACCTTGAAGAGAAGATGCGGAATATCAGGATGAAGAAGGGAGAGCGTTTGACTCATTCTTGTCTCGGATCCAAGAAAACCGAGATCAACTGTCTGCAGTAGGATCTACTCCTAGAGACTCAGAGCTAGTAAGGCTCACACTGAACTATGTTTCAGAGGATTATCAAGTCTTTGTCCAAAGTATATTGGGTAGAGAAAGGCTTCCAAGATGGGAAGCAATATGGGCAACATTACAGCAAGAGGAGTTGAGGAGAGACCTCCTAAAAATCCACTTGGAGGATGGAAGTAGCAGTTCAAAGGTCAAGGAGGAAGAAGATAACATTGCCCTTGCATCAAAAGGGCAACAGAAGCAGAAAAAGAAAGATTTGTCCAAGCTCAAGTGCTTCCGGTGTGGGGAAATGGGGCATTATGCCACACAGTGTCCCCTTAAAAAAAAGGATAAAGAGGATAAGGAAGATCCACAAGCAGGAGCTGCCAAGATTGAGGCAGAAAGAGATTGTGCAATGTTAGCTCATATCCCGAAAGGAGAGAAATGGGTTGACATGGAGTTGTAGATCCAGAATCTACAAGAGGCGGGATCCTTGAGTATTTCCGAACTCTTGGATCACATGTGCGCTACGGCAACCTAAAGACAGTAGCAAGATGGACAGTTGTTGCAGAAGATGAGAAGACAATGCAGTGGCTAGCAGTACTAGAGCCTGATCAACGCAGAAAGGGAGCAGCAGCAGCAGCGCAGTGCAGAGCAGATTTCACGTAGTGCAGAGCACCAACAACACAACATCTTCAGAGAGCTAGTGCAGAAACTAGCAGCAGTCAGTCTTATTTTTCAATTGCAGACTTACTTGTCCAATTTCGGATGTTTTTTTGTTGCAATTAGCAACAGTGTAGCAATGCAGCAGCAACAGTAGTTGAGTAGCAGCAGCAGCGCAATGCAGAGGTGGTGCAGCGTAGAGCAGAGTAGTGCTCACGTAGTGCAAAGCAGTGCTCACACAGTGCAGCAGCATGTTTGCAGAATTTAGAGGGAGCTACAGTACAATGGTAGTTGGCAACAGCATGCAGAGTCAGCAGCAGTACAGTTGCAGCATTTGTGTGCAGTATTGGTGAGCAGCATCAACGACACAGCAGCAGATGTTCCAGAAGTCAGATCAGCAGCACATTGAGGTGTTTTGCTAGAGCACTTTCCTGCTAAGACACATGTATTCCATAAAACCCAGAAATGGTTTTGGAAAATTCCACTTAGAGATGATTTAATTAAATTAATTAAACGTTTTTTAATGTTTTCCTAAGTCTTAACTTAGGAAATTTGATTAATTCAAGTGTATTAATTAAATCAAGTGTGAATCTTCTAGATAAAGTCATGGATCACCTCCAAGTTAATCTTAGCCCTTGATTATGTTTTAATCTTGTCCATTGAAGAGTCAACGAAAGATTATAAGGAGGGTGAGGGGCCTATGGAAAATACACTTGACACTTGAGCCATTGAGCATTTTCGAATTTGTGTGAGGAGACACAGCTTTTGATCAAGAACAAATCACTAAGGTTGGGTTTGCTAAGTGATTTGATTTAGTGACCAGATCTAGAGAGGGGCAGAAGCAGAGATTGGTCAGGTGGACCAAGAATACATTTTAGAGTGAGGCAGCATTTATGCAAAAGAGAGACAACGCAGTTTCTAGCAGAGGTGACGCAGTCCCTGCAGAGAATCATGCAGAGCCAGCGCAGTGTCTCTTGGAGTTAGTCTAGAGAAAGCTAGAGGTTGGGGTTTTGAGCCAAGAGGGCCAAGATCCAGCTTCAGATCAGCCATATCAGCTGCAGAAAAGGGTGACGCAGTTCCTCAAGCTTGCCTGCGCAGGCTTACGCAGATCTAGCGTAAGCAATCACGCAGAGGCAGTGAGGGCATCATTGGCGATGTTTTTAATCAGCTGGAGATTTGCTGAGTGAGCTATATCTCACAGTTAGTTTTGTTATCTAGATTTCTCTAAAGGGTTTGCCAGATGTTGGCACCCTAGTTATATTCAAGATTTTGTTGCTTAATAATACAAACCCTCAGATCTGCTACACCGGTTTTCCCAAGTCGGGTTTTTCCAGGGACTTAGTCCAAAAATAACTGTGTCAATGTGGTTGTTTTTCATTGTATTTTGTTCAGATTGTATCAGCACTTAGATTTATTCTGCAGCATTATTTGTGTAGACTGCTTCAGTAATTACTTCGGTATTTCAATGTAGTGAAATAATTATCAAAATAATAGGAGAAGTAATTCAGATTTGTTGCAGTAGGAATCCAGATCTAGGAATTTTCACAATTTTTGGGTAGCATCGAATGTACTTTAGCTCTGAAACTTTGTGGAGGGCTAGAACACATGAGATCTCCAAGACCCAGAATCATTTTATTGAAATTCCACCCGGAGCTTAAGTTATTCAAATAATTAATTATTTTAATGGAAACCCTAATCTAACTTGGGGAAATTAAATAATTAAAGTGAATTAATTTAGACATGTGGGTGAGAATGTTCTAAGTGACGAGGATCAAATCTTTTCTAATCCTAGCCGTTGATTAGAGATTAGATCACGACCGTTGAATGTTAAACAGGAAAAGTATTAAAGGAAGGCTTGGGGTCAGTTGGAGAACACACACATAGTGGTAGCACTTGAGCTAAGTCGAAATTCTGGGGTGTGGTTTGATGAGAATTTTCAAGTGAGCTTGCAGTGCGGCGAGGGGCAGATTGGCAGAGGGATTTCAAATCCGAGGCTGAGAATACAAATGGTAGAGAGGCAGATCTGTACCATAGAGAAGTGCAGGCCCAAGAGGGGTGACGCTAAGGCAACGTAGGCCCAAGAGGGGTTACGCAGAGGCAGCGTAAGCCCAGTAGGGGTGACGTAGAGCCAGAAGGGCTCAGACAGAGGAATGCAGAGCCGGGAGAGGCTAACGCAGTCACTCAAATAGTTGCGTTGGGGTTTCAGTGGGCCAGATAGGGCTCGTATTCAGCAGATTTAGAAGGGGTGACGCAGCCACACTAAAGGGTGACACAGTGACTACATAGGCACCTGTGGGGTTCTTCATCCTCAGCTGAATTAGCCATATTATCTGTCTCAGGAGATAGAGGTACTTCTACCGGGATTTTCTCTGTTGGGTAAACCACTACTGGTACCCTAGTTTGTATTCAGAATTCTGCATAATAATACCCTCAAGAGTTGTTGCACCGGTTTTCTCGCATTGGGTTTTTCCAAGGACATTTGTAAGAAAAATATTGTGTGTCCTTCATCGAATGTGCTTAATTCTTTAGTACTTGATCTGTATGTATGTGTAGGTTGCAGTGTGTTTACTTCAATATTTTCTGAATATTTCTGAAAATAACTTTTTAAATAAAAAAACACGAGTAGGAGAAGTAAACCAGATTTCTGCAGTAGGTTTATGTAATAAGCATTCAGAAATTTTCACAATAAGCTCACTCTCTGAGAACATTTCAAATATTTGGTTTAAGTTACATAAATTGTTCCTAAGTCTTTCTAATCCAATCGGTATTGAAATAACTTGTTTCAATTATGCATCTAACCAATGGTGATCTAGATTGCATTTAAGTGTTCTTAACTTGAAAATTGGAAAATCTAATTGCACATCTCTTTCTAATCTTAACAATTTGTTGAAGAATATAGTGTAAGAACACTTGCTATCTTTTGTCTTTTCTAGATAATGGTCGTTGGCTTATCATACTGAATCACTAGTTAATTGTTGCTCTATTGTTAATCTATTGTTAATCTATATTATTGGATATCTTATCTCTTATTGGCACTGTTAAAATCTAACACTTGTCTTTTGGTTGAGATTACCTTTTCTAAAACATTGTGAAGTACTTAACACCATAACTGGGGTAAAATATAATTAAGTACTTAAAGGAACATTTAAGTAATCTCACCTAAAAGTCTCACTCATAACCTCTGCACAAGCATCCTAGGTCTAGCTTGCATTAAAACTTACCTCCTAGCATAAGCTAGGTTGATAGAGATCTAGGGAAACCCTTCTCACTTAGCTCGAGGGGCTTGGCAAATCTTCGGTGGTTAACATGGTGACCTTGCAGTGGTTAGAGACACAGTCTCTGCAGCGCTAAAGGCACCAAGTGATAGGAGCACAACAGAATGTATCGTTAATCAAGCCCTAGTCTACTTCATGTTGGCCTATTTCCACAACCTACCTTGGAGCCCAGCTTCAAAACAATTAAGGGAAGGTTACACGTAGATTAGGCATATAATTAAAAATTACCAAGATCATTGCATCACATATAGATCCTAGGACTTGCGCATCACATAGGTTAGCCAATCATTTAAGCAACAGGTGTCCATCCAGTTACTTGGTTTCAATTTACAATAAGCAACAATAGTGACTCCATAAGGCACTAGTCTCATATTTAAAATCTAATCTAATCAATAATCTTGTTCTAATTCAACCAAGTGGCTAGGCCACTTATCCGTGTCTCCCGAGCAAGTTGGTTTTCAACTTGTCTTCTTTAACCTCATTCCATAGGGACTACCCTGATGATTTTTGGTAGCATCGGATGTGCTCTAAGTCTCAAATTTTGCAAGGAGGCTTAAACACAGCTATTCCAAAATACCCAGAAAGAGTTTTGGAAAACTCCACCCGGATGGGGTTTTACTTAAATAATTAATTACTTTTAATGGGAGCCTAAGTCTATACTTAGGGAATTAAAATAATTAAAGTATAATAATAGAATTGGCTGTGAAACTTCTAGAAAAAGACAAAGATCAAGTCAAGTTAATCTTAGCCCTTGATTATGCTTTAATCTAGGTCGTTGATTTCTCAAAGAGAAGGTTATAAGAGAAGGCTCGATGGGCATTTGGAAAATACATCGGAGAGAGTCTAGAGATTGATTTCTCAAGTGAGCAGCGCAGAGCAGCCGGAGAGATCATCAAGTTGGTTCTACACAATGAGGGGCAGAGATAGTTTCAGTTGGAGTTTTTTTCCTGAGCCAGCAATATCGCAGAGATGACAGAGAAGAGGATGCAGAAGAGGCAGTGTAGGGGCTACGCTGAGCAGCACAGAGGTAGCGTTGAGCCTGATAAGAGATCTGCTATTTTGCTGAGGATTAGTTAGATCCAGTGCCAGAAAGCCAGGGTGTGAGATCGGAGGCGCAGAAGATCAGCATCCAGCCAATAGAAAGACCAGCCGAAGGGAGTGACGCAGTCCCCAGCCAGAGTGATGCAGATTTGCAAAGAGGCAGCGTGGGGCTTGTCAGTTCAGGGTTGGGTCAATGTCAGATCTCCAATGTTAGTGTGAGGTCATTTTCTCACTAACTCTCTGTCAGTTACTTTCTCTGTATGAATGGCCAGTAAGGCATCCTAGATTGTATTCAGAACCACTGCTTAATAATACAAACCCTCAGCTATTGCACCGATTTTCCCGCAATAGGTTTTTCCGGGGACATTTGTCCAAAAATAATGGTCCCATATGTATGATTGATTTCCTTCTTGCTCCGTTCTTGTTTCCGTATATTATTTTATGTAGTGAAGGTTGCAGTGTGATGTATTCAGTGTTTGTCGTAGAACAACTGCCAATAAATTGTTAAGTAATGAATAACAATTAAGTGAATATTTTCCAGTTGCTGCAATAGGATTCCGGATCAAGGAATTTTCACATGGTATCAGAGCAGTGCAGGTGAAGTAAGAGAGCAAACAGGAAGAACTCAGCGTTGAAGAGAAAGAGGGAGATCGAATAGTTGCGTAGGCAACAGATCAAATCCCCAAGGGATTGCGTAGTCCAGGCCAGAAAGGGAAAGATTTGCGAGGAAGTATCTCTCTAAGTGAGTCGACAGAGAGATAGGACCTTCCAGTTCGTGATTTGTTAGCGGCAGATGGAGCAATGCAGTATTAGATTCAGCGCAAAGCAGTTTTCTATGGGACACAGTTTTTCTGCGACATTTGCTGGGGCAGAAAAGCGTCAGAGGAAGGAAGAAGACATTTTTTTAGGGAATTTCTTCCTCAGTGAATTCTGAGCCAAAGAATTATATTTCTCAGTTGCGGAGCAGCAGTAGAGAGGAGCAAATCTACATACTCCAATAGGGAGTGTGTAGACCAACGTAGCAGCTGTGCAGAAGAGAGAGGGAGCAGTTCGACTTTTTGTTTTGTTGGCAGAGATGGCAGCTAATGGGCTGAGAGATCAAGATCGGTTGGAGGGTGTCCCCAACTATGTGATCTGGCAAACAAGGATCACTTGTCTGTTAGATGAGCATGATCTCAAGGCCTTTATAGAGAATGTGGTAGTTCTCCTTGTAGACGCAGATTCGTTGAAAGCCTACAAAACCAATATGGCGAAGGCTAAGCGTTTGATCCTCGACGAAGTGATGGATCATGTAGTATGTCACATCACTGGCAAAGGGATTGCCAAGGAGATGTGTGATGCCTTAGCGAAGTTGTATCAAGGATCTTCCGAGTAGCAGAAGATGTGTGAAATTTTCAAACTGAAAACTAAACGGTTACAGTGATAGATTTATTTCTCCTACTTATTATTTCAATAAGTTATTATTCAGAAATCTTCTGGAAAATATCGAAATAAATACTACTGCAACATTCACAAATATATATGCAGAGAAATAAACAGTAGGGAACATAAGCACAAGAATCAATCACATGTACACAGTTGTTTTTGGACAATTGTCCCGAAAAAACCCAATGCAGGAAAACCGGTGCAGCAGATGAGGGTTTTATTAATTCTTCAGCAAATGATATCTTTACAAGGAAATATAACGGCAGATAAATTCTGAAACACCTAAGACTGAATTTCCGGCTTACTCGGACAATTATCTGACACCCTATCAGCCCCTGCATGCTCCTGTGTCTGTCTGCGTGATTCACTGCGCAGTCCCAGTGCTAGACTGCGTGAATCTGCGTGGGTTCTCTGCGCTGCAGCTTCAACTTGCCTACCAGTGACCCACTTCTCGCCCTGCAACTCTCCCAATGAAATCGAATTCTACTTCAAAATGGATCTCCTTCGGGTACTGAGTGTATGCCTGACTTGTTTTCCAAATGACCCTCAAGCCTTCTTTTATAATGTTCCTGTTGGAGAACCAATGGCCCAGATTAAAAGATTAATCAATGGCTAAGATTAAAACTTGACTTGATCCATGTTTTCTAGAAGATTCACATTCTAACTTATTAATACCCTTTAATTATTTCATTTCCCTAAGTTTAGACTTAGGGTCTTTATTAAAATAATTAATTATTTTAATAAGTCATGAACCGAGTGGAATTTCCACAAACTGTTTCTGGGTTCTTTGGAATGTTGTTGTCCAAGCCTCCCTTCAAAGTTTGAGACTTGAAACACTTCCGGATGCTACAAAAATCAACAAGATGTACCTACAAGGGAAGATGTGATCTATGAGGATGCAGAAGGGAGAACGTATGATCCATTCCTTGCAAAGCTTCAGGAAACCCAAGATCAATTGGCAGTTGTCAAATCAGCGCCTCAAGCCACAGTAAGATTGGCCCTGAATTCAATCTCAAAAGAATGGCAAGTCTTTGTCCAGAGCATCCTGGGCAGAGAAAGGTTGCCTGATTGGGAATCAATGTGGTCCGCTCCTCAGCAGGAAGAGATGAGGCGAGCTATGATCAAGTGTAAACTTGATGGCAGCAACAACAGTGGGACGAAGCCCAAGGAGGAGGAAGAGAATGCAGCCCTTGCATCCAAGGGGCAACAGGAGCAGCCAAGGCGGAAAAAGGACATCTCAAAGATTAAGTGCTTCCGATGTGGTGAAATGGGTCACTACGCTACGCAGTGTCCTCTCAAGAAGAAGGACAAGGATGAGAAACATAATCCGCAGGTTGCAACTGCAAGGATCGAGCAGGAGGAATTCGCCATGATTTCCCACATGCCTCCAAGGGAGAATTGGGGTGATCTAGAACTGTAGTTCGAAAGAGCTAAAGTTGGGCAGGATGCTTGAGGAGTCCACCCCTTGGATCAATACCTTGCTACGGGAGCCCATATCAAAAGTAGCAGGATGGACCAGTGTTAATTGGTGCAAAGGAGTGCCTAAGTGACAATGCAATGGCTAGAGAATGCCAGAGTCTGAACAGCGCAAAGCAGAGTTGGCAGTAGTGCAATAAGGCACAGTGTAGAGACTAGCAACAGTCAAATCTTAAGTATCAGATGCATCATGTTGAACACGTAGTTCAGTATTTTGGATGTTTTTCGACTGCAACAGCAGCAAAGTTGCAGTGCAGATGCAGTTGGCAGCAGTATTCAGGGTTAATAGCAACATAGATGCAATAGCGCAGGAGTTGGTGGACAACAGAGTCAGGCATCAGCAGTGCAGAGGGAGATGTTACAAAATCAGTGTAATGCTTCATCAGGATGCATTACTAGAGCACAGTCTTCGCTAAGAGGGAGTGTTGATTTCTAGTAGCATCGGATGTGCTCTAAGTCTCAAATTTTGCAAGGAGACTTAGACACGGGTATTCCAAAATACTTAGAAAGTGTTTTGAGAAATTCCACCCGGATGGGGTTTTATTAAAATAATTAATTCTTTTTAATGGGAGCCTAAGTCTAAACTTAGGGAATTAAAATAATTAAAGTATATTAATAGAATTGGGTGTGAAACTTCTAGAAAAAGACGAAGGTCAAGTCAAGTTAATCTTAGCCCTTTATTATGTTTTAATCTAGGTCGTTGATTTCTCAACGAGAAGGTTATAAGAGAAGGCTTGATGGGCATCTGGAAAATACATCGAAGAGAGTCTAGAGATTGATTTCTCAACTGAGCAGCGCAGAGCAACCGGAGAGATCATTGAGTTGGTTCTACGCAGTGAGGGGCAGAGATAGTTCCAGCTGGAGTTTTCTTCCTGAGTCGGGAATACATCATAGAGTAGACAGAGAAGAGGGCGCAGAAGTGGCCGCATAGCGGCTACGTTAGGCAGCGCAAAGCCACGCAGAGGCAGTGTTGAGCCTCTGAAGAGATCTGCTATTTTGCTAAGGATTAGTTAGAAATAGTGTCGAAGAGTCGGGGTGTGAGACCGAAGGGGCAGAAGATCAGCATCTAGCCAGCAAAAAGACCAGCCGAAGGGAGTGACGCAGTCCCCAGCAAGAGTGACGCAGATCTGAGCAGAGGCAACGTGGGGGCTTCTCAATTCAGGGTTGGGTTAGTGTCGGATCTCCAGTGTTAGTGTGAGGTCATTTTCTCACTAACTCTCTGTCAGTTATTTTCTCTGTATGGATGGCTAGTAAGGCATCCTAGATTGTATTCAGAACTACTGCTTAATAATACAAACCCTCAGTTGTTGCATCGGTTTTCACGCATTGGGTTTTTCTGGGGACATTTGTCCAAAAATAACGCTGTCATATGTGTGATTGATTTCCTTCTTGTTCAGTTCCTTTTTCCGTATATTATTTTATGTAGTGAAGGTTGCAGTGTGATGTATTCAGTGTTTGTCGTAGAACAACTGCAAATAAATTGTTAAGTAATGAACAACAATTAGGTGAATATTTTCCAGTTGTTGCAATAGGATTCCGGATCTAGGAATTTTCACAAACCCCCCATAGCCTGTTGTTGGAAGACAGCTAGAACAATGTGGGCAGGGATCAGAGTGACAGCACCCACCCTGAGCGGTTGTCGCGGTCCCTGTACAGTCTGAGCGACAACATTTTTTGGCATCATTGTCGGGGATAAAGATATTTTATTCTCAGCGCCTCAACGACAATCTTTCAATCTTTCCATCTTTTCTCTTCATTCAGTGTCTCGTAAAAGCCAGAATATTTTTTAGCACCGTTGTTGGGGAGCCATTTTATTGTACCTTGGTATTAACAGCATTCTCATTTATCTTCTTAATCCGCTAATCAGTTTCATCTTCCTTGTCCCGCCAACGCCACAACACTTTTTGGTACCCCTCTTGCATCATTCTTCATCTTCTCATCACCTTATCTTTTCTCTCACTAACCCTTCCGTCTTGTTTAAACTTTATACACACCTTTAGCACTTGGACATTTAGGTTGGTTACCTGTTTGGGTGGCGATTGGGTGGCGACTCCACTTATTCATCCATTTTTCTCAGAGAGGAAGCTCCCCTTGATATCCACTTGCTTGATCTTTGACTAACTCTCCGGTTTTTTGCTTTTTGGATCTTGGAGTTAAATTCGTGTTCAAGTGGCGACACCACTTCTTTCATTTCTTACAAGAATTTCTGCTAGAAGCTCGCTTCTTGTAGATCTCTTTATTTTTTTGAGCAAGGATCTCTCTCTCTAGCATCCATTTGGCCCCTCTTCCTCCTAAGTCATTCATCATGGATGACTTGTCCGCCCCTTGTCGTTTTACTAACATTCAAGGTCACCCTCATGACCTTCCAAAGAAAGAAGTTGAGGAGGAAATTTATCAAATTGAAGAAGTAAAGGAAATCATTAGAAGCTTGCGAGAGGAGCATAGAGATCAACTCGTTGATATAGATAATCGCATGAAGAAGTTTCAAGAGGATGAGCTGCTATATGATAACGATCAAGAAGTGCCTTATTGTGGACCTTGTGACCACTTTCATGATGAATCCACTTGTTCCTTTGCGACGAGAATCCGAGATAGTGGAAAGGCAGGAATAAGAGATCAAGGGGATCTTATCAGGGAACTAACTCAAAGGCTTAGAGACATGCAGTTCAGTCAAACTCAGTTGAAGAAAACTATGGAGCTCAATCAAGAAAAATTGGTGGCAGATCACTCCAAGGAAATGAAATTGTTGCACATCAGGTGGATGGCTATTGAGAAAAAGCATGTTGAAGAGCTGAGCACCATAAAGGTAATTCATAAGAAAGAAATAAGCTCTATTCATGACAGGGAAGTCAGTCTTCAGAATAGATTATTAGCCATAGAAGAACAACATGCTAAGGAGTTGAAAACCATTGAAATTCATCATTCTAATCAAATGGCCTCCATGCAAAATCACTTGATCACTATGAAAGCAAATCATAAAGAAGAAATGAGTGTTATTCAATTAAGTCATGATAAAGTAATAAAGGACATGGAAATCAGTTTTCAGAGCAGGTTGTCAGACATAGAAGAGCAACATGATGAGGAGCTAAAGATCATGAAAATTAATCACTCCAACCAGATGGCCACCATAGAGGCAAGTTGTGCCCAAGATATGGAGGCTATTGTGTCCAATATGCAGAATTATTTGATTACCATAAAAGCAGATAATGACAATAATAAAATATGTGGAAGTTGGTCAGACATGTCTTCAAAATAAGTTGTTGACCATGAAGGAAAACCATGCAAAAGAGGTTAACGCCATGAAAGATGAACATTCTAAGCAGATGGATGCTATGAGAATTGAAAAGATCACTCTTCAAAATAAGCTGCAAATAATGGAAAAGATACAAGTACAGGAATTTCAGCATAAATCAGAGGATGAAAGAAAGAAGGAGTCTTCAACAAATCACAAGCCTCCCAGTCCATCACAGCAATTCTCATCTCATTACAAGAAGGTCACTTGCCCCGTTCAAGATAAGTCAGCTGGAAGTGTCATGGTTGAAAAGTAAAATTGGAAAGATCAGGCCTATGTCTCTCCATTGACAGAATATATCCAAGATAAAATTGGGCATACCTCATATTTTTCATCCAAGCAGCTTCGCGATCAAGAAAGAATATCTACAGAGGTCTCACTATTGACATCACAACCCACCGAGAAGAAAAGCAAAAAGCAAAAAGGAAGAAGGAAGAGGTTTGATGCGTCTGATGGCCGAGAGCAGCTCAATATTCAGATTAATCAAAGTCCTAGTATTTTCAGAATTCAACATGGCACATCCGAGGAGCAGACCACAGACTTGCCGAAGGGTCGGCAGATGCTCAGTGTGCACTATGTTGAAGACATTTGATGTCATGGGGCATCTTAGTATAGTATCTCTAACCCTACTCTTCACTTATGTCATTAGTTAGATTTATTTCACGCACTTATATTATGTCTTTTGTATTTCAATTTGTTAGAGTAGATTTTTCTATTCTAGCGAATTTATTATGTATACATCATGATTTGGATTTTGAATGGATATATATTTGATGGACTTTTGTTTCCCTGGATGCAGGATTTTGGGATTCTCACGGTACTTCATGAAAGCAACATGTCCCCATATGGAGCCAGATGTTGCACTCAATTTGTCAAAGTTCTAGGGAAAGGGAAAGACCAACTTTTTTTGAAGGATCGAATCATCTATCAAGAGTCTACATGCCATTTGTAAACCCATTCTGCAAGTTGTAACGTAAATGATTCTAATACGATCGTTTAATTATGTAACAACCTAGGTAAGAGTATGATTTTGGCGACGAATTTCATCCTAGGAGGTTTTTTAACCTCACTGATTACCTATGTTTCTAAACACAGCTAATCAGAATAGTTTTTTCCCCTCCAGCTCAAACCACAAAGCTAGGGTGAAATTTATTGTTTAAGTCTTAGGTAAGTCCTAGTGTTCTAGTCGAGTCTGATGTAAAAGTGATTTGTGAATAATTTAAGCTAGTCGGCTTAATTATTTTATTCATGATAACCAAGGGAGAAGACATGGAGCATTTCCTCTTCAAACTGCAGTCGATCAGAGATTAGTTGACTGCAACTAGTGCTAAGGTGGAAGATGATGTGATGGTCAGGACTGCCCTCAATGCAGTCACGGATTAGCGGGAAACCTTTGTCCAAAGTATCTTGGGCAAAGCGGACCTCCCAGATTAGGACAACTTGTGGTCAATTTTGCGTCAAGAAGAACTCCGCAGATTCAACAAGAAGCAGTATAGCTCTGGATCGAGCAAAGTGAAGAAGGAAGATGAGGAAGATGCAGCCTTGGCATCAAAGAGACAGCCAAAGAAGAAGAAGGATCTCTCAAAGATCAAGTGCTTCCAGTGTGGTGAAATGGGACATTTTGCCAACAATTGTCCTAAGAAGAAAAAGGACAAGGAAGCTTCTTCTTCCAAGGCTGTTGTGGCAGATGATGGGTCGAAAGATGATGTAGCCATGAGTGCTCATGAACCACGGAGCTGGGGTGACATGGATATGTAGAGAAGCTACATAGAAGTAAGGAGGGATCCTTGAGCAGCTCATCTCTTGGATCACTTGCGAGCTACAGCAACCTTAAGAGTTAAGATAGTAGCGAGACAAGTGGAGCAGTGGGTGCATAGATCATAGATGAAGCAGACGCAGATCTGAAGACTGGGAGGAGCAGCGCAAAGCAGAGCAGCAGTAGCAGCAGCAACACAGAGTCTAACGTAACTTTAGCAGCATAGAAGGCTTCAAAGGGACAACGCAGTGCAGTAGCAGCATGAGAGATTTCAGCACACGGGGTTGATGTGACTTCAATAGGGCAGAGGGAGTCTGCTTACGCAATGCAGAGTTGTAGTTGTGCATCGTCCTTCAGATGCAAGCACAGATTTGTAGCCTATGGAGCTTCAGTGATGAGGATGTAGCCCATCTGACTTGTTTGTCAAAGATTGGGCAAGAGATTCAGTTGTTTCTCTCAACAACTGGAGTTGCAGTGCAGCAAATCAACAGTGGTAGTGCTATGAGCAGCACAGATGCAGCATATTGGAAGGGAGCTGCAGTACAAAGGGTACAGTGGCAGTGGCAGAGTCATGGGCAGCAGTACAAAATAGCAGCAGCAGTGCAGAGTTGAGTGGCAGCAAGCCAAGCATCAGTAGCACAGAACCAGTGCCCAAAATCTTGTAATGCATAGTGTGATGTATTGCTAGAGCACACCCATGATGTTAAGACGGAGTGTTGAGATTTTGTGTATTTGGGGTAGCATCAATTATGCTCCAGCTCCCAAATTTTGAGGAAGGACTAGAGTACACTTGATCTACAAGACCCAGAAATGGATTTGGGAAATTTCATTTGGTTTAGGAGATATTAATTAATTAATTATTTTAATGTATTTCCTAAGTTTAAACTTAGGGAACTTAAATAATTAGAGTGAATTTAATTAAACATGTGATGAAATTGTCTTAAGTCACACAGATCAAGCTTTCTTTTTATCTTAGGCATTGATCCAAGATCTGATCATGGTCGTTGGTCTCCCAACGAGAAAAGTATAAGGGAAAGGCTTGGGGACATTTGTAAAGACACACAGAGGCAGAGCACTGAAGCTAAGCTGAGATTCTAGGGCGGGTTTGCTAAGAATTCTCAGAAGGGTTTCAGCTGTAGAGAGAGGAATTTAGGCCAAGGAGATGATCTAATCCCGGGGTCTAGAATCAGCAAGAGGCAGAGATCAGCTCAGAGAGGCAGCGCAGAGAAGCAGGAAAGCAACAGCAGGAAGGGCAGCAACTGTGCTACGCAGGTGTTGCGCAATCCCTCCAGGACAGTGTGATTTGCTGCAGGAAACCCTCAGGGGTTACACAGAGACCCTAAGGGGCAGTGTAGGGACTGCGTCACCCAGTCTGGGGTAACACATCCCTTTCCGGAGCAGCGCTGAGGGTTAGAGGGGCTTCAGAGGTTGATGCAGAGGCTTCAGGGGCAGCGCTGGGATTTCTAGGCCCTAATTTTGGCTGAGTTCTGTAAATCCCGTTTGAGGGTGTGGATCAGTCATTATTTTGGCCCTAGATCAGCTAGTGAACTATAGATCTATTATTTCTCTGTCGGGTTTTCCAGATCTGGAACCCAGGCTTGTTGTATTCAAAAAATTCTTAATAATAAAAACCCTCCAACAGCCAGAAGACCAGTTTTCCCGCATTGGGTTTTTCCGGGGACTATTTGTCCAGAAATAACTGTGTCACTTTGTCTATATGTGCATCAACTTGTTCTAGATCTAGATTGGTGGAGATCTGTTATGTGTTTTGCTTCGATTTTAACTTAAATTTTATTCAGTCAATAACTTGTCTAAGTAGGAGGAGCATAACCAGTTTAACAGTAATAATTTCTGCATTAAGTGTAAAGATTCAGAAATTTCCACACCTTCAAACATACAATCATAACAAATGGGCGAGGGACCACATGGCTGGCTCAAGTGACGGAGATAATGCCACATTGAGCTATCTGGTGGCTGCAAGGGGCCGCAGGCTGATGGCTGAGGACCATCTAGGAGAAAAAATTTCTCCTATACATACTAACCACAGTTGGTGTGTAACAAGCCCTCAAGTCATCAAGTCTGCAATGGCACCCATTCGACCTATTGGATCACTATATATGTGAGGCCTTCAACCTCTTCTCAAGCACCATTCGATCTGATCATTAAAACATAGTTATTCTAGCCATACGAAGGAGATTAAGGAGCAGGTCAAAGACATTAAAGGAGCAGGACGAATCTCTGTGAAAAGGGCCCAAACTTCTGTGGTTATTCTCTCTGAAAATGGCTAAAGTTTCTGTGGTATATTCTTTGTGAAAGGGGCTGAAATTTTCTGTGACATCTCTCTGTGCTGAAGTCCGAACTTCTGTGTAAGATAGGCCAAATTTCAGATCTTTGTTGCAAACCCTTGACCAAGTTGACTAGGGCAGAGGGCTTTGACTTGGACTCTTGGTGGACAATCTTACTGATCAGTTTGTCTATTGACTTGAATTTGATGTCTCTCTTGTTGAATTGATTCTCTAAGGAAAGGTTTGCTCGAATTTTCCCCCATGTGGGTTTTCCCAGGGTAAATATTTGTGTTATTGTGTGGTTGTCTCTTTATGATCCTTAATGGCATTTTTGTTTTACTGTTGATCTCCTCGGAGTAATTGCTTTTTGATGGAAAATGTCATAAGAAAAAGATTAAACTAATGGATGTCATGAGAAGAAATCATCAGTTTAGAGGATGCCCTAAAAATTTCAACACTGGTCCAGTTACAATGAGAACAAGGACAAGAAGAGGAGATGGCCCAATGGCCAAGAGTTAATCAACATCATATTTTAATTTTACTACAAAATTTCAATAACAACTAATCACTAAATCGAGCTTAAAACTCGTGTCCCTCACCAGATTAAGTGTAAATGGATTCTTCTTGTGATTTCATTGGATATGATTCTATTGAAAAGGAGATAATAGAAAGCAAATTCTGTAAATGCTTGTACCTGAGCTATTTTAAAACAAGCATGTTTGTCATGACTCATAAAATTCTGAATGTGCTGATTACTTAATCGGTTAGGTTTAATTTCATGTCAAGAAGGGTAAGAGACATGAATGTCAAGTCCTACTCTGCCCTAATACTCCCAGAAATAACCAAATAACAACTAATCACTAAATCGAGCATAAAAATCGTGTCCCTCACCAGATTAAGTGTAAATGGATTCTTCTTGTGATTTCATTGGATATGATTCTATTGAAAAGGAGATAATAGAAAGCAAATTCCGTAAATGCTTGTACCTGAGCTATTTTAAAACAAGCATGTTTGTCATGACTCATAAAATTCTGAATGTGCTGATCACTTAATCAGTTAGGTTTAATTTCAAGTCAAGAAGGGTAAGAGACATGAATGTCAAGTCCTACTCTGCCCTAATACTCCCAGAGATAACCAAATATAAGTATGGTTCCCCACAATTAATTGTAATGTTCTTGAATTTCATATAAAATGTCGTTTCAGAGGAGAGCATCTATGAAACAAGATTAACTTCCAGTTTAAAAATTAACAGTGCGGGCCTCCAGAAATCACCTGCAAACAGAAGATTGAACAGTGATTATAAAAGGCTTCACCAACGGGAGAAGTCTACATTCAGACCTATTTTCGAGTAGCACAACTGCATTCTCTAACTTCAGGTAAGCATTTATTCCAACTTGTTCTCGCCCTGTGTAAGAATCACTTCTAACAGAAAGATCTGATTGGGGAAGCTTTTTCAACCAACCATGCCCAGGCTCAAACCTGTTGTATCTATTATGTTCTTCTGCAAATGTTGATGCCTCTATATGGTATGCTGGCCAAATGGCAACTTCTAGATTTCCAAAATCAATGTGAAACACAAAACTAGCATCATTTTCAGCAAAGGTTGTCTGCTTCTGAAACTTTATGTATTCCGTCAAAGAAGATGAAAGCTGGATCTTCGGGCCTGCAATGACTGCTGTTAGGTGGATGCTTTTCTCTGGTATGACTCTTAGCATAGCATGCTTGATCCTCTCTGTATATAGCTCATAGATCTCTTCCCACCCTTTATCCCTGCAGTGAGAATTGGTTACACTGCAATCTAAGGAATTGGAAGGTTTCTTGCTTCCATTAAGTGAGGTCCAACTAAAGGCATCCAGTAACTGTACATACAGAAGAACTATGTACATGATAAATGAACAATCCAGATCAAAGAATAACTCATCCACGGAGAGGCCACATTTCAAAAGCCCTGAATTTGGATTTCTTAAAGATGGATCCACTGAGAAGCTTTTAGCTTCACATAAGACAAAAGGTTTCCTAGTAGCTGTTGATTGAGTAGGACCTGCAGTCATGTTATGTTTCATAAATTTATTTTCCCAATCTGACCATATTTCTCGTTGATGCTTTTCTAACACTGCATTGCACATGCTGGAAATGCTACTTCTTCCACTAGAATCCCTGCCTGCTCTCTGTCTGCTGTAGCTATCTTGGTTTGCTGACTTTGAGCCACTATCTTCAAGTTTGTTGTTAGAGCAAGAAGAAAATATCTGTCTAGAGCCACTCCCTTCACGTTTGTTGTTAGAAGAAGTTGAAAATATATGTCCCTTCAACTCCCCACAAACAAGGGAGAACTCAGCATTCCTCTCATTGGAGGCATACAATAAGCTCAAGCTTTCTAGTTTTAATTCAACAGAAGATCCAGCAATACTAGAAAATGACACACCCTCAATTTGTCCTGGTACTGTCGTCTTGTTGATGTCATTGCATATAATAGTGATAAAGACTTCACACAAGTCTACCCTGTAATTCAATCCTGTGAAATTGCAAGGTTTCTTATTGTGCTTTGTACTACAAAAAGGGAGAGTTTGAGTCATTGTTGCACTCCTCTCACCAGCAGATTGACAATGGAAGCCCTTCTTAAGAAAGGAACAGGCAGAATAAACCAAGTTACGTAAAGTATTATAAAGGTACACAATAAATGCATTAAAGCCTCCTACGAGTTTCCTTAGGCATCTCAATGGTAAAGAAAAGAATCGTTGCAGTAATGGAAAATGCAGATGGATTTTTTTCCTCCTAAAATTGTTGCTATCTCCCTCTAAATTTTCCAGTTGTAATTGTGCCAAAACCTTATGTCGAGCAACTCGTCTCGCTAGTGCAATTGCTTCCACTGGCAAGTTTTTTTCCAATTGGCATACCTCTTTCCGAAGTCCTTCAATACAACTGGAAATTCTTTTATTTTTCACTTTATTGGACCTAAAACCTATTTGGAATTCTTTAGGCACCCATCCAACTTCCCGAAGCCAGGATACATAAGCTTGGAAATATTGTCGTTGCAGTATAACAGTTTCCACAAGCTTTTCCATCCGTCTCCTTGGAGTAGGCCTTCTAACATGTTTTAATGCCCTTTGCCATAGATCTTTACCACTGATGCCATGTCTACCTTCCGCTATAGGCTGTGTATATTTTACCGATTCCATAGTGTGTGCAGCAATTAAATTTAGGTGCTTTAATATTATCATGAGCTCATTCAAGTCTTGTGGGCACAAGCCAAGCTTTGCTTCAGGAATAACAAACTCCAAATTACTAAGTTGAAGATTTGATAGTTGAACAGACACCATAAGCTTCCACAGAAAAATAATATATCTATCATGAACTTCAACAGAATGCAACTGGATGATCTCTCGCTTCTTCAATTGAAGACCTAAATCTTTGATGTCGCAAATCTTGGAGCCTTCAGCACCTCTGTATGAAAAAAAAACTGAAATCATAGCTGCACTTAGAAAACCTCCAGGTGAGTGGCTTTGCCTATAATATCCATCCTCCACAGTGAAGCTTTTTACACTGAAACAGCAGACGTTTAAATTATTAACTGCAGCTGATTCAGCCGGAATCTCAGGAGGAGCTTTCACTACAAAAAGCAACTCGACAGAAATGTCAAATAACTTTATCTTAGCACCCTGTAATATCATATTGGTCAGGAGGGTAACAATCAAATCTCTTGATGGTCGAATTCCAGTAACTCTTTCTGCAGCAGCATGCAAAGCAGACCCCTGCAACCCACAAATGAGAATTTAGAGTATAATTCAGTAAATGAAGTACAGAAGCTTCAGGTGTATTTGAAACAACTTGTTGCAGCTCAGGAATGCAGCCTATAAGTCAGAACAATGATTCCATGGGCTAAAAAGGCTTTCATAAATGCGGCTAAGATGAATCAAATATATGTTCAATATGGTTATGATCCCTGCTCAAAACTAACAGTAAAACTACAAAATCATTTAAATGAGGTGTTCATAGCTATAATCATGTACACAAAAATATGAATATAAAAAGCTAAACCCTTTGATATTAAGTTAACTGAAACATGGTAATGGGTACCAAAATGGGTAACCCCAAAGGAAAAATCCTTTTTCTCCTATCTTGGACAGCCAGCAGCCCTTCACGTTGTTTATTGGTGATGATATGTCAGTTTTCTCTGCCATATACACCGGTCATGCACCTCTCGCCATCCGGCATTCCTCTTGGATGAAGGGGGGCAGACACTCAACAAGTATCTTGACCATGGTTGCTTGGGAGCGGGGAGCGGGGAGCGGGAGCGGGGAGCGCCATTTTCAAAAGCTCCCGGTACGTAGCGTTTCAGGGAGCATTTTTTTTAAATATATATATTTTTTATATTTTGATGCATATATGTCAACAAAAGCATGTAGAATGATGAATTAGACATAAAAAACATAAAAACATAGATTGAATCATATAACATCAATCATCTAGAAGTTATAATCTTCATCAACCATGCCCACAAGTTGGAAACATACCACATATTGACTCTTGAGTCTCGCGAATCATCAATCTGAAGATTTCAAGGTTTCAAAATTCAATATATAACATTTATCATCATTGATATATATCATAATTTATTTATCATCATTGATTCATTGATTTGAAAATTCAATATATAACATTTATCATCATTGATTAATTGATTTTAAATTTCAATATATAACATTTATCATCATTGATTCATTGATTTCAAAATTCAATATATAACATTTATCATCATTGATATATAACATTTATCATCATTGATTCATTGATCACCATATAACTTTCATGAAGCATCATATTCATAATTCATAACGACTTATAAACTTATAAATGCGAACTTCAAAGTTTCACCTTTCAAATTCAAACTTCAAACTTAAATTGTCATTAAATATGAAAGAGTCAAGTTTCAACTGTTCAACAGTTATAAAAGATAAAAACTACTAGAAAATAGAAAGGACTAGTAAACAACAAATCTATTTTATCTATTGGCTGGCCCCTTGCCACGCCCACGAGAAATGTCTAATTTGTGAGAACCACGAGGCAATGGTGGTCTTCTAGTACTCTCAGGAGTACCACGTCCACGACCATGACTAGAAGGCGTAGGGCAACGTGAGGATGTAGGTGGAGGCTGAATCTGCAAAGGAACAATAGTTGGATATCGAGCACTGGCACTGGCACCCGCACTGCTACTGGATGGTGGGACTGGCCCTGTGTGTGGTGGTGGCATGGCTGTTGATGCTTCATCATCATCCCTCAAAAGTTCTGCTTCCAATTCTTCCATATGTACAATGTCGTCCTCCAGATTATCATCCTCTGGGTTGTTGTCCCAGACTTTATATGATTGATCCTCATATGCCTGATCACAGTAATGACTCAACAACCTCAAGTTGTAATGCACATAAACCAAGCTTTCAGCTCGGTTTTCATTCAGCCTATTTCTTCTCACATTATGTATGAAGTTGTAGGTGCTCCAACACCTCCCTGCAAAAGAAGTATTCACAACTTGTGAGAGAACTTTTTTTGCCAACTTTGGCAAAAGTCCCATGCCGCCATATGCTTCCCACCATGTGAGAGCATCAAATTTGTCTCTGTCTTCCATTGCATGGAAAGAACCAAAGTTACCAGTGCAACTGAACTATCTGCCTAATTCAAGGCACAAAGCAGCGCACTCCTCCCTGTTGGGGACCAACTTGTCTAATGCCTTCATGTACCCCTCTTGTACCTCTAGATCTATGTGAGGTTTGATCCTAACCCCACCTCCAGGTGCAGGTTGGCCCAACCAAGATGGAGAGTAGTATTTTTGCATAAGGATATATGCCAAGGCATGTAGTGGAACATTGAGTTTATTCCACCGTGCACACACACAGTCGTGAATCATTGCATACAAGTTGGGATCATTATCCTTAACAACATCTTTTATTTCGCCCAACATGCTATCCATCTGCTCATAAACCTCCCCAATCACTGGTTTATTTGTATCTGCAAACCGAATCATGTGATAAATGGGCTTGGTGAAGTTCAAAATTTCCCTCACACGTGCCCAAAACAAAGGGTCAAGGGCGGTCTCCTCCACATGTTCAAAACCTTGCCTGTCAACTATTGTCGCTGCCCTGTCCTTTAATACTTGCCAGGGTGGGCTTGATACCATTGCAGCCAATGACTCTCTTACGTTCGAAAGGCGCCTGAAGGTGAGGTAATAGCTAGCAAATCTAGTCTTTGCTATCTTCAACAACTCCAATTTGGAGTGAGTACGGCAAAGCCCATGGGTATTGCTATGATTTGTAATAAATTTTATCATTTTTTTACCTCTCTTGTACAAATCACCAAGCCATTTGAATTGAGGTTGTTTGTTTTTAATGATATCATGCATCAAAAGGTTCATTGTGTCAACCAAACACCCAAACCAAAAATGTTGGGGTATTTATCCTCAATAATTGCTCCTGTTGCCTTACAGTTAGCAGCATTATCAATGATGGCTTGGATGACATTGTATGGCCCAGTATTTTCAATTATTTCAAGTAATGGTTCTACAATGTTAATGTCGGTCTTGAATTTTTCTGAATAATCATATGCTGAAAGGAATATTGCACCACTAATCGACATAGCCAGAACACTTATCAATGGCTTTCCTTTTACATTGGTCCATCCATTAGATACAATGGACACCCCATGCGCATTCCAAGAATTTGTAATTCTAGCCAAAGAATTGTTTATTTTAGCTCTTTCATGATCAAGTCCCACGGTTCTGGCTTTGTCATACCCAGGGCTCCAATATCCTTTGGGGGCATCATTAATGGTAGAAACCATTTCATGCCAATAAGGTGAGCAAAGAACACTGAATGGTACCCCACATGCACATAGAAACCGGAAAATTTTTGAATCCACATCATTCCTACACCCTTCGTCAAGGAAATCAGATATGGTTCTACGCCTTAAGGAGATGTTTGGTCCAAGTGTGCCTCCATATCCACTGCCATGGGTGGAAGTTGATGGACTTTTTTGTCCATGATGTGATGGACCTGATGGTGTATAAGAATCAATGAAACCCCTAGATCTTTTAGATCTCTGTAGGGCAGCCTCCTCTTCCTTTCTATATTTCTCTCTCTATGTTGCTAGCACACTGACACAAATTTTGATTCCTAGATTTTTGTCTCCATCCCCTGGCATTTTCCCACAAAGGTGCCTTCAGGCACGGGTGTATGAACCTGTGTATTCTTTATTGCAATGGAGGCAAAGAAATTTAGTGGTTCCACCACCTTTCCCTCCTTCCTGCCTCTGAACATATTTCCACAAAGGTGTTTGACTTTGGTCTTGTCTAGTTGGGGTATCTGTGGCCTCATGTTCTCCACTCTCCCCTTCCTCCTCAGCGTACTCCTCCTCCTCTTTAGGATTTTCGTCAAATCCAATATAGCCCACTTCTTCATCCTCCTCTTCTCTAATGGGCCTCTTTCTTCTACTCTCCAACACCATTATTACAAAGAAAGGAACCAACATGAAGACAATCCCTAGCCATATAGCCATGATGTTTCAAGTTTCAAGTTTCTAGCCTGCAAAAAAAATGAAGGAATGCCAAATGGGAATAGGAAATGCAACATAGCAAAAAAACAATGCAATTTTTCATTTTTCAACACACTAGAATGCAACATTGAGAAAAAAAAATCAAGTTTTCATTTTTGAACAACTTAAAAACAATTCCTAGAAAATAAAAAACTAGATTAGAAGACCTACCTCTTTCTTTCAATCCTCCTCTTGCAAACTTGCTCTCTCCTTGGCACTTCCGCTCTCCAACTCTCCAAACTCTCCTTCTCTCCAAATCGCTCTCCAACTCTTGCTCCTCTTGCTCTCACTCTCAACTAAAACAATAAAAACAAAATGAGGGGGTGGGCTTTTTATTTACCCAACCCCCCTCCGTCCTTTCCAAAAACAAATCAAAAATTGACGCCAATTTTTTTTCTACGCATCGGGGAGCGTTCGGGAGCAAACGCTCCCCGACCGCTTCTCGCATTAAAAAAACGCTCCCGAAGCATTTTTTTTAATGGGGGAAGCGCTCAGGGAGCTTTCGCTCCCGAGCGCTCCCTGAAACGCTCCCGAAAGGGCAAGGAGCGTTTTTTCAGGCGCGGAAGTGTGCTCCCGAACGGAGCACATTTTGGGAGCGGGATTGGGGGGCGGGAGAAGCTTCCCCGCAACCTTGATCTTGACCATTGTGCAATTGAGTGTTTTTACTTAATGCTTTGGACGTTTTATTCAAGAGAGCATTGGGCATTTAGATGAGCTTGGCAGTTGATGGACACCCTAGAGCACCCTCAAATACCAGAACATTGAGCTTCTCTTGCTTAGCATTGAGGATTCTTGGTGATGTACCAGTGGATCCAGCATGCCCCCACGCTAGCCTTGACACTACTTGATGGGCATGTTAGTTTTTGTAACATCGATTGTGTTCTAGCCACGAGATTTGGCAGAGAGTCTAGAATACACGTATTCTCCAATACCTAGAAATCGTTTATGGAAATTCCACCTAGAGACGACTTAATTAAATTAATTAGTCAGTTTTTAATATTTCCTAAGTCTAAACTTAGGAAATATGATTAATTAAGTCATGGTGAGAATGTTCTAGAAAAGTGCATGGATCGATTTCTAGTTAATCCTCGCCATTGATTAAGATTTAATCATGGTCGTTGAAGTATGAACAGAGGATTATAAGAAGTCGTCAATGGGGCTTGGAGAAGACACACCAAATTAGTTGAGCATTCGATTTTCCTAAGAAATTGATCTCCAAAGTAGCAACATTCAGTTGCCGGAGGTGATTTAGTGAGGTAAAAGCAGTGAGAGAGGGGCAAAGATAGTAAGGTCGGAGGAAGCTATTCCAGTTCCAGTGAGTACATTGCAGAGAAGCAGCGATTGCCACAGAGTGGCAGCGCAAAGGAGATTTTTGTTTCGCTGGGGAGAAGGCGAGATTCTGAGTCAGAAGTTGGACAGAGGGTCCAAAGGCAGAGAGTATGAGTTTCCCAAACAGCAACTGACGAGACAATGAGAGGGGACGCAATTCCGAGCTGGAGGAACATAGTAATTGCGTAGGCTGTTGCAGTGATAGCGCAGAGGTAGCAAGGGACAGCTCAATTCGAGCTGATGTTAGTGTCGGATCGCCTATGGAGTGAGATATTTTTCTCACAAGTTATTTTTGCCAGTATTTCTCTGTTTGGATTGTTAATTTGGGCATCCATAGTTTGCACTCAGATTTCACTACTACTTAACATTAAAACCCTCAGTTGCTACACTGGTTTTCCGGAGTTGGGTTTTTCTGAGGACTTAGTCCAAAAATAATGGTGTTATTTGTGTGTGTGTATCTATTTCTTCCAACATTTTTATTTCTTCTGCAGTACTTTTTTTGTAAAGGTTGTAGTGAATTTAATTCAATATTTGTTGTAGGAAACAGCAAATAAATTGTTTGCTTAATTAAACAATTAGAAGAATTAACTTCAGTTGTCGCAATAGAATTCGGGATTCCCGAATTTTCACATGGTATCAGAGTGCAGATTGTAAGCCGAAGAGCTCAGTCGCAAAAGGGAAGAGGAATATCGTAGCTCTGCGTAAGCAATAGTGCGAAACCCTCAGAGGCTGCGCAGTCCTTTGGCCAGGAGGGTAAATTTCTTGAGGAAAACTTATTTCTATGAGACAGCGACAGAGAAATCGGATTTCTCCAGATCAAGGATTACCAGAGGCAGAGAGAGCAATCAGTATTTTCCTTGCAGAGCAGATCTCTAGCTGGATGTAGTATTTTGTAGCAGTTGCTAGTACAAAATAGCATCAAGAGGAAGAAAGAGCACACACTGAGGGAAAATTTTCCTTAGGGGACTTCTAGCTTCAGAATTTCAATTTCTCTTGCAGATCAGCAGTCGTTGTGAGCAGAGTTACTCACTCCAGTAGGGAGTGCGTAGAGCCTAGCAGCAGCTGAGGAGAAGAGAAGAGGTGGTTTTCGAAATATTTGTTGAGATGGCATCAGTCAGGCTGCGAGATCAGGATAGGTTGGACGGAGCATATAACTATGTGATCTGAAAGGCAAAGATTTTCTTCCTTCTGGATGAATACGATCTCAAAGCATATATCGATAACGTGGTGGTTGTCCCCACGGATCCAAATCAGCTTAAGGCATACAAGAAAGAGATGGCGAAGACAAAGAGATTGATTATCTATGGAGTTCGAGATCATGTGGATTCTCACATAGCCCTCTTGAGGAGATTTCCGTTTTGCTGGAGAGAAGGCGAGATTCTGAGCCAGAAGTTGGGCATAGGGTCCAGAGGCAGAGAGTATCAATTTCCCAGACAGCAGCTGACGAGACAGTGAGAGGAGATGCAGTTCCGAGCTTGAGGGACACAGTAACTGTGTAGGTTGACGCAGTGACTGCGTAAAGGTAGCAAGGGACAGCTCAATTCAAGCTGAGGTCAGTGTCGGATCGCCTATGGAGTGAGATATTTTTTACTAGTTATTTTTTCCAGTATTTCTCTATTTGGATTGCTAGTTTGGGCATCCATAGTTTGTACTCAGATTTCACTACTGCTTAATATTAAAACCCTCAGTTGTTGCACAAGTTTTCCCAAGTTGGGTTTTTCCAGGAACTTAGTCCAAAAATAACGGGTGTTATTTATGTTCCCTACTAATTAATTAACCAAGGAAGGACGAAGTAACCTATTCAACCCTTGGGCCATAAACTATAGTCAATGACAAAGGGGGAACCCATTATCCAATGTTTTGGGGCAACATTGGATAAACTTGGGGTAATTGGTGCAAAACTTGTGGAGGAAGCCAAAATTAGGGCTAAGTGGAGAGAAACTTGTAACCCCTCACATTAACATACGGAGAAGAGACCCCATAGGGAATTTATAAATAAGTGAGAGGAGAAATCATTTTCTCATAATTGATTGGTTGGATATCTATGTTTATCTAAGTTTTGTGAGCTAAGGCTCTGAGGGTTTTAAGAACCTTATCTCCTTTTGATTGGTTTCAGTGGTGACGATCCCACCCCAGCCAGTCCCTTCCTTTCTCTTCTTTGTTGGTGCAGTGCACTTGTAGAAATTTATGAACCTTATACTTTATGCAGAAATTATTACCGTTAACCCGATTATGCTCCTTCTACTTATGCAAGTTATTAACTGAATAAATTCAAGTTAAAATTGAAGCAAAACACATAACAGATCCCTACCAATCCAGATCTAGAATAAGCACATGCACACATAGACAAAATGACACAGTTATTTCTGGACAAATGGTCCCCGTAAAAACCCAAGGTGGGAAAACCGGTCTATGGTTGCTAGAGGGTTCTATTATTAAGAATATTTTTGAATATACAACTCTGGGTTCCAGATCTGGAAAACCCGACAAAGAAAACTCTAGATCTACAGCTCATTGGCCGAACTAGGGCCAAAATAATGACTGATCCACACCCTCAAACGGGATTTACAGGACTCAGCCAAATCTAGGCCTAGAAACCCCAGCGCTACCCCTGAAAGCCTCTGCGTCAACCTCTGAAGCCCCTGAAAGCCTCTGCGTCAAACTTGGATGGCCTCCAAACCCTCAGCGTTGCTCCAGAAGGGATTGCGTTACCCCAAAATGGGTGACGCAGTCACTACGCTGCCCCTAAGGGTCTTTGCGTAACCCCTGAAGGGTTTCCCGAAAATTACGCTATCCCTGCTGCTGCTACCTTCCTCTGCGTTGTCCTTGAGCTGATCTCTTCTCTGCGTCTTGTGTATTCTAGACCCTGGGATCAGATCATCCCTTTGGTCTAAATTCCCCTCTCCGCAGCTGAAACACTTCTGAGTATTCTTAGCAAACCCTGCCCTAGAATCTCAGCTTAGCTTCAGTGCTCTGCCTCTGTGTGTCTTTACAAATGACCCCAAGCCTTTCCTTTATACTTTTCTCGTTGACAAATCAACGGCCATGATCAAATCTTGAATCAATGGCTAAGATTAAAAGAAAGCTTAATCCGTGTGACTTAAGACAATTTCATCACATGTTTAATTAAATTCACTTTAATTATTTTATTTTCCTAAGTTTCAACTTAGGATTTACATTAAAATAATTAATTAATTTAATATCTCCTAAACTAGATGAAATTTCCCAAATCCATTTCTAGGTCTTGTAGATCAGGTGAACTCTAGTCCTTCGTCAAAATTTGGGACCTAGAGCACAACTGATGTTACCCCAAATACACAAAATCTCAACACTCCCTCTTATAGCATCAAGGGTATGCTCTAGTAACACATCACACTTACGCATTACATGATTTTGGATATTGGTTCTGTGCTTGCTAAAGCTTGGCCTCCTGCCATTCAACTCTGCATTGTTGCTGCCATTCTGTACTGATGCCCATGACTCTGCCACTGCCACTGCAACCACTGTATTGCAGCTCCCTCTCAATATGTTGCATTTGTGCTACTCATAGCACTACCACTGTTGATCTGCTGCACTACAACTTCAGTTGTTGAGAGAAACAACTGAATCTCTTGCCCAATCTTTGACAAACAAGTCAAATGCGCATCCTCATCACTGAAGCTCCATAGGCTACAGATCTGTGTTGGCATCTAAAGAACGATGCACAGCTACAGCTCTGCCTGCATAATCAGACTCCCTCTGCACTACTGAAGTCACATCAGCTCCTTGTGCTGAAATCTATCACATTGTTGTTGCACCGCGCTATCCCTCTGAAGCTCTCTTCGCTGCTGCAGCTCTACACTGCGTAAGCAACACTGCTCTGTGCTGCTGAAGTCACATCAACCTCTGTGCTGCTACTACTTCTACGTTGTTGCTGCTTTGCTCTGCGCTGCTCCTCCCAGCCTTCAGATTTGCCTCTACTTCCACCTCATCTATGATCTATGCACCCACTACTCCACTTGTCCCGCTACTGTCTTAAAGCTGTCGTAGCTCGCTTGTGATCCAAGAGATGAGATGCTCAAGGATCCTGCCTTCTGCTATGTAGCTCCTCTACATATCCATGTCACCCCACCTCTGTGGTTCATGAGCAGTCATGGCTGGAACATCTCCTGACCCATCATCTGCCATAGCTGCCTTGGAAGAAGATGCTTCCTTGTCCCTTTTCTTCTCCGGACAATGGCTGGAAAAATGTCCCATTTCACCACACTGGAAGCACTTGATCTTTGAAAGATCCTTCTTCTTCTTTGGCTGCTTCTTTGATGCCAAGGCTGCATCTTCCTCATCTTCTTTCTTTACTTTGCTCAACGCAAGGTTGTGCTGGCTCTTGGTGAATCTGCGTAGTTCTTCTTGCCGCAGGAATGACCACAAGTTGTCCCAATCTGGGAGGTCTGCTCTACCCAAGATACTTTGGACAAAGGTTTCCCACTCATCCATGACTGCATTGAGGGCAATCCTGACTATCACTGCATCATCTACAGTTGTACCTGTTGCAGTCACTTGATCCCTGATTGCCTGCAGTCTGAAGAGGAAGTGTTCCATGTCTTCTCCCTTGGTCATCATGAATGACCTCATTTGGGTCTCCAATAGCATTTTCCTTTGGATAGACTTTCCCTCATACAGGGAAGTCAAGGCCTTCCACATCTCATTAGTTGTCTTCTTCTCAGCTATGTGTGGTACAATATGGTCCTTGATACTATCCATTATCAGCCGATTTGCGTGCCCAGCAACTTCCCTATGCTTCCGTAGGAGATCCGCATTTGTCGGTGGCCAGAATCTGCTTTGCATGGTCTCTTAAATTGTATGCCTCAAGGACAATCAGGATCCTTGCTTTCCACACTGAAAAGTTTGAGAGGCCCTCTAGCCTATCCTGATCACATAGTCCATGAGGAGCCATCTGCTCAGAATGTGTCGGAGCTCCTCCTCTCTATACTAAAGATCTGGATCTAGGGTCCTTTACTAACTGGGCACCCTCTGCTCCCTCTAACACTTGATTTCCCTGCTTGGAAATCTACCAAATCAACTATGATTCAACTTCTTCTTTGATCCTCTGATCAAACTGCAAGTTTCCTTTGGCAAGAAACTCTCTGAGAATCTAATCTCTTCCCAATATTTGTCACTTGTGCTAAGGCTAAAAATCTGAAAACTTCAGAAATTTAACCCCACCAGCACTTCTAAATTTCTGCAACTTTACTACAAACTTTTCTAGATCTGACAGATTCAAATCTGAATCACACTAACTGGCTTCAAACCCAACCAGCGTTTTTTCTGAGCTTCCTTTGCGCAGTAATTGTGTGGGCTTGCTAGGACACAGCACTGGACAGCGACTCCCTTCCCGTTGCGTGAATCTGCTCCTGAAAACTGCGTTGTCACTTCAGATCTGCTTCTCTATTGCTTTTTCAGCTGCTTTCTGTAGCTAGATCCTTCAGATTCTTCAGTTAGTGACCCTTCTAGATCTGCAATTGCTCTGATACCATGTAGAAATTTTTGAATCTTATACTTCATGCATAAATTATTACTGTTAACCCGGTTATGCTCCTCCTACTTATGCAAGTTATTAACTGAATAAATTCAAGTTAAAATCGAAGCAAAACACATAATAGATCTCTACCAATCCATATCTAGAATAAGCACATGCACACATAGACAAAGTGACAGTTATTTTTGGACAAATAGTCCCCAGAAAAACCAAAGGTGAGAAAACCGGTCTCTGGCTGCTGGAGGGTTCTATTATTAAGAATATTTCTGAATACACAACTCTGGGTTCCAGATCTGGAAAACCTGACAGAGAAAATTCTAGATCTACAGCTCACTGGTCGATCTAGGGCCAAAATAATGACTGATCCACACCCTCAAACGAGATTTACAGGACTCAGCCAAATCTAGGCCTAGAAACCCCAACGTTGCCCCTGAAAGGCTCTGCGTCAGCCTCTAAAGATCCTGAAAGCCTCTGCATCAGCCTTGGATGGCCTCCAAACTCTTAGCGCTGCTCCGGAAGGGACTGTGTTACCCCAGAATGGGTGACGCAGTCACTACGCTGTCCCTAAGGGTCTCTGCGTAACCCCTAAAGGGTTTCCTGAAAATTACGTTGTCCCTGCTGTTGTTGCCTTCCTCTGTGTTGTCCTTGAGCTGATCTCTTCTCTGCCTCTTGTGTATTCTAGACCCTGGGATCAGATCATCCCCTTGGTCTAAATTCCCCTCTCCGCAGCTGAAACACTTCTGAGTATTCTAACAAACCCTGCCTTAGAATCTCAGCTTAGCTTCAGTGCTCTACCTCTGTGTATCTTTACAAATGACCCCAAGCCTTTCCTTTATACTTTTCTTGTTGACAAATCAACGGCCATGATCAAATCTTGAATCAATGGCTAATATTAAAAGAAAGCTTGATCCATGTGACTTAAGACAATTTCATCACATGTTTAATTAAATTCACTTTAATTATTTTATTTTCCTAAGTTTCAACTTAAGAAATAAATTAAAATAATTAATTAATTTATATCTCCTAAACCAGATGAAATTTCCCAAATCCATTTTTGAGTCTTGTAGATTAGGTGAATTCTAGTCCTTCCTCAAAATTTGGGACCTAGAGCACAACTGATGCTACCCCAAATACACAAAATCTCAACAGTTCTAAGGTATTTTCATCTGGTTTTTGGCATTCAAAGAGAGAACTTCGTGAGCTATTGATATTCTGTGGTTTGTAAGAGGCTACTCTATGGCAGCTGTTATAGGTCAATTTGGACACCATTCACAATGACTTGGTTAACTGGACATCATCTCCAAGACCAATGAATTAGGTCTATCATCCCCTATCATTTCAGTTGCTACATGCCCTAAGACAAAAAACAAGACAAATCATCCATGACTTCCATTTGCAAAGGTTTCCTAGATTTGAAGTTTATATTGTTGGAAATACTGAGAGGGTGGTGAATCAGTATTTCTTTTCAATTGTTAATTATTGCCAGTGAGATTCTTCACAATTAAAGACAGATATATATATATATATATATATATATATATATATATATATATATATATATATAATAATGATATTAAGAATTAAAGAGAACTTCAATCCTATTTTAATAATAGTATACAATAGATGAGAGAAAGGCACCAACCCTTTTAATGAACCAGGCACCAACCTGTTTGCCAACCACCAACTTGGACTTTGATGAGGCTCTGACCTCTAGGGCTTTGACCCTATCTTCTCAAGGCACCAACCATGTGTTTAGGAGCTCCTACTCCAAGGACACCAATCCTAGTTTTCAAGTGGTTTTAGGGCTCCAACCCTAAGGACTCCAATCCTATTTACAAAGAGAACTTGAAAGGATTCAACCCTAGAATAAAAGGTTACCAAAGATTACAGTGTTACCATTTAAAAGCTTCACATCATCTTCACTGGACATTCCTCATCAGCTAGCAATGTTTGTGATGCTGGAGGCTGCTTCAACAGATGTATGATCTTCAATGTCTCAGAGATGCTTTGCAAAGTTCTGAATTATTTCTCTACAACTCCAAAAGTTTTGAACTGTCTCTCCACAACTCAAATTTATGAATAGAATGATATAACAGGTACATTTCACTTCAAATCAGTTTCTGTGTTGTACACAAATCTATTGAACAATTATTACAGGGTTGAGAAGATTATCACAGGTCTGAATCATACGTCCGAGTGGCATCATCACAAGTGTGAGTCAACACATGTCCGAATATGTATCAAGCATCACAGATCCGATCAAGTCTAAGCGACATCACAGTTCTACGTTTAGCATTACATGTATATATTAAGCACTCGAGTCTGTCACCTTGTCACAAATCTTTGTTTAGCATTACATATTTGATTACTCCATAGGTGGTCCGAGTATGTGTAAAGTGCATAACCCAAATAGCATTACTCCACAGGTGGTCCGAGTAATGTGTAACAAGAGGAATATATGACCCAGAAAACATTGCTCTTCAAGTCAGTTGATACATGTCCGAATTGCCACCAGAAGACTCGATATTCTCCTCAAGTTCACGAGTTGTGAACCCTTTTTGTGTGCTCTGATGTCTTTTTCTTGTCTTCACCGAAAACTTGATGATCAAATGAAGTGATGGGACGTCATACTTATACAGGTTTGACATTAGAAGAATGGACACATCTTTCTAGATGTAGGCCGACATGAAGGAGCTAGGACAAGTAGGCTCAGAAAAAAATATAATTATTACACAACTTCAAAAAAACAATATCTTTCTAACCATGGGGAGGGTTGGGGCATATGAGGGCTCGTTGGAAAGAGGAAGGAGTCCTCTTTAAGATGGTCTAAGTCCCATTGTGATTGGCTGCCTGCAAGATGCCAAAATTCATTTTTCCTTTGTAACTGTCCTTATTTCTAGTGCAGAAAATATATAGGTCAGAATGCCTTCTCCATTGCTTGGCTTCTTAATCATGGGGTCATAGCGTCATCATGATAGTACCTAGCAAGTGCAGTAATATGTCACAGTGCAGCCTCTTCTAGTCTTTCAACCTTCATCAAGTGTGTTCATTCATTCAACCTGTTGCCATCAATGACAACATGGATTAACATATATTATAGCATATGAGAGCTCACCAACGCTGCCTCTCAAGGGACTAAGTGCGTTGCATATGCAGGTACCTCCATTCAAAGGTGCTCTGCAAAGTACTTCTCGACATTCATAGGTGTGTTGGTCACATTGGGAGTGAAATTCTCATTGTTCCGGAATCTCCACTTGGCCAGTGCCTTCTAGAAGACTTCAAATGTGTCAAACTTTGAATCCATGTGTCCATTTGACATCTCTAAGGTTGGGAACATGTCTTGCCTATTATTAGAAAGTAATTGATTGTAAAACTACCTTCAGCTCATTTATAAATTGAGCACAGATCCTAATGCTTGAGAAGGAAGAATTTGAATAGAGAAATGGTTGTGGAATTTCAATTGAGGAATTGATTTGAGTGACATGTTGCTGGAGAGATGTGCATTGTGATAAGGCTGGGATGCTGCTGGAGATGGTGACACTAGATCAATCACTGGGTTGTAACCTCCCCTTCTATCCATTAATAAAGATTGTTGCTTACTTTCCCACATATGTATCTGTATAAACTCATGTGTTTCATATTATGAAGTCTTATCTGATGTATATGGTTTATGTTTTATTGATTTAACTAAATAACTTGAATAGACATCTGTAATATTGCTATCTTTTGTTGTTTAGTGTTCATTCTTGCAGGAAATATTTTCAGACATCCAGCTTGGATTTGAAGCTACAGCAAGAGCGACAAAGGAAATTAGGAAGCGCTTGGACTCCAAGTAAGTTCTTTGATCTGTTCTGTGTGTCTATTTACAGTTATGAAAAGTAGTTGCAAAGTCTTTAACCTATTGTTCTAGATGAGAACTACATCTAGGAAAGAATGTTTTATCTGTAATCCATAATTCCGCATAACAAATTGGCGACTCCACTGGGAGTTTACCTTTCATCCTTAGTGTATTTACCTCTGATTTTCTCTGTTTAATCACCCAGTAGCATTTACTCATAAAGATTAGGCTTCTTGAAATCCAAATTTGCATTAGAAGTGTGTTAAACAGTTGTATTTTTCCTTATACACTGCGCCCAACGCACTGTTGGACAGGACACAGTGCTTTGCATAGCACTGTCTCCCATTCAGGCCTGCATTGCAACGCACTGTCTCTCCTTAGAGACTGCGTTGCCCCCTAAAACCATCCAAATTCCATTGAATTTGTCATTGCATTTCGTTTTCAGTTTGTTGTCTGTTGTGTTTAAAAGAGCCTGATACCTCAAATTGACTAGTGACCTTACTTACTCCTTCCTCCTTTGAAAGAAAAGTTTGTTCAATGTTTATTTCAAGCGTTTTTCTTTATCATTGACGAATTAATTTCAAAGTATTTTCATTGCTGCATTAGATCCATTTGCTTTTGAAAAGGAAATTGTCGTTAAATTCTTCATTTCCTGATAGGAGAAATTGTTGTTAAATTCCTCATTTTTCCTTCAGAAGAGAAATTGTTGTTTAAATTCTTCATTTCTCAAAAGTAAAAGGCATTTGTTTTATTGATTTGATGTGCTTAGTTTCCTTTTCTACATTCATAACATTAAAGGGACTGAAAAGAAAACCCTGCATTTGCATGTAGTGGATTGTGTGTTTTGAAAAAGGAACAATTAGGAAAGCTGCATTTTAGTTTGTGCTCTTTGATTTGTTTGCTCTCAAATTAATTGCTCTTTCTCTCTAGTAGTTAGGATTTTCATTGAAAAACTAAAAGTGAAAGATTGCTTATCATTTTAGTTTGCAATTTAGGAATTTCCAATACATCATCGCGGTGAACCTTGAAAGGAAAATTGATAAACAAGATCAACTTAAAATTTATCTCAATTTAGAAGGTCTAGGCTAGAGACATGTTCCAGCGTCATAAAACATAGCAACTGTCGTTAATTGTCTGCGATACATTCCGAGTGTGATACCTCACTCCATGTACGTAAGTATATTGTAGCTCGTCCATGTACTTTCGGGTATATCGGGCGGTGTTACAGTACGAAAAGTATAAAGGGGTGCTCTCACTGTGCGGTTTTGCATCAAACAGCACTACGGACTTGGGCCTCCACGTACCTTCAGGTATATTTGGGAGGACAACTTTAGGTGCTATCCATCCATAGTGAACCGAGTCGATCGCCTTGTAAATTGTGATACACCGAACACAGCATTCAGGGAGATTGCCTGCCAGTACTTCTTGGTTTGCCAGGAGGTATTCTGCAGTTAACAGTTTCTTGGTAAACCTTTTGCCTAGCATTACCCTTTTATTTTGTTTATTTCTTTTTTGGTTAAAATAAATCAGTAATCGTGGAAGAACAAAGTCCTTTCCCCCGTCGTTCGCGTAGATTAGCATTGAAACCACCTTTACCACCAGAAGTTACTCCTGGACGGCAAAGGCGACAACACTCTACCGAATCAAGTACTATTCGTACCTCTGATGAAGCATCATCTTCCCATATACCAGAGTTAGCTCAAGTTGTTTCTACACATCCCGGTTTGTCTACTGTTGTCGAGACGGAGTCCTCACAGCTACCCGTGGTCACGATCCATCCAATCAGTGAGACCATACCTCCTGGACCCGATGTTGTTCAACCAGAAGTTGATCCAGATCCTATCTCCTTTTTTCCAGAACATCTGAATCCCGAAGTCGAACAACCGGAAGTTGTTCCTCCATTGGTCATCCCACAAATTTTGGTAGCCATTGAGTCTCCCATATCACACAGTCAACCTCCTGAAATATACTTTGGGCCTGACGGCGAAATACTTCCACCGGGTTTAATTGCGATTGAAGAAATCCCACAAGACGAGACACCTTTAACTCCAACCCATTTTGGGAGGACCTTTAACTGTACGAGTCTTTTCCTCAATCACCACCCTCTGCTTTTGTTGATCCTGTTCCTATTCATATTCATGTCGATTCAGAAGGGTTTACATTTGGTCAAGTAACCATGCCTGAACCAACATCTTCAGTTGGGCCATCTGTTCCAATTACGTTGATACCTACCCTCGCAACCCCGTCGATGTTCACAACTTCACCAGAGTCATATTTTCATGGTGGCCCTATGGTTCCATCAGGTTACAAATCTTTATCTGAAATTTTCTCTGGTGCATCTTCAAAACCATGGACTTTACCAATGTCATCATCTGGTATTTTAACTGGTAATCCTATAGTGAGTACTGAAAGGCTTTGATTCTTTATACACATCATCAGGGCAATATCAAGCTAGTCCTTCTGGGTCTATTCCATCTAGTACCATATCAACTGGACTCCCTGCATTTGGAGAGCAATATTTTCAGTCTTATTATCCTCCTCATGCTGGGGGACAACCTTTGGTCACCCACTATGACAGTACTCCGTCAATTTTTGGTCAACCTAATGTCGAAATGAATGTTTGTCAATGGCAACCCACTCTGCCTATCCAACCACAAACGGTTGTACACTCGTATCAACCCGTTCAACCTGTTACGCCCACATCATTTCCACTTGTTAATACATCTTTACCCCTGTTACAGAATCAAAATGTTGTACAATAACCTTTTTAGGCGGGTCCTTCAACTCAATACCCTCCAGTATTGGGTCCACAGACACCAAATCCTTCGGTTAATTTACAACAACCTGTACCTGGAATCATTTATTCACAATCTGGTTTACTATTTTATGGGATGCCACAGCCACAGCCACAACCAGGTTATACATATCCTCAAGCGAATCCAAGTTATTCTAATTTGGGTTATAACATTGGTGGACAGACCCCTTGGCAACCTCAGGCACAAATGCCTCAACCTTCATTTCAACAAATATCATATCCAGGTTTTGGTCAACAGAATCCTCAAGCAATTGCTTTTCAAAACAACCCCTATCTGGGTTACCAGCAGCAGATTCCTTATGTTGGTGCTCAAAGACCTGTTGCTCAAGCAATTGCATCATACCCTACCTATGCTCAAACTGACCTTAAAAGATAGTTGCCCTTTGTTGTAACTTTAGAGTTACCAAATTTAAATCTACTAACCAATGATCCAATCAACTATGCTCCTTGGTGGCCGGTGATATCTCACAAATTACCCTCGGATATTCCTAAGTTCAATGGAAACCCTGGGGAAGACCCGTCGACTCATGTCATGACTTATCATTTGTGATGTTCATCAAACTCCCTGAATGATGATTTTGTTCGACTACGTCTTTTCCAGCGTACGCTCACAGGTCCGGCTGCAAAATGGTATATTGAGTTACCTAGAACTTCTTTTGATAATTTCACTGCCCTAGTTACTGTCTTTCTGAATCACTTCCAGTTACCCATACGATATGAAACTGGAACGGAACTCTTGACCAATTTCAAACAGACTAATGCTACTCACATTTCTGATCATATTCATGAGTGGCGTCGTCGTCGTAGAATGGTTAAGACATTTGTTCTAGATCAGCTCCTTGCTGAGTGGTTCATTAAGTCCCTGTTACCATCTATAACCGAGGATGTGGCTAAGGGTGGCGTCGTCACAGAAGAGCAAGTTATCGCTCGTGCCCAATATTTAGACTTGATTTATACTCAGTCTGGCACACTCTATGAAAAAATTCCTAATGCGCCGAGATCTAATTTTACTGTTCCTCCTCAAATAAAGGACTCTCACGCTGGAGACGGCTTGATTGGTACTGCAAACACACATCATACTACTGCATCTGATCCTGCACCTTCTTCCGAAATTAATGTCGTGTCATTTGACAAAGGCAAAAGTGACAAGCAACCTGGAAGTAAGAAAAAGGGGAAATCTAAGAAAAAACAAACCTCTAACCCGTAGGAAAGATCATTTGATCAATCGTCTGGACCAAGGAAACCTCGTTATCCATGCATAATCTATAATGAAAGAACACTTTGTTCGGATTGTCCTCATCGCATTGAAGTCTCCAAAATCATTAAGACTTCTCATGCGTCAGCTGTGTTGACAGATCCATTTCCTAATCCAAACACAAACTTGGTTACTACAGATCCAGCTTCTAGTTCCCAAGTGCTTATGTTATCTGTCACAAAACCTTCAACAGATATTTTGATGTCAACGCGTAATAAAGATTATGGTAGTCAGGCCACTGATCAACCTACTACCTCGACTACGAACCCGTCTACGGAAACAGTACCACCTACTGCTATTCCTGAATTGACGATTAAGCCACCAAAGGGAATCGTTCATAAATCAACATATAATCCTCAAGCAAGAGCTGCACAAAATTATAATATAGTTGAAGACTTGGCTCAATCCCCTTTAGTTATGTCTGCTCTTGAGGTATTACAAAATTGTCCATCCCAAAAACAGGCTTTATTGTCGGCTATTGGTGGAATTGATCCGACTGATTCTAATCTCGTCGTTTTTAATCATACGGGCTATGTGCCGCAACTACCAGCAGAATTGGTACTCTCCATACAAGTAAATGTTCTCAATCACCTTATTCATCGTACTATTATTGATGAGGGAGCATCTACATACATTATGTCTCTAAATTGTTGGAAGTCACTTGGCTCACCACGCTTATCTCAATCATCAACGACGTTGAAGGCTTTCGATGGACGAACATATAAGCCTTGTGGTATTATTAATAACCTGCATGTTGAACTAGGGGGCAAAACAGTGAATGTTGATGTCAAGGTTGTTGACGTACCCCTTGACTATAATATTCTACTTGGAAGGCCATGGATATATGCTATGACTGCAATTGTTTCTACATATTTTAGAATGATTGCCTTTCCATATAAAGGTACTATCACAGTCGTCAATCAGCTATCCTTCTTTGCCTCCGCTTCACAGGTAACTAGAAGTGTTTCGTTCATTCACGCACCCCAACTAGCACTTCAGAACATTGGTGTAAGACTCTTAAAGGATTCCACTCTTATGAGAACCTTTGCATTAGCGCCGCCTGTGACGTCGGCAGAAATAGCAAGTATAGAGACCTGCTACATGATCTCTTCCACTCCATCTGGCTTAAGGAAGAGTACAGATGACTCTGAAATTGTTATGTTGGATGAGTTTCTGCCGCCCAGCCCTATTGAGCTGGCATAGCAATCAAACTATCTGGCTTGGGCGGCGAATCCGAAATCAGCGTCGCTGGTTGTTTGGGTTGATCGTTCATTAGATTTTGGTACTCCTTCTGATCCTTTTTCCTCAACTTTCTTGACAGATGAGAATATTTTGGAAGCCATGATGTCAGAAGGAGAACCATGGGAAGATTATCATCATCGTTCCCATCTTCTCGATTATGAAGAAAATAATCTTAGTGAACTATATCACCCCTCAATCAAAAATTTCTTTTCGAATTCTTTACCAATTAATGCAATCGATTCCGAACAAAATCTGTCAAATATTGAAGAAACCATTTCTATCGATATTTCAACCAAACCTGGCGTAGCAGAAAATATTCATGTTGGTGTATCTTTTCTCCATCAGAACTCGAAACATATCGCTCTCTATTTCGTGAATTCCATGATGTATTTGCTTGGTCTTACGAGGAAATGCCAGGCATAGATACTAGTATCGTTGAACATGCTATTTATATGTATCCTGATGTCAAACCGGTGCGTCAATGCCTTTGTCCTATTCATCAAAAGAAGGTTGCTGCCATCAAAGCAGAAGTTGAGAAACTTTTGCGTGCTAATTTCATTTACCCTGTTCCGCTAACTGAGTGGGTTTCCAACATAGTTCCTGTGATGAAAAAGCAAGGAACCATCAGAGTGTGTGTCGATTATCAAAATGTCAACATTACTTGTCCAAAAGACAACTATCTTACTCACTTTATCGATCAGATTATTGACGATTGTGCTGGATATGAAATCTTTTCGTTCATGGATGGATTTTCCGGTTACAATCAAATCAATATCCGCCCATAGGATCAACATAAGACAGCATTCATTTGTCCCTGGGGCACATTCGCTTATAGGAAACTACAGTTTGGTTTTAATAACGCTGGGGCAACTGATCCGGATTTATGCAGGAACGCAACAAAATATAGAAATAACCATGAACATAGAGATGCAGCAGAAATAATGCTTCATTTCATTAATATCAAATAACAAAAATATGCTTACAGGCATAATGGAAATAAAATAGCTAGGGTGCTGGTAGCGAATCTCTAAGAAGAGATGTGATGGCTACAGACCTCTGAACTGTGTTACAATGAGGCTCGAGGGCCTATTTATTGTTGAGAAACAATGTAGAATCTAAAACATCCAAAAACCTAACCGTAGGAGATGAGGCGCCAAAACTGTGGGCGCCCGTTTGGGTAAATTGGTGGTTCAACTTCCCGGGGGCATAACTTTGGCACCCGATCTCCGTTTGACGCGTTCAATAGCTCGTTAGAAAGATCTATCAGAGGACTTCAATTTTTGAGCAGGCAACATGTAGTCCATGGACCATGTTGCTGGATTTTCCAAAAATATAGTTTAGGGTCTCAGCAGCTCAGAGTTCGGGACAGAAAAGCTGCTAAAAATAGTAAGTTGTGCCGAAACTTACAAACTGAAATAACTGATGGTGGGGGTTCAAATGGACTTGATGGGTGGCCACCAATATCCACCTGGATTATTAATGCCCCAAAACGGCTCCGAGTGTGCAGGACCCGAAAACCTGCTATAAATAGTAAGTTGTGTTGAAGCTGAAAAACTGAAAGAATTGATGCTGCGGGTCCAAATGGAATAGGTGGGTGGCCACCGATATCCACTTGGATCATTACTCCCTCCTTAGGAATCAATGGTCCCCATTGCATTGAGATCCTCTATGAGATGAGGCAAATTCTATTGAACTGAGTATTAGATGTGTTAAAGATGTCGTGGGCCTGTGGGTGGACATGCTGGATGTGTTTAGTAAATTTGGTTTCTTTATCAGCCTCAGACAGTACATGTTTGGATTCTGTATTTGTAGTTACAGGATGTATGGCAACATCAGGCGGTGGTGCGTTGGGAGTCAGATCAATGGAGTGCTTGTCCTGACAGTGTAGAGGAACCTCTTTGAGTGAGGAGAAAATGTCCTCATATTCCTCCATGACTTTGTCCATCTGCTGTAGCTGTGCAAGGGAGCCCTATTTCGAGGTTGTGGCCACAATATTATTCTTTCCTTGTGAGTGATTTGTAAGGAAAATGAATTTCTTGGTTTGGGAAACAATCTTACTGCGTTGTTTTGCAGTAGTCAAAGAGATGAAAGGAGGCGGTACTACCTCCGGTATCTTGTACAAGTTATTTCCCAAAGTAATAATAACAACACGAGGCCTAGACTCATACACAGCATGTTGCCTCCACATGTATGGTTGGCCCAATAATACATCAGCTACATCAGAAGAAAGAACAACATCACACAATACCTCATCGCGTGAATGGCTTGATCTTGTATGATCAAACCACTGCTGGCGGATGCAGAGATCTCTCCCTGGGTGGAGCCACCCAATGGTATACGGTTGCGGGTGTGCTATGGTTGGTAGGCCGAGCCGCTTCACGACGTCTGCTGAAATGAGGTTCTTTTAGCTTCCGCTATCGACGAGAAACTGCAGCGGAGAACCCTTCACCCACATCTGCGACTGGAAGAGGCGCTCCCCCTCCTCTGGATCCTCTGGACCCTCCTTCTGGATCTTGGTGGTGGCAACAATGGCACTGGGATCCGCATCAATGATCTACTTCCCTTTTTCATTGCCTTTGTCTGGTTCTAACTCAGGATCAGAAAATGCATCTAATTCGGGTGCCTTTAGTTCGGCCACCAAAGACTGTTTGGCCCGACACTCGTTTGTGCTGTGAGTGGGGCTGTTATGAAAGTCACACCACTTCCCTGTGTCCTTCTTTGGATTTGTGGTGTTGTTCTGAGTCGCATTGCTTTGGCCTTGCCCCTTGTTCTTTGGTTCGGGGGCACCTTTCAGATTTGCAGATCTAAAGTCTCGCTTCTTCTGCTTAAATTTTTGCTTGATCTTAGCGGCATAGCGATATGCCGTGCTAAGCGATGTAATGTCGAGGAACTCCATTTCCTCCTGAATGTGTTTTTGCAGACAGTCGCGGTACTTGAGCACCAAATGTCTCTCTGAATCTTTAATACCCAACTTTGTGCGCAGGGTATGGAACAGATTCGTCAATTCGTGCACATCTTGATCCTTTTGTTGCCGCAGCGTGGTCCATTGGATGTATTTGTCCTCATAGCTCCCCACAGGGTAATATTGTTCCTTGATGCCGTCTCGGAACGAATTCCAAGTGGGTGTGGCCGAGAACAGAGAGGGTTCCCCTTCGCCCTCTTGCTCACAGTAGGTTTCCCACCAGTCTTTGACATGGGGGGCAGCTTTGAGGAGTGCAAAAATAATCTTTTCTCGGTCAGAGAAGTCATGGACCGAGAAATACCCTTCCAACAAATTTAACCATCGGTCTACAGCGTATGCATCTATTTTTCCTTCAAATATAGGAATGTCAAAGTTTACCTGTACCTTGAAGGGAGTGGCGCCTCCAGAGTGGCTGTTGGATGCAGATGCGCCATATGTGGGCAGTCGTTGAAGGATTTGAGCAAAGTTATCCATCATCGCGTTCCTTTGTTTCTAGAGGGCCTCCTCGAGCAGTATTTTGATAGGATCTCCTGCTCCCTCGTCTTTATTTTCTTCCACCATGGGAGGTCGTCGGGGTTTGCGAGGCTGATCTTGCAAGGGTTCAACGGTCCGAGCCTAACTCCTTATACCACTGTAACGTGAGGACATGCGAAAAACAAAAGAAAAGCAGAGACAGCTTTGATACCAATTTACCATATTGGGATGCGAGACGCAACAAAATAGTTAAAGGACCATAGACATATAGAATCATATTGAGGAAATAATGCTTCATTTCATTAATATCAAATAACAGAAAGATGCTTACAGACATAATGGAAATAAAATAGCTAGGGTGCTGGTAGCGAATCTCTGAGAAGAGATGTGGTGGCTACAGACCTCTGAACTGTGTTACAATGAGGCTCGAGGGCCTATTTATTGTTGAGAAACGATGTAGAATTTGAAACGTCCAAAAACCTAACCGTAGGAGATGAGGCGCCAAAACTGTGGGCGCCCGTTTGGGTAAATTGGTGGTTCAACTTCCCGGGGGCATAACTTTGGCACCCGATCTCCGTTTTACGCGCTCAATAGCTCGTTAGAAAGATCTATCCGAGGACTACAACTGTCGGGACAAATTTTATCAAAAAATTCGCTGGCGCTTTCATACCCAAAAAACGTCGTTTAGGGCCTCAAAACGGCTCCGGAAGTTCGGGACCCGAAAAACTGCTAAAAATAGTAAGTTTTGTTGCAACTTCAAAATTGAAAGAACTGAAGATGGGGGTTCAAATGGAATAGGTGGGTGGCCACCAATATCCACTTGGATCATTAAGCCCCCAAAACGGCTCCGAGAGTGGAGGACCCGAAAACCTGCTAAAAATAGTAAGTTGTGCTGAATGTGAAAAGCTGCAAGAATTGATGGTGCTGGTCCAAATGGAATAGGTGGGTGGCCACCGATATCCACCTGGATCAGCAACTTTTCAGAGAGCAATGGATTATGCTTTCAATGACATCAAGCACATTGTTCAACCTTATTTAGACGATTTACCAGCGCATTCACGAAAAAGACATTGATCACCTGATGCATTTGAGAACAATTTTCTTAAGTTGCCGACACTACAAAATACACCTCAATCCACATAAATGTGTGTTTTGTGTTGGTTCTGGTTGTTTGCTTGGATTCGTAGTCTCAAAAGAAAGAATTTGAATCGACCCATTAAAGGTTCAAGCCATTCTGGATTTGTCTGCGCTATCAAACTTACTTCAGATACAGAAACTTCAAGGAAAGGCTAACTTCCTAAGGAGGTTCATACCCAACTACGCCGAAATGGCTAAAGGATTTACTTGGCTTTTGAAAAAGGGGGTTCCCTTCCATTGGGACCAAGTTGCGCAAACTTTTTTTGATGCTGTTAAGGATACTCTTGCCCAGGCTTCATTAATGTATCCCCCTAATTATCAGAATGATTATTTCCTATATATCGTTGCGACAGAAACAACCATTGCTATGGTATTGGTCCAAGTAGAATATGGGACAGAACATCCAATTTATTATTTGAGTCGTAATCTCAATGATACAGAAGTTAAGTATTCGTACTTAGAAAAGCTTGCCTTAGCAGTTGTTCAAGCTGTCCAAAGATTTCGCCATTATATCCTATTCCGAAAAACCATTATTGTTTTGGATTGCAACCCCATGACTTATATCTTATCACGACAATTGTTGGGGGGCAAATATTCAAAATGGATTGTCATTTTGCAGGAATTTGATTTGGAATTCATCAAATCCAAGTCAAAGAAGTCTTTAGTTTTGGCAGAGCTTCTCTGAGACCTTCCCTCTGATAGTACTACAACTATGTCAGAACCATCAATTCCTGACGAGTCTCTGTTTCTGATCGGATCATCTGATCCTTGGTATAGAGATTTCATCATTTATCTCCAAACTCAAACTTTTCAACCTCATACCTCTCGCTTTGAACAGCAACGTATTCGATACCAAGCCAAAGATTATCTGATCATCGGTGATACACTCTATCGTCGTGGTGTCAATACTATTTTAAGAAGGTGTCTCACTCATGAGGCTGAAAAAGTTATAAATAATTGTCATGCTGGGGCTTGTGGTGGACATTTATCCGGATACGCTACCATGCAGAAGATACTCCGCGCCGATTACTTTTAGCCTACCATATTTGCGATTGCATTCTCGTGGTCAGAGGTTGTCATGCATGCCAAATTTTTTATCGTAAAATTTGCAAACCGCCAGCGCCAATGCATCCTGTTGTCTCTATGGGACCATTTTCGAAATGGGGTATTGACTTCATGACCTGTAACCCTCGTTCGTCCGAGGGGCATGGTTATATTATTGTCGCAGTAGACTACTTTACCAAATGGGCCGAAGCGATGCCTACATTCAACAACACAGGACAGACAGCTGCATTGTTTTTCTTTAATCATGTTATTGCACAGTTTGGGGTCCCACAAGCTATAGTTACAGATCATGGGAAGCATTTTCGCAACCACATGATGGCTGAATTGACTACCAAGTTAGGATTGTCACATGATAATTCTACTCCTTATTATCCACAATCAAATGGACAAGTTGAAGCTATCAACAAGATTCTTAAACATATGCTTCAACGAATGATAGGAGTTCGTAAAAGAAATTGGCATTTGATCCTGTACTCTGCCTTGTGGGCATATCGAACCTCGGTGAGAAATGCAACTAGATTTACCCCCTTTCAATTGGCGTATGGTCTAGAAGCTATCTTACCAATCCAATGTGAAATACTGTCGTTAAAGCTCGCAATTGACTTGTTACCTAACACTTCAAAAGAAGAAGCGCGTCTTTTTAACCTCATCCATCTTGATGAAACACGTCATGAAGCCCAATTGGCCAACGAAGTGCATAAGAGACGTATAAAGGCACAATACGACAAAAATGTTCAGCCTCGCATTTTCTCAAAGGGCGACTTGGTCCTTCTTTCTGATCAAGAAGCTGATGTAATAGGTACAGGGAAATTTGAACCATTATGGCATGGCCCCTATATTGTCAAAAGAGTTCTTGCTAAGGGTGCCTATGAGTTGGTTGATTAAGATGGAATTCCTTTGGCGCAGCCTAAAAATGGGTTGTATTTGAAACGTTACTATGCTTAATCATGAGCGTAGTAATCTTTTGTATTATATTGTATATATATGTTGTTGATTTGCATTTACCATCTTAGTTTGTTTTTTAGAGTTTTCTTGACGAACTAGTAATCCACTTTACATTTCATCGCAGATGTCTGAATCTTTGGAACCATTTGTTGGATATGCTGATGGTGCTAGTCGTAGTACGCAGAATCTATTCTCTGCAGCGTGGGCCATTTTCGCTCCAAACGGCGAGTTAGTGAGTTTTCTAGGGATTTGTATTGGTAGATCGACAAACAATATCGCTAAGTATAGCGCGTTGATCGAACTTCTCTCTGATGCCATTTCATTTGGTATTAACCGCATAATCATAAGGTTAGACTCACAACTTGTGGTATTACAACTTACTAGTGTTTATACTGTTAGAAATCCAACACTGTATTGTTTGTTCCTAAGAGTTCGACTTTTGGAAAGACACTTTGATTTTATTCAATATCAACACATTTCCAAAAATTTGAACACATTAACTGATTCTTTGGCTAATCAAGTTTTAGACAGACATTTGCAACGCATGTAAAGAAAACATTATCATCATTGAATAGGATTGCACAATGAACATAGGAAAACACTGAAATCAAATAGATAGATAGTTATAAGTTTTTACAAACATTTGAGCCCAAGACACATTGGTCATCTAACCTCAAAATGTATGCAAAATGTTAGAAGTAAACTAGTGGTGCTCATGGTAACATGCTATAGATCTAGATCGGGGGCAAAATCAAGTTCAGAGCTCCAAAATGCAAATGGTAACTATAGAATGGTAAAAATGAATAATAAAACTCTTTTTAATAGTCATTTAATTGCTTGCAACTTATATTTATTGCTATGACTAGGGTTTTATTATGTTTTATATCATGAAACAGGTATTTTTAATCCATTTGATGTTGTTCTGAACAGGTCTTACAACTGATGAACAGATTAGTCGTGCAGATTTATTTCAAGAATGATTTGACCACAAAACATACTTTTTCTCCTTATTTTTCAAGCTTTGTTAAAAATGAAAAAGGATTTGAAGCGGACTTTTATCTCTTTTTCGAGCTTCGATAACAGCGAAAAAGGAACCCCTGGAGTCTTCTTTCAGCTCTTTTCAGAGACTGATAATGTGAAAAGATTGTCAAGCACTTGTCTTTTCGAGCTCGTAAAAGTAAATGAATTGATATCTACTCAGTATAAGTTTAACCTTTTTCCAGACTGAGATAGATTATTTACAAAAAAGGAATACCTTTGTTGAACATGACTAAAGAGGTTCTCTCAGATATTATTTTACACTTTTTTGGATCTGAGCGACAACTTTATGAAAAAGTACTTATGGAGTTTTCTTTCGTCCTCTTTTTCAAACTCTCTAAATATGAAAAAGGACCGGGCTCTCACTGTCGTTAGGCTCGTTAAAACATAAAATAGCGACAGGCTTGTCGATCATGGCAAGAATCGAGTTTCATTCATCACTAGACTCATTAAATATTAAATAGCGATACTTTATTCACCCGAAGGGTTGAATTATAGATCAAGAAAATGTTATCCTCCTCAAGCTTGTTAAAAAATAAAGAAGTACTGGTCGACAAATGACCGGGGAAAATTTGGGAAATTGAACATAACTTTTTACGGTAGCAGGTCGCTCTTGAACATGACACTTCACTCCATCACCGTGACTATTTGGGTTGGGTAATCTTCTTGACGGTTCATTCATACCTATGGTTCATCATACCTTCACTTCAGTTTTGGGTCAATACTGCCAACTCATCTCAGTGTCGCCGATATGTTCAAGATAAGTCATCCAGTGAATACTCATCCTTCTGCAATACTCATAAACCTTCATTCTCATAACAGTCATCCCTGAACATTGCTATATCAAGTCATACCTTTGTCTCCGAAATCAGTAACTCTCGTTTCGCAATAACGTAGCTTCCTGTCGACGACAAATCATTATCCAGGAAGTTCACTTAGAAACATCAGATTCCAATACCATGAGGCTTGTTACAGCATCGACAAGATCCCCGCTTCCAGACTTTTGACTGAAAGATTTTGTTTGGCGTTCGATATCAAATCATCTATTCACGCCTTACGAAATGTACTGCAGTACCTTGAGGGCCATTAACATCAATGGTGGTTCTCTCGCGTTTGTTAACAGGTCACATCATTGGCTGGTAATCAAACAATGTCTTACCATGTTCGACTACAAATCATATATTCGCATGGCTGGACTTGTACTCAAATGATCGAGTGAACGAGATAAGAAGACCCCGGATCTAGTTTCACCTATCCGGGCTGCGATTTCGGGATTGTTGTACATATCATCTGTACAGTGACCTTACATACAGATCATCATCCGAACATGGGCCTATATCTATAGGCATGTCTGTATTGGGTGACATTCCAATGTAGACGACTTTATGCACTATGTACATGTTATTAGATAGTTTATGTGTTGAGCATGGGAATGCCTTCCCTCAACAATTCGTGATCAAGAGGATATATCATGATGTAATGTATTGTAAGATTGATGCAGGTAGCCACTCCGCTTCATTTCCAGCCCATCACAGTGTCAAGCATCTCAATCAAAATATTGTTATTATTATTCTGACTTCATGCTTTAGGGGGCAATTGTTCTAGGTCAATTTGGGCACCATTCACAATGACCTAGTTAACTAGACATCATCTCCAGGACCAATGAATACGGTCTATCATACCCTATCATTTCAATTGCTACATGCCCTAAGACAAAGAACAAGACAAATCATCCATGATTTCCATTTGCAAAGGTTTCCAAGATTTGAAGTTTATATTATAACATATGAGAGCTCACCAACGCTGCCTCTCAAGGGACTAAGTGCGTTGCATATGCAGGTACCTCCATTCAAAGGTGCTCTGCAAAGCACTTCCCGACATTCATAGGTGCATTGGTCACATTGGGAGCGAAATTCTCATTGTCCTGGAATCTCCACTTGGCCAGTGCCTTCTAGAAGAGTTCACATGTGTCAAACTTCGAATCCATGTGTCCATTTGACATCTCTAAGATTGGGAACATGTCTTGCCTATTATTAGAAAGTCATTGATTGTAAAACTACCTTCAGCTCATCTATAAATTGAGCACAGATCCTAGTGCTTGAGAAGGAAGAATTTGAGTAGAGAAATGCTGGTGGAATTTCAATTGAGGCATTGATTTGAGTGACATGCTGCTGGAGAGATGTGCATTGTGATGAGGCTGGGACGCTGCTGGAGATGGTGACACTAAATCAATCATTGGGTTGTAACCTCCCCTTCTATCCATTAATAAACATTGCTGCTTACTTTCCCACATATGTATCTGTATAGGCTCATGTGTTTCATATTATGAATTCCTATCTGATGTATATGGTTTAGGTTTTATTGATTTAACTAAATAACTTGAATAGACATGTATTATTGCTATCTTTTGTTGTTTAGTGTTCATTCTTGCAGGAAATATTTTCGGACATCTAGCTTGGATTTGAAGCTACAGCAAGAGCGACAAAAGGAAATTAGGAAGCGCTTGGACTCCAAGTAAGTTCTTTGATCTTTTCTGTGTGTCTATTTACAGTTAGAAAACGTAGTTGCAAAGTCTTTAACCTGTTGTTCTAGATGAGCACTACATATAGGGAAGAATGTTTTATCCGTAATCCATAATTCTGCACAACAGCAGCGAAGATCTGGTCAAGACATCCAACAGGGGCAGCAAGAGCCAGGCTTTGTCAAAGCAACCCTGAGTCTAGTCTAAGGCTTGCCGCTAACCCTGACGGGGATTATCTGTGGCAACGAAGTTAATGGTCGGACAAATCTTGGCAGCAGAGCCTTCAAGGACCAAGATGAGATCATTCCATGGCAGTGGGGCCATCATCCATTTAACAGACAGCCTATTCTGTGGCATCAAGACCTAACCTAAGGCAATCTGGAGCAGCAAGGACCCTCTTTAGGGTTTATTTGTATTTGCATGAGGTTTCGTGTGGCTGTCAAGCAGTACAGAAGGTTCCTGAGGCCCCTTTATGGCTGCAGTCAATCTCAGGAGACAGCGGATTGGTTCCTGAGGCCCCTTTTGGGCTGCAGGTCAATCTCAAGAGATAGCAGATCTCCTCCAAACTCACCGTGGCTCTTCCAAGCAGTAAACTAAGGCAGCAGTCTTTCTGTGGCAACTTGAGGCCAAGGTCATGAGGGTTTAATCTAGTTCTACTTCTGCTCAAGACCTACCCCTGTAGCAGCAAGTTTCGTGTAACACTGCAAGGCAGTGAAGGACTGTCTAAAAGTAGCTGGAGTGGCTCATATCTTCCAAGGAGACCTGTGGATTAAGGGTCTGATCTGGGAAACAGGTCGAGTCTCTGGCAACAATCGGTCAGTGACAACTGACAGCAAGGAGGCAGCAAGTTGACTAATTTCTGAGGCTGATTATAAGGTCAGAACAAGATTAGTAGGCTAGTAGAATTGCTAATAATTTAGCAATTGTGTGTACCTCAATTGTAGTGTGAATCTTGAATGATTGTGGATCATCATTAAACCCAATATGTATGGAGCCCTGGTTTCATGTTCATGAATCGTGGATGGTATGAAATGCAATCTCTGGCATACGACTGCTCCTAATTGTCCAGTGCTATAACTGCATTAGGAAGTAAACCTGTGAGGGTTATAAACTGATGTACTCTGTTGATGTTAATTATCTGTTCATTGTTGCATCTTAATTGAAATTGGCAAAAGTTGTAACGGATACTGTCTTATTAGTACAATATATCCTTTTACTCTTGATAACCCTAATGGCAAAAATTCCCTATGGATATTACACAGATGATGAGACCAGGAAGAGGGAATGATTAACCAAGCTACATGATTAAAGAGAACAGCAGTGTGTGAAACAAGAGAATAATACCATGTTTAAGAACAGAGTAAGAATAGAATATCTTCTCTTCTCTAGGGTAAAGAAGACACGGAAAAATAATCACAGGCCCGATAGAAAGTGAAAAAATATTTCGACACTTGGAAACTCAGCAACTTTATAACTATTACAAAGTTAACACTTTTCAAAATCATTAGAAATTAATAGCTTTTTACTTTTGACATAATGCTAGTATTTTTTTATAGTTAGTGTGTAAATATTTACAAACATGGTAATATTACAAGAAAAAGTGATCCTGGTCTCGTAAACTTTACCTGTGGATCGATGTGAAGTAATGCCTCCTCCTGCTCTTGCTCAGCTGTCCGCTGTTGTTTATTTTTCCTCCAGAACTCATCATCTGGGGGCCTTAAATCAGGAAGATAACAAGAAAGAAACAATGAGCAATCTTTTTCCTTTTTGCTGCAAAGATAGCTGACAAGCTGGAAAGAAAAACAATGATGAAAATATGAATTAAAAAGCCAATAGCCACTTGAATTTAGAGACATAAACAGGAAGTCTGCCTTAATCTTTACCTTCTGAGGTGGTTAAAATATGGAAATACAGAGCTCCAGAGCAAAGAAAACTTCACTACCAAGGGCAGAAAATGTTGTAAAGAGCACTTGCACCAAGTTCGAAAAGGTCATTCCACAACCAAGACTCTGACAACTTATGTAAGCATATGGTGAACTGTCATTATAATAATTCTATGCTTGCACATTTTACATTTTTGTTTGTTTGGAATGTCACTTCGCAAAGAAACATTTGAACTTTCAAATAAAAATCCAGAAGCAGCCAGAATTATAAGTGTTTAAAAGTGTAACTAGGTTCGGTCTTCATAATTATCTGTGTACTTTTATCAATTTGTATTCTATGTAAAATTCATGCTCATAGGATTTATTGAGTCAAAAAGAATATATATTATGAGTCAAAGAGTCAAAGTCCCATTTGGACTTCTTGCAAGAAGAAAGAAAAATATTTTATCTTGAATTAAAAAGTCAATTTGTCCTCCACAAGACCAAGTCAGCCCTCCAGATGGACAAGTCAGTCTGCCCAAAAGATGTGTCCCTTCACATAGGCAAACAACTATATATTGGCACCTGTTCTACTTCATATTGGGAATCAGTTCGTGGAGTTTCTGTGGCAAGTTCGAAGGCTTATATGTGAGTTCTCTGTGGCATAGGATCCAAAAAGGTGTGAATTTCTCTGTGCAATAGGATCTGGAAAAAGAAGTGAGTTTTCTGTGACATAAGATCTGAAAAAATGTGAGATCCTGAGGCGTGAATTCTGTGAAGTTATGTGAATTACTGAGGCTAATTCCGTGATGATATGCAAGCTAAAGGAGGACTGTAATAACTGTGATATGCGAGCCATAAGAGGACTATAATGACTGTGAAATGCAAGCTACAGGAAGGACGAGTATCTCTGTGGTACAAGGCATCTAAAGGACAAACTTTTGACAGATTGTGTAGACCATATTGAGGTTGAAACATGATAGAGAATGGAGGGCTGACTTGGGGCATTTTTGGAGGTATTGGTCTTTGGTCTTGGATATCTCACTTTGATCTGATTCTGTAATATTCCAAACTAGCAGTCAGCTAATTGGAATCAATGTTGCATGAAGCGGGGACGTTTTTTGGAAGCGGATATGCGGAAGCGTCATTTCCCAAAAATCTAGGAAGCAAAGCATCTCTGAACCGTCTACTATATATATATATATTTGCATTTATATTAAAAAAACATCCAAAATACCAAACTAGTTGTAGAAGATATGAAAACATGCATATTTGTGTACAAATCAAGATAGATATGGCATCCATTGTACATCAATGGTTAATTATTCGAGCATCAACCATCTAGAATCTAGATTCTTCTCCTTTTGTCTCGCCTTTGCGTCTACCTCGATTGTCCAGGGATATTAGTCAACATTTCCCGATTTTAATCAAACTACCTAATCCATGACTTAAAATATGGTGGAAAAAGCTTAACATGCTTGATCAATGATTTTGAATTGATTGAAAGGTAATTTTTCGCTAAGGCCATGACAAAGGAGTTCAACAATTAACACCAACAACACTAGGGTATATGAGCACATAGAGGGCTTGGTGCTCTTGATTAAATGCCAATCACATACCCTCATACATGATATAATCTCATGAAAAGGCACAATCTCATTGATCCTGAATTTCTTCAAACTATTAAGTCTGTTGAATTTTGAATAGGATATGAAATTCTATTTTCTCCATATGAAGCCCGATGGGGCTGGAACCACTCTCAAACATCCTGAGTCATTTCATGGTAATGTTAAAAATTTAAGTAAAAGGATGAAAATGAAAAATAAAGGAGAATGTCTCATTTTCATCCTTTTACTTAAATTTTTAACATTACCATGACGGGGCATCTAGGAAGCCTCTAAGGAGCATCAAGAGAGCACCTTGGGAGTGTCCAGAAAGCCCCATCCCAACTTAAGTCAAAGAAAAAATTTTAAAACAATTTAGAACCTCGCAGAACCGCCCATCTCCCTCTGGATCCACTGGCGATCCGCGCGGATCCGTGCCCAAATGGATCCTCAACGGATCATTTTCTGGATTCGCGAATCGGAAATTCAAAACCGCGGATCGGGCTTGTGTGGTTCCATATTTCCAGGAATCGCCTCAAAACGACGGAATCGCGGATCTGATTTTCGGATCCGCGGTTCCATCGGAGGATTGCCCAAGGATCGATACGGGACGCAGTTCTAACTGGATCCTTGGGGGAGGGGGGGGGGGGGGGGGAGGATCGTGCAACACTGATTGGAATATCAAATTTTGCCTAATTTTTTAATTTCCTAATGTGAACAAGAATAAAGTGGGTAAGGGGACCCACAAATAATATTTAAGCAGCAAAAGGCACTTCCCTATAATCCAAAGGAAAATTTGTGGCTTTAGTGGTGTCAAAGTGGCCAACCATCGAATGGAGGCAGCGTCCTAGGTGGCTGCATGGGAGAGGCATGAAGGAGGCAGCGTAGTGGTAGGCTGGATGAGGGGACAGCGCAGTCCTTGTAGGCCCAAGGGAACGTTGGAAGTTTAGTTTTGTCAAAAGGGAATGAGAGTAGCTCATTCCTCATTCATTCATCTATCATTTTTTTGTCTTCACTAACTGAGCACGGTTGAGCTATTTAACCAAGTCTGCAGTGTTGTTCAACATAGAGATTTCCAAGCGGAGATCTCAACCTCTGCCTCAGGGGACTTCGAGTGCTCACTGAGGAGAGGAGATCCACCTATTTTGTCTGAAGTTTGCAGAGCCGAAGAAAGGAAGCTGAGGGGGAGAGTTACCGGAGGAGTTGGAGGGGAGGCTAGCCACCTCCTACCAGGGATTTTGGTGACAATTCAGAGTCTTTTTCAAGTAGGTTTAGCCAAGAGGCCGAGTCACCCAGCAGAGCAGCGTGCCAAGCCCAAAGGGGCAATTTTCTGCGATCAAGCTCTCTGGAAACCCTTAGCGGGTTTTTGTGGGATTAGTGAGAGGAGTCCGGAGAACCATTCCTGGAATTCTCTGAGCACGAGAGCTAGGCCTAACAGCAGTCCCAAGTCAGCCAGCAGCAGCAATCCCAAGTCAACCAGCAACAGTAGTTCCAGGACTGGCAACACAAAGGGAGAGCCACGCAAAGCATCATTTCAACAGTGTTTTGTCCAGATTTAGAGCAGTTCTTCAGCCTGTCTTGAGCAGGCCCAGGTGCTATCCTTCCAAGCACCTTCATTGTACTCTTCCGACAAAAATTAATAAAATGGCTCAGCTATTATTTGTTGATTTATGGTAGCATCAGATGTGCTCTAGCCTTGTAATTTTGTATATAGGCTAAGACACATGTATTCCATAATACCCAGAAAGGATTTTGGAAAATTCCACTTAGAGATGGTTTAATTAAATTAATTAATCGTTTGTTAATGTTTTCCTAAGTCTAAACTTCGGGAAACTGATTAATTGAAGGGTATTAATTAAACAAACTGTGAATCTTCTAGATAAAGTCATCGATCAACTCCCAGTTAATCTTAGCCCTTGATTATGTTTTAATCTTGGCCGTTGAAGGGTCAATGAAAGATTATAAGGAGGAGGGCAAGGGGCCTATGGAAAACACACTGAGCATTTGGCATTTTCTAGCTTGTGAGAGAGACACAACTTTTGATCAAGATCGAATCACTAGGGCAGGGTTGGCTAAGTGATTTCGATCTAGTGATCAGTTCCAAAGAGGGGAAGATGCAGTAACTGGTCAGGAGGACCAGGGGTACTTTCAGAGAGAGAGGCAGCAGTGACGCAGTAGAGGCAGCGCAGTCATCTGGAGGGGTGACGCAGTCCCTGAAGGGGATCACGCAGAAGTGACGCAGTGCCTTCTAGATTCAGTCTGGAGATAGCTCGAAATTGTGGTTTCTGAGCCAAGAGGGCCAAAACTCAGTTCCAGATCAGCTTGATCGTTGTAGAGAGGGAGGTGACGCAGTTACTTAGCTTGACAACGCAGGCATACACAGTCGAAGCATAGGCATCCCGCAGAGGCAGAGAGGGGCTTCACCAGTGCTCTTCCGGATCAGCCAGGGACTTTGCAGAGTGAGGTATATCTCACATTTCTTCTGCTGCCGAGATTTTCTCTAAAGGGTGAGCCGGATATTGGCACCCTAGTTGTACTCAAGATTTTGTTGCTTAATAATACAAAACCCTTAGATATGCTGCACCGATTTTCCCAAGTTGGGTTTTTCCGGGGACTTAGTCCAAAAATAACTGTGTCAAATGTGGATGTTTTTCATTGTATTTTGTTCAATTTGTTTCAGCACTTAGATTTATTCCGCAACATTATTTGTGTAGACTGCTTCAGTAATTACTTCGATATTTCACTATAATGAAATAATTATGGAAAATAATAGGAGAAAGTATTTCAGATTTGTTGCAGTAGGGATCCAGATTTAGTCTTTTTCACATGGTATCAGAGCTTATTCAAGCTGAAGTGCAAGAGAAACAAGAGTGAACCAACAAATCAGCGTTGAAGGAACTGGGAGCTGCGTAAGCAGCAGTAGACTACCCCAGTAGTTACGCAATCCAAACCAGGAGAGCTATCCAGCGCAGAGAAAGCTCCCTCTGAGAGAGTTGATAGAGGGGTAAGCTATTTCAGTTGCAGAAGAGGCAGCGTAGCAGACCAATGTAGCTGAAGGACGCAGTAGCTGCACAGCAGTGAGTGCTGCTGGTGCATAAGCGTCAGAAAATTTCTGAAAAACACGGTTGGGGATTTCTTGACTTCAGAGGGTCCTCTTACTTAAAGAGACTCAGTTTTTTTTTTTCCAGTGCAGCAGCAGAAGCATTTGACTTACTCCTCAAGGAGTGCGTAAGTCTAGCTGAGCAGAGGGATAGAGGGAGAAGTTGACAATTGAGGAGATGGCCAGCAACGGATTGCGTGACCAAGACAGGTTGGAGGGTGCCTCCAACTATGTCATTTGGAAGTCAAGGATTCAGTTTCTCCTTGATGAGCATGATCTAAAGAGCCTCATTGACAATGCAGTTGCACAGTCGTTGGATGCAGCACATCTAAGAGCCTTCAAGAAGAACATGGCAAGAGTCAAACGATTGATCCTAGGTGGCATAAAGGATCACATCGTACCCCACATAGCAGCGAAGGACACTGCTAGAGAAATGTGGGTGGGGCTAGAAAAGCTATATGAAGGATCTTCCGAGCAGCGGAAAATGTATCTGGAGGAGAAGATGCGTAAGACCGGGATGAAGAAGGGAGAGCGTTTTGACTCTTTCTTGTCTCGAATTCTGGAAAACCGAGACCAGCTGTTGGCAGTGGGGTCAGCACCTAGAGACTCAAAGTTGGTAAGGCTCACTCTGAACTCTGTTTCAGAAGACTATCAGGTCTTTGTCCAGAGCATTCTGGGTAGAGAAAGACTACCAAGATGGGAAGCGATGTGGACAGCCTTGCAACAAGAAGAGCTGAGGAGAGATCTCCTCAAAATCCATATTGAGGATGGCAGCAACGGTTCGAAAGTCAAGAAGGAGGAGGAAGAAAACGCAGCCCTCGCATCAAAGAGGCAACAACAGCAAAAATAAATAAATAAATAAAAAGATCTGTTTAAGATCAAGTGCTTCAGGTGTGGGGAAATGGGACATTATGCCACACAATGTCCTCTTAAGAAAAAGGACAAGGAGTAGAAGTAAGATCCTCAAGCCAGAGTTGCCAAGATTGAGGCAAAAGATGATGGTGCTATGTTAGCTCATATTCTGAAAGGAGGGAAGTGCGCTAACTTGGAGTTGTAGCATGATCCTTGAGTATTTCCGAACTCTTGGATCACATACGAGCTACGAGAGCCTTAAGACAATAGCAGGATGGACAATTGCAATAGAAGAGGAAGAGACAATGCAATGGCTAGCAGTACTAGAGTCTGATCAGCGCAGAAGACGAGCAGCAGCAGTAGCAGTTGAGCAGCAGCAGCGCAGTGCAGTGCAGCAGCAGCGCAGCAGTTTCAAAGAGCTAGCGCAGAAGTTAGCAGCAGACAGTCTTATTATTCAGATGCAGTATTACTTGTCCAATTTCGGATGTTTTTCTGTTGCAATTAGCGACAATGCAACAGAACAACAACAGTAGCAATGGAGCAGCAACAGCGTAGTGCACAGTGGTGCAGCACAGTGCAGAGCAGTTCTCACGCAGTGCAGCAGCATGGTTGCAAAATTCAAAGGGAGTTGCAGTATAGTAGAAGTTGGCAGCAGCATGCAAAGTCAGCAGCAGTACAGTAGCAACATTTGTGCAATGTTGGTGAGCAGCATCAACAGCACAGCAGTAGATGTTACAAAAGTCAAAGCAGCACATAGAATTGTATTATTAGAGCACTTTCCTCGCTAAGAGGGAGTGTTGATTTATGGTAGCATCAGATGTGCTCTAGCCTTGTAATTTTGTATATAGGCTAAGACACATGTATTCCATAATACCCAAAAAGGATTTTGGAAAATTCCACTTAGAGATGGTTTAATTAAATTAATTAATCATTTTTTAATGTTTCCCTAAGTCTAAACTTAGATAAACTGATTAATTAAAGGGTATTAATTAAACTAAGTGTGAATCTTCTAGATAAAGTCATGGATCAAGTCCCAGTTAATCTTAGCCCTTGATTATGTTTTAATCTTGGCCATTGAAGGGTCTGTTAGCATTCTAAAATTTCCAAAAGGTTGTTCTAAGTGTTTAAAAGAAAATATCAGAGGTAATTATCAACCACTTTTGGAGATTTGGATCTAGCCTTCCTAATGCTCAAAGAGGGCTCTCTCTTAATGATTTAACTTTGTTTATTTTAATAGATTTTAGGCTAGTTATGTATGCTTGGTAGGGTTGGTTTTTGATTGGTTTTGGTTGGTTGGTGGAATTAATGATTTAGATGAATAGGTGCCTATCAACTTTCCATTGGGCTATGGAGTCAATGTGCCTTGAAACAGAACTGAATCAGATTATAAGGAAAGTGTTACAGGGCAAGATAGGTGAGCAAAATCAAATCTCAAGGCTGAATGGTGAAGTGGTTTTTCAATCGGGATCAAGGAGCAATTAAGAATTCCTTAAACCAGATAATGAAGGAAGGTGAAGGAGGTCAATCGGGATCAGAGGGCAATTAAGACTTCTCTAAACCGGATATCAGAAGAAAACATAGAAATGTATAACAGTTCAAAACAGAGTGTAATTAAACAAATTCTGCAGTAAAATTCCAGTTATAACATTCAAATTTAGAACACATTAAAGTTTATGGATTACTTAAGAAAAAAACATGAACAATTGAAATTATACTTCACTGAGATAGCTCAACACATGAATCCTGTAAAATAATGTCTTTATTACTTGTCCTGTCTGTCAACTGGAAATGGTACAATAACCCTCAAGTAGTAGATCAATTAACGATAGAAATATTCAGAAATCCACCCTTAATACTTCGAATTGATGAAGTATTTATACAAAACTTTACACAAAATATCCTGTCAACTGACTAGGATTTATTCTAGGAAAACAAATATCTTTATGCAAAAAGATAGAGACACCTATTAACTGACTAAAAGTTGTCCCTGTTTTATTTTATTGTTGTCCTCTGTTTGTTTCTTTCACGTTGTCTGTTTCTTTCATATGTCTTCTCTTTCACGCTACCTTTGTTTTATCTGTCTTTCTTCTGTTTGCTCTTTAACCTATCTTTGTTCTTTTTACTTTTATAGTAAATCACACCATCTCTGTGTATTTAGTAAAAGTGAGTTTTATTAAAAAGACATATTTAACTTCATACAAAATACAAATTGTGTGTTGGGGGGCACTTTGTATGAGTTTTACTATTGCTGGTGCAGATGTATTATCCCTGGTAACAATCACTGTCTCTTTTTCAATTATCTCTTCTTGCTTTATCGCTATACATAATCTTCTGCTGAGAAAAAGCCTTCGAATTCATTTCCTGTGGGTCTGGAGTAAACAGGTTGGAACTAGTATCAAACTGTTTATCCATCTCCTGGTTCTGCTAATCACCTACAAAATAAAACAACTACTAATGAAAACAAAGGTTGGCAGGGAGGCAAGCGGGCTTCAGTAAACTGGTGGGTCTGTGGAAGGGGTTCGAACTGCAGTGAAGCTTCATCTCTGTTCGCAAATAAACTGAGATAAAGAAATAACGGTAAAACAGTGAGGTTTTATTGTTTGGTGCAGGGGTGGGTTATTTCAAATAGTGGCGGTTTATCGCAATGCATTGGAAGCAGATTAGTGGTTTATCGCGCAGCCAAAAGTAGTTTGGCGGTTTTGGAATGGAGGGGTGCGATAAGATGTGGTATTGCCACGTGGCAGGGGAGCGGGGGTATGAAACCACCCATTTCGCACCCCCCTCCCCTCCCCGGCTTTAAACATTTGAATGTTGAGGAGTGCGAAACTGATTGGGGGCCGTTGGATATGATCTAAGGAGATCAAGTGGTAGATAGATATGCGGGTGTTCAAAGAGGTGGGGTCGAGTAGTATATAGGCGGGGATTTATATTAAAGTGAGTCGGGGTTATAAAATATATTATGTGGAGGGGTTAAAAAAGGGGTTATGAAATATATCAAGTGGGAAGGGTCTAAATGAAATAAAGGGGGTTGGGGGTGAATATGATATAAGGTTGGGAAAAATGTTAAGCGGGGGCTTTGAACCAAAGGAAAAGTGGGGTCCGCTTAATATTTCAACGCTTATAAACTATGTAAAAATGGGTTTTGTATGTTTTTATGAAAAGGCAGAGTTAGTAAAGGGGAAGGGATTTTTAGTAAGGGGAAATGGATTTTATCAAAGGGAAAGGGATTTAGGCAAAGGGAAAGGGATTTTGCAAGGGGAAATGGTTTCCAAGAGAGGAAAGAGAGATTTTTAGGATAAGGGGAAATGTTAGAAAGACATTAGTGACAAGAGATTAACCAAATGATGTTTTCCATAACTTTTAAAATTATCCTACCTACCCTTTTTATTCATCCTAACATTTTTTATTTCCTTTATTGGGTGCATTTGAGCTCGCTGACCCTTTTATTTTCTTTTGATAAGCAAACTAACTTATTTCTAACCTTGTATCTTCCAATGGCTCAGATTAAACTTATGACTTCATTTTATTCTCTACCTAACCACTGATTTGCCAAGATTAAATGGTTTGGTCAGATCTTTATTCACTAACCATCATGACATGAAATTTAAAGGCATGAATGACCAAGATTTGACTGTATGATCATCATGAATTGTGGCATTTTGGACAAGCTGCACACAATTTTATTTGCACAAGTAAAATAAACTAAGAGTAGTGGCATTTGAATGTGCAACACTTTCAGAATTTATTTTTGTTTCTTTTTGTGGGGTTCATACTTTATATCATTTTTTTATCTTTCTTTCTTTTGGTCCTTTGATTATTCTTTTAGGACATACCCTCTTTTCATTTTTTTAATATGGGAAAACATTTGCAAAAAGCAAAGGTATGTACAATATTACAAGACTTAACATAGTCAATTCAAAATTATGATCCCTATTATTATAAGACCCTAACAGGGTCAACGAAAGATTAGAAAAAGGAGGGTGAGGGGCCTATGGAAAATACACTAAGCATTTGACATTTTCGAGCTTGTGAGAGAGACACAACTTTTGATCAAGATCGAATCACTAGGGCGAGGTTGGCTAAGTGATTTCGATCTAGTGATCAATTCCAGAGAGGGGCAAATGCAGTAACTGGTCAGGAGGACCAGGAGTACATTTCAGAGAGAGAGGTAGTAGTGATGCAGTAGAGGCAACGTAGTCATCTGGAGGGGTGACACAGTCATCTGGAGGGGATCACGCAGAAGTGACGCAGTGCCTTCTAGATTCAGTCTGAAGATAGCTCGAAGTTGTGGTTTCTGAGCCAGGAGGGAAAAAACTCAGTTCCAGATCAGCTTGATCGTTGCAAAGAAGGAGGTGACGCGGTTCCTTAGTTTGCCCACGCAGGCTTACGCAGTAGTAGCGTAGGCATCGCGCAAAGGCAAAGAGGGGCTTCACCAGCGCTGCTCCGGATCAGCCGGGGACTTGCAGAGTGAGGTATATCTCACATTTCTTCTATTACCGAGATTTCCTTTGAAGGGTGAGCCGGATATTGGCACCCTAGTTGTACTCAAGATTTTGTTGCTTAATAATACAAAACCCTCAAATACGCTGCATCGGTTTTCCCAAGTTGGGTTTTTCCGGAGACTTAGTCCAAAAATAACAATGTCAAATGTGGATGTTTTTCATTGTATTTTGTTCAGTTTGTTTCAGCACTTAGATTTATTCCGCAACATTATTTGTGTAGATTGCTTCAGTAATTACTTCGATATTTCACTATAATTAAATAGTTATGGAAAATAATAGGAGAAGTAATTCAGATTTGTTGCAGTAGGGTTCCAGATTTAGGATTTTTCACATTTTTGGCTTCATTTCTTGTGTCTTAATGATGTTTTATATTTAGTTGTAGTTTCTAGTCTATTGTGGTTTTCTAGTCTATTGTGGTTTATATTATTGTTTGTTCCCAATTTGGGATATTACAGTGGTATCAGAGCTCATAGACTTAGCTCAGCCTGTGGAGCACGCTGTCTATGACACCGGAGGATAGACAAAACATCACTTATCGGAGGTAGAGATACCGAAGCAGGGAAAGAAGACTCGAGATTACATCCAACCAGGTTGACAGAGTTCCGGTGGTAGAACGAAGAGAAAAGGAACCCATGGCGGAGGAAAGAGATGAGGGGAAGGAATTTGCTCAACTCCTCCTGAAATCAGTGCAAGACCTTGCCAAGAGGATTAAGGAGATGGTGCAGAAGCTTGGCAGAGATAGTAAGCCAAAGGTAACTCAAGGGGAATTCCAGATTGGGGAAGGATCCAGCATTTCACATCACCCACCCGGTCCTCACACTACACAGCAGGTGGTGCCACACACTCCACCACGCTCCACTATCCCCACATTTCTAGCTTCAGGAGCAAGAGGTCCACAAGAGACGGAGGTGGCTCACTATGTGAACTATTTTGTGGAATATCATGTTGATTTTTGGGTAGCATCGAATGTTCTCTAGCTCTGAAATTTTGTTGAGGGGCTAGAACACATGAAATTCCCAAGACCCAAAAATCGTTTGGAGAAATTCCACCCAGAGCTTAATTTATTCAAATAATTAATTATTTTAATGGAGACCCTAAGTCTAACTTAGGAAAATTAAATAATTAAAGTGAATTAATTTAAACATGTGGGTGAGAATGTTCTAAGTGACGAAGATTGAGTCTTTTCTAATCTTAGCCATCGATTAGAGATTAGATCACAGTCGTTGATTCATCAACTGGAAAAGTATTAAATGAAAGCTTGGGGTCAGTTGGAGAATGCACACACATAGTGGCAGCACTTGAGCTAAGTCAAAATTCTGGGGCGCGATTTGCTGAGAATTTTCGAGTGAGCTTACAGTGCAGCGAGGGGCAATTCGGCAGTGTGATTTCTGAGTCCAAGGTCGATAATACAATAGCAGAGAGGCAGATTCGTACCAGAGGGATCGCACAGGCCCAGGAGGGGTGAGGCAAAGGCAGCGTAGGCCCAGGAGGGGTGACGCAAAGGCAGCGCAAGCCCAGGAGGGGTGACGCAGAGGCAGAAGGGCTCACGCAAAGGCGCGCAGGACCAACCAAGGTGACACAGTCACTCAGTGACCAGCACTAGGGTTTCCGTGGGCCAGATAGGGCTCGTATTCAACAAATCTAAAAGGGCGATGCAGCCACACTGAAGGGTGATGCAAGGACTGCGTAGGCACCTATGGGGTTCATTCTAAGCTGAATCAACCATAATATTTGTCTCCAAAAAGAGAGGTACATCTGTCGGGATTTTCTCTGTTGAGTAAACCACTATTGGTACCCTAGTTTGTATTCAGAAATCTACATAATAATAAAAACCCTCAAGAGTTGTTGCACCAGTTTTCTCGTATTGGGTTTTTTCGAGAACATTTGTCTAAAAAATCTTGTGTCCTTTGTCGAATGTGCTTAATTCTTCAGTACTTGACCTGTATATTTGTGTAGGCTGCAGTGTATTTACTTTGATGTTTTACTGAATAATTCATAAAAATAACTTTTTAAGTAAATCAAACAAGTAGGAGAAGTAAATCAGATTACTGCAGTAGGGTTTCTGTTTAGTAAATTCAGAAATTTTCACATGGTATCGGAGTTATTGCTGATCAGGGAGAGCTGAAGCCATCAGCGAAGAGTCAAAGTTTTTGCTGTAGGAAGGCAGTTGTCCCGAGTGACAGCACAGATCCAGGAAGAGTAAGCGTAGAGGGACAACGCAGGCCCAGGAGGGGTGACGCAGAGCTAGTCTAGCTCACGCAAACCCAGAACGATGATGCAGAGCCAATGTAGCTCACGCAGACCCAGAAGGGTGACACAATCCGAGAGTAAGTGATGCAGAACCAACGCAGAGGGTTCGGGTCTTCGTCCTTCCGTTTGTTATGCCTGGAAGTGCAATTTTGTTCTTCGGAAGTTGCTGGTGGGGCATTGTTTTGTTGATGCAAAACAATGTCTAGCAGGGTTGACAAAGTAAGGGAAAGCAGTTCCTCAACAGACTTTCTTGCCAAGAAGTCTGAGATCTGATCAGCAGAGTGATTAGAGAGGGTTGATTCGACAGCAGTTGGTGGAGGATTTCTGGGAGGGAAATCACTTGTCAAAGGGAGCATATTCTCTAGAGGGTTTCTAGCGCCAAGAAACCCAGATCCGAGTCTTTTGCTGAGGACAGCAGCAGAAGAAGGGAGAAGAGTATTCGCTTCGACAGCTTTTGAGCAGAGATGGCCGCACATGGATTGAGGGATCAGGACATGTTGGATGGAGTATCCAACTTCGTCATCTGGAAGGCTAGAATCCTGTCAGTTCTAGACGAATATCGCATCAAAGATCACGCTGAGAAATTCTGTGTTGTTCCCTATTGATGCTGATCCATTGAAGAAATATGAGGAAGCGCAAGCAAGGGCCAAGCGCTTGATTATGGACGGGGTCAAGGATCATGTGGTCCCACACATTACTGGAAAGAACACACAAATGAGATGTGGATGACATTGACCTCAATGTATCAAGGGACTTCCGACCAAAGGAGAATGCTTCTGGAGAATCAACTTCGACTATTTCAGATGCATAAGGGAGAGGAAATCGATCCCTTCCTCATTAGATTGAAGGCGATTCGTGATCAGTTGGCTTTTATGGGGGCCACTCTTAATGCGGGTCTATTGGTCAGGACTGCCCTGAATGCAGTGTCTGAAGAGCAGGAGAACTTTGTCCAAGGCATTTTGGGCAAACCGACACTTCCAAATTGGGAAGATATGTGGGCAGCTCTTCGACAAGAAGAGATCGGGAGGTTGACTAAGGCAGGCAGCACCAGCGGTGGAATCAAGATCCAGAAGGAGGAAAATGTGGCTCTCGCATCTAAGGGACAGCAAGGAAAATGAGGGAAGAAAAAGAAAGACCTTTCAAAGGTCAAGTGCTTCAAATGTGGTGAACTAGGACATTTCGCCGCTACTTTTCCTCAGAAGAAGAAGGGCAAGGAAGATTCTGAGTCAAAGGCTACAACAGCGAAGGGTGATGATGGGAGTGATGGCAATGTGGTTATGAGTGCTCATGTGCCACGAGAGAAGAGGTGGGGCGACATAGATCTGTAGATTGAACTACAAATGGGTGTGGGGGTAAGATTCATGAGGTGCCCAAACTCTTGGATCACATACGAGTTACGGGAGCCCTTAATGACAGCAGCAGGATGACTGGAGTTAGTTGGTGCGGAGGATTATGGAGGCACATTGGCAGTGCTAAGATGCTGAAGATTGGAGCAGCGCAAAGGTAGCAGCAACGTAGAAGCAGCAGCGCAGAAGTTGACGAGATTTTAGCAACGCAAAGGCAGTGCTTACACAGTGCAGAGCAGCAGTAGCGCAAAGGCACCAAAGGGTCAACGCAGATTAGCAGCAGAGGGTGTTTCAGCATCAAGATGCGGCCAGACTGACTTGTCTGTCAGGATTTTGGGTGATGTCCTTCAGTTGCTTACTTCTCGGCAACTGAGTTGCAGTGCAACAGTTAGCAGTGGCAATGCTATGGGCAGCATGATGCAACATTTGAGAGGGAGTTGCAGTACAAATGAGGCAGTGACTGTGGCAGAGTCATGGGCAACAGTATAGAAGGCAGCAGCGCAGTGGATGAGGGGTAGCAGTCGAGCATCAACAGTGCAGGGGACCGATGTTGTGGATCAAAGTAATGCTTCTGGATTGAAGTGTTGCTAGAGCACATTCCTCGCTAAGAGGGAGTGTTAATTTTTGGGTAGCATTGGATGTGCTCTAGCTCCGAAATTTTGTGGAGGGGATAGGACACATGAGATCTCCAAGACCTAGAAATCGTTTGGAGAAATTCCACCCAGAGCTTAAGTTATTCAAATAATTAATTGTTTTAATGGAGACCCTAAGTCTAACTTGAGAAATTAAATAATTAAAATGAATTAATTTAAGCATGTGGGTGAGAATGTTCTAAGTGACGAGGATCAAGTATTTTCTAATCTTAGCTGTCGATTAGAGATTAGATCACAGTCGTTGATTCGTCAACTGGAAAAGTATTAAAGGAAGGCTTGGGGTCAGTTGGTTAACACACACACACAATGGCAACACTTGAGCTAAGTCGAAATTCTGGGGCCCGGTTTGCTGAGAATTTTCGAGTGAGTTTGCAGTGCAGCGAGGGGCAGTTTGGCTGTCGGATTTCTGAGTCCAAGGCCGAGAATACAATAGCAGAGAGGCAAATCCGTACTAGAGAAACAGCGCAAACCCAGGAGGGGTGATGTAGAGGCAACATAGGCCCAAGAGGGGTGACGCAGAGGCAACGTAAGCCCAGGAGGGGTGACGCAAAGCCAGAAGGGCTCACGCAGAGCAACGTCAGCCCAGCCAAGGTGACACAGTCACTCAATGACCAGTGTTGGGGTTTCAGTGGCCCAGATAGGGCTTGTATTCAACAAATTTGAAAGGGTGACGCAACCACATTGAAGGGTGATGCAGGGACTGCGTAGGCATCTGTGGGGTTCTTCATTTTGAGTTGAATCAACCATAATATGTCTCCAGAAAGAGAGGTACATTTGCCGATATTTTCTCTGTTGGGTAAACCACTACTGGTACCCTAGTTTGTATTCAGAAATCTGCATAATAATAAAAACCCTCAAGAGTTGTTGCACTGGTTTTCCCACATTGGGTTTTTCCGGGTACATTTGTCCGAAAAATCTTGTGTCCTTTGTCGAATGTGATTAATTCTTCGGTACTTGATCTGTATATTTGTGTAGGTTGCAGTGTATTTACTCTGATGTTTTACTGAATAGTTCAGAAAAATAACTTGTTAAGTAAATCAAACAAGTAAGAGAAGTAAATCAGATTACTGCAGTAGAGTTTCTATTTAGTAAATTCAGAAATTTTCACATATTAGCCCTATGGGCGAGAGTTTGGAGATGCTCTCACCTTCAATGAGTTCTGTCAATTGAAGAACAATAACAGACCCAGGGGCCAAGCTAGAGGAGGAGGGTACACGCAAGGCAATGACATGCAGCATACTGTGGGCATGTTTTTCCTGCCAAATTTTGATGGGTCATTAAAAAGTTCAGCCAAAACATGGGTGGAGAAGTTGGACATCTATTTCCATCTTAACCAGATGATGGTAGAGGCCATCAAGGTGATTGCGCTGCACCTAGAGGGAGAAGCCCGTGACTGGTGGTTCCATGGGATGACCACGCTGGGTCACTCAGGAGTGACAGCGTATGATGATTTCACCAGGAGGGTGTTAAAGAGGTTTGATCGCAAGGATCCAGAGGATCACTTCGTGGAGCTGACCAAGCTCAAGAAGACGGGAAACTCGGAGACGTACATTTCAAAGTTCCTGAGACTCTCAGTGATGGTTCCAAATTTTTCGAAACTAAGGATGATTTACATGTTTATAGACAGTCTGGTAGATCATTTGTGTGGGCTAGTGACTCAACCCACTATGCTGCAGGACGTCGTTGGGAGGACCAGGGATTTGCAGGATGCACTACCGAGGACGAGGGCCCCTGTACCCAATAGACCAACTTTCCAGCAAAGAGGAAAGGATGCAGAGCTCCACCCCCAAGAGGGAACCAGGGTCAAGGGCCATTGGATGATGAGACCTGGAGAGATTTGAGGCGGAAGAAGCTTTGCTTCACCTGCCAAGAGCAGTGGGCACCAAGTCATAGGTGTGCCGGAGGGAAGGCACACTACATTGAGGTCTTCTCTGACAGTGAGGAAGAGAAGGAGACATTCTTTGAGATGGCAGGAGATGCCGACACAGGAGCACCAGGGGAGAATCCTCCACCGCCACCTCCTCCAGCAACAGGAGGATCAGCGTTTGCACCTACCGGAGGGGTCCTTGCATCTTTGCGAGAGGTACCCAAGTACCTAACGCTGAGGGCCCTGGGGGCAGTTCACGGACAGTGTGTCTCGGTGCTAGTAGACAGCGGGGCTATGCACAACTTCATCGATGCTAAGATGGTGCAGAGAAGGGGCATATAGACAGAGGGCTTTGATGGGTTTTCTATGCTAGTTCCAGGGGCCAGGACCATGCAGTGCATGCGTTATGTCCCAACTTTGATGGTGACCATGGGGACATACTCCTTGATAGACCATTTTTTTGTGGTTGACATTCCAGACACCAACCTGGTGTTGGGGGTACAATGGCTCATCACCCTAGGTAGAGTCACTACAGATTGGAAGACACTAGAGATGGAGTTCGTGGATAAGAAGAGTGACAAACAGGTGATGCTCAGGGGCATGCATACATACCCCCTTCAAACAGTTTTTGCCCATAGGATGGAGACAAATTTCTAGTGGGTAGACATAGAGTGGGCAGTTGAGTTGAGGATTTCCGATGCAGGTGTTTTAGGCCAGCCCACTTACCCCAATATCCAAGCTCTCCTAGACCCCTATTCTACGGTCTTCAAGGACATTCCACCAGGCCAGCCACCTGACAGGGGATTTGAGCACACTATCGAGTTGGAGCCTAGCATCCAGGACGTTATCTCAACCCCATATAGACACCCCAAGGCCTATCGTGACGAGATTGAGAGAGCTATTCATGAGCTCTTGGCTTTGGGGCACATCAGGCCCAGCTCTAGTCCTTTTGCTTCTTCGATTGTTTTGGTGAAGAAGAAGGATGGGAAGCTGAGGATGTGCATTGATTACAGGACCTTGAACAAAAAGACAATGAAGAACCACTACCCCATTTCACGGATAGATGAATTGATGGATGAGTTGAGGGGAGCTGAGTTCTTCTCCAAGATAGATTTGATATCGGGGTAGCACCAAATTCGCGTGAGGGACAAGGATGTCCCCAAGACAGCATTCAGGTGCCATTATGGGCACTTTGAGTTTTTGGTGATGCCCTTCGTGATAACCAGTGCTCCAACCACTTTCCAGTCATGCATGAACCACATCTTTCGTGGCCAGCTATGGAAGCTTGTGCTAGTATTTTTTGACGATATTTTGATATACAGCCAAACATGGGAGGAACACTTGCAGCATGTGGAGACAGTGTTGTGTGGTCTGGAGGAGCAAAAATTTTACGCTAAGCTATCCAAGTGTGAGTTCAGCTTTACAGAGATGTTGTACTTGGGCCACATCATAGGGAAGATGGGGTGCGGGTTCATGAGGAGAAGATTAGGGCTATCAAAGATTGGCCGGAGCCCAAGAATGTCACGGAGCTGAGAGGGTTTGTGGGCATCTACACATATTATCGGAAGTTTGTGAAGGGCTTATCTCAATTAATTGCACCCCTCACAGACTTGACCCAGAAGGGAGCATTCACTTGGACCCCCACAGCGCAGGAGGTTTTTGACCGCCTCAAACAGGTGATGAGTAGCTGCCCGGTACTTGCACTCCCCGATTTCAGCAAGCCCTTTGTCTTGGAGTGTGATGCATCCAGAGTAGGAGTTGGGGCCGTGTTGATGCAGGATGGACACCCCATCGCTTTCGAGAGTCGGAAGCTCTTGCCTCATGAGAGGGATTGCCCCATCTACGACAAAGAAATGTTGGCCATCATGCATGCATTGGCCAAGTTCAAGCAATATTTGGTAGGGAACCGATTCAAGGTCAAGACCAACCACAACAGCCTGTGGTACTTCTTAGAGCAGAAACAGTTGCAAGAGAGACAACATAAGCGGGTCAGTAAGATCCAAGCAAATGACTTTGACATTGAGTATGTCAAAGGGAAGAACAATGTTGTGGCTGATGCACTATCTCGGAGACAAGTGTCCCTCTCCTTGATGAGCATAGACGCAGATTGGAGGGCGCAGTTGTTAGTGGAGTACTCAAAGGATCAGTTTGCATGTGAGGTGTTGGATGGGCAAGTGACAGATGACCGGTATCGAATGATGGACGAGGTCATCTTCTATCAAGACCGGATCTTTCTGATGGCCAACTCCCGGTTGAGGGAGAAGATCTTGCATGCAACACATGACTCTCCACTGTCAGGGCACCAGGGGTTCACGAAGACCTATAGAGCCATCAGAGAGAGGTTCACCTGGAAAGGCCTCAAGGAGGACGTACTCCGGCATGTCAGGGAGTGCGTAGTCTGTCATAGGAATAAGGAAGAGCTAAACCATCCGACAGGGTTGTTATAGTCGCTTCCCATTCCGGAGGGGAAATGGGAAAGCATTTTGATGGACTTCATCATGGGGTTGCCCATGGCACAGGGCCAGGATTGCATCTTCGTCGTAGTTGACCGGTTTACGAAGTATGCCCACTTCTTTGCCATTTCAGCTCGGTATACAGCCTCACAGGTGGTCGAGTTTTTTTTCAAAGACATTTTCCGGCTGCATGGTCTTCCAAAGACCATAGTTAGTGACCGGGACAACAGGTTTATGGGCGGATTTGGGCAAGAGTTGTTCTGACTAGTGAGCACAGAGCTCACACCGAGCACGAGCTACCATCCACAGACCAATGGGCAGACAGAGATAATGAACAGGTGGTTGGAAGGCTACTTGCGAAACTATGTCACAGGGCAGCAAAAGGCCTGGCTGCGTTGGCTACATTTGGGGGAATACTGCGACAACACCACTTTCCATATGTCTATTGGTATGTCCCCCTTTCGTGCTTTGTATGGTTATGATGCACTACCTTTTGTTGATGCTATGTTCGGGGCAAGTAAGGCCCCCAGGGCCAAAGACTAGATCCAAGAGAGCCGGGACATCCTCGAGGCTCCCAAGGATAACTTGAGGACAGCACAAAGTTAGCAGAAAATGTATGCAGACCGGGGCCGCGTAGAGAGGTAGTTTGAGGTGGGGGACATAGTGTATCTTTGGCTTTAGCCAGACAAGCAGTCTACGTTGAAGCAGAAGGGAGCTAAGAAGCTCAACCCACGGTTTTATGGGCCATATAGAGTTATCCAGTGGGTTGGAGAGGTGGCATATGAGCTTGAGTTGCCACAGGGGAGCCGAATCCACAACATTTTCCATGTGTTGTGCCTGAAGAAGGATTTGGGACAGCAGGCGACAGCAGCTACTGAGCTCCCTCCTACAGATGATGAGGGACATTTAGTGCTACAGCCTGAGGCCATCTTGGACACTAGGGAGAGACACTTGAGGAGCAAGGTGCTGAAGGAGTACCTGATTAGATGGAGGAACCTCACGGACGAGGATGCCACTTGGGAGGGGGAGAAGATTCTTCAGCACCCATCCTTGCAGTTGCTTGAGGACAAGCAACATTTTAGCGGGGAGGACTGTAATATTCCAAATTAGCAGTTAGCTAATTGGAATATCAAATTTTGGATATTTTTTGCTTTTCCTAATGTGAATAGGAATAAAGTGGGTAAAGGGACCCACAAATAATATTTTAAGCAGCAAAAAGGCACTTCCCTATAGTCCTAAGGAAATATTGCGGCTTTAGTGGGGTCCAAGTGGCCAACCATCGAATGGAGGCAGCGTCCTAGGTGGCTGCATGGGAGAGGCACGAAGGAGGCAGCAAAGTGGTAGGCAGATGAGGGGGCAGCACAGTCCTTGTGGGACCAAGGGAACGTTGGAGGCTCAGTTTTGACAAAAGGGAATGAGAGCAGTTCATTCTTCATTTATTCATCTATCATTTTTTTGTCTTCACTGACTGAGCACGCTTGAGTTGTTTAGCCAAGTCTGTAGTGTTGTTCAGCACAGAGATTTCCAAGCGGAGATCTCAACCTCTGCCTCGGAAGACTTCGAGCAGTGGCTCAGGAGAGGAGATCCACCTATTTTGTGAGGTGTTTGCAGAGCCACACCAGCAGAGATACGCAGTCCCTCTAGGATAGTGTGGAGACTGCCCGGACTACGCAGTGATTGCGCAGTCCAGCTGTGGAGAAGAGCCGGAGGAAGGAAGCTGAGGGGGAGAGTTACCGAAGGAGTTGGAGGGGAGGCTAGCCACCTCCTACCAAGGATTTTGGTGACAATTCAGAATCTTTTTCCAGCAGTTTCAGTCAGGAGGCCGAGTCACCCAGTAGACCAACGTGTTAAGCCCAAAGGGGCAATTTTCCAGGGTCAAGCTTTCTAGAAACCCTTTGCGGGTTTTTGTGGGTTTAGTGAGAGGATTCCGGATAACCATTCCTGGAATTTGTTGAGCGCGGGAGCTAGGCCTAACAGCAGTCCCAAGTCAGCCAGCAGCTGCAGTTCTAGGACTGGCAGCGCAGAGCATCATTTCAGCAGTGTTTTTTTCCGGATTTAGAGCAGTTCTTCAGCCTGTCTTGAGCAGGCCCAAGTGCTATCCTTCCAAGCACCTTCATTGTACTCTTCCGACAAAAATTAATACAATGGCTCAGCTGGTTTTGGCTTCATTTCTTGTGTCTTAATGATGTTTTCTATTTTGCTGTAGTTTCTAGTCGATTGTGCTTTATATTACTGTTTGTTCCCAATTTGGGATATTACAGATTCTATAAGAAGAAGAATTTTTCTGGGTTTTCCCCCTTTTGGGGTTTTGGCCCTGGCTTGGAGAGCTTACATCTTGTGTTCTTTCTCTGGTGATCTTCTTATGTTTTGGTAATTGTTTGATGAAAAGAACATATTAAAAGAATAATAAGCCAACAACATTCACAAGCAATTATCAAGTAAGAGAAATCTACCTAATATACATATTACAAACATATTGTTTTCTCAACATGGTATCAGAGCTAAGGTTAGAAGAAGATAGTCTGTAGATCACACCTTGTTGGCATATTTGAAGATATTCGAGGAAGAAGACCTGAAGACTGGAGCACTCTCAAGAAAACCCTAAGTAGGGCTAAGAATTCAGAGCAAAAGATCAAATCTCTATTTTCTATGATAACATCCGAATTTTATCCAAAGTATATATCATCTATCATACCCTAAGACTACATATGATGCTAGTTTCTGAAGTCTCTATGTAATGAAGTTCGTGCAAGTTTGACATGATATACTTTTCTATATTGATACAACTTTTGTGGCATCTGAATCTCTGTAATTCTATGGCATCCGAAAAACCTGTGGATCTGTGACATCTGAACTACTATGGAAGTGGCATCAATTCAAAAGACCAAAGGAATTTAGTGTGAATTGAAAGGAATGCTGGTCGAATTTGCAAGGGTAATTCTGAGCAGAAGAATGAATTGTTATCTCTGAGTTTGGGACAAATTCTTGTGTACATCTTGAAGCAGGTCTGAGTTCATTTTAAAGTAATGGACAAAGGTGATGATACTTGTTTCAGAACCATGACAAAATGGACGAGTTACTTCAAGGGATAGCGAAGAAAGAAAGATCCCATAACAAGAGAATCCGAATTAAAAAAACTAGTCAAGATGGGACACCGAAATTCAATGATATCTTTTTGGTTATAATCCTATCAAATTTGGCAGACAGTTGTTAAGAGCTACAATATAAGTCTGACAGGTGTAATTCAAGACTGAGCATCATGAAAAAGTATGTAACCACAACAAAGTACTGTGACAATATATGACATCCTGATACAAAGACATCCGAAAGTTTTTGATAATCCAAGTTTAGTGGCAGCCTGTGCAAAAACCAGAGGAATACTACTTTGTGACAAGGATTTTCATCTGCTGTATAGATATAAGACCCGTCTTTGTATATGAAGAAGCAAATATATCTCTCAGTAAGATGGACAGAGAAGTCTGTGACACAAGCATCCTCCTCATATATGAAAGAAAGACGAATTTCATCATTGTAGCTTACTTGAAGACTAAAAGAAATTGCAAGTGACGGACCTAAAGAATGTTACTCTGTATCATCTAAAGTCAGAAATTATGTGAACTATGGTTGATGAACCTCATCTCTAGTTAGAATATGAGTAGTAGCCCAACGGAGTATAGATCAAAATAATGGAGATCTATAGAATAACTGTGAAGCTTTTTTCTGAGACACCTATACATATAGCAGCAAGGACCGTATCAAGAAATTTGAAGTCTTATGAAGTATTGGTATATAAACTTTAAAGCAGTCTCAACTCTCATACATAATAGAAGAATAAAGGACACCATGAAGCCGACCTATTTAAAAGATACCAAGACAAACATAGAGCTCAACGAAATATCTATGGTTGAAAAAGTTGAGGCACCTTTGTTGAAGAAAGTTGACTCTTAACAGTTGAAGACAAGTCAAAGGACCAGATCCTTGCAATGAAAAAGGTAAGGTTATAGAGGTATGTATAATTTCTATGTGCATTTCATGATTCGTGTCAAGCTCACTAGATCATAGTGATGGTCATTTGAAAGGTAGTAAAAGGGTATGCATAGATATTAATTAGAGACGGTTGTTGAAAAATGTGTAACTAGGTTCGGTCTTCAAAAATATGAAATGTACTTTTGATTCTTGTATATTACAAAATGAAAGAAAAATTATTGTCGTTGTTTTTGAATCATGAGTTTCATGTTCAAGGTCTTTTATTTTAGAGGTCAAGCACCCATTGAATGCTTCTAGGGTTTGTCTTAGGGTCAAGAAGTCAAAAGAGTCATTGTCAAATGAGGAAGACCCCATCGAGCACATTGTAACATGTAAAAAGAATTATTTTATATTTTAAAGTGTTAAGTGTGAAAATTCCTAGATATAACAATCTTAGGAATCCTACTGCAATAATTGAGTGTACTTCTCCTATTATGTAAATTACTTTTACAAAATTAATTCAGACATGAATTATTGAAGTAACTACTGAAGCAGCCTACACTAAATAAAATATGATTATGAAACAAGGAAACTGAGCAAGAAATCAATCACATAGGACACAATTATTTTTGGACACAAGTCTCCAAAAAAACCCAATGCGGGAAAACTGGTGCAGCAAACTTGAGGGTTTGTATTATTAAGCAGTAGCAAATCCTGAATACATCTCTGAATACCTCAAGGGTTATTCAGTTACAGAGAGAAATACTGGCAGGAAGAAATGTGAGTTCCACCTCACTCAATCACTGGAAAATCCGGTTGATCTAGACATTGGAAGAACTTCCTCTGGAGGTCTCTATGCAACCTCTGCGTAGGGACTGCGTCACCCCAGCAAAGGATGGATCTAACTCCCGGAATCTCAAATGTGGGCCTCCTGGTCTCACATCCCGGCTTTCGACTTCTAGATCTGATCCGACAGCTAAATCTCGGAAACCCTTTGAACCTCTGCGTAGCCCTACGTGGCTCTATGTTGCCTCTGCGAGAAAACCGGTGCAGCAAATATGAGGGTTTGCATTATTAAGCAGTAGCAAATCCTGAATACATCTTTGAACACCTCAAGGGTTATTCAATTGCAGAGAGAAATACTAGCAGAAAGAAATGTGAGTTTTCCTCACTCAATCACAGGATAATCCGGCTGATCCGGACACTGGAAGAACTGCCTCTAGAGGTCTCTACGCAACCTCCTCTAAGGACTGTGTCACCCCAGCAAAGGATCGATCTGACTCCCAGAATCTCAGATCTGGGCCTCCCGATCTCACATCTCGGCTTTCGGCTTATGAATCTGATCCGACAGCTAAATCTCAGAAACCCTTTGAACCTCTGCGTTGGCTCTGCATCAGCCTGACTACCTTTGCGTTGACTCTGTTGGACGTTTATCTGGCTCTCTCTGCTGATGATTCTCTAGCTGAGAAAATCTCTTTATCCGGAAGCTACTCTGCCCCTCACTGCACTGAATAACTTAGATTTGATCTTCGTCCGAGCACTGCTCCGTCAGAAGAATTCGATCTCAAGATTCACTACGTGTGTGTCTTACCAAATGACCCTCAAGCCTTACTTTATAGTCTTCTCGTTGAGAAATCAACAGTCGAGATCAGATCTCTAATCAACGGCTAAGATTATATTATTAGACTTGATCTCCGCCTTTTCTAGATTATTCTTACTCTGTTTTATTAATGTCCTTTAATTATTTAATTTCCCTAAGTTAGACTTAGGGTCCCCATTAAAATAATTAATTTTTATAATAAAACATGAGCCGAGTGGAATTTTCACAAACGGTTTCTGGGTTCTTTAGAATACCAGTGTCTAAGCCTTTCCACCAAATTTGGGGCTTCAAGCACTTTCCGATGCTACAAAAATCAACACTCCCTCTTAGCGAGGAAAGTGCTCTAACAATATGCCTGCTACATACTGCTCTAACCCTGAAGCATCCTCTGTTCTATTGAAGTCCATCAACCACTGTGTTGTTGCTACAACTGTACTGTTGGCCATGACACTGCCACTACCACTGCTACATCTGTACTACAGATCCCTCTCAAGTGTTGCATTTGCTATGCTGCTAACACTGCAACTCAGCTGCTGAGAAAAATAGTTGAACTTACCCAAAATTGAACAACAAGTGTTCAATGAATGCACCTTGGTCCTAAAGACTCTGACTGCTGATAACTACTATCTCGCCTGCACTCAGCTTAAACAAGCTCTGATACCATGTGAAAACTCCGTCAACTCAGGATCCTACTGCAGCAACTGATGGAAAGTCTTCTATTTGTTATTTACTTAACAAATTATTCACTGTGTTCTACAAACAAATATCGAAATTCATTCACTATAGCCTACACAAATTAACTGCTGAAGAATTACAAGTGCGGAAACAAATCTACACAAACATAGATCACACAACCATTTCGACAAAGTTATTTTTGGACTAATGTCCCCAAAAAAACCCAATGTGGGAAAACCGGTGCAGTAGATCTAAGGGTTTATAATATATATATATTATGCAGTAAATATTCCAAGTACAAATCTATGATTCACACACCGTCAAATCATACAAAGAAACTGACAGAGGAGATCTCGTGAGACAAACCTCACTCCTCCACGAGAAACTGGCACTGATTTGCACCAAGGCTAGACTGCCCTGCGCTGCCTCTACGCAGTGACTGTGTCACCCACGCAGGCTCTGCGTCACAAGTACGACTTCCCTTCTGCCTCTGAGCTGGTCTCACTGCTGGCTGGAAACTGAAGCCTACTGACCCTCTGGAAAATCTCTTTGGGATCTGACACTAGCTCTACGATGTCTCCTCAGCAGGAAAACGTCTTTCCCTCTAGCTCTGTGCAGTCACAACGTAAGCACTAAGTCACTGACTTTGTGCTGTTGTTGTGGCTCTCTCTATCTCTGTTGTTGTGTACTCTCTGGCTCAGGAAATCTTCCAACCGAATCTACTACCCGTCACTGCAAATCAAGAATCACTTACTTCTTATTTTCTTCCGAGCACTGCTCTGTAAGAAAAATTCGATCTCTAGATCCTCTATGTCTCCAAAATGTAATTTCCAAATGACCCTTCAAGTCCTTCTTATAATCTTCTCGTTCAAACTTCAACAGCCCATATTAGATCTCTAATCAACCGCTAAGATTAACTTTTGACTTGATCCATGTATTCTAGATCATTCTCACTCATATTCTATAAATACACTTTAATTATTTTATTTTCTTAAGTTTAGACTTAGGGTCCCTTCAAAAATAATTAATTATTTCTATAGAATACAATCCGAGTGGAATTTCACCAAACGGTTTCTGGGTTATCTAGAATACATGTGTCTACGCCTCTCCACAAAATTTGAGACTTAGATCACATCCAATGCTACCCCAAATCAACAGTAGCAGTCAGATACTAAGTAGCGCAATGCAGAGTTGACAGCAATGCAGTTGGCACATTTGCTGAGTGAGCAGCAGCGCAGAGGCTTCAGTGACAGCGCAGATACTAGTAGCAGTCAGGACTCGGGTGACAGATGCATCACACTAACCACAGCTAGTTCAGTGTGTTGGATAGTTCTCTATTGCATATGCTGCAGTTGCAACAGCAGCAGATGAGAGAGTTGCAAATGTTGCAATAGCAACAACAACATATTTGCAGTGCAGATGCAGTAGTTGGCAACAGTTCAGCAGGGTTAGCAGCAGCACAAATGCAGCACATATCAAAGTTGCGCAGTACTTTGTAGGCAGAGCAGCCAGACATCAGTAACGTGACAGGAGATGGTGCAAAGGCAGTGTATTGTAGCAGTAGTTGCAGTTGCAATACTAGAACACTTTCCTCGCTAAGAGAGAGTGTTAGTTTTTGTAGCATCGGATGTGTTCTAGCCTCGAGATTTGGCAGAGAGGTTAGAATACATGTATTCTCCAATACTCAGAAATCGTTTCTAGAAATTCCACCTAGAGACGACTTAATTAAATTAATTAGTTAGTTTTTAATATTTCCTAAGTCTAAACTTAGGAAATATGATTAATTAAAAACAGTTAATTAATTCATGGTGAGAATCTTCTAGAAAAAGACTTGGATTGATTTCTAGTTAATCTTAGCCATCGATTAAGTTTTAATCGTGGCTATTGAAGTCTCAACGGAAGATTATAAGAAGAAACTCAATGGGGAAGTCATGGTGAGAATCTTCTAGAAAAAGACTTGGATCGATTTCTAGTTAATCTTAGCCATCGATTAAGTTTTAATCGTGGCTATTGAAGTCTCAACGGAAGATTATAAGAAGAAACTCAATGGGGCTTGGAGAACACACTTCAGCAATTCGATTTCACTAGCAGATCAATTTCCAGAGTAGCAGCGTTTTGTTGCTGGAGAGAGAGCTAGTGAGCTCGAAGCAGTGAGAGAGGGGCAGGGATAGCAAGGTCGGAGGAAGCTTTTCCAGTTCCAGTGAGTGCATTGCAGAGAGACAGTGAGTGCCACAGAGAGGCAACGCAGAGCCACGCAAAGGCAGCGCAAAGCTTCAGTGGGCGATTCCATTTTTGCTGGGAAGAGGAGATTTTTTGAGCCGAAAGCTGGACAAAGGGTCCAAAGGTGAAGGAGGTCAGTCTTCCAGACAGCAACTGCAGAGACAGCGAGAGGAGAAGCAGTTCCAAGCTTGTGGGACGCAGTACTATGTAGGCTAACACAGTGACTGCGCAAAGGGAGCAAGGAGCAGCTCAAATCAAGCTGAGGTCAGTGTCGGATCGCTTGTGGAAGTGAGAAAATTTCTCACTAGTTTTACTGCCAGTAATTTCTCTGTATTAGATTGTTAGATTTAAGCATCCATAGTTTTGTACTCAGATTTACTACTGCATAATAATCAAACCCTCAGTTGCTGCATCAGTTTTCCTGGGTTGGGTTTTTGCGGGGACTTAGTCCAAAAACAACTGTGTATTTTGTGTGTGTGCAGCTATTCTTCCAGCGTTTATTTTTCTTCCGCAGTATTTGTTTTGTGAAGGCTGCAGTGTATATGTTTCGATATTTGCCGTAGGAAACTGCAAATAATTTGTTTAATTAATTTAACAAATAGAAGAAACATTATCAATTGTTGCAGTAGGATTCAGGGTAGCGGAATTTTCACAACCAGATGTAGGCACACAGCTAAGGCAAAACCCCTATATAAGGGGAAACCCAGTCAAGAACTCTTCCTTCAGTAGATTCATATGATAGTGAGACAACCAAGACCTTAACCAATAGACCTTCCTCCTCCACCAAATCAACATTTCAATGAGATACAACAACCTTTAATAGTCTCTTCTTGTCCAACAGCTTCAACCCAACATCAAAGCAGAAATTTCGGCCCAGATTCACCCGTAGCTTCAAAATTTTGGCCTCCCCAGCAACTGCAAAATTTCGGTCCCTCCAGCAGCTTCACAACTTCAATCTTGATGCAACAGCTTCACAGCTTCGACCTTGATGCAGCAGCTTCACAACTTCAACCTTGATGTAGCAACTTCATAGCTTTGACCTCGATGCAGCACCTTCGGGGCTTTGACCTTGATGCAGCGTTAGAATTTCGTTACACATGAGAGAGAGAGAGACCCAAAAACTTCGATTCGAAATTCCTTCTTGAACTTCACACTTTTTCTGCTACCCAGCTACTGCAATTTGAACTTGTGTAAGATTTCCTCCAAATGAGTCGAGTTGTTGCTTATATATAGTCATCTTAGGTGATCTAATTCTTCTAATGAGGCCGACTTGGTGGAGGCCTAATTGACCTAATTTACATTAAAATAATTTTCTTTCTTGACAAATAATTCCCAAGAAGGGTTCTTTACATTGTGAAGTCTTCAATGGGGACTTTGACCTAAAAACCCTAAAAGTCTTCAATGGAGACTTTGACCTAAAAACAATTGACCCAATCATGAAACCATTGCTTTAATAAGCCTATTTATTTAATAATAAAAATTATTTTTCTTTCTTTTGATAAATAAATTTCATTATGACTCAAGTACAATTATGAAGACCGACACTAGTTACATTCTTCAACAGTTTGCTTATTTCAGGGAAAAGCTTGGAGTGGCTGAGAATCCCTCTCTAGGAGAGAGGGAACATTGATTGTATAGCATCATGAGATTGGCAATCTTCCTTGTGCTTAGATGAGAGACCATGGTTTATGGTCGGGAAGATTGTCTTGATTACTCCCTTGGGTCATTGAGATTGACTAAGAAACCAATATGGTTTGGGAGTTTGGTTTTGAGGCTTGGAGTGATCCCTTAAGTCATTGTGTTTCACTGAGAGACTAGTGGTCTTGGTCAGGGACACTAATTTTGAGTTCTCTTCCTTGATTCATTGTGTTTGACTAAGAGACCAAGTGGACTTGGTCCGGAAGATTGATTTTGAGTACTCTCATGGGTCATTATGTTGGACTGAGAAACCATTTCATATGGTTGGAGAGTTTGGCAACATTGATTGATCCCATGGTCAATTGGGTTCTGACCTTGATGCCATTGGTTTTGACTTGTGGGATGAGCTTGATGTTATGTATCTTTCCTTATGATGAGATTTGTACATATGTTGAGAGAGAATGAAAAGTACCTCCCTAGCTAAGAGGGAGTGTTGAAAATTGTAGCTACGGTCGGTATTTTCATTGTCAAAGTCAAAAAGAAAAATGAATTGTTTTCTATCTATCCAAGTCGGCCTCAACTAGACAAGTCGGCCCCACAACTTGGGTCAAACCCCACCTCTTGACACTCATATATATTGGAATTCATTGACCTCATTTGGCATCATAACACAACTCATTCATTCGACCTATCACAAGGAGATTCATTCACACATGCAAAGAAGAAGAAGAGGATTTATCTCTATGTTGACCGGCGAGTTTTGACCTTTGTTGACTAGTGTTGACTTGACCAGATTTTTGCTATTTGACTGAGTTGTTAACTGAGGATTGGAGGCTGGATATTGTGTGATTTGTTGACTATCCTTTGACCGATTTTTTGTCTCTGTTCTAGGTGTTGACTGAGGTTTGACCATAGATCAACTCTGACGTTTGATGGAATTCTTCTGTGGGATTGCAAGACCGAATTTTGGCCCTTCAACCAGCAACCTCAGGCTGAAATTCAACCCCTTTAGCAAACTTTGACTAGTGAGCAGTTCCTCGACTTATTCTCTCGCTTTTGACTCATTTTGACTTGGCATTTATTGAAGTCAAAGGTTGACATTTTGACTGGAATATTCTAGTGTACATTTTAATGAATTGAACTCTCTTTCATAAGGAAAGATTACTAGGTTTTCCTCCTTGTGGGGTTTTGTCCCAAGAAATTTTTGGTGTCTCTTGTTTTGTTGTTGTTACTGTGATCTCTATTGCTCTACTGAAGTTAATGTTAGTTTTTGTAGCTTTGGAGGTGTTCTAGTCTCGAAACTTTGTGGAGAGGCTAAAACACAGGAGTTCTCCATAACCCATAAATCGTTTCTGGAAATTCAACCTAGAAGTGTCTCAATTATATTATTAACCTATTTTTAAATAATTAGTCTAAACTTCGGAAAATGGGTTAATTAATCAATATTAATTGAGAAAGGTGTGAATCATCTAGAAACTCACACAGATCGACCCAGAAATAATCTCAACCATCGATTATGTTTTAATCTTGGTCGTTGGAGTCTCAACTAAAGATTATAAGAGGAGGTCGATGGGTGGATGGAGAACACACAATTGAGATCGATTTCCTTGGGCTGTTTGATTTTCCAGAGAGAAGTAGCAGTTGCTGGAAGAGTTCGAGCCAGAGAAGGAAAGCAGAGACAGAGTGGGGCAGGGACAATGATCCAAAGGAAGTTTTCCAGATCCGGAGAGGCAGCCGTAAGTGGCAGAAGTATTCCACACAGAAGTTGTGCAAGGAATGCGTAGAAGCTTCAGTAGAGCAGTTCAAATTAGCTGGAGAGGTAGTCGATTCAACGTCTAGAGGTCGAGAAAGTCTTCCAAAGGCCTAGCGAGTCACTTCCAGTAGCAGAGACAGGCAGGACAGCTTGATCAAAGGCTAAACAGAGCCACACGTGCGAGAGGCAGTGTAAGGACTGTGCAGAGGGCCTGCGTAAGGATTTGGACGACCATATTTTTTGGAGGAGGCCGTGTCGAGATTGCTTGTGGAGTGAGAGAATTTTCTCTCTAATTACTTTTGTCAGATACTTGCTGATTGGATAGCCAGCTGGGCATCCATAGATTGTACTCAGATTATTTCAGTAATGCTCGATAATAAAAACCTTCAGTTGTTGCGCTAGTTTTCACAAGTTGGGTTTTTCTGAGGACTTTTGTCCAAAAAATAACTGTCTAATTTTTTTGTGTGTGTGCCAATATTTTCTCAAATTCCAGTTTATCTTCCGCCGAATTTAATTTGGTGAAAGGTGCAGTTGTGAATTATTCGTTGTTTATGTGGGCAAATAAATTGTTTATTAATTTACAGTTAGAAGAATAATTTCCAGTTGCTACAATAGTTGAAATTTTCACATGGTATTAGAGCGATTTTGATCAGACGGGGAAGCTCAGAAGAGGAGGAAGAAATTCCTTGTTCAGAGGGAGTAGCAGGAGGAATTTATGGAGGTTGCGCAAAGTCTAAGCCAGGCAGTACGAGTTGCTTGAGCAAGCTCGATTTTTCAGTGCAGGTTGGCAGAAAAATTCGGCTTGCTAGTTCGAGTGAATTCTAGCATGCAGAGGGGTAGTTGTAGCTCAGATTTTCGCTAAGCAGATTCCTTGCTTGGGCGCAAAAGGGTTTTGCAGCGGTTTGCAATAGCAGAATTAGCGCCCGGTGGAAGAAGAAGTGCACACACAAATAGAATTTCTCTCAGAGGGTTTCTAGCCTAGAAATTTGATTTTCCTAGTTGCAGTTGGCAGTTGCTGCATCCAATTTTTCTCACTCCAAAAGGGAATGCAAACAGCAGATTCAGCAGCGAAGCAGAGGAAGAGGGAGATTTTCAATCAGATTCAAAGATGGCCACTGGCTAGGCTTGGAGATCAAGATAGGTTGGAGGGAGCCTCCAACTTTGTCATCTGGAAGGCTAGGATGTCCTTCCTGCTGGATGAATACGACCTGAAATCCTGTGTAGATAATGTGGTGGCAGTACCCCAGGATTCAGATCAACCGAAGGAGTACAAGAAAGAGATGGCGAAGGCGAAGCGGATGATCCTGGATGGAGTCCAGAACCATATAGTCTTGCATATATCTAGCAAGAATAATGCCAAGGAGATGTGGGACGCTCTCGACCAAATATATCAGAATACTTCCGAGCAGGGGAAGATATTCTTGCAGGAGAAGCTGAGAAACATCAAGATGCAAAAGGGTGAAGGCATAGATACCTTCCTCACCAAGATTCAGGAGGTCTATGATCATCTTGCAGCTGTTTGGGACACCTCAACCATCAAAGCTTGTACGTTTAGCACTGAACAATGTCTCAGAGGAGTGTCAAGTCTTTGTCCAAAGTATCTTGGGTTGAGACCAATTACCTAGATGGGATAGGATGTGGTCAAACTTGCAGCAACAAGAGATGAGGCGAGCTCTAGTAAAGAGCACCATCAGCAAAAGCAGCAGCAGAAGGATGAGGAGCATGTGGCCCTTGCATCAAAGGGTCCCAATCAGGGACAGGGGGAGAAGAAGAAGAAGGAGGACCTATCTAAGGTCAAGTGCTTCAGGTGTGGCAAGTTTGGCCACTACAATACTCAATGTCCTCTAAGGAAGAAGGACAGAGATAGACAAGTGGTCCTCCAAGCTGGAGGAAGAATTCGCCATGTTTGCAGCTATAACACCAAGAGTGAGGTGGGGCGATATGGAGTTAGAGTCCAAGAGTAGCAAAAAGGTTTGGGCAGTGTCCATTGAGGTGTCCTCCTCATGGATCATTACCTTGCCACGGGGGCCCACAGTATTCAGTAGCAGGTTGGATCAGTGTTAGTTGATGCAATCATATTCCAAAGTGACAATTGCAGACTGGCAGCAGTCAGGTGCTGAGGAGCACAGTGCAGTGTTGACAGCAAAGCAGGAGGCTCGGTAGCAGAGTTAGCATCAGCGCAGACTCCTTAGTGGACAATGCAGGTACTAGTAGCAGTCAGAGGCTCAGGAGACAAATGCAACACAAAGACATTTGATTCAGTGTTTTGGATGCTTCTCAGTTGTAGTTGCAGCAGCAACAGATGAAAGGGAGTTGCAGTGCAGATGTAGAGTTGACAGTAGTATAGCAGTGTCAGCAGTAGCACAGATGCAGCGTCAGAGTTGCGCATTGGTTGGTGGGCAGTGGCAAGTAGTCACAGTGGCCATACATCAGCAGCGTACAAAGGGTGATACAGAGACAGGGTGTTGTAACAGTAGTGCAGCACCAGAACACCTTCCTCTGTAAGAGGGAGTGTTAGTTTTTGTAGCATCGGAGGTGTTCTAGTCTCGAAACTTTGTGGAGGGGATAAAACACAAGAGTTCTCCATAATCTATAAATTGTTTCTAGAAATTCCACCTAGAAGTGTCTCAATAGGATTATTAGTTTATTTTTAAATATTTCCTAAGTCTAAACTTAGGAAAAGGGGTTAATTAATCAGTATTAATTGAGAAAGGTGTAAATCATCTAGAAACTCACACGAATCGATCCAGAAATAATCTCAGTCGTCGATTATGTCTTAATCTTGGTCATTGGAGTCCCAACTGGAGATTATAAGAGGAGGTCGATGGGTAGAGGGAGAACACACAATTGAGATCGATTTCCTTGGGTTGTTCGATTTTCCAAAGGGTAGCAGCAGTTGCCAGAAGAGTTCGAGCCAGAGAAGGGAAGCAAAGACAGAGAGGGGTAGTCGGAGGAAGTTTTCCAAATCCAAAGAGGAAGCAACAAGTGGCATAAGTATTCCACACAGAATCTGCGAAAGGGCTACGCAAAAGCTTCTATAGAGCAGTTCGAATTAGCTGGAGAGGAAGTAGATTCAGCTTCCAAAGGCCAGGAATGTCTTCTAGAGGCTCGAAGAGTCACTTCCAGCAGCAAAGATAGGCAGGACGACTTGATCAGAGGCTAAACAGAGCCACACATGCGAGAGGCAGTGCAAAGACAACACAGAGGGCCTACGCAAGGGTTTGGACAACCAGATTTTCTAGAGGAGCTAGTGCTAGGATTGCTTGTGGAGTAAGAGAATTTTCTCTCTAACTATTTTTGTGAGATACTTACTGATTGGATAGCCAGTTGGGCATCCATAGAGTGTACTCAAATTATTTCACTGTTGCTTAATAATAAAAACCCTCAGTTGTTGCATTGGTTTTCCAAAGTTGTGTTTTTCCGAGGACTTTTGTCCAAAAATAACTGTCTAATTTTTGTGTGCGTGCCAGTGTTTTCTCAGATTCTAGTTTATCTTCCACATAATTTAATTTGGTGGAAAATTGCAATTGTGAATTATTCGTTGTTTGTGTGGGCAAATAAACTATTAATTAATTTACAGTTATGAGAATAATTTCCAGTCGCTGCAATAGTTGAAATTTTTCGAGTGTAAATGCTCAATGATTGGAATATTCTAAAGAAATCAAAATTGTGTCATTGGAAGCAATTTTCAGTTTGAAAATTGTTCTAGTCTTCGCTGCTACTAGAAAATCAAAATGGATTACCCTTTTGGATTTAATTACCACGACTTTAGTTGTCGGTATTTAAAGTCATATCCATCTTGGAGTAGCAATCTTGGAGGGTTCTTAGTTTCCTCCCAAGATAGTAATGGTTCCTTGCCAAAAGAACAATATCATCAGCATAAAGGAGAAGAGTATGACCATGATGTTGCTGCCCTGCGTTGACTTTTCTGGAGTTGACTTGAGTTGACTGGGTGACTGATTTAAGGATTGTTGTGACACATTCTGGGTTGGCTGATCAAAGAGACTTTGCTGGTTGAAGCATCCTGTTGACCGTCGTAACGCACCTTCACATTCTCCTGTTTCTGGTTTGTCTTCTATAGATCCACTGGTATGTTCTATCAGCATTTTACTTAACTGTTTGGGTGATTGTTGTAATAAAAATAAAGTTGCATCAAGCATAGAACATCTACAAAAATTTACATGGTATCAGAGCTGAGGTGAAGACAAGCCCTAACTTATAGCCATCACCATCTAAGAAAAATGGGTTCCACAAGTTATGGCTTCAAGAAGAATGACAAGCTGACTGGAAGGGATGACTTCCATGCTTGGAAGATGATATTAGATCTCAAATTGGAAGACCATGATCTCATGGACCATGTACTGGGTAAGATACAAGAACCTCCATCCAATGCTACTGCTGCTACTAAAACCAAGTATAAGAAGGGGGAGATCAAAGCAAAGCTAATGATCAGGGAATCCATTCATAAAAGCCTGGTGGCCTACATCTCTGAGTTGGGTACATCTAAAGAGATGTATGATAAATTGATCCTAATGTTCAAGGTAAACAATGTAAACCAAGTGCTATTCTTCAAGAATCAATTGAAGAATCTAAAGAAAGGCAGGGATGAGTCTGTCTAAACATACTTTCTGAAATTGACCGAGATTAGGAACAATCTGCTAGCTATTGGGGAGACAATAGTCGATCGTGAGATGGTACTTACCGCACTTGGAGGACTCCCATATGAATGGCAAGTATTCAACACTACCATTCTCAATAATAGTACAATTCCTAACTTTGACGAGCTACTGTCCAGATGCATGCAAGAAGAGACAAGAATGAAGGAATATGAAAATGACAGAAATGCTGCCTATGTTTCTCATTCTAGAAAGAAGAACTCTGGTGGTTCTAAGAACAAAGGAAGAACAAGGGCCCAAGGAAAGAAGGGCAAGTGTTTCACTTGTCATAGGCCTGGTCACTATGCCAGAGAATGTCCTTTCAAAAAGGATTCTCCCGATAGTGATGACAACAACAATAACCGGAGGAATGGAAATCAAAGAAATAACAGGTCCAAAGGAAAGAGGAAGGCTCCCTCTGATGGAAACAATCAACCTTTCAAAAAGTATAGAAACTCCAGGTATGAAGAGCCAAATGTTGTTGATAAAAGAAATGAATACATTCTTGTATCTGCTCTCTCTGCTGCATCCCCACCCGACACTATGGATGTTTGGCTGATCGATAGTGGTGCCTCAAGACACATCACTGGGTTCAAGGAAGCACTCTCTGACATGGTTGAGAAGGATACTAATCTGGAAATTATCCTTGGAGATAATGCCACATATCCCATAAAAGGGACAGGGACTGTGACCCTCCACTTGTCTCAAGGACAAGTCCTACATTTGCAAGATGTACTCTATGTACCAAAATTGAAGAAGAACCTTGTGTCTATATCAGCGATTGAAGACAAAGGCTTCAATGTGGCATTCACTGATAGAAAGGTGCGCATGTGGAAGAAGAATCTCAAGGAAGCTATCGTGATTGGTTTTAGAGTTGGAACACTCTACCAGGTTGAAGGAAGTCCTCTAGGAGCTATGACATGTGATACTATCCAACAAACTGAACTATGGCACCGAAGGTTTGGACACCTTTATTACAAGGCCCTTCCCGAAGCAAGGAAGGTGGTGACAGGGATGCCCGACTTTGGAAATAATCATGAAGGTGTATGTAAGGGTTGTGCCGAAGGAAAGCATATAAGGGGACCTTTCCCCTCAAGTGTCACAAAGACATCTGATATTTTGCAACTGGTCCATTCTGATCTATCTGGTATGCTGCCCGTGACATCCCTGGGAGGATGTTCTTACTATATGACATTTACTGATGACTTCTCCCGCAAAACCTGGATATACTTCTTGAAGAAGAAGGATGAGGCCTTCATGTGGTTCCGTACCTTCAAAGCCTTGGTGGAAAACATGACAGGGAAGAAGATCAAGATTTTGAGGACCGACAATGGCACTGAATATAAGTCAAATGAGTTCAAGGACTTTTGCAGAGAAGTTGGGATTAAGAGGGAGACTACTACTGCCTATACTCCTGAGCAGAATGGCGTTGCTGAACGAAAGAACAGGACCATTGTGGAAGCTGCCCGTGCCATGCTATGTGACCAAGGTTTACCGAAGTTTCTGTGGGGAGAAGCTGCGAATACTGCTGTATTCATTCAAAACCGATGCCCTCATTCCACCCTGGACTCCAAAACTCCCGAAGAGGTTTTCACTGGTAAGAAACCTGATGTCTCACATTTTAGAATTTTTGGATGTCCTGTTTATTTTCATGTGCCAAAAGAAAAGAGAAGTAAGTTGGATGCTTCTGGGAAGAAAGGAATGTTTGTGGGCTACAGTGAAACTTCTAAGGCCTATAGAGTCTATGTACCTGGTCAAAGGGAAGTAGAGATATGTCATGATGTCACTTTTGACGAAGATGCTTCCCTGAAGAAAGTAGTAGATCTTCCGAGATCTGAGGAAAATCATGAAGCAAGGCCTGGAAATCAAGAAGAACCACAGGATGAGACAATGCCTGATGTTGAAGGACCAATGGACCCTATCGATCCATCTCCTTCACTAGGAAAGAGACCATCATGGCTCAGGGACACCCTCGAAGATGCTGAGGGACATGCTGCCCCAAGGGGGACATTCCGTGAAAGCAAGAAGCCGTGCAGATACCAAGGGTATCTGGTTGCCATGAGTACCATTGTACAATCTGAACCTGGATCTTTTGAGGAAGCCGTAAAGCATCTAGTCTGGAAGGATGCTATGCACGAAGAATATGAGTCCATAATGAAGAATGATGTCTGGGATGTGGTTCCAAGACCGAAGGACAAATCAGTTGTCACCGCAAAATGGCTCTACAAGATCAAACATGGATCTGATGGAAGTGCTGAAAAGTTCAAGGCAAGATTTGTTGCCCGTGGCTTCTCTCAAAAGGAAGGAGTAGATTATGATGACATATTTGCACCTGTGGCACGATATACCACTATTCGATCAAGGTATATTTGCACTTGTGGCACGATATACGCAAGGTTGGAGTCTTCATCAGATGGATGTCAAGACCGCCTTCTGCATGGTACAATAAAAGAAGAGGTGTATGTAGAACAACCTCTGGGATTTGAAGTTCAAGATCGAGACACTCATGTCTGCAGATTGAAGAAAGCCCTCTATGGGTTAAAGCAAGCACCCAGAGCTTGGTACGAGAGGATGGATAGTTACTTGATGAAGTTGGGCTTCACTCGAAGTAATGCTGATCCGAACCTTTACTTCAAGGTTGTACAGGGGAAGCCTCTCATTCTGGTGCTGTATGTGGATGACCTCTTCCTGACAGGTGCTGACCCTCTCATTCATCAATGCAAGAGGGAGCTCGCTGCTGAGTTCGAGATGAAAGACCTAGAACTGATGCACTATTTCCTAGGCCTGGAGGTCTGGCAGAGACCTGGAGAGATTTTCCTTTCTCAAGGAAAATACATTGTGAAACTTCTGGAAAGATTTGGTATGGTGGACTGCAAGACCGTGTCAACACCAATGGAACTCAACTTCAAGAAGTTGAGTGGCAGCGCTGCTGGGCCCGTATTGGCAAATCCTACTGAGTATCGTCAACTCGTAGGGGCCCTAATGTTCTTAGTGAACACCCGTCCAGATATATGTTTTGCAGTGAACACTTTGAGTCAACAGATGGTTGAGACTCATCACTTTCACTGGGTTGGTGCCAGGAATCTTCTGAGATATCTTCGGGGCACAATAAACCATGGGCTGAGATACACTGCCGGGAGCGTGACACTCCTTGGATATACTGATGTCGATTGGGCTGGCAGTGTGGTGGATCGTAAGAGCACATCGAGATGCTGCTTCAATCTTGGTTCTGCTTCGATCTCATGGATGAGCAGGAAGCAGAAGTCGGTGGCTTTGAGCGCCGCGGAGGCCGAATACATTGCTGCTAGTATGGCCTGTTGTGAAGCAGTTTGGTTGCGGAAGCTCTTTAGTGAGCTGTTTGGACATGTGCTAGATACCACTGTGATACTCTGTGATAATCAGAGTGGGATTCGTATGACCGAGAATCCTGTGTTCCACGACCGATCCAAGCATATTGATATCAGGTACCACTTTATCCGGGATATGGTACAGCGAGGCGCCGTAAGGCTCGATCATATAGGAACTGATGAGCAGGTCGCGGATATTCTCACTAAGCCCCTGGGAAGGTCAAGTTCCTAACCTTCCGTGAGAGTCTTGGTATCGTGGAACGACCCTATGATGTGGGTCCCGTTGGACGATGAGCTCTGGGAGCTCTGGGGGGCTTTGGGGATAGCTTCTCGGAGCTATAAGCACTCATAATGCTTCTGCCCCACCATTGTGATTATTGAGCTGGTTCGCCTCTCATTTATCTGTGCCCCGTATGCATCCTACCCATTGAGTTTAGGGCTCATGGGAAGTACCTCTCATTTGGCCAATGAGGTGGGAAAAGCTAGAGACTATTAGCAAAGACTGATGGACGCATCAGAGATTGCCGTACTCTCTATCTAGGATGGCACGGTTCAACCACTTGATCTGGGATCAAGTTTAGTGAGGTCTGGGACATCTGCCTGACTTCGGGTCAGATGAACCAACTTTGGGTTGGTTGGATACTCTTCATGAGTTTGATAGAGGTTTTGAACCTCTGGACTGATTATGTCAGTCGGGGGATGATGTCTTTGTGACTGACCCACTTCTGTTCTGAAATAAAGAGGCCAGCAAAGCAAGTTACGGTGGGATGACGCACGATGTTTGATTGCACTGATGGATGGAGTTCTCCCTAGTTGAGAGGGATTGTTAAAATTGGACAACTAGGTCCAAACTCCATGTTGTGATGCTCAGATGAAGATACCGATATTTTTATTGGATTCCTCTTTCGGAGAGGTGTAAAATCCATATAAAATTTATCTTAATCCGATGAGCAGAACATTTATTTTGAATTTATTATTTATAATAAATTATATGTGCAGGTCGGCCTTAAGGTTTTACACCCTCAGCAGATGTGTCACACACCTCAATGATGTATATAAATACAGTCAACTTTGGAGAGCATTTCACACTCACTCATTACATCATCTTCTTCTCCTCTGATCTAATACGAGCTACTTGGAGGACAATTTCGATCCACACGTGGGAAGAAGGACGAATTACTACAGCCAAGGAGAAAGACGAAATTGTTGCAGCTAGGGTTTCCACGAAGGTTTGACCAGCGTTGACTTTGGTCAACGCATGGTCCAAAGAGGCTGAAATTTATTGGAGACTTCGATTTTGGGAGGCCGTACACATTGGCACAAGAACCGAGGTCAAAAGGTTGACCGAAGTTGGAGCTGCGTTGACTTTTCTGGACAACGTTGACTTTTTTGGAGTTGACTTGAGTTGACTGGGTGACTGATTTGAGGATTGTTGTGACACATTCTGGGTCGGCTGATCAAGGAGACTTTGCTGGTTGAAGCATCCTGTTGACCGCCGTAACGCACCTTCACATTCTCCTGTTTCTGGTTTGTCTTCTATAGATCCACTGGTATGTTCTATCAGCATTTTACTAAACTGTTTGGGTGATTGTTGTAATAAAAGTAAAGTTGCATCAAGCATAGAACATCTACAAAAATTTACAGCAACCCACAACTCGACCGGAACCATCTTCTAGCCTCTTCCATAGCTTTCTTCTAAGAATGGTGTCAAAAGTTTTTCTAAAGTCAACAAAACAACAGAAGAGATCAGTTCCCAAGAAGAGCACTCTCCCAAAATTCATCAAATACATGTGCCATCTGGATATTTTTCAGCCACTGCCCAGCTAACTCCTAAACGTGGCTCGAATAGACATTATCGCAGTGTGAAATGGTTATGCTGATGGTTATGGTTAGAACAACATGCCAGCTATATGGATTTGTACTAGGGCAAGCTTGTACTGCTTAAAAGTGTTCTTCATGCAATTCTAATATACTAGCTCTCTTTGACATTCACTCCAAAAACAGATCCTCAATAAGATCAGGAAAATCATTTCCCTTTCTTTAGCAGCAGAACAAAGAGGATGGGAGAATCCTTTTGGAGAACAAGGAAGCCTTATCCGGACCAAAACAATTAACAATTTGGGAGTCGGGGAATTAAGCGTTTGGGCCTTTTGTCTGAGGCACTAACAGCAAAGAGTGCTTCGAAACTTATGACAGAAAATGGGATGTAACAGGGAATTTTGAAGAGGAAATATATAACTGTTAATGTGGAAGATTCGATCATATTGCCAGCAAATAAGTCATGTGATGGTTCCATCTTTTGGTAAGTTGTTGTAACATCCTTTGATCTCAGTGCCAAATATTTGTGTTGGAGAGTTGAAAATGGTACCAAGGTGAGATTAGGAAATGAAGAATAGTTAGACAAGGATCAGAAGTACAGAATGCCAATTGAACTAAACAATGAACTGGCCCAAAAGAACTATCACACTCAAGTAGAAGTATCAGTCCCCTTGGCACACTCATTACTGGACTCAGTTTGGCTGGATGGATTAGACATGGATTTACGCGTGGACGCATCAGGCATGTGCAGAGAGTTCGATGAAATTTGAACTTTTTTGAAAAACTAGCCATACCCCATGACAGCGCTTAAAACCTTATCAGCTGGTATCAGAAGTTCGCTTTGTCGCGTCAATAGCTCGCAATGTACTTTACAGAAATTTATTTCTATTCAATTTAACATGCTCCTGCCGTTTGTCCCACGGGATTAGGATTGGGACTACCCATGCGACGCGACGAGTTTTCCCCTATAGATCAAGGTTTATTTCTCATCACTTTGCTCGTACTTAAGGAAGTTGAAGGACACCTGGAGGTAACAGTTGAACTTACGGTTGAACTTTTAAGACTGGGAGGTCAGGATCTCCGTGTACATGTCACAAACCCAAACCCACTTCATGTTGTCATTGAGGCCTGCCAATTTTTAGGTCAAATGTTTTGTGATCAAGAGGTGAAATCAAGGCACGTTCACAGCTGAGACACCCTAGTTCATATCCCCCGAAGATATGTTCTAGCGTTAATGCCCAAGGTATAGCTCAAGTAATCGAAGTTAAGTAAAATTTGTTCTTAACGGTCAAAAACCTGCCCAGAGCTACATGAAAAGCTTTAAATAACCCTATTAACATCGTCATTATGATTTCAAACCAAAGAATTGCCAAAATTGAATAACAAATACATGTTTTTAATTTGTACCTCGGGCTCATAACGATGTGCAGACCATTAATTTCAAGCGTGAGCACTGGATTACGCCACGGCATGAATGTAATGTTCACGGTTTGAACTGTGGCGGACTTTATTAACAGAGTACTCGACTGCATAAAAGCTTCGTTTAAAGCAGAGACATCCAATTCAGAAGCATCTAAAACGCCCTCGCATTTGAAAAAGCCCAACTCAAACTTCAGGGCAGCTTCGTGTCGTAGCCATGGCCTCAGCAAAGATGACACCCGCCGCTGCAATGCCTCCTTGACCACCATTACTTTCACTTCTAATTGCGATACTGTCACTCAAACACTCGAGGTTTGCAGTACAAATTTAGGATATGAAGATTAAAATTGACGAATTCTCCTTCTGTGATCCGCAGCATGATGTCTTTCAACCCGTACTGTGAAGTGCCACCGCCCTTTACGCTGTCTACACACTATTTGGCGAGCATCCCACGAGGGAATAAGAAGAAGGTTCCAGAAGGTTCCACGTGTTCTTTCCCATATCTACAAAGTTTAATAGAAAATATTGATCATAGCTTTCAAATTTAAAAATCTATAATTTTTAAGGAATGAAATTAAATTAAATTTTTAAAATTTAGGAAACTAAAAATAGTTAATAATATTGTTGCCCCAGATTCTAGATTAGTGGGGGCTAGAGGGGCCATCTCCTAGCATATGGACTCTTGAGTCATTACCAGACCAGATCTCTTACTAATACGCAGTTGAGATCACCTAGTGACCAGTGACATATCACTTATTCTTGGCAGCGGCGTAACAAAGGCTCCAGATCCTCCCCTAGCCCTCCCTCGAGACAACACTCCATCTTGAGTTTTTTGCATTTGACCTTGAGTGTTAGGAGAGAGATTTAGTGGACCATTATTTTGTGTCTTCTGCACTTGGAGTCGAGGACTTTTCTCATTTTCGTTTTCAGGCATTATGTTTTTCGTGCTTTATTTCTTATTTCTTGCTCTTTAGATAGGAGACCTTTTGGTACTCCTCCTTGTATCGACATCATTGAACTCTGCAGTCCCATTGACCTACTTTTGTGGTCATTTGTTAGACATTAATATAATTATCTTATCTTATCTTATTTATGGGATTATGAGTTTTCTGTTTTTTGTCTTTTGTATTTCAGTGTTTTTCTTATTCAAATTGATGATGAGCTGGTCTAACCTTCCAACAATCTCATCGCTAAAAAGACAATGCCAAGAAACTCATGCTAACATATTCACATAGCTTTCTCTGATGTCTTTGAATGCACCACATTCCAAAATGAAATGTTTTTCTGATTCCACTACCCCAGACGTGCAAAATGTACACACTTGTTCTTCCCAAACTTCTTTAGGCCTTTTCCACCATCTTGTTTCACATCGAAGTTGATGCAAGTTGGTCCTTAATTGAGCAATAAGAACCTTTGCCCTCCACGGAATGTTAGCTCCAATGTACTTTTTTTGTTGGAGATCATACGTAGGGTTGAATTCTTCAATGTAGTACTTCTGCTTTCTACCCAACTCTTTTCCCCATACCTGTTTACAAAACTTTTCCATAACAAAATTCTTTAGCTCCTTGCTATTTGTGGGACAAACATTGAGGTAGATATTCCATTTTTGCATCCATGTTTAGTTTTGTCTCATCCATGTTTTCTTTCTTTCACTCATGCCTTCTTTGAAGATAACATTAGGCCATCTACCTACTCCCATTTCCTCAATTATTTTTAGATATCTTATGAGCCGCACCATAGCAATTGCTTCGATGGGAGTTGCTCCTGTTTCACTCAACATTATCTCATAAGGTACCGAACTTTTTATTTTGAACTTGCTCATGATCAAGCGTGTTTGGATTTTCTCAATTTTCTTCCATTTTGAGACAGGGTTGTTGATAGCCCACAATTCACACCCATATAGCATCACTAGACAAACTAGGAGACCAAAAAGCACTTTAATCGTTTTCCAATCCCATAACTCTGCCTCTCTACATGTGTTTTGAAGAGCATATAAGCTTTCCACCCTCCTAAGATTATCTTCTTACTGCAGTCCTCCCAATTAAATTTTTTGTTGAAATCAATCTCGAGGTATTTGTACTCATTTACTTCTTCAATCATGTTGCCTTCAAAGAAGAACATATGCTGACTTTGCTTCCTTTTATTAGAGAAAATCATTATCTTGGTATTGCTAATATTGACTTGCATCCCCACTGCTCTACAAAAATGCTCAAGGGCATATAGGTGTATCTGCAATCCATGGACCGATTTAGAAATCAATACAAGATCATCAGCATACAAAAGAATCTTTATCACAGACTCCCCCACCCGAACACCATCCCCACCTTGCAAATTTAGCCACTCTTCCAGTATATCTCAATATAAACCAAAAAGAGTAGAGGATAGAGGGCAACCTTGCTTGACTCCAATGTCACTTCTAAAGCTTTCTGAAATACCCGCCGAGGTTCTAATTTTGACTTTCACCTCTTCAGAAAGTCAATGGACAACAACTCTATAATGCAAAGGAATTTCAAGTTCTTCCATTCTACGCCACAACTTATCTCTAAGGACTGTGTCAAATGCCTTTTGAAGTCAACAAAACAGCAGAATACTTCTTCTTTACCCCCCCAAACCTTTTCAATAATGTGTCTCAACGTGATGTCGTGATCCACTGTAGAATGCTTCGGCGTAAAATCCGCTTGTCCTTTTGCCCTCTTTTCTTTTACTTATGCCCACTTACTAATTCTATTTTCTACCATGCTGCCGAAAATCTTTGCAAACAAAGGATTGATCATAATGGTTATATAATTAGAAGGATTATTAATGCCTTTGCTTTTAAAAAGGGGTATTGCTAGGCTAGTTGTCAAGTCTCTTGGGAATCCTTGTTGAATGATGTTATTAAATATTTCCATGATGTGTGGTGCAAGAGTGTTCATTCCCCATTTTAGCTACTTTGCCTGAAGCTCAACCAAGTCTTTTTCCTTTCTTGTTTTCAGCTTCTTAATTCCAATCTCCACCTCCTATAATGTGAAGAGCTTTGTAGTTGTGTTGAGCCCCGGGGGAGGCTCAGCCTCTAATTCTTTCTCATAGTGTTGTCTTGTATATTCAAACCATTGATTCACTGTAATATTATTTTCGATTTGCTTCTTCCTTGGTTGAAGTTCCTACCAGAAAAGCTTTGGGTTATTCTTGCCTGGATATTTTAACTCTTCTCGCCTTGTTTTCATGAACTCGTCTTTTTTCCTTTTTAGTATTTGCTTATATAACTTTACATTCATCTTCTCATTGCCTATCTTTTTCAAGGTTCGACTCCTTGCCACTTTGCATTCCTCATCAAACCAAGCATTTACAAGAAAACAATTTGATTCTGATTTCTTATTTTTTGCTCTTTTGCACTTCTCAAGTGCCCTTTGAATTATATTTGTTAACTCATGACTGTTGAATCTTTGGAAACCAATTTTCTCTTTCTGAATTAATCTCTCCAACATTGTCTTGAAGATACTACAATTTTCTTGTGTTAGAAGAATTTTGCCCCTTGGTAGTGATTGTCGAGAGCATTGGGGTTTTCTCTTATGTTGCCTTTCTTCTACCCATGATAACTTTATATAAATTGGGTTATGGCCTGATTTTAAGTCCCAATTATGCTCTCCAATCTTAACTTCGTCTATCTTTTATATCATGCTTTGTGAACAAATCACATAATCAAACGACATTTGCCCCATTGTATCTGTTGCAATTGAAGTTCCCAGACCTTTTCCATTTGTCCAAACCATTGCAAATAATTAAGTTGAAAGCCCCACACAGTGTAAGCAATTCCTCTCCAAAATGATTGCTAAATTTTTCATCTTCTGAACATCTCACCCATTGGGGATTATCCTCTTCAGTGAGCCAAATAGGATTATGATCCTCTTTGCAACAAAGAATACTAGCTTGTTGATTTGTTGTTCTATAATTAAAATCTCCCACTAAAAGCACTTCTAATTGCTGATAGTACGCGGCAATATCTTGCTTTAAAGCGCATACAAATCCTTGATGTCTAGCCCCTTATTTTTGTAAGTTATTGAGACTTAAGGGGCAAAATAGCATGCTGCAATTCTTATGTGATTCTCATTCTTTGATATTTTGAACCACAAATATTGTTTATATTCATCTTCTTTCATCAACTGAATGTGACAACCTTCCTTTTCTTTCACTAAAACTAGTATTCCCCCATACCCTTTGCCATTTTCTTCTACCTTGTTCCAAACTACTAACTTCAAATAACCATTAAACTTTTGCTCAAGAGATGGTGTTTGTCTTGTACGGTTGCCATGGTGACTTTTATGGGACGAGACCTCTCTTCACATATTTTCTCCACCCTCCTTGCTTATCAAATTTTCCCTTTCCAATGTAGTTTCTCTTTCAGAAAGTCCCTTGTCAAATTGAGAGTACTTTCATTCCTCCCATAATCTCTTATTCCCCCGATAATAAAGTTTGTTTCCCTATCTTTTCTTTATTTGTGTTCTCTTTCTTGTGCTCTACGAGCACTTGCATCTTCTTCTTCCTCTGTCCTTATGTAACCATTAGCGTTTTCAACTCTATCTTTGATTTCTTTTGGACTGTCTTCCCTATTGTTTTTTTTGTCTTCTCTTTTGAAAGATCTGTTTGTTGAGATACTTGTGTATCTACCTGAGTTGCTTTAGAAATTATCACATCCTTGTTTGTTGCCCCTAATCCTATCATGATTTGCCACGTTGTCTTCATGCTTTGCCATTATTGTTTTCCTGTCTCTAGAGCCTCTTGCAACATTGTTACCTATTCTTTTAAAATTCTATTACCTTCCATTAAACACCAATTTGCAAATGTGATCTCTGAATTTTTTCGGTCTCTTTCCCGTTCTTTGGAAAAAAACAGGTTCAACATAGATGAGAAAAGGGGTGAAGACTCAAATTTGAGTCATGTGTGTCAAACGCGTAGCAACCAAATCCTACCGAGGTCTACCTAAGTCTAGTTTGTTGGAACTGTAGAGGTTACCCTTGGAGGATGGGAGATGGGATAAGGCCTATTGTAGAAGGTAGAAACATCATTTGTCTCACAAAAACTCATGAACATGATGGTTTCAAAACTCCTATGTTTGACGATTATTTGAAGTTAGTAGTTTCGAACGAGCAACAGAAAATGGCAAAGGGTACGGAGGAAAACTGGTTTTAGTGAAAGAAAAATAAGGTCGTCACATTTAGTTAGTGAAAGAAGATACAAATAAATAATATTTATGGTTCAAAATAACAAAGAATGAGAACGACATAAATTGAAACATGTTATTTTGCGCCTCAAGTATCAAAAACTTACAAAAATAAGGGATTGGACAACAAAGATCCGTATGCAGCTTATAAACAATATATTGCCTCATATTCTCAACAGGGAGAAGTTCTTTTAGTGGGAGATTTCAATGCTAGAACAACAAATCAACAAGCTAGTATTCTTTGTTGCAAAGAGGATCACAATCCTATTTGGCTCATTGAAGAGGAGAATTCTCGATGGTTGAGATGTTTAGATGACGACAAAGTTAGTAATCATTTTGGAGAGGAGTTGCTTATGTTGTGTGGTGCTTCCAACCTAATTATTTGCAATGGTCTAGAGAGATGGAAAAAGTTTGGGAACTTCACTTGCAACACATACAATGGGGCAAGCGTCGTTGACTATGTTATTGGTTCACAAAGCTTAATAGAAAGGATAGATGAGGTTAAGATTGGAGAACATATTTGGGACTTAAAATCATATCACAACACAATTTATATAAAGTTATCTTGGTTAGAATAAAGACAGAATAAGAGGAAAACCCAATGTTCTCAACAATTGGCATCAAGGGGAAAATTTATTCTAACACAAGAAAATTGCACTATCTTCAAAACAATGTTGGAGAGATCAATTCAGAAGGAGAAAATTGGTCCCCAAAGCCTCAACAGCCATGAGTTAACAAATATAATCAAGGTTGCACTTGAGAAGTGCAAAAGAGAAAAAAATAGGAAATCATAATCAAATTGTTTTACTGTGAATGTGTGGTCTGATTAGGAATGAAAAATGGCAAGGAAACCTTGAAAAAGGAAGGAGAGGGGAAGATGAATGTAAAGTTATATAAGCATATTTTAAAAAAGAAAAGGTATGAGTTCATGCAACCAAGGTGAGAAGAGTTAAAATATCTAGGCAAGAAAAACCCAAAACTTTTATGGCAAGAACTTCAACCAAGGAAGAAGCAATTTGAAACTAATATTACAGCCAATCAGTGGTTTGACTATGCAAGACAACTCTATGAAAAATAATTAGAGGTTGAACCTCCTCTCAGGATTAACAAAACTACAAAAAATTTCACAGTACAGGAGGTGGAGACAGGGATTAAAAAGTTGAAAACAGGGAAGGCAAAGGACTTGGTTGAACTTCAAGCAAAATGTATAAAGTGGGGAATGAACATTTTGGCACCGCACATCATGGAAATATTCAACAACGTCATTCAACAAGGATTCCCAAAGGATTGGAAAACTAGTCTAGAAATACCCCTTTTTAAAAGTGGAGACATTAATAATCCTTTCAAATAGAACCATTATGATCAATCCTTTGTTTGTAAATATTTTCAGCGGAATGGTAGAAAATAGAATCAGTAAGTGGGCAGAAGTAAAATAAAAGAGGGCAAAAAGACAAGCAGGTTTTAGGTCGAAGCATTCTACAGTAGATCATGGTATCACACTGAGACACATTGTTGAAAAGGTTTTGGGGGGCAAAGAAGAAGTATTTTGTTGTTTTGTTGACTTCAAAAAGGCATTTGACACGGTCCCTAGAGATAAGTTGTGGCGTAGAATGGAAGAACTTGAAATTGTTTTACAATATAGAGTTGTTGTCCATAGGCTTTATGAAGAGGTGAAAGCAAAAAATAGAACCTCAACAGGCGTTTCATAAAGTTTTAGAAGTGACATAGGAGTCAAGCAAGGTTGACCTTTATCCCCTACCCTTTTTGGTTTATATATTGACAAATTGGAAGAGTGGCTAAATTTGCAAGTTGGGGATGGTGTTCGGTTGGGGGAGTTTGTGATAAAGCTTCTTCTATATGCCGATGACCTTGTACTGATTGCTAAATTGGCCCATGGATTGCAAATGCACCTATATGCCCTTGAGCATTTTTGTAAAGCAGTGTGGATGCAAGTCAATACCAGTAAGACCAAAATAATTATTTTCTCTAATAAAAGGAAGCAAAGCCAACATATTTTCTTCTTTGAAGGCAACATTCTTAAAGAAGTAAATGAATACAAGTACCCTAGGATTGATTTCAAAAACAAGCTTAATTGGAAGGATTGCAAAAAGAAAAGAATTTCAGGAGGGTATAAAGCATTATATGCACGTTAAAACAGATGTAGAGAGGCAGAGTTATGGGATTGGAACACGATTAAAGTACTTTTTGGACTAATAGTTTGTCCAGTGATATTATATGGGTGTGAATTGCAGGCTAGCAGCATCCCTGTTTCAAAATGGAAACAAATTGAAAAAATCCAAAAGCGCTTGATCATGAGCAAGTTCAAAATACAAACTTTGGTTCCTTATGAGATAATGTTGAGTGAAACAGGAGCAGCTCCCATCGAAGCAATTTCTATGGTGCGTCTTATAAGGTGCCTAAAAAGAATTGAGAAAATGGGAGGAGTTAGATGGCCGAAAGTTATCTTCAATGAAGGCATGAGTGAAAGAAATAAATCATGGATGAGACAAAACAACAAATGGATGCAAAAATGGAATATTTACCTTAATGCATGTCCCACAAATAGCAAGGAGTTAAATAATTTTGTGTTGGAGAAGTTCCGTAAGGGTATATGGGGAAAAGAGTTGGGTAGAAAGAAGAAGTACTATGTTTAGGAATTCAACCCCACTTGTGATCTCCAACAAAAAGAGTACAGTGTAGCTAGCATTCCTTGGGGAGCAAAGATTCTTATTGATCAATTAAGAACTAACTCACATCAACTTCGGTGTGAAATGGGACGGTGGAAGAGACCTAAAGAAGGTTGGGAAGAAAGGGTGTATATTTTTTGCACTTCTGGGGTAGTGGAATCTGTTATCACTCCCCCAGATTTCTAAGGCTGAAGAAGAAATCCCAACAGAGGTAACCACAGACCAATCTTTTGGCTTGGTATCTAGCCCTACCAAACCAGAGAGGGCTCTCTCAACAAGGTCACAGCCAAGAGGGCTGGATAAATTAGGGTTTTAGGCTAGGTATGAAATGCAGAAGGGTTTGTTTGATTGATTGGGTTGTTGGATGAGGGTATTAGGTCAAAGAAGTTAGGTCAGGGAAAAAAGGATTAGGGTTGTAGAGATTCAAAGGGGCAAGGTAGGTAGAAAGGATAGCATATTAGGGTTCTTGGGATGGAATGATTTAGACAGGTGAGGAGCTAGGAAGAGCATGAAAGATGAATTCTTCCTAAACTGAAAGAAAGATGAACAGACTATGAAAACTTTCCCAAAACAGAGCATGTGAGATGAATTTTGTTTATCAAATTGAAAGTGATCATACAATAGAAGTGCAATGAATTATAAAGAAAATACATTCAAACATAATGATACATAAGAAGAAACAATGCTAGACAACCATAACACATGTATCCCAAAAAAATAGCTGCAACAATTTATTAAGCTCCTGCCAAAATGATTACAATAGAGTCTCTGATCAAAATGCCAACATCCAATTGATTCCAACCTATGAAGTGACTGAAAAACTACATGATATAGAACTCAAACAAACTCCTCTCAGCCTCAGGGGTTGAATCCATGAGAGGAGGAGTAGTTCCACCAAAAACTGAGCTGAAATTTGAACTGTAGGGAGGTCCAAGTGACTCATCCCTAACTTTTGTGAACTGATTCATTAGACCTCATTGAGTTCATTTACCTAATGTATTTACCCTAGGTAACAGTAAAAACACCATAATTACATTTACATCATTGATTTACAGAGCTAAAAACATGATTCCCCAAGATAAAAGTCAATTTACAGAAAAAATCAGAAAACTGCCAAACGTGCCATCCCTTTGTCAAACGCACCATCCCTTTTTCAAATGCGCCATCCATGTTGCAGACTGATTTTGAGTGCCTTCCTATTGTCTAAATTGGGCTCAGGATGGCTTGTTGGAAAGCCTCTCTAGTCTACTTTCCAAATATGCCTTTATTTTTCAAAATGAAGTTGATTTTCCATGTCAAAAATTGATTCTCCCAAGACTACTCAACACACAGCGCATAGTAAAAAAAATGGGCAGAACATTGATTTTTTGAGTGTTTTTTCACCTTTTCAACTGCCAGTTGTCTAGAACAAGGCTAGAAAAGTGGTTTTCCTGCATGTATTCATCATTATGCATCTGTTGGTGGTCTTCTTTTGGGAAAAAAGTTCCTCAAAAAATAGCACAACGCCTAGGGTGATGCGTGTTTGACAGTCTAGCTGTCATAAGACTGTTTAGGTCTGCAAAAAATCACAAAAAATTCTCAAATTTTGATAATTTGATGTTGATGATGTGGCTAAGCATGAAGTGAGGCTTCAGCCAATATGTCAAGCCTCCTTTTCTCTTCTTGCATGATCAAAGCCTCATTTTTTGCATTAGCTCTTTTGAGCTTGGCCCTTGCAATTTTTGTCTTTTTGGGCATAGTGTTTGACCTTCTTTCTCAATACATCATTATCTCTGTTTGCCTTCTCCAAAAGCTTCTCTAAGTGTTGGCTAGCTCTATCAATCCATGGCTCCCGGTTCTCATTGACTACCACTGCAAGTTGTTCATTCAGAGTGAGCTGATTAGCAAGCTCAACCTCTTTTTTCCTTTGTAGTGCTAGAGCTCTTTTCAGCCCTCTAGTCTTAGGCCTTCTCCTTGGCACTTGTGCTACTACCTTATTTGTCACACCATATGTTCAAGTGTCTCTTCAAGCAAAACTTTGGCTTTTTTTTTGCCTCTCTTTGAGCTTTAATGAATTTGACCTCATCAATGACATGTTTTGTTTTTAGCTGCTGGTTCTCCTACTCAAGAAATTCAATGGCAAATTTAGACCTATCAAGATTAGTTTGAGGCTATCTAATCTTGGCATCTTTCTCCTTGATGATTATTCTAGTGATCTCATCATCATCATGCTCTTCTAGTTCAACAAGACCAAAATCACGTTCTGTCTCAAGGAGGTCCTCCTCCTCATGTCTGATCTTTGCCTGTATCTCTGCCTCTATCATCTTTTGCTTCCCTTTGTCTACCTGCTTTGTTGATGTAGAAGGCAAGTCCCCTCCTAGAATATGCGGGGAAAACACTTGCCTGTAACCTCTTTGGTATGTTTTTTCCAATAACTCTATCTCAAACTGCTTAGTCTTTTAAGGATCACTAATTTCAAATCTACTAGGTGATCCAACCTTAATGTGGGATGGAGATGATGGTGGTGAAATAGATAAAGGAGACTGATCTGGTGATGATGCATGAACTGTGGGCTGAGATGGAGGAATGGATGTGGAAGGATGAGATTATGAAGGCACATTTTGGGCATGCTAAATAGGTGGAGCAGTGAATATATCATTAGCTATGAAAGAACTCCATGAAATGTTCAATTGTTTGAAGTGATGGAGGACTATGATTTTGATGAGGGGGTGGTGAAAAAGACTTTGCATTTGGTGGTCATAATCTCTCTTTTGGGCAATAAATTCCATCTTGTCAACGCTCCGGAAGAGAAAATAAGGTATGTTGAACATCTTGACCCTTGTGAAGTGCATAAGTAGCCGGATGTGATAGGTATAAAGTCTAGAGAACCTACCTTCACAAGAAAAGTATTTCATGATGATTTTCATCATGGGAGCATATCTCTCCAGGAGGTAAGAGAAAGGAAAATTCCTCTTTCTTTCATTCTTGTATCTAGGTTTAATGTATGACTCATAGTATCACTCCTCCAAGTCTGTTTGCTTGAACCATTTTTCCCCAACATTCGAGATTCCAGTGGTAGCTAATATGATGGCAGTGGACAAAGTGAAAGTGACACCAACAAGGGTTACTTGGTTGTCGTGGAAATTGGAGATGAACAGTCTGGTCAACATAGGATGATGTTGGGCCCTTTGTACTTTCTCATAGAATTGAAAACATCCTACATGCTTAAAACATGTCAGAGTTATGGGAGATGCCATGATTTCCTTGGTATTTTTTGGCTCAAGTCTAAGTATTCTCCCTCCTCTGCTTGACTTCTTCTCCTTTCTTTCTTATCCCTCACTGTATTTTTTGTTCTGTTCTTCTTCCATATGTGTCTTAGTATGAAACCCTAGGGAGATGTGATGATAGTGGAATGTAGGTAAAGGGAGTGGGGAATAGTGTGAGGAAATTTAGGGAGATGGGGGAAGGGACTTTTGATTTGAGGGAGGTGACAAGGAGCAGGAATGATGAGGGAATTGGAATAGGGAATTTAATTACAGTTTAGGGATTTTGGAAGCCTAGGCAAGTGAGTAGCCTAGGGTTTAGGGTTTGGAGATGAAAGGTTTAGTGAAAGGGGATTATGTGATATAGGGGTTGAAATAGGAATAAAAATGATAAGGGAAAGGAATGTAGGGTTTTTGGGACTGAAATTAGAAGTGAAATTGGGAATTTAGAGTGAACTAGGGTTTTAAAAGCAAGTAAGACACCAAATCTTTCACAACAAAGACAAACACCACAAAATCGATTTCAAGAGGAGAGGAATGATGGGATTAGACCTTACTTGCTTGTTGGAGGTCAAATGCAGTGTTGCTAAATATTGAAGGCCGTGTGATGATATTTGGATGGCATTTTGGAGTTTGCTGTAGAAATCGGGCAAACGCGCAGTGCAAAGAGAAAACACGCAGCGCAAAGAGAAAACACGCAACACTAACTCTATTTTGTAAAATTTTGCCCTCAAAACTTGAAAATCATGATATTGCTGAGGTTGCTCAAGGATGGAGGAGACAAATGAAGTTTGTTTTGATGTCATGAGGGTTTATATACTTGAGTGAATTTGATTTCAATGCTTTGAAACCCACTTTGCTAATGTTTCAAATTTCACTTTTAAACTTTGTTTAATACCCTTACACTTCTGAACTTTTTTCTTGGACATTTCATCGGTGGGTGAATTGAGAACTCTTGCACTTTGACATGTGCTTGTTTGGCATGTGGAACTGAGTTGGCAGCTTGGGAAGTAGGTACTTATTACATATAATGAACATAAAATTACGTAAATGAAAAATAAAATTACATCTCTATTTTTGGAATAAAATCACATTTTAGAATGAAACTCACACTTGAAAGCATAATTACAACTTTGAAAACTATCTTTGCATGCTTGAAAATCCTCTTTAAATGGTAAAGGGATATTATTTGGAACACTCTCATACTTTTGTTGACCTTATGCAATGAAATGGCGTTTTATTTAGACCTTGGGAAATGAAAAGCTAGAGACCTAATGAAGACCTTGAGTGACTAGATTTCAAGGTGACCTGACTAACATAATGACATGATGAAAAGGACTTTCATGACTGTAATATGCTCAGAAAGACATGAAGATGGGTTAGTAAGTATGAATTTTTGAGGAGGAGTGATGTTTTTGGACTAAGCCTACCATTAGTGAGTAAATTTTTGAATGAAGACCTAGGTGGAATGACAAAAATTTCCGAGCGAGACTCCTAAAATGATACAAAAAGAGTATTTTTGATCACTAAGGGCCATATGCAAATACTGACACTAACAGAATCAGGAAAGCATTTCATTTTGGAATGTGATGCTTTCAAATACATCAGGGACAATTACCATAGTATGTTAGCATCAATTATGTGGCATTGTATTTTCAGTGAGGCGATTGTTAGAAGGTTGGGTCAACTCATCATCAATTTGAGTAAGAAAATGATTGAATTACATAAGGAAAAAAAACAAGGAGGCTCGTAGTCCCATGGACTATTTTTAGTCTCGTGAACGCTAAAATATCATTCATTCATTCGTTGTTGATATAATTTGTTTTCATATAATTTCAAGCATTCAATTTATAACGATATCATTATTCCTACCCATATAACATAAATTGTTATGAATTCCACATTTGTGAAATTCCTATACACGTTAAGCTTTTAACTTATGGAGTCTTTGTTGAGATTTTGGGGTAGCATCAGATGTGCTTTAGCTCCAAAATTTTGTGGAGGAGCTGGAGTACATGAGATCTCCAAGACCCAGAAAGAATTTGGAGAAATTCCATATGGTTTGATAGTTATTCAAATAATTAATCTTTTTAATTAAGGACCCTGAGTCTAACTTAGGAAAATTAAAAGATCAAAGTGAATTAAATTAAAAATGTGATGAGAATGTTATAAAGACGTGGATCAAGAAGCTTCTAATATTAGTCGTTGATTAGAGATTAGATCACGGTCGTTGGTTTTCCAACAAGAAAAGTATAAGAGAAGGGCTTGGGGTCAGTTGGAGGACACACACATTGGCAGAGCACTAAAGCTAAGTCAAAATTATAGGGTGTGGTTTGCTAAGAATTTCGAAGTGACTTTGCAGAGAGGTGAGGGGTAGAGATTGGCGAGGGACGATCTGATCTGAGGCCAAGAATACAACAACGACAGAGAGGCAGTATACCAGGCAGCACTGAGGCCAGCCAAAGCTATGCAGTTTAGCCAGAGCCACGCAAAAGGAAGCGTAGAGGCAGCAGGAACCCTTCAGGGGTGACGTAGGCCCAATCAGGGCAGCGCAGGGGCAGCGTAAGCCCAGAGAAGGTGATGCAAGCCCTTCTAGAGCAGTGTAGAGGCTGACCCGGGCCAGAAAGGGCTTGAGTTCTATAAATCTCGTTTGAGGGTGTGAATCGACCAAATATTTTTTGTCTCCGAGTGAAAGAGGTATTATTGCCGTGTATTTTCTTTGTAGGGCCAACCATGTCTGGTGCCCAAATATTGTTGTATTCAGATTCTACATAATAATAAAACCCTCTAAAGCTACCTTCACCGGTTTTCTCGCATTGGGTTTTTCCAGGGACATTTGTCCGAAAAATATGTGTGTCACTTTTTCATGTGTGTGTAATGTTCAATAAATGATATGTAAAAGTGTAGGCTGCAGTTGTGTTTACTTTGTTGATTTTACTGAATAATTCAGAAAATTAACTTGTAATTTAATTCAAGCAGGAAAAGTAAATCAAGACACTGCAGTAGGATTTCTATGTTTAGAAATTTTCACAGTCTTCAATCAATCAACATGGTAATAAGTTTCATTAAGCAATTTTGATGGAAAAAAAGTTACAGATTGTATAATGGGTTTATTGTTGGAAATATGATGCAGAGTGTTGTCCTTGATGGCAACCCACTGAATGAAGATGAAGACATGTGACAGTTGACATGTGTTGTCCTTGATGGCAATACACCTGATGAACTTATGCTTGACTTGATGGTCTTGGTAATCAATGTAAATCTGATGTGATATGATGCTAGTTAGCAAGATGATGCTAAGTGTTGTCATTGAATGACAACTCACTTGATGAAGTTGTGATTGATAGAATATGTTCTTGATGAAGAAAATTTGATGTATCAGCAGTGTGTACAGAAGGCAGTGAAGAAAAGAAGTCAGCAAGTGCTAAATCTATGTTGAAAAAGAGTATGTCTCTTTGTATACGCGGATTGGCCTAGGGGAAGTCGCGTATACACGCGGAAAATAACGTTTCAAGTCGCGTATGGGCAAAAGCGCTCAAAAGTGCAAACCCAAGGGTAACCACCATGGTATTAATCCATTGTATTGGGTAATGATCCGCCTAATTGACCCCGTCCAAGAAGTTTTGGGCTTATGGTATTGTTTTGGTCCATGGTATTGAAAAAGGGGCTCATGGTATTGACAAAGGGTAATCATATAAAAGGAGAATAAATTCATTGTGCAAAGATGGAGAGTGGGTGTAAGATGTCTGAGCTTAAATGAATACTTCTCTCTGAAGTAGATCTGAATGAAAGGGTTACACTTGAAGATAAATCTGATTGGATGATGCACCAATGATGAAGAAAGGGATCTAGATCTGAAATGTATCTACTAGATCTGCTTATGGAAGGCTTAGATCTATGATGAGGCGAACATCTAGGCGAACATCTGTTGGAAGTGAAAGTGTAAATCTGAACTGAATATCTGATCTGAAGAAGTATCCTGCTCTATAATAATTGAAGATCTATACGCTACTTCAACGCGGAGGAAGCGCGTATATACGCAGCTTCAGCGAAGAGAAAGCGCGTATGCGCAATAAAATATACACCGAGTTATACGCTGGTTTGTATGGACGGAAGCGCGTATACACGCGACATCAGTGAAGGGAAAGCGCGTATGCAAACTAGGGCTTGCTGAAGCAAGGGGTATGAAATTTCTGATCTGTTCTGCTGTGTTTCTGCTATCTGATCTGTGTTGATATGTATCTGTTGATGATGTATGTTCGTGCTTAAAAATATGGAAAGGGTTCCGTCCGGAAATATGATGAATTGCGGTCTGCAAGTTGTGTTCTATTGAAGTGGTTGGATCCAGTGTGAAAATTGATGAAACGTGGTCCAAGGTGGTCGAGGGTCGTAGCCTTCTACTGTGGGTTGTGCCCTTCCGGTGAGGCCGGGTAAACGAGACCGTGGGGTCGTAGCTCCTTCCAGAGAGGCCTGCAAACGAGTCAGGGGGTCGTAGCTCCCTTCCAGGAGAGGCTGGTAAACGAGCGCAGGTGGGTGCCTGCGTGCTGGTCAAGTCTGCGCCCGCACATATGTTGTAAGATGTTTTCTCTATAATAAAATATTGAAGGCTGAGCAACTGCAGCGGTGGTTTTCTCCCGATTTGGGTTTCCACCTAAAAATCCCGGTGTTCATGTGTGATGCTTTGTGTGATGGTTTATTCTGTTCTTACTGCACCTGTTTACTGCTTATTGAATATCTGAAGAATACATGATGGAATGATTTAAGTGAAGATTTAATGACATATCTAAATCTCTGTGTATAGGCTAGTTTCATAAAGGGGATCCGCGTATATACGCTGGTTTACTGAAGTAAAGTAGCGTATGGGTTTTTAAGGAATGAAAAGTAAAAGGATTTGATTATGCAGTAAATACTGATTCACCCCCCCCCTCTCAGTATTTTTCCCAACAATTGGTATCAGAGCGGGTCCTTGTGCAGAAGCTTGATCGCTTAAAGGAGATCCGTCGCAATGGGAAGTCAAGAAGGAGTAATGTCTATAAAGCCACCTCTATTCAATGGAAGCAATCTGATATTCTAGAAGGTACGTACAAAAGCATATCTGCAAAGTCTTGGTGCAGATGTATGGGCAATCGTGGAAGAAGGTTATCAATACCCGGCAAGTATTCCTACTGATGCAGCTGAAAGAAAGAAGTATGAAATCAATGCCAAAGCAGTGAATGTCTTATTGGGAAGCATGTTTGAATCAGAATTTGCCAAAGTGATGCAACTACATTCGGCAAAAGACATATGGGACAAAATCATTCTAAGCTATGAAGGAGACACAAAGGTAAAAAGTGCAAAACTCCAAACTCTTAGAATTGAATATGAAAATTTGAAGATGCATAGTGATGAAAGTGTTGCCAGTTTCTTTCTTCGTCTAGATGATATTGTAAATCGGATGAGAAATTTGGGTGAAACCATGGTTGATACTACTCTGGTAGAAAAGGTCTTAAGATCTTTGACTTCAAAATTTGACTCTAAAGTTTCAGCTATTGAAGAAAGGCAAGATCTGCAATCGCTTACTATTGTCCAATTACATGGTACTCTGACTGCTTTTGAAATGAGACAAGGAGGTCCTTCTCAAGTAAGAGAAGCTGCTTTTAAGGCATCTACAAAAGGAAAGGAAAATGAAGTTGTCAAAGAATCCAGCTATATATCCGATGAAGAAGAAGCGAATTTCGTGAGAAAGCTCCAACCAGGTACTGGAAGATTCAAAGGTAAGCTTCCCTTCAAATGTTTTGAGTGTGGAAAAGTTGGTCATTATGCTGCTAAATGTCCTTATAGAGAAAAGCATGGTAAAGGGAAACAATTTGAGAAGAGAAAGAGTTATTATGAAAAAGAAGATGATGATGAAGTGTCCAGTGAAGATGAAGAAGATTCTGACCAAGATCTGAAAGTGCTCATGGCTAAGAAGCAAAAGAAGAAGGTTACTCAAGGAAAGGAGATACCTCAGAAATCATGTATAGCAAAAATTGAAGAAGATGAAACAGACTCCGACGAAGATCTACAAGCACTCATGGCAAAGAAGAAAAAGGAGAAGGCCACTTGTAATACTCTTCTTTGTGCAAACAATAGTAAAGATAGTGAAAGTAAAGTTGAGGATCTAGAAGAAGCTCTCAAGATTAAAGAAGAAGAACTACAAAGTTCATACAATAAGCAAGAAACTATCTATAAAGAGATGATCTCACAAATGAAATATCAAATAGAAATGTTGAATGAACAGATGGACAAGTATCAAAGGTTTCATACTTATGCATCCAATCGAATTAAAGATCTAGAAGCAGATCTTGAAAAATCAAGCAAGAAGAATGAAGGACTTGAAGCTGCAATCATTTGTCTTCATGAAGATTTAGAAGCATCAAGTAAGAAAAATAAGGAACCTCTACAATCATTTGAAAAGGAAGGCCTTGAAGCAGAAATCATCTCTCTCAAAGAAGATCTGGAAAAATCAAATAAGAAGAATGAAGAGCTGCAACAAACATGTGAAGGAAATGAACATTGGTTGAAAGAAGAGATCCTAAATCTGAAGGATCAAGTTGAAGATGGAAGAAGAAAAGAAGAAAGCATGACAAAGCAATGTCAAGCCTTGGAGGTTGAGGTAAATATTCTCAAAGGTAAATTAGAAGAAAAGGTTAAACTTTTGAGGTTTCATGATAGTACTAAAATTTTGGACAATATTCTGAGTAGTCAAAGGTCTCCTGCTATCAAACATGGTCTTGGTTTCCATGAAACTGTTAAAGGAGAATCTAGCTCACAAGGAAGTGCCAAAAATTCAGAGGATGTCAATGCAAAACCTGAAGTGTTGAAAGAGACAAAAGCTCAACCAACAATCATGAATTCTCAAAGAAATTCATTCAAGAACGTTGAATGTTTTAAATGTCATAATTATGGACATGTTACAGAAAATTGCAGGAGCAGATCATTTCAGCCTCAAACAAACAATTCCTACATAGAAAGGTACTCTGGTTTCTTCAAGGGATATTGTTTTTTATGTAACAAGTATGGACACAAAGCAGCTGATTGTAAAAGGAGGAAGAATAGAAATACTCATTATGATTCTTATGCTTATTTTTCTGGCCACATGAGATGTTATGCTTGTAATAAGTATGGACATGTAGAAAAGGAATGCAGGATGACCAGATCTGGGAAAGTGGATAGCTTCCAGCACTCAAATAGAAAGTTCAAGCAAATTTGGAAAAAGAAGGAGGACCGATCAGAAACGTAGGGAATTCTGACCCTACTGCAGTCATCCGTTTCTGAAGCTTACTTCTCTGATTGACTGCAGGAATGATGTGGGATACATTATGAGATTTAGTAATGTATCGTCACAAGGGAAGCAATGCATGATGACTCTCATGGTTGATTTGATTATTCTGGTTATGTTTACTTCTGACAGCGCATCTGATGTGGAAAGGACAGGTACATGAGGTACAAGCTCAGGAAGAAATGAAGGAAGATGGAAATTTTCTATGCTTCACTTTCCATACGCAGGTTCCATTAACTAAAGTCGCGTATACACGCGAGTTCCAGAAGACGCAGTCGCGTATGCATCGATGATAAGAAAATTTATCTGATAGCTGAAGATCTGAAGCAGAGGTCCAGGGGGAGCATCAGTCTGACTGCTGATGATTGCACTGTTAGCATCATTCTAGTTATACTCATGATAATGAAATGATGCATGGGTTCTTGTGTTGAATATTATGGATGAAGCCTGGTTGCTTTATGATGAAGAGCATTCATTGTGGAGATGAAAGTCTTATAGTTCAGAGATGAGGACAGATCATGCAGAGATTGTTATTGATGACTTGCTGTTGAAGGTATCTCAGATTGCAGAAGTTAAGGAAGAAGCACCGGTTTAGGGGGAGTAGCAGGTTGAATTCTAATGGTTGCATTGTTGGAAATATGACTGCTTATTCTTTGGTCTTGGTGATACTCATGCTCAAATGATGATGATTTGGTACATGGATTATTATGATGAGATTTTGAGCCCTGGTTGCTGATAAGTATCTTTGTGTGGATGAGTTGGATATTGTTTGTTTCAGATCATATAGAGTTTGGTTGCTATGGTTGAGATCTTTTGCCTATATATGTTACTTCATGTTACATCTTGAATATCATGGTGATTTTGGACCACATGGATGATTGCTTGACACATATCTGAAGATGTTGTTCTGGTATGATAATCTCTTTTGGAAAGAATGTATTGATGCTGCAAAGGATCTGAAGGCTTGGTTACTAATGGGCTTATGCTACAACCATTGGATGACGCTCGAAGACACAACTACACTATTCTGTTATATCTGTAGTCCAGGGAAGCAGTCAAATATCTCAGAAAGAAGCTGAACATTGTCTTTTCCTCATAGAGAATCAGATCTGCATAAATTTTAGAAGATGGCTTGGGATACGCGGGTTTCTTGAAACACAGTCGCGTGTGTACGCAAGTTCATGCACATAAAACCGCGTATTTTTGGTTGCTGACAATTTTTTGGTTGGTTCAGCATTCTTCAGCACAGCTGCAGTGCTGTTTGGTATCTCTGATACTGTTTGGTATCTCTGATAGTGTTCCAGTTCTCATAATTCTGTTTCTAATGTTTTGATGAAGATGCCTTGATGATTTGTTGGTGGAAGTTTTCAGGATGCACAAACTAAGGGGGAGCCTTAGTCTTTGGAAAGATTGCTTGGTTGCACAGATTCAGGGGGAGCATTAGCTTTGCTGAGTGTAATGCAGTGTTGGTATTATGATGGTTTTTGAAATATGTTCTCTTTCTTGAGGACTTTTTTGGTATTGGTTATGAAAAGTCATATTTGTATTGTATGAAAAGGTCTGGTGGAGACCCATGTTGTAAAATTGTAATTTTCAGTCATGTAAGGACTTGTCAATTTTGTAAACCCACTTGGTTGGGTAGCTGAGTCAAATTTGTAAACCCACTTGGTTGGGTAGTTGAGTCTCATATGTAAATCCACTTGGATGGATAATTGATGTAAGTATAAGTCTTTGGTGATAGGAAGTTCATAGAGTCATGTACTTCTTTGACAAATATGTTTGAAGATTCAGCATGAACTCAGGGAAGTCAGCATGAACAAAGAGAGTGTTGGTTTTTGATCCGCCCTTTGCCCTTGATGTCAAAGGGGGAGAGTGACATGGTGTTTTAATGAAGAGAAGATAATGATGTCAAATATTTGGGAGAGTGACATATTTGGGAGAGTGATATGGTACCTAACCTATCTGTTGTAGTAACCAAACACCATCATAGTTGCCATCAAGTCCAAAGGGGGAGATTGTTGGAAATATGATGCAGAGTGTTGTCCTTGATGGCAACCCACTGAATGAAGATGAAGACATGTGACAGTTGACATGTGTTGTCCTTGATGACAATACACCTGATGAAGTTATGCTTGACTTAATGGTATTGGTAATCGATGTAAATCTGATGTGATATGATGCTAGTTACAAGATGATGCTAGTGTTGTCATTGAATGACAACTCACTTGATGAAGTTGTGATTGATATGAATATGTTCTTGATGAAGAAAAATTTGATGTATCAATCAAGGTGTTTGCATAAGTGCTCTAATAAAGAAGTCGCTAAAGTGCTGTGGGTATGTTGAAAAAGAGTATGTCTCTTGGTATACGCGGATTGGCCTAGGGGAAGTCGCGTATACACGCGGAAAATAACGTTTCAAGTCGCGTATGGTAAAAAGCGCTCAAAAGTGCAAACCCAAGGGTAACCACCATGGTATTAATCCATTGTATTGGGTAATGATCCGCCTAATTGACCCCGTCCAAGTAGTTTTGGGCTTATGGTATTGTTTTGGTCCATGGTATTGAAAAAGGGGCTCATGGTATTGACAAAGGGTAATCATATAAAAGGAGAAGAAATTCATTGTGCAAAAAGGGAGTGTGAGTGCAAGATGTCTGAGCTTGAATGAATACTTCTCTCTGAAGTATATCTGAATGGAAAGGGTTACACTTGAATGATAAATCTGAATGTATGATGCACCAATGATGAAGAAGGAGATCTAGATCTGAATTGCTCTTGTATTTGCTAGATCTGATTATGGAAGGCTTAGATCTGTGATGAGGCGAACATCTAGGCGAACATCTGTTTGAAGTGAAAGGGTAAATCTGAACTGAATATCTGATCTGAAGAAGTATCCTGCTCTATAATAATTGAAGATCTATACGCTACTTCAACGCGGAGGAAGCGCGTATATACGCAGCTTCACCGAAGAGAAAGCGCGTATGCGCAATAAAATATACACTGAGTTATACGCTGGTTTGTATGGACGGAAGCGCGTATACACGCGACATCAGTGAAGGGAAAGCGCGTATGCAAACTAGGGCTTGCTGAAGCAAGGGGTATGAAATATTTGATCTGTTCTGCTGTGCTTCTGCTATCTGATCTGTGTTGATATGTATCTGTTGATGATGTATGTTCGTGCTTAAAATATGGAAAGGGTTCCGTCTGGAAATATGATGAATTGCGGTCTCCAAGTTGTGTTCTATTGAAGTGGTTGGATCCAGTGTGAAAATTGATGAAACGTGGTCCAAGGTGGTGCTGAAGGTGGTAGCCTTCAGTCAGGGGGTTGTAGCTCCCTTCCAGGTGAGGCTGGTAAACGAGATCAGGGGGTAGTAGCTCCCTTCCAGGAGAGGCTGGTAAACGAGTCAGGGGGTCGTAGCTCCCTTCCAGGAGAGGCTGGTAAACGAGCACAGGTGGGTGCCTGCGTGCTGGTCAAGTCTGCGCCAGCACATATGTTGTAAGATGTTTTCTCTATAATAAAATATTGAAGGCTGAGCAACTGCAGCGGTGGTTTTCTCCCGATTTGGGTTTCCACCCAAAAATCCTGGTGTTCATGTGTGATGCTTTGTGTGATGGTTTATTCTGTTCTTACTGCACCTGTTTACTGCTTATTGAATATCTGAAGAATACATGATGGAATGATTTAAGTGAAGATTTAATGACATATCTAAATCTCTGTGTATACGCTAGTTTCATAAAGGGGATCCGCGTATATACGCTGGTTTACTGAAGTAAAGTAGCGTATGGGTTTTTAAGGAATGAAAAGTAAAAGGATTTGATTATGCAGTAAATACTGATTCACCCCCCCCTCTCAGTATTTTTCCCAACATTTATAGTTTGGGTGGTTGGGAGTATGATTTATTAATTTTTTTTTCATTTGAGATTAATTTTGGGAAAGAAACATGTTGGCTCCTTGTGATAAGATTAGAAGGACGTGTTTTTGGACATCTCATTCATTGTTAAGTCATAAGTTATTGGTATATTTGACTTGCTAAATAATAGCTTGGATTCTCAAAGGTTAGCATAATTGATTGAACAATTTATCATAGAGGGTTATTTTAATTGATTGAATCATTTAGACAACACATATTACTATACAAAGGTTCTGGGTCATAGGTTCAATTCTAATCAAGTCCCTCGATGTCACTAACCACTATGTGAATGGCAATTGAATCACCTTCCATCCAAATATTTCAATGAAGAGAAGGGGAATCCCGTGATTCCTTAGAGAATAAATAACTTTTTTTAATGTAAAAATTTCTTAAGGAAAACCTCCAAGTGTTTCCTTGTACTTTGTGAATGGTGCCCATTGTAAATGTCATCGACATATAACATGTACTCTTAACCTAGAGGGTTTTTGCAAAACTTAAACCCATGACCCCTCAATAGTATTCCCAATTCAACTTGTGCATTAATCCACTGGACAAGATAATGTTTTGTAAAAATTATACAAAATACATGTATTTCATGGATTCTCTTGATCTAACAATGTGCTACTTTTAAATATAGAATCACTTCTACAAATATTTTGCGGAATTAAAAAACAACACAATTGCTAATCACAATAAGAAAGGAAGAATAGATCAAAACCACAACACCAAATATTCCTAGGGAAAGCTTACTGCTCAAAACCCCTCTATCATATATTGTATATTCCACAAGGAATCATCAAACAATTACATACAAAACTCTTCTCACAAGATCTCTCAGTACATCAGCTAATTGTCTCACACTGTCATACAAAAATTAGTGAGTTCCTTAGCCAATTTACTGTCTCTAGACAACCTGCCTTGCTCACGCAGTTCCTGATGAATGCAATCCTTAATCACGAAGAATTTCAGCCTTCTCAACCGCGCCGAGTATCATGGGCATCCTGTGGTGTTTTATCTACACCTGTGTTGACGGGAAAATTTGTTCGGTCAACAGTAGGGGATCTCCCCGGTAGAAAGTCCCAATTAGACCTTGAACCGTTTGGAGTAGGGATCCCGTCCGGGGTGTGGGTCCGGCTACCACTTAATACGACTTCCCTTCGGTCTCAAAAGAACCTGTTTGAACCTGCGGACATACACTTATTCACATGATACAGAATACAGGATTGATGTATTAAACACGAATCAAACACTATGCGTAGCAAGATTATAGATAAAGCGCATACACCTCAAGAGATGTCATTAGCAACACATCTTTTGGGGGTAATGCTTATAAGGTAGTCTGATCACAAAAGAAATAGTTCTTAATGATAAGATACCTCTTTACTTCCTGAAAGATAAAACGAAATGCTAACAAAATAGTTCATTAACATTCATTAATAGAACAGATGATAAAATGAACATCATTGATACAACACAGATAGCCATGACGCACAAATGATGACATGAAGAGTGCAGCTTCATTAATCATAGGATGTTCTGAAACTGTACAAGGAATACACACAGTGTTCGCACAGCAAAACACATCATAACCATAGGGTGTTTTAACAAGAATCTATATTCATATGCTCAAGTGTATAATCTTTCAATACAATGCCATGTAGCTCTTGAGTTTCCAAAAAAGAAAAGCCCCTGGTACAAGCTCCCGAAGGAGTATTTATAACACAAATCCTGCCCCTTGGGCATCCTTGACCTTTCATCTTCATGACCGTTGGGCTGCCTTGCGACCCAGTCTTTTTGCGACCTGCGACTTGAGCTGCTGTTGCGACCTGCAATCTGGCTGATGTTGCGACCTGCGACCTGAGCCGCTGTTGCGACCTGCGATCTGGCTGATGTTGCGACCTGCGACCTGAGCCGCTGTTGCGACCTGCGACCTGACTGGGTCGCGGGGTCGCAAACAGGCAAAAAAAAACCGAAGAGATGCGACCTTGCGACTAGGTCGCTGGGTCGCAGGGTCGCAAAAGGCGAAAAAATCGAGGATGTGCGACCTTGCGACCTTGCGACTAGGTCGCAGGGTCGCAGGGTCGCGAAAGGCGAAAAAACCGAAGATGTGCGACCTTGCGACCTTGCGACTAGGTCGCTGGGTCGCGAATCGTGAAAATAGAGGCACATGCGACCTTGCGACTAGGTCGTTGGGTCGCGGGGTCGCGAATCGTGAAAATAGAGGCACATGCGACCTTGCGACCTTGCGACTAGGTCGCTAGGTCGCGAGGTCGCAAAAGGTGAAAAAAAACGAAGAGGTGCGACCCTGCGACCTTGCGACTAGGTCGCTGGGTCGCGGGGTCGCAAAAGGCGACAATATCAAAGACACGCAACCTGCGACCTCGCCAGATCCAGGACCTGCGACCTCCTGGGCTTGCGACCTGAGACCTCCAGCCATTCTTTCGATCTTTGAAAAGTTCCACATTTCCCACTAGAGAGGACCCCAGCTTCAGCTTTTGCACGTCGAACACCTCTACCTGCGAACAACGTAACACAGGTCACATATTTTCAACATATTAATGCTAAAGTGTGGTTAGTTAGCTGAAGGAAAGATTTAGCAAATAATGCATTTAGACCCCTGTGTGGTCCAGTTTTCTCAAATTGTAAACATGGAGACTCCCATGACAATTACTGGCTGGCAGAGAGTCTTCACCCGCTCCCGTGGAGGCTCAGCTAACGACTGTAAACCGCGATCTAGAGAACCGATCACTAAGGATGTAATAGGCTTCAGATATGAAGAACAAAATGTTATCCAATTTTGAGATGAAAGAGCAGAGAGTGCTGATGGATAAGATGGTTCGTCTTGAATATGAGAATAACAATAGTTGCTTTCAAGAGTGGCTCAGCATGATCCGAAAACCAACAAGCTACATCACGACCCAATTCACGATATGCTACAGTCCTCCTTTCTTCCACCGAAAACTCTATCAATAGCTGCCTCAAAATGTGACATATTGATCTCGGTCTTTTCGCACTCCACGCTTGATTTACTGTGCGAGCAAACTCAGCCAGTATGCGATGATGACAGTGTCGGATACTAATAAATACATGAAAGGAACCTTGGCGCATGACTTTTGCTTGTTGCAGAGATTTAGCGTTGGTGCCTTCCTTACACGATAGTTGAAAACTCGTATCATTTGCCACGAGAAACCTTTATGGACTGGGATTCTGCATGTGGATGAACAATTATACAAGTTATGAAAGTCATCGATTCTGCTTTCGTTGCCTCTCTCCTTGAATCGTTTCGTGTATTCCTCCATACTTCAGCCAAATGGCGCCTGGTCCTGAAACATACTTTTAAAAACCGTAACTATGCAGAGCTGCACTGATAACTACGTTAAGTTTTGTTTCCATATCATCGTTCGAATGCATAACGTGTCTGAGACCTTTCTTCTGCTGAATCAAAAGAAACAAATGGTTGTTTCCCACGGAGCGTTTTGATTTTTCCTGGTGCATCCCACGGTAGCAGCTGAAAACCTGTGCATGCATTCTGGATGGGATGTTATTGCCACTTTTTCACGCTGTCACCACGCTGGATGCTGACAATTACCGCCTGTCCCCACTAAAACGCTGGTCAGTGATACGGTTCATGCATGAATGTATTCTGAGGAGGTGCTGAACGTAACGCTCGGCACTGGGAAACTTTCCCCATCAACGAACCATTCCATACTGGCAACAGGCGAAGGGCAGGAAACAGCTGGTGAAAAAACGCAGTTAGCGCTGACAAGAATGCTGAACCCGCTTCATGCTTTAACGTAAATTTTGGCCATTATTACTTCCGCTCCAACGTTTCCCCATATTTCGTAATTCTACCATAAACGTTTGACTGCTATGCATATATATTTGCTCCAGATTTACCGTGAGTTTAAATCCCACCGTCGACCTGCTGGCGTCCGTTCGTATGTGGCAAGGTAGTTCTGCTCCACGTGGAAAGATTGACCATATATGTATTGCTCCAACGTTCACCGTGAGTTGGAACCTGCCATCGACGTTGGCTGCGTGTCACGTGCCCATGCAGCGTTTGTTGCACCATCTCAGGTGGCCTTGCACCGCTAAAATATGACTGCAGATTGTTATACATTGCACCACAATATTTATCATATTCCCATGGTTTGTCATATCAGTCTAGATTTATTCCCCGGGCAAATGGTTTTCATTAGTTTTGGAGAGCAGGAGAATGTTATGATGTTCAATCTACACAAAAGAGACTTATAACAGGTGGAATGGAGCATGTTTGTGTACACCCTAAATTTCTTCATTCTAATGCGACCTCCCACAAGTGGGCATTTGGAGCGATTGCAGAGCTTTTTGATAATGTAGTAGATGAGATCCAAAATGGTGCAACTTACGTTAAAACAGACCAAATTTTAAACCCACGAGATTACAACCATGCTTTACTTTTTCAGGATGACGGAGGGGTATGGATCCTGAATCCATCCAGCGGTGTATGAGCTTGGGATACTCCATGAAGAACACAAATACTACCACTGGACAATATGGTAATGGTTTCATTCTTGAGGAAGACCGCGCAAGATGACATCATTGTTCTAATGGTTGATTTTGAGCTTCCATCAGATCATGAAGGACCGAGAATGTTAGTTCGCAGCGCAGAAAGCACTTTGACCAAAACTTAGCCACAATCTTGCAGTGGTCTCCATACGCATCAGAAACTGAGTTTATGAAGCAGTTCGATGAGATTGGTCCACATGGGACAAAAATTATTGTTTACAACCTTTGGCTTAACGATGATGGCATCCTGGAGCTATGTATAACATTTACGTTGGCCCCATGCAACGTGGACATTGAACGTTTGACTCCACGATTTAAACGCCTTTTGACCCACGCTTTATTACAGATTAAAACTGCATCATTGTCCATTTGTGAGGTCTTGATAGTCCTGCATTACTTTTGATCACCCTGGCTCGATAATTATTATATCGTGGTCGTCATAGGTCTTGCATAGGATTCTGTTTCACGTTCAACGTAGCTTTGACCACTTACATATTCATTTCGGATTAAAACCTCAACATGAAAGCATTCGATCCAATCAAAATAATTTACGCCCCATGCAACGTGCCCATGCGATTCTGCGCCATCTTTCAACGTAAGGCTGACCGTCGGACCAAACATTCGCTGGACCCTTTGTGCCTGCTCCACATTTACAATTAAACCTTGACCATGAGATATTCGTTCAACACGTATTAACATAGATCAAAACTGCACCATAGAATTATTTGAACCCAATGGTCATGAGTTGTCATATGGTTGTGATCCACCATATTACATGGTTTTCAAACTAATTTGCTTTGTGTTTCGGCCTTAAATATATAACATCATCTTGCGCCTTGTATTAATATATGCATGGTCTAGCGCCTTGTATTAATTATATATAATATCCCCTTGCGCCTTGTATTTAATATATGCATGGTCTTGCGCCTTGTAATTCGAAAGCTTCTCGTTTTGAAAGATTCGAATGTCAAAATATACTTATCAAACCACCTTGACAGCCCTTTTCACATTGGCCTTTTCTACCGGGCTACCACATACGTATGCATTTCAACATGACCCCTTTAGGTTCAAACTAACATTCTCCATCTCATATGGTCCCACATACACAAACTTTATGGATATGGAGGAGTAAAGGCGACTAGGGTTGTAAGGCCATTTTATTGCTCCACGTTGTACTCCTTGCAGCGTAATTAATTCCACACTATGCAGCTTAAGATCTATAAAGGTTGCTTCCAAAGGGTGCGCTCACATGTTTGAAACCTTGTCGTTGGCTTGCCACAGGAACACGTACGCTTTTGCACTGCTGCCTGGCACGCGCACGCCTTGAATGAGATTGTCGTTCCGTAGGGAAATCTCCTAAGTCGGATATGCTCACCGGGCTATACTTCAGGCTAGATTCATCGAAGTGGCGAAACATGCTTCTTTGTGTGCGCCTACCGACATTGAGATGGTATGATGCAAGATCTGGACATTTCTAATAGAGTGCTTTAAAGCATCTGGTGCGCACTAGTGAAGAAATCTTTTGCATCAGTGACATAGAAGGTTCTCTCTGATCAACATGTATCACACTATCCCCCTTTTAATAGTACTGATCGTTTGCTTCTGCTCCTCCCCTGCTCTGCAGCTTTGACCTCGTCGTTGAGCCCAATTTTATTTCCCTTGATGTCGTGACATGACTGAGGATTTTGTCACCTGTGGGGTCAACCTGCGTGGGATATTACAACATCATAATTACTCTTCAATAATGATAACCACAGATAAAACACACGAAACTAACAAGCTTAAGAGAAGCATTCAAACAATATGCTTAATGACCCATAGCAGGAAGGCTTTTACTCGTCAATACACACAAGGTTCTCGTTCAAACATATGCATGGCAATCTCATTACACATGGTGCGACTGCGACAAGAGTGTTCGGGCGTACGTTGGATGATCCTTCCTACATATGGCATGATTGCAGCGACAACATCAAGTCATGGTGACGAGACAACTCGTGAGGGGTTAGAGATAGGTCGACGGGATGTCGTTGACTGCAGGTCAGGTGAGAGACTTTAACGCCTAGGCGAGCAGAGGGGGAACCCGAAATTTTAAATATACCCAAAATTTTGGGTGGTGTTGTAGCGGCTACAACAACCTGGTAGTCAACTAATATCACAACTGATAGTTACACTTCTCTTTCACCTAGATCTCAACTGGGTCTCCACTGGAACTGACATGCATGCAACTAATAATAGTAAAAACTTTAGTTCATGTGAGATCACTACATGTGAATTAATTAATATTTAATTCACTTGATCTCTCACTAGTGTATCTGCAGTTACAACTAGCACAACTGACTTTAACTCATTTAACTGAGTTAAACTGATTTACAACTTGCATTAACTAATGCATCACTGCACTTCCAACTCTGTTACAACTAGAATCACTCTATTACAACTCAAGTTAACTTGCATGTCCCACCAACCAACCTCTTAACTCGAAATTCACATAGCTAACTGATTTTCCACTTCAGTTAACTATTTCCAAGTCCACATTGAGAATAGATTATAGTTTATTGTCCAACTAATATTAAGGGATAATAATAGTCGACATGCATTTATAAATAGACATGCAATCTATAAATAGAACTTGCACGTACATCTATAAATAGACCTCATCTATAAATAGAATTTGCTCATGCATCTATAAATAGACATCCACCTAAAAATAGCATGTGTGGGCCCCACCTAGTGTAGGTGCTTAATTTTCACTCGGATCAAGGATGTTGTTTCTGGATGCCAATTTCACTGTTTCTTGTTGCAAACTTCAACATGTTTGCGTGTTCGGGTTCACGTGCACGCACACACTCACATTCCCTTGCGAACTCACTCATTAAGCAAGCTAGCCACTCTTGGTTTTCCCATAAATAGCATTGTAGCCAACTCATAAGCAATTTCCCAATTGTTGGAAATGAGAACGTAAGCGTGGCTATATCTCCACACACCGCAACATAGATTCATCTTAACATTAGGTCTTTTAAACACCAATAAATTTGATTCTTCTCAGTGCTTAATAAATCCACAATTTAGATGCATGTATGTGAGTTGTAATTTGTCGCCATAACTTAATCTTGGCTATGTTTAGGGTGGTCATACTAGTTAAGTTAATACAATCTCTCCATATATAACAATATAGATTCATCGTTACTCAAGGTATTTTCAACACCAACAAATTTGATTCTTCTTTATGCTTAATAGATCCAGAATTTAGATGCATGTATGTGAGTTGTATTTTGTCGCTATATGGATATAAATGGAACTTTCTTGGTGAGTGTTGCCAATGTTTATTATAAAATTATTAGGTCATAGTTTTCCCGAACTATACCACCTTTGGAATTTGATTAAAATCATATAATATTATAATGGCCAAACCTTTGAGAAAGTAGGTTGGGGGGGGGGGGTGATTTGATGACCTTGTGCATGTCATTCAGTCATGTCCTTATAACCATCCTATTTTGTCTCACTAGTCTAGTTACTCTACTTTGGCCTCATTTGCCCTATCAATGCTCAACATGAACACTTTGAGCAGCATGCATTTCCTTCCTTGGTATCAAAGTCAAATCATGTGAGCCATCTTCGACTATGGTAATTCACAATAAAACTAGCATGGCGATCCCTCTAAAGGAGTATCAATTTTTTTTTTATGAAGGTTTGCTAAAAGGTAACGATCAATTCCATGAGGATACTCTCACTGATATTTCTATTTTTAAGTATGGTTAATTTTATAATATTTCCAAGAAGCACACGTTGCTCTAGTAATTCACAATCATGTACTTAAAGAGGCCATGATTAAGCCTTGGGTCAAAGAGATATACGATCCACGTGATCAGTGTTTCCTTAGCTCTTAAAGCTTGATTACACATAGTTTCCTATTTTCCTTCCTTGAGGAATCACACTATGTTTCCATGTCTAGTCTCAAACATGTTCTATTAGTATATTGTTGTGTGTTTTCACCTTGGGGTTGAAGCTCTCTTTATTGAACAAACAAGATAAATATGTTGTTTTATGTCAATTGGTTTTCTTAGACTACCCATGCAATTTTGGCATTTCACTGTGCATTTTTGGTCTGACAAGAGGCTTTATTTGTCATTATCCCCCTCGTTTCTTTAGCCCTCGGCCCCAAAAAATGGCTTCATTTAGAATTGACCTATCTAAATATCTCGAGGAATTTCTTTTGATTCCTATAGAGGATGAGATAATTGAGCAGCATGTGCACTATACTAATAAGCCTTATACTTAATTTTGTTGTCAAATCACAAACCACTAATTGTGTTTGTCAAATCATGGCTAAGTCAAACCAACTAGTTGATCTAATAAATCAAGATGATCAAGGTCATGCTTAGCCAATGCCTCTAGATAATAATGGCATTAATTGATGATGAGTTCAAGTAGTTGAGAAAATTAAGTGACATGTGCATGGTTTGATTTTCCCAATACTTGCCTTCATCAGCAAATATCAAACCACAAAAAATTGTTTTCCCACTCATGGCCAAGTCAAACCCACTAGTTCCTCTTATAAATAAAGTTGCTCAATTTCATGCTTATCCAATGCATCTATATAATAATGACTTTGATGACTAATGGATTTGAATAGTTTGCAAAAACTACCAAAACAAAAATGCAACCATAGCCCAAAAAGCTTGACTTATCAAGTTAGTAACCTTTGGTATGTCAACACCCATTAATCCCACAACTTTGACCACTAGGAAGCAAGTGATGCACCTCTCCCAAGGATCATCCTATTGAGAAGGGGGTAGCAACTCTGTTCCACACCTCCTATTCTAAACCTTGAGCAACTCTAGACCCTTAGGATTACCAACAAAAGCCCAAGGTTCATAATCTTGAATTATAGTTTTGTCCCTTGATAGTGAAAGGTGCAATTACTTTGACTTTTTATGAGGCCCTAGATAGGCTAAACAATAATGTTGTTGGAGATAATATGAATTGTATTGCTATAATATTCCAACAAAAGCATTATGGAGTATCAATGTCTTGTTGAGTCCAAGATAAAATATTATAGTTTGTAGAATAAAGACTTAATTGTTTTGTATACTTAGGAAGTGAAAATACTGATTTTTGGTTAATTTTTTTTTTTTTTTTTAATTTTAATTTTTAATTTTTTAATTTTTATTTAATTTTTTTTAAGTTTTATTTGAAACTTGATCTATATATTTTTTTGGATATTCCACTGGAAAATTCGTCACAACATATGTGATAAAATTATATTTAAAAATATGAAATCTATACTATGTGGATTATTTTTCCTTAGACTCCTTGATTTATTAAGTTACAAATCCATGCATGCAATATGAAAAATGCATAAAATAGTGAACGAAAAAAATAAAATCACTCAAAACCATAAGAACACAAGATATACCCTGGAAAACCCTTTTGAGAGAAAACCCAATTGGAAGGTGGGGTTGCTTTGCTCTCTTTCTCTTAATGGAAAATGTAAGCAAGTACAAAGAAATGAGAACTATGGCCTATGGGATTCTATAGTGCACGAATCCTCTTTGTGAGTTCTCTCCCTATCCACTCTCAGCCGATTTGCTCATCTATGGAACAAAATGCACTCTGATCAAATGGAACCCCTTTTCCTCCTAGTGGCATGGTTATAACACTATTGATACTCTACTAGTGGTCAGGTTCGACTCCCTCGACTCTTAACTAGAGTTACAATAGTGGCTCTTATAGATTTTCTTTATCATGATCACATGGCCAACCCGTTTTCCATGAATAACAGGGGTTGACATGGCATCCTTTCCAATTATGATGGTTAAAACAAGAAGGTAAAATTAAAAAGCGACATAACTTTTGCATACAAAAGCTGATTGAGACGATTCTTACACTGTTGGATATGTGTTTGTGTGTAGAATATCAAAAAAAGGTTCAACACTCAAGTGGGGAACTCCCCCCCCACCAAAAAAATAAAATTTGTCATGCTATGCCTCAAACTACTCCTAGAAGGTTTGAGACCCTAATTTTCCAAACTGGGTCACATTGGTAAAAATGATCCTGTGAGTTTGTTCCTCCACTTTTTCCACTCTAAAATCATCTATATGGATGAAAAACAACATAATGATACAATACAGATCACACCTCCCCATTTTGGAAAGATTTTGGGTCCCCAAAAGATTATATTGAATGAGGTGAGGAATTTTTTCCTCCACCTTTCCTTAAGTGTATCATTTAGCGTTGCCTAAAAATTGTCCTTTCAACCCAATCTGCCAAAGGTCATGCTGCCCCTGTATTGCAGTCCTATACCTCTTCAAAAAAACTATATCTTATTTCAACTCTACCTAAGCATATGTTGTCAAATCCTCTACAAAAGGTAGGACTTGTTCCTCTGCCTAATCTAACATGGAAGGCTCATAAAGTTTCAGATTCTCTACATTCATCGTGACTAAGTAAATGCACATGTATGATGGTAGATTGAGTCTATAGATGTTATCTCCCACCTTTTCTAGTGTCTCAAAGGGACCATATCCAAGAGCCTCATTTTTCTTACCATGACCACGTAGTCGCTCATTGTTCAACTGTAACCATACTTTGTCTCCCACATTGAAGGAATTTTTTGTTCTTTGTTGATCATGCCTAGTATTATATTTGTCCTGTGACTTTTGCGATGTATCTTGTACCTATATATGGATCTGCTTGATCTTCTCAACAAATTTTTCTACCTGTAATGCATCCCTTGTAAGATCCTCCCTCACTCCTCCTTGTTGTCCATATGCAATATCCAAATATAAAGGTGGAAAATATCTAAAAACAAGTTTCAAATGGGAACCTACTAATAGAAATGTGTACTAATCTATTATAATATTTTTGTATATATACCAAATTTTCATCCTAATACTTTGGATGATTTTGATTGCAACCCCTCAAAATTTACACGAAAGTCCTATTAACTACTTCTATTTGCCCATATGGCTATGGATGGAATGTTGTAGTCCTCTTTAGCTTCGTTTTTATCTTCTCCCACAGTGTAGTCCAAAACACACCAAGAAATATTGTGTCATTATCTGAAATGATGCTCCTTGGTGTCCCAAAGTGCAACCAAGCTTGTCCCAAGAATAATTTCATTGCTTCTTACCCGTTGATGGTCTTTTTACAGGGCATATAAACACACATCTTGTTGAACCTTTCAAACACCACAAAAAAGTAGTCATGTCCATTCTTGGTTATTGATAAACCTCCCACAAATTCGATGGGATTTCTTTCCCAAGGATGACTAGGCATAGGTAAGAGATGACATCTACCATGTTTCCTATTACTAACTTGATAATATAACAAGTCATGCATCCTCTTATGGACTTAGCTACTTTTTCTTACATCTTGGGCCAATACACATACCTATGCAAGTTGGACATTGTCTTTCCTACGTTGAAGTGCCATGCAACCTTGGAGGTGTGAGCCTCTCTAATCAACTGCAGTTTATCATCTTTAGGAACACATAACTTATCCAACCTATATATTAATCTATCTTAGAGATGGTATTCAATGATTTTGTCACCATCGTGTACATGAATATAGCTCTGCAACCACTAAAACACCTCCTTGAAGTCCTCATATTCTAAATATGTCTCTATGTATGCATCATGGGTGGATGGTGTAACAACCCGTGGTTGATTTTCTATGTAAATAAAATAATACCAAGGCCATGGGACACATATTCCATGTTGAATGTTGGGAAAAACATAGTGATGAGTGTCACTTGTGATCAATTTATGGCTATGGAAATTGGAACAGGAAAAGTGGAAATAATTGGCATTTTATTTATAAAATAAAGAAAAATAGGAGAAAATGGAGGTGAAGAGACACATATTTGCATGAGAGGAAAATTGAAGGGAAAATGAAGAAAATAGAGGCGTCAAGGATAAAAAGGCTTATGAGGATCAGTTCAGAACTTTTTTTGTCAGTTCAGTTTTGGAGCTCTCTTCCATTCTCTCATACTCTTACACACTCAGAGAAATCTAGAGAATTCTTGGAGCATGCGTGGAGCACTTTAGCATTCACTTGGATTGGAGAAAGAAGGAAAAGGAAAGTAGGAAAGCGCAAGGGAACCGTTGGATCAATGACTACAGTTGGATTGTTTTGTAGGTAACAGGTTGCATGTATGATTTCCTTGCTGATTTATGGATGCATAGTATATGCATTTGATTTTCTGGTTATGTGTTGTCATTGGCACAGAGGAATGTAAGGATTGATAGTGATCTTAGCCTTGCCTTGCCATTACCTAGATAGCCATGGTGTTGTGGGTTTTTTTTCCACTTGATTTTTTTCTAGTTGGTGCTCATGTTCATTATGGATGTGGGTTGGAACAAATGCTCTAGAAGCCCTGGAATAACTTGGGTTGAGTTACTAGTCCTGGAGCCTAGGTTGGGAAAAACACTCTATAGTCGTTGGTGGGTTGAGTTACTAGTCCTTGGAACAAGGTTGGAAAAATGCTCTAGTGCCCTGGAAGGTTGTGAGTTGATAATTCCTAAAGCCCTAGATAGCTTGGGTAGAGATTGATCTGGTTGGTGTTACTGATGTCTAAACGTCGAGGTGGAATCGTTGTGGTTGAGGGGTGAGGTGGTTTGGCCTCTTGAAGCTTGGTTTGGTTTTGTATTTTTTGATTCCATGAGATCCCACATTCATGCTTGGAATACGACGTAGGAGTGATTGGTTGAAAGAAATATTTGGTTTAGCCTAATATATGGTCGGGTGGTACATGGAAGTCCTTGACTTGGTTGGCATTCTCATATATTAATAAGAGTTATTCTTATATTGTTATTCATGTATACTTTTAGTGATTATATTGGTGATATTATAGTTGTGTTTCCATGATTCCTATGCTGGTTATTTTTTTGGTCATATGTTGGTTATATGAGGTGTACCATCTGTGGCTCTTGTCATGAATTGTTTAGTTATTGATTGGATGATGAATGTGTGGACTGATAAGTGTTGATGTAGCTGTGTGGAGAGGGCATAGAGCCTTCTTGATGATTATATGGTGATCTTATTGAATTAGTGGACATATATGTATTTATAACCCACAAGTACTATGTACACAAAGTGTTTGTATAAATGAGTAATTTGGACCTCCAACTTCTGAGGCTCGTAACTTTGGCAAATGATATCATTTTGACTATCATAATAACTCATTTCAAAGATCTCCATGAGGATGTCGAGCACGGAATGAATCTTGGAATATCTTCAATCTCTCTGTGATCCTTGAAAATGTCGTTTAGGCCCTCAAAACAACCTCAGAAGTTTAAAACCGAAAAAGTGCCAAAAATAGAAAGTTTTGTTAAATTTAAGGAAATGAAACTGAAAAAAAATAGTGTCAGGCCAAGTTAGGCCGATAACAATGTGATTACGTGTCATTGGTTGTTTACAATCAGTTCTGGACATGTGGACCCCATTTTCCATAAGTGCATCTTGGAAATAAGGTCTCGCATAGTAACTCTCATCTCGTCTTTACCCTGGTGAGCAAGTTAAAATGGGTAAATATGGGGTGAGGTGATTATAGGGCGGTATCAAAGCTTCCAGGTTCAAGCACTTGGATTAGATGGGTTGAGTGTGATTGTTATGCGTGCATGTTAGTTGTCGTTGTGTTTTCTATGCATGTGTTAGCGCAGTTCTTTGCTAAGTCATGAGTCCATTTCATAGTTTTATTTTTAGGATTAAACTTCAAAAATTTCAAAATTTTTAATTTTTTTTTGGTTGCTACCAGAATTTTCGGTAGCACCAATTTTAGTATTTTGGGACAGTTTGTTATTTTTTCCTGTTACTATCTCTCTCTCTCTTTTCTTTTTTTATTTTATTTTTAAATATCCGATGTTGCCGGAATTTCTGGAAGCATGCTCTGTTTTTTTAAAAATAATAAAAAAAGTGCATCCACTTTAGTTAAGCCACGTGTTATAGTGCAAATATGCCTCAAATATTTTTAAAAATTTTCATATCTTGTGATAGGTGTCATATTGCAGTCAATTAGTTTAAGTCAAGTCGTAATATATGTTGAACCCATGTGTCACCCTCAGTTATGAACTTAATCGTTACCCTGTCCTGCATGTTAACCCCAAGTCAGTTATACGTATGTCTAAATGTGTGTTTTTATAAATGAAGGAGATCATGGTTATTACACTCAACGCCATAACCATTTGGTTGGCTCAACAACAGTGCTGCCGAAAATTTCAACCAATTAACAACAAAGACAATGCAGGTGACTGCTAGTCATAGATCCGCTTGTCTCAAGACATTTGGAGCACTTAATATGGAAAAACATAGCCAACTGAAGGTGGTGATGGATTATCACATGGTGCACATCATGGTGAGGAATATTTTTAATGATGAAGGTTCATTTGCATGGGCTGATGAACCAAAGTTTGGTTTTAAAACCATCGAAAAAGCAGGAGAACTGTCATTTGAAGTTTTAGATGTTGGAGTTCGAATTGCTGAGGGTCATAGTTTGAGAAGGAGTCTGGATTTCAGACAAGATTCCAAAGGTGAATACAGGCAACACTTGTAAGGTAAAGCTCCTTCAACTCTGCCACCTATCAGTTGTAAGAGACAGAGTCATTTATTTTCTGGATATGACTAAAATAGGTGGAAAAATAAATCGAATAGAGCTACAGGGTGCAGATCTAGTTGATTCCAATTTGAGGGTAAGAAGCTTATTTATTCAGTCAGGGTGGTATTATCTATGCACCAGGTTAGGGAGCTCTCACTCAGGAGTAGCCCAAGAGTTTGCTAACTCTTTTAATGGACAAGAAGCTACAATTTATGGCCTTACCTTACAGGTTTCTGAAGACTCCATTGTTGAAGCCTTTAACCTTCCCCAAGAAGGATAAAGGTGGTTCAAAGGGTAGGTCATTATAGAAGGAGATCTCAATAGCTTCCTCAAAGATGCACACAGAGATCCAAATTGGGAAAAATGCATTCCGAGCAGCTGTCTTAAGAATGAATGGGCAAAAGCTATCAAGCTTATCAAGATATACCTCACTTGTGAAAGGAGGTATACAATTGTGTTCCTCTATCACATGAGGTTTATTTTTCATATTGCAGGGATGAAGATATTAAATATGCCATTTTTCTTGTTGAAAATCCTGGCAAAGATGTCAGCGAGAGTTCATACTCACACTGATGTATCAGAGTATAGCTTGTACCATCAAGATTTAATTAAAGTTCCAGTTGAAGAAGATTTGGGGAAGAGAAACTAGACTTGGAACCACTTTTTATTCTACAGGGCAGGCCAACCTGCACCTACACCTCCAGTTTCACAACCAAACCCTCAGCCTACAAAAAGAAGAACAAAGAGAAAGGCCAAAAAATAAAACATTTATAAGAAGGCCAAGGGAAGAAAAGAGAAGGCTTTTTCTGTCAAGGCTGAAAGACGGTTGGAAAAAGGAGAGAGTCCCTCAGCAAGAAAACCCAAATCTATGAAAATAGTACCCCATGTTCCTCCCTTTCCTAATGTCTACACTAGAGCCAGAAGAGGAAGGTATACAATTGCAGATAAATCAAAAGTGCAGGTGCTACCGGAAATTGCGAAAGCACATATTTAGCAGAGTTGCAGAAAGAGTGTCAACCTACACAATCAGATGAAGAACTCCTTAAGGATGCTGGATATGACATCAGCAATAAGCAGAAGAAGGAAGAAGCCAAACTTGTTTCTGGTACCAGAAAGAGGCATACCAGAGACGGCAACAAGTTTAGGCTTAAGTCCAAGGCTCTACATAATCCAAGCCTAATGACAGAGGTCATTGATATTGAAGGTAAATCTGAAGGTTCAAAAACAGATAAATCCATGAAGAAAAATAGAACACAACCCCTTCAGAGCATCACTATGATCCCTCGAAGAGAAGAAAAACACAAAAAGTTCTAAGGAGGAGAAATCCATTGTCAAGGAAGCGTCGACAAGAGTAACCATATCCAGATCAACTGTTGACAACAAAGTAGACTTGGATAAGCTTGTTGAAGTTGTAGCACACATAGAGGGAAGGTAAAAAGGTTTTTGAATCAAGTACCTTTTTGCTTACCAGTTACAATTTTAACATCAACTTAGGTATTAAGGAATGTAAGTCTGCACAAGATTTTCAGCATTTTCTGTGTATTTTTTAAAAAGAAGCAGGGCGCTACTGGAAATTCCAGTAGCATTCCAAATTTTGCACAGTTACATGTTTTTACCAGAATTTTCGGTAGCACCTGTTTTAACTGAATTTTGACACTTGTGAGAAAATTTTTCCCGAGCCAGTTAAGGATGGATAAGAACCCATAACCAAATGGATATGTTAAGTGATGGTGAGAGGTGGTTATGAGGTTGTAGGAGGTCTTATTAAATGGAGCTACATGGTTATTAAAGACCCAAGACACAAGGAGATAAATCAGCAGAGAAAGGGGGAGCATGACAACACACTCATCATTTTAGCTCAGATTTCTTCTCTTCTTTCTTTTTCATTTGTACTTTCTATTAGATTTCGATGGGATAAGGCTGTAATGTCTTTTGACACCTATGTAATGTTAGAATTAATGTTTCCTTTTTTTTATAAGAGAGGGATTTGGTCCTCTATTTATATATATACGACTTGTAAATACCATTTCTAGCTTGGATGTTGCTCTACCTAAAGACTGAATATAATAAAAATCCTTTTTGCTTCATTCTAGAGGATTTTGTGACTCAAGGAATATCTGTGTGGTGTGTCTCTTTTCTTTGTTAGTTTCTTCTAAAATATTAATTGCAACAACTAGTAAGGTGTGATTGAGAAACTGTAAAAGGATTTAACAGTAAATTATCTTCTTTCAGTTTTCTACAAATGATATGTGTGTTATAAAACATGTCAGTGAAGATTTCATAAAGGATTTGTGTAATAATTTATACATGTAATCTATTTTTTGAATGCTCTTTACTTTGCATAAACAAAGTTTGTGTAAAGATACATCATCATAGTTGTGTGACTGATTTAGGATTGGAATATTTCATGGAATAGGTACCAACTATCCATCCTATCCATTTGTACTCTCTGCTCCCTATACTACCAATTTAACCACACAATTTATACTTGCCACAACTTTCCAAATGCATGAAAGTTTTAAAGAACATAAAATTATTTTCAAAATATTTGTGAAACCATCCCACCACTCAAACAACCCCTTTAAAATTTGAAATGAACTATGATGTATAAGGCTTACTCCTTATGCATTCAAGGAGTGATTCCTCGCGCTAACATCTTTGGCGCCGTTGCTAGGGAGGTGAATTGACGTTTATCCCTGGGTGAATGACAAAGTTATAAGTCTGGTTCTGAGGTGTATAGTTCCAGCTGTCTTTTTAGACTCCGTTACACCTGGCGAATCCATCGAGAAGTTCTGGCTTCTAGAAAGACTAGAACCAGGGCTAACCCATATTCCCCTTTGAGAATACCAATTTCAAACCCTGAAATGCTAATCAAGAAAAATAGAAAACGAAAGTTTGCTTCCTCTACTATTATTTTCTCAAAGGCTGTCCCTAAAGAAGTCCTGCAAACTTTATCCCCTGATTTTGCAAAGAATACTTTACCTCCCTTGTTTTCCAGCCAACAAACAGTCTTCACATCACAAGTTGGTGCTTCATCATCTTTTAGTCACAATCCACCTATTGTTTCTCCACAAATCCCAACAACTCACACCATGGCAGGGCCAAACCCACCCCCTAATCGAATGGATTCAATTGTTGCTACAAGCTATGCCCCTTTGGTTTTACCTCAGCCTATGAATGCATCACCTACAGGAGATTATCTCAATTACTTGCCTAAGTTTAGTGGTGAGGGAGGGGTAACAATTGTAGAACACCTTGCTGATTTTTATGCCTATGCTGACAATCTGAATATTGAGCATGAAGATGTCTGGATTAGAGTTTTTATTTAGAGTCTTGAGGGTTATATAATAAAATGGTTCAGATCCTTGATAGCTGGTAGCATCACTGTAATTGAAACCATAGATGATACATTTTTAAGGAAATGGGGTGATAAGAAAGATTTTATGTATTATATCACGAAACTTGGTGCAATAAAAAGAAAAGAAGGAGAACCAATTTCTTATTTTTCTAAGAGATTCAATAAGATGTATAGCAAAATGCCTACTGAAATCAAGCCTACTGAAGCTTTAGCCAAAATCACTTATGCTGGTGCCTTTGATCCTGAATTTTTTTTATTATTGAGAGAAAGAATATCTACAACACTAACACAATTGAAGGACAATGCACTAGAGGTAGAATCTAATTTTTTAGTAGCTAATAGGCTCAGAGGAGGGATTGACAGAGAAAAAAGAAAGCAAAAAGCTGAAGTTTCAATTTCAGGAACTTTAGACATAGATCCTAAGTTATATGAGCTGACCAAGATGGTCAAGTCATTGACTACTGAGATGTCCAAGCTCAAGATGGAAGCAAGACCAACTACTACTAGAAATGTTTCATTTGATCAGCCTAATAGGCAACAATTTAGAAGACCTAATGTTCCTCAAATTTTGTAGCGAGAAAGGAGAGATGTTGATGATAAAAAAGTTCAAACTCCTTTGCAGAATTCTATATTTGAAGATGAAGAGGAAGCTGAAAGGTTGGAGAAGGCCGCTGATATTACTTGTCTGAGAGACAAAGAAGGGTTGGTTCATCTTACACAAGCAGAGTATGAGGATTTCATGTCATATACTCAAAATAATGGAGTGGTTCTTGATCATTCCATGATTGTAGTTGATCATCAAAGCAGATATAATCTCAGATCAAAGAAGATTGATGATAGTCAAAAGGCTGTTGCACAACCCAAGAAGAATAAGGATGCAGTAAAGGTTCCAACATAAAAGCAAGTTGCTGAACAAAAATTACCAGAAATTGTGGTAGCAGATAATACTCCTTCATTTGAGGTAAAAATTGCTCACAAATTGGCCGCAGTTTTCAATTTTGAAAATGAAATACAAAAGATAAATATTCTTGTTCCTCTTGTAGACCTCATGAAAAATGATGATTTCAAAAAGACCTTTATGAAATCTCTTCAACCCCCACCTACCGAAGTAGCTTCTTGTTTAGTTAACCTTCAAGATGACAAGCCCGCTATTATTTTAGGTCCATTAGTAGAAGACAGAGATAGCTCTACCTCTCCTTTCTATCTATCTTTGAATATTCATTATAAGATCTTGCATAATTGCCTAATGGACTCCGGAGCCTCACATAATTTAATGCCCAAGGTAGTCATGGATGAACTAGGTCTTGAGGTAACTAGATAATACCAAAATCTCTACTCCTTTGATTCTCGGAAATTTCAATGCCTTGGTGTCATCAAAGACCTTGCAGTAAGACTTTTTCAGTTACCCATGAGAGGAATGGTGATGGATATTGTTGTAGTTGACGTTCCTCCTAGGTTTGGCATGTTACTTTCTAGGTCATGGATTAAAAGATTGGGAGGAACCTTGCAAATGGATTTCACTTATACTACTGTCCCTGTTTTTGGAGGAGAACAAAGAAGACTTTATAGAGAAGCTCAACTGGCATATATCATTAGTGATAGCAAAGGCCCAACTAATCATCCAATTTACGCTAGAACAAATGATGTTGGTTCAAGCATTTTACACATGGATAATGTTGTCCTATTTGCAAAAAAATTTCAGATTTTGAAGCTTGCTGAAAAACAAATCGGTCATGAAGGTTCCCAACTATGGAGAATGTAATTTGATGGTTCATGTTCTAAAGAAGGAGTTGGTGCAGGGATAGTTCTCATTTATCCTTTGAAAGAAAGCTCCACTTTTTCTTTCAAACTTGAATTTGAAGCAACTAACAATGTGGATGAGTATGAAGCTCTGTTGATTGGTTTAAAAACAACAAAGAACATGAATATTTAAAGAATTTATGTTTTTGGAGATGTTGAACTTATTATTCATCAAATTAGAAATGTTTATCAAACAAAGCATCCTAGACTCAAAGATTACCAGAATGCAGTATGGAACATTGTAGAAGACTCATTCTTGGCTTTTAAAATTTCTTTTGTTCCAAGGGAAATTAATATTTTGGATGACTCATTTTCTATTTCAGCAAGCTCATTCAAGATTGCAATACCTATGGAGCTGAAATATGAAGTGGAAGTTAGGTTCAAACCTAGAATTCCTGATAATGTCAAGTATTAGAATGTTTTTGAAGATGATCAGGAGATTAGAAGATTCATTAAAGCCGTTGAAGAGTTTGTTGTCCTAAACATTGATCAAGATGAATATTTCATGAAGGATGATGTTGATTTGCAAGACACCAAAAATCTGCAAAAACAGATTGTTGATCAGCCTATCATTCAGCTACCTACCAATCACATTCCCAAGGGGTTAATCCCACTTGAGAAGCTATTTGATCACAATAATGTCTCAGTCAAACCACAATTTGATGAAACATCAGTCAAACCACAATTTGCTTAAACATAAGAAGAATTGGAAGATTTCAATTTGGGCACAGAAAAAGAACCAAGGTATGTGAAGTTGTCAAAAGCTTTATTCAGAAGAAATAAAGGCTGAATACCATAAGTTGTTTTGTGAATTTGTTGATGTTTTTGCCTGGGGATATGAAGATCTTAAAACATATGATAAAAATATCATTGAGCATAGGATACTATTGAAATATGGTACTAAGCCTTTCTGGTAGAAATTATGGCAAATCAATCCACTACTATTACCAGTGATGGAGAAGGAAGTGAAGAAAATTCTGGATGCTAAAATCATCATTCCATTGAGATACTCAGACTGGGTTGTTAATCTAGTTCCAGTAAGGAAGAAGAGTGGTGAAGTCAGACTATGTGTAGATTTCAGAAATCTTAACAAATTCTCTAACAAAGATAACTATTGTTTTCCAAATATGGAGCATATTCTTCAAAAGGTAACTGGTTCAGACAAAATTTCCATGTTAGATTGGTTCTCCAGGCACAATAAAGTTTCAATTTGGCTAGAAGATCGAGAGAAGAAAACATTCACTACTCCTTGGGGAACATTCATGTATGCAAAGATGCCATTTGGGCATATGAATGTTGGAGCTACTTTTCAACGTGCTATGGACTTTACATTCATTGGAGAAAAGGAAAAATTCTTGGTTATCTATTTAGATTATGTTATTGTTTATTCAACTTCAGATCAAGAACACCTTCAGCACTTGAGACAAGTATTTGTTAAATGCAGAAAATATGGTATGTCATTGAATCTAAAGAAGTCTCATTTTTCTCTCAAGGAAGGTAAGATGTTGGGTCACATAGTTTCTAAAGATGGAGTGAAAATTGATCCTAAAAGAGTGATTGCAATTCAAGATTTAACACTTGCAAGATCCAAGAAAGAGGTTCAATATTTCCTTGGTAAGATCAATTTATTAAGAAGGTTTATTCCAAATTTTGCTGAAGTGGTGAAGCATATTACTTGCATGTTGAAGAAAGACAAAGAAGTCAAGTGGACCATTGAACCCATAAATTCATTTGAGCTGATAAAAAAAGCTATCATTGAAGCACCTCAACTGGTAAGCCTTGAATACTCAAAGCCTTTCTTTATCTTCTCATTTACCTCCCAAGATACTATTGTTGTTGTTTTTCACCTGTTTTGTTACAAAAATATACAAAAAATAAAAAATCTCCCATAGCATTTTTCAGCAGTGCTCTTAGAGATGCAAACTTGAAGTATGAAATGTTGGAAAAGCATGTCTATGGATTAGTGAAAGCTCTGAAAGCTTTTAGAGTTTATATTATTCGTGCTCAAGTTATTACTTATGTTCCTTCATCTGTTGTTAGAGAGATATTATTTCAAGCTAATATTGATGGAAAAAGAAGCAAGTGGGTGATTAAAGTTCTTGAGTTTGATTTAGAGATAAAACCTACTAAATTAATCAAAGTTCAAGGATTCACCAAACTACTAGATGAAGAAAATAGTAAAGTTTTGGGCTTGAATTTCATGGATGAAAACTTTGAAGGGCATATTTCTTAACCTATAGACAACATGGCAGTGGATGTAAAGCTTTATGAATGTAGCTGGTATAAGGATATCATTTATTTTCTGCAACATTTTAAACCTCTTCCAAATTATGATAAGAGAAGAGTAAGATCTTTGAAGCTGAAAAATGTTAAATTCTGTATTAAAGATAATTGTTTATATTGGAAAGATCCTAAAAGAGTTTTGTTGAGTTGCATTGACCCATATGAATCCAAGAAAGCTATCTTTTATATGAATAATAATGTGTGTGGAGGACATCACTATTGGAGAACTACTGCATATAATATCTTGAGAGCTGGCTATTTTTACCCTAGCTTGTTTTCTGATGTATGTGCTAAGGCGAGAGCATGTGAAAATTGTCAAAATTTCACCAGTAAGAAACATTTGAAGTATTTGTCTCTCAATCCCATAGTTGTTTCTGCACCTTTCAACAATGGGGCTTAGATTTCATTGGAGAAATTCATCCACCTTCAAGTGGACAACATCGTTGGATTCTTGTTGCAACTGATTACTTCAACAAATTCATTGAAGCAATACCTACCAAGAATGCTACTCATAAAGTTATCATTAATTTTCTAGAGAGAATCATAACCAGATTTGGATGTCCATCAAGGTTAGTAGCAGAAATGCAGCGGCTTTTAAAGCCACTCCATTGGTAAATTTCTCTGAAGATTATGGCATTCAGCTCACTCACTCTACAATTTAATATCCCCAAGGGAATGGTTTAGCTGAATCATCAAACAAAATTTTGGTAGAATCATCACCAAATTGTTGGAGAAAAACAAGAAAGCCTAGGATTCAAAACTGAAGTTTTCTTTATGGGTAGACAGGGTGGCAATAAAAAAGTCTATTAATATGTCACCTTTTCAAATGGTTTATGGAACTGATGTTGTTTTTCCAGTCCAATTAGCCATTCATGTAGCTAAAATTTTGCAAGATCATGAATTTGAACTAGATGATATGACCAGGAGAATTTATCAAATCATAGAAGTGCATCAAAAGCGAGAACAACAATATGATTTGGTGAGAAAATATCAGCAAGCTGTAAAGAAAGTTTTTGATAAAGGAACTAAAAAGGAAGGTTTTAAGATTGGAGATATAATGTTGAAGTAGGATGCACAGCATCAAGATCCAGGTAAGCATTCAAAATTTGATGCTTTATGGCTTGGTCCTTTCAGAATCTCAAATATTTTGCAGAACAATACTTTTGAGTTGCAACATCTTGATGGGAGAGAGCTATTTGGAGGCCTATTCAATGGGCGCTTTCTCAAAAAATTATTTTACTAAGGCTGTTGGTAGCCTAAGTTCACTGTAAATACTAGTGTGTTTCATAATAAGACTCCATAGCCCAATGAAAAGGCACTGAAATTACAAAACATTCTTAGAGCCTCGCAGGGAGAGCTCTATGCCCAATGGAGCCGATGTTAGCATAGTTCTTTGCTAAGTCATGAGTCCATTCCATAGTTTTATTTTTAGGATTAAACTTCAAAAATTTCAAAATTTCAATTTTTTTTTGGTCGCTACCGGAATTTCCAGAAGCACCAGTTTTATTCTTTTCGGACAGTCGGTTATTTTCCTGTTTCTGTCTTTTTTATTTTTATTACGATGCTTCCAGAATTTCCAGAAGCATACTCTGCTTTTTAAAAAATAAACAAAAAAGCACATCCACTTTAGTTATAGTGTAAATATGCCTGAAATATTTTTGAAATCTTTTCATATCTCATGATAGGTGTCGTATTGCAGTTAGTTAGTTTAAGTCAAGTCGTAATATACGTTGAACCCATGTGTTACCCGCAATTATGAGCTTAACCGTTACCTCGTCTTGCTTGTCAACCCCAAGTCAGTTATACATATGTCTACCTATGTGTTTTTTTGAACGGAGGAGATCATGATTATTACACTCAACACCATAACCGTTTGGTTGGTTGCACAACAGTGCTACCAAAAATTTCGGCCAATTAACAACAAAGAATGCGGAGGTGACTGCTAGTCACAGATCCGCTTGTCTCAAGACATTTGGAGCACTTCATACAGAAAAACACAACCAATTGAAGGTGATGATGGATTATCACATAGTGCACATCACGGTGAGGAATATTTTTAATGATGAAGGTTTATTTGCATGGGGTGATGAAACAAAGTTTGGTTTTAAAACCACTGAAAAAGTAGGAGAAGTGTCATTCGAAGTTTTAGTTGTTGGAGTTCGAATTGCTGAGAGTCATAGTTTGAGAAGGAGTCTGTATTTCAGGCAAGATTCCAAAGGTGAATACATGCAACACTTCTAAGGTAAATCTCCTTCAATTCTGCCAACTATCAATTGTAAGAGACATAGTCATTTATTTTCTGAATATGACTAAAACAGGTGGAAAAATAAATCAAATAGAGCCACAGGGTGTAGATCTAGTTGATGCCAATTCGAGGGTAAGAAGCTTGTTTATTCAGTTAGGGTGGTATTCTCTATGCACCAGGTTAGGGATCTCTCACTCATGAGTAGCCCAAGAATTTGCTAACTCTTATAATGGATAGGAAGCTATAGTTTATGGCCTTACCTTGCAGGTTTCTGAAGACTCCATTGCTGAAGCCTTTAACCTTCCCCAAGAAAGAGAAAGGTGGTTCAAAGGGCAGGTAATTATAGGAGGAGATCTCAATAGCTTCCTCAAAGATGCACACAAAGATCCAAATTGGTCAAAAGGCATTCCAAGCAGCTATCTTAAGAATGACTGGGTAGAAGCTATCAAGCTTATCAAGATATACCTCACTTGTGAAAGGAGGTATACATTTGTGTTCCTCTATCACATGAGGTTTCTTTTTCATATTGCAGGGATGAAGACATTAAATTTGCCATTTTTCTTGTTGAAAAGCCTGATAAAGATTTCAGCAAGAGTTCAGACTCACACTGATGTATCAGAGTATAGCTTGTACCATCAAGCTTTAATCGAAGTTCTATTTGAAGAAGAGTTGGGGAAGAGAAACCGGAGTTGGGACCACGTTTTATTCTATAGGGCAGGCCAACTTGCACCTACACCTCCAGTTTCACAACCAAACCCTCCGCCTGCAAAAAGAAGAATGAAGAGAAAGGCTAAAAAAGAAAACATTCATAAGAAGGCCAAGGGAAAAAAAGAGAAGGTTTCTGTAGTCAAGGCTGAAATAAGGTTTGAAAAAGGAGTGATTTCCTTATCAAGAAAATCCAAATCTATGAAAATAGTGCCCCTTGTTCATCCCTTTCCTAATGTCTACACTAGAGCCAGAAGAGGAAGGTCCGCAACTGTAGATAAATCAAAAGTGCAGGTGCTACTGAAAATTTCAGAAGCACATATTCATTAGAGGTTGCAGAAAGAGTATCAACCTACATAATCAGATGAAGAACTCCTTAAGGATTTTGGATATGACATCAACAGTAAGAAGAAGAAATAAGAATCCAAACCTGTTGCTGGTACCAGAAAGAGGCATACGAGATAGAACAACAAGTTTAAGCTTAATTCCAAGGCTCTACATAATCCAAGCCTAATGAAAAAGGTTATTGATATTGAAGGTAAATCTGAAGGTTCAAAAACAAAGAAATCTATGAATAAAAACAAGAACACAACCCCTTCATAGCAGCACTCAGAGCCCTCAAAGAGAAGAAAAACACAAAAAGGTTTAAGGAGGAGAAATCCATCGTCAAGGAAGTAGCCACAAGAGAAACCAGATCCAGATCAGCTATTGATAGCAAAATAGACTTGGATAAGCTTGTTGAAGCCGCAACACACATAGAGGGAAGGTAAAAAGGTTTTTGATACAAGTACGTTTTTGCTTATCAGTTACAATTTTGAACATCAGCGTAGGTGTCAAGGAATATAAGTTTGCACAGGATTTTCAACATTTTCTGTGTATTTTTGAAAAAGAAATAGAGCACTATTGGAAATTCCGGTAGCATTCCAGATTTTACGCAATTACAGGCTTTTACGAGAATTTCTGGTAACACCTATTTTACCTGAATTTTGACACCTGTCATCAAAATTTTCCGAGCCAGTTAAGGATGGATAAGAACCCATAACCAAACGGATATATTAAGTGATGGTGAGAGGTGGTGATGAGGTTTTTGGAGGTCTTATTAAATGGAGCTACATGGTTATTAAAGACCCAAGACACAAGGAGATAAATCAACAGAAAAAGGGGGAGGATGGCAACACACCCAACATTTTAGCCCATATTTCTTCTCTTCTTTATTTTCCATCTGTCCTTTCTGTCAGATTTCGATGGGATAAGGTTGTTATGTATTTTTACACCTATGTAATGTTAGAATTAATGTTTCCTTCTTTTTAGAAGAGATGGAGTTGGTGCCTCTCTTGCTATATATACCACTTGGAAATACCATTTCTAGGTTGGATGTTGGTCTACCTGAAGACTGAATATAACAAAAATTATTTTTTCTTCATGCTGGAGGATTTTGTGACTCAAGGAACATCTAATGTGTGGTGTGCCTCTTTTCTTTGTTAATTTCTTCTAAAATATGAATTGCAGCAACTAGTAAGGTGTGAGTGAGAAACTGTTAAAGGATTTAACAGTAAATTATCTGCTTTCAGTTTTCTGCAAATTATATGTGTGTTATAGAACATTTCAGTGAATATTTCATCAAGTATTTGTGGAATAATCTATACATGTAATCTATTTTCTGAATGTTTTTTACTTTGCATAAAGAGATCTTGTGTAAAGAGCCATCATCATAGTTGTGTGACTAATTTAGGATAGGAATATTTCCTAGAATAGGTACCAGCGATCCATCTTCTCCATTTGTACTCTCTGCTCCCTATACTACAATTTTAACCACACAATTTATACTTGCCATAGCTTTCCAAATGCATGAAAGTGTTAAAGAACATAAAATCATTTCAAAATCTTTGAAAAACCATCCCACCACTCAAACAACCCCTTTAAAATTTGAAATGAACTATGATGTGTAAGGCTTACTCCTTATGCAGTCAAGGAGTGACCCCTTGCGCTAACAACATACATTGTGATGGTTACCATTGTGGTCTTGTGTCGTCATGATGTTGATGTTGAGATTATTGATATGTTATATATAGTGATAATTTGGACTAATTTTGGAGAAAAAAATAGCCTCCCCTGAACTTCACTAAGGTATGTTTGATCATGTTTATATTTGGTTTATCTGACATGGTATGCTTGTTGGAAGAATATCAGAGATGACAAGTAGAATGGTGGACTACAGTTCACATGACTCTCCTTATAGATCATATGAGAAACAAATAGATGAATACTCTCCTGACATAGTAGATACCTTGAGCAGTTTAAAGGCGGAGATCAGAAGTTGTAAGGCGGATAATGACAGGATAGTTCAGTCATAGGAAATGCTTGCCAGGGAACAGGAAAAGCAAGCATAGGTCAATGTAGTGATCCTTCAGAGCTTATTAGATTTACAAAGATAGGGAAAACCATGGATCAGTTATGGACAAGAGGAAAGGACAAATGGAGCATATGGTAGCAAATATCATGGAAGACACAGGTCAGATAAGGATCACATAGTCATAGGTGGCAGATGGATGGATACCACACTTGACAGGAGAAGTTGTGGTTATGGGTTATATTCTAGTTTTGGATCAGAGAGACAACATGGTTATCATTGTTATCATCCTTACAGTTGGAGGGAGAAGCAGTACTTGCCAGATGAGTTCAAGAAATCCAAGCCTCCTACCTTTGATGGAGAGTTAAAGAAAATGGAAGATGCATAATCATGGCTACTTGGGATCAAAAAGTTCTTCGAGTTTCATGATTATACAAAGACTATGAAATCCATGATAGCCATTTTCAGTCTCAAGGGAAAAGCAGACATTTGGTGGGAAGATTTGAAAAATGTCAGAGACATCAAGACAGAGGAGTTGAGTTGGCATGAATTCAAAAGAATCTTAAGAAAGAAGTACTTGTTAGAGAAATACTATGACAATAATGCTAAGGAGTGCTATGAGTTGAATATGGGGTTTAGGACATATGAAGAGTACACAAATAAGTTTATGGATTTGTTGAGGTATGTACCATATCTCAAGGATGAGAAGATGAAGGTTTAAAGATTCGTTAGTTGTTTTTCATTAGCCTTTAAGGATCAGATTGAGTATGATGAAAATCGAATATTAAAGAAGTAATTGGGAAGTTGAAGCATTGTTATGAGCAATATGAGTGTAAGTCAGAGCCCAAACAAGGTTGAAAAGGTAATGGAAGGACTAAGTGAAAGTGGGGTAAGAAGCGAGGAGGACCACAATATATAGGTAACAAGGAGAATACAATGTCATACCAGAAATTTAATGCAGTTGACAAAGGACATAGATTTCAGACTGAGGAGCAGAACAAGGTTGATGGCAGGAAGCCTTTGTAGTGTTGAACTTGTGGTAAGGATTATCACAAGAGAACTCTCCACAACATCAGGGTGGAAGACCTCAGATTTGTAGTGCTCGGGAGGCACAAACAATTGGGGATGTTGGACAGAGTATTCCTCAGATTTATGCAACATTGGATGATAGGCAAGTTGATCATTAGGAATCTATTATCGACATGGAAGGTAAAATTTGTGTTCAAGTTGCTTCTCTTTTTATTGATCTTGGATCTAATTCTACTTATGTTAGTCCCGACCTGGTGGTAAAGTGTGGCTTGAATAAACAAGTGCATGTAGAATATTGGTTGGCGCAGTTGGCTACAAGGACCAAGAAGAGAATTCATCATTGGGTGAGATCCTGTGTATTTGAGTTGAATGATATGCCTACATCATCACATCTGAATGCGCTTCCATTGGGATCATACAACATGATTTTGGGCATGGATTGGTTGTACCTTCCAAGAACTAAAGTGGATTGCTATGATAAGGATATTGGGTGCTTGAATGATGATGGAGAGAGGAAAATATTATAGGGAAAGAAGAAGGCTACATCAGAGAGAATGGTTACAACTATGCAGGAAAAGCACGATAGTAGGAAAGGTTGTGTATTGCTTGCAGCTCATATTTCTAGTGACAAAGGAAAGGATGTTGAGGATGATGAAGTTCTGAAGGGGTATCCAGTTTTACAACAATTTAAAGATGTGTTTCGTGTAGATAATTTAGGGTTTCCTCCTCATAGGGAATTTGATGTTTTTGTTGAGTTGATGTCGTGAGAAACACCAACATTGAATACACCATACAAGATGAGCACTCCAAAGTTGGTGGAATTGAAATTACAACTTAAGAATTCTTGATAAAAGATACATAAGACCAAGTGTGTCGTCTTGGGGTGCACCAGTGTTGTTTGTGAAGAATAAGGACAATACTTTAAGGTTGTGGATTAATTACAGGCAGCTGAACAAGGTGACGATCAAGAAAAAGTATCCTTTGCCACAAATTGATGATTTGTTTAATCAGTTGAAGGAGTAGCAGTGTTCTTGAAGATTGACTTGAGATCAAGATATCATCAGGTACGCATCAAAGAAGAGGACATCTACAAAACCACATTCCATAACAAGTATGGGCATTATGAGTTTGTAGTAGTTCCTTTTGGTCTTACCAATGCTCCAACTAATTTTATGTGTTTGATGAATAGTGGGGTGTGTCCTTATCTAGACAAGTTTATGATGACATATTGATATATTCTAAGGATGAGGAAGAGCATGTAGAACACCTGGAAACAGTGTTAATATTGCTAAGAGAGCATCAGTTGTATGCCAAGCTTAGAAAGTGCAGTTTCTTTCAGGTAGAATTTCATTACTTGGGACTTGTTGTTTCCAAGGAAGGTATAATAGTGGACCCATAAAAGATCATAACTATCATGGAATGGGAAACTCCTAGGAATGTGGGTGAGGTCTGATCATTCATGGGATTAGTAGGTTACTAAAGGAGGTCCATCGGGAACTTCTCACAGATTACTTATCCTATCACATCTTTGCAGCAAAAAGGGAAGAAGTTTGAATATACTAAGGATTGTGCAACTAGTTTTGAGCAATTGAAGCAGTTGCCTACAAATTCTCAGGTTTTGAAGATTACAGATCCCAATAAAGAGTTTGTCGTATGTAAAGAAGCTTGCAAGAGAGGACTTGATGGAGTCTTGATGCAGGAAGGACACATCATATGTTATGAGTCAAGGAAGTTGAATGAGCACTAGTAGAACTATGTGACTCATGATCTCGAGTTGGCAGTTATCATTAATGCATTGAAGATGTGGATAAATTATGTTCTTGGCAGGAGGTTCGTCTTGATGAGTGACTGTTGTGCTATTAAAAAACCCCCATTATTTTAGCATAGTTACCTTAGGGAAATAATGGGGACCCTTTTAAAATTTTTAGAGTAAAACAAATAAAACCCTTAAGTGATTAATTTAAATAGAAATAGGAATGAAATGGGTTAAAAAACATTGAAATTTTCATTTTAAAGATACTTGAGTGGAGAATGTTAAGAAAATCGTAATATCACATGAAAGACATATGGCTCCTAAAAAATCCACTCAACACAAATTGTGATGTGAAATACAACAAATCACTCTAATAAAGAAAAAATGCATTTTCCCGAACAAAATTCTATGAGAAAGAAACTACGGGACCCACTTCTGCCACGTAGGCAAATCACAAATTGCATTTCGCAGTTTTATCCCGACGATCTTAAAGTCACCCTCCACATTTCCCCGATGAGATATACTATATCGCATCGCACTTTCACTTCATGACCACTCTTTCCCTTTGTTCATTTTTGCCAATATTGCAATTGCGATATCGCAATCGGCAAAAGGTATTCGATCGGCACTCTATGAAGATTCACACACGAACAACACCCGCGATGCGATAGATCTTGTTTAAATGTTGGAATGTTTGCATGGGCACATCAACCCATATTTTCCATTAATCTCATAACTTAAATTGTTTTATAGCCGATGCTTCCAAAAATGATTTGACTACAATAAGCATTGAATTTATGTATTAACCGCGTGCCAAGTTTCATTCACTTGATTATTTCCATTATTACGGTGCTTTCGTATTTGTAAATCAAAATTGCCTCTTTCTACTGATCATTCTTCATTGTTCACATGCGAGTCCAAATAAACACAACTCTTCGGAGATGTCGAAAGCTGTGAAGAAAGCTAAGAAACCTATGGCACCCACAAATCCTACAGCTATTGTAAGTGAAAGAACATAAATGATTCCTCTATTTACAAACACAACATGCGGGCCTCAAAGTGGTTCTTCCTCTTGGGAAGCGATGTATAAGTTATTTGAGGATGAGAAACCCCATATGGTTCAGTGGAAATTTACTACAAATGCTTTTGATTCTTCAGAAGCTAGTTTATAAGAAGTTTCCAATTCTTTTCTACACCGGGTTGCTGTGCCCCCCAAAATTCTACCATATATTGATATGATAAGATGGATAATTGACAACCTCAATATCGGGGACAAAAATTTCTTAACCAGCAGAGGAACGATGATAAGTTCTTTTAAAGGAGAGGACTTGAAGTTAATGTATCACATTCCAGACCCATAAAAGGTCTACGACAAAGAATTTCTGGCACAATTCGCTAGCGAGAATGAGTTGAAGCAAATCCTATCAAGCAATGGAGGAGCAACCCGAATCATAACACAAAAACGATGATAAGGGTGTGTATTATACTGACTCCCTTGCTAGTCCCTATTGTTATGTTGTTGGAATGATGTGTAGACTCTTTGGTCAGCCTAATACAACCAAATTTTCAGTTGAATGGGTTCCCCTAATGGAAGCAATCACATATTCTTATATCATGGACTAGGGAACCATTTTGTCCAACAATATTGCCACTAATATTTTGGAATATAGAAAAAAATCATTCTATTTTCTCCAAAAAGTTTCCCCCATTTTATATGAGTGCTTATATTATGGAGGTTGTATGTTTTACTTCAGATTGGTTGGAAATGGATTAGCGATGACCCTCTCCCCATTCATGTCTACCATAGCATGTTATGGGAGTCAAAATATGAAATCCATTTTTATAAAATTTTCCATGGAGTTATGCTCTTTTTATTTGAGGATGTGTTCAATGAGAAAGCCCCCAAGTTTTTTAAAGAAGCGCAAGTTGACTTCTCCTCCATTGGAAAATGGTTCGGAGAAGAATTTTTTACCTATGTCAAAGTTTTTGGGAGCCTCGCTCGCCCACATGTTTTACAATTATATGTTTCAGATAAGCTTATCGCAAGAGAAATATCTTATCAAACTGTTGGCAATGGATTAATTAAGTTTCTAAAGGAAGATAAGAAAGCATCATCATCCTCCTTTCCAATTCACTGTGGTGTTTACGCCTTGGACAACTATAAGCACACAGGATTATAGGTCAACCAAATTGAATCTTTATAATTGTTTACAATTTCAAATAGACAATACGACCTGAATCAAGTTTCCAGTGATTTTACCACCCAAGTAAAAATCAGACCTTTTGTACACGAAGATGATGATTTCGATGACTTGTTTGAGTCAGTCGACACTTATGGCGCATTTCAGAAGCTAGCAACATCATGCCTCCATCCACAACAGTTGTCAAAGTTTAAACAATACATGAAAACAATATTGGAAGGGATTTCTTTAAAAATGCTAGAAGTATCCCAACCCATAACACAGAAGGAACAAGAAAAAGAACAAGCACCTAAGGATACTGAAGTCCTTAATAAAGCTGAAGAGGATAAATCTTTTGAAATTCAAACCATGGATTTAGATTTCCCAAGTAATTTGAATGATGTATGGAAGGATTTTAATAAAAAACTCCAAGGAGACCAAGAAGTGATGATTATTGTTATGGGAAAAGCTACCCTAAGGTCTGGGTTGAGGGAATTAACAGAGCGGATGGCATATCATCACAAGAAGCACTCTAATTATCAGTTTTTATGCCTGAACTAGAAAAATGAGGATAGATGAACTTACCCGTTTGTCCTTTGTTTGAGGTCGATCCCGCAGGGTGCCAACCCTCTGCTACTCCTCGTGCTCCAGAACCTGCAAATCAGTCAAGACAAAGCACACAAAATAGTTGCACAACATATATGTCCTATATGTCAACATGTTATAATATATAATCTCATAAAAATAACATGAAATAAACCATTCAAGATCGTTCAACATGTATAGGAGACATATAACACAAAGACATTGGGAATAGGACATTACTTCTTTTATTGATAATATGTAAATAAAAAGTGGAGAAATCATATAAGATATGCCACGACTTCGTGTGAAACTGTCCTTCGGATCCGTCCAGCCCTAGCCTCACAAAGCTCCTTTCATAAATGGTGCACAAAGGATGTCACATAAAGTGGGGGTGATCATCATAAAGAAACAAGGGTTTCCAGAACCTGGGAAGCGTAAGAGGCACATGGAAATATCAAACTTGATCAGGGTTATAACATGCTATAATATCAATATCATTCTCTCTCTCCTCCCTTAAGCCATTCCCTTGAGGTGTATTTATAGTTCCTCAAATTAGTTAATTAGTTTTTTGTTTTTTTTGTTTTTGTTTTGTTTTGTTTTGTTTTTTGTTTTTTTTGTTTTTGTTTTTGTTTTGTTTTGTTTTTGTTTTTGTTTTTGTTTTTGTTTTTTGTTTTTGTTTTTGTTTTTGTTTTTTTTTTTGTTTTGTTTTGTTTTTTGTTTTTGTTTTTGTTTTTTGTTTTTTGTTTTTGTTTTTTTTTTTTCATTTTTGTTTTTTTTGTTTGTTTGTTTTTTTTTGTTTTTTTGTTTTGTTTTGTTTTGTTTTGTTTGTTTGTTTTTTGTTTGTTTGTTTTTTGTTTGTTTTTTTTTTGTTTTTTTTGTTTTTTTTGTTTTTTTTCCAGTTGGGGAAGAGTTAGGCCATAGCCTGGGGTATTTAAGTTACAGGAAAAACCGTAAAAACCACCTCATTAATAGGGAAATTATATATATTTTTAACATTTTAAATAACATACGCGGGTTAGCTATGGATTGACCCGCGTCTGCACGCGGAAAAAACTGGGCAGAGTCACGTATGGATTTTAAAATACTATTTTTAAGAAGTGCGATAAAGTATGAGTGGAAGGGATGCCCAAGGCCAATGCATAAGTCATCAAATATATAGAGGTGATAAATGATGCTATAACAGATGCCCCCTAATATATGAGATCATAAGGGGTACATGATGGCCGAAATGTATTATGTGCATAAGAAAGAACCTTGTGAGGACTAGAGAGGACTTCACCAGATTTAAGCCTGCCAAAAACCAGTGTAAGAAATAAAAAAGATACCTCATGTCTGAGGCGGGCATACCCATGCTCAGTGAAAGAAAAGCATGTCCGCATATCAAGTATGGAAAAGAGCCAATATGTATACAAGTATAGCTGAATCGTAAAGTACATAGTGAATCATTTGATCACTGCTAGGAAGTACAAGTCAAAAATCATGTCTAAGTATCGCATATAAAAGACTGATCAATGATGCTGCAAATATATCTGACCACTGAAGTCACAACTAAATCTCCAAGTACCAAATCATAAGTGGTGGAACAAATGGTACAACACACGACTTTGGTGCCAACATATAAGATGTTGTTGTGATGAAACTGAAACATATAAGGGTGTATGGTGTCACTGGCAAAAAACTGAAGGAGTTGTCAAAGTGAACCAAAACATGCTGATAAAAACCCGAGGTCTTCACCGATCACCATGGCACAATTCTACGCAATGAGAATAAATGAGCTGAGGTCGACCATTTGAGAAATTGATTGATTACCGGTCATTGATGTATACCGTTAACAAACACGAGACAACTCACCGATAATGATAATGAGCGTCAAGGTGCCCCGATACAATCTAACAAGTGCGAATAAATGAGTTGAAGTCGAACACTTGAGAGAATCTACCAATCAAGAGACATTGATGTATTCTCACTGTCGATAGCGAAGGAGTCTGCCACTGATGACTACAAATCCTAAGGTACTGAAAAAAGGAATCTAGACCTTATTCCCAGAGAAATGATTAAGAGTCGATGGGAAAAGATCTGCTGGAAGGAAGGCATTAAGGCATCCCACATTAGTCCAACGCGAGTGTAACCCACAGGCCAAGATTTGGAAGGAATCAGATGAAGCAAAGTGATGTAATCAACCCGAAGTATGTTTCCAGCATGCATAAAATGTATCTAGCGCAAGGCAAAAACCCTAAACCAACCAATAATGAAAGCTGACAAAAAGGCAAGAAATCCAACGATAGGGTCAAATGGAAATCAAGGTATTGCGTGAATCCCAGGTGTGATAATGTAAGCTGAAGTCGAACACAAGGGAAACCACTCAATAAAAGACCCATGATGTTGATCAAATGTTGAGCACAAGGTCACCTATCAATTATGTAAATAGGGCTAAGGTGCGGCTCTAGGTTTACTCTTAGAGAAATATGTCGAAGTCGATAAGAAACAAACCTGCCAGCAAGAAGTCAATGGAGACCTTCTAAAACCAGCACGAGCAAAGGACCAAATAGTTGATGTGATAGAACAAGACTCGAACAAATCGAGATGGCCAACTGAAAAATGAGTCAAGAGACACCGCAAAAATGCTGACTCATGTTAACTTCCCTTGAACAAAATCACGACTCATTGTGACTATGGCAACAAATAATAACTTTGTATAAGTTTGTCATGCATGAGGCATAAACAAACCCTACACATGGTTGGAAGAGATAACCAACTGGGGGAGTATTGACTCGATAACAAGGTTATGGATTCTCCTAAGTCAAAAACTAAAACCACTCCAAATGGAGAAAATACTTAGCTTTTTTGTGCTTTGTTCAAGGGCGACACAACTAATTCTTTAGCTACCATCAAATATGGAAGTAATGTCTCATTCCCGCTCTTTTTCAAATATATATATATATATATATATATATATATATATATATATATATATATATATATATATATATATATATATATATATATATATATATATATATATATTTGTCTTTTTCATATTTCAAAGCCTAAAAAAGTATAAAATAATACTTATAGTACAATGTATAGAACGAGTGTCAGTAAACAGATGCTCTAGTTCCTGGGATAGGAACAATCCTATGCTCAATGCAAGGTGGCGAAAAATAGTAAGTGACACTCAGAGGAATGTTCCATCCATGGGTAAAGGTGTCGAGTTGCGAAGGATAAGTGATTGCACGGTTGAATTTGCAAAAATACATGGTCAAAATATGGCTTAAACATGAGCCCAAATGAAGTCGGCTAAAGGCAAAGATAAACAAGTGGTCAATATGCAATGCAACAATACAACTTGACAACAAAATGGGAGCCTCTAAGGTATATGGCCAGAATAAAAAATAGCAAAGAAGAAGAAGAATCAAGCTTCAATGCATAAGTCATGACGGGACTAAAGAGAACTCCCGAGCCTACACAGATTTCAACATGGGCGACAAATGCTAGCGAGGAACTAACTAGGAAGCCGATGTAAAGGATGGCTCTACCATCATATCATGATTTAAAAATCAACAAGTGAAATTGGTTAAATAGTCATAATATGATGGGGTCGACCCTATGGCAAGATTTTAGAATGGAGGCTAGTATGCATAAGTGTAATGGAAAGTGATTTCCCTAACCTATATGCTAGTTCAGAATCAAATACCTGCCATGGTAGGACAACGGTCATGGATTTGAAGTAAAAATTTGAAATATCTCAAAATCACTAGAATGGACCCGAAAAATAACTTTTCCTAACACTTACAAGCCAAAAGGTTAAGCAGTCATGAAAAAATTCAAAAAATAAACACAAACAAAATTTGTGAATTTTTTTTGAATCGTGGGCATAAATAAGCCTTTTGGACTCACATTTGGTCATTTGCGTTGCGAAGAAATTGAGAAAGTGCTCTGGAGCAAAAAACCGCTTTCATGCAAACGGAGCAATTGTCCATCGAATTGATCCAAATCAATTAGGTAAGCTTCATACTCAACTTGTTTATCAATTTTTTTATCATTTCAATCAAATTTTTAGGATTTTCACCATAGAAATATATGTTTTTTCTGAAACCCTCTGCGTATATGCGGGTTCATCATGAGGAACTCGCGTATAGACGCGACTGTGTTCGAATGAAGTTGCGTATGCGCAGAGCGGAATTTTAAAATTGATTTCTAATTGGTTAATGGATGAAATGATTCAGGATGAAAATCAGCTGGAGGGAAAGAGAACATAGTACCATTGATAATGAGGTCATGCATGACCAGGTATCCTTGGATATACTTTAGGGATGCAGATTATTAAAATGCTCCAAAATGCCGAATATGAAAAATAACACATGATTGCTCGAGATGTTAGTGAATTATTGGGATCCAGACGAAGATTTCTTCATGATAGATCAAATGCCAATAAGAATTGAAGTGGAAGAAATCTATTTCATAACTGGACTCTCCCGGAGAGGGGAACCAGTTAACTTGCAGGGTAAGCCCATAGGAGGGCTTAATGTTGATGACTATGTTCAGGTTTACTGTGTTGAGGGTGCTAAGAAGGTGGGGACACAGATCTCAATAAAAGATGTGCAAGATCTGCACATGAAAATCCTCCTTTTAACCATTGCTAGAGTAGCAGGATCAACATCCCTACACCAGGCCTCACGAGGCAACATGAGTTTGGCAGTGGATTGCTTGACCATGCTCTGTGATTGGTGCATAGACTTATTGGAAAATCTGAAGAAACAATTGAATTATATACTACAGAGAAAAACAAAACATTTTGGCTATGGTACCATTCTCTGTACATTCTTATTTGAGAGAGTTCCAGGGCTTCGTTCCAAGATCATCTCTACCATCAGTAGCCCTCGTGATCCATAAATAGCTAGATGGGAAGACTTTGAAGAGACTGGGGGGTGGTGAGGTCCCTCAGACTACATGGGATGATGAGTTCTTCCTGTGGTGGGGAGAACAAGTCATCTCAGTAGAGGAATATCCCTATGCTGGGATGGATTTTAGAGCAGATCCAGATTTGGTTCTTTCACCCGGTGCAACACGGGGCGTGATTGGTAAGATCGCACAATGTTTTTTTGATTATATGATTTTTTGTTTTATTTTTCAAATTATATGAAAATTAAAAATGTTTTTGTTAGGATAATATGACTTACAAAATTTTATGATCATGATGTATACATGGGACCGGTGAGACCTTAGAGTTTCCTTAGACATAGGCGCCGCAAAAGAGAGGCTGATGATGCTGCTGAAGACCCGGGGAGAACCCTCCATGCGATTCAGAGGAACTTGGAGAGTTTGACTTGCCAAGTCCCTATGGCAGCCATAAGGGATATTCCAGAGGCTATCCAAATATAAGTAGTTGGAGTACCACATGACTGGGTGCGACTGTTTCGCCGTGTAGCTATTGCTATTGTGTTCTTCCAGAAAACCTATCCTGGGCAGGCCCTCAGGGATATATTTTATTTTTGATTGGATGACCGTAATATTTTTTATGATAGACATGATTGGGCATAAGCCCTAATTTTGTAGGACATGATGGTCCAAATTTTGTATATTTTGAACACACTCTGATCTATATATGTGTGTGTGTGTGTGTGTGTGTGTACACACACACACACACACACACACACACACACACAGACAAATATATGTGTATACACACACACACACACACACACAACGATTTTGTATGATGTGATTGTCCCAAATGTACAATGATGAATGATGTTTTTGATATTTTTAAAGTATTGAATTATTAATGTGCCAATCAAGTGCTTGATTAGCTAATGAGTCTGCTAACCAATTATTTGAACGAGGAATGTGAATGAATGTAATATATTGAAATGAACATTGTAACAAACTTAGTCTAAAAAATAATCGATGCAAAAATGGGTCTCTGACACAATAGGTATTGTTTAATTGTGAAACCACCAGTTGTGAATCCAAGTAAACTACTAACGAATCAACACTAAGAGATATTGCTTCCGAGAGTAGGTTGACCACTACAGTGTATTCTGCCACATTGTTCGAAGCAAGACCAATGCACGCACCCCTTAAGACTAACAACTGACTGGATAGTGAATTACCCAAGCTGCAGAAGCAAGATTCCGAGTATGTATACTAGCGCCAACGACAAAGACAAAATGACTCATCTTATCCAAAAACACCTGCCAAAGCAGATCACAATCATCAAAGTCACACCAAAAATCGATAAACAAACATGTACAAAAATACAATATAACAAAAAAGAAAATGCTAGGCCGAAGCCTAGGCATAATACTTCTTCAGATAGAGCCCATTTTTGGGCTTCGCCAGCTCATTTCCATCAAAATAAACCAAGGCATTAGCTCCCTTTTTCAGGACCTTTTTAATAATAAAAGGGCCATACCACATGGCTTTGAACTTGCCTGCCCCCAAGGCATCCCTGTCTTGGGCATAAACCAAAACAAGGTCACCTTCAGAGAAAACCCTAGGTTTGACTGCCTTATCGTACTGAACCTTCACACAGTTCTTATGAGCCTTATTCATCATAGCTGCATCTTGGCGCCGCTCATCGAGATGTTCTAGATGGACAAGGCATTCTTCGAGACTAGAGCTGTCAGGAAGAAACTCAATTTCCAGCTTAAGGGAAGGAATTTCAAATTGAACGGGAGATATAGATTCCAGCCCATAAACTAGCTGAAACGGAGTGAAACTAGTTGCAGTCATCACAGACATCCGGTATGCCCAAAGTGCAAGATACAACATGACGTGCCAATTGGATATGTCTTTATCAATTGTCTGTTGAAGGATAGTCTTCAGGGACTTGTTTACAGCTTCAACCTGCCCATTGGCCTGAGGATAATACAGATATGAATGCTCCTGCTGAAAACCCAATTTGAGAGCCAATTCAAGCATCATATTGTTCTGAAAATGACTGCCATGGTGAGTGACAATCTCTTTGGGGATACCAAAGTGAGAAATGACTTGGTTGAATAGAAACAGGGTTGTTGTCTCACCATTGTTCGCAAAAGTAGGCATAGCCTCAACCCACTTCGTAAAGTAGTATACTGCTATAATAATGTACTTATGACCCTTTGCCATAGACGGGTTACAAGTAGCATAATCAATACCCCGCTTTGTGAACGGACCGACAGTGATAACAGGAAAGAGCAGAGTTGGATGAGCGTGCATCTTCCGAGGATAGACTTGACAAGGATGACACTTTTTGACTGCCTTAATACAATATTTGAAAATCAAGGGCCAAAAATATCTCACACACAATATATTTTGGGATGTAGCAAGCCCAGATAAATGAACACCACAAGATCCACTGTGGCAATCATTCAACACAACCTCGACTTCTTCAAGAGAAAATTAACATCTAAGTATCGAATCGACCTCGTGACGATATAGAGTGTCACTGATAATCAGATAAATTTTAGCTAAGTGAAGCAACTTTCAATGCTCGTCTTTCGAAAAAGCTAAGGCAAACTTCGTAGTCTGGAGATAAACAATGAGATCTCCATACCAAGGATCCTGTGAAGAAATGAGGAAAAGATGTTCATCAGGGAACGACTCATCATAAACAATCTCTTCTCCACAGGGCAACTCAGAGATCAACTCTGCAAATACCAAAGATTTTTTGGATTCGGTAGACAGGAATTCGAGATCAAACTCTTACAAAATGACAATCCATCGATTGTATTTTCCCCAAATCACTCACCTACTGAGAACAAATTGAAATGGATTAACTGCTGCCAAAACATAATTTTTGCGAAGAAGGATATAATGCCTAAGCCACTGGACAACATGGACAGCTGCCAAAGCTAATTTCTCAATAGAAGAATACTGAAGTTCAGGACCCACCAAGCCTCGACTAAGGTAGTAAACAACATGCTCGCAACGAGCATCATCTTCCTGAACCAGAACCATACCAATAGTAGATTCTGTTGCAGGGAGATACAAAAGGAAGTCTCTGCTATAATCATGTGGACTCAATAATGGAGCAGAGGTCAATGATTTTTTCAAAGCATCGAACAAGCGTTGAGAAAAGTCACCCAGAAGAATATAACTCCTTTCTTTAACAACTTGATAAATCCCTTCATCACCTCGGCATAATTCACGATAAATCTCCCTAAGTAATTGGCGTTACCTTGTAGAATTTGACGCTGATGAATTGAAGACGGGGGAGGAAACTGAAGTATTGCCTCAACCTTGAAGGGATCTAGTCAAATCCCTTCTGTAGACACGATGAATCCCAACAACCGACCAAATGTGACAATGAAAACACACTTATTAGGGTTCAATCGAATTTTATAATATCGACACGATTCAAAAACTTGACGAAGGTGTGGAGGATGATCAATTCTCTTTCGAGAACGAGCATCTAAATCATCCAAATATGCTTGATGTCATGGAAGGCATAGGACATAGCCCGCTGGAAAGTAGCTCTAGAATTTTTAAGGCAGAAAGGCATCTTTTTGTAAGTAAAAGTACCCTAGGGGAAAATAAAAGCAGTCTTATGCTGATCTTCAGGATGGATAGTGATCTGATTGTTGTTAGTATGAATCCTTTGTCGAAGTGTATGAAAAAGGACCACTTTAGCTACGCATAACTAATAGCCCTAACAACAAAAGTGGCTGCCAATATCTTCATATCTGCGGTTAGTTGAACATAAAAGAGCTGCAAAAACCAGATCTATGCATGGAAAGACATTAAGCAGAAAAAACAAGGGTTTGCTCCATATACCAATAGGCAAGACAAGAACAATTTTTGAAAGAATTTTTATATTAATTGGGCACCTGGGAGGAAAACAAGAAGGCGTATCCAATTCTCCTCAGTGGGATGGGTTCTTGGAAGTCCTCAGCGCTTCAGATCTAAGATTTCTCTCTCTCGTTGGTGTAGAAAACCCACACAAAGAATGGAACTCAAAGGGAGCTCACACAGCAAATGGTAGAAAAGAGTGACCAAGTGTATAGATCCAGAGTGATCTAATAGGCAACAAAAGGTGAAGAATGGTAGGAAAAACCCTCCTATTTATAACAAAACATTGGGTCATTCTAGATCTTGGTGCATGATTAAAATAATGTTAACCAAATCTAGATCCACCTTTTATGGAATATTTTATTATATTTGTTGGAGGGAAAAGGTATTTGACTTGGTTCAAATCCCTTGATTAGTCAAAAATAAATAAATAAATGATTTATTTATCTTTTTAAGGAAGCGGTTAGAAGATAATCAAATAAATAATGATTTATTTAATTATTTAAGGAAGTGGTTGAAAGATAACTAAATAAATAATGATTTATTTAATTATTTGTGGGTGATTTGGTCATATTTGGCAAGGAATACTATCTAAATAAGATTTAAATAATTATTCCTAGAAAATAATAAGATAAATAAAGGTTTATCTAATTAATTTCTTTGTTTTTGGGTTAAACATGACTGGGAATAATAATTAAATTATGGTTTAATTAATTATTCCATGAGGAAATTTAAACAAAATAGGTTTGTTTAATATTTCCTTTTGGGGTTTCCTGTTTGGACCATAAACAACCTAATAAATGTGGTTTATTAAGTTATTTTACATAGTGAAAGCAATTTTACTTAGGGTAAAATTGGTCTTACATGGTGTAGTTGGGTCCATCTAATGATAATAGGTTAGATGACCAAAAAATGGTGTAACAATTATATCCCGAGAAACCAACCATGAAGGAGAAAATCTAATTCCCCGCACACTCATCAATAATTTCATCAATAAATGGTGTGGGGTAATTATCTTTTGGACATGCCTTATTCAAATCCCTGAAATCAATGCAAAATCAGATTGTTCCTTGTTTCTTATCCACAGGAACTAGATTCCAAACCCACTCAGTTAACGGAATAGGGTATATGAAACCCACCTTTAGAAACTTCTCAACCTCGGCCTTGATAGTTGCAGCCTTCCTAGGGTTGACCGGATGAAGCTTTTGCCGTATAGGCTTAGCATTTTTGTAAGTCTTGATCTCATGCTGGATAATAGATGGATCTATACCAGGAATTTCCTCATAAGACCAAGTGAAAGCATTCCGAAATTATTGAAAGAGATCGATGTAAGTCTGAATCTCTTTAGGGGAACATTAAGCTCCATTGAAGACATTCTCAATAATATTGGGATTTCTAGAGATGTTCATCAGGGTAGTAGCATAAATGACAACCATGTTCTCTTCAGCAAAAACCTGTGCTGGTGCTAAGGGGTTCAAGTCTGGGTGAACAGGACCAGAATACTTGAGGCCAGACAAACTTGTTTCAACTTCTCACAAGTCTGGTAGAAAATAGGATCGATGATGCAAATCATCCCACGGTATTTCCACACTAGTCATTGCTTCAAGGATGGTCTCTTCAGATGGAAGAGTGGTATCAAGGCAATCCTGAGTAGAATATGAACTAACAGTCCAAGCCGGAGCCACATCTCCATCCAAATCCTCCAGTGAAAGAGAAACTAGAATGGAATATGTAGAGTCAACAACAAATTGATAGGCAATCTCAGCTGCAGACATAGGAAATGCCATTCCACCCACTTGACCTTCCTCTACTATGGAGGTAGGAGAAGGCAAGGTCCAAGGGTACGAAAAATAATGAGTTCGAAAGAATTCTCTTCGAGTAGGAACCCTGGAGGATGAGGTAGCATAAATATGAACCGAAGGAGGTGGAAGATCAAAATTACCCATCAACGATGTATACATTCCAACCCCTAAATTTTCAACAAGTTGCTTGGCATCATTCACCAAGGGTACAGTCGAGTCAGCAGATGCATTTGGATCAACATGAGAACAGTGACAATCCTCCCTTCGTTGGAAAAACACAAGATGCAAAATAATGAGGAAGCAATAGCATCCATCTCGTAAATCCAATTTCGCCCCAACAGAAGGTTGTAGTCTAAATTAGCGTCAAATATTTCGACCTCAATATTGACAGTTTTACCCCCAACACAGATGGGTAAAGAAGGAACAATGCCATGTGGCCTGCGAGAATGACCATCAAATGCAGTCAGAAGAGTAGTTGAAGGGACAGCTAAAGCAAATCCAATAGCCTTCCAACATGAGATAGACATCACACACATGGAATCACCCTCATCGACTATTGTTCGAAATATATTGATCTTATGATATGTATACTTAATCTGAAAAGCCATATGATGAGGAAGTGTGTTTTTAAAAGTAGACATGTCAAATGTGATCATAAGAGAGCTTTTTGGATCAACAGCCCCAATGACAGTGAGAAATGCACTCCTTTTTTCTGGGCATGACTGGAGTACCTCTAACGTAGACATGGCACAAGGACTTTGAGCTAGATCTTCTACAATTTAGTAGTTCTGGGCAGCCTTGGCATTAGGATTAATCATTGTACGCTTTGTATACCCTTTCGACATCCGAGGTATAGGCTCAACCGCATGCCTCTCGATATGGAGTGGCTCAGAATTACTAGGAGCACCTTTAGATTTTGAAGACTCAGCTTCGCTATAGTCACGAGATCTCATAGAGATATTAGCGTGAGCACTCATCATATATACATTCAATGAATTTTCCCCTTCCTGGTTGCCCCCTGAGGGAGCTCCAGCATTCGCATTCACGCCAGCAAGCAACTATTGCCCTCGGGGAAAAGGGTTTGTCAGTATAACCTCAAAACTAGAAGATCCCTACTGAGCTAACAAGTGTTGAGCATATTGAATTTTCGGGCAGAGGTGAGTAAGATGGTCTCCGGTGCATAACTTGTATGGAAACTTAACCTTCTTCTTATTGTCCCTCTTACCCTCTCCAACATGATTGTTGGATATGTTCGCATTTCCCTTCCCATCCTTGTCTTTCTTCTTATTATTCTGTCCCTTCTTCTTCCCATCAGATTGTTGATTTCCTTTGGTGTTAGAAGCCTTAACAACATTAAAATTCAAGGGTTGATAAGGAGTCGACACCGATGACGTAGCCTGACCAGAAGGAGCAGATTTTCTAGACAACTGCTGCAATTGATTTAGCAGGTTATCCGTACCACTATCAATCGTACCGATAAGTTTGTCAACATGAGGACTTGGCTAAATCTAGCTTAGAATGAGCATAATCTAGCAAAATCTTATTAAGGACCCCAGACTGAGAATAAATCAGTTCTAATTGCTGAGCCCTAAAGATAGATTGTTCCTCAGAAAATACCCCTGAAAGGGATACATCCTTCGATATTTATGGCTGCAACAATTTAAGAAACCATTCGAGAAGGAACTTGTTCGGAATTTGGGCTTTGATGAGCCTCTTCCTTCTCCTCCATTCCTGAATATGATCAGAAATGTGAGTTGCCTTGTCTTGCTGGAAATTTGCCAAGAGATCAGTCCCGACGTCATAACGAACATGCAACTGGAAATGGTTCAAAAACATAGTAGCCAACTCACCAAAAGTAGCAAAACTGCCCCCTATCAGCTCAATGTACCATTTTGCGGCATTCCCAGTTAGGGTTCGTTGAAATAGCTTCAACCTAATCAAATCGTCGATAAGGGAGTTCAACGAACACCATAAGTGGAAAGTGGTGACATGGTCAGCTGGATCTTCACCGGTCTTCCCTTCAAACATTTGGAATGTATGAGGGAAGTTTAATAGGGACCAGAGGCCAACCCATACTATATCGAATAGGATCATTTGTCAATTTCGATAGATCTGGAAAGTTTAAAGTTTCCAGGAAAGGTAAGCATGGAGGAGCTTGAGAATTCCATCCCCCATAGGAAGGATTCCCAACATTTTGAAAAGAATACCCTAGATTTGTTGAGGCACCAGGTTGCCAGATATTTTTCATAGAAAATTTTGAGCCATAAGAGAAACCTTGTGACCCAACATTCAGATAAGGACCCCCTCCCATCGTAGGGTTACTATAAATAGGGATACTCCCTCCAATCAAAGTGTTAAATGAAGAAGAAACCCCTTGGTAAGGGTTCCAAGCATTGGCGAATGGAGAAAATCCTTGAGAAGCACCTACAGAAGGGAAAGGAACATTCCCTTGCTGACCAGAGAAAAATTGACTCCCATCTCATAACCCTGTAAAAGCAGGGTTCCATCCTGAAAAATCATTAGAGCTTTGACCTCCGATGAAAGGATTGAATCCTTGATTTTGATAGGTGAAAGGCAAAGATCATAAGCAAGGGATCGAATGAGGAATGTGCCCACTTCCGAAGGGGAAACCCTGAAATGAAGTTGATCCACTAGCCATCAAATGCATAGGCACTGAGACAACAGAAGCATTAGTGAAGGAGATAGAAGGAAACACACTAGATAGCATTCCAAAAGAAAAGGGGCTAGAATGAGAATAAAATTATTGGGTGCCTTCACTCATAGATGGAATAGAGGCAGAGCCAAACATAGCAGCACTAGAAGTGATCGTCGAAATGGCAATAGTACCTCCCTTTTCAACTGAAAGAGGAGTATGCACACTTGCAGTGATCATAGCCAAAGCTGTGTTCTAAGTCATGGCCATCGAAAGAAAGGGACGAGGATAGGGGCTAGTTGGTCTCTGAGATGCAGGCCCAACGTATAAAAGAATGTTTGGAAAACTGGCAGGAAGGGGAGATGAAGGAGTACCTGGAGGTTGAGGAACCTCTTCGACTTGAAATTCTTTCGTCAGAAACAAGACTCTAGAGATGAGTGGAGTACTCCTCTCTATAATACCACTAGTACTAGGACCAACCATAGGAACAAAAACCGCATACGGAGGATCACTCTCCATTGCGTTCGAAACTCTTGGATGAAAATCACCCACTGAATTAGTCCTACGCCTTCTTGAATAAGGCTCGGCACTCGCAGGAGAAAGCCCACGAAGCCTCCTCGATCGATGAGGCGATCGATCAACCACTTTTAATAATTATGAGATTAATTAGAATAAAAAAATTAAGAAGCTATGAAAATCTAGGAGAAAAGAGCACACTCTATCAAAATTTGCAAAGATACAACAATTAAGCGACCTTTAGGTATTTCCACTCCTGGTGATTAGGACCGGACACCAAAATACAAGAAAGCGAATAAAAGGACCTTCTGAAAATAGTTTGGGATAGTTGCACCCTAGGCCTACTAGCAAAGGTAACATAAACAGTTAGGCTGACGTCCTGACAAAAGCCTTTTCCGTTGCAAGTACCCGAGCTTCAAAAGGGTAACCTCCAGAAGTACTAATGAAAGTGATACAACGTCTGCCTTAGTTACCACGGGTATTCCCCCTCGCAGTCACCTATGTGGTCCCTAGGAATGGCAACTAAGGGCACTAATCCATATCGGCATCCGAGCGAAATGGTCTTAGGTTAAGATTCAACAAATAGGAGAGGGGGTATCTCTCTTCTCTTTCTTCACTATCCCTCGCGCTTAACTCTTTGGAGGTAGAGCTTTCCCAATCCACTTAACATAATTTGATTTCACTCGTTAATCAACGTTCTATGTTAGACAGTTTTGAGTGGCCTTGGAGATTTAACTCTCCACTCACCTATTCCAAGGCCCTATGACCTAGACTAATTGGTGTATAATTAATGACAATACACAAAACTTCTAGTTCATTTTAATTAAATCACTAGATTTTAAATGGTTGTTACTTAAGTCACAAGTAAATCGAGATGAAACTTATGATGTTTTTCGATGCAAAAGAAATCAATGGAAAACCTACTACATGAAGATGCAATTTTATTCTTTTGATGAAAAGATATTTCTAAATGGGTTCTACGAAGCTACTAATAAACAAAAACTTGTTTTTTCTTTTCAATTACCACTCTTCACACACTTTAGAAAACTATCAAAAATAATAAAATGCTTCAGTGCAACTAATGTATAAACTACCAATGGTATGCAAATCCTAGGACTACTCACTAAGGAAGAAAAATAGAGTTTCTAAATAAGATTGGTTTGATCACTTTGATAGACAAGCAGAGGCAAGTCCCAACAAGAACTCCTTTGCACATAATAATGCCAAAACGAACTTGATATAAAAGAGAGAAAAATCCAAACAAGGATTCCTTTCAAAACCAAGCAAATGAACCAAAAACGAAAAACTAGCAAATTGCTTCAAAATAAATGGAAACCATGAAAAGAAAACCAAAGAAATAGCAACGGAAAAAAAAAAAATGTTTTTGGCTTTTCACTTTTATGGAAGCAAGAAGATTTCAATGAGACAAGCACAAGACTACCAAAGGTCCAAATTCAAGAAAATGAGCCAACAAGGAAACTTCAAAATGCATAAGCCAATATGCCACTTTTATAGCGGGACTCAAAAAAAACAAGAAGAAGTAACTAACTCAAGAATATGATTTAGAACAGCAACACAAACTTCCAGCAAACAAAAACTTCAAGAAACCAAGAAAATCCAACTTCAAGATTCACTAGAAAGCTAATCCCAAGATACAAGAAAACCAAGAAAGTAAAGAAGGAAAAAACCAAAAAGTGAAGCAATGTATAAGGCAAACACAAGCATACAAATAAAGGCTCACTATTCTGAATGGTCGAAACAACCAAGAACTCCAAAAAGAAGTCCTGGTGCTACAACTGCAATTGAGACTTGACCAAACAGGCAAAACCCTATAATGACTAGGTATTCACTTGAAAAGAGAGGAATTAACATACATCCACAAAAATCACAGTCCAGACACCTAAGAGGTTCCACAAGGATGACCAACCATAGGCAAGAAAGACTTATAGGGCCTCAAAATTTAAATTTTCAAAACTTACTGGGCATATGCGGGTTCGCTGTGTGCAACACGTGTTGGAAATACTGAGAGGGGGGGGGGGGGGTGAATCAGTATTCCTTTCAATTGAGCATTAGTTAATCTTCAGTTATTATCAGTGTTTGTACAATGATAGCAGCAAACAAGAGGAACACAAATGCACACAATTTTTAAGGTGGAAACCCACTGCGGGACAAAAACCACCTAATGCTTTTCTCTAATAATTCTTTTCAACTCCAATTGAAAATAAAGCTCCAACTTCCTAGAATCTAGAAAAGTTATATTCTGCATCCCACTCGGGATGGACGCTCCAACGACCGAGATTTTCTTCAGTAGTTAACCGAACGGATGCCCCAACACCCAATGAGCTACAACTCACCCTAGCACCACCCTACCACCCTATAGAAGAATAAAAGAAGAATGGACTCCCGTACCAGGGAAAATGGTCCACTTTTACAATGATATAGAATGATGTAGAAGAAGAGGATATACTAGAACATAGCCCCAACTTTGACACAAACACCTAATGATGATCCTAGAGCTCCCAACGCTGCCTCTTCAACCCTTGGCAGATAGATACTAGTACAATTTGTACAATAATGTATTTATAATGACTAGGTACAATGATACCTTTACAATGATTGTATGCAGTGCTGCCCACTTGAAGACTTCATATGATGAACTTCTTGCTGCTGTTATGCACCTTGAATGCTTCTCTTTTCATGCTACCCTCTGTTGCACCTTGCTTTGCTTTTCTGCCGTAGAAAGTCTGGTCCTTTGCAACCCTTGACAACACATGATCTAGCTTTTTATTGCCTTCTAGGAGCTCGATATTGAATCTGGTGTATCTCTGTCATTTCAGATCCTCAATATCTGATTTTTGGTCCTGTAGTATTCCTCTAAGTCATCTTTCCAATGCCATAGGTCTGACCCAATTTGGATTCTTGAAGAGAGAGTTATACCCAATCTCTCACAATGCCCTAATTATGGACTGTTTCAGAAGAGTGTACTTGTACGATGTGACACGTGTCATTTTTTCTTCATTTGTTTCTGAAATTTATAGAGAAAAAATCACAGGCTGTGCACTATCCATAACTTTTTACGGAATTCCAATCCGATACTCAGAGAGAGAGTTATGACGATTTTACCAAGGTCACTTCTTTGAGATGAATTTCAGGAGCCTGCAAAAACCCTTACTTCCACAGATCATATCTCCAAAAATGTTGCGAAAATTGATCTGAAATTTTTATCGCAACTTCCTCAGGACTTCAGCTTTTCCTCATAAAAATTTTAGCTTCTGATCCTTCATAGAAAAAAAGTTAGAGCGAAAATTCCACGATGACCTGTTTCAGATGGCCGAATCCCTTGCCTAAGGAGGAAATGAAGATCACAATATATATGAATGCTTAAGTTGAGAGGGGCTTCAATAAGTGAACGTGGGGGACACATAAAATATTAATTATGACTTTTCAATGACCCATGCCCCAACCCCATGGGGTTTTAGCCCACTAACTGGGGTACAAACTTCAAACATGAATATCTCTCAAACCGTGAAGAATTACATCGCGTGCCATATATCAACGGAAACATCTCGACAAGTAGAAACCATCAAAATAATTATTGACCCAAAATATATTAATTTGGTAGGTCAAAATTCCCATGCAATATTGGATTATTCCCTGGTGCTGCTTGGGTTGACATCAATGACAACCGCTGATCAACAATCTCCCCCTTTGGCATTGATGGCAACACAAGTACTCCCCCTGCGATCATGACACCTCTTCCTTCAACATTCTCTCCCCCTTTGACATCAATTGCAAAGGGTAAATCCCCTTGAAACACAACCATCCTGTAGACCTGTACACACTTCAACTCGTGCTGACACACAACTGACCTGCAGACCTGTACACACTTCCACTCGCGCTGACACACAACCGTCCTGTAGACCTGTACACACTTCCACTCCCCCTTTATATTCTGAAAAAGGAAAATCTAATGAGAAATTGGGAGAATCCCAAGCTTCCGGCGAAGATATTCCAATGCTGGCGAATATTTAATATGTGATTCTTTTGGTGCTGCTTGGAATCTTGCTACTTGTCCAACTTCTTGCATAACATCTGGTCGGGAGGCTATTACATATAGAAGACTACTAATCATAGATCTGTACAACCTTTGATCCGCATCCTTAGATGAGTCATCTATGCTCAATTTGCAACCAAGTAAAGACATCTCGAAATCACTTTGCACCTTTGTAGCAAAATTCTTACTTAGTCGATCATCATTGCTACCAATTATTGTATCATCCTCTTTAGCTATTAGACATGCTTTAGTTGCTTCATCCATAACATATATGTCGTTTGGAGCTCGACTTGCTGTAGCCACAATTTCACCATACACGCCTTTCCTAATTTCACATTTCGTGGAGTTGAATAGTATTGTGTGTCCTTGATCACACATTTGTCCAACACTGAGAAGATTGTGATTCATGTTTTCAACCAGTAGAACATTATTGGCTAGAGAATCTTTGCTTCCAAGAGTGACAGTACCTGATCCTATAACATTTGAAGATCCATCATTTCCAAAGGACACGGTTCCATCCTTCTTCTCTTTCAGAGATACAAATTTATTTCTATCTCTAGTCATATGCGTTGAGCAACCGCTATCAACATACCACACATCTTTGTTCTTTTGAGCCTTGAGAGCGAGAGCACAATTATCATTCTTCTTCTTTTTTCATGTTCGTTCATTTTGTGGCTTCGAAGATTCTTCTGGAGGATTTTCAAGTCTGCAATATTTGGCTATGTGTCCAAAGTTTCGACATTTGTAACATTCAATATTATTTCTTAAATGTTCAAATCTATTGATGTTTCGCTGAGCCCTGGGAGGTTCATATTTGACAGATCTCCTATAATTGTATTCGTTCCTAGGGTACGTGTGACATTCTACAACTTTATGACCAAATTTTCCACATGAATAACAGTAGCCATAAAAAATATGTTGATACCTAGATGGAAATTTTTGTCGAGGAATTGTCTTCCAAGGCTGTTCTTGCGAATCTTGTCCAATGAAGTCTACATGCATGTCAAATCTCATAGGTTCATTGTATTTTGCTGTAGAAGGTCCTGCTTCTTATTCTTTGTAACCAATGCCAGTTTTGTCATTGTAAGATCGTTGATTGTTGATGAGTTCTTCCAATGCCCTTGAGTTGTTGGCATAGTTTTGGATAATTTTTCCTTTATTCACTTCCTTACGCAGCGAGACTACTTCGGCTTCTAATTATTTCCTTTCTTGGTTGCTTTCTTCCAAATTCTTTTGAAGTGACTCTTCAATGCATTTGTGTTCTTCAACTTCAATTTTGAGACCTTGAACTTGTTCTTCAAGAGTTTTGGAACGAATATTCTCGGCCTTGAGATCTTTTATAAGCTTAATTGCTTCCTCATAAAATTCGTCTATGGTCCATCCTTCTTCTTCGTTGTTTGATACCTCTTGCTTATTGTGCTTGGCCATAAACAATACTCTCTCATTGGCTTCTTCTTCACTATCATTGTCTTCATCGGATGATGAGCTATCTTCTTTAGAGAGAAATTTTCTTTTGGATCCTTGCTTGTTGAATTTCTTAAAGCCTTTATTTCTTTTTGAGTTACCATTACTTTTGTTTGGACATTTTGCTGCAAAATTCCCAACCTCATTACAGCTGAAACATATCAATGGAAGATTACCTTTGAATTGTCCCTTACCAATTTGTAGTTTTCTCGTGAAGTAAGCATATTCTTCATCTGAAAGACCTTCTTCAACATCTCCCTTTTCTTCACACTTGCACGTGCATGTCTTTTCAATTGAAGGTTGTTTATCCTTATTGGTTTTCTTAGATGCAACGAACACAGTTTCTAGATGCGAAGTACCCTCTTCTTCATCAAGTCTCATTTCATATGCTATGAGAACTCCATGTAATTCCTCTTTGCTGAGTTTGTCCAGATTTGAACTGTATTCTAAGACCAATACCTTTGGGTTGAATCTCCCTGGTAACGTTCTAAGAATCTTCCGTATAATAGTATTCTCGTCAACTGGCTCTCCCAATCCTTCCAGAGTATTGGTTATTTCATCAACGTATTGAAAGTATGCAACAATGTTGCAATCTTCTTTCATTCTGAGTTGCTCAAATTTTGCTCTATAGATTTGAAGCTTTGCTTCTTTGACATTTGAGTCACCTGCATATATATTCTCAAGCTTGCCCCATACATTTTTGGCGGTTTTACAACCCAACACCTTATGATAAGCAGATTCAATAAGTCCACTGATAATAATATTCTTTGCTTTTTCATCATTTACCAAATTCTTCTTACCTTGTTCATTCGAGGTTGATGTAAATCCTTTTTGAACAATGTCCCATACTTTGTAACCTTGCGCCAAGAGATAGACCTCCATTCTTCCTTTCCAAAGTGCATAATTATTTTCATTGAATAGAGTTACACCATTCTTGGTATGCTCCATGACCTCCTTCTAGCTGTTAAACTGCTATTGAAGGAACCTGCTCCGATACCAATTGTTGGAAATACTGAGAGGGGGGGGGGGGGGGAGGTGATTCAATATTCCTTTCAATTGAGCATTAGTTAATCTTCAATTATTATCAGTGTTTGTACAATGATAGCAGCAAATAAGAGGAACAAAAATGCACACAATTTTTAAGGTGGAAACCCACTCCGGGACAAAAACCACCTAATGCTTTTCTAATAATTCTTTTCAACTCCAATTGAAAATAAAGCTCCAACTTCCTAGAATCTAGAAAAGCATTCTTCTCCAGCTCCCACTGGATGGACGCTCCAACGCCCGAGATTCTTCAGTAGTTAACTGAACGGATGCCCCAACACCCAATGAGCTACAACTCACCCTAGCACCACCCTACCACCCTATAGAAGAATAAAAGAAGAATGGACTCCTGTACCAGGGAAAATGGTCCACTTTTACAATGATATAGAGTGATGTAGAAGAAGAAGATATACTAGACCATAACCCCAATTTTGACACAAACACCTAATGATTATCCTAGACCTCCCAACGCTGCCTCTTCAACCCTTGGCATATAGATACTAGTACAATTTTTACAATAATGTATTTACAATGACTAGGTACAATGATACCTTTACAATGATTGTATGCAGTGCTGCCCACTTGAAGACTTCATATGATGAACTTCTTTCTGCTGTTATGCACCTTGAATGATGCTCTTTTCATGCTACTCTCTGCTGCACCTTTCTTTGATTTTCTGTCGTAGAAAGTTTGGTCCTTTGCAACCCTTGACAACACATGATCTAGCTTTTTATTGCCTTCTAGGAGCTCGATATTGAATCTGGTGTATCTCTGTCATTTCAGATCCTCAATATCTGATTTTTGGTCTTGTAGTATTCCTCTGATTCATCTTTCCAATGCCATAGGTCTGACCCAATTTGGATTCTTAAAGAGAGAGTTATACCCAATCTCTCACAATGCCCTAATTATGGATTGTTTCAGAAGAGCATACTTGTACGGAATTCCACATGTCATTGTTTCTTCATTTGTTTCTGAAATTGATAGAGCGAAAAGTACAGGCTGTGTACTATCCATCAGTTTTTACGACATTCCAATCCGATACTCAGAGAGAGAGTTATGATGATTTTACCAAGGTCACTTCTTTGAGATGAATTTCAGGAGCCTGCAAAAACCCTTACTTCCACAGATCATATCTCCAAAAATACTGCGCAACTTGATCTAAAATTTTTACTGTAGCTTCCTCAAGATTTTAGCTTTTCCTCTTCAAAATTTCAGCTTTTGAGCCTTCGTAGAAAAAAAAAGTTAGAGCGAAAATTCCACGATGACCTGTTTCAGATGGTCGAATCCCTTGCCTAAGGAGGAAATGAAGATCAAAATATATATGAATGCTTAAGTTGAGAGGGGCTTCAACAAGTGAACATGGGAGGGATTTTAGCAGCATAAAAAATATTAATTATGACTTTTCAATGACCCATGCCCCAACCCCATGGGGTTTTAGCCCACTAACTGGGGTACAAACTTCAAACATGAATATATCTCAAACCGTGAAGAATTACATGGCGTGCCATATATCAACGGAAACATCTTGACAAGTAGAAACCATCAAAAGAATTATTGACCCAGAATATATTAATTTGGTAGGTCAAAATTCCCATGCAATATTGGGTTATTCCGTGGTGCTGCTTTGGTTGACATCAATGACAACCGTTGATCAACAACACGCTTGTATACACAACTATGTCAAAAGAAACACGCATATACAGAGGTTATTTTGGAGAAAACAATAGGTATATGCGACTGTGTATAAAGGAAGTAGCGTATAGAAAATGAAATAAGGAAAAAAGAAAAAACCATGCATGATCTGGAAGATCAGGACTTCTGCCTAGTTGGGAAAAGAACCTAATAGACTGAAAAAGTGATTAAACTATCAGGGAACCCACAAGACAGATGAAAAAAACCCAAACTAGGAATTACACGGATGTAATCCTCAGTGGAGTCGCCAGTTCTGTTACGGGAAAAGATACCCTATGGTCTGGGTTGAGGGACCTAACAGAGCATATAGCATATCATCACAAGAAGCACTCTAATTATCAGTTTTTATGCTTGAACTAGAAAAGTGAGGATAAACGACCTTACCCATTTGTTCTTCGTTTGAGGTTGATTCTGCAAGGTGCAAACCCTCTACTACTCCTCGTGCTCCAGAACCTGCAAACCAGTCGAGACAAATCACACAAACTAGTTGCACATCAGATATGTCCTAGATGTCAGCATGTTAGCATATATAATCTCATAAAAATAACATGAAATGAACTATTCATGATTGTTCAACATGTATAGGAGACATATAACATAAAGACATCAAGAACATGAAATTAATTCTTTTATTGATAATATGTAAAGAGAAAGTGGATAAATCACCTGAGATCTACCACGATTTCGCACGAAACCGTCTTCCGGATTCGTCCAACCCTAGCTTCACAAAGCTTCTTCCATAAATGATGCACAAAGGATGTTAGATAAAGTGGGGGTGATCATCACAATGAAACAAGGGTTTCCTGAACCTGGGAAGTACAGGAGGCACAGGGAAATATCAAACTTGATCAGGGCTATAACAGGCTATAATATCAATAAAATTCTCTCTCTCCTCCCTTAAGCCATTCCCTTGAGGTGTATTTATATTTCCTCAAATTAGTTTTTTGTTTTGTTTTTTTTTTGGAACAGTTAGGCCACGAGTTGGGGTAGTTAAGTTATAGGAAAAACTGTAAACCTTGCCTCATTAATAGGAAAATTCTATATATTTTTAATATTTTAAATAGCATACGCTGGTCAGCTATGGATGGACCCGCGTCTGCATGCGGAAAAAACTGGGCAGAGTCGTGTATGTATTTTAAAATATTGTTTTTTAAGAAGTGTGATCACGTCTGAATGGAAGGGCTGCCGAAGGCCAATGCATAAGTCATCAAGTATATATAGGTGATAAATGATGCTATAACAATTACTGGTCATCAACAGATAGTGCAAATTCATCAAAGAAAAAGTCGGGACCCGTTTACTGTTGGGTCATCTCACAAGCTAGGTAGCACAAAACAAGTTGAATTCATCCCGACCTTCCCTACTACAGAAATTGTACTGAAAATTGAGGAAATCCATCCTCTAGATATATTATATAGTCCTAAACATAAATTCGTTATGATCAGGCAAAGAAAAAGAAGGAGGACAACGCAATCTCAACTCCTTGTTCCAGGAGATGTTCCAATGGAGGTAGTTTGGAAAGTTTCACAAGCAGATCCTTCTCAAGATCTAACTCGTCTAACCCAGTTCGCAAGAGCCTATGCATCTGCTACTATGGATAAGGCCTCCAAATTTCAACAACTAATTAAAGAAAAGGATGAAAGAATCATCCAACTAGAACAATAACTACATGCAAAAAAGCAGAATGTCAACCAAAAACTACATGTATAGGTATCACAACTCCGAAAGAGCATTGATCAATTGAAATTATTGCACCAAACTGACACTGGTGCTAAGGACACTCAAATTCATAAATTGCAGTTTACTGTGTAGCAATTGAGAGATATTCTGAAAATAGATGAATTCAGGAAAGAAGCATTGGAATTGAATACCATGTTAGCAAAACAACAAGTTATTTTTTATCAGAATTTGTCAAGTATCATTGAATTATATGAGCAAAGTGATTCGCTAATGAATTGAATAGCAGACCAGAGAATCAGTTTCGATGAAATCAACAATAAAGTGTCACAGTATGTCACTTGGCAAGATACTACTGATGGCCGAAAGGCTAATCTTCCAGGATTGAGGACTCCAAAAGGACATTTTATTTACTAACTAGGACATACAATTGAAACAAGCTGAAAGGGCCATTTGCAGAGCTAGAGACGTGGCTAATAATATTGTTGAAAATGTTAGAAAATTATATAATACAGAGAAATGCAACACATAAAATATGCGGAAGACACAAACACAAAAAACACATAAAACCAGAGAGACACAGATATACGTGGTTCACCCAATTTGGGCTATGTCCACCCCAAACAGCTAATCCTTCCTTTATATTATCCAGCAAAATGAAGAGACACAACCTACAACAGATCCAATGTAATATCCTCTGTTCTCTCTCACAGTCTCCTTATCTGTTTCTCGCTATGAGAATACACGTACAATACACAGGTGCAATACAATACCCTCATACAAAACGAGGGGCTGCCTTCTAGGGAAAAAAACCCTAAATTAAACATAACTTCAAAAAACCCTAAATTAAACATAACTTCTATCGTCAGATCATCCGCCTAATGAACAACCCAGATTGACTAGAAATTATAATACTTTTACAAGGCAATTTTACATTTGTTTTTAGCTTCGGGGGCGCTGCCCCCTAGTCCCCCTGCCAGGCCCCCCCTCCCCTGGACCCCCCAGGTAGCGTTTAATTACGGGCAGCGTTGCCGCCCCGTTAAGAACATGGGTCCAATGTTGTGATACAAAATAAAGAAGATAATCAGTCTCCACACCCAACAGAAAAAATTAGCTAGAACCTCATCGCTGCCAATCTTATTGATAGATGCCCTCCTGGTTCTATTCCTATTGTTAAAGATTTGATAAGGCAATGGAAAGAAGTCTCCAAGGTCAAAGAGGAAAGCATAAGAAAGCTGGAAAAACTAGATTGGGATAAGTATTGGAAATACTTGGCAAAGCCACATAGGCAATGGCTCATGTTGCGTTGTTTCACAGATACTTCTTCCTATATGTTTTCTCAACTTTTAGATTTTGTTTTCAATGGACAACTGTGCATCAGGCCAGGCCAACCTCCCGAGGTTAAGCCTATGCGCAACATCTTTCAACTGAAGGAATGAATGGCTGATGAGACAACAGTGCAACCTTCAAGAAAGTCTCCCCATTAAATTCTATTTCTATTTTTATTTTCACTTAGTTTAAGAAGAGTTGTTTAAACCTCCTAGAATTTTATTGTAATTACTATTTTTGAGACTCTCTATTTTATTATATAAACCCCTTCATGTATTTTAAGAAGGGGTCCTAAAATTTTGAAAGGAAGAATTTACAAAAGTCACACTTTTGTACTCTTGAATTTTTCTTAATAGAAAGGGCTGGACCAAATATTGTTTTCCAAATGAGCAGAGTTAGCGTATACATGGTACTTTTATCTTATATGTTAATTATCTGTTCCAAATGATTTTTTTTTTTTTTTTTTTGGAAAACAATTAGGCATTACTTCACTTTTGAACATGTTCGATTGCCATATTTTGGCACATATTCAATACATGCAGTAAATAGATGTGATATAAGCTTATCCAATTGATTTAATTAACTATTTAATTAAATAAATTATTTCAAATTGTTTTCATATCTCTAAGTGTTTGTATAATCTTTATTTGCATTCGCTTAAAGGTCATATTTATAAATCGCACAGAGAAAATAATTCATCCGGGATAGTTATAGATAAATATAGATAGAAATAGATAGGTATATTTATTTACTTCAATCTTTTTTTCACTCCCATATACCAAGTTACAGTCAGTTATAATACCATCAATTCACCCAATTATATTTCACTGGTAAACTAGTTCCACAAATCCAGTCAGAGCCACCATACCAAACGGATAAGGGACAATTTTTTAGTCCCCGGCTGGGTGGTTTTCTCCGATGTTGTTGCATTGCTTTTTGGGGCCTCAATAATGACCACAATGGGCTAAGGTATTTTTTTGACCACCCTAATATAAATTCTAGGCAAGCTAGATGGTTGGCTACTCTCAGTGAGTTTGAATTTGAGATCAAGTACATTAAGGGTAAGGAGAATAGAGTTGAAAATGCTCCTAGTAAAAGAGTGCAGGTGAATCATATGGCGATAGTGAGTTATTATGGGACATATTTGCAAGAGCGGATCTTGCAGGCATGGAAACATTATGACAGGTATCAACAACTTAAGAACATGTTACAACAACATGGTGAAGGTGATAGAGATGAGGAGTATCACCTCACGACAGATGGCTTGGTCAGATTCATGAATACGATTTATGTTTGGAAAACAGTGAGCTCAAGAAGCTTATCTTGAGAGAGTTTCATGTCAAGCTGCATTGAGGTCACCCTGGATATCATAAGACATTGACAACAATTAAGAAATTCCATCATGGGTCGAAATTAACGAAATAGTAAGTTGAGTTTGTTGCGAGATGTTTGGACTGTCAACAGGTAAAGGAAGGGTGTAAGCATCCAGGTGGTTTATTATAGCTGATTGTGATTCCAGAGTGGATATGGGAGGTCATTTCCATGTATTTCATTACAGGTTTTCTTAGGACATCGAAGTAGCATGACTCTATTATGATTGCGGTTGACATGTTAAGTAAGGTAGCTCACTTCACTACAATTAAGTCTACGAATTGAGCTAGTGAGGTAGCTTAGATTTTCATCAGGGAGATAGTGAGGTTGCATGGTGTTCCTAAGAATATTGTAATACAAATATTCCAAGTTCACTACTAGGTTTTGGGAGGAGTTATTTGCAGGTTTGGGTACAGAGTTGGATTTCAGTACAACTTATCATCCGCAGAGAAATGGATATATAGAGAGGGTTAAAAAGATCCTTGAGGATATGTTGAGGATGTATGTCATGCATCAACAAAGGAAGTGGGAAGAGTATCTTCCACTGGTTGAGTTACTTATAATAATGGTTATCATGAATCCTTGAAAATGAGTCCATTTGAGGCACTTTATGGGTGGAGTTGTAACACTCCTATCAGTTGGAGTGATCCAATGAAAATGGAATTGATTGGATCAGATATGTTGGCTGAGATTGAACTGGAAATGCAGGTTATCAAAAGGAATTTAAAGGTATCACAAGATAGGCAGAAGATTTATGCAAATCAACACAAGGTATTTAAGGAGTTTCAGGTTGGAGAACATGTGCACTTGCACATCAAGCCCAATAAGAGATCCTTGAGGATTGGGTCATGTGCCAAGTTGGTACCTCAGTATTGTGGACCTTTTGAGATCCTTGAGAGGATTGGACTAGTGGCCTACAGACTTGCACTGCCTACGACATTGAAAGTGATGTTTTCCATGTTTCATTTCTTAAGAAGTATGTCTAGGATGTTGATAATGTGATTGATTAGTTTGTATTGCAGGTGGAACTAGAGGGAGAATTCTAGTTAGAACTGCATTGCATATTGTAGTGGAAAAAAGTCATGCTCCAGAATAGAGAAATCGAGCAGGTTAAAGTGTAGTGGAACCACTTTGGGCCTGATGAAGCTACATGGGATATGGTTGATCAGATTTGAGCTTTATATCCTTCATTATTTGCTGGTTCAAACAAATGAATTTTTGGTATATGTATATGTATGTTTTTGTAAATTCCGCAATGAGTTGTGTTATAAAGCTCCAATAAGCAGTATGATTGTCATGTTTGTTATGTTGGTTATGGTTTGCAGTAATTGATCATTGTGAATACTACCTTTAGCTATGTTATAAAGCAGTTTGGGTCATATGTGTTGTTTTCAGTGGTTTGCTGGTCATATGTGTCATAGAACACCGAGGACGGTGCTCCCCCAAGGGGGAGGGTTTTGTAACAACCCCTGGTTTTTTTCTATGTAAATAAAATAAGACCAAGGTCGTGGGACATGTATTCCAAGTTGAATGTTAGGAAAAACATAGTGATGGGTATCACTTGTGATTAATTTATGAATATGAAAATTGGCAAAGGAAAAGTGAAAATAATTGGCATTTTATTTATAAAATAAAGGAAAATGGGATAAAAGGAAGGTGAAGAGACATAAATTTACATGAGAGGGAAATTGAAGGAAAAATGAAGGAAAATGAAGTAAATAGAGGCCTCAATGATAAAAATCTTATGAGGACCAGCTCACAACATTTTTTATCAGTTCAATTTTGGAGCTCTCTTCCATTCTATCATTCTCTCATACTCTTGCACACTTAGAGAAATCTAGAGCTTTCTTGGAGCATTCTTGGAGCACTTTAGCATTCACTTGGATTGGGGAAAGAAAGCAAAGGAAAGTAGGAAAGCATAAGGGAAAGTTGGATCAACGACTACAGTTGGATGGATTTGCAGGTAATAGGTTGCATGTATAATTTCCTTGTTGATTCATGGATGGTATATGTATGTTATATTCTAGTTGTGTTGTCATTGACATGGAGGATTGCTAGGATTGACAATGGTTTTAGACTTGCCTTGCCATTTCTTGGATAAACATGGTGCTGTGGGTGTTTTTTCCACTTGATTTTTTTCTGGTCGGTGCTCATGTTCCTTATGGATGTGGGTTGGAACAAATGGTCTAGAAGCCTTGGAAAAACTTGGGTTGAGTTACTAGTCTTGTAGCCTAGGTTGCGACAAACACTATAGAGCCTTTGTTGAGTTAAGATACTAGTAACTAGAGTTGGGTTAGACAAATGCTCTAGAGACTTGTAAGGTTGTGGGTTGAGTTACTAGTACCTGGAGCCCTGGACATCTTAGGTAGATATCAATCTAGGTGGTGTTACTGATCTCTGACCGTAGAGGTGGAATTGTTGTGGTTGATAGTTGAGATGGTTTTGCCTTTGGAATCCCTGGTTTGGTTTTAACTTGGTTTATTCCATGAGATCCCACATTCATGCATAGAGTATGGCACGGGGGTTATTGGTTGAAAGAGAGATTTGGTTCAACCAAATATATGGTCGTGTGGTACGTGGAAGTCCTTGACTTTGTTGATATTTCCATATTTTAATAAGAGTTATTTTTCTACTATGATTCATGTATACTTGTAGTGATTGTATTGGTGATATTATAGTTGAGTTGCCATGATTACTATGATGGTTAATTTTTTGGTTATATGTGATGATCTCCATCATTAGACATATTTGGAGGGGTTAATGGTCACCTTTTTGCCTTCTTAGATCTCTTTTTCCTGCATTTTTATTATTATTTGGTTTTATGATGATAATATAGGTGGTGATTAAGGCTAACATACTTTGAGTGCCTAATATGAGGTTGAGTGCAAAAAATCATGAATTATTAGCATTTTTATAAGGATTTTATCATAAATACTTGGAGGAGACAACAAAGAGAAATTATAGGAGGATTGTCCAGCCTCCTTAACTCTCAAATGCAGCCTAAGGATCCCAAATATTCTCTCCAACAATTCGAATTCCAAAGGCAGCCGAAGGATCCCCAAGGATTCTCTCCAGCAATTCGAATTCTAGAGGCAGCCAAGCAACTCAAAGAGGAGTGTACTCAATCTTTGTTTACTTGGAGTCAAGTGGACTCAATCACCATTTTCTAGGGAGCTATTGTTAGCTGCCTTGTAGAATAAATAGAGTAGAGATAGAGCTAGGAACGGGGTCGATTATAGTTGGAACTTTGTTGCAAGCTATTGATCTTTTATTATTTTACTCAGTGATGAAAATTTCAGAAATGTATGAGGTTATTATTTTACGAAATGAGAAAAATGATTTCATTTTACTGGTTTAAGTTTCAGAGAGCTAGGCTCGTGGGTTAGGGCCCAATCCATGTGCCTTAGCCTCTCTGTTCAAATTCGTTCTATTCTTTCTATCATTCAATAGGTCTACTTCTGATAGATTCATTGCCGTTTAGTTTTTCTTTCAATGTGCTGCTATATTTTTTCATTCGCTTATGAGAGTAATAGAATAGAGGAAAACCAAAAAGCTATGGATCAAGACCCCCTTCTCATATCTGTCAATAGGGCTTGAGGAGGGCGAATATTCCCACAAACCCAAAAACTGATTTCTGTTCATTATTTCTGAGATTAAAAGTAGAGTTGCATTACCATTTTCAACCTTCCTTTTTGTATTTCATTTTCATTCATTTGCTTATTTTTCGTGCATAGACCAGCAGAGTTATTTGTAGGAATTAGTGATAAAGCCCCAAAGCAGCTTCGTGGCGTCTCCCCACCTCATTTTCCATCTCTGTGTTACGCTTCTAAACACCTATGTTATGCTCCATTTCCCTCCTTTTCTCTTCCTGTCAGCTGCCACACCCTTTTTATTCATAGAAACCATTAAAGATTTGCATGTGCTCTTTTACCTTGGACTTTCCAGATTATCACATCTCAGCCGTCGCAAAACCCCTTCCCTTTCCTTTGCCATTCTTCAACATCTCAACGATTTTCCCTTTTCACCTCACCTTTATCTTTTTAACGCAAAACACTTGAAAAACCATCAAACCTCGACCTTTGCCTTTCCTCCTCGAAATCCCTGCTACCGTACTTCGCTCATTATAAATCGAAGTTTTAATTTGGTTCCTTTTAAGACTTACCGCTCTTTTTTATGATTGCGATATTGTGATATTGCATATCGCATATCGCAACCTTTTCCCTTTTTGAAATAGCACTTCGCACATCGCACCTTTTCCCTTTTCCTTTACGACTTACTGCAATTTCCGCATCGCAATCACACTTCACAAACTTTTCCCTTTTTCCTTAAAACTTACCACTTCCAAATGTCGATTGCGATATTGTGATCGTGCTCTGCCACCGGTCCCACCACCACGTCACCCATCACACTTCACACTTCGCAGATTTTATCCCGTTGAATTTCGCACTACGCACTTCACATCGTTTTCCTTTTTCTCTTAAGACATACCGCTCCCGACGCCGATTGCGATATCCTCCATACTCTACCGTCAGTCCCACTACCACGCCACCCAATGAATGTCGCATTTCACAACTTTTACCACATCGCAAATCGCAAATCGCAACTTTTTCCCTATCACACTTCACACTTCACATTGTTTAGTTTATTTCTTTTTAACACTTACTGCTCCTTTCCACAAATTACAATATGATCAAAGCGCTCTGCCACTTTTCCTACTACCACATCATCTTACTTATCGCATTTTGCATTTCACAACTTTTACCACATCACAAATCGCAAATCGCAATGTTTATCCTCGTCGCATTTCGCACTTTGCATTGTTTAGTTTACTTCCTTCAACACTTACCTCTCCTTTTCGCCGATTGCGATATGATTAAAGCACTCTACTACCTGTCCTACTGCCACGTCATCTGAATTATCACATTTCTCATTTCGTTGTTCTTTCCCATTGCATATCGCATGTCGCACCTTCCTCCTGATTGCACTATCACTTTCCCTCCAACTTTGCGATATAGCGATTGCGATATCGCATTTCGCACGTCACAACTTTTATTCCGACTCACTTCACAACTTTTGCTCCATTGCATCTCCGCCATCACACTTTTCAAATTATTCGGCTCTGAAGCATTTTTGCGCTATAATAAAGTTTTAATATGGTTTAAACCCCTATTTCCACTTTCAATCGTTGTTTCATGTGTTAAGCCTTCCATTAGCCTCTTTAGCCCTTTTTTTTCCTCCAAGTTGCAAATCAACACTTTTTCAATTAGAATTAAGTCATGGATAACTTAGTTGCATGGATAGAAGCATGGTAGATAGAATTTATTCGTTTGGCCAAGTTAAGTGTGGTTTAGAATTAGTTTCCTTTCTGTCATTTATTTTCAAAAATTTAATTTAGTTTATTTCTGTCATTACCTTTCTGCACACTAAATTAGTTCATTTCTGTCATTTCCTTTCTGCAAATTAAGTATTTTCCTTTCTGTCATTCCCTTCCGGCAATTTACTTTTCAATTTTTATCATAGTTTAAGGAATAACACCCTTTCGTAAAGTAGAAGAGGATGACATGAATAGAATGCATCTGCTGTGTAAATAACACTGTCACCTCCAAGTCTGTATGAACCCCAGGTTGCTAAAGTAAATTAGGGAAGCCCCTAGGAGTTCCAGCACTCTTGGAGCAATATCAGGGCTCACCACTTTTTGGCACCGTTGCCAGGGAGTTGTCTAGTAGATATTTTGATTACGTTTTAGCATTCTTTTCCGCTTTCCTTTATTTTCATGCCATTTCAGAAATATTGAAAAAATTAAAAAAAGATCTGACTTTCATGCCTAGTACAAGTAGGAATACTCAAAGAAAAATATTACCTAAAACCCCCACATCACCTCCTAGCCACCCTTCACTCTTCTTCAGTGGCAGTGAGATTGAACCCCCCTATAGGAGAGCCTTCTGAATACTTTGAGGATCCTATTGGGGAAGAAGAAGAAGACCATGTTTCAACTGAGGGACCTGCTTCACCTATCTTAACCATGGCTGGGATCCAGAGAGCCTTTCCCATAAGAGAGGCAGATGGGGAAACTAAGATGAAAAACATTAGCCCCTCATATCTTCCACACTTTCATGGACTTACCTCTGAGGACCTTGACACATTCATGTTTGAATTTGCTATTGTTTGTAGGACTTATGACTACACCTCTGATGATCAGAAGTTGAAGCTATTCCCATCCACCCTTAAGGATGTAGCCTTGCGCTGGTTCATGGGTCTGCCTAGGGATATCACCACCACCTGGGCACATTTGAAAGATACCTTCATCAGAAAATACAAAGACTATTATAGGTCAAAGGAAACTAAGGATGAGATCTTTAGGGTGACTCTAGGGTCGGATTAATCCTTAGAGGACTATGAAGAGAGGTTTTAATTGAACTATAAGAGAGCCAACTGTACTCTTGATCTTGACTCACTTAAACTTGTACTTGTTCGAGGGATAAGAGAAGAGATGATAGAAATCCTGAATATGCTATCGGGAGGAGATATCTACCAACAACCCTATGAAGAAATCAAAACTGTCTTCCGGAACCATTCTAGGGCGTTTAGGAAGAAGGGTAGAGCTAGCCAAAGTACATCTAATATCCCTCCCTCTTCCACCTTCATAAAACATGAGATTCGAAACATGCTAGAGGACTTCAAGAGTGACATGTTGCACACCTTTGCTTTGTAAATGGACATAATGCAGGTCAAAATGAAGCAAGAGGAATCTGAGAGAGCCCTGGCCATATTTTGTCCTAGATGTATCAGGAAGCACCCAAGAAATGAATGTCCACTAAATGTCATAGAGGTTTTCTTAGTCTGTGAGGAGAATCATGCCACAGAAAAGTGTCCCTCCTTACCTCGACTCAAGGCTGTATATCAAGGTGGGGAAGCAATGCCAGAGAAACTCTGTTTCGTCAACTAGAGAGGGCCTCAAGGCCCTCGACCATATCAACAAGGTATTCAAGGTGCACCTTACTCTTACTATCACAACAATCATAGTGCACCCATGCAACCTTGGTACACCCCAACTCCTCCATCCTGGTCTACACCTCCTACTTGGCCTTACAACCCTTCATATCATCCTCAGCCAGTAAACCAATCATTTTAGCAGTATGTTCCACAACAACCTCAGTGGAAAAATCCATCCCATGGGTGGATGCCTCAACAAAATCAACCACCTGCTCTAATGCCTCCACCCCAACCTCAACCTCAGCTTACTCATGCTGCTCCACCTAGGCTACCTATACCTGCATAGCCCAATCTGAACCCGAACAACAGACAGGCACAACAGGCTCCCAGTGGATAAACATCCTATCCAACTTATTATGTGGAGATACAGGAGGTTAATCTCAAGCTGGGAAGAGTACTCCCAGACAACCATCCTCCATCTCCACGTTTAGAGGTTGAGGAGGAAAAGGAAGAAGGTAACACATATATCCAACAACCTCCTTCCTTGAGCGCTTGATCCACCCTAGTAAGCACACCCCAGAGGATACTAAACTACTGGGAGAGTTGGAAAATTTGTGTGTAAAGATACCACTTCTCCAGGCCATTAAGGATGTCCCTATCTACAATAGTCTCATCAAATAAAAGTGCTTCAAGAAATCTATGAGAAGGAAGAGAGATAACCCCACCATCAATGTAGTATGACAATTGTCTGACCTAATGACGAAGAAGGTGATATTTCCAAAGTACCTGGACCCTAGTAGTCCAGTTTTTGATTTGCATATAAATGGTGTCATAGTCCCCAACACTTTGATTGATCGAGGGGCTGCCATCAATTTCATGACCAAGGAAACTATGTTGAAACTTAATCTCCAAAGGACTTTGAGGAAAACCACAACAGTTCTGCAACTTGCAGATCGGTCCACAGTAACTTTGGAAGGAATTGTTGACGATGTTATGGCTACTATTGACTCTTAGGAGTATCCTACATATTTCTTGGTCTTGCAACCAAAAACCAAGTTTAATGGTTATCCTCTCATCTTAGGGAGACCTTGGCTATCCACTGTAGATGCTTATATTAGTTGTCGGGCCGGAAACATAACTATAAAAAATGGGCCTTTATCTAAAAAACTAGTGTTATATCCTCCAGCCCAGCCTTCCATTGATCACGATCTCCCTATATGGTTGGAGGATGAAGAAGATGAGTTATATAACACTGCCCCTATGTGTACCATATGTTCTATTCTTAGAGGGGGGAAACTTGACGAAGATGAACTCATCGACCATGCCATTCAAAACCAGTCCTCCACTAACATTCCTCTCGAAACCTTAGTAAAATAATCTGAAAGCCAACCTTGGATGGAAGTGCACTCAGTTGAGTCAACCTCTGAATCCACTAAGGCTATTGAGTTTGGCTCATATAGATCTCTGAAAATCAACCCAAACCTCTCGAATGAAGAAGAGAAACAACTATGCCAAATTTTGAAAGAGAATCTAGATGCATTTTCTTGGGGTTACAAAGACATGAAAGGGGTGCATCCTTCAGTGTGCAAAAAACATATTTACATTAAAGAAGGATGCAAGCCTGTGAGACAACCCCAAAGAAGGATGAACCCGGATCTGAAGGACATATTCAAAGAAGAGCTACAGAAACTATTGGATGCAGGGTTCATATATCCTATATCCAACAGTGAGTGGGTATCTCCTCTTGTCCTAGTGCCAAAGAAGAATGGGAAGTGGTGAATTTGTGTTGATTATCGAGAACTTAACAAAGCCACCAAGAAAGACCATTTACCTTTGCCATTTATAGACCAAGTCATGGATGGCCTTGCGGGGAAGAAGTTATTTTCCTTCTTAGATGGGTTCAATGGGTACAATCAGATTCAAATCAACCCTGAAGACCAGGATAATACTACTTTCACCTGCCCTTGGGGTACCTTCACTTATAGAGTCTTACCCTTGGGTTGTGCAATGCCCTAGATACCTTCCAAAGATTTGTCCTGAGCATATTTTCTGAGTTAGTCCATGACTCTGTTGAAATCTACATGGATGATTTCACACCATATGGGGATGAATTCTAGGAAAATATCTCCAATTTTGGTAAGGTACTAAGAAGGTGCATTGAGATGCATATCTCCTTGAGCCCATAAAAGTGTGAGTTTTTGAAGGAAGCAGGGGTTGTATTAGGACACTCCATATCCAAAGCAGGAATATAGGTAGACTCGAACAAAATCACTATCATCAAAAGGGTACATGCTCCACAATTTTAGAAAGATTTCAGGAGTTTCTTAGGCTAAGATGGTTACTATAGAAGGTTCATCAAAGATTTTAGCAACATGGCTTCGCCATTATTTGGGTTATTGGCCAAATATTCTGAGTTTATTAGGCCTGGTCCTTGTCAAGAGGATTTCGAGCTTATTATCACTCTGAAATTTCCAAGAGTTGTTATGTGCGTTAAAAATAAATAACAGAGGTAACTATCATCCTAGGACCTAGCCTTCCTAAAGCTCAGAGAGGGTTCTCTCTTAATGATTTAAGTTTGTTGATTTAATATATTTTAGGCTAGTTATGTATGTTTGACTGGGATTGTTTTAATTTATTGATTGGTTTTGGTAGATAGGTGGAATTAATGGTTTAGATAGATAGATGCCTTTCCATTTTCCATTGGGCTATGGAGTCAATATGATTTTAAAACAGAACATTAAAAAATTATAACAGAAGTGTTACAAGGCAGGATAACTAACCAAAATCAGATCTCAAGGCTAAATGGTGAAGTGGTTTTCAATCGGGATCAAAAAGCAGTTAAGGATTCCTTAAACCAGATAATGAAGGAAGGTAAAGGAGGTCAATAGGGATCAGAGAGAAATTAAGGATTTTGTAAACCAGATATCAGAAGAAAACATAAAAATGTTTAGCAGTTCAAAACAGAGTGTATTTAAACATATTTGAAATAAAATACTTGTTATAACATTAAAATTTAGAAAACATGCAAGTTTATGGAATACTTTACTTGAAATATACTTCAGTTAGATAGCTCAACACAAGAATCCTGTAAAGAAATGCCTTTATTACTTGTCCTGTCTGTCAATTGGAAATGGTACAATAACCCTCAGGTAAATAGATCAATCAGCTATAGAAATGTTCAGAAATCCACACTAATCAACCCTTGATACTTCGAACTATGAAGTACTTATTACAAAATATCCTACCAACTGATTTAGGATTTATTAAAGGAAAACAAATATCTTTATGCAAAAAGATAGAGACACCTATTAACTAATTGAAGTTGTCCCTGTTTTATTTGATTGATGTTATCTGTTTGTTTCTTTCATGCTGGTTGTCTTTCATGCAGGCTTTCATATGTCTTTCCTTAACCTGTGTGCTCCTTCACCTAACTGCTCTGTTTGCTCTTTAACTTGTCTGCTTTTATACCTGTCTTCTTTTAGTTGTATTTTCTTTCATATGTCTTCTTTCCTCTCTCTGCTCTTTTACCTTTTATAATAAATCACACTAATCCTCTCGTGTTTCTACGTTTTTAGTAAAAGTGGATTTCACTAAAAACACATATGTAACTTAATGTAAAATACAAAATGTGTCCAGGAGATTAATTTGTATGAATTTTGTTGTTGCTGGTGTATTTTATCCCTGGTCACTGTTTAAATTGACTTTTCCTTCTCTGTTACTGGGTTTAACATTTCTGCTGAGTAAAGTAGCTTCGTATTCTTTTCCCGCGAGTCTGGAGTAAACAAGTTTGGAACTAGTATCAAACTGTTTATCCATCTCCTGGTCATACTAATCACCTGCAAAATAAAACAATTGTTAATGAAAACACAGGTTTGCAGGGAGGCGAGCGATGGTTTCAGTATTTTTGACAATGAGTTTCTTTCGCAAGTCAACAGAGGTAGGAAAATGGACAAAATAGCGGGGTTTCATTTTTGAAAACTCTGTTGTTTTTTACATGGTGCAGGTGCAGTTTATTATTTCAAACAATGGTGGTTTATCGCACTAGCGTGGGGTGGTATGGCGGTTTTAGGATGGGGGGGGGGGGTGCGATAAGATTTGGTGGCGCCACGTAGAAAAGGAGGGTGTGGCTAAAACAACCTATTTTGCAACCCCCCCTCGGTTTTAAACATTGGAATGTCGGGGGATGCGAAATGGAGTATCAACCGTTAGATGGGCTTAGCTGTAATCGGACGGCTGTTAGATGTTGTGATTTTTCAAAGGTGATGGGGTTAGGTAAATCACTTAGGCGGAGGGTTTAAATGAAAGGTGAGGTTGGGTATTACATGTGAAGGGGTAAATAATATAAATTGGGGTCCACTTAAAATATATATAAGCGGAGAGGTTAGAATAAAAGGAGGGCTGTGAATTATATTTAATTAGGGGGGGGGGGGTTAAGATAAAAAGGAAAATGGGGCCCGATTAAAAACTTTGAATAAGTGGGTTTAGTGTTTTAGGGAAACAAAAATTTCATTTGAGCGGAAAGGGATTTTCAAAGGGAGAATAAGGTTTTTAGGAAGGGGGAAGGCTTAGGAAAAGGGAAAATGGGTTAGGATATGGGGAAAGGGATTTTATCAAAGGAAAAAGGGATTTTGCAAGGGGAAATGGTTTCCAAGAGTGGAAAGAGGGATTTTAGAAAGGGGAAGGTGTTAGAAGGACATTTGTAACAAGGGATAAACCAAACGATGCTTTCCATAACTGATGAAAGTACCCTACCTACCCTTTCTTATCCTAACAATTTTTATTTCCTTTATTGGGTGCATTTGAGCTTGCTGACCCTTTTATTTTGTTCTGATAAGAAAACTAACCTATTTATAACCTTATATCTTCCAATGGTTCAGATTAAACTTATGAGCTCATTTTTATTCTCTACCTAACTACTGATTTGCCAAGATTAAATGGTTTGGTCAAATCTTTATTCACTAACTATCATGACATGAAATTTAAAGGCACGAATAATCAAGATTAAACTGTATGATCATCATGAATTGTGGCATTTTGGACAAGTTGCACACAATTTTATTTGCAAAAGTAAATTAAGAGTAGTGGCATTTGAATGTGCAGCACTTTCAGAATTTATGTTTTGTTTCTTTTTGCGGGGTTCATACTTTATAACTTTTTTGATCTTTCTTTCTTTTGGTCCTTTGATTTTTCTTTTGGGACATACCCTCTTTTTATTTTTTAATATGGGAAAAAAATTGCAGAAAGAAAAGGTATGTACAATATTACAAGACTTAACATAGTCAATTCAAAATTATGATCCCTATTATTATAGGACCCTAACAGTGGCACCACTTGGGGATGGAATTTCCTGGTGAGATGTCAAGAATTTTTTGATTAGTGGCCTTGGAACTTTGACATTGCTTGCCTTGGAACTGATTTCTGTGATCTCCTTTATTCAAACATATGATGTTATATCTTTTAAATCTTAGGGCCTTCTCTTCGGGCTTCAAATTTATAAGATAATCATCCAATCCAATCTAAACTTTTCTATGGTATCTACAATGAGAAAAGTAATACAATTGAACATTGGTTAATATGGTGAAAAATAGTGCTTCAAAATTCTACCATTGAATCGTCCACCTAGTAGATCTGTACCATCTAACTCTTTCAATAAAAATGCAGTGTTACCTCTGTAACCATAAATGATGTATGGGCCCTTCAAGAGAAAGTCGAATTTCCCATGTTTTGCTTTTTCTTCTCTTCTGGAATCCCATTTGAGTACTTGATTAGCCATGAAAAAATTGTCTTCTTTAGTTTTCTTATAAAAAATCTTATTGATTTTGTCTTGGATAACTTGATATTCGATATAAACTTCTTCCCTGGTTTGCTGCAAATGAATTGTCTGATTTATCCTCCTTTGGATGTCATTTGGTTCTACTTGCAACTCTTGAATCATTTTAATTACTGGCACTCCTAATGAAGATGGAAACACAACATCCATCCCATATACCAATTGATAGGGATATGTACCAATAGATTTATTTGTAGTTAGCCTGTCTACCCATAAGGCATTAACCAATCTTTTATTCCAGGTTTTCTTGTTATCTTCTAACAGTTTTTTGATGATGTTGACTAGGCTTTTGCTTGAAAATTATGCTAGTCCATTACCTTGGGGGTAATAGGCAGTGGAATGGCCAAGGGTGATATGGTATTTATTACAAAAATCAATCATTTTCTTGGATTTGAAGGCAACAACATTATCAGTAATGAGCTTTTGTGGGCATCCAAATCTAGAAAGGATGTTGTTCTCAAGAAATTATATAATGAAAAAGTATGTGGCTTGCCTAGAAGGGATGCCTTCTATCCACTTGGCAAAGTAATCAGTGGCTGTCAAAATCCATTTATGCTAGGTAGAGGAGGGTGGGTGAATTTCACCAATGAAGTCTAAACCCCATTGTTGAAATGTCATTTTTGTTGAGATAGGTTTGAGGGGTAATGGTAAGAGTTTATTCTTCCCTTCAAATATCTGGCATTTGTGACAGGAGGTGACATACTTTCTAAAATAAGCAAAAAGAGTGGGCCAGTAAAATCCTACCCTCAAAATTTTTTCAACAGTTGTTTTCCAATAAAGGTGTCCTCCACAATCTCCTGCATGAAATTCCTGCATGATTATGTCAGCTTCATCTTTTAATAAGCAATTTAATAGAATGCCACCATGATCTTTCCAAAATAAAACATTATCTAAAATACAATATTTTATTGCTTTCAATTTTAAGAATCTGCTTTTGGTTCTAGATAAACTAGGAGGAGCTTGTAAGTTGAGTAAAACAAATATAATGTCTGCATACCAGGGTGAATCTATGAAAGCTCCACTAATTTGTGGAGTCGCCATCTCTTCTTGATCATCTAGGGCAGCAATGAAACTTATGTCTAAGGCCTGACAGTTCGATTCAGCCATGAGTTTGGCTAAACCTTTGCCTTTGATTAATTTTCTAGGTTTGATTTCAATGTCATATTCGAGTATTGTGGCAATCCATTTGCCTCTATTTCCATCAGGGCCATTCTGAGTTAGAATGTCCTTTACATCTGAGTTTGGAACATATGATATTATGTGAGTATAGAATGTACTCTCTAAAATCTGTTATGGATTTCACTAAAGAAAGTGCTTGTTTTTCCATGATATTATACTTTAGTGTTGCATCTCTTAAGGATTTACTAAAAAAAGCTACGGGTTGTTCATAAACCTCATCATTATTTTGCAACAAGACTACTGCAATGGTGTGCTCTGAAGCAAATGAAAAAATTATAAAATCTTTTTTGAAATTAGGACTTATGCGGATATGTGTTTTAGTAAGTGCTTCTTTGACTGCTTCAAAAGAATGTTTAGCCTCTACTGTCCACTTAAGTATTGAATCTTTTTTCACATGTTGTTTAAATTTCTGAGTAGTTCTGCTAAGTTAGAGATGAATCTTCTAAGAAAAATTATTTTTCCTAGAAATTCTTGTAACTCTTTAATGTTTATAGTATGACTGATATTAAGCATTTCTTCTATTCTAGCTGGATCAATTCTAATGCCCTCTTTTGAAATAATGTGTCCCAGGAGTTTTCCTTCTTCTAATCCAAAATGTGTCTTTTTAGGATTCAAGAATAAGCCAAAATTTCTGCACTTATGAATACTTTTCTCAAATGATCTAGATGTTCATTATCTGTTTTGGAAAATACTGTGATATCATCTAGGTAAATGAATATAAATTCATGGATTTCCTTTGCAAAGGCTATGTCCATATCTCTTTGGAATGTAGGTCCAACATTCATCAATCTAAAGGGCATTTTAAAATACATGAAAGTTCCCCAGGGAGTGGTAAATGCAGTTTTTTCTTGATCTTCAGGTTGGACTAAGATTTGGTTGTATCCAGAAAATCCATCAAGTAATGAAATTTTGGATGACCCTACTACCCTCTGTAGAATGTGGTCCATTTTAGGGAGGGGATAGTTATCCTTCAATGATATTTTGTTTAAGTTTCTGAAATAAACACATAGTCTGATTTCTATGGTTTTCTTTCTAGTGGGGACTAAATTAGAGACCCAATCAAAATATCTAATGGGTGCTATGATTTTAGCCTCATACATCCTTTTAACTTCTTTTTCTATCACTGGCATAAGAACAAGATTAATTCTCCTAAGATTTTGTTTAAAGGGCTTCTGATTTTATTTGATTGGTATTTTATGTTAGATAATGCTGGTATCATAAGATTTGAGGTCTTCATAACTCTAGGCAAAGACATCTTGGAATTTTTTAAACAAAATAATGTACTTTAACTTTTTCTTCTGGAGGTAATGCTTTGGATATCTTGACAATATTGGGATTTTCTTATGTTCCTAGGTTACATTCTTCTATATCTGACCTTAGGGGCTCCATTTTTGGTTTTCTAGCTACATAATTGGAATCAAAGAGATCTTCTAATGGGGCTAATCCCTTTGGAAAAATGTTGTCTTTAAGGTTGAAAATTTCTGATTCATTATTAATTAATTCTTCAATTTCTACTATTTCTAATTTTTATATTTCTACTTTAGTGAATCTAGTTGGTTCTATCTTATTTACATCATTTACATCTAACTCGTTATTCATGGTATAATCCGCTGTACAGTTAGTGTCTATATTACATCTATGAAATTATCCTTCACAATTCATAAAATCATAAATTTGTGAGTCTTGTGAAAATATTTTCCAATACTTTAAATTATTAGGTATGGTTGGCCTATGTCTTACCTCGGCAGTGTACTGATGATTTTTCTGAAAGGGTAACCTAGATGTGCTGGAAAAAGTGGCCAAAATATGTTCCTGCATATTCTGCTTTCTTGGAATAACAACAAAGTCAGTTTCAAGAAAACAATTTATCAAGTCTAGAATGGTTTCTCTATATTGGCTAAGTCTAGGATTATTCACAAGATACTCTCCCTTGATTTGTTTTATGATGAGTTTCGAGTTTCCCATGACAAAAACTCTTTTGGCTCCAAGTTTTCTTACAAATTGTAGTCCTAACACTAATGCTTCATACTCTGCCATGTTATTAGTGCATTTGAAATTTAACCTGAAAGCATGTCCTTTTGAATGATCATTATCTAAATTATAGATCCATACTCCAGCTCCTGCTCCTAATCTATTTACAGAGCCATCAAAATCTAAATGCCACATAGACTCATGAGTTATGTTGTCACTATCAATTTCTCTGTGTTTCTCTTCTACAACTGTGATTTAGTCTTTGCCAGTATCTGAATTACATAAGATAAATGAGTCGATGTTAGAATGCATAGAATAGATAGGATAATAATGTGGTTTTTTTGCACTACTGACCATGTATTTCATCAAGGTTTCTCTGTAAATATTTTTTGCTGACCAAATACAGAAATGGTAGCATATGACATATCTAATTGCAGCGATCCTTGTAATTTTTCTCCCCATGAGTGAGATAATAACATACCATATTTTGGAGGGATATCAACAACTACAATGTCCATAACAATACTCTTTGCTGGGCATTGGAATAGAGTTACACAGAGGTATTTTATTAGGCCAAGGCATTTAAGTTGACTAGAATCAAAGGAGAAAAGGTCTTTATATGGTATGGTGATATCTAAGTTCAATTTTTCCATGACTGCTTTAGGCACTAAGTTATGAGATGCTCCTGAACCTAACATAGCATTGTGTAAGATTTTATCATGAACGTTTAAGCTAATCTAGAATGGAGGGACACCACCTTGTTGATGTTTGACATTAACTTCAAGACCAAATAATAACTCAGGTCAATCATCATTGAGGTTAACATCATCTTCTCCATCACCTATGTTCAGTGTTTCAGTGATTTGGGCCTTGTATGAATAATTTTTCACCAGCTCTGTTAAAGGAATTGGAATTTTCAATTTGGCTATCTCAATTTGAATATTGAATGGTATTTGGGTTTTGCCTAATTGAATGATTTCATCTTTACTAATTGTGGTCTGTGTGTTTTTGTCCTTTTTATCAACAATTGGTAATTCAGTTTATGTATCTACTGTTTTGTTTTCAATTTTCTTGTTTGGAACCTTTTGAGTAGCAATTGAAGTTTGAGTAGCAGTTGGTGTGATGTGTACAATATTTGAGTTGGAAGTATTCTGAGTTTCTCTAGGGAGAATTTGTAAGGTTTTTGTCACAGGAGCTTCTACTATTTTCTTAGTAGGGGCTTCTATGTTCTTTTTACTTCTAAGGCTATACTGTTTATGAGCTTCGTAGATAGCAGATTCATAGGCTTGTTTATAGTCAAAGGATTATCTAGAATCTAACTGTAAATGTTGTAACATGTACATTCCTTGTTCTTCTTGGGTGAGAAAAATGGTACTTTCATCGTTTATTCCCATCAAGATTGTCTGGGTGTCCTGGTCTTCTTCATTTTGATGTGAAATTTTAGCATAGTTTTCTTGGAAAGGTGGTCTAATCTATTGATTGGATACAACTTCTCTAGATTTACTAGTATTAGGAATTTTCCTAAAGTTGGGGTTTCTAATTTGGGGACCTTGTTGATTTTCCCATTAAGGCTTTCTTTCCATGTTTTCTAATCTATCCATTAGTCTTTCTATACTTTTAGCTAAACTATCTATCTTAATATCTGATGTGGATGGTTCTTCCTTAATGGTCACTCTCCTTTCATTCCTCATCTTAGCTCTTTTAGCTAATAAGTTAGCTTCTACACTAATTGCATTACTCTGCATCTGTTCTAAAGTTTCAGGGTTTCTTTCTCTTAATTGGTAGGACATATCAGTGTCAAAACCATCTGGAAATTTAATGAGGGCTAAATCTAGTGGAGGTTTGATATTCGCTAGAATTGCATTGTAAATGCTGTTAAACCTAGTACAGTAATCCTGAACAGATTCATTAGGAGCTCTTCTAATGTTCTCATATTAGGATAATATCTGTAAAGGGTTTTTCTTTCTTTCCCATCTATTAATAAACAATTGGTGGAAAGCAGCTAAATCAACTATATGGTTAGCAAGTAAAGATTCAAACCATTTCTTAACATCTCCAGCTAATGTTTGTGCGAATAATTTCATTTGTACATCAACTTCATCAATTTCATGTAATTCAAAGTAATTAGTCATTTTATTTACATGTTGTTGAGTAGTATATTGACTAGTACCATGAAATTGAAATTTTTTACTCTGGTAATATTGTAGCATGGCATGTAAAGGGGCCTGTAAGACCAAAGGGGCATATATGGCCACGATGGCTAATATTCTATCTTGAATGGGAGGTAAATTAGTGGTGCTTGGAGATGAACTTGGAGTGCTTGGAGATGAACTTGAAGTGATAGAAGATGATCTTGGAACTTTAGGTTGGAGAGGAAGTTTAGGTATGAATGGTTCTGTGGAATGAACAATGGTGGATAATATAGATGAGGTGGTACTAAATAAAGCTGTATATATAGTTTCATAAGGTTTTTTCAGAATTCTTAGGGATAGCAGCAGTTAGGGCAGCTAATTCAACTGACTGTTGAAAGTGGGCTTCATATATATCTTTAATCAAAGTTGAGGTCAAAATATCAAGTTTATAAAATTTTTCTAGAACATGTTAATCTAAATCAAGTTGTATAGTTTCCTTATTTGTTTCAATAAATTGAATAAAGTTAGGGTCTATTACACTATCAAAGATTGAGTTTTCAGATTTGGTTCTAAATAAAGAATGCTCAAATGATAAATCAAATTGAATATCCTGTATGCTTGATAACTCTTTAGTAAGTGAATTTTCTTTGAATAATTGAATACTACTTCCTAGACTTGCTATTTTTTTAGGTTTTCTTAAAATTCTGTCAGGATCATCAAGAATTGTAGCAGGTTGTGGATCAGGATGAGACCTGGTATAATATGTTCTTTTAGAAGCCAAAATTTTAACTTCTTATGATAATTTTTAACAACCCTTTAAAACCTTAAGGTGAAAAAATGATGAAAAGTGTTTCCTTTAAGATTTATTTTAATTGAGGACTGATTTCCCCAGTATGGTCGCCAGTATGTTATCACTCTGAAATTTCCAAGAGTTGTTATGTGCATTAAAAAGAAATAACAGAGGTAACTATCATCCACTTTTGGAGATTAGGACCTAGCCTTCCTAATGCTCAGAGATGGCTCTCTCTTAATGATTTAAGTTTGTTGATTTAATATATTTAAGGCTAGTTATGTATGTTTTATCGGGTTTGTTTTGATTTATTGATTGGTTTTGGTAGACAGGTGGAATTAATGATTTAGATGGATAGATGCCTTTCCATTTTCCATTGGTCTATGGAGTCAATATGCTTTTAAAACATAAGAGAAGAAAATTATAAAGGAAGTGTTACAGGGCAGAATAACTGAGCAAAATCAGATCTCAAGGCTGAATGATGAAGTGGTTTTCAATCGGGATCAAGGAGCAGTTAAGGATTCCTTAAACCAGATAATGAAGGAAGGTAAAGGAGGTCAATCGGGATCATAGAGAAATTAAGGATTCTCTAAACCAAATATCACAAGAAAACATAAAAATGTTTAACAGTTAAAAACAGAGTGTATTTAAACATATTCTGAAATAAAATTCCTGTTATAACATTAAAATTTAGAAAACATGCAAGTTTATGGAATAATTACGAAAATAAACATGAACAATTGAAATATACTTCAATGAGATAGCTCAACACATGAATCCTGTAAAGAAATGCCTTTATTACTTGTTGTGTCTGTCAACTAGAAATGGTACAATAATCCTCAGGTAAATAGATAAATCAACTATAGAAATATTTAGAAATCCACACTAATCGACCCTTGATACTTTGAACTACGAAGTATTTGTACAACTGATTACAAAATATCCTATCAACTGATTTAGGATTTATTCAAGGAAAACAAATATTTTTATGCAAAAAGATAGAGGCACCTATTAACTAACTGAAAGCTGTCACTGTTTTATTTGATTGATGTTATCTGTTTGTTTCTTTCATGCTGGCTTTCTTTCACACTGGCTTTCATATGTCTTTCCTTAACCTGTGTGCTCTTTCACCTGAATGCTCTATTTTCTCTTTAACTTGTCTGCTTTTAAATCTGTCTTATTTTACTTGTATTTTCTTTCATATGTCTTCTTTCATCTCTCTGCTCTTTTACCTTTTACAGTAAATCACACTAATCCTCTCATGTTTCTGTGTTTTTAGTAAAAGTGGATTTCACTAAAAATACATATGTAACTTCATGTAAAATACAACATGTGTCCTAGAGATTAATTTGTATGAATTTTGTTGTTGCTAGTGTGGATGTTTATCCCCTGGTCACTGTTTAAATTGTATTTTCCTACTCTGTTACTGGGTTTAACTTTTCTACTAAGTAAATCAGCTTTGTATTCTTTTCCTATGAGTCTGGAGTAAACAGGTTTGGAACTAGTATCAAACTGTTTATCCATCTCTTGGTTATGCTAATCACCTGCAAAATAAAACAATTGTTAATGAAAACACAGGTTTGCAGAGAGGCGAGCAATGGTTTCAGTCTTTTTGACAATGAATTTCTTTTGCAAGTCAACAGAGGTAGGAAATGGACAGAATAGCGGGGTTTCAGTTTTGAAAACTCTGTTGTTTTTTACATGGCGCAGGTGCGGTTTATTATTTCAAACAATGGTGGTTTATCGCACTAGCGCGGGGTGGTATGGCGGTTTTAGGATGAGGGGGTGCGATAAGATCTGGTGGCGCCACGTGGCAAAGGACGGGGTGGCTAAAACAACCTATTTCGTAACCCCCTCTTGGTTTTAAACATTGGAATATCGGGGTATGCGAAACAGAGTATCAATGGTTAGATGGGCTTAGCTGTAATCGGACGGCTGTCGAATGTTGCGATTTTTCAAAGGTGATGGGGTTAGGTAAATCACTTAGGCAGAGGGTTTAAATGAAAGGTGAGGTTGGGTATTGCATGTGAAGGGTTAAATAATATAAAGTGAGGTCCACTTAAAATATATATAAGCGGGGAGGTTAGAATAAAAGGAGGGTTGTGAATTATATTTAATCAGGGGGTTTAAGATAAAAAGAAAAATGGGGCCGATTAAATATATTATTTCACGCTTTAAAAACTTTGAATAAGTGGGTTTAGTGTTTTATGAAAACACAAATTTCATTTGAGTGAAAAGGGGCTTTTCAAAGGGAGAATAGGGTTTTTAGGAGGGGGGAAGGGTTAGGAAAAGGGAAAATGGGTTAGGATATGGGGAAAGGGATTTTATCAAAGGGAAAAGGGATTTTTCAAGGGGAAATGGTTTCCAAGAGTGGAAAGAGGGATTTTAGCAAGGGGAAGGTGTTAGAAGGACATTACTAACAAGGGATAAACCAAACGATGCTTTCCATAATGGATGAAAGTACCCTACCTACCCTTTATTATCCTAACATTTTTTATTTCCTTTATTGGGTGCATTTGAGCTTGGTGACCCTTTTATTTTCTTTTGATAAGCAAACTAACCTATTTCTAACTTTATATCTTCCAATGGCTTAGATTAAACTTATGAGCTCATTTTTATTCTCTACCTAACAATTGATTTGCCAATATTAAATGGTTTGGTCAGATCTTTATTCACTAACTAACATGACATGAAATTTAAAGGCATGAATAATCAAGATTAAACTGTATGATCATCATGAATTGTGGCATTTTGGACAAGCTGCACACAATTTTATTTGTAAAAGTAAATTAAGAGTAGAGGCATTTGAATGTGTAACACTTTATGTTTTGTTTCTTTTTGTGGGGTTCATACTTTATAACTTTTTTGATCTTTCTTTCTTTTGGTCCTTTGATTTTTCTTTAGGACATGCCCTCTTTTTATTTTTTAATATGTGAAAACATTTGCAGAAAGCAAAGGTATGTACAATATTACAAGAATTAACATAGTCAATTCAAAATTATGATCCCTATTATTATAAGACTCTAACAGAGCTCATTAAGGAAAAGTTGACTACTTCCCCCATCCTCCGAGGTTCTTAACAGGAGGACAAGCGCATCTAGGAAGGGAAGTGTCGACAACCTTCAAGTTGTGGTTCAAAGGCACTAGCAATGCAAGGAAAATGTTTGGAGGCTGAAAAGAAGAGGGTGTTGTACCCTCATTTACTGTACAGATTAGTATATCACTCTTTTGGGGTCCAAAAGATTCCTAATGGGGAGGTGTGATCATAACTGGATCATGGACCAGAATGATAGCTCAAAATTCAAAATTATAGGATTGGGATGAAACTAGAATGGTTGCATATATCTCTTCTTCCTGATTCCGGCGCCGTGAACGGTTCGAAAAACCGACACCGTATGAAGAAGTTATTGCACTTTGAATGTCGAGGTAAACTGCAAAAATTCACGAGTTTGCTCTTATATTTGGGATAAATTTCCTAAATAGATCTAAGGTTGAAATTATGTTTTTATTTTTTTGAATTAATTATTTATTTAACTATGATTTATATATATATATATTTTTTTTTTCTCGTTTAGACTAATCTTAATTTTCCCATTTTTTCTCCTCCCATCCTATCCACGGGTTTAAATCAAATTGACCTTGTACTGAAAATAGGGTATAAGAATGCACCACATCACCGTACTCTACCACCATGGACTTACTATTTTATATATTATATTAAATAATATATATATATATATATATATATATATTGTTACATTAAAAAAAAAAAAAAAAAAAAAAAAAAACCATTTCAAAATTTATTTAGAAACCATGTTTTAAACCAAATGCCATTTACATTTCACATTAGACTAATCCTACTCTTCCCATTTTTTCTCCTCCCATCCTATCCACGAGTTTTGAATCGGTGACCTTGCAGACCGGAGTGCCTTAAGAGTGCACCCCATCACCGACTGCTCTACACCACGTGGGCACCTATTTTATATATATATATACATTAAAAAATAAAAATAAAAAACCATTAAGAAAACATTTCAAAATTTATTTAGAAACCATGTTTTAAACCAAATGCCATTTACATTTCACATTAGACTAATTTTAATCTTCCCATTTTTTCTCCTCCCATCCTATCCACAGGTTTCGAATCGGTGACCTTGCAGACCGGAGTGCCTTAAGAGTGCACCCCATCACCGACTGCTCTACACCACGTGGGCACCTATTTTATATATTATATTAAATAATATATATATAAAAAAAAAAAAAAAAAAACCATGTTTTAAACCAAATGCCATTTACATTTCACATTTGGTGGATTAATCATATTAAAATCCACGTATCAACAAAGTGATGGTTCGAATAGTTTAAAGGAATGCCAAATCCGCATTTTCTTTTATGGTTTATGATTTAAATTTAAACCAAAGTTTTAAATCCAACGATCAAGGTTGGGGTCCACATATTGCAAACGAAGCAAAAGGTTTACGGTCTTTGGTTACATGTTACACCTAGCTGTAGCAGTAAAGTCAAAACTGGCAACTCCAAAATGTTGAACGAGTGGTCACATGCATCTTTATGCCACGGTTGGCATAAATTCCATAGGTTGTGTTGTTAACAGCCCACTTTGACCGCGGGGTTTGTGGTCATGTGGCCACCCCAAACGGTCATAATAATTTCTAACTGTTAGATTTGGCGGAAAAAAATGGCAGGCACCCTAATTTCAATAGTATGCCGACTTTAACTGGAGTTAAGTCTAGTTCCTCCAAATTTAGTGGAGGATTTTTGGGTGTCACTGGACAAATCTTGTTTTGGCTCTATCTGGAACCAAAAAAAAAAAAAACAACATTTCAAAATTTATTTAGAAACCATGTTTTAAACCAAATTCCATTTACATTTCACATTTTGTGGATTAGTCATATTAAAATCCACGTATCAACAAAGTGATGGTTCGAATAGTTTAAAGGAATTCCAAATCTGCATTTTCTTTTATGGTTTATGATTTAAATTTAAACCAAAGTTTTAAATCCAACGGTGAAGGTTGGGGTCCACATATTGCAAACGAAGCAAAAGGTTTGCAGTCTTTGGTTACATGTTACACTTAGCTGTAGCAGCAAAGTCAAAACTGGTGGCTCCAAAACATTGAACGAGTGGTCACATGCATCTTTATGCCACGGTTGGCATAACTTCCATCGGCTGTGTTGTTAACGGCCCACTTTGACCACGGGGTTTGTGGTCATGTGGCCACCCCAAATGGTCACAATAATTTCTAACTATTAGATTTGGAGGAAAAAAATGGTAGGCACCCTAATTTCAATAGTATGCTGACTTTAACTGGATTTAAGTCCAGTTCCTCTAAATTTGGTGGAGGATTTTTGGGTGTCACTGGACAAATCTTGTTTTGACTCTATCTGGAGCTAGATTCACCCAATTTTGGAGTGCCAATAGTCAATTTCAACTATCTCCAACATTACAGATTCACTGGAGTGAGTTTTAGAGTTATCAGAGGACTTTTGAGTAGGTTGTTTCTTCAGTAAAGTTCTAGGGGCCACGAGGGCCACCATGGCCCAACAGTAGTTTGAGCTCTAACCAGGGGAGCTAGAGGCCTTATTCAGAAATCCAATAGTCAATTTTGGATGTTTCAGATGTTATGGAACTAATGGTGTGGTTTTTAGAGTCTGTAGAGGAATTTTGAAGGACGAGATTCTTCAGTGAAATTCCAGGTGCCATCAGTGCCAACTTTTGCCAGTAGTAGTTCAGGGCCTAGCCAGGGCAGCTAGAGACCTTATTCAGCGAACCAATAGTCATTTCTGACTGTAATCAGCATTATAAATCCATTTATGGAGGTTGAAGAAGCTTTTGAAGACTTATATAGGTCAAGAACCCATCAGAGAAGTTTTCAGTGACCCTAGTACGAGGGGGTGCCAACAAGTGTTGGAGGCGAAACTGGAGCAGTTGGAGGCCATTTTCAGTGAAAAAATAGTCTATCTTGAATAGTTTTGGCATTATGAATCTAATGAAGGGATTTTCAGAGCCATTTTAAGAATTCTAGAGCTCAAGAAGCTGAAAGGAAGTTTTGGGCAGCTCAGGGCAAACCGTGGAGGAAGGCCTTTTTTGGGGATGCAGTGCTCGTTTTGAGAAAATGATTAGCCTATTATTGGTGTCTGATGTGTGCTGAAGACAATAGGTGATATTTTAGGGACAAAAAAATAATTCTAAATGAGTTAGTGCCATAGATAAGCTCAGTGTAGCTCAGTTCACCGACAGAAGGAATCAAGTCTAAGGGACCATAGTATGTTTGCAGAGTGATGACAACCATGACAGGGATATAGATGGTATTCTAAGCCCTTTGGTTCAGTTCAGTAACCATTGGATTTAAGTGTGGAACTTGTAAAAGAAACTTTGCCATAATCCCAAAGAGCCTAGTCAATATGACAAAAGATTAAGGAGACGTAGCCCACGATATTCGGGTGAACTCCTAGATTAATTTTGTTGTTATGTGTGGATGTTTTATTGCTGAATTATATTGCTGTTATACATGTTTAATTTCAGAAAAAAAAAATGGAATTAAAGCACTTAAACAGTTAAAAATCATACACCTGTTTCAAGTAAAAATTTCCACAAAAGTCAAGTACAAGCTAGATCTTTTATTTGTTTTACTGAGTCGGAGGTTCTTGAAAATCATAAAAATTTATCCAACCCATTTTTAGATCAGGTTGGTACCAGAGCACTTGGTTGCTTGATTGGCAGAGCAATTGATTTCTTGTTGACTTGAAGGTGTTTGCACTGTTTAAAAAAAGGATTTGACTGTTTTACTGTTTGCAAAGTGACTGTTGCTTGATTTTTCTAGAGGTGAAGGGAGAGCTATTGATAGCTAAGTCCAGGAGAGGAAAAGAAGGAAGAAGGGCCGAAGGCATCTTCCTTACTCAAAGGACCTCAAGGCAACCCTTGAAGCACAAGAGGGTGTTTTCAAAGGCTGCTTGAATAAGAGCTTGTCTCTACAACCATTTTGTTCAAAATATTTGTCAATAGTTTTTGAAAGCTTTGTGAATTTTTTTGAAGTTATTTTAGTTCATTTTCATGATGACAACTTCATCAAGTCAGGTTTAAAAATCCTCCTCCTTCACAAGATTCTTCGATTAAGACATGAAGCGAGACTTCTACATCTTGAAGGACATGGTGCAGATTCTGTTTGAATATAGAAGAGAAAGCACTGAACTTCATGAGCAATTGTTTGCTATGAAGTAAGAGAAGCAATTGTTTCCAAAATGTTGAACGAGTGGTCACATGCATCTTTATGCCATGGTTGACATAACTTCCATCGGCTGTGTTGTTAACGACCCACTTTGACTGCGGGGTTTGCGGCAATGTGGCCACCCCAAACGGTCACAATAATTTATAACTTTAGATTTGGCGGAAAAAAATGGCAGGAACCCTAATTTCAACAATATGTCGACTTTAACTGGAGTTAAGTCCAGTTCCTCCAAATTTGGTGGAGGATTTTTGGGTGTCACTGGACAAATCTTGTTTTGGCTCTATCTGGAGCTAGATTCGCCCAATTTTGGAGTGCCAATAGTCAATTTCAAATATCTCCAACATTAAAGACTCATTAGTGGCTTTTAGAGTGATAAGAGGACTTTTGAGTAGGTTGTTTCTTTAGTAAAGTTCTAGGGGCCACGACGGCCACTATGGCCCAACAATAGTTTGAGCCCTAACCAGGGGAGCTAGAGGCCTTATTCAGAAATACAATAGTAAATTTTGGATGTTTCAGATGTTTTGGAACTAATGGTGTGGTTTTCAGAGTCTGTAGAGGAATTTTGAAGGCTGAGATTCTTCAGTGAAATTCCAGGTGCCATCAGTGCCAACTTTTTCCAGCAGTAGTTCAGGGCCTAGCCAGGGCAACTAGAGACCTTATTCAGCAAACCAATAGTCATTTCTGACTGTAATCAGCATTATGAATCCATTTATGGAGGTTTTGAAAGCTTTTTAGGACTTCTATAGGTCGAGAACCCATCAGAGAAGTTTTCAGTGACCCTAGTGCGAGGGGGTGCCGACAGGTGTTGGAGGCGAAACTGGAGCAGCTAGAGGCCATTTTCAGTGAAAAAATAGTCTATCTTGAATAATTTTGGCATTTTGAATCTAATGAAGGGATTTTCAGAGCCATTTGAAGACTTATAGAGCTTGAGAAGCTGAAGGGAAGTTTTGGGCAGCTCAGGGAAAACCATGGAGGAAGGCCTTGTTTGGGGATGCAGTGCTCATTTTGAGAAAATGATCAGCCTATTATTGGTGTCTGATGTGTGCTGAAGACAGTAGGTGATATTTCAGGGACAAAAAAATAATTCTAAATGAGTTAGTGCCATAGATAAGCTCAGTGTAGATCAGTTAACCGACAGAAGGAATCAAGTCTAAGGGAGCATATTATGTTTGCAGAGTGATGAAAAACATGACAGGGATATAGATGATATTCTAAGCCCTTTGGTTCAGTTCAGTAACCATTGGAGTTAAGTGTGGAACTTGTAAAAGAAACTTTGCCATAATCCCAAAGAGCCTAGTCAATATGACAAAAGCTTAAGGATACGTAGCCCACGATATTCGGGTGAACTCCTAGATTAATTTTGCTGTTATGTGTGGATGTTTTATTGCTGAATTATATTGCTATTATACATGTTTAATTTCAGAAAAGATTAAATGTACTTAAAGCACTTAAACAGTTAAAAATCATACACCTATTTCAAGTAAAAATTTCCACAAAAGTCAAGTACAAGCTAGATCTTTTATTTGTTTTACTGAGTTGGAGGTTCTTGAAAATCATAACAAGTTATCCAACCCATTTTCAGATCAGGTTGGTATCAGAGCACTTGGTTGCTTGATTGATAGAGCAATTTCTTTCTTGTTGACTTAAAGGTGTTTGCACTGTTTAAAAAAAAGGATTTGACTATTTTACTGTTTGCAAAGTGACTGTTGCTTGATTTTTCTAGAGGTGAAGGGAGAGCTATTGATAGCTAAGTCCATGAGAGGAAAAGAAGGAAGAAGGGCTGAAGGCATCTTCTTTACTCAAAGGACCTAAAGGCAACCCTTGAAGCACAAGAGGGTGTTTACAAAGGCTGCTTGAATAAGAGCTTGTCTCTACAACCATTTTGTTCAAAATATTTGTCAATAGTTTTTGAAAGCTTTGTGAATTTTGTTGAAGTTATTTTAGTTCATTTTCATGATGACAAATTCATCAAGTGAGGTTTCAAAATCCTCCTCCTTCACAATATTCTTCGATTAATACATGAAGCGAGACTTCTACATCTTGAAGGATATGGTGTAGATTCTGTTTGAATATAGAAGAGAAAGCACTGAACTTCGTGAGCAATAGTTTGCTATGAAGTAAGAGAAGGAAGAAATTATTCAAAGATTGCATGATATGGAGATGCAACTCCATCAAGCCCAAGAGGATTTGACCAAGAACATGCATGAAGCAGAGGTAATTCACTCTAATTTGTCTTCAGTTTCCTCATCAGAAAGATGTGTTGGTTCATTTGAAAAACACACTAGAGGTATAGGGTCCAAGTTAATGTTTAAAATGGGCCATGAAGGCAAGGGTCTAGGAAAACATGCACAACGCATGGTTGATCCTATTTTGGTTGAGGAACTACATAAGAATTATGGTCTTGGTTATGTGAAAACTAATGGCGAAGACTCCAAAGCCATGAAGGCATGTGATGCAACTTCAAAGAGAACTTTTGTTGCAAGTTCTAAACCACAAACATGTCAAGTTTGTTTCCAAGTTGATTGCCATTGTTTGAAGCCTATGTTGCAGCAAGAATATTTTAGACATGCAGCTTATGGCGAGCATGCAAGTTCGGACAATTTTCAAGACAAGAATAATGATGTTAGTCTACAAATGAAAGCTGGAAATTCTACTAGTTCATCTCCTGAAGAAGGTAAAAAGGATGGACATACAAAGCATCATGTGAGGTATAATTCTTCCCATAGTCAAGTTGATTATGTTTCTGCAAGGCATGACAATTTTGCATGCTTAAACGGAAGAAAGAGTTGTTGTGCATATTGTGGTCGGTTTAACCATGATGTTTCGAGATGCTAGATGAGGAAGAAGGCATACAGAAACCAGATGAAGCAAAGGCAACTTGCAAAGAAGGTGCATAAGATTTGCACACATTTCTAGAAGAGGGGACATGTTGTTTCCCAATGTTGGACATTTCATCCAACTAATCGTCCCAAGAATTTGAAGCAAGAGGATAGAAAGACTGGCGAAAGTGGAACCAAGGATTCCATCATTGATGTGAGAACAAATGTTTCATATGAAGAAGATTTGCAACAACAAAAGTCGTCGTGGAAGTGGCTTGGTGAGAAGTGGTTTGAATTCTTGACACAGTAAGACATACACTCATTTGTACATATGGAAATTTCAATTATGTATGCATGTATTTATGCTGTAATCTCACGTTTGTTTGAGCCACCTTGGATCGATGATCAAGGTAGCGATGTTCAGCTACCTTCTATAAATTTCTCGCCAGAAATTTCAGAGTGAGTTCAAGGAAGACAAGTTCTTAACAGGAGGACAAGCGCATCTAGGAAGGGAAGCGTCGACAACCTTCAAGTTGTTGTTCAAAGGCACTAGCCATGCAAGGCAAGTGTTTGGAGGCTGAAAAGAAGAGGGTGTTGTACCCTCATCTACTGTACAAATCAATATATCAGTCTTTTGGGGTCCAAAATATTCCTAATGGGGAGGTGTGATCAGAACTGGATCATGGGCCAGAATGATAGCTCAAAATTCAAAGTTACAGGATTGGGATAAAACCATAATGGTTGCGTAGATCTCATCTTCCTTATTCCGGCGCTGTGAATGGCTCGAAAAACTGACACCGTATGAAGAAGTTATTGCACTTTGAATGCCGAAATAAACTGCAAAAATTCGCTAGTTTGGTCTTATATGTGGGGTAAATTTCCTAAATAGATGTAAGGTTGAAATTATGTTTTTTTATTGTAAATTAATTATTTATTTAACTATAATTTAAATATTATATATATTATATAATATAATATATTAATATTAATATGTTTTTAACATATTTTATATATTATATTAAATAATATATTATATATATATTTTGTTACATTATAATTAAATTTTAATATATATATATATATATATATATATATTTATAAACTATATTTTAAACCAAATTTCATTTACATTTCATGTTTGGTGGATTAATCATATTAAAATCCACGTATAAACAAAGTGAATGGTTCGAATGGGGTCCATATATCGCAAACGGAGCAAAAGGTTTATGGTCTTTGGTCACATGTTACACTTAGCTGTAGTAGCAAAGTCAAAACCAGCGGCTCCAAAACGTTGAACGAGTCATCACATGCATCTTTATGCCACTGTTGGCATAACTTCCGCTGGCTGTGTTGTTAACAACCCACTTTAACCGCGGGGTTTGCGGTCTTGTGGCCACCCCAAATGGTCACAATAATTGCTGACTGTTAGATTTGGCAGAAAAAAATGGCGGGCACCCTAATTTCAACAGTATGCCGACTTTAACTGGAGTTAAGTCCAGTGCCTCCAGATTTGGTGGAGGATTTTTGGGTGTCACTGGACAAATCTTGTTTTGGCTCTATTTGGAGCTAGATTTGCCCAATTTTGGAGTGTCAATAGTCCATTTAAGCTATATCCAACATTCCAAACTCAATGGAGTGGGTTGCAGAGCCATCTAAGGACTTTTGAGTAGGTTTTTGCTTCAGTAAAGTTCTAGGGGCCACCAGGGCCACCATGGGCCAGTAGCAATTTGAGCATAGCCAGGGGAGCTAGAGGCCTTATTCAGAAATCCAATAGTAAATTTTGGATGTTTCAGATGTTTTGGAACTAATGGTGTGGTTTTTAGAGCCTGTAGAGGAATTTTTAAGGCTGATATTCTTCAGTGAAGTTCCATGGGCCATTAGTGCCAACTTTTGCCAGCAACAGTTCGGGGCCTAGCCAGGGAAACTAGAGACCTTATTCAGCGAACCAATAGTCATTTTTGACTTTAATAAGAATTATGAATCCATTTATGGAGGCTGTAGAATATTTTAAGGACTTCTATAGGTCTAGAACCCATCAAAGAAGTTTTTAGTGACCTGAGTGCCAAGGGGTGTCGACAGGTGTTGGAGGCGAAACTAGAGCAGCGGGAGGCAATTTTAAGTGAAAAAATAGTCTATCTTGACTAATTTTTGCATTCTGAATCCAATGAATGGATTTTTAGAGCCATTTTAAGATTTATAGAGCTCAATAAGCTTAAGGGAAGTTTTTGGTAGCCTAGGGCAAACCGTGGAGGAAGGCCTAGTTTGGGGATGTGGTGCTCGTTTTGAGAAAATGATCAGCCTATTATTGGTGTCTGATGTGTGATGAAGACAATAATTGATGTTTCAGAGACATAAAAATAGTTCTTAATGAGTTAGTGCCATAGAGAAGCTCAGTGTAGCTCAGTGCACTGACAGAAGGAATCAAGTTTAAGGGAGCATAAATATGTTTGCAGAGTGATGAAAGCCATGACAGGGATATATATGGTATTATAAGCCCTTTGGTTCAGTTCATTAACCATTGGATTTAAGTTTGGAACTTGTAAAAGAAACTTTATCATAATCCCAAAGAGCCTAGTCAAGATGACAAAAGGTCAAGGAGACGTAGCCCACGATATTCGGGTGAACTCCTAGATTAATTTTGTTGTTATGTCTGGATGTTTTATTGCTGCATTATATTGCTGTTATACATGTTTAATTTCAAAAAAAACAAATGGACTTAAAACACTTAAACAATTAAAAATCATACACCTGTTTCAAGTAAAAATTTCCGCAAAAGTCAAGTACAAGCTAGATATTTTATCTGTTTAACTAAGTGGGAGGTTCTTGAAAAGAATAAAAAGTTATCCAACCAATTTTCAGATCAAACATCCAAACAAAGGAAGTATATCATAGTCTGCACTGGTTACCTGACAAAGTGGGTTGAAACAAAAGCATTGAAGGTAGCAACCGAGGAGAAAGTAGCATAATTTCTGAGGGAGAACATGTTTTACAAGTTTGGGTACCCCAGATAAATAATCACTGATTAGGGAGCACAATTCACTTCTCACCTCATTGAAAATCGTTTTAGGAAGCAAAATATCAAACATAGAACTTCTACTTCCTATCACCCTCAGGCGAATGGCCAAGTGGAAGTAACTAACAGAGCTTTAGAGAGCATCCTCACCAAGGTTGTGAGAAACAACAGAAAAGATTGGGTAGACATATTGGTAGAAGCTACTTGGGCCTACAACACTACTTGGAAGACAATAACAAGATTCACTCCTTATGAACTAGTCTATGGTAAGAAGGCTCTACTTTCAGTTGAGTTTGAATTCAATAATTTAAGAATGGAAGCTGAATAAAATCTAGATCTATAAAATGCTCGAAAAGAGAGGTTACTGCAACTAAATGGATTGGATGAGTTCATAATGCAAGCACTTCTTCACACGAAGGTATTTCAACTGCAAAGGAAGGTATGGCATGACAAGAACATCAAAGAAAAGACCTTCTAAGAAGGAGATTGGGCGGTGTTGTATGATTCAAGGTTTAAAGATTTCAAGCTAATGACAAGATGGTTGGGTCCTTACACAGTGGAAAAATAAAGGAAAAATATAAAGATACATGGGTGAAAACCTCTCTAAGGCACCCAAGGCAAGCTTGTGGGTTGAAAATCTCGATGGAGGTAGCTCACTTGCTCTCAAAAAAAAAAAAAAGAGAAAAAGAGAATAAGATCCATGGGTGAAAACCTCTCTGAGGCGCCCAAGGCAAGTTTGTGGGTTGAAAACCTTCATGGAGGCAAGCGAATTTCTTTCAAAAAATAAAAAATAAAAGATAAAATACATCTGCATCTTCGTGCTTTCTGTTTTGCAGGTTATTAATGGTTTCTGGAAATGCAAGGGATCATTCATCTTCTTTTCCCTTCTTCTATTTTACTGTCCATCCCATCATTCACTCTATTCATTTTCGTAACTTCTTCTATCACCTCCATATACCATATTCCTCCATTCCTGAGCACAATATTGCAAAAGAAAGAAAGCCACAAACTGCTACAAACATTAGGAAGTTCCTTCAAAAACAAAGTTGTTCATGGACTGCAAAGAAAAACAAGAAAGAGAGCTGCATAAAAGACTCTAGGAGAGAAATAATGCCACCCATGGAATCCTAAGAACCCCACACAACATCTACAGTGGAAATAAACAACAAGAAAATACTAGAAGCTCACTCAGGAAGTTGCTCATTCAGCAAGCTGCTCACTCAGGAAAATAAGGAAGAGCGCAACATATAAGAGGTTTGTCTCCAAATTTCAGCTCTTGCAAACGCCTTGAAGACAACAGGTAAAATCAGGTATAAATTCTCACCCCTCCCTATGCATCCATAATAGCCATAAATAATTAAATTGCAGAATTAGAGTTTAAGGGGCAAAAAGGTGGCCTACTAGCTTGGCCACTGTCGTGAAGTATGACTAGGGAGAATTGTAAAGTCACGCCACCTGGGCATGCAAAAGAAAAAAATTAAATCAAGTGGAGTAGAGGAGAACGAGCAGAGGAGACATGCAATATCAGCCAATTAACAAGAAGAGGGTCCAAATTTCTACAACAGAAACTGGAGTTGAGCTGAGTTACATAAGCGCTCCAAAAATTAGTTGCGCAATCTAATAAAGAGATATCCCGTCTCATCCAAACCGGTGAATTGAGAATTTTTGAGGGAAAGAGACCGAAGAGAGCCCACAACACAACAATACCGAGAGTGGGCTACGTATTTGGACAATGTGCAACAACAGAACAACATCACCAGAAGAAGAACCAAAAGAGGAACAAGAAGAACCAAAAGAAGGAGAGGAAGAGACAAAGGGCCAAGGAAAAATGGAAGAGATGGAAATAGAAGTCATAGAGGTAGAAGAAAGAGAGAAAGAAGCAGACTCACATCACAACACCACATCCCCTTAAGACAAAGAGGTAGTTTCCACCTTAGCTCCTCTAAGCACAAAGAGAAAAAGGTAGACCTCTATGTATTTCAGAGCTGAAAAGAGTCAGAGGATAAGTCAGAGAGAGCCAAAAACTCCTCCCACGAGCCCAAGTATCATTGAAGGATTAGCAAGGGAGGAGGAAAGGATCAAAGAAATAGTTCTAAAGGAGTAGCTGCAGAAGGCACATGAAGAGAATGTAACAATGAAGGAGAAATTGTAGCAAAAAGGGCAACAAGTAGCCACCATGGCAGACTTATGCATAGAATCCCTTCAACACAAATTCCCTTCTGACTCATATGCTGTGTAACTCAAGGAGAAATGGCTCCTATTTCAAATCAAAACTCTAGCCTCCCATGGATCCCTACCTTTCTAAGATTGTAGGTAATTCATGGATTTCTACAAGCAAGCTAACATGGTTGATCAGGAAAAGATGGCATAGTTTTATGCACATAACCTTGTGCTGACAAATCTAAATACTTGGGACCCCAATCCTACAATGGGGGATATGAAGTTGATGGCTTTAGTATCTTGTATGATGAATGAGGACACTAGAGCAAAAGAGATATGGTGGGTCATGAGAAGAAGAAATAAAGAACCCTTATATATCAGACCAGAATTTTTCAGCCCAAGAGGAGTCATCCTTAACCGTCGAGAGATTGAAAGGGACCCTACACTAGTTGAAAGCTACCTTCAAACTCAAACATAGGTAATCAGCCACTTTGATGATGTTTCTAGGTAGATAGAAGATGAGTGCATTATGACCAGCCAGAGGAGATGGAACAACCTCAAGCATAGCCTCAAGAATAGGGAGTACCATACTCCACAAAGGCTGAGGGGTGCATTGGAAAGGGATCCATTATATAAGAGGGCCATGCACGCTAAAAGATCCAATGGTTGGGACTAAATCTTAGCCCACCTTTGCTACTGGGGCTGAATGATGAAAAGGACACAGATGCACAAGATAGAGAATGGGAGAATGCAGACAAGAATAATGGTTTTTACTCCCTTGGGGAAACTCCCACACTTCTTCCTCAGGAAATCAGGGGGGCTGTAAAAGCCTTGAAGGAAATGTAGGAGGAGGGTTAGTTGCTCAGAGGATGAGAAACCATTCAGTAGGGGGGTGATGATGAGATCCATCATTAGACATATTTGGAGGGGTTAATGGTCACATTTTTCCCTTCTTATGATCTCTTTTTCTTGCATTTTTATTATTATTTGGTTTATGATGCTAGTATAGGTGGTGATTAAGGCTAACATAATTTGAGTACCTAATACGAGGTTGAGTGCATAAAATCATGAATTATTAGCATTTTTATAAGGATTTTATCATAAATACTTGGAGGAGACAACAAAGAGAAATTATAGGAGGATTTTCCACCCTCCTTAACTCTCAAAGGCAACCGAAGGATCCCAAAGATTCTCTCCAGGAATTTGAATTCCAAAGGCAGCCGAAGGATCCTCAAGGTTTCTCTCCATCAATTTGAATTCCAGAGACAACCAAGCAACTCAAAGAGGAGTGCACCCAACCTTTGTTTACTTGGAGTCAAGTGGACTCAATCACCATTTTCTAGGGATCTGTTGCTAATTTCCCTATAGAATAAATAGAGTAGAGATAGAGCTAGGAAAGGGGTCGATTCTAGTTGGAACTTTGTTGCAATCTATTGAGCTTTTTATTATTTTACTCAGTGATCAAACTTCCAGAAATGTATGAGGTTATTCTTTTATGAAATGAGTAGACTGATTTCATTTTACTGGTTTAAGTTTCAGAGAGCTAGGCTCATGGGTTAGGGCCCAATCCATGTGCCTCAATCGCTCTGTTGTATTCGTTCTCTGCTTTATGTCATTCAATTAGTTCTGCTTTTGATAGTTTCATTGCTATTTAGTTTTGCTTTCAGTGTGCTGCTATAGTTTTTCACTCGCTTATGAGAGTAATAAAATAGAGGAAAACCAAGAAGTTGTGGATCAAGAACCCCTTCTCATATCTGTCAATAGGGCTCGAGGAGGGCGAATCTTCCCATAGACACAAACTGATTTCTGTTCACTATTTCTGAGATTAAAAGTAGAGTTTCATTACCATTTTCAGCCTTCCTTTTTGTATTGCATTTTCATGCATTTGCCTATTTTTCGTGCATAGACTAGCATAGTTGTTTGCAAGAATTAGTGATAAAGCCCCAGAGCAGCTTCGTGGCGTCTCCTCGCCTCATTTTCTATCTCTGTGTTACTCTTCCAGACACCTCTGTTACGCTCCATTTCCCTCCTTTTCTCTTCCTATCAGCTGTGACACCCTTTTTATTCACAGAAACCACTAAAGTTTTGCATGTGCTCTTTTACCTTGGACTTTCCAGATTATCACATCTCGGCCATTGCAGAACCCCTTCCCTTTCCTTTACCGTTCTTCAATATCTCAGCGATTTTCCCTTTTCACCTCACCTTTACCTTTTTAACGCAAAATGCTTGAAAAACCATAAAACCTCGACCTCCGCCTTTCCTCCTCAAAATCCCTGCTATCATACTTCACTCATCTCAAATCGCAGTTTTCATTTGGTTCCTTTTAAGACTTACTGCTATTTTTTCCAATTGCGATATTACGATATCGGATATCGCAAACTTTTCCCTTTTCACAATCGCACTTTTCACGTCGCACCTTTTTCCTTTTCCTTTACAACATACTGTAATTCCCACATCGCAATCGCACTTCTCAAACTTTTCCCTTTTTCCTTAAAAATTACTGCTTCCAAACGCCGATTGCGATATTGCGATAGCGCTCCGCCATCGGTCTCGTCGCCACATGACCCATCGCACTTCACAGATTTTAGCCAATTGCATTTCACACTTCGCACTTCGCATCATTTTCCTTTTTCTCTTAAGACTTACCGCTCCTGACGCCGATTGTGATATCCTCCGTACTCTGCCGCCTTTCCCACCACCACGTCACCCAATGCATTTCACATTTCGCAACTTTTACCACGTCGCAAATCGAAAATCACAAATTTTTCCCCATCGCACTTCGCACTTTGCATTGTTCAGTTTATTTCCTTTAACACTTACCACTCCTTTCCGCCGATTGAGATATGATCAAAGTGCTCTGCCACCTGTCCTACTGCCATGTCATCTGACTTATCGCATTTCGCATTTCACAACTTTTACCACATCGCAAATCAAAAATTTCAAATCTCAATGTTTATCCCCGTCGCATTTCACATTTCACAATTCTTTCCCATTGCATATCGCACGTCGCACCTTCTTCTCGACTGCACTATCGCTTTCCCTCCAACTTTGTGATATTGAGATTGCGATATCGCATTTCGCACGTCGCAACTTTTATCCCGGCTCACTTCACACTTCGCAACTTTTTCTCCATCGCATCTCCGCCATCGCACTTTTCAAATTATTATGCTCCAAATCATTTTTGCACTATAATAAAGTTTTAATAAGGTTTAAGCCCCTATTTCCACTTCCAAGCCTTGTTTCATGTGGTAAGCCCTCCTTTAGCCTCTTTAGCCCTTTTTTTCCTCCAAGCTACAAATCAACACTTTTTCAATTAGAATTAAGTCATGGATAGCTTAGCTGCATGGATAGAAGCACGATAGATAGACCATAGGATAAGTAGAGTGCATTTAGGCGTTTGGCCAAGTTAAGTGTGGTTTAGAATTAGTTTCATTTCTACCATTTATTTTCAGCAATTTAATTTAGTTTCTTTCTATCATTTCCTTTCTACACACTAAATTAGTTTCATTTCCATCATTTCCTTTCTACAAATTAAGTAGTTTCCTTTCTGTCATTCCCTTTCAGCAATTTACTTTTAAGTTTTTATCATAGTTTAAGGAATAGCACCCTTTCATAAAGCACAAGAGGATGACATGAAAATAATGCATCTGCTGTGTAAATAACACTATCACCTCCAAGTTTGTACGAACCCGAGGTTGATAAAGTAAAGTAGGGCACCCCTGGGAGTTGCAACACTCTTGGTGCAATATGAGGGCTTACCAATATGTTGGTTATATGAGGTATACCATCTGTGGCTCTTGTCATGAATTTTTTAGTTATTGATTGGTTGATTAATGTATGGACTAATAAGTGTTGTTTCAACTATGCGGAGAGGGCATAGAGCCTTCATGATGAGTCTATGGTGAGCTTATTTACTTAGTGAACACACATGTATTTATAACCTACAAGTACTATGTAGACAAAGTGTTTGTATAAATGAGTAATTTGGACCTCCAACTTCCCAGGGTCGTAACTTTGGCATATAATCTCTATTTGACTATCATAATACCTCGTTTCGAAGATCTCCACAAGGAGGCTGAGCCAAAAGTAAATTTTGGCACTTTTCTAGTATCTCTGTTTTCCATGAAAATATTGTTTAGGCCCTTAAATGGCCTCAAAAGTTTGGAACCCGAAAAGATGCCAAAAATAGAAAGTTCTATTAAATTGAAATAAAAAAAAACTGATAAGAAATATTGTTGGGTCAAGTTAGGCTAATAACAGTGTGATCAGATGCCACTAGGTGTTTGTAGTTAGTTTTGGACATGTGGACCCCATTTCCCATATGTGCATCTTGGAAATCAGGTCTCGCATAGTAACTTTCATCTCGTGTTTACCCTGGCGAACATGTTAAAGTGGGTAAATATGGAGTGAGGTGGTTACAAATGGTTGTATGTGCATTAGAGTTCCCAAGATATGATCTTTGGATGTGGTGGTAATGAATGTATTTAATCCAAATTGTTTGTGTTTCCCTTCTTATACTTGATTACTAAATGAAACTATTGGAGAAATCCCATCCACTTGTAATTCACATTTTTTTGTATTTTACTCTAGGCTTGCAAATACAGTAGTGGCTGGTGATCTATGTGGATTAGTATCTCCTTTCCCATTAGATAGTGTTTCAATTTATTCACAAGTTGCACTAAAGCATAAATCTCCTGGTCATAAGTAGGTAGTTAATAACTACCCCATGAACACTTTAGAATGGTAACATACAAGTCTTCCTCCCTAAAACAAGACCTCTCCCATGGCATGACCACTCGCATATATCTCCACTTCTAATGGTTGCTACTTGTTCAATAATGCCAAAAACTAGTGCTTGAATGATCTTCCTCTTTAAGTCCTCAAAGGCCCTTTGTTGAAACTTTCCCTACTAGAAACTCTTGCCACTCATTTTTATGGTGTGGAGTGATGCTACTACTTCTGAAAATGAGGCTACGAATTTCCTCAAGTATTGTTTTGCCCCAAATAAACTCATAACCTCTTAAAAATTAGTAGGCATTATCATGATGGCCTCCATCTTGGCAGGATCTATCTTCAACTCTCCTCCACTTTTCACATACCTCAGATACACCAAATATTATTATGCAAACTCACACTTCTTTACATTTTCTAACAACTAATGCTTATTTAATGTGTGTGGCACCTACATCAAATGTGAGATGTGATCTTCCCAAGTAGTACTATATACCAATAAATCATCCAAATAGATAATAACAAATGAATCTATAAAATGGCATAGTATATCATTCATTAACCTCATTAGCGTAGTTGGTCAATTTATTAAGCCAAACAACATGACTAACCACTCATACAAACCTTGTTTAGTTTTGAAGGATGAATTTTAAGTATATTATTCTTTCACCCGAACCTTGTGACATCCAAATTCTAAGTATAGCTTGGTGAAGTATTTGGCTTGTTGAAATTTATCCAAAAAATCATGTATCCTAAGTAGGGGGTACATGTTCTTTAGCGTAATTGTTCAATACCTTGTAATTAATACACATCCACCAAACCCCATTCTTCTCAAGCACAATGATGATGGGTGACTCACATGGTAAGGTACTCGGTTGAATGGCACCCTATTCCAGTAGTTGTTGCAACTTATTCTTCACCTCACTTGCTTCTATAATGAATTTCCTCTACAACCCAATGTTTGGCAATAGGGAGTCTCATAGTAGTTGAAACTCATGCTCCACTTCCCTATTGGGAAGTATCCCTTTAGGCTCTTGGAACACATCCGTGTAAGCCTGTAGAAACTATGCTAGTTTTTGTTCTTGTTTCTCAGTACACCCCTCTAGGGATGAATTTTCTCTCACTAGCTCTTCTGCAGACCGATTTTCACTTAAAAGAAATAAAACATACTTATTGCTAGAACTGATGAGATTTTTGGCTTGGTTGGAACTTACCAACAAAATTTTGGACTTTCCCTTATGTGTGTTGATGGTGAAGGATTTTCCATAATTAATGAGGTGGTACTGGTTGGGTCTCTGCATGAAGATTTCATCCCACATGTACATATAAGGACTTCCAAACAACACTCCACATACATCAAAGGGAACTACATCTAGTTCTAATTCGTTAATAAAATAAACATTAGTATCAAATATAAATGTTCATTTTTTGGTTACCTTGATTTATGCCCGTCCTTATTTACCAATCCCAATGGATATGGGCCCGAATGATCACGAACTTTCAATCACACTTTTTTGACCGACATTGTTCCAATGAGATTTGCGAATGATCTTGAGTTGAACATATCATTAATATTTGTCTTCTTGACCTGTATCGTTATATGGTAGAGTATGGTATTTTTTTTCTCTCCTTGTTGTTGAAGGATACTCAAATTCATCTCCTTTGCATTAATGTACAAAACATATTCTCACCACATCTAAGCTACTTTCAACTTGGTTGCTTGAATCAATGGCCATGAAGTTCTTCTTCTTTACATCTTTCTTTTTGTTCTTCAGGTTAATATTTGGATGTAACTTCCAACACTTTTCCTCTATATGAATGCTAGTGTCATAGTGGTTGCAGTGGTTCTTGGCATATTTTCACTAACGTGTTGTGGTTGTTGTCATTTTATATTTACCCCCTTTCTACTTCTTCTTCCTCTCCTTAGAAACATTATGGTGCTTCTTGTGATTTGACCCACTTGATTGCCATTTCTTCTAGTCTGTGTTATCCAGGCATTATTCATGTACACAAGCCTTGTCCACCGATCTGAGTTTGAACAACGTCACTTGCTTCCACAAATGGCATACCCCCTAGATATACTTGCGGAGTATTCTTGGTTTCCTTGGGGAGATACCCAACATTATGGCCATCTTTATAAATTTTTTGGTGTACTTATATACACTCTACCGTTTCTTATGCTTGAAGTAAGGTTACCATATCCACTAGTCCTCTAATACCCAACAAGGTAAAATTCTAAGTATATGAGGGTTTTGAAATCCTCCCACTTAGTCACCATATGATATCCTCCCAACTTCAAGGTCTCTATGTGGATTTCCCACCAGGTCAAGGCATGACCCTCTAATTTTAGATGAGCAAAAAAAATATTCTATTCTTCCTCTATACGATGAACATTAAAATAAAATTCTAATTACTGCAACTAGTGATTTAGCTTTAGAGTGTCAATATCACCTTTATATGGCTTGATGTCGACCTTATATTTTATTTTGAACAAATATTGTGAATGATTCACAATACTAAAACTATATTGGTCCTTTTACAAGTTTTTTCTAGATTCCCTCTCTAGTTCTTCCCGATTTTTTTATTTCCCATCTAATCCAACCTCTCCATTAGAACCTCTATCTTATTCAAATAGCATAAGCTTATTGGTCAAAGCCACCATGAAGAGTCTTGCATTACAGTTTATATCTACGACTTGTGCTTCCAACTTTGCAAACCTATCCTCTGTGAGTCATGAGGGTTATTGACATATTTGTCATCCATGGTTGAGGTTCTATGAATTTTGGAAAAATAGATATAGATCCCCTAAAAATCCACACAATATACCAAAATAAAAATGTTCTTATAGCAATGTGATATGTAAACTACCTTGGATAATTCAATGGATAATTTATCACAAGGATATAATAAAATTATACTTAAAAATCCAAAATCTATATTATGTGAATTATTTTTCCTTAGAATTTTAGATTTATTAAGTTACAGTTTCATGCATTCAATATGTAAAATGTGGAAAATAGATATCACACAAAAATAAAATCACTCACAACCATAACAATGGAAGATATACCATGGGAAACCCTTTCGAGAGAAAACCTAGCTTGAAGGTGAGGCTACTTTGCTCTCTTTCCATTCATGAAAAATAAATGCAAGTACAAAGAAGTGAGGTGTGTTGCACATTGGCTTCTATAATGCATAGATCATCTATTTTTTATCTCTCCCTATCCACTCTTGGTTACTCTGCTCATCTATGGAATAAAACTCACTCCAATCAAATGGAACCCATTTTCCTCCTAGTGGTCTGGTAATAAAAAAACCTTATAACTAGTGGTTAGATTTAACTCCTTTAACTCTTAACTAGAGTTACAATATTTACACTTCTAGAGTCTTCTTCACATGACTAGCCCCTTTATAACAACCTTAGGTTAAAAGTTAATGTAATAAAGTTGATAAAGGAAAAATAATAAGACCAAGGTCATGGGACACTTATTCCAAGCTGAATGTTGGGAAAAACATCCTAGTGGGTGTCACTTTTGGTTTATTATGGATAAGTAAATTGGCAAAGTCAAAGAGGAATTCATTGGCACTTATTTATGAAAATAAAGGAAAATAGGAAAAAAGGGAGATGAAGGGTCACAAATTTGCATGAGATGGAAATTGAAGGAAAAATAGAGGAAAATGGAGAAAATAGAGGCCTCGATTATAAAAGGGCTTATGAGGATCAATTCAGAGGTTTTGTCAGTTGATATTTTGTTGGTTTAGATTTTTTTAGTTTGGATTTGGAATTATTTTCAAAGAGAGAAGAGCACCGAGAGGATAAAGCAAGCAAGGAAAGACAAGGAAAGCAAAGGACAAGCAAGGAAGGTTGGATCAAGTAGCTTCAATGGGAGGATTTTGGATGTAACAGGTTGCATGTGTGATTTCCTAGTTGAGGTGTGAATGCATGGTACATGCATTTGTTTATTTGGTTCATCTGTTGTCATTGTGTTGTACTGTACAACAACCCTCCCCATTTTTAAATTTTAGAATAAATTCCATTTAGAAATAGGTCCCCTTTTTATCTTTCTTTCTAGATAGAAATAAAAGATTTAGAAAAATTTCAATCATTTTTATTAGAAATAAAAGATTCATTGATAAAAGGATACATTGCATATTTTTATTTACAAAGTGTATAAAACTTTAAAAAACTTTCCGATTCGATGAGAAACAAAGCTTTTAATCATATCAAAATATTATATAAAGGCTCTATATTTAACAATATTCGATATCTACAGTAATCGCAAATCGGAAAATCGGAGAATTCTTTAAAGTTTATTTTCGCTTTGTAAAATTCCGATGCGATCGTGCTCAATCGCAATCACATTTCGGATAAAATTTAAAGTGTTATGTTTCTTTTGCATACTTCTGATGAGATGCGATTCATCGCAATCGCATTTCAGAAGAATTAAAACAATATATTCATGTGGTTGAAAGACTCTGACGTGACGGACCCCACCTCATCGCAATCGTATTATCGGAGAAACTATTTAATGATTCATTCCATTTGAAAATCCTCGATGCGCTCTTCGCAATCAGAATTTGGCATAAGTCTTATTTCATTTTCCTTTTAAGCGAATCGCGATGCGAATACAACTTAAATATTTATATATTATTATTTGTCACATTCCATAGATTTAAAAGGCAATATATTTACACTTATTTCGAAATATGCCAATCTTTGATTGTACGATGACATTAATTCACAAATAAAACAAATGATAACGTTTTATTTTGTTTTGAATGCGTGAGTGTGACTCCCTATAAGGCATTTAAGTTTTAACCGTGGAAATAATAAATGCAAATCAACAAATAAATACTTTTACATGGTTGTTTTCATTATTGCGTTTTTACCTTGGCTGAAAGCTTTTCTTTGTTGCAGAACAATAGAACGTTCAATTCTTTCATTCGTAGAATGAGGGAAACATTGCCCGATACTGAAATGTCGAAAAGATCCAGAAAATCAAAAGCCGCCGTCGCTGCAAAAACTCCTACGTTTACCATGCCGCCTAAAGAGAAACCAGCAATGCTCAAGCTGGTTATAGATACCTCATGCCAAGGACTTGGTAAGATGACATGGGAGAATGTATATAATTTTCTTGAAAAGGAAAACCCTAAAGTTGTTGAGGCCAAAGCATCTGTTCCTGATCAAGACGACTCAGAATCTGATTCTGAAAATCTTCTTAGTGCATTAGCAAACTCATTTTTGCACCGAGTTGCAGCTCGAGCAAACATTTTTCCATATTACGATGTTATTCGGTGGGTAATTGATAATGTGGCTATCAAAGACAAAACCTTTGTCTCAGCTTCTGGAGCAATATTCAGGTCATTAAAACCAGAAGACATTAAAGCGATGTACCATATTCTAGACCCACAAAAAATCTATAACAAAGACTTCATCAAATAATTTGTTGCAGATCATGAAAATCAGTTAGAACCAATTAAAGAATGGATAAAAGTTCCTGAAAAACATAAACACGAGGCATCAGGTATGTACTATGTGGAGTCTCTTTTGCCTCCATATTGTTATGCTACAGCCATGATGTGTAGATTGTTTGGAAATGATAACTCGGCTAGGTTTTCCATTCAAATGGTCCCATTAATACATTCTTGAGTACAGGAAACACAAAAATTTAGGAAATTCCACTCCTTTTTATTTTTGTGCTTATATCCTAGATGCCCTTTGTTTCAATTCTGAATTCCCCTTATTAGGATGGAAATGGACTCCTAAAGAACCTGTTCCAATTCATATATATCACAAGTTCTTATGGAAGGGACATTTCAGAAGTCATGTTTACAGATTTTGTCATGGTTTTCTTATTCTGATTTACCAAATCATTTTTGGCCGATTCCCTCCTATAATTTCCGAAAAAGCTAGAGTTGATTTGTCCTCAATTGGAGATTGGTTCGGAGAGGAAAATTTCACATATGTCAGAGTTTTTGGAAGTATTGTAGAACCACACATCCTTCCTTTGTATGTTCCAGACAAACTGTTAGCACAGGAAATTTCTTATCAGCTGACAGTAGAAGGCATGTCTAGAACTTTGAAGAATAACAAGAAGCTTATGTGGCCTACTTTTCCTTTTAAATGTGGTGACTATACTCTCAAAAATTTTGTCCATGCTGAAAAAAAAGTTGTTAAGTTAACCGGTCTCAAGCTTTCAACAATCCCAGGAAGGCAATATGATCCTAGGAAGGTGGCATATGATTTTACTACTTCTGTTTCGATTGATCGGTTCGAACATGAACCAAATATGTTTGATGATTTATTTGTTTCTGTAGATAAAATATCCCAAGTTTTTGATTTGGCCAAGTCCAAACTTCAGGCTGAAGAAATAAATAAATTTTTATTATTTAGAAGTTAGAGGTTACTCAAAGTTCCTCTGGATCAGTTGAGAGTTTCTACACAGGGATATGATTCACAACAGAAGGAAACAGGAATTACATCTGGCAAAGAAGTAACAGGAACTAATCTTGTTTTAGAAAAGAAAGATATTAGCAGCAAAGTTGATATTGAAAAGATAGAAAAAGCTGCTAAGATTGATGTACAACAGTCTTCGGCCCAGGCAAGAAAAGAAATCACAGGGACTAATGCCAATGTGCATACTGAAAAAGGAGGCATAGACAGTAAGAATACTGAACAGGCACCAAAATTTGATATAAACAATAGTTCAAATTCTCAACTTGGAGGAGAAGAAGCTACTAAAATTATTGTTTCTCCTCATTTGCTGAGCCAATATGAACAATTTTCCCAGCAAATAGGACAACAGAATAATCCCCAAGTTAATGATTTGAATGAACAAGATGTAGAAATCATCCCTGAAAATCCCACAAGTGAGATCATGTTGAAGATTGAAGAAATCCCTCCTCTGGATATATTTTATAGTCCTAAACATAGGGCTGTTGTGAGAAAACAGAGGAAAAGGAGGAGAACTGATCAAAATGCACTTTTGACATCGCAAGTGGAATTCATGAACATTGTTTATAAGAATGCTGAGGTGAATCCATCTGAGGATCTCACCAAATTATCCCAATATGCAGGTGGCTATAGTGCTACTACTATAGACAAGGCCTCTGAAGTTACACAGTTAATGAAGCAAAAGGATGTGCAAATAGCCATGTTAGAAGAACAGGTTACAGAGAACCAACAGAAAATCATTCAGTTAGAACAACGATTGCAGGATGGAGAGCTCAAATCTAAACAATTAGAAGAGAAACTTGCTGTTGAAAAGGAAAAGATCGATCAACAGACTTTAGAAAAGAAACAACAACTAAATCAAGAAATAGAAAGATTACATGCTCTTCTACAAAATGAGCAGACTTCAAAGATTGAGCAAGAGAATATGTTTCAATCTAAATTAGACAAGTTTAAGAATTATCCTAATTTGGATCAATTCAAAAATGAAGCCTTGGAGACAAAAAAATTATTGTCTCAACAATTAAATGAATTTTGTCTAAAGGTTGCAGAAGCAGAATCCCTATGTGAATTAACATCTTCCTTGGTAGATGAAGGAGTCAGTCTTAAAATTGAATTTGATGAAGCTAATGAAAATATCTCTAAATTTCTTTTATGGCAAGACTCAGAATCAGGAAGAAAAGCAAATATTCCCAAGATTATGGAGAGACATAAAGAAATTATTTTTGCATAATGGGAACAACATTTAATCAAAGCAGAAAGAGCTACATCCAGAGCTAAAAGCATAATGAACAATGTAACACAGCTGGTGAATGATAACCTATATGCAATTAATTTAATTGCAGATTGTACTCCCGGCCAATTACCTAGGATAAAAGAAAATGATCATAGATGGAAACAAGAGATAATTAATAAAAATCAGAAAATTGGCCCACTACAAGGAATATCATGGGATACGATCTAGACCTATCTTATCAAGCCGCATAGTCAGCAAACAACAATAAAATTTCTTTCAAATGCCATCGATTGCATCATTCCTGAATTCTCTGATGCCACATATACAGGGCAGTTGCAATCTAAGCTTAGTCATCCAGAAGAAGTGAAGGAAATGCTCAAAATCTGCCACCTGGGCACATCAAACGCAATAGATAATCAATGAATCGGTTCACCTCATGCTCACATTTCTGTTCTAGATTTTTGATTTAGATAGATTGTAGGAATAGTTTTAGTTATTTTTGTTAAGTACCTATTTAAACCCCTTTCATGCATTTAGAAAGGGGTCCTGAATTTGTAATATTTTTACTTGGAGATTACATTTCTGTACTCCATTGACTCTTATATTTTTATAAAGGATCACATCTGGTGATTCTGTGCGAAATTGCCTTTAAGAATTTCATTTCTGTATCTTGGAGTCGATTTTACATTTAAAGTTGCTGGATTTGGATATCGGATTGCATTGGAAAGTATCAAGATGGATATGGTATTTCTATCTATTCATTGTTAGTTTCTTATGTTATGTGATATTCTCTTTTAAATTACTATCATTTATGTCTACTCGTTTTACAATATTTCTTTATACATATCATTTCTGAGTGTGTAGAAATATTTATCTTTTACAGTATATGCAAACGATATATAATGATGAATGTAATATGTTATTACAACTCTGTTTAATTTCTTAAACAGAGTTATCTTTATTTTTTACTGCATATTTCAATTAAGCTATAATACATTTTCATGGTTATTGGTTAATTGAAACAATTTAAAGTTGTATTCACATTTGATACCTGGGTTAGTTTTAGAATTTTTTTATCAGTTTTAAATTAGATTAGATAGTTTTATTTCAATCATTTAGTCCCATTTTCATTCACCCAATCATTCCATTACCAACCCATTTAAATTACTAGGAAACTGGTCCTATCAATCCAGTCAGAGCCACCACACCAAACAGAAAAGGAGCTGTCCTAAGGTCCCAACCGGGTGGTTATCCCCCAATGTTTGAAGCAACGATTTTCGAGGTGTCAACACATTGGCATGGGTTTTTCCTAGTTTAATAGTGGTTTCAACCTTACCTTGCCATTTCCGGATAGCCATGGTGTGATGGGATTCTTTTCTGGTTGAGCTTTGGATTGCTAGATGGTTTTGGAACCAGGTGAGGTGGTCTCATGAAAATTCACAAGGGTTGGGAGTGGAGGTGGTTTAATATTTGGGAATCCCTCTATAGGTGGCTGTAGGCAGGGAAATTTCTCAAAGTAATGGTGAAGAAAATCCGAGGCATCCAAGCTTGTTTTGGACTTGTGATATTTTGAATGGTTTTAGCGAGATCATGGTAGCCTGAGGGTTGAGGTGGTTTAATCTCTGGGAATCCCTGGTTGTTGATGTCTTGAGATCCCACATTCATGCTTGGAATATGGCATAGGGATGATTGGATGAAAGAAATATTTAGTTCAACCCAATCTATGGTCGGGTGGTACGTGGAAGTCCCTGAATTTTTTGGCTTTTACATACGTTAATAAGAGCTATTTTCCTATTGTACTCTATGAACACTAATACTTGTTATTATGATGATTTGATGGTTGTTCTATCATGATTATACATCTGGTTATATGTTGGTTATAAGCATGGATTTGTAATGTACTCTAGCTATGACTTGTTAGGGATTTAATAAGTATTTGTTGGTTAATGAATGCATGTGCTAAAAAGTGTTATTGCAGCTATTGTGAGAGGGAATTAGACCTTCTTGGTGATTCTTAGATAAGTTTCAGAATCCTATGATCATATATGTATTCGTGGCTTGTAGCTTACATGTTCACCATAGGTTTGACGAAATGAATATCATGGTTAGCCCTGGTTAGGTCAATTTCTTGTTCAAGTTTTCTATGAGTAACATTGTAATTAAGTCATTTATCATTCTGGAAAATTAGGAGGTTCTAGGCAGTGGTCTAGAGGTTGGCTTGGAATTATGGTTCAGATCTTGGGATTGCGCCCCCTGAACTGAGGATATTGGGCTATAACTGCACTCTTACAGGCTTGTGTGTGTGGTTGGAGCGTCATAACCGCACCCTTCTAGGCCTGTGCATGCATTTGTGGGCCCAAGTCACTGAAAAAGATATCCAACTCATGGTTTGGTCACCTGGGGTGGTACTTTGGGCCCTCAGTGTCGTGTAATCCCTGTAGGATGTTAACGTGTGGTCAATAAGTCTTATTTGTGGGCCCCACTTCCATAACTAAATATTGGAGGTTGGGTCATGTCATAGTAACTCTTTGTCTCATGTTTACCCTCACAGGCTAGTGAAATTGGGTATATGTAGGAGGGGGTGGTTACATGGTGGCATCAGAGAATGGTTCAATACTTGGACCAGATGGGCTAAATTTATATGGTATTCATGCATAGTTTTTCAGAAATGCATCATGGTGGTCATTATGTAGTTTGTCTCATCATGGTGTTGGTATGTAATGATGTCAATATGTTGGCTAAGATGGATGAGGAGATGCAGATCATCAGAGCAAGGTTGCAACACTAGACCTCGGGGTAAGAGCAGATCGTCATACATGTTTGTATGTTGGGAATGCAAGTATGATGGTTAGTGATTGTTATAATAATTATAGTTATGTACATTCATGTCATTCTATCATTGTTGTGGTTACATGCATGATAGATGCTAGTTGATCAATGCGGTCATATGCACATGCTTTAGATAGTCATGAATGATAGAAACTTGCTGTTATATGCATTGTAGTCATACACATGATAATTATGGTCATTTCATTTAATATCTTGATGTTATGAGTATCATGTGAATATCGATTGTCTTGTGCAGATGGTTACGGTTATGATATTCAGGTATGAGTCGATATACTTGTGATATTGTGTCAACTAATATGGATTGACTTGTGTAGATGTGATAGCCACCCCTAAGATACATTCAGGTATGAGTTTAATTGTGTCGTCTATTTGGTTTATCTAACATGGTATGTTTACAGGTTGTATGAATGTTTGATTAATTGCATGATATGAGTATGTGTCTATAATATTGCATGGAGGAATGATCTTGTTTTAAGACAGTTGTACTAACACAATATGCCCTGAGACAACTGATCTATGCACTTGAGTGAAAGTGGGTGTTAATTTTAGTATTATGATTAATGAATATGCATTGATTATGACATGGTTGTTAGTCTTAGTAGAGGCTGATTTGAAATTAATAGACATGATGTCTTGATCTTTGGAACATGTGTGACCAGTTGCAGGGAAACATGCTTAGCATTAGCGTGACAAGGTAACAATTGATTTGTTTATATAACAAACAACTGGGTGATTTGATAACACATAATAAGACTCAATTTCAGTAAGGAAAAAGGTAAATGGATGGAATTGGGAGAGAATTCCTTTGGTTGTATTTGGAAACCACAATTCCAAACAAATGAGTGCTTTGAATTAATACATGAAGTCTTCTTAACCTTGATTTTGGCTGAAATTATGTGGATATGTGCTATATTCATGAGAATGTATTTGAAAAGTACAATAATTGATTTCTAGTTATGGATGGAATCGTCAAGGAATTGGAATCCCTTGAGAGATGATATATGTACGTGTTTAGTTACAGGTCAACGTGTTGGGTACACCAAGGTAAGGTAACCTGTATATTGTTATGTTTATTTATGCATTGAAAATTATTTGTTTATGGTAGTATGATGCCAGGTATTGCATGGAAAAAGAGGTTTCCATGAAATCTTGAAGAAGGCTTTGGTTGAGATTTCCCTTGGAATCATCAGGAACCCATGGGGCTGAGTCTTGGTGTTTGTTGATAGTTTTGTGCTTTCGGTATTTTTTGATTTTTTGCGGTTTATTTCTAGTTTTGTTTAGGTTAGGTGTATGGCTATGCCACTTTGTTTGTGGTGTTTTATTGCTATTGGTTTTCCATGGTTTTATTCTTGTTTGTTTCTTGTTCTTTCTTTTTATGTTTTGAGGGTCTTGGGAATTGGTTGGGGAAAGAGGAAATTTAATGGAGCTCGGGAAGATCTAAATGAAAACCAACAAGTAATATAAGACCTAGATGAATCCTGGTGCATGAGTAAAGTGTAACAACCCTGGTAAAAATCCATGTAAAAAAAAATATAAGACCACGGTTGATGGGACACGTATTCCAAGTTGAATGGTGGGTAAAAACATCCTAGCGGGTGTTCACTTCGGTTTATTATTGCTAAGGAAATTCACAAAGGCAAAGGCAAAGCATTTGGAAAGGCATGAGGCATTAATTGGCATTTTATTCATGAAAATAATGGAAATTAGGAGAAAAGGGAGATGAAAGGTCATAGGTTGCATGTGAGGAGGAAAATGAAGGAAAATAATGGAAATGAAGAAAATAGAGGCCTCATCAATAAAAAGGCTTCTAAGGATCAGTTGGAATTTTTTTTCTCATAGTTATGGCTCTCATTCTATTCTCTCTCTCTCTCTCTGTCATACTGATGGACACTTAAAGTATTCTTGGAGTACTCTTGGAGAGTGTGGAATTTTTGGAGATTTGGATCAAGAAAGAAAAGGAAGAGCAGGAAAGTGCAAGAGGACATCAGGATAATCATCTGCAGTAGGTTATAAGTTCAGGTACCAAGTTTCATGTATGTTTTCCTCACTATTTTTTGGCATACATGGTGTATGCATGTGGATTTTCCTAGCCTTTCCATTTCCTGGATATCCATGGTGTTGTGGGTGTATTTCCATTGATTGTTGTCTGGTTGGTTCTCATGATTCCTTTAGCTGTGAGTTGAGTTATTAGTTCTTGAAGATTTGGTTGGACACATGCTTTTGATCCCGACGGACAACTGTGGGTTGAGTTATTAGTCGTGGAAGGCTTGGTTGGAAAAACGCTCTGTAGCCTGACATACAACTATTGGGTTGAATTACTATTCCTGGAGCCTTGGTTGGAAAAATTCCCTGGAGCCCTAGGTGGGTTGAGTTACTAGTCCTGGAGCCTTGGTTGGAAAGACGCTCTGGAGCCCAGAAACAACTGGGTTTTAGTTATTAGTCCTGGAAGCCTTGTAATAGTTGGGGTTGAGTTACTAGTCCTAGAAGCCCTTATTGGAACAAAAAATATGGAGCCCTGGAACAACTTGGATAGAGATCAATCCGTGATGGTTAGTGATGTCCGATCGTGAGGTGGAATCACTAGTTTTGGGTTGAGATGGTTTGGTCTCTGGAACCCTGGTTTGGTGTTGATTGATGTATTTTATAAAGTCCCACTTCATGCTTGGAATATGGCACGGGGGTGATTGGCTGAAGTGAGACTTGGCTCAACCAATCTATGGTCGAGTGGAATGTGGAAGTCCCATCTCCGATTGTTTTTTACATTCAGTAATGAAGAGCTCATACCTTTGGTATTTAGTATGCAAATGTATTAGTTCATCTATGGATTTCATTGATGTTATATCCATGGTATTTTTGTTGCTATTATGTTGGTTATAAGCATGCATTTTATTAGTGATGATGTATGGCTCTATCTATGTTTTTTCGTGTAAATGAATATACAATGTATATATGGTCAAATAGACTGTATTCTAGCTTATGATGTAGGGGAGCAATGCTTCTTAGCTATTCTCAGATTTTTAAGACACCTCAGTATGTTTAAATCTGTTGTTTATGCTTGTAGATGCAATGTTTGTGACATGTTTGATGACCTGCCTGTCATGGCTGGGTGGGGTTGGATGAGTTCTTGATGCTGTGATTGTTTCCATACATTTTTTTTAATTTTATTTATCCTCTCCTGAAGTTATAGGAAGTTTTGGGCAGTGACCTGGGCTCAGGGGCTGAAAATGTGGCACAAATCCCAAAGTTACAGGCACATTATTGACCTTTCGAGGCCCTGACTATAGCCTTGATAAGGCAAGCTCGCGGATAAGTGTCTATAACTTCTCCCTTTCCCTTACATTCCCACGAATAAGCATCAAATGTACTAAAAATAACTTCCCCCTCAGGGAATAGGGCCCTAGAAGGTTGGGGTTACCTCCTGGGGATGTCAATGATGTAGTGTAAGGTTTGTTTCTTGTGTTTCCATCGGTTCCACTTCCTTAAGGTCATATAGGAGGTTTAATATCATATTAGTAGCCTCTCATCACATGTTTACCTTTGTTGGCCGGTTACTTGGGTAGATGTGGGAAGAGGGTGTGACATAGTGGTATCAGAGCATGGTTCAACCTTTGGACTGGATGGGCAGTGTGTTGATCATGCGTTTATGTTGGTTGCATGCATGTGTAGTATGCTTATGGTCTATATGTGCTTGTTGCATCTGTGTTGTGTTGGCCATGGTGGTGTCACCATGGAAGTGCTAATGGCGTTGTTGTCAACATGTTGTCATGAGTGTGTTATCACTCCGCCAGATTCCTATGGCTGAAGAAGGAATCCCAACAGAGGTAACCACAGACCAAGATTTTGACTTGACAACTAGCCCTATCAAATTGGAGAGGGCTCTCTCCAAAAGGGTCACAGCCATGAGGGATGGAGAAATTAGGTTGTTTAGGCTAAATATTGAGTGCAGGGGGTTGTTTGAATTTGATTTGGTTGGGGAATCACTGGATGAAGAAATTAGGTCAAGGGAGCCAGGTTAGGGAAAATGAGATAGGATTGCGGGGATTGATGGGGCAAGGTAGGCAAAAGGCTTATCACTTGAAGATGATGTGATGGGATGTTTTTGAGACTAAAGAGAAGCTAAGAAAATCATAGGAGATGTATTCTTCTTAGACAGATGAAAATGGACAAACTATGACCAATTCCCCAAAACAGAGCATGAGCAAGCATGTATTCTGAATATCAAACTTGAAAGAGATCATACCATAGAAATGAAGTGAACATGAATACAATACATTATAACATATGAAACTGAATAAAATACAATGATAAACATCAATACCACAAGTACCCCATAAAATAGTTGCAACTCCTCTTTATTAGCTAGCCAAACCGAGTACAATAGTTCCTTGATCAATAAGCAAGCATACAAACTGATTCCAACCCTTGAAAATGAATCAAAAAGTATAATATATAGGCCTAAAAAAACCTCTCCCAACCTTAGGGGTCGAATCCCTAAGTTGAGGAGCTGATCCACCAAAGTCTAAACTGAAAGATGAAGTGTAGGATGGTCCAAGTGACTCACTCCTCATTACATTCAAATGATTCATTATGACTCAATGATGACTTTTACCTAATGAATCTACCCCTAGGTAACTTATCCTTGACATAATTACATTTACCATGATGAATTACATAAGTAGAAACATGATTTGTTGAATAAAAGTCAAAATTTTAGAGAAACTTGGAAAAAATTAGCAAATTGGTCATTTGCGCCCTCCACTGTGCATTTGTGCCCTGGCAGTGTCATTTGTGTCCTCCATGTTCAGGGTCACTTTTCACTAACCTACAGGTGTCCAAATTAGGCCTAAGATTGCTGGTTGGAAAGCCCTTCTTGTCCTATTTCTGAATATGCCTCAACTTCTGAAAATGAAGGTCATTCCCCCCCTCAAAAATTCATTCTCCCAAGACTGGTATTTGCGCAGCGCCTATGTCAAAAAAGGGGCAGAAAGGTGAATTTTGATGGTTTTTTGAGCTTTTCACCCACAAAAACTGCAAACCAAGGCTGGAAACATGGTTTTGTGAGATGTATGACTCATTAGGAATCCAATGGTGCCTTCATTCTCCTAAAAAAGTGTGCCAATTATTTGCGTAGCGTTTAGGGCGCTGCGCAAATGCCTAATTTTTTGCTTAAAAATTGTCTAAAAAAACACAGAGATTTCCAGATTTTGACAAAAAGTTAGAAAATGCCTCAAAATTGTTGGAATGGCTGATTATGATGTATTTAAGCTTGTAGGGAAGCCTCAACAAGAATTTCCAACTTTTTCTTCTCTTTTTGGTGGGTTAGGGCTTCAATTTTTTGCATTTGTTGTCTTTAGCTTTGCCCTTGTATTTCTTTCTCTCTTTGCATAGTGCTTGGCCATTCTCCTTTGAATTTTATTTTCTTTTTTAGCCTTATTTAACAACTTTTCCAAGTGGTCATTTATGTCTATACTGATTTTTTTCATCATCATCTTCCTCACGTAGGTCAACAAGCTCAAAAACATGCTCAGTCTCATGGAGGTCCTCGTCATGTCTAACCTTTGCTTGAATTTCTACCTCTGTCACTTTTTCTTTGCCTTTATCCACCTCTTTTGTTGATGTAGAAGGCATGGCCTCTTCCACTATGTGTGGAGCAAACACATGTCTGTGGCCTCCCCACCTCTCTTTCCTCTCCTTCACTAAATGATGTGTTTTCTTCCTCTATTGCCGTGGTGTTTTTGTCAAAACCCTAGGGATTAGGAAAGGGAAATGGGAAAGGGAAAATGAGGGAGATATTTGATAGGGATATGTGATATGGGGAAGGAAAAGGAATGAAAGAGTGATGGGAATTGGTACTAAGGAACCTAAGTCAAAATAACACCTAGGGCTTAGGCTTTTAGGAATTAGTAGTGATAGGGATTATGGTAACAAGGAATAAAGAATGAATTTTAACAATGTATGGATGGTATTGAGTGTAAGGAAAATGGGATTTTGGGAATTATGAGTGCAAGGGAGAAAAAATAAGGTTTCACATTCAAGAAGACACCAAAGTACATCTTCATCCTGCAAAAATTTAACACATATAACCTAGGAAGGTGATTTGTGATGGCATGTTCCTCTTACTGGTTTTCTGGAGGTCAATGACTGAGTGGAGGAGTTTTGAAGGAAATTTCTCATCACTTGGACACTTTGTAGAGCTTGCTGGTCATTTGTGCCATGGACAATACTACGCCCTTGTCTACACATTTGTGCCATCCTCTACACATTTGTTCCCTCCTCTACACGTTTTCACCCTCTTCTGATTATTTGTGCCCTCTCTGTGCATTTGCGCCCTCTCTTAGAAACATTTGCGCCCACACAGAAGGATTTACGCAACGCCTTTTTGCAGGCCACTTTTGGAGGCCTTCCCCATGTCCAAATTAGGCCTAGGATAGCGCGTTAGAAATATTATCCTGTCTAATTTCCAAATATGCATTTATTTCTAAGAATGGACTTGATTTTACCTGTCAAAAATTGATTCTCCCAATACTGGTAAAAAAGTGCAGAATGAGGGTGCAAAAATGCAGTGTTCTGATGCAAGAAACTTTTGGAGGCCTTCCTCAATTCCAAATTGAGCTCATGATATCTCATTGGAAATATCTTCCAGTATAGTTTTCATTTTACTTATCAATAAAGTTATTTGGACACTCCAGCTAGGAGGAAACTTGATTTTCCCAAGGTCGCTCCACAAGTGCAGAAAACCTCTTGTAGCACAAATGAAATGGTGTTTTATTTGGACCTTGAAGAATGAAACATAGAGACCTAATGAGACCTTGAGTGACCAATACTTCATAGTGATTTTGACTGACATAATGACATAGTGAAATAAAATTTCAAGAGTGATTTATACTTAACAAGACATGAAGTTAGGCTATAAAATGTAAAATTTTGAGGGAGAGGGAGGTCTTATGACTAGGGCTACCATTAGTGAAACAATTTTTAGCATGACCTAATGGAATGATATAAAAATTTCAGAATGGGACACCTAAAATGAGAATGAAAAGAGTGATTTTGATCACTGATGGCAGAATGCATATTTTGATACTAATATTGGCCTTATTGGGGATGGCAGCTCTGAAAGAGGTGTCAAGAACTACATATCTCTGAATTTTGTAGATCGGTGCCTCTTCCATTGGGCCAATATGGTCAAAAAAATAACTCAAACTAAAATGCAGGACTAAATACTGACAACTCAATAACAAAAATTGAATTTTAAAACTAACTGAAAATAAATAACTTACTAAACTTATTGATGGCAGTACATAACCGAGAGATGAGGGCTTCAAATCTTGATGAAAACCACCTGCCTACTGAAGACATATGTACAATCATGTAAAATGATCCTTTCAGTGTAACCAATCCAGCAGATTGCTACTTACTGAAATTCTGGTCTCATTTTCCTCGAGCAGGCAGAAAAAACAAAAACTAGGACATTCCAAGTGTCTACTGAACATGTGCTTCTGGTCTGTGAAAACAAGAAAATACATCTTCCCTGCTAACTGTAACAGATCAGTAAAGTGATCCTCAAAAATATGAAATGTTACCTTGTCTTGAGATCCAACAAAACATAAGCACACTCTTCATTCTGATATGAAAGAACACTTGGTTGTTGATCCATAGGAAAGCATAGGGAAGTATGACTTTCTGCTATCTGAGTGTTAGCTGCAAATTCCTGAAAAGCAACTCTGATTCTGTCTCTGGAATATTGTCTCTCTTAGGCTCATACTCCTCAAATTCATATTCTAAATCATCTTTGAACATAAAACATTTTTCAAGTTTGTTAAACATGACAACCCTATCTTCTTCATGAAAGAAAACAATATCTGTTAGTTGATCTCCCTGCAGAAAATCATCATCACAAATCATTTTACTCACAACAATTTACTGTATGGCTTCATCAGTCTCATGACTATCATCATTCAAATCCAAACTTTCATTTTCAATAATAGAAGATTCTTTACTCACACATTCTTGACTGTGTGAACATTGTAAGAGCTACAAATCTACATTTTCTTGGGCTGTAACATGATTTTTTAGGATCTGATCTATTTCATCTTCAGAAAAAGGAGAAAACTAAGTTTTAAATAAATTTACATTGATTTGTTGATATTCATTTTTAGGATCAGGAATTGGCACTTCTCTTTCTTGGTTCTAGTCTGTCTCATCTAAGGACAGAGCTACTGATTCTTATTGGTGATGAAAATGGTTCTCATGCAAAGGCTCAAGGCTCTCTTCATCCAAGGAGGAAACTGCTGATTCTTGTTGGGAGGAAAATTCATGAAGGGATTCTATGATCTCGTCATCTAGACACTCTTCATCCCCATACAAATTTTCAAGAAACTCAATGTAATTATCAGAGATCTCACAACAACTATCAATCATTAACAAGGAAGATTTAGAGCTTTGATAAGGTTGAAAGAAAACTAAATGAAATTCCTTTAGCTAATATAAACTAGCAGATGGTAGACTGATCTGAAAATGGGTGGATTGTTGGGAAAAATACTGAGAGGGGGGGGGGGGGGGTGAATCAGTATTTAGAGTTTATAAAATAAATTCAACCTTTTCTTTCAGCAGATTTCCATACACGGTTTTTATGAACTGAACTAGCGTATGCACACGGAAATATAGAAGGAAAATAGCGTATATTGATTTACCTTTCAGATTTAGAAAATTTCTCAGGAACAGTCTTTTAAATAGCTTTATCAGATATGAATAAGGCTAGATAATAGGAAGTTATGAGCAGTAATAAATAGTATAAAGCATCACACACATGAACACCAATATTTAAGGTGGAAACCCAATTCGGGAGAAAACCACCGCTGCTGTCGTCTTTGTCTTCAATATTTATTATATAGAAAACCTTTTACAACATTGTACTGATGCAAAATTATACCAGTATGCAGGCTTCTACCTGCAGAAGGCTGCAACCTTCTCTCGTTTTCCAGCTGCAACTAGAAGGGAGCTCCAACCCCTGAACTCGTTTACCAGCCTCTCCTGGAAGGGAGCTTCGACCCCCTGATTTCAACACCAACTTCTACTGGCTGAAAGCTTATACTTCCATACTAAAGGCTTCAACCTTCAGACCCACTGCAAACCACGTTTCATCAATTTTCATACTAGATCAAACAGCTTCAACACAACCCTTCACTTAACATCAACAAACATACTTTGGCCAAAACTTCAAACAAAACAGTGAGACCACTGTAACCAGAATATCAGAAATAACCCAGACTTCAGAATAGATATGCAGATACAAACTCAACCCTGAACATTCATTAATTCAAATAGCATACGCTACTTTGTTTCACTGAAGCCGTGTACATATGCGCTTTCCTGCACACCAACCCGCGTATACTTCTGTGTATATTATTCTTCAGAAAACCCTAACTGCCATACGCTCTTTTAATGAAGCGAACCCGCGTATATACGCGCTTTTCATGAAGCGAAATAACGTATAGATCTGTAAAAATATATTTTTCAGAGTAGAACAGATCTATAAAACTTACCCATATTTATTCATGTTCTTCAGCAGACTTGTGCTAGTTCTTCATCTTTTCTTCCGTTGATCAAACTAGAGATTCATCATCTTTGGATCTAGAGATCTTGAACCATCAATATATCCATGGGTGCATCATAGATTCAGATCTATCAATTAAGGACAGAGTCCATCCATGCATAAATTCCTTAGAGAAATTTATTCATCAACAACCCTTACACATGCACACTTAGCAGTATGATCCTCTTCTCCTTATATAGTTTTAGCTTTTTACCAAGTCAAAACCACTCAATCGCTGATGGTATTTATGGATGGGATCAAATAGATAATCCAACGCTCAATACTGTGGGCCAATACCATGGTCATGTCCCCTGGTTTTATAAATTTAGAGCGAAAATAGGCATACGCTACTTGGTACGTACTTTTACGCGTACATACGCTGCTTTTCCTTTACAAACCCGCATATTCTTTGTGACATATCTTATTCATCAATACTCTGGCACTTACTGGAATTCTTTCTTTGTTACTTCTGAACTGCTTTGTAGATACTTTCTTTGTTACTTATGAACTGATCTGTAGATACATCAGATTTACATCATTAACAAATAGGTTTCTATCCAAAGACAACTCATCAAGTCAGTGTCCATCAAGGAAAACTTCATCAAGTAGGTTGCCATCAAGGACAACACATTGCATCATATTGCCAACAATCTCCCCCTTTGGACTTGATGGCAACCATGATGGTGTTTGATCACCACAAAAGATAGATACATTGATTATAACCATTATTCAAACACCATGATACTCTCCCCCTTTGACATCAAGGGAAAAAGGGCGGATCAAAACCAAAACAAGGTTTTTCTTCTCTTGTAGAAAGAAGAGCTCTGTAGATCTGATGTGCACTGAAGTTACCATGCTCCCCCTGAGTTCACGCTGAATCTTCAAACATATTTTTCAATGAAGTAAAAGACTCTATGACCTTTCCTATCACCAAGGACTCATACTGGCATCAATGATCCAACCAAGTGGATTTACATATGTGACTCAAGTACCCAACCAAGTGGGTTTACACATTTTGACTCAACTACCCAACCAAGTGGGTTTACAAATTTGAACAAGCCCTTGAATATTACAATTTTACATCACAGGTCTTAACATGACCTTTTCATCAAGTTATAGAAATAACTTATACAATCAAGACCAAAGAATCTCAAGCATGAGATCAGACCACAACAAATAATTAGAATGCCAACAATGCATCCTTTCCATATGACCAAAGCTCCCCCTTAGCTTGTGCATCCTGAACACTTTCAACAACAAATCATCAAGGCATATTCATCCAATATCATAGAATGAAATAAAAATATGAGAGCTGAAACATCACCAGAGATACCCAACAACACCACAGCTGTGCTGAAGAATGCTGACCCAATTTTTTTTTTGTCAGCAAATACCCATATGCAGTTTTCTGTGTATAAACTCCCGTATATACGCGACTGTCCTTCAGGAAATCCACGTATTCAATTTAATCTTCTGTATTTAAGTAGATCCGATCTTCTGCATGGCAGAGACTACTCCCAGCTTCTGTCTGAGATATTCGAATGCTTCCCTGGGTAAAGGTTTGGTAAATATATCAACAACTTGTTCTTTGGAGGGAACATACTCCAACTTCACCTTTTGTTCAAGCACTTGTTAATGTAAGAAGTGATACTTGATGGGAATGTGCTTGGTCTTGGAATGCATAACAGGATTCTTTGAGATAATGATGGCACTTGTATTATCACACATAATGGAGATAGGAGGTGAACATTTGATTTGAATGTCTTGTAAGGTTTGCATCATCCAAAGAAGTTGAGTGCAACATGATGCGGCAGCCACATATTCTACTTTTGTTGTAGATAAGGCAATAGAGCTTTGCTTCTTGCTAAACCAAGATACTAATCAGGGCCCCATATAGAATGCACCACCACTAGTGCTTTTTCGATCATCAACATTTCCAGCCCAATCTGCATCAGTGTAAGCATGAAGAGTGAGATCAACATTCTTTGGATACCATAGTCCAAATTCTTGAGTTCCTTGTAGATATTTGAACATTATTTTGATAGCCTGAAGGTGAGACTCTTTTGGATTAGCTTGAAATCGTCCAACAATCCCAACTGCATGCATAATGTCTGGTCTAGTCCCAGTGAGATAAAGTAGACTTCCTATCATAGATCTGTATTCTGGTTGATTCACCGTGGGAGAATCATCATGAGAACTGAGATTACATCCAGTTATCATTGGTGTACTTATAGGTTTGCACTCTTCCATGCCATACTTCTTCAGAATTTGCTTAAGATATTTTTCTTGTGATAAGAATATGCCATCTGTTGCTTGTTGCACTTGCAATCCAAGAAAGAATGTTAGTTCCCCAAGTAAAGACATTTCAAATTCTTGCTGCATATTAGAAGCAAATTTCTGACTCACAGACTCTTCATTACTTCCAAAAATGATATCATCAACATATACAACCACAATCAATAGTTTGTCATTTTCAGTTTTTGTGTATAAGTTGCTATCAGCAGACCCCTTTGAAAATACTTGTTGATGAAGATATTTGTCAAGACGATAGTACCATGCCCTTGGAGCTTGTTTGAGACCATATAGAGCCTTTTTAAGTCTACAAACAAGTTTTTCATCATTTCCCAAAATGAATCCTTCTTGTTGTTCTATATAAACTTCTTCTTCTAGATCACCATTGAGAAAAGAAGATTTAACATTCATTTGATAAAATTTGACTTGTTGGAAGCTTGAAAAAGAAAGAAACATTCTTATGGCTTCAAGTCTAGCTACAGGAGAAAAAGTTTCTTCAAAGTCTATACCTTCTTGTTGAGCATACCCTTTGCAAACAAGTCTAGCTTTATTTCTTATAACATCCCCATTCTCATTTAACTTGTTTTTGAATATCCATTTAGTTCCAATGACATTTTTGTCATGAGGTATTGGTACTAATTCCCAAGTGTGATTCTTTTCAATTTGATCAAGCTCTTCATTCATGGCTTGAATCCGACATTCATCTTTGCTAGCTTGATTGAAATTGTGTGGTTCAATAGTGGATAGAAATGCTAGATAGCTAGAAGATCCCACAAGATTCCTTCTTGTTTGTACACCTGATCCCTTTTCTACCAAAATTTGAGATTCTGGATGATTATTTTGAACATATCTGGATGGAGCTTTTTCAGAAAAATCATCTTCGGGTTCTTCATTGGGTTCACTGTCTATATCATTTCTATTTGATGTGGAAGGATATATGTCATCATCTTCTTCATCTGTTGTTTTTTTCTTCTTTTGGAGCTGCAGGAGACTCATCAATAACAACATCAATACATTCAACAATCTTCCGAAGTATTTTATTGTAACATTTATATGCTCTACTCCTAGAGGAGTAACCAAGAAGTATTCCTTCATCTGCTCTGGGTTCAAAAATGCCAAGTTTTTCATCATTATTTTTGATAAAGCATTTGCTTCCAAAAACTCTAAAATGCTTCACAGTGGGAGGATTACTATACCAGAGTTCATATGGATTTTTATCACTATTTACACGAACATGTGCCTTGTTAAGAATATTTACCGCTGTATGTGCTGCTTCTCCCCAAAATGTATCAGGTGTTCCGGAATCATCAAGCATAGCTCTAGCCTTTTTTTGAACTGTTCTATTCATTCTTTCTGCTACACCATTTTGTTGTGGAATGCCAACTACAAAAAACTGTCTTTTTATGCCATGTTGTTCACAAAATTAATGGAATTCATCTGATGTATATTCTCCTCCTTGATCATATCTAAGACACTTGATTTTTAGATCTAATTCATTTTCAACCAATGCTTTGAAGATCTGAAATTTCTCAAATGCTTCATCTTTGTGTTTAATCAACCCAATCCAACACATTCTAGAGAAATCATCAATAAATAAGATATAGTATTGTTCACCACGCGGTGAATTTTTCCTCACAGGTCCACATATGTCAGTATGAATGAGTTCAAGAGGCTTACTTGATGATCCTTCCTTGGCATTAAATTGCACTCTGGTTTGCTTACCGAATTGGCAAGATTTGCATATGATACTTTCAGGTAGAGTAATATTGGGAAGATCATGAACAACTTTAAGTCTGCTTGATTTGTTGATTTGAGAGAAGCTCAGATGCCCCAACCTTCTATGCCATAGCCAGTTTTCTGAAAATTTACTCAAGTAACATTGTTATTTTCAGTTCTTCAATACATACAGGTTGCTTGGAGTTCTGTTTCCTTTTATAATTGTTTTACCTATATCAAGATCACGTACCACACATTATTTTGAACTAAAGACAACTTTAGTTCCTTGATCACACATTTGACTTACACTTAACAGGTTATGCTTTAATCCATCCACATACATGACATTATTAGCTTTCACCTTTTCTTTTAGAAAAATAGACCCTTTTCCCTTAATGAAAATAGGAGTATCATTTCCAAATGTAACATTCTTTTCTTTTACTAGAGCACTATATGCAAGAAGTTTGGTTTTGTCACCTGTCATGTGTTTTGAGCATCCACTATCAATGTACCATTGATTTTCTTCACCTTCTGCAAATAAAGATATGCCACAATTTTCAACCTGTAATTCCTTCTTTTTCCACACTTTGGAGCTTGAAGGAAAATTCTCTTTTGGTTGGACTTTGCTCCTGCATTCAGATTCTTCATGGCCAAAGTTATTGCAATAAGCACATTCAACTTCATTTTGAAGAGGAGAAAAGTTGTTATAGGTATTCTTATTTGTTCCAATATCAATCCTTTTCTTTCTTGCTTCTCTTGTCATGATGGTTTTATATGCAACACATTGAACAACTTTATGACCAAAATTGTGACATGAGAAACATTGTCCATTGAAGAAGAAATTTCTGCGATCATGAAATCTTCTGCTTGAATTTACCTATTGGTTGGTGTTTCTTTGAAATGTATTCTTGTTAGTGTTCTTTGAATTGAGATAGTCATGCTTTACCTATGAAGATTCTTTATTCCCTTGCTGAGTGGCAAAATGTTGTATACTGGCTGTAGCTGCTTTTAGATAATTTGGTGCTGAAGTCTGAGAAGATTCTCCGATATATCCAAGACCTGTCTTTATAAAAGGAGAACGTTGTACCTTGATAATCTCATATAAGGTTTCAGATCCTTTAGCAAATCTAAGATTCAAAGTCTTCACTTTCTCAATTTCTTTTCTTAGACTTACTATTTCACATTCTAATTTCTCATTGTGTTTCTCCTTTTCTTCAAGCTGATTTTTTAGAGTTTATATGGATATTTTACTTTCTTCTAAGCATATTTTGAGTTGATTGAATTCATCAAGAAAATCATTGTCCTCTAAAGCATCCATAAAAGTATATTTTTCTTCTCTAGATTCTTTTTCAAATGCCATGAGAAGTCTAAGATCTTGTTCACATTCTTCCTCACTGTCAGATAACCCATCACTATCTTCATGAGTATAGTAATTTTTTCTAGTGCTAAACCGATTCTTATTCCTTCTCACTACTTCCTTCCATTTTCCATGTGTTTCTTTGTAAGGAAAATTTGTAGCATAATGACCAACTCTTCCACAAGAAAAACATTTGAAAGGAAGCTTACCTCTGAACCGTCATGTGCCAAGTTGGAGTTTCTTTACAAAATTTACCTCATCTTCTTCTGAGATATACCCTGATCCTTCTGTCTCTTGTACTTCTTTCCCTTTTGTAGAAGCTCTAAAGACGACTTCTTTGACTTCAGATGGTCCTCCTCTTCTCATTTCACATGTAGTTAGTATGCCATGAAGTTGCACCACAGTAAGATTTTGAAGATCCTGCTTTTCTTCAAGAGCAGAAGCTTTTGACTCAAATTTTGCCGTTAGTGATCTTAAAACTTTCTCAACCAAAGTATATTCGGTTTTTGTTTCTCCCAGATTTCTCATAGGATTTACAATATCATCAAGACGTAAAAAGAAATTTGCAATGCTCTCCTCATTATGCATTTTTAGATTCTCATATTGAATTCTGAGAGTTTGGAGTTTAGCACTTTTTACCTTTGCATCACCTTCATAACTTAGAATGATTTTGTCCCATTTTGCCTTTGCTGTATCTAGTTGCATGACTTTGACAAATTCTGATTCAATTAGACTTCCCAATAGAGCATTGACCGCCTTTGCATTTGTTTCATAATTCTTTCTTTTCGTTGGATCTATTGGTACTGCGACTGGATATTGATATCCTCCTTCAACAATAGCCCATACATCTGTTCCCAGAGACTGAAGATAGGATCTCATCCTTGTTTTCCAAAAGATTAAATTGTTTCTATTGAAGAGTGGAGGCCTGATAGATGCTGTTCCATCTTGATTGCTCATCTTGTTTGATCTTCCTTCTAGCAGCTAAGCTTTTTCAGAAGGACCTCCTCTGATACCAATTGTTGGGAAAAATACTGAGAGGGGGGGGGGGGGTGAATCAGTATTTACAGTTTATAAAATAAATTCAACCTTTTCTTTTAGCAGATTTCCATACACGGTTTTTATGAACTGAACTAGCGTATGCACGCATAAATATAGAAGGAAACTAGCGTATACTGATTTACCTTTCAGATTTAGAAAATTTCTCAGGAACAATCTTTTAAACATATTTATCAGATATGAATAAGGCTAGATAATTAGAAGTTATGAGCAGTAATCAATAGTATAAAGCATCACACACATGAACACCAATATTTAAGGTGGAAACCCAATTTGGGAGAAAACCACCGCTGTTGTCGTCTCGGTCTTCAATCTTTATTATATAGAAAAACTTTTACAACATTGTACTGATGCAAACTTATACCAGTACGCAGGCTTCTACCTGCAGAAGGCTGCAACCTTCTCTCGTTTTCCAGTTGCAACTGGAAGGGAGCTCCAACCCCCTGAACTCGTTTACCAATATCTCCTGGAAGGGAGCTTCGACCCCCTGATTTCAACACCAGCTTCTACTGGATGAAAGCTTCTACTTCCATACTAAAGGCTTCAACCTTCAGACCCACTGCAGACCACGTTTTATCAATTTTCATACTGGATCAAACAACTTCAACACAACCCTTCACTTAACATCAACAAACATACTTTGGCCAAAAATTCAAACAGAACAGTGAGACCACTGTAACCAGAATATCAGAAATAACCCAGACTTCAGAATAGATATGCAGATACAAAATCAACCCTGAAAATTCATTAATTCAAATAGCATACGCTACTTTGTTTCACTGAAGCCGCGTACATACGTGCTTTCTTGCACACCAACCCACGTATACTTCTGTGTATATTATTCTTCAGAAAACCCTAACTTCCATACACTCTTTTAATGAAGCGAACTCGCGTATATACGTGTTTTTCATGAAGTGAACTAGTGTATAGATCTGTAAAAATATATTTCACAGAGCAGACCAGATCTATAAAACTTACCCAGATTTATTCATGTTCTTCAACAGACTTGCGCCAATTATTCATATTTTCTTCCATTGATCAAACTAGAGATTCATCATCTTTGGATCTAGAGGTCTTGAACCATCAATATATCCATGGGTGCATCATAGATTCAGATCTATCAATTAAGGACATAGTTCATCCATGTAGATATTCCTTAGAGAAATTTATTCATCAACAACCCTTACACATGCACACTTAGCACTATGATCCTCTTCCCCTTATATAGTTTTAGCTTTTTACCAATACCATGAGTCAAAACCACTCAACCACTGATGGTATTTCTGGATGGGATCAAATATATAATCCAACGCTCAATACCGTGGGCCAATACCATGGTCATGTCCCCTGGTTTTATAAATTTAGAGCGCAAATAGGCATACGCTACTTGGTACTACTTTTACGCGTACATACGCTAATTTGACTTTACAAACCCGCGTATGCTTTGTGACATATCTTATTCATCAATACTCTGGCACTTACTGAAATTTATTTCTTTGTTACTTCTGAACTGCTCTGTAGATACATTGGATTTACATCATTAACAAATAGGCTGCTATCCAAAGACAAATCATCAAGTCAGTTTCCATCAAGGACAACTTCATCAAGTAGGTTGCCATCAAGGACAAAACATTGCATCATATTGCCAACATGGATAACTTGTTATGATTTTCAAGCACCTCCCACTCAGTTAAACAAAATAAGATCTAGCTTATACTTGGCTGTACAGAATTGAATTCTTGAAATAGGTGTATGTGTTTTAAATTGTTTTAATGCTTATGTGTGAGGAATTAAACTTTTTGTTTTTGCTGATATTAAGCATGTACAACATCCATAAAATGTAGTGAATAAGCATCGACACATAAAATCAAATTTAATAAAGGAGTTCACCCGAATATCGTGGGCTACGTCTCCTTGAGACTTTGTCAAATTGACTTGGCTCTTTTGGATTATGATGAAAATTATCTTTTAAAAGTAAAATAATCAGCTCCAATGGTTATTTGTACTGTACCATTGGGTTTATAATACCATCATATCCATGGAATGGCTTCGATCTCGTTGGAAATAGAACTAGGCTTCCTTTGACTTGACCTCTTCTGTCGGTGCCCTTAAGATTCCCTGAGCTTCTATTTGGCACAAAATCCATAGAAGTACTTTTCTGTCATTTAAAACTCATCTAATTTCTCTAGCATATATCAGACATCCAAAATAGACTGATCATTTTCTTCAAATGAGCTCTAGCTCCCCTATCTAGGCCTCCATCCATTGTTGGCCCTGGGCTGCCCGAAACTTCCCTATGGCTTCTTGACCTTCATAATTCTCCAAATGAATCTTAAAATACTTCTATTGGATTCATAATGTCCAAAATAGTCAGAATAGAATATTCACTTACTGAAATTGACCTCTGGTTGCTCTGGTTACGACTCCAACACCTGGTGGCACCCCCTGGCTCTAGGTTCACTGAAAACTTCCCTGAAGCATCTCAACCTTCAAAATCCTTAAAAAGCTTCTGGAAATCCTTCCATTGGATTCATAAGGTAAAAAATAGTCAGAATAGATATTTTTTTTGTTGAGAATGGATACTGGCTGCTCTAGATAGGCCTCATTCTCCTGGTGGCCCCTGGTGGCCCTTGGAACTTCTTTGTAGCATATAGGCCTTCAGAAATAATCTAATGGCTCTAAAAACCTCAAAATTATATCCATAATGTCTGAAAAATACAAAAATGACTATTGGATTCCTAAGTAAGGCCTCTAGCTGCCCTAGCTAGGCCTCATTATGTTGCTATCTCCAAATGGCCCTAGTGGCCCCTAGAACTTATCTGAAGAAAAATCATGCTCATAAGTTCTCTGATGGCTCTGAAATCCTCTCCAATGAGTCTGGAATGTCCAAGAAAGTTTAAATTGACTATTCACACTCCCATAATGGTCGAATCATGCTCAATATAGAGCATAAACAATATTGCCCAGTAACTCTTAGAACAGCTCCACCAAAAATGGAGCACTTCAGTTAACTGGAGTTATTTTTGGAAAAAATCCGCACAAAATAGCTCTCGCTAAACCTCTGCCAATCTTGATCGCTGAGAAAACCACATCTTTAAATGTTGTAGGTAGGTCACATGACCCCACTCCGCAGTTACCGTTTTATGGTTGGCGGTACTCCACTTAAACCGTGGGTATAAACCTTTGAAACCAGAGTTTGGAGTTGCGTTAACTGAAAGTGCCGGCGGATTAACTGCGCATGTGACAATTGCAGTTTAATTCTAGTGGTAATGTTTGCGTGCTGGTGGTTAGGGGCTTAAGCCCTTGGTCCGAGGTCATGGCCATATGGGCAGGGGCTAGCCCCTCCGCTCCCCCAACACAATTTAAAACAAACTTTAAATAACAAACGCGCCCATTGATAGTTAAGAACCAAGCTTAGGGGAGATGGTTAAGACTTGTGGGTGTGCTATTGAAGGTCGCAGGGTCGACTCCGGGGACCCGAACCAAAATTTTAATACACAGTTCAAGGGCCACGTGGTAGCCTCTGGGATAGCCATGTGGCACCTTCCAATTGGTCCACATAAAAATTCATACACCCAACTGCCCTGTAATAATCTAAAACTTTTCGACCTCCAGTTGGCCCAGAAGGAATATTCTAGGGAATATTATTATTTTTTGACTTTTCAAAAACCCATTCAACCCTGGTCAAATGTCAAAAATTGCAGTTTATTGAACTTTTCAAAACGCGATAACTTCTTCATACGATGTCGGTTTTTTGAACCGTTCACGGCACCGAAATTAGGAAGATGAGATCTATTCGGTCGCTTAGGTTTGACACTCTTTCAAACACTTTGAAATTTGAGCTATCACTTAGGTCCTTGATCCAAATCTGATCACTCCTCCCCATTAGGAATATTTTGGACCCCAAAATATTGATTACCTATTCAGTAAATGAGAGTACAATACCCTCACATTTCCAACATCCTTACACTTTGCCTTGCTTGGCTTAGTGCCTTTGAGCTCAAACTCGAAGGTAGTTAACACTTCCCCTCTTGGATACTCTTGTCCTCCTGTCAAGAACTGTATCTTCCTTGAACTCATTCAGAAATTTCTGGCAAGAAATCTTCAATAGAAGGTAGCTGAACATCATGTCCTTGATCAACGATCGAAGGTGACTCAAACAAACATAAGTTTCCAACAGAAATGCATGCATGACTGAAATTTGTATATGTAAAACTGAATGTATGTCTTACTGGGTTAAGAAGTCAAACCACTTCTTACCAAGCCACTTCCATGGTGACTTTTTCTGCTGAAAATATTCTTCATGTGAAACATCTGTTCTCACATCAATGATGGAATCTTTGGTTCCAATTTCGCCAATATTTTTATCCTCTTGCCTCATGTGCTTGGGATTATTGGTTGGATGCAATGTCCAACATTGGGAAATTAAATGTTCATTTCTCTGGCAATGTGTGCAAGTATTTTGCACCTCTTGAGAAAGTTTCCTTCTCTTCAACTGTTTCCTGTATGCCTTCATCCTCTTCCAGCATTTTGAAACTTCATGGTTACACACACCACAATAGGAACAACAACTCTTTCTTCCATTCCTGCATGCAGATTTTCCATGCTTAACAAAAACATAATCAACTTGACTATGGGAATAATTATACCTCAAATGTTGCTTTGCATGTCCATATTTTTTACCTTCTTGAGGAGATAAAATTGAAGAGGTTCCAGATTTCTTTTGAAGACAAAAATCAGTGTTCATGTCTTGATAGCTGTCAGAACTCTCTTACTCTCCATAAGCTACATGTCTACACACATCTTGCTGCAACATAGGCTTTAAACAATGGCAATCAACTTGAAAATAAACTTGACATGTTTGTGGTTTAGAACTTGCAACAAAAGTTCTACTTGGAGTTGTGTCAAATGCCTTCATGGCTGTGGAGTTTTTGCCATAATATTAAACATAGCCTAGACCAAACTTCTTAGGCCTATCCTCAACCAAAATAGGTTCAATCATGCCTTGTGCATGTTTTCGTAGACCCTCGCCTTCATAGCCCATTTTTAACATCAAATTGGACCCTATAACTTTAGTGTGCTTTTCAAATGAACCTACACATCTATCTGAAGAGGAAGTTGAAGAAAAATTTGAGTGATTTACCTTTGCTTCAAGCATGTGTTTGGTTAAGGGCTCTTGGGCTATGATGGAGCTGCATCTCCATCTCATGCATTATTTGAATAAGTCCTTCTTTCTCTTGCTTCATAGCAACCAATTGCTCATGAAGTCTAGTGCTTTCCCTTCCATCTTCATATAGAATTTTCACCATATCCTTCAGGATGTAGAAGTCTCGCTTCATTTCTTCATCGAAGAATCTTGTGAAGGAGGAGGATTTAGAAACCTCACTTGATGAAGTTGTCATCATTATGTAAATGAATTAAATAACTTCAACAAAAATTCAAAAAGCTTTCAAAAACAATTGACAAAGCTTCTGAACAAAATGGCTATAGAGTCAAGTTCTTCTTCAAGTAGTCTTTTGCGAACAATCTTCAAGAGGGATTGTGCTTCAAGGGTTTCCTTGAGGTCCTCTGGGTAAGGAGAATGCTTTTAGCCTTCTTCCTTCTTGTCCTCTTCTAGAATTAGCTAATAGAAACTCCCCTTCACCTCTAGCAAACTCAAACTTGTAAGCATCATTCAATTTGCAAACAGTAAAATTATTTGCACTATTAAACACCTTTCAAGTCAAATAAGAAACCTAGTGCTCTGTCAAGCAAGCAACCTTATGCTTTGTCTAGCAAGCAACCTAGTGCTCTTTCAAGCAAGCAACCTAGTGCTTTGATACCACCTGATATGAAAATGGGTGGATAACTTGTTATGCTTTTCAAGCACCTCCCACTCAGTTAAACAAAATAAGATCTAGCTTATACTTGACTGTACAGAATTTAATTATTGAAACAGGTGTATGTGTTTTAAACTGTTTTAATGATTATGTGTGAGGAATTAAACTTTTTGTTTTTGCTGATATTAATCATGTACAACATCTATAAAATGCAGCAAATAAGCATCAAGACATAACAACAAATTTAATAAAGGAGTTCACCCGAATATCGTGGGCTACGTCTCCTTGAGCCTTTGTCAAATTGACTTGGCTCTTTGGGATTATGATGAAAATTATATTTTAAAATTAAACTAATCAACTCCAATTGTTATTTGGATTGTACCATTGGGTTTAGAATACCATCATATCCATGGAATGGCTGCTATCTCGCTGAAAATAGAACTAGGCTTCCTTTCACTTGACCTCTTCTATCAGTGCCCTTAAGCTTCCCAGAGCTTCTCTTTGGCACAAAATCCCTAGAATAACTTTTCTGTCCTTGAAACCTCACCTACTATCTCCAATATATATCAGACATCCAAAATAGACTAATCATTTTCTCCAAATGAGCTTTGGCTCCCCAATCTAGGCCTCCATCCACTGTTGGCCCTGGGTTGCCCAAAACTTCCCTGTGGCTTCTTGACCTTCAGAAGTCTCCAAATGACTTTGAAAATCCTTCCATTGGATTCAGAATGTCCAAAATAGTCATAATAGACCATTCACTTACTGAAATTGGCCGGCAGATTAACCGCGCATGTGACAATTGCAGTTTAATGCTGGTGGTAGCGTTTGCGTGTTGGTGGTTAGGGGTTTAAGCCCTTATTCCAAGGTCACGACCATATGGGGAGGGGTTGGACCGAGGGACTAGCCCCTCTTCTCCCCAAAACAATTTAAAAAAAACTTTAAATAACAACCGCACCCATTGATAGTTAATAACCAAGCTTAGGGGAGATGGTTAAGACTTGTGCGTGCGCTGTCGGAGGTCGTGGGTCGACTTTGGGGACCCGAACCAAAATTTTAATACATGGTTCAAGGGCCACATGGCGGCCTCAGGGCTAGAAACGTGGCACCTTCCAATTGGTCCACATAAAACTTCGTACACCCAACTGCCCTGTAATAATTTGACACTTGTCGACCTCCATTTGGCCCAGAAGTAATATTCCAGGGAATATTCTAGGAATATTCCCTGGAATATTCTTTTTTTGACTTTTCAAAAACCCAGTCAACCATGGTCAAATGTCAAAAATTGATCATATTTGGATCATAGACTCTCATACCATGATCTCGATTTTTCCTCCAAGGTAGCCATAAACATGTTCATCAGAAAATATTTTGGAAACTCAATATTTAGTCTGTGAATATGCAAATGAAATTTGACCAAATGAAAACTAGCATCTTCACCATCTTGACCCTTAAAATTTGATAGTCCTGATTGCCAATCTATACGAGGAATATGGTTTGGAAAACCAAGAATCTGATCTCAGCTCATGGGAGCATACCTTCGAGCAATCGAATCCATTTTGAAAACTACGAGTTCACCAAGAATATCTTCAAACTACTGGTGCTTGAAAAGTGGAGTCGTCATGAGAATTTTGAACCTTGGGATTCTTCAACACTGGAGTTGCCAGGTGAATGATGCACAACCTTCTTGTGCCTGATCATTATTCACCATCAACAATCAGATATAAAATTTTTCATTCTTTTGCAGGGAAGATTTGTATTTTCGCCTCCCCATCAACGATGCCAAGATGTTATCACTTCGTCAGATTCCTAAGGCTGAAGAAGGAATCCCAACAATGGTAACCACAGACAAAGATTTTAAATTGATAGATAGCCCTATCATGTCGGAGAGGGCTCTCTCCAAAAGGATCACAGCTAGGAGGGCTGGAGAAATTAATGTTCTTAGGCTAGATATTGAATGCAGGGGGTTGTTTGAATTTGATTTGGTTTGGGAATCACTAGGTGAAGAAATTAGGTCAAGGGAGCTAGGTCAGGGAAAATGAGATAGGGTTGCAGGGATTGATGGGGCAAGGTAGGCACAAGGATTATCACTTGAAGATGATTGTGATGGGATGGTTTTGAGACCGAAGAGAAGATAAGAAGAGTATAGGAGATGTATTATTCTTAGACAAATGAAAATGGAAAAACTATGATCAATTCCCCAAAACAGAGCATGAGAAAGCATGTATTCTGAATATCAAACTTGAAAGAGATCATACCATAGAAATGAAGTGAACATGAATATAATACATTCTAACATATGAAACTGAAGAAAAGACAATGATAAACATCAATACCACAAGTATCCCATAAAATAGCTGCAACTCCTCTTTATTAACTGGCCAAACTAAGTACAATAGTTTCTAGATCAATAAGCAAGCATACAAATTGATTCAAACCATTGAAAATGAATCAAAAAGTAAAATATATAAGTCTCAAACAAACTCTCCCAAACTCAGGGGTCGAATCCCTAAGTTGAGGAGCTGATCCACCAAAGTCTGAACTTAAATCTGAAGTGTAGGATTGTCCAAGTGACTCACTCCTCATTACATTCAACTTATTCATTATGAATCAATGATGAATTTTACCCAATGAATCTAACCCTAGGTAACTTACCCTTGACATAATTACATTTACCATGATGAATTACATAAGTAGAAACATGATTTGTTGAAGAAAAGTCAAAATTTGAGAGAAACTTGGAAAAAATTAGCAAATTGGTCATTTGTGCCCTCGCAGTGTCATTTGTACCCTCCATGTTCAGGGTCGCTTTTGGCTGAACTACATGTGTCCAAATTAGGACCAAGATGTATTTTTGGAAAGCTACGTCTATCTTATTTCTAAATTTTCCTCAAGTTCTGAAAATGAAGGTGTTTTGCACCCTCAAAAGTCATTCTCCCAAGACTGGTATTGGCGCAGCGCCTATGTCAAAAAAGGGGTAGAAAGGTGATTTTTTGAGCTTTTCACCCACCAAAACTGCAAAACAAGGATGGAATCATGGTTTTCTGAGATGTATGTGTCATTAGGAATCAAATGGTTCCTTCCTTATCCTCAAAAAGTGTGCCAATTATTTGCGTAGCGCCTAGGGTGCTGCGCAAATTTTATGCTAAAAAATTGTCTCAAAAAACACAGAGATTTCCAGATTTTAACAAAAAGTTAGAAAATGCCTCAAAATTGTTGGAATGGCTGATGATGATGTATTTAAGCTTGAAGGGAAGCCTCATAAATAATTTACAACTTTTTCTTCTCTTTTTGGTGGGTTAGGTCTTCAATTTTTTGCATTTGCTGTCTTTAGGTTTTCCCTTGTATTCCTTTTTCTCTTTGCATAATGCTTGGCCATTATCCTTTGAATTTGGTTGTATTTTTTAGCCTTATTTAACAAATTTTACAGGTGGCCATTGATGTATATACTTATTTTTTCCTCATCATTTTCCTCACCTAGGTCAACAAGCTCAAAATCATGCTCAGTCTCATGGAGGTCCTCCTCATGTCTAACCTCTATCAATTTTTCTTTTCCTTTATCCACCTTCTTTGTTGATGTAGAAGGCATGGACCCTTCCACTATGTGTGGAGAAAACACATGTCTGTGGCCTCCTCTCCTTCACTAAATGATGTGTTTTCTTCCTCTATTACCATGGTGTTTTTGTCAAAACCCTAGGGATTAGGAAAGGGAAATGGGAAATGGAAAATGAGGGAGATATTTGATAGGGATCATATGTGATATGGGGAAGGGAAAAGGAATGAAAGAGTGATGGGCATTGGGATTTAGGAACCTAGGTCAAAATAGCACCTAGGGCTTAGGGATTTAGGAATTAGTAGCTTAGGGATAGGGATTGTGATAACATGGATTAGAGAATGAATTTTAACAATGTAGGGATGGTATTGAGTGTAAGGAAAATGGTATTTTGGGAATTATGAGTGCAAGGGAGAAAAACTAGGGTTTCACATTCAAGAAGACACCAAATTACAACTTCATATTGCAAAAATTTAACACATATAAATTAAGAAGGTGATTTGTGATGGCATGTGCCTCTTACTGGTTTGTTGGAGGTCAATGATTGAGTGGAGGATTTTTGAAGGAAATTTCTCATCACTTGGACACTTTGTAGAGCTTGCTGGTCATTTGCGCCATGGACAATGCATTTGCACCCTTGCCTACACGTTTGCGTCATCCTCTATATATTTGCGCCCTCCTCTACACATTTGTGCCCTATTCTGAGTATTTGTGCCCTCTATGTGCATTTGCGCCCTCTCTTAGAAACATTTGCGCCATCACAGAAGGATTTGCGCAATGCATTTTTTGGACCACTTTTGGAGGCCTTCCTAGTGTCCAAATTGGGCCCAGGATAGCTTGTTGGAAATATTATCATGTCTACTTTCCAAATAGGCCTTTATTTTGCAGAATAGACTTGACTTGACCTATCAAAAATTGATTCTCCCAAGACTGGTCAAAAAGTGCAGAATGAGGGTGAAAAAATGCAGTGTCATGGTGCAGTCAACTTTTGGAGGCCTTCCTCAACTCCAAACTGAGCTCATGATAGATAGTTGGAAATATATTCCAGTCTAGTTGTCATTTGAATTATCAAGAAAGTGATTTTGACACTCCAGTTAGGAGAAAACTTGATTTTACCAAGGTCCCTCTAGAAGTGCAGAATACCTCTTGTAGCACCTATATTTTTGACATTTCTCCAAAACCATGATACCTGTGTAAAAACTGAAGGATGTTTTTATTTTTTGACCTATGATGGAAAAAAACTCTCTCACTTTTATCAAATTCATCTCTGTTTGGCTAGAAACATACTTTGAAGCAAAACTTTCCCTATGAGTGGCAAATGATTTGACTCTTGGAATGAATTTTTGAAAAATGACCGAGACATGATGTTTATGAGCTGAAATGAACTCATACTTACTGATATGACCTAAATTATGCCTCCTTTGCTCAGATTTCTTTGATTCCATAGCAAACCCTAGCTCAGTGGGAGAGGAAATTAGGGTTTAGTGCTCGTGGAACATGATGATTTGGGCACCCTTGGGAAAAGACAACTCCCTTTGAAAATTGATCAATTGATGGACTAAAAAATCTTTCAGATTGACATTTGATGTGTTGGCATGTGGAAAATGAGTTGGAAGCCTTGGGAACCAAGTACTTATTACATATTTAATGACATAAAAATACATAGAAAAAATAAAAATTACATCTTTGTTTTTGAAATAAATATTACATCTTGGAATGAAACTCACACTTTGAAATCAAATTAAAAATTTGGAAACCATATTGGAGATAATCTTTCCATGGTAAAGAGGCATTATTTTGGATCACTCTCATACTTTTCTAACCTTATGCAAATGAAATGGTGTTTTATTTGGACCTTGAAGAATGAAACCTAGAGACCTAATGAGACCTTGAGTGACCAAGACTTCATGATGATTTTGACTGACATAATGACATAGTGAAATAAGATTTCAAGAGTGATTTATACTTAGCAAGACATGAAGTTAGGCCAGAGAATGTGGAATTTTTAGGGAGAGTGAGGTCTTATGACTAGGGCTACCATGACCTAATGGAATGATATAAAATTTTTGGAGTGGGACACCTAAAATGAGAATGAAAAGAGTGATTTTGATCACTGATGGCAGAATGCATATTTTGACACTAACGATTGCCTTATTGAGGATGGTAGCTATGAAAGAGGTGTCAAGAACCACACATCTTTGAATTTTTATGATTAGTGCCTCTTCCATTGGGCCAATACGGTCAAAAAAATAACTCGAACTTAAATGCAAGACTAAATACTGATAACTCAATGACACAAACTAACTTTTAAAACTGTCTGAAAATAAAGAAATTACTAAAATGATTGGTGGAAGTACATCACCGAGACTTGAGGGCTTCAAATCTTAATGACAACCACCTGCCTGCTAAAGACATATGTATAGTCATGTGAAATGATCCTTCCAGTGTAACCAATCCAACAGATGGCTACTTACTAAAATTCTTCTCTCATTTTCCTCGAGCAGGTAGAAAAACAAAAACTAGGCCACTCCAAGTGTCTACTGAACATGTGCTTCTTATATGTGAAAAAAAGAAAATACATGTTCCCTAATAACTATAGCAGATCAATAAAGTGATCTTCAAAACTCTGAAATGTTACCTTGTCTCGAGATCCAGCAAAAACACAAGCACATTCTTCATTCTAATTTGAAAGAACACTTGGTTGTTGAACCATAAGAGAGCATAGGGAAGTATGAATTTCTGCTATCTGAGTGTTAGCTGCAAATTCCTGAAGTATAAGCAACTCTAATTCTGTCTCTGGCATACTGTCTCTCTTAGTCTCATACTCCTCAAATTCATATTCTAAATAATCTTTGAACAAAAAACATTCTTCAAGATTGTTAAACATGACAACCCTATCTAGGCTTCATGAAAGAAAACAATATCTGTTAGTTGATCTCCTTGCAGAAAATCATCATCACAAATTGGTTTACTCACAAAAACTTCCTATATGGTTTCATCAGTCTCATTACTATCATCATTCAAACCTATACTTTCATTTTCAATAAAATAAGATGCTTCACTCACACATTCTTGACTGTGTGAACACTGTAAGAGTTGCAAATATACATTCACTTGGGCTGTAACATGATTTTTCAGGAGCTGATCTATTTCATCTTTAGACAAAGGAGAAAACTGAGTTTTAAATCAATTAACATTGATTTGGTGATTTTCATTTTTAGGATCGGGAATTGGCACTTCTCTTTCTTCGTTCCAGTTTGTCTCATCTAAGGAGGGAGCTATTGATTCTTGTTGGTGATGAAAAGGGTTCTCATGCAAAGGCTCAAGGATCTCTTCATCCAAGGAGGAAAATGCTGTTTCTTGTTGGTAGGAAAAACCATGAAGGGATTCTATGATCTTGTCATCTAGACACTGTTCATCCCCATACAACTTTCCAAGAAAATCAATGAAATTATCAGAGATCTCACAACAATTATAAATCATTGACAAGGAAGATTTAAAACTTTGATAATGTTTAAAGAAAAATGAATGAAAGTCCTTTAGAGAGTATAAACTAGCAGATGGTAGACTCTCATACCATAATCTCGATTTTTCCTCCAAGATAGCCATAAACATCTTCATTAGAAAATCTTCAGGAAACTCAATGTTTAGTCTATGAATATGAAAATGAAATTTGACTAAATGCAAACTAGCATCTTCACCGTCTTGACCCTTAAAATTTGACAATCCTGATTGCCAATCTATATGAGGAACACGGTTTAGAAAACCAGGAATGTGATCTCAGCTCATGGGAGCATACTTAGAGCAATAAAATCCATTTTGACGACAGTGAGTTCACCAAGAATATATTTAAATTACTAGTTCTTGAAAAGTGGAGTTTCCATGAGAATTCTTAACCTTGGGATTCTTTGACACTAGAGTCGCCAGGTTAATGATGCACAACGTTCTTGTGCCTGATCGTTGTTCACCATAAACAATCAGGTCTAAACTTTGTCATTTTTTCCCAGGAAAGATTTGTCTTTTTTCCTCCCCGGCAACGACGCCAAGATGTTATCACTCTAATAGATTCCTAAGGCTGAAGAAGGAATCCCAACAGAAGTAACCACATACCAAGCTTTTGACTTGATAGCTAGCCCTATCAAGTCGAAGAGGGCTCTCTCAAAAAGGGTCACATCTTAATGGAGAAATTAGGGTTTTTAGGCTAGATATTGAGTGCACGGGGTTGTTTGAATTTGATTTGGTTGGGGAATCACTGGATGGAGAAATTAGGTCAAGGGAGCAAGGTCAGGGAAAATGAGATAGGGTTGCAGGGATTGATGGGGAAAGTTAGGTACAAGGCTTATCACTTGAAGATGATTGTGATGGGATGGTTTTGAGATTGAAGAGAATCTAAGAAGAGAATATGAGATGTATTCTTCTTAGACATATGAAAATGGACAAACTATGATCAATTCCCCAAAATAGAGCATGAGAAAGCATGTATTATGAATATCAAACTTGAAAGAGATTATACCATAGAAATGAAGTGAACATGAATAAAACAAATTCTAACATATGAAACTAAAGAAAATATAATGATAATCATCAATACCACAAGTATCCCATAAAATAGCTGCAACTCCTCTTTATTAGCTGGCCAAAATGAGTACAATAGTTCCTTGATCAATAAGCAAGCATACAAACTGATTCCAACCCTTGAAAATGAATAAAAAAGTACAATATATAGGCCTCAAACAACCTCTCCCAACCTCATGGGTAGAATCTCTAAGTTGAGGAGCTGATCCACCAAATTCTGAACTGAAAGCTGAAGTGTAGGATGGTCCAAGTGACTCACTCTTCATTACATTCAACTGATTCATTATGACTCAATGATGACTTTTACCCGATGAATCTAACCGTAGGTAACTTATCCTTGACATAATTAAATTTACCATGATGAATTACATAAGTGGAAACATGATTTGTTGAAGAAAAGTCAAAATTTAAGAGAAATTTGGAGAAAATTAGCAAATTTTTTATTTGCGCCCTCCACTGTGCATTTGCGCCCTCATAGTGTCATTTGTGCCCTCCATGTTCAGGGTCACTTTTGGCTGACCTATAGGTGTCAAAATTAGGCCCAAGATGGCTTGTTGGAAAGCCCTGCCTGTCCTATTTCTGAATATTCCTCAAGTTCTGAAGATGAAGGTCATTTCCCCCCTCAAAAAGACATTCTCCCAAGACTGGTATTTGTGCTGCTCCTAGGTCAAAAAAGGGACAACAAGGTGATTTTTTGATGGTATTTTGAGTTTTTCACCCACCAAAACTGTAAACCAAGGCTAGAAACATGGTTTTCAGAGATGTATGAGTCATTAGAAATCAATGTTTCCTTCCTTATCCTAAAAAAGTGTGCGAATTATTTGCGTAGCGCTTAGTGCACTACGCAAATGCCCAATTTTCTGCTAAAAAATTGTCTAAAAAAACACAAAGATTTCCTGATTTTGAAAAAAAGTTAGAAAATGCCTCAAAATTGTTGGAATGGCTGATGATGATGTATTTAATCTTGGAGGGAATCCTCAACAAGAATTTCCAACTTTTTCTTCTCTTTTTGGTGGGTTAGGGCTTCAATTTTTTGCATTTGCTGTCTTTAGCTTTGCCCTTGTATTTCCTTCTCTCTTTGCATAGTGCTTGGCCATTCTCCTTTGAATTTGGTTTTCTTTTTTACCCTTCTTTAACAACTTTTCCAAGTGGTCATTTATGTCTATATTTATGTTTTCATCATCATCTTTCTCACCTAGGTCAACAAGATCAAAATCATGATCAGTCTCATGGAGGTCCTCCTCATGTCTAACCTCTGCCTGAATTTCTACCTCTGTCACTTTTTATTTTCCTTTATCAACCTTCTTTGTTGATGTAGAAGGCATGGCCCCTTCCACTAAGTGTGGAGAAAACACATACTTGTGGCCTCCTCACCTGTGTTTCCTCTCCTTCACTAAATGATGTGTTTTCTTCCTCTATTGCCATGGTGTTTTTTTCAAAACCCTACGAATTAGGAAAGGGAAATGGGAAGGGGAAAATGAAGGAGATATTTGATAGGGATATGTGATAGGGGAAGGGAAAAACAATGAAATAGTGATGGGAATTGGGATTTGGGAACCTAGGTAAAAATATCACCTAGGGCTTAGGGTTTCATGAATTAGTAGCTTAGGGTTATGGATTACTATAACAGGGATTAGAGAATGAATTTTAAGAATGTAGGGATGGTATTGAGTGTAAGGAAAATGATTATTTTTGGAATTATGAGTGCAAGGGAGAAAACTAGGGTTTCACATTCAAGAAGACACCAAATTACAACTTCATCTTGCAAAAATTTAACACATATAACTAAAGAAGGTGATTTGTGATGGAATCTACCTCTTACTGGTTTGCTGGAGGTCAATCACTGAGTGGAGGAGTTTTGAAGGCAATTTCTCATCACTTGGACACTTTGTAGAGCTTGCTGGTCATTTGCACCATGGACAATGCATTTGCACCCTTGCCTACACATTTGCGCCATCCTCTACACATTTGCGACCTCCTCTACACATTTGCATCCTCTTATAAGTATTTTTGCCCTCTCTGTCCATTTTCACCCTCTTCTTAGTATTTGCGCCCTCTCTGTGCATTTGCACTCTCTCTTAGAAACATTTGCACCCTCACATAAGGATTTTCACAACGCATTTTTGTAGACCACTTTTGGAGGCCTTCTCGGTGTCTAAATTGGGCCCAGGATAGCTCGTTGGAAATATGATCCTGTTTGGTTTCCAAATATTTCTTTATTTTTTAGAATGGAATTGATTTTACCTTTAAAAAATCGGTTCTCCCAAGACTGGTCAAAAAGTGCAGAATGAGGGTGCAAAAATGCAGTGTTCTGGCGTGGGAAACTTTTGGAGGCCTTCTTCAACTCAATATTGATATCATGATAGCTCATTGGAAATATACTCTAGTATAGTTGTTATTTGACTTATCAAGCAAGTTATTTTGAGACTCCATCTAGGAGAAAACTTTATTTTCCTAAGGTCAATCCAGAAGTGGAGAAAACCTCTTGTAGCACCTGTATTTTTGACATTTTTCCAAAACCATGATGCCTGTGTAAAGTCCAAAGGAGGTTTTTATTTTTGACCTATTATGGACAAAAACCTCCCTTAATTTTATCAAATTCATCTCTGTTTGGTCATAAACATACTTTGAAGTAAAACTGGCTCTATGAGTGGCAAATGATTTGACTCTTGGAATGAGTTTTTGAAAAATGATGGAGACATGATGTTTATGAGCTGAAATGAACTCATACTTACTGATATGACCTAAATTATGCCTCCTCTTCTCAGATGTCTTTGATTCCATAGCAAACCCTAGCTCAGTGGGAGAGGAAATTAGGGTTTAGTGCTTGTGGAAAATCATGATTTGGGCACCCTTGGGAAAAGAAAAATCCTTTTGAAATTTGATCAATTGATGGAATAAAAACTCTTTCACTTTGACATTTGATGTGTTGGCATGTGGAAAATTAGTTGGCAGCCTTGGGAACCAAGTAATTATTACATATTTAATGACATAAAATTACATAGAAAAAATAAAAATTACATCTTTGTTTTTGAAATAAATATTACATCTTGGAATGAAAATCACACTTTGAAATCAAATTACAACTTTGGAAACCATCTTGGAGATCATATTTATATGCTAAAGAGACATTATTTGGGATCACTCTCATACTTTTCTAACCTTATGCAAATGAAATGGTGTTTTATTTGGACCCTGAAGAATGAAACCTTGAGTGACCAAGACTTCATGGTGATTTTGACTGACATAATGACATAGTGAAATAAGCTTTCAAGAGTGATTTATACTCAACAAGACATGAATTTAGGTCAACAAATGTGAAATTTTGAGGAAGAGTGAGGTCTTATGACTAGAGCTACCATCACTAAAATAATTTTTAGCATGACCTAATCAAATGATATACAAATTTCAGAGTGGGACACCTAAAATGAGAATGAAAAGATCGATTTTGATCACTGATGGAAAAATGCATATTATGACACTAACAAAGTGTATGAATGGTTATATGTTGCTCATGCTTGTGTATTGTTTGTGCACACCTGCTTACATATTGTACATGCATTTCTTGTTTATGATAGGTCACATATTGTCCATGCTTGTGTAGTGTTTGTGTATGCTTTCTTGTGTGATGTTACATGATGAACATGCATTGGTCATTCATGATTGGTTCTACATGTCAAGTGGGTGCATATGGTGAAGTTTGTATTGGTTTGATTGAGGTTGTTGTGCATAAGGCCATTGTATGCAGTTAGGCCATCATGATGATATTGGTATGTTATGATGCTAATGTGTTGACTAAGATAGAGCAGGAGATGCATATCATTAAAGTGAAGTTACAACATTGAATCTCGAGGCAAGAGCATGTCGTCATACAGATTTGGATGTTGGGAATGCAGGTATGTAGGTTAAGGATTGTTATATGCACTATGGTTATGAGTATTCCTTTCATTCTATTAATTTTATGGTTATACATTATAGATGCTAGTTGATTAGCATGGTTATATGTACATGTGTCAGATAGTCATGAATGATAGAAGCTTGTGGTGGTATGCATTGCTTTTGTTGTTTTATGTTATATAACTTATATATTGTTGATGAGCATGTTATGGGTTAACTAGTTGTATATTGTATGATAGTTAGCTTGATGAGTAGGTTACATGTTGTTGATAAGCATTATATATAACTTGTTGTTGTTACATGCTAGTAACTTGATGGTTAGGGTTATGACATTCAGGCATGAGTCAACCTAATTATGATAGTGCGTCACTATTAATATAGAATAACCCTATATATGTGATTTTTATGTGTTAATGAAAATTTTTTATGAGCTTATGACGTGAAAATTTTAGCTAGATACTATTATGGATATCATGAACTTATTTATGATTGGGTTGATATGTTGTGGAGTTATATTGTGCTAATCTAGATTGATTGTGCAGACAAGATAGCCTCCCTTGAGATACATTAAGGTATGAGTTTGTTTAAGTCGTGTACTTGATGCTTGATTTTTTGATTATGTCATCTATCTGGTGTTGAGTGTTTGGTGTCTATTATGTCGTCTAGTTCATTTATCTAACATGGTATGTTTATATTTTGTTTGAATGTTTGATTAATTGCACGATATGAGTATATGTGTCTATAAGATTGCATGAAGGAATGATATTGTTTTAAGATGATTGTAATAACACGTATGTGTTGAGACAATTGATATGTACTTGAGTGTAATTAGGTGATAGTTGTAGCATCATGTATTATAGCTGATGGCTGTGAGTTGATTGTTGATTATGACATGATTTTTATACTTGGTAAAAAGTTGATTTCGAATTGATAGATATGTTGTCTTGATATTTGGTACATATGGATGACATGTGTGTTCAGTTATAGGTCAACATGCTTGGCACAACAAGGTAAGGTAACTAGCATATTGTTATGTTTATTTATGCACTGACAGTTATGTGTTTATGGTAGTATGATGTAGAGGATTTCATGGCAAAAGAGACTACCATGAAATCTTGAAGAAGGCTTGAACTGAGCTTTCCTTTGGAAGTATTGGGAACCATGGGGATTGAGTCATGGTGTTTATTGCGATCTCGTGCTTTCGGTATTTTATGATTTTTTGCGCTTGATTTGCGATCTTGATTGCGTCTAGTGCATGGCCATGCCAATTTGTTGCGGTTTTGTATTGCTATTGGTTTTGTTCTTTTTTTTTATCTTTCCTTTTGTTGAGAGTCTTGGGAATTGGTTGGGAAAGAGGAAATTTGATGGATTTCGGGGAGAGATTTGTGGTACCCAACAAGTAATGAAAGACTTGGATGAATCTCAGTGCATGAGTAAGCGCAATGGAATGTAAGAATATGACAGTCGGTTGGACTGGTTGGGTCTATTGAGGTAAATGGACGGTGGCAGAACAATCACACGAAAGGTAAAGTGAATGGATCTGAGGTATTATATGCCTTGGCTATGTTGGGAACTATTGTTCTCAACGTTGTGCATGATGTGTATGAATAAAGGAACTTATCTTAACATAAACCTTATGATATCTAGCGATTGTGTTGTGATCATGATTATGTCGATGTTTATATATGAAAATATGTATGTATATATGTATGTTTGTCGTTGATTGACAATGTCGTGATGGATTTTGATAGTTTCATGTTGATGGTTTATATGTATATATGTATGTATGTATGTCGTTGTATGACACGATCATGATTATTTTATGCTAATGATTATATATATATATATATATATATACAAACACACATATATATGTTGTTGTCTGATAGGATCATGATTGTTTTATGATAATGATTATATATATGTATGTATCTATGTATCTATGTGTCTATGTCTCTGTATGACAGGGTTTAAAGGATCCTTCTTATGGAGGAATTATTTCTTATGCAGTTGAATGCCGTGAACAGGTTCTTGGCTATGAGGAATCAAGTGGAAAAGTAGCCTTGGCAGATCTATGAGATCAGTATCATGTGGATATGATTTAATGTTATAATATTGTACTATTCTGATGTTTATGTTATGGACAAGTAATGATAAGGGGCACATTAGAGAAGTGAATGTAGTGTGATTTGCGACATGCTAGGGTGAGCATGGATAATGGAAAGACACTAGGAGCAAGGTTGTTTTTGGGTTAGTGTGTGATCTATGGATGTGCATTATTACTGTTGTGTATATATTGCACATGTTGTGCATTCAGTGATTGTACCTATGGTGATGTGTACATGTAACCTATGTAGTACTATGTACATATGATGCTGCATGTCTATTTTATAGATGGTGTTGCATGTATATTGCATATGTTGTGCTAGGTATAGATGGTGCTATGTACATGTTGGATATAGCTGTGTACATATCGTACTGTGTACATGTTGGATATGCGATGTTGTGTGCATATGGTGCTGTGCGCATGTTGGATATGTGGTGTTATGTACGCATGGTGATATGTACATGTTGAATATGAAGTGTTATGTACATATGGTGTTGTATTCATGATGTACATATGGTGCTATGTACAATGAGTGTTGTGTGCATGATTGTACATGTGGTGTTGTGTGCATGATTGTACATGTGGTGTTGTGTACATGTTGTACAAGTGGTATTGTGTGTAGGTGGTGTCGTGCACATGTCGTGCATGTAGCGCTGTGTACATGTGGTGTCGATTACATGACATGCATGTGGTGTTGTGTACATGTGGTATTGTGTACACATTGTACAGGTGGTGCGGTGTACATTTGGCGTTGTGAAAATGGTGCCGTGTACATGTGATGTTGTGCACATAATGTGTAGGTAGTGTTGTGTACAGGTAGTACTGTATACATGTGGTATTGTGGGCATGTCATACATGTTGTGCTGCGGGCATGTGGTACTATGTATGTGCATGGTGCAGTCATGGTATTGCGACATGTGTATTATTTATGTTATACTATGTATATGTATATGTATATGTCGTGTTGTACACTGGATGTAGGTGTATGTGTTGTGTTGTATTGTACATTGGGTGTAGGTGTATGTGTCGTTTTCCGGTGGGTGCGTGTAATGTATGGTGTTGTATGTCATATGTGGGTGTATATGTTGTGATGTACACTATGTGTATGTGTACATGATTGAAGAGAAGTAAAGGCACTGGGTGTTTTTCAGGCGTGGGAATCGATCTTGTGTGTACACGAATGAACAAAGGCAGAAGTAAGGACTGATGAAGGATAAGTATCGATATTTTGTTTCAGTTTTATTATGCATGTGAGATGTGATTCTGACTTATGATGGTTACATGTGATTTATGATTATGGTGATTTCATGTGATTCATGATTTTAATTTATGATGGTTGCGTTTTGAGCTAACTAGATGTGATATGTCTATGCATGATGATTTAATCAAACAACTAGTTTGACTTGTTGTGACCAGAAGTGAATAGGATTACAAGTGTACCTTATTGACGAGCTACCAATGAGGTATGATTTGAAGTTATTTCAATTTATTTAGAATCTAATGGAAATTATGTGCTTGGTATAGGAAAGCATGCAATGCCCGGTTGGGTGGTTGAAATCAACTGCAAGAACTAGAAAAATCAGAAAAAGGAATTGGGACATGCACCATTATGCTGGTAAATCACTTCAGGAGCATGGCCATTATGGGGCACTGGTACCCAATAATGTCCATTTATTTCCATCAGCATGATATGACTCGTATGATGGTTTTGAGGCAGGTATATGCCTTGGTTGTTTGTCCTTCCGATGCGAGGAAGCCTTGCGAAGGGATGGACTGCTCGAGATGGGGGTGCCAACCAAACTTGGAAGGTGTGTGATTGCATGTAAGGTGGTGACTGGAATGACCGAGGGACTGTGTAGAAGATAAGGGAAGGTTAGGATGGTTATTTTTGGTCATTATCATCGCTAGATGGAATCAGATGCACATTAGGATTGTGCCCTGGAACAATGAGCCAGTAATTGTTCACTGAGAGGATAAGTGGCACAAGATTGTAGTGCTGGACATTAGATGAAAATTTGAATTTGGCAGTGGATTCTGGACTTCCCAGGAAGGAGGTGCATCCTGGTATTACTTTGAGGGTGGAGGTGTGAGTTTATGGATTCCCTTATTGTTGATACAAACATCATATCCTTCTATTTGATGGTTGAAAAAATGTGTATATGCGTATATTATTGTAAATACTATATCAAGATGGATTTATAAAGCTCCGTAAACACTATGATTATTTGCAGGTTAAAGCAAATGTGGTTGTTATTGTAAATACCATAATGGTTTGTGTTATAAAGTTGCAGTAAACAATATGTTTGTCATGTTTTCAACAATGGTCATTTTAGGTACTGCAATGAGATTTGTTATAAAGCTCCATAGGCAGTATGTTTTGTTTTTAGCAGTTTGTTGGTTTGTAGCTGTCATTGAACATAGAGGACGGTGTTCCCTCAAGGGGGAGGGTTCTGTAACAACCTAGGTAAAAATCCATGTAAAACATATATAAGACCAAAATTTATTGAACACGTATTCCAAGTTGGATGGTGTGTAAAAAAATCCTAGCGGGTTTTCACTTCGGTTTATTATGGCTAAGGAAATTGGCAAAGGATTTGGAAAGGAATGAGGCATTAATTGGTATTTTATTCATGAAAATAATGGAAATTATGAGAAAAGGGAGATGAAAGGTCATACGTTGCGTGTGAGGAATAAAATGAAGGAAAATAATGGAAAATGAATAAAATAGAGGCCTCATCATTAAAAAGGATTCTGAGGACTAGTTGGAAATATTTTGCTCACACTTATGGCTCTCATTTTATTCTCCCTCTCTCTCTCATACTCTTAGAAACTTAGAGTATTATTGGCGAACTCTTGGAGAGTGTGGAATTTTTGGATATTTGTATCAAGAAATCAAGGGAAGATCAGGAAAGTGAAATAGGACATCGGGATCAGCATCTACAACAGGTTCTGAGTGCGGGTACCAAGTTGCATGTATGTTTTCCTCACTAGTTTTTGGCATGCATGGTGTATGCACATGGATTTTCCTAGCCTTTCCATTTCCTGGATAACCATGGTGCTGTGGGTTTACTTCCATTGGTTGTTTTCTGGTTGGTTCTGTTATCACTCCATCGAATCTCCGAGGTTGAAAAGAGACCAGCAAAGGTAACCACAAACCAATATTTCGCTAAGTAGCTAGCCATACTAGGAAGGAGAGGTATCTCTCCAATGGATCTCAATTTATATGACTAGATCAATGAGATATTAGGCTAGGTATAGTAGCACAGAGGTTTGATTGATTGAATTTTGAGGTGTTGGATGGTGAATAGGCTAGGGAAGAAATTAGGTCAGGGAAAACAAGGATTAGAATTGCAGGGATTTGATGGAGAAAGGTAGGTAAGAAAATAAAAAAAGAGGATATATGATGAAATGGTTGAGACTAATAGGGTTTGAGAAAAGAACATAAGAGAAATGAATTCTTTTCTACTAAGAAGAAAATGAAACAAACTGTAAATATCCCTCCAAAACAAAGCATAAATTTAGTGAATTTTGTCTTTATGACTTAGGAAAAATTTACATTTAGAAATGGAATGAAATATGAATTACAATACATTCACACACTTGCATAAAAAAAGAAGAAACAATGTCAAATAATTTACCACATGAATTCCATCAAAATAGATGCAACTAAGTCTGTTATTATTAGCCAAAAGTCTGATTACAAAATCTGTTCCAAGATCAATCCAACAACATCCAACCCTTGCTATGAGAAAATAAGTGAATAATATAGACCAAAACTGATTCTCCCGAGTTCAAGGGTCGAATCTCTAACTTGAGGAACTGATCCATAAAGTGCTCAACTGGAAACCCAAAGACCAGGGAGGTCAACAAACTCATCCCTAACTTTGGTGAAACTGATTCATTTATCCAAAAATCCACTTTTACCCAATATATCTACCCTCTAATAACTATTTAGGTCATAATTACATTTTCAATGATGAATTACATCATTAAAAAACCATAAATTATACCAGCAATTGAGAAATTTGGAAAAATTTGAAAATATCAGGCAACTGGTAAAAGTGCAGTGCCTGAAGCAGAAGCACAACGCTAACTTCAAGGCCAGTTTTGGAGGCCTTCCTAAAGTCCAAATTGAGCTAATGATAGCTCATTGGAAATTTTATCATGTCTAGTTTCCAAAAATTCCATTAAGTTTTGAAAATTATTAATTTAAGGCCCTCAAAATTCAAATCTCCCAATACTAGCCAAAAGCACAGCGGCAACCTGAAAAATGAGGCATAAAGTTGATTTTTTGGGTGTTTTTGGCCGTTTCTACTTGTCAAAATATCCAATTTTGGTGTTCCAATAGTCAAAATTTGATTTATAAGGACTTATGAATCAAATGGTGGTGGAAATTTGTGATTTGGAGGCTCCTATAAAAAGCGCAACGCCCTAGACATGCACTTTGATAGGTGGATTGTGATGAAAACCTATCAAAATTTGTCAAAATTCCCAAAATTGCAAAAAATTACCCAAAAAACTTCAAAATTAGTAGATTAAGTGTTAATGATGTGCCTCAAGCAATGAGGGAAGCATCAACAAGGATCTAAAGTTTATCTTCCTCCTTTTTCTTGATTAGGGTTTGCTTGTATTTCTCCTTCAACTGCTTGAGTTTGATGTTCCAGATCTTGTTCCTTGTGATGTACCTGGTAGACATGTGTCTGAGAATTTCATTATCTTTTTTTCCTTATGGAGGTGCTTCTCAAGGTGGAGGTTTACCCTGTCTAACCATACCTCTCTAACATATGCAACTTCCTTGGCAATCTTTTCTTCAAAATTGAGTTGCTCTGCCTCATGTTTTTGCTGCTCTAGAGCTCTCTTAAGACCTCTTGTTTTTGGTCTTGACTTGATGGTTTTAGTATAATCATGGTCAGAATCAGCAAGTGCCATCATTTCCTTACCCTTGGTGTCTTGTATTTTTTCCTTTAGTAGCTCTAGCTCCATGAGTACTTGCTTGTCTTTTAGCTGCTTGTTCTCCTGTTCAAGGAATGATATGGAAAATTGAGCTCTTGCCATGTTGTCCCAAAATTCTTTGATCATGACATCCTTATCTTTGATAATAATCTTTGAGGCCTCCTGATCATCTTGATCATCCAAATCCATCAACTTAAAGTCTCTTCTTAATCATGAAGGTCTTCCTCTTCATGGAAAATTGTCTCTTCTTGCTACTCATCTTGGTGTACCTGCTTTGTTGATAAAGAAGGTAAGGCCCCTTCCAAAATCTATGGAGAAAAAACTTGCCTAGGTCCCCTCTGGTAGGTTTTGACCTTTTTGACTTCTTTGACCTATTTGACTGTAGCCTTGCTATATGACCCTGTTTTTCTTTGAGACATTGATGCTGGCGGTGGAATTGGTCTAGGAGGCTGAGGTGGTGGAGAATTGAAGGCATTATTCTCAATAAAGGTCTCCCATGCATTATTTAGCTGATTGAGATGATGAAGGACAAATCTTTTGATTAGATAGTGATGAAAGAGTTTGTTCATATGATGTTCATACTCTCTATTCTGCAATATTTATGACATTTTATCAATAATCCTGTACAAATAGTGAGGGATGTTGAGAAATTTCACCCTTGTGAAATGCATGAGAAGTTTGATGTGATAGGAATATAGTCTGGAGAATATTCCCTCACAAGTGAAATAATTCATGATGATCTTCATCAGGGGATAAAATTTGTCAAGTAGGTGGTTGAAAGGAAAGACTTTCTTTTTATCATTTTTGTACCTTGGTTTGAGAAATGGTTCATAATGCTGGGCATATATATATTTGGCTTTAAACCATTTTTCACCCACATTGGGTATCCCTGTGGCTGAAACAATTGTATCTATGGAGATGGTGAAGGTTACTCCTACAATGGTCATTTGGTTGTCTTTGAGGTTTGAGATGAAAACTATGGTCAAAGCAGGGTGATGTTGTACTCTTTGGACCATTTCATAGAAGTTAAAACAACCCACATGTTTGAAGAAATTGACTGTCATGGGTGAGGCCAACAATTCTCTAGTGTTGGATGGTTCAAGCCTAAAAATCCTCCCTCCTTTGTGTTGTCTCCTCTCCTCTTCTATGTTCATCTCCTCCATAATATTTCTTTCCTCCTCCATAGTAGTTGTCTTGTTTTGAAACCCTAGGGAAGGGGAAGGGAAAGGGGTAGGATAGTAGGTTTAGGGAGTTGGAATTAGTGTAGGAACATTTAGGGAATTGGGGAAGGGAATTAGGGAGCTTAGGGAAGTGGTGGGGGATAGAAAAAATTAGGGAGATAGTGTAGGGAATTTGTTTACAGGGATATGGTGGGACTGCCTAGGAAAATGTAGTCTAGGATTAGGGTTTTAGGAAATGGGACTTGGGGATAAGGGATAAGGTAATGTAGGGATAAGGGGAGTGATTTTAGAGTATGGAAAGAGAAAATAGGGTCTAGGGGAAACTACCTTGTCTTGCAATGGTGAAAGCTAGGGTTTCTTAGCTCAAAACATGAAATGGTAAAAAAGGAGGCTTTATACCATGAATTTACAATCATAAACTAAAAGGAGGGTTTTAAGAAGTGTAACCTACTTGTAATTGATTGAAGAAACTATTTTTTAATGGCCAGACCTCTTGCAATGAAGATTTAGAGCTGTGGGAGAAAGCTGGAAAAAGTGCAGCGCCTTAAGGAGAAGCACAACGCCTCCCTGGTAAAAGCGCAACGCCTTAAGGAGAAGCGCATCGCCCTCTCTGTCAAAAGCGCAACGCCTTAAGGAGAATCACAACACCTTGCAAAAGACTCATCTTTCTCGCTCAAAATTTTATTTTTTACTTGGGAGTTGGAGAGCTTAATGCATGAGGATGAAAATGAGTGTCTTTTTGGTCTTTGATGGCCCTTTATACTTGGTGAATCTTCATAATTTGTCTTTAGGACCCACATTTCCTTTTTAACTCAAATTAGACATTGCCATTTAACTTTTGAACCTGATCTTTGGATTTGAGCTTTTGATGTATTTTGAACACTATGGCTTTTAGAGCATTTGACTTATTTGGTTGATTGGAACCTTGGGTATGCAACTTCATGGAACCATGAGAAATTATTACATATTAAGAAACATAAAATTACATATTTAATTGAAATTAAATTGACAAATCAATCTTTCACAATGAAATGTTTTTATTTTCACTCTCTTACTTGCTGGTATTTTATGCATGCAAATGATGATTTGATGGATCTTGAAAACCCTAAAACCTAATGAAGACTCTGACTGAATGAACTTCGTGATGAAAGGACTGAAATTATGATGAAAAATCATGACTAATGTACACTTAGCAAAGTGATGAAATAAGCTAGCAAGTACTAAAATTTATGAAAAGAGTGAAGCTTGACCTAAATTTGCACTAAGCGACCAAAATTTTGCATGATGACCTAATGGAATGACAAAAATTTCAAAATGGGACCCTTAACATGACATGAAAGAGTTTATTTGATCACTGGTGGAAGGATGCAAATACTGACACTAAAAATTTCTCATGATTCCTTTAGCTATGAGTTGAGTTAACAGTTCCTGGAGCCTTGGTTGGAAAAACGCTTTGGAACCCAGTAGAAAAGTATGGATTGAGTTACTAGTCCTGGAAGCCTTGGTTGGAAAAACGCTTTGGACCCTGATGGATAGCTGTTGGGTTGAGTTACTAGTCCTAGAGCCTTGATTGGATAAACACTCTGGATGAGTTACTAGTCCTGGAGCCTTGGTTGGACAAATACTCTGGAGCCCAAAAACAACTGGGGTTGAGTTACTAGTCCTGGAAGCCCTGGTTGGAAAAATTCTCTAGACGCCCTGTAATAGTTGGGCTTGAGTTACTAGTCTTGGAAGCCCTGGTTGGAACAAATACTCTGGAGCCATGAAACATCTTAGATAGAGATTAACCCATGATGGTTAGTGATGTCCTACTGTGAGGTGGAATCATTGGTTTGGGGTTGATATGGTTTGGTCTCTGGAGCCCTGTTTTGGTGTTGATTTATGTGTTTGATAAAGTCCCACTTCATGCTTGGAATATGACGTGGGGGTGATTGGCTGAAGTGAGACTTGGCTCAAACAATATATGTTTGGGTGGAACATGGAAGTCCCATCTCTGGTTTTTTTTCACATTCAGTAATGAAGAGTTCATTCCTATGGTATTCGGTATGCAAATGTATTAGTTCATGTATCGACTTCATTGATGTTATATCCATGGCATTTCTATTATTATTATGCTGGTTATAAGCATGTATTTTATCAATGATGATGTATGGCTCTATCTATTTTTTTCCTATAAATGAATATACAATGTATCTATGGTCAAATATATTGTATTTTAGCTTATGATGTAGGGGAGAAATGCTTCTTAGCTATTCACATATTTGTAAGAGACCTCCATGTTTAAATCTGTTGTTTATACCTGTAGATGCAATGTTTGTGACATGTTTGACAAAATTCTTGTCATGGTTGGGTGGGGTCGGATGAGTTCCTAATGATGTGATTGCTTCCATACATTTGTTTTAATGTTATTTATCCTCTCCTAAAGTTACAAGAAGTTATGGGCAGTGACCTGGGCTCAAGGGCTGAAAATGTGGCACAAATATCGGAGTTGCAAGCATAATATTTACCTTTTGGGGCCCTAACTGTGACCTTGACAAGGAAAGCCCGTAGCTAAGGGTGTATAACTTCTCCCTTGCCCTTACATGCCCACAGATAAGCTTCAAATGGGTTAAAAATTAGTTCCCCCTCAGGGAACAGGGCCCTAGAAGGTCGGGGTTACCTCCTGGGGATGTTAATGATGCAATGTAAGGTTTGTTTGTCGCGTTTCCGTTGGTTCCACTTCCTTAAGGTAATATAGGAGGTTGAATCTCATATTAGTAGCCTCTCGTCACATTTTTAGCCTAGTTGGCCAATTACTTAGGTAGATGTGGGAAGAGGGTGTTACATAAAGGGAAGCTGAAGGCAAGAATATGAAAGCAAGTTGGATTGGTTGGGTCCATTGGGATAAATGGACAATGATAGGATAGTCATGAGAAAGGTAAAAGGAAAGGTAAAGTAAGATTATTTGAGACATCATATGCCTTGGCTATGTTGGGAACTATTGTTCGCAATTTTGTGCATGTTGTGTACGAATTGTTGAAATTTGCAGCAATAAATATTGAAAACGGAAACATGAAGAGGATTATAATTTAATTTTCCCTTAATTAAATTAAAATTAAACTGTAATTACACATCACATGAAAAATTGTACAAGTTTAAAAAATCAGGAAGAATTAGTTTCATAACAGGTTGCTTAAGGAGTTTCAGGTTTGGGAACAGGTGTACTTGTGCTTCAAGCCCAAGAAGAGCTCCTTGAGGATTGAATAATGTGCCAAGTTGGCACCTTGATATTGTGGAACTTTCAAGATTCTTGAGAGGATTGGACCAGTATCTGATCGACTTGCAATACCTCCGAAAGTGAAAGTCCACGATGTTTTCCATGTGTCAATGCTTAAGAAGTATGTTAAAGATGTTGATCATGTGATTGACTGGTATGTATTGTAGGTGGAGCTAGAAGGATAATTCCAGTTGGAAGCTCGGTGCATTTTGCAGAGAAAGACGCGCATGATCAGGAACCAAGCAATCAAACAGGTTAAAGTGTAATGGAAGCACTTTGGGCCCAATGAAGATACATGGAAGATGGCGGATCAGATGCGGGTTATGTATCCTTATCTATTCGCTGGTTGAGAAAATGTTTTCTGGTATATGTTTTGGTTTATGTACATATGTATATTGAAGTAAATACCACCAAGAGTTGTGTTATGAATCTTCAATAAGTAGTATGGGTGTCATATCATTATGGTTGTCGTGTTATGTTGTCATGTTGGTTTTCTTCTCAACAGGTTGATCATTGTAAATACTACAAAGAGATAAGTTATAAAGCTCCATGGGAAGTATGTTTTGCTTTCAGTGGTCTTACTAGTTGTAGGTGTCATTGAATACTGAGGATGGTATTCCCCAAAGGGGGAGGGTTCTCATTAGGGGAATTTTGAGGTCTAAAATGGGCCTCCTAAGGAAATTATAAAATAATACTGGAAACAATAAAATAAGATTTGATTACATCATCAAATTTTAGAGGGAAAAAAGAAAAAAACTAATTTTTCAACTTATCTCCCTATGGGTTTACTCAAATTTTGAGCGGAAAAAGTCGTTGGATGCATAATTTGATTCCTCATCCAATGAGTACCCATGTTGCATACTTTAGACGGACCCTTCTACATGAAAAATGAGAAATGCATGAAAAACGTGATTGTAACCACATTTTTTCATGTATTTCTCATTTTTCGCGTAGGAGAATCCATCGAAAGTATGCAATTTGAGTACTCATTGGATGATGAATTAAATTTTGCATCTGCATATTCCCACTCGAAATTTGAGTAAAAACTTAGGGAGATAAGTTGAAAATACGAGTTAAAAAGTAGTTTTATTATTTTATTAATATTTTTACGTTTTTACTCTAAAAATGGTGAATCATCCCCCATGGTTGACATCGTCATCTTGAATCTTATTGGTTATTATAAAGTTTATTTTGGTTGTACATTTTTCATAGGAGGCCCATTTTAGACCTCAAAATTCCCCTAATGGTAACAACCCTAATTAAAAATCCATGTAAAAAAATATAAGACCAAGATCATGGGACACTTATTCCAAGATGAATGTTGGGAAAGTCATCCTAGGATGGGTATTCATATGGTTTATTTATGGCTAATGAAATTGGAAAAGGAAATGGAAAAGGCTTTGGAAAGGCAGAATGGAATTAATTGACATTTATTTTTGAAAATAACGAAAAATATGAGAAAATGGAGGTGAAAGGTTACAGGTTGTATGCGAGGAGGGAAATGAAGGAAAATAATGTAAAATGAAGAAAATAGAGGCCTCATTAATAAAAAGGAATTTGAGGATCAGTTGGTACCTTTTTTCCAATTTAACCTTTTGTTAGTTCAGTTTTGGAGCTCTCATTCTATTCTCTCTCTCTCTCATACTCTTGGACACTTAGAGTTTTCTTGGAACACTCTTGGAGGATTGTGGAATACTTAGGATTTGGAGAAAGAAGGAAAAGGAAGAGTAGGAAAACACAAGAGGACATCAGGATCAGCAGCTACAACGAGTTTTTCTTGGAGGTACTGAGCTACATGTATGATTTCCTTGCTAGTTTTGGCATGCATGGAACATGCATGTGGTTTCTTGGTGATGAGTTGTCATTGGCATGGAGGATTTATTGGATTGATAGTGGTTTTTCCTAGCCTTGCCATTTATTGGATAACCATGGTATTGTGGGTTCCTTTCCTTTTGTTTTCTGGCTGGTTCTCATGTTCCTTTGGCTATGGGTTGAGTTATTAGTTCCTAGAAGCCTTGGCTGGAAAAATGTTGTGGAAGCCCTGTAACATCTTGGGTTGAGTTACTAGTCCTAGAAGCCTTGGATGGAAAAAAACTATGGAATCCCTTGGTGGGTTGAGTTACTAGTCATGAAAGACTTGGTTGGAAAAATTCTCTTGAAGCCCGACAACAGTTGTGGGTTGAGTTACTAGTCCTGGAATCCTTGGTTGGAACAAACGCTCTGGAGCACTGGAAAAATTGGGTAAAGATTGATCTGGTGATGGTTAGTGATGTCAAACCATTAGGTGGAATCACTAGTTGAGGGTTGAGTTGGTTTGGCCTGTGGAAGCCCTGGTTTGGTTTTGTTTGAATAGTTTCATGAGATCCCACATCCATGCTTGGAATATGGCACGCGGGTGATTGGATGAAAGAAATATTTGGTTCAACCAATCTATTATCGTGTGGTTCGTGGAAGTCATAAAATTGGTTGGCATATTCATTCATTAAGAAGAGTTTATTCTCCTTGGTATTTTATGTGTAAAAGTATTGGCTTAAATGATGAATTTATGGTTGTTATATCCTTGGTATTTATGTTTATCAAGTACTTGTATCAATGTTTGCATTAGTACCTTTGTTTTCATTTTATTTATCATTCCTGAAGATGTCATCAAGTTTTGGTTTGTGGCCTGAGTCCCAGCCCTGAAAAAGTGGCGTAGAATCTGGGGTCGCTGGCACTGAACTAGTTGAAAAAGTCCATAGTCACTGACATGCATTACTGTGGGAGTGAATGGAAGGCCTTAGTCACTTGTAGGCCTTTCCATGGGAACACTGAGGATCTGGGTCTGTCAAATGTTGAGTTGTCGTAGGGTTTGATCACCTGGAAGGGTTGGTTAGCTCCCGAGGGTTCTGTAGGATGTGTGGAAGGTCATATTGGTTGCGTTTCATTGGTTCCACTTCCTTAAGTTCACCTAGGAGGTTGAATCACATCATAGTATCCTCTTGTCACATGTTTACCTCACTGAACTAGGTAGCTTGGGTAAATGCGGTAGGAGGTGTGTTACAGTTAGTTTTACCAAGTTTGGAAAATTAAGGGATGATAGAAATGGAAGTTTGTTATAACCCTATTTTCCACTCCATTATAGTGAGAGAAACCCAATATCAACTTACCTCAGTTTTTTGGCTAAAATGCATCCATTTTCACCTTTTATTTTACTAATGTGAGATTTATCCCATGATAAAATGGTGAAATTACATAATTAAGCAATTTCTCATAATTATTTCTCCAAAATATTATAATTCTGAGATGATAATTATTTCATAATTGAGATAATTGAGAAAAATTTCATGATTTTGAAAAAGGTTTCTAGAGTTTCCCATTCCCAAGGAGATCAACTTGACCCACTTATGTATGAGTTGGCTAGGGGTCTATTATTGTAGAAGTTTCCTAACTTTGAAAGCCCATAAGTGTCTAGATACGTTCTCCTGGTGGACATAATGAGCCTATATAATCTCACGAAGAGGAAAGGGAGTATGGAGAAAGTATCCAAACTATAGGGCGAGAGATCTCCTGTAATGGGAGAGGGGACCATCCTACAAGGTGGAGGAGAGGAAGATTTGAGGCGAAGGTATAAGCATTGTAATTTATTTTATGATCAATGGAAATTTATGTTCATTCCCTTATGTGAATGTGTATTCAACATATTTTGTGGTCGATTTTATTATTTTTGATCTAACAATATTCCGAGGAATATCACCTGTCATCTTTGATTGGTTGTGATTGTGTGTAGGTATAAGAGATTAGGTCTGGATGTGGTATATTGCAAGATCTACATCGACCTCAAAAACCTTCTCCAATTTGCAAGGATTCCAAGTGTGATCTCATTTCTCTATAGCGTAGAACCGATTGTTTGCTGCATTATTGGTCATTCAGGATTGGGGCTATCTTATTGTGTTATTGGTCTTTTTTTCTCTATCTAATGATCTGATTAGACACGAGATCATGAAGCAACAACTCCTTGCAAAATTAGATGCAATAGAAATGGTGCTTTCAATGAGAGCATATTTTCTTTGTGTCCGCTTTGCCTCCGCTTTTGATCAATTTATCTCTTGCTTGGTCTCCCATTGATTTCTCTGTGGATTTTTGGATTATTTTTTATCTCCATTGATTTTAATTTCTTCAGATCTGAGTTGATCTTAGATTTGTAGTTTTTTGTTTTGTTTTTTGTACGAGAGGATAACCGATCGTGCATTTAAAATCAAATTCTAGATTTTTATGTATATAATTTGATTGAATTGACCACAGATCTGGATTCCTCTAGGAACTTCATCCAAATTTTTTTTTTACTGAAAATGGATTCTATATGAGGAAGTTATGGCCAATTGAAAATTGGCAAGTTTGTTTTTCTTCCACTCTCGGGCGCGACCATTTTTTCTGTTCGTTTAGGTTATTTTATATACAAAACTATGTAAAACTAATTACAGAGTTGTAATCCTCTTTAAATTTTACCCAAAAAAAAAAACAAAACCACCTGAAACAAAGTTCGTATGAGGAAGATATGGCTGATTGAAAGATCGACCCATTTTCTATCCGTTTTTCCCAATTCTCAGGTTTTCTTTTAGCTTGTTTGCTTGATTTTTCAGGTGTTTTTCTTCAAAACTTGTTGATCTATTGGAGACATGTTGGATATATTGTTTTTGTTTTTGTTAGCTGCTGATATTTGTCATATTTGAGCCATTTCCTATTCATTGGTTGGCATCTTCCATTGCTTATGTTTTTCAGGGTTCCCTTGAAGGATTCTTTGTGTGTTTTGGTTGAGGACTAGTGTTCTCATCTCTAGATATTAGTTTCAGATCTGTTTGGCTGCTTTTGGTGACTTCTTGGATCTGTTTCATATCTCACTTTCAAATCTTTGTGTCTTTATGCACTTTTTTCAATTGTTTTTTAGTGATCTCTTTCTTCTCTTGGTTATTTTTGTCACAGTTGGTGTTGTTGTGATTGGTTGTCTGGTTGTCATCTGGAGAAGTTATTTTGAGTGCATTTTTGTTGTTTTACATCACCTTCATTTGATATTGTTTAGGCTTTCTTGCCTCTAAGGTTTGATTTATACCTTTGTAGAACATTGGCCCTGGTTGAGCCATTGTGTTGCACCCCTAGCTTGGTTGACATCACCTTCATTTTTCACTTTTGGATTTTAGTTTGATTTCTTTGAGTGTGTTTGATTGATTGGGATTTGTTTTCCTAGTTGTTTCATTTTTGGAGTGCTTTGCGTTCTTGCTTGGGAAAATTGCTTTGGTATCTTTTCGGTCTTCCTTTTTGGTTTATTTTTGGGTTATTAATTCACAAATTCTTGGGATACTTTGAATTCAGGAAGATCTAGTGAGAAGTGCATCATAATAGACATTAGTGTGTTAGAAAAACTCTTACACTCCCATAGTTAACATTCATCGAAGTAAAAAAATAAAATTTCATATAGTTGCAATAGGGTGACTACAAAAGAGTCTTTCACACCATCTCAATTTCACGTCGCATCCCACTTGTGTAAAAAACAACCACTAAAATCAACGGGATAATAAAATTAACTAGATTCGTCTTTTAATTTCACTGGTAGTATACCAACACTAGCTTAGGCTAGGGTCTTGGAGATAGGAGTGTGAGTTAACTGCTCCAAGACTACAAAATCAACTTAGTAGCTTGCGGTAGGGAGTAAAATCCATTTTTAGTGGTGTGGTTTGGGAAGCCGTTCTCACAAGAGGGTCAAGCATGAGTCTCACTTGGGCTAAGCGAGGTGACATGACCCATTTCGCTTAGTCTCGGATGGTGCGATATATCATAATTTGCACGCATACAAACGGTATTATTAGCATTTGTTGTCGAACTTGGGGACCACTTGGGAGGAAAATTTCAAGGGGGTTTCAGTCTTGGCTCCTTTTTGGAGTTAAGTGTGTTTCCCTTGTGTGTGGATTTGTCCTGCGAGTGTCCCCCCCGGGTCGTGTTATTGTCGGTGGTGACCATAGTGGACTATCTGTTTAGGGCTCATACACATGTGTAGGGTTGGTGTAATCTTCTATGTACCTAGGAAATATATTATTCATACTCTCTTAGTCCTCTTGGAGGGTGCCCCATGGCTAATAAGGGAACTTGCACCGAGTTCACAGCTAAAAGGGCTGGGAAGCAGGTTGCTAGTATAACTGTTCCATTGCCATATTCTTTGTATTTTGGTTTGGGTGTGTTATCTTTTAGGATGCTTATAGTGTGTATTGTTTAGTATGAGTCCATAGTTTTGGCCCTAGGTTGTTTTTCACTAACATAATTTTGTTTTAATTATAATCACCCTCGCTGAATTTGTTCTTTGGTGGTCACGTCGTCTTCAAGGTTTCCCTCCTAAATGAGGTGGAATTATCACTCCTTCACAGAGAGTGCGTGCCAGTTCTAAATAATTAGACAATCACATAGTATTGGAGTCTATACCTGGTCCTCTGGTAGTGATTTGGTCTCTATTGAGACTTTGGAAAACAATATTTTTGCTCTTGCCAACCCATCTCTGACCAATCCATAGACCTACTTTATTGTGGCTGAACACTGATGGTTCTACACTAGCCTATACTTACGTGCCTTTGTCAATTATTTACCCTATGGCGGAGTCTGATACCTAGTTACATTCCACATCAATAGTCTCGGCTACCATGTCATCGTTGCCACCTCTCAGTGTGGCCATACCTACTCCTCTGTCCACACCTCTCTTTTCTTCTTAGGGAATTCCACCAGTCTTGTCCATAGCTTATGCAAATTTATCTAACGTTTTTGTGCCCACACCATATTCTATGCTGACCACGGTGCCTATACCTATTTAGCCGGTAGGTTCAGGAATTTTTTCACCTAATGTTTCCTAACCAACTATTCTTGTTCCTTAGTTGGGCATAGTTACTTCTGGAAATATGTGGGGGGGATCATCAATTATCCCCAGTCAGCTTGGGGGCAATGTATCTTCTAGCATTTCACAGGCTTGGTATATTTCACTTTTTGGAGGGACGCCACCGGTGATCACCTTTCCTTCGAGGGCTAGTTTACCTGGGGGCAACCCCATTTCTAGTACTGTTTCCCGTACAGTTTATCCTCCCTATGTCAGTCCTTCTGTGTAGAGTGGTCCTTATTTCACTCCTGGGTACAACCCCATGAGAAACCATGCTTTTGGGGGTCCTTTTCTCTCTAGGGGCACATACCCTGGGGGGAACATCCATTTACCAGTCATGATGACCTGCAACAGTTTTATGACGGGGAAAACCATTTTATTCACCAGAAAGTGCATCAATCTACTCCTTATGTGGGGGGACCACAAGGTTGGTCAAGGGCTTATCCTGCCTATGACCAATTTGTTGGAAATATTGTCATTGATGGCAAAGGAGGCAACACTCAGGCAAAGGCGGCAGCACTCAGGCAAAAGAGGCAGCGCTGTAGCAAAGGAAGGCAAAAGAGGCACAGCAAAAGTAATAGAGGCAGCAAGAAGAAAGTCAAAATGTAACAGTCATAGAAGCACAGTGAAGAACCCGGGTTATCGGAAGATAGAGACGAGCGGCCGATTCAATTGCAGGAATCGCACTCTCCAACCCGGCGGAAAATGACTGACCGATTACAAAAATTCGAGAATCGCCAACTCCGGCGGCCCCGCCTGTCTGAGAACCATATTTCGGGAATCGCACACTCCAACCGGCGTTATACAACACGAATCTTATTCCGAGAATCGCAGACTCCAGCCAGGCGTTACACATATAATATAGAACCATATTTCGGGAATCACACTCTCCAACCGGTGGAGCACATATAACAAATACAAACTTATTCCGGGAATCGCTTAACTCTATCGGCAATACAATGGATATAATACAGAACCATATTTCGGGAATCGCACACTCCAACCGGCGTTATACATATAATATAACACAAACTTATTTCGGGAATCACTTCACTCCAGCAGCAAAAATATATATAAACATATATGTGCAGTGCATCACATAAACAAAGGTCCAAGGCATTTATATTATGGAGCGCATAAAACAAAGTTTGATAAGGTGGGACCACTCCCCAATCGCAATCAGAGAGCGCAAGGGCAGTGGAACATCGCAACAGAAAGTTGCGATTGCGATTGAAATGGCGGACCCGATCGTGTTATAAGCAGGAGTTGATAGATGCTAATCGCATCCGAGTTCCCAATCGCATGTCTTTTGTAAAATGCTGCGATTGAAATGGCGGACCCGATCCTGTTATAAGCAGGGGTTAATACATATTTGAGTTACGGTCAAATCGCATCGGCACTGGTCAATCGGAACATATGTTAAAGACTTGCGATTGTGATGGAAATCCGGACCCGATGGGTCTATAAACCATGTTTAACAAAGTGTTTGAAGTTCAATTCCAATCGCATCGGAAAGAAACAAAACATCGCAACACATATTAAAGAACTTGCAATTGCGATTAAGAGTTCGGACCCGATGGACTTATAAATTATGATTAACAAAGATTTCAGTTCCAGGTTCTAATCGCATCGGCACTGGTCAATCGCATCGGAGAATATAAGAGTTGCGATTGCGATTGGAAGTCCAGACCTGATTGGTATATAAACTACGACTCATATACAACTTGAGTTCCAGGTCTAATCGTATTGGCAGTCAATCCTTATGGATGTTGGGTTATTTGCAAATAAATTGCATATATTATATATGTTGAATAACGTTTGAATATGATCCAGGGGCATAACACATATGATATATAATGGTTATTGAGTTATATATATAACACGGTTGCGATAAGCTGCGTGGTCTCTAGACCCACGAACCTCAGCTTTACGGGAGGGCGATTATTAACGCTATACAGTTGTGATATATGTATGTTCCGGCCTGCAGAACCTGCCACATCAACAAGACACTAATGGCATAAAATGGATTGGAATTCCTCCAGATTTACAGTCAGCAGATATAAAAGGAACAGTTACATGTATGCAGCAGTTACACCCCCACAAAGGACAGAAAAACAAACAGAGCCGAAAGGAGATAAAACACAGTCACAGAAAAGACAAAGACAGCCAAAGAAAAGACAAATGCGTAGCGATTCAAAAGACTAAATGAGTTGAGCTGGAGTTCTCATTTAAATTTGAATGCAAATGTTTTATTTAAATTTATATTTTTGTGATGCATTGGCAAGTGTCCGAGAGGAAAACAAACTCCCACTATAATGTTAAAATTGACACCTACAGTTATAATTTCTGAGTAAGCTGATAAAAGGAGTGAGAAGGCAGAAGGCAAAGAGACATGACTTTCCATTTCTAATTCCAAGCAGAATACAAACAGTCATGTGAGGAAATCTATAAATAATATCATCTTGATATGCAGAGGGAGTTTTTTTTTAATGAATAGAGAGTAAATCGAGAGAAGGCAGAATATAGGAGAGTAAGACAGAGAAGATTAAGAAAAGCAGAATAGAAGGAGAAGCTACAGAACAGAGCTGATATCTGAGGTAAATCAGCAAACTTTCAGTTTGATAAATTGAGGAAGTTGGAGCTTCCCTATCAAGTTGCAGCTTGATAGTCGTCAGTTGTAGCTGACTGAGGTTGGAGCCTCCTGTAGGTTGGTGCCTGCAGAAAACTGAAGGGAATTGGTGCTTCCTTGCAAGTTGTAGCTTGCAGAATTGAGGTAGGAGCCTCCTGTAGGTTGGTGCCTGCAGAAAAACAGTGGTGAGAGGGAGTTGGAGCTTGCCTTTGCATCACAACAATAATAAGATGTGGTTTTCTCCCTTTATGGGTTTCCACTTATATCTGGAGTCTCTGTGCATGATATTTATGTATTGATTTGATATGTATGATTTGCTTAATACCTGCTGCTCTCAAATTAAGTCTACTGCTCTATTAAACTAATACTTTCAGATTACATTCTAAGATTACTCTCACATCAAATAGAGTTTGAAATGAAGGTGTAAATAAGTTTATTGAAAAGTTTAAAAGATCAGGAATGTATTAAACTGATTCACCCCCCCCTCTCAGTTTAATTAGAGATTCAACAATTGGTATCAGAGCCGGTTCCTTTGTACAAGTCTAACAACTGAAAGGAGATCCTAGGTTCCCAAGATGGCTAGTAAATAAGGATGCTCAACCAATAAAGCCCCTTTCCTCACTGGTGAAAATTATGCTTTCTGGAAAATCAGAATGAAGACATACATAATGTCTCTAGGAATAGAAGTCTGGGCTGCTGTGGAATTAGGATATGCCCCGAAGTCAACTGATACAGAAAAAGAATCTAAAGAAAGCTTTGTAGCTAATGAAAAAGCCATGAATGCCATCCTGAATGGATTATGTGAAGCGGAGTTTATTAAAGTAATGCACAAAGACACTGCCAAGAAAATATGGGATACTCTTGAAGGCATACATGAGGGAGACCAGAAAGTAAAAACTGCCAAACTTCAAGTATATAGAGCCCAATTTGAAAACTTAAAAATGAATGATGATGAAGATGTTGGCAGCTTCTTCTTAAAAGTTGCAGAAATTGTTAACAATATGAAAGCTCTTGGAGAAACCATACCAGAAAGTATAGTTGTGCAAAAGATTCTAAGATCACTTCCACCCAGATTTAATCCCAAGGTATCTGCAATAGAAGAGACATCGGATTGGGAGACTTTGACCATGAACCGGATACTTGGAAATCTAACAGCCTATGAAATGAGGCTCCCACAGAAGAATCCAAGTACAAGGGAAGCAACATTCAAAACAGAAAAAAGGAAAGAAGAAAAGGAAGAAATATGCTCTTGCTCTGATGAAGAAGAGGCTAAATTTGTCAAGAAATTGGATAGAGGCTCAGGTAGATACAAAGGTAAACTTCCCTTCAAATGTGTTGATTGTGGAAGAGTTGGACATTATCTTTTCAATGCCTCCTGAAAAGTAAGAAATCAAACTCAGAATGGAAGAAAGACACATCAAGATTCACATCGAGAGAAAGGAAAAGTGCGTGAGAAAATCCTTGTGCAAACAGGCAGTGCATTGAGAGACAAGATGAACCCTCCAATGGGCTGAGAATTTTTGTGATAGCCACAGAAGATCTATTGGACTCCCTACTAGAGAAGGTGAATATGTGAAGGATAGACACTTGGAGAACAAGAAGTGCTAGGAGTGAATATGACTCAAACTAAAATCTGAAAACAAAAGATTATCCCTAAAATGTGTGAAGAAGAACAAAATTAGAAGTCAGAAGATGTGAAATTTGAAGGTAAAGCAGAAGCCAAGAAGATAGAAGATATGTTACTTCAGCAAATCAAAGATAAATCTTGAGAACAAGAGAAGCTGGAAGAAGAAATTCTGTGTCTGAGAAAGAAATTAGAAAATGCTCAACAGAAAGTTTCTATATACCCTTCTCAAACAATAAACTCTATTAAGTTGAATGAAATTTTGGTTGCTCAAAGATCCCCTATGATAAAGACTGGAATAGGCTACGAAGGAGAATCAAGTAAAGGAAAAGAAAAGGTTGACATAGAGATTACTTTTGTAAAAGAAAAGAAGGATGAGGAAGTAGCTCAAATAATTCCTACAAAAGAAGATATCTGCAATAAGAGAGACAGAGAGCAGAAGAAACCTCTAGTAACAAAGAATAGAGAGCAGAAGAAACCTCTAGTAACAAAGAATATAATGAATACTAAGATGACAGAAAAAGAATCATATGCCCCTAAGTATATCAAATTTGGAAGTCATCAGAGGAAATTCTTCCCTCCTATGAAGAATGCCACCTGTTATGTCTACCACAAGCCAGGACACATTGCTGCATATTGTTATGCAAGGAAGAGTAATTCAGACCTGCAAAAGATGCAAACAGTGAAGAGGCTATCTCAAACAAACAAATGGAGAAAACAACCTTACATCAGGTATGCAAATAATTTCTACGGTTATTGTTTTTATTGTAAGGAATTTTGCCATAAAATTATTGAATGTAGAAAGTATAGACAAAGACTGATGTTCAATACCTTAAGGAGGTTTATGAGTCAAAGCAATTTTGTTCATGCTCACAATTCTGCAAAAACTATAATCAAATGTTCAAAAGGGGGCCTCCAGTGGATAAAGAAGGTGAATAACTGTGACCTGGCTCTAACTGCTCAAGATCTGAAAAGCTAGTGGTACTTGGACAGTGGCTGCTCCAAACACATGATTGGAGACAGAAGCAAGTTTATAACTCTTGATGAAAAGAAATATGGCAATGTTATTTTTGGTAATGATAAATCAGGAAAGATCAAGGGAAAAGGCTCAGTCAGCATAGACAATGGCAGAGGAAAAGCCCAAGAGGTACTATTTGTGGATGGACTGAAAGCAAATTTACTGAGTGTCAGTCAGATGTGTGACAAAGGCTATGAAGTTCTTTTTAGAGCACAAGATTGTGTAGTCAAGTCAAGCACAACAGGAAAGACTCTGCTCAAAGGTGTTCGAACAGAGAACAATGTATACATAGTGAAAGAGGAAGATGAAGCCTGCCATCTTAGCAAAATTGAGGAGTCATGGTTGTGGCATAGGAGATTGGGACATCTCAGCTTTGACCATATCATCAAATTGAGCAAGAAGAAAGCTGTCAAAGACATGCCAGAAATAAAAATGCCTTCAAGTACTATATGCAAATCTTGTCAATTGGGGAAACAGACTCGCACATCCTTTAAATCTAAAGAGGAGTTGTCAACAAGAATACCACTCCAGCTTGTGCACATGGACCTGTGTGGACCTGCTAGAACTAGAACACCAAGTGGAGAATCCTATTTCATGCTGATAATAGATGACTTCTCCAGAATGACATGGGTTGCCTTTCTCAAAAATAAATTAGAAGCATTGGAAAAATTTAAGATATTCAGAGCATTAGTAGAAAATCAAACTGGATGCAAGCTGAAATGTATCAGATCAGACAGAGGAGGAGAATTCACAGATTATGACTTTGCAGACCTATGTAATGAACATGGAATAAAACAACAATTTACTATTGCAGGGACACCTCAACAGAATGGAGTAGCAGAGAGACAAAACAGGTCTGTACAACAAATAGCCAGAGCTATGATGCAAGAGAATAATATTGCTCAAACCTTCTAGGCAGAAGCAGTACACACAGCAGTACATATCCTTAATAAAGCTCACTTAAGGCCAAGCAGTGACAAGACTCCATATGAACTATGGCATGGAAAGCCAGCTTCAATAAAACATTTCAGAGTCTTTGGTAGCAAGTGTTACATAAAGAATAATGATGAAAACCTTGAGAAATTTGATGCAAGAGCAAATGAAGGGATTTTTCTAGGATATGCTTCCAAAAGTAAAGGATACAGATGCTACAACAAGACTCTTCGGAAAATAGTTGAAAGTATTGATGTGAGATTTGATGAAGAATTTCCAAACAATACAAGAAATACAGATTGCTGCAGTCCATCAGTTAATCATGAAGAAGAAGACCGGAATGATGAAGAAACTAGCAAGACAATAGAAGATGCAGAGCTGAGCTCAAAAACCCCCTCAAGATACACTCAGAAGAATCATTTTTGAAGATCAGATCATAGGAGACAAGAAAGCAGGAGTCCAGACAAGAAGGCAGCTAACAGAACAAACAGAAGAAGTATACATAGCCATGTTATCACAAATAGAGCCAAAGAAATTTGAAGAAGCCAGCAAGGACAAGTATTGGATAAAAGCAATGAATGAATAATTGGACCAAATTGAGAAGAACAATACCTGGGAACTAGTTCCTAGACCTATTGAGAAAAATATCATTGGTTCAAAATGGGTATTCAAAAACAAAATGAATGAGCAAGGACAAGTAATCAAGAATAAAGCTAGGCTGGTCTGCAAAGGATACTCACAAATAGAAGGACTTGATTATGATGAAACATTTGCCCTTGTAGCTAGAATGGAAGCTATCAGAATGTTCCTGGCATTTGCATGCTATCAAGACTTCAAGGTATATCAAATGGATGTAAAGTCTGCTTTTCTTAATGGAGATCTAGAAGAAGAAGTGTACATGGAACAACCATAAGGCTTCTCATTGACAGACAAAGAAGACTATGTGTGCAGACTGAAGAAGGCCCTATATGGACTGAAACAGGCTCCTCGTGCTTGGTACTCAAGACTGGACAAATATTTGCAAAAACAAGGTTTTAAGAGAGGTGGAGTAGACAGCAATCTATACATAAAAGCGCATGAAAATGAACTCCTAATTGTTGTTGTATATGTTGATGACATTATTTTTGGAAGCAACAAAGATGAACTAGCAAAAGGGTTTGCTGATGAGATGAAAACAGAGTTTGAAATGTCTATGATTGGAGAACTCAGTTTCTACTTGGGACTGCAAATTCAGCAAAAGAACACAGGCACATTCATTTCTCAAGAAAAATACGTAAAAGAAATGCTGAAAAAATTCAAAATGGAGGACTGCAAACCAATGAAAACCCCCATGATCACGGGATGCAAGCTGTGTGCTGATGATAGGTCTGCAGATGTAGATCAAAAACTCTACAGATCCATGATAGGAAGCCTGTTGTACTTGACAGCCTCAAGACCAGACATCATGCTAGCAGTAGGACTAGTGGCAAGATATCAAGCAGCACCAAAACAAAACCATCTTCTGGCAGTAAAAAGAATACTCAGATATCTACAAGGAACTGCACAATATGGGCTTTGGTATCCTAAAGGCAAAAGCTTCACCTTGACAGCATACACAGATGCAGATTGGGCCAGCTGTGTGGATGATAGGAAGAGTACAAGTGGAGGGGCATTCTATCTAGGAGAAAGTCTGGTGGCATGGCTAAGCAAGAAACAAACATCCATCTCTTTGTCTACAGCTGAAGCAGAATATATAGCAGCAGCAGCATGTTGCACACAAGTCATGTGGATGAAGCAGACACTTCAAGACATGAAGGTAAGCATTAATGAACCTATCTCAATCAAATGTGATAATACAAGTGCTATAAGTATATCTAAAAATCATGTGCTTCATTCAAAAACTAAACATATACCAATCAAGTATCATTTTCTCCGAGAACAAGTGGCTCAGAAGATAGTTAAACTAGACTATGTATCAACGAAAGAACAGATAGCAGATATATTTACCAAACCACTTGCCAGAGAACCATTCGAATACTTGAGAGACAGACTAGGGGTAGTATCTGTAGATACTATTCTCTAATATGAAGAGAAAGTACAGTCTCAGGGGGAGAACAAAACGAAGATATCATTCTAGGGGGAGAACAGCCAGCAAGATAAGCATAAAACAAGTCCACAGGATCAGCATTATCAATATTATCAGCATTCAGAAGCAACAAGAACTTTTCAATCGTAAAATGCATCATCTCTGTCTGCAATCAAGCACATATTACAGGCACTACAAATGAAACACAACATAGTCCAATTTCGGCAGAAGAGGACCTAAACGTAACTCAGAGAAAGGAAATACAACGACAAAACCCATACGGAGGGATGAGGAGTCATCCTTTGCCATTGATGTCAAAGGGGGAGGAAGAACAAATAGCAAACAGGAAGAGCAAGCAACAAGAGAAAGAGAAAGCAAATAGAGAAAGTGGATTGCCATCAATGCCAAAGGGGGAGATCAAGCAAAACATGCTGGCTGATGGCAAAGGAGGCAAGACTCAGGAAAGGCGGCAACACTGTGCAAAAGGAGGAAGCACTTAGGCAAAGGAGGGCAAAAGAGGCACAACGTAAAAGTAATAGAGGCAGAAGAAGAAGCCAAAAATGTAATAAATGGCATAGCTACTGAAGAACCGTTATCGAAGATAGAGACAAGTAGGTAGACAGAGGTAGAGCAGCTATAAATTCGGGAATCAGACTCTCCAACTAGAGGAGCAGAGGCAGTAGACAAGAAGGCGTAGAGAAGCTACAAATTTTGTAGAATCGCCTCACCTGTGCCGGGTATATAATACAGAACCATATTCCGAGAATCGCAGACTCCAACCGGCGTTATACAACATGAATCTTATTCCCGGAATCGCAGACTCCAGCCGGGCGTTACACATATAATACAGAACCACATTCCGGGAATCGCACTCTCCAACCGGTGGAGCACATATAACAAATACAAACATTATTCCGGGAATCGCTTAACTCCAGCGACAATACAATGCATATAATACAGAACCATATTCCGGGAATCGCACACTCCAACCGGCGTTATACATATAATATAACACAAACTTATTCCGGGAATCGCTTCACTCCATCGACAAAAATATATATAAACATATATGTGCAGTGCATCACATAAAAAAAGGTCCAAGGCATTTATATAATGGAGCGCATAAAACAAAGTTTGATAAGGTGGGACCCCTCCCCAATCGCAATCGGAGATCGCAAGGGCAGCGGAACATCACAACAGAAAGTTGCGATTGCATTGGAAATGGCGTAATTCGATCGTGTTTCAAGCAGAGTTGATAGATGATAATCGATCCGAAGTCCCTAATCGCATGTCTTTGTAAAGCATCATTGAAATGCGGACTCGATCCTTTATATGTACACATATTTGAGCATGGCTAAATCAGATCGGGTAATCGTCAATCGGAACATATGTTAAAGACTTGTGATTGCGATTGGAAGACCGGACCCGATGGGTCTATAAACCATGTTTAACAAAGTGTTTGAAGTCCAGTTCCAATCGCATCGGAAAGAAACAAACCATCGCAACACATATTAAAGAACTTGTGATTGCGATTAAGAGTTCGGACCCGATGGACTTATAAATTATGATTAACAAAGATTTCAGCTCCAGGTTCTAATCGCATCGGCAATGGTCAATCGCATCGGAGAATATAAGAGTTGTGATTGCGATTGGAAATCCGGACTCGATTGGTATATAAACTACGACTCATATACAACTTGAGTTCCAGGTCTAATCGTATTGGCAGCCAATCCTTATGGACGTCGGGTTATTTGCAAATAAATTGTATATATTATATATGTTGAATAACGTTTGAATATGATCCGGGGGCAGAACACATATGATATATAATGGTTATTGAGTTATATATATAACACGGTTACGATAAGCCGCGTGGTCTCTAGACCCACAAACCTTAGCTTTACGGGAGGGCAATTATTAACGCTTGTGATATATGTATGTTCCGGCCTGCGGAACCTGCCACATCAACAAGACACTAATGGCATAAAAGGGATTGGAATTCCTCCAGATTTACAGTCAGTGGATATAAAAGGCACATTTACACATATGCAGCAGTTACACCACAACAGAGGACAGAAGAGCAAACAGATCCGAAAGAAGATAAAACACAGTCACAGAAAAGACAAAGACAACCAAAGAAAAGACAAATGCGTACCAATTCAAAAGACTAAATGAGTTGAGTTGGAGTTCTCATTTAAATTTGAATGTAAATGTTTTATTTAAATTTTTATTGTTTGTGATGCATTGGCAAGTCTCCAAGAGAAAACAAACTCCCACTGTAATGTTAAAATTGACACCTACAGTTATAATTTCTGAGTAAGCTGATAAAAGGAGTGAGAAGGCAGAAGGTAAAGAGACATGACTTTCCATTTCGAATTCCAAGCAGAATACAAACAGTCATGTGAGGAAATCTATAAATAATATCATCTTGATATGCAGAGTGAGTTTTTTTTTAAAATGAAGAGAGAGTAAATCGAGAGAAGGCAGAATATAGAAGAGTAAGACAGAGAAGATTAAGAAAAGTAGAACAGAAGGAGAAGCTACAGAACAGAGTTGATATTTGAGGTAAATCAGCAAACTTTCAGTTTGATAAATTGAGGAAGTTGGAGCTTCCCTATCAAGTTGCAGCTTGATAGTCGTCAGTTGTAGCTGACTGAGGTTAGAGCCTCATGTAGGTTGGTGCCTGCAGAAAACTGAAGGGAGTTGGTGCTTCCTTGCAAGTTGTAGCTTGCAGAATTGAGGTAGGAGCCTCCTGTAGGTTGGTGCCTGCAGAAAAACAGTGGTGAGAGGGAGTTGGAGCTTGCCTTTGCATCACAACAATAATAAGATGTGGTTTTCTCCCTTTAGGGGTTTCCACTTATATCTGGTGTCTCTGTGCATGATATTTATGTATTGATCTGATATGTATCATTTGCTTAATACCTGCTGCTCTCAAATTAAGCTACTGCTCTATTAAACTAATACTTTCAGATTACATTCTAAGATTACTCTCACATTAAATAGAGTTTGAAATGAAGGTGTAAATAAGTTTATTGAAAAGTTTAAAAGATCAGGAGTGTATTAAACTAATTCATCCCCCCCCTCTCAGTTTAATTATAGATTCAACACAATTTAATAAACTCCATAATTTTTTTTTTATCTTATCTCAATTTATAGGATTTGGCCAAATTGACTAATGAACCCATCCTTCATTATCCCTGGTGGCCACCCATGCCCGCCAAATTGCTGTAGGATATTACCAAGTTTAAGGCAAAGTTTGGGGAGAATACATCCACTCACATTACCACCTATCATTTATGGTGCTCATATAATTCTTTGGTGGATGATTCTATTAAACTTTGATTGTTCCAACGTACGTTAACTAGGGATGTCGCAAAGTGGTATATCGATTTAGAAACTGCATCCTACGGTGACTTTTCCTCCCTATCTCAAACCTTTTTTAAACACTTCCAGTTGCCTACTTGGTACGATATCGACTCTAACCTCTTCTCCAACTTTAAACAAGATGATTCCACGTTAATTTTTGATCACATTCATGAGTGGCGTCATCACAAGAGGTTAGTGAGAACCAAATTACCTGATGAAATCTTACGTAAATGGTTCATTCGATCTCTTTGACCTTAAAGTGCCAGGAATGTGTCCATGTTTCAAGTAATTACTAAAGAACAATCCATTTTAGCTGCCTAATATTTGGATCTTATCTATTCACAATCGGGTACATTATATGAAGTGTTGCCTAATGCCCCTAGGCCTTCTATTGACCCTCCCAAACCTGTTCCTGGCCCACATGTCAATGGCATGATTGGTTTTGTTTCCAATTGGACGAGCCAACTTGCTGCCCAACTTGGGAAATTTATTGTTACATCTCAAGCCCCAACAAGTGCATCTGGCTCTGCTAAAGCACCCCCTCCTGAACAGTCCACCGATGTTCTCATGGTAAAGTCCACTCAACTGAAGAACAACCTTATATCCGATGGTAATAAAAACAAAAATAATAAGAGAAATAAACAACATAATCAAACTTTTTAGGAGTCCAAAACCAATCCTCAGAGTGAGGGAGGGGGAAACAGTGAGCGTCGCCGGAAAATCAAGATTCCCTATAAAATTTATCAAGGTGACCACCTTACTAATAATTTCCCTCGGATGGATGAATTCCATAGGCTCCTTTCACCACCATATACTCATCAACCTGCCGTTTTGACTCATTCATTCCCTACACAACCTTAGCAATAGATGGTTTCTCAACCTCCTCGTCCTCCGCAAGGGGGAAATGAGGGGTCCTCTTCCCATCACCCTCGTAGTTCATCCATATTTATGTGCAAGAAAGATGTAAATGTGACTACGCGATCCAAATCATATGATGTCCCTAAGTCAAGTTCTCCTTCAAAGGACTCACCAGCTCCACCTCCCTCCACTAGACCTCTCACTTTATATAAGCATGTGCAAATTGTTTATCACCCCCCCAAGGGTGTTATTCATAATATGACTCACAATCCTTCTTCTAGAGCCACCCAACATTACAGTATTGTTGAACATCTTGCCTAGGCTCCTTGTGCCATGTTTTCCTAGGAGGTCTTGCAAAGTTGCCCTCAGTAGTGAAAATATTTGTTGTCTACCATTGGTGGAGTCGATCTATATAACTCTAGTCTCATCAACTTAAATTTTGACAAAGTCGTTCTTTGCCTCTCACATCATATTTATTTTCAAATCATTGTGCGGATATTTCACAAGAATTTTCATCGCACTTTCATGGATGAGGGATCTTCCACGTGTGTCATGTCACTATCATGTTGGAAGATGTTATCACTCTAATGGATCTCTGAAGGCTGAGAAGGAGACCAAAAATGGTAACCACAAACCGCTTTGGCCGAGTAGTTAGCCCTACTAGGCAGGAGAGGGCTCTCTCCAAGAGATCACAACCAAGATTTCTAGATAATGAGGATTTTAGGCTAGGTATAGTAGCACTAGGGTTTGGTTGATTGATTTTGAGTGCTGGATGGTGAATAAGTCAGGGAAAAAGTAGGTCAGGGAAAAAAAGGATCAGAATTGCAGAGATATGATGGGGCAAGGTAGGTAAGCACTTTAACACATTCAAGTATCTTGATGGAGTTGATTAGAATACTAGGGTTTCAGAAAAGATCATGGAAACATAAATTCTTTTCAATTAGAAGAAAATGAAACAAAACTGTAATAATTCCTGCAAAATAGAGCATCAACTAATGAATTCTGTCTATCTGACTTAGGAATAAATTACATTCAGAGATGGCATGAATATGGAAATAATAATACATTCAAACAATTGCAAACATAAGAGGCAACAATGCAAAAACACATTACCACAGGAATCCCACCAAAATAGCTGCAACTTTGTCTATTAGTTCCTGCCAAAAAGTTTGATTACAATAGTGTTCAATGATCATTGACACAACATATAACCCTTGAAATGACAAAGAAAATGAAACATATAGACCAAAAAATACTTCTCCCACTCTCAGGGGTCGAATCCATGACTTGTGGAGCTGATCCCCAAAGTCCTCAACTAGAATCCTAATGACTATGGAAGTCAACAAACTCATCCCTATCATTGATGAAATTGATTCACTTTGACCAAAATTACATATTTACCTGATGTATCTACCTCTAGTAACTATCAATGACATAATTACATTAACATTTTATAATTACATCAGTAATTCTCCTTAGAATCCACCAATCAACTGGAAAAAAATGAAAATTATGAAGAAATCAGTCAACTGTAAAAAGCGCAACGTGCTTGGGAAAACCAAAACATGCTTGGTGATGAGCTCCATCATTAGACATATTTGGAGGGGTTAATGGTCACCTTTTTTCCTTCTTAGATCTCTTTTTCTTGAATTTTTATTATTATTTTGTTTTATGATGCTAGTATAGGTGGTGATTAAGGCTAACATACTCCGAGTGCCTAATATGAGGTTTAATGTAGAAAATCATGATTTATTAATATTTTTTATAAGGATTTTATCATAAAGACTTGGAGGAGACAACAAGGAGAAATTAATGGAGGATTTTCCACCCTCCTCAACTCTCATAGCCAACCAAAGGATCCGAAATATTCTCTCCAGCAATTCCAATTCTAAAGGCAGCCAAAGGATCCCCAAGGATTCTATCTAGCAATTTGAATTCCAGAGGAAACCAAGAAACTCAAAGAGGAGTGCACTCAATATTTGTTTACTTGGAGTCAAGTGGACTCAATCACTATTTTCTAGGGAGATGTTGGTAGCTTCCCTCTAGAATAAATAGAGCAGAGCTAGAGCTAGGAAGAGTTAGTCAACTTTGTTGCAAGATATTGAGCTTTTTATTGTTTTACTCAGTGATCAAACTTTCAGAGATGTATGAGGTTATTATTTTATGAAATGAGCAGACTGATTTAAGTTTCAGAGAGCTAGGATCATGGGTTAGGGCCAAATCCATGTGCCTCACCTTCTCTGTTGTTACTATATTTTCCTTTCTACAATTAAGCTAGTTTTCTTTCTATCATTCAATTAGTTCTGCTTCTCGTAGTTTCATCGTTGCTTAGTTTTTTCTTTTAGTGTGCCGCTGTAGTTTTTCATTTTCTTGTGAGTGATAGAATAGAGGAGAAAAACCAAGAAAAGTTGTGGATCACGACCCCCTTCTCATCTTTGTCAATAGAGCTCGAGGAGGGCGAACCTTCCCACACGAACAAAAACTTCTTTCTGTTCACTGTTTTGTCACGCGTTTCCTCTATTTTTCATACATGAATCCACAACTTTGTTTGCAGGAATAAGCATCAAAATCCACAGGAATATCATCAAGCCATCCCGCTTCATTTCCCAACTCTGTTTTCACGCCTGAGCACTACTGTTGTGCCTACATTTCCCTCCTCTTTCGCTTATTTGCATCCATCACCCCTTTTCATTCCCAAAATGCTTGAAAAGCATTAGAATTAGACCTCCACCCTTTCTCCTCAAAACTACCACTCACCATACCTCACTCCATTGCAAATCGCAAATCGCTTGTGATCTTTGTTAATGCTCTCTCATTCCAAGCCTGAATGCGATATCCCTCTCTACTTCCCTTTGCTTCTCTTTTATTAAAAAAAATAAAAAACATTAGAAACAACATTTTTCCCTTTGGACTTACCATCGCTCCTTTTCACAATTGCATTTACCATTTGGTCCTTGTTAACAACTTCCACTTCCAGACCCTGATTACGATATTCCTTTTTCCCTCCTTTCTCCTTCACTCCTCATTTCTATGTCAAAAACCTTTGAAATAACCTTACACCGCCTTTTTCTGAAAAGCCCATCACTTTATCGCAATTCACAATTCCCGTTGGCCCTCGTTAACACTTACCGCTCCAATTTTCCGATCGCGATATTGCGATCGTGCTCCGCCACCGGTCCCACCGCCACGTCACCCATCGCCTTTCGCACTTCACACAATTTAGTTGGTTTTCTTTAATACTTACCACTCTTTCCGCCGGTTGCAATATCGCATGTCGCACGTTGCAGATTTTTCCTCGTCGCACTTTGCACTTCGTAGTTCTTACCTCATCACACTTCGTATTTCGCTCCCACTCCCGAACAAAATTTCCACTATCCCTTTAATTTTGTGATATTGAGATTTCGATATCGCATATCACAACTTTTGCCTCCATCGCATCACTGCCATCGCATATTTCAAATGATTCCTCCTCAAAGCATATTTGCACCATATTATAAGGTTTTATAAGGTTTAAAACCTCGCTTTCCACTTCTAAGCCCTGTTTCATGTGATAATCCCTCCATTAGCTTCTTTAGCCCTTTTCTTTAATCCAAGCTGCAAATTCAACACTTTTTCAATTAGGATTTCGTCATGGATAGCTTAGTTGCATGGGTAGAAGCATGGTAGATAGAACATTGGATAAATAGAGTGCATTTAGCCGTTTGGCCAAGTTAAGTGTGGTTTAGAATTAGTTTCCTTTCTATCATTTTTTTCTTGAAAATTAAATTAGTTCCATTCCTGTCATTCCTTTTCAACAATATAGTTTAGTTTCTTTTCAGTCATTTCCTTTTCTACAAATTAAATTAGTTTCATTCCTGTCATTCCTTTCCAACAATTTAGTTTAGTTTCCTTTCTGTCATTTCTTTCCTGCAAATTAAATTAGTTCCATTCCTGTCATTTCTATTCAACAATATAGTCTAGTTTCTTTTCAGTCATTTCCTTTTTTGAAAATTAAATTAGTTTCATTTGTGTCATTCCTTTCCAACAATTTAGTTTACTTTCCTTTTTTCATTTCCTTCCAGCAATTTACTTTCTAGTCCTTATCATAGTTTAAGAAATATCACCCTTTCGTAAAGTAGAAGAGGATGACATGAGAAGAATGAATTTGTTGTGTATATAGCACTGTCACCTCCAAGTTTGTACGAACCCCAGGTTGATAAATTAAAGTAGGGAAGCCCCTGGGAGTTGCAGCACTCTTGGGGCAATACCAGGGCTCACCATTTTTTGGCGCCATTTCTGGGGAGGTGTCTAGTAGATGCTTTGATTTTGTTTTAGCATTCTTTTGTGCTTTATTTTATTTTCATGTCATTTCTGAAATATTGGAAAAATTACAAAAATATTTAATTACAGGCCTCGTAGGACTAGGAATACTCAAAGACAAATCTTACCTAAAACCCCCACATCACCTCCTAGCCACCCTTCACTCTTCTTTAGTGGCAGTGAGATTAAACCCCCTATAGGAGATCCTTCTGAATACTTTGAGGATCCTATTGGGGAAGAAGAGGAAGAAGACCTTGTTTCAACTGAGGGACTTGCTTCACCTATCTTAACCATGGCTAGGGCTAGAAAGCCTTTCCCATAAGAGAGGAATATGGGGAAACTAAGATGAAAAACATTAGCCCCTCAAATCTTCCACACTTCCATGGAATTACCTCTGAGGAACCTGACACATTCATGTTTGAATTTGTTGTTGTCTGTAGGACTTATGAATACACCTCTGATGATCAAAAGTTGAAGCTATTCCCATCCACCCTTAAGGATGCAGCCTTGCTCTAGTTCATGGGTCTGCCTGGGGACAACATCACTACCTGGGCACAGATGGAAGATACCTTCAACAACAAGTACAAATACTATTGTAGGTCCAAGGAAACTAAGGATGAGATATTTACGATGACTCTAGGGTCTGATGAATCCCTAGAGGACTATGAAGAGAGGTTTTAATTAAACTATAAGAGAGCCAACTATACTCTTGATCTTGCATCAATTAAACTTGTACTTGTTCGAGGGTTTAGAGAAGAGATTATAGAAACCTTGAATATGCTATCAGGAGGATATACATACCAAGTGCCTTATGAGACAATAAAAAATGTCTTCCGGAACCATTCTCGGCATTTAGGAAGAAGGGCAGAGCCAACCAGAGTGCATCCAATACCCCTTCCTCTTCCACCTCCATCAAACATGAGATTGGAAACATGCTAGAGGAATTCAAGAGTGGCATGCTGCACACTTTTGCTTTGCAAATGGACACAATGCAAGTCAAAAGTAAGCAAGAGGAAGCAGAGAGATACCTGGCCATATTTTGTCCTAGATGTACCTGAAAGCACCCAAGAAATGAATGTACACTCAATGTCATAGATGTTTGATTAGTCTATGAAGAGAATCATGCCACAGACAAGTGTCCCTCCTTACCTGGACTTAAGGCTATATATCAAGGTGGGGAAGCAATGCCATAGCATCTCTGTTTCATCAACTAGAGAAGGCCTCAAGGCCCTCGTCCATATCAACAAGGTATGCAAGGTGAAACTTACTATTACTATCACAACAATCAGAGTGCACCCATGCAACCTTGGTACACCCCGAATCCTCCATCCTGGTTTACACCTCTTACTTGGCCTGACAACCCTTCATATCATCCTCATCCAGTAAAACAACCAATTCAACAGTATGTTCCACAACAACCTCAGTGGAACAATCCATCCCTCAGTGGAGGCCTCAAAAAAATCAACCACCTACTCTAATGCCTCCACCCCAACCTCAACCTCATCTTACTCATGCTGCTCCACCTAGGCTACCTATACCTGCACAGCCCAATCTAAACCCGAAAAATAGATAGACACAACAGGCTCCCAGTGGAGAAACATCCTATCCAGCTTATGCTCTGGAGATACAGGAGGTTAATCTTTGTTCGAGAAGGGTACTCCCAGAAAACCATCCTCCATCTCCACCTATAGAGGTTGAGGAGGAAAAGGAAGAATATAACACTCAAATCCAACAACCTCCTTTTCCTGAGTGCTTGATCCACCCTAGTCAGCACACCCCATAGGAGACCAAACTCGTGGGAGAATTAGAGAATTTGTGTGTAAAGATACCACTTCTCTAGGCCATTAAGGTTGTCCCTATCTACAATAGGCTCATCAAAGAAAATTGCTTCAAGAAACCTGGGAGAAGGAAGAGAGATACCCCCACCATCAATGTGGTAGGACAACTGTTTGACCTTATGCTGGGAAGGGTGATATTTCCAAAGTACTTGGACCTTGGTAGTCCAGTTGTTGATGTGCATGTAAATGGTGTCATAGTCCCCAACACTCTGATTGATATAGGGGGGGCTGTCATCAATGTCATGACCAAGGAAACTATGTTGAAACTTAATCTCCAAGGGACTTTGAGGAAAACCACAACAGTTTTGCAGCTTGCAGATCGGTCCACATTAACTTCAGAAGGAATTGTTAAGGATATTATGGTTACCATTGACTCTTGGGAGTATCCTACATATTTCCTTGTCCTGCAACCAAAAACCAAGTTTAATGGTTATCCTCTCATCTTAGGGAGACCTTGGTTAGCCACTACAGATGCTTATATTAGTTGTCGGGCCGGAAACATGAATATAAAAAATGGTCCTTTGTCTAAACAACTAGTGTTATATCCTCTAGCCCAACCTTCCATTGATCATGATCTCCCTATATGGTTGGAGGATGAAGAAGATGAGTTATATAAAACTGCCCCTATGTGTACCATAGATGCTATTCTTAGAGGGGGGAAACTTGATGAAGATGAACTCATCGACCATGCCATTCAAAACCATTCCTCCACTAACATTCCTCTCGAAACCTTAGTCAAAGAGTCTGAAAGCCAACCTTGGATGGAACTGAGCTCAGTTGAGTCAACCTCTGAAACCACTAAGGCTATTGAGTTTGGCCCATCCAGATCTCTGAAAATCAACCCAGACCTCTCGAATGAAGAAGAGAAGCAACTATGCCAGCTTTTGAAAGAAAATATTGAAGCATTTGCTTGGGATTACAAGGACATGAAAGGGGTGCATCCTTCAGTGTGAAAAAATCATATTTACATCAAAAAAGGATGCAAGCCCATGAGATAACCCAAAAGAAGGATGAACCCGACTCTGAAGGACATAGTCAAAGAAGAGCTGTAGAAATTATTGGATGCAGGGTTCATATATCCTATATCCGACAGTGAGTGGGTATCTCCTCTTGTCCTAGTCCCGAAGAAGAATGGGAAGTGGTGAATTTGTGTTGATTATCGAGAAATTAACAAAGCCACCAAGAAATACCATTTCCCTTTTCCCTTTATAGACCAAGTCCTGGATGGCCTTGCGGGGAAGAAGTTATTTTCCCTCTTAGATGGGTTCAGTGGGTACAATCAGATTCAAATCAGCCCTGAAGACCAGGATAAGACTACTTTCACCTGCCCTTGGGGTACCTTTGCTTATAGAGTCCTATCCTTTTGGTTGTTAAATGCCACAAATACCTTCCAAAGATCTCCCCTGAGCATCTTTTATGAGTTATTCCATGACTCTGTCAAAATCTACATGGATGATTTCACACCATACGGGGATGACTTCCAGGAAGCTCTCTCCAATTTGGGTAAAGTACTAAGAAGTTGCATTGAGATGCATCTCTCCTTGAGCCCAGAAAAGTGTGAATTCCTGAAGAAATTAGGGGTTGTGTTAGGACATTCCATATCCCAAGTAGGAATACAAGTAGACCCAAACAAAATCACCATCATCAAAAGGGTACGTGCTCCTCAAAAGCAGAAAGATGTCAAGAGTTTCTTAGGCTTAGCTGGTTACTATAGAAGGTTCATCAAATATTTTAGCAAGATAGCTTCGCCATTATTTGGGTTGTTGGCCAAGGATTCTGAGTTTATTTGGACCGATCCTTGTCATGAGGCTTTCGAGATCATTAAGGAACAATTGGCTACTGCCCCCATCCTCCGAGGTCCAAATTGGACTCTACCTTTCCACATCCACACTGATGAATCCGAAAAAGATGTAGGGGCAGCATTAGGACAGCTGGAGGACAAAATCCCTTATGCCATTTATTTCATCAGCAAGAATTTGTCCAAGGCCGAGCTGAATTATACTGTTATTGAGAAGGAGATGTTAGCCATTGTCCATACATTGAACAAGTTCAGGCATTATGTAACTGGATACCAGACCTTTGTTCACATTGACTATGCTGCCATCAAGTATTTAATGAACAAAATGGATGTTAATGCTAGGATAATTATATGGTTGTTACTTTTGCAGGAATTTGATTTGACTATTATTGATAAAATTGGAAAGGAGAATTTTGTTGCAGATTTTTTGTCCAGGTTAGCTCTTCCTGCAGATGAAGAAGGAATGGTGGGTGACCAGCTGCCAGATGAGCATCTCTTTTCTATATCAACACTCTCACCAAGGTTTGTTGATATAGCCAACTACTTGGTTGCTGGGAGACTCCCTCCTAATCTTTCATTCAGGGAGAGGAGCAGAATCATCAGAAAAAGCGCCCCTTTCACATGGATTGGGGGAAAACTCTTCAAGCTAGGCCTTGATCAAATCCTAAGGATATGTGTGAGGGAGGAATAAGTTTTTGATATCCTCTCTGCATGTCATGACAACCCATGTGGATGCCACTTTACTACAAAGATAACTACTTACAAAGTTTTGCAGGCAGGATACTATTGGCCTACCCTTCACCAAGATTCCTGAAGATACACTAGCAGGTGTGACCAGTGCCAAAGGATGGGGAAACCCACACAAAGGAATGAGATGCATTTGCACCCTTAGGTGGCTCTTGAGCCATTTGACAAGTGGGGCATGGAATTTTTTGGACCTATCGATCCACCATCCAGAAAAAAGAAGTATATCATAGTCTGCAATGATTACCTAACAAAGTGGGCTAAAAAAAAAGCAGTCAAGGTAGAAACCAAGGAGAAAGTAGCTGAATTTCTGAGGGAGAATTGTTTTACAAGTTTGGATTCCCTAGAGAAATAGTCACTGATCAGGGAGCACAATTCACCTCCCACCTCATTGATATTTTTTTGAGGAAGCACAAGATTAAGCATAGAACTTCTACTGCATATCACCCTCAGGCGAATGGCCAAGTAGAAGTAACTAACATATCTTTAGAGAGCATCCTCACCAAGGTTGTGAGAAACAACAGAAAATATTGGGCAGACAGATTGGTGGAAGCTACTTGGGCCTACAACACTACTTGGAAGACAACAACGGGATTCACTCCTTATGAACTAGTCTATGGTAAGAAGGCTCTACTTTCAGTTGAGTTTGAATTCAATAGTTTAAGAATGGCAGCTGAATTAAACCTATATCTATCAAATGCCCAAAAAGAGAGGTTTCTGCAACTAAATGGATTGGATGAGTTCAGAATGCAAGCACTTCTTCACACAGAGGTAGTTCAACTGCAAAGGAAGGTCTGGCATGAAAATAACACCAAAGAAAATACCTTCCAAGAAGGAGATTGGGCGCTTTTGTATGATTCAAGGTTTAAATATTTCAAAGGAAAGATGATGAAAAGATGGTTGGGACCTTACACAGTGGAAAAATATTTTGATAATGGCGCAGTTCAAATCAGAACCATAGATGAGGAAGGAATCCCCTTGCTTGTCAATGGTCACAGACTTAAAATTTACAAGAAGCCTTTGTCAAGGGCAGAGTTCATAAATTCAATAAGAAGATAGGTGTATGTCATGGGAAAATCCACAGTTTCCCACACCTCCTGAAAAAAAGAAAAAGAAAAAAAGAAAAAGATCCATGGGTGAAAATCTCTCTGAGGCACCTAAGGCAAGCTTGTGGGTTGAAAACCTCAATGGAGGTAGATCACTTGCTCAAAAAAAAGAGAAGAAAGAGGAAAAGGAAATAAAGATCCATGGGTGAAAAACTCTCTGAGGCACCCAAGGCAAGTCTGTGGGTTGAAAACCTCCATGGAGGCAGCCCACTTGATTTAAAAGAAGAAGAAGAAGAAGAAGAAGAAAAAATCAAAAACAGAAAAATTACATCTGCATCTCTGTGTTTTTCGTGTTTTCTGTGTTGCAAGTCATTAATGATTTCTGGAAACATAGGGAAGCATTCATCTTTTTTTCCTTCTTTTGTTTTACCATCCATCCCATCATTCACCCCATTCATTTTCATAACTTCCTCCATCACCTCCATACACCACATTCCTCCATTCCTGAGCACAATGTAGCAAGGAAAGAAAGACACAGAATGCTACATACATCAGGGAATTCCTATAGCACAGACATATGTTCTTGAACAACAAGAAAAACAAGGGAGGAGCTCATGAAGAAGACCCCAGGAAAGACAAGAGTGCCACCCATGGCATCTGGAGCACCCCCCATGCAACATCTATAATGAGAAGGAACATCAAGGAAAGATCAACATCTCACTCAGAAAGCTGCTCATTCAGCAAGCTGCTCACTCAGAGAACAAAAAATAATGAATAACACAACATATAATAGGCTTGTCTCCTCAATCCAGCTCCTGTAAAAACCTTGGAAACGATAGGTAAACTCAGGTATAGCTTCTCACCCCTCACTATGCATCCATAATAGCTAGAAATAATTAAATTTTTAGACTTAGAGTTTAAGGGGCAGAAAGGTGGCCAGTTAGCTTGGTCACCATCCTGAAGTATGACTAGGGAGAACTGCAAATTCACACCACTTGGGAATGCAAAATAAAAGAATTTAAATCAAGTGGAGTAGAGGAGAATGAGGGGAGGAAACACACAGTCCATCATGAATTAATATGGAGAAGGAAAAAACTGTCTACAACAGAAACCAAAGCTGAGCCGAGTTACATAAGTGCTCCAAAATTGGTTGCGAAATCTAATAAAAAGAGATCCCGTCTCATCCAAAACCAGTAAATTGAGAATTTTTGAGGGAAAGAGACCAAAGGGAGCCGCAACACAGCAGTAACGAGAGTGAGTTGCGTATTTGAACAACACGCAACTGCAACAGTAGAACAACGTCACCCTACCCATGGGCCAGTACTCTCTCGTAAATATGAGCAGGGAAGCTTTTATAGCAACCCAAACAAGGCAGGATTCCACTCCTAGCCTTAGAGAAGACGAAGAAGAACCAGTAGAAGAGGAAGAACGAGAAGAAGAAGAAGAGCCAGAAGAAGAACCAAAAGAGGAACAAGAAGAATAAGAGGAAGAGGCAAAGGGCCAAGGAAAAATAGAAGATATGGCCATAGAATTAATAGAGATAAAAAAAATGGGCAAGAAACAGACTCACAACACATCACCACATCCCCTCAATACAAAGAGGTAGTTTCCACCGTAGCTCCTCTAAGCACAAAGAAAAAAATGCAGACCTCTATGTATTTCAGAGTTGAGAAGATTCAGAGAGAGCTAGAAACTCCTCCCACGAGCCCGATTATCATTGAAGAATCACCATAGGAGGAGGAAAGAATCGAAGAAATAGTTTTGAAGGAGTAGCTACAGAAGGCACAGGCAGAGAATGTAGCAATGAAGGAGAAATTGCAGCAAAAAGGGGAGAAAGTAGCCACCATGACAGACTTATGCATATAAGCCCTTCAACGCAGATTCCCTTCTGACTCATATTCTGTGTACCTCAAGAAGAAATGGCTTCTATTTTAAATCAAAACTCTAGCCTCGCATGGATCACTACCTTTCCAAGATTGTAGGAAATTCATGAATTTATATAAGCAAGCTAACATGTATGATTAGGAAAAGATGGCATAGTTTTACGTGCATAACCTTGTGCTAACAAATTTGGATATTTGGGACGCCAATCCTACAATGGGGGATATGTAGTTGATGGCTCTAGTATCTTGGATGGTGAATGAGGACACTAGAGCAAAAGAGATATGGAGGGACATGGGAAGAAGAAATAAAGAACCCTTATATATCAGACCAGAATTGTTGAGCCCAAAAGGAGTCATCCTTAACTGTTGAGAGATTGAAAGGGACCATGCACTAGTTGAAAGCTACCTGCAGACTCAAACCTAGGTGATAGGCCACTTTGATGATGTATCTAGGTAGATATAAGATGAGTGCATTATGGCCAGCGAGAGGAGATGGAACAACCTCCCTCACAACCTCAAGAACATGGAGTACCATACTCCAGAAATACTGAGGGGTGCATTGGAAAGGGCACCATTATACAAGAGGGCCACGCATGCCAAAAAGATCCAATGGTTGGGATTAAAGCTCAACCCACCTTTGTTGCTGGGGCTGAATAATGAAAAGGACACAGATGCACAAGATAGAGAATGGGAAAATGCAGAAAAGAATAATGGTTTTTACCCCCTTGGGGAAACTCCCACACTCCTTCCTCAGGAAATCAAAGGGGTTATCAAGGCCTTGAAGGAAATGCAGGAGGGGGATTAGTTTCTCAGAGGATGAGCAACCATTCAGTAGGGGGTTGATGATGAGCTCCATCATTAGACATATTTGGAGGGGTTAATGGTCACATTTTTTCCCTTCTTAGATCTCTTTTTCTTGCATTTTTATTATTATTTGGTTTTATGATGCTAGTATAAATGGTGATTAAGGTTAACGTAATCTGAGTGCCTAATATGAGGTTGAATGTAGAAAATCATGATTTATTAATCATTTTAATAAGGATTTTATCATAAAGACTTGGAGGAGACAACAAGGAGAAATTATTGGAAGATTTTCCACCCTCCTTAACTCTCAAAGGCAGCCAAAGGATCCCAAATATTCTCTCTAGTAATTCGAATTCCAAAGCCAGCCAAATGATCCCCAAGGATTCTCTCCAACAATTCGAATTCCAGAGGTAGCCAAGCAACTTAAAGAGGAGTGCACTCGATCTATGTTTACTTGGAGTTAAGTGGATTCAATCACTATTTTCTAGGGAGATGTTGGTAGCTGTCCTGTAGAGTAAATAGAGCAGAGCTAGAGCTAGGAAGAGTTAGTCGATTCTAGTTGAAACTTTGTTGCAAGCTATTGAGATTTTTATTATTTCACTCGGTGATCAAACTTTCAGAGATGTATGAGGTTATTATTTTATGAAATGAGAAGACTGATTTCATTCGACTGATTTAAGTTTCAGAGAGCTAGGCTTGTGGTTTAGGGCCCAATCCATGTGCCTCAACTTCTTTGCTGCTACTATATTTTCCTTTCTGCCATTATGCTAGTTTTATTTCTGTCATTCAATTAGTTCTTCTTCTCATAGTTTCATCGCTGTTTAGTTTTTTCTTTCAGTGTGCTGCTGTAGTTTTTGATTTTCTTGTGAGTGATAAAATAGAGGAGAAAAACCAAGAAAAGCTATGGATCAAGACCCCATTCTCATCTCTGTCAATAGAGCTCGAGGAGGGCTAACCTTCCCACAAGAACAAAAACTGCTTTCTGTTCACTGTTTTGTCACACATTTCCTCTATTTTTCGTACATGAATCTGTAGCTTTGTTTGTAGGAATAAGAATCAAAATCCCCAGGAAGATCATCAAGCCATCCCGCTTCATTTCCATCTCTATTTTCACGACTGAGCACTGCTGTTGTGCCTCAATTTCCCTCCTCTTTCTTTTATTTGCATCCATCACCCCTTTTCATTCCCAAAATTCTTGAAAAGCATTAGAATTAGACCTCCACCCTTTCTCCTCGAAACTCTTGCTTGCTGTACCTCTCTCCATCGCAAATCACAAATCGCTTGTGATCTTTGTTAACTCTCTCTCATTCGAAGCCCAAATGAGATATCCCTTTCTACTTCCCTTTGCTACTCTTTTATTAAAAATAGTCAAAAACATTAGAAACCACATTTTTCCCTTTGGACTTACCATCGCTCCTTTTCGCAATCACATTTCCCGTTTGGTCCTTGTTAACAACTTCTGCTTCGAGACCCTGATTGTGATATTCCTTTTTCCCTCCTTTCTCCTTCACTCCTCATTTCTATGTCAAAAACCTTTGAAAGAACCTTACTCCACCTTTTTCTGAAAAGCCTATCACTTTATTGCAATTCAAAATTCCTGTTGGCCTTCATTAACACTTACCGCTCCGATCCACCGATCGTGATATTGCGATCGCGATCTTCCATCGGTCCCACTGCCACATCACTCATCACCTTTCACACTTTGCACCGTTCAGTTGGTTTTTCATTAATACTTACCTCTATTTCTGCCGGTGGCTATATCACATGTCGCACGTCGCAACTTTTTCCCCGTCGCACTGTGCACCTTGCAGTTTTTACTTCATCACACTTCACATTTCGCTCCCTCTCTCGAACAACATTTCCACTATCCCTTTAATTTTGTGATATTGCGATTGCGGTATCGCATGTCACAAATTTTTCCTCCATCGCATATCTGCCATCACATATTTCAAATTATTCCTCTCCAAATATTCTTTGCACCATATTATAAGGTTTAAACCCCCACTTTCCACTTCTAAGCCCTGTTTCATGTGATAAGATCTCCATTAGCCTCTTTAGCCCTTTTCTTTCCTCCAAGTTGCAAAGTCATCGCTTTTTCAATTAGGATTAAGTCATGGATAACTTAGTTGCATGGGTAGAAGCATGGTAGATAGACCATATGATAAATAGAGTGCATTTAGCTGTTTGTCCAAGTTAAGTGTGGTTTAGAATTAGTTTCCTTTCTTTCATTTATTTCATGCAAATTAAATTAGTTCCATTCATGTAATTCCTTTTTAGCAATATAGTTTAGTTTCTTTTCAGTCATTTCCTTTTTTGCAAATTAAATTAGTTTCATTCTTGTCATTCCTTTCCAACACTTTAGTTAGTTTCCTTTCTGTCATTTCTTTCTTGTAAATTAAATTAGTTCCATTCGTGTCATTTCTTTTGAGAAATAAAATTTAGTTTATTTTCAGTCATTTCCTTTTATGCGAATTAAATTAGTTTCATTCTTGTCATTCCTTTCTAGAAATTTAGTTTAGATTCCTTTCTGTCACTTCCTTCTAGCAATTTACTTTCCAGTCCTTATCACAGTTTAATAAATAACACCTGTTAGTCATCAGTAATATTTTCTATTTTGTAGATGACTAAATCTTGATCCTAGATTTCTAAAAACAAGATTCATGAATATTGTGAGTTTTAGAAATCTCACAGCCTTCATTATCCTTAAACAAAAATTTTCACTATTCTAATATTTTTCCATTCCATGGTCAAACTACCACTCCTAAAAGACCCCTCATGGGCTTATGCCACTCATCTGTATCCTATTTTCCCACCTATAACCTCAGCACTCTGTTTTTCCTTTGCTTCACCCCTCCACTTTCCATCTAGGGTTACCAAACAACCTCTTCCTTACCATGTTCACCAGGTTCCTCAAGCATTGATGGTATCAAACTCTCTATGTAGGCTCTTTAGATAAATCAAATACATTGGATTTTGGATCTTAAAATACATCAATTTGTAAAAAAAATCTGTTTTTACACTTAAGACCCCAAACCAAGTTTCAATCAAAGACCAGTCAAAGGTGCCTCCCACTAGGTCATTAGGGTTTCATAGGTTGTAGGGTCATCCTTGGTGTTTTAAGCACTAATTTTCTTGTGCTAGAAGCTGGCTAAAATGTGAAATAAGGTCAGCACTTGCTTGTCCAAGATAGATCAAAAAATCTCCAAGGAGGACTACTTTGTCAAGTTCAAGTTCTGCAAAAGGAAACTGTGCATTTTGATATTTTTGCAGGAGTGTTAAAGTGACTATCAGAAGAGAATGGGTAAAGTAAGAGTCCTGCTCCTAAATAAACACATTCACAGTAAAGAGAGAGGAAGCATTTTGTGTTCAAGAAGAATCAAGGTTCCTAAGCCTAATTGGGCCAACAGTGTGCCAAGAAAAGATCCAATGCAACAAATCACATGAAGGAGGCACACCAAAAAAACCAAACATGAAGAGAAGCTTTTCAAAAATTATAGATGAAATAGGGAAAAAGGTGAGGTGAATTGGACAGAAAAGAATGAACTTGGAAGGGCTATAGAGAACTTAGAAGACAACACTAATAATTGTTCTCAAACATCCCTGAAGCCTAGGGTTTTGGAAAGATAGTCAAAGGAGGTAAAATGAAGATGTTAGGCTTCCATGATGACAACAGAAAGAAAATTTGAAGAGATTTCTATGTGTGACATCCCAGAATTTTTCAAAAGTGAGTTTACCATGGCTAAGGATCAGTGAAGGAGGTGAAGACAGGGTTTTCAGCCACCTACCAAGTAAAAGATGATTTGAGTTTCAAGGTAAAGAAAAAAGAAGTTTTGGAGATACAACCACTGTGTTAGTTTCTGAAGTTGTCAAAAATGGAGTTAGTAGGCTTCAAAGATCAAAGGGAGAGCCACTTCAAGTTTTTCATAACAACTGCTAAGGGAAAATGTTCAAGGACATAGAAAAGCCAAATAAAGTAAGCCTTGTGACTCAAACAAAATCTGCAGAGCAAGGAGGTAAGGAGTATCAGTGAGAAAAGTCTAAACTATCATTCTAGGCACCTGCAGATAAAAAGTGTCAAAGGAGAATTTTCATGATGTTGCCTTGTGTTTTTTGTCTCTAAGATGTCAAAAGCAAACTCATCAAAACCACAACATTACAAAAGGAGTCAAATTCACCATTTAAGCAAACTTGCCTACAGACATTGTAGAGGGTTATTAAAATAAGGTAAAGGGCATTAGTGTGAATTCATAATGCATGTCAAGGGAAATTTTTTGAAGGTGTCACCTCAAAAGAACAAAGGGAAAAGGCCATTTTAGTGTTTTTTATCACCTACAACAAAAAAGTCAAAAGAACATTAGTGAAAAAAGTGAAAAAGGCTAAAAACATTAGAAAGTGGGTTTGTAAAGGTAAATTTAAACCCCTAAGCCTATAAAAGGTCCTCAGCCCTTCATACAACCCGTTATTCACTTGTGATAATTTTCAGAGCGATTAGGAGGAAAAACTATGAGTTTTTAGTTGAAATTCGGGCAAGTTACTCGGCACTGTGCATTCAGGGTCGGGCGCTGCACCTTGGGAGAAATATACTTTGTAAAATTACTTGATGCTACGCATTTAGAGGCGCGCTGTGCATTCACATAGGAAGCCCGACAGGCCCGGTAACCCACAGCGTTGCGCGGTCACCACTGCGTTTTCGACAGACTCAATAGGCCCGACACCCTGTGCACGTGCTGCGCATTCGACCTGGAGTGCCTCCTGCATCGAAAAACACTAAAATTACATTAGAGATAACTCCAAGCTGCCATCAAAGGTTTTCGGAGAATTTTTAATTGGTAAATGGATGTCATACACCCCTCCAAATATTTGATGGTTTGTCAAAGAAGGAAACCCTAAGGTGAAAAACCTAATCTTCATGCTAAAAAGCCTGTTTAAGCCTCCCTCATCTACAAAAAAGGAGATATCAGTCAAACAGGGATAAAGTAGTGTTGTTGTAGTGTTTTGAAGTTGATCCTTCATCAAAGCTTAAAGGCTCTGTTCCATACAATGAAAACAAAGTGACCTTACATTGCCCCCTCCATTTCAAAATTAACATTAGTGAAAGTTATTGTCAAAGCAGAATTATAAAAAGTAGCTAAGTTAGTCCTTGAGTTTTGGCTCGCCCTCACAGTCATACAATTACACCTTAGTTCGTCACTTTCACCATCATTCCAATTCCTTTCTCATATCAGCTTCACAAGCAGAGCTAGGGTTTTCAAAGGCAGGTGTCAAAATGTAAAGAGAAGGAGGAAATGGTAGTGGTGAAGAAGCTCAAGTGCCTAGGAGGAATCAACACAGAGGTGGGAGGATTAATAGGTTTGAACCCAAAAAAACCATGGATATTAATGCATCTCCTATGATTATCACATGTTTCCAAAATGTGGGGTGTTTTCATTTTTGTGAAAAAGTCCAACAGGTGCAAAGTCACCTTGAGCTCACTAGGCTATTTGTCCTCAACCTACACGAGAAATAAGTAAATCTTGCAGGGTTAAACTTTGAGCTGTCATAAGGTGCCATTTCTATTGCCACTGGGATGCCTAATGTTGGTGAAAAATGGTTCAAAAGAGACAATTTAGACATAAGTTGCTATGAGCCATTTCTTAAACCCAGATACAAAGAAGACTGCAAATCTATCTTCCCTTTCTCACATTTGCTGGAGAGGTATGCACCCTTGATGAGGGTCATCATGAAATATTTTACATGCGAGGGAAGGTACTCTAGAATTTAATCCTATCATATCAGATTACTCATGCACTTTACTAGGGTTAAGATGCTTCATTTACCCTACTACCTCTATAGGAGTATTAACAAGATGTCATATGTTGTAAAAAAGAGGAATTATTCCCAGCAAATGCAAAGTTTGTTCCATCACCCTTTGATCGAGATGGTTGTGATGCATCAGTTGGAGAAAAAGGGTATTCCATGGGAGGTGTTCATTGCTCATGAAGTGTTCACAAACCCACAGCCCCATCCTCAGAAAAATTTTCCCTCATCATCTCATCCTCCTCCCCCTAGTCCTCCATCATCTTCTACTGATCATGCTTCACCATATACACATATATCCTCACCTCAAGAAAACCCTCCTTCCTCACCCTCTCCCAATGCCTTAGATTATGAGAGAAGTGGAAATGAACAAGAAAGTGACCATGAAGGAGAAGGTAATGATCAGTCAAGAAATAATGATGAAACAAGCAACAATGAAGAGAATGAAGAGGCTGATGATAACAGTGAAAACCACAGTGAAAATCATAGCAAGGAGGCAGAAGACAATATGGAACAAAGCCACGATGAGCAAGATGAAGGCAGTGCAACGAATAGTGCAGAAAACATGGAGACATAAGACAATGAAACAGAGTTTGATGAGGCTCTTGACAGTGGTAAGGATAATAGTGTATAAATCAGTAAAAGAGAGTCAAACAGTGATGGAGAAACAAATGATGAAACACCTAGCAGTCAAGGTAATTAAGAAGCTGACATCAGTGAAACAAATGACAGTGAAGTTGATAGTGATCATGAAGACAGTGAGGAAGATAGCCATGAGGAAAACAACCAAGGAAAGGGCAGTGATGTCAGCATGAAATATACAAGTGAATAAGTGGGCCAAGATGTTAGTGAGCCAAACAAAGATGACCATAATGATAGAAGCAAGATCGAGGGCACTGAAATGGTCACAATCAAACCTCTTTCTTTGACTTACCAAAGAGGAGAAAGGCATGTGTTTGCTGCCTCTAAAAGGAAAGGGGCCATTAATTCTACCTCAACACAGAATCTTGACAAAGGCAAGTAAAGGGTCACTGTCGGAGATAAGAAAGGCAAGCATCAAACTAAACAAGAGCGCCAGCTCATTGACCTTGACAATGAAAATGAAGATGAGGAGAGGGTTACAAGCATGTTGCTCCAAAGCAAGGATGCTTAGATGAAAGAACTACATAGAAAATTTGGCATGGAAAAGTATATTATTAAGTATTATAAGGATGAAAACAAGCAACTAAAGAAGACACAAAGGGACCTTGGCCTACAGAAAAAGATGGCCAAGCACTGTGCCTTGAGAAATAAAATTGCAAGGACCAAGCTCAAAAGAGCCCTTGCCAAAATTAAAGCACTCAAGGAGGAAAAAGACCAAGAAAAACTTGAGATATTAGCTGATTCTTGTCTACAGGCATCCCAGACCCCATGAAGAAGATAAATACAAATTTTGGCAAGTTTTTGACATTTTTGGATTTTTGATTGATTTTGAGGGCCAAAGGCGCAGCGCTGTTGGCGCTGCACTTTTTCTCAGGGAATCCTCAGGAGAAATGGTTTAAATTTTTGGATTTTTCAGGTTAAGGACATCATTCACACCAAATTTCAGACCATTTGGAGTAGTTTTGGTCCTCCAAAAGGCCCAAAAAACATGCAAATTTTCACCTTTCTGCCATGTTTTTAGGGCTGGCACTGTGCCTTTACCAGCCTTGTGAGATTTGATTTTTGAACAGTTTAATGGAGTCCAATAATAAAAAAAATGGAAGTTTTGGAAATTAGACTTGACATACTTTCCAATGAGTTATCATGGAGCCCATTCCGACATCGGGAAGGCCTTCAAAACTTGGTTGCAATATGACTCAGTTTTTCAGTGTAGGTGCTGCGCCTTTGGACCTGTGAATCTTCCCCCTTGCAAAAAATTCAACAAAACACACTGAAAGATATTTTCAAGATTTTTTGGGCAAATCACTCCAGATTTGGTTGAGGAGTTATGTTTAAGTTATCTTTCATTTATTAGCTTAGATATTATGTGCCTTGGGCCTTGCATGGCCTCTTTGGACATAAATGACATTTATGGTGTATTTATGGTTTCTAGAAGCCTCTTAGGGTTTACACCTCCTCATTTGCTGGTTAAATAGAGCACTGAGGCCTCATTGTAATTTTTGGTTGGTTGCTGAGCATAATATGCAATAGACTCTGAGTTTATTGGTGAAATTGGCTTTGGTTCTTTGTGATGGCTTTGGACTGAACATTTGTGGATTGAGCTCACTCTTAGGATTCATAAAGATTTGTTGAATGGTGATGCATTCCACCTTTTTATTTGTTTACTTCAGTTATCATTATGTTTTATTGATCATAGGATATAAATTTTAGAGTTGGATATGCCTTTTGGCACCCTGCTTTGTCTGCATCCTTTGATCTTTATGTTTTCTCCCTTGAAGTTTAACTAAGGAATTCTTAAGTGCTCTTTAGTTTTACTGAGATGTTATGTTAAAAATCTATTTGTTTACAAGTAAGTTTAAGAGAATATTTAACTTCTGTCTAAGTTTAATTATCTATTGCTCTAAGGTTTTCTTAGTATTGTTTGGTTGAAGAATCCTTTATTTCTCTTCAAGTTTTACTATGCTATCATGCTAAAAGATTTTTCTTGTTATTAGTTTGTTAAAGGATCCTTGATTGTCCCTTAACCTACTATATTCACACCTCCGTGTTCATTTCACTCACTCAAACCCTACTTAGATCCATTTGGCCCTGTTTACTTTCCCTATGAAACACCCTTGAACTATTTTTTCACTCTTCAAGACCTTTGTAGACTCCATAACCCAATGGATTTATCCTCTCTTACTCTAATTATTCTTATTGACAACCTATCGAACCAAACAAACAAACAAGAAAACCCTAATCCCTATAACTAGCCTAAAATCAAAATCCTAAAATCAAACAAGTTAAACCCTTTGCATAATAATAGAGAGAGCCCTCTCTAAATCCAGGAAGGCTAGGTCCTAGGACTCCAAAGATTGGTTTGATGTTACCATTGTCTTTTTGGTCATTGCCAATCTGCCAAAACTACGAGGGCCTAACATAGTGGTGATCACGGTGGGACCTCAGAGTCAGTAACATCCTATGTACTCCTTAAGACCTCAGAAAATCTCTATCAAACTTAGAAAGCTTGAAGTGTTAGCCAAGATTAGTACCAAACTGATTCACCATGCTAGCAACATGATGACTCAACTGGACGACACTCATTAGAGACCTTAGTGTTGTGTAAAGAGACTCATAAAAAACCAAAAACATCTCTAGATTGGCTTTTTTCAATTGTTGGTGGTGGACCACAAGTACATATCCTCAAAGCAGTAAAAAACATCTATGTGGCGACTCCACTGACCTCCAATATGCCTATTGACTCCACTAGTTCTTATAGAATCCTCTAGGATTGTGTCAAATCAGTCGTAAGTAGTTTAAAGGCCTAGTCACACATTGTGTGAGTTTAGTAAACATTTAGAGAGGTCTACCTTTCAAAAACATTCCCAAAATTCTAGCCTCTCTGTAGTATAGGTTTGAAATCTAGCTTCATGAATAATTAACACGAGATCTCACCCTGACACTAACCCTCCTATGATAGTTGATGACACAAAGAAGATTTTGTGGAAGACTTCTAGGGTTGAATATTCAACTAGTGTTAGAACAATCCATAGAGCAAGTTTTGCCCCTGAACATCTCACAGCCTTGCAAGATACCCAATTTGACTTACATCATCAAAGAAATCTATTCAGAACTAAGTCTCAAAGTAGGATAGACCAAATAGACCTTGAGCCCACAATTTTGCACCAAAATCTTAGTAGAGAAACCTCTCCTTCCAATCCTCCTGATTTTCAAATTCTCCATCACTTTTGCTCATTTCATTCCAAGTTTGCTCAAAATAAGTTTGCTGGTCCAAGTACTTTTTCTACACCCACTCATACATCCACTGTGCAAACCAATCCACTTCATCCACCTCCTCTTACAAACCCTGCCCTTGTAAATCCTCCTTGGATCCCATCTCCCATCATGGCAACATGGTATGCCCCTCTGGCCAAGTGACTACCAATCCAAAATCCCTCATTTCATTGGAGCTGACTCTACCATTGCCCAAAAACATGTAGACAAAATGAATGATGCTTTTGACTACATGGAATTAGAAGAGGAGACCATACAAATGAGGATGTTTGCCCTAAGTCTAGGAGGAGAAGCCAAGAAATGGTTCAAAAACTTAACTCATAATAGCATACATGACCTCCCTTCTCTTTATCAAACATTCATAAACAAATGGGAGATTAAGAAAAATCCCCTTCAAATATTTTCAAAGTATACCAACCTTAAAAGAAATGTCGGGGAAAGTGTCCAAGACTACTACACTAGGTTCAATAATGTTTACAATGCACTCCCACCACACATGAAACCCCCATAAGGCCTAGCCTTATAAAAATTTCCAGAAGGTTTTGATCCAAAAATGGCCTATCAATTGAGAGAAAGAGATCCCCTAAATTTAGAAGACACGCAAAGGGGAGCTGTGAGTGTAGAGGTCAACCTAATTGAAAAGAGGGCTAGGACGAGGTTAGAAAAGAGAGTTACATACAAAGAGGACACTATGGCCCCAACCTCTTCTTCTGATGCTAAAATTGAGAGCCTAGTTATTGACATAGTTGTTGCTGACATTCCCCCGAAGTATGGCATGCTTTTATCTAGATCACAGGGAGCCAAAATTCAAGGGAATCTCCAAATGGACATGTCATATGCTACCATCCCAGTCTTTAACCAGACAAGGAGATTGTATCGGGAAACTCACATGAAATACATGATAAGCAGCCAAGATAGGCCAAACAACACCTCTCTTTATTCCATCCATTCAGAACTTGAATCATTTATCTTGTACAATGAAGATGCCATTAATGAACAAGTAAATGAAAATGAGAAGGAGCTAGGCCTACCAAAACTGTTAAATAAATCACCAAATGAAGAACATGACAACCAAAACCCTAGCAGCCCTGAACAACAACATAATGGTGAAACTGAAATTGAAACACTTTGGAACATGAACTTTGATGGCTCTTGTGGAAAAGCAGGTTCAGGGGTTGGTGTTTGGATACACAACACAAATGAAGGCCATCCCTAAAAACTAGATTTTCCATGCACTAATAATATTGCAAAGTATGAGGCTCTTCTCCTTGGCTTACATTTGCTGAAAAACATAGGAGCTAAGAAAATTTCTGTTCTAGGAGATTCCGAGCTGATCATTAGACAAATCAAAGGAGAGTATTCATCTAAAAATCCTAGGCTAAGAGAATATAGGAATGCTGCCTTAGATCTCCTGAAAATTTTTGAGAAGTATGAACTTACCTCCATCCCTAGAGCTCAAAAATCCCTTGCTAATGAACTTGCCTTTGTTGCTAGCACAGGCCAAAAACCTCATACAAATGAAAAAAACACCATAGAAGTCAAGTGCAGACTAGCAGTCCTGGATAACATAGATTATTGACAAGTATTTAAAAAAGAAAAACCGATTGAAGACTTCTTGCAGCCTAAAACCAAGTTTGAAATGTCAAAATCAGACTTAATCCATCAAGAAGATCGTTTTGCTGAAGAGCAAGCCCACAAAACAAAGCCATTTCCTAATGCTGATATAAATTTTCTAGAACATCCTCTTGAGGCATAATTATTTGAAAATTTAGATCAAAAGGACCTTGAGGTTTTACAATGCAAAGATAACTCATTACTAAGAGGCCTTGCCCCATTAGAAGAGCTATTTGACGTAAATTATGTTGCTAGGAAACCAAAAATGGAAACCACCGAGGCTAATGTAGAAGAATGCAACATATGCAGTGTAGAAAAACCCAAAATGATAAAGCTATCCAAAACTCTGCCACCTCACATAAAACAACAATACATTGAGCTATTCAAAGAATTCAAGGATGTTTTTGCATGGGGTTATGAAGACCTTAAGTCCTATGACACAAACATTATTCAACACAAAATTCCTCTAAAGGAAAATCAGAAACCATTCAAGCAAAAAATGAGAAGAATAAACCCCGTCTTAGTGCCTCTAGTTGAGAAAGAAATAAAAAATATGTGTGATGCTGGGATCATAGTCCCAATCAGGTATTCAGAATGGGTTTCAAACCTTGTGTCAGTTGGGAAGAAAACCGACGAGATTAGGCTATGTATAGACTTTAGAAACTTGAACAAAGCCTCCCTGAAGGACAACTAACCTTTACGCAAGATGGATCATATAATGCAAAGGGTGGCAGGTTCTAAAAGAATATCATTACTTGATGGCTTTTCAGGTTACAATAAGGTACTAGTACTTCCAAGTGATCAACACAAAACTGCCTTCACTACACCTTGGGGCACCTTCATGTATGTCAAAATTCCTTTTGGGTTAATGAATGCAGGGGCTACTTTTCAAAGAGTCACGAACATAGATTTTTCCGAAGACATAGGCTACTTCATAGTCATATACCTTGATGACATCACTGTCTAATCTAAAACAAATGAAGAACACCTAGTCCACTTGAGAAAGGTCTTTGAAAATGTAGGAAGTATGGCCTATCTTTAAATCCTAAGAAAACACTGTTCTGGGTCTTCAAGAAGGAAAACTATTAGGCCACATCATTTCTGAAGAGGGGATTAAGATAGACCCCAAAAGGATTGAGGGTATCTTACAAATCAGTCACCCTAGAAACATTAAAGAGCTGCAATCTTTCATTGGAAAGATCAACTTCCTAAGAAGGTTCATTCCAAACCTTGCTGAACTCCTAAGAAACATTACAAACACACTGAAAAGAGAAGTATGAGTAAAATGAACCATGGAAGCAAAACAATCCTTTGAACTAGTAAAACAAGCACTCACCCAAACGTCAGTTCTAATCAGCCCTGACTTTACCAAATATTTCTTCATTTTTTCCTTTGCATCAGAACACACTATAGCTGCAGTATTGCTTCAAAAGAACATGATGGGACAAAAAAAACCCATAGACTTCTTCAGAAAATCCCTTAGAGATGCTCCTCTAAAATATAACATCATGGAGAAACAAGCCTTTGCCTTGATTAAAGCATTGAAAGATTTTAGAATTTACATTTTGCACTCCCATATCATTGCTTTTGTTCCACACACAGTTGTCAAGGACATTTTGAATCAGGACCCTGATGGTAAAAGGGGAAAGTGGATTACTATCATCTTAGAATATGATTTAGAAATCAGACGCACTAAACTGATTAAAGGACAAGGACTTGCAAAACTCATGCTTGAATCAAAATTTCAAGACTTAGACATAAACATGATGCATTCTTTGGATGAACAAGAGGAACTAGCAACTCTACATGTTGAAGAAACATTCTTGAACTCATTTTGGTATGCTGACATATTGTATGTGCTTATTAATCTAAATGCCCCTCCTTCTTTGTCCAAAACAAAAGCTAGATTCTTGAAACAAAAGGATTTGAATTTCTACATTTTAGATAGAGCTTTATATTGGAAAAATTCTGTTGGTATCCTACTTAAATGTTTGCTTGAATATGATGCAAAAAAAATCATGCATGAATTGCATGAGGGAGAGTGTGAAGGTCATCTCTACTGGAAGACCACAACCAAAAAAATCCTTAGAGCTGGCTACCATTGGCCCACCCTTTTCCTTGACACCCACAAGCTTGTGATGACTTGCCATAAATACCAAATCTTTGATGGCAAGAGGAAAATTCTACCTTTACCTTTACATCCTATTAGTGTTGAAGCTCCTTTTCAATAGTGGGGTTTGGACTTCATTGGCGAAATTCACCCTACCTCATATGGCCAACACAAGTGGATCCTTACTGCTACGAACTATTTCACCAAGTGGATAGAGGCCATCCCTTCTAGGAATGCTACTAACTTAGTCATCATCAAATTCCTTGAAACCAACATCTTGTCCCATTTTGGTTGCCCAAGAAAGATTATCACCGATAATGCTGCTGCATTTACATCTAAAATAATGGTGGAATTTTTCTACAAGTACCACATCACACTAGGGAATTCAACAACCTATTACCATCAAGGTAATGGGATGGCTGAGTCCTCTAAAAAAATCTTAGTGAACATCATCAAGAAGCTACTAGAATAAAACCAAAAAGAATGGAATAGAAAACTAGTGCATGCACTATGGGCTGATAGACTAACCACCAAGAAATAATCGGTATGTCTCCCTATCAAGTAGTGTATGGCATGGATGCCATTTTCCGAACATCCTTGGGAGTCTTGGTGATGAAGCTCCTCCAAGAGGTACAATCAGAAGAAATGACACACAAAGGAGGCTGAACCAAACCATTCATTTGCAGCAGTCAAGGGAAGAAGTTTACAAAAGGACACAAGCAATACAAGAAAACATCAAGAAGATCTTTGACAGAAGGACCAAGGCTAATGAATTTCACATTGGAGACAAGGTACTGAAGTGGGATTCAAGGAGAGAGGACAAAGGAAAACATGGAAAGTTTGAAAGTTTGTGGAAGGGTACCTACATCATCCATTCAGTTAGAGGTAACAATGATTTCTTTTTACAAGAGCTGGATGGAATAGAGTTATTTGGAGGCCCTGTCAATGGCAGGATGCTCAGGCACTACTTTTGTTGAAATTCCTATGTTTGAGACTTTCATTCATTGTACATAAATCACAAAAAAAAAACAAAAAAACAGAGAAAAGAGAAAAAGAGGGCAATAAAAGAATAGGTACAACCCCATACCCAAAAAAGAGTGTTGCTGAAAGTGTGCAAGCCTAAATGCCACTACTTGTTTGGGAAGAAGAGTCTTGTTTATCCATCTTGCCTAATCATCAATGAACTTGTTTAAATTTCTACTGATAGGTTAGTAAAAGAGGACTTGTCAAACCATTTAAGCTTAACTTGTCAGTAGATTAGATTAGGAAATTTTTTTGGTTCCAAATGCATAAATATGAACCAAAGGGAAGAGAGGGATACATAACAAATGATAGATCACAACCCTCATGTTTTCTAGTTTTGATTGCACAAAAATAATTTCTGTGTGCAGCTTGTCTAAATTCCACAGCCCATGGAAAATCAGATTATTTAAACTTGGTTTGATCATGTTTTCAATTTCATGTTAGTAGGTTAGAGAATAAAATCTTTCAAACATCTTAATCTTGATAGATAAGTAGACTAGGTAGAGAATAAAAGGTTCATCAACCTAATCTGAACTTTGGAAGTGATAAGGGTACAAGTGAATAGTTTGTTTTCTGATTTCAAAGGAAAAATGTTAAGGGTTTGCTAGTCCAAGTGCACCCAAAGGAAGAAAAAATGTTAGACAAAGTATGATGGGTAGGTAGAAATGAGGTTGGAACAAATATGTCTTTTCAGATTTTGAGATCGTAGTTTCAAGAGAACATCAACAAAATGAAGGAAAGAAATCTGCAAAGTGCAAGTAAGGCACTAGTCTTCAAAAATCATAGATTTGAGCTCTGAGGTCCTGGACACCTCCTGAAAAGGATCTGCCCTCCCCAAGTGGAGCCACTATTAGTCATCAATAATTTTTGCTACTTTGTAGATGACTAAATGTTGATCCTAGATTTCTAAAAATAAGATTCATGAATATTGTGAGTTTTAGAAATCTCACTGCCTTCATTATCCTTAAACCAAAATTTTCACTATTCTACTATTTTTTTGTTCCATGGTCAAACTGCCACTCTTAAAAGACCCCTAATGGGCTTATGCCACTCATCTGTATCCTATTTTCCCACCTATAACCTCAGCACTCTGTTTTTCCTTTGCTTCACCCCTCCACTTTCCATCTACGGTTACCAAATAGCCTGTTCCTTCCCATGCTCACCAGGTTCCTCAAGCATTGATGGTCTCAAACTCTCTCTGTAGGCTCTTTAGATAAATCAAATACATTGGATTTTTGGATCTTAAAGTACATCAATTTTTCAAAAAACACTGTTTTTACACTTAAGACCCCAAACCAAGTTTTAGTCAAAGACCAAGTCAAAGGAGCCTCCCACTAGGTCATTAGGGTTTCATAGGTTTTAGGGTCATCCTTGGTGTTTTAAGCAATGATTTTATTGTGCTAGAAGTTGGCTCAAATTTGAAAGAAGGTCAGCAAATGCTTTTCCAAGATAGATTAGAAAATCTCCAAGGAGGACTACTTTGTCAAGTTCAAGTTCTGCAAAAGGCAACTGTGCATTTTGATATTTTTGCAGGAGTGTTAAAGTGACTATAAGAAGAGAATGGGTAAAGTAAGAGTCCTGCTCCTAAATAAAGACATTCACAAAAAAGAGAGAGGAAGAATTTTGTGTTCAAGAAGAATCAGGGTCCCTAAGTCTGATTGGGCCAACAATGTGCCAAGCAAAGATCCAATGCAACAAATCACATGAAGGAGGCACACCAATAAAACCAAACATGAAGAGAATTTTTTTAGAAATTATAGATGAAACAAGGAAAAAGGTGAGGTGAACTGGATAGAAAAGAATGAACTTGGAAGGGCTATAGAGAACTTAGAAGACAACACTAATAATTGTTCTCAAACATCCCAGAAACGTAAGGTTTTGGAAAGATAGTTAAAGGAGGTAAAATGAAAATGTTAGGATTCCATGATGATAGCAGAAAGAAGATTTGAATATATTTCTGTGTGTGACATCCCATAATTTATCAAAAGTGAGTTTACCATGCCTAAGGATCAGTGAAGGAGGTGAAGGCTTGGTTTTCAACCACCTGCCAAGTAAAATATGATTTGAGTTTCAAGATAAGGACAAAAGAAGTTTTGGAGATACTACCACTGTGTTAGTTTCTGAAGCTGTCAAAAATGAAGTTAGCAGGCTTCAAAGATCAAAGGGAGAGCCACTTCAAGGTTTTCATAACACATGCTAAGTGAAAATGTTCAAGGACATAGACAAGCCAAAGAAAGTAAGCCTTGTGACTAAAAAAAAATCTACAGAGCAAGGAGGTAAGGAGTATCAGTGAGCAAAGTTTAAACTATCATTTCAGGCAAATTTAGATCAAAAGTGTTAAAGGAGTGTTGTCATGATGTTTCCTTGTGTTTTTTTCCTCTAATATGTCAAAAGCAAACTCATCAAAATCACAACATTATAGAAGGAGTCAATTTCACCATTTAAGCAACCCTGCCTATAGACAGTGTAGAGGGTTATTCAAATAAGGTAAAGGGCATTAGTGTGAATTCATAATGCATGTCAAGGGATATTTTTTGAAGGTGTCACCTCAAAAGAGCAAAGGGAAAAGGCCATTTCAGTGTTTTTTATCACCTGCAACAAAAAAGTCGAAAGAACATTAGTGAAAGGAGTGACAAAGGCTAAAAACATTAGAAAGTGGCTTTGTAAAGATAAATTTAAACCCCTAAGCCTATAAAAGGTCCTCAGCCCTTCAAAAAACCCATTATTCACTTTTGATAATTTTCAGAGCAATTAGGAGGAAAATCTGTGAGTTTTTAGTCGAAATCCGGGCAAGTTACCTGGCGCTGCGCGTTCAGGGTAGTGCTGCGCATTCACGGTCGGGCTTTGCGCCTTGGGAGAAATATCCTTTGTAAAATTACTCTACGCTACATGTTCAGAGGTGCGTTGCGTGTTCACCTAGGAAGTTCGACAGGCCCGACAACCCACAACGTTGTGCGTTCACTGCTGCGTTTTCGGCAGACCCGACAGGCCTGACACCCCGTGCACGCGCTGCGTGTTCGAATTGGAGCGCCTCCTGCATCTGAAAACACCCAAATTACATTAGAAATACCTCCAAGCTACCATCAAAGTTTTTTAGAGCATTTTTAATTGGTAAGTGGATGTCATACACCCCTCCAAATATTTGATGGTTTGTAAAAGAAGGAAACCCTAAGGTGAAAACCTAATCTTCATGCTAAAAACCCTGTTTAAGCCTCCCTCATCTGCAAAAAAGGAGATATCAGTCAAACAGGGATAAAGTAGTGTGGTTGCATTGTTTTGAAGTTGATCCTCCATAAAATCTTGAAGGCTTTGTTCTATACACTCAAAAGAAAGTGACCTTACATTACCCCCTCCATTTCAAAATTAACATCAGTGCAAGTTTTTGTCAAAGAAGAATTGTAACAAGTAGTTGAGTTAGTCCTTGAGTTCTGGCTCTCCCTCACATTCATACACTTACACTTTCATTCATCCCTCTCACTCACTTATTAAAAGGCTGCCCTTTCACCATCATTCCGATTCCTTTCTCATATCAGCTTCACAATCAGAGCTAGTGTTTTCAAAGGCAGGTGTCAAAATGTCAAGAGAAGGAGGAAATGGTAGTGGTGAAGAAGGCCAAGTGCCTAGGAGGCATCAACACAGAGGTGGGAGGATTAATAGGTTTGAACCCCAAAACACCATGGAGCTTAATGCCTCTCTTATGATTATCACATGTTTCCAAAATGTGGGGTATCTTCATTTTTGTGAAAAAGTCCAATAGGTGCAAAGTCACCCTAAGCTCACTGGGTTATTTGTCCTCAACCTACATGAGAAACAAGTAAATATTGCAGGGGTAAACTTTGAGCTGTCATCAAATTCCATTTCTATTGCCACTGGGATGCCTAATGTTGGTGAAAAATGGTTCAAAAGAGCCAATTTGGACATAAGCTGCTATGAGCCATTTCTTAAACCCAGATACAAAGAAGACTGCAAATATATCTTCCCTTTCTCACATTTGCTGGAGAGGTATGCACCCTTGATGAGGGTCATCATGAAATATTTTACATGTGAGGGAAGGTACTCTAGACTTTACTCCTATCATATCAGATTACTCATGCACTTTACTAGGGTTAAGATGCTTCATTTACCCTACTACCTCTACAGGAGTATTAAAAAGATGTCTTATGTTGTACAAAAGAGGCATTATTCCCAGCAAATGCAAATTTTGTTCCATCACCCTTTGATCAAGATGGTTGTGATGCATCAGTTGGAGCAAAAGGGTATTCCATGGGAGGTGTTCATTGCTCATGAAGTGTTCACAAACTCACAACCACATCCTTAGCAAAATTTTCCCTCATCATCTCATCCTCCCCCCCTACTCCTCCATCATCTTCTATTGATCATGCTTCACCATCTACACATATATCCTCACCTCAAGAAAACCCTCCTTCCTCACCCTCTCCCAATGCCTCAGATTATGAGGGAAGTGGAAATAAACAAGAAAGTGACCATGAAGGAGAAGGTAATGATCAATCAAGAAATAATTATGAAACAAGAAACAATGAAGAGAATGAAGAGGCTGATGATGGCAGTGAAAACCATAGTGAAAATCACAGCAAGGAGGCAGAAGACAGTATGGAACAAAGCCATGATGAGCAAGATGAAGGCAGTGAAAACCATAGTGAAAATCACAGCAAGGAGGCAGAAGACAGTATGGAACAAAGCCATGATGAGCAAGATGAAGGCAATGCAAAGAATAGTGCATAAACATGGAGAAAAAAGACAATGAAACAAATTTTGATGAGGCTCTTGATAGTGGTAATGATAATAGTGTAGAAATTAGTAAAATATAATCAATCAGTGATGGAGAAACAAACGATGAAACACCTAGCAGTCAAGTAATGAAGAAGCTGACATCAGTGAAACAAATGACAGTGAAGTTCATAGTGATCATGAAGACAGTGAGGAAGATAGCCATGAGGAAAACAACCAAGGAAAGGGCAGTGATGTCAGCATGAAAGATACAAGTGAAGAAGTGGGCCAAGATGTCAGTAAGACAAACAAATATGACCACAATGATAGAAGCAAGACTGAGGGCACTGAAATGGTCACAATCAAACCTCTTTCTTTAACTTACCAAAGAGGAGAAAGGAATGTGTTTGCTGCCTCTAAAAGGAAACGGGCCATGCCTTCTACATCAACAAAGAAGCCTGACAAAGTCAAGGAAAGGGTCACTGTTGGAGGTAAGAAAGACAAGCATCAAACTAAACAAGAGTGCCAACTCATTGACCTTGACAGTGAAAATGAAGACGAGGAGAGGGTTACAAGCATATTCCTCCAAAGCAAGGATGCTCAGATCAGAGACCTAAAAATAAAGCTTGTCTTGGAAAAGTATATTATTAAGTATATAATGTTAAAAAAAAGCAGCTAAAGAAGACACAAAGGGACCTTCGCCTACAGAAAAAGATGGTCAAACACTATGCCTTGAGAAATCAAATTGCAAGGACCAAGCTCAAAAGAGCCCTTGCCAAAATTCAAGCACTCAAGGAGGCCAAAGACCAAGAAAACCTTTAGATCTTAGCTTATTATTCTCTATAGGCTCCCAGACCCCATGAAGAAGATAAATACAAATTTTGGCAAGTTTTTGACATTTTTGGTTTTTTGACTGATTTTGAGGGGCAAAGGCGCAGCTGGAGCTGCGCTTTTTCTCAGGGAATCCGCAGGAGAAATGGTTTAAATTTTTGGATTTTTCATGTCAAGGAAATCATGCACACCAAATTTCAGATCATTTGGAGCAGTTTTGGTCCTCCAAAAGGCCCAAAAACATGCAAATTTTCACCTTTCTGCCATGTTTTCAGGGCTGGCGCTTCACCTTTACCAGCCTTGGGAGATTTTATTTTTGAATAGGTTAATGGAGTCGAATAAAAAAAAAGGGTATTTTTTGAAATTAGACTTGACAAGCTTTCCAACGATCCATCACGAAGCCGATTCCGACATCGGGAAGGCCTTCAAAACTTGGCTGCAAGATGACTTAGTTTTTCAGTGCAGGAACTGTGTCTTTGGACCTCTGAATCTGCCCCCTTGCAAAAAAAGTCAACAAAACACACTGAAAGATATTTTCGAGATTTGGGAAAATAACTCCAGAGTTGGTTGAGGAGTTATGTTTAATTTATCTTTCATTTATTAGCTTAGATATTATGTTCCTTGGGCCTTGCATGGCCTCTTTGGACATAAATGACATTTATGGTGTATTTATGGTTTCTAGAAGCCTCTTAGGGTTTCCACCTCCTCATTTGCTAGTTAAATAGAGCATTGAGGCCTCATTGTAATTGTTCGTTAGTTTCTGAGCATAATATGAAATAAACTCTGAGTTTATTGGTAAAATTGGTTTTGGTGCTTTGTGATGGCTTTGGACTAAACATCTGTGGATTGAGCTCACTCTTAGGATTCATAAAGCTTTGTTGAATGGTGATGTATTCCACCTTTGTATTTGTTTTCTTCAGTTCTCATTATGTTTTCTTGATTGTAGGATATAAATTTTAGAGTTGGATATGTCTTTTGGCACCCTGCTTTGTTTGCATCCTTTAATCTTTATGTTTTCTCCCTTGAAGTTTAACTAAGGAATTCTTAAGTGCTCTTTAGTTTTACTGAGATGTCATGTTAAAAATCTCTTTGTTTACAAGTAAGTTTCAGAGAATCCTTAACTGCTCTCTAAGTTTACTTATTTGTTGCTCTAAGGTTTGCTTAGTATTGTTTTGTTGAAGAATCCTTTATTGCTCTTCAAGTTTTACTATGCTATCATGCTGAAGCTTTTTCTTGTTCTTAGTTTGTTAAAGGATCCTTGATTTCCCCTTAACCTACTATATTCACACCTCTATGTTCATTTCACTCACTCAAAACCTACTTAGATCCATTTGGCCCTATTTACTTGCCCTATGAAACACCCTTGAACTATTTTTGCACTCTTCAAGACCTTTTTGGACTCCATATCCCAATGGATTGATCCTCTCTTACTCTACTTATTCTTCTTGACAACCTATCCAACCAAACAAACAAACAAGCAAACCCTATTCCCTATAACTAGACTAAAATCAAAATCCTAAAATCAAACAAGTTAAACCCTTTGCATAAGCATAGAGAGAGCCCTCTCCGAGTCCAGGAAGGCTAGGTCCTAGGACTCCAAAGATTGGTTTGATGATTCCCTTGTATTTTTAGTCATTTCCAATCTGCCAAAACTATGGGGACCTAACAACACCATTTTGTAAAGCAGAAGAGGATGACATGAGCAGAATACATTTGCTGTGTATATAGCATTGTCACCTCCAATTTTGTACGAACCACGGGTTGATAAATTAAAGTAGGGCAACCCCTACAAGTTGCAGCACACTTGGTGCAATACCAGGGCTCATCATTTGGTAAAAATCACAGCACGGGTCTTCAAAACCACTTTTGAATGATTTCCTGAAGTCCAAATTGGGCTCATGATGGCTCATTGGAAATATCTTCTAGTATAGTTGTCAAAAATTTCCTCAAGATATGAAAATGATGGACAAGAGCTACTAAAAAATGAAATCTCCTAAGACTGGTCAAAAAGCGTAGTGTGAGGCTGAAAAAGGTGACAGAAAGGTGTTTTTTAGGAGGTTTTTGGCCTTTTCCACCTACAAAAGCTCAATTTTTGGAGTTACAGAAGTAAAAAGTTGATGTAGAAACCATTATATATCCATATAGGCAGATTTTTTAACATTTATAGGCCTATAAAAAAAGCGCAGTGTGGCCCACGCTGCGCTTTTTGCAGTCAGACTGTGCAAAAATTGCCAAATTTCTAGGTTTTCTGGAAACAATGGCCTCAAATATGGAGCGATATATAACTTACCATGAACTTTTTTGAAAACTAGAGAGAGGTTTTTGTTCTTTGGCATGTTAGGAACATAAAACTCCTTCAGGTTTCCAAGATGTTTCTCTAATTTTCCAAAATATTCTTTTAAAAAAGGTGTCTAAAACAGGACTTTGCACAGGCAGAAAAATAGGTTGTGAAGATATGAATGGATCTCTCATTTTGTAATACATGTGTAAAAAGTGAGATAGGTGTTTGTACTGTGATATCTTAGGAACAAAAATCTCCTCCAATTTCCTAAAATTCATCTTTGTTTGTCCACAATATGTTCTATAAAAATATGACTAAACATGACATTTCTAAAAAATGTGCCTTCAAGGATTTTTTCAAATTTTCCAAATTTTCTCAAAATTTAATCAAAATTGCTCCAGACTTGCTTCATGAAGACCTGATATGGTATGATATGCTATCATGGATGCATCAATAATAAATTCCAAGTTATCCTTCTCTTTCTTCTTGATTAGGGTTTCCTTTGCACTGTGATTTCAAGTAGGGTTGGTACTGCTCAAGGTCTAGGTTCGTGCCTTAGGATTCTCCCTCCTTTAGTATAGTTCTTCTTCTCTTATTATATGGCGTTTCTCTCTTCCTCCATGATTTTTCTCTATTCCTCCATTATATTTATGTTTTGTTTTATAAACCCTAGGGGAGAAGGGGTTTAAGAACCTTAGGGAAGTGATGGGGAGTTGAAATGACAATGGGGATAGGGTAGGGAATTCAATTACAGGGATGTAGTCTAGATGTCTAGAAAAGTGCAACATAGGGGTATGGTTTTAGGGAATATATATTAGGAATGGGGAATGAAGGTATGTGAGGGCAGTGGGGTATGAATTAGAGTGTGAGGAAGGAAAATGGGTCTAGGGAGAAACAATTTAACCTCACAAAGATGAAAAATAAGGTTTAATTACTAGAACATGACATGGATAGTAAAGGATAGGTTTCCACCATAAACTTATGACCATGAGATGAAAGGAGGGTCTAAGAGGATGTAGCTTACTTGCAAATGAGTGAAGAAACATTGAATGTTGCTTAGAACCCTTGGAGACAATCTTTTAAGGCCGTTGCTCTCCTCTGCAAAAAGCACAACGAGCTTGAGAAAGGTGTAGCGAAGTCCTAAAAAAAGCGTAGCATGTTTATGAAAAGCGCAAAGTTCCCATTGCAAAAGCACAACGCCTATGGAAAAAGCGCAACGAAGGACCGAGAAAATCTGTTTTTTTGAGGAAAAAAATGATTTTTTTCTTGGAGAAGCTAAGAGCTCGATGCTTGAGAATGAAAATGAATGACTTTTTGGTCTTTAAGGCCTTTTATACTTGGAGAAATATCATTAAATGGACATGGACATACATTTCCTTTTCTCACAATCAACTTTACATTGCTTTTTACCTTTAACCTTTGAATCTGATCTTTGAACTTTATCTTTTGATCGCTTAGGAACATTGATTGGATTTTTGGAACTTTGCTCTTTTGCTGATGGAACTTTGAGTGTGCAGCTACTTGGAACTTCGAGAACTTATTACAAATTAGGAGCATGAAATTACATTATGCTCTGAAATCAAATTTACTAATGAAATTTCTATTACACCAATTTTTGGTCATCTAACCTGTTACTATTAGATGGACCAAAGTACATCATGTAAGACCAATTTTACCCGAGTAAAATTGCTTTCACTATGAAAAATAACTTAGTAATCCATAATTTATTAAGTTGTTTATGGTATAAACAGGAAACCCCATGAGGAATATTTGAATAAATCCTTATTTGTTTGATTTTCCTCAAGGGATAATTAGTTAAACAAAAGTTTAATTAATATTCGCAGTCGTATTTAACCCAAAACAGGAAAATTAATTAGATAAATCATTATTTATCTTTTTTTATTTTCTAGGAATAATTATTTAAAACATTATTTAAATAATATTCCTTGTTAAATTTGACTAAATCATTTATAAATAATTGAATAAATCACTATTTATTTAATTATTACTCATTCCAAACTTAAATAATAAATAAATCATTTATTTATTTATTATTTACAAATAAAAGGATTTGACCAAATTCAAATTCCTTTTCCCTCCAACAAAAATAATAAAATATTCCATAAAAGTTGGATCTAGATTTGGTTAATAATATTTTAATTATGCACCAGTATCAAGACTAACTCAATATTTTTTTTATAAATAGAAGGGTTTTTCCATTCATTCATTACCTTTTGTTACCTAAAGATCACTCTGGATCTATACTTTTGGTCTGAATTTGATCCTCCATCATTGTCATATTTTTCTACTTTTTGCTTGTGAGCTCCCTTTGAGTTCCATTTTTGTCTGGGTTTTTAACACCATCAAGAGAGAGAGATCTTATATCTGAAGTGTTGAGGACATACAAGAACCCATCCCATTGAGGGGGACTGGTAACATCTTTCTATGTTCCCTTCCCAAGTGTCATAAATATAAAAATATTTAAAAATATTCTTGTCTTGTCTATTGGATGCATGGAGCAACTCTTTCTTTTATTTGCTGTTTAACATCTTTAACTGCATAGGTCTGTATTTCTGTAGCAATTATTCTAATCACTAACTACAGATCTAATGAAATTGACAACCATCTTTGATGTTAGGGCTATTTAATATGCACAACTAAAGTGAGCTTTTTTCGTATGCTTGCAATTAGAATTCACACTAACAACTTGAGACTCCACAAGGGTTTATAATTACAACTGCTGTCTTTTTTCAGATCCCTGCATGAACAACTGCTTCAACCCCTAGGGTTTTTCTTCAGCTTCTTATTTTTTATTTCTTGATGTTGTTTTTAACCTTTAAAAACCTAAAACAATAAAAATTGTTACTTTTGTGTGTTTCTGGGCCAATTGCACAGGTGACAGGTATCAGTCGCAGGTGAGACGCCACTTTTTTATGAAACCTACTCCCGAGATGGACGGAAGTGTAGGTCACACTTTTTGGGCCAAAACCTACGACCTCAACCTTTAGCACATAGAAATAAGCCTGAAACCTGTGACCTCTGCTGAAAACAAGTCAAAACCTGCGACCTATACTTTTTGTGAGAGTTTTTCTGTGATTTTTCTAGGTTTGTTTGGGCTACTGTTCAGGGTTGTCTGACCTCCCTATCCACCCGTCTTGGACGCGTAATTTCTTTGTTTTACTTGTCGAAGTAGGAACCAAGCCCCTTGGGGCTTCAATATGCTTCCACCTTTTTAGGAGGAGTTTAGCTGAAGCAGGTCGTCTGAGATTTCAGTGTGTTTAGCCATTTTTCAGATCTGAACCTACACTTTCACATCCATTTGAGATTGGTTATTCATCCATCCAAAACACCTCTTTTCAGTTTTGTTTGGTCCTCCTTTAGGTTCCCCTACGTCTCCCTTCATGTTGTAGCCTTTCGCTACCTTTTTTGTAGCACTTTTCCCTCTGGTTTTTTGCTGTTTTCTACACCTATTTCCATTAGATCTGACCTTTAGATCCTTTTCCCTCCCAAATTTAGATCCATTTCCCATTTTGTGTGTTTTGGCTAGATTTAGCCCACCCATAGACTAGTTTTTGGGAAGCCATCCTCCTTGGGTTTAAATTGATGCATCTTTAGCTGTTTAGCTTCTGTCATATTTAGTTTACTTTAATGTCATTTTCATATTTATTTACAGCTGTACAAGATATTTTTTCTTTTTTTTCTCTACACACGTCTGGGCTTAATTAAAATTAACACACTTATCACATACACACACACCCTAAGTGAAGAGCACCTGGTTTACACCGCCAGGCCAACACTATAAAATTGTAATCAATTGATCCTGCACCTTGCTGCCCTTGTTTTGACATTGTAATCACTTAATCTTGCACCTCCTTGCCCTTGTTGGTCTCTCTTCCTTCTATGATCCATGTCTATTTTCCATCATTGCGCCCCCAAAGCATTTATCTCAGAGACTCCTTGGCCTTCATCCTTAGTTTCCGTTAGGAAGACTTACTCTCTCGCATAAGGTTTGAGTTATTCCTCCACCGAGTCCCCATTCTGACTCTACTTCTGGTTCATCGGGCTCCCCTTCTGGTTCTATCCCTGACTCTCCTCTTGTCACCTTCACCATGTCTGGTTCAGGACCTAACGCTGGTGGTAGCCCCAACCCTAATACTGGGAATGCTACTAGTGGGGCCGCAACATGAACTATTCCAGTTGCTCCCTTGCTCCCTTATATGGCAGTCCTCAGTCTTCCCGATTTTATCCAGTTGATTAATGACCCCATACACCATGATCCTGGTTGGCCTGCTATGCCAACCAAGCTCCCTTCATACAACCCCAAGTTTGAAGGTATTGCTAGAGAGGATCCTACCAACCATGTTTGTTATTTCCACATGTGGTGTTCGTCTAACTCCATCACTGATGACTCCGTCTATCTTGAGTTGTTCCAACATACGCTTACTCGAGAAGCTTCCAAGTGGTATGTCGACCAGGTCTCTGCCTCTCATACTACTTTTGAGACTCTTGCTAGGGATTTGTTTTCTTACTTCCAGCTTCCCCTTCGCTATGACACCAGTACCAAACTCTTGACCTATTTCCGTCAATCATCTGTGAAATGCCTATCTGATCATGTGCAACAATGGAAGAGAAGAAAGAGCCTATGTTAAGCCCCTACCTTTGAATACTGTGTCTACATGGACTAGTTTCTCAGATCCCTTTTTCCTGCTATTGGTAAGGATGTCGCATCTCACTTCCCTCAGACCGAGGAAGCTACCCTCCAGATTGCATTGAAGTATGACCTGATATACGCATAATATGGTTATGTTTATACCATCTTACCTAATCTCCCTAGACCCGGTGGTGCCAACGCAATGGGGGAATCCCATGTCGCCAAAGGTATTTTTCGAGCCCTTTCTCATCCGTACACTCATCCTCCCATGGGTTATGGTTTCCCTCAGGGAGGGTCCAACTACTCTAGCACTTTCCCCCCTCCCGATAGCATGTATCCGGGATATGACATGCCTCCTCCTTTTGCCCAACTTGTTTACCCTAATGTTGCCCAACCTCCTTATTATTCGTATCTGCAGCCTGGTGCTCCAACTCCTCCAACATTAGCACCTTAGCCTCCCTTGCCTTCTCAACCCCCGCAACAACATCCACCACCCCCTAGGGCCAGGTGTATGCACAGAAGGGTGCGAATAATCCTTCTACTTACAAAAAGAAGAGGAAAGGAAACCAAAACCAATCTGTCTCAGGTAATCCAGGAAATAATCCCCAAGGGAATGCACCTAACACTACAACCCAACAACAGGGCACTTAATCCAAGCAGGACAGGCCAGTTCGCACAAACAAACCTTGTTCTTGTTTCGGTGTCTATGGTCACTACACCCATGATTTTTCCTCTTTTACCTTAGATGTGTCAGATGTGGGAAGCTCAAGCAACATCCCGAGGAAAGTAAGCCTCTCCTTCGGTTCCTCCCAATTCTGCCCCTATCTAGCCGACTTTGTTTACAAATCCTTTCCCCCAGCAAGGATTCGTGGCTACCCAACCCTCTGAGAGTCAGGCGTCCACTCAACCTCCTCCATCTGGTACCTATGATTACCAGCTCCTCATGATGAACTCTAACCAACCCATTACCGTTGACCTCAACCTTTAGACTCGATCCCATCAGTACAACAAGACCCCCGCTACGTCTGCCCACAAGCCCCCTTCTTCAGGTCCCAAAAATCCTCTTTCGACACCCAATGGTCCTTTACTGATCCCTCAGCCTAAGGAAGAGGTTCATACCAAGATCCCCAAGGGAACATTACACCGAAACGCTACTTCTGGTAAAGCTGCCCATTTGTATAATATAGTAGATGACTTGGCACAATCCCCTGCTGCCATGTCAATGCTGGAAGTCCTCTAGTCATGCCCTTCAAAACGAAAAGATCTACTAACTTCCATGGGCACTGTGGATCCTTTAGATCATCGTTTGATCATCTTTGATGTTGAACGGTCAGAACATCCCCCCCTTCTTGCTTCTGTCGCCTTCCAAATCCCTGTCAAGATTCAGAATGCCAATATCTCCCATTGTATCATTGATGAGGGGGCATCCACCTGTGTTATGTTCGCTTTGGTTTGGAAGCAACTTAGATCTTCTAAGTTAGCCCCTTCCACTATCACCCTACGAGCATGGGATGGCCACTCTTCCCAACCCCTTGGCATGTTCCGCAATTGTCCTATTACTCTTGTGAGCAAGACTGTTTGTGTTGATGTAGAAGTAATTGATGCCCCCTTAGAATACATCATTCTATTGGGTTGTAGATACAATTATGTGATGTATGCTGTCCCATATGTGGTTCACAGTAAGATGTGCTTTACTCACAACAGAAATATCATCACCATCGATCAATTGACATATTACGAACTGAAGTCTCAGACCTCCCTTGAGTCCATCATCTCTTCGGTGGCCAATAAACAGATAATTTAACCTCCGACCAGTGTTTCACCGAAGTCTATAAAGATTCCTCTTTGCTTGGTTCTTTCCCTGGTCTCTCTCCTCCTATCTCTGACCCTAGCTTGTTAAATGTTTGCATGATGCAATCGTCTTGGTTGGACCTCAAACAGACTGGTTCGACTAGTTAGCAGCCCCTCCCTCCGTAACCTGATCCTAGCACCTCAACTCAGCCTTTGGGACCCACTCCTCAAGGCCCCTCATTTGTAGCTGGTGTCCATGAGACTATATAACCTCATGGAATGGTTTCCCCTGGCCTTAACCATCTTGGAGCTGTCCCGTTTGGCCATTACCCCTCCGGTCAGATATCGTTTCTTGCTCCCCCTTCTAAATTATTTTCGGTACCTGTTATGGATACCTTGTCTCTTCCTAACATGACCCTGGGGATCCCAGTCTGGTACATTGATCCCCCAACCACTATCCCGCCTGGTCAGCCCAAACCTTATACTACTTTGAATCCGGTCCAACTAGTCGCCATGACCCCTCCCTTTTCTTCTGTGCCTTAGCCACCTCTACAGGAAGCTACTCCTGTTGCGACAATTTTGGGTGAGGGGGGAAAAGCTTGCAAGAAGGCACCTAAGGACAAGGTCGCCCAGACAACCCCTGCTCCTCCTCAGCCTCCAAAGCATACCCCCCCATTTGCTTTGTGTGATGTTATCAATCATGCCACCCATCATTGTCCTAAATTTCGCCGTATCAAGCCCATGGTAAATGTCACGTTTCCTGAGTATAAGGTCCATGAAGCCTCTCTTACTTTACCGACCATAGCCAAGAACCCCAAGACTATTCACACCAACCACCCTTGTGCTTTGTGTGATCTCCATGGCCATTATACCCTCCTTTTTCCCCGCCTTAAGCATTACCGCGCCTCTTGAGGGGGGAAAAACCTGCAAAAAGGCACCTAAGGACAAGGCCGCCTAGACAACCCCTGATCCTCCTCAACCTCCAAAGCGTACCCCCCCCATGTTCTTTGTGTGATGTTATCAGTCATGCCACCCATCATTGTCCTGAATTTCACCGTATCAAGCCCATGGTCAATGTTGCGTTTCCTGAGTATAAGGTCCCTGAAGCCTCTCTTACTTTACCGACCATAGCCAAGAACCCCAAGACTATTCACACCAACCACCCCTGTGCTTTGTGTGATCTCCATGGTCACTATACCCACCTTTGTCCTCGCCTTAAACATTATCGTGCCTCTTTGGAGGTAGTTTGAGAATATGAAACTGAACATAACGAGTTCGCCTCTTCGGTTCTCGCACAGTATGCTTCAGTCAAACTTGAGGATATCCTTGCTACCATTGAAATTTCCCCTCCCGATGTTGAGATGATGGAGTCTTCAACCACCATCCTCTACCTATCATCATCTATGAGATCCACGGTGGGAGACCCCTCTAGGACTTCCCCTTCTGTTTCTCCTGACCTCCCTTCAACGATCACCCTGGGCTCAACATCGGTGGATCCCTTATCTTCTTTTTCTTCCATCACCCCCTCGCGATGATGCACATGTGAAACTTTCTTCTCATGATGGTGAGTCAGGTGGCTTTTCCGCATCATGTGGTTACCCTTCCACCAGTCACCCCATATTCTATTGTGATGATGACATCATGGAAGCCTTTTCCACCCATGACTTCATCTTTCTCGCCCACAAGAGGAATGGAACCATCCATGTCTATGGTGACTTTTTCGATCTGAGCACAAGCTACCCCTAAGGCAGCTCCACCACACCATCCACCTTTCGGTGTGCAGGTGGTACAAATCCTACCCAAAGCACTCCCTCTAGTAGTGTTTGTTCTATTTCTACCTTGCATTTGGGTTGCCATAATTGTTCATCATCCTCTCATTTTTTGTCTTGTGGCACCTTTCAGATGGACCCCTCATCCACATCATATATTAGTTATGTCGATGGTGCAAGTCGCTACTCCTAGAATCTAGCCTCGACAGCCTGGGCCATTTTTACCCCCTTGCAATCGCTTGTTCTCTCTAATGAAGTATGTATTGGTATTGCCACCAATAACCAGATTGAATATGATGCAATGCGAGGTTTATTAGCTGATGCCCTTTCCTGTCATATCCTTCACCTTAATGTTCATTTAGATTCCCTGCTTCTTGTCATGCAATTGAATGGTGTCTATCATGTGCATAATCCTGTTCTTTTTAGAAGATATTTATGAGTGAAGCTTTTGATGCGTGAATTTGAAATTGTTACATTCAGTCATGTACCTAGAGCACAAAATCACTATGTACATAGCATTTCAAACAAAATTATAGATTGGCATTTATCACACACATTTCACACAAGACAATAACAACAAACCATAAAAATGATGCATATCCATTATGTGCGTAGGTCAAAATGTTTTAGAGTCCATCATCTCTGATACATATGACATGCCCATAGCATGTTACAAAAAATCAAATCTGGGGGAACCACATGCCCCTACATCTAATCACTATCTAGAGGGTCCCGAGCCAATGGCTCGGCTTTGGCAGCTCGTAGATCACGCATCCCTTGTTTGGCCATTGCCATGCGCCGCATGACCTCTCGCCACTTCGAGGGTAGACCAATACATGGCTCTATGTAATGGTCATCAAGATCTTACTAGTCATGCTCTGAAACACTGGTTAGAAGCCTCTCACATCTACAATGGATGTCCTCCAGGAGGTAAATTGCATCCTCATTTTTCAAAACCCTCGACCCACTAGGTTCTGCAACCCCTGATACTGCAGGTTGCCCCATATACCCGGCCGGTTTCACTGGTGCTATATATGCATACCAAAAGTGAATGAATCAGTACCATATGCAATATTCTAACACTTTAAAATGCACATAAAATATTAGCAACTCGTCACTTACCATTGGGTCCCCATGCTCGACTTGGCGGTAGTGGAGAGTCTGGGTCCCCATGATAACTCATCCCACTATAGAGATATTCTTCTATGTACGATGGCATATGATCCCAATGAGCAAAAAACTCGAGCCGGAACACCCGTCCGACTGCCCCACCTCCCCGTCTACATAGTAGTCGCCCCTAGCGGTGCATCTCGGGCTCTCTCGGGCCCCCATCCTAGATCTGTATGCGTGGACGAAGTGTCAGGATATTCTCAAAGAAGAGAGAGCATAACACTGTGCCATATGCACAGTTGTGGTTCACCTATTGCTTGCATAGCAAAAACTATTGTTTCAACGATGAAAACATCATTTGGGCCCACCCATAGTAGGTCCCACTCAACACACTCTCAACAAGCATCATCTGACCCCCAGTGATGTAGTGGAGTGCCTGGTTTCCTAGGATCTGCAACACCGTTGCAGCCACAACACGAGTCTCTAGCCTCTCTAGATCTTTGATCGGTATCTGTGTCCCCTTCACATGGAGAGCTGGTTGAAAATGGCACTCTACAAACTCCATAATGTTTTTCCTCCGTAGTAACATTGGCTGCGTATTTCCCACCATCTCAAGTGGCAGAAGACCAGTCAGAAAATATATATCCTGGACAATAAACTCGATATGGCGCCCCTACACTATAAAGATCTCATGATCCGGATCCCAATAACTGACAATCTGGGCCAACAAGGGCTATCCATATCTCATCAAAGGGTTCTCCACAAACTTTAGGACCCCAAACCTGGCTAATGCAACGTGGACACCATGATCCTCCTAGATCTCAGACCTTAATGTGTCTAGGTCTCTCTCTCTCCAGTTGATCCTCAACTCTGCCATATCTGCAGAAAACCATCATGTTTTTCAGTGTACAGAAAGGGAAGATTGCATTAGAACCATAAAAACCCATCTCTCAGCCAAAAAATAGCACCAAAATCCCTCTCTTTGATAGGTTGCACTTTTTAGGTTTTTTCTAGGTCAGGTCACAGTTTTCTGCCAAAAACCTGCTACCCAGGTCGCAGATATTGCCCCAAAAAGTGCGACCCAGCTGTGAAGAAGAGCAGTGGTCTGTTCTTGAGCTCTGGGTGCCTAAATTGAACTTTCAATCCACTGAAATTAAAGAGTAGGGTTAGGCCTCTTACCTACAACTGACGAATCTCGATTCCAACGGTCGATTTTTTCACTACGATCATCACAAGATTTATGGCCTTTTCTCCTCTCTACATTCACCAAAGCTACACTTGCAAATGAATCAAATTGGAGGGCTTATTAAAATAGAAACCCCAGATTTTTATTTCTCTAGCTACAACCAAACCGTAGCTCGGTTTGAAAAACCATCAGCACCGTTGGAAATCTCTCACCGAGATCTCAAATGGGTATCATTTATTGTTTTGTGATTTGATACTTCACCATGACACATTTTTTCCAAGAAGGGTCACTTCACCACTCCTGAAAATCGAATTTCTTCACTTGCAACACTTGTACTTGGGGCACCTCTTTTCCTTCATACTTTTCCATGCTTGTGTCTATTTTCGTCGTGAGTAACCATATTGTACTCATGTTTTTATGGTCCCCACCGGGCCTGTTCTGTGTGGCAGCATCATCGAGTCACCCTTGTTTAGAGCATCCGAGTTGAGTCATCATTGCATCCATGGAGTCTGTCCCGAGTCCCTTTTGTCTCCCACCACAGTCCTCCATCCTTCATTTCTTTTTTCCTTTCTCATGTCGCACATTTTTGCAGTCATACTATCCCCTATCCCCTCCAGAGTCGATTTAGTAGCTGCCAGGTCATTCATGCCGTTTATGCTTTAACAAGGGAAGTCTTCAGCCTGCTACTCACTACCCGCCATCCCATCATCATCCTTAGTGTCAGTCTATTAGTCACTCTACTATTATCTCTCATGCCTTAGTTGAGGATCCATTATTGCCTCACCAATGGTGGACCTCCTTCTGTCGACATCAGCTTATTCATTCTAGAAGATAGGTCTAGAGGGCGGTGTGCCTTCGTTCCAGCTTCCACTCTTGTTCGGTGCCTCGGATCAAGCAAAGAGACTCTTTATTGCCCTTTGACTTGAATGTTTCTTAGCTCCAGCTCCTCATGGCATGATCGAGATCTGTATACTTGATGGTTCAGTGATGCAGCAGATTGTACCTATGATTCCTAGGTGTGTGTGAGATGTTTTAGACCTCATGAGGGGGTGGCCCTTCAGGTAGCCCCCCACATGCCTGGATGACTTCTCTATTACATCCTTGGATGTAGCTCCATAGATTTGATGTTTCTGGACTTAACCGCTTGCAACGCCTTTTAGTTTGCATGTATCATTCAGATTTTCAGAGCCCTTTCCCGTTTTACAGGGCCTCTTTGGTTGTACTTATATCTCATGTACTAAGATATTATTGTATAAGTCCTGGTTGTTCTCCCAAGCACAATATGTATGTGGGATCCATTATCATGTTTTTATCTGGCCCATGTTTATGCCAACATCTACTATATAGTTCAGTCCCTTGTTTACTGGACACATTATTCTTTGTACTTTGTTATCTCTGCGGGCATAAGTATACCTCCCCCGCCTCATGTAGAACATGTACTCACTCATAAAAGAGACTTTTCGCACCTATAAGTCTCCCCTCCTCAGGGTCTTGTCCTCTCGTGGTTTATTCTACCTTATATTTCTCTCTCTCTGACTCCCCCTATGGTGTCTAGTGATTGAGTTCTTACAACGTACTTTGGTCATATGATTAGCTCCTAACGCTTGCACACTGGGGGGAAATCTGTTACACCAATTTTTGGTCATCTAACCTATTACTATTAGATGGACCAAAGTACACAATGTAAGACCAATTTTACCCTAGTGAAATTGATTTCACTATGAAAATAACTTAGTAATCCATAATTTATTAAGTTTTTTATGGTCTAAACAGGAAACCCCATGAGGAATAATTGAATAAATCATTTTTTGTTTGATTTTCCTCAAGGGATAATTAATTAAACAACAATTTAATTAATATTCCTGGTCATATTTAACCCAAAACAAGAAAATTAATTAGATAAATCATTATTTATCTCTTTTATTTTCTAGGAATAATTATTTAAAACATTATTTAAATAATATTCCTTGTTAAATTTGACTAAATCATTTATAAATAATTGAATAAATCACTATTTATTTAATTATTACTCAACCACATTCTTAAAATAATAAATAAATCATTTATTTATTTATTATTTACAAATAAAGGGATTTGACCAAATTCAAATTCCTTTCCCTCCAACAAAAATAATAAAATATTCCATAAAAGTTGGATCTAGATTTGGTTAATAATATTTTAATTATGCACCAATATCTAGACTAACTCAATTTTTTGTTATAAATAGAAGAGTTTTTCCATTCATTCATTACCTTTTGTTACCTAAAGGTCACTCTCGATCTATACTTTTGGTCTGACTTTGATCCTCCATCATTGTCATATTTTTCTACTTTTTCCTTGTGAGCTCTCTTTGAGTTCCATTTTTGTTTGGGTTTTCGACACCATCAAGAGAGAGAGATCTTAGATATGAAGCGCTGAGGACATACAAGAACCCATCCCATTGAGGGGGACTTGTAACATCTTATATATTCCCTTCCCAGGTATCATAAATACAAAATTCTTTAAAAATATTCTTGTCTTGTCTATTGGATGCATGTAGCAACTCTTGATTTTATTTGTTGTTTAATGTCTTTAACTGCATAGATCTGGATTTCTGTAGCATTTATTTTGATCACTAACTGTAGATATAAGGAAATTGACAACCATCTTTGATGCTAGGGCTATTTTTTATGCACAACTAAAGTGAGTTTTTTTTCGTACGCTTGCGATTAGAATTCACACTAACAATTTCTTTATTGTCACTCCTTCACTTGCTGGATTTTATGGCATGAAGTGATGATTTGATGACCTTGGAAACCCTAAGACCTAATGGAGACTCTAGATTGAATGAAACCATAATGAAAATGAATGTAATAATTATGACACTTCATGAATGAATAACACACTCAACATAGAGGTGAAATGAGCTAGCAAGTAGTAAAATTTTGAAAGGAGTGAGATCAGACCTAGATCTACATCCAGTGACCAAATTTTTTCATGATGACCTAATGGAATGAAAAAAATTTCAAAATGTGACCCTAGCATGACATGATAAGATTCTATTTGATTGTTGGTGGCAGGATGAAAAAAATAACACTAACATAAGGCTCTTGGATCTCTGATGCTCACAAGATCCAACACCACTCTCCAAGCCTTTGACTGTCATAAATTTTTACCCAAAGGGGTTCTTATAAATTTTTCCATTGAATTAGGAGGGAAAATTGTATATTTCAATGTTGAAGTCGTCGACGCTCCTTTGGACTACATCCTAATCCTTGGCCGTAGTTGGTTTTATGCGATGACCACCGTCGTATCGTATGTTTTCTGTCTACTTTTATTTCCTCATGAAGGAAAAATTGTCAATATCAATCAACTTGAATATTTCATGTCGTCAGCCCATATTTCCACCATGTGGAATTCTGTACCACTCGTGGGAGATCACCTTGGTCAATTTCAGAGTGTTGGAGTGGGAATCATCAAAAGTTCAGCTCTTATGGGATTTTTCTCTCAACTACCCCCACCTAAGACTCCCTCTACCTCTTCGTCTAAGACTCCTATGTGTATGATCTCTTCTATTACCTGTGGACCCCATAGACCTCCTGATCCATGGATGGTGTTTCCTATTACTATAGAAGATGATCAACTTAGTGAGAACCCTCTGCCACTTTTTGTGGAAGAGATTGCCTCTCCGACAGTCCCATTAGTACCTCCTGACTTTGGTCAGAAACTCCATCCCAATTTGGAATATGATCAGGTTATTTTTCCCACACAAACCATTACTTTTCCTGCTCCCCATGACTCCCTCAATGAAACCCCCCCCCGTCTAGTCAACTTGGATGTCATGGACCCCTCTATTGATAATCCTAGGGAGATTATGCCTTTTTCTTCCTCTAGTATCCCCGATTTGGAAAAAGTGGAGCTTGGCATCCAAAATCTTGAATCAACCCAAGGGAAATATCCTTGGCCTTCCTTGGAAATTACACCCATAGACCGAGTGAAGTCTTGGGTTTCTAATACCAAACTTGCCAACAAATTTTCCAATTCCTTACCACCTATTGATGAGTGGCTTGTACCTCCTTTATGTCTTGATCCTTCCTTCTGTCCTCAAGTTAATTTCAAGAGTGCGACTATGTTAGAATGTCCCTGGCATGGTCAAAATTTCCAGATTGGTCACTCTGAATTTCTTTGTTATGGCCCCACTTTGGTGAGCCATATGGTTTGCTTACCCTCCATGAGTTCGCGTATAGAAACCCTTGGCTTATGCCCAACTGTGGGCACAATTTAGTGTGACCTATTGGATTGTGTTGTGATTGTACATATTGTACATAAGAGTGTGATACTTTATCTATTTTTTGGTTTGGTTTGTGATGTGAGTATTTATCATGCCTTATTTATGCCAAAAATCGAAAAATAAATTAAAATTATAAAATAAAAAAACATATGTAATGCTTTTACCTCATCCATGTTTATTTATTTCATTATGTGATTTAACCATGGGTCTAGTATATCTAGATGGTTTTTACAGGAAAGGGTGGTGTTTCTATTGCGAATTCCACTGGACCTTAGGTATGTTTCCTTTACTGGCATATAGGGGTAAGTCATTTGCGTCGATATTACATTTTGACTGTCAACGCTATTTTTATTCCTTAGGTCCGACCCTGTCAAGTTACAACTTTTTCCACTTCCAGTATGCATGTCATAGCTTGGTATTAGATCTTACCTGCTCATGAATATCCTAGTTACCACCTTGGGGAATTGGTGTCCATGCTATCATTTTTTACTCCTTTTTGGAATCCCTTCGTCTGAACCTCCATGACTTAGAATATGAGCCTCATGTCCTCTTCTTCCTCTCTTTTCTGGCCATACCCAGGAATATTTCGTACTTTATCCCTTGAAATTACCGCTTTTTATCATCCTAATTTTTCATTTTGAGCCTTGGTTTGTTCCTTCTATTGTCATCATGTACTTAGCCTATCATCCTCTTTCACTTGGTGTTTTTCCCTTTCATGGAGGAATCGTCGCGATGAGTGGTCATATTAGCCAACCTATTTTACTTGTTATATCATGAGTAGTTGCATCATTACTGGAAATAGTTTCTATCCTTCATACCACTTGTTACTCTAGGAGGAGTTTCCTTTAAGCTCTTTTCAAACTCCTTAATCTAGAAGAGATTGTCTACTGAACTTGTTTACTTACACTCATTAAAGTACTTAAAGTGCCATCTACCCAGTATAAGTTTAACCCTTTTCCCGACTAGGATAGATTAGTTATGAAAAAGGAATACCCTAGTCTAATGTGGCTAGGAGGTTCCCCCTTGTATACTGTTCTCTTTTATAGGTTTGGGGGAAAAATTAAAAAAAAAAAAGAACTTATAAAAAGAGAAGGGAGGGAACATTTATTTCCATTAGTCATCAAAATGGAAGCTTTAGTTGCTTCGCACTTGAACATGGCACCTGTATGTTTCATTATCTCAAAGTTTGGTTTTAGATTTCCTAGGAGCCGAACCATACATATGAGTCTATATACTCCCCCGTCTGGTTACTCTTCTAGTCATATGGAGCATGCCTCAATGTCTCCTATGTTGTTGCATGCAATATCACATGGTGCTCATTAGTCATGCTACCAAGTCACACTTGTGTCATGCCGTTATGTGTTCAAGGGAAGTCTCAGCTTGTGTCAACCATCTGTAGTAGCCTATTGACCTTTTTTCATTAGTCATCCCTATGTTAGTTATACTTCATTGCTTCATGACTTCATCCATACATCACATCATCCTGGTTTGTTTCGTATCGATTGTTGAGGGATACATTAAGGCCCTCCTTTGACAGATCTTCTCTTATCGACTTCAGATCATTATCCAGGAGCTTGACCTAGGAACCAGTAGTACCTTGGGAGATTTCAGACCTCAATGGCAGGCTTCCTCACGATCGGTAGTGGTTTTAAATCATTATCTCTTGATTGGTCGAGTTCACTGGTGTTCGACGTCAGATTATTTATTCACACTTAATGGATTGTAATAGGTACCTTGGGGTCCATTTTCCTCATTGGTGGATTCCATCACATATTTTACTGTTTTTCCTCATTGGTCGTTAATTAAGAGGTTTCTACCATGTTCAATCTCATATTATATATTCGCATGATGTATATTCGTACCATCAGGGTTATTTCGAAGACCCTAGGTTAGGGACATCTCACTCTTATATGCCATCCTTCCCAGGCTGTGTTGGATTTATGTATCAGTTATGTACTTTGAAGACTATCTTGAGACACTTCTCTGTCTGTCATGTGTCCATAATCCTACTGATGTATACTTTGACATAGATCCACATTATATTTGCTGGTGGATATGCTCTATCTATTGAGTCACATGGATCCACTATGTATGTCGTCATGGCCATGTTATAACATTTCATGTGATGGATCCACAATGTATTTTATGGCGACCATGTTTAGTATCTATTTATGTCAGAGCATGGGTATTCCTGCCTCAGGGATGTTATCAACATAGCCGACACTTTAGCACTTGAGTTCCTCCGATCCATCTTTGTAGTCTTGGCTCCTTCCTCCCATTTTGAGCTTTGAGTAATATTGTAATGCATTTCTACCATCAGTTTCTCTTCTGAACTCATGCATTAGGGGGCATATGTTGTAACCATATTTTCCACTCCATTATAGTGGGAGAAACTCAATATCAAATTACCTCAGTTGTTTGGCTAAAATTCATCCCTTTTCACCTTTTATTTTACTTATGTGAGATTTATCCCATGATAAAAGGGTGAAATTACATATTTGAGCAATTTATCATAATTATTTTTCCAAAATATTATAATTATGAGTTAATATTATTTCATAATTGAGATAATTGAGAAAAATTTCATGATTGTGAAAAAGGTTTCTATAGTTTCCCATTCCAATGGAGATCAACTTGACCACTTGTATATGAGTTGGATAGGGGTCCATTATTTTAGAATTTTCTTAACTTCTCAAGCCCCTAAGTGTCTAGATACATTCTCCTGGAGGACATAATTAGCCTATCTAATATCACCAAGAGGAAAGGGAGTAGGAAGAAAGTATCCAAATTGTAGGGTGAGAGCTCTGCTATATTGGGAGAGGGGACCATCCTACAAGTTGGAGGAGAGGAATATTTGAGGCAAAGGTATAAGCATTGTGATTTATTTTATGATCAATGGAAATTTATATTCCTTCCCTTATGTAATGTGTATTCAAGATATTTTATGGTTGATTCTATTTCTTTTGTTCTAACGATCTTCCGAGGAAGATCACCTGCCATCTTTGATTAGTTGTGATTGTGTGCAGGGATAAGAGATAGGGTGCGTACGTGGTAGATCACTCGAGTGGAGCACAATATCTTCATCGAACTCAAAACCCTTCTTCGATCTGCGAGGATTACATGTGTGATCTCATTTCTCTATGGTGTAGAACCGATTTTTTGCTGCATGAATGGTCATTCAGGATTGAGGCTATATTATTGTGCTATTGGTCACGTTTTCTCTGTCAGGTGATTTGATTGGACACGAGATCATGGAGCAACAACTCCTTGAAAATTTAGATGCAACAAAATTGATACTAATTAAATGGATCAAGAGGTGAAAAGGTGCCCCCTAACAAACCTTGTAGTCCCCCCATAACAAAGTTAATGGAGGATGAAGATGGACCAAGGTTATCATTCATCCTAGGAAATTGAGTTCCAAGGCCAAAAAATGTGGTGAAAGTACATTTTTCTCTAGGGTAAATGCACCCAAGGATGAAATCACTCCCAAAGGGATGACTTCTCATGGGATTGTAGACAACACTGGAAGAAGGACCTCCTTGTGCAACAAAATTTTCGTAAGCATAAGGACTTTCTAGAATATCAATAATAGTGGGGTTAGTGCTATAAAGTAAAATTTCCCCTCCAAAGGAAAAGGAACCCCAAGATAAAGGAATCATGCCTAAGAAAGAACTACCACAAGGTTGATATGTTCCTCTAAAAACATTAGTGCCCCCAACCTAGCTAGGGGAAAATGTAGATCCCCCTACATGTTCCCCGAAGTAGAAATTCATGTATTAGGTCAAGGAAATATAGGTATAAACCCATTTCCCCCCTAGTAGAAGTACTACTCTCACTAGAGATATGATGAGAGAAAAAATAAAAGGGTTCATAACTGTAAGGTTGCAGTTTCACAAGAACAATGTTAAAAGGGTCGATCGAAGGAGGGTTGGCATGTGGTGGTGTAATTTCATCAATAAATTCAACATTAAATATGTCTTTCCCCCTGTGGACCAAGGTTATCCCCCTCAACCGAACTTTTTCCAAGTCCTACGTTGTCGGAGAAATCCTACATCTCTTAAGTGGTGGACCTTCCTCCTCATGAAAAAGGTATAAAATTATGTGAGAACATCAAATATTTTGGCTAGCCATAGCAAATATATTTGATTATTAAATTTAATTGATTAAGACACCCTTGTGGCCACTTGGACCAAACAACACATGCTATCAAATTTGAGGAGTCAAGCACACACAAACCAAGAGAGAGAAAGGTATATTCTTGCAGTTGGAGCTTGGTTGATCAAGGCCCAAGTCTATTGTAAATATGCAATTGGGACAATTATGTTAGCCTCCTAGTTAACGAATCTTATGCTCGAAACCACGTACCCTTATGGGTTGTGGGGTACCCCCCAGGAGAACCGAGTGAGTCATAACTAACGTCTACCCCAAGTACAACAAAGACATCCCCCTCACCATCACCCATGTAAGATACCTAAAATTATGGCCACTAAGGATGTCATGTACAACAACCTGACCTTGGGGAGTATTCATTAGTAGGATCTACATGCAAGGGAAAGGGTGACTAGGCCCAAAACCTCCTTAGGGATTGCTCAAAGCAAGTCAGATGCCTCTCAAGGATATCCCCAGGTAATACATGTAGGAAAATACCACCAAGAACAAAAAAGTGGGGTATATCACTCCATTGGGCTCAATGTGACCTCATGACTGACCCTTGTGTGAGAATGGCTTCTATGGAAACATGACACTACAAATATATTTCTCTCCCTAACTCAAGATACTAGGTTTTCTTTCATGGTCTTGGAGAGTTCACCTCACTCCCATAATCCAACACCCTAGCTTGAGCTACCATAGGTGTGCTACTAAAGAAAATAAAAATGTTGAATATATTTTATTAAGTGTTTATTTTATAGGTTTTTATTTATTCAAAGGAAGCAACGTGCAATTGATATGGTGTGTAAAGGCTCAATACCTAATCCTAATGAAATCTATATGGCAATGCAAATTTTTTTGTTTGATGAAAGCTAGATACCTAAGGGAATACAATCCTTTTACTTTTAAAAATAAATAAATAACCTCACACACTCAATTTTCACTCCTAAAATTCACTAAATTCATAATAGAAAACATATCCCAAAAACAACTCAAAAAGAAACAAAAAACCAAGCAAGAACACCAAGTACTCAAAATCTAAAACTTGGATTTTCAAATCATAAAATATAACCAAAAAAAATTATCACACACAGAAAAATAGAAAGAGGAAGTGCAAAGAAATTTTTAGATCTATAGTTCAATGGAGATAGCAAGAATCATGCAGCAACAATGATCTACATAGGTCAAAAAAACCAAACACTAATTAGAGGAAAATACTCGAGAGATTTGGAAACAAAAGAGAATTTGCATGATCCAATCAGATGAATAAATCAGAAGAAAATATCCAGACCTCTCAGTTCTAATTTTGAACAACTAAAATAGATAGAAGAAGAGAGTGTTAATGAAAGCAACCAAAATGGAGAAAAACAACCTTAATGAAAACACCAAAATTGAAAAAAAATCATATCCAATCCAATTTTTTTTTTTTTTTGGAAGTAGAAATAAGACACATATGAACCTATACAATCATCAAAGAATATATCTAGAAAAAAAAACAAAGATCTTAGAGGAAACCCCTTTGAAAAACTCAATTTTACTAGGTAGTTGCACACAACCTCTGGCAAGCAAATTTGTAATCAAGAAAAATACCTCAATATAATTTTTTTTTGGATTAGTTATAAGGTATATCTAACCCTTCCATAGTAATAAAACACATATCTAAGCTCCAAACAAAAATATGCAAATTAGATCCCACTAAAAAATGCCTCCAATAGGCACCTTCGCAAAAACTAGCTTTTCTTTTTTCTCTTTATAGTATGAAAAGAATCATTGGAAATTACATCAAAAAAGAGGCTTTTAATGGTATATTATCAAACAATAGACTCCCTAGGATTCAAAAGAATAAACCAAAAATAAATCATGAGATTTTTTTTTTTTTTGCAAGCCTACACCTCAAAAAAGACACTTGTTGACTGTGAGCAACCAGAGTCCTAAGATGCAGGTTTCTTGTATAAAACCTATGATTTTAAGGACAAATGATATTTAATTCAATACATGCCTACATAATTGGACCAATGTGCATATAAATATCAAATTGAGAATGGATATATTCAAATAAGAGGCAAATTAGCTTGAAGAACACTCAGACTAGGCCGAAAACAAAAGATAAAGACTCAAAAACAAAAAGAAAGCCAAGATCTAAAGCCAAAGGAGGAGAGGCACAACACTATGGTTGGACTCCCTTCGGTGGAGTTTCCAATTTTTTTGTAACGAAAATAAATCTTGTATAAGGACCGAGTGCGAAATGGGTTTTTTCAAACCCACTAAACAAGTGTGTGATAAAATAGGTGATATTTCCCTAGATGCAATTCATACATATGCATATACTTTTAAATGGAAAGCCAAAATATGTGCACCTGAAACCATCATAAGTTGGTGAAGGATATTGGTATGAAATTTGTGCTAGATAAACACTCCTACATGAAGATCTTACACCTAGCCACCTTAACCCAAACCCTTGCACACAAGCATCAACAAACAAAGAAAATATTGTCTTTTACAGAGGCTAGATTAGCACACATAAAACATAATGCATCAACTATAATATCATAAACACAAAAAGTATATCGTGTGATAAAATAAAATTTTATTAATCAATAAAAATGAACACAAGGTATGTTTTCATCAAGTGAGACCTCATCTTCAACTTACAATCCTATTCTCCACATAAAAATAGTCTCTAAGTACTCAAATAGTATGGAAAATATCTCTCACAAATTCTGACCAAATGGATCTAGATCTAGCCCATTTCCTCTTGATAGGGTCATGCTATATAGGTTCATTCTATCCTCTAGGAGAATGTACACTTGAGAATTTATGAAACTTCTACAATAATAAACCCCTACCCAACTCATACACGAGCAGGTCAAGTTGATCTCCTTGGGAATGACAAAATCTAAAACCTTTTTCTCAATTATGAAATAATAATTATTCCATAATTATGAAATTGTGACAAAATAATTATGGGAAATTACTCAATTATGTAATTTCACCTCTTTAACATGTAATAACTTCCTTGTAAGACCCATATAAGTAAAAGAAAGGGTGAAAAGGGATGCATTTTGGCAAGCAACTGAGGTACGTTGAACTTGGGTCTCTCTCACTATATTGGAGTGGCAAATATTGTTATAATATTGGGAAGCCATAATAATATAACAAAAATAGTAATGCCATTGCTACATACCAAATGTTAATTGTAGGAAAAATAGTTCCAAACTCCCACCTCTAGAATGCACACTTATGATACGTAGTCCATCTTTATTTTACTTCAAGCAAGCATGCCAAGCTAATTTGGGAGGCACATTGTAGTATGGTGGTAGTTGGACACTTGGGTGTGGAGAAGACACTATTATTACTTTAGAAGTATTTCTACTAGACAAATATTCGATGGGATTTCCACTAGTATATCAGATCGTGCACTACTTGTGCCATTACTAAACTAGCCACCAAGAAGCAGGCCTTTTTCAATCCTCTACCTACCCTCAAAATGCCTTAGGAGTTAGTCTCCATGTATTACATGTTCGGGTTACCCTCCACCAAGCATGGTAACAATTATGTGTTTGTGGTTATTGATTGATTCTCTAAGATGATCATTTTTCAACCACGCAAGAAGAGCATCAGAGCCAAAGCCATTGCTAAAATCTTCTTTGAGTAGGTTTGGGTTCATTTTCGGCTACCTTGGAACATTATTTTAGATAGATATAGAAATTTCCTCGGTACCTTCTGGTCCTACCTATGGTATTTATGGATACCAAATTAACCAAATTGATTACCTTTCATCCTCATATAGATGGATAAACAAAAGTGGTCAATAGTTTAATTATGCATATCTTGCACATGTACAACTCCAAGTATCCAGGTATATGGGATGAAATATTTCCATATGTTTAGAATAGCTATAGCAGAGATGATAGATTTATTGGCCACAGTCTTTTTTGTGAAAATTTCATCTATTGCGATAACTAAAAAATGTTATTCTAACTATCAATTTGATTATGCAGTTTATTTACTATGACAAGTATCAAATAAATTTACTACTGCAATTTTCACAATAAATTACTGCGGAAAATAAAATGCTGGAAATAGAGAAATTATAGCACACACATAAAAAACATTAACACAGTTACTTTTTGGAAAATTGTCCCTAGAAAAAACCAATGTTGGAAAACCGGTGCAGTAGATGAGGGTTTTCTTATTAATCTTCAGCAGCAAATCTAAGTACAAGAATTATGACAATTTAAATAGAGGAAAAATACATAGAGAAATTTTGTGAGAATTTTCTCACTCTCCATAGCGACTCCCTGACCCTTATATGGAAACCTTTCCCATATGATGGTTCCTCTGCATCACTCTCTGCGCAGTGACTGGGCATATATCTAGTGGACTTCTCTCTTCCTCACAATGCCTCCTCCCGAATTCGATATGTAGTGTTACACAACATTTTGTCACTGTCCCTACAATCCCCATCTCGCACATTGGAGGATCATTTCTATGACTAATAAGAAGTGTCATGCCTTGCAAAGACCATCATTGCATCCCTTTCCATGAGGAAAACATTCCTTTTGTTGACAATTCCTTGATCAGAGCATCAGTAACAGATGTTTTTTCCTTGGCGCTAGTAGACCGTTATGCCCTCGCGCCAATGAGGAAGATTAACACTGGGCCCCATGCCCATTGGCGCTCTGTCCCAGTGCATTACCCGCGCCAAGATGTTTATGGATTTTTTTTTAAATATAGAGGAAAAGTTTCTATCCTAACAAATTTGTGGACGAGTCAGCTGGAGTGGTTCTACTGAATAACCACGGACTCCCTCCTTTGGCCTCTTGTTTCCACCTTTTGTGGAAACCTCCCAAGGGATAAGGCCTCCCTTCCATCATTATAGGGATCCCAACCTCCTCCTCTCCCTCTATAAATAAAGCTATCTTCCATCGATGCACTTGCTGAACATATTATAGATGAATAGCTGAAGAGAATTCCTGAACATTGCTAGAGAGATAGAACAGAGGAAGAGACCTTTGTCGATATAGAGCTTAGGCTTGTGTCCTCATCCCATCCGAATTCCCGACGATCCTTCGAGACACACTTTGACTGAACCCCACTAAAGGAGGCTGCGACGTCAAGGATCCAGTTGTAACTATTTCTTCTATTTAGATATATACATGACTATTTTCTGGTTCCCATCTTGTGTTAGTATGTTTGTTTGATGCAATATGCTTAACCCTCCTTGAATGGTTAGTTAATTATGAATGAAATCATTATCTTGTATGCTGCTCTTGTTTGTTGATATTTGTGCAGGTATCCGAGAATTGTTGCAGAGAGGGTTTACCTTCCCAACATATAGCTTCTAGAATTCTGCTAGCACCCTCTCTCTCTCACTTGCTACTCACCCACTGTATTTGTCTCCTCTACCGAATCTCAAAAACTGAGAAAATCTATTTGCCTAGGAAATAGAGTAACTGCACTAGTGTGTTATCCATATATCCATCGAATTCTTCTTATAATATTCTGTTGGAGCTCCAACAACCAAGATTAAAACATAATCGATGTCCCAGATTATTTCTCTATCGATCCGAGTGAGTTTTTAAAACATTCACACCATGACTTAATTAATCATGTTTCTTAATTTTAGACTTAGGAAATATTAAAACATGACTAATAAATCTAATTAAGTCATCTGTAGGTGGAATTTCCATAAGCGATTTTTTGGGTATTGGAGAATACATGTATTCTAGGTTCTCCACCAAATATTGTTGCTAGAACACATTTGATGCTACAAAAACTAATACTCCCTCTTAGTGATGAATGTGTTCTAGTGTTGCAGCCCATTGAAACAATACCTTGTCTCTGCATCATCTCCTATCATGCTTATGATGTCTGGATACTACTTCCCACCAATCAATACACAACTCTGATATGCATTGAATTTGTGATGTTGCTGACCCTGCTGAATTGATGCCAACACTACATCTGCACTGCAAATCCCTCTCATATGTTGTTGCTACAACTACAACAACTAAAACTGAGAAAAATATAAAGTACCCAATATTTTCTACTGAAATGGGTTCTTCACCATACCCATATGTTCCCTGAAATAGATGAGCTTAAATCTCCCTAGATATTTCTTGAGTATGTCTGCTACCTGATCTCCTGTGGGAACATACTACAGCTGGACTGCCCCATGCTGTACATAACCTCTAGTTAAATGACGTCTGATATCTATGTGTTTTTACCTATCATGAAACACTGGATTCTCAGAGAGCTTTATGCAACTCTAATTACGACAATAGACACTGGTCTCTCCCATCTTCTACCTAAAAAAACTCACGAGTAACTTCCTAAGCCATATAGATTTGTACATAGCTATTTTGGCTGCCTTATATTTTTCTTCTATTGAGCTTAGTGCTACTAACTTCTACTTTATGATACACCAAGAAACCATCCCTGGTCCAACACTGAAGCAGTACTCGGAGGTACTTTTCCTGTCCATTGAACTTCCTTCCCAATCTGCATCTATGAATCCACATAATCTGACGTCATCTCCTCGAGTATATTTCAACCCATACTCGACTGTGTCATGGGCCAGTAATCCTCTTGTAGTCTATCTTCTTGGCTCTACCATGAATTGAGAAAGGGTATTGAAAACAAAACAAATGTCTGGCCTAGTGTCAACCAGATACATGCGAGACCCAATGAGTTTCCTATACAAGGTGGGGTCGACTTATTTGTACCCTAATGCATCTATCTTCTTCCAATTAGTGATCATGGGCATATTCATGGGCCAGTAATCCTTCATTTTGAACCTCTTCAGAATATTTTTAGCATATCTCCCTTGTCCAAGGAAGATCTCCCCATTTTTTTTCCAAACTTCCAAACCTAGAAAATAGTGCATCAACCCCATATCCTTCATGTCGAATTTTGCTACAAGGTTCCTCTTGCAGTATTTTATGAGCCTTGATGATCCTATCAAAAATATATTATACACATAAAAAAATATAATTGGAGGCTCATCCTCCACCATCAAATAGTAGAGGTTGGGATCTGCATCACTCTTGATGAATCCCAACTGCTGCAAGTAACTATCAATCTGACCATACTACGCCTTGGGTGCCTGCTTGAGCCCATATATGGATTTCTTTAATCTATAACCACGAGTGTACTTCTAATGAGTTTCAAAGCCATCAGGTTGTTATATATAAACATCTTCTTCTATCACGTCATTCAGGAATGTTGTCTTGACGTCCATCTGGTGAATCTCCCATCCCATCTATGCTATTAGGGATATAACATATCTGATAGAGGTATATATGGAAACTGGGGTGAAGGAATCCTCATATTCTTTTCCTTTTTTTCTATGCATACCCCTTTTCCATGAATCTAGCCTTGTACTTCTCTACATTTCCATCTACAATGTACTTGATCTTGTAGATCCATCTGGAACCTACAACTAATTTTTCTTCCATCCTCGCCACTACCTCCCAAACATCATTCATCATGATAGAACTATACTCTTCTACCATGGCATCCACCCACACCTCATGTTCTGTGGCTTCCTGAAAGCTAGAGGGTTCTGCAACCTGAGCTACAAAAGCTTGATATCTATCAAGCAGCCTGCGTTTTCTCTTGTCCTTCCTAGTAGCTTCGATAAACTCCTTTGCGTCTTTCAAGGTCTGGCGACTTCCCCGTTGGATTTATCACTAGTGGTGGGAGGTTCAATAAATTCCTCCTCCTATCCCTGTTGCTTCTTATGTTGATAACTCCCTACATCTCCTACCCCTGAGGAAATATTGGTACTAGTCATTATACTTGATCCCTGTGACTGTCCTCCTGTTGGTCCCACTAATTGTCCTTGTTGTTGGTGTAACACCCTCTTCCCACATCTACCCAAGTAATCGACCCACAGGGGTAAACATGTGACGATAGGCTACTAATATGAGATTCAACCTCCTATATTACATTAAGGAAATAGAACTGATGGAAACACTAAAAACACACCTTACACTGCATCATTGACATCCCAAGGAGGTAACCCAACCTTACAGGGCCCTGTTCCCTAAGGGAGGACTTATTTTTAGCCCCTTTAAGGCTGAGCCACATGCATATAAGGGCAAGGGAGTGACTCTAGACCCTATAGCCGTAGGCTAGCCTTAGTAAGGTAGGAGCTCAGGCCCAAACAACAAAATCCCCCCTGTAGCTCTGGGATTTGTGCCATAATTTTAGCCCCTGAACCTAGTAAAAAACGTGAATATAGCCATATATCATCACTGATCGAATACATGCTCATAAACATCATATTAATAAAATAAATACAACGGATGCAATAGCAATAAAATTCATACATAAACTAGTTCATTTTCATACTAAATACTAGAGAAATGATCTCTTCATTACTGAATGTAAAACCCAACCAGAGATGGGACTTCCACGTTCCACCCGACCATAGATTGGCTGAGCCAAATCTACTTCATCCAATCACCCCCATGCCATATTCCAAGCATGAATGTGGGACTTAAACCAAAGGAAAAAACCAAGGAATCCTGAGGCTAAACCACCTCACCCTCATCAATAAACTGTCATAACTAGCTTTATCGTGATCTACCTTGATCACTAGGCCAACACAAGAATGGATATCACCAGATTCTCTCTGCCTAAACCGTGAGGAATTTTCCTATCTCCTATTCTCTCAGGCTTTACCACAACCCACAACCCGAATCAGGGGTCACTTTTCCATAAACCGAGACATACTCTCCATGCTTTACTGCAATCCCAAACCTGGGATTCCTAGGCATGAATGGAGAGAAAACCACCTCTAGGTTTTATCCTATATCCTTCCATTCACCAGTCGAGGATTCCTAGGCCTACTGAGGCAACACACTATATGGATTTACCACAACCCATAGTTCGGTTTAGGGGTTACTAAGACATGCGTTATATCAATTCAGAGATCCACCCCAATCAACTTTTAATCGATCTGGTGATCCAGCTAAACCAAAACGTGAGAAAACCACAACACCATGGCTATCCGAAAATGGAAAGGCTAGGTTGAATACACTCTCACACTTGGAAAAACCCATGCTAAGACAATAAATAACCACATGCAATACCATGCATGCCAAATATAGCAAGGAAAATACACATGCAAATCAATAACTGCCAATAATCTTACTGTAGTTGTTTGATTCCATCTCCTCCTTTTTCCTGCTTTCTAGCCTTTCTTTCTAAAAATTCCAAAGTGCTCCAAAACTCTAAGTGTCCAAGAGAGAGAGAGAGAGAGTAATGAGAGAGCTCCAAAACTGAACTAACAAAATGTACCAAATGAACCTCATAAACATTTTTATAGAAGAGGCCTCTATTTTCTTCATTTTCCATTATTTTACTTCAATTTCCTCCTCACATGCAACCTGTGATATTTCATCTCCCTTTTCTCCTAATTTCCATTATTTTCATAAATAGATGTGCCAAAAAATGCTAATTTTCCTTTCCAAAGCCTTAGCCTTTGTCAATTTCCTTAGCCATAATAAACCAAATCAACAACCCCTAGGATGTTTTGCCCAAAATTTAACTTGGAATAAGTGTCCCATCAACCGTGGTTTTTATTTTTAACTTTTATTACATGGAATTTTCACCAGGGTTGTTACAGTTGGCCTAATGGACCTTTTTCTAATTGATTTTGATCACCTGTAAGCATCTCTCAAGATATCCTAAAAGTTTTTTCCTCCATGAACTTTATGTCTCATCTCAGTACAATCTTCCTAGTTCTAGGAATGTATATTTTGTATTCCTTTGAGGTTTATCTATACTTGAAGAGGAACCCCTTCTATGAAGTCTGATCCAATTTTTTGTGTTTTTCATCTGGCATGTGGCAGTAATCTACACTCCCAAAAATCCTCAAGTGACTCACTTCAGGATTATTCCTTATGAAGACTCCTTATGGTGTTTTTCCCCCAATGCTCTATGAGGAGTTCTATTATGAATGTAAAATGTTGTGTTACATGCCTCTGCCCATAAAAATCTGGGTAGATCCTGATCATACAACATAGCTTTTTCAGCCCCAACTATCATTCAATGTTTTCGCTCCGCTACTCCATTCTGCTAAGGGTTATATGGATTTTTCCATTCTCTTTTGATGCCTTCCTTAGTGCAGAAATCTGTGAAATATTTATCAATGTATTCTCCACCATTATCTGAGTGAAGCACCTTGCTCTTCTACCTTGTCATGTTCTATACGAGTGCCTTGAACTCTTTGAACCAATCAAATACATCATCTTTGGTCTTTAAGAAATAGATCCAGGTCTTTCTAGAATGGTCATAAATAAAGGTGACGAAATATTCCTCACGAATATGAGCTCTAGTAGACGTAGGACCACAAATATCTGAGTGTATCATTCCTAACACACCATTTTCTTGTTGTCACTTATCTAGAACGGTTTCCTTCATGTACTTCCCAAGTATGCATCCTCTCCATACATCGTCATGCTCCGTAATGAGAACCATAAATCCTGTTACAGTTTCTTTGAGAATCTTGAGTGCTCCATGGCGTAAATGTTCCATCCTCCTATGATACAATTCGTTCAGCTCCTCCCCACTACTACTGTCACTGCCTATTAGTCCCATTGGAGAATTGAGTTGCATCTTGTTTAGCATGTTTCTCCGAGCTCCAATTTATTTAACCTTCTTCCAGCTAGAGTGTTTGACATCTACTTTCTTCTATATCACATCGTACCCCTTGTCCTGTAGCTGGGACACTAAAATTAGATTCATACCCAATATAGGCACATGCAATACATTAGTAGTGATGGTGCTAGTTTTTGACTCCATCTGAAACTCTATGGTGCCTCTCCCTACAATAGTACATTTGGTTTTGTTTCCCATAGTGATATGGAAGTCCATCAACTCCTGCTGGTAGCTAGAGGAATATTCTCTAACTCCCATCATATGAGTTGAAGCTCCACTATTTATATACCAGAAACAGGGTGAATTTGATCCTGATAAGCAAGAAAATTCATCCTCCAATCTGGAATATAAATTTGAAGTATATTTTTTTTAAATATTGACCATCATTTTCATGTTATTTCTCTTTCCTCCCGACGTTGATTCTGCTACTGCAAAATAGTTGCGTCTAGCTATAGATATGCTCTGCAATAAAAAAATATGTCTGCTCCCTTTGCCTTTGGTAATCCTTAATTTAGAGAAATCATATTTCTTTGTTTCTCTCTCAGAGAAATCAATTTTCCTCAAGAATTTGACCCTCTTGGCCAAGGAACTACGCTGCCTCTGGGGGATTCAAACCACTGCTCACGCAGAGCAACAAACCTCCTTCCCTCTTTGTTATTGATCTCTCAAGCTGATCATATCAGCTCTAATACCATGTGAAAATTTCATCTATTTCAATAACTGAAAATTATTCTTCTAACTTTTAATTTGATTATGCAGTTTATTTGCTATGGAAAATATTGAATACATTTACTACCGCAATTTTCAAAATAAATTATTGCACAAAATAAAATGATAGAAATAGAGAAATTATAGAAAAAACATAGAAAACATTAACACAGTTAATTTTGGACAATTATCCCTCGAAAAACCCAATGTGGGAAAACTGGTGCAGCAGATGAGGCTTTTCTTATTAATCTCCAACAACAAATCTGAGTACAAGAATTCTAATAATTTAAATAGAGGAAAAATACTTAGAGATATTTTGTAAGAAATTTCTCACTCTCCACAATGACTCCCTGACCCTGAGATGGACCCTATTCCCATACGTTGGTGCCTCTGCTTCACTCTTTGCACAGTGATTGCGCAAAGCTCTAGCGGACTGCTCTCCTCCTCATGATGCCTCCTCCTAAATTAAATATGTACCTTTTGTACTACTCACCCTCTGGCTCTATCTCCTCTACTGAATCTCAACCACTGAGAAAATCAATTTTCTTGGGCAACTGAATAACTGCACTGGTATGTTCTCCATCTACCCATCAAATTCTTCTTATAATCTTCTGTTGGAGCACCAACGACCACGATTAAAACATAATCGATGACCCAGATTATTTCTCTGTCAATGTGAGTGAGTTTCTATAACATTCACACCATGAATTAATTAATTATGATTAATTAATCATATTTCTTAAGTTTATACTTATGAAATATTAAAAATTGACTAATAAATCTAATTAAATAGTCTCTAGGTGGAATTTCCAGAAACAATTTCTGGGTATTGTAGAATACATGTATTCTAGCCTCTCCACCAAATCTCGTGGCTAGAACACATATGATGATATAAAAACTAACACTTTTAAAGTGTGCTCGAGATTCTAAACATTGGCCCCAATTGATATAGTTTTTCCGATTACACCTTCACTAATAGATTCCTCCCTTTTTTAGGTTGAGGAAAATAGAGTATCCAATTTTTTCGATTGTATCTAACACCTCTAGCAATAGGTTCATGATATCTTGAAAAAAACCAATGCCAAGTACAAGAAATGACATTACTAGCATTACATTCCACACAAGTTTTAGGTTGGTGATAAGGTGTGGTTGAATTTACAGAAAGATTGCCTCAATGACTCCCATAATAATCTCATATCACTCTATTATGTGCTTGAAACAATCACTAAGGTTGTGGGTGAAAATTATTTTGAATTAAGTATTCTCGCTTTCCTTAGCTTGCACCCAATTTTTAATGTGGAGTTGATTAAACCACATTTGATTGCATTTAATTGGATACAATGAATTATATCATGAACACCAAGATGAAGTATATCCACTAGCAAAGCATACGACACTATTGGGTTGTCCACCAACGCAAGTGGCTCATCAGGAGCCAAATTCAGTAGAAGTTTCCCCATTTGATGAGGGAAATTGATGCAATGGATACCATTGCTTCCTACGAGGGGAGAAACGATCTAGGTGTATATTGGTGAGTACCCACCTCTTACACTAATTCAATGATATCATATCTTCTTAGTGTTGGAAATACTAAGAGGGGGGGTGAAATAGTATTTCTTATCAATTATCACTTTTTAAATCTTTTCAAAGCATTAGTTAATATTCAATTATTCTTGATGTTTATCCAATAAAAAAAGTAAACAATAGAAAAAAATATGCACATGAATTTTAGGTGGAAAACCCACTGTGGGTCAAAAACCACTGAAAATTTTTCTAATAAATTCTTTAATCTTCAGCTCCAACTGAAATGAAAGGTACTACTTCCTAGAATTATAGAAAATAATTCTTATTTAGCTCCCACTGGAAGGATGCCCCAACACCTTGGTTTCTTCAGTAGTCAACAAAATGGATGCCCTGACATCCTAGACCAACCTACCACCCTAAAGTGTTCACAGGCTCCAACCTTTAGGTGACTTCATGTACCAACCTAGCACCTCCCCACTACCCTGTAATGACAAAAAATAAGATAAGGGTGTGGACTACCATACCAGGGAAAATGATCCACGATACAATATGATTCACAATTGTTATAGGTCAATTTGGGTGCCATTCACAATGACCTGGTTAATTGGGCATCATCTCCAGGACCAATGATTAAGGGCCTATTATTCCCTATCATTTCAGTTGCTATGTTCCCTAAGACAAAGAATAAGACATATCATTCAAAGACTTTCATCTGCAAAGGTTTCCAAAATTTGAAGTTTATAATATATCATGTGAGAGCTCATCAACACTGCCTCTAAAGGGACTAAGTGCATTGCATATGTAGGTAGCCCCATGCAAGGATGCTTTGCAAAGCACTTCCCGACATTCACAGGTGCATTGGTCACATTGGGAGCGAAATTATCATTGTTCCGAAATCTCCACTTGGCCAGTGCCTTCTAGAAGAGTTCACATGTGTCAAGCTTCGAATCCAAGTGTCCATTTGACATCTACAAGATTGGGAACATGTCTTGCCTATTATTGCAAAGTCATTGATTGTAAAACTACCTTCAGCTCCTCTATAAATTGAACACAGATCCTAGTGCTTGGTAAGGAAGAATTTGAGTAGAGAAATGCTAGTGGAATTTCAATTGAGAAGAAGATTTGTGTAACAAGATGCTGGAGAGATTTATACTGTGATGAGGTTGGGATGGTGCTGGAGATGGTCACTTCAAATCAGTCACTAGGTTGTAACCTCCCCTTCTATCATTAATAAAGAGTACTGCTTACTTTTCCCTATATGCATCTGTATTGGCTTTGATTTTCCATATTGCAAGATCTTAGTTGATGTATATGGTTTATGCTTTATTGATTTAGCAAACTAACTTGAATAGAAATATGTATTATTGTTATCTTTTGCTGTTTAGTGTTCATTCTTGCAGGAAATGTTTTGCACAGCCGGCTGGAATTTGAAGCTACAATGGAAGCGATAGAAGGAATCATTTGGAAGAGTTTGGATTCCAAGTAAGCCTCTAATCCATTTTGTGTGTATGTTCTTAGTTACAAAAATTATACGTATAGTCTTTAACCTGTTGTTCTAGATTAGCACATATCTAGGGAAGCGTGTTTTATCCGTAATTCACAATTCTGTCCAACAAATTAGCAACTCCGCTGGGGAATATTTCTCTTTGTCCTAGGTGTTTTAGCCTCTGATTTTCTCTGTTTATTCACCCAGTAGTTGTTACTCACAAAGATTAAAATTTTTGAAATCCAAATTTTCAAAAGAAGTGTGTTAAACAACTGTGTTTTTCTTTATACACTGTTCCCAACGCACTCTTGGACAGGACACAGTGCTTTGCATAGCACTGTCTCCCTTTCAAGACTGCGTTGCAAAGCACTATCTCTCCTTAGAGACTGCGTTGCCTCCTGAAACCATCCAAATTCCATTGAATTGGTCTTTGCAATTTGATTCAGTTTGTTTTCTGATGTGTTTTGAAAATTTTGAACCTCATATTGACTAGTGAATCTATCCACCTCTTCCTCCTTTAAAAGAAAAATTTTTCAGTGTTTGTTTAAAGTGTTTTTCTTTATCATTGACAAATTATTTTCAAAGTATTTTCATTGTCGCATTAGATCCATTTTCTTTTGAAAAATTAAATTGTCATAAATTCTTCATTTCCTGATAGGAGAAATTGTTGTTAAATTCCTCATTTTTCCTTCAAAAGAGAAATTGTTGTTTGTATTCCTCATTTCTCGAAAGTAAAAGGCATTTGTTTTTGTCGATTTAGTGCACTTAGTTTCTTTTCTGCATTCATAACATTAAAGGAATTGAAAAGAAAAACTTGCATTTGCATGTAGTGGTTTGTGTGTTTTGCAAAAGGAACAATTAGGAAATCTGCATTTAGTTTGTGCTCATTGATTTGTTTGCTCGAAAATTGTTTGCTCTTTCCCTCTAGTAGCTAGGATTTTCATTGAAAAACTAAAACTGAAAGATTGCTTATCATTCTTAGTTTGCATTTTAGGAATTTCCAATACATCATCACGGTGAACCTTTGAAAGGAAAATTTTTAAACAAGATCAACATATAATTTAGCTCAATTTACCTAGCAAAGCATTGGAACCATAACGATAACATTTAGAAGCTCTAGGCTAGAGACGTGTTCTAGCGTCGCAAAACATAGCAGCTATCATTAACTTGTCTGCGATACATTCCGAGTGTGATAGCTCACTCCACGTACGTAAGTATGTCGTAGCTCGTCCATGTAATTTCGGGTATATCGGGCGGTGTTACAGTACGATAAGTATAAAGGGGTGCTATCATTGTGCGGTTTTGCATCAGACAACCCTAATACGGACTTGGGCCTCCACGTACCTTTAGGTATATTTGGGAGGACAAATTTTAGGTGCTATCCATCCATAGTGAACCGAGTCAGTCGCCTTGTAAATTGTGATACACCGAACACAACATTCGGGGAGATTGCCTACCCGTACTTCTTGGTTCGCCAGGAGGTATTCTGTAGTTCACAGTTTCTTGGTAAACCTTTTGCCTAGCATTACCCTTTTATTTTGTTTATTTATTTTTGGTTAAAATAAATCGAGAATCATGGAAGAACAAAATCCTTTCCCCCGTCGTTTGTGTATATTAGCATTAAAACCACCTTTATCACCAGAAGTTACTTCTGGTAGGCGAAGGCAATCATGATCTGTCGAATCAACTATAATTCGTACCTCTGGTGAAACTTCATTTTCCCACAAACCAGAGTTAGCTCAAGTTATTTCTACACATCCCAATTCATCTACTATTGTCGAAACGGAGTCTTCACAGCTACCTGTGGTCACGATCCATCCAATTAGTGAGACCATACCTTCTGGACCCAACATTGTTCAACCAGAAATTGATCCAGATCCTATCTCTTATTTGCCAGAACATCTGAATCTAGAAGTCGAACAACCAGAATTTGTTCCTACCTTGGTCATCCCACAAATTTCTATAGCCATTGAAACTCCCATATCACATAGTCAACCTCCTGAAATATACTTTGGGCCTGACGGTGAAATACTTCCACTTGGTTTAATTGCGATTAAAGAAATCCCGCAAGACGAGACACCTTTAACTCCAACCCATTTTGGGGAGGACCTTTACCTATACGAGTATTTTCCTCAATCATTTCCATCTACTTTTATTGATCCTGTTCCTATTCAAAGTCCCGTCGATTCAAAAGGGTATACATTTGGTCAAGCAACCATGCCTGAACCAACATCTTCGGTTGGGACAAATATTCCAAATATTGCAGAATTTACTCTGGTGCATCTTAGAAACCATGGTCTTTACCAATGTCATCATCCGATATTTTAATTGGTAATCCTATAGTAGGTACTGAACGGTTTGATTATTTATACACATCATCAGGGCAATATCAAGCCGGTCCTTCTGGGTCTATTCCTTTAAGTACCATATCAACTAATCTCCCAAAATTTGGAGAATAATATTTTCCGTCTTATTATCCTCCTCATGCTGGGGGGCAACCTTTGGTCACCCAATATGACAATACTCCATCACTTTTTGGTCAACCTAATGTCGAAATGAATGTTTGTCAATGGCAGCCCACTCTACCTATCCAACCACAAACGGTTGTACACTCGTATGAACCATTTCAACCTGTTACACCCACCTCATTACCACTTGTTAATACATATTTACCCTTGTTACAAAATCAAAATGTTGTACACCAACCTTATCAAGCGGGTCCTTCAACTCAATACCATCAAATGTTGGGTCCACAGACTCCAAATCCTTCGGTTAATCTACAACAACCTGTATCCGGAATCATTTATTCACAAGTTGGTTTACCATTTTATGGGATGTCACAAACGCAACCTGGTTATACATATCAACCAAATCCAAGTTATCCTAATCTGGGTTATAATATTGGTGGACAGACCCCTTGGCAACCTCAGGCGCAAATGCCTCAAACTTCATTTCAACAAGTATCATATCCAGGTTTTGGTCAACATAATCCTCAAGCATTTGCTTTTCAAAACAACCCCTATCTGGGTTACCAACAACAAATTCCTTATGCTGGTGCTCAAAGGCCTGTTGCTCAAGCAATTCCATCTTACCCTGGCTATGCTCAACTTGACCTTAATAGACAATTTCCTTTTGTTGCAACTTAAGAGTTACTAGATTTAAATCAGTTAACCAATGATCCAATCAAATATGCTCCTTGGTGGCCGATGATATCCCACAAATTACCCTCGGATATTCCTAATTTTAATGGAAACCTTGGAGAATATTCGTCGAATCATGTCATGACTTATCATTTATGGTGTTCATCAAACTCCCTGAATGATGATTCTGTTCAGCTACATCTTTTCCAACGTACGCTCATAGGTCTAGCTGCAAAATGGTACATTGAGTTACCTAGAGTTTCTTTTGATAATTTCATTGCCCTAGCTACTATATTTTTGACTCATTTCTAGTTACCCATGAAATACGAAACTGGAACAGAACTCTTGACCAATTTCAAACAGACTAATTCTACTCACATCTCTGATCATATTCATGAGTGGTCTCGTTGTTGTAGAATGGTTAAGACATTTGTTTCAGATCAGCTACTTGCTGAATGGTTCATTAAGTACCTGTTACTATCTATAACTGGGGATGTGGCTAAGGGTGGTGTCGTCACAGAAGAGCAAGTTATCGCTCGTGCCCAATATTTAGACTTGATTTACACTCAGTCTGGCACGATCTATGAAAAAATTCCTAATGCATCAAGATATAATTTCAATGTTCCTCCTCAATTAAAGGACTCTCATGCCGGAGACAACTTGATAGGCACTGCAAGCACACACCACACTACTGCATCTGATCCTGCTCTTGCTTCTGTAATTAATGCTGTGTCGTTTGACAAAGGCAAAGGTGACAAGCAACCCGAAAATAAGAAAAGGGGGAAATAAAAGAAAAAAAAAACTTCTAACCCGTAGGAAAGATAATTTGATCAACCATTTGGACCTCAGAAACCTCGTTATCCATGCATAATATATAATGAGGAACATTTTTTTAGGGATTGTCCTAACCACACTGAAGTCTCAAAAATCATCAAAAATTCTCATGCATCAGCTATGTTGATAGACCCATTTCCAGATACAGACACTAATTTGGTTGCTATGGATCTAGCTCCTAGTTCCCAAGTGTTAATGTTATCCGTCACAAAACCTTCAACATATATTTTGGTGTCAACGCGTAATAAAGATTATGGTAGTCAGGCTACTAATCAACATACTACCTTGACTACGAATCCTTCTACGGAATCAGTACCACCTATTGCTATTCCTGAATTGAAAATCAAGCCACCAAAGGGAGTAATTCACAAATCGACATATAATCCTCGAGCAAGAGCTGCACAAAATTATAACATAGTTGAAGATTTGGCTCAATCCCCTTCAGCTATGTCTGCTCTTGAGGTATTGCAAAATTTTCCCTCCCAAAACAGGCTTTATTGTCGGCCATTGGTGGAATTTATTTGACTGATTCTAATCTTGTCATCTTTAATCATACGGGCTATGTGCCGCAAATACTAGCAAAATTGGCATTCTCCATACAAGTAAATGTTCTCAATCACCTTGTCCATCGCACTATTATTGATGAGGGAGAATCTACATGCATTATGTCTCTAAATTGTTGGAAGTCACTTGAATTGCCATGCTTATCAAAATCATCAACGATGTTAAGGGCTTTTTATGGACGAACATATAAACCTTGTGGTATTATTAATAACCTGCATGTTGAACTAGGGGGAAAAACAGTGAATGTTGATGTCGAGGTTGTTGATGGTCCCCTTGACTATAATATTCTACTTGGAAGGCCATGGATATATGCAATGACTACAATTTTTTCTACATATTTTAGAATGATTGCTTTTCCACATAAAGGTACAATCACAGTCATTAATCAACTATCCTTCTTTTCCTCTGCTTCGTTGGTAACTAGAAATTTTTCGTCCGTTCACATACCCCAACTAGAAATTCATAACATTGGTGTAGGACTTTTAAAGGATTCCACTCTTATGGGAACCTTTGCATTACCGCTGCCTCCGACGTCAGAAAAAATTGCAAGTATAGAGACCTGCTACATGATCTCTTCCACTCTATCTGGCTTAAGGAAGAGTACGTGTGATTCTGAAATTGATACATTGGATGAGTTTTTTCCGCCCAACCATATTGAGCTGGCATAACAATCAATCTATTTGGCTTGGGCGGTGAATCCGAAATCAATGTCGCTGGTTGTTTGGGCTGATCTTTCTTTATATTTTGGTACTCCTTCTGATCCTTTTTCCTTGATATTCTTGATAGATGAGAGTATTTTGGAAGCCATGATGTCAGAAGGAGAACCATGGGAAGATTATCATCATCATTCCCATCTTCTTGATTATGAAGAAAGCCATCTTAGTGAACTATATCATCCCTCAATCCAAAATTTATTTTCGAATTTTTTACCTATTAATGCAATCGATTCTGAGCGAAATATATCAAATATTGAAGAAACCATTTCTATCTATATTTCGACCAAACCTGGCATTGTAGAAAATATTCATGTTGGTGTATCTTGTTCTCCATCAGAACTCGAAACATATCGCTCTCTATTTCGTGAATTTTGTGATGTATTTTCTTGGTCTTACGAGGAAATGCCAGGCATAGATACTAGTATAGTGGAACATACTATTAATATGTATCCTGATGTCAAACTGGTGCGTCAACGGATTCATCCTATTCATCCAAAGAAAGCCGCTTCCATCAAAGCAGAAGTTGAAAAAATTTTGCGTGCTGGTTTCATTTACCCTGTTCCGCTAACTGAGCGAGTTTCCAATATTGTTCCTGTCATGAAAAAACAAGGAATCATTAGAGTGTGCGTCGATTATCGGGACGTCAACATTTCTTGTCCAGAAGACAACTATTCTACTCCCTTTATCAACCAGATTATTGACGATTGTGCTGGATGCGAAATATTTTCCTATATGGATGGATTTTCCGGCTACAATCAAATCAATATCCACCCAGATGATCAACATAAGACAACATTCATCTGTCCCTAGGGCACATTCACTTATAGGAAACTTCCTTTTGGTTTAAAGAACGCTGGGGCAACTTTTCAGAGAGCAATGGATTATGATTTCAACGACATCAAGCACATTTTTGAACCCTATCTAGATGATTTACCAACACATTCACGAAATCAAATTGATCACCCAATGCGTTTGAGAGCCATATTTTTACGCTGTCGACACTACAAAATATGGCTCAATCCACATAAATGTGTGTTTTGTGTTGGTTCTGGTCATTTTCTTGGATTTGTAGTCTCAAAAGAAGGAATTTGAATAGAACCATTGAAGGTTCAGGCCATTCTTGATTTTCCTGCGCCATCAAATTTACTTCAGATACAGAAACTTCAAGGAAAGGCTAACTTCCTAAGAAGGTTCATTCCAAACTATGCCGAAATGGCTAAAGGATTTACTCGACTCTTGAAAAATGGGGTTCCTTTCCATTGGGACCAAGTTGCGCAAGATTATTTTGATGTTGTTAATGATACTCTTGTCCGAGCATCATTAATGTAGTCCCCTAATTATTAAAATGATTATTTAATATATATTTATGTGGCTGAAATGACCATTGCTATGGTATTGGTCCAAGTAGAAGATGGAATTGAACATTCGAACTATTATTTGAGTTGTAATCTCAATGATACGGAAGTTAAGTACTCATACATAGAAAAGATTGCCTTGGCAGCTGTTCAAGCTGTCCAAATATTTCGTCATTATATCCTACTTCGAAAAAATACTATCATTTCGGATTGCAACCCCATGAATTATATCTTATCACGTCAATTTATAGGGGGAAAATATTCAAAATGGATTGTCATTTTCCAGGAATTTGATTTGGAATTCATCAAATCCAAGTCAAAGAAGTCTTTAGTTTTGGCTGAGCTTCTCTGTGACCTTCCCTCTGATAGTAGTGCAACTACGTCAGAACCATCAATTCCTGACGAGTCTCTGTTTCTAATAGGATCATCTGATCCTTGGTATGGGGATTTCATCATTTATCTCTAATCTCAAAATTTTCGACCTGATACTGCTCGCTCTGAACATCGACGTATTTGATGCCAAGCCAAAGTTTATCTGATCGTTGATGATACACTTTATCGGCGTGGTGTCGACACAATTTTAAGAAGGTGCCTCACTCATGAGGAGGTCGAAAAAGTGTTAAATGATTGTCATTCTAGGGCTTGTGGTGCAAATTTATCTGGATATGCTACCGCGCAGAAGGTACTCCAAGCCAGTTACTTTTGGTCTACTATTTTTTGAGATTGCATCCTCGCGATCAGAAGTTGTCATGTGTGCCAAATTTTTGATCGTAAAATCTGCAAACCGCTAGCACCAATGCATTCTGTTGTCTTTGTGGGACCATTTTCAAAATGGGGTATTGAATTCGTGACCTATAACCCTCGTTTGTCTGGGGGGCATGGTTATATTATTGTCGTAGTCGACTATTTTACCAAATGGGCCGAAGCAATGCCTACATTCAACAACACGGGATAGACAACTGCATTGTTTTTCTTTAATCATGTTATCACACGGTTTGGGGTCCCACAGGCTATAGTTATAGATCATGGGAAGCATTTTCGCAACCACATGATGTCTGAATTGAATACCAAGTTAGGATTGTCACATGATAATTATACTCCTTATTATCCACAATCAAATGTACAAGTTGAGGCTATCAACAAGATTCTTAAACATATGATTCAACGAATGATAGGAGTTCGTAAAAGAAACTGGCATTTGATCTTGTACTCTGCCTTGTGGGCATATCGAACCTCGGTGAGAAACGCGACTAGATTTACTCCTTTTCAATTGGTGTATGGTCTGGAAGCTATCTTACTAATCCAATGTGAAATATCGTCATTAAAACTCACAATAGACTTGTTACCTGACACCTTAGAAGAAGAAGCACGTCTCCTTAACCTCATACATCTTGATGAAATGCGTCATGAAGCCCAATTGGCCAACGAAGTGCGTAAGATACGTATAAAGGCACAATATGAAAAAAATGTCCAGCCTCACATTTTTTCAGAGGGCGAATTGGTCCTTCTTTACGATCAAGAAGCTGATGTAATAGGTACAGGGAAATTTGAGCCATTATGGCATATCCCCTATATTGTCAAAAGAGTTCTTGCTAAGGGTGCCTATGAGTTGGTTGATTACGATGGAATTCCGTTGGCGCAACCTAGAAATGGGTTGTATCTGAAACGTTACTATGCTTAATCATGAGCGTAGTAATTTTTTGTATTATATTGTATATATATGCTATTGATTTGCATTCACTATCGTAATTTGTTTTTAGATTTTTCTTGATGTTAGTAATTTGCTATACATTTCATCGCAGATGTATGAATCTTAGAAACCATTTGTTGGATATGCTGATGGTGCTAGTCGTAGTACGTAGAATCTATCCTCTGCAGCATGGGCCATTTTCGCTCCGAACGGCGAGTTAATGAGTTTTCAAGGGATTTGTATTGGTAGATCAACAAACAATATCGCTGAGTATAACGCGTTGATTGAAATTCTCTCTGATGCCATTTAATTTGGTATTAAGCACATAATCATAAGGTTAGACTCACAACTTGTGGTATTACAACTTACTAGTGTTTATACTATTATAAATCCAACACTGCATAGGTTGTTCCTAAGAGTTCGACTTTTGGAAAGACATTTTGATTTTATTCAATATCAACACATTTCCAGAAATTTGAACACATTGACTGATTCATTAGCTAATCAAGTTTTAGACAGACATTTGCAACATATGTAAAGAAAAAATTCACATCATTGAATAGGATTGCACATTAAACATAGGAAAACTATGAAATCATATAGATAGATAGTTATAGGTTTTTACAAAATTTGTGCCCAAGACACATTGGTCATATGACCTCAAAATGTATGGAAAATGTCACAAGTAAACTAGTGGTGCTCGTGGTAACATGCTATATATCTAGCTATCCTACGGAGTAACCACATCGAGCAGTTAGGAACCCCAATAGTGTGTCACTACAATCACATGGGTAACTCTTCGATCTGATAATTTGGAATCGCGAAGGTCAACCCCTCTATGTGCTGTCATAGCTCAGACAAAATCTCAGCCATATCAAGGTCCTGAAAGACTGCTCTCCCAACAAACCTCTCTGCTGGTGCATCTGCTTTGCGCTCTGGTTCCTATACTGGTTGAACACGACCAACATTTGCATTACATAAAACAATTAGTTTAGTCTTGGGAAAACATCAAAAATACAAAAAGATTGTATAAACCTTAGGAAAATAAAAAATATGGTCAAAAAATTCTTACCCATTGCACCCCACTGAGTGCCTTCTGGTAATGCTAAATCTGGATCTCCACAGAAATCAATGCCTGTGTGTGCATACTCATCGATGGCAACAATCTGTTCCAAAAACCAGGTGAAGAACATAGTCGGCAACACAATGGTAGATTGGCCTGCATGTAGACCCATGAGTTCTACCCATCTCTGCATCCTCGGATCTCTAGGACTAGCTATATCTAGTGTCACATGTTGTGGCTGCATCAGTGGAATCTATTCTAAAGTGAAGGATATAAGGATTGAACCATAACTGAAAATTTTCTTCCTTCCTCCCTTTGCTTTGTTCAATTGTTCCTTTATCTAAGAAAGAACAACTTTAAACTAGTTGAATACTGTTGGCTCCAAGCACTCTAGCACGTACTGCATATACGATCTATTCGCTACATGTAGTGTAACGGTGCCAGCAAGTTTAGTGATCATGAAAATGATAGTTCTCAAAGGCAAATATCTAACATCCCAGATGTTTATCTTTCCATCTTTTCTTGGCTCTGCCCTTGGATAGTAATGTTGTAGAAAATAATCTCTCACAGTCTCCCCTCCAACAATAGACCCTGAGAGTGAAATAGGCAAGCCTCTCCTTGAAAAACTTGTGAGAAAGTATACATCCTTGACTGTTATGGGAACCACTTGGTTCTTAATATGAAATGCCTCAATAGCTGGATCCCATGCTCGAACTAAGAACTCCAAGAGTTCTATTTGTTGCCTCATCCCTGACAAATTGAAGTACTTAAGAAGCCCACAAACTCTTAGGGCTCTTACTGTACCCAGATCATTTAGGGCAATCATATCCTGTTCTTCATGTTCTCTTTCCCTCCATTTAATCGTCATTGTAATTCGACGGAAACATGAAATACAACCATAAGATCCATTACATTCCATTCATTACAAAAAACTAGGCAAATTTTGAGCATAATATGAAAATAAAAAAAATATATTTTGCGCCCAACGCACTCCCTAACAAGAGATAGTGCATTGCATGTGCAAGTAGCATTCACTGTACTTGCTATGCAATGCAGGTTTCGACATTCAGGGGTGCGTTGCCCTCTTTTTGGGCAGAATTTACCCTAGGGGCCTTAAAACCGTGAATTCTTTTAGAAATTGGAAATGAAATGAATACTAAAGGAAAGAGGAGGTTCATGGCACTAACTTGGATCAAACGGAAATGAAATCCATCCACAAAAACAATCGTAATCAACAGCTGAAGTTCGGGGGAAAAATCAGGTTCAGAGCTCCAAAATGAAAATGGTAACTATGGAATGGTAAAAATGAATAGTGAAACTACTTTTAATAGTCATTTAATTATTTGAAAATTACATTTATTGATATGACTATAGTTTTATTATGTTTTTATCATGAATCAGGTAATTTTAATCCATTTGATGTTGCTCTAAAACAGGTCTTACAATTGACGAACATATTAGTCGTGCAGATTTATTTCAAGAATGATTTGACCACAAAGCATACTTTTTCTCCTTATTTTTCGAGATTTGAAGCGCACTTTTATCTCTTTTTCGAGCTTCGATAACATCGAAAAAGTAACCCTTGAAGTCTTCTTTCAACTCTTTTCAGAATCTGATAATGTGAAAAGATTTCCGAGCACTTGTATTTTCGAGCTCGTAAAAGTAAATGAATCGATATCTACTCAGTATAATTTTAACCCTTTTCTAGATTGAGATAGATTATTTATGAAAAAGGAATACCTTGGTTAAACATGACCAAAGAGGTTCTATCAGATATTATTTTATGCTTTTTTGGAACCGAGTGACAAATTTATGAAAAAGTAATTATGGAGTTTTCTTTTGTCCTCTTTTTCAAACTCTCTAAATATGAAAAAGGACCGGGCTATCACTATCGTTAAGCTCGTTAAAACATAAAATAACGACGAGCTTGTCGATCATGGCAAGAATCGAGTTTCATTCATTGCTAGACTCATTAAATTATTAAATAGAGATACTTTATTCGCCCGAAGGGTTGAATTCTAGATCAAGCAAATGTTATCCTCCTCAAGCTTGTTAAAAAATAAAGAGGTACTGGTCGAAAAATGACCAGGGAAAATTTGGGAAAAGTGAGCAGAATTCTTTATGGTAGCAAGTCACTCTTGAACATGACACTTCCTTCACTCCATGTCCGTGACTGTTTGGGTTGGGTAATATTATTGAAGGTTCATTCATACCTATGGTTAATCATACCTTCACTTCGGTTTTGGGTCAATGCTGCCAACTCATCTCAGTGTCGCCGATATGTTCAAGAGAAGTCATCCAGTGAATACTCATCCTTCTGCAATACTCATAAACCTTCATTCTCATGACTGTCATCCCTAAAAATTGCTATATCAAGTCATACCTTTGTCTCCAAAATTAGTAACTCCCGTTTCATAATAAGGTGACTTCCTGTCGATGAAAAATCAATATCCAGGAAGTTGACTTAGAAACATCAGATTCTAGTACCATGAGGCTTGTTACAACATCGACAAGATCCTCGCTTTCGGACCTTTGACCGAAATATTTTGTTTGGCGTTCGACATCAAATCATCTATTCACGCCTTATGAAATGTACTGCAGTACGTTGAGGGCCATTGAAATTAATGGTGGTTCTCTCGCGTTTTTTAATAACTCACATCATTGGCTGATAATCAAAAAATGTATTTCCATGTTCGACTACAAATCATATATTCGCACGGCTAAACTTTTACCTGAATGATCGAGTGAACGAGATAAGAAGACCCTGGATCTAGTTTCATCCATTCGGGCTGTGATTTTAGGATTGTTGTACACATAATCTATATGATGACCTTACATACAGATCGTCATCCAAACATGGGCCTATACCTGTAGGCATGTCTGCATTGGGCAACATTCCAATGAAGATGAATTTCTGAATTATGTACATGTAATTAGATTGTTTATGTGCTGAACATGGGAATGCCTACCCTTAGAAATTATGATCAAAGAGGATATATCATGATGTAATGTATTTTAAGATTGATGCAGGTGACCACTCCGCTTCATCTCTAGCCCATCACAGTGTAAAGCATCTCAATTAAATGTTATTATTATTATTTTGACTTCATGCTTTAGGGGGAAATTGTTATAGGTAAATTTGGGTGCCATTCCCAATGACCTGGTTAATTGGGCATCATCTCCAGAACCAATGATTAAGGGCCTATTATTCCCTATCATTTCAGTTGCCATGTTCCCTAAGACAGAGAATAAGACATATCATTCAAAGACTTTCATCTACAAAGGTTTCCAAAATTTGAAGTTTATAATATATCATGTGAGAGCTCATCAACACTGCCTCTAAAGGGACTAAGTGCATTGCATATGTAGGTAGCCCCATGCAAGGATGCTTTGCAAAGCACTTCCCGACATTCACAGGTGCATTGGTCACATTGGGAGCGAAATTATCATTGTTCCGAAATCTCCACTTGGCCAGTGCCTTCTAGAAGAGTTCACATGTGTCAAGCTTCGAATCCAAGTGTCCATTTGACATCTACAAGATTGGGAACATGTCTTGCCTATTATTGCAAAGTCATTGATTGTAAAACTACCTTCAGCTCCTCTATAAATTGAACACAGATCCTAGTGCTTGGTAAGGAAGAATTTGAGTAGAGAAATGCTAGTGGAATTTCAATTAAGAAGAAGATTTGTGTAACAAGATGCTGGAGAGATTTATACTGTGATGAGGTTGGGATGGTGCTGGAGATGGTCACTTCAAATCAGTCACTAGGTTGTAACCTCCCCTTCTATCATTAATAAAGAGTACAACTTACTTTTCCCTATATGCATCTTTATTGGCTTTGATTTTCCATATTTCAAGATCTTAGTTGATGTATATGGTTTATTATTTATTGATTTAGCAAAATAACTTGAATAGACATATGTATTATTGCTATATTTTGCTGTTTAGTGTTCATTCTTGCAGGAAATATTTTGCATAACCGGCTGGAATTTGAAGCTACAACGGAAACGACAGAAGGAATCATTTGGAAGTGCTTGAATTCCAAGTAAGCCTCTAATCCATTCTGTGTGTCTGTTCTTAGTTAGGAAAAGTAGTCGTATAATCTTTAACCTGTTGTTCTAGATTGGAACCTGTCTAGGGAAGTGTGTTTTATCCGTAATTCACAATTCTGTCCAACAACAATGATTTTCTTGAACTAGACCAATCAATCAATCACATTATGACCTACAAACCAACCATAAAATTATCCAACAATGACACTTATACCTCCCAACAATGCCTCTCCAACTCTAGGCAGATTGACTCTTTTACAATAATGACACTTACACAATTTTACAATCATGATTTTACAATACTAAATTTTGACATGACCTGATACTTGACTTGACAATGCTTCTTTGAACACTAGGAGCTACTGAGGTATTGTTGTGCTTGCTTCAAGTAATGGTACTTTGGCATTGTAGTGTCCTTCTAGCATGTGTCTGAGTTGTCCTATTTTTTCCTCCTTCATGCACATGCAAGACCCAAACCAATATACAAACAAAATACTTACACTGTCCTGCAAACCATATGTCAGAGAAATATTCAAAATTAAAATGTAAATACGTTCAATATTTATGAACAAAACCCAATCAAACATACATAAAAAATACTTACACTGTCCTGCAAAAATGCATGTCAGACGTGATATTCAAATTAAAATTCAAACACTAATCATACATACCTTGTTGTAGTAGACATACCCTTGACTTTTGATGTGTTGTCCTTATTGCAGTGATCCTTGAATGCATATTTTTTCTTGCCTTCTATAAGCTCGATATTGAATCTATTGTATTTGTGTAATTTAATATCTCCAAGGTATGAAATTTCGTCCGATGGTAGCCCTCTAATTCCTCTTTCTAACCTTGTAGGTCTGATCAACATTGGATTCTTCAAGAAATATTTATGCAAAATCTCCTACGATGACCTGATTATAGACTGGTTCAGTAGAGCGAACTTGTACGAAGTGCCACATGTCTTTGTTTCAACCTTTGGTCCTGAAAACGGTGTACAAAAAACTAAATTCTGTCCTCTTTCTGTCACTTTTTATGAAATTTTAATCCAATGCTCAGAGAGAACGTTATGACAATTTTCCCAAGGTCACCTCTTTGACATGAAATTTGGGAGCCTGCAAAAACCCTAAATTCCTCATATCATATCTCAGAAAATATAGCAAACAAATATCTGAAATTCTGACATGAGCTTCATCAAGATTTTTCCCAAATGGGTTTTTAGTTTCAACATCTGAAGCTTTGTAGGAAAAAATTATAGTGAAAATTCCACGATGACCTGTTATAAGTAGTGAAATCCTTACATGAGGAGGATATGAGGGTCACAATTTATATAAATTCTTAGGTTGAGAGGGTATTCAACAAGTTAAAGTTGGAGGGATTTGAGGAGCTCAAAAAATTATTAATTATTGACAATTCAATGACCACAACCAATGATTAGGGTCATGCCACATCTCCATCGGGTTTTAGCCCACTGACTGGGGTTACTAACTTCAAACACGAATATCTCTCAAACCGTGAAGAATTATGTGGCATGCCATATATCAACGGAAAAATCTCGACAAGTAGAAACCATCCAAAATATCCTCAACTCGGAATAGAGTAATTTGTTGTTACACCATTTTTTGGTCATCTGACCTATTATCATTAGATGGACCCAATTACACCATGTAAGACCAATTTTACTCCAAGTAAAATTTCTTTCAATATGAAAATAACTTAGTAAATCACCTTTATTAAGTTGTTTATGGTCTAAAGAGGAAACCCCATAAGGAAATATTAAATAAATATACATTTGTTTAATTTTCCTCACGAAATAATTAGTTAAACAGAAGTTTAATTAATATTTCTGGCTATATTTAACCCAAAACAAGGAAATTAATTAGATAAATCATTATTTATCTTATTATTTTCTAAAGAATAATTGTTTAAATCTATTTAAATAATATTATTTGTTAAATATGACTAATTCACCCTTAAATGATTAAATAAATCATTATTTATTCGATTATTACTCAACCATATCCTTAAAATGATAAATAAATCATTTATTTATTATTGCTTAATCACATCATTAAAATGATAAATAAATCATTTATTTATTTATTATTTACAAATAAGGGGATTTGACTCAAGTCAAATCCCTTTTCCCTCCAACAAATATAATAAAATATTCCATAAATGTTGGATCTATATTTGGTTAATAATATTTTAATTATGCACCAATCTCTAGACTAACTCAATATTTTGTTATAAATAGAAGAGTTTTCCCATTCATTTGTCACCTTTTGTTGCCTAAAGATCACTCTGGATCTCAACACTTGGTCTGGCTATTGATCCATTATCATAGCCATAATTTTCCATTTTTGTCAAAGTTTTCTACACCATCAAGAGAGAGAAGTTCTAAATCTGAAGTGCTGAGGACTCACAAGAACCCATCCCATTAAGGAGAACAAGGAACACTGTCTTGTGTTTTCCTCCCAGGTCCCATTAATAAAATTATTCATTGGATATATTCTTGCCTTGTCTATTGGATCTATGGAGTAAATCTTATTTTTCTACTGTTTAATGTCTTGTAATGCATAGATCTAGATTTTTGCAGCATTTGTCTTGATCATCTAATTGCAGATCTAAAGATATTAGCAGTCATTTCTGCTGTTAGGGTTATAAGTTATGCGTAGCTAAAGTGGTATTTTTTCGTACACTTCGAATAAAGATTCATACTAACAACTGGCGACTCCACATGGGTTTACCATTATGACCGCTGTCATTTTTCTGATCCTTACATATCCAGCTGCTTCAAACCCTAGGATTTCTCTTCAGCCCCTTGTTTTTCTTATTCTTGATGTTGTTTTTAACCCATAAAACCATAAAAAAATAAAAATTCTAACTTCCGCGTGTTTTCAGACCCATTGCGCAGGTGAACGACATCAGCCGTAGTTGAGATGAAATTTTTTTCTGAAACTTGCCGCCGAAAGTACTGGAAGTACAGGTCGCACTTTGCTGCCCAAAACTTGCGACCTGGACCTCCAGGGCACACTTTACAGCCAAAAAAGTGCGACCTCTACTGAAAACATGCCAAAAACTGCGACTTGGACTTTCTGCAGGGATTTTTATGAAAGTTTTTTGGGTTCTGCTGAGCCTCTGTTTAGGGTTGTCTGACCTCCATCTCCACCCATTTTGGACTCGTACTGGTTTTGTTTCACTCAACTAAGTGGGTACCTAGTCCCCTAGGGCTTCAGTACCCTCCACTTTTTGTGGAAGAGTGTTTGCTATTGCAGGTTGTCTGAAATTTCAGAGTCTTCATCCCTTTTTTCAGATCTGATACCTCATCTTCATATCCATTTCAGATTGGCTTGTTATCCATTCAAATCTCCTCTAGCTTTGTTTGGGTTTTCCCTTAGGGGGCACTTCGCTTACCTCCTAGAGATAGCCTTTCGCCACCTCTTTTTACATAAAATTTCCTCTGATTTGTTGCTATTTTTTGCACCACTTTCCACCATATATTTTTTTTTAGATCTCTGTCCCTCTTGACCCAAGATCTATTAACCTTTTTTATTGTGTTTAGATTAGTTTTTTTCTCACCTATAGACGAGTTGTTGAGAGACCCACCTCCTTGGGTTTATATTATTGTATTGTTAGCTGTTTTTTTTTTTATAGGCCTATATACTGTCATTTGCAGGTTTATTTACAGCTCTACAACACATTTTTTCTTTTCTCTACAAAAGTCTAGGTTTAAAAATTAAAATTTACACACTTTTACACACACACCCTAAGTGAAAAAGGGTTTGGTTAACACCGCCAAGCAAAGACTCTAAAAACATTGAAATCATTTGATCTTGCACCTCTTTGCCCTTGTTTCGATATTGTAATCACTTGATCCTGCACCTCCTTTCCCTTGTTGGTCTCTTTTTCCCTTGTGTCGTGTTTGTATCGTCACCATTGCGCCACCAAGGCATTCATCCTGGAGACTTCTTGGCCTTCATACTCAGTTTCCGGTTGGAAGACTTACTCCTCCACATAGAGTTCAAGTTAATCCTCTACCGAGTCCACACACCGACTCTTCTTCTGATTCTTTGGGTTCTCCTTCTCGTCCCGCCTTCGGTTCTCCCCCTGACACCTTCACTATGTATGGTGCAAGACCTCATGCTGGTGGTAACCCTGGCACTCCTATCAGAAATACCACTAGTGGGACCGCCACGGACACTACCCCGGCAACACCCTTGCTCCCTTTCATGGCAGGCCTCAGCCTCCTCGATTTTGACCAGTTGATAAATGAACCTATACACCATGATGCTAGTTGGCCTGCCATGCCAACAAATCTTCCTTCAGACATTCCAAAGTTTGAAGGTCTTGCTAGAGAAGATCCTTCAAATCATATCCGATATTTCCACATGTGGTGTTCGTCTAATTCCATTACCGATGACTCTGTTCGTCTTCGGTTGTTCCAACGAACGCTTACAGGTGAAGCTTCTAAGTGGTATGTCGATCAAGCCCCTTCCTCTCATACCACCTTTGCGACTCTAAACCGGATTTTTTGTCTTATTTCTAGCTTCCCCTGCGTTACGAGACTGGTACCGAGCTCTTGACCTCTTCTCGTCAATCATATGCGACCCGCCTACCTGAACATGTTCAGGAATGGCAGAGAATAAGGAGCCTATGTCAAGCCCCTCCCTTCGAGGACCATGTCTACATAGACTGGTTCCTTGGGACTCTCTTGCTGCCTATCGGGAAAGATGTCACATTGCAATTTCCTCAAACCGAAGAATCCGCTCTCCAAATTGCGTTAAAATATGACCTGATCTACGCTCAGTCGGGTTATGTTTATACCGTTCTACATGATCTTCCTAGACCTGGTGGTGCCAATGCACTGAGGGCATCTCACGCCACCAACGGTATTGTTGGAGCTCTCTTTAATCTGTATGATCAACCTCCCATGGGCTATGGTTTCTCTCAGGGTGGGGCCAACACCTCCGGCACTTTTCCCCCTCCCGGTAGCATGTATCCAGGATACAACATGCCTCCTCCTTTTGCCCAACATCCTATTTACCACACTGCTTCCCAACCTCCTTATTATCTGTATTCATAGCCTGGTGCTCCAGCTCCTCCAGCACTAGCACCTCCTCCTCCCTTTCCTTCTCAACCCATGCAACAGAAACCACCACCCCTTCTAGGGCAGGTGTACACACAACAGGGCACGATTAATCCTCCTCCAAAAGGAAGAGGAAAGGAAATCAAAATCAAGCTGCCTCTGGTAATCATGGACCTAATTAAGGTAATTCTCCTAACACTACAAACCAGCAACAAGGCACTCAGTCCAAGCAGGACAGGCCTCTTCGTACGAACAAGCCCTGTTCGTGTTGTGGTGTTTATGTTCATTATACGCATGATTGTTCCCTTCTGCCACAGATGCGACAACTATGGGAGTCTCAAGCAACTTTGAGAGGACAAAAAGCCCTTCCTTCTGTTCCTCCCAGCCCTGCACCTAGTCAACTGCCTGTGCTTACTAATCCTTTCCCTCAGCATGGATTTGTGGCTACCCAACCACCTGAAGGATAGGTGGCCACTAAACCTCTTCCATCTGGTTCCCCTAATTACCAGATTTTCATGATGTCCTATGATCAGCCTTTTGAACCTTCTTCTCCTGGCCCTTTACCTTCAGCTGGTACTCATGAACACTTTTATCCTCCAGGAATGGTTCCTCCAGGCCTCAACCATCTTGGAGCCATCCCATCTGTTCCTTACCCCTCTGGTCAGATATAGTTCCTAGCTCCCCCACCAGGAGTGTACAATGTACCTGTTATGGCCACCCTCTCTCTCTCTAACCTAACTCTTGGGATTCCCATCTGGTACCTCGATCCTCCAGCCGCCACCCCACTTGGTCAGCCTAAACCTTATCTTGCTTTGACCCTGGTTCAACCGGTCCCTATGACTTCTCCCGCTGCACCAGTGCCTCATTCACTTCAACAGGAACCACCTCCTGTTGCGACCGTTTTGGGTAAGAAGGGAAAAGCTCACAAGAGGGCATCAAAGGAAAAGGCCACCCTGACAAACCCTGCCCCTTCTCGGCCTCCACAACATACCATCTAGTGTGATTTTTGTGATGTTGTCAGCCACGCCATCCATAGTTGTCCAGAGTTACCTCACCTCAAGTCTATGGTCAACGAGACGTTTCCGGAATCTGATATCCCAGAGGCATATGTCACTATACTTGATTCAATCCCGAAACTCAAACCATTGCACACAAATCACCCCTGTGCTTTGTGTGATTTCCATGGCCACTACACTCACTTTTTCCCTCACCTCGAAGAGTATCGTTCCTCTTTAGAAGCCTTACGCCAATTCGAGGCTGAGCGTAGTGAGTCAACCGCTCCCTTATTCTCGCATCTTGCTTCGACAACACCAAAAGACACATATGCTCCCATTCACATTCCCCCTTATGATTTCAAGATCACGGGTCCTTGGTTGGAAGTACCCGATGAAACCTCCCCTGATGTTTCGCCTGACCTCCCCTCGGCACCGTCCCTGTCTGATTCCTCCTCTTTCACCCCTAGTGACATTCACATGAAAACCTCTCCTCTCATGAGGAGGAGTAAGGTCACTTCGCCACATTAGGTGGTATTTCTTCCATCAATCACCCCATATTTTATTACGATGATGAAAATATGGAAGTAGCCACCACTCCTGACTTTATCTATTCCCCCTTACATCGAATTCATGCATTCGAATCACATGCACCTTGTGGCCACTACATTGACACCCAATGTTTGGGTAAGGGGGGCACACATATTGGAGAGCCCAGGAGAAGCAATTCTCCACCACTCTCCTAGTTAATCTAGTTGTGATGACTCTAGTCCCATTATTCTTCCACATTTAGAAGAACCTCTAGAGCCCCATATCACTTCAAGATCACTCTAGGGATGATAACCCTCATCATTTCTTCATATTTCATCAGCAACCCAGTCTCATAGACATTATGGTTGACCAACCTATCGGTTTTCTGGGTGAACATCAGTTCAATATCTCAAAATCCTCTCTTTGGGATAGTAACACCACGCATGCCAACCTGAAAATTTAAAATATCCATTTGATTCATATATGCAGTACCAAAAGAGATTGGTAATCATCTATTTTCTCTCTCAAACTTCATAATCAAATTAAGAACAAATAGCACACCACATCATGAAAATGTGTTTAGATTCCCCTTTTTTCTAAATACTTCTTTGCATGCCCACAACATGCTTGGGGGCACCTATACCCCTCAACCATACAAATCCCAGATATCAGCCAAAAACAACACTGAAAACCCCTTTCTCTGACAGATCTCATTTTCCGGGTCATTTCCTAGGACAGGTCGTAGTTTTCTGTCCAGTACCTGCCCAAGACATAGAACAAACCCCAAAAAATGCGATCTGGCCTGTTCATGAACTCTGGGTACCTAAATTGAACTTTCAACCCAGTGAAATAAAAGAGTAGGATTAGAAATATTACTTACAACTGATATATCTTAACTTCCAATGGTCGATTCATCTGCTACAATTTCTGCAAGATTTAAGGCCTCCTCTCCTCACGACATTCACCATAGCTCCACCGACAAATGAGTGAATCTGGAAGGAAAATGCCTTATTAAAAAAAAACCCTTGATTTTTCTTTTGCTTACTGCGACCAAAACCGTAGCTCAGTTGGACGAACCATCTACACCATTGGAAAGATCTCACCAAGCCCTCAAATGGGTTTCTATTAGCTTTTTGTGATTTGATACTTCACCAGGACACATTTTTTCCATGAAGCGCCACTACACCCTTCCACAAAAATTGAATTTCTTCACTTGCAACACTTGTACTGGGGGAACCATGTTGCCTCCATACTTGTCCATGCTCGTGTCGACTTTCGTCATAAATCACCACCTGGTACTCATGCTTTTATGGTCCCCATCGACCCCTTTTCATATGTGGTAGCACCATCGAGTCACCCTTGTTTAGAGCATCCGAGTTGAGTCACCATTGCTTTCATGGAGTCTATCTTGAGTCCCTTTACATCTCGCCACCATCCCCCATCATTCATTGCTTGTCCCCTCTCTCGTGTCGCACATTATGGCCTTCAGTCTGACTGTCCCCTATCCCTCATGATGTTGTGTCAGTTGCTGCCAGGTCATTTGTGCCCTTCATGCTCTAACAAGGGAAGTCGTCCGTTCGCTACTCACTCCCCTCCATTTCATCATCATCATTGATGTCAGTCTGTCAGTCACTCTACTATTTTCTCTCATGCCCTAGTTGAGGATCCCTTATTGCCTCACCTATGGCAGACCTCCTTCTGTCGACATCAACTCATTTATTCCAGCAGACAGGTCTAGAGGGCGGTGTACCTTGGTTCCAGCTTCCAGTCTAGTTCGGTGCCTCAAATTAGGCAAATGGACTCCTTATTGCTCTTTGACTTGATTGTTTCTTAGCTCCAGCTCCTTTCAGCATGATCGAGATCCGTATACTCGGTGGTTCAGTGATGCAACAAATGACATCGATGATTCCTAAGTGTGTGTGAGATGTCTCAGCCCTCATGAGGGGGTGGCCCTACAGGTAGCCCCCCACACACTTGGATGACCTCTTCATCACAGCCTTCAATGCAGCTCCATACATTTGATGATGCCGGCCTCAGCCGCTTGCAGCGCCGTTTTGTTTGCATGTATCACTCAGATTTTCAGAGCCCTTTCCTATTTTTAGGGGCATCTAGGTTGCTTTTATATCTCATGTACTCAGATATTATTGTACAAAGTCCTGGCTGTTATCCCAGGCACAATATGTATGTGGGATTCATTATCGTGTTATTTATCTGGCTCATGTTCAGACTAGAATATGCTTTATTATTGCGTTCCGTGGTTTTCCGGGTGCCTTATTGTTTGTACTATTTCCTCAGCGGGCATAGGTATGCCTCCCCCACCGCCTATAGCAGGTACTCACTCCAAAATACTTGTCGTACCTGCAAGTCGCCTCCTCAGGGTCAAGTTCTTTCAGCACTTTGGTTTACCTTATACTTCTCTCTCTTTGAATTCCCCTTCGATGTCTAGTGATTGAGTTCTTACAAGGTACTTTGGTCATATGATTAGCTCCTAACGCTCGCACGTTACACCTGTTACACCATTTTTTGGTCATCTAACCTATTATCATTAGATGGACCCAAGTACACCATGTAAGACCAATTTTACTCCAAGTAAAATTGCTTTCACTATGAAAATAACTTAGTAAATCACCTTTATTAAGTTGTTTATGGTCTAAACAGGAAACCCCATAAGGAAATATTAAATAAATATACATTTGTTTGATTTTCCTCACGAAATAATTAGTTAAACAGAAGTTAATTAATATTTCTGGTTATATTTAACCCAAAACAAGGAAATTAATTAGATAAATCATTATTTATCTTATTATTTTCTAAAGAATAATTGTTTAAATCTTATTTAAATAATATTCTTTGTTAAATATGACTAATTCACCCTTAAATGATTAAATAAATCATTATTTATTCGATTATTACTCAACCATATCCTTAAAATGATAAACAAATCATTTATTTATTTATTATTACTTAATCACATCCTTAAAATGATAAATAAATCATTTATTTATTTATTATTTACAAATAAGGGGATTTGACTCAAGTCAAATCCCTTTTCCCTCCAACAAATATAATAAAATACTCCATAAAATTTGGATCTAGATTTGGTTAATAATATTTTAACTATGCACCAATCTCTAGACTAACTCAATATTTTTTTATAAATAGAAGCGTTTTCCCATTCATTTGTCACCTTTTGTTTCCTAAAGATCACTCTGGATCTCAACACTTGGTCTGGCTATTGATCCATTATCATAGCCATACTTTTACATTTTTGTCTTGGTTTTCTACACCATCAAGAGAGAGAATTTATAAATCTAAAGTGCTAAGGAATCACAAGAACCCATCCCATTGAGGAGAACAGGGAACACCCTCTTGTGTTTTCCTCCCAGGTGCCATTAATAAAATTATTCATTGGATATATTCTTGCCTTGTCTATTGGATCTATGGAGTAAATCTTATTTTTCTACTGTTTAATGTCTTCTAATGCATAGATCTAGATTTTTGCAGCATTTTTCTTGATCATCTAATTGCAGATCTGAAGATATTAGAAGTCATTTCTGCTGTTAGGGCTATAATTTATGCATAGCTAAAGTGGTCTTTTTTCGTACACTTCGAATAAAGATTCATACTAACAATTGTCAAGTTAAAATTCCTATGCAATATCGGGGTAGCCCCCGGTGCTACTTGTGTTGACATCAATGACCACCACTGATCAACAATATCCCCCTTTGGAATTGATGGAAACACAACTACTCCCCTTGTGATCATGACACCTATTTCTATAGCATTCTCTCCCCCTTTGTCATGAATGGAAAAGGGTAACTCACCCTGAAAAATGTCATCCTGTGGACCTGCACACACCTCAACTCCCACTTTTTTTTTACTTAGTTATATAAGAGAAAGAGTCTAATGAGAAATTTGGAGAATCCCATGCTTTAGGCGAAGATACTCAAATTCTTCACGAGGTAATAATTTGCTAAACATGTCAGAAATTTGTTCCTTTATGCCAACATATTCAAGCTTGATACTCTTTTCGGTGACCCTATCTCTAACGAAATGATATTTGATAGGAATGTGCTTTGTTTTGGAATGCATCACAAGATTCTTGGAGATACTGATGGCACCTGTGTTATAAAAAAATATGGGAATAGGCTCATCAAACTTGACTTGAAGATCTTGCAAAGTTTGCTTCATCCTGAGAACTTGAGTACAACAGGCTGCTGCCATGATATATTCTACTTCTGCTGTGGATGACGAGATTGAAGATTGATTTTTACTTAACCATGAAACAAGGTAACCATATAGATATAATGCTGCTCCACTACTACTCTTTCGATCATCAACACTTCCTACCCAATCTGCATTTGTATAAGCTTGGATAACTAGATTATTTCCTTTGGGATACCATAAACCATATTCTATTGTGCCCTTAAGATATCAGAGAATTATTTTGATGACAATAATACGAGATTCTCTTAGTCCTACTTGGAATATTTCTACTTGTCCAACTGGCTGCATTACGTCTGGATGAGAAGCTATCACATATAGAAGACTGCCAATTATAGATCTATACAACCTCTAGTCCACATCCTTTGACGAATCATCTAAACTTAACTTGCAACCTGTTACCATTGGGGTAAGGACAAGCTTGCAATATTCCATCTTGAATATCTGGAGCATTTCCTTGATGTACGTGGTTTGATATACAAATATTCCTTTATTCTGCCGAGATATCTGAAGCCCTAAAAAGTATATCAGCTCGCCAAGTAGAGAAATTTCAAACTCACTTTGCATCTTTGTGGCAAATTTTTTACTTAATCTATCATCATTGCTTCCAAAATTTACATCGTCTACATATACCTCAATAATTGTTAGGTTATCTTGATCCACTTTCACATAGAGATTGTTGTTGGCACTTCCTTTATTGAATCCTTGTTGATGTATATATCCATCAAGACATGCATACAAAACTCTAGGAGCTTGCTTGAGGGCATATAGTGCCTTCTTTAATCCGCAGACATAGTATTCCTTTTCAGAGAGCATAAAAATTTTTGGTTGTTCAATGTAAACTTCTTCTTCCAATTCACCATTTAGAAAGGCTGAGTTAAAATCCATTTGGTAGACCTTGATTTTTCTCGAGGATGCATAAACAAGAAACATTCCGATAACTTCCATTATGGCAACAAGGGAAAATGTTTCTTCAAAATAAATTCCTTCAACTTGTGCATATCCTTTGCGGAGTAATCTTACCTTATTCCTGGTAACGTGTCCATCCTCATTCAATTTATTTCTGAAGACCCAATTAGTTCCAATAACATTTTTATCCTTTGGTCGTGGAACCAATTCCAAAGTATCGTTCTTCTTAATTTGTTCTAGTTCTTCATTCATAGCTACTACCTAATGTTCATCTTGACTAGCTTCCTCAAAATTTCCAGGCTCAAAAGTTTCTAAAAATGCAAGGTCGGCTTGTTGTGATGAATGAAGCTGTCGACTTCCTCTGGTTCCAATTCCTTCATTTATGTTTCCGATAATTTGATTTGAGGAATGATCCTTTTGACACCATTCTTTTAAATCTTTTGGATAATTTTCTTATACATCCTGCTGATCATTTCTTATTTCCTCTTGGTTGACTGTTGTTTCCTTATTTGATTGGTCTTGTTCTGGAGCTTTTTCTTCGTCCTTCATATATTCTCCCTCAGATCCCTTAGATTTTCTTGAAGGGACAATCTCATCATCATCCTTTGTAACAAAATATTCATCACAAGTAAAATTTATGATTTCCATTATTTGTTTTCGCCTTAGATTGTAGCATCTATAAGCCTTCCTTTTGCATGAATAACCAATGAAAATACCTTCATTGACACAAGAATCGAACTTGCCCAATTTTTTATCTTATCTTTTGATGTAGCATTTGCTTCCAAATATTTTGAATTATTTGAAGTTAGCTGGTCTACCTTTCCATAATTCGTATGGAGTCATGTTACAATTGTTCCTTAGAAAACCTCTGTTTATAATGAATACAACTGTATTGATTACTTGAACCCAGAATTTAACATCTAATTTTGAGTCATTTAACATTGTTCTGGCCATTTAACACATATTTCATTAAATTTGGAATTAAATAGTAGATTTGGAATTTCAAAATAACCAAAAAACTCAATTATATTAATGTCCTTGTAATAAAATATTTCCAATTTTAATGAAATATGTGTTATTTCCTATACGGTTTTGTTTTTTCTTTCAACAACTCCATTTTTTTGCGGTGTTCTAGCTGTTGAGAATTGCCTTTTTATTCCATTTTCATCACAGTACTGCTGAAATACCTTGGAAGTGAATTCTCCACCATTATCTGATCTCAGACATTTGATCTTCAAATCAGTTTCATTTTCGACCAATTCCTTGTAGATTCTAAAACATTCGAATGCCTCGGTCTTTTTATTTAAGAAAATGATGGTTGTCATTCTAGTGTAATCATCTATCATTAGCATAAAATATAATTCCCCATCTAAACCTTTTGATCTCATAGGACCATATAGATAAATATGTACTAATTCCAATGGACCAAATGCAAAGTGTTCTTTTGTATTGAACTCAAATTTTGTCTGCTTTCCATGCTGACAGGATTCATATATTGTATTGGTGGGTTTTGAAATTTTAGGCATTTCTCTTACTGCTTCCTTCTTGCTGATCTTGACCAAATTGTTGAAATTTATATGTCCCATTCATTTGTGCCATAACCAACTTTCATCTTCTTTTTCCAAAAACAACCCTTTAGGAATCTCATCCAAAATATATGTCATTTGGATCTCTACTTGCTGTAGCCATTACCGAACTTTCCTTTCCTAATTTCACATTTATTAGAGTTAAATAACATCTTGTGTCCTTGATCACACATTTGTCCAACATTGAGCAGATTGTGATTCATATTTTCAACCAACAACACATATTTTGCTAATGCATTCTTACTTCCAAGTGTGACTGTACCTACTCCTATGACGTTTGAAGACCCGCCATTTCCAAAAGACACTGTTCCATCCTTATTTTCTTTCAAGGATATGAACTTATTTCTATCTCTAGTCATATGAGTTGAGAAACCACTATCAACATACCAAACATTTATGTTGCTTTGAGCCTTGAGAGCGATAACACATTTTTCAGTTTTCTTTTTCCATATTTGTTCATTCTGATTTTGCGATAATTCCTTTGAGGAACTTCCAAGTATGCAATATTTAGCCAGGTGTCCAAAACTATTACATTTGTAACATTAGACATCATCTCTCAAATGATCAAATATGTTAATATTCTGTTGAGTTTCGGAATATCCATTTCTAAAAGATCTCCTGAAACTTTATTTATTCCAAATATACATGCGACATTCTATAGCTCTATGTCCAAAACTTCCACATGAATAACAATGACCATAGAATATAGGTTGATACCTGGGAGGAAATCTTCTTCGAGGAATTGTCTTCCATGGCTCTTCCTATGAGTCCTGATATCTTGAGTTCACTGGAAGGTCTACCTGCTTGTTAGATTTTGCATATCCATCTTCTTTTGTTGTCATAGAAGGAAGTCTTGGCTCCTTTTCATATTTTTCTTTGTAACAAAGACCAGTCTTTTCACTGTTTGATCGTTGATTGTTGATGATTTCTTCCAATGCCTTGGAGTTGTTGGTGTAGTTTTGAAGAGTTTTTCCATTTTTTACTTGCTTTCAAAGAGAAAATATTTCAGCTTCCAATGCTTCTCTTTCCTTGTTGCTTTCCTTTAATTCTTCCCTGAGTGATTCTTCAACTCATTTGTATTCTTCAACCTTGATTTTAATATTTAGGACATGTTCCCTTTCTATCTTTAATAATTTCGTCTTCAAGAGTGTTGACATGCTTCTTCTCGACCTTGAGCTCTTTGATAAACCTAATCACTTTGTTTTGAAATTCAACCTCAGTCATCTCTTCTTATTCATTTCCTTCTTCGTCAGATGCTTCTTGATTATTATGCTTGGACATAAACAATACTCTTCCGTTGATTTCTTCTTCATTATCACTGTTTTTATCAGGTGAGGAGATATCTTCTTTGGAGATGAAACTCTTCTTAAACCATTTCTTCTTGCCTTGCTTGTTGAACTTCCTCAGACCTTTATTTCCTTTCATTACAACCTCATTTTTGTGAGGACACTTGGCCACAAAATTCCCAACCTCACCACAACCGAAACATATGAATGGAAGTTTACCTTTGAATTTCCCAATACCTGTTCTCATTTTTCACGTGAAGTAGGAAAATTCTTTATCTGAAAATTCTTCTCATCTTCTTCCTCGGACCATGCTTGTCCTTACTAATTTTCTTCGATGTGGCGAATGTTGTTTCTAGGTGAGATGTGTCATCCTCTTCTTCAATGCTCATTTCATATGCCATAAACACTCCATGCAATTCATCTTTTCTGAGACTGGCTATGATTCAAATTATATTCCAAGACAGATACCTTTGGGTTGAATCTTACCGGCAAGGTTCTAAGGATATTCCAGACAACAATTTTCGTGTCGAAAGGTTCTCCCAAACCTTCCAATGCATTTGTTATTTCATCAACACGCTATAAGTATGCATCAATATTTTCATCTTCCTTCATTTTGAGTTTCTCAAATTTTTCCTGTAAATTTGAAGCTTTGCTTCTTTCACGTTTGAGTCACTTGCATATATATTATCAAGCTTGCCCCATAATTATTTAGTAGTTTTGCAACTTAGTACCTTAAGATATACATATTCGATAAGCCCATTGATAATGGGATCTTTAGCCCTTGCATCAATACCATATTTTTCTTTCCTTGTTCATCCCGGGTCGCTAAAAATCCTTTTTAAACGATTTCCCATCCTTTCCAGGCAAATAAACCTGCATTATTCCACTCCAAAGTGCGTAGTTATTTCCATTGAATAGAGGATATATATTCTTAGTATACTCCATGACCTCCTTCCAGTTGTTAGACTACTATTGAAGGAGACAAGCTTTGATACCAATTGTTGGAAATACTGAGAGGGGAGGTGAATCAATATTTCTTATCAATGAACACTTTTTAAATATTTCCAGAGAATTAGTTAATATTCAATTATTATTGATGTTTATCCAGTAATAACAGTAAACAATATAACACAATAGGCACACAAATTTTAGGTGGAAAACCCCCTCCGGGTCAAAAACCACCAAACAATTTTCTAATAAATTCATTAATTTTCAGCCCCAACTGAAATAATAGGTATAAATTCCTAGAATAATAGAAAAACCTTCTTCTCTAGCTCCCATTGGAAGGACACCCCAATGCCCTGGTTTCTTCAGTAGTCAACTGAATGTATGCCCCGACATCCTAGACCAACTTACCACCCTGAAGTGTTCACATGCTCCAACCTGTAGGTGACTTCATGCACCAACCTAGCACCTCCCTGCCACCATATAATGATCATAAATAGGACAAGAGTGTGGAATCCCGTACTAGGGACAATGATCCACAATACAATATGATTCACAATGATTTTCTTGAACTAGACCAATCACCCAATCACACTATGACTTGCAACCCAACCATAAAATTATCCAATGATGACACTTATACCTCCCAACACCTCTCCAAATCTAGGTAGATTGAATCTTTTATAATAATGAATCTTTTATAGTTTTACAATGATGATTTTTACAATGCTGACTTTTGACACGACCTGATACTTGACTTGACACTGCTTCTTTGAACACTAACAACTGCTAAGGTATTGTTGTGCTTGCTTCAAGTAATGGTACTTTAGCATTGTAGTGTCCTTCTAGTATGTGTTTGAGTTGTCCTATTGTGTCCTCCTTCCTACACATGCAAGATCCAAACCAATATACAAACAAAATACTTACACTGTCCTGCAAACCATATGTCAGAGAAATATTGAAAGTTTAAATGTAAATATGTTCAACATTTATGAATAAAATCCAATCAAACATACATACAAAATACATACATTGTCCTGCAAAAACACATGTCAGAGATGATATTCAAATTAAAATTCAAACACTAATCATACATACCCGTTGAGGTATAAAATGTATCTTTTTAACACCTATTTATCCTACATTAATTGTCGATCCAGGAACGACTTTTTGTTTCAAGAGTGTACTCTATATGAGGCTGCAATTCAATATAAGAGTAATGCTTTGTAATATGTAGTACAATGTACTAAATACAAGAGTAAGTGGATGCTTGGAAAAGAAATCTAACTACAATAACATGAACTCAAATGCTTTGAAATCCAATCATTCACTTAGCAAACATAAATCAAGGATATAGTAGCGATAACCATTCCTCTAGAGATTGATGCAATTGAAACCAATCTAAGAGAAAGATAATCAATCTGGGAACATGAGAGAAATAACCAGTATTCTCTACAGTTGATGATCCTGCTTTAAAGCAATTAAAAGGAAAATAGAAATTGAACTAAAGCTGCTAATAAAAGTAAACTAGGAAATTTTTTTAAAAGAAAACTCCTTGCAAACTGTAAACTAATGAACTGGAAATGAACAACAAACTGGAATTGAATAGAAATGTAAATAAGCAGCAAACTGTAACTAAAGGAATTGAACAGCAAATCCTAACTAATGGAATCAAATAGCGAATCCTATTGAATAACAAACCCTGTCGACAGCAAACCCTGTTAAGAAACAATCTGAAATGAACAACAATTAAACGGAACAACAATCAATTGGAACAGAAATGCTGAATAAAAAAGCTCTGTAAGGCATAACAAGATAAATGATACAGGAATTAAGATTCTTGTTAGAACGGAACAACAATGAAATTCATTAATGTAACATAACGAAATCAATCATCAATTCAACAGCGAACCAATTAACTTGCAATTGTAACGAAAACAAGCACACACTATCACACAAAAATAATTGAAAGGTAGAGATACAAACAACAGATCGATCCACTAGGGCCAGGCCCTTAGCACCAGTGAAACACTGCTGGGTTATTGCAAAGCTTAAGAAATGGAATGGAAACGCGTCTTTTTATTAATCAAACATAAATAGTGTTTATAGTGATCGCTCTATGATTACGAGAGTTAATAAGAAAATGCAGAGTTATACAAAGAATGCTCAATCAATGATTCGACATCTTCGATCTCTAAAGGCATTGCATTTTATAACATTTTCGATGAATAAGACAAGGAACATGATAAGACTAAACAACGATCCCTCAGGACCGAAAGATTTTGAGGGATTCACTCCTTTTCTCTCTTTAGCTAGCGCTTGATCTTCTTAGGCTGTAGTCGTGCTGTTCCCTGTCTTCTTTTGGCAATGCATTTTGATTTCCTTCTCTTTGACTGGATACAGTCTATCTCTGGAGGAATAGCAGTTTCTCCTGCTTTAGCCTTGCCTTTCGAATAGATGTTTACTTCGTTTGTTTCTTGTTTTTACAATAAAAGGAAATTTTTAGTTAATTTCACAATAAACATAAGTCTTTGCAATTCTATCATAATTCTACAATAAATCACCTTTCTAGAATAAAAAGAGTTATGTTTAAAGGAAAAAGATGAGAAAATACATGGTGAATTCATACATTTTTCAATGTTCAACATACCCCCCTACTTACCCTTTTTCATGTCCTCATGAAAACCATAGTTTACATGCAACATAGTTAAAGAATAGGCTGGAGAGGGTTTTTTATTAAGAGGTCTAAAACCATGATTTGCAGTTAAAACTTCAAAGATGTGCCCTGTCTGTCCTTCACGTAACTCATAAATGGATTTATAATCTATTGCAGTATACCATATAATGGGACTTTGAAACCTACAACCTAGCTAGAATGGGCCTTCCCTCAAGATGAGGTTGCTATAGAGAACTAGGTGGCCAACAGCTAATCCAAAATTTTTATAGTTAAATGGCTCTTTGTCTTGAACATTCCGATAGGAAATCCTCCATCGGACTTTAGCTGCTGTATAGGCCTGGTCTCTGATAGATAGAAAATATTCTACCCCATTCAAGACAATTGCTTTATGGACAGGCCCCAATGCTTGGATAACACCCTCTCTTGTCATTAGACTCTTCTGCCTAGCCCATAATTGTAATGGGTGTTTTGGTTCACTCCTAACCCATAGGTCTAACCCAATTTCTTGCCTTTGGAAAGTATTATAGGCCTTGAGCCATTTCAACTGATTAACAACAAATGAAATAGATGCTTGATATTGGATGTCACCCACAAAAGGGCTGGGATTTATCTCAATTTCATTCTCCAATATAAAATTGTGCAAGTAGAATTCACAAAGCAGACGCTGTAATTTAACCCCATAGAGTTTGCAGCATTTTAAAAAATCATCTACAGTGTTTAACTCTATAGAATTTCCTGCCCTAACTAATTTAATTTTTAACTGTAAATATCTCTTTAATAAAAACAAAGCATAATTCTTGGCAGGGCATCTACAAGCTAAAACAACTGTATATAAGGAACAGAGAATATCCATTTAATTCTGGGCCATTTTTAATTTATTCCTTACCTTTTCAACTTTCTCCTCTTCCTTCCGACACTTCTCATAGGCTTCAGCCTCTGATGCATGGATGTTCTTCATTTGCTGCTGTAACTCCTGGTATGTTCTTTTTGGAATAGTCTCCTCTTCAAGTTTTTCTCTTGCCTGATGAGCCTGTGCCAACTCCTCTTGGATATTTGCTATGGTAGGGTCAGTAAAAGTGTTTTGACTGCAGGCCTCTGCAATTTCATTCGAGGCTGCTAAATCTGGAACAACTGCCTGCTGTTCCATGTCTTCTTGATTGGGCTCAACTTGGGTTTCCACAATCTCTGCAACCTGGGGCTTTGTTTTGGTAGCTAATTTCCTCTTTTTCGGAGTTCGTTTGGTGGCTATATTCCTCTTATTTGGGGTTCGTTTGGGAATTTTCTTCAGTTTAAGAACCCTAACAGTCTATTTGAGTTGTTCCACTATCTTTTGAAGCTTCTGTCGCTCCCTCCAAAGTTTTTCAAGTTCAGTTACTTTCTTTCTCCTCCTGGGAGGAACGATTGTTCCTTTTTCTATGCTCAACTGCTCAGCTGGGGTTTGCTTTTCAGTAGCCGTGCCTTCGCTCAGGCTTGCTTCTCTATTTTCTACTTGGAACACTTCTTCAGTGTTCATATGCTCCCGGCTATGTTCTTCGGGGGTAGTAACCTGAATTGGTTCTGCTGTCCCTTGAGGGTTTTCAGTTTGGAACACTTCTTCCTGGCCGCATTTCTCAGGGGAAGAAACCCTAACTGGTTCTACTGTTCCCTGAGGGTTTTCTTTTTCTACTTCATCGGGTATTCCCTTGACTGTGTCTTTATCGGTAACAACTTGTTCCTGCAATTGGTTTATCTCAAAATTGAATTTCAATGGGCTGTGGGGTTGTATATATTCGCTCATGTTGGAAAAAATTTGGGCCAATTGGTCCTCCCGCAAAGGGCTTTGTGGTGGACTTGCAATGGTGGTTTCGGGAGGTCCTGCTCCCTCGCTTTCATTCTCACTAATGTTATTATCTTCTTCCCTTTCATAGGTGTGGTAAATTCCTTCTTCCTCATTAGAGTAGTGAATATCTTCTTCTACACTGGTATGGGGACTTCCTTCTTCTTCTTCATTTCCTTCTTCTTCGTCATTTCCTTCTTCCTCACCAATGTGGTGACTCTCTTCTTCCTCACCAGTGTGGTGACTCTCTTCTTCCTCCTCATTTCCTTCTTCTTCATCGGTGCAGTGAATCCCTTCTTCAAGTTGTGGGGGTTGCTCATCCTCCGAGCTGGGCAATTCTAAGGGTTGGCTACTGCTACCCTGAAGACCTTCTATCATTCCCATACTTCTCCTTAACCTGGAGGATTGTCTGTGTTTTGATGGTTCTACTGCTGTGCTAGTCATTATTTTATGTTTTGGGGCAGGTAGGGCTAATCCTCCATCAATTGAAAATATTAGTTCTTCCCAACTAGTCTGCTATTGGGCAAGATTGTAACTCACTATCAATCGGATTAAGAAATGGTGGCTTACCACCATGTCTATATGACGAGATTTTCTTATACTTCGGGCAGCATCATGCAATAAATTTTTTAAAAATGCAGGCAGGTTTATGGTACATTTATGTTTTAACACTGCTAGTAGCTTAAGGTGGCGAGGTCTTACCACATCTTTTCTCCCATCACATGTTATGTAGCCCTGTACCACTTTTTCCAATTATGTCCATGGTTCTCCCAACGTAGCTGGCTGAACTTCTTTTCCTTTGACGACTAGGTTCTGCCCTTCATCTCGGAAAAGGTTGATGGCTTCTTGAAGTTTCACTTTCTTATGGGTCCATATGGTTCTTTCCGCTGGAAGACCAGACACATATGCGATTATTTCATCTGTTACTACTATCTGCCTACCTCTAACCATGGAGTAACCTTCCTGCAAATTCTGTAAAAACTCGATGGCTACCGTTTCATGAGGTTGCTGTAGCCTTGTGAGGTAGGTAATCCACCCTATTCTTTCCAAAATTTACCGTGCAGCGTTAGAAACAGCTAGCTCCTGTGGCTCACTACGAATTGGTCATCCTTCCATTCTATCTGCACACTGTTAATTCTTCACAAATGCACAGTAATGTAATGGAACAACAAAGCACAGTATATCGGAATAATACCATTAAGTTTCTATTATTATCGAGAAAATAGGGATTTGATTCACATACAGGCATAAAATATAGGGATTTTACCTGCATGCTGTCATTAAAAGGCATCCGCGCCCCCCTTGAAGGATGATAGGTCATCCTCGACCGTCAAGTAGAAGAGGAAGGTATGGCACAACAGTTGTACAACAAGAAAAAGCATACATACTTATGATATGATCAATCAAATTATTGCATTACTGAAATCGATGTGTATTATTAAATTGTAAATAGATATAGAAATGTTTATGTAATGATTCAAAGATAAAGGAAAGGGACAACTGATGTGAAAACAACTACTTATGCGGTCATTACCCACTCAAACTATTATGATCGATTTATAAATAAATTTCATGTATAGTAGGTTCAAAATAAAGGGTTTAGGGGCATACTCTCTTTTGATATTAGATAAAGATATAAGAAAAGGGTTTAACGTTACTATTGATTTGTAAAAAAATGTGACTCCAATACCATCAACAGAGCTCTGTTGCCCACAGGTGTCCATAACCTTGACAAAGTTTCTTTCTCACCCTTGGAACCATTATCCTTTATTTATGCCTAGGGAAGTGCTGTGTGCTGTCATGATGAAGGCCATTGTGCTGGCTTGGGGACCAGATAAATCACAATGCCATTCACCGAAAATAAGTGAAAGGTGGGCAGGCCGGCTCGTGATGAGACCTCCTATTCCAAGGACTTTTTAGTTTTTTCTGAGTTGTCCATTGGACCATATCCCTGGTGTGGTGGCCATAATGGGAATGCCAATTCACTGCTTCCTTATGATCATGGTAGGTTGGTTCTTGATGAGACCCCCTATCCTCCATCTGCCATATCATAGAATTGTTAGTAATATATAGATATTTTCCTTTTCTTTTGTCTCTTTATTTTTTATTTTTTATTTTTACTTATTTTTTATATAGCACTTCCCTACTTATATATAAAGGATGGCTCAACACTCCTTAAGAGTAGGGATGGTAGAAGAAGTCTGAACATCTCAATAGAGAAAATATTCCCTTATCCTTATTCAACAAATACAAATCAAAGAGAGTTATGAAAATTTAGGGAAGAACCAACATGATAAAGATAATCGATCATATTAATTTTAGTGATAATAAGACAGAAAAGTGATATTGATGGTTATGTCCTTTCCTTTTTCTTATCACTACAAAACAATTTCTTAAAGGCGAAATTTTTTCTTGATTTGCTGATTCCAGTAACCTCTAATTTGTGTATCCTTGCATAAATTATATGTTTGCTTTTCAAGGAGTCATGAAGAATTCAGAAAAACTCTCAAAACGTTGTTCAAAATCAAGAAAAATGCACTCAAAAAGTGTTGTTCCTTTGGAAAGGAACATCAGAAACAATCTTCGAAAACGCTGTTCCTTTCGAAAGGAACAACAAAAACAATCAGCCAAACTGCTGTTCCTTTCAAAAGGAACAACAAAAACTATTAGCGAAAATGCTGTTCCTTTGGAAAGGAACAAAAAAAATAAACGATAAAAACTGTTGTTTCTTTGGAAAGGAACAACAAAAAGTGTTGTTCCTTTGGAAAGGAACATCAGCAAGAAAAGTAGAAACAACTTAAGAAATAAAATTCTTTACAAAAAAAACAAGCAAGGTAAAATAAAAAAAACTTTATGTATAGGTTTTGAAATAAAGCAATGATTCAAGGAATGGGTGCCGAAGAGGAGTTATCTCCCTCAGCAATAACTTTCATGGTAGAATATTCCCGTAATTGCTGGTAAAAGGATTCCCGAGTAAGCAGTTTATGGTAAAGTCGCAGTTGATGACCATTTAATTTGAAGGAATGTCCAGATCCATCAATGGTGGTTAGCGTAATGGTGCCATTATCATGCACTTTTTTTATCTCGTAAGGTCCAAGCCATCATGTCTGGAGTTTTCCTAGAAAATCCTGAAATCTAGAGTCATATAGGAGTGCCCAATCTCCTTCGTGGAATATTTTCTCTTTGATGAGGGCGTCGTGCCATTTTTCTCTCTGTTGTTGAATTAATGCAGTGTGCTGAAGAGAAGAGAGCCTAATTTCATCTAACTCATTGATTTTCTATAATCTTCTGGCCTGGGCTTCATTTAAATCTAAACCTACCTCCTGGGATGTTCTTAATGTCTGAATTTCAAACTCTATTGGAAAGATGGGCTCTTTTCCAAATACCAATTGATATGGTGAATACCCCGTGGTACTTATCCATGTTGTCTGGTACGCCCACAAGGCTTCAGAAAATCTATAAGCCCAATCGCGTCTGTGTGAGGCAACTGTTTTTGTTAGTATAGATTCGATCACTTTATTTGTGCTCTCTACCTAGCCGTTTTCCTGTGGGTGGTATGGAGTTGTGATTTTGTGCTGAATGTGGTAATTCTCTAATGTTTCAACGAGTTTGTTACCTACAAATTGCAGTCCTCCCTCTATGATTATGTCCCTTGGGAGGCCGTATCGAACAAATATTTGGAAAAGGAATTGTATTACAAAGTCCTCTGTAGCTTTCGAAAGTGCCTCTACTTCGACCCATTTAGTAACATACTCTATTGTGACTAGGATGTATGTTCTTTGATTCGATGGTGGGTTAATAGGACCAAAAAAGTCAAGTGCCCAGCGTTAAAATGGCTCGATTACTAATTGTGGGTTCAAAGGCATTTCTTCAGACTGTCTAGGGTGACCTGCCCTTTGGCAGCTATCACAGGCTTGTACAAACTTTTTGGCATCTTTAAAAATGGTAGGCCAAAAGTAGCTTGTCTGTAAAACCTTGTGGGTAGTTCTACGATCTGCAAAATGCCCACCACATGGCCCGTCGTGGCATGCTTTCAGAATATCAAACACTTCTTCCTCTCGGACGCATCTCCTAATTTGCATATCTGATCCTGTATGAAACAAGTAGCCCCCAATCCAAGAGAATCGGGTACTACACTGTATTATCTGATTTCGTTCATTAAGCATTAGATGTTTAGGTATTTTACCTATTGCCAAATAATTTGCTATATCAGCATACCATGGGGTTCTAATAGTAACAACGAACAAATGCTCATCTGGGAAGTGATTTTCGACTGCTGCTGCATCTGTTGGTTTTGGCATTCGTGACAGGAAATCAACTATAGGGTTCTCTTTTCTAGGTCGATCTTTTATTGTGATATCGAATTCTTGCAATAAAATCAACCATCTTGTTACTCTACCATTTTTAACAAGTTTATTTGCTAAAAAATTAATGGCAGAGTGATCGGTATATAAAACTACAGGATACCCAGTTATATAATGTCTAAAATTATTTACAGCATGAATTACAGCTAAAAATTCCTTCTCAGTCACAGTATAGTTTAATTTAGCAGGAGATATATTTTTGCTAATATAGTAAATTGCATATGGTTTCTTATCCTCTTCCTGCCCAAGAACTGCTCCAATAGTTGTGTCTGAGGCATCAGATGAAATTTGGAATGGCAAATCCAAATTTGGGCCCCTCAGCACTGGGGTTGTTGATACCGGCTTTTTCAGATCCTCAAAAGCATGGTCACATTTATCTATCCAATTGAAATCAACATTTCCTGTTAACGCATATAAAGGTGCAGCTATTCGAGAATAATGTTCTATGAATCTTCTATGATAGCCAGAAAATCCGAGAAAGCTACGTACCTCTGTTTGTGTGGTAGGAGTAGGGATTAACAAAATTATCTGAATTTTAGCTGGATCTACCTGTATTCCAGCTGCTGAGATATAATGACCCAAGATAAGTCCTTCGGTCATCATCATATGACACTTTACATGGCTCATGTAGAGCCTGGTGTCAATACATATTTGCAACACCTTTTCCAATGTTTCTAATGCTGGCTCAAAATCATCTCCGTAAGGTGTGAAGTCATCCATATAGACTTCGAGCCCTTCATTTATTAAATTTGAAAAGATGCTGAGAATGGCCCTCTGAAATGTAGCAGGGGCATTGCATAGGCCAAAGGGTAAGACTCGATAGGAAAATTTCCCCCAAGGACAGGTAAAAGTGGTTTTGTCTTGGTCCTCAGGGGCAATCTAGATTTGAATGTACCCACTGAAGCCATCTAGGAAATAAAAGAATTTATTTCCTGCCAATGTGTCTAATACCTGGTCAATGAAGGGAAGTGGAAAGTGGTATTTCTAGGTTGCTTTATTCAATTCTCGGTAGTCCACACATATCCTCCACTTTTCGTTCTTCTTTGGCACCACTACTAATGGAAAGACCCACTTGCTATCAGATATTGGGTAAATGAAATTGACATCCAACAACTTTTGTAATTCAACTTTCACAATATCTTTAAGATGAGGGTTTAATCTTTGTTGGGGTTGGCGAATGGGTCTAGCATCTTTTTCTGTATAGATTGGTGCGTACATAACTGGGGGTCAATTCCCTTCATGTTTGGATAATCCCATGCAAAGGCTCCCTTATATTTTTGTAGTAATTGGATCGTTTTCATTTCTTGTTCAACAATCAGATTTTTGTTAATGTTTAAAGTTTTTCCTGGTTCAATTTCTACAATTTTTTTATTGTACACAGAAGTAGTGGGTATTAATTGATCATGAATATCTTTCAGGGGATCTTCTTCTTCTTTATTATGAAATGCTGCCTTGATCATGTGACATTGCAGATGGGATCTGATTTTTGGTTTGTTAATGAAACCATTAATGATGTCATCCTCTGTTTGGTCTTTAAAATCGAGGGCATCTTCTATGGTTAGTGGTGATCTAATTTTTTCCATGAGATATGATACAGGTTGTTTCCTTGTTTTGATTGTTGATAGGCTTGGTTGGGTTGGGGGATATAAAGCTAAGTTCTTGACATAGTTTCCCCTAGTTATAGTCATACTGCCTTGTCGGCAGCTAATATAAGCATCGAAAATTTCCAACCAAGGTCTACCTAGGATCAAGGGGTGTCCATCTAGCCGGTTCTTTGGGTTGATAATCAGGAAGTCAGCAGGGTACTCCTAGTTATCTACTGATACCATTACAACATGGAGTGTACCTTTTGGCTTGACTACTGATTGGTCAGCCAATTCTAATAAGGTTGTTGTTGGATCTAATGATGTAATGCCAAGTTTTTGACAAGTGGTGGTTGTTAGGATATTAATTGCAGCTCCCAAATCAACTGAGGCATTTGGAAATGATTTTCCATTGATTTGCACCATCACTATAGGATTTCCTGGGTCTTCATATTTTATAGGTGTTTCCATTCCTGATAATAAGTCAGATAGAGTACCGACTACTTGGATAGTTGGGTTGGTTGTTGTTCTCCTATTTGGCTTTTTTATACATAATTACTTAATGGTTTTTGCATAAATAGGAATGTCTTGGATAGCTTGGAGGAGAGGGATTTTTATCCACAAGTTTTTTAATTCTCCCAAAAGATTAAAATCAGGATATTCTATTGGGTGAGGTATGATTAATCGTTCTGGGAATGGTGGAGAAGAGGTGGTTTCTTGTTGTTGAGTCTATTGTTGGGTTTGATGTTGAACCACATTCTCTTTTTGCAATGTTTGTTCTGCAGGTAATGGATCTTCAATTTGAACATTTTTGTCTCCCTCCGTTTCTACTATGCGCCCAGATCTTAGTTGAAGGTCATTGCACTCCCTCAGTTTAGTTTCTAGTTCTGGTGGTTCCATTATTTGGACAGATTGAACTGGCCTATTTTTTGGGTTTGGGTTGGGTTGGGCTGGGAGTTATGGTCTCAAGTTAGTCTGGGGGTTTTGTGGCAATGTATAGGGGGCTGGCAGTGTAGGTTGAGGGAGAGGGATTGTTCTAGCTGGCTGATTTGTAGGTATTTTCTAGTTTGACTGCCAGGTTTGACTCTGCGAAGTGGAGGGGGACCATTGTGTTGGATAAGCATTGTTTTTCCAAAACGATGGACAGAAGGGAAAATTTGGCCAATTAGTTTGAGTTGTCTGATTTGGCCATGGCGATGTAGGAAATGGCTGTTGTGACCAATTGGGGAAAGGTGGCTGATTCTGCCACATTCCATTATATTTCTGAGCATTATATTGAGGAGGCTGAAAAGAAGAGAATGGATCAGTTGGCATACCTGATTGTCATGGCTGCCATTGTCGGCGCTGATTAAGTAGGCATACCACTTCTGATTCTTCTTCTGCCTCTTTATAAACTTATTTTAACCTAGGAAGCGAGGGAGAAACTTCTGTGGGGTGATATTTTGTGCAGATGGCACAAACTTTGACTATATCCAGTGGGCACTCTTTCTTGCTGTGTTTCTTCCTGCACTTAGGACATAATATCACCAGATTTTGTTCTACTTCTGATTTTTTTTGTTTGGCTTGCATAATGTCGAAATGAATTGTCAGAGTCCCTAGAATATCGGTTTTAAAATCCTCCAACAGATTTCCAATCTTTGCATGGGGTACACCTTCACTGGAGGTCTTACTATCCCTTGTGATCATGTCATGTTCTGTTGATTTTAGCCGTGCTACCTCTCGAACTCCTAATACACAAATCAATAATGTTAGCATAGCTTTCCTGATATATATCACATTTTCCCATAATATTTAATGTTTCAACCCATTGATCCTTCATCCCCTTAATTAATGTAGTTTTCAGCACATTATCAGGTAAGGTTAAAGATGCATAAGGAGATCTCTGGAGGTTGTATTGAAATCGTTCCACATATTCTTCCAGAGTTTCATTAGGTTTTGTTGTCATCTGAAATATTTCATCTTTTAGTTCTCGAGACATGCAATAATCTTGATATTTCTTTAGAAACGTAGCTTTCATCTGATCCCAATCATTTATAACACCTCCACCTAATCCCATAAACCATCGTAAAGCTGCTCCTTTTAATGTGGAAGGAAATAATTTTAATTTTTGTGGATTGGTGGTATAGTCATACCCCCTGCATAATACATCGAATTCAAACATAAATGCATATGGATCTTCCGATGTTAAACCATGGAATGTAGGAATATTCTGAAGAGGAATGGCCTTCATAGGTGCATTAACTGCAGTGTCCATAATGGGATATTGCAGTGTGGAAGTTTGTTGAGGTGTTTGCTGGTTCTGGTTCTGGGCCATTTGATCAACTATGTGCCAATATCATTCTAGGATTTCAAGAGAATTCCTATGCTGACTAGAAGGAATAGGAATGACCTTGACAACACTCCCTTGATTTAGAATAATAAGTGTTTTCTGCTGGCCTACTATCTGAGGAGATTCAGGTCCTTTGTTTTGAATGATGTTGACAACACTTCCCTTATCTGGGCTACTCACTGTTTGGATTACTTCAAGAGGAGATTTTGGTTATTCAGTTTCCCCTGTTTCCCCTTCTCCTTCGTGGAGATTACTAGAGTTCCCTTCTTGTGGAGAAATTAGGCGAGAATTCTCAATTTCTTGGGAATCTTGCTCAATTCCTTCTGTCTGGATATGTATCTTAGAAAAGGCTAGAGATGGTGACTCTATGGCCTGAAGGGAAATAGTAGGTTGTCTGGAAATAACTTTCTTAGGTCCTACTGATGGCTGAGATTCAATTTTCTCAAGGATTTCGTCAATGAAAGTTATTCTCCCAAGGGTCACCGGTCCCTTAGGTTTTTCGGGTTTAGGAGGAATTTTGTTCTGTTTAGCTTTTCTATTCATTCAAAGAAAATGCAAGGATTCATTCCTACCTAAAAATTTTACCCAATTCTGCTGTGAAGTGGTCTGTGAACAAGTATGTTTCTTGCTCGGTGTGCAGGTTCTTACCTTTCGTATTTAATACCCAATTCTTCCCAAGCAGAAAAAATTCAAATGTGCATCACTCTTTCTAAATGGCTACACTCTCCCCAGAAACAACGCCAAAATGTTGAGGTATAAAAGGTATTTTTTTAACACCTATTTATCCTACATTAATTGTCAATCCAGGAACGACTTTTTGTTTCAAGAGTGTACTTTGTCTGAGGCTGCAATTCAATCTAAGAGTAATGCTTTGTAATATGTAGTACAATGTCCTAAATACAAGAGTAAATGGATGCTTGGAAAATAAATCTAACTACAATAACATGAACTCAAATTCTCTGAAATCCAATCATTCACTCAGCAAACATCAATCAAGGATATAGTAGAGATAACCCATTCCTCTAGAAATTGATGCAATTGAAACCAATCTAAGAGCAAGATAATCAATCTGGGAATGTGGGAGCAATAACCAATATTCTCTACAGTTGATGATCCTGATTTAAAGCAATTAAAAGGAAAATAGAAATTGAACTAAAGCTGCTAATAAAAGTAAACTAGGAAAACTCTTTAAAAGCAAACTCCTTGCAAATTGTAAACTAATGAACTGGAAATGAACAAAAAAATGGAATTGAACAGCAATGTAAATAAGCATCAAACTATAACTAAAGGAATTGAACAGAAAATCCCAACTAATGGAATCAAATAGAGAATCTTATTGAATAGCAAACCCTATCGACAACAAACCCTGTTAAGCAACAATTTGAAATGAACAACAATTAAACAGAACAACAATTGATTGGAACAGAAATGATGGACAACAAAACTCTGTAAGGCATAACAAGATAAATGATATAGGAATTAAGTTCCTTTTTAGAATGAAACAACAATGCAATTCGTTAATGTAACATAACGAAATCAATCATAAATTCAACAACGAACCAATTAACTTGCAATTGTAACGAAAACAAGCACACACTATCACACATCAATAATTGAAAGGTAGAGATACAAACAACAAATCGATCCACTAGGGCCGGGCCCTTAGCACTAGTGAAACACTGCTGGGTTATTGCAGAGCTTAATAAATGGAATGGAAACGTGTCTTTGTATTAATCAAACATAAATAGTGTTTACAACGATCGCTCTCTGATTACGAGAGTTAATAAGAAAATGCAGAGTTATAAAAAGAATGCTCAATCAATGATGCGACATCTTCGATCTCTAAAGGCATTTCCTTTTATAACAGTTTCGACAGATAAGACAAGGAACATGATAAGACTAAACAGTGATCCCTCAGGATCAAAATATCTTGAGGGATTCGCTCCTTTTCTCTCTTTAGCTAGCGCTTGATCTTCTTAGGCTGTAGTCGTGCTGTTCCCTGTCTTCTTTTGGCAATGCATTTTGATTTCCTTCTCTTTGACTGAATACGGTCTATCACTGGAGGAATAGCAGTTGCTCCTGCTTTAGCCTTGCCTTTCGAATAGTTGTTTACTTCTTTTGTTTCTTGTTTTTACAATAAAAGGCAATTTTTAGTTAATTTTCACAATAAACATAAGTCTTTGCAATTCTATCATAATTCTACAATAAATCACCTTTCTAGAATAAAAAGAGTTATGTTTAAAGGAAAAAGATGAGAAAATACATGGTGAATTCATACCTTTTTCAATGCTCAACAATACCTTGTTGTAGCAGACTTACCCTTGACTGCTGATGTGTTGTCCTTACTGCAGTGATCCTTGAATGCATATTTTTTCTTTCCTTCTAGAAGATCAATATTGAATCTGTTGTATCTATGTAATTTCAGATCTCCAAGGTCTAAAATTTCATCCTGTGGTAGCCCTCTGAGTCCTCTTTCCAACCCCATATGTTTGATCAACATTGGATTCTTCAGAAATAGTTATGCACAATCTCCTACGATGACCTGATTATAGATTGGTTCAGTAGAGAAAACTTATATAAAGTGCCGCATGTCACTGTTTAAACCTTTGGATCTAAAAACAATACAAAAAAAACTAAATCCCATACTATTTCTATCACTTTTTATGAAATTTGAATCCAATGCTCAAAGAGAAATTTATGACGATTTTCCCAAGGTCGCCTCTTTGACATGAAGTTTGAGAGCCTGAAAAAATCCTAAATTCCTCAGATCATATCTCCGAAAATATAACGAACCAATATATGAATTTTGGACATGAGCTTCATCATGATTTCACCCAAATGGGTTTTTATTTTCAGCATCTGAAGCTTCACAGAAAAAAAATTTATAGGGAAAATTCCATGATGTCTTGTTATAAGTAGCGAAATCCTTACATGAGGAGGATATGAGGGTCACAATTTATATAAATTCTTAGGTCAAGAGGGTATTCAGTGGGTGAATGTTGGAGGGATTTTAGGAGATTAAAAAAATATTAATTATTGACAATTCAATGACCACAACCAATGATTAGTGTCATGCCACAACCCCATGGGGTTTTAGCCCACTAACTAGGGTTACTAACTTCAAACACAAATATCTCTCAAACCCTGAAGAATTATGTGGCATGCCATATATCAACGGAAACATATCGACATGTAGAAACCATCCAAAATATTCTTGACTCAGAAAAGAGTAAGTTTTCAAGTAAAAATTCCTATGCAAGTTCAGGGTAGCCCCTGGTGCTGCTTGGGTTGACATCAATGACAACCACTGATCAACACTTAACATATTTTCTATGGTTTTTTAGGAAGTTGGTGTACCAAATAGCCACCTTAGGGTCTAAAAACCTTCTAGAACTTCATATTTTAGGGTTAGGGTTTTAAACCTGTTATCACTCATAAAAATGAAGCATCATTTGACAAAGTCCTAGAGGTTCATGTCTCAAAGGTAGAGTCATAGAATTCATTTTTCATTAGTCGGTCAAGGAAAATTTTTAATTTAGCCTATCCTAAGGTCTAAACCCACCCTCATTCAATTCCTCTCATGTTACATCAATCATAATTTTCTGATAGATTTCAATTTCCAAGGTTTCTTTACTGAAAATGTCTTTTAAGCCAAGAAACCATAGTTTCGTAGTGAAACACACTGAGAAAAGTCACTTTTTGCTACAAAACTCTTGATAGTTTCATAGTGAAAAAGGTCAAATTTACACTAGATACGCTACAAAAGCGCGGTTTCCTATTTGTCTTATCATATTAGCTGTTAGGTGTTAGAATATCATTGGGAAAGGGTAAGTTAGATGCCATTCTAGTCATGGAAAGATAAAATCAAAGTACATGGTCAGGTCTGAAGTCATCATCATCAATTTAGGTATGTATGAGTCATCATTGAGTCATGAGAAGACATCAAAACTTCAAAATCTTTCCTAATTCAATCATTTCTCATTCTTCATTCCTCTTTGAGGGATATTGAGCTCTGGAGAGGTATTGCATTGAGCCAAAACTGTGGCTGATGTTTTCAAAGGTTTACAAATATTACTGATCAAGTGAGGCTAAACACTATCAAGCGAGGCTGCAAATTATCAAGCGAGGCTGTGAAGACATTGAAGAAACCATGGTAGAAAAGGGAAGGAAAAATAAGGTTGGACAATGTTTGAGATATGAACCAACAGATTTGAATTTGATCAATGAAAACCCAACAACTGTTGAAGTCTTCAGAAGGAAAATTGTTGATAGTGTGTCTAAGACTTTAGATGACACACAACACTTACTAAAATTGACCCAGCCATTGAGGAAAGAAGTCAAACATGTTTAGTGATTCAGTGAGTTCACTTGACATGGATGAATTTGCAATTGCAGTCTACTAACAGCAGGTTGAGAAATCAAGTTAAGGACCTCCAGGAGCAGCTTGAATTAATCCATGATGAATTGTAGAACAAAGGTCTAAAAATGACAATGCTTGAAGAGCCAATAGCTCAACCCATCATAAATGAGGAATAAATGCCTCAAGGATCATAAGGTGAGTTGGTTTATGGTTTTTAAGGCTAATGGGATGTTAGAAGCAAGGTTTTTGCAATTATGAGGTTTATTTTTCAAATCACACAAAAATATAGAATTTCAGCACGTTTCAACAGTTTTTGTAGTGTGCCTGGGCTTGAAGAACAACAAAATGCTACGAAACTGTCATGTTTTCGTAGCGAATTTTTTTAAGGTTTATGAGAAACTGAAAAATAATTTTAGAAATATAAAAGAGGTTTTTATTCATAAAAAAATCAGCTACAAAACCTCTCTCAGTTTCTGCAAAGCGATCATATTTTGGAAATTATACACTCATCTTGGAGGCCTATTTTTTCAGAATTTTCACTAGCCAGATTTGTGAAAAAGTTGTAAAATTCGACTTGGAGGAGGTCCAACTCATCGTTCACATGGAATAATGATACATCAGCACTCTAACACACTCAAAAAGTTAGTTGGTTGAAGTTGATAAGGGTTATTAAATGGATTTGATGAGTTATTTAATGAAAGAAGAGTCCTTTTTGGATTCAAACTCTGCAAAACAGAAATATCCCTAGGAAGTCTCCAAGTGAGCTAATCCTATTTGAAATAGGTCTCTAAGGTGGGATTTCGAGGCTAGAAAGGTGGAAAATCATTTGTATGAGTCCTCATTCTATAAAGGACCGAGTTTTATAGTTAGAGGGGGTTGGAGTTAGAAGACTATTTGATTGTAAAGCTTTTGGAGTTTCTGCTATATACAGTAACAACACAACTTTTCTTCACCAAAGATTCTTATTATATTTCAATGAGTTTCTGTCCTATATTTTGAAATGTTTTCTTTCAATGTCTTAATGCTTATTACTCAGAACTCATGATTGTTCATGCTTTTACTTCCTTTAAGTATTAGGCTATGGTATATCTCTCTTAATAGTTTTCTTCCAATGTCTTAATGCTTATTACTCAGAACTCATGATTGTTCATGCTCTGACTTCCTTTAAGTATTAATCTATGGTATATCTCTCTTAAAATTTTACCTTCAATGTCTTGATGTCTCATTACTCAGAATTCGTTTATTACATGCTCTGAATTCCTTCGAACCTCAAGTTATTGAAAATTTCCTACATGTGTTGCTCCTTCATTGTAATATTTACAAGCCTCAACTTCCATAAGGAAAGCCTTTTTTATTGAGATCCCTATCACTGAATCCATATCCCAATGGTAGAAAACATTCATCTTTTAAACTTGCAAAAATACAAAACCAAGACACAAATAATAGAGTTAGCCATCTATCTTATATCATTAATCAATATCATAAACCCCTTTGAGAGAGCACTCTCAGACTGAAGAGGCTAAGCTTCAGTCAAAAGCTGGTTTGAAAAAATTACTCCATATTGACCATTGCAACATACCAACTGTATTCAATTTGGTGATAACATTTTGGCACCGTTTTCGGGGACAGAAGGTGTAAATTTTCCCTGGGAAGAACGACAAATTTTCAGTTCTAAGGTCTGAGAGCAGCAGACACTTAGGCACATATTGGCTATATTTCTGCTCTGGTGACTCCACACATCAAATAATAAATTGGAAGGTGCTTCATTGCTTGAAGACCAGTAGCTTGATGAAGTTCCAAGATGAGTTCCATTGCAAGAATAAATGCCAGGTATGCCCCTACGAATCGGTCTCACATCCCTAGTTTTCCAAAACCTATGCCAAAGGTTGAATGGTTAACTAATATTCCCATATTTAAATATGAAAAGAAAGACAATGTTGCTCTTCATTTGGTTAGATTCCATATGCATGTATGCAAACTTAAAGTTCAGTTCCCTGAGGATTGTCTCATGAAGATGTTTATGGCCACTTTAGAAGGAAAAGCATGGTATTGGTACGAAAGCATGCCAAATGGTTCATTATATTATCTTGCTGATTTATATGTTGCATTTTATGAGATGTATGAAGATTTTCATCCCTCCTTATTGCTGGTCAAGCACTGTTGTAAACGCTGTGTGTGTTTTATTGAATATTTGGAGAATTGTTATGAAGATGATGAGTTCATGGATGAAGAAATTTTAGAGGCCCTTCATGTCAGTCCCTTTCATCACCAAGAAGAAAAGATAGCCTCTCCCTTGGATGAAAATGAAACCCAACAGGAGTTTATTTATGAAAATCATGTTACATCCTTTGAGTTTGATGAAAAATTGTAGCAGACTTGTCAGCCTTTTGATCATCAGGAGTATGAGAATCATTTCAAACAACAAGAGGAAACATTGGAAGATAATTTCTATAATCCTCAGGTAAAGGAAGAAGTTTATTCTTCATGTCATTCCTTGCATCAACCTACATAAAATAATGATCACACTAATGAGGAAGTGGATGAAATTTTTTCTTTATCCTTGTCTTCTAATCTGAAATCATTTGACTGCAAGTTAGAAGATAATATTCAATTTGTGGATGAAGTTTCTAAGAATGTTGAAAAAGACATTGAAGCTTTAGAATATTAAATTCAATCTTATAGTCTTCATGATCAAGATCAGTCTTTTCAAAAGTTTTTAATGCCAGAACACAAAGAGAGGGTGCTGCTACCTTTCTCTTGTGAGATTGAGGAAGAATACTATATTTTTGAAAATCAATTTGAAAATCAATTTGATAGCACACGACTAAAATCTTGTGTGGCTGAGCAAAGCATATATGAGTTGTTTGAAACTACAGAATGTCTTGAGAATCATCAAATAGACTATGTCTTTTATGATCCTATAACTGACTACATGGAAGAGTTCTATAGTCTAGATTTCCAATTATATTTTCATTATGAGGATAAGATACATTTTATGTTGCGTTGGTCATTTCAGTATCATGACTACTTTTGGTTCAAGTGCAGTCAAGAGGTTCAAATGTCAAATCAAATCAATGAATGGCTTCATTGGAATTTTCATGTTGCTTGAATTAAAAATGGAGATTGCAACTGTTAGGGTAGGTAGGAGTGCGTGAATAAGCTCAAAGTTGTCTGAGAATATTTTCAATAGGTACAGATTGGTTATTCAGCAGTAATCATCAAGCTTGAGCCCGAGGTGAAGGCCATAAGGTCTTGGAAAAGTTTTCATAAATTTCAGAGTTTTTATTTCCAAGAAGATGGATAGCACTGGAACTATAGGTTCTTTGGTGTACCATAGGGGCACACCATCCCAAGTGGAGCTACTGTTATCACTCATAAAAATGAAGAATCATTTGACAAATTCCTAGAGGTTCATGTGTCAAAGGTAGGGTCATAGAATTCATTTTTCATTAGTTGGTTTAGGAAATTTTTTAATTTAGCCTATCCTAAGGTCTAAACCCACCCTCATTCAAATCCTCTCATGTTACATCAATCATAATTTTCTGATAGATTTCAATTTCCAAGGTTTCTTTACTGAACATGTCTTTTAAGCCAAGAAACCACAGTTTCATAGCGAAACACACTGAGAAAAGTCACTTTTCACTACGAAACTATTGATAGTTTCATAGCGAAAATAATCAAATTTACACTAGATACGCTACGAAAGCACGGTTTCCTGTCTGTCTTATCAGATTAGCTGTTAGGTGTCAGAATATCATTGGGAAAGGGTAAGTAGATGCCATTCGAGTCATGGAGGGATAAATTCAAATTACATGGTCAGGTTTGAAGTCATCATCATCAGTTTAGGTATGTATGAGTCATCATTGAGAAGAAGACATCAAAACTTCAAAATCTTTCCTAATTCAGTCATTTCTCATTCTTCATTCCTCCTTTGCGGGATATTGGGCTCTGGAGAGATATTGCATTGAGCCAAAACTGTGGTTGGTGTTTTTAAAGGTTTACAAAGATTAATGATCAAGTGAGGCTGAACACTGTCAAGTGAGGCTAAACACTATCAAGTGAGGCTGAACACTATCAAGCAAGGCTGAAAATTATCAGGTGAGGCTGTGAAGACATTAAATAAACAATGGTAGAAAAAAGAAGGACAAATAAGGCTGAACAATGTTTGAGATATGAACTAATATATTTGAATTTGATCAATGAAGGCCCAACCGTTGTGGAAGTCTTTAGAAGGACAGCTGTTGATAGTCTGTCTAAGACTTTAGATGACACACAACACTTACTAAAATTGACCTAGCCATTGAGGAAAGAAGTCAAACATGTTCAGTGATTCAGTGAGTTCACTTGACATGTATGAATTTGTAATTGAAGTCTACTAATAGAAGGTTGATAAATCAGGTTAAGGACCTCTAGGAGCAGCTTGAATTAATCCATGATGAATTGTAGAACAAAGGTCTAAAAATGACAATGCTTGAAGAGCCAATAGCTCAACCCATCATAAATGAGGAAGAAATGCCTCAAGGATCATAAGGTCTAATGGCATGTTAGAATCAAGGTTTTCGCATTATGAGGTTTATTTTTCAAATTACACAAAAATCTAGAATTTCAGTACTTTTCAGCAGTTTCGTAGTGTGCCTGGGCTTGAAGAACAACAAAATGCTACGAAACTGTCCTGCTTTTATAGCGAAATGTTTTTAAGATTTATGAGAAAATGAAAAAGAATTTTGGAAATATGAAAGAATTTTTCCTCATAAAAAACTCATCTACACAAACCTCTCTCAGTTTCTGCAAAGCCATCATATTTTGGAAATTATACACTCATATTGGAGGCCTATTTTTTCAGAATTTTCACTAGCTAGATTTGTGTAAAAGTTGTAAAATTTGACTTGGAGGAGGTCCAACTCATCATTCACATGGCATAATGATACATCAGCACCCCAACACACTCATCAAGCTAGTTGGTTGAATTTGATAAGGGTTATTAAATGGATTTGTTGAGTTATTTAATGAAAGAAGAGTCCTTTTTGGATTCAAACTCTGTAAAACAAAAATATCCCTAGGAAGTTTCCAAGTGAGCTAATCCTATTTGAAATAGGTCTCTGAGGTGGGATTTCGAGGCTAGCAAGGTGGAAAATCATTTGTATGAGTCCTCATTTTATAAATGACTAAATTTTAGAGATAGAGGGCGTTGGAGATGTTATCTCAGAAGACTATTTGATTGTAAAGCTTTTGGAGTTTCTGCTATATACAGTAACAACACAACTTTTCTTCACGTGAGATTCTTATTATATTTCATTGAGTTTCTGTCCTATCTTTTGAAATGTTTTCTTAAAATGTCTTAATGCTTATTACTCAGAACTCATGATTGTTCATGCTCTTACTTCCTTTAAGTATTAGGCTATGGTATATCTCTCTTAATAGTTTTCTTCCAATGTCTTAATGCTTATTACTCAAAACTCATGATTGTTCATGCTCTGACTTCCTTTAAGTATTAAGCTATGGTATATCTCTCTTAATAGTTTACCTTTAATGTATTGATGTCTCATTACTCATAATTCGTGTATTACATGCTCTGACTCCTTCAAACCCAAAGTTATTGAAAATTTCCTGCACGTGTTGCTCCTTCATTGTAATATTTACAAGCCTTAGCTTCCACAAGGAAAGCCTTTGTTATTGAGATCCATGTCACTGAATCCATATCCCAATGGTAGAAAACATTCATCTTTTCAACCTGCAAACATACAAAACCAAGACACAAATAATAGAGTTAGCCATCTATCTTATATCATTAATCAATATCATAAACCCCTTTGAGAGAGCCCTCTCAAACTGAAGAGGCTAAGCTTTATTCAAAAGCTGGTTTAAAATAGTTACTCCATATTGACCATTGCAGCAACCCAACATGATTCAATTTGGTGATAAAAAAACCTATGAGGTTATTTCTTTATGTTAAAATTTAATTCTTTCACCCTCATATAATAGGTTTTTTTCAATGCAATTATTTCTCATCTCTCTCTTTAGAGATAGTTACTACCATTCTATCTAGTTTGTGTTCTACAATATTTTGATATTTTATTTGTTAATAAAATTTGATTTTCACTATATTATTATTATTTCTACTATATTTCTCTACATGTGTGTTTTGTTTCCTTTCTTCCTTTCATTTCGTTCCTTATATAACATGTATCCTCAACTAGGGACCCATAATCTAGGGTAAGATTTGGGAGACTCAAGGAGGTTTGCAAAATCATAGGTCTAAGCCGTAACCCCTTCATGATTTTTTTATATTGCTAATGACCTTTTTCACATTGGATAATGAATGGATTTAATCTTCCTAAAAATAAAACTTCTCTATATCAAATGAGAATGAGTGAAGGGAGTAATTTGGATGCCTATCCCCAAAGTCCTAATCAAACTAAAATATTATTTAGTGACCTTGTGATGGAGGAGCTTAGTTAGTTGAATTAGGGTTGTGTTTAAAGTGGCTAAGTTGGGAATGTGTTCCAACTATTTTAACTTAGTGTGTGAATGACCCACGCTATTTGCAAATAATTATCTTTTTTATTCCCTCATTATGCTCATGGGCTCAAGGAGAAGATCATACTTGTCGACAATGGAAATAAGAGAACTTGATGTGTGTAATGGCACTTGTGTGAAAGTGTATTGGTTCCAATCTCAGATTTTAAATTGCAACATGTGGATTCCATGGGACCTTGCATTTTTATAATTAAATTAGATGAATTTTCGACCTTGTGAAAAAAGAAAGAATTTATAGGCCGCATTAACCTCTTGCCTTATTAATGCAATGTGAAGTTTTCTATATACTTATTAAGGGAGACAGAGGAGACTTATATATCATTTTGGTTCACCTATATCACATGAAGTGCAAGGTGAAGGTAATCCTTAGACCTAAAGTTTCACTTCTCGTCCTAAAAAACTAATAATAAAATGAAACCTCAACTAATAAATGTATATGTGTTTAGAATGGGCCATCCATGTGGAAAAAGAAAATAAAATGGTTATTTTTAATTAATTTCACCACACCAAAGGGCCTATCTAGATTGTATCAATTAATTGAATAGATAAATATTATTAGTGAGTAGGTGCGGGATATTAGGGATACAACCTTACTCAAAAAATAAACAAAAAAATTTGAGAAATTACAAATTTTGTGAATCCTCATAGTCATGAAAATATTGTATAGAGTAAACAGACAGATCAAGTGAATGGAATTATTGTTTCTTAGAGATTCACATGAACCATCCATGTAGAAAAAATGTTGAAATATACTCAAGAAGAATCCAAAAAAAGGTCTCTAAGCTCTATCTCAAGCCCGTTGGGACACATATATGACAAATTAGAAATGAGGCGAACCTAACAAGCAACTAAGAGAGAGTAAATGGATAATTTAACAACAATAGAGTTTCCAATATATTTTGTTATGTTTTTCAAGTGACTAAAGAAATCGAACTTTTTTTGGGAGTTACACTAACACAACACAACATAGATTCTTATGGTTAGCACAAAGAAAATTATAGCTTATGAAATAAAAAGTAAATGAATAAAAATGTAAGTAATAAAAAACAAATAAGAAACAGTATAATGGGAAGCAAAATATTTATTTTATTTCCAATGGAGTAAATTCTTGGTGGTATTTGAAGGTGACGTAAAATAATATTTGGTTAAGCAAGGAGAACCTTCTCCAATCCCCTTGAGGAGGGTTCTTCTTGTTTCCCTTTTTTTCTTTTCTCTCCAAGTCAATAATTTTACAACCTTCTTCACTAGTGAAAATATTGCTCAATGGCAATGTTAACATATGCAATTTCTTAAGAGTTACAGGAACTCTTAGCAAAAATTAGGAAACAAAACACTACACTTACTTCTCTTCCTAAGAGCTAGCCCATCACATAATATTTATAGATTCTTTTCAGCTTCATTAAAACTAGCTCGAGGTGTGAATGGACCTCAATCCAACTAATAATTTCCATGCATAAAGAGACCCTTGTGTTTCCAAGGGACCATTCATCAATGATCTTCAACTCTAAATCTATCGAATTTTTTCAAAGTGAACAATAGAAAATAATTTTCTGATCTATTAATTTTTTTTTTCTACGTAAGACTAATTATATTAAAAGTAATATTAGTACAAAACTGCCTCAACATCTGCTGTGAAATCCAGACTGCTGGGCTTGATAGACAGGCTAGTCATAGAGAGTCTGGATCGCCCTGTATGGGAAACCGATCCTGTTATCATCAATGTCTTGGCCGCCCGTAAAAGGGAAACTGACCTTAAGTACATGCAGACCAAAATAACATGTGTATAAAAAATGAAAACATCCATCAACCCTTCCAGCTGGGCTTTGAAATCAGAAAGAAAAAAAATCCTACAATGTTTAAACATCGAAACCTGGAGAGCTTGAAAATTGAGCATATCACCCTTCATGAGCTGGAGATTCCGATTCTTCGACGATCCTGGAAGCATATTCATATTCTCTGCTGTTATCATCTTTGCTAGCATGTCTTCTGTCGTTCGGGTCAGCGTCCTTAGCTTCTTGACGCAACTCAGACTAAGGCAGAGGAGAGGAAGACGCCGGGAGATTCACTCTGCCAGTGGAGCAAGGGGCACGGGGGGGCAAGGGAGAAGCAGAGCGGGCAGGAGCCGGGTAAGAGATTTCTTCGCGAAGGGTGACATAAATAAGGGTAGTGACAACAGACTGAACAGAGGTGCAGTCAAAACGGAGCTAAGCTAGCTTGGTGGTCTGACGAATGAAGGTCCTAGGATGAGCACTGCTGGAAGGAACAGAATGCAAAGGCGGAATGGAAGGCCCAGCATGTCCAAAGTCATGGAAGCGCCTTCATCCTCGAACCTTGCCCCCTCACGAAGCATGGTGCTGAACCGGGTCATCGCTGGCATAAGAGGGACTTGAGCCAGAGGAGGTCGAGGGGCGATTGAAATATGCACGACCCCGGCTTACCCCTCGTCTGCTCCGCATCCTCTGCCGGAGTCGAGGCATGGAGAAGGACGAAGGGCGGACGTAACACGGGAAGGAGGAACCACCGGAGAGTGCAGGAGGTCTAAGAGCAGTGCGAAAACAAGAGTAGAGAGCCAAATGAGCAATGACAGCGATTTTAGGACCTTCAGAAGGCTTAGCAGACATGCTAGGAGGAGAATTAACACTGCAAAAGGGGATGTTGGAGAAGTGAAGCCCAGGGAGAGTCTTCAGGCAAGCGAGGAGACTGCACTGTCGACCTGTTTGAGTTTTGATACTGGATTCAGCATAGCCATGAGGGAAATCACTGCGAAGGGGCGTCGGGAGACTACCACTGCAACTACAGTCATGTGCACAGGAAATAATGTGAGCCGAGGTTAAGTGAACCGCCAAATGGAGAGGCATCGCAGAGCAATTAAGAAGGTGAACTCCAGCCCAAGGTGGCAAATTAATGGCATCTTTAAGATTGGTACCAAGAGCCATATGGGTCACCCATGCGATCTCCTTCGAGAGATGTGCAGGGTCCCAAGTCCCATCATACCCCATCCACATCCACATCCGGAAGATCTATTAATTACTACCTAATGATATTTGATAAATTTATCTCATATCACTAATATCATTAAGCAATTATAAAAAAGAAAATATCAACAGTAAATGTAGTAGAAATAATAAATATCAGAGAAAGATAACCATGCATAATAAAGACAATATTTTTACCCCAGGAAACCCAATCTCAGGAGAAAACCCAACAAATTTTATTTAGGAGACATTATTCTTCAACAACGTTTACAAATCCAATTTTTCTAGAAATTTGTGCCAAGTACAAATAAAAATACCAATCAAAATATAGTCAAATTACCAACAAGTCAACGTTGGTCAAACAAGCCAAAATTCTCAAAACTCAATGTTGGTCAAACAATCAACATGCGGTCAAAATTTGGCTCTCTGAGTCCCACAATCAACTTCAATTAAATTCCTATGCACATGTGGCCCCCTAAAACTCGGTCAACTTTGGTTAAAATCAACCCAAAATAATTCAGTTAGCTATGGTCAAACTTAGTTAAACAAAGAGAGAAACAAATTAGTCAATTCGTGCTCCTTTTCTGCACACATGCGGTTTTCCAAGAGACCTTATAAATCTAAAGAAGAAACTCATTTACATGGTGGAAGAAATGAGATGTCACATCATGTATAGATACTAGTCAAATGGAGGTAAATCAACACAAGGGACACACCCTTTCATGAATTGGGCCAAATTTTTTCCCCAAAAAATGAATTTTTATTTTTACGCCAACTTGGGGGCTTATTTTCCATGCATTAATACCTCCCAATGCTACACAAAAAATCAACACTCCCTCTTAGCGAGGGAGGTATTCTCCTTGGCTGCAAATATATTTATCCTTAGCTGAAATTTCTCCTCCACAAGAAAATCTCAAGAGCTTTCTATGTTGATGTAGTGTCTTTTCACATGCACATATAAAGATCAATCCATCTCGGAGTAGGAAATGTGACTCCTCACATGCATGTCTATATATCACTCCATCATGGAGTAGGAAATGTGAGTATCTTGGGCCATTTAACCCTAGCCAAATCATCATGGCTCGACCAAAGTCCTTTATGGCTTCTCAATTAAATGTATCAATATCCTTTGGTCAAATCAACATGACCCAGCCAAAGTCCTTAATGGATTCTCAAGGGAGTATTTGCCCCTAGACCATTCACCCTTGGCCAAATAAATATGGGCCAACCAAATTAATTTATGGCTTCTCAAGTGAATTACATCAATCTCCTTGTTCAAATCAACATGACCCATCCAAAGTCCTTCATGGTTCTCAGGAGAGGATCTTCCCCTAAATCATTCACCCCTAAAATGTTCAGAAATGTAACTAGTTTCAATATTCATAATTATTGTGCTCATTTCAATATGTATCTTATGTAAAAAACAAGATAAGAAAAACAAATATTATTATTAAAGCATGGGTTTCATGCTCTTTATTGATGGTCTTCTAGGTAAAATCATGTTCTTTGTGCTTATAGGGTTTTTTGGGTCTTAGGATTTATTGTCATGAGTCAGAGAAGTCAACATCACATTTATAAGAGCCTTATAGGAAAAATGTGATTGTAAAATGAATTATCTTTTAGTGTAGAAAATCCTGGAAAATACAAAAGTACAAGTCGACGTAAAGGAGGGAATTCAACCCCTATATAAAGAAGCAGTTTGAACTCATTTAGCACTCACTCACCTCACAAGTTCGATCCATTAAGAAGGAAGTTTTATTGTAGCTTAGAGAAGTAGGAAAGGTGAGAGAAGGTCTAGGAGAAGGAAGAAGTATGAAACATATTTATTTTGGGTTCTATCTCTCTCACACATGCGAAAATCTACAATTTCTAGTGTTGCAAAGGAGGTTGAAGTTACAGGTCTAAATTGCACGAGGATGAAGTGAAAAAATTGTAGCTGGAAGGAAGAATACCCTACCTTGACCTCGTTGACCTTGGGAGGATTTTTCTTGCTCTAGGGAGGTCTCAGGAGGAAGGTGAATTAGGGTTTCCATAGAAGCTGTAAGGTTAAAATTGCAAGATTGAAGTTGTAGTTTGAAGTTTGTTGGTGCAGAATAATGAAAGAACTTGTTGTTGGATTGAATTGGTACTTGGAGGACTTGATCTAGGGTTTTGGTCTTTATGTCTCATTTTGAAGTAGATTCTATAAGAAGATAATAGTTTACCAGGTTTTCCCCTTGGAGGGATTTTTCCCTAGATGAGAGATAATTTTTGGGCCTTATTTTGCTACTATTTCATTCTTGATATTTGTTTGATGAAAATATATAAATAAATAAAAGAATAAGATTAATAAAGTTCACAAGAAAATATTAAGGTTAAGGAAAATAAAAATAAATAAGTTTCCCTAGCACATTTTATAACATGGAATCAAAGCTAAGGTGAAAAAGGAAGGCAACTGGAAAATTACTTGTCAAGGGGAAGGAAAAAGGAAACTCTTAAGGAAAACCCGAAGAAGAATATTTCAAGATGGATTGTCTCTTGGAAGAATTTAGTTGAATACTCATTGGTTGACCTCTTTGAAGGTAGCATCAAAGGATATTGGTATCATTCATCAATCTTGAAACTTTTTGTTGGAGGAATTCATCTATAAGTACATCGGGACAAAATATGTATTTGTACAATAAGTTATATAGAATGAAGAAATCAAAGGATGAGGATATGGAATCCTTTCTCATGAAATTCTCTCAGTCAAGAGACCATCTGCAAGGAATTGGGGAATCGGTTTCTAATTTAGAAGTGACCATTTGTGTACTAAATGCATTACCACCAGAATGGAGCAACTTTCTAACAAGCGTATACTCCAAGAAATATTCAACTCCAATTGATGAGTTGTGGCTCAATGCATCCTACAAAAATGAAGGATTAAGGTAAAATATGACATTGGATCAGATGAGCAGTCTCAAACCTTTCTAGCCTGAGTCAAGAAGCTGAAGAAGGGAAATTTTGGAAATTCCAAGAATAAATACATGTCCAAGGTTCAATGCTTTAAGTGTAATGAGTTTGGACACCTTAAGAGGGACTGTCCAAGTCAGTAGAAAAATAAAAGGAAGGAAAGAAGTGAGGCTCACATAGCTAAAGAAATGAGATAAATAAAGAATGAGATGAAGAAGGAAGAACTAAAGGATATTTACTACTAAATAAGGCACTATGTTTGGTAGGTTCTTTATATATAATGTTATTTCCTTTAGATAGTATGCATTGTCAATCTTGCTTATATATAACATCATAGAGAGAAGCATATTATAGTAGCATTTCTAAGTCTGCTTTATTGAGATCATCTAGATAGATGTATAGATAGACCATTTTTTTCATAATGTTCATCAAATTATTATCTATCATTATGTTATAAGTTGTCATCTTCATCCTCGTTGGGGCGCACCAAGAGCTTTTACCGCTTTGATATGGGCCTTACACCATCACTAAGGTTATCAGAGACAATTCTTTTGAGCTCAACATTCCCCCATTCCCCCAGTGTTCAATGTGGACCGCCTTCGATCATAATTTCCACCATTACTGGACACATCATACATTGCAGAATAGTTCACACCAACAGAGCTAAACCCAGATTTCATGGAAAAATACAGAATTGTGGCTTACCATGGACCAAGTTCAACAAAAGTTTCCCCATCTCATGGAGGCACTAAATGCAATGGGGACCATTGCTTCCTAAGTGGGGAGGACTGATCCAAGTGGATATTGGTGTCCACCTGCCTATTCCACTTGGACCCCCACCATTGTACCATTATTTATTTTAATTTTTTTAATTGTAGCACATTTTACTATTTTTGGCAGTTTTTGGGTCTTGAACTTCTGGAGCCATTTTGAGGCCCTAAAAAATGTTTTTTTGGAAAATGGGAAAATGTGAGTTCTTATTTAATTTTTGCAGTCGAAATTTGTATTCCTCAGACAAATATTTTTGATGAGGTATTTTGCACGTAAAACGGAGATTGCATACCAAAGTTACAACCTCGAGAAGTTGATGTACCAATTTACCCCAACGAGGCCCACAGTTTTGGCACTTCATCTCCCAGGGTTAGGTTTTTGGATGTTTAGGGTTTTCCATTGTTTCTCATAATAAATAATCCTTTGAGCCTCATTGTAACACAATTAAGAGGCATGTAGCCACCACATATCTCTTGAGGGATAAGCTACCATCACCCGAGCTAGTTTATTTCCATTTGTATCTAAGGATATTTCAGTTCTTTGATATTAATGAAATTAAGATTTATTTATGTTGCATCTATGTGTTTACATTTATATCTGTATTTTGTTACTTTCTTGCACAAGTATGGATCAGTTGTATCCGAGTGGATTTATCTTTATCTATTTTTCTTTGCGTGTCCCCAACGAGGTCAGGGTATAAGGAGTTAGGGTTCAAACAATTTGAACCTTTACAATACTGGCCTTGCAAACCCTCACAACCTCCCATGGCGGAAGAAAAGAAAGATGAGGGAGCAAGAGATCCTTTAAAAATATTGCTCAAAGAAAACCTCAAGCGACAAAGGAACATGATGGGGGACAAATTTCCCCAGATCATTTGGTGAATGCCCACAGGAAATGCATCCTCATCCGACAGCCACTCTGGAAGCTACACTCCCTTCAGGGTACAAGTCAACTTTGACATTCCCATATTTTAAGGCCAAATAGATGCAGATATTGTAGATATATGGTTAAATATGTTGAAAGGATATTTTTTGGTTCATGATTTTTCCAATAGGGAAAATACTACATTTTCACTCCTCAAAACTGCCCCCCATGTCAAGGATTGATGGGAAACCTAATATGAATAGAGGGACGAGAGAGAACTCTCACTATTTTCAATTGCACCCACTTTGAATTATTTCCGATATGCCATCAAGGAACACTATTACCCTATGGGGAGATATGATGACAAGTACATACAATGGACTATGTTGCGGTAGAAACAAGATCAAGTCTCAGGGAAAATTTGAAGGATGGAGGTTTATCTTAAAGTTTAACAACCTTAGTGAATCTTACTAGTCCCTAATATCCAAATTTTAAAATGTTTGATGATAATTTTGTAAAAATGTTTAGATTTCTAAATATTTATATTAGACAATATATAATATTGGTGATTCTTAAGGTAAAATAATTTTATACTATACAATCTGGGTGAATTTTTTTTTAGAAAAATAGAAATTGGTGATTTTTTTTTTTTTTTAAATTTTCTGGAAAATGAATGCAATATTAGCCCCTAAAATTTCCCTAACGAATATTTTCTATACCCTGCACACAAATTTTGGTATCAAATATTATGAGAAACATTTAGTGTTCAAGTACCACAGTTGTTTGCACAAATACATTTAGGATGAAATGGAGTTCTTAGACATCCCCTCACTTGGTGCAACATACCAATATGCTGCTAAGATTGGTAAGAAGAATTAAGACTTTGGATCTGCGAAATCCAAGAAGAGAAAAGGCATCCTCAAGCCACAAAGAAAATGGCAAAGTCAAGTTACGACCCCCAGGACAACTCTTTGAAGCTTCAAACCAAGAATAGTGGGAAGGTGAAGAAAGACATCAAAAAGTGGTGTAAGTTCCATAAAACTCCCATTCACAATACAAACGAATGTCGTGCAAAGTAGGCAATGGTGATCAAGCTAAAATACTTAGAGAAAAATGCATGCTATGATTATGAGTTGGAACCCTATAAGAGAAATCAAATCATTGATGCCAAACCCCTTGTGACAGTAGCCACAACCAAGCTCCAAAACACAAAAATTGAGGATCGATAGGAGGGGGAGGACCTCTTCCACTCGTAGTTGTGGGTAAAGGGTTCATCAGTGCAGTTCATTATTAACAACGGGAGCTAGAAGAATATGATCTCATCCAAGGTCGTTAAGAGATTAAAGTTGCAAAAAACATCATACCCACAATCGTATACCATTGGGTGGCTCCACCAAGGGAGAGATATCCATGTCATCCAACAGTGTCGCCTACCTTATAGCATCAAGCCTTTTGCAGATGAGGTATTGTGCGATGTTTCCTCTATAAAAGTCTGTGATATTTTATTATGTCAACCATACTTGTGGAGGCATCATGTTGTATATTAATACAGACCTCATTATGTTATTATTAATTTGGTTCATTAATTATATAGGATACCAGAGGGCGCGTTTCCTACCACCTTTTCTTTGATCTCTACTAAAAAATGTAGTAAGATAATTTCCCAAACTGGGAAATTTTTATTCCTTATGATTTTCCATTGAAGCAAGAGGAATATTGTGGCCACAACCTCCAGATAGGACTCCTTCACATGGAAGAAACATATGGAAAAGGTTGTGGAGGAGTACAAGGACATATTCACTTCACCCACAGGGGTACCCCTAAACTATCATGTTAAGCACTCCATCGATCTGACCCTAGGTGCGCCGCTACCCAATGGACAAATATAATGACGCTTTGGTATGGAGAACAATGAAATCAAGAAATAGATTCAAGATTTGTTGCAGAAAAGGCACATCAGGCCAAGTTCATTACCCTGTGGGAGCCTGATCGTGTTGGCACAGAAGAAGGACGGAACCTGGAGGCTCTGTATTACCTATCAGGCGTTAAATAAGATCACTGTCTGGAATATGTATCCAATCCCACAGATTGATGAAATTTTGGACCAGCTCAAGAGGGCCAAATATTTCAACAAGATTGACTTGAAGTTTGGTTATCACCAGGTACCAATTAAACACTCTGATGTGTGGAAGACTATGATCAAATCCAAGGAGGGCCTTTTAGAATGATTGGTAATGACTTTCGGGTTGATTAATTGCCCCACAACCTTCATGCGGCTAATGGATAACATCTTGTGACCCTTCAAAAAATCTTTCATTTTAGCATATCTAGATGACATCTTTATCTTCAGCCAGAGTTGGGAAGAGAACATACACCATATTCAGAAGGCCCTCAAAACCCCGTGACAACAAAATTGTGTTCAAATTTGGAGAAATGAATTTTTGGTATGAACCAAGTTCAATATCTAAAGAAAATCATTGATGAGTGGGGTGTGCATGTAGACCCAACCAAGATACAAGTTATTCAGGATTTTCCAACCCCAACAACTCTAACAGAGCTCCGCAACTTTATAGGTCTTGCCAATTTCTATCGCAGGTTCATGTTGGGATTCTCTCATATCACTTTTCCTTTGAGTCAAGTCACCGAGGGAATAGTGAAATCAAAGTTATTTTGGTTTTAATCCCAAACGAAGGCATTTATCGAGTTTAAGAATCACCTCTTCTCTGCACCATTTCTCACATTATGAGACCTACAACAACCATTTGAAATTGAGACAGATTCCTCTGATTATGTTGTTGGTGAAATTCACCCAGTAAGGGAATTTGGTGCCATATCACAATGACACACTTTCAGATACAGTCCAAAAGTATCCCACATATGACAAAGAGATGTATTACATTGTGTAGGCATGCCAAAAATGGAAGCATTACATTATGGGGAAGGAAACGGTCATCCACACAGACCACTGAACCCTACAAATCATACAAACAAAAGGAAAGTTGGAGAATGATCACCATTAGAAATGGTCCACATATCTGCAACAATTCCATATGAACATTAAGTACAAGAAGGGCAACACAAATAATGTTGCAGACTACCTCAGTCGACTGTTGGTTATGGTGTTGACCACCGTGCTTGACACTTATGGGGAGGATACTTCAGGATGGCCACATATTTACAAGAGTGATCCAGAATTCGACACCACATATCAGATGCTCCTTGAAGCTAAGAAAGTTCTAGAATTTCACCTGTAGGATGCAATATTATGCCACCTGGGACACCTTTCTATTCCTTCAAGAGAGCTTGCCAAGATTATTTGGGAGGCACACTACAGTCAAGTCACTGGACATTTTGGCATAGAAAATATAGTGGTAGTGTCGTAAAAGTATTTTTATTGGCCTAACCTTCGACGGGATGTTGGGAAGTACATCAGATCCTGCACTATCCGCACCCTTGCCAAACCTACAATAAAAAATCAAGGTATGTATACTCCTTTTCCTACTCCTAGCTAGCCCTGAGAGTTCATCTCCATGTATTACATGTCAGGCCTTCGTTGTACCAAGCATGGAAACGATTGTGTTTTTGTGGCCATCGACAGATTATCTAAGATGGTCATTCTAGCGGCGTGATAGAAGAGTATCACAACAGAATCCATTGCCAAACTCTTCTTTGAATGAGTATGGGTATACTTTGGTATCCCACGGTCCATTATATTAGATCGGTACAACAAGTTCCTAATTAAATTATGTTTAAGCCTCTAGTCGTTGTTGGATACCAAGCTCACTAATTCCACAACCTTCCATCCCCAAACTAATGGGAAGAAAAAGGTCATTAAGAGGATGATAGTGCACATGCTATGCATGTAAAAATTGAAGCACCCACACACATGGGATGAAAGGCTTCCTTATGACCAACACAACTACAATAGAGCTCTCCACAACTCAACTAGTCACAATTCCTTTAAGGTGGGATTGGGATTCCAGCCACTATGTCCCATTGATGTTTCCATACCACTTGTAGCTACTTAGGCAGATTCAACTCATATCTAGTATGAAGCTATTATATATATTAGCTTCATTAAATTCCTTTAGCACCTTTTCAACATGTCCATGACATATTGGATAGAGAATTTCTAAGTACCATTAGTTTCATGGTTAGCATTAGGTGCCACACAAGTTCCAGTTGGGTGACAAATTTTGGTTACAATTGAAAAAGGAGCGGCTCGCTAGGGCCCACTACAAGCTTCAACTACTCTTATCTGGGCCTTACACCATCACTAAGGTTGTTGGAGATAATTTTTTTGAGCTCAACATTCCCCCATTCTTTGGCCTTCACCTAGTGTTCAATGTGGACCACCTTCAACCATACTTTCCATCATTACTAGACGCATCATACATTAGAGAACAAATCACACCAATATATATAAAATCATACTGAATGGAACAACCCACAACTACTTGGATCATGAAATTCAGATCAAGAAAACTTGCCAATAGAATATCCAACTATATCAGGTTGTCAAAGTTGGCCAACTCTTGCACCAAGGCAAGTGGATTACCAGAGACCAAGTTCAATAGAATTTTCCCTATCTCATGGAGGCACTAAACACAATGGGGACCATTGCTTCCTAAGGGGGGAGGACTGATCTAGGTGTATATTGGTGGCTACCTATCCGTTCCACTTGGAACCCCACCATTGTACCATTATTTCTTTAAGTTTCCATAATTGTAGCACAATTTATTATTTTTAGAGGTTTTTCGGGTCTTGAACTTCCGAAGCCTTTTTGAGGCCCTAAACTATTTTTTTCAGAAAAAATGAAAATGTGAGTGTTTACATAATGTTTGTAGTATAAATTTTTAGTCCTTGGATAGATATTTCTAACGAGGTGTCATGTGTTTAAAACACAAATTGTATGCCAAAGTTACGACCCCACGGAGTTGATGTAACAATTTACTGCAATGAGACCCACAGTTTTGGCGCTTCATCTCCTAGGGTCAGATTTTTTGATGTTTAGGTTTTTCCATTGTTTCTAAATAATAAATAGGCCTTCAAGCCTAATTGTAACACAATTTAGAGGCATGTAGCTGCTAAATCTCTTCGTTGAGATAAGCTACCATCGTCCGAGCTAGTTTATTTCCATTTTGTATGTAAGCATCTTTCAGTTCTTTTATATTAATGAAATGAAGATTTATTTATGTTGCATATCCGTGTTTACATTTATATATGTATTATGTTTCATTCCTTCATAAGTCTAGATCAATGATGCTTAAAAATAATAGGATTTGAATTACTTTAGGATTAGTAAATAATTAAGACTTTCTCTAGAATATACATATCATTGATTAACACCCAATATAATCTATGGAAGAAAACTTGTAACTTCGTAATCAAGTTCGATCCTTGGTGAAATAAGATGCATGAAGGAAGTTTCAAATGGAGATGATCGATGGGGATGTTGATGGAACGAAAATGTCATCATGATGAGGTAAGCCTGATTTTAATTGTTGGTTATCTAGTTAACATATTATTTTAATACCTATAAGAATGTTACAGGAATACATGCTGATAGCTGAGGAAAGTTCAACTGTATGGATGAAGAGTATCATGAGAAGCTCAATATATGGTACCTGGAAACTGTTAAAGTCAAGATTTTTCCATCTTATGATTGAAAGGTAGCGGTGAGAGAAGATAACCTTAAGGTAAAAGAGTATCACTTTCATAAGGAATCTATGATCAGATTGATGTTTTTATTATAGACCTTCAAGTCTACATAATCCCACACGAAAACATCAGAAAATTTAGAAAGTAAATCAATTTCCTTGTCCTTTACCTTAGGAGACAAAGACCTGGACAGTTTGACCATCTTAGGCTTGTCCGTTGTCCCAATGTTTACGTCCTCCACACCGTTTTCTGTAGGAACCAATGTTGGCTTCCTCACTACATCATCTTGATCAAACAATTCTTCCAAAGGTATGAGACCTTTTGGAATATTGTTTTCCTTCAACTCTAGTATATCAACTTGAGTTACTTCGATGACCTAATCATCCTTGTCATAAACTTTGTCGATTGCACAATTCTCAAACTCATCTTCACATTATAGAAAATTATTAACTTGCTGATCATCCCAAAATACTTGCCAATATCACAAGTTGTCAGGAACTGTAGGCTAGTGCTTCGCATGAATTTCAAATTTTCTGTTAGAAAATATTGGGATTTTGAAATTGCTTACTGCAGTAGCAAGTGAATCTGCCATGAGGTTCTGACTTCTTGGTACTAATGACAAATTGTATTCTGGAAACATTCTTAGGATATCCAGTACACCATTCTTGTATGCTCTTATTCTTCATTGCCTAGCCTAGTATTCCCCTTTCACGTATTTTATCACAAGTTCAGTGTCACCATTTACTGAAATTCTTCTTGCGCCCAACTTCTTCAAAATCTTGAGACCGGTGATCAATGCTTCATATTCCGCTTCGTTATTAGAATAATCAAAATCCAATTTGTATGAACATAATATAGCATTCTTAGGAACCTTACCAGGCTGATGAAGAGGGCCATGGATCCAAATTCCAATGCCTTCCCCATCTTTCCCCAAGGCACCATCAAAATCCATGGTCCATAGACCATTTTCATCCTCCAAGTGCTAGAATTCTGATTGTTGTTTTGTCTCAACTGTCCGGGCTGCCTTTTTATTCTGATTTGAACTTTCCTCTGCCTTATCAAATGGCTACTCTGAAACATTGGGTAGATTCTCTTTTACTTTCTCTAAAACTGTTATGATGCAATATGAATCTCTGGAACATATTCTACTTCTAAAAACTGACTATCTACATCATTCAAACACTATCATTGAAAAAAATGAAAGATTCTAAATCTGTATGTGCAACATTTATTGGATGATTATTAGGCCTCTCTTTGTTGGTTATCATGTACTTCATCTTCGTTTCTCGGTACAAATTTCTCAATTGTTTGAAAACTGGGATGGTGGCATAAGAGAAGTCTAGCTACAGAGTGCCTCTCAAATTTTCTCCCCAAGATCTAGACAACAACATACCAAACCGTGGTGGTATATCAACCACCACCACATCCATCATGACATTCTTTACTAAAATTTTCTCAAGGGAAAATACTAAATCCTTAATTAGACCCAAACAACAGACTCTTCTAGAATTGAAGGAATACAAGTCATGGTAAGGACGACTGATATCTAGGCCTAATTTCTCAATAATGGCTTTTGAAATCAAATTGTGGGAAACTCTAGAGTTGAGCATGGTATTGTGAAGGATATTATGGTGGATTCTCAGACTCAAATAGAATGGGGGAACTTCACTATCCTCTAACTGACCATCTATTGCTGGACCAAAGATAAGCACAGGTTGGTCATCATCTACATTAAGTATATCAGAAGAAGAATCAAATTTTAACATTTTGGCTACATGAGACTTAAAATAATTATTCTTGACAAGTTCAGTTAAAGGTATTGGCACTTTCAATTTGGAAATTTCAGTTTCTAAGCTGAAAGGAGTGGATTTTTCTACCTCTTTAGTGATGTCTCTTTTTCCGGCATGATCTTTTGATGCAACTTCTTTCCTTTGGTTGTATTTTACTTTTCCCGATGAGATTGTAGATGGATGATTGTATTTTTTTATGATTTGCAGCTACAAGTTCTTTTCCCTTACTCTGATTACCTTGACAATTATGTTTTGGTTGAGTATCTTTTTGTTGAGATGCCTGCTTCTGAATATGAGTTATTGGAACATCTCTACCTCTCAATGTATACTGCCTCTGCTATGAGATGAGGGCATTCAAGTATCCTCACTGATAATCATTATATTCAATCTCCAATTGATGATCTTGGGCTAAAATGTAGTCTTCATCATTTGGTACATCGGTCTTCTTGACGTAATCTTCATATTCGGTCAAATATATGGGCTAGCCATCAACAGTAAAAAATTGGTTTTCTGCAACAATGTGATCTTCTTCTTCTTCTTCTTCAACTCCTTGAGTATAATTATGCTACAAGGGTGTCTGAATTTGCTGTGGCTGTGCTATTTTCTCAAGTGCCCTCTGTTCCCTTTGCTTGATCCTGAATTAAGGCTGTTGTTGTTGTCCTCTGAAGTAAGGATTTCTAGCTTTGTGGTTCTGGCTGCCTTTCAGTGATAGTCATCCTGTCAACTATCATGTCAACTGTTCTTATTAAAGTGTCCAGTTTTACATTATAAGATGATGATGCTTCCTCTTTGATAGTTACCCTCCTTTCACCCTTCATTTTTTACTTCTTTATGCACAAATTAGCTTCTACACTAATTGCATTTTTCTACATGTCTTATAATGTAGCAGGATTCCTTTGTTGCAACTAATAGGCCATGTTTGGATCAAAACCATCCGGGTAATGCAAAAGGGCCAACCCTAGAAGGGGTTTGATATCATTAGGAATGGAATGGTATACTCTGTTGAATCAGGAAGTGAAGTCTTGTATTGATTCATTTGGTTCTATTTTTAGATTGTTATATTCAGAAAGGATTTGTAATGGATTCTTATTTACCTCCCATTTGGCTATTAAATATTCTATCAACTTATTTCATGTGGTGATGGAATTTGCAGTTAATGATATGAACCATACCTTAAATTCTACTGAAAAAATCTGAACTATGATTCTGATTTTTGCATCATATGCATCTATTTCCTCCAGGTCAATATAGTCTGTAACTTTAACAATATGTTGTTTTGTAGTGATTGAATAATTTTCATCAAAAAGTGGAAGCCTTTAGCCATAACCCTAAAGTAAGGCATTGAGTTGACTTGGTAAGATGAGGGGTGCGAATCTGGCCATAATTCCCGTTGTGGACTACAAGAGTGACAATAGAAAGAGTTCGCTGAATTGGCGATGAGGTAGATGGCACATAAGAGGAAGCAAAAACTGACTGTGAGTGTGTCGGGATAGGTATTGACTCTTGTTGATATTGGATTATAGCTTTTTTCGACTGGTACTGAAGTTGGCTTGATAAAATTTCAAGTTTATAAAATTGACTCCAGATTTTAGTGTTAAATTTTGATTCAGACTTAGTTTCTTCAAAGGATAAATTTTCTTCAATTTTTAAGGAACTAAGATCTAACTTAGATAATTACTTGACCTTATAGAGCCTTAATGGATCAAAGACTATGTTAGCTAATGAGGTTTCAAAGTCAGATCGAAACAATGAGAATTTTTTTTTTAAATCAAATGGTATATCTTTGAGAGATATAACTTTAGTAGGCAGTGAAGAAGATCTTACCAATGGGATTATAATTGAATGAATTTCTGTAGCTGAATATATATGTTTCCGAACAAGCTTCTTTGGATCTTTGATTGGATCAGTTGGGTGAGGATCAGGGTTTGATCTGGTGTATCTCCTTGAAGCCAAAATGCTCATTGTTCAACAACTTGTTTTCTCTGCGACTTTTTCAAATCAGCCTCAATGAAATATTAGACCTATCATCAGAGGAAAAGAATTCAAAGAACTAATGGTAAAACCAGGGGATATCTGACACTTTTCTTCCCCAGTACATTCACCAAGATGTTATCACTCCACTGGATCTTTGAGGTTGAGAAGAGACCTTGAAAGGTAACTACAGACCAAGCTCTCGCTAAGTAGCTATCCCTACTAGGCAGGAGAGGGATCTCTCCAAGGGATCAAGGCCAAAAGGGCTGGATCAATTATCTTTTAGGCTAGGTATAATAGCACAAGGGTTTTGATTGGTTGATTTGGGTGCTAAATGAGTGAATTAGGTCAAAGAGGTAACTAAGTCAGGGAAAATAAGATCAGAATTGTAGACATATGATGGGGCAAGGTAGGTAGGAACTCTAACACTATATGTTTCTTAGGTGAGATGGATCAGACTAGTGAGGTGCTAAAAAGAGCATGAAAATGCATGAATTATTTCTAAACTGAAGAACTAAAACAAATTATGGTGATTCTCCCAAAACAGAGCATAAAAGATGTATTATGTTCATTAAAATTGAGAATCAAACATATCATAGAACTGAAATGGACATGGAAAGTAAAAAAAATTCATACATATGCAATAGAAGAAGAAACGATGCCAAAGTACAATACCACACGAATCCTAAAATAATAGCTGCAACTCATCCAATAAATTCCTGCTAAAATCTGAATACACTAGTGGCTCTGAGCAATACAACAATATCTAACCTCTCAAATGAGTGAAGAGGTGAAATATATAGACACGAAACAACTTCTCCCAACCTTAGGGGTCGAATCCCTGAGTTGTAGAGCTAATCCACAAAAGTCTGAACTACAAACCTAAAGTGTAGGGAGGTCAAACTGACTCATCCCTAACTTTGGTGAAACTAATTCATTCATCCTCAAAAAGACTTTTACCTAATGTATTTACCCTTAAGTAACTCAATAGTAACTTAATTAAATTTAAATCCATAATTTACATCATTAAAATCATGATTTTCCATGGTCAAACTCAGAAAACTAAGAAAAAATGAGAAATATCAGTCACTAGTTAGAAGCGCAACGCCAGTGTCAGAAGCACAGTGCCAAATTCATATAAGCTTTTGAGGGGGTTTCCGATGTCCAAATTGAGCTCAAGATAGCTCATTGGAAATCATGTCTAGTGCAGTTTATAAAAATGTACTTGGTTTTGAAAAATGATGAGTTTTAGCCCTCCAAAAGTTGAATAGCCCAATACTGGTCAAGAGCACATCGCCTGCCTGAAAATGAGGGCATAAATTTCATTTTTGAGGTGTTTTTGGCCATTTCTCCTTGCCAGATTGTCCAAATTGGGTGTGAAAAGTGTCAAAATTTCATATTTTATACCTTCTGAATCCAATGGTGGTATTATGTTTTCATTTTGAGGCCCCTAGAAGAATCACAATGCCTAGGGAGCTACGCTCCTGAAAGTCTAACTGTGGTAAAATTGCCAAAAGTTGCAAAAACCCAAAAAATTATAACTTTCTCAAAAGTTATCCAAAACTGTCCTGTGGAAGCCTGATGAAGTGTGCTAAGTAATGAGGGATTACTCAACAAGGATTTCAAGCTTGTCTTCTTATTTTTTCTTGGATAGGCTTTGCTTATGTTTCTTCCGCAATTGCTTGAGTTTAATGCTACATAACTTGTTTCTTGTGATGCACCAGTTAAAAAAGTTTCTGAGAATTTTTTTGTCTTTGTTTTCCTTGTGGGGGAGTTTCTCAAGATGGATGTTGACCCTATCAAGCCATACCTCTCTGTCATTTTCAACCTCCTTGGAAATCTTTTCCTCAAAAGTGAGTTTTTCCTCCTCAATATTTTGTTGTTGTAAAGTCCTCTTAAGACCCCTTGTCTTTGGTTCTTGTTTGGCTGCTTTGGATGTCATCTTGATCAGGGTCATTAAGTGGCATCATGGCTTTACCTCTCTTTTTTTTTAGCAGCTCTAGCTCCATAAGTACTTGCTGATCTTTCAGCTGCTTATTATCCTGCTCAAGAAATGAAATGACAAACTAAGCTCTATCCAAATTAGTTTACAGCTCTCTAATTTGGGCATCCTTACCTTTGAAAATCAAGCTTGAGGCCTCATGATCATCCTACTGGTCCAAGTCAACTAGGTAAAAATCTTTTTCCTCATCATGAGGGTCCTCATCCTCTTGTATGACTTCCTCATGCACAACTACCTCTTTTTTCTTTTGCTTTCCCTTTTGTACATGCTTTGATAATGAAGAAGGTAGGGCCCCTCCCACAATATGTGAGGCAAATACCTGCTTATGCCCTCTCTAATATGTTTTAGTCAATGTGTTTTTCTCAGCCTCTTTTGTCTTTATAGGCTCTTTGACCACAACTTTGCTGGATGACCCAATATGACTCTGAAATATTGATGATGGTAATGGTATGGGTCTAGTAGGCTGAGATGATGGAGGAATAGATGCAGAGGGCTGAGATGAAAGAGGGATGTTTTCAGCATGCTGAGCTTGTGGAGTAGTGAAAAAATAATTGGCAATGAAGGTATCCCATGAAATGTGAAACTTCTCTAGATGATGGAGTACAATGATTTTGATCAAGGAGTGATGAAAGAGGCTATTCGTTTGCTGATCATATTCTCTCTTCTGTACTATGTAGTCCATTTTTTCTATGCTCCTGAACAAATAGTATGCTCTTGTGAAGTGCATGAGCAGTATAATATGATAAGTGTAAATTCTGGAAAGACTTCCTTCACAAGATAAGTACTTCATGATGATTTTAATCATGGAGGTATACCTATCAATAAGGTCACTGAAAGGGAAGACTCTCTTTCTTTCATTTCCATACCTTGGTTTGATGAATGGTTCATAATATCGACCATACAAGACTTTGGATTTAAACCACTTCTCACCCATGTTTGGTATCCTTGTGGCAACAAAAATGATAGGTGTGGATATGGTGAAGGTCACACTTTCACGGGTCACCTGATGGTCTTTGAGGATTGAAATGAAAACTCTACTCAAAACAAGGTGGTGTTGAACTCTTTGGATCATTTTGCAGAAATCAAGGCAACAACCATATTCAAAGCAAGAAACTGTCATAGGTGAGGCCATCAGTTCTCTGGTGTTGGTGGGATCAAGCCTCAAAATTCTGCCTCCTTTGTGAGGTTTCCTTCCCTCTATGTCCTCCTCTTCCTCCATGTAATCTATGTCTTCCTCCTCCATGGTGTTTTAGTTTTGAAACCCTAGGGAAGGGAAAGGGGAGTGGAAAATAGGTTTAGGTAGTGGGGATGGGAATAGAAAAAATTGGGGGAATAGGGAAGGGTGTTATGGAACTTAGGGGATCGATATGGGATTAAAATACTTAGGGAAATGAGATGGGGAAATTAATTACAGGTATAGGGGAAATTGCCTAGAAAATGTGTAGTCTAGGAGATATGGTTTTGGGATAGGGATTTAGTGATGTAGGGATGTGATTAGGGTTTAATGTGATATGGGAAGGAAATGTATGGTTTATGTAAAAATTTTAGGGTTGTAGGAATGGAAACTATGGTTTCTTAGCTTAAACACTTTGCAAATTTGAATGAGAGATTTAACACTTTAAAATTGCAAATGGAAAATTCTAGGAGGGAGAAAATGGTGTTGCTTACTTGTATCGAGATGAAAAAAATGATTTTTTGGTGGTTTTTAGTAGTGGCACAAAGTTTTGAAGGCTGTGGATGAAACTGACCAGGAGCGCAACACCAGTTCTAGAAGCGTAACACCTAACTTCTAGAAACACAACACTTTTCTCCAGGAGCGCAACGCCACCCAATTTTTTGAATTTTGACCCTACAAACTGATTTTTCGAGCTAAGGGAGTGTGATATCGATGGTTGGGAGATAAAATGAGGGTTTTCTTTGTCTTGTGATGGGCTTTATACTTGATGTTTTAAATGCATTTGTCTTTGGGACCCACTTTTCATCTTCTCATTCACTTTAAACTATGAAATCTTTACCTTTCACTTTTGTTTCTAATATTTGGAGATTGATCATTTGATGGATTGAGAACATTGTAGACTTTAAAGCTTTTTAGATTTCTTGGCACATGAAACCTTTTATTTGACAGCTATTTGCAGCCATGAACTTATTACATATTGAAAAAACATAAAATAACATGATGAAATAAAAATTACATAATGAAATCAAAACTAAATATTACATTTCAACTTTACATTGTAAAGTGAATTTATTGATCACTCTTAGTCTTGCTGGTATTTTATGCAATGGAAATTATGTTTTATTGGACCTTGAAAACCCTAAGACCTAATGAACACACTGACTGAATGGATTTCATGATGATATGACTGAGAAGGTGATAAAGAATCATGAATAATGGACACTCAACATGTGATAAAGTGAGCCAACTAGAAATGAGATGGATTTTTTGAAAAGAGTGAAATTTGATTAAAATATGCACCAAGTGACCAAATTTTTGCATGACCTAGTGGAATGATAAAAAAATTATGAATGGGACTCCTAAAATTACATGAAAGAGTTAATTTTGATCACTGGTGGAAGGATGCAAATACTGACACTAACATTGGCTCTAGTTGGGGATGGTAGCTCCTTGGAGGTGCCAAGAACATCGTAGAAAGTGCCTATACATTGGGTATGGAGTCAAATAATAAAAAATAGCTGAAAAATGACTTTAAAATTGACTCAAAACTGACTTGAATTTGAAAATAGTAGAAAACCAATAAAATTTTATAGCCTTCACTTCGGTGATTCTCCGCTTCACTCTTTTGCAGGAAAGTTAAACTAATATTTACAATGATAATGAGAAATCTAAAAAACTGCATCAAGAATAATAATGCTTAAGGAGCCTACCGTTGACTAGTCCTCCTAAACATTCTTCTCCATTCATATCCTATAGTAGAAAATATTTTTTTCCTCGAATAGCTGAGATCTTGTAGGGCCCTTTCCATAGGTTTTCAAACTTTTCATGCTTCCCTTTTTCCTCATTCCTTGCATCCCATTGGGGGACTACATATTCAAGCTTAAAGTTATCTGCTTTGGTCTTATAGTCATACACTTTCTTTATCTTGTCATGAAGATTTTAAGTGTTCTAAAATACCTCATCTCTCGTCTACTGAAGATGGATGATCTAATTGATCTGATGTTGTACATCATTTTCCTCACTTTCGACTTCTTGCAACAATTTCATAACCGGGACAACAAGTGATGTAGGAAAAACAATGTATATTCCATAAAATAACTGAAAAGGGGATATTCTGATAGATTTCTTACTACTCACCCTGTCTTCCCAAAAGGCATTCACAAGATTTTTGTGCCAGTTCTTCTTTTTTGCCTCCAACATCTTCTTTATGATATTGATCAAGGATTTATTAGAGGAATATGATAAACCATTACCTTGCGGATAATAGGTGGCTGAGTGTCCCAACTTGATGTTATATTTGTCACAAAACTCAATCATCCTTTTTTATTTGAATGCTGCCGCATTTTCGGTAATAATCTTATGAGGACAACCAAAATGAGACAATATGTTAGTCTCCAAAACTGAATAATTAAAAGATCTATTGCTTGCCTTGTTGGGATTGCTTCGATCCATTTGGTGAAGTAGTCAGTGGCTGTCAATATCCATTTGTGATGTGCATATGAAGTAGGGTGAATCTCTCCAATGAATTAAAGTCCCCACTTCTGAAAGGGTGCATGAATTGAAATAATATGCATAGGTAATGGGAGAAGTTTTCTTTTACATTGAAAAACTTGACACTCATGGCAACTCATCACTGTTTTGTACAAATTTGCAAAAAGAGTTGGCCAATAGTATCCCACTCTCAATACTTTATTAGTTTTGGTCTTCCAGAAAAGGTGGCCCCCACAACCTCCTTTATGAAAATCATTCATAACTTCTTGGGCTTCACTCTCAACTAAACAATTCAGAAATATACCTCCTACATCTTTCCAATAAAGGGCGATGTCCAAAATGCAGTATTTGGAAGCTTTCAACTTTAAATAGCTACCCTTACTCTTAGTCATTCTTGGAGGAGGATTCAAATGCTGAAGCACATATATTATATAAGAATACCAAGGTGACAAAAGAAACATATCAAATACCTGTATGAAAGTGACATCATGTTCTTCATCAAACAATTTTGTAATAAGGTTGATATCTAAAACATGCAGATTTGACTCAGCCATAATCTTTGATACACCTTGACCTTTGATCATCTTTGTGGGCTTGATCTCGAGGTCATATTCCAACGTCGTTGCTATCCATTTCCCTCTTCTTCCTTCAAGATCTTTCTGCATAAGAACATCTTTGACTGCTGCATTAGGGACATAAGCCAAAGTACGAGAATGTAAAATATAGACACGGAAATCCTTCAATGATTTTATCAAATACAAAGCCTTTTTCTCTATGATATTGTACCAAAAAGCCGCATCTCTGATGGTTCGAGTGAAAAATGCAATGGGCTGTTCATTTTCGTCCTTCTTTTGCATTAAGACTGCAACTATGGTGTGCTTGAAGGCGAATGTGAATATAATAAAATCAATAGTGTTAGCTCCCCGTAATTTGCTAGATTGATTAAGATACAAATGGATAGGGGTAACATCAAACCAAGCTTCGGAATCCAAGGACCTAGCCTTCCTGAATTCAGAGAGGGATCTCTCTATTAGGTGCAAAGATGTGAACTTGTTTGCTAATTAGGGTTGACCTTAGGCTAGTTATGAAATATTGGGTTTATTGATTATTTTTTGGTTGGGTATGATGCTTATATAGACTAGATAGAAACAAGGAAAACTTCAAGTCATTGGGCAATGGATTCTAACAAGGTCATGATAGGTTCATTAACGGATTAGGGAGTATTGTAGGGAAAATCTAGCTTGGTTGTTGGATCTTTGAGGTTTCAAGGATCATGAGATGGACATTAATTTTGAGAAACAAAGTTTGACAAAGAGAAATAAATAATTCTCTATCATATACTTAAACAAAGGGATTTGGAAGAATCACAAGCATAGAGAGAAAATCAAAGGCAGAGCAAACCCTAAACTCTTTGATATAGACTTAAAGCAGATAATTATCCAAGACAAACATTCAAATGAAATACAGAAATGAAAGAAACTTATTTAACTTTCAGTGATTTCATCGTCAAAGACATAAAAAATTTAAGATGCACAAATAACTATAATCAAAGAAGGAGAGAAACCCTGAACATCCAAGATTATAGCTATGAAGGTCCTTTAAAACAATTAGTTAAGTAAATGAAAAGAGCAGGATTGAAACAAACTTCTTTGACAAACCTAAGTAATGATGCTTTAAATAGATGAATTCAAGAATAATGTTCTTAGTGGAAACAAGAAGTAGGGCTAGCCATAAATCATGTTGGATACCATCTGTTTTAAACCATTCAAGAAATAAACAAGCCTAGGAGATCCTTAGAGAGCAAAGAAGGATTCTCTAACATGTCCTAGCAGAAGAAAACATTAAGGCAGTGGAGAACAAACAGACCTAAGGTGCCATTAGAAAGCATTACTTAGTTTAAATTCTTTGTCCTACTGCAACATAGAAAGATGGAAACACAATGATAAACTAGAGAACATAAACAAAAATAAACACTTCACCATCAACCAGACTCATGGATCCTGCAACCATTCCTCCTCCATCAACAAACAAACCAGGGCATTCATAAAATGAAGACATCAAGTTATTTTAAAATTCCAAGGGACTATGTATTACTTCAGAATCAGTTATCAAAATCCAACCAAATACATAAGAGCCTCATGCTCTATTTATGGAGAAAATGAGGAGGTGGAAACCATAAGAGGCTTCCAGAAACCCTAATTTTGTCATAAATGTCATAAATGTGCTTAATGATCATGCAAGGCCCAAGACACATAGTAGATAAGCTAATAAATGAAAAATATCAAAATATAAATCCTCAATCAAATCTGGAGTGATTTTCCCAAGAAAATATTAAAAAACTATTTTTCCATAAATTTGTGTCTTTTGATGAATTTTTGGCAAAGACAGTCTGTTTGCGGAGCGCCACTTTTGCAGAAAATAGGTTGTTTTGCAACCAAGTTTTGGACCACTTCCTGATGTCGGATTTGGCTCCGTGATAGCTAGTTGGAAAGATTGAAGAGTATAATTTCAAAAATGGCTTGTGGTTTCATAATATAGTCCCTGTAACCCTATAAAAAATACCAAAATCTCCAGTCTATCATTTACGCAGCGCCAGGCCTAAAATAGGGGCAGAAAGGTGATTTTGAGGTGTTTTTTGACCTTTTGAGGGGTCAAAACAACTCCAAATATTCTGAAATTTTGTGTGGATAATTTTGAGGTCATGAAAAATCCAAAAATGTCAAGTTTTCCTCCTGAAGATGCCCCAGAGTTTTGTGGAGCGCTAGTGGCGCTGCACAAACTACGCCAAAAATTCTCAAAAAACAAAAATTTCTCCAAATCCCTTAAAAATTGGTGGAGACCTTCCTTACATGTTTTTAGACAATTTTTTAGAAGCCTTAGCCAAAATTCCAAGGCTTTTATGCTCATTTTCCTCTTTTAGGTTTTTTATTTGCATTGTGCCATCTCTCATTTACGCAATGCCAATTTGCAAAGAGTATTTGGAGGCCTTCTCGGTGTTGGAATTGGGCCCGTGATAGCTCGTTGGAAAGATTGAATTGTATAATTTCAAAATATACAATTTTTTTCCTGTTGGGAGTTGAGTTTCCCAGTCAAAAGTTGATTTTCCCAAGACTTGTCAAAAAGTCCTGAATGATGGTGCATAAATGCAGAGTGCTGGTGCAGACCACTTTTGGATGCCTTCCTCAATTCCTAATTGAGATAATGATAGCTCATTGGAAATATATTCAAGTATAGTTTTCATTTGACTCATTAAGAAAGTCATTTGGACATTCCAGCTGTGATAAAAACTGATTTTCCCAAGGTCACTCCAGAAGTGCAGAATTTCTCCCGTGACACCTGTATTTTTGACATTGATCCAAAACCATGATACTTGTGTAAAAAATGAAGGAGGGTTTTCTTCTTGGCAATATTATGGACAAAAAACTCTCTCACTTTTTCCAAATTCATCTCTATTTGGTCAGAAACATAGTTTGAAGAAAAACTAGCCCTAGGTGTGACACATGGCTTGTCTCTTGGAATGAATTCTTGGAAAATGATGGAGGCATAATGTTTATGAGCTGGTATAGAATTATTCTTGCTGAAATGATCTATCAAATTAATCCTTTTCTATTGTGCCTCATTTTCATATCAAAGCCTATCTTAGTTGGAAGAGGAAATTAGGTTTTGGTGTAGGGTATTTAGGACCGCCTTGTAGAGGGAGGGGAATGAAGGGGTTAAGGGTTGTCTAAATTCTTGGGGAAATTTTTGGGGATAGGGATAGATGTTAGGGAGTAGGGGAAAGTGGAATTTAAATAATTAAGTGAGGGGAAGGGGTCCAAAAGGTCAAAACATAGGCCTAGTCTCAAAAAGTGTCAAATTGTGGCAATAGACTAGGTTTTGTAGAAAAATGATGATTTTGAGGGATAGGAGTGATGGGAAGTGTTTTTGAAGGTATATTAAGGATAGGATGAGGTTTAAGAGAATAAATATACAAGCCTTGTTGATGATTTAATCATGGAGGTCTTGAAACCAAGAAAAGTTTTCCTCAAAAACCCTAGTTTTCATATCTCCCTTGTTGCAAGATGCCATCATTGAGTAGCAGACCTCTTACCTTACCAATTTCTTCTGCTGGTTGGCCTCTTATTACTTCTACAAAAGTGTCAACATATTCCATTACCTTATGTGCAGAATTTTGAAGCTGAATGGTAGTCTTTTTGGAGATGATGACCTTAAAAAACATGAAACCCTAATTGACCTAGTGGGGATTCTTTGCCATCTCTTTGACTGAAAATTGGTTTGGAATCTTCAAGTGTAAAAACAGAGTATTGAAAAAGTGGTGTATTGAAGATCCAAAATGAAATTTACTTGATTTATCTAAAGAGTCTACAGAGATATATTTGCAGATGACCTATATTTTTGCAGAGCGCCAGTGGCGCTGTGTAAACTAGGCCAAAAATTCTCAAAAAACAAAATTTTCTCCAAATCCCTTCAAAATTGGTGGAGACCTTCCTTAAATGTTTTTAGAAAATTTCTGAGAAACCTCAGCCAAAATTCCAAGATTTTATGCTCATTTTCATCTTTTAGTTTTTTTATTTGCGTAGCGCCATCTCTCATTTGGACAGTTCCAATTTGCAGAGAGTATTTGGAGGCCTTTCCGGTGTCGGAATTGGGCCCGTGATAGATATTTGGAAATATTGACTTGTATATGTTCCAAATATACAATTTTTTCCCTTTTTTGAGTTGATTTTTCTAGTCAAAAGTTGACTTTCCCAAGACTAGTAAAAAAGTCCTGAATGATGGTGCAGAAATGCAGAGTGCTGGTGCAGACCACTTTTGGATGCCTTCCGCAATTCAAAATTGAGGTCATGATAGCTCATTGGAAAAATATTCAAGTCTAGTTGTCATTTTATGCATTAAGAAATTCATTTGGACAATCCAGCTATGATAAAAACGGATTTTCCCAAGGTCATTCCAGAAGTGAAACATTTCTCTTGTGACACCTGTATTTTTGACATTGATTCCAAACCATGATACCTGTGTAAAAATTGAAGGAGGTTTTTCTTATTGGCCCTATAATGGACAAAAAAATCTCTCAAATTTTCCAAATTCATCTCTGTTTGGTCAGAAACACAATTTGAAGAAAAACTAGCCCTAGGTGTGACACATGACTTGTCTCTTGGAATGAATTCTTGGGAAATGATGGAGGCATAATGTTTATGAGCTGGTATAGAATTATTATTCCTGACATGATCTATAAAATGAATCCTTTTCTCTTGTGCCTCATTTTCATATCAAACCCTACCTTAGTTGGAAGATGAAATTAGGGTTTGGTGTAGGGGATTTAGGACCGCCTTGCAGAGGGAGGGGAATGAAGGGGTTAAGGGTTGTCTAAATTCTTGGGGAAATTTTGGGGGATAGGGATAGGTGTTAGGTAGTAGGGGAAAGTGGAATTTAAATAATTGAGTGAGGGGAAGGGGTCCAAAAGGTCAAAAAACAGGCCTAGTCTCAAAAAGTGTCAAATTGTGGCAATAGACTAGGTTTTGTAGAAAAATGATGATTTTGAGGGATAGGAGTGATGGGAATTATTTATGAAGGCATATTAAGGATAGGATGAGGTGTAAGAGCATATAGATACAAGCCTTGTTGACGATTTAATCATGGAGGTCGTGAAACCAAGAAAATTTTCCCTTAAAAACCCTAGTTTTCCTGTCTCCCTAATTTTGTCATAAATGTCATAAATGTGCTTAATGACCATGTAAGGCCCAAGACACATAGTAGATAAGCTAATAAATGAAAAATATCAAAATATAAATCCTCAATAAAATCCAGAGTGAGTTTCCCAGGAAAATATTAAAAAAATATTTTGCCATAAATTTGTGTCTTTTGTTGACTTTTTGGCAAAGACAATCTGTTTATGGAGCGCCACTTTTGCAGAAAATAGGTTGTTTTGCAACCAAGTTTTGGACCACTTCCTGATGTCGGATTTGGATCCGTGATAGCTCATTGGAAATCTTGAAGAGTATAATTTCCAAAAATTCTTGTGGTTTTCTGATCCAGTCCCTATAACCCTGTCAAAAATACCAAAATATCCAGTCTATCATTTGCGCAGCGCCAGGCCTAAAACAGGGGCAGAAAGGTGATTTTTGAGGTGTTTATTGACCTTTTGAGGGGTCAAAACAGCTCCAAATATTCTGAAATTTTGTGTAGATTATGTGCAGGTCATGAAATATCCAAAAAATTCAAGTTTTCCTCCTGAAGATTACCTATATTTTTGTAGAGCGCCAGTGGCGCTGTGTAAACTAGGCCAAAAATTCTCAAAAAACAAAATTTTCTCCAAATCCCTTCAAAATTGGTGGAGACCTTCCTTACATGTTTTTAGAAAATTTATGAGAAGACTCAGCCAAAATTCCAAGTTTTTTATGCTCATTTTCATCTTTTAGTTTTTTTATTTGCATAGCGCCATCTCTCATTTAGACAGTTCCAATTTGTAGAGAGTATTTGGAGGCCTTCCCGGTGTCGGAATTGAGCCCGTGATAGATATTTGGAAATATTGACTTGTATATGTTCCAAATATACAATTTTTTCCCTTTTTTGAGTTGATTTTTCTAGTCAAAAGTTGACTTTCCCAAGACTAGTAAAAAAGTCCTGAATGATGGTGCAGAAATGCGAGTGCTGGTGCAGACCACTTTTGGATGCCTTCCGCAATTCAAAATTGAGGTCATGATAGCTAATTGGAAAAATATTCAAGTATAGTTGTAATTTTATGCATTAAGAAATTCATTTGGACAATCCAGCTATGATAAAAACGAATTTTCCCAAGGTCATTCCAGAAGTGAAAAATTTCTCTTGTGACACCTGTATTTTTGACATTGATTCCAAACCATGATACCTGTGTAAAAATTGAAGGAGGTTTTTCTTATTGGCCCTATGATGGACAAAATAATCTCTCACATTTTCCAAATTCATCTCTGTTTGGTCAGAAACACAATTTGAAGAAAAACTAGCCCTAGGTGTGACACATGACTTGTCTCTTGGAATGAATTCTTGGAAAATGATGGAGGCATAATGTTTATGAGCTGGTATAGAATTATTATTCCTGACATGATCTATAAAATGAATCCTTTTCTCTTGTGCCTCATTTTCATATCAAACCCTAGCTTAGTTGGAAGAGGAAATTAGGGTTTGGTGTAGGGGATTTAGGACCGCCTTGCAGAGGGAGGGGAATGAAGGGGTTAAGGGTTGTCTAAATTCTTGGGGAAATTTTGGGGGATAGGTATAGGTGTTAGGTAGTAGGGGAAAGTTGAATTTAAAGAATTGAGTGAGGGGAAGGGGTCCAAAAGTTCAAAACACAGGCCTAGTCTCAAAAAGTGTCAAATTGTGGCAATAGACTAGGTTTTGTAGAAAAATGATGATTTTGAGGGATAGGAGTGATGGGAAGTGTTTTTGAAGGTATATTAAGGATAGGATGAGGTGTAAGAGAATAAATATACAAGCCTTGTTGATGATTTAATCATGGAGGTCTTGAAACCAAGAAAAGTTTTCCTCAAAAACCCTAGTTTTCATATCTCCCTTGTTGCAAGATGCCATCATTGAGTAGCAGACCTCTTACCTTACCAATTTCTTCTGCTGGTTGGCCTCTTATTACTTCTACAAAAGTGTCAACATATTCCATTACCTTATGTGCAGAATTTTGAAGCTGAATGGTAGTCTTTTTGGAGATGATGACCTTAAAAAACATGAAACCCTAATTGACCTAGTGGGGATTCTTTGCCATCTCTTTGACTGAAAATTGGTTTGGAATCTTCAAGTGTAAAAACAGAGTATTGAAAAAGTGGTGTATTGAAGATCCAAAATGAAATTTACTTGATTTATCGAAAGAGTCTACAGAGATAGTTTAGGGACCATCAATGCTTGAGGGACTTGGGGATCATGGGCATGAGTTAAGCTTGTAAGAAACTCTAAGTGGAAAATGGAGTTATGGGCGAGGAGAAAAATAGAGTAATGAGGTTATAGGTGGGAAAAATAGGATGTAGATGAGTGGCATAAGCCTATGAGGGGTTTTTTAGAAGTGGTAGGTTGACCATGGAATGAAAAAATAGTAGAATAGTGAAAAATTGCTTGAAGGATAATGAAGGCAGTGAGATTTCTAGAACTCACAATGTTCATGAATTTGTTTCTAGAAATCTAGGATAGACATTTAGTCATATACAAAGGAAATTTTTTTTTACTAATGACTAAGAGTGGCTCCACTTGGGTAGGGAAATTCCTTTTCAGGAGGTGGCCAGAATCTCAGAGTTCAGATCTCTGAGCTTTGAAGAGCAGTGCCTTACTTGGAATTTGCAGATCTTTCTTTCTTCATTTTCTGATGTTATTTTGAAGCTATGATCTCACAATCTGAAAAGACATGTTTGCTTCAATATCTTTTCTACCTACCCATCTTACTTGGCCTAACATTTTTTCTTCACTTGGGTGCACTTGGATTTGCAAACCCTTGACATTTTTATTTTTGAAAACACAAATCAAACTATCTAATTGTACCCTTATTTCTTCCAAGAGTTCAAATTAGGCTAATGAAATCTCTTATTCTCTACCTAGTCTAATCATTTGTCAAGATTAAGCTGTTTGAAAAACTTCCTTCTCTAAGCTATAAACATGAAATTGAAAGCATGGTTTAAATCAGGATTAGGAAATCTGACTTACCATGAGTTGTGGCATAAGAACAAGCTGCACACAAATTTAATTTTTATATAAACAAAACTAGAAAAACAAGGGTTGTGATTTCTCATTTTCTAAGCAGTCCTATCTTTCTCTTTGGTTCAGTTTTAAGCATGTGGAACTAGCATTCTTCATTCCTAATCTATTCTCTTTTGACAAGTCAAGTTTACATTATTTGACAAGTTTTTATTTCACTAACCTATCAACAAATAAATTGAAAACATGTTCAGCCATGACTAGACTAGATGACTGAACAAGACTTCTTTTTCAAAAACAAGTAGTGGCATTTAGACTTGCACACTTTCAACATCACTATTTTTTGGGTATGGGGCTGTACCTCTTCTTTTCATCTGCCCTCTTTTTTATTTTTATTTGTTTTTTACTTTTTCTCTCTTCTTGGTCAAAGAAATCTAAAAATAAGGTAGAAGGATGCTCATAGTGTTGAGCTTATTTGTTTGCCTATATATCCTAATCTAACCTATACATGATGTACATTCAGCTGGTGAAATCTCTTTTCCAATACATCCAATCAAACAGTTGATTCCATGAGGGATCTTGGTTTAGCTCTTTGAGGCCGCTGACAAAATTAAAAGGCCACTCCCACCTCATTTGTGTTTTAACAGTAGTGCCTGAAAATTTTCTCACACTTTGCAACAGACTGTTCTTGGCAGAACACACTCCTTCTTTAGATTTCTCAAGGAAACCAATAAATGGATCTTGGAATAATACCTAATCTAGAGGATTTGAGACATAAGCTTCATTCAAGACTAATCCTTCTTCCACTTGGCTATGCTTGGGAGTCTTTTGGGAAATAAACTCCACCTCTTCCTCATGATCATCTGAACTGATAGAATCATCATATATTGCAATGTTATACTCTAGAAAACCTGATGTATTATGAATGAATGGGCTGAATTCTGTGAGGAGGCCATCATGTTGATGAGTAGGAACACTCCTTGGAAGTAAGTCTTCTTGTGAAGGCAGTTCAATAACTCTTATGTGATTATCATTTTCCAAGTCTTAATCTGCAATTTGAAATTCAATGGGACTTGGTGGTTATAATTCTAAAGCTGAGGAGGATTCTGTGTCCCAAATTATTTCCTCATCCCTTTTAGGAAAAGGATTTTCATTAACAACTGGTTCAAGAAACTCATTATCTTTCCCAACCTCATCATCAAACTGAAATACTGCTGATTTCCAATAAAATGAAAATTATTTGTGAAGGACTGAAGTGAAGTAGAGCAAAGAGTCAGAGACTCCTCACTTCTAAAATTTCAAGGCTTTCCTCATCAGTGTCATAGGTGACTTGTATTGGCTACTTACTTTTTTCAAGTTGATGATAGTGAACTTCATCCCATAAATCAACTGCTGATTGCTCTGCAAGGTTAGTTTCTATTTGGAGAACATCATCATCAAGATAAATAACATCACCAATCAAACATATTGGATTATCAATTTTTTCTTCTTTGAATTGATCTACAAGTTCACTTTTTGATTTATGGTAGATGGGATTGGTAGGAGAATGAACAGAAATGTCTTGTTCACATAAAGGCTCAGAAGTTGGATGCATGTTTAGCATTTGATTTATTTCCTCCTCAGTTAAAAGAGGAGGCATTTTTCTCTTTCTTTGGATAGAAGTAAAATAGTTCTCTCTCTCTTGTGAAGGCTGATTTTGAGGCTGAATGTCTTCTTGAACCTTATTTAGAAGGGATGATAGATCATCACTTATGATTTCAGAGAGATCTTGTGGGTTTCTTTCTATTCTTTGATTGATTTCTTCCTCAACCAACTCTTCTCGGCTGTCATGATAGATGTCTCGAGAATGAAAATCATGAATTGATACTAAGATATCTTCAGGATACAAATTATCTAAATCTACATTGGTATCTATAAAATATTGTATGATATCCTGAGATTGGTCACAACAATTTTCAGACAATGATAAGGATGGAGAGTTTTATTTATAGTGTTCATAAAATGCCTTATGGACATCTTTTAGGGAGAACAAACTAACAGACCTGAGCCATTCATACCATTCCCTTGCTTTTCCTTCTAATGTCAGCATGAACATTTTCATAAGAAAATCCTCATGCCATTCAACCTTTAACTTCCATACATGTATATGGAATTTGTTGAGATGTAACAAGGGGCCATCAGTCTTTTCATCTTGAAATGTAGGCAGGTTTTTGTCCCAATTTATCTGAGGCATTTTGTGTGGGAATCCAGGGATGTGGTCTCTATTCATTGGAGCATATCTCCTTTGCACACTTGGATTCATGTTTGTAGATCTGAAATAGGTCACTGCATATTTTCAACCAGTGTAGAGTTCTCTACCAGTGGAATCTTAAGGTCTATTGAGAGTTGTGGAGTCGCCAGGTGGAAGGTTTCAACTTTGCTGTCCACCATCAGCATGATTAGGATTGATTTACTCATTCCTAGGGGAGTTTGTGAGGACTAGTGGGGTCAAAAGGGCTATTGAAGACCAGTGGAGTTACCATGTGGAGGATGCATACTGTTTTGAATATGTACTTGTTGTCCACCATCAACAACTGAATACCAATCTAAGGAAGTTTGTAGGTTTTCTGAGATCTAAGGAATACTTAGTTTGTCACTAACTCAGAAGGTCCGACCGTGATCGCCATTAAGTTAGTGAGGCAATGAGGTGAAAAATTCACTGGATTTTCTAAGTCAAACTTAGGGTCTAAAGAGTCTTAAGAGGTGTTCAGGCAACTATATACTCAGAAGTCCCACCGTGATCGCCATTATGTTAGCTCCCCGTAATTTGATAGATTGATTGAGATACAAATGGACAAGGGTAACATCAAACCAAGCTTTGGAATCCAAGGACCTAGCCTTCCTGGATTTATAGAGGGATCTTTCTATTAAGTGCAAAGATGTGAACTTGTTTGCTGATTAGGGTTGACTTTAGGCTAGTTATGAAATATTGGGTTTATTGATTGTTTTTTGGTTGGGTATGATGCTTAGATAAACTAGATAGAAACAAGGAAAACTTCAAGTCACTGGGCAATGGAGTCTAACAATGTCATGATAGGTTCACTAACAAATTAGGGAGTATTGTAGGGAAAATCTAGCTTGGTTGGTGGATCTTTGAGGTTTGAAGGATCATGAGATGAACATTAGTTTTGAGAAACAAAGTTTGACAAAGAGCAGTAAAGAATTCTCTATCATATACTTAAACAAAGGGATTTAAAAGAATCATAAGCATCGAGAGAAAATCAAAGGCAGATCAAACCCTAAAATCTTTCATTCAGACTTAAAGTAGATAATTATGCAAGACAAACATTCAAATGAAATATAGAAAGGCAAGAAACTTATTTAACTTTCAGTGATTTCATCATCAAAGACAGAAAACATTTAAGATGCACAAATAAATATAATCAGAGAAGGAGAGAAACCCTGAACATCCAAGATTATAGCTATGAAGGTCCTTTAAAACAATTAGTTAAGTAAATGCAAAGAGCAGGATTGAAACAAACTTCATTGACAAACCTAAGTAATGACGCTTTAAATAGATGACTTCAAGAATAGTGTTCTTAGCGGAAACAAGAAGTAGGGCTAGCCATAAATCATGTTGGATACCATCTGTTTTAAACCATTCAAGAAATAAACAAGCTTAGGATATCCTTAGAGAGCAAAGAAGGATTCTCTAACATGTCCTAGCATAAGAAAATATTAAGGCAGTGAAGAACAAACAGACCTAAGGTGCCATTAGAAAGCATTTCTTAGTCTAAATTCTTTGTCCTACTGCAACATAGAAAGATGGAAACACAATGATAAACTAGAAAACATAAAAAAAAAGAAACAGCTCACCATCAACCAGACTCATGGATCCTACAACCAGTCCTCCTCCATCAACAAACAAACCAGGGCATTCATAAAATCGAAGACATCAAGTTCTTTTCAAATTCCAAGGGACTATGTATTACTTCAGAATCATTCATCAAAATCCAACCAAATACATAAGAGCCTCATGCTCTATTTATGGAGCAAATAAGGAGGTGGAAACCATAAGAGGCTTCCAGAAACCCTAATTTTGTCATAAATGTCATAAATGTGCTTAATGACCATGTAAGGCCCAAGACACATAGTAGATAAGCTAATAAATGAAAAATATCAAAATATAACTCCTCAATAAAATCCAGAGTGATTTTCCCAGGAAAATATTAAAAAAATATTTTGCCATAAATTTGTGTCTTTTGTTGACTTTTTGGCAAAGACAATCTATTTATGGAGTGCCACTTTTGCAGAAAATAGGTTGTTTTGCAACCAAGTTTTGGACCACTTCCTGATGTCGGATTTGGCTCCGTGATAGCTCATTGGAAAGCTTGAAGAGTATAATTTCCAAAAATTCTTGTGGTTTCCTAATCCGGTTCCTATAACCCTGTCAAAAATACCAAAATATCTAGTCTATCATTTGCGCAGCGCCAGGCCTAAAACAGGGGCAGAAAGGTGATTTTTGAGGTGTTTATTGACCTTTTGAGGGGTCAAAAAAGCTCCAAATCTTCTGAAATTTTGTGTGGATTATGTGAAGGCCATGAAATATCCAAAAATTTCAAGTTTTCCTCCTGAAGATGACCTATATTTTGGCAGAGCGCCAGTGGCGCTGTGTAAACTAGGCCAAAAATTCTCAAAAAACAAAATTTTCTCCAAATCCCTTCAAAATTGGTGGAGACCTTCCTTACATGTTTTTAGAAAATTTCTGAGAAGCCTCAGCCAAAATTCCAAGTTTTTTATGTTCGTTTTCATCTTTTAGGTTTTTTATTTGCGTAGCGCCATCTCTCATTTGGACAGTTCCAATTTGCAGAGAGTATTTGGAGGCCTTCTCGGTGTCGGAATTGGGCCCGTGATAGATATTTGGAAATATTGACTTGTCTATGTTCCAAATATACAATTTTTTCCCTTTTTTGAGTTGATTTTTCTAGTCAAAAGTTGACTTTCCCAAGACTAGTAAAAAAGTCCTAAATGATGGTGCATAAATGCAGAGTGCTGGTGCAGACCACTTTTGGATGCCTTCCGCAATTCAAAATTGAGGTCATGATAGCTCATTGGAAAAATATTCAAGTCTAGTTGTCATTTTATGCATTAAGAAAGTCATTTGGACAATCCAGCTATGATAAAAACGGATTTTCCCAAGGTAATTCCAGAAGTGAAAATTTTCTCTTGTGACACCTGTATTTTTGACATTGATTCCAAACCATGATACATGTGTAAAAATTGAAGGAGGTTTTTCTTATTGGCCCTATGATGGAAAAAATAATCTCTCACATTTTCCAAATTCATCTCTGTTTGGTCAGAAACACAATTTGAAGAAAAACTAGCCCTAGGTGTGACACATGACTTGTCTCTTGGAATGAATTCTTGGAAAATGATGGAGGCATAATGTTTATGAGCTGGTATAGAATTATTATTACTGACATGATCTATAAAATGAATCCTTTTCTCTTGTACCTCATTTTCATATCAAACCCTAGCTTAGTTGGAAGAGGAAATTAGGGTTTGGTGTAGGGGATTTAGGATCGCCTTGCAGAGGGAGGGGAATGAAGGGGTTAAGGGTTGTCTAAATTCTTGGAGAAATTTTGGGGGATAGGGATAGGTGTTAGGTAGTAGGGGAAAGTGGAATTTAAAGAATTTAGTGAGGGGAAGGGGTCCAAAAGGTCAAAACACAGGTCTAGTCTCAAAAAGTGTCAAATTGTGGCAATAGACTAGGTTTTGTAGAAAAATGATGATTTTGAGGGATAGGAGTGATGGGAATTATTTATGAAGGTATATTAAGGATAGGATGAGGTGTAATAGCATATAGATACAAGCCTTGTTGACGATTTAATCATGGAGGTCGTGAAACCAAGAAAATTTTCCCTCAAAAACCCTAGTTTTCCTGTCTCCCTTGCTGCAAGATGCCATCATTGAGTAGCAGACCTCTTACCTTACCAATTTCTTTTGCTGGTTGGCCTCTTATTACTTCTACAAAAGTTTCAACATATTCCATTACCTTATGTGCAGAATTTTGAAGCTGAATGGTAGTCTTTTTGGAGATGATGACCTTAAAAAACATGAAACCCTAATTGACCTAGTGGGGATTCTTTGACCTCTCTTTGACTGAAAATTGGTTTGGAATCTTCAAGTGTAAAATAAGAGTATTGAAAAAGTGGTGTATTTAAGATCCAAAATGCAATGTACATGATTTATCTAAAGAGTCTACAGAGATAGTTTAGGGACCATCAATGCTTGAGGGACTTGGGGATCATGGGCATGAGTTAAGCTTGTAAGAAGCTCTAGGTGGAAAATGGAGTTATGGGTGAGGAGAAAAATAGAGTGATGAGGTTATAGGTGGGAAAAATAGGATGTAGATGAGTGGCATAAGCCTATGAGGGGTTTTTTAGAAGTGGTAGGTTGACCATGGAATGACAAAATAGTATAATAGTGAAAAATTTCTCTAACGCAGTGAGATTTCTAGAACTCAAAATGTTCATGAATTTTGTTTCTAGAAATCTAGGATAGACATTTCGTCATCTACAAAGGTAAAAAAAATTACGGATGACTAAAAAATAGTGTAATCCAGGCTTATTAAAATAGGGGCAGTAGTCAAAGAAAATTTCACTGTGTTAAAGGACTTATTAGCATCCTCAGACCACTTTACCTCATTATCCTTTTTCAACATGTTGGTCATTTCCCGAAGATGCTCAGCGAAATTTGGAATAAATCTGCTTAAGAGATTAACCTTACCATTAAAACCCTGAATTTATTTCTTTCATCGTGGAAAATCAATCTACTGAATTGCCTCAACCTAATAAGGGTCAATCCAGATTCCATCCTAAGAGATGATATGAGCAAGAAGTTTTCCCTCCTCCATGGAAAAAAGGCTCTTTTTCGGATTAAGAGAGATTCCTAACTTCCTACATTTCTGAAAAAAAATCCTTAAGTGACACAAGTGTTCATCATCTGAATGGGAAAAAACTATCAAATCATCTAAATGTACCACTAGGAAAACATCTTTCTCATCTAAAAATGCTATATCCATTGCACGCTAAAAGGTAGCCCCTGCATTATTTAGTCCAAATGGAATCTTTTCATATTTGAATGTACCCCAAGGTGTTGTGAAGGAAATTTTGTCCTGATATTTCGCATGTACTAAAATATGATTATACCCCGAATATCCATCAAGAAAAGACATTCGAGAAGCCCCAACCACTCTTTGTAAGATTGATAGATTTTGGGAAGGGGATAATTATCGTTTAGTGACAACTTGTTTAAATTTCTGAAGTCTATGCAAAGCCTTATTTCACCCGTCTTCTTTCTTACAGGGACTAAATTAGATATCCAACCATAAAATCTTATAGGAACAATGATACCTGACGTGTAGAGCCTGTTCACTTCTTTTTCAATTGATGGTAGCAACCTTGGGCTTATCCTTCTTAAATTCTACCGAAAGGGCTTTTGATCGGGCTTAATTGGAATGGTGTGTTGTATCATGTCTTTATTATAGACCTTCAAGTCTGCATAATCCCACACGAAAACATTAGAAAATTTAGAAAGTAAATCAATGTGCTTGTCCTTTACCTCAAGAGACAAAAACCTGGACAGTTTGCCATCTTAGGCTTGTTCGCTGTCTCAATGTTTATGTCCTCCACAAATTTTTCTGTAGAAACCAATGTTGGCTTCCTCGCTACATCATCAAGATCAAACAATTATTCCAAAGGTATGAGACCTTTTGGAATATTTTGTCCTTCAGCTCTAGTATATCAACCTGGGTTGCTTCGATGACCTGATCATCCTTGTGATAAAATTTGTCGATTGCAGAATTCTCGAACTCACCTTCACTTTGCAGAAAATTATTAACTTGCTGATCATCCCAAAATACTTGCCAATATCACAAGTTATCAGAAACTATAGACTGGTGCTTCACATGAATTTCAAATTTTTTGTTAGAAAATATTGGGAATTTGAAATTTCTTGCTGTAGTAGCAAGTGAATCTTCCATGAGGTTCTGACTTCTTGGTACTACTGAAAAATTGTATTCTGGAAACATCCTTAGGATATCCAGTACATCATTCCTATATGCTCTCATTCTTGGATGCTTGACCTGGTATTCCCCTTTCACCTGTTTTATCACAAGTTTGGAGTCGCCATATACTGAAATTCTTCTTGCGCCCAACTTCTTCAAAATATTAAGACCGGTGATCAATGCTTCATATTCCGCTTCGTTATTAGAACAATCAAAAGCCAATTTGTATGAACATAATATAACATTCTTAGGAACCTTACCAGGCTGATGAAGAGGGCTACACATCCAAATTCTAATGCCTACCCTATATTTCGTCAAGGCACCATCAAAATCCATGGTCCATAGACCATTTTTATCCTCTAATTGTTGGAATTATGATTGTTTTTTTTTCTCAATTGTCCGGGATGCTTCTTGATTCTGATTTGAACTTTCCTCTACCTTATCAGATGGTTGCTCTGAAACAATGGGAAGATTCTCTTTTCCTTTCACTAAAACTGTTTTGATGCAATTATAAATCTCTGGAACATCTTCTACTTCTACAAGCTGACTATCTACATCATTCAAATCACTATCATTGAAAAAAATGAAATATTCTAAATATGTATGTACAACATTTATTGGATGATTATTAGGCTCTCTTTGCTGGTTATCATGTGCTTCATCTTTGTTTCCCAGTACTAATTTCTCAATTTTCTGAATATTGGGATGGTGGCGTAAGAGAAGTCTAGTTGCAGAGTGCCTCTCAACTTTTCTCCCCAAGATCTAGACAGCAACATACCAAACCATGGTGGTATATCAGCCACCACCACATCCATGAAGACATTCTTTGCTTGAATTTTCTCAAGGGAAACTACTAAATCCTTAATTAGACCCAAACAACGGACTCTTCCAGAATCGAAGGAATACAAGTCATGGTAAGGAAGAGTGATATCTAGGCCTAATTTCTCCATAATGGATTTTGGCATTAAATTGTGGGAAGCTTCAAAGTCGAGCATGGTATTGTGAAAGATATTATGGTGGATTCTCAGACTCAAACAGAATGGGGGAACTTCACTATCCTCTAACTGAACATCTATTGTTGGGCCAAAGATAAGCTTAGGTTTGTCATCATCGACATTAATTATATCAGCGAAGAATCAACATTTAACATTTTGGCTACATGAGACTTATACTGATTATTCTTGACAAGTTCAGTTAAAGGTATTGACACTTTCAATTTGGAAATTTTAGTTTCTAAGCTAAAAGGAGTGGATTTGTCTACCTCTTTAGTGATGTCTCTTTTTGTAGCATGATCTTTTTATGCATCTTCTTTCCTTTGGCTATATTTTTCTTTTCTCGATGAGATTGTAGATGGTTGATTGTCTTTGTTCTGATTTGAAACTGCAAGTTCTTTTCCTTTACTATGATTACCTTGATAATTCTATTTTTGTTGAGTATATTTTTTTTGAGATGCTCGCTTCTGAATAGGAGTTATTGGAACATCTGTACCTCTCAATGTATACTTCCTTTGCCGTGATCTGAGGGAATTCAAGTATCCTTGTAGATAATCATCAAATTCAACCTCCAACTGATGATCTTGGGCTAAAATGTAGTCTTCATCCTTTGTTACATCCGTCTTCTCGAGATACTCTTCATATTTAGTCAAATATATGGGCTGGCCATCAGTAGTAAAAAAGTGGTTTTATGCAACTATGTGATATTATTCTTCTTCTTCAACTCCTTGACCATAATTCTGCTACAAGGGTGTCCAAATTTGGTGTGGCTGTGCTGGTTTCTTAGGTGCCCTCTATTCCATTTTCTTGATCCTGAATTGAGTATGTTGTTGTTGTCCTCTGAAGATAGGATTTATAGCTTGTGGTTATGGCTGCCTTTCAGTGATAGACATCCTGTCAACCATCCTCTCAACTGTTCTTATTAAAGTGTACAGTTTTACATCATAGGATGATGGTGCTTCCTCTTTGATAGTTACCCTCCTTTCACCCTTCATTTTTGACTTCTTTATGGACAAATTAGCTTCTACACTAATTAATTTTTTTTTCATGTCTTCTAACGTAGCAGGATTCCTTTATCACAACTGATAGGCCATTTCTGGATCAAAACCATGCAGGTAATGCAAAAGGGCCAACCATGGAGGGGGTTTGATCTCATTAGGAGTGGAATGGTATACTTTTTTGAATCGGATAGTGAAGTTTTGTACTGATTCATTTGGTTCTCTTTTCAAATTTTTATATTCAGAAATGATTTTTAATGGATTCTTATTTACCTCCCATTTGGATATGTAAGAATCTATCAAATTATTTCATGTGGCGGTGGAATTTGCAGTTAATGATCTGAACCATACCTTAACTTCTCCTGAAAAACTCTAAACTATGATTCTCATTTTTTCATCGTCTGCATATATTTCCTCCATGTCAATAAAGTCTGTAACTTTAACAATATGTTGTTTTGCAGTGATTGAAGTTTTTTCAGCAAAAAGTGGAAGCCTTTGGCTATAACCCTGAGGTAAGGCACTGAGTTGACCTGGAAAGATGAGGGGTGAAAATATAGCCATAATTCCCACTGAATGGACTACAAGAGTGACAATAGAAAGAGTTTGCTGAATAAGTGATGAGGTAGATGGTGCGGAAGAGGAAAAAACAACTGACTGTGAGTGTGTTGGGATAGGTATTGAATCTTTCTAATATTGGATTATATATTTTTCAGACTGGTACTGAATTTGGTTTGCTAAAATTTCAAGTTTATAAAATTGACTCCAGATTTTAGTCTCAAAGTTTGATTCAAACTTAGTTTCTTTGAAGGATAATTTTTCTTCAAGTTTTAAGGAACTAAGATCTAACTTAGATAATAAATTTACCTCAGAGAGCGTTAGTGGATCAAATACCATGTCAACTAATTAGGTTTCACACTTAGATTGAAATAATGACAAGTCAAATTTTAAATCAAATGGTATATCTTCAAGAGATAGAAATTTAGTAGGAAGTGAAGAATATCTTACCAATGGGATTGGACCAGACTGAATTTTTGTAGCTGAATATCTATTTTTTCGAACAAGCCTTTCTGGATCTTCGACTGGATCAACTGGGCGAGGATCAAGGTTTGATATGGTGTATCTCCTCGAATCCAGAATGTTCACTGTTCAACCACTTGTTTTATCTGTAACTTTTCCAGATCAGCCTCAACAAAATCTTAGACTTATCATCCAGAGGAAAAGAATTCAAAGAACTAATGGTACAACTAGGGAATATATGACACTTTGCTTCCCCAGTACGGTTGCCAAGATGTTATCGCTCCATCGATCTCTGAGGCTAAGAAGAGACCAACAAAGGTAACTACAGACCAAGCTCTCTGCAAGTTGCTAGCCCTACTAGGCAGGAGAGGGCTCTCTCCAAGGGATCATAGCCAAGAGGGATAGATCAATTAGGTTTTAGGCTATGTATAGTAGAAGAGGGGCTTTGATTGGTTGATTTGGGTGCTGGATGAGTGAGTTAGGTCAAAGAGGTAACTAAGTCAGGGAAAATAAGATTAGAATTGCGGACATATGATGAGGCAAGGTAGGTAGGTACTCTAACACTTTAGGGTTCTTAGGTGAGATGGATCAGACTGGTGAGGTGCTAAAAAGAGAATGAAAGTGCATGGATTCTCTCTAAACTAAAGATCTGAAACAAATTATGGTGATTCTCCCAAAACAGAGAATAAAAGATGTATTTTTCTTATCAAACTTGAGAATCAAACATATCATAGAACTGAAATGGACATGGAAAATACAAAACATTCATATATATGCAACAAAATAAGAAACTATGCCAAAGTAAAATACCACATGAATCCCAAAATAATAGTTGCAACTCATCCAATAAATTCCTGCCAAAATCTGAATACACTAGTGTCTCTGATCAATACAACAACATCTAGCCTCTCAAATGAGTGAAGAGGTGAAAGATATAGACATGAAACAACTTCTCCCAACCTAGGGGGTTGAATCCATGAGTTGTGGAGCTAATCCACAAAAGGCTAAACTGCAAACCGAAAGTGTAGGGAGGTCAAACTCACTCATCCCTAACTTTGGTGAAACTAATTCATTCATCCTCAAAAAGAATTTTACCTAATGTATTTACCCTCAAGTAACTCAAAAGTAACTTAATTAAATTAAAATCCATCATTTACATCATTAAAATCATGATTTTCCATGGTCAAAATCATAAAACTAAGAAAAAATGAGAAATATGAGTCACTGGTTAAGAGCACATCGCTGGTGTTAGGAGCACAACACCAACTTCAGCTCAACTTTTGAGGGGGTTGCCCATGTCCAAATTGAGCTCAGGATATCTCATTGGAAATTCTGTCTCGTTTAATTTCCAAAAAAGTACCTGGTTTCCAAAAATTATGAGTTTTATCCCTCCAAAATTTGAATCTCCCAATACTTATCAGGAGCATACCCCCTTCCTGAAAGTGAGGGCATAAATGTCATTTTTGAGATGTTTTTGGCTGTTTCTCCTTGCCAGATTGTCCAAATTAGGTGTTAAAAGTGTCAAAATTGCATGTTTGCTGCCTTATGAATCCAATGGTACTCTTATTTTTTCATTTTGAGGCCCCTAGAAGAAGCTCAGTTCTTAGGGTGCTGCGCTCCTGGTAGTCTAACTGTGCTAAAACTGCCAAAAGTTGCAAAAACCCAAAAAAATCAAAACTTGCTCAAAATTTCTCCAAAATTGTCTTGTGGAAGCTTGAGGAAGTGTGCTAAGCAATGAGGGATTCCTCAACAAGGATGTCAAGTTTGTCTCCTTTTTTCTTGGCTAGGGTTTTCTTATGTTTCTCCTGTAATTTCTTAAGATTAATGCTATAGACCTTATTTCTTGTGATGTACCTGTTAGACAAGTTTCTGAGCATTTCATTGTCTTTGTTTGCCTTGTGGAGGAGTTTCTCAAGATGGATGTTGACCCTATAAAGCCATACCTCTTTTTCATTTTCAACCTCCATGGGAATATTTTCCTTAAAATTGAGTTTCTCCTCCTCAATCTTCTGCTATTGTAAAGCCCTCTTAAGACCCCTTGTCTTTGGTCTTGTTTTGCTACTTTGGATGTCATATTGATGAGGGTAATTAAGTGGAATCATGGATTTACCTCTCTTCGTTTTGAGTAGCTCTAGCTCCATAATTAATTGATGATATTTCAGCTGCTTATTATCCTGCTCAAGAAATGAAATGACAAACTGAGTTCTATCCAAATTAGTTTGCAACTCTCTAATTTGGGCATCCTTCTCTTTGAAAATAAAGCTTGAGGCCTCATGATCATCCTGCTGATCCAAGTCAACAAGGTCAAAATATGTTTCCTCATCATGAGGGTCCTCATCCTCTTGCATGACTTCCTCATGCACAACTACCTCTTTTTTCTTTTGATTTCCCTTTTGTACCTACTTTGCTGATGAAGAAGGCAGGGCCCTTCCCACTATCTATGGGGAAAACACCTACCTATTCCCTATCTGATATGTTTTATCCAATGTGACTTTATTAAAATCTTTGGTCTTTATAGGCTCTTTGACCACAACTCTCTTGGATGGCCCAATATGACTATGTATTACTAACGATGGTAATGGTATGGGTCTAGTAGGCTGAGATGATGGAGGAATATATGTAGATGGCTGAGATGAGGGAGGGATGTTTTCATCATGCCGAGATTGTGGAGTAGTGAAAACATCATTGGAAATTAAGGTATCCCATGAAATGTGCAACTGCTCTAGATGATGGAGTACAATGATTTTGATCAAGGAGTGATGAAAGAGGCTATTCATTTGTTGATCATATTATCTCTTCTATACCATGTAGGAAATTTTCTCTATGTTCCTGAAAAAATAGTATGGGATATTGGGCAACTTGACTCTTGTTAACTGCATGAGCAGTCTAATATGATAAGTGTAAATTCTAGAGAACCTTCCTTCACAAGATAAATAATTCATGATGATTTTCATCATGGGGGTATACCTATCAATAAGGTAGCTGAAAGGGAAGACTCTCTTTCTTTCATTTCTGTACCTTGGTTTGATGAATGGTTCATAATACTGGTCATCCAAGTCTTTGGATTTAAACCACTTCTCACCCATGTTTGGTATCCCCATGGAAACAACAATGATAGGTGTGGATATTTTGAAGGTCACATTTGCAAGGGTCACCTGATTGTCTTTGAGGTTTGCAATGAAAACTCTGCTCAAAACAGGGTGGTGTTGAACTCTTTTGATCATTTTGCAGAAATCAAGGAAACCAACATAGTCAAAGCAAGAAAATTTCATAGGTGAGGCCATCATTTCTCTGGTGTTGGTGGGCTCAAGCCTCAAAATTCTTCCTCCTTTGCGATCTCCTTCCCTATCTGTCCTCCTCTTCCTACATGTAATCTCTGTCTTCCTCCTCCATGGTGTTTTAGTTTTGAAACCCCAGGGAAGGGAAAGGGAAGTGGAAAATAGGTTTAGGTAGTGGGGATGGGAATAGGAAAAATTTGGGGAATAGGGAAGGGGGTTAGGAAACTTAGGGATTGATATGGGATTATAATATTTAGGGAAATGAGATGGGTAAACTGATTACAGGTATAGGGGAAACTACCTAGAAAATGTGTATTCTAGGAGCTAGGGTTTTGGGTAATGTAATTTTGGGTTAGGGATTTAGTGATGTAGGGATATGATTAGGGTTTAATGTGATATGGGAAGGGAATTCAGGGTTTAGGGAAAAATTTAGGGCTGTAGGAATGGAAACTATGGTTTCTTAGCTTAAACACTTTGAAAATTTGAATGAGAGATTTAACACTTTAAACTTGCAAATGGAAAATGCTAGGAGGGCACAAATGGTATTTCTTACTTGTATTGAGATGAAACCCTTTGTTGGCCTTTTGGAGTAGTGGAACAAATTTTTTAAGGCTGTGGATGAAACTGACTAGGAGTGCAACGTCAGTTCTAGAAGCGCAGTGCCTAACTGCCAGGAACACAACAATTTTCTACAGGAGCGCAGCGCCACCAAATTTTTTGAATTTTGACCCTGCAAACTATTTTTTCGAGCCGAGGGGGTGTGAGCTCGATGGTTGGGAGACAAAATGAGTGTTTTCTTTGTCTTGCGATGGGATTTATACTTAATGTTTTGAATGCATTTGTATTTGGGACCCGCTTTTCATCTTCTCATTCACATTAAACTCTGAAATCTTTACCTTTCACTTTTGTTTCTGATATTTAGAGATTGATCATTTGATGGATTGAGATCATTGTAGAATTTAAATCTTCTGAGCTTTCTTGGTACATGAAACCCTTGAGTTGACAACTATTTTGGAACCATGAACTTATTACATATTGAGAAAACATAAAATTACATGACGAAATAAAATTACATAATGAAATCAAAACTAAATATTACATTTAAACTTTACATAGTAAAGTGAATTTATTGATCACTCTTAGTCTTGCTAGTCTTTTCCGCAATGGAAAATATTTTTTATTTGAACTTTAAAACCCTAAGACCTAATGAACACACTACTGAATGGATTTAATGATGATATGACTGAAAGGGTGATAAAGAATCATGAATAGTGGACACTCAACATATGATAAAGTGAGCGAAGAAGCAATGAGATGAGTTTTTGGAAAAGAGTGAACTTTGATTAAAAACTGCAGTAAGTGACCAAAATTTTGCATGACCTAGTGGAATGATAAAAAAATTATAAATGGGACCCCTAAAATTACATGAAAGAGTTAATTTTGGTCATTGGTGGAAGGATGAAAATAATGACACTAAAAAATTGATCAATGAACTAGATGATCACTGAGTTAGATTGTTGTCCCACTACACAACTGACCTCCAACTAGTTGTATCAACAATTATAACTAGTTTAACTAAATACAACTAGAAATAATTGACCTCGATTGCTACAAATTAGCAATCACACATGAATAACTGAACTCCAAGCCCTCTAATTCGAATTTACTGAGATAACTGAGTGACAAGAACGATGTCACCTAAGTTAACTGCTTCCAAGTTATTTTTTGATGCAGAAATTAGAATTTTATCAATTTGACCAAGGCAAAGTCAAATTGATACTTTCTTGCTACACTTCTCAACACTCCCTCTTAACAAGAACGGGATTATCAAGCACCCCTATCCTACACCTGTGGAATTCAAGCTTCCCTCTTGAAAAATCCTTTTTCAAGATGTCAACATCTTGTTCCTATGTCAGAATGTATTGTAGAAAAATTATATGCCTATGCACATAGTACTGTAAATGGTGATACCGTATATCTATATGCTTTGATCGATCATGACATACCAAATTCTCATAGGGATTAATGCAACTCTAATTATCACAATATATCACAATTGGATCCATCATTTGACCAAATAATCCCATAAGTATCTTTCTCATCTAGATCACCTCACATGTTGCTTGACTTGCATCAATGTATTCTTCTTCTGCCAAGTTGAGTGCCACAGATCTCTGCTTCATGTTGTACCAGGAAACCGCTACGAACCCAACACTAAAAATTCCAACTAATATATTTTTACACAATAATTTGTCACCATGTTCACTTCCCATATCCAATATTGAAGTGCCCTATGATGAATACTCTGTAGTATATCTTCCTAGGAAAAATACATCAAGATATCCTTTGAAGTCTAAAATAAAGCTACCTTTAAGAAATTTTGAAGGAGCTTGGCTCAAACCTTAAATTTTTGGGTCAACACTCTTAGCTAGTTGTTTTCCCGTGTTGATGGCAAGTTGCGTGTTCCATCCTATCACTCTCAACGTCCTTATGATTGGAAAAACCACGTTGAACCCTTTTTGGCAGTGTTTCCTCAAATGGAGGAGAAGCTTCATGCACAAGAAGCTTCCAGAATGACAATTTGGATATTTTTCGGTGGAGATATGGTAGAGCTTTCTCATTTGGAGCTCTTGATATTATCAATGGGGGATTCTCCCTTGAGAAGTGGGCTTTCCTCTTTCTTTTATGGGTTCCTAAATCCCTCTCCCCTCCCATAAATTGGATCCCATCCTTCCACTACTGGTTGGTCATTGTTGGGTTGGTCTGATCATTAATCATTTACATCCCTATGTTGTGCTAATGCCTAGATTGAAATTTAGGAGAAGGATCACTTGAAGAGCCTCAGTTTGGACTCAAACTACACCAAAGGGAGGCCTCCAACATCAAGGCCACGATTTTTAGCTTCCTCCTTTATATTATCAATAATACATCTAGTGTTTAACTTTCTATATTTGTTTGGATGTCCATACAAGTAGCCTAATGCTCCTTGATATGTTAGGTAGTTGATATTCAATGTATGTTTTTAATTGGATCACGTTTATTGTTGTCTGTTGATCTTCTACAGGTATTTGAATGCCACAAGTAGTGAGGAGCGAGCTTGAGGGATTTTGGATCGAGGCCTTCATCAAATGGTTGAGCATAGCATCAAGAAGAGGTAGGTCCTTTCCCTTTACTCATCCTGCTTTGAATATTAACTAAGAAAGTGTCCATTAGATAGTCTCGTATGTTGCTAGACCCAATCTGGGGCTAGAGAGTCGCAAATGTCCACAAAAGGAATTGTCTTCACAAAAAATTTGGTGACTCCACTGGGGATATATAACCTCTTTGCCTATCCTTCTCCGATTTAGTTTTTTGATCAGTTTGAACGATTGTTAAGATATGAGTCTATTTAAGTGTCTATAGGTATACACAGTGTTTGGTTTTTCTTTAGAGTATCAAGTCTAGTTTGATTATTGAATTATTTTGTTTCTCCCCCAACGTGTTTTCTGTTCTCATAGAAGAGACATAAATGTTGTTTTCTATAAAGAAGACATGCTAAAATTCCTTTCAACATGATTCTTCCTCTCACAGGTGCGCTAATCCTTGAGATTGGAAAAAAATGGGGTTTCCCTGTCAGTTTCCAGTGTGTCTTGGCCTATGTAGTATCTTCATAGTTTGGCATGATGAGGTACCAATGTGTTTAATTTTATTGCTTTGCTTGAAGTGATTAACTTGTCTCTTTGATCCTCGTTGTGTTTGGGTGAAGTTACATTGTATTCTAGGGTTCATAGGTAAATTTTCCTTCACTTGTCACTCGTGTGTGTCATCAAGAGACATGCTGGCTATGTTTGAAGAGATCTGCTGCAATAATTCAAAATGTCATTTTGTATTTCTTTTGGCTCGTATTTGCAAAGTTGTTTTCACTTGCACTAAGTCAGTTTTTGCACTTTGGAATCACCTATGATTCAATAGTAAAACATAGATTACAATTGTTTGATTTACAAGCTTGAAATTGTATGATTGTTTTCTCTTAATTTTGAAAATAATAAGTGAAAGTCATCTTCATTCAAGTACTTTTGAAATGATTTTCCATTTGAAATAGAAAGTGAAAGAATTTTTTCATTCCAATTCTTTGTTCATTTGGTTAGTTTTGCTTTGACTAGCTCATTGATTGCATTAGTTTGCATTTGAGCATCGAAAGTAAAGAAAGAAAAAATTCATTAGTGCATCTTAGTGAAGAAAGAAGTGATTTCATGTTCAGTAAGATTTCATTTGGGAATAGTGAAAGTGAATTCGTTTTAGAGCTGCATTTCAGTAATTTTCAGCTAGTTGGGGGGCATCATTGCTTGTTACATTGCTTGTTTGTTGCATTCTTGTTTGCATTCTCTCCCTCATTAGTTTATAATTCATCTAAATGAAATTGATTCTTTTTTTCATTTAGCCTCATTGTAGGCATTCATGTGACATTTCTATTGAGCCTGAAATTGAAACATAATCAAATATCAACTTTAAAATTTATTCAATTAACCTTAAGGAGAATTTGGAATTAACAAAAACATCTAGAGGTCTAGGCTAGAGACGTGTTCCAGCTTCGTTAAGCGTAGCAGTTGTCACTAACAGTCTGTGTTACATTCCGGGGGTGATATCTTGTCCCACGTATGGAAGTATATAGGAATATGCTCCACGTATGAAAAGTATAAGGGGATGATCCCATCGCATGATTACACATTAGACAGTGCTACTATGGACTGGACTCCCATGTACAGTCGAGACCCCACTAGGTTGAAAAATTTCCATAGGTAATCGAGTCGGTCGCCTTGTAGAGGTGATACACCGAATGCAACATTCAGGGTGATTGGTTGAAGTATGTTAAGTGCTTGGTAATTTCTTCTATAATTTTTCTACCAAGGTGTATATCGTAGTTCACAGATACCTGGTAATAATTTATGCCTAGATTACCCCTTTATGTTTTTGTTTTTATTTTTATTCTAAAATAAACTGCCCACGACAACATCCTACCTATGCAGTGCTCTTGGCCTCATATTGCCTAGTTAATTATAAATCTTAATTTCTCAAAATTGATTCACCTTTCACTTCGTTGATATTTTTATAAAGGTCTTCGTGGCTGAATACTCAAATTCACCTCATTCCTCTTCTGAAATAACTCAAGAGCCTCCTCCTGAGATTTCATAATTTCCAACTAGACCCCTTGAATCTCAAGGTGTTGAACTTGGAATTGTAATAAGTATGCAACAAATCTTGTATCGACCACCACTTGATGAGTGGCTTTCATCGTCATCTGAGGATCCTAAGCCAGAAAGTCCTGAACCTTCTACATATTTTATGGTATTTCCTCCAAATCTGCTCTTTGATCCACACATGGTCTCACCTGAATGACCATATAGTCCTTTTGATGGTCCTAGAGTTCCTCTTCTTGCTTCTGTTGCAGCTTCTCATACTATTTTTTGTCAGTTGTTTCCTCCAGAAATGGCATCAAATGTCGACGATATTCCATTTGCGAGTACTCCTCAGAGTATTCCTATGGAAACTTCTACATATTACATTCCAAAAGTTTACGTATCGTCTATGTTCCCTCCGGAAAGGTTTTATGTATGTTACCACTCCTTAGGATTAAGGGAGTGAGACGAGTTGCCCTTTATTCAAGTCGCATCTACGCTTCCACCTTGGTATACTTCTCTTGGAAACCTTGTTTCTGGAGCTTCTGGAGCTACATCCTTGTTTCACTATCTTTCTTGGTCAACGAGTGTTTCTCCATATTCCGACCCATTTGTTTCAAATGTGGTTTCTATTTCAAAACTAGCTTCACAACCTGCGGTTTCTATCCGTCAAATGACCATTTCGCTAGGATCATCTACTCCCTTACCACTATCCACAATAGCTTTGATTCCACCTTTAAGTGGTAAATATATGACTTCATATATGCCTAGGGGGAAATCACATCCTTTATATGTACCTCCCTTATCGGGTGGGGGAAATATTAACTTGAGAACTGTATCAGGGGCGGTACAACATACTGCTAGTCTTGGTGGAATTTTTCTTTCACAGCCAACAAGTGTTGTCGTAGGAAACTCTATACCAGGTAGTCACCCTACTTCAAAAAATTTGTTTATCAACAACCCCACATCTGGTATCCTTATGTTCAACAACCCGATGTTCAGCAACCGAATGTACAATATCAATATGTTCAACAGCTGGACATGCAATATCAATATGTTCAGCGACCGAACGTCTCTCAGCAATATGTCTAGCAACCCCAAAATATAGTGGGTGCAGTTGCGACTAACCCTCAATTTGGTCCTCGAGTCCAATCTGTTCTAAATCCTTTGGGTCAAATTGGAACTTACCCTAATCAACTTGGTACACAATACCAGTAAATTCCTCAAGGTCAGTTGCAACAACCCCAACAAGGAGCTTACATCTAGAAGGGGCCCTATCAACAACCCTATCAGGGTGTTTATGCTCATCAAGGGCCTTATCAATAGCCCCAGAAAGGTACATACATTTAGAAATAGCTACAATAAGGTACTTACCAATGACCCCAACCACAACAAGGTCCCTATCAACCATATATACCTTATAAAGAATAGTGGGGACAGTTTGGGCAGTATGGTCAGAATCAACCCCAATGGGGAGAGAACCTATACCAGTAAGGTTGGAACCCCCAGTTGGGAAACTTCCAAAGGAATTTTTCTTCTTATCACCCTCCATTGCCATTCCTAGCTATGTTGGAGTTGCCCGATGTGTTGAAGTTGAAAAATGACCCCATCCATCACATGACACATTGGCATCTAGTTCCAACCAAGATTCCTAGAGATTGTCCAAAGTTTGAAGGAAAATCTGGGGAAGACCCCCAAGCCCATGTCATGACGTACCATTTATGGTGCTCTTACAATTCTTGGGTTGACGATTCCATTCGTCTACTTATTTTCCAGCACACTTTGATGGGTGTTGCTGCCAAATGGTATAATGAGCTTCCTCATGGTGTTTTATATGATTTCAATACCTTAGACATGGATTTCCTCACACATTTCCAGTTTCTTGTCCGCTATGAGACTGGTACCCATCTCTTGACATCTTTGAAGCAGTCACCTGCTACTCACATTTCAAATCATATTCATGAATGGAGGTGTAGGTGCCACCTTATTAAATTTGAAATCCCTGACTAATTTTTGATTGAATGGTTCATAAAATATTTTTTCCCTAAAATTTCCAAAGATCTCACTATGGGTGGATGTGTGACAGAAGAGGAAGTAATCACCCATGCTTAGTATCTAGATTTGGTCTATTCCCAATCTGGAACCCTATATGAACTTTTTCCTGGTGCACCGCAACCTTCAACCGGCCCAGCATCATCCAAATATCCTACTACACCTCCCATTGACGACGTCATTGGGATATTGGTCCATATTGATAACAATACACTGAAGGCTTATTTGAAGTCAAATTATACATCTGCCACTGCATCCTCCACTCCTTCGAACAATTTGAAGAATCCTGGTAAAACCTCTTAGGTTAATTCTATTCAATATACCGCCAAAAACAAGTCCTCAAAAGATAAAAGGAAGGGGAAAGGTAAAGCCAAATATGAGACCCCAAAACAAGATTCTGCTAAATCGTCTGCCGATGATTCTTTCAAGCGTAAGCCCAAATATCCTTGCTTGATATGTGATGGTTACCACTACACCAAGGATTGTCCTTGGCGTGTAGAATTTTCCCATCTTCTCAAGGGCACATTTGGTACCTTGATTTTCTTGAAAGAACCGTTCCCTTTACAACAGATGTAAATGGTAGATCAACCCTAATATTCCTGAAGCTCCCAAGTTTTTATGGCTGGTACAAAACCCATTTCTGTTACTACCCAATCGAAAGAATATCTGAATCCTTTGAAAGCTCCCATGGAAAAGGATGCTACAGATAACCCTTCCTCTTTCGTTCGTCCTCATTTTGGTCTTCTCCATATTGAGAGACCTAATATTGATTCCATTATCTGACCACCTCCAAAAGGTGTTCTTCAGAAGTCGTATTATAATTCGAATGCATGAGATACTCAACACTATAACATTGTAGAAGATTTAGCTCAAGCACCTTTGGGATGTCGGCCTTGGAAGTCCTTCAATCGTGCCCATCATAATGGAAGGAACTATTATCTACTATCAGAGGGATCAATCTTGTGGATTCCAACCTTATTACTTTCAACCTCAATAATTTTGATCCTTGGCTCCCATCTCAAGTGGATTTTCTGATTCAAGTCATTATTATGGGTAAAAATATCCATCGAATTATTGTTGATGAAGGTGCTTCTACCTGAATCATGTTTGCTACATGTTGGAAAGCGATCGAATCTCCTCCACTAAGTTAATCCCCTAGCACTCTAGAAGCTTTCAATAACAGAGGCTCTCGGTCCTATGGTATTCTCAAATCCTTGCCCATTCAGTTGGAGGGTAAGATGATGAACCTAGAAGTAGAGGTGGTAGATGCCAACCTCAATTAAAATATCCTGCTTGGATGCAGTTGGACTCATGCCATGATTTTCTTGGTCTCTAATCTTTTCCGTGTTCTCCGCTTTCCTCATCAAGGGAATATTGTCACCATTGATCAACTTTCTTTATTTTCCTCCGATTATTCAACTACAAACGTTCCATACGTTGGGAATACCTCTACTCCTTATGAGAGCGTTGGGCCAGGTATTTTCAAAGATACATCCATAATGGGAATTTTTTCACTCTCGCCTCCTAATGTCAACTCTATTAATATGATATCATCGGGTCACAATCCATGGATTATTCCTAGTCCCAATGAAACTGACAGTTTTGGTGATTTCATGCCCCTTAGCCATGTAGAAAAAATGTATCAAAGAATTATTATCACTTATGAGGTTTCCTCTGAAGAAAATGATAATCTGGTTTCATCTCTCGACACGCATTCACAGTCTCCCTGGTTTGGTTCTTGGGATTCATTTTATCCCTTGAAAGAGATATTTCCCATTGACAAGAGTATCGTGGAAGTTATGTCTCTCGAAGAAACCCCTTGGGATGATGGTCATCATCGTTCCTCATTCCTCCCAGGTTTGGATGGAATTTATACTTGTTTGGAAGCCCGTGTTTCATCTAAATTGACTAGCCCACTTCAACATCCTATTCTGGTTCATGATATGTTTTTCGAAGGAAAAATGGGTAACATTTCTACTACCATTCCAATCGACATCTCTATTAAACTAGGGGTCGTCAAGAATTTCGATATTGGCTCGTCTTTTTCTCTTGATGAGGTCAATATTTACACTACTCTCTTTAAAAAATTCTGCGATGTCTTCGCATGGTATTATGAAGAAATTTCTGGCATAGACCCTAGTATTGTGGTGCACGAAATTCCTACATATCCGAACTCTAAGCATGTTTTTCAACGGCTTCGTCTTGTGCATCCAAGACTACTGCCATTAAGTTAAAGGTTGAAACACTTCTCAAGGATGGTTTCATCTATCCGATACCATTGACAGATTGGGCCTCTAATATTATCCTTGTTACCAAAAAGCAAGGGACCATTCGAGTCTATCTTAATTACCATGATATAAATCGTGTTTTTTCTAAATACAACTACCCCACTCCTTTTATAGATCAAATTATTGATGAGTGTGCGAGGAGCGAGATATTCTATTTTATGGGCGGTTTTTTTGGCTACAACCAGATCAATATTCTTCTGGTCGATCAACACAAGATCGCCTTTATCTATCCTTTGAGAACCTTTTCCTATAATAAGCTCCCTTTTAGTTTGAAAAATGACGAGGCTACCTTCCAAAGGGATATGTACTATGCTTTTCATGATATTAAGCACATAGTCCAACCATATCTTGACAACATTCCAGCTAATTCTGCGAAATTTCGAGATCACCCTGAACATCTTAGAGCGATATTTATTCATTGCCGACACTATAAAATGCTGTTGAATCCTCATAAATGTGTCTTTTGCGTCGAATCATGTTGTCTCTTCGGTTTCATGGTGTCTAAAGAAGGAATTTGGATCGATCCTCTCTAATTTGAGGTAATCATAAATCTGCCTCCTCCCTCCTCTTTATATCAGCTGCAAAGCTTGCAGGGGAAAGCCAACTTTCTTCATCGATATGTCTTGAATTATGCTGAAATTTCTAAGGGATTTAACCATCTATTGAAAAAGGGAGTCCCATTCATTTGGGATGAAATTTCTCAGAACTCTTTCAATGCTTTGAAGAAATCTCTTGTGAGCGCTCCTTTATTGCATCCTCCCAATTATCATTGTGGTTATTTCCTATATATAGCAACCACCAATAGCACTATTGGTATGGTGTTGGTTGAGGATGATGATGATGGTCATGAACATGTTGTTTACTACTTGAGGAAAAATCTCTTCGACGTTGAGACTCGTTATTAGCACATAGAAAAACTTGCCTTAGCTGCTGTTCATTCTATTAATCGCTTTCTCCATTACATTCTCCTGCGTAAGACCATTGTGATTTACAAATGTAACCCCATGACTTACATCCTTACTCGTCAGTTAGTTGGGGGAAATTGATTCAGATTTATGCAGGAACGTAATAAAATACAGAAATAGACATAAACATAGAGATGTAATGGAAATAATGCTTCATTTCATTAATATCAAATAACATAAATATTCTTATAGACATAATGGAAATAAAATAGCTAGGGTGCTGGTAGGTTATCTCTGAGAAGAGATGTGGCGGCTACATGCCTCTGAACTATGTTATAATGAGACTCAAGGGCCTATTTATTATTGAGAAACAATGGAAAACCCTAAACATCCAAAAACCTAACTGTAGGAGTTGAAGCGCAAAAACTATGGGCCCCGTTTGGGTAAATTGGTGTTTCAACTTATCGGGGATGTAACTTTGACATACAATCTCCACTTGACATACGATCTCGGTTTTCCCAAAAAATGTTGTTTAGGGCTTTAAAACGGCTCCGGAAGTTCAGGACCTGAAAAATTGCTAAAAATAGTAAGTTGTGCTGAAACTGAAAAAATGAAAGAACCAATGGTGGGGGTCGAATAGGTGGGTGGCCACCAATATCCAACTGGATCATTCCTCCATCCTTAGGAAGCAATGGTCCCCATTGCGTTAAGTTCCTCCATGAGAGGCAAATTATGATGAGCTTGGTATTGGATTTGTATAGGATGTCGTGGACCTGCTGGCGGACGTGTTGTATGCATTCAATATACTTGGTTGCCTCAGACAGTACATGTGTGGATTTTGTTTGTGTAATTGCATGAGGTATGGCAATATCAGGTGGCGGTGCACCAGGGGTCAGATCGATGGAGTGCTTGTCCTGACAGTGTAGAGGAACCTCTGTGGGCGAGGAGATAATGTCCTCGTATTCCTCCATGACTTTGTCCATCTACTGTAGCTGTGCAAGGGAGCCCTGTTTTGAGGCTGTGGCCACAATCTTCTTCTTTCCATATGAGCGACTTGTAAGGAAAATGAATTTCTTGGTTTGGGAAAAAATCTTACTGCGTTGTTTTGAAATATTCAAGGAGATGGCAGGAGGCGGTACTACCTCTGGTATCCTGTACAATTTATTTCCTAAAGTAATAACAATAAAACGAGGCCTAGAATCATATACAACATTTAACCTCCACAAGTATGGTTAGCCCAATAATACATTAGCTACATCAAGAGGAGCAACATCACACAACACCTCATCCGTGAATGACTTGACGTTGTACGGAAGGTGACACTGTTGGTGGACACAAAGATCTCTCCCTGGGTGAAGCCACCCAATGGTATACGGCTGCGGGTGTGCTATGGTCAGTAGGCCGAGCCGCTTCACGACCTCTGTTAAAATGAGGTTCTTTTGGCTTTCTCTACCAACAAGAAATTGTAGAGGAGAACCCTTCACCCACATCTACGAATGGAAGAGGCACTCCCCCTCCTCTGGAGCTTGGTGGTGAAAACAATGGAACTAGGGTCTGCATCAATGATCTCCTTCCCTTTTTCATCTACCTTGTCTGGTTCTGGCTCAGGATCAAAACATGCATCTGATTTAGGTGCCTACGAATGTTTGGCTCGACACTCATTTGTGCTATGAGTGGGGCTGTAATGAAATTCACACCACTTCCCCGTGTCCTTCTTTTAATTTGTGGTCTTGTTCTGACTCACCCCGCTTTGGCCTTTCCCCTTGTTATGTGGTTCGGTGGCACCTTTCCCTGGCTTAAAATTAGCGGATCCAAAGTCTTGCTTCTTCTACTTAAATTTCTACTCGATCTTGGTGGCATGGCGATATTCCATGCCAAGCGATGTAATGTCAAGGAAATTCATTTCCTCCTGAATGTGTCTGTGCAGACAGTTGCGGTACTTCAACACCAAATGTCTCTGAATATTTAATACCCAACTCTGTGCATAGGGTATGGAACAAATTCATCAGTTCATGCACATCTTGATCCCTTTGTTACTGTAGCATGGTCCATTGGATGTACTTGTCCTCATAGCTCCCCACGGGGTAATATCATTCCTTGATGCCATCTCGGAACGAATTCAAAGTGGGTGCGACCCAGAACAGAGAGGGTTCCCCCTCATCCTTTTTATCACAGTAGGTTTCTCACTAGTCTTTGACATGGGGGGCAAATTTGAGAAGTGCAAAAATAATCTCTTCTTGGTTAGAGAAATCATGGACTGAGAAATACCCTTCTAGAAAATTCAACCATCTATCGACGACGTCTACATCTATCTGGCCTTCAAATACAGATATGTCAAAGTTTACTTGTGCCTTGAAGGGAGCGGTGCCTCCAGAGGGGCTGTTGGATGCAGATGCACCATAGGTGGGCAGCCATTGAAGGATCTGAGTAAAGTTATCCATCATCACATTCATTTGTTTCTCGAGGGCCTCCTCGAGAAATATTTTGATAGGATATCCTGCTCCCTCGTCTTTATTTTCTTCCGCCATGGGAGGTCATCGGGGTTTGCAAGGCTGATCTTGTAAGGGTTTAAATAGATCGAGCCCTAACTCCTTATACCCTGACTGCGTTGGGGACATGCAAAGAAAAATAGAGAAAGAGCAGACCACTTTGATACCACTGATCTAGATTTATGCAGGAATGTAATAAAATATAGAAATATACATAAACATGGAGATGCAGTGGAAATAATGCTTCATTTCATTAATATCAAATAACAGAAATATGCTTATAGACATAATGGAAATAAAATAGCTAGGGAGCTAGTAGCTTATCTCTGAGAAGAGATGTGGCGGCTACTGCCTCTGAAATGTGTTAAAATGAGGCTCGAGGGCCTATTTATTATTGATAAACAATGGAAAACCCTAAAAATCCAAAAACCTAACTGTAGGAGATGAAGCGCCAAAAATATGGGCCCCGTTTGGGTAAATTGGCGTTTCAACTTCCTGGGGACGAAACTTTGGCATACAATCTAAGTTTGATGTGCACCATACCTCGTTAGAAAGACATATTCGAGGACTAAAAATTTTGATGTGAGAAACATGGTCCATGGAATCATGTTTCTCCTGGTTTTCCCAAGCTCCAGAAGTTCAAGACCCAAAAAACTGCTAAAAATACTAAGTTGTGCCGAAACTAAAAAACTGAAAGAACTGATGGTGGGGGTTAAAATGGAATAGGTGGGTGGCCACCAATATCCAACTGGATCAGAAATACTCCAAATGGATTTCCATTCTCCAGGAGTTCGACTTAGAGTTTTCTATGGCTAAGTCTAATAAATCTCTCGTCTTTGCTGAATTGATCTGCGATCTTCCAGCTACAGTTGTTCCTACCCATTTCGATGACTTGATTCTAGATGAATCACTCTTTCTCATTAGTACTCTCGATTCATAGTATGGAGACATCATTTTTTATCTCCAGAACCAAACCTTTCAACCTGAGCTATCTCCCTTCGAGAGACGATGGATTCGTTACCAGTCCTAACCCTACGGCATCATTGGCGATACCTTGTATCTTATTGGTGTCAATTTCGTCCTCCATTGATGATTAAATCTTGAGGAAGCTGAGAAAATCCTTAATGACTGCCACTTCAGGGCTTGTGGCGGTCATATGTCTGTTTATGCTATCGCTTAGCAAATCCTTCGAGCATGATATTTTTGGCCATCTATTTTTAAAGATTTCATTCTTGCCATCTGCCAATTTCATGATTTCCAAATTTATTCTTGGAAAGAACGTGCCCCACTTGCTCCCTTGCACCCAATTGTGACAGTTAGGCCATTTTCAAAATGGGGCATAGATTTCATGACCTGTAACCCTTGCTCAGCTGGGGGGCATGGTTATATTATCGTTGCCATCAATTATTTTACAAAATGGGCAGAGGAGATGCCTACATATGATAATGAAGGTCAGAATGCCACACAATTCATTTTCAATCATATCATTTCTCGGTTCGGTGTCCCAATAGCCATTGTCACTGACCATGGCTCTCACTTTCGCAATCATATGATGACAAAGCTTACTGCTCAGTTGGGGCTATGCCATGACAACTCCACTCCATATTATTCGTAGGATAAAGGCCAAGTCGAAGATGTAAAAAAATTTGTAGTGACAATGATTCAACGAACCATTGGGAAGCACAAAAGAGATTGGCACCTCATGCTATTCTTGACTTTGTGGGACTACCAAAATTTTGCTAACATTGCTATCATATTCACACCATTTTAGCTAGTGTACGAGCTTGAAGCTACACTTCCAATTGAATGTGAAATCCCTTCTGTGAAGCTAGCTATCAAACTTCTTCCTGGTACCTCGCTAGAAGAGGAACATCTGATTTATCTCGAGCGTCTCAATTAGACTCGACGAATTGATAATTTAGTCATTAAAGCACAAAAGAAACAAGTTAAAGCTCAATACGATAATTCTGTCAGTCCTCACATTTTCTCTGAAGGTGACTTGGTCCTTCTTTATGATCAAGCCCATGATAAATTAGGGGTTGGAAAGCTTGAGCCAATGCAGCATGGGCCTTATATTGTTCAATGTGTATTAGAGAAAGGCACCTATGAGCTAGTCGATTATGAGGGTAATAAGTTGGATGAGCCCCGAAATGGGCTCTATCTGAAGAAGTGTTATGCTTGATCACAAGTACGATACTTTGTACATTAGTGTGCTTTTAGATTCTTTTGGTGTGATTTTTTTCTTTACAGACATGTTTCCTCTGCTTACCTTGTGTTCCACTTGGTTTGTAGATGTCATTGAATCATTATGTTATTTTACTGATGGTGCTTATCGTAGCACACATAACTTATATTCCATAACATGGGCTCTTTTTTCCCCTAATGGCAAGTTGGTTAATCTAAAAGGTATTTTCCTGGGTCGAACAACTAATAATATTGTTGAATATAGTGAAGTCATTGAACTGTTATTAGACACAATTTCCCTCAGTATCAGGGACTTGGTTGTGAAATTAGATTTGCAACTTTTTGTGTTACAGTTAAATGATCATTACTGAGTAAGAAACCCTCAAATTTTGTGCATGTATTTACATGTTCGATTACTGGAAAGGCATTTTGATTACATCACATATCAACACATTCCACACAATTTGAATACATTAAAAGATACATTAGAAAATTATGTTTTAGATCCACATTTGCATCATATGTAAAAACCAAACACATCATCATGATATAAGAACATTTCTTAACAGTAGGAAACATTCATATGTATATATATATCGAGTCTGTAAAATTTTGTTACAACAAAATCTCAAAAAAAATGTGTTCCATGACACAATGGCTCTACGAGTCTACATTAGTGAAAAAATAAACTAAAGGCTTTTATCTGCCCACATGGTGCTCATGATAACATGTGAATACTCGGATAACTCGAAAAATTAATCGAGAAAGTCTGCCTAGGACTCCAACGATATGCATCTAAAAGGGTAGTGGTATCTCATCAAAAATTGTGCATTTTGGAATGACTCTAGTTAGGCCCGCTAGGTTACACTACACCTCTGTTAGTGGGTTTTCTCCCTCCTCATAAGGAGCATCCTCGATTTGAATTTATATCCTCCTCACAATCAGAGACATGCCAGCTGGTCTCTCTGGTCCAACATCTGCAAAATATCATAAGTTTAGATCTCAGAATAGATAGAAAAAACATTAAAAAGTACAAATTCCAAAAATAATTTTTTAACTGCATCAGACCATTGTGCACCTGGCAGAATAGGTATATCTGGGTCTCCTATAAAATCAGTGTTGGCATATGCATAGTCCTCTACCATGATCAGTTAACAACATAGCCAACTGAAAATGCTGTTGGGAAGTGCATTTGCTAACCCCCTCCCTGGCGAAGCATAATCTCGCACCATATGAATAACCTTATATCTTTTGGGGCTGGATCATATACTTCAAGCCATTGGTACTGAAACAAGGGCACTTTCTCAAAGAATAAAGTGACCAGGATGGATCCATATTTGAATTGTTTCAGTCGCCCCGTTTTGCACTTCGTTAGTTGGCTCTTCATGTTAGCCAACAATCCCTCACACAAATTAAACATGGTGGTATCAAGAAAATATAAAGTGTGTTGGAAATACCTCATGCAACGCCCAGGCCCTAGCTACACAAGCCATAGAGTGTAAAATTGTCCTCAATGGTAGATTGATGATGGTTTCGATATCCACCTTTCCACTTGAAGTCTTTTTGGCACTAGGACAATGTCTCTGAATGAGCATTCTTATGCTCTCCTCCAGTACAATCTCTAGAGAGTTGGATCCTCTCCCCTCCCTTAGATAATCATGTTATGAGGTAGATGTTCAAAATTTATATTTTTAGCTCTTGATCCCCAATGATGAAAATTTAGCGATTGACGTCCCATATCCCGATAAGATATTCTAATAGCTCTAGTTAAGCTCTGAGTCCTGATGTTTGGAAAAAATTGAGCAATCCACAATTTCTTAATGCATTTAAGAAATTTGTATCTTGGAGGGCTTTGTGGTCTTCCACCTCATGACCCCTCTATTTCCATTCAATCGTTGTATTCGCTGAACACACCTGCAAAACGTTCATGCACAACAATTTAGGAGTTTTCATCAGAGTAAAATTGGAAATGAATAATTTATTTTGGGGTTATTTTCATGTTTTTAAATCTCCTCTGCACTCAGTGGGCATGTCAGAATAAAAAAGGCGTTGATGGCGTGCTGGCCTAACGGGCTAGGGGCGATCTGTGTGGGTCTGATAGGTCGAACCTTCATTGATCATCCACGATATTAAAATTTGAAAATCCTCCCTTAACACAAAAATTTCTAAGTTAAATGGCTTGAAAATGGAATCAAATTGATAAGAAAATATAGGGCTCTTACTTGTAGCTGACAGATTGCTAAACAATTTATGTAGGGGCATTAGGTTCAGAAAACATTTTGTATTTTAATAAGCATAGGGGTTTTTTAGTTTCAAAAGAATATGGGTTTCGTATGTAATTATTAATGTTTTTGAGTGACATTTAGAATATATATTGAGAGAAATTTGAAAAAAAAACCCGAATGATTGGAGAACATGAGAGAATTAAGATAGTTTAGATTCTAGAGGGAATGAGAGATTTGAGAATTGATTTTAAATATTAAGTTAGAATCAATTTCATGATTTTATGGGATTAAAGAGGATCCCTAGGGATAAATGATAGATTTTAGGACTTGAGGATTTTGAGGAATTTGTTGAGAAGATAGAGGATCTGGAACTAGAATTGGTCTCAGAATCAATTGTATAAATTGTAAAGCCTTAAAGGCAAAAATAGACAATAGTAGAGGCGGAGTAGGGTTTTTAACAAACAGGGGGTTTGTTGTTGTAAGCCTACAGGAAAATTTGACAGAAAGGCTATTTATCAGAAAATCAGGCCTGAGAGAAGAAGAAACCTGTGTAAATACTGATTTATATATAAGACATTGTTTTCTAAGTTATTGATTGTGTGCACTGATTTATTTAGTTCAATGAAGGAATGAACGAGTGTGATAAAAATTTGTGATAAGGGTTTGAATTAGTGGTTCTGCATACAATTGAATAGTTTGATGGAAATACCAAGATAGGGTTACAATTGTGAATTGAGATGAAGTGCAAAAAGGGTTTGTATATATATATCTAAGAAGACTAGATGAGGTTGCATTTGTTAAATTCGGTCGTCGATCACTGAAAGGATCGATGACACAGAAGCGAAAATGTTTTTGTTTCAATTCGGCATTTGGAATTCATCGTGACTTCCCTGAATGATCTGTAAATGATCGAAGATGGTCTATGTGTAATAAAACCTAATTGAATGAATTCTGGTGAGGGAAAAATCTTATTGTGAGAAAAGAGTTAATGGCTGGTAGGATCAGAGTGATTCAGTCAGGAGCGAGCAGAGATGTGACAGACATATTCGCATGCCTGATATGAAACCAGGTACTTTAATGTTACAACCAATGACGATTGGAGTGTGAGTCATGGAGTCATGTTGAAGCGAAGAATTGTTAATCAGTGAAGAGATAGTGGAATTGAAAAGCAAGTGAATTGCGTTTGTGTGGCGTATGGAACCATGAGTAATGTGGAACCATGAACCGGAAACAAATAAAACAATAAAGGTGGTTTTGGAAAACCAACCAATGGTTTTCGCGTAGCACTAAGGTGGTAAGCGATAATCGTTGAATCGAACACGATAACATTCATTGAGTGACACGTTGCATCAGTGGTATTCCAAAACCATTTCTTTCGCCTGAGTTTGAAGAATTAAACCTTGTGCAAGTTTGTTATGCGATCATTGTTGGATCATTGAGTTGGAGCGCGATATACTGTCAGCCGTCGGATGAATGAGTGCATTGAAGTGAAAGTGGGCCTGTATATGTTTTAATATGAAAATGAAGCATTGGCGGAAATGGTGAGTTATAAAGTTTATGTTAACTTATAACATAAAGTTTAATCTTGACAAATGTTATGATATGTGGGGTGAAACAAAGTTGTGGGCCGTAATATTTATATGGTTTAATTGGGTTAAACCATAGAATCGAAAATCATAAATGGATATGCGAATTATGTAGGCCAAGGTTAATATATTTTGGGACTTTGATATAATTATCAAAAGTTGGGTTCGTATAGTCGAAAGATTAAATGAATGGGTTTTTTAATTATGTTTTAAAACCATAAGGCAATAAAAGGAAACAACTTCTGCCTATAAATTTTATTAGTTGGGTTTCGAACCTAAGTCAAAGATTCAAAGAAATGTGATCAAAGTGGGTATTTTTATATGGTAAATGAGAAAGGAAAAGGGTTCCCGCTTGTGAATAAATGAAAGGAGAAACCTTGGATAAGGGGATGTATTCAAATAAAAGAAATTATCAAAGTGGGTATTGTAATTATGGTTAGTAACCATAATTATCAACATTTGAAAAAATTCCGCATTTAGAGGTTTGAGGGTTATAAGATTAACTTGGGATTGTTTAAAAAGGTATGAAACCTTAATGAACAGAATGAATTTTTGAGTATGAGATGGAAAATTCTGGGTTATGAATGTGACATGAAATTTACATTGAGAATGTGGTATGTTTGCAGCCTTCTGCTGCATCAAGTGGTATCAGAGCCGAGAATAGCTCTTTTGAAGGTTCATTTTTTTTTTAATTGAATTGAAAGGAATCCGATTTTGAATTGATAGATTGCAGCACATAGAGATACAGTGCTGGTGAGAGGTGAAACAAGATCATATAGAGATCTTGAAGATGAGTTGATAAATGTTATTTAACTCTGGTTTGAAGGTTAAGTTTTCAGAATTCGGGTTGCAGGTAGATTGAAGAAAATCTTAGCAAAAGAAGATCATAGCTTTAAGAGTAGTGATGAAGGAATCCAGTAAAGGATTCTAATTGGAAGAAGAATGTGGCAGAACCTTAAATAATTCCATCAAAGATTGGATAAAAAGGACAATTGTGTTCTTAGAAGTTGCAGATGAGTTGAAGCCTATAAGGAGCAGAGAGGAATGCTCAAGAGGTTCCAGAGGATAAAGAACTAGTGCTTGCCAAAAGACCAAATCCAGAGAAAAGGATTGGTGAGGTAATTTGTAACAAGGAGGACTTGTTATTGCAGAGGCTTTAGTACAACTCATGGTGAATGAGTGAGGAACTCATAAAGATAGAGATGGAGAAGAAGATGACTAATGATAGTCATAGAAGAGATAACAGAGGTTCTGAGAGAGATCACAACATAAGAAAGGAAAAAGAATGTGCCAATGAAAATGGCATAAGGAAGCAATTGACTGATAAAGAATATGACAAAGAGTTGGCTGAGATAAGAGAACAATTTAATAAATTGAAAATGATGATAGAAGAAAACCAGAGAATTGGTTGGCTCATGAAGAAGAAGGTGAAGTAGCAGAGGCTACAACAGAAGAGAGAACATCAAATGAATATGCAGTTAGCAGAAATGCTAAGGAAAATTGAACAGATGATGAGTGTACAATTGGGATGTGCTGAACTCAGAGAAGCTGAGTTGAAAATGGAAGTCTCCATTTGTGAAGAAGAACAAAATGAAGTCATGGGTAAAGATGAAGAATGGATATCTGTGAAAGATCTTATGGATCATTGTGAAGATTTAAGACAGCAAGAAGTTTACCTTGCCGAAGAGGGAATTATTGATGATTTCCTGAACTATTGGACAAGTTCAAATTAGCTGGATGATGTAAAACCTTGTATTTTTGAATCTAATAATTGTGATGTGATTACAGGTTTTGCAGAAAAGGATGAGAAATCTTTTGAAGTTGTCAAAAGTATGGAAGAGTATCTTTCAGAAGATAAATACTTTGAAGCAGGAAGTAATGATGAAGAATGTATCTTGAATGAGGGTAGTAGTGATGCATTTATATTTGAAGCTGTTACAACACAGGAAGAATTTCTTGTGAAAGAAAAAGAAAAGATTAAGTCTGAAGCACTGATATGTGAAGAAACAATTGAAACTATTGAATCTTGTAATTTTCAAACTGAAAATTTGTGTAAAAATGTAGAAATTGTAAGTGATGAGGAAATACTTTAGAAATGCCAAAAAGAAATTGCATTGCTGGAATATTTGTTGGAAAACTCAGAGTATGACAGGGAGATTGCAGAAGGCAGGGTTCACTATAGTGGACAAGAACATAAAAACATCATGGAAGCAGATGATGTGGAAGAAAGACTTGTTGATAGTCTAGAGAATTCTTCAAAGAATTCTTTGAGGAGAATGAATCAAAATACTGATGTGCTGATAGAAGAGGAAATTTCAGGGCAGCATACTAAAATTTTGCCAAAGGAAAGAAAGGCACTAAGGCCTTATGGTTTTTATTTTAATAATTGTTTTATGAACGCAGGTTTTGTTGCAGATGCTGGAGAAAATTTGACACAATTGGACAGTCAAATAAAAGAGAAGGAAGAAAATTCTGTGGAATTATCTAATCCATGGAATAAAGAAATTAAATTGCTGGAGATTATTCTGAATAATCAGGATTCAATACAGGAAGAGAAATCTCAATTTCAATATTGGGAAATGCAGAATGTGAAGATGCAAGGGAAAGAAGATAGCAGTAAAGAGTACACTATGTAACAGTCCAATGAATTGCTGAAGGGAGAAGACAAATAAATTGTCATAAGTGACAATCTAGAAGAATTTAGTAAATTGCATAAAACAAGAGGGTAAGGATGACAGGGTGGCAGTAAGAGTAAAAGATCAACAATCAAGAGATGAAATAAATCAACAATCAAAAGATTTATTGGACAAAGAAATTGAACTAATGAGAAGGATAATGATGAAAGTGTCTTAGAAGAAGACATCAGCAAGAAAGAAAAGAAGCAGCAACAGCAAAAGGAAGACAGTAAAAGACTGTGAAAGTACAACTAGTGGAGCAAAGTAGCATAAAGTGTGGAAACCTGGAGAAAAGCAACAAACAACAACAGAAATAGATGATCAATTACATAACAAAGTATGGGATCCAGGAAGACAAAGATTAAAAGCACATGATCAGGAGATCATGATTATTTTTAACCTTAGGAGTCTGATGCAGGGGCATTAGGTTCAGAAAATACTTTGTATTTTAATAAACATAGGGGTCTTGTGGTTTCAAAAGAATATGGGTTTCTTATGTAATTATTAATGTTTTTGAGTGACATATAGAATAGATATTGAGAGAAATTTGTAAACGTTCTTGAATGATTGGAGAACATGAGAGAATTAGGATAGTTTAGATTCTAGAGGGAATGAGAGATTTGAGAATTGATTGTAAATCTTAAGTTAGAATCAGTTTCATGATTTTATGGGATTAAAGAGGATCCTTAGGGATAAAGGATAGATTTTAGGACTTGAGGATTTTGAGGAATTTGTTGAGAAGATAGAGGATCTGGAACTAGAATTGGTTTCAGAATCAATTGTATAAATTGTAAAGCCTTAAAAACAGAAATTAGATAGTAGTAGAGGCAGAGTAGGGTTTTTAAAAACAAGAGGTTTGTTGTTGTAAGCCTACAGGCAAATTTTACAGAAAGGCCATTTATCAGAAAATCAGGCCTGAGAGAAGAAGAAACCTGTGTAAATACTGATTTATATATAAGAGATTGTTTTCTGAGTTATTGATTCTGTGCACTGATTTATTTAGTTCAATGAAGGAATGAATAGGTGTGATAAAAATATGTGATAAGGGTTTGAATTAGTGGTTCTGCATACAATTGAACATTTTGATGGAAATACTGAGATATGGTTACAATTGTGAATTGAGCTGAAGTGCAGAAAGTGTTTGTATATATATCTGAGAATACTAGATGAGGTTACATTTGTTAAATTCGGTCATCGATCACTGAAAGGATTGATGACACAGAAGTGAAAATGTTTTTGTTTCAATTTTGCATTTGGAATTCATCGTTACTTCCCTGAATGATTTGTAAATGATTGAAGATGGTGTCTATGTAATAAAACCTAATCAGATGAATTATGGTGAGGGACAAATCTTATTGTGAGAAAAGAGTTAATGGCTTGTAGGATCGGAGTGATTCAGTCAGAGTGATTGGAGATGTGATAGACATATTCGCATGTCTGATATGAAACTAGGTACTTTAATTTTACAACCAATGACGATTGGAGTGTGAGTCCTGGAGTCGTGTTGAAGCGGAGAATTGTTAATCAGTGAAGAGACAACGGAATTGAAAAGAAAATGAATTGTGTTTGTGTGGCGTATGGAACCATGAGTAATGTGGAACCATGAAACAGAAGCAAATGAAACAATAAAGGCGGTTTTGGAAAACCAACCAATGGTTTTCGCGTAGCACTAAGGTGGTAAGCGGTAATCATTGAATCGAATGCGATAGCGTTCATCGAGTGACACGTTGCATCAGTGGTATTATAAAACCATTTCTTTCATGTGAGTTTGAAGAATTAAACCTTGTGCAAGTTTTTTATGTGATCACCGTCAGATCATTGATTTGGAGCGTGATATACTGTTAGCCGTCGGATGAATGGGTGCGTTGAAATGAAAGTGGGCCCGTATATGGTTTAATATGCAATTGAAGCATCGGTGGAAATGGTGAGTTATAAAGTTTATGTTAACTTATAACATAAAGTTTAACCTTGACGAATGTTATGATATGCGGGGTGAAACAAAGTTGTGGGCTGTAATATTTATATGGTTTAATTGGGTTAAACCATAGAATCGAAAATCATAAATGGATATGCGAATTATGTAGGCCAAGGTTAATATATTTTGGGACTTTGATATAATTATCCAAAGTTGGGTTCGCATAGTCGGAAGATTAAATGAATGGGTTTTTTAATTATGGTTTAAAACCATAGGGCAATAAAAGGAAACAACTTCCGCCTATAAATTTTATTAGTTGGGTTTCGAACCTAAGTCAAAGATTCAAAGAAATGTGATCAAAGTGGGTATTTTTATATGGTAAATGAGAAAGGAAAAGGGTCTCCGCTTGTGAATAAATGAAAGGAGAAACCTTGGATAAGGGGATGTATTCAAATAAAAGAAATTGTCAAAGTGGGTATTGTAATTATGGTTAGTAACCATAATTATCAACATTTGAAAAGCTTCCACATTTAGAGGTTTGAGGGTTATAAGATTAACTTGGGATTGTTTAAAAATGTATGAAACCTTAATGAACAGAATGAATTTCTGAGTATGAACAGAATGAATTTCTGAGTATGAGATGGAAAATTTTGGGTTATTAATGTGACATGAAATTTACATGGAGAATGTGGTATGTTTGTAGCCTTCGGCTGCATCAACAATGTCCTAGATCAGCCGCACCACTAGTGTGAAGATCGGAAGAAAATGGGGTAAAATGTGCTTCTCTAATTTACTCCAAGTGAAATGGTAAAAATGATTTACTTTTGGTTTATTTATAGATTTTTAAAGATAATTTACCATTTTTTATTATTTTTCACAATATCAGTGATGTTTGTTGTTATTTTTGCACCAACAAGATCTTTTATGGTAATGATGATAATTTTTTATTGATGCAACGAGTTTTATTTTATCTCTTTTTCAGACTCGTTAAAAAATAAACAAAAAAGGAAACTCCCTTGAGTCATCTTTCAGCTCTTTTATGACTCGAAAAATAAAAATATTTCTAATGAATTGAAGTGGTCTTAGTATACGTTTACCCCTTTTCTGTGCTTACATTAACTTATTTATGAAAAAGGAATACCTTGATCGAACATGGTCAAGAGGTTCTCTCCATTATAGTTTTCTACCTTTTTAGATTCGAGGGAAAACTTACAAAGAGGGACTCGATGGAGTTTTATTTTTCGTTTCTTTTTCAAACTCCCTAAAAATGAAAAATACACCGATTTATTCTTCCACCAGACTCGTAAAATATTAAACGACGAAAGACTTGTCACCATGACGAGACCGAGTTCCTCCTTCCTAGGGCTTGTTAAAATTACTAGGATGGATTCATTCGAACAATGAACTATATGCTCAACATATGATATCCTCTTCACGTTGGCTATAAAAAATAAAGTGGTAATAATTAGCAATAACGAGGGAAAATTGAAAGTGGAACATCCTATGTATTAAGCAACATGTCACTCTTGAACATGACACTCATCTATTTTTCATGTTGGGTTGGGGATATCCTTCATTCGTCACTTGCCTTATTGTATTTGGGAAATACATTTGCCTATTATTTGATCACCCTCTTTGTCATCATGACCTCTGATCCCATTTTTAGTGAGATGCTACCATGATTCAGATTCGTGTCGCCGATATGTTAAAGAGAAGTCCTTGTTTCCAAAGACAAACATCCTCTAATTATCTGAACCTATTTGAAACAATCCTAAATCACTCCTATTATCTTGAGAAATCATTTATTTCATGTCAATGATGTGGGAATCATCATGTCCCTCCTTCGACGAATCACTTTCTGTAGAATTCAGCTCATTATCCAGGTAGATGGTTTAGAAACTCATTTTCAGTACCTTAGAGCTTGCATGCCTCAATGGAAATTTATTTGTGTTCGACGACATGTTCACCTCATTGGACTTCGATAAGATGATTCTGCAAGTGTTAGATTTGAAAAAAATTATTCACACTTGTAGATTGTGTTGTTGTACCTTGAGGGCCATCTTCATTATTGGTGGTCTCTCTCGTACCTATTAATGGTTTTCATCATTGACCGGTAATCAGGCGGTTTCTACCATGTTTGACATCAACACATATATTCACATGGTTAGATTCATACATTGGATAGATCGAGATTGCGATTAAGACCCTAGATCACATCTGTTATTATCTAGGCTGCATGGAATTATTGAGAATTCATTATTGTACACATGATCCTTTCTATACGGATGGTTTCGACCATATCGTGGGTCCATTTCTATGATCTATTTTAGATGGATGGCTTCGACCGTGCCGTGGGTTCATATGTTATTTGATGCCTATTCAGAGATATTTTATTAGGCGTATTCCTATTATAGATGTCAAATATTGTATTGTGTTTGATTTGGCAGGTTTCCTGGTGGTTCTCCGAGTCCTTGCCTTGGTTCGTAAAGAATTTCACCCATCACTCCATGTTTTTCCTTCATGATTTAGGGGGCATCTGTTACATAGTAATTTGTCACCTTGTTCATTTCCTGTCTCCAATCATGAAGTGCCCTGTGAAGAATATTGTGCAGTATATCCACCTAGAAAAAATACATCAAAATATTCTCTGAAGACTAAAAGAAAACTACCTTAAGGAATTTCTGAAGGAGCTTGGCCCAAACCCTATATTTTTGGGTCAACGCTCTTATCCAGTTGTCTGCCTGTGCTGTTGGAAGGTTGAATTTTCAGCCTAGCACTGTCAGTGATATTCTGATTGGAAAAACCACGCTAAACCCTTTCTGGCATTTTTTCCTCAAATCGAGGAGAAGCTTCGTGCACTAGAAGCTTCTAGAACAACAAGCTGGATATTGTTCAGTGGATATATGGTCGAGTCTCTCATTTGGAGCTTTTAATCTTATCAATAGGGGATTTTCCCTTGAGAAGTGGGCCTTCCACCTTATTTTATGGGCTCCTAACTCCCTCTCCCTTCCTATAAATTGAATCCCATCCCTCCACTATTGGTTGGTCATTGTTGGTCTGGTCTGATCATTAATCCTTTGAATCCTTATGCTGTGTTAATGCCTAAATTTCCATTTGGAAGAAGGATTACTTGAAGAGCCTCGGTTTGGAATCAGACTACACCAAAGGGAGGCCTCCAACATTAAGGCCATGTTTGTAAGCTTCTTGTTTTAGAATATCAATAATACATCTGGTATTTTGCTTTCTATATTTGTTTGGATATCCATATAAGTAGCCTAAGGCTCCTTGATATTAGGTAGTTTATATTCAATGTATGTTTTTTGTTGCATCAATTTTGTTGTTTTCTCTTGATATCCTAGAGGTATTCGAATGCCACAAGTAGCTAGGAGTGAGATTGAAGGATTGTGGATCGAGGCCTTCATCAAAGGGTTGAGCATAACATCAGGAAGAGGTAGGTCCTTTCCATTTATTCATCCTTCTTTTAATATTAACTAAGAAAGTTTCCATTATATAGTCTCATATGTTTCTAGACCCACTCTAGGGCTAGAGAGAACCCTCTGTCCGCAAAGGGGATTGTATTCACAACATATATTCTTTTGGTCGGATGGAATCCTTGCCTAATCTGCATCTGTGGAGCCACACAACTTCACTCCATCTATCTTCCTGTACCATAATCCATACAGGATAGTGCCTCTGAGGTACCATAAAAAAAACTTCATTGCCTTCTAATACAATTTGGACGGACTAACCATATCTTGGCTCAGTTGGTTGACTACATAGCACATATATGGTAATGTGTTCACAAGATACGGTTTGAATTCACTAGCCGGTAAATGATAGCATCAACCTCTTCACCTAAAGTTGCATCCTCCTCCCTCTAGTTGGTTTCTAGAGGTGTCTCCATGGGTTTACAACTCTCCATGTGAAATATCTATTGTATCGTGTTGGCATACTTGTCTTGAGACACAAAAAATTCCCCATCACCTTGCCATACTTCCAACCTAAGGAAGTATTGCATGAGACCCATATCCTTCATCTCAAATTCCATTACAAGGTCAACATATAAAAAAATGATAAGAAGTTTACCTTCTACCAAAATATGATAGAGGTTCGCATACACTTTACTTTTGGTGAAGTCCAATCTAGTGAGACAGTAGTCAATCCTAGCGTACCAAGCTCAGGGTGCCTGTTTGAGACCATACAATGCTTGCCTGAGTCTGCACACATGAGACTAACAATCAAATGTCTCAAAACCTTATGGTTACTCGATGTACACTTCCTCCTCAATAAAACCATTGAGAAATGTTTTTTTTACATCCATCTAGTGGATCTTCCACACCATCTACACAACCAGTGCAAGAATTGATCTAATGGATGAATACACTTGATACAAGATCAAAGGTTTACTCATAGTCAAATCCTCAACTTGATAGAATCATTTGGAAAAAAATTTGGCCTTATACTTCTCTATGATTCTGTCAGTTGCATGCCTAACTTTGAAGATCCATCTTGAAGCTGCAACTGATTTATCTGCTAGCCTTGGGACCACTTCCCAAACAATTTTTTTTAAAAATGGATTCATATCCTTTCACCGTTGCATCAACCCAAACTAGTTTCTCAACTTCTTCCTCAAAAGAGGATGGCACAGTCTCTACAAGCTCAGTCACTATATCCATTTATCTAGTGTACCTCTCAGGTGACATCCTTTTCCTGTGAAAATTTGAAGGAGATCCCATATTCTCAGTCGCATCCTGCACCAATATATCAACTTCCCTAGTTATTTTTCGTCTTTCTCTAGAGGGTTCTGCTTAAGGGGATGTATCCACTCTACCTCCTCTCTGATCCTCCATTTTTGGATGCTCTACAACTTCTTGAGGCTCCTCCTTTGGCTCTAAAATATCATCTTCTAATGGGATCTGAATCTCCCTCTTAAGAGAGCACCTCATTGCTTTCTCCTCATCAAAATTTACATCCCTCTGCACAAATTTCATTTTGAGGGAAGGTAATTACAAATAGTGATTGTGTGGAGTTTCGATGTGACCCAAAAAAACTCCCAACTTTGTTGTCAGCTCAAGATTATTCCTCGAGTATTTGGAGACATGGCAGTAAACAAAGGCTCCAAAAATTCTTAAGTGAGACACATCCAAATTTCTCCCCGAGAAGGCGTCCTCTATTTTAATCATACCAAAAATACATTGAGGACTGTTGTGTTACATGCCTTTGACCATAAATGCAGTGGCATACCTTGGTCATGTAACATATCTCTCAAAGATTCTGCATTGCTTCAATTATTATTATTTCTCTCATCTACCCCATTATGCTGTGGGTTTTGGGTGTTGTCGGCTCTCTTCGAATGCTTGATTTTGCATAGAAATCCTTGAATTCATTTGAAACATACTCACATCCATTTTCACTCTTGAGAGCCTTCACCTTCTTGGCGGTCTCTATTGGCTTGAGGGGTCCTGACCCAGGTTAGGAGGTTAAGGTTTTCCACCACACCCCTATACTACTAGCCCTTTCGGCAATGACCTACTTGCGCAGGCCAAGGTCTCACCCGAAGTAGTATGGGAGGGTGTTGGAACTAGGTTTCTACACCCTAGGAGAGAGTAGGTAATATGAGGTAGATCTGTATGATTACTTACTAGGTTCACACAGAATGTGTCTATTCGCAACTCTTTTAACACTGTAGTCAACATATAACCATAGAAAATCTATTAGATCTAATCAGTACATTTGCATCCACGTGCGCATTACCAAATACCATCACAAAGCACTATAATTGCAGCCAATAACAGATCACAGATATACTTATGCCAAAAACATAGATACATTCGTAGCTTAAATAATCATCACAGATGTCCTTTAGTAGTAAATATAATTTAATGATACTTCACATTCATTAACATCAATATCCACTTACAACCAAACCATAGCCCACACACACAACCTAGCGGGGTTCGCACATAGCAAGACTGAGGATCTCCACGCACACAGCTAGCAGGATTCCTTACCCAAAACAAACCAAAACAGATCTAACATTTCGCACATAGCATCAATCTATCAACTTACTTAGTTACTAGACCCAACTATCTATCTATTTATAATATTGTAGCCTTCGCTATCCTATGGTCCACAAACCGTGGTTTGTGGACCCTAGAGCTACCCTTTAACCCATTACAACACCTTAGGGGCTTTAACCCACCCCAAAACCCCTACGCAAGACCAATTTTAACAAATTTGTACAAAAAATGTAGGTTGGGGAACCCCGTTCCAACAAGACCCCAACACAATCTTGTGACTCATCCCGAGTCATTGCGACCGTGGGTTTTCCACCTTCGCTTATAGCAGCCTAATCACATCAACCAACGGAGGCAACACTCCTTCACTCTGCGAAACAACGTTCTAAGAAATATCCACCAAATTTTGCGAAGTTGGGCCTTCTGTAGTAGCAGTGATGCTCTCCAAAGTCTGGTTCAGTTTCTTAACTGCGATATCAACGTCCTGAGAGAGCTTGAGGGCTTCATCAACCCAAGGCTTAAGGAGGTCACTGAGAACCTTCTTTTCTGGTGGAGCTCTTCAATGTCATCTCTAAGTGTGTGGCTGGTACGCATTCATGCCAGGCATTGAGTGGAGATTAGAGTAGGCATAGTGGCTTCCAGCTGCTCAAACTTTTCTTCCTTCTGGCGCAACTCCTGAATGAGTTCGCGCAGGAGAGGATCACGCTGCACCTTTGTCCACAACTACATAGCTGTCTCAAACAGTCCTACGCCCTGAGAAATCTGATATGTGATGACATTGGTGGCCTCTGTGACCAGCATAACTCGTTGGGCCCTTACCTCAGGTGGCATTTCTGTCTGTAATTTGGCCTGCAAGGCCACAATCTGCTGTTCCATCTCTGTCTTGATCGCCTGGATCTCAGTCCTCAAAGCCTTTAGTGCTGCAACCAACCCCTCAATCTTGGCCTAGGGGTGGCAGAAGCTGGGATATATTTAGTGACATCTGCATAGAGCCTACTGATTAGGCGTTCCAACTCTATCTTCTGCATGGCGGTGAGGGTACATGCAGCCTGTGCTTGTGTAATATTCCAAAATTTTAGCCTCCAAGCTAAATGGAATATTAGAGTTTTTTTATCACTAGGTTGGTGAATAAATGGGTAGAGGCCCATTAACCTCTTTAGAGGGGTCAATAACACTATTAATGTGAAAGGAGTAAGAATAAGCAGTTAATTTGAGCACCCTTGGGTGTGAAAAAATATGGGATCATGTTGATTCAGTCAACTTTGACCAAGTCAACAAAACTGTCTAGATACATTGAACTTCCTTGATGGACAACACAGTTTTGGTGGAGGAAAACTTGCATGAGCCTGATGGCACATGTGGATGGGACCCAATGTGGAGAGGTTCACTTGCTATATATGCAGAGGATGGGAGCCTTTGTTATACATGATTTTGATTTGATCATTTGATCTTGGTCTGTTTAGACTTGGCTTCCTCTTGCTATTTAGCAGGGTTGTAGTGTTGTTTAGCACCGGGTGTTCCCGAGCGGGAATCCCACCTCTTCCCTTGAGAGGCCTCTTGGGAGAGCTTGTCCTCTATTGCTCCACATCCAGGCTTGAGGCCAAGTACCATTCTTCAGTCCCAACATTATTTCTGTAGGAGAATATTGTTGAGTTGCAGGGTGTTGAAGTGGAGGATTGTTACACCACTTTTGGGTCTGTTTCTCAGTATAAGGTGCCTTCCTTCTCTTGAGAGATCAGCTAGGATTTTTTCTGAGAATATTTCATATCTTGGCAGCAGGCGAGATTACTCCTCATCTCCTACAGTGCAGTCCCTTGCAGGAACTGTGTCATTTTTCATAGAGTTGTTGCAGCAGGGTTAAGGCCCTTGTTTCTAAGCTAGTTTCCTAGGGAAAGGGCCAACCCTTCTCCTGTAAAGCTAGAAGAAGGGATTCTCATCCCTCTTTGTATTATTCAGCTATATTTCTGTAATTTTGTATTAAGACTGCATTTTCTGAGCTGAATATTAAGATTTTCTCTTTTTGTACTCATGCTTCCAAGAAACCCTTGCTGGGTTACCTTTATAATGCAATAAGGAGGCCAGATATTCATTTTCTTGGCATATTGTTCCATTAAGTTCCAGGTCCATGTTATTTTATCATTATACTGTAGAAACCCTCATAAAGTAACGCTGTACATGCTTCAGTCTTTTTCTACATAACATAAATCATGGGATTTGGCTATTTTTAAGCTGATATGAAGCCAGGAGGTCTGTTTAACATATCAAAAGGGATTTATTTCTAATCCCATTTTTTATGTGAGGTTATAACATCATATTCTAAGGGAACCAAGCATTATTTCACTCAGTAAAAATGCATATATTCAGAAATAATGTTTTCAGGGTCTATTTGCTGCATTTTCCCCACTTGGGAATGTGTAGAAGTTCTTCTTTTGTTGTTGTTTCACTCATTTTATGGTTATGTGTTTTTGAACACATAATATGATTACATTTTTCATTGAACATCCATTATTATGTTCATGAGTTTCTGTAACTCCAACTTTAGAATATCTTAAGATATTCTTATTATTGTATAATTTCCCTATTTTGGGATATTACAGTGGCATCAAAGCATAGTCTTGGCTCAGCACATGGAACTTAGCCATGCATATATCAAGATAAGGAGTGATGGACAGAAATAAGAATCCATTATGTGGAGAAAGAAAGGGAGATAGGCTTACAAAGCTTCTTCCAAAATCTATGCAGTGCATCAATGAAGATCTTAAGAAGATGAGAGGAGAGATGGAATCTCCTGAGGATTTTGGATCTAGAGCCATATCTAGATTTGAACATGATAGGTGTGAGCATGCAGCTACACCCTATTATGCATAGCACAGTCAAATGCCCAGATCTACTATGAGAGAGATGAAATAAGAGAAAATGCCAAGGAGGGAAACTCTTAGTAATTTTCTGCAAGAGTATGAATCTCAAACTGAAAAGTTTAGAGATCATATTACTTTCAAAGAGTTTTGCAAGATCAAGGTGGAGAGGAGAAAGCTGCATGACATGGATAGATTTTCTCTATCTACCTTTGATGGATCCCCAACTTGTTCAGCCAAAGCTTGGGTGGAGGAGTTGTACACTTATTTGCAGCAGCACCAAGTTTCTGAAGATGAAGCCATCAGAGTTGCAGCGCTGAACTTTGAAGGTAAGGCCTATGCTTGGTGGATGTTTGAGTCATTTTCACTGAAAAATTTTAATACTTCTTCTTTTTCAAAGTTCACTAAGAGATTGGTAGAGAAGTTTGATATAAAACATGAGACAATCAAACCAATGAAACTTTTGCATAAGTTGGGAGGACCTACAAACTCAAAACCACTTCAGAAACCTATTGGAGGAGATCACATATTGCATGATACCTTGCTAGAGGCAAGATCCTTGTTTCATAGCCTTGGACAAGAGGGCATGAAGGTTCATTTTGCAAAGAAGGATACTCTTATTGATCAGTTACCTCCTATTCATATTGAAGATGAAGAGAAAGATGGGGGTTACAACGCTGTCACATCTAGAGCACATCTAGTGCCTCATGTAGAGGAAGGAGGAGCACATGCTCCAATCAGAGGATTTCTTGTGTCATTACAAGGAGTTCCCCAGGATCTCACATATGGAAGGCAAGTAAAATCAATGAGCAGCATGATTGTGAGATGATATTGATGGGAAGAGAAGGTAGGGAGGAAGGACATCATCATTTGATGAGGCGCACACACCCCTATCTATTTTAGAGATTTGGTGCAAGGAGAAGGAAGAATGTTTTGCACTGTGAGGGCAAGGGAAAGGTTGCCCAATCATATGAATAGTCTTCTCTTACCATTGATGTATCACTAGATGGAGGCATTCCACGGGGGAGGCCACCAGTTCTGAAGTTGGTAAGAGAAATCTTGCCATTTGATTCACCACTCTTGGATTTTGGAGAGGTGAAGAGTTTGGAGAGAGAATTTGGCATGGGGGATGTCAAAGTAGCAGGCAGCAACATGAGGATAACTTCACATGCCAGATCACCAACACTGTCTCTTGGGAGGATTGATCCATATTGGAGGTCTCAACTCTTGGTAGAGTACTCCAAGGATCTTGGTTCTTGCATGATTCTTGATGACCCTGATGGAGATGACAGATATATGGTGGATGATATGGTCATCTATTATTTTGGTAGAGTCTTCTTGACTAGAGCTTCTAAGCTCAAGGAGAAGCTGCTACATGCAGCACATGAGGAATTATTTTCCATGCATTTTGATGCATACCTTTCCTTGGCAGAGGAGTTCATTTGGGAGGGCATTTAGCATGAAATATTTCAGCATATGGAGAGATGCATAGCCCAGATGATGATAGATAGGAGGTCATAGCCACTTCCCTACTCTTTGGAGGAGAGGGAGAATTTCTAGTTGAGCCATTTTAGCTCAAGACCTCGAGTACATGATGGAGAATGTACAATTTCACTTTATGTTTTGTACTTCTTTTCTTTATATGAGCAGCATATTGTACCAAGGGGGATTGTTCCTTCTTTCATATTGTATAATGATGTACTTGAAGCCATTTGTAGCATTGATATTGGCTATCTCATTGGTGGTTTGTGGGGGAAGCCATATGATTTTTGGTGTGCACCATTAACACCACCTTGTACTTTCATGTTTATATCTTGTAAGATGATTGTGGTAGAAAAAAAGTGGCTGGAAAAACACTTGTTTTTGTTTGATTTGATGCAGGAAAAGGATGCATTGCGCTGGTTCCTTATGTGGGACCTTGATCCACTTTCTGGTTGTCATATGACAACTTGTTTCTATTGGTTTTTGCTTCCATGTATTGCTGATATTTCTATGTTCATGGGAAGCTTTGTTTGGAGAGTTGGATATGAGATGAAGATGCTCGTTGGGGGTATGATTCTCCCTACTTTGAATGATGCATGTTTCAAGAGAAGAAATGGGCAGCCCATGATTTCTAAACTACATCTCTTTTCTTCATGTGGGAGGAGCCATTTGGAGAACTTGAGTTTTTGGAGGAGGCACTTCATGGTTTATTTGTTTGGTGGGGTAGCTTGGGCCACTATTGGAGGTCATAATATTTCTACCAAGAGCAGCAAAAACCCCATACTTATCATGATTGGAGGGATAAACCACTTTGGTGGGAGGATCCAATCTCTCCATGCAGCCCCAACACATTGTATGAACCAGGGGTTGAGAATATTTTTGAGCTAACTAGATTGGGTCATTTCATTTGGATGATAGCATGGGTGTGGGAATCAATCATTGGGAATAATATTCCCCACGTTCATCATCACTCCTACCTTGAGGGGGCCATTAGACAGCAGGGAGGTTTCCACTTACATATTCCACCTTTCTATGATGTAAGCCATATGGTTTTGCATGCTTGGGAGGAAACATTGGAAGACATATTTGTAGCAGATCATTTTGAGCAGTGGTGGAGAATTTCGATGAGGAGGCCACAAGAAGAAGAGGGGAGGAATTTTTCTCTCCTTATACAGTTGCTTGAGGACAAGCAACATTTTGGAGGGGAGGACTGTAATATTTGAAAATTTTAGCCTCCAAGCTAAATGGAATATTAGAGTTGTTTTATCACTAGGTAGGTGAATAAATGGGTAGAGAGGCCCATTAACCTCTTTATAGGGGTCAATAACACTCCTAATGTGAAAGCAGTAAGAATAAGCAGCTAATTTGAGCACCCTTGGGTGTGAACATAGATGGGATCATGTTGATTTAGTCAACTTTGACTAAGTCAACAAAGCTGTCTAGATACATTGAACTTCCTTGATGAACATCGCAGTTTTGGTGGAGGAAAACTTGCATGAGCTTGATGGCACATGTGGATGAGACCCAATGTGGAGAGGTTCACTTCCTATATATGGAAAGGATGGGAGCCTTTGTTATACATGATTTTGATTTGATCATTATATCTTGGTCTATTTAGACTTGGCTTCCTCTTGCTGTTTAGTAGGGTTGCAGTGCTGTTTAGCACTGTGTGTTCCCGAGCGAGAATCCCACCTCTTCCCTTGAGAGGCCTCTTGGGAGAGCTTGACCTGTATTGCTCCACATCTAGGTGTTGGAACGGGGTCTCCTAATAAGCTATGAAACTGGTCCATTTTGGCTATTTTTGATTATATTTAGTATAGCGTAAGGGTTTTGGGGTGGGTCAAAGCCCCGAATGCATTGTAATGGGTCAAAGGGTAAACTAGGGGTCCAAAAACCATGGGTTGTGGACCATAGGATTGATAAAGCTAGATTGTTATAAATAGAGAGGCATTTCAGATTGTAGAAGGTAGGATTTTGATGAGCTAGTGATGCGATCTGTTGTGTAAGAGATCTATTTGGGTTTTTGGGGAATGGACTCCTATTGGCTATGTGCGCGGAGATCCTAGTCCAGCTGTGTGTGGACCCTGCTGCTGTGTGCGCAGGTTGGGAAGGGTATTGTAAAGAAAGGTTGATAAATGAATGAATATGCTGGATTGTTAGATCTGAATATGTGAGTACTATTGAATTTCGGGTAATTACTCTGGTATGCCTTCTCTGTCTTTATGCTGCGAAGGTCTGTATATTGAATGATTGATCTGTCTGCTCTAGGTATATCATATTGCACAAGTCTTTTGAATTGGATCTAGATCTATTCTGTTATGGTTATGTATTGATATTATGAGAAGTATATAATTATAGATCTAGTGCACGTGGATGCAATAGGATACATATTTGACCCTGTGTAGAGACACGGTGATCTGAATAGAATGCAACCCTGTTGCCTTACCCTTCCTTTCTCAGGGTGCAGAAACCTGTTTCCAGCACCCACCCATACTACTTCGGGTGAGACTGTGATCTGCGCAAGCAGGTCACTGCCGAAACGGTCAGTAGTATAGGGGTTTGTTGGAAAACCTTGCACACCGAACCTGGTTCAGGATCCCTCAAGCCAACACCAGGCTTGAGGCAAAGCACCATTATTTAGTCCCAACATTATTTCTGTAGAAAAATATTGCTGAGTTGCAGGGTGTTGCAGTGGAGGATTTTTACACCACTTCCGAGTCTGTTTCTCAGTAGAAGCTACCTTCCTTCTCTTGAGAGATCAGCTAGGAAGATTTTTGAGCATATTTCATATCTTGGCAGTAGGCCAGAGTACTCCTCATCTCCTACAGCATATTCCCTTGTAGGAACTGCATCATTTTTCATAGAGTTGTTGCAGCAGGGTTAAGGCCCTTGTTTCTAAGCTAGTTTCCTAGGGAAAGGGCCAACCTTTCTCTCGGAAAGCTAGAAGAAGGGATTCTCATCCCTCTTTGTATTATTCAGCTATATTTCTATACTTTTGTATTAAGACTACATTTTCTGAGCTGAATATTTAGATTTTCTCTTTTTTGTACTCATGCTTCCAAGAAACCCTTGCCGGGTTACCTTTATAATGCAATAAGGAGGCCAAATCTTCATTTTCTTGGCATATTGTTCCATAAATTTCTAGGTCCATGTTATTTTATCATTATACTATAGAAACTCTCATAAAATAATGCTGTACATGCTTCGTTATTTTTTTTCATAACATAAGTCATGGGATTTGGCTATTTTTAAGTTGATATGAAGCCGGGAGGTCTGTTTAACATATCAAAAGGGATTTATTTCTGATCCAATTTTGTATGTGAGGGATTAAAAGCATATGCTAAGGGAAACAAGAATTATTTCACTCAGTAAAAATGCAGATATTCAGAAATAACGTTTTCAGGGTCTATTTGCTGCATTTTCCCCACTTAGGAATGTGTAGAAGTTCTTCTTTTGCTATTGTTTCACTCATTTGATGGCCATGTGTTTTTGAACACATCATATGAGTATATTTGTCACTGAACATTCATTATTATGTTCATGAGTTGCTGTAGCTCCAACTTTAGAATATCTTAAGATATTCTTATTATTATAGAATTTCGCTATTTTGTAATATTACAGCCTGGGACACCTCAACGGTTTTCTCCTCAATTTTTTGCTCAACTATACTGAGCTAATGGTGCACTCAGTAGTATCTGTGTTGAATCTCTTCGAATAGGGATGTGTGGAGGACCTACAATGGTTCATGTGGCAGTCGGGCTAGATCCAATTGTACCTCTGCGTAGGCCTGGACTTGCACTCGTAAGTCGGGTGGACTCAGCATGAGGGTTGTGCCTGGAAGAGGGCAGAGGAAAATTTATGCTGTAACGATCAATGCACTACTTGTCACTGGGGCCGGTATTGCCTGAACCATACTTGTTTGCAGTGTGTCAGTCTTGAGCTATAGAGCTTGGAGCTCAAACTGGAGCGTAGTGGCCGTGGCCTTCTGCTGCTCTTCCAGAGCCAACCATTTATCTTCTGCAGCAAGGGTGATGTTGTTCGCAATCTGCTCTAGGTCCTCCTCTATCAAAGTGAATCCTATGTCCCATTCTGTCCATATAGCTTGTTGCTTCTTCTGTGGTCCTTTAATAGGGTCACCAATCCGTTTTGTACCTCAAGGGGAGTCAGCACCTCTTGCATCCAGGCCCTTTGTGTCCAGATCTTGTTGTGAATCCTTCTGTGATTCTGGGTCCACGACCTTCCTGGTACTCTTGCCCTATTGCGAATCCTTTTGTGATTCTGGGTCCGCTCCCTTCCCAGTACTCTTGCCCTATTGCGAATCCTTTTGTGATTCTAGGTTCGCTCCCTTCCCAGTACTCTTGCCCTGTCCTCCAGTTTCTTTGGCGGTGTTGGGTGGGGTGACCTTCGTGGTGCTCGTACCTGAATTTTCCTTCGTACCTGATTTGAAGCTGAGTTTCCAGTGTGGCGACCAAGTAGCAATAAGGTGGTAAATCTCCTCTTTAGCGACCATGTATGGGAGTGATACCCATGTTGGATCCTTGCGGCCTCTGATCTATACATTATGTATTGTTACTTGAAACGCTACGATGCTCTTGTACTTATCATAAATTTCTGGTGACAAGCACGACTGGGAGTGAATGGAAACTGCGAGCCCGCTCTAAAATAAGACCCAGAAGACCTTATTATCTTCAATCCGTTTTTCATCCTTCGAATCCCACATATTCTTGTACCGTTCCCCTTCGCACATATCCGGCTCTAGGTCGGGGAGGACAAAATCTTCTGGGGCTTCCCATGTGACCAGTGCGATAAGGAGCAACAACCAAGAATAGCATAATGGCCTTCCCTGATCTTGGGCTTCGTGCACATTCTCAAGGAATTCAGTGCACAAGAACTGGGACCAGTTGAAGCAGACCCCCTTTTCGCAGTGGACAGTCAACTAGATTACATACGCGGGGACCGTGGCAACTTGGAACTTGCGCATCATATTGCAAGCTAACAACAGGGTGCCTATACACATACTGGGGTCGCTGATAGTGTTGATCATGAACCCCCTCGCGTTTCGTTCAACGTGATAATCATCACGCACCTTTTCAGTGATTTTTTGTTCGTATTTCTTCTCGACACGCTCCATGGGATTCAGCCCGTTCATGGGTAGACCAGTGATACGGTGGATGAGAACTACATCTAAGGGCATGCAGTCCTAAATCCATAAGCAGCCGTCGTGGACCAGAGCGAGCAGCTGCCGTACAATCCTGTCAGTGATATTATAATGGCCGAAATGAGGCATCCGAAGAAAATTTAAGAGCCCAGACCTAGCCAATCCACTTGCCCATGGCATGGGGATGACCTTCAGTACATCATTCTCCAACATCCTCTCCAGATACAGTTCTGGTGCCAGCTCGGGGAAGGCCTGCAGGTTTGCTAGGTCATGATCATCAAATTTGACTGTGTGGAGCTTGACAAAGTAGTCTCCAATAACGGTAACCTCGCCTAGGATCAGAGGCATCTGCAGATAGGCGCGCATCCCATCATGTTTCTTGGGCATGCACATCGAGGGCCTGAGAGGCCACACATGGGGTGATAACCAGCTTATTGGTTCAGCGAGTCGGGCCTCCTCTTAAGCAGAAATAGGTATTTTTAAGGGTTTAGGTGATTGTGCCTGGGGCACCGATCACGGGGACTTCACATTTCGAGGGGAGGTGCAGGGCTTCACCCCAACCCATTTCGCAGGTTTCCCTGACCCTTGCTCCTAGCCTTTCCATTTCCCCTTCTTCTTTCCCTTGCTTGGTGTAGGCATAACCTCCTCAACCTTAGGGGTGACCTCTTGTACCTCCTAAAATTCTTTCTCCATCGAGGCCACAGTCTGGGAAGAATTAGCGGGATTAGTCACAGTCATTCTTACATGAAAAATGAACTCAAATTTGCTACTATCAAAGGGTTTAGCATGCCCAAACATTAACAAAGCGCAATAGGCACATAATTTTGCAAAGCAAAAACTATTCAAGATACACGGAACCCTCTTCTGATCAACCCCTCTGATTTTATAGCCTTGGAGATCAACCAACGGTTGGGTGAGGCTAATCAAAAACTTACCATCAATTAAATGGTAAAAAATATTCGGAAATCACCTCATTAATTGCTGGTCGCCCACTCCTTTCAACGGTAAAGTTTTTTTTTTACCCCAGTTTACTATTCCAACGGCTAGTTTTTGCAGTTGTAGATTACCCCTGCGCTATGAGCACACCCCTACGCTCCCAGTGCACCTCGCCGGGCCTCTAGACCTGCGATCGACCCCTACGCATACCATGATCCCACCTGCGGTTATCCCTCCTCCTGCGCATATCCCGCCCCATACAACTACTCCGACCATATAGTCATTTGATCCGGTATGGTTTGCGTCGGATTCCATTGACATAGCCTGGTACCATATCACTGTGTAGGGTGGATAATTAGACTGCGCTTCCATCAGTAATTTCATTTACCATATAGGGACCTAGCTAGTGCTGACGAAACTTCCCTAGGTGTTTCGAAAACTGGGTATCATATAGCAGGACCAATTCTCCCTCCACAAATGTGTTTTTCCGAATGTGTCGATCATGCCATGCCTTATCTCGGGCCTTCTGAACCTGTTGATGGAAGTTAGCAATGAAACGATCTTCCTCTAAAGCCACAAGCTGCGCTAACCACTCCTCTATGATATCCGGCTCCGCCATGTTAGTAAATGCTGCGATGCACATGCTAGGAACAATATACTCCATTGGCATAATGGCCTCCTTGCCATAAACCATCCGAAATGGTGTTTTCCCAGCCAACTTCTTGCAGGTGGTTTGATAGGCCCAAAGGACTGACGGAATTCACACGTCCTAGTCGCTACGATCAACATTACAGACCTTAGTTAGTGCCTACTCCAAGATTTTATTAAAAGCTTCTATAGCTCCATTTTCCTATGGATGATATAGGGTGCTTTTCGCATGGTGGATCCGAAATTCTTCAGTCAAAGCCTGTATTGTTTCATTAACAAAATGTGTACCTTTGTCGCTCATCAAGATCTTCGGACAGCCAAACCTAGTTAAAATATGTTCAAGGATAAAATGTGCAACAGTGTCTGCAGTGCAATCCTTCACATCTTGTGCTTCGGCCCATCTAGTCACATAATTAGTCGCAGTGATGATGTAGCACGCACTTGTTTTCTTCCCTGGTGGGTTGATGGGCCCACCAAAATCTATGGCCCATTTGTCAAATGCATGTAGGGCCATCTACGGTTGCAAGGGAATTTCATCTCCACGCGATGGTTTTCCTGTCCTTTTGCAAGTGTCATAGGCTTTGCAATAATCATGAGAGTCGCTATTGAGTGTGGGCCATCATAGCCCGACTCTTAGGATCTTTTGCGCCATCGCCTTCCCTGCGTAGTTACCTCTAGCTACGCCCTCGTGGGCTTCTGCTAATATGGCGTGCCTTTTATGCTCCAAAACGTATCTTTGCAACACCTCGTCAGCTCCCGACTCTTACTGATGGCCCGCGATGATGGTAAAATCCGCTGTGCGGGTTACCAACTCTTTCTTCTATTCTAGCGAATACTCTGCAGGTTCCATTTGCGTATTTAAGGAGTGAATGATATCAGCGAAGTGTGCATCCACTGCCTTAATAGAAAATAGCTACGCATCAGGCAATCCTTCTTCTAGGTTGGTCGGTTCTCTACCACTTTCGATTTGGGATAAGTGGTCTGGCCCAACATTCAAATTCCTCGGCTTTATGATGATCTCAAAGTCATATTCTTGAAACAACAATAGCCATCGGCAGATTCCCCCCCCCCCCAACATAAGATTATTCACTAGGTACTTCAAAGCTGAGTGATCCGTGAAAATCTTGAAGTGCCTACCCAAAAGGTAATGCCAGTGTTTTTGCATGGCGTACACCATGGCTAGCCCTTCGTGCTCAGTAGTGGAGTAGTTATGCTCCACACTAGAGAGCTTTATACTGGAAAATGAAATTGGATGGTTGATGTCCCCATCCCCCGGTTGCGTAAGGACAACTCCTAGGAAAAATCTTCAAGCGTCGACATGAACATGGAAAACCTTCGCCCAATCAGGAAAGATGAGGATAGGCGCAGAGACCATCTTTTCCTTGAGTAACTCAAAGCTTTTCTGACACTCATCGTCCCAAAATAACTATACATCCTTCTTTAGCAATTTTTCCATGGGTGTTATGTTCAGTGCGTACCCTTGAATAAACTTCCTATAGTAGCCTGTGTGTCCGAGGATAGAGTGTTGGCCGGATAAATCGATCTTGCGGACAAGATCATTCTCCCTAGTGTCAGAAGACAATATAGCAACAAACGAACAACTAAGTTTGTCTTTCTCTAAATATATTCATTTTACAAATAAATGCTATAAAGGTGTCGATCCTACCTTAGATCCAAATGCCTATTTGCAGTCGTAGCGCTTCCGTCGCATCAATAATCCTTCCATCGCAACAAGAGTCCTTCAGTCACAAGAAAGTGCCATCTTTTGTCGACCTGCAATCACAAACATGAAAATATTAAATAGCACCTGTATAACAAATAATTATAAAACATACCTATCATAGTGATCAAGGAATCTATGAAATAAACGATCAAACGACAGCTTATTGAAATAAACAATTGAAGGATAATTTATTGAGAAAAACAAAACTTGATTGTATTAATCTTAAAATAACAGAAGAACCTTACAACCTTAGCCTTGATGTTTGAAAGGCCTTCCCGGGGTCTAAAGCAGGAGTATCCTCTACTTTGATAAGTCTTTCACTCTTCCTCCAGGAGCACAAAGAGGTATGTGATCTTTCCTCTCAAAAGCTCAGTAGAAAGAAGTCTTAATCTCAACAGCACTTCAACTCAATCACTCATAAAGCTTGAACTCATATTCTCAATCTCCAAAATCTAACCATGTGAGGCTACCCAATGCCTCCTTTTATAGAGCAGATGAGGAGGTTAGGATTCCACCTTTGAAGGGACAAAATCCTCCTTCAAAGGGATAGACGCCTCACATCAAGGGATTAGTTCCTTAAGGTGAGGGATACATGCACCTTACTAAAGCGTACTCATTCCCAAAAAATCTCATCTAGAACCTTCTAGAATTGACCTCAAATCAGTTTTTTGACTTTACTTTCTCACTTTTTTTACTTTGAGGAGGGTACGCAGGTATTTCAAAGGAAAAATGCATTCTAGAATGCAGGTAAGTTGTGTATTACATGCGTACCCAAGCTAGGAACGCAGGCAGGCTTCATGTTACCTGCGTGCCCAAGGAATTTTGAGTTTTTAGGGTTTTTTCTCCAGTTTTAGGGCTTGGAATGAGGAACAAAGGTTGTAAGACTTGTAGAGGAGGCATGTATGAGTGTTAAAGAGCTTATACAGTCAACAGAATGTCAAGGTGACAATTTTTAGTGTAACAGATTGCCCCCTAAAGTCCAAAGTCTGAAATAGATGAAGATGAAGTCTGTCATATATGAAGAGTGAAGTACTTTATCATTTCAAGGATCATCCCGTGGACACCCCGGTCGGAACCTGTAAAAACATTCAATGAAAAATATATATATGTAATCATATCATTGCTGAGGTAGGCATTCCCATACTCATATCAAAACTAACTAGAAAACTGATTTAAACTTTTCTGATACAGGAATGATTTTAAATACATCAACAGTATAGACATATGTAGATACAACATGGACACAACCATCTGTTTATGAATAGTCCACTGTATAAATGAATAACAAAAATTCCTCGCAGCCTGGATGGTAGAAACTAGAACCATGGTCTTGATTTCCGCATCTCGAACTAGTACGATTCTATCCATGTGAATGAATGTGTCGAAGTCGAACATGGTAGAAACCACTTGATTACTAGTCAATAATGTAAACTATTAACAAGTGTGAGAGTAACCACCAGAAATGGCAATGGCTCTCAAAGTACTCAGTACAATCCATGAAATGTGAATGAATGAGTTGAAGTTGAACATGTCACGGAATAATTCAATTGAAGGTCAATGATGCAACCTGTTGTCGAAGGCAAGAAACCTACCATTGAGGCATGCAAATTTCAAGGTACTGACGATTTCTAGATCAACTTCCTAGATAATGAGCTGTCGTCGATAGAAAGTGATCTGGTGTAGGCAAGCCCACAACACGAAATCATAGATCAAGTTTTGAAGAAATATATTGGCAAGGACTAACTCAGGGGTGGTCAAAATGGAAGACAAATATTTCGCAAATGAATGGTTTGTTTTAACTGTCCTCTTGAACACATAACGACACTGCAAATGGTTTGGTGACAATTGACCCAAAGCTGATACGTAGAAACTGGCTGAAGAATTTCAATATGGTTTGATTAACTGTTAGGCAAAGGATTTTCCCAACCCAGGTGAACAAAAGTGTCATGTTCAAGAGTGATTAACGGTTTTCCCAATAATCGAAATGTAACAAACAAGTTCGTTTTTCTCTCTTTTCCCCCACCATTTCTGGCAAGTACCTCTTTATTTTTGACAAGCTTGAGGAGGATAACATTTGCTTGTTTATAAGCTCATCCTTCATGATGAGTCCAACTTAATTTAAGATTCGAACCCTAAGAAGGAGTGGTTCGTTCCTGTTTGAAATTGAACAGGTCCTTTACTGTTAAATTTTAACGAGTCTAGTATAGGAGAAACTCAGTGTTTTTCAATTTTAGGGAGTCAGAAGGAAAACTTAAGAAAAATCCGTGGGTGTACTTTTTCATAAATTTAGTCTCTCGAGCCCGAAAAAGGATAAAATAATGCGGGAGAGAACTCTATTGACTGTAATTAGTCAACGTATACCTTTTTCGTAAATAGTCCATTTCAGTCCGTAAAAGGGGTAAACTTATATTTAAAGGACGACTGTTCATTTCCTTTAACGAGTTCGAATAGTCAAGTACTCGACAATATTTTCATGTTTAGAGAGTCTGAAAAGGGATTAAAAGAGAACTAAAAATTTCACTTTTTCGTAAGTTTTAATGAGTTCGAAAAAGGGATAAAAATGTACTCATGGTTTTCTCTTTTTTGTAAGTTTTAACGAGTTCGAAAAAGGGATAAAAATATACTCGTGTGGCCGAATTTCAATTTAATTTACGAGCAGGAAAAGACAGAAAGAACTCAGCATTTTCATGTGTTTTACGAGAATGAAAGATAGCAAAATAATCTCAGGATTTTCATGAGTTTAACGAGTCCTAAAAATAAGCGAAATTGGCTCAATATAGGTTTTATTTTAACAAAAGCTTGAAACAGAGAAAAACTATGCTTCAGAGTGGTTTCATTTTTACACAAGCTTGAAACAGAGAGAAAATTCTGCTTGATGCCCCCTAAGCGTAACTGCTAGAGCGCATGTGGCCAGATAAATCAATCTTGCGGACAAGATCGATCTCCCTAGTGTCAGAAGACAATCTAGCAACAAACGAACAACTAAGTTTGTCTTTCTCTAAATATATTTTTTTTACAAATAAATTCTGTAAAGGTGTCGATCCTACCCTAGATCCAAATGCCTATTTGCGGTCGTAGCGCTTCCGTCGCATCAATAATCCTTCCATCACAACAAGAGTCCTTCCGTCACAAGAAAGTGTCGTCTTTTGTTGACCTGCAATCACAAACACGAAAATATTAAATAGCACCTGTAAAAAAAATAATTATAAAACATACCTATCATAGTGATCAAGGAATCTATGAAATAAACGATCAAACGATAGCTTATTGAAATAAACAATCGAACGACAATTTATTGAGAAAAACAAAACTTGATTGTATTAATCTTAAAATAACAGAACAAACTTACAACCTTAGCCTTGATGTTTGAAAGGCCTTCCCGGGGTTCGAAGCAGGAGTCTCCTCTACTTTGATAAGTCTTGCACTCTTCCTCCAGGAGCACAAAGAGGTATGTGATCTTTCCTCTCAAAATCTCAGCAGAAAGAAGTCCGAATATCAACAACACTTCAACTCATTCGCTCATAAAGCTTGAAATCCTATTCTCAATCTCCAAAATCTAACCATTTGAGGCTACCCAATGCCTCCTTTTATAGAGCAGATGAGGAGGTTAGGATTCCACCTTTGAAGGGATAGAATCCTCCTTCAAAGGGATAGACTCCTCACATCAAGGGATTAGTTCCTTAAGGTGAGGGATACATGCACCTTACTAAAGCGTACTCATTCCCGAAAAATCTCATCTAGAACCTTCTAGAATTGACCTCAAATCAGTTTTTTGACTTTACTTTCTCGCTTTTTTTACTTTGATGAGGGTACGCAGGCATTGCAAAGGAAAAATTCATTCTAGGACGCAGGTAAGCTGTGTATTACCTGTGTACCCAAGCTAGGAACACAGGTAGGCTTAATGTTACTTGCATACCCAAAGCATTTTGAGTTTTTGCTCCAGTTTTAGGGCTTGGAATGAGGAACAAAGGTTGTAAGAATTGTAGAGGAGGCATGTATGAGTGTTAAAGAGCTCATACAGTCAACATAATGTCAAGGTGACAATTTTTAGTGTAACATATTTCCCCCTAAAGTGCGAAGTCTGAAATAGATGAAGATGAAGTATGTCATATATGAAGAGTGAAGTACTTTATCATTTCAAGGATCATCCTGTGGACACCCTGGTCAGAACCTGTAAAAACATTCAATGAAAAATATATATATGTAATCATATCATTGCTGAGGTAGGCATTCCCATACTTAGATCAAAACTAACTAGAAAACTGATTTAAACTATTCTGATACAGGAATGATTTTCAATACATCAACAGTATAGACATATGTAGATACAGCATGGACGCAACCATCTATTTATGAATAGTCCACTGTATAAATGAATAACAAAAATTCATCGTAGCCTGGATGGTAGAAACTAGATCCAGGGTCTTGATTTCCACATCTCGAACTAGTACGATTCTATCCATGTAAATGAATGTGTCGAAGTCAAACATGGTAGAAAACACTTGATTACAAGTCAATAATGTAAACTGTTAACAAGTGTGAGAGTAACCACCAGAAATGTCAATGGCTCTCAAAGTAATCAGTACAATCCATGAAATGTGAATGAATGAGTTGATGTCGAACATGTCACGGAATCATTCAATCGAAGGTCAATGATGCAACCTGTTGTCGAAGGCGAGAAATCTACCATTGAGGCATGCAGATTTCAAGTTTCTGACGATTTCTAGATCAACTTCCTAGATAATGAGCTGTCATCGATAGAAAGTGATCCGTTGTAGGCAAGCCCACAACACGAAATCATAGATCAAGTTTTGATGAAATATATTGGCAAGGACTAACTCAGGGATGGTAAAATTGGAAGACAAATATTTCACAAATGAATGGTTTGTTTTAACTGTCCTCTTGAACACATAATGACACTGCAGATGGTTTGGTGAAAATTGACCCAAAGCTAATACCCAGAAACTGACTGAAGAATTTCAATATGGTTTGATTAACTGTTAGGCAAAGGATTTTCCCAACCCAGGTGAACAAAAGTATCGTGTTCAAGAGTGGTTAACAGTTTTCCAAATAATCAAAATGTAACAAATAGGTTCATTTTTCTCTCTTTTCCCCCACCATTTCTGGCAAGTACCTCTTTATTTTTGACAAACTTGAGGAGGATAACATTTGTTTGCTTATAAGCTCATCCTTTAGATGAGTCCAACTTAGTTTAAGATTCAAACCCTAAGAAGCAGTGGTTTGTTCCAGTTTGAAATTGAACAGGTTCTTTACTATTAAATTTTAACGAGTCCAGTATAGGAGAAATTCAGTGTTTTTCAATTTTAGGGAGTCAGAAGAAAAACTTAAGAAAACTCCATGGGTGTACTTTTTCATTTATTTAGTCTCTCGAGCCCAAAAAAGGATAAAATAATGCAGGAGAGAACTCTATTGAGCGTAATTAGTCAACGTATACCTTTTTCGTAAATATTCCATTTCAGTCCGTAAAAGGGGTACACTTATACTGAAAGGACAAATGTTCATTTCCTTTAACGAGTTCGAATAGTCAAGTACTCGGAAATCTTTTCATGTTTAGAGAGTCTGAAAAGGGCTTAAAAGAGAACTCAAAATTTCACTTTTTCGTAAATTTTAACAAGTTCGAAAAAGGGATAAAAATGTACTCATGATTTTCTCTTTTTTGTAAGTTTTAACGAGTTCAAAAAAGGGATAAAAATATACTCATGTGGCTGAATTTAAATTTAATTTACAAGCAGGAAAAGATGGAAAGAACTCGGAATTTTCATGTGTTTTACGAGAATGAAAGATAGAAAAATAATCTCTGGATTTTCATGAGTTTAACGAGTCTTAAAAATAACCGAAATTGACTCAAGATAGGTTTCATTTTTACAAAATCTTGAAATAGAGAAAAACTATGCTTCAGAGTGGTTTCATTTTTACACAATCTTGAAACAGAGAGAAAACTATGCTTGATGCCCCCTAAGCGTAACTACAAGAGCGCATGTGGCCGGATAAATCGATCTTGTGGACAAGATCGATCTCCCTAGTGTCAGAAGACAATCTAGAAAAAAATGAACAACTAAGTTTGTCTTTCTCTAAATATATTCGTTTTACAAATAAATGCTATAAAGGTGTCAATCCTACCTTAGATCCAAATGCTTATTTGCGGTCGTAGCGCTTCTGTCACATCAATAATCCTTCCATCGCAACAGGAGTCCTTCCGTCGCAAGGAAGTGTCGTCTTTTGTTGACCTACAATCACAAACATGAAAATATTAAATAGCACCTGTATAACAAATAATTATAAAACATACCTATCATAGTGATCAAGGAATCTATGAAATAAACGATCAAACGACAGCTTATTGAAATAAACAATTGAGCAACAATTTATTGAGAAAAACAAAACTTGATTGTATTAATCTTAAAATAACAGAAGAACCTTACAACCTTAGCCTTGATGTTTGAAAGGCCTTCCCGGGGTCCGAAGCAGGAGTCTCCTCTACTTTGATAAGTCTTGCACTTTTCCTCCAGAAGCACAAAGAGGTATGTGATATTTCCTCTCAAAAGCTCAGCAGAAAGAAGTCTGAATCTCAACAGAACTTCAACTCAATCACTCATAAAGCTTGAACTCTTATTCTCAATCTCCAAAATCTAACCAATTGAGGCTACCGAATGCCTCCTTTTATAGAGCAGATGAGGAGGTTAGGATTCCACCTTTGAAGGGATAGAATCCTCCTTCAAAGGGATAGACTCCTCACATCAAGGGATTAGTTACTTAAGGTGAGGGATACATGCACCTTACTAAAGCATACTCATTCCAAAAAAATCTCATCTAGAACCTTCTAGAATTGACCTCAAATCAGTTTTTTGACTTTAATTTCTCGCTTTTTTTACTTTGAGGAGGGTACGCAGGAATTGCAAAGGAAAACTGCATTCTAGAACGTAGGTAAGTTGTGTATTACTTGCGTACCTAAGCTAGGAACGTAGGCAGGCTTCATGTTACCTGCGTACCCAAGGCATTGTGAGTTTTTAGGGTTTTTGCTCCAATTTTAGGGCTTGGAATGAGGAACAAAGGTTGTAAGACTTGCAGAGGAGGGATGTATGAGTGTTAAAGAGCTCATACAGTCAACAGAATGTCAAGGTGACAATTTTTAGTGTAACAGATTTCCCCCTAAAGTGCGAAGTCTGAAATAGATGAAGATGAAGTCTGTCATATATGAAGAGTGAAGTAATTTATCATTTCAAGGATCATCCTATGGACACCTCGGTTGGAACCTGTAAAAACATTCAATGAAAAATATATATATGTAATCATATCATCGCTAAGGTAGGCATTCCCATACTCAGATCAAAACTAACTAGAAAATTGTTTTAAACTGTTCTGATACAGGAATGATTTTCAATACATCAACAGTATAGACATATGTAGATACAGCATGGGCGCAATCATCTGTTTATGAATAGTCCACTGTATAAATGAATAACAAAAATTCCTCACAGCCTGGATGGTAGAAACTAGATCCAGGGTCTTGATTTCTGCATCTCGAAATAGTACGATTTTGTCCATGTGAATGAATGTGTCGAATTCGAACATGGTAGAAACCACTTGATTACAAGTCAATAATGTAAACTGTTAACGAGTGTGAGAGTAACCACCGGAAATGTCAATGGCTCTCAAATTACTCAGTACAATCTAGAAATGTGAATGAATGAGTTTAAGTCGAACATGTCACGGAATCATTCAATCGAAGGTCAATGATGCAACCTGTCGTCGAAGGCGAGAAACTTGCCATTGAGGCATGCAGATTTCAAGGTACTAACGATTTCTAGATCAACTTCCTAGATAATGAGATGTCGTCGATAGAAAGTGATCCGTTGTAGGCAAGCCCACAACACGAAATCATAGATCAAGTTTTGAAGAAATATATTGGCAAAGAATAACTCAGGGATGGTCAAAATGGAAGACAAATATTTCGCAAATGAATGGTTTGTTTTAACTGTCCTCTTGAACACATAACAGCACTGCAGATGGTTTGGTGACAATTGACCCAAAGCTAATACCCAGAATCCAGCTGAAGACTTTCAATATGGTTTTATTAACTATTAGGCAAAGGATTTTCCCAACCCAGGTGAACAAAAGTGTCATGTGCAAGAGTGGTTAACGGTTTTCCCAATAATCAAAATGTAACAAACAGGTTTGTTTTTCTCTCTTTTCCCCCACCATTTCTGGCAAGTACCTATTTATTTTTGACAAGGTTGAGGAGGATAACATTTGCTTGTTTATAAGCTCATCCTTTGGATGAGTCCAACTTAGTTTAAGAGTCAAACCCTAAGAAGGAGTGGTTCGTTCCTGTTTGAAATTGAACAGGTCCTTTACTATTAAATTTTAATGAGTCCAGTATAGGAGAAACTCAGTGTTTTTCAATTTTAGGGAGTCAGAAGAAAAACTTAAGAAAAATCCGTGGGTGTAATTTTTCGTAAATTTAGTCTCTCGAGCCCGAAAAAGGATAAAATAATGCGGGAAAGAACTCTATTGACCGTAATTAGTCAACGTATACCTTTTTCATAAATAGTCCATTTCAGTCCGTAAAAGGGGTAAACTTATACTAAAAGGACGACTGTTCATTTCCTTTAACGAGTTCGAATAGTCAAGTACTCGGCAATCTTTTCATGTTTAGAGAGTCTGAAAAGGGCTTAAAAGAGAACTCAAAATTTCACTTTTTTGTAAGTTTTAACGAGTTCGAAAAAGGGATAAAAATGTACTCATGGTTTTCTCTTTTTTGTAAGTTTTAACGAGTTCGAAAAAGGGATAAAAAATATACTCATGTGGCCGAATTTTAATTTAATTTACGAGCAGGAAAAGACGAAAAGAACTCGGAATTTTCATGTGTTTTACGAGTATGAAAGATAGCAAAATAATCTCGAGATTTTCATGAGTTTAATGAGTCTTAAAAATAGCCGAAATTGACTCAAGATAGGTTTCATTTTTACAAAAGCTTGAAACAGAGAAAAACTATGCTTCAGAGTGGTTTCATTTTTACACAAGCTTGAAACAGAGAGAAAACTGTGCTTGATGCCCCCTAAGCATAACTGCTAGAGCACATGTGTCCGGATAAATCAATCATGAGGACAAGATTGATATCCCTAGTGTCAGAAGAAAATCTAGCAACAAATGAACAACTAAGTTTGTCTTTCTCTAAATATATTCATTTTACAAATAAATGCTATAAAGGTGTCGATCCTACCTTAGATCCAAATGCCTATTTGCGGTCGTAGTGCTTCCGTTGCATCAATAATCCTTCCATCACAACAAGAGTCCTTTCGTCGCAAGAAAGTGTCGTCATTTGTCGACCTGCAATCACAAACACGAAAATATTAAATAGCACTTGTATAACAAATATTTATAAAACATACCTATCATAGTGATCAAGGAATCTATGAAATAAACGATCAAACAACAGTTTATTGAAATAAACAATCGAATGAAAATTTATTGAGAAAAACTAAACTTGATTGTATTAATCTTAAAATAACAAAAGAACCTTACAACCTTAGCCTTGATGTTTGAAAGGCCTTCCCGGGGTCCGAAGCAGGAGTCTCCTCTACTTTGATAAGTCTTTCACTCTTCCTCCAGGAGCACAAAGAGGTATGTGATATTTCCTCTCAAAATCTCAACAGAAAGAAGTCTGAATCTCAACAGAACTTCAACTCAATCACTCATAATGCTTGAAATCCTATTCTCAATCTCCAAAATCTAACCATTTGAGGCTACCCAATGCCTCCTTTTATAGAGTAGATGAGGAGGTTAGGATTCCACCTTTGAAGGGATAGAATCCTCCTTCAAAGGGATAGACTCCTCACATCAAGGGATTGGTTCCTTAAGGTGAGGGATACATGCACCTTACTAAAGCGTACTCATTCCCAAAAAATATCATCTAGAACCTTCTAGAATTGACCTCAAATTAGTTTTTTGACTTTAATTTCTCTCTTTTTTTACTTTGAGGAGGGTATGCAGCCATTGCAAAGGAAAACTGCATTCTAGAATGCAGGTAAGCTATGTATTACCTGCGTAACCAAGCTAGGAGCGCAGGCAGGCTTCATTTTACCTGCGTAACTAAGGCATTTTGAGTTTTTAGGGTTTTTGCTCCAATTTTAGGGTTTGGAATGAGGAAAAAAGGTTGTAAGACTTGCAGAGGAGGCATGTATGAGTGTTAAAGAGCTCATATAGTCAACAGAATGTTAAGGTGATAGTTTTTAGTGTAACAGATTGCACCCTAAAGTGCGAAGTCTGAAATAGATGAAGATGAAGTCTGTCATATATGAAGAGTGAAGTACTTTATCATTTCAAGGATCATCCTGTGGACACTCCGGTCGGAACTTGTAAAAACATTCAATGAAAAAAATATATATGTAATCATATCATCGCTGAGGTAGGCATTCCCATACTCAGATCAAAACTAACTAGAAAACTGATTTAAACTGTTCTGATATAGGAATTATTTTCAATACATCAACAATATAGACATATGTAGATACAACATGGACGCAGCCATCTGTTTATGAATAGTCCACTGTATAAATGAATAACAAAAATTCCTCGCAGCCTGGATGGTAGAAACTAGATCTAGGGTCTTGATTTCCGCATCTCAAACTAGTATGATTCTATCCATGTGAATGAATGTGTTGAAGTCAAACATGGTAGAAACCACTTGATTACCAGTCAATAATGTAAACTGTTAACAAGTGTGAGAGTAACCACCAGAAATGTCAATGGCTCTCAAAGTACTTAGTACAATCCATGAAATGTGAATGAATGAGTTGAAGTCGAACATGTCACGGAATCATTCAATCGAAGGTCAATGATGCAACCTATCGTCGAAGGCGAGAAACCTGCCATTGAGGCATTCATATTTCAAGGTACTGACGATTTCTAGATCAAATTCCTAGATAATGAGCTGTCGTCGATAGAAAGTGATCCGTTGTAGGCAAGCCCACAACACGAAATCATAGATCAAGTTTTGAAGAAATATATTGGCAAGGACTAACTCAAGGATGGTCAAAATGGAAGACAAATATTTCACAAATGAATGGTTTGTTTTAACTGTCCTCTTGAACACATAACGACACTGCAGATGGTTTGGTGACAATTGACCCAAAGCTAATACCCAGAAACCGGCTGAAGACTTTCAATATGGTTTGATTAACTGTTAGGAAAAGGATTTTCCCAACCCAGGTGAACAAAAGTGTTGTGTTCAAGAGTGGTTAACAATTTTCCCAATAATCAAAATGTAACAAACAGGTTCGTTTTTCTCTCTTTTCCCCCACCATTTCTGGCAAGTACCTCTTTATTTTTGACAAAATTGAGGACGATAACATTTGCTTGTTTATAAGCTCATCCTTTGGATGAGTCCAACTTAGTTTAAGATTCGAACCCTAAGAAGGAGTGGTTTGATATTGTTTGAAATTGAACAGGTCCTTTATTGTTAAATTTTAACGAGTTCAGTATAGGAGAAACTCAGTGTTTTTCAATTTTAGGGAGTCAGAAGAAAAACTTAAGAAAACTCCGTGGGTGTAATTTTTCGTAAATTTAGTCTCTCGAGCCTGAAAAAGGATAAAATAATGTGGGAGAGAACTCTATTGACCGTAATTAGTCAACGTATACCTTTTTCGTAAATAGTCCATTTCAGTTTGTAAAAGGGGTAAACTTATACTGAAAGGATCACTGTTCATTTCCTTTAACGAGTTCGAATAGTCAAGTACTTTGCAATATTTTCATGTTTAGAGAGTCTGAAAAGGGCTTAAAAGAGAACTCAAAATTTCACTCTTTTGTAAGTTTTAACGAGTTTTAAAAAGGGATAAAAATGTACTCATGGTTTTCTCTTTTTTTGTAAGTTTTAACGAGTTCGAAAAAGGGATAAAAATATACTCATGTGGCCGACTTTCAATTTAATTTACGAGCAAGAAAAGATGGAAAGAACTCGGCATTTTCATGTGTTTTACGAGAATGAAACATAGCAAAATAATCTCTGGATTTTCATGAGTTTAACGAGTCTTAAAAATAACTGAAATTGACTCAAGATAGGTTTCATTTTTACAAAAGCTTGAAATAGAGAAAAACTATGCTTTAGAGTGGTTTCATTTTTACACAGGCTTGAAACAGAGAGAAAACTGTGCTTGATGCCCCCTAAGTGTAACTGCTAGAGTGCACGTGGTCAGATAAATCGATCTTGCGGACAAGATCGATCTACCGAGTGTCAGAAGACAATCTAGCAACAAACGAACAACTAAGTTTGTCTTTCTCTAAATATATTCGTTTTACAAATAAATGATATAAAGGTGTCGATCCTACCTTAGATCCAAATGCCTATTTGTGGTCGTAGCGCTTCCGTTGCATCAATAATCCTTCCATCGCAACAAGAGTCCTTCCGTCGCAAGAAAGTGTCGTCATTTGTCGACCTGCAATCATAAACACGAAAATATTAAATAGCACCTGTATAAAAAATAATTATAAAACATACCTATCACAGTCTTCAAGGAATCTATGAAATAAACGATCAAACGACAACTTATTGAAATAAACAATCGAACGACAATTTATTGAGAAAAAAAAAACTTGATTGTATTAATCTTAAAATAACAGAAGAACCTTACAACCTTAGCCTTGATGTTTGAAAGGCCTTCCCGGGGTCCGGAGCAGGAGTCTCCTCTACTTTGATAAGTCTTGCACTCTTCCTCCAGGAGCACAAAGAGGCATGTGTTCTTTCCTCTAAAAAGCTCAGCAGAAAGAAGTCTAAATCTCAATAGCACTTCAACTCAATCACTCATAAAGCTTGAACTCCTATTCTCAATCTCCAAAATCTAACCATTTGAGGCTACCCAATGCCTCCTTTTATAGAGTAGATGAGGAGGTTAGGATTCCACCTTTGAAGGGATAGAATCCTTCTTCAAAGGGATAGACTCCTCACATAAAGGGATTAGTTCCTTAAGGTGAGGGATACATGCACCTTACTAAAGCGTACTCATTCCCAAAAAATCTCATTTAGAACCTTCTAGAATTGACCTCAAATCAGTTTTTTGACTTTACTTTCTCGCTTTTTTTACTTTGAGGAGGGTACACAGGCATTGCAAAGGAAAAATGTGTCCTAGAAAGTAGGTAAGATGTGTGTTACCTGCGTACCCAAGCCAGGAATGCAGGTAGGCTTCATGTTACCTGCGTACCCAAGGAATTTTGATTTTTTAGGGTTTTTGCTCCAGTTTTAGGGCTTGGAATGAGGAACAAAGGTTGTAATACTTACAGAGGAGGCATGTATGAGTGTTAAAGAGCTCATACAGTCAACAGAATGTCAAGGTGACAATTTTTAGTGTAACATAGAGCGCATCTATTTCTCAATTTTAGGGAATACCAGGTTGATGATAACCGTCACCTTGGCAGCGTCAACCATCAGCCCTTGCCGACAGACTATGTGACCTAGCAAGATCACAAACAATACACATAATATGCACTTCTTGATATTTAAGGAGATCTAATGCTTTCTACAGGCATCCAACATCATGTGCAGGTTCAAAACGTGGTTCTTTATTAACCCAAATACTGTCCAATCATCAAAATATACCTCCAAGAACTTGTGGATGAATTCCTTGAATACAGCAACCACCACCTGCGAAAAGATGGCAAGGGCATTCTTGAGTCCAAACGGCATAACAGTGTACTGAAAGGGACCCCATTCAGTAGAGAACGTAGTTTTGTTGCGATCTTCAGGTGCGATCCTGATCTGATGATAACCTGAGAACCCATCAGTGAACGAGTATGCCTCCTAACCTCCCACACTATCAAGAATTTCATTAGAAAAGGGCATAGGGAAGGGATCGTGGACGCAGGCATCATTAAACTAGCGTAGATCGACATAGATTCTTATTTCTCCTTTAGCCTTGTTCTCCTGGACCACCATAGGGTTCACTCAATCTGACTATTCTACTGGTTCGATGATACCCGCGGTTAGAATTTTGTCGATTTCATCCCTGAATTTCTTCTTATACTTGGGGTTAAATTGATAAGGTTGCTGCTTAACATGGCACACATTTGGTTTTAGAGTGATGCACATGACCCCTAGGTCCCCTGTAATTCCTTTTAGTTTCGAGAATTTTGTCGGAAATAGGTCCTGGTATTCAGTGAGGAGTTCCGCGACTCTTCCAATAGTATCATCATCACAGTAGTCCCCTATTTTAGCGAGCTTAGGTTGCTCCTCCATCCCAATTTCGAATTCTCGTAGCTTCAGAGGCTTAGTGGCATCGATGGTTTGTACTGGGGGTCCAGCAACTGCGCGCTCCCCCTCCAACTCCGGGATAGAGATATTTCGCTAGTCTTCATCACATTCCTCCATTGAGAGATTGCGACAGTTGACTATATCCTACATCTGCATCTCCCACATTGGTGTCCCATGCGTCGCACAAGGGCATGATTCATCAAATACTAAGGCATCTATATCCTGTAGAGCTTTATCGAGTTCCTCTATTCCGCCTATCAAACTGAATGTCCCTACAAACTCATCCTTTAGGGTTTCCCAGTGGCGGGTGCATTGGTGTAGTTATGCATCTAAATACCATGAGGTGGGGATTGGCCCTAGGACATGAATGAACAGGTGGACCCATTCGTTCGTGGTTCTTTCACACCATTCCTCCATCCATGTGGACAAGTGTTCGCGTGGGTTCCTTGGGCCAAGGAAAGTCCTTACGCGCAGGTGAACCATAGGTTCAAACCACAGGATCATCATCTCATGACACTCTTCCAAATCCTGGAACATCCCCTTATGTGTATCCCACCACCTTATAGGGGTTGCGGGCATGGCTAGATTAAGGGCCCACATCCTTCGCTCCCTTGGGACTTCAACTTCAATGTTTGCAAAAACTCCTTAATACTACCAGAACCATCAAAGTAGGGTAGTTATCTTACCTTTGAGGAGATACACCGAAATTTCTTTGTGATTCTAAGACATCACAGTGTAGATACTTCATGTAACCGATTCTGCCAATTTTCTATCTCCCCATCGGAGTCAGAGAAGCATTCGCTGTCCTTATCCCAGTAAAGCACACCATCAGCCGTAGGATTGATCCAATCCTTGTCCTGAGTAGTTAATTTATAGATGTGATCCACATCTTCTTCTTCACGCACCGGTTCTGTATATTGCTCTCCTTCCGCAGGGTCTTGTGGGACTATCACCCTCGTACCCTCATTCTCAAAGACCATGCTTCTTTTCTTTAGGTTTATAATTCCTCCCATATCTATAGCCCAATCTAGTCCTAGGAGCGCAAGATAAGGGTCCGAATATTCCACAATCTGAATTACTTCAAAGTCAGCTCGTACCTTAACCCCTGCGATATCCACCATAATCTTTGACCACCTCCCCAATGGTATGATATTTTGTTGGTTAGCCATGTGTATAGTAGATCACTCCAACTTAGGTTCTCCCATCTACTGCCAAGTTTTCTTGGGCAGTATGTTCACATCTGACCCCAAGTCCAAGATAACCTGATCCATTTCATAGTTGCCAATCTGCGCTGTTAGTCGCATCTCCTGACTAGTGTGCTTCTTATGCTTGTAAATTTTGTGTACATCCTTAAATTCTGTGAGAGGGTTAGTTATTTCTATGCAGCTATCTATTAGATCTTGAATATTTTCTTTTGCCTTCTGGTTGTGTAGCAGCTTCATACATGCATGTAGAAATGGTTTAACTTCATCATCCATTCGCAGGTTTACTGGAGCCTTGGAAGCAGGTGCCTCATCCTTCGTAAAGTCGTTACGGGACGCAACGAAGGTTTCCTTATCCTTCTGTAGGTCTAAGATTTTCTGCTTGATAGCTGCTTTCTAGATAAGAGATTCAGCCACAACTTTCTCCTCAGCTCCCCAAGTAGCCGTGCTGCTGCGCGTTATGACATTAATACTTGGTCCTTCATCACGCGGTTTTGCCTTAACCCTCTACACGTTTTGCATAGGTTTCTGTTGTTTTTATTGCATTTTTGCTATCAGAATTGGATAGTATTCAATCACATGGTCCAGTTGTCGATAATATCGACAAGATTGTCTCACAGGGTTCGGATAGTCCCTTGCAAAGTTCCCTATTTCTCCAAAGTTGTAATAGATTAATTGTCCTCTTCCCCAACCTGTGCCTCCACCCCTTCCCCCTCCCCTGCCCCTTGTTGGGGAACTTCCTCTGCTTGAGGGAGATAGTGGTGATGAGGGGTTAGCCTATACCCTGTATAAGCTTCTTTGATCTATCATCAAGTAATAGGTCCGACAGTTATGCTTGTCATGTCCCATCGAGGAGCAAAATCGACACCATTGATGCTTCAATTTTGGAACATAAGCACCCAAACGAAGACAATGGTTAGTGTCATGTAGCCCAACAACATGACAATCAACGCACCATAACATCGGACCACTTGGCCCCGCAGCCTCCTTAAGGCGCAATGGGCTGGGTCCCCCAGCTTACATGTAATCTATTAGTAGAGGACACTGATCCTTGGTATGGCCAGACACCCTGCACCTTATGCACCTATATTGGGGTTAGCCTCTTTCCCTCGTTCTTTTTATAGATTTTGTATTTTAATGTGAATTGCCTCCAACTGTCCCTGGATTTGCTGCACCCCAAATTGGGCATCATCTCTTGGCGCAACTTCTAGTTTCATAGCAATCTCTAAGGCTTTCTCTTGCGTTGTAATTGCCTATTGACCCATAGGTCCACGCAGGTGAGGCAGCAACATAATGATAAACCATTCCTTGTGTCACCTATCATCATACTAAAATTCCCCATCTCTGATAACCTTCTTCAATTGATGATCAACTTCCCATACTTATTCAGTGGGTCCTTGTTTAAAATCTTTCAAGCCAACCACTATTTGAGAGTAGGACTTAGGCTTCCAAAATTGTTGTTTTAAAGCTGTCTTAATCTCTTGAATAAACAGATATGTGTGTTGTCCTACATACCCCATATACCAGTCCAAAGCCCTTCCTTCAAAGGCGAGTGATAACTACACTCTCTTTACAGCGTTGGTAGCCACATTCTGTGTAGTCCATACTGATTCTGCTACAAACCAAAATTGGTCCATATCTTCATCTCCTACACCCTTGAAAGTGGGTAGCTTCATGTGGGTGGCCATATCTTCTACCAGTGGTGGCGGAGGTGTGGGTGAGTTCTTACCTTTATGTTGACTTGAAGGTGGTGTAGCTGGAGGACTATCTCCTACGTGCACAGCCGACTCTCTTATCAGACTGTTGATGGATCTATCCCCTTCGTGATTGGTTTGGTAATACTTACCACTTCAAGTTGTACTTTCAATCTGATCAGAGTTCATTCATTTGGTGTGGCTACACAGAACACACTTTTCACACAATAATATTTTGATTAATAATGGCAGTGTTTTCAAGAACTTACCCTGAAAACCTTTGAAGAAACTCCGCTCTGCTTCATAATAGGATACAAATTGGTCGGCTGTGAATTCTGTCACAAATCCTCCCAGCATGCTATCCACCCAGTGATCTACCATACAGGTGATGGTATTATTAGTCTTTTCCAACTGTTGAATCAACTCTGGTGTCTACTTCATAACCTGATCATCCTTCCAACACATATGGAACTCCACGAGCCTTGCCAACCACTCCTGAAGCTCATGCACAAAGGTTACAAAGAAAATTTCATAGACTTCGGTGAAGATGCACTTGTTCTTCCACTTCTCAGCCATCAGTTTCGTGCTGTGATTATCCTTTATAGAAAATTCATGAATCTGCCTTTCAAACCAATCTTCAATTTCTACCCGCTCAGGTATCCAGTGACCTCGTTGCATTACCTGAACTCTCTCTCAAATTGCTCCTAGTCCTGGCAACAGAACCATTTGTTGACTTGAGGGGTCCTAACCCAGGTTCAGAGGTTAAGGTTTGCCAACAAACCCCTATACTACTGGCCCTTTTGGCAATGAACTACTTGCGTAGGCCAAGGTATCACCCGAAGTAGTATGGGAGGGTGCTGGAACCAGGTTTATGCACCCTGGGAGAGAGTAGGTAATGTGGGGTATATATGTATGATTACTTACTAGGTTTGCACAGAATGAGTCTATTCGCATCTCTTTTAACAGTGTACTCAACGTATAACCATAGAAAATCTATTAGATCTAATCAGTACATTTTCATCCATGTGCGCATTACCAAATACCATCACAGAGCACTATAATCGCAGCTAGTAATAGATCATAGATGTACTTATGCCAAAAACATAGATACATTCACAGCTTAAATAATCATCACAAATGTGCTTCAGTAGTAAACATAACCAATTCAGATAGCATATAGATAATTGAATGATACTTCACATTCATTAACATCAAGATCCACTTACAACCAAAACATAGTCTGCACACACAGCCTAGCGGGGTCCGCACACAGCAGGACTAAGGATCTCCGCGCACATATCCAGTAGGAGTCCTTACCCAAAATGAACCAAAACAGATCTAACAGTTTGCACGTAGCATCAATCTATCAACTTACTTACTTACTAGACCCAACTATCTATCTATTTATAATATCGTAGGCTTCACTATCCTATGGTCCGCAAACCATGGTTTGCGGACCCTAGAGCTACTCTTTAACCCATTACAAAACCTTAGGGGCTTTGACCCACCCCAAAACCCCTACGCAGGACCGATTTTAACAAAATTGTACCAAAAACGTAGGTTAGGGAACCCCGTTCCAACAGTCTCTTTATCAACTAGTGCCTTGAATCCAAAAAAATTTGAGAATGTCTCATCTTTCTTTTTCATGAAGAAGATCCAAGATTTCCTTCATAAATCATCAATAAAAATAACAAAATATTTATGTCTGGCAGTGGAGGCTGTCGAGAAAGGTCCCAAAACATTAGGGTGGACTCTTTCCAAGAGTGCATGTGGTTTGTTGCTTGATCATGGAATGTGGATTTTTCATACTTCCCCAAGTTACAATCTTTGTAGACATCGTGTTGCTCAAGTGCTCATTTATGGAGGCTAGTATTTATTTGATGCATAATATTTAAGGTGCCATGATGAAAATGGCCCAATCTATTGTGCCAAAATTCACCAAAATTGCGGCTCTACATTTTATATGCCTTATTGATTAATGCATCACAATCTTCTACATAAATTTTATACAGGTTCTTCACATAAACCCAAATTTGCTTCAACTTTCTAGTGAATATGTGTCTTAGGAATTATTTCCCTTTGCCGAAGATCATATCATAACCACATTCTTCAAAAAATCCTATAGAGATGAGATTCTTCTTTAGGCCTAGAACAAACATGACATATTTGAGGTGAAGAGGGGATCTCGAATCCCTCTTAAAGGTTACTGTATTGATCCATGTAGCACTGTATATTTTGTCCTCCCCAAGCTCAATATGCATTTGTAGATCTTTCTACTCCAGATCACTGAAAAAATCTCTACACCCTATCATGTGGAACGAGGCACCTGAGGCCAATTAATACATACTCCCCATCATTGTGTTGTCCATGCATGCGATAAGGGTGAAATCTAGCTCGAAATTTGAAGCTAATGCTTCACTTTATCCTCCTCCTCAGTTCTTCTTCCAATAATTTTTGTGTGGACACTTTGCAGCATAGTGCCCAAATTCATGACAATTGAAGCATTTTATTTTGGACAAGTATTTCTTCTTACCCCCTTGGCTGGATTCTAGTTTGGTTTGAGACTTCTTCCCTTTTCCCTTCTTACCCTTTCAAACCAATGAAAAATTTTCTTCATCATCTCCCTTAGATGAAGTTCCATCTCTAGTACTTCGTCTAATCTCTTCTTATACTAAATATGACCATAATCCTTCCCAATTCGGTAATTTCTCCATCTTTCTTATCAAGTCTCGATAGCTATACCAGATTTTGGGAAGGCCTAAAAGAGCTCGTCTCACCAAGTCATATTCTACAACATTCACACCAACCCCTCCAATCTCATCCAGAACTTGTGTAAATCTAGTGAGATACTATGGAATAGAATCATTCTTTTACATCTTGATGTTTCAAAGTTTGTCTTTAAGGTCTAGTTTTGTATGATCATTGATATTCTTGAATAGATTTTTCAGTTCCTTCCACATTGCGAAAGGATTTTTTTTCCCATGGATATTTGAGACAATGTGGTATTGCACTCCCTCCAAGATTATTCTCCTCACCTTTGCTACATATTTATTCCATTGGGCTAGGTACTGGGCATTAGTTGATCCTGGTTTTGGAATGTCTATCTTGACATATTCCAAAAATTTGTTGTCATGAAGCACCACCTCCATATGATCCTTCCATTTATTGAAATTCGAGCTACCTTCCAAGACATTCTATAATCTCAGTCCATTGAAGGTCATTTTCCCAACTCTGAAGAGATCCTGCTACAATGAAGCTACAAATTTGAACCTCCTGAGGATCAAATTTGAAATTCTTGTTCTAGTGTGAATCCTACTTTGATACCATGTAGAAATTTTTTGATAGAATTGCAATTGCTCAATAAATTTAGAACAATGATCACAAACATGCATCGATCACTTACATAAGCACATATATTTATCTAGGGGAAACCAACTGGTAAAAAACCATTAATCCTGCTTGGATTAATGAGATTAATAGAGAATGTATTACAATTTCTTACTCTCTCTAAGCTCAACCTGCAAGTGAATAACATATCTCTCTGCTCAATGAGAATTTTTGACCTAGAATTAGTCAATTTATGCCTCTACTTGAGCCCCTACTCCCTTGTGAAAATATTGAGCAATTAGGCCCCTATTTTTTAGGAATTTTCCTCCAATTTATTGAAAAATTCCCAAGGTTGATCCTCTGATTGCATGCAACAATAGTACACTCAAGACTAGTCTACAACTAATATTACATTGCCTTGGAATTTCCATCACAGCTAGGGAACTCAAATTCTATGCATGCACTAGCTATTTTTGGTTGGTTGATCGGTTAATTGGATGATGATTGAGTTAGAATGTTGTCTCACTGCACAACTAACCTCCAACCATTTATATCAACGATTAGAACTAGTTTAACTAAACAGAACCGGGAATAACTAACCTTGAAATCACACATGCTTTGTAGGTTTTATCCTTGTACAGAAATTATTCGCAAAAAAATTCTTAAAAACAGAAAACAAACAATAGAGAGATCATAAAATGTAAAACATATATACACAAATATTTTCCCCTGGATCCCAAATCGGGACTACCAGCTTGATTTTTCATTATATTACTTTTAGTGTTACAAGACATATATATACATGCTGAAGCATTCATAAACCCAAATCCATTAACACTAGATTAGAACATAACTGTAGTTACCTTGATAGGATCTAAAAAATACTAGGAGAAAAAAATCACCATGCACAACCAAAACCATGTGCAAACCCATGCACAAAACCATAGGTGGGTTTTCCCACCTGATATAGGGTTCAAAAAATATTTCCTGGGTCGTTGTCCTAGACCTCGTGAAAACCTCTCGACACAGGGGGATGTCATCCCCCTTATGACTCCCCTGCTACACTTGACACAAGCGAAGGGGGGCTACTTCCCCCCTCAAACCCCTCGCTTTGCACATGCTTCTAATCATGGAAAGAATATAACACAAACTCTACATGATTAATTGAACTCCAAGAACTCTAACTTGAATTTACTAAGCTAACTGAGTGACAAGAGCCATGCCACCTCAATTCAATACCTCCAAGTTGTCTACTGATGTGGAATTATTTTTTTCTCAATTTGACCAAGGAAAATTAAAATTGAGACTTTCTTTTGCTACACTTCTCAACACCTTCTGGGAAAATTGTAATTGTAAAAGGAATTATTTTTGAGTCTATAAAGTCCTGGAAACTAGAAAAGTACAAGTCATCCCTAACTGTTATAAGTTGTCCTAAAGGAGGAATTTTAACCCTTGCGAAGTATATATATATAATTAGTTCGACCTCATTTAGCACTCACTCACTTCACAAGAATTAATATGTTTCCCTTGCACATTTTCTAACATGAACAAATAAATATGGCCCAGCTGAATTCCATTATGGATTCTTAAGAGAATTACATCAATCTCCTTTTTTCAAATTAACATGATCCAAAAAAAGTCCTTCATGGCTCCTAAGGAGAATATTTTTCCAATCCTGCAATTTTCCTAAGTAAATCACCCCTAGTCAAAACAACATTACCCATCCAAAGTCCTTCATGGATTCTCAGGTGAATGTATCAATCTCCCCTATTCAAATCGGCATGACCTAGCCAAATTCCATTATGGATTTTTAGGATATGGTCTTTCTAATCCTACAAATATGTCAACAACACCTCTCAAATATGGAGACATTATCATCATGCTAACTTTGTCTCTAATGTATAAAAACTCTGGTTTAAACATAGGCTTGGTGAGAATGCATGTAATCTACTTATTTGTGAATTTTTATGGAGCTTCACTGCTCCCTTATACACCATGTATCAGATGAAGTGACCTAATTAGAATCCTATAAGTACCCTCGAAAGCCACATTACTTCATGACTTATGACACTAGATATTGCATACTTTGCCTCTGTTGTACTAAGTGCATTAGAAGTATGCTTCCTTCTAAACCAGGAAATCAAAGTTGATCCCAAGTTGAAGCAATAGCTAGAGGTCCTCTTTCTCTCCTCTACACTCCCAACCCAACATGAATCAGTACCAAATTTATCACCAATTAAATTTATCACATACACCAGTACATAGATTTATCTAGGGGAAACCAACTGGTAGAAACCCCTTAAGCTTGCGTGTATTAATCAAATGAATAGATAATGTATTACAATTTATTGCTCGCTCTGAGCTCAACCTGCAAGTGAATAACCTATCTCTCTACTCAATGGGAAGCTATGACCTAGAATTAGTCAATTTATACCTATGATTGAACCCATATTTCCTTGTGAAAATCCTATGGAATTAGACCCGTATTTTTAGGGAAATTTTCTCCAATTAATTTCACAACTCCCAAGGTTGATCCTCTAACTGCATGCAATATATTTACACTCTACAACTAATGTTACACTACCTTGGAATATCCACCATAGTTAGGGAACTCAGATTCTCTGCATGTAATAGCTATTTTAGGTTGATTGATCTGTGACCTAGATGATCACTGAGTTAGATAGTTGTCCCACTTCACAACTATCCTCCAACTAGTTCTACCAACAGTTAGAACTAGTTTAATTGGATACAACTGGAAATAACTAACATTGGTTGCTAAAAATTAGCAATCACAAATGAATAACTTAACTCCAAGCCCTCTAACTTGAATTTTGCGGAGCTAACTTGGTGATAAGATCCATGTCACCTCATTTAACTACCTCTAAGTTGTTTATTGATGTGGAAATTTGAATTTTCTCAATTTGACCAAGGAAAAGTCAAAATTGATACTTTCTTGATACACTTCTCAACACCCCCTCTTAAAAAGGGATTATCAACCACCCCTTTCCCGCACCTATGGAATTTGAAATTCCCTCTTGGAAAATCCTTTTTCAATATTTCAACATCTTGTTCCTCGATTAGAATTTATTGTAACAACACTATCTGCCTCTGCACATAGTCCCGTAAATGGTGATATCATATATCTATATGCTTGGATCGATCATGATATACCATATTCTCAAAGAGCTTAATGCAACTTTGATTATCACAATAGATCACAATTAGATCCATCATCTGACCAAACAATCCCACAAGTATCTTTCTCATCCATATCGCCTCACATTTTTCTTGACTTGCAGCCATGTATAATGCTTCTGTCGAGCTAAGTGCCACACATCTCTTCTTCTTGTTGTACCAGAAAATTTCTGCAAAAGCAACACTGAAAATTTTATGAAACCAGCTCCAAAAATAGAAGAAAAGAGAGATCAACGCCTTAGAAATAGCCACTTCGAGGGGGAAACCTCCAATACATTACATAAATGAACAATTCTTGGATGATACAAATGACCAAAACCTCCTTCTATATATAGGAGTCCATGGGCCCGCAATACAATCCTAGCCGACCTAAATATAACAATGTAAGGGAACAATAATAACAATATTGGGGTTATAGGGGTACAACAATAACAATAAGGGGACTACACTAATAACAATGAGGGACTAAACTATTAATATAGGGACCTAACATGCCCCTCTCCTTCAAAAAAGTGTTGTCCTCAATGCTTGAGTAGCTCTGGGTGCTTCTGTATAAAATTCTCATCCTCACATGTAGAATCTTCAGTGGGTAAATTCTTCCACTTGATGAGATACTCTGAAATTAATCGATTTCGTAGCTATTGAGTTCTTGTTTCCATGACCACTTCAGGTTCCAATATGATTTTTCCTTCCTCATCAAGTTCTGGAAATATTTTTTGAACTGGAAGATTTTCACCTATAACCTTCTTTAAGCATGAAACATGGAAAACCGGATGCACTTGCGAAGAAGCAGGAAGCTCCAATTTGTAGAAGGGAAAGCTCCATAAAATGTAGAAGGGAAAGCATGAGATGAGAGTTTCAGACTTGTAATGTTCCTCTTTTGGAATAGCTAGCATTCCATGGATGGAAAACGCATTTTCCAGATATGGAGGCAGCAGGGTTTGATACCAAGACCTGGATCCCCTTAGACCCGCGTGTCTAAGACCAAAATCCAAGGATTGGGATCAAAGAAACCCTTCTAAGGTGAAGAGACAAGCCTCCCTCACCTAGTTTCCTTCAGGAATTGCCCAAAGAAAGGGGCTGCAACAATTGATGAACACACAATGGGTTCTCTATGTTATTTTAATGAGCCAGCACATATGAAGATAAAAAATAGCCAATAAATTTATATTGCAGCAGCAAAAGGGTACAATTATTGAGGATTCAATCACTTAAATTAGGCAATGAATGCCTCAATAAGTCTTGTACATGAAAATGAAGTCACACTGCTACATAAAGAGAGCCATGGCTAAAACTGCGCAATCATATAGATACACTACATCATATAAATGGAAATATAATTATATGACACTAATAGCTCAAGAAAATGAGGGGGAGAAAGCTCTCAAACCCTTAAAACAATAGTACAACAATCCTTAGAAGGATTGGCTACAATACATGTACACAACAGGAAAATACAATAATGCCGGAGGTGCTGGGTAGCAGCAACTCATAAAAAAAATATAAGGAGATGGATGAATATGATCTGCAATCTGAAATAGCCTCCTCCAATGGAAATCTGAAGTGAAAGGCTGATCCCTTCACCTAATATCTCACCCTCCAAACTATCTGCTAATCCCTCACAGCAAATGCTCTCTAAGAATAATGCTGTCTAAGAGAGGGACTGCGCTGCATATGATGGCAAGTGGTTGGCCTGGTGCCAAATATGGTGGAATAATCTCATGAACCTCCTTTGCTGATCTCCTAAAGGGATGGAAGCTCCCTCCTCTAAAAAACTAGCCAAGGATGGTGTTGTAGAAAACCTTCCCCAGCAACACCCAACAACAATGCACAATCTCCAGCTGAAACTGTGCTGATGAAGAAGGATGAAGCTTGAAATCAATGTCTGAATATGGGGAATAGAGTGCAATCCTCCAAGAGCTACTCAAGAAGGAGTGGAAATCCTAAACATGAGTTTCCCGACGATTCTTGCTAACCAGCAAGAAGTTGCAGCAAGTCCACCGGACCAAAGATGAAGAATACTCAAGATGATTTGTAATGGCTACCTTGCCCTCCTTTTAAAAAATGTGAGCTCCCTCTCAATGGACCCCAATCATTAGGTTTTCCTTCCTCTAGAAGCTTCCCTCCTTATCCCACTACGATGGCCCACAATGTGCTCTCCACCTCATGCTACTGCACAGTTTGACTTGGTCAAACTTGACCTAGCCTTCTGGCAAAAGTCCCCTTTCACACATGGAGGTGTGAAATAAATCTCTATAAGTGATCCTCCTTCATACTAAGAGGATTTTTATTACCTATTCATGAAATGAATGGGTCTCCCACCCAATTTATTTATCTCCTATGTAGAAATGGCAAAAATTAATGTTCCATAAAAATCAGGAACATTACAGTCCTCCCCTCTCAAAGATTGCTTGTCCTCAAGAAAGTACAAGGATAAACTGATTTATTTCCCCTTAATTTCCCTGTAGCATCCATGCATGATAAAATCCTCCAAGAAAGGGATGCCATATCATCAATCAAGTGTCCAAGTTTCTCCTCCAACATATGCAATCCAACTTTTGGTGAACATCCCAAAATAGCTGCCATGTATAAACAAATATCCATGAAGGGAAAAATGGGCTATCTAAAGACCTCCTTGAGGCATGAGATTTTATAGAAAATGGGACTCATCATTCCCATATGAATCTCCAATCCCCAAGCAATCATCCATACAACATAAGTTGCCTCCCAACATGGCAACTCACAGAAATCTCCCTCCACCTTGAGCTCTGGAAAAGAAGGTGGGATGAAAATCTGAATATGGAAAGATTCATAGCTTACCCCATGCTATCCTCCTCTCCAATTATGATGAGTGTGGAGTGTGTGATGATCATGGGTTGCAAAAATATTTCCCTCAAGTGGAAAAATGAAGAGAAATCCTCCAAGGATCTCTCCTCCATCAATGATAATCCGACTGGCCCAAGACATTTCATCTATGATGAGTAGGACATGATCATCATAGAATACCCAAATGACATGTTTTTTGTAGGTTATACCATGTGCATCCAGGTACAAACAATGTCTCATAAGTTTACAATGCAATCTCATCCACTTCAGCTGCAAAAAATAACATGGAAAGTATTGTACAGAAAATATCACCTCTTCTACTGAATGGTAAATAGATGGGTGAATCAGTAATACAAGATCAAATACATGCCAATATATACAATGGATGGATATCATCATAAAATTCATGGCCTACCCCAAAAGAGGGCAAATAGGTGGCTGTGGTGTCCATGTCTCCCCTCATGTTCCCACTAGAACATGCAATGCATAAACTATGGGAATCATCTCCCCTCAAAGACACATTCAACTCATATGTCATCTCACCAATCATGCTCCCAATAATAACATGGAAAATATGAGAAAATGGGAACATTCTCATCATCAAAATAGAGGAAGTACTGATGGTTTCATATGGTGCTGGAAAGTACCAAAAGTCTCCCAGGGGTGCATAACGCAGTTTTGACAACTGCTGCTCAAGAAATGTACAAGGCCAAATGTTTTGAAATACAATTCTAATCATATGAATTAGCTGATCATGTGTAGAATGGAAAAAAATTTGCCTAAGGTCATGTGAAAGATGGTTGTCTCCATCATATGGTTTGGCCCCACTTTGCTCATGGAGCAACATGAAAAATCTGCCCCTTTGAAGAACCATGCACTGCCACATAATGATAAGAATATGTAAATCAGGAAATGTAAACACAATGTTCTTACCATAGGCTAGAAGTAAGATGATATATGGATCCATGCATATGATCCTGCTCCCAAGTGTCAGCGCTATGAGCTCATGCAAAAAGGCTCTTTCCCATGCCAATCTTTGTTTCTTGACATGTTCTCTGTCAAGAACACCTTTGGTGATGCTGCTGCAAATGTGAGGCTTCTCCCAATATAGAAATGCCTTCGGATCAGTCCAAGCTAAGGAGTAATCCCTTTGCACTATGAGAGTGCCCTCCTCTACTCCGGCAACACCATACATCGTATGAGAGCAAATCTGCTTGTGCTCTCTCCAAAATAGTTCAAGCAATCTAAGTGCTTGCTGCCTCTTCATGCTCACATCATGTAACTCATGTGATGAAGGTACCATGACTAATATATATGCCATATCAGCTCCATGTATCCCTACTCTCTGTTGCTCAATGATGCAAACATCCTGCCACCTCTTCTCCACTCCCATCCTCCTGGAAAAAGGGTGCACCAAGCGATGGCCAAACTCCTTCAAGAGGAGCCAATGCAGCCAAGACTCTTGTTGCCCGGTATCATATATTTGCAAGTGGAAAATCAGCCTCTTTCTTCTCATCCACACCCACTCAGCTCCTTGTGGATGTCTTCTCCTTCTTCCTCCTTTGGTACTCCTCCCATGAGGGCTACCATTCTCCCAAACCAAATCACCTCTCTTGCATTCCATGTAAGATTGGAATGCAGCTCCTTGGAGACCTCCTAATGGAGACCTCTCACCCATAAATATATTGAATCCATGAGGATTAAAGTATGATGGAGTTAGCCTCTCCTCTCCACCAATGTTTAGCAGCGCTGCTAATTCCTCCAATGGTTTAGTAGTTGTTTCATCCTCTAGTTCAAAGCTTGTTTCGTTGTTTTTTATGGGGGTGTCATGGTTTATTTCATCCTCCAAAAGTTCACACTCCAACCTCAATGGATAAATGCAACTCAACCAAAATGTATGAGGATGAGGGTTCATCTCCTCTTTGAACCCATTGCACAACATAGTGCAATCATGGTGCTCTAAAATAACACAATGTGTAGATTCTTGGACCCTTAAAGATGAATTTCCACAATCTTTTAAATGATTTGCTGAAATAAAAAGTGGAACTTCACTCATACCTTGGTGGAACTTGGGGTTTTCTTCTTGTATGGCTGCATTAGTTGTCTCCTCCAATGTAATGGCTTTCTCTACCTTTGTCCTCTCTCCATCAAAGGTTTGGATCAACCTTTGAGCAAAGTCTACAAAAGAACTCACCCTTGAATGGACCAAGGGTTTGAACCACCAAACAGAGGCTTCATCCTCCATGTGAAGCAATGCAATCTCCACTGCTTCTTTCTCTGCCACTGGATGTAGCAAGAAAAATTCCTCTATATTTTTCACCCAAGCTCTAGTTGAAGTGTTCCCATCAAATGTAGACAATAGAAACCTATTGCCTTTGATTTCTCTTCCACTACAGGTCCTTCTCTTCTCCTTCCGCTGAATAAACTGTGGGAACATTGTAGCTCCCTTGAATGCTGTAGAATTGGAGTTATATTCATCCAGGTATTGATTTAGATCTTGATGATCCAAGCATCTCTCATGCTTGATTTCGTTTTGAGAATAGGAAGTGCATGGACCTTCCTCTTCTTCTCTCTACTTCTCCTCCTTGGGGAGGCTCTTCTTTGTTTTGAAAATAGATTAGATCAAGCTCATATTCTACATCATCATATTCTTCTTCTTTATTGGGCTTGAAAGCCACAGGCTAAGCCAAGAAAGATGCTCTGATACCACTGTAATGTTCCTCTTTTGGAATAGCTAGCATTCCATGGCCGCATTTTCCAGATATGGAGGTAGCAGGGTTTGATACCAAAACCTAGATCCCCTTAGACCTGAGTGTCTAAGACCAAAATCCAAGGATTGGGATCAAAGAAACCCTTCTAAGGTGAAGAGACAAGCCTCCCTCACCTAGTTTCCTTCAGGAATTGAACAAAGAATGGGGCTGCAACAATTGATAAATACACAATGGGTTCTTTGCGTTATTTTAATGAGCCAACACATATGAAGATACAAATAGCCAATAAATTTATAGTGCAGTAGCAAAAGGGTACAATGCTTTAGGATTCAATCACTCAAATTAGGCAATGAAAGCCTCAATAAGTCTTGTACATGAAAATGAAGGCACACTGCTACATAAAGAGAGCCATGGCTAAAACTGCGTAGTCATATAGAGACACTGCATCATATAAATGGAAATATAATGATATGACACTAATAGCTCAAGAAAATGAGGGGGAGAAAGCTCTCAACCCCTGAAAATAATAGTACAACAATCCTTAGAAGGATTGACTACAATACATGTACAAAACAAGAAAATACAATAATGCCGGAGTTGCTGGGTAGCAGAAACTCATAAAAAAAATAGAAGGAGATGGCTGAATATGATTTTCAATCTGAAATGGCCTCCTCCAATGGAAATCTGAAGTGAAAGGCTGATCCCTTCACCTAAGATCTCACCCTCCAAACTATCTGCTAATCCCTCACAGCAAATGCTCTCTAAGAATAATGCTGTATAAGAGACGGACTGCGCTGCATATGATGGAAAGTGGTTGGAATGCTGCCAAAGATGGTTGAATAAGCTCATAAACCTCCTTTTCTGATCTCCTAAAGGGATGGAAGCTCCCTCCTCTAAAAAACTAGCCAAGGATGGTGTTGTAGAAAACCTTCCCCAACAACACCCAACAACAATGCACAATCTCCAGCTGAAACTGTGCTGATGAAGAAGGATGAAGCTTGAAATCAATGTATGAATATGGGGAATAGAGTGCAATCCTCCAAGAGCTACTCAAGAAGGAGTGGAAATCCTAAACATGAGTTTCCCGACGATTCTTGCTAACCAGCAAGAAGTTGCAGCAAGTCCACCGGACCAAAGATGAAGAATACTCAAGATGATTTGCAATGGCTACCTTGCCCTCATTTTAAACAATGTGAGCTCCCTCTCAATGGACCCCACTCATTAGGGTTTCCTTCCTCTAGAAGCTTCCCTCCTTATCCCACTGCGCTGGTCCACAATGTGCTCTCCACCTCATGCTACTGCGCAGTTTGACTTGGTCAAACTTGACCTAGCCTTCTTGCAAAAGTCCCCTTTCACACATGGAGGTGTGAAATATAGCTCTATAATTGATCCTCATTCATACCAAGAGGATTTTTATTACCTATTCATGAAACGAATGGGTCTCCTACCCATTTTATTTATCTCCTATGTAGAAATGGAAAAAATTAATGTTCCATAAAAATCGGGAACATTACAATGCCATAGTACCAATATTTTGCAACACCTCATAAGGACCATAGTAATTTGGTGATAATTTATTATCCTTCTTAGCTTGCGTTAGGGAAATTTGTTCGTATGGTTGTAGCCGTAAAAATACCCAGTCTTCTACATCAAAACTTCTCTCGCTGCGATGTTGATCTGCCTGTTGTTTCATTCGATTTTGTGCCAAATTTAGGTTATCCTTTAAGAGTTGGAGAACTTCTTATTGATGCTCGATATGATCTTCCATGGCTTGAACCTTAGAAATTTATCTTAAGGATGATGTGATGGTGGATGGTATCCATAAAGTGCCATAAATGGGGTCATTTTGCTGCAGTATGGAAGGAAGTGTTATACCACCATTCAGCGAGAGGTAACCACTTGACCCATTGTGTTTGTTTATCAGATACAAAACAACGAAGATATCCTTCCAAACATTTATTCACTATATTAGTTTTACCATCGGATTGAGGATGATAAGATGAGCTATGACCTAATTGAGTACCCAAACAAGAAAATAACTCCGTTCAAAAATTTCCAGTAAAAATGGGATCTCTATCGCTCACAATAACCTTTGGGTTTCCATGTAGCTTTTTAATTGTGTCCATAAATGTGGTAGCAACTGTACTTGCTTGAAATGGATGAGATAATGCACAAAAGTGTGCATACTTGGTAAGTCTATCAACTACCACCATGATGACACTCTTTCCTTCAGACTTAGGTAAACCTGTGATAAAATCCATTGAAATCTTCTCCCAACGTTGACTTGGAATGGATAAAGGTTGTAGAAGTCCCGGGGTCTTAATTGTTTCCACTTTATTCTGCTGGCAAACCAAACATTCCGCCACAAACTTTTGAATATCAGATTTAAGGCCATCCCAAAAAAATTCTTTCTTCACCCTGTGGTAAGTTTTTAAAAATCGTGAGTGTCCTCCTAAAGGAGAAGTGTGCAATTCCAAAAGAATCTTTTGTTTTAGTTGGGAATTCTTACAAAGATATAAGCGATCTTTGTACCATAAGAAATCATTTTTCCAACTAAATGTATCAGATGTACTAGGATCTTGCTGCAACTTTTGAATGAGTGTCCATACATCTTTGTCCTTCTTCCATTCATCTCTTGCTTCGGTTATCCAATCTGGTTTGATAATAGAAATGGCACAAAGCAATGCTTCCACCTCTTCATTATTTCTTGAGAGTGCATCTGCAACAACATTTAGCTTCCCTTTTTTGTAGATTATTTCAAAGTCATAACCCAACATCTTTGTGACCCATTTTTGCTTCTCTTCTAAAGCTAGTATTTGTTCCAAAAGTGTTTAAGACTATCATGATCAGTTTTTACCTTGAAGTGTCTTCCCATTAGGTAAGTTCTCCATTTCTTTAGTGCATGCAGTATTGCTAACATTTCCTTCTCATAAATGGGTTTTTGTAAATAATTTCCTTTGATTGGACGACTTTCAAAAGCAATGGGTCTTCCTTCCTGCATTAAAACAGCACCAATTCCATTTCCTGAGGCATCACATTCCACAATAAAGGTTTTGTGAAGTCTGGCGTAGCTAAGACCGGTGCTAGGCACATTGCCTCTTTAAGATGTTCAAAGGCCTTAGTTGCTTCAGGAGTCCATGAAAATGCATCTTTCTTCAATAATGTTGTTAGAGGTGCTGCTATTCTACCATAATTCTTAACAAACTTGCGATAATACCCTGTTAACCCGAGAAATCCTCGCAACTGTTTTATGGTCGTGGGGACTTTCCATTCCTTAATGGCTTTAATTTTGTTAGGGTCTACTTTAACACCCTCGTGAGATATAATATGACCCAGATATTCCACCTCTTGTACTCCAAAGAAACATTTGGATGTTTTGGCATATAATTGTTTCTCCTGTGATAGTTTGAGAACCCTGTCAACATGTTCAACATGATCCTTCCAAGACCTGCTGTAGATTAGTATATCATCAAAAAATACTAGCACAAATTTTCTAAGGAAGGGTTTGAAAATGGAATTCATCAACCCTTGAAATGTAGAAGGTGCATTGGTAAGTCAAAAAGGCATGACCAAAAATTCATAATGACCCTCATGAGTTCAAAATGTTGTTTTCAGAATATCTTCAGCTTCATTCTAATTTGATGATATCCTGAATGCAGATCCAACTTGGTAAAATAAATTTCTCCATGTAATTCATCCAATAATTCATCAATCACAGGAATGGGAAATTTATCTTTAATGGTGAGCTTATTGAGCTCCCTATAATCCGAAAACATGCGCCATGATCTATCCTTCTTGTGCACCTATACTACTGGAGCAGAGAAATAACTTTGACTAGGTTGAATTATACCAGCCTCTAACATTTCTGCAATCATACGTTCAATTTCGCTCTTTTCGAGATAAGGATATATATAAGGCCTGATGTTTGGAGGAACACTTCCTGGAATCAAATGAATAGCATGATCATGATCATGAATAGGTGGGATTCCTTTGAGAGTTTCAAACACCTTGGAATGATTGTCCAAGACTTTTTGGAGATCTGCAGAAATAGATGATTTTGATGTTGGAACTTCTAGTGAGCATAATTGCGCAATTACGCCTCATTGTTATTTATTCAGAAGTTTTGTCATGACATTAAATCTTATTATCTTTCTCGGATTCCCTGCGATACCTCGTAATTCGACTTCATTTGCTTCTGAAAATTTTTTCAAGAAAAGTTCTTGAAAATTAAAAGCTACCATCCCCAAAGATTGTAACCATTGTACTCCTAGTACAACATCAACACCTCCCATAGGAGTGGAAAGCATTAGAATACTCAATACATATTCCCCCATGGTTAGCTTGATATTATGGAATTTTCCAGAGAAATTTATATTTCCTCCATTTGCAACCATCACTTGATATTATGGTGGTAGGTATAGGAAACAATTCAATTCCTTGGCTGCCTTACGATGAATAAAATTATGGGTACTACCTGAATCAATCAACACTATTACCTTTTTCTTCTTGATATGTCCTTCTATCTTGAGAGTTTGAGGAGTGGTAATTCCTGCCAATGCATTTCACGATATGGTCGGACTCATTTATTCCTCTTCTAGGGTTGGTTCCTGGTGTATATCTTCTTCTTTTGAAGATTCTTGTTCATTTTCTTCTTCCTCTTCACAATATATGTAAAATAATTTCTTCTCAACAAACTTATGACCTTTAGTGTATTTGCTATCACAAATTTAGCAAAGCCCTTTTGCTCTTTTTTCTTCCAATTGTTGTGGTGTCAACCTTGTAGGTTGTGGAAGTCTAGGAGTAGCAGCACTTCCATCTTTATATATGTGAGTGGTAGGCTTCCTTGTTGCCATAATTTTACATTCAATTTTTCTTGCCAACCTGAATGCCTTTTCCAATGAATCAAGTTCTCAAATGCAAAATTCATGTTGGATTTTATCCTTTAAAGTACCTACGAAGACATCAATCATGTGTTCCTCTAGAATATCAGTTACCCTTATATTCAATTTTTGGAAGTCCTCAATGTGCTCCGCCACTAAACCATTTTGTTTTAGATTTATCAGTTGGCTAAATAAGGTGTTTCTTTTTGTATCTCCATAATGTGCTATCATTTCCTCCATAAAAATTGGCCAAATTAATTTTTTTTTACGGGAGCAAAGCCATCGATACCATACAAATGTATTTTTTTCTAAATGTAAAGTTGCGATGCGTACCTTTTGTGTGTTTTGCACATTATTGAGATCAAAATATTTCTCCATCTGTAGTATCCATGTTATAGGATCCTTGCCATCAAACTTCCTCATATCCATCTTTGGAATATGGTGGTTCTTCCATCCACATTAGAGTTTATGAAATCATGATTAAAATTTATTTTGTTCTCATCATGAGTTTCCTCTACTATATTTTCTCCATTAGGAAACATTTCTTGTATCAAATTTTCCAATTTCATGTTTTCCATGTTGTCTTCCATTTTTTCATCAATCTTAGCTTCCATGTCATCCATATTAGCTTCCATGCCATCCATCTTAGCTTCCATGCCCACTTCCATGCCATCCGTCTTAGCTTCCAAACCATTCATCTTAGCTTCCACGCCTTTCTTCAAACCATCCATCTTAGTTTCCACGCCTTTCTTCAGAAATTCCATTTCATTTTTTGTTGCTCTTTGCGGTAGTGAAATTTGGTGCACTTTCTCTTGTAATTTTGATATCTCATGTTGTGTTTCTTCGTCTTCATGAGTCATAGTAGAGCCTTATGAAGGCTTAATGGGTGTTGAATTATTTTTAGGGGGAATTTTATAACCCAATACTGATATCTATTCTTCAATATGCCCTTGGAATAAATTAATTTTTTTTTTTAAACGAGACTTATGTAATTTGAAAAATATACACACCTTTTTCTTGATTTTGAGGAGCTTGATATTGAAACTGAATTATCTCTGTGATTTAGGATCTTTAATATATGAAATTCAGCCCTAAAATATCCCTCTGAATCTTCTTTCAAATGCCACAGGTATGACCTGATTTGGATTCTTCATGACAAAGTTATGCCCAATCTCCCACGATGACCTAATTATGGACTGGTTCAGTAGAGCGAACTTGTATGACTTTCCATGTGTCACTGTTTCCTCCTTCGACTCTGAAATTCATATTCCAAAAACTACATTCCATGTAATTGTAGCCACATTTTATAGAATCCCAATCCGACACTCAGAGAGAGATTTATGATGTTTTTCCCACGGTCACCTCTTTGAGATGAAATTCGGGAGCTTGAAACAATCCTACCTTCCACAGGTCATATATCACAAAATTTTTTGAACCAAGATCTAAAATGTTTATAGGAGGTTTCTCAAGATTTCAACTTCAATCTATGAAAATTTCAGCTTCTGAACCCTCTTAGAAAAAAAATTATAGAAAAAATTCTGCGATGACTTGTTTAAGTTAAATTCAGGAGCTTGCAAAAGGCCCTAATTTCCACAGATCATATCTCCAAAAATATTGCAAACCAAGATCTTAAATTTTGCGCTGATGTTCCTCTAGATGTCAGATTCACGCTCTAAAAATTTCAGCTTGTAAACCTTTGTAGAAACAAATTTATAGCGAACATTCGACGATGACCTGTTTGGAGCAGCGAAATCCTAGAATCCAAAGCTCTGATACCAAATGTTATGAAACCAACTCCAAAAATAGAAGAAAAGAGAGATCAACGCCTTATAAATAGCCACTTCGAGGGGGGAACCTCCAATACATTACATAAATGAACAATTCTTGGATGATACAAATGACCAAAACCTCCTTCTATATATAGGAGTCCATGGGCCCACAATATAATCCTAGCTGACCTAACAATAACAATGTAAGGGCACAATAATAAAAATATTGGGGTTATAGGGGTACAAAAATAAAAATAAGGGGGCTACAATAATAAAAATAAGGGACTAAAATAGTAATATAGGGACCTAACAAAAAAATCCACCTGATGTTCTCTTTCGGTCGGATGGACTCCCTGCCCAATCTGCATCTCTGAAGCCACACAGCTTCACTCCCTTTGTCCGTCTGTACCATAATCCATATTAGGTAGTGCCTCTGAAGTTCCATTAAACATAATTCGTTTCCTTTTAATACAATTTGATCGGCTGACCTAACCATATCTTGGCTTAGTTGGTTGACCACATAGAACATATTGGTCATGTGTTCACAAGATACATTAGTGAAGTCGCTAGCTTCTGGTAAATGGTAACATCAACGTCTTCACATGAAGTGGCATCCTCCTTCCTCCAGTTGGTCGCTATAGGTGTCTCCATGGGTTTATAACTCTCCATGCAAAATATCTGCAATATATCGTTGACATAATTGTCTTGAGACACAAAAAATTCCCCATCGTCTTTCCATACTTCCAAACCGAGGAAGCAGTGCATAAGACCCATGTCCGTCATGTCAAATTCCCTTACAAGGTCCCCCTTGAAAGAGTTGATCAGTTGGTCATCACCTGTCAATATTAAATCATCAACATATAAAAAAATTATAATAAATTTACCTTATACCAAAATATGATAGAGGTTTGCATCCGCTTCACTTTTGGTGAAGCCCAATCCCGTGAGATAAATGTCGATCCTGGTGTACCAAGCTCGGGTTGCATGTTTGAGACCGTACAATGCTTGCTTGATTTTTCACATATGAAAATCTCAATCAAATGTCTCAAAACCTTTTGGTTGCTTGATGTACATTTCCTTCTTAATAACATCATTGAGAAATTTTTTGTTTACATCAATCTAGTGGATCTTCGACCCCATCTGCGCAACTGGTGCAAGAATTGATCTAATGGATGAATACCTTACTACAGGAGAAAATATTTCCTCATATTCAATTACCTCAACTTGAGAGAATTTTGTGGCTACAAATCTGGACTTATACTTCTCTATGCATCCATTTGTTGTATGCTTAAATTTGAAGATCCATCTCGAAACCACAACTGATATATCTACTAACCTTGGGGACACTTCCAATTTTCTTTTTTTTACAATGGATTCATATTCTTCCACCATTGCATGAAACCAAAACTGTTTCTCACCTGCTTCCTCAAGAGAGGATGTCTTAGTCTCTACAAGCTTAGTCATTAGAGCCATTTAGCTAGTGTACCTCTCAAGTGACCTCCTTTTCTTGCGCAAATTTGAAGGAGCTCCCACATTCTCCATCGCATCCTACACCAATTTATCAACTTCCATAGTTATGTTTCTTCCTTCTCTAGATGGTTCTTCTTGAGTGGATGTCTCCAATATGCCTCCTCTCTATTCCTTCATTTGTGGTTTCTCCACAACTTCCTGAGGCTCCTCCTTTGGAGCTAAAATCTGGTCTTTTGATGGGATCTGAAGCTCCCTCTCAAGATAGCACCACATCGATTTCTCCTCATCAAAATTTACATCCCTCTACACAAATTTCATTTCGAGGGAAGTTAAGTACACACGGTAATTGTGTGGATTTTTGATGTAGTGACAAAAAAAATTCCAACTCTGTTGTCAACTCAAGCTTCTTCCTTGAATCTTTGGGGACATGGGAGTAAACAAAGGCTCCAAAAATTCTAAAGTGAGACACGTCCGAATTTCTCCCTGAGAAGGAATCCTCCATTGTAATCATAAAAAGAATCTAATGAGGACTCTAGTTCTGCAAGTAGATTGTTGTGTTACATGCCTATGACCACAAATGTAGTGGCATACCTTGGTCATGTATCATGGCTCTCGAAGCTCCCACAATGCTTTGGTTCTTTCTCTCAGCTACCCCATTTTGTTGTGGGGTGTTTTCATCTCTCTTCAAATGCCTTTTTTTGCACCAAAATCCTTGAATTCATTTGAAACATACTCACATCCATTGTTGCTCGTAAGAGACTTCACCTTCTTGGTGGTCTCTTTCTCAACTAGTGCCTTAAATTCTACAAACTTTGAGAATGTATCATCCTTCTTCCGCATGAAGAATATACAACACTTCCCTGAGAAATAATCAATAAAAATAACAAAATATTTATGTCTCGCAGTGGAGGATGTCGAGAAAGTTCCACAAAGATCAGAGTGGAATCTTTCCAGGACTGCATGTGGAATATTTATGTCTCACAATGGAGGATATCAAGAAAGTTCCACAAGGTACAATATTTGTAGACATATTTTTTTCTCAAGTGATCATTTAGGGAGGATAATAGTTAATTGATACATAATATTTAAGGTGCCATGATGAAAATGGCCCAATCTCTTATGCCAAATTTCACCAACATTGTGGCTCTGCACTTTATTTGTCTTACTGCTTAATGTAGCATAATATTCCACATCAATTTTATACAGGTTCTTCACACGAAACCTGATATGCTTCACATATCCAGTGGCTATGTGTATCATTAATGATTTCCCTTTACTAAATATCTCATCATAATCATTGTCTTCCAAAACTGCTACATAGATGAGATTCTTCTTTAGGCTTGGAACAAACATGACATATTTGAGGTGAAGAGAGGATCCCAACTCCCTCTTAAAGGTTATTGTATCGATCCTGTTAGCACTATATATTACTTCATCCCCAAGCTCAATACGAATTTGTAGATCTTTCTCCTCCAGGTCACTGAAAAAATATCTACACCCTATCCAGTGGAACTTAGCAACTAAGTCCAAGTAACACACACTCCCCATCATCATCTTGTCCATGCATATGATGAGGGTGAAATCTAGCTCAAAATTTTAAGCTAATGCTTCACCTGCTACTCCTCCCGTGGTATTCTTGATATACTTTTTGTGTGGACACTTTGTAGCATAGTGCCTGAATTCATGACAAATGAAGCATTTTATTTTGGAAAAGTATTTCTTCTTGCCCCCTTGGCTATATTCAATTTTGGTTTGAGACTTATTCCATTTCCCCTTCTTACCCTTTCAAACCAATGAAAAATTTTCTTCATCCTCTAGGCTTAGATTATGTTCCATCTCTAGTACTTCGTCTCATCTCTTCTTGTACCAAATCAGACCATAAGTGTTCCCAATTCGGTAATTTATCCCTCCTATTCATCGAGTACTAGTAGTTGTGCCAGCTTTTGGGAATGCCTAGAATATCTAGGCTCACCTGGTCATCTTATACAACATTCACACTAACCCCTCCAAGCTCATCCTGAAATTTTGTAAATATGGTGAGATACTGAAGAATAGTATCATTATTCTACATATTGATGTTTTGAAGTTTGTATTTAAGGGATAGTTTAGTATGATTATTGGTATTATGGAATAGCTTTTTTAGTGCCTTCCACATTGCGAAATGATTTTTTTTCCCATGGATATTTGGGACAATGTGGTATTGCACTCCCTCCATATTATTCTCCTCACCTTGGCTGCATATTTCTTCCATTGGGCTAGGTTTTGGGCATGAATTGATCTTGGTTTTGTAATATCTATCTTGAATATTCCAACTATCAATTTTCATTAATTACTACCTCCATGTGATCCTTCCATGTAATTAATTCGAGTTTCTTTCCAAGGCATACTCTAATCTCATTCCATTGAAGTTCATTCTCACAAATATGAAGAGATATTGCTACATTGAAGCTGCAAATTCGAACCTCCTGAGGATCAACTTCAAAATTATTGTTCTAATGTGAATCCTAATCTGATACCATGTAGAAATTTGGTGATATAATTTAATCTTCTCAAGAAATTTAATCTAAATCAAGAGACACAATTCTACTCTACTTCTCTGCAGAAATTAATTCACAATTTAGAAAAACGATCTCAAACATGCATCAATCACATACAAAAGTACATGGATTTATCTAGGGGAAATCAACTGGTGAAAAACCCTTAAGCATGCTTGCATTAATCATTTGAATGTATAATGTATTATAATTTATTACTCACTCTGAGCTCAACTTGCAAGCGAATAACCTATCTCTCTACTCAATGAGAAGCTCTGGCCTAGACTTAATCAATTTATACCTGTGATTGAGCCCTTATTTCCTTGCACAAATACTGAGGAATTAGGCCCATATTTTTCAGGAATTTTCCTCCAATTGATTGCGCAATTCCAAAGGTTGATTCTTTGACTGCATGAAACACCTGTACACTTAAGAATAGTCTACAACTGATGTTACGCTGCCTTGGAATTTCCACCACGTCTAAGGAACTCAAATTTTCTGCATGCACTAGCTATTTTTGGTTGATTGATCAATTAAATAGATTATCATTGATTTAGACTGTTGACCCACTGAAAAAATAACCTCCAACTAGTTCTATCAACAATTATAACTAGTTTAACTAAATACAACTGGAAATAACTGGCCTTGATTACTACAAATTAGCAATCACACATGATTAACTGAAATCCAAGCCCTCTAGCTTTAATTTACTAAGATAACTAAGTTACAAGAGCCATGTCACCTCATTTAACTACCTCCAAGTTTTCTACTGTTTTGGAAATTCAATTTTTCTCAATTTTACCAAGGCAAAGTCAAATTGAGACTTTCTTGCTACACTTCTCAACACCTTATGGGAAAAATATTATTGTAAAAAGAATTATTTTTGAGTCTACAAAGTCCTGGAAACTCCAAAAGTAAAATTCATCCCTAAAATTTACAAGCTAGCCTAAAGGAAGAAATTTAACCCCTTGAGAAGGCCATATAAAAAATAATTTTGACCTCATTTAGCACTCACTCACTTCACAAGAATCAATAAGTTTCCCTTGCACATTTTCCAACATGAACAAATCAACTTGGTCTAGTTGAATTCATTTATGGATTCTCAAGTGAATTACATCAATATCCTTTGTTCAAATTAACATGACCCAACCAAAGTCCTTCATGGCTCACCAAGAGAAATTTTTTCCAATCCTGCAATTTCCCTAGGTCATTCACCCCTAGTGAAATCAACATGACCCATCCAAAGTCCTTCATGGCTTCTCAAGTGAATGTATCCATCTCCCCTAGTAAAATCAACATGACCTAGCTAAATTCCTTTATGGATTCTTAGGAGATGGTCTTCCTAATCCTACAAAGACATCAACAATCCATCTTAAAAATGGAGACACTTTCATCATGCCAAGTTTGTATCTAAAGTATAAAAACTTTTCTTTAGGCATATGCTTTGTGAGAATGCCTATAATCTTCTTATCTATGGATATCTATGGAGCTTCACTTCTCCCTTATACACCATGTATCAAATGAAGTGACCTAATCAGATTCCTGCAAGAACCTTCGAAAGCCACACTAATTCATGACTTATGACACTGGTTGTGATATAATTTTCCTCTATTGTACTAAGTGCATTAGAAGTATGCTTCTTACTAAACTAGGAAATCATAGTTGACCCCAAGTTGAAGTAATAACCCAAGGTCCTCTTTATTTCCTCTGCACTCCCAACCCAGTATGAATCAGTATATCCCTACATGTATCAAACCATATCCACTTGTACCATGCAAGTACCTCAACACATGCTTCACTGCATTCCTTGGTTGGAAACCATATAATATTTGTCTTCCTTCACTGGATCCATCTCCATATCTCCTTTTGGTAACCCTGACTGGGTGCTCCCTCTAACACTAAAGAAGGTCCTCCTATGGAAATTTTGGTTTCCCACTTTGCCACTACCACTCCCTCTATCACTAAAGATTATCATGCTGTATGACATGGTCCTATCATAGAAGGCCTAATTCTCCTTGATACCTCCCAAATCTAAGCATCTAGCCTAACAATATCAACCAATGACATATTCTTGGAAGGTTATGCCTTTTATTCTACGTGACTATCTACTCCCTTAGAACTATAATTTGTACTAGTAATTTTGCATGATCTTGGATGTCTTAAAAATTTGTACAATCCTCCCTCTCGAACATCAATCATTCCTAATGAATCTATTGTCGAGCCCAAGAACCTAACCATTTGGTGACTAGAGTAAAAAATATCCTCATAGTCCACTCCCTCTTTTTGGAATAAATTTATTTCCATAGAACTTGATTGTATGATTCCATTTTTTGCGTGAATTATCACCTTGGTGACCTCCACAATGTAGCTATTCTTCCTTTCCACAAACTCCGTTCAGGAGCACATGTAATAAAATATCACACCAAGACAAATAAAAAGATAAGAAGATGACCAAAAATAAATAATAATAATAATAATCAAGGGAGAAAATATGAAGTATTTATCACTTGATTAAGGAAGAAAATATTGAGAAATTGTCAACTCCCTCTCTAACAAATCTCTAAGTGAAACTTGAAAACTTTTCATGTTCCTAGAGGCACAACTGTCCACAAAAGTTACAAGTAAATATCCTAAAGTAATAGTTCCTTTAACTTCTTCTTAGGTGGATGCTCATCATCATCATAAACATTGGTTGTTGATGCATACTTCTTTTCCTTCATTTTCTTCTCAGGACATTGGGAGGCATAATGTCCAAAATCATGAAAGATGAAACACTTTATCTTTGACATATCCTTCATCTTCCATTCCTGAACAGGATCAAGTCTTCTACCTATACTATTCTTATCAAAATTTCCAAAGTTCCTTCTTCCTTTTCCTTTCCTTATATGAGTTACAAGAGCTTGAGTTTATTTACCCTACGGATTCTGCAAGCTATTCCTAGACAACAATCTGGTTTCATCTTGGATACAAACAGTCTATAGCTTATCAAACGTAGGAAAATTTATCATGCATAGATTCCATAAATAAATGGCTCCCACAAGGAAGGAAATACATTGATATTCATTGTAACAAGATCTATATCGTCAATGGTATTTCCAATGGTTACAAGCTCATCTCTATTCTGGGAGACTCTCATAAGAATGAGACAAAAAAATCTAATCTAGTCATCATCACATTACGGAGACAATTTCTCAAGGTTAACTTTATATGAGTATTTTTTCTCTCATACAATCCTACCATAGCTACTTTCTTGGTAGTATTCAATGCATCAACATGAGGAATCAAGTGGTCCTTTATGGAATCTATCAAGATTCTCCTCGCCTTGGGTTCATTATTCTTATACTTGCATTTCTCCTCAGATCCCTTTGGAATTGGTCCCATTTTGAAAATAGATCCGAAAAACCAATCAAGCTATTGAACACTTATCTCTTAGGTTGAGTTCAATGGCTTATCTTTCAACAAATCTCTGATACCATGTTGAATTTTCTACAAGGTGAGGAGTAGAAAACAATTTTCTGATCTAATAATTATTTCCTAATGATCTCCAATCAATTTATCTCATGCCATTGATATCATTGATAAATTATACACAGAATATCAATATTAAATGTAGTGAAAAAAATAAATATTATAGAAAGACAACCATGCACAATAGATACAATATGTTTACCCTAGGAAAGCCAACCTTGGGAGAAAAAACAACAACTTTTATTTAAGAGAAATTATTCTTCATCAAGCTTTACAAATCCAATCTCTCTATAAATCTATGCCAAGTAAAAATAGAAATAAAAATAAAAAATTGGTCAAAGTAGCAGGAAGTTAATGTTGTTCAAACAAACCTAAATGCTTAGAATTCAGCATTGGCTAAACAAACCTACGGTCAACTGTAGTCAAATTCTTGCATACATGAGACTCCACGGTCAACTGTGTTAGTTTCCAATAGTCACAATGATCAAAATTTACTCTTTTCACTGTAATTAAGAGTCTTATGGTCAAATTATTACATTTTCAAATAAAAATTGACAACTCTCTTGGTTGTTAAATGTTCAAGTCATTTCCTAAGTGTGATTTTTAGTCTCATGTCATGGTCATCAAGGTCAAATCATATCATTTTCATGAGTCATTTAGTTATCATAGGTCAATTTTTCTTCATTAAGTGTCATTATTTATAAATTTGGAAAGGAACAGTCATGGTGTCATAAGTTGATCAAGAGGGTGTCATGAGTCTTATCATTTTTCCATTTGGAGTCATGTCATCATTAAACAAAGTAAAGTTTCATGAGAGTTAGCACTTAGGGAATAAATCACATCATAAGTCATTTGGTTAAAGTACATGATGTCACTCCACTAACAAGACAAAATCAAGTTTTTGAGTTATAAAGGGACATAAAAGTGTTTTAAAACTTCATTACATCCTTCCACAAGTTTCAAGGGCTCCTCTCCATCAATTTCAAGAGCTTCCATAGCCACCAAAGCTTCAAATTTTTCCCACCGCTGTTTTTACATCAGTTTGTTGCGTTTCTGGAGGGTGTTGTTGCACTTTTGGTTTGGAGTCCAAAGGAAGAAATAAATGGTCCTATCATCATCTCAATGCTTCAATAGTTCTTTAAGTAAGTAAGTATAACTTTTCAACTCCTTTGTACAACCATTTTATTCATAAAATTGGTCAAATTCTATCCCTAGGGTTTGCTGCGTTTTAGTTGCTGCATTTTACCCTTTAGTGTATCTTGCCCATTTTGAGAGGGATTATTCTTGGTTTTAGGTTCACACATCCTCATTAAGAATTCCCCACCCTTCATATCTCTTAAATTCATCCATTTCATCATTTCCCTCATAAAAACCAATTTGTTGCTGCGTTTCTGGTACAAGTCTGTGTTTTCTATTTCCCCCCCACTCATTTCTCACTCATTTTGAGAAATTTCACTTGCAATGTGTCTGTAACACCTATCCCTATATCCCATAATTTTTTTCAGATTTTTTCTTGCCCCCAATCCCCTCCATTCCCTTCCATAAATTTGGTGTGTTTTTAGCCCTGTTTTGCAGTCAAAATCCCTTGCCCTATCTTGTTTGAAACTAGGGTTTCCTAATCAAAAGTGAAACCAAAAGCATGGTGAAGACCAGTGAAAGGAGGAGGTATAAGGGGGAGATATCTCAAGATATGAGACAAATCATATGCAAGAGGTCAATAGATCAAATTTTATCAGAAGATCATTTGAGCAGGTTGGCTGCCTAGGGTTTTGTCTTAAAGTGCAAGAGGTAGGATATCATCATGATCTAACAAACCTCTTTGCCAAGAATTTCAAGAAGTATCAGAAAACCATAGCAGGGATCAATTTTCCAGTGTCAGAAGAAGTCATAGCTTCAAAAATCACTATCCCTAATCAAGGTGAAATTTTGTTCAAGGGAATGGATTTAGACCTAGATCATTACAAGATGTTCTTGAAACCACAGTATAAGGAGTCTCCTACTCATGTTTTTCCTAGTAGACAATTTTTGGACTAGTAAAACCCTTTGATGAAGATTATTATGAAATGTTTCACTTGTGAGGGAAGGTTTAACAGGCTATAATAGTATCATATCAGATTATTGATGCATTTCACTTATGAAAAGCCCCTAAAAATACCTAAATATTTGTTTAGAAGTTTGGTGAAGATGACAAAGAAGGTGTAGTCTAAAATAAAATATCCTCAAGCAAGCCTCTTTCATCATGCCTTAGTCAAGGTAACAGTCCTTCACCAGCTGACACGGATCAACATGTCATGGGAAGCTTTCTTGAAGGCAGTTGATCTATTACCTATCTCCAACCAGTGAAAGATTCAAATTTCTCCTTCATCACCATCAGGACCACATGGAGATGAAACATCAAGTATGCCATCAGTGAAAAGAGCTCACCCTAGAATAAATATTTCAAGGACAGATAAAAAAGGTAAGAATATGGTCTTTGTTCCTGAAGTAGAAGAGGAAATTCCTAGGTCTAGGCCTAAAACTGGATATTAAGCAAAAAGGATACCTAAGGAGGTTGTAGGTGAAGAGGCAATTCAATTGGAAACCATAAGAGAGGAACCACCTCTGAGCATACATGATTCACCATTGCATAATGAATAAGAGGTACCTCCAGAAGTTGAGATGGATGAACTAGGAGAAAAACATGGAGATAAGGCAACATAAGATATCATCAAGAAGGAGGCACATATTAAAGAGCTTAAGGATGACCTATCCAAAGCTAATTTCATGGTGGCTTTCCTACAACAAGATAATAGACAATTGAGATGGGCTCTAATGCAGCAAAGCAAGCCATAAGAGGACCCTCCATCAACAAGTAAAACATTGACAACAAATGATAAAGGTAAGACTATTATTGATGTTGATTAGTTGGAAGAAAAGAATGTTCAAACACAGCCTAGGAGACATAAGAAAAGAGCAATGGCTAGGAAGGAACAAAATCTAGAATATCCATCTCCTCCTCAAGTTCAAGACACCATGGTTGATCCTCAAGTCCAAGATACTACTTTTGACTCCATAAGTTCTAAGATTGAGAAGAGCATGGAGTATTGGCTTGATAGAGCAAATGTACAATTGGAGAATATACTAGATAAATAAAACATGGATACTACCATGCAAAGAAATATGGTAAGGCACTACTATGCTAGGAACATGATTTGCAAGGTTAGGGTAAAAAACATGAAGAAGAAGCTCAAAAGAACCCAAAGGAAACTCAAAATGAAGAAAATACTAGACCTATTGGTTGATGCATCATTGGTGGTATGAAATAAAATCAGAAATCAAATAAAAAGAGGAAAATTTTTGAAATTTCGAAGATTTTGTGCACACAGGAGAAAAAGCATCCTACAGAAACACAACAACTAGTTATTGCGCTTTTTCTCAGAGGGTCCAAGTACAAAATTTCAAGTATGGTTAGATGGAGAATGACTTAAGGATGTGAAAAAATCACTTTTTAAGGCTTGTACATTCATGGTTTTGAAGAAATTGATCAAAAAGTAACCTTTTTACACCTTTCTGCGACCTTTTTAGAAATTCATTGCATTTCTGGACACTTGCTCTTAAAGTCAGTTTTGATGGGGCTAAAATGGTGTGTTTGGATGAATTAAGGGTCCCACGGCATAGTAGACATCCTAAGCTATTTTCTCCAACCTTCAGCATCACTCAGAACCTCTTCTAAGTCATCTAAAAATTAAGCCCAAGTTGCTACGTTTCTGCTAAAAAACAGTTGTTTCTTTTGTGGGAAAATTTGTTGCGTTTCTAGGTTTGAAGGCTTTTCATTACACGAGGAGGTCAAAGGTTAAATTTGGTCGATGTAACAACTATATCATGAGTTTTTTGATGATTAATAGGATTATTAATGGTCATCTTTGTAAATAATCTTATGATTAATTCCTTGAGATAAAAGATCAATTATTTAGCTAAAAAAGGGAAATTTGTTTCTAACTTCCCTAGGATTAAGAAATGAGTCATTAAGTTCATTACTTAGTTGCTATGGATCAGTATTCAAACCCTAGAGGTGGAATCTTGTTTGTTTTATATATGTACTCAGAATCAATTCATTGAGAGGGTTGGATATTTGAAGTTAACACTCTTTTGGCACTAGTGTATTTGACTATTTGTATAAGTAATTTACAGGCAGTTGCAACTATTTTTATGGGATCATTTTGATGTGGTTAGTGACAATGTTTTTCTCTATTTTTCTTATGCATTTCATGATAAAGTTGTTCACACAACCATCTATATTCTTCTTGTGTTAATCTCATAAGTTTTAAACATGATACATTGCCTCATATGCTCCGTTTTATCTGAGATTTTCATGTAAATATTTTTATCTTCCAAGTAAATGAATTCATACATGTATTCTCATTTTAATCCTACATGATTTATTTCTCACCACACTACAATGAAAAACTCAACTTGTGTCACTAGATACATTTATCTTGCCTCATTCTATAACTGCAGTTGATCCTTTGGAACACTTGGCCTAGTTCATAAACCTAGTGCTTCTTATCCAAGAAAACCTAAATAAAAAACCCTATCGAGCTAATAACTAGCCTAAAACCCTAATACTCTCCAGTCACTTTCATTGGCTGTGAGGTTGATTTGGAGAGAGCCCTATCTAATCGGATAGGGCTAGATACCAAGTCAAAAGTTGGTTTCCTTTCTCAGCCCTGCGAAACTAAGGAAACCTGAAATTTTTGGCACCTTTGTTAAGGAACGAGTGTCAAATATTCCCTGGGAATATTTCTTATAGTTTGTTTAAGGTTAGACTTATGGGTGATAGGTGCTATCACTCAAAGAAGGCTGATTTAGTAATTTCCAGCCAAAGTGAATATTGAGAAGAAAACTAACTCCCAAAAGGCATACGAGGTCCAATCCCGATCCTAATCCTTCACCAATAGTTAATGACCCTGAGAGGCTATTGACAAAGCAGAGGTCACAGTATCAAGAGGTTAAAAAAGGTACACCTCCAATTGTAAGATTCACCTATTTACATGCAAGGTTGATTGCTCCTAAATATCTATCTTTTGACCTCAAATTTGAGTCATATTTATTCAAGCATAAGTCAGAATCTTCCCTCTCAGAAGAGATTTTTGATCCCATTAAGGTTGAAACATATTTTCCGTTTTCTGAGTCTTCATTTTTTGAGGGTGATAGTAAGGTCTGGTCAAATTTTTATAAACTTTAGAGCTTGGTTGATTAGTTCCAAATAACCCTTGAAAAGGCCTATATCTAGTACCAACAAGAGGCTTTATTTTCTACTACATCTACTGTTACGCCTCCTCATACAACTGCTCCATCATTGATCAGGAGTTTATAAATTTTGCTCAAAATTCAAAGTTACAGGATTGGGTTGAAACTGGGATGGTTGTGTAGATCTCATCTTCCTGATTATGGCTTCATGAACGGTTCAAAAAATCGATGTCGTATGAGGGAGATATCGCGTTCCGATTGAATTTCCAAATAGGTAAATTTTGCGACAGTTTGAGCAGGGTTGACTCGGATGCCCAGTCAGCAAGGTGGAGGTCCAGTCAGCAAAAGGGAATATTCTGAGGAATATTCCTTTCCTCAGAACCAACCCCAGGATTAAAAGTGGCACAATTATAATGGTTGTACATTTTTATGAGGGCCAATTAGGAGGTTCCATGTGGCCCTTGAACCACATTCTAAAATTTTGTTGGAGGCCATAGGAATCGACCCTCGGACCTCCTGCGGGCATGAAAAGGTCTCCACTACCCGAGATACACGATGAATATTAACAACTATAGTACATGGTATATATTTATTTTGCATAGATTTCAAGTTTTGGGTTTAGGGACCGCCGACAATCCCAACCTGCCAACGGTCCCCACATATTGTTCACATCGAAATGTAACAATAACAACCACCGTCGCGGTCTCTACGTTAACCCGACCGTTCTATCCATCAGAAGTTCCGCAACAGTTTTCACATGGCATCATTTTTTAACACCGTCTGTGCATTTTTCATAAGCCCCAACCTCAACCAGAGTTTAATACCTTAACTATAGTCTTCCCCTGGGGTTCTGCCAGGCGGTTTGAAATCCGCAGTTTTGGGTTGACATGTGGCCACACCAACCATCACGTTTAATGTTGCGGTCAAGTCGACAGGTGGTTTTGTGGTATTTTTGGAGTGTGCCTAATTTTGGGCGGAATTCATTATTTTAACTCTAGATAAGTGGAGTTCTCCACTTTTAGTTTAGTTTTTCTAGGTGTAACTAGGAAAAGGAGTAGGATACTCAATTTTCGCCCATTCTGAGTGAATGAAGAGTCATTTTTGACTAATTGGAGCATTATGGAGCCATTGGTGCATAGAAAACAACCATTGGAGGATTTTCACTACATGTATTTGCAAAATTTTGAGCATAATGAAAGATGGACATGCCATTGGGAGTTGGACCAGCAGATGTAGCCCAGGAGGGGTGAAGTGCTTCATCATGCCTATTGTGTAAAATTCATGTGGTGACTTATTTATCTGTTTTACACTGTTGTTCAGTGTTATTTAAGCTTGTTTTATGCTTCTAATTCACCTAAAATCTTCTACAATTCATGGTTAAAATCATCAATCCTTAAGCAAAATAATGAGACAAGTATGCACATGTTTATAAACTGAAAAGACACTTAGCACATAAAAAATAATACAGTCATTTAAGATCAGATTGGTATAAGAGCTAGATTTTATTCTCTAGTGTTGTTTTTTGCAAAAGAATTGTTTAACTGTTTGCAAGTTTTTAGATTCTTACAAGGCTCAAGCTCAAGGGAGGATAAGGCAAATTGGTGGGAGTAGAAGGGTATCAAGAAGATCCAAAGCAAAGGAGAACAATATTGCCACAATCTCCACCACCTATTTCACCTCCTAAAGAAGCATACGCTCCATTAAGCATGCCTCAAGAGGAAGGAGAAATCCATGAAGAGTTTGATCCCAAGGAGGAAGAAAGAGTGTTCAGGAAATAATTTCTTAACATGAGTAAGATGATTAGAATCCTTTATCAAGAAAGGAATGAGATACTGGAAGGAGAAGGATCTAAAATTCACAAGGAAGGACAGGGATCTTTAGGAGGCCACAATGATGAAGATAAGTCAAAGAAGGGCAATGGAGGAAATGGAGGAAATGGAAGCAATGCAGAGCCATCATCCTCACCCTCATCATCATCATCCTCTACTTATTCTTCAGTACATCAGCCACACAAGTCAAAGTACACTGGTAAAATTCCTTTTTTTAAAACTTGATGTTAAGTTTGAATTTCCAATGTTTAATGGTGAAGTTAATGTAGAAAAGATTGATAAATGGATTATAAAATTGGAGGTCTATTTGAGAATCCAGAACCTTCAAGATGATACCAAAATTCAATTAGCTTCATTTTTTTTCTATCAGGAGGGAAACCGGTAACTAGAACCATACAATCATATCTGACACACAAGATCACATCGCGTTGTTACCAATGAAAACCCTCTTGGCTAGCATCATCCCCTGCTAACAATACACTACAATTTTCACAGGTTTACGCCTGACGGGCACCCACGGGGTTTGAACTGGTGACCTTTGCAAACGAGTGCCTTAACAGAACACTTAATCACCAACAAGATGCCACCCCGTGGGTTAATTCAATTAGCTTCATTGAGAATGGAAGGTGCAAAACTTGTTTTGTGGGAAGCCACAACAAATGAGGAAATAAAGAAACATGGTAAGGTTATTATATCATGGTTATATTTCATTACTACTATAAAACAACATTTTTATCCATTAGCTCATATGTAGAAAGCCATAATGAATTGGTAGAACTTTAGGCAATTAAAGGGACAAAATGTGCAAGAATACACCCAAGAATTTAGGAGAAGAGCTCTCTCATTAGGGGTATATTTGTAGAGACAAGATACTTTTCTCAAGTACATAGGAGGCTTACATAGCTACTTAAAACATACTATTCTCATGTTTAACCCCACCAGTCTAGATGAAGTATGTGTTCAGGCCACACATCTAGAAGCTAGAGGGAAGAACATTTCTGAAGAGGGTAGAAAGAAACCTTTTAAGGGTAAAGCCAAGGAGAAGACCTAAAAAGTTAAAAACAAAAATAATGCATATGTTAAGAAAGAGGGATAAAAATTGGTTTGTAAACATTGTTCAAAATAAGGTCATGATGAAACTCATTGTCAGAAATTACATCTTGAAATGTGGCCAAAGAAACCCAATAACAAAGGGAAACAAAAAACTGCTACTACAACTCAACATGAATTAGGAGATGATTCAGGTGATGAATAAGATTACATCCATGGGATTGAAGAAAATGAAGGGAAAATAAATTGAAACTAAACCCAGTACCAATACATCAAACTGTCACATAAACACTCAAAATGAAGAAGAATGAATAGAACTGTTTCATGTGAGGATCATATCCAAACATACTAAGATTGAAACATTGTTTGACAGTGGGTCAAAAGAAAACTTAATCTCTGAATACTTGGTCAAGAAACTTAATATTGAGAACATACCACATCCAAAACCATATCCATTAGGTTGGATTTGTAAGGATGCAAATCTATAGGTTTCAAAGAAATGTATATTGCGGTTTGCAATCAATGAAAATTTTGTTGACACAGTTGAATTAGATGTGGTTCCACTTGACATAATAGGTATTGTGTTGGGGAGTCCTTACTTGTATGACAGGAAAGCGATCTTCCATCGCCATGAGAACAAATATCATTTATTCAAAGATGGCAAGGATTTCATTATTGGAGCACATCGCAAGAAGACAAACATTGCTATGGTAAATGCTGCACAAGTAAAGAGGCTGGTAAATTCAAGTAAGAATTTCGTTCTTCTTATGATTAAGCTTAAAGTTGATGTTAATCATGAATAATTTGAGGGATGTGATCCTAATTTGAAATCAGATTTATATAATGTAGTTAATTCACATCATGAGATGTTTCAGGAGATAATAGGATTGCCTCCAAAAAGAGAGATTCAACATGAGATTCAGTTGCAACAATATTGTTCTCTTCCAAACATCAGTATGTATCACATGTCGATAATGGAAAATAATGAAATAAAGAGGAAAATCAAGGAGATGTTGGACAAAGGAATCATAAGGCCAAGCACCTCACCTTGCAGTTCACCTATAGTCTTGATACCAAAGAAAGATGGGACTTGGCGCATGTGTGTAGATTTTCGAGCTTTGAACAAGATTACGGTAAAGAATCATTACCCACTCCCAAGAACAGAGGATTTTCTTGATCAGATGAAAGAAGAAATTTTTTTCACAAAGTTATATTTACGAAGTGGATATCATCAAGTAAGAAGTGCAGAAAGTGATATATGGAAAACTGCATTCAAAACCAAACAAGGACTCTTTGAGTGGCTAGTTATGCCATTTGGTTTGTGTAATGCACCGACAAATTTCATGCATGTTATGGATAGTGTTTTGCATCCATTCCTTGATGACTTTGTGATTGTGTACTTAGATGACATATTTATTTTCAGCAAAACAAGAGAAGATCATGTCTTGCATGTGAATAGAGTGCTTGATATTTTGAAGAAAGAGAAATTGTTTCTTAAGATGTCAAAGTGTGAGTTTGGAAAGACTTCTTTGGTCTATTTGGGAAATATTGTAGGAGGAGGAGAGTTGAGAATTGATCCTTCTAAAGTGGAAGCCATTGTGAATTGGCCCACACCCAAAACAATTACCGAGGTAATAATTTTCTTAGGTGCAGCTCAATGTTGGAGAAAGTTTATTGCTAACTTTTCATCCATCGTAGCTCCTATGCATCCAGTGACAAGTGTGAAGAAAGGATTCCAATGGGGAGGAAAACAACATAAAGCTTTCAAAGCTTTAAAAGACAAGATCAATTCAGCTCCACTCCTTTCATTACCAAATTTGAGACAGCCATTCACGATTCAAACCGATGCTAGTGATTATGCCATGGGCGCAGTACTTTTGTAGCATGGTAAGCCTATCACTTTTCATTCTGAAACATTTAATGGTGCTGTGACTAATTATCCTACATATGAAAAATAATTATATGTGTTGGTACAAAGTGTCAAGAAGTGGAAACACTACTTGATGGGTAAAGAGGTTATTGTGCATACCGATCAACAACCATTACAGTACTTGCAGTCGCAAACAAAATTGCAGTAATCAAGACATTTCAGGTGGATGGGATTTATTCAACAGTTTCACTTGGTTATAAAGTTCAAGAAAGGTATTTTCAATAAAGTTGCTGATATGCTTTCAAGACCAATCATTAGTGCATCTACTTTACTCAAAAAATATTATTTTGTACATGGGAGTTACATAGAACAATATGCACATGACATTGATTTTCAAGATGTGTATGCTAATTTGAGTGAAGGGAATCAAGTTGAAGAAAAATATTATCACATGCATAACAATTTGCTGTTTCATTTGGGAAAGTTGTGTATTCCACAAGGAGAGAGGCTAATTGTCATGAGAGAATCTCATTCATCTCTTATTTCTAGACACTTTGTTATAAGAAAAACAATGGTGAATCTACAGAGGTATTTCTATTGGCCTTACATGATAGATAGTGTGTCGCATTTTATAAGAGGTTGTTCTATGCATGAAACAAGTAAGCCTAGTAATAGGAATCTTGGGTTGTACACACCACTACCGGTACCATCAAGGCCATGGGAGAGTGTCTCCATGGACTTTGTTGGAGGTCTACCTATGTCAAGAAAAAAAATGATTATCTTTATGTAGTTGTGGATAGATTCAGTAAAATATGTATACTTATGCCATGTAAGAAAACCATTAATGCTGAACAAACTGCTGAACTTTATTTTCAACATGTTTGGGTTCATTTTTGATTGCCAACTTCTATTTTTAGTGACAGGGATTCCAGGTTCATTGGGAATTTTTGGTCAAATCTATGGAGAATGATGGACAAAAAATTGAAAAAGAGTACTGCTTTCCATCCACAAACAGATGGAAAAACCAAGGTGGTGAACAAAAACATTGTGCATCTATTGAGAGGATATTGCAGTAAATATCCTAAGTTGTGGGATGAGCGACTGCATTACATTCAACACACTTACAACTAGGCAAAGCACTCTTCTACACAAACATCACCTTTCAAAGTATGCTTTGGCTATTTGCCAAAATCGCCATTAGACTTAATATTTGGGAAGGATGTTGCAATTGATGACCATAGTGAAATTGATAAGGCTAGAAAGTTCATTGAGAAAATTCAGATTATACATCAACAAGTTCAAGAACAACTTGAGAAAAGTCAAAGAAAATACAAAGAGAGGCATGAAAAACATTGAGTTGATCACAAGTTTCAAGAGGGAGATGAGGTATAGTTACACATTAGCAAAGAAAGGATGCAAGGGGAAGGTAAAAAGCTCAAACCCATTCACTATGGTCCATTCAACATCATAAAGCAAGTTGGTAATAATGCATTTCAACTTGACTTGCCTTATTATATGCAAATGTATTTAGTTGTTAATGTTGAAAACTTACGTTTGTATGAGCCACCTTTGATCGATGATCAAGGAAGTGAAGTCCAACTACCTTCTGTTGAAGATTTCTCACCAAAATTTCTAGGTGAGCTCAAAGAAGATACAATTCTTAACAAGAGGACAAGAGCATCTAAGAGGGGAAGTGTTGCCTACCTTTGATTTGGGCTCAAAGGCACTAAACCAAGCAAGGAAAAATGGATGGAGGTTGGAAAGGTGAGGGAGTTGTACCCTCATCTACTGAACAAGTAATCAAGTCTTTTGGGGTCCAAAAGCTTCCCAATGGGGAGGAATGATCAGGAGTTTACAAATTTTGCTCAAAATTCAAAGTTATAGGATTGGGTTGAAAATAGGATGGTTGTATAGATCTCATCTTCTTGATTCTGGCATTGCAAATGGTTCGAAAAACCGATGTCGTATGAGGGAGATATCACGTTCTGATCGAATTGCCAAACAGGTAAAATTGAGTTCTCCACTTTTAGTGGAGTTTTTCTAGGTGTAACTGGGAAAAAGAGTAGGAGACTCAATTTTTTCCCATTCTGAGTGAATTAAGAGTCATTTTTTACTAATTGGAGCATTTTGTAGCCATTGGTGCAGAGAAAACAACCATTAGAGCACTGTAACTACATGTATCTACAAAATTGTGAGCATAATGAAAGATGGACATGCCACTGGGAGCTGGACCACTAGATGTAGCCCAGGAGGAGTGAACTACTTCATCATGCCTGCTATGTAAACTTCATGTGGTGACTTATTTCTCTGTTTTACACTATTGTTCAGTGTTATTTAAGCTTGTCTTATGCTTTTAATTCACCTAAAATCATCTACAATTCATGGTTAAAATCATCAATCCTTAAGAAAAATAATGAGAAAAGTATGCACATGTTTATAGATTGAAAATACACTTAGCACAACAAAAATAATACAGTCACTTCAGATCAATCATCCTCCACTGTCAATCCATCACTTCCTCTGCAATCATCTCCACAATCAACAACTCTACGGTTGTGACTTTCATACAACCTTCTGTAGTAGTCATGGAAATATTTTATCCTTTGATTCTACCACCCCAACTTATTTCTTTGCCTCAAAATTATGGTCAAATATTTCCTTTGTTTGATGGGACAACATAGGTCACTACTCAACAACATATAGTTAAAGTGATTGATTTTATTGATATTGAGGTAATTGATAATGATGATGCCAAAATGCGCATAATACCAAAAAAAAATTAAGGGGAATTCAAGAAATGGTTCCATTCCTTAATATATTATTTTTTAGAAAATCCACAACAGTTAATTGACCTATTCCTAGCAAAGTGGGAAGAGAAAAAGAACCCTCTCCAAATTCTGGCCGAGTACAATGCTTTGAAGAGAAAAACTAATGAATCTATGCAAGATTTCACAACCAGATTTAATAGGATATATGATTCTATCCCAAAAAATATTAAGTCTCCTCCTGGCCTAACACTTCTTCATTATCCATATGCTTTTGATCTGGATATGGCTTACCAACTGAGGGAGAGAAATCCTACTACCCTTGAATACATGCAAAGGAATGTAGTAAGTGTTGAGGAAAATATTCTTATAAAAAATTCAAAGATGAAATTAGAAAAGAGGGTTACCATAGAGGAGGATCCATCTACTTCATCTGAGGGTAAACTTGATACTTTGATTAATAGAATGGAGAAGACGATGGACAAGATGACCATCACAGATAGACAAGTAGAACCTCCAATCAGAAATCCAAACTTCAGAGGTCAACAATGATAACCTCAATACAAGATTAAACAAAGGGAGAAGAGGGGTCAATATCAACAAGGTCAACAGCAGATCCGTAATCCTTTTTAGCAAAATTGTATAGAGGGTCCTGATGAAGAAGAATAAATCTTAGAAGAAAATCACCTTTTTGAGGAAAATCAACAACCTACTTTCTTGAATGAGGAGGATGAATTTTCTGAAGAACCATATGTACTTGATGATCAACAGTGTGTTCTTCCTATTGATGATATGTTGGTAGCATAGACATAGGACTATCAAAGAGGTTATAAAAATGCTCTTAGCCAAGTGCAAAGGAAATATGGTCTGAGAAATAGGAATGTGCCCATAACTTCAAATCAGAATAAATAAAAAGGACTTGCTGTTACTAATCAAGGAAAAAGTAATGAAGCTTCCACTAGAAATCCAAAGAAAGACAAAGAAATTCAAGAGGGAGGACAAAGAAAGGAGACCCCAATCAGAGAACAACCTGACAAGAAGGAATACCATATAAATAGGTAGAAAATAATTCTTATTTATTCAGTCTTGAGAATGAAATTTGAAAGCTTAAAGTTTCAATTCCATTGATTGAATTAATTAAGAATGACCAATACAAGTTTCAAGTAACTAAAATGTTTAAGGTTGACCAAATGTATGATATGGTGAATGTTAGTGATGACCATCTTGAGCTTTTGTTTGGCCCTGCTGTAGATGGTAACTTAGAAGATAGTGAAGTTCCACATTTTTACCTTAGTCTCAAAATTCATGACTTCATCCTCCGTAATGCTATGCTAGACACCGGGGCCTCACATACTCTCATGCCTAAAGCCATCATGGATAAAATAGGATTTGATATTTATAGGCCATACCATGACCTTTACTCTTTTGACTCAGGAAGGGTTAAGTGTCTTTGTCTCATCAAATATTTAGTGGTGTCCTGTTGTGGTAAAACACAACCTCCTCATTTTTGACTTTTTCACTTCAAATAATGGGGACCCTTTCTATAAATTTTTGACTAAACGCCTTTTCAGATTTTTATTTTAGCTGATTATCCTACGCTTTTGTTAATTTTTCATTTTCTTTGGATTCTTGTTTTGATTGCTTTGTTAGAATCGATTTTTTATAAGCCTCCCATTGACGCTTGTTTCGCCTCATTTGGTCAACTGGTTTGAAAATGGCACTCCTTTGAAGTCCCATCATTTATCTAGTCTAGGTTAAAAATGTTATTTTTATTCTTTTTATTTATTTTCGGAGTGGCTGTAGTTTAGAAAATTTCATAACTAAACTAAACATCATCAAAATAAAACCAAAATAAAAAAATAAAAAACTGATATTTAACATTAAATTTTAAATATTAATTAAATTAATTATTATAATAAAATATAATTAATTTAATTAAAATTAAAACTTAATATTAAAAAATATATATATAAAAAATAAATTTACATCGCATATCGCGATATCGCAATATCGCAATATCGGAACACATCGCAACTTTTATATAATGCACATTTGACAAACTGCGATATTGCGATAAGGCAATATGCGATGTGTTAAAAAGTTTTAATATAAAGTTTTTGTTTTTCCCTTATGCCTCCTGTACCTCCACCTTACTCACCCTCACGTCACCCTCCACTCACCTCACCCTCCACTCACCTTATCCCTCCACAAACATATGGCATAAGACATGTTTTAATATTTGAATGATACGTATGGGTGGAGTGTAGGTTAGTTTAATATTAATGGTAGTGGAGTGTAGATAGGTTAGTTTATTGTTTTTAATAGTTTAAAATATTTATATTATATTAATTAAATTAATTAATATATAATATTTAATTAATTTAATTAAAATAAAATTAAAATATTATTTAGATTATTACTAATTATTTATAAATAGTTTAGTATTAATTAGTTTATAAATAATTAATTATATTAATTAATTAGATTAATTTGTTAATTATATTAGTTAATAACAGTTTATGAAATGATTAGTTTAATTCATAATTAACAATTAACTTAGAATTAATTATTAGATGATTAGAATCTAATTTAGGATTAAAATTGTAATTAAAAATTCTGATTTTTAGCCCAGCAAACAGAATTTCCAGATTTATGCCAGTTCTGACTCATCAACTTTGGAGGTTCATAGAATGAGTTTTACTTGGCCAAATGAGGCCCAGGACGGCTCATTCGAAAGAGAAAATCAAGGAGAACATTTCTGAGGAGGCTTCAATAACATATTTGATCATTTATTGGGTCAAAAATCAGGTAGAAGATCAAGCTCCGAATTTCTAAAAATAAAATCAATTTTCTGAGTTTTGCTTTCTTCATTTTCATTTGCCCAGCCTCTTCTAATTACAGATTCATGCATCAATATATCCTTGGTTAATTAAGATCGTTATGAGTATCAATAAGAAGCTCAAATTTCCTTTTTATTTATTTAAATAGAATTTGATTGGATTTGTTTTAAATGTTAGAAATAATATTTGGATTTTATTGTTGCATCTTAATTCATTTTAATTTCTTTTTGCAGGAAAAAACAATAGAATGGATATTGAGGAAAAAGATTTCAATCAATGAGAAGACTCCAGCAATTAAAGATTGAAATTTTTGAGCAATTAAAATTGGATTGGGCAGATTTTTTCTTCAACAAACTCTCTTCTAAAAATACTTTTGGAAAGATTATAAATTGCAGATGGCAAAATGTAAAAAGGGCTGCTCTCCTCTGCAATTCCAGACTTCTAGAAGCATTTCTGTAATAGGAATTTAGAGTTGTAGATGGGGAGGAGAGAAAATTTCAGATATGAACATTAATGAGGGTTTATTCTTTATATCTTGAATTATGCATGATGGGCATAGTTTGCATTTCTGCAGCTCTAGTCTTGAAAGCAAAAATTCAAGTAATGTAAAGTACTGTTAGAGACCAGGATCAGAGAAGTAGATTCAATTAACTGGTATTTTTTTCATTTCTGTATCAAATACCAGTTTCATTTTTATTTTAATAAAATTGTTGTTTCATTTTATTCATGTTTTGGCATTTTTGTTGATATGGATAATTTGTCTCAAATTGTTAAGTATCTCCGCTCTTATGAATTAAACTCTGATTTCTAAGTAACCATTACTCAAAAATCTGTCTTATAACACTGATTTATTAAATAGTAATGTGTTGTGAATTTCTTCCACATGTTATTGTTTAATTATTAGTTTGATTGATATGATAATCGATATCATTCTTGTGAATTTCTTCCGGAGTGTTGTTGATTTATTATTTTAGTCAAATGGTCTCAATAGAATGTGTTTTGGTACTCACAAATGTGAGCTAATTGAATTTCTTCGTTAGTTTGACATTAATTAAAAGCCAGACATATTTTAATTCTCATCACTTAATTATCTTGCTCTTAATTGGGTTAGATTTTCATCTACCTGATTGAGATATGATTTAGAATAGTTTCTTTTTGCTTGCATTATAGAATAAGTTTGCAATTAGATTAAATTTACATTCTTTTAAAGTCCTCTTTTCAAAGAGGCAAAATCTTAGTTGTGGTTTGGTTGAACCCAAATCAGCTTAAGGGTCATTCTCTTGCCTGTTCAGCAAGAAGAATTGATCTGATATCCCTGTCTATTGGTAGTTAACGATACATCGTAAACCAATAGCGATAGGGAAAAGGTAACTGGACCTAGTTAAACTAGTCGGAGCCACTATCATAAACGAAAAAGGAGCTGTATTAAGGTCCGGACCGGGTGGTTATCCCCCAATGTTGTAGCAGCGATTTTCGAGGCTTCAACATGTCCTTAGATAAAATTTCAACTAAGAATGTTCTTATGGATTTTGTTGTAGCTAACATTCCTCTGAGATATGGAATTCTTCTCTCCTGATCATGGGGAGCCAATCTTAAAGGCGCTTTGTAGTTAGACTTTTCCTATGATACTATACCAGTTTTTGGACAACTCAGAAAAGTATACAGGGGGAATAAGATGAAATACATGATTAGTAGAAAATAAAAACCCCATAATCACCCAATTCATGTTGTTCATACATATTTAGTGTCATTTTTTTTGTACAATGATGATTGTTCAACATTGATAGAAGATTTGATGGAAGAAAAAACCGAAATTCCAAAGATTTTAGATTGCGTTCAAGAAATTTCAAGTGTAGAAAATTGAAAACTGGAACCAAGCAACTTGCAGCCAAGTGTATCAGTCAAAAAGACAACTGAAACAGTAAATGAGATAGAGCCTATTAGGACAATAGATCATTCTCAAAAATATAATCAAAACCAGTCATCCAAAATTGAGCTTCCTAATGTAGAAAATAGCCCACGGACCATGGATTTTTACTGAGCCTTAGGTAAGGAAGGAGATGGAATTGGAATTTGTATTAGTGGTCCCATGAATAAATTTTCTGTCTATAGTGTGCTACATTTAGATTCTTATTGATTACCTGCATTTATTGTTCCATTTATGCCAACATATCAGGTCCTATCAACACCCTGTTCAGTGGATCACTCTAACTGATGGGATTATTACAACTCCTCCCATATAGTGCTTTGAATAGAATCATCCTTAGTGAATATTGATACCCATTGTTGTCAGCGAACTCGACCAGATGTAGATACTATTCCCACTTCCGCCGTTGATGCATCACATACATCATTAAAGTGTCATCCAATATCCTGTTGAACCTCTCTGTATGTCCATATGTCTGTGGATGATAAGATGTGTTGAAGGAAAACTATGTACCTAAACATGTAAACATCTCCTTCCAAGAATTGGAAGTGAAATTAGCATCCCTGTTTGACACAATCTTCCTTGGAACGGGCCATGCAAATTCACTACATCTCTGATGAATACCTATGCTACATCATTATTTGAATACGTAGACTTCATTGGAATTAAGTGTGCTACGTTCGTCAACCTGTCTACCACAACCATGATGGAAGCATACTGTCTAGATGTCCTCAGAAAACTTGTGATGAAATCCATGGAAATGACCTCCCATTTCCACTCCGAAATGAGAGTACGATGTAGTAATCACCTGGATTCTTACATTATGCTTTTATCTGTTGACAATCCAAGCATCTAGCCACAAAATCTACCACTTCCTTCTTCATATTCAACCAATAATAAATTTAGTCACTGTTGTCAACGTCTTCTGATATCCTGGGTGACCTAAATACAACTTAGCATTAAATTCCCTCAAGATAATATTATTGAGCTCACTGTTATCTGGAACATAGATCCGGTCCCTAAACCTGAAAAAGAAATCTGCTATGAGAAAATACTCCACATCTTGATCACTTGTACCTTGATGTAACTTGTGCACAAGATCTCTATACTTGTCATCTTGCTGAACTGCATGTAAGATCCGATCTTGTAAATCTGTCCCATAAGAACTCATAATTGCAATGTGATTTACCTGTATCTGCCTGCTAAGAACATCTGGAACCCTATTCTCTTTACCTTTAATGTACCTGATCTCAAAGTCGAACTCACTAATCACGACCAAGCATTTAGCTTTCCTAACATTCAGATTCAGCTAGTCAAATAGATACCTCAATCCATTGTGATCACTCGTCAGTACAAACCTATTGCCAAGAATATAGTGCCTCCACATATTCAATGCATGGATGATTGCTGCCAACTCTAGATTGTTGAAATTTGCTATAAGAAACAGAGAAATTTGCATGCGAAAACAACATCCAGAGAATGGCATCCAGAAATGGCTACCATGGAGGATTTTGATTTAATTATTTTCTAATTAAATTAGAAGAAATGTGTGTCAAATTTATTTATCCCTTAAATAAATTGGACAATAAATTGTAATCTGATCTCATTAACACTTGTAATAGTTAACTGAGTGTGATAGACTCAGTTAGCTCATGAATTTTGAGTTGAGGATGGTTGGTGAGGCATGCAGAGTGATTCTATGTGTTTTAGAGTTCAAGTTGCAGTTAGTGCATTAGTTTAATGCTCGAGAAATTAGTTAACTCAGTTAAGTGAGTTAAATTCAGTATAATTAGTTGTAACTAATTGTTTCACTAGTGAGAGGTCAAGTGAATTAAATCAGATTTAATTCACAATAAGTGATCTGTCAAGTGACTGATGATTTACTATTAATAGTTGTATGCATGTCAGTTCCAGTGGAGACCCAATTGAAACAAAGGTTAAAGGGAAGTTGACTATCAGTTGTATTTTTAGCAAACTGCCCATATGCATTTTAAACACCACAAGATTTCCCATTATACTTGCGCAGTCAAGGAAGGTTGAAATTCATAAAGAATAGGGATTTCATTCCACAGGGATTACATGAGCAAGACATGCTGAAGACAGGCTGAGAATTGGCTAAGTGTTGGCCCGATTTTGTTTGGATCAGTGTGAGACGATTAGTAGATAGTAGGAGACTCTTGTGAGAAGAGTGCATTGTAATTGTTTCATGGTTCCTTGGTTCATTATGCAATGTATATAGAGGGGTTTTGAGCAGGTTTCTTTCCCCAGGAAAAATATTTGTGTTGTGGATTGATTTGCTTCTTTCTTTTACTTGGTGTAATTATGTGATCGTGTTTAACATCCACATAATTAAATGTATAAGGATTCAATATTTTTCTTTAGTATATTACATGATCAGATTGAATCCATTGAAATACATATTGTTTGTATAATTTCTACATGGTATCAGAGCACAAATTTTTTGGGCGTGCGAGTTTGCAAAGAAGTTCTAAAAATTTTGATACAAAATCTTCAAAATAAAATAGCATATTTGGGTTCCTTGCGAAAAAATACCCAAATTGAAAAAAAATATTAGTCGAATCAGAGCTCAGATGTGGGAGATATCGTTGATTTAAAATCTGCTCTTTTAAAAAAAAAAATTGCGACGATAAGACAATTACAATGTGCGCGAGCCAAGAACCTGCATGCACTTGAGGTACAAGATGCATGCAAGGATTTAAAGAGAAAATCAGTGGTTAGTGACTTGGTGGTTGATAGGGAGAAATTATCTCTCAACATGCAGCCTCAGAAGCAGTCTCAGAAGGTTATGGAGCAACGAAAATTGGAGATGCAGAGAGGAGACTGAGTGGAAGAGTCCACTCAGGAAAAGCCTCCAGGAGGGGGAAATTTCGAGCCAGATAGGTAGAGGGAGTACATGCATCTATACCTTCATGTTTGAGGTGGGGTAATGTGCAAAATTGATCCCAAGAATAAATATGGGCAGGGTCCATTGAGATGGTGTGTCTCATGGATCGAACCTGGCTACAAGGAGCCCATAGTAAAATAGTAGCAGGATCGGTTAGATTGATGCAGTAAGATGTCAGGAAGACGTAAATCAGAGTGAGAGGTGTCAAATATTGGAGCGCAGATCAGAGTTGGTAGTTGCAAAGTGCATGGATGCAGAGGTCAACAACACAGAGGGTCCACTAGACATATGCAGTAGCTAGCAGCAGTTAGAGGAATCTGATGACAGATGAACTATATTGATTCAGTTGTTTGGAGGCTATAAGTTTCAGAAGTGTTGCATGCAAAAATTTCATGTGCGAACAACAGTAGAGAAGTGTTGCATGCAAGAGTTGCATGTGCGAACAACACTAGAGAAGTGTTGCATGCAAGAGTTGCATGTGCGCATGCAAGAACATTCCAAAGGTACTGGAACGAGACATATTGATTCCTTTCTTGTTGAGAGGGAGTGTTGAAATTTGCAACAAGAAATAGTGAAATTGGCATCCAGAAACAACATTTAGAAAATGGCATCCAGAAATGGCTACCATGGAGGCTTTTGATTTAATTATTTTTTAAATAAATTAGAAGAAATGTGTGTCAAATTTATTTATCCCTTAAATAAATTGGACAACAAATTGTAATCTGGTCTCATAAACACTTTTAATAGTTAACTGAGTGTGATAGACTCAGTTAGCTCATGAATTTTGAGTTGAGGGTGGTTGGTGAGGCATGCAGAGTGATTCTATGTGTTTTAGAGTTCAAGTTGTAGTTAGTGCATTAGTTTAATGCATGAGAAATCAGTTAACTTAGTTAAGTGAGTTAAAGTCAGTATAACTAGTTGTAACTGATTGTTTCACTAGTGAGAGGCCAAGTGAATTAAATAAAATTTAATTCACATGCAATGATCAGTCAAGTGACTAATGATTTACTATTAATAGCTGCATGCATTTCAGTTCCATTGGAGACCCAGTTGAGACAAAGGTTAAAGGGAAGTTGACTATTAGTTGTATTTTTAGAAAACTGCCTAGATGCAGTTTATGTAGAAATTTGCTGAATAATGAATAATTATCCACCGAGATTATCCTGATCACATATCAATTCGAATTCATATGCAACACATAATCTCTTCCACTCAGATCATCACACATGCGGAAATAAAACAAGTGGTATGCGATCAAACAATCATCAAAACATCACACACATTACACAGTATGTATGGGGAAATCTTATAGCTGAAAACCCCTCAGCTATTGTGTATATTATAATGGAGAGAACATGTAACAGTACATGGCACAATACTCCTCACAAGTACTCAGTACTATCTCATTAAGTTACACACAAACTAGCTTGGTTTTTTGAACAAGTCACAGGTTCAAAACTCATCCACTAATTGCCTGCCTCTATTGCGCAATCAAGGATGGTCTAGTAAGAGATCCAAGGTTTGAATATCCTTGGCTTGAAATCGCAATCCTCATGGGCAATTCCTCCAAGTGTGGTGCAAATCTCATGCACAACTGATGTCACAACTGATAGCTATCTCAACCCTTTCATCTACCTCTTTCACTGGTCTCCACTGAACTGTCCATGCACTGTAGTGAACTGATGTGTTCTTGAGTTGAATAAAGAGTTAATAATTAGTGAATTAAATAATATTTAATTCACTCCACTCATTACTAGTTGATTAGCTAGTTAAACTAATCTCAACCAGTTCAACTAAGTTAAACCGAACACAACTCAACCAACTGTCCCATCAACTCCACCAAACCACGCATTGAAGTCCTTAACCAGTCCATCCATGCATGAGCTCACCAAACCCCTAGGAATAGCATAATTCCTATGTTAGATGCATGAGCCAGCCTTATTTGAACTAAATTTCTCCAAGAGAATAAGATAATTTTTATAGTCCAAATATTATTAAGAGCTAATAATATTCGACATATCTATTTTTAGACTGGCAATCTAAAAATAGATTCCGCCCAATATGTCTAAAAATAGAAATCCATCTATTTTACCAACTTGACCAACCATCCACAAATAGCATCCCGCAACTTATAGAATATGCTCCATATGTCTAAAAATAGACATAGTCTAAAATAGACCTTGCGCCAAAAATACCCTGCGGGCCCACTTAGTGAAGGCGACTCCTTTCCACTAAGCTCATCATCTTGTTGAAATCTCAACACTCCCTCTCAACAAGATATGGATTATCTGCAACCCCTATCTTGCCTCTATGGTATTCGAATTTGCTCCTGGTGAGCGCCTTCGTCAAGATATCAGCATCCTGATCCTCCGTGGGAATATATGAAAGCATCATGATCCTCCGCTGAACACAGTCTCTAATATGATGGTACCTGATGTCGATGTGTTTGGATCTATCATGAAATATTGGATTAACCGAGAGCTTGATGCAGCTCTGGTTATCACAATAAATCACAGTAGGCTCCAAGTGCGACCCGAACAATCCGACAAGGATCTTCCTCATCCAAATAGCCTCGTATGCAGCCAAGCTAGCTACCATGTACTCGGCCTCTGTTGAACTGAGTGCCATGAATCTCTGTTTCCTGCTGTACCAGGAAACTGCTGTCGATCCAATGCTGAAAATACCTCCAGATGTGCTCTTCCGGTCCGTTGGGCTCCCTGCCCAATCTGCATCTGTGAAGCCAGAAAGCCTCACCTCATCCTCCTGTCTGTACCACAGACCATATCCCGATGTGCCACTAAGATAACGCAATACATGCTTGCTTGCCTTCCAGTAGAGCTTGGTAGGCTTAACCATAGCTTGCGAAAGCTGGTTAACAGCATAGCATATATCGGGTCGTGTATTGACTAGATACATAAGCGACCCCACCAACTGTCGATAGACAGTGGTATCCACTACCTCCGCTGAAGTAGCATCCTCCTTCCTCCAACCACCAGGAAGAGGAGTGTCAACAGGCTTGCAGCCTTGCATGTTGAACCTCTCCAGAATCTCCCGGGCATACTTGCCCTGAGAAACAAACAGTCCTCCACTGCGCCGCCAAATCTCCAATCCCAGGAAATAATGAAGGATGCCCAGGTCCTTCATCTCAAACTCTCGTGCAAGATCCTCCTTGCATGAAAGTATCAACTGCTCGTCGCCAGTCAAAATCAGATCATCTACATACAGTACGATGATCAACAGCTTCCCCTACACCACAATCTGGTACAGGTTTGGATCCGCCTCACTCTTGGAGAATCCAAGCCCGGTGAAGTAGCTGTCTATCCGAGTGTACCAAGCACGAGGTGCTTGCTTCTGCCCATACAGTGCTCTCTTGAGTCGGCACACATGCGACTCACTGCTGAAGATCTCAAAACCTTCAGGCTGCTCTATGTACACTTCTTCCTCAATAACTCCATTGAGGAACGCAGTCTTCACATCCATCTGATGAATGTGCCACCCCATCTGCGCTGAGAGAGAAAGGATCGTCCGTATGGAAGAGTACCTTGCGACAAGTGCAAAAGTCTCCTCATAATCAATCCCCTCGATCTGTGAAAAGCCACGGGCGACAAATCTCGCCTTGTACTTCTCCACACTCCCGTCAGCTGCCTGCTTCACTTTGTAGATCCATCGCGAACCCACCACTGATTTCCCCTCCGGTCTTGGGACAATCTCCCATGCACTGTTTCTGATGATCGAATCATATTCTTTGATCATGGAATCTACCCATGCGGGTTCCTCCACAACTTCCTCAAAAGAGGATGGTTCCGTCACGACACATTGACTCATAAGAGCCATGTATCCAGTGTACCGATCCGGTTACTGCCTCTGTCTGCGCTGTGTTGTAGGTGGTCCTACAACCTTCTCTACATCTCGAGCTAGTCGCTCAGCTTCTGTAGTGCGCTTGCACCCTCTGATGGTTGGCGCTGCATGGGTGGTTTCTTCCACCTCCTGAACTTCCTCTTGTGGCTGATCCACATCCGGAAGCTCCTCCTTAGGAACTAACATCTCCTCATCTGCATGCAAGTGTAGCTCCCTCTCAAGCGAACACTGCATGGCTTTCTCCTCCTGAAATTTTATATCCCGTCGCACAACAGTCTTGCGACTGTCTGAAAAATACACCCGGTAGTTGTGAGGTGTATCAGTGTACCCCACAAATATTCCAACCTCAGCGGTTGGATCCAGCTTCCTTCTAGCATCCTTCGTCACATGCATGTAGACAGGAGAACCAAAAATCCGCAAATGGGAAATATCAGGCCTCTTGCCAGAATAAGCCTCCTCCGGTGTACTCATGCCAAGAACTTTGTGAGGACAACGGTTCTGCACATACACTGCTGTATTGCATGCCTCAGCCCACAAGTGAAGGGGTAGGCCCTGATCATGCAACATCGCCCGTGTAGCACCCACGATCGTTCTGTTCTTCCGCTCAGCCACCCCATTCTGCTGTGGGTTATGGGGTGTGATGAGCTCTCTCCGAATCCCTTCTGTGCTGCAAAAGTATTTGAATTCAGCCGAGATGAATTCACCACCATTGTCGCTCCTGAGAGCCTTCACCTTCTTCCCCGATTCCTTCTCGACCAGTGCTTTGAACTCACAGAACTTAGAGTATGTCTCTCTCTTCTTCTGGATGAAGAAGATCCAGCACTTTCGAGAGAAATCATCAAAAAAGATCACGTAGTACTTGTGCTTTGTTGTCGAAGCTACTGAGAAAGGACCACACACGTCTGTGTGAACTCTCTCAAGGATCATCATGGTGCGACTATCCTTCTTGTGAAAGGTGGCTTTCACATATTTTCCCAAAGTACATCCCTTGCACTGATTTGACTGCGCAAGGGTGCCCTTAGGAAGCCCAGTAGAAATCTGCTGCAGGATCTTCAAAGCTCCATGGTGAAGGTGGCCCAATCTCCTATGCCACAGTTCACCCTCATCATCTCGGCTTACCACTTCTCCCGTTTTGCATGCCATTGCTGCGCAGCCATCTACTTGCAACTGATAAAGGTTCTTGACTCGAACCCCTATCTTCCGGGTCTCACCAGTAGTCTTACTGCACATGAAAGCTTTTCCTTCGCTGAAGACCACATCATACCCTTTGTCTTCCAACATCACTATAGAGATCAAGTTCTTCATCAATCTTGGAACATGCAAAAGTTCCTTCAATATGAAAGGTTTACCAGACTCCCTCTCAAAGGAAATGGTACTGATACCAGTCGCACTGTATCTACCATCATCGCCCATCTCGATGTGCATTCCAAGATCTTTTTCCTCCAGATCTGAAAACAGATCTCGATCTCCCGTCATGTGGAATGACGCACCACTGTCCAAGAACCATACTGATCCTGCCACACTTGAAACCAAGCATGCGATCAGCGAAAAGTCAAGCTCAAACTGCGAGGCCAAAGCCTCTCCATCTGCAGATCTTCCCGCTTGCTTGTTTTTCTTCTTCTGCGGACAATTTGTGGCATAATGTCCGTGCTGGTGACAGTGAAAACACTTCACCTTAGACATGTCTTGCTTCTTTCCCTTAGCACCGGAATGAGAAGTTTTCTTGCTCTTCCCCTTCTTTGCTTTGGCAGCCAAAGTGCAATTTTCTTCATCAGATACCTTTGATGAAGATCCATCCCTGGTAGTCCTCGTTATCTCCTCCTGCATGAGATCCGCCCAAAGGCGCTCCCATCCCGGCAACTTCTCCCGACCATTGACACTATCTTGATATGAATGCCAAGCCTTCGGAAGACCAAGGAGAGCCAGGTCTACCATGTCCTCTTCTTCGACAGTCACCCCCACACTTCCCAGCTCATCTCTGCATTAAGTGAACTTCGTGAGGTATTTGGCGATACTGTCGCCTTTCTCCATCTTGATGTTTCTGAGCTTATCCTTGAGTTCCAACTTCCTTTGGTCGCTCTTACTCTGGAATAGATCTATCAATGCTTTCCACATTAAATATGGAGAAGATTTTCCATGCAGGCTGGATACAATATGATCCTTGACGCCCTCCAACAGAATCCTTTGACATTTCGCCATCTTCTTTTTCCAAGCTTCGACTTCAGCAGGATCAGTGGGCTTTTGGACATCCGTATCTATGAACTCCTTCAGTCCATTATCTTCTAATACTACCTCCATGTGATCCTTCCATGCAATATAATTCTAACTGCCTTCAAGAGCATATTCGAGTCGCAAACCGTTGAAAGACATTTTCAACTACGGCACCAAGAAAAGAAACTGCTGCAAAATTCGAATTCCAACTCAAAGCTCAACCGCTCTTGATCTGTGAGAAAAAATTATTTCTAGCACAGAGATCGACTGCAGGGGCATTTACTGGATGTATCACCTTTCAAAGGAAAGGATGGATCCAGAGGCTACCTGGCCCGCATGCAGACTCTGTCTACCGAAATAAGTTTGTAATCACTGTGATGATCAATCTCTGCTCCAATAGCTCCGATACCATGTAGAAGTTTCCTGAATAATGAATAATTATCCACCGAGATTATCCTGATCACATATCAATTCGAATTCATATGCAACACATAATCTCTTCCACTCAGATCATCACACATGCGGAAATAAAACAAGCGGTATGCGATCAAACAATCATCAAAACATCACACACATTACACAGTATGTAGGGGGAAATATTATAGCTGAAAACCCCCAGCTATTCTGTATATTATAATGGAGAGAACATGTAACAATCTCAGTACAATACTCCTCACAAGTACTCAGTACTGTCTCATAAAGTTACACACAAACTAGCTTGGTTTTGAATAGGTCACTGGTTCAAAACTCATCCACTAATTGCCTGCCTCTATTTCGCAATCAAGGCTGGTCTAAGGCGAGATCCAAGGTTTGAATCTCCTTGGCTTGACAGTGCAATCATCATGGGAAATTCCTCCAAGTGTGGTGCAAATATCATGCACAACTGATGTCACAACTGATAGCTATCTCAACCCTTTCATCTACCTCTTTCACTGGTCTCCACTGAACTGTTCATGCACTGTAGTGAACTGATGTGTTCTTGAGTTGAATCATGAGTTAATAATTAGTGAATTAAATAATATTTAATTCACTCCACTCATTACTAGTTGATTAGCTAGTTAAACTAATCTCAACTAGTTCAACTAAGTTAAACCGAACACAACTCCACCAACTGTCTCATCAACTCCACCAAACTTCTGCCACTGAAGTCCTAACCGAAGTCAACCATGCATGAGCTCACCAAACCCCTAGGAATAGCGTAATTCCTCTTTCAGATGCATGAGCCACTTCTGTAGCTCGAACTGAAGTGCTCCAAGAGAGTAAACTGAAGTTTAGAGTCCAAATATTATTAAGGGTAAATAATATTTGACTTTTCTATTTTTAGGATAGGCAATCTAAAAATAGACTTCGACCTATATGTCTAAAAATAGAGGTCCATCTATTTTTACCAACATGACCAATACTCCAAGAATAACATACTGCAACCCCTGGACCATGCTCCATATGTCTAAAAATAGACATAGTCTAAAAATAGACTTTGCGCCAAAATCGCCTGCGGGCTCACTTAGTGAAGGCGACTTCATTTCACTAAGCTCCATCATCTTGCTACATTTTCAACAGTTTAAATACCACAGGATTGCCCATGATACTTGCGCAGTCAAGGAAGGTTGAAATTACTAAAGAATAGGGATTGCATTCCACAGGGATTGCATGAGCAAGGAAATCTGAAGACATGTTGAGAATTGGCCAAGTGTTGGCTCGATTTTGTCTGGATCAGTGTGAGACGATTAGTAGAGTGCACGAGACTCTTGTGAGAATAGTGCATTATAATTGTTTCATGATTCCTTGGTTCATTATACAATATAGATAGAGGGGTTTTAAGCAGGCTGCTCTCCCTAGGAAAAATATCTGTGTTATGGATTGATTTTCTTATTTCTTTTACTTGGTGTGATTATGCGATCATGTTTAATTTCTGCGGAATTAATTGTAGAAGGATTCAGTATTTTTCTTTAGTATATTGCATGATAAAATTTAATCCATTGAAATACATATTTTTTGTATAATTTCTACACATATCACGTGTCGGGTAATTCTACTCATGCTCACTCAGTTTCTGTGAATCATAACACATTACCTATCCTTCTTGCATAAGGAATCCACAAGCCCTCTCTTGCAAACATCTGTACATACCACAAACTCTTTGTCTGGATATGCAATCTTTAGAATTGGAGCATTCATCAATAACTATTTCAACTGCTCAAAACTGGCTACACATTCCTCTGTCCATTCAAGCTTCTTACCTTTCCTTTGCAACGATGTAATAGGATAATAAATTTGTGATACGTTCCTAATAAACCTCCTATAATAACTTGCTAAACCCATGACTGATCTTACCTCATCCACATTCTTGGGAGCTGCCCACTCCATGATAACCCTTATCTTTTCTGGATCCACTGCTATGCCTTCCTTGGAAACCACATTTCTCAAGTAGTATACCTTTTTCTAAAAGAAATTTCACTTACTGAGATTAGCATACAACTGATTCTCTCTCAACAATTGTTAAGTGTACGACATGTTCTTCCTCATTCTTACAACATATAATTAATGAATACAATAACAAACTTGTATAGATAAGGACATAATACAATATTCATCAAGCACATAAAATTAGCGGGAGCATTAGTCAAACCAAATGGAACTACAACAAACTCATAATTCCCATACCTGGTCTGGAAAGAAGTCTTGTAAATATCCTATTCTTTTATGCACACCTGATGATATCCAAATATCAAGTCAATCTTCAAGAACACTACTATTCCCTTCAGCTGATCAAACAAATAATCTATCCTCGGTAATGGATACCAGTTCTTATTGGTCACATTTCAACTACCTATAATAAATGCATAACTTGAGAGTACCATTCTTCTTCTTCACGAACAATACCGGTGCACCCCAAGGTGATACACTTGGCCTAATGTATCATTTGTTAAGGATTTATTTTAACTATAGCTTTAACTCTACTAATTATGGAGTGCTCATCCTTTATGGTGCCTTTGATGATGGTGTTGCCCCTGGTACTAACCCAATAGAAAAGTCCACTTCTCTATGAGGCGACAACTCTGAAATCTTTGTTGGAAACACATCCTAAAACTATTGTAGAAACGGGTACCTATTCAATAAATTTGCATCCTCATCCTCCTTATCTTTATCACTGGAAATATACACTACAAATAACACACACCCTTTCTTGCGACTGTGCTCTGCCTGCATAATTGTCACCATTCTAACTGATGTTTCCTTTTTCTTACCCTGCAAGATTCTCTACTCTCTATTGTCATCCAAGCACTCAATAGCCTTGTCATAAAAATCCACCTTGGTAATATGAATATACAACCAACCCATACCCATAAGAAAACTATATGATCCCAATGGTAATACATTCAAATGCACTGATGTAGGCATGCCATTCAACTCAAATGCACAATATCTTACCCAATGTGAACTCTCTTCTTTGTACCTGTAACCAACTACCCTAACCAATAACCTACATGCACTTCTTTACTTAAACCACACTTATCCACCAGGTCAGGATTAACATCATTATAATTAGATCCAGGGTCAATCAAAATAGAAACAACTTGATCACAAAGCTTACCGTCCATCTCGATGATAGATTCTTGGTGATCAACCTGCCTATTATCCAATGCTACATAAATCTAAGTAATACTATTTCCAACATCCCCCACTGTCCATTCCTCCTGAGCATTATAGATATGCGGTCTACCACCCTGATGTTGTGGTCACTCTTGACTGTGATGATCCTTTCCACATGTCCAACACTAACAACGTAAACCATGAAATGAAAACTCTAGCAAAAAAAACCAAAAAAACATGAAAAAAACTCGTAAACAAAAAGTGGTGATGGTGGAATAACAATTTTTTTGTTTTTTCCTGAGGTAAATTTCAAATTGTTTAGAAAATGGCACTGAAAACCAATTTTTGTGTGCCAAAAACACTCTCAAAAGGAAAAGTGAAGATGTTGGAATAACATTTTTTTTTAAATATAAATTTTCAAAATTTTGAAATACCATGTAAAAGATAAAATATCATCACTAAAAAGAACTTCAAATTTCAAAAGAAAAATGAAAATTTACAAATAAAAACAAGAGTTAAAAAAAAAGAAAAAAGGAAGTAAATAAAAATATATATAAAATTAAAAAAAGACAAGAAATCAAATATATAAAAAGAAAAAAAAATCAAACATAAAAATAGAAAAAAAAAACAAATTAACACGCACACACACACACACACACACACACATATATATATAATTAAACAATAAAAAATATAATTAAAGAAACAAAATTAATGAAACAAACAAAAATAAATAAATAATACTTTATTAAGCAATTAAAAAAAACAAAATAAATATTACATTTAAAAAACACATTAAAAAAATCAATAAAATTAAAAAATAAACATAGTAAAAAAATTCAAAATTCAAAATTCAAAATATTAGACATCTAAAAATAAAAAAACAATTATAAAAATACTTAAATAAATGAGAAAAAATTAAAAAAGAAACGTTGAAAAAATAGAATATCTAACAAAAAAAAAAAAACCTAAAACAAACTAAAAAAAAATCACAACTAAAATAACTAAAAAAACGTAAAGAAAATTAAAAAATGAACACAAGTATAATTAAAAAAAGAAGAAGAAGCCTTCATTAAAAAAAAAAAAAACAAATTAAAATTAAAAAAAATTAATATATATATATATATATATATATATATATATATATATATATATATATATATATATATATATATATATATATAAAGATTGGTGGCCCTCAAGCCTTGGGCCAGTTCTCACTGATTCCTAAATTGGGCTGAGCCCCCAAGTTCCTTCGGGGCCTGGCCAGAGCTCAACCCCGACTTCCTGCCTGGGCTGATCCCCAGCCGGCCCGAGGGGCTGAAAGCGGATTCTCAGAATCAACTGAGGGGCTAGCCAATTCAGAGAATCAGCTCTCAGCCCCGCTACGTGGCTTGAGCAGTGGCCGCTATGGGTCGATGGAGCTTGGTCAGCTTTGCCAGCCCACGACAGCCACCCCTCGGGCCACCCGACGGGGTTGGGTGGAGTTGATTCTCAGAGCTTCGCCGGCCCTCACCGATTGCCCCTCGAGCCACCCGACGGGTGTAGCCCGAGCCTATTCTGAGAATAGGCTCTGGGCAACCCTGCTAGGTGGCCTGAGGGGCGACCTTCGCCCTCGGGCAACCCAATTGTTTTATTTTTTATTTTTAAATTTTATGATTTTGTTTTTAATTTTTAATTTATTTTAATTTTTATTTTATGATTCTGTTTTTAATTTTTTTTTTTTTTTTAATAAAATTACGTGATTTTCACTTCGTTTTTTAAGCTAAGAAAAAATACATTATAAAATAAAAAATAAAAAATTAAAATTTGTATAATGTGATTTTCACTTCATTTTTTTATGTGAATCATTTAATTTTTGGAAAAAAATGTTTTTATTATTACTATTTGACATAAAATTCATAAAAGTTGCTAATTTGTATATTTTTTTGGTTTATTTTTCCTATAGAAATAGTTTTTTTGACATGTCACTTTTAGCAAAAAAGACTCAAATGTGTATTTTTTTTCAGTTATATCTATATTCAAAATGTGTATTTTTATGTAAATTGTTAAAAATTCTTGTTTTTTAGTGACAAGTATTTCATGAGAAATGAAATATTATTTAACAATATATAAGTATATAGAAGATCGAAACTTTAAAATTTTGGTTTTTTTAACACTGCAAAAAATCAAATATCTCATTAAAAAAATGAAAAGAAAAAAAAACCTGAAAAACACTTAAAAAAATATGTAAGTGAAGAGGAATAAGACGAGTACTTCAAAAAATGTTAAATTTAGAAAATAATTATTAGCATTTAATACATTAGAAAATTTAAAGTAAAAAATAAGTCTTCTAAAAAAAACGGATGATGCTGGCATCAACACTTTTCAAAATCAACATAAAAATCACTAAAATTTTAAAAATAATGTTTATACTTGGTACATAAGAAAATTTAATGTGTCAAAAACATGCTAAAAAAATAAAGAGTATTCTGAATCATCACTTTTCAAAATCAAACGATTTTTTTCTACCTAAAAAAAGTGAGTACTCGTTTCCATTCCCGTTTCAAAGTTTACGTTGTTCACTGTAAGGGATTCCACTCTACACCCTTTTTCTTCTCCTCAGACTGAAATTCACATCTTCTGTCAGATGCATTGAACTCCTTAGGTGGTGCTACATTCTATTTTTTACTTGTGTATTGAGGCTTTTCTTATGTCTTGTCCCATTTTCCTTTATTCTTTGCATTACCTTTCCAGTCTAGTTTAGTCTCATATCTACGCTTTGATTTCTCATAATAATGCCTTAGCTTTCTGATGGCCTCCTCCAATGATTTAGGCTCATAAAACTCAATCCTGTTCTTGAATGCTACTAGCAACCCACTAATTAATCACTGAATATTGGCCTTATCCTCCTTCAGGTAAGTCACATACCTCAATAACTCCAAAAATATGCTAGTGTACTCCTCATGTGTCATAGATACCATTTTTAGCTCATAGAATTCCTTTTCCCTATAGTTATAATATCTCTCTGACAGATACTTCTTCTGGAATAATCCCTTGAAATCACTCCAAGTCAACTCCTCTTCATGAATACCTATGAAATTCTTTACATCATCCCATCAAATATCTTCTTTACCTTTAGCACTGAACATAGTTATTATGGCTTTCATGTTCTCTGAGTAATAATCATGTGATTTGAAGAACTTATTCATCCCAAACAACCACGCTTCTGCATCGGGTGACTTATTCATTTATCCATCAAAAGTCAGTGGCTTTTCTTTCTTGAACTCATCTAGAAAATATCCCCTAACACTCCTCCTATAATGACCATGGTACATGTCAGAACCAAAACTAGAGTAACATCCATGTCCATTCCTCATCTATCAAGTGTATCCAAGAATTTTCCATCTATGACTGTGTCATATCTATTCGACCTATTCCCACCATGAGATCTACTGCCATATGCCCCATTAGTCCTATCCTCCTGCTCATGGATGATATGAAGTGGTCTGTGTCTATGCAAGTATGACAAGCTTTGAAGGATAACTGCAATGAATTCTTCTTATTTCTCCTGTGCCCTAGAAAATCTCTCTTGTGATTGAATGATATGGTCATTATCTTCTTTGAAAATCCTTATTTCTTCCTTCAAAATTCTCAAAGTGTATGATATGTGAGGGGAGTACTCATCACCATGCTGCTCATCTGACCTATACAGAGAATCTCGTGAACTATAGTCTACCATCTTGCTAGTCATCTTGCTCTGCTCTTACTAAAAGGGATATCATGTCATCTAATCCAAATCATAAACAAACCAACACACTTTAGTTTAGTTCAAAGGAGGATATCTCATCTGCAAGATCAACCCAATTAGCGCAATACACATATAAACATAATCATAGCAGCATATAATCATAATTTCAACCATTATCTAAACATTAATACATGACCATACAAACCACGTACGATGAACTCATGCATGAAAACTATAGCCATGTCAATGTATGCATAACAACATATACACACCCTCATACATGACCAATGCACAAGTGAAATGCACTCGTGACGACCAAATCCAACAATGACACCATCAAATTTCACATGGATACACCACTACAATTATAATCATGCCATGCATATTAAAAAATCACATATGCAATCAACATGTATGCATGACCAACACACGCCGCCCATCTAGTCCAAGGGGTGAACCATGTTGTATTATCACTCTATAACACACCTCCTCCCACATTTACCCAAGCTACCTAGTCCACTCGGGTAAACATGTGACGAGGGGCTACTATGATGTTATTCAACCTCCTAGGTCACCTTAAGGAAGTGGAACCGACGCAAAACAACCAATATGACCTTCCACACATCTTATAGAACCCTCAGGAGCCAACTAACCCTTCTAGGTGATCAATGCATGAGAAGGACAAACCAAAATCAACATTTGATTGACCTAGATCCTCAGCCGCTCCCATGACAAGCCCTGCAAGAAACTAAGGTCTTCCAGTCGCTCCCATAGCAAGGCATGCCAACTAATGTGGACTTTTCCAGCTAGTTCTTTGCCAACAACCCCATATTTTGTGCCACTTTTTTAAGGCCAGGACTCGTGCCACTACCCAAAACTTTATGAAAAATTTAAGAATTATAAATAACATGGAAGCAAAGGTACTAATGCAAACATTGATAGAAGTACTTGATCTCACCCTACTAGCCATGCCAGGAATTTCATCAAACATGTCACAAATGCATAATATACAGGTCATAAAATCAAATATGAGCATAAGTGTCTCATACTTATCCTAGATTCCCAAGGAAGCATTGATGCCTTATCAAAATAGCTTCATTATCATCTATTAAGATATATATACATTTTAAATTCATTTTCTAATCAAAACATGATGAAATCCATACATCAAGTCTATCATAAAAAATACTTATAACCAACAAATAATCAACAAAAATACGAAGGATATAACAGCCATAAATTCCTCATGTAAGCTAATACTTTTACACATGAAATACCAAGGAGAAGAAACTATTTTTAATGAATGAATAGGCCAAATAGGTTCGGGACTTCCATGAACCACCTGACCATAGATTGACTGAACCAAATATTTCTTTCAACCAATCACTCCTATGCCATATTCCAAGCATGAATGTGGGATCTCATGAAAAAAAAAAAAAACAAACCAGAGCTTCTACAGGCCAAACCACCTCAACCCTAAACCAGTGATTCCACCTCATGGTTAGACATCACTAACCATCACTATATTAGTATCTACCCAAGATGTCCAGGGCTCCAAAGCATTTGTTCAAACCAGAGCTTACAGGAATAGTAACTCAACCTGCAACTGCTGCGAGACTTCCATAGAACTTTTCTAACTAGGGCTTCCAGGAATAGTAACTAAACCCACCAAGGGATCCTAGATCATTTTTCCAACCAAGGATTCTAGGAATAGTACTCAACCCACCAAGGGATTCTAGAGCATTTTTCCAACCAAGTATTCTAGGAATAGTAACTCAACCCAAGCTATTACAGGGATTCCAGAGTGTTTTTCCAACCAAGGCTTCCAGGAAATAATAACTCAACCCACTACCAAAGGAACATGAGAACCAACCATAAAACAAAATCAAAGGAAACCACAACAATATGGATATCTAGGAAATGGAAAGGCTAAGAAAAACCGCTATGAATCTAGGAAATCCTACATGTCAATTACAACTCATAACCAAGAAAACACATTCATGTTCAATGCATGCCAAAACTAGCAAGGAAATCATACATGCAACTCAGTACCTACAAGAAAAACCCACTATAATTTCTAATCCTGATGTTATCTGATCTCTTCATTTGCCTTCTTTCTCCAAATCCAAAGTATGCCACACTCTTCCAAGGGTGCTCCAAGAAAAATCTAAGTGTCCAAGAGTATGAGAGAGAGAGAGAGAGAGAATATAATGAGAGCTCCAAAAATGAACTGGCAAGAGGTTAAACTGAAAGAAGGAACCAACTAATATTCATCATCCTTTTTATTAACGAGGCCTCTATTTTATTCATTTTCTATTATTTTCCTTCATTTCCCTCCTCACATGCAACCTGTGACCTTTCACCTCCATTTTCTCCTATTTTCCATTATTTTCATAATTAAATGCCAATTAATGCCAGTTTGCCTTGGGTGTACCTAGCCATAATTAATGCCAATTAATGGTGTTCATTATTTATGGCTAGGTACACTCAAGCATATGGAACACCATATGCTTTGCCTTTTCCAAATGAACCATATGAACACCCACACTAGGATGCTTTGCCCAACATTCAACTTGGAATAAGTGTCCCATGACCTTGGTATTATATTTTTTTTACATCGATTTTTAACCAGGGCTATTACACTCATGAATGACCCCATATGATATGATCCTAGGTGGCCAATGATGCCTACAAAATTACCTTATGATATTCCTCAGTTCGAATGGAATCTGGGAGAAAACCCATCCACACATATCACCACCTATCATTTATGGCGATCTTCAAATTGTTTTGTGGACGATTATGTGAGGTTGCATGTTTCCCAACAAACCTAGACTAATGATGCCACTAAATGGTACATTGAACTTGACAGGGCCTCATATAGTGGCTATGATTCCTTGGTCTATACCTTTTCAAAGAATTTTTATTTAACTTCAATACAAGATCTCGGGATCAACCTCTTGTCTACATTTAAACATGAAAAATTTACTCACTTTTTTTATCATATCCATGAGTGGAGAAGACACAAGCATTTAGTCAAAACTAAACTTTTTGATGAAGTTCTTAAATATTGGTTTAACCTATCCTTGCTTCCACCTATAGCCAAGGATGTTTCCATGGATGGGGTAGCTATTGAGGAACACACCATTGTATTTGCTCAACATCTTGATTTGATTTATTATTAGTTGGGAACTTTATATGATGTCATTCCTAATGCTCCTTGACCCTATCCTGATCCATAATGACCCAAATTGGGACCAAACTCTAATGGTGTCATCAATTCCATTTCCTCTAATGTTGTGAGCTAGTTAGCTACTTAGATAGGGAAATTGATTGTTATATCCCAAGCCACAAAAGTGCATATAATTCTCAACAAGAATAGTCATCTAAGTAGACCACCGAGGTTCTCATGGTGTAGTCCACAACACCAAAACATCCTAAAAAACTTGGTGGGAAAAATGAAAATAAAAGACAAAATAATAACTCTACACTTGCTTCGAAAACTACTCAAAACCAACCCAATCAAGGCGGGGGAACAAATGAGAGACACCTAAGGTTAAATTTACTTGTAAATTTTTTCAGGGAGATCATTTAAATCAAAAGTTACCACGTATGGATGAAGTTCACTATATTCTTGCACCGCTATTAGCCACCCAACAATTGACCATTTTGACTCATCTATTCCTCAACCAACCACAAAAACAAATGTTTGTGCAAGCTCCTCCACTTTTTCTTGGGGGAAACAAGAGGGACACATAATCATCTTACACGATATGATCTTATACATGTCTATAATGAACAAGTTAACTTTTTTATGAGAGCTAAGTCTTATGACACCCCTGAGTCAAGTTCTCCCTCCAAGGACCCAATCATACATTTTATTCCCAATGGACCTATCATTCTAGATAATCTTTTGGAGATAGTATAGCACCTACCTAATGGAGTTATATGAAATTAAACACATAAACCTAATGAATGAGCTACCTAGCACTATAGTATTGTTCAAGATTTAACCCAAGTGCCTTGTTACATGTCTACTCTAGAGGTTTTTCATAGATTCCATACACAAAATGAAGCCTAGTTGACTACTATCGGAGGTTGACCCATTGAATTCTAGTTTGATTATGTTTGAAATTGACACCACTCATTTTGGACTCATCATATGGCTTTCAAATCTCAGTGTGCATATTCAATTGACAGGTACACCACACTCTTGTTGATGAAGGGTATTCAATTTGTATTATGGTTGTGTCGTGCTAGAAAGCTCTTGGTTTTATAACACTTTTCAAGTAAATTACAAGTCTTTAGGCCTTTGATGGTCATATATTTGTTACTTAGGGTGTTCTTCTTTTGTTTTACATCGATCTAGGGGAAAAATCATCACTGTATATGTTGAATCTATCTATGCTACCTTAGATTATAATAGTCTCCTTGGTCATAGATAGTTCAATGCTATGACTGATATCGTGTCCTTAGTGTTCCATGTGCTTCACTTTCCTCATGAAGACAATATTTTCATGACCGATTAGTTAGATTACTACATGCATTTAACTAAGTATACCACTACGGGAAATTTCATGCCATTCTCTAAAGACAACCCTATATCTTATGAGAATGTGGGCGTGGGATTTGTTAAAACCCCTTCACTAATCAATGTCTTTCCTTTACCCCTGCCTGATCCTCCTTCATCTTTAGTTTCTTTTATGCACATGATATCTTTCGTCACCAATGGACCCCATTGTCTCATGACACTCGGGTGGTGCCTTCTCCTTTAGATGTAGACTTGTATGGTGAGCATATTCCACCTTTAGCAGAATATATTTCCTCTTTGGAAGTCCCATCAGTAACTCCCAATGCTGATTAGAAACTCCATCCCAGTATGGAATATGATCAATATTATTTTCCCACACGAGCTACCACTCCATCTATTCGATGTAACTCCCTTGGTGAGGAGTTTCCTTCTCATAAGTCATCCCGGAGGTCATGGATTCACTTGCTAATACCAAGGAGACTATTCATTTTTATGCCTCTATTATCCCTAAATAGAAATTGGTAGATATTGGCATTGAAGTAAATATTGAATCGGTCCATGAGGAATTTTATAGGCCATCCATGGAAATTCCACTCTTGGATCATTTCAAATCTTGGATTTCTAACACTAAACTTGCCAATGAATTTTCCAACCCACATCCCCCTATTAATTATTTTCTTTTACCCCTTTTATGTCTTGATAGTCCTTGTCAAGGAGTTGCATTAGCTCACATGACCACTCACTGTTTATGTCCTTGGGTTATTCCTGATAACGATATGGTTCTAGGATTTTCGTGGAATCATCAACCTTTAGGAATATGAAAATTAAACTCTCTATGGAATGGCCCCATTATGGTGCACCAAATGGTATCCAAAATATCCCATGGGTTCATGTACTTGAATCCTTAGCCTATGCCAGACTATGGGAAAACCTTAATGTGACCTACTATACTGTAGTGTGCCTTGCACATATGTATTGTAGTTTTGGTTTGGTGTGTGATGCAAGAAATTTTTTAGTATATAATATATGACATAGATCCATTATAAAACCAAAAACAAAAAAATATATGGTCCCATTTTTACCTAATCCATGTTTTATTTATTTGATTATGTGATTTAACCATGGGTCTAGTCTTTATAGATCGTATTTGCAGGATGTGGTGGTATTTTTATTGTGGCATCCACTGGCCCTAGGTGCATTTTTCTTGAACCTGGCATGTAGGGGTAGGTATTTCCCTACAATTTATGTCACAGTATTTACCATCACTGCCATATTTATCGTGCCTTAAGTTTGACCCCATAAGTTGTGACATTAAGCCATATTTTTTTTGCACATTGTAACTTGGTGGTAGAGACTTCATATACATGGATGCCCTAGATTAACACTCTATTCCATGTTGGTGTCCATGAAATATTATTTTCCTATCCTATAATTCCTCCTTTTGAGCTACCATGACTTAGAATATGAGACTCATTTATTATCCTTAATCATCTTCCAACCTTACCTTGGGAGGATTCCACCCCTTTTATACCTTGTGATTTTTGCGGCATTTTAGCCTTACTTATGCATGCTGATAAGCCTTGGTTTTGTTTCACCACTGCTATCACATTATTCTTGACCCATTTATTACTTTTGGTTGGTTTTATTACCTTTCTTGGAGGGGCCACTATGATTAGTGGTCTTACTTTCCAGCCTCTCAACTTCCTTGTGCTTAGGGTGCTTTTGTCAACTCAAAACTAGTTCTACCCTTTATACCACTCGTTCCTCTAGGATGAAATTCCTTTATGTCCTTCCTACGCTTGTTTAAAACTGAAAGGAACCAAGTATCCTTTTATCTCTTTTTCGGGCTAGATAAAAATGAATGAAAAATGAATTATATATATTATTTATATTCTCTTTCATGTTCATTAAACTATCAAGGAGGCTAAGGAGAAAAGGGAAGGGAATTCATTTCCTTGAATTACCAGTAAAAATGGTAACATTAGCCACGTTTCCCTCGAACATGGCACCTACTTGTGTCATTTCCACACAGCTGGATCTTATATTGCCTAGGAGTCATATACATATTGGTTTGACTACTCCTCTAGACAGTTACTCTTCCAGACACTATGGAGTGTGCTTCAATGGATCCCATGTTGTTGTATGATATCATGTGGTGCTTATTAGTCAATGTTTCCAAATCAATTTTGTGCCATTCCATTATATGTGTTGAGAGTTTTAATTAGCGATTAAAGCTCTTAATATTTAATTGTCAATCCGGGACTCGTAAAAATGAGTTGTACTGCGTTTTTGACTCATCTTAAGGTAATAGTATATAAGTTTCCTTAATAATGGCCGTTAAGTACCAAAATGATAAAAACACTCTTCTATCAATTAAGTAAACTAGCACTCATTGTTGGGTCTCGTAATTGTCACAGTTTTTATCATGATTATCCTCGCCATTCCTCACATTCTATCACCTCATTTAACCATTTATTATACCATTTTCATGGGTTCACCTCATTATTTTAAAATTTATTTATTTTTAATATTATAAGAGAATTTATTGGAAAAATTAACATATTTCATTAATATCTCAAATGTGCATGAGCTTTGTAATGTGTAGGATTATTTGAAAGGATTATTCAAAAATATTCTTGAATATTTCCTCCACCATTTCAATAATTCAAAGGATAATTGTTCAAGCTTATTCCAAGTAGAAGATCATGGAGATTTGGATAACATATATTATCCCAGATTTGTGAGAGATGAGTGAGGATTTGAAGGGATCATATGTTATAATTATAGGGATATTGGTTGAGAGGAAAGTGGATTTGTAATTATGATTTGCTTATTTATTTTAAAATCACCCATGTATAAAAGAGAGTGCTCTCTCTTCATTTTGATATATGGAGATATAGAAAAATAAAGGAAAAATTAGGAGGAGAAAAAGAGAGAGAAATAAAGGAAGGAAGAAGTAGAAAATTGAATTGAGACTTAGAGTCTAGAATAAAGTTTTTGTTTTTTAATCTTTCATGATGTAATAAGATCGTGTTTTTCTTCATTGTTAATGTTAGCTCATATATGTTGACACATAGGTTAATATTCACATGTTTTTTTTCTCTTATACAATTGCACATTTCCAATTTATGATATGATGCGGTGGTAATGTTGTTGGAGTAGAACCGTGAGGAAGGACAATCAAGACCTCCTAAGTTAGGAGCCTCTTCTCTCGCCTTCTACACATCACAAATTAATTCTCATTAGTCTCTCTTCTTGAGGACAATACTCTGGGGAAGGGCAACCATGTCCTCCTAAGTTAGGAGCCTCTTCCTTCATTTACTTCATCTTGAATTAGAGATAAAGGCATTAAACTAGGCTAATTTAACTTTATTCCTGCATATACATTGCATGTGCTTCGTAAGTCTACGAATTCCCTGGATTGATAATTTATGTTAGGGAAATTATTTGACGACGATAGTTTCGCCCAAAATTTTGATGTCGTTGCCGAGGAAGCATGATGGATTGAGGTATAGGTTACTTTTTCTTGCAAGTGTGAATTTCAATTCAGTGAGCGTGTTTAATTTCTACAAGTCTGATTTAATTTTTTGTGAAAGAGTGTTTGATTTCTACAACTATGAAGAGTGATTGTTAGTTTTTTTTTAAGAAAAATGATTTAACAATGAGTATAAGTTTGGAGCAACTCACTCAGATCCTAACAGAAGTTGGGATCTCCTCTTCCTATGAAAAGAGGATCTTGACAGTTGTGGAAAGATTAACTACTCCTCCAAAGGAGAATGAATCTACATACGAAAAATCCTGTACATTTGATGAAAAACAATTAGTAAAGCAGGAGATTGAGGAGGACAATGAGGAGTGGAAGCATGATCTGAAGGAGGAAAATCACGCCTATGAAAATCTTATTGAACAATGGTTCCAAGCGAGTATGATGTTAGATCAGTCGTTTTGTTTTTATTTAGTTAAATCATAATTACAACAAGGAAATCCGATTATTTTTTAACATTTCCTTTCATGTACGCAACTAAAAATGAATATACTTTTATTACTATTGTGTGCATGATTACATTGGAAATTTTGTTATACGTAAGTGATTTTTAAATGTTCAATTAGAGTAGAGAAGATTAGAAAAATAAATAAATAAATGAATGTTACTTTTATTTTATATTTTTTTAGTTTTTGAATAAGTATGCAATCTCTGGAAAAAAATGACGTCTCTAATATCTTTTAGGAATACAATATATTTAAAAAAAATAAAATTAGGAATAAAAATTTTAGTTTTGTTTTAAATTTTTCCAATTGCATTTTTATTAATATTAAAAGAAAAAAAAAATATTATTAATTTTTTTTTTTTTTTTTTTTTTTTTAAATTAAAAGAAATTTCATTTTTTTCTTTTTAATTTTATACCCCAACTAAAAATTTCAAATAATATGTGACTTTAACGCGTTTCAAATAGTGCTCTGTTACGAAACAAGATGGATCAAATTTCTCCAAAATCCTGGATCAGATTTCTCTTCTAAACTAAAAAAAAATCCCCAACTATTATAGGGTAACTCCTTCCTGACAATCCTCAGTATTTAAATGTGAAGCCAATGAACATAAGAACAGGATGAAGATTCAAGATATGACTCTTATTGGTTGCCTCCCATACGATCCCACCTCTGAAGTAAATGCACCACAAAAACACCAGAAGAATGGCTGCAAAACCCATACTATTGATGATGCTTACGAGAATGTGATCCGAGAGCGGTCTCTTGGTTCACATCTTGTAGGAATGAATATTCTTCTTTAACTCCAATAGTTTCTGGCAACCCAACACCAACAACATAAAACTGTAGCAAATAATGCTATGACAATTATAATCCCAATTCCTCAGAGCTCAACATAATTGTCATTTCTTGGTACTCCAACTTTTTCGAAACCCGTTAAAATACAAAACCAAAATCTCACCAAGACCTCAACAAAAAATATAATGGGATTGAATCATAGACACACTACAACCTTTATCTCTTCAGTTCATTTATTTATCTTCGACCTCAACATTGAAGATTCTTCATCGACATTTATATGCAGGTTTGATTTCTTTACCATTTGGTAAAAAATTAATTAAATTACGACTAATTGCTCATCGTGCTCAGTAGTCATGGTCCGATATTTATCTTTGACGTAAATGCAGCAGATCATCCATCAGAAAGGAAGAAACACACCAAGAACCGAGAAGTTTTGAATCATTTGCTCGGTGAAATACTTGGTCCTGTAGTAGCGAATGAGGATATGCCAAATATGGTTGTAACAAAGCAGTGTCATCACTTCCAAATGGAGGAGTTGTTAAGGCACTTGAATTTGGGGCCAAAAAAAAAGGCGATGATCACAATCAATGCAGAGATATTCAGTGAAGCTGAGTTGTCATGAACCATTTGATGCCAACAAAATAATTGTTGAAGATACATATTACTGGAATTACCCATCCCACCGATGCGTTGTTATTAATTCCACCACTGACAATACGTGCATAGATTTTCTTACATCTTTCTGCCAATATTGTTGCAATCATCTGCATATTTTGTGGGATCATTTTCGCCAATTTATGTTGCATCTATACCTTTTGGGGGAAAAGTGGTCAATTTTATATTTTTTTTCTTGGCTTCAAATTGATTGCATTGATCGAGAAGACGCTCGATAATTGGATAGATTTTGATATTTTAGAGCGAATGATTTTCAACAACATTCCTTTCTGATAATAACATGATTATGTTTGCACCCAATAGAAGAGGAGAATCTACAAATGATTTTGATGATGGCCACTCCAGCATAAATCGGGCACAACAAAATTTTAGTAATTGGCTTACAATAATTTGAATGCTCTTGTCTTGCATTTTTCTTCGTTTTCTGCACGCCTTTTTCTGGGTTGCATTTTCTTCTAATCGTAGGATATGTCAAAATGTATTCCATGCCTTCTTTGGCATCAATTCACTGACTGTGATTTTCCAGGGCTTCCTATGATTCATCTGATATGCTAGAATTTATGGCTTGCCCTTATGGTGATGAATTGAATAAGTTACATCTTGGCCATGCATTTTATTGCAAAGCTAGCTATGCACTAAACTCATCTCTAAAAATGGTCTTACGATATCAATTAAAGTATTCATTTAATTTTCGGATTATGTTGTGCATTTATCACATTTATAGAACAACCCTCAGTTGCATGGTGTGGTTGCATCTTCGAGATAAGTCCAGATCAGCTCTGGCTACAATGTGGTTCCAATCTAGATATATGTTCATGCATTTTGGGGTCGAAGACAAAAGGCTCATTCACATTTGCAAAGAAGAAGAACAAGAAGAAGAGAGGACATCTGAGTGCAGGCCACGGGCGTATCGGCAAGCATAGGAAGCATCCAGGTGGTAGGGGTAACACTGGAGGTATGCACCACCATCGCATTCTCTTTGAAAAATACTATCCCGATTACTTTGGTAAGGTTGGTATGAGGCATTTACACAAGCTCAAGAACCACTATCACTGCCCTATCATTAATATTGACAAGCTATGGTCTCTGGTGTCAAGGCCAAGGCCACCCCCAACCGTGCTTCTTTATTAGATATCACACAAATTTTTTTAGGTATTGGGTAAGGGCGAGCTGCCCTCATAGCTCTTCATCGTGAAGGCCAAGCTTATTCCTACGCTGGTTGAGAAGAAGATCAAGGAGGTAGGCAGGGTAGTCATGCTGACCGCCTGATTGGAGTTTTAGGGTTTTTTCCTTCGATTTTAGAATATTTACTTGTGTTAATATTTTGGGTATTGATGGATAAATTGTAAAGGACATATTATTTATGTTTCTCATTTGGAATCCTTTTTATAAATGATAATGATCATTTGATATGTTCATATATATATATATAATAAAAAATAAAAATAAAAGTAATTTTTTTTTTGTGCATTTCATAATTCTTTAAAATTGTATTTATGCTAATCCGTTTCTTTGAGTCACTTCATATAGGAATTGTCGACAAAACTAACACAAAGCCAACAAGTAAGAAGCATTTTATTTTTAACATTCTTGCATTTTATGTTTTTCAAAGATCTCATAGTTTTTATGCAGGAATAGTGCTAAGCTTTTTCAGGTTGGAAGACGATCCAATTTCATGCAGAAGTGATTTTCAGAAATCAAAATAAAACCTACAAAAGTGAAAGCTGGGAGGAGATAAACTTTTCATTGCACATGTCTGTCACACAAACATTGTTGAAAAAAACTCATTGTGCCATGACATGTTCAATTATTCTTCTCCTTCTATTCTTATCAGTCATCCATATTAAAGTCTACCTTTCATTATGACTTCTCACATGCCTACCTTTCTTAGTTGCATACATTCTTTCATTATTTCTAGTTCATATTTTTCTTATAAATAAAACCAAACAAATCCTTTTTCCATGACTACATTGCCTTGCTATAATTTTCCTAAAAACCTGTTTCCGCTGCAATATTTTTCATTTGTAGTCCTAACAATCATTTTGTACAAACTCACGTTGACTGATGTGGGATTAATTAAGGCCCACCTTTCAACAAGTCTCAACCCATCGACCTCAGCACCTAATCAGGGATAGAGACTAGAGTCCTCATTAGTACCTTGAGGCTTGTATGCCCTAATGATAGGTTCTCTTGCTGACAGTCATGGGAATACATCAATGTCCCTTGATCGTTGGATCTTGCAAGTGGCTTGACATCAGATAATTTATTCGTACTTCACAAGATGTACTTGGGTACCTTGGCACTCAATGACATCAATGGTGAGTTTTCCTCACATTGGTTAACGCCATACATTAATGGTCGGTAATCCAATGACTTCTTTTCATGCTCGACACCGACACATTCATTCGCATGACTAGAATTGTACCATCAGGTATTGTAGCGGAAGAAGACTATATATTTTTCATGACTCCATCAGTAGCTGCAACAACATATCTCCAACCATATGAGAGTACTACAGTTTTACTTTCAGACATCATCTTCTGATTCATACAACCAAGCATCACCTCATATTCTTTCACTTCATCTATCAATATGACATTTTCCTGATCTAGAAGCAGCAACAGCTACATTTATATTACATAGTTCATCAATTTTTTGGATAAGTGAAGGTATTTTATTTTCTAATTTTTAATCAAACAATTTCTTACATGTTGAAAATAAATGAACTTGAAAAATTCCCTCACCATATTACATTATCTTTCTCCTTTTCGTAAACATAAAACATCTTCAGTTTGGGGGGGGGTTGATCTAGGTGGATATTGGTGGCCACTTGCCTATTCCACTTGGGGCCCCACCATTGTTTCTTTTAGTTTTTTAGTTTCCTTAATTATAGCATAGTTTACTATTTTTAGCAGTTTTTTGGGTCCTAAACTTCTGAAGCTGTTTTGATGCCCTAAACGATGTTTTTTGGGCATCTCTTCTTTGGTGAATATGTGCATTTTGAAGTTGATATTTGCTATCAACAATTGTAGTCTTCATATAGATCTGTCTAATGATGTATCATGTGCATCAAACAAACATAGTATGCCAAATTTATGACCCCGGGAAATTGATGTACCAATTTACCCAGATGGGGCCCATATTATGGCATTTCATCTCCTAGGGCTAGGTTTTTGGATGTTTATGGTTTTCCATTGTTTCTCAATAATATATAGGCCTTCGAGCCTCATTGTAACATAGAGTTCAAAGGCTCGTAGCCACCACATATATTCTCAGAGATAAGCTACCAATGCCCTAGCTATTTTATTTTCCATTATGTTTGTAAACAAATTTCAGTTCTTTGATATCAAGGAAATGAAGTGTTATTTCCACTTCATTTTTATATTTATGGTTATATGTATATTCTGTTGCATTCCTACATAAATCTAGATCAGTGGTATCAGAGCGGTCTACTCTTTCTCAATCCTTCTTTGCATGTCCCCAATCAGGTCGGGGTATAAGGAGTTAGGGCTCGATCTGGTTAAACGTTTGCAAGATCAGCCTTTCAAATCCTGACAACCACCCATGGGGATGCAAAGAAATATGAGGGAGTATGAGATCCTATCAAAATATTTCTCGAGGAGGCCCTTGAAAAACAAAGGAACGCAATGATGGATAACTTTGCCCAGATCCTTTAACGACTGCCCACTGGCGGTGCATCTACACCCAACAGCCACTCTGGAGGCGCAACTCCTTTTAAGGTACAAGTAAACTTTGAAATTCCCATATTTTAGGGCCAAAAAGATGAAAATGCTGTAGATAGATGGTTGAATCTATTAGAAGGATATTTCTAAGTTCATGACTTTTCCGATTGGGAGAAGATTATTTTCGCACTCCTCAAAGCTACCCCCCATGTCAAGGACTCGTGGGAAACCTATTGTGAGAAAAAGGACGAGGGGGAACCCTCTCTGTTCTCAGCCATAACCACTTGGAATTATTTCCGAGATGCCATCAAGGAATAATATTATCCTGTGGGGAGCTATGAGGACAAGTACATACAATGGAATACACTGTGGAAGCAAAGGGATCAAGATGTACATGAGCTGACGAATCTGTTCCATACCCTGCACACAAAGTTGGGTATCAAAGATTCAGAGAAACTTTTGGTGTTGGAGTACCGCAGTTGTCTACACAGATACATTCAGGAGGAAATGGAGTTCCTTGACATCTCCTCTCTTGGCATAGAATACTGGTATGCTGCCAAGATTGAGCATAAATTCAAACAGAATAAGCAAGACTTTGGATCTACGAATCAAAAACAAGGGAAAGGTGCCCCTAAACTGCAGAACAAAGGAAAAATCCAAGGCATGGAGGCCCAAGATAACCTACCAAAGCCGCAAGCAAAGAACAACACCACGAAGCCGAAGAAGGACACGGGAAAGTGGTGCGAGTTCCATAAGAGTTCCACTCACAACAAAAGTGAGTGTCAGGCCAAGTAGTCAATGGTGGCCAGGATGAGGGCTTCTAAATCAGATGCATGCTTTGACTCTGAATCAGAACCCGACAAGGGGAATGAAAAATGGAAGTAGATTATTGATGCGGAGCCCAATGCCACCGTGGCCACTACAAATATCCAGAATGAGGAACCAGAAGATCTAGAGGAGGAGGAGCTTCTCTTCCACTCTCAGATGTGGGTAAAGGGTTCCATACTACATTTCATTGTTGAAAGTGGGAGCCAAAAGAACCTCATTTCAGCATAGGTCATGAAGCATTTGGGCTTGCCAACCATAACACACCCACATTTGTACACCATCGGGTGGCTTCACCAAGGACGGGATCTCTGCGTCAGCCAACAATGTCACCTTCCCTAAAACATCAAGCCCTTCACAGATGAGGTATTATGTGACATTTCTCCTCATGCTGTTTGTGATGTATTATTAGGCCAATCATACTTGTGGAAGCGACATGCTATGTATGAGTCTCAGCCTCATGCTATTATTGTTACTTTTGGAAATAATTTGTACAGGATACCAGAGTTACCACCACCTATGGCTATCTCTTTGGCTACTTCAAAATAGTGCAGCAAGCTCATTTCCAAAACTAGGATTTGTTTTCCTGATGATCTTCCCCCAGGGCAAGAAGAAGACTGTGGCCACAACCTCTAAACAGGGCTCCTCCGCACTACAACAACAAATGGACAAGGTCATGGAGGAGTACAAGGAAATATTCACCTCACCCACAAGGGTGACTCTGCACTTTCAGGTCAAGCACCCCATCAATCTAACCCCAGGTGCGCTACTTCCCAATGGACTGATATATCGGCACTCTATTATGGAGAAAGATGAAATGAAGAGGCAGATTCAGGAGCTGATGCAAAAATGTCACATCTGGCTACGTTCATCACCCTGTGGGAGCCTAATCATGTTAGTGTAGAAGAAATATGGGACTTGGAGACTCTGTATTGACTATCGGGCACTGAACAAGATCACTGTCCAGAATAGGTACCCAATCCCACAGAATGATGACCTTATGGATCAACTCAAAGGGGAGAAATATTTCAACAAGATCAACTTGAAGTCTCGGTATCACCAGGTACCAATCAAACCCTCTGATGTGTGGAAGACTACTTTCAAAGCCAAGGAGGGCCTTTTCGAATGGCTGGTCATGCCTTTCAGGTTGACGAATGCTCCCGCAACCTGCATGAGGTTGATGGAAGACATCTTGAGGCTGTTCACCAACTCATTTTTAGTAGTGTACTTGGATGAAATCGTGATCTTCAGCCAGACTTGGAGAGAGCACCTCCACCACATACAATAGGTCCTCCAAGCACTGCGGCAACACAAGTTGTGTGCTAATTAGGAGAAGTGCACTTTTGGCATGAATTAGGTTCAATATCTGGGATGCATTATTGATGAATGGGGGGTGCATGTGGATCCAACCAAGATCCAAGTAATTTGGGATTGGCCGGCCCCAACCACTCTAACGGAGCTTCGTAGCTTTCTGGGCCTTGCTAATTTCTACTACAGGTTCGTGTTGGGATTCTCTCATATTAGTTGGCCCTTGAGTCAAGTCACCAAGGGAGGAGCGAAAGCAAAATTCTTTTGGTCGGAATCTCAATAGAAGGCGTTCGTATAATTGAAACATCGCCTCTTCTTCGCCCCAGTGCTCACATTACCAGACTTGCAACAACCATTTGAGATCGAGACAGATGCCTCTAACTATGCTATTGGGGTAGTTCTTACTCAACAAGGGCATCTAGTGGCATATCACAGAGAGACATTGTCTGACATAGTCTGCAAGGATCCCACTTATGACAAAGAAATGTATTCCATTGTGAAAACATGCTGCCAATGGAAGCATTACATTTTTGGGAAGGAAACAGTCATCCACACAGACCACCAACCCCTGCAGTTCATACAGACACAAGGGAAGTTGCAAAACGATCACCATCAGAAGTGGTCCACATATCTGCAACAATTTCATTTTAACATCAAGTATAAGAAGGGTAACACCAATAATGTTGGAGACTGCCTCAACCGACCACCGATCATGGCGCTAACCACCATTCTCTAATCTCGTGGGCACAGGACTTCTGATTGGCCACTTCTCTAGAAGAGAAATTCAGAATTTGGCCACACATACAAGACACCCTTGGAGGGTATGCAAGTTCCAAATTTTCACCTCCAGGATGCATTACTATGTCACCTGGGACACCTTTGTGTTCCTTCAAGTGAGCATGCCAAGATTATTTCGAAATCACACTATAGTCAAGTTGTTGGACATTTCGGGGTCGAGAAAATAGTTGTAGTACTACAAAAGTATTTTTAATGGCCGAACCTTCGACATGATGTTGGGAAGTACATTAGATCCTGCACTATTTGCTCCATTTCCAAACAAACCATCAAGAAGCAAGGCCTCTATACTCCACTACCTACCCCTAGTCGACCTTGGGAATCCATCTCCATGGATTACATGTCAGGCCTTCCTTCTAATAAGCATGGAAATGTCGGTGTTTTCGTGGTCATTGAGAGATTCTCGAAGATGGCCATTATGTCGGCCTGTAAGAAGAATATCATAGCAGAAACCACTGCTAAACTCTTCTTTGAATGAGTGTGGGTGCACTTTGGGATCCCATAGTATATCATCTCAGATCGGGACAACAGGTTCCTCAGCAAATTTTGGTCCAGCCTTTGGTCAATGCTGGACACCAAGCTCACCAAGTCCACAACTTTCCATTCCCAAACTGATGGCCAGACAGAGGTCGTCAACAGGATGATTGTACACATTCTTCACATTTAAAATTCAAAGAATTCACGCACATGGTATGAGATCCTTCCCTATGTAGAATATAGTTATAACTAGGCTCTCCACAACTCAACTAGCCACAACCCCTTTCAGGTGGGTCTGGGGTTCCAGCCACTATGTCCCATTAACGTAGCCATGTCATTTGTGTCTAATCAAGCCAATTCGGCTCATGTCCAGTTTGAAGCTGACAAAGAGAACAACTTCATTGAGCACATTCAGCACATCCACCAATAGGCTCATGAAATATTGGAAAAATCCAATGCTAAGTACAAGCAACGACATGATCAACATCGGGTGCCACACCACTTCCGTGTGGGTGACAAAGTGTGGCTACATTTGCAGAAGGAGCACCTCACTGGACCCCACTGCAAGCTTCTACCACTCTAGTATGGGCCATACACCATCACCAAGGTTGTAGGGAACAATGCCTTTGATCTCAGTATTCCACCATTCCTTGGTTTGCACCCAGTATTCAATGTGGACCGCCTTCCACCCTATTTCCCACCTCTGTTGGACACCTCTGAAATTGCAGAACAACTCACAACAATAAAGTTAAACCTAGATTTCATGAAACATGCCACCACATATTGTATCATGGACATGCAAATCAAGAACACTCACCAACAGAAGATCCAACTATACTGTGTTGTCAAAGCTGGCCAACTCCTATACCAAGGCAAGTGGTTCTCCAGGGACCAAGTTCAACAGAAGTTTCCTCATCTCATGGAGGAAATCAACACAATGGGGACCATTGCTTCCTAAGTGGGGAGGAATGATCCAGGTGGATATTGGTGGCCAACTGTCTATTCCACTTGGGGCTCCACCATTTTTTATTTCAGTTTTTCAGTTTTCTTAATTATGGCACAATTTACTATTTTTAGCAGTTTTTCAGGTCCTGAACTTCCGGAGCCGTTTTGAGGCCCTAAACGACATTTTTTGGGCATCGCTTCTCTGGCAAATATGTCCATTCTGAACTTGATATTTAATATTAACAGTTTTATTCCTCGGATATATATTTCTAACAATATATCATGTGCATCAAACGTAGATAGTATGCCAAAGTTACGACCCCGGGAAATTGATGTACCAATTTACCCCGACGAGGCCCATATTCTAGCGTTTCACATCCTAGGGTTAGGTTTTTGGATGTTTAGGGTTTTCCATTATTTCTTAATAATTTATAGTCCTTCAAGCCTCATTGTAACACAAAGTTCAGAGGCCTATAGCCACCACATCTCTTCTCAGAGTTAAGCTACCATTACCCTAGCTATTTTATTTCCATTCTGTCTGTAAACAAATTTCAGTTCTTTGATATTAATGAAATGAAGTGTTATTTCCTCTGCATTTTTATATTTATGGTTATATGTGTATTATGTTGCGTTTCTACATAAATCCAGATCAGGGGGAGTATTAATTACCATTTGATTCCATTCATCACTTGATATATTGTCGACCAACATGACTCTTCCAAACTACACTTCATTGCAGTTGATTCACATACATTGATATCTATTTTGGCATGATTCAAAAATATGAGAAAATTATTTCTTATGCATATTAATGACTTATCATTTCCAGTACATGTATTGTTAAAAAATAAAATAAAAATAATAAAAATAAAAGAAATGAAAGTTATTAACACAAGAACCAACATTTTATATATTCATGGTTGTTAACATAAGAACCAACCATAGAAAATATCAGTTGAAATACATGTATTTAACATCATGGAATGATAAAATGTTCGAAACCATAATCATGCAAAGCGAAAAGTTTTTAATCCATGCAAGGTTGCATGAGGAAATGCAACAAGTTCAGGTGGGGGGTATGTTGGGTCTCGTAATTGTCGCATTTTTATCATGATTATCCTTGCCATTCCTCACATTTTATCACCTCATTTAACCATTTATCATACCATTTTCATGGGTTCACTTCATTGTTTTCCAATTTATTTATTTTTAATATTATAAGAGAATTTATGATTAATTATTGGAAAAATTAACATATTTCATTAATATCTCAAATGTGGATGAACTTTGTAATGTGTAGGATAATTTGAAAGGATTATTCAAAAATATTCTTGAATATTTCCTCCACCATTTCAAGAATTCAAAGGATAATTGTTCAAGCTTATTCCAAGGAGAAGATCATGGATATTTGGATAACATATCTTATCCAATATTTGTGAGAGATGAGTAAGGATTTGAAGGGATCATATTTTGTAATTATATGGATATTGGTTGAGAGAAAAGTGGATTTGTAATTATGAGCTGCATATCTTATTTTCAAAGAACTCATGTATAAAAGAGAGTGATCTCTCTTCATTTTGATATATGGAGATATAAAAAAATAAAGGAAAAATTAGGAGGAGAAAAAGAGAGAGAAATGAAGGAAGGAAGAAGTAGAAAATTGAATTGAGAGTTAGAGTCTAGAATAAAGTTTTGCTTTTGTAGTATTTCATGATGTAATAAGATCATGTTTTTCTTCATCATTAATGTTAGCTCATATATGTTGACACACATGTTACTCTTCACATGTTGTTTTTCTCTTATACAATTGCACATTTCCAATTTATGATATGATGCGGTGGTAATGTTTTTGGAGTAGAACCGTGAGGAAGGACAATCAAGACCTCCTAAGTTAGGAGCCTCTTCTCTTTCCTTATACACATCATAAATTACTGCTCATTAGTATCTCTTCTTGAGGACAATACTCTGGAGAAGGACAACCGGGTCCTCCTAAGTAGGAGCCTCTTCCTTCATTTACTACATCTTGAATAAGAGACAAAAGCATTAGACTAGGCTAATTTAACTCTAGTCCTACATATAGAGTGCATGTGCTTCGTAAGTCTAAAAATTCCTTGGATTGATAATTTATGTTAGAGAAATTATTTGACGATGATATTTTCACCCAATACTAATCTCATTATTAGAAAACATAAGCAATCTGAAAGAAATCTACTTCACTCAATCCTTATTCCTTTGAATTACTACAAAGACGAATTTTATGAAAACGAAACCTTTGACAAAGTTATCTATGTTTTCTACTATCAAATCCTATGCTATTTCATTTAAAATTAACCGTCTTCAAACAACTCAAAGTAATGTGAAAGATCAAATCACACTAGGAATATAAATCACACAGTTCAATGCTTGAAATCAATCTTTATTATACAGTACTAGAAATGGAAATCAATCTTATCCAATCATGCGAGAAAAAATCTAAATTATCTTAGGATAATTTAATGACTCAAATCGATGCTCCAAATGAAATTCCTTGAATTAAATCATGATGCTTGCAAAATTGAATCTATGCTACTGTTGGCTAATTACCCTATGATATCAACTTGAATCATATTTAACAGTATTCTAAATGAAATCTCTCTCTTTGCCTTGAATTAAATCAAACCATATTGAATCAATTTTGAAATGATGGCATTGAATTACACACCCTAAATTAAATTACATTAATGTTGGAAGAAAATCTCAATTTAAAACCAAATCTCACTATTCCAAATCAATATTAGATGCTGGAAATGAATCATACATTTAGATATTTAGAGATTAAAACATAATGCTACAAGATCCTATATCAAACGAGAAATATACAAGATGCAAGGTGAGAAGATTGATGTTATTTCAAGCTCACTACATAGTTACCATTTTCTGTATTCATTCGAATTGTAAAGAACTTTGTAGATATCATTAACCATGAGAATGTAATGGAAAATTAATTCACACATCAAAATCGTTAATTGATACAATAATTCCTGGTTTATAGGGATTCAAAGGTAAGGTTTTCTATTCAAATTCAGGAAAATAGAGTAACAATTTAAGTGCAGAATGACAATTCAAACCACTAAAATTTCTCAAAATGCTATGCACCTTTTTCTGTTGACCATCCTTGTGTTAGTTTTATTTCGTAACTAGATCCTATTCACATCATCTCTCAATGTGTTCCATGTTGATTGATGGGGGATACATTAAGGCCCTCCTTCAATGGATCTTCTCCTGTCATTTTCATCTCATTATCTAGGAGCTTGATCTAGGAACCAACAGTATCTTGGAGCTTGCTGACCTCAATGACAGACCACCTTGTGATTTTCAATGGGTTTACCTTTTTAGCCCTTGATCGGTTGAGTCTATGAGTGTTCGAAGTCAATTAATTTATTCACACTTAATGGAGTATGCTAGGAACCTTGGGGTCCATTTTCATCATTGGTAAGTCCCATGAAATTTGTTAATGGTATACCTCACTAACTGATAATCAGGCAGTTTCTACCATGCTTGACATTAACACATATATTCATATGTTTTAGATTCATACGATCAAGGTTGTGTAGACGACCTTGGGTTATGTACATTTCACTCTTATATGGCACTCTTCACATGTTGTGTTGGAGTTATGTATCATTTTATTTACTTTGAGGAATTATTTGGGGCACCTCTCTTCTATGTGTCCATAGTCCTACTGATGTATACTATGACATATATCCACACTATATTTTATGGTGGTTATGATCTTTTTGTTTTTCACATGGATCCACTATGTATTCTTCATGGCCATGTCCTAGCATCTCATGTCATGGATCCGCAATGTATAGTTGGAGATCATGTTTAGTTTCTCTTTATTACCAAGCATGGGTATTTCCAATTCGGGGATGCCATATCAACATGGTTGAGACTTTAAATTTTAGGTTATAGTGATTCAAATCCTCAATTTTTGTTCCTTCCTTTCATTTTGAGCTTTGTATCTTTGCAATTCATTTCAACCATCAATTTCTCTTTTGACCTCATGCATTAGGGTGCATACGTTATAACCCTTCCACTCCACTATAGTGAGAGAGACCCAAGTTCAACATACCTTAGTTACTGGAAAAAATGCATCCCCTTACACATTTTATTTTACTTGTATGGGTCTTAAAAATGAGTTATTACATGATAAAGGGGTGTAATGATATAATTTAGTAATTTCTCATAATTATTTTGTCACAATTTCATAATTATGAATAATAAATATTTAATAATTGAGAAAAAGGTTCTAGAGTTTGTCATTCCCAAGGAGATCAACTTGACCTGCTGTATATGAGTTGGCAAGCGGTTCATTATTGTAGAATTTTCTTAACTTATCAAGCCTATAGGTGTTTAGATGCATTCTACCAGAGGATAGAATGAGCCTATATAATCTGATCCTATCAAGAGGAAAGGGGCTAGGTCCAGATCCATTTTGTCATAATTTTGTGAGAGAGCTCAACCATATTTTTTGAGTGCTTAGATACTATCTCTAGGGGGAGACTAGGATTCTAAGTTGAAGAGGAGGCCTCACCTTTTGAAGGTATACCTTGTATTCATCTTAATTGATTAATAAAATTTGATTATTCCCATCCCATATACTTTTTGTGCTTATGTTATTATGGTTGATGTAGTTATGTTTTATATGTGCTAATCTACACTCCACAAAAGAAAATATTTTCTTTGTTTATCGATGCTTGTGTGCAGGGATTTGGATCAAGGTGAATATGAGAGAAATATTCATCTAAGAGCAGCTTTTCAACATCAATTTAGATACAATAGCCTTCACCATATTACAAGGGTTTTAGGTGCACATCTTATGAATGTCCATTTAAAAGTATATGCATATGTATGAATTGCATCTAGGGGATTATCACCTATTTAATCATGCACTTTTTTGGGTAGTTCTGGGAAAAACAAATAAATAGCTCCCTGTACTAGATTAATTTTGGTTATATCACCTAGAGGTATTATGTGCACAAGGGTTAAGAAATATATTTAACACCATAATCAGGGGCCGACTAAGTTATTTTCCAACATAGTTGGTGTTTCCATTTATTGGGTGTGTTATATTATTTGCACAACTTATATGCACCATGAAAAAAGGGGGGTTCAAGGGGGGATTTCCCTTGATTGGGATGTATGAAAGGGGGGTGTTATCCCCCTTTGTGTGGGGTTTGGTGCAACGCCCTGAAATGTTTTTTTGGGTGTTTTTACTCATGATTTTTCCCATGGTTTTGTGAATAGTTTTACACATGGTGGTTTTTCCCATGGTTTTTAGTAAACACGGTCAAAGGAACTAAAATTATATTCTAATATAGGGTTAATGGATTTGGGGTTTATGAATGCTTCGACATGTATATAATGTTAATCATTTTTTTCCATAGTTTTATCCACAATGATTTTTTTTCAATCGAAATTTCAAGTCCAGACCAAGATCCATCATCAGGATGTAAAATTGAAAGGATTATAATAAAAAATCAATCTAGTTTTCCCAATTTTGGGTTCCAGGAGAAAAATCTTAGTGTATATTTATTGTTCTCTCCATTGTATAATTTTTGTTTGTTTGTCAATTTTTTTAATAAATATTTTTTTTGTAGGTATTATCTATACATGCTTAAAACCTTCATTTGGTATCAAAGAAATTTTGGCTTTAAGGGGATGGATTTACGGCTAACGGGGTTTTTTTCCTGGGCTTGTCGTAGACCCTATTACAATGGGATATCTGCAAGATCAATTCTTGTGGTGAAAGGAGATGACAAATAATGGAAATATAGAGATCAACAAATTCAACGTTCAAATTTTTGAGATGTTAAAGATGGAGTATCTGTTGGTGGATAAAGATCAGTGGATTACTATGCATCCAAGTAATAAGCCAACGAGAATGTTGAAAAATGGTTGGAATAGGTTGGATCAGATGGAAAAGAACATATATGGTTGTGTGTCTCAGATTTAATATTACTGAATGTTTCTAGAGAAGCTACAACAAAATATTTGTGGGATAAGTTAGGGACTTTATATTAGTCTAAGTCCCAGGTTAATAAATTTTTCTTGCAAAAGAATCTGTATAACATGAGGATGAGGGATGGAGACTCAATGAAAGAGAATTTGAACGTCTTTAATACTGTGGTAAGTTAGTTATTATTTATTGATATTCATATTTTAGATGAGGATAAATGCATTAGTTTGTTATTTTCTCTACAAGAATTATGGGATTGTTTTGATGTCACCATATGTAGTAATGAAAATACCTTTAAATTTGATGAAATAGTCTCATCCGTGTTGTTAGAGGAGATTATATGGAAAAACATGGAGAGATAGAATGGAGATTCCTTGTCTGTAAGAAAAAAATCCAAAAATAGAAATATAAATATCTTTTCATGTTGGAGATCTAAATCTCTAGGAAAATTTGTAAAGGTGTGTCGGAAAAGAAAAAAAGAAGGGAAATAAAAGAAATATTATAGATCTAAACCTCTCGAAAAATAAAAGGGATTTGATGATGCTAATTTTTTAGAGGCAAAAACCAGCTCAGATGAAGGTGGGGATGTGTACTTTTCTACTTCAAGTACGCATGTAGATCGCGAGGCATGATTAATTGACTCAGGTGCATCTTTCAATATGAATCCCCATAGGGAGTGGTTTTAATATGATGGTGTTGATGTATTCCTAGGGGATGATACCATCAGCAGAATCATAAGACATAGACAATTCATGATGAAGTTGATAGTGGAAGGATTAGACACGGTGTTCTGGACATTCTAATATTGGCCAAAAATCTAATTTCTGTATGAAATATGTATGATGTAGGTGTAAATATAGTGTTCGAGAAATATACATGCAAGATGGTTTGAGGAGAATTGGTATTGACCAAGGGAGTTTGGATCAAAACTCTATACAAGATGTTGGGAAACACATCTATTGATTGGTGTAACAATTATTCTATTCTTGAAAGTGGAGTAGAAAGTATTGTAGCCTTTGGATAAAATACTATGTTGTGGAATTTAAAGATTAGGACCTATTAAATATAAGTGCCTTTGAATACTACATGGTAATGGTATGGTAGAAGGTATGTCTAGTTTCTCTTTGGATTTTTATTTCTATGAACATTGTGTATATGGTAATCATAATCAAGTGAGGTCTTACTATGGTGCTAAGAGGGCAGAAGGAATATTAGAGCTTGTGCATGGTGATGTGTTTGGACATGTGTCAGTTCCATCACTGGGTAAATATGTGTATTGTGTCTCATTTATAGATGAATTATCAAGGACTACATGGATATATTTCCTAAGGAATAAATATGAAGTATTTGACAAGTTTAAAGAATTGGAAAGAGTAATAGTGGGGTGAATCAATATTTCGTATAAATTAGTAACTTAATAATGTTTTTCAGAGCATTAATTAATCATCAACATCAATTGAAAATTATAAATGAGGAGTAGAAAATAGACACAATAATTTTTGGTGGAAAACCCCCTTTGGGACAAAAAACCATTGAACACTTTTCTAATAATTTTGTGAGTACATAAAATTTGCTTCAACTCCAACTGAAAGGGAATCCCCAACTCCCTAGTACTCTAGAAAAACATTCAATTTTCCAAATCCAACTATAAGGATTCTCCAACACCCTGGTTTTATTAGAAATCATCTAAAATTATTCTCCAACACTCTAGTAAGCACCAACTCGCCCTAACACCACCCTACCACCTTGAAGTGTTTTCAGGATCCAACCTGAAGGTGATTTCAACCACCTCCCTAGCACCACCCAACCACCTTGAAATGATAATGAATTATGAAAACACATGTGGGCTCCCATACCATGGATAATGATCTACTTAAAATTAATCTTGATATGACAATAAATGAGTAAACCATCCTTTATTTCAAAACCCTTATAGAAATAAAAAAAAAAAATATTTACAAGTTGATTCTTCTTCCTCACTGCTGCAACATATGATACCAGTGAATAATTGTACTTTATTGAGTGATGTCCTTACTGATGTTTGGAGTATTGAAGATGATCCAATGACTCAAGTAGGATTTTGACGCTATCTCATTGTTGTAGACCTTAAATATGATTTCATGAAGATAATTTTGAGACTATATCATTGATTATGTTCATTAAAACACAAGCACTTAATACCACTGCACTTTAAAGCACTGTATGAAGAAACATTTTCAAAACTGTGAGAAGGTTACTTCAAAGTGTAACTTTCAGTATTTATATTGAAACAAATAGCTTACTATTGTGACATATTTTTTCTTGAGAGACCCTTTCCTTACAAGTTTATTATAGACATCAACCAAAACTTTGAACCTTCTTATCTTGTTGATGTATATGAGATAAATTCTATTAAAACATACCTTGACTGTCACTATAATGAGTAGAATTTGGACCCATGCTTGAATGAAATTAAGGTCATATCCAATGATACTGTGACAAATATATATATCTTTTGAAATCTCCACGGATCTCAATCAACTTTAGGTACTTTAGTAGTGAACATATTTAGGTCTACCAATAATTAAGGGTACATGAAGAATCTACTTCAAAGCTTCAAACCAAGAAGTCCTTCCTATGTGTAGACCCTTACTCCAAACCAAGTATTATAATATCAACTTTGCTGGACTGTTCAAAATAATCTTCACTCCTAGGCCAAGACTTGGTGAATTTAATGAAGTAAGTCTCTATTACTTTTGTTCTGCTTCTCCAACTGGACTATGACCAAGCCACACAAGGTTTCTTCAATTTAAAAGCATAGGATGAGGGATGGATATGTATGTTGTTCCTTAACATAGATCACAAGTATAATGTCACAAGAAACATCTTCTAAGGCTTTGGCACATAGAATTTAAGGAGAGACAAAAGCATAAGATATTAGGGCTACAAATGTGATTCTGTTATGCTCTTAAGCATCATTGAAAATTTACAATTTATCTCAGGTAACCAAGCCACAAAACTATAGTTTCTTCATAGTTTTAATGCTGTAATGAGGGTCATGTTTCATAGAGAAAGCCACAAAAACCCTTGATCCTTTTGAATCCTCCTCAAATACACAAAAATGTACCATATATGCTTTATTTATGCCATCGAGAAGGGATGAAGTTCTTTTCCAGGAATATACAAACAATGAATCCCAAACCACAAAAAAATTCAAATGAAATCCCTTATTGTTTGATGTATCTTAGTATTTACAAGGGTCTAAAATTTCTTCATGACTACTACTTTGTTGGCTTTCACAGTGAAAATCTTCCTTTAGTTCTTAAGTAAGCCGAAACTATAGAAGAATAACTGAAATATCCATCGATCTTCCTCCTAAGTCCTTAAACTAATCCAAAACACAAGCACATCTACCATTCTTCCTCTCATATGATTTGACACTATTCGGTAGGGCCGAGGTTGATTCCAGAGCTTGATCATAAGATTATTTTCATTAAAATGCATACTTGAGATGGACTAGTGAGACCTTTAAATATTTTCTCATGAATAAAGGAGGGATTTCAAGGAAGAGATGTTAGAGAACTTTTAATATCATAATTTATGTTAAATATTGAATTTTATTTGAAATAAAGCCCAAATGATGAGGCCACAACCCTTTTGAATTTGGGTTATGATTTTCCTTTAAAGCCAAGAAACTTTGAAGATGAAAAAAATGATCTTTAAAGCCCTTTAAAAAATAAGTTAATCCTTAAATCCAACTTCCTTGATGTGAATGATATGTTGCCCAATGAAAAATTTCCACATCATCTATTTTTTGGGGTTTTTGTCCATAAATTGGGTCCTTTGCATTTAATTAAGCATAACTCACAAACAGTGAGTCCTCTCATGGCGTGCCACATATCACCTGAAAAAATCAATAGGGAGAACCCATCAAGGATGATATTGACACAAAAAACCATGAATTACAATTTCATATTATTCAAAAAAAGGTGGGGTATCTCCTGGTACTTCTTGGGTTTAGATCAATGAAAACCACATATCAACATAAATAATTTAAGGATCTAGTGGAAAACCAGATAGAGAAGAATATTAGGGTGTTGAGGACAAATAGTGGTGGAGAGTTCTGCGAGAAGGATTTCGATGAGTTTTGTAAGAAGTGTGGTATAGCACAGTAGAATACTACTCCATACACACCTCATCAAAATGGAGTTATGGAAAGGATGAACAATATTTTTATGGAAAAGGAAAGTAGCATGCTTATTAGTGTTGGATTAGGACAAGAATTATGGGCAGAGGCAGTGAATACTTCATGTTACATGTTTAATAGATCACCTGCATCAATGTTAGAGGATAAGACTCCACATGAGTTATGGAATGATAAGAAACCCTCTCTCTCACATCTCAATGTATTTGGATATGATGCATATGTACAGGTTCCAAAGGAGAAAATAACCAAGTTTAATAGTAAATTTGAAAGGTGAATCTTTATTGGGTATTGTTAGGGTCTTATAATAACATGATTCATGATTTTGAATTGAATTTGATGAGTCTTGTAATATGTACATACTTTTCTTTCTGCAAATTGTTTTTCCATATTAAAAATAAAAAATGTAAAGATGGTAAAAGTCCTAAAAGAAAAATCAAAGGATTGAAAGAAAAAATATCAAAAAGAATATAAAAAATGAACCCCAACAAAAAAAAGGGATAAAAATAGACCATGAAAGTGATGAAAATTCAAATGCCACTAATTTTTAATTTACTTTGCAAAATAAAATTGTGTTCAACTTGTTAAAAATGCCACAATTCATGAAGGTCAAACTACTTAATCTTGACCTTTCATGCTTTAAATTTCATGCTGATAGATATAGAATAAATATCTAGCCAAACAGTTTAATCTTGGCAGATCATTAGTTAGGTAGAGAATAATAAGGAGCTCAACAGTTTAATCTGAGCCCTTGGAAGCAATAAGGTTAGAATTAGATAGTTTTTTGTTAAAAGAAAAATGATAGGGGTCTGCAAGCTCAAATGCACCCAAAGAAATGAAGAAAAGATGTCAGGGTAGATGATGGGTAGGTAAAAGAAGTTTTCACAAGGCATGGATAGAAAAAAAATGGTCAATTCATATTACTAACTTCCTTTTAAAATCATTCCCCTTGTAAAAATACCCTTTTCCCTTTATTTTAACCCTTTTCCCTTACCCTACCAAAAACCCCTTTCCCTAGTTTAAAACACATTTATCCTTTGGAAAGTAATTATCCCCTTACCAATTTCCCTTTTCATTCATAATACCCCCTAAAATACACCTATCCTAAGTTTCAAGTTTAAAATATTAATATTGGGCCCCACTATGAAAATCCCACCCCGATATTAAGTTTTAACACTATCCTTAGTGTATTTTAAAAATCCCGCACTTATTAACATTTCAGTGTATATTATTAATATTTAAATTTATTTATTAAACACCCGCATTAAAACTTTACCCCATATTATATTAATTCCCCTTATAATATTTCCCCAAACCCTTATTTTATTATAACCTATGGTTTTGTCCGCATTCAATATGTCTGAGTCCTACCTTATAACCCCGATATATATTAAAATCCGAATATTATAAACCCCACCCATAGATATTAAACCATAGCTTATATGCATACATAACCTATCGCATAACTTAAAGTACTGGGCCCCATGCCTATCAAATACCAATGGGTCTATCACATTCACCCAACCGTTGGATCTTAAATGATCAAATCCAATGGTCCATATCTCATTTCACACATCCGATTGCCCGATAATTAGCATCCCTCCGACCTTGCAAAATGGATGGTTTTCGCTTCCCCACTGCTGGCTACGTGCCAACATTCCATTCGATCGCATCCTCAGAAAATTTACCGCCTACCACCTTCGGCCAATACAAAAACCACAAACTGTATTCCTAACCATTGCGACCATACCACTCCCATTTGAAAGTTAACCCACACATTAATGTTTAACCATTTATTGGTTAAAAAAATCATATAAGACCTCCCTTTTTGAGTCTTTTACCATTATTTATATTACAATTTCTGCATACAGATCCATTTCCGACCTAAAGAATTGCTGTTGACCCTATTTTAAACCAAATTTCAACAGAATTCACCCATTTGCTGCTACAACCACTGTAGAAATAGTTTGAAGCTCTATAAATACTAGTGAAGCCTTAGAAAACTTCTGCAACCTCAGAATCCCTTCTGCAAATAAAAAAGCTTCTTTTCTCCAGGTATTCCTGAAATACCAAAGAATTTACTTACAGAAAGGAAGTAATCAGTAATCGAACATGTTAGGATCCTTTGCAGACCAAAAGAAATCCATGTAGCCTTCCAATCCTTTTCATGCAGACCTTAATCCTCTTTTCAAATAATTTCTGAGGTCCTAAGACTGTTTTTGAACAAAGAAGAGTATAGTTTTATCGATTGAAGTATTGTAGACTAGAGGATAAGCCCTTGTTTTATCCTAAATCCTTTTGCAGACCGTATTAATTTTTCAGAGGCGCTCCTAAAGGTTTGAACTTGTTTTCCTAAGTCAAAAGAGTAATTAATTTATAAATCAAACAAATAATGACTTCTCAAAGCATTGTATCTATAAACCCCCTGCAACCTCCAGTTATGGATGTAGAACACACTCCCTTGGCAGACAGAGATTTTAAAATTAGTGACATTGTCACTGAGTTTAACCTTCTTGAGCTCCACTGCTGGAGCCATGACAAATCCATTGACCAAGATGATGAAGTTTTCATTTGGGAGTCTAATTTTCCAAAGTATATTGTCCCACAGACTTTGTCAATATTTTTATTTCCCTGACCAAAGAGCCATTATAACCCGTGGAAAAGAATTTTTGTTCACTATCACAGCTGAGTCAATTAACCAAATGCTGCAGATCCAACCTAGGCCAAATGAAACCCCTGTTTCCATTGAGACTCTTACACAGTTATACTTGAATCTAGACCTCCCCAAGAGGTTCCAGATATTTCAGACATTCATTCCTTCATCTGTAGAGACTCCCAAGACAAATACTCCTTATCCAGCAAAAATATTTTCTGAAAGAACCAAACATATCATTAGCATGCTGTCTTTTATTATGGATTATTTCACAGATGAGCATGTTGATGCTTCAGTCTTGGGTTTCTTGTCTACTTTCACACCTTGTGAGCCTCCTGCTACCATTTTCAATTTTTCTAAGTACATTTCTGACACAATGCATGAACAACTTGTTAAAATGCCTGAAGAAGGTGTTTTCAAGTATTCATCAGTCCTGTTCCACATGTTTCTATATTTCCAGTCTGATAAATTTTCCTTCAACCTTCAAAAGATGGATGTTGAAGGTAATCCACAGTCAATAATATTTTGGAATTCCTTACTTAGGAAGGACTCAAAACACTTCACATATACAGATTTCATTGACTCTTTCATCCATCCAATGGTCAACATGTTGAATAGCAGCATTCAACCAAGAGTCAGTGAGGAAATTAAAAAGGCCCTGCAATTATCAGAGCATAGTAGGACATGAGATTGGTACTTGTATCAAAACCACACATAGATTAGGGTATATGGGTCTAATATTATTCCATATAAGCTACCCAAATACCTCCCAATGAGGTTATTTTCCCTTGAATATATCAGGCAGATCCTTAATTCTGATGCAATAAATTTCTTAGTAGCCAAAAAGAAGACACAATTTAAGATTAAGAATCAGGTTGGCACTTTTATTTGTAATAGTAGAGATGCAGGTCCACAGGCAGAAAAGTATTTGCAGGAGTTTAAATTCAGTCAAAGTTTTCAATGGTACTATGATCCTTTAGGAGTAATAATAAAATTGAGAGTTAAATGTAAATTAACTTATTATGTACATGAGTCCAAGCCAGACATAGAGAAGTACTCCAATCAGTCTGAATGGTTGGAGAACACTTTGACAGATGTGGAGAAGCAAGGTGATACTAGTCAAATCTTGCAAACTCCAGCCCAAGAAGATAGAAACTCAAAAAGAGTCCGAGAAGAAGGATCATACACTGCAGAAACTACCACTAAAAAAAAATTTAATTTAATGTATAGGAAGAAGCCAAAATTAAATCATGTAAATGAAGAAGTGGAAACAATTGAAGTAATTAGCACAAATACAGTTGTAAAGGATAATGCACCACCTGCATTTGTTGAAAAAATACACCAGCCTTCAACTTCAAACACTCAAATTATTCAGAAACATCACAACATTGAAGTATCTTCATCCAGAAAACTAGCAGAGAAAGAGATGGATATTATGCAAAAATATAAATAAATCAAGCTAAGAAACCAAACATTAAAAGCTGATACATATAACCAATATTGGAAGTAGTCACCCAGTGACCAAAGCAGATTGATTTTTGCATTTGACTACAAGACTAGGAAGATGCAAATGACCTTCCTATAGCCAAAAGTCAAGCATCCCAAATCATCAGGAAATTATAAAAAGACATCATATGAAGTTCAAGAAGAATATCTTCATCCTATAGACCAGATATAATTTCACAAGAAAGATGGTGAAATGTTGTATTCTACCATGAAAAACAAATCCATGAGTGTACAGAAGCTACAAAACACTCTAGGGAACATTAGAGATCAAATCAAATTAGAAAAGGCATCCTCACAGGCTAAGGATAACAGAATCGAATCTCTGGAATATTTGGTTATTGAAGTAGGATATGATCCTAATAATGTCAAATTTATAGAAGAACTGATAAAGAAGAGGAATGCAAACATTGCTGCATTAAAGAAGCAACTCAAGCTTCCTCCTACTAAACATCCACAGGAAAAGGAAGTGTTAGAGGATGCAAGCCAAAAATATGAGATGATGAACCTCATTCTTCAATTAACTTCCCAAATAAAAGAAATGGAAAATGAGATGGACAAATTAGTACAGGAGAAAAAGACCAACTCAGAAGTAGTGCCTGTTCCTGTAGTCACTATAGCTGTGCCTTCTACATTAGCAGAACCATTGGCCCCTTCAGTTCCAATAGCTACAACACTTCCTGTTACATTAGCAACTAATTCAGCAATTGAGTCATCTACAACAATAGCACAACCTACAGATGAAGCAGGTAAACTAGTAAAATCAATGCAGGAAATGTCTATTCATACTAATGAAATCAACAGAATTAAAGAAAAGCTAAAAATTCTGGAGGATGAAAAGAAACTTTCTCAGATCATGTACAAGAATGAAGAATAGAACACAAACAGGTTGACAGAGAAATTGAAAAAATTAGAGAAATATTTAACTCTGAAAGAACTAATGGCACAAGACAAACAACAACTTTGGGAAAATATCATTCAATCTATCAATGATATTTGGCCATCAATCTAGGTTCTTTATGAACAAAACAATCTCATCAAAGAAGCAGGAGAAGTCATCCAAAAAATCAAAGAAGAACTCGGCAAGAAACCTGAAGAGGCTAATGAAATCATCAAATTTCTTAATTCCAAGAATAAGAAAGAATTAGAGGAGATTGGAATTAGTGACAGGACAAATACTATTCTTGAAGTCAGAAAGGTAATTTCAAAGAGGAATTTAATGATTCAACTTGAAGAAAAATGCCAAAACATGGAGCTTGGCATAACCAGGTTCATGATGAAGTTTGACATTCTGAGACAAAAAGGCTTGCCAAATCCTCTGGTTATTTATGAAAAATTGATGAAACAAGAGGATTATGATAAGAAAATGAGAGAAGTAGCCAAGGATCAAGCTAACCTTCCTTATTCACAAGGAATTCCAACAGGGAAAGTTCTCTAGAAGAAATTTGAAAATATTTTTTACCTGCAACATGAAGTAAAACACCTATTTTTCCACAAGCCTACATTCTCAAAATATACAGAGGAAGATGAGATATTCAGAAGGATGGTGAAAATCAAAGTACCAGAGGAATAATCTTGGGAGAAATTGACTGATTTACTACGAAGGTCAAACCGTAAATAGGGCAGTCAAATGAAAAGCATATCAATCAAAGATTAAAAAAAGCAGACAATTTTACAGCTACAAAACAACAGTAATAGTTTGCAGTAAAAAAACAGTTACAGTCAAAGAGTATCAGATTTTAAAGTGTATCAGATGAAATTCAAAAGGATAAATTCAAATCAGAGTAAAATATGTCAACATGAAAGACACTCAACAACATAATTCGTCGAGAAAACAGTAAAGAGACAAATCAACAACATATCAAAGACAACAAACAACAAATTCAATAAAAGTAGGGACAACTTTCATTAGTTTGATAACTGTCTCTATCTTCTTGCATGAAGATATTTATTTTTCCATGAATAATTCCTAAGTTTGTTTTAGGATATTTTGTAAGAATGTTTGTATAAATACTTCCCATTTTGAAGAATTGAGTGTGGATGAAATTGCTAAACATTTTTATAGTTGTACTGATTTGAACTAGAGGGTTCCTTGTACCATTTTCAAGTCAGCAGACTGGATTGAGGAATAAAGAGATTATATTACAAAATTCATGTGTTGGGCTACTTGAGTGAAGTATTCTCAAATGTTATTTGTTTTTATTTGAAGTTTTCACAATACTTGTATGTTTTTCTAAATCTAAATGTATAACAAGAATGTTATTTCAGAATATGTTTAAAAGCACTCTGTCTTGAACTATTATGTCATTTTCATGTTTTCTAATGATATCCAGATTATGGAATTCTTAATTTCTCCCTAGTTTCGATTGACCTCTGTCTTTTCACTCATTTTCTGGATCTAAGAACCCTTAGTTTCTCTCTCATTCCGATTGAAACCATTTTCACCATCAGCCTAAGGATCTGAAGTAACTCAACTATCTTGCCCTGTGAACACTCCCCTTTAGAACCTTGATTTTTTTCTGGTTGCTTGACACTTTGACTCCAATTTCCCAATGGAATTCAGACCTACATCTATCCATTTGAACTAGTGATTCCACCACCAAACCAAATCCAAAATCAAATCCCAAGTAATCATCCATAACTAGCCTAAAATCAACTAAAATAAACAAAGATAAATCATATAGAGAGAGCCCTCTCTAAGCATTAGGAAGGCTAGATCCTAAGGCTTAAAAGTAGGTTTGTGGTTACCTCTAATATTCTTTAAACCAAAATGTACACAACCCTTGAAAATTATTAGAGTGATAACATACTGGCAACCATACTGGGGAACTAACTAGTCCTTAGTGTTTAAAATAAATCTTAAAGGAAATACTTTTACTTATATTTTCACCTTAAGATTGTTTTAAATGGTTGTTAAGTAAACTTTTCATTAAAAACTAAAATTTTGGCTTCCAAAAGAATCTACTATACCAGGTCTAATCCTGATCGAGAACCTGCTGTAATAGTAGATAATTCTGACAGAATTTTAAAGAAAAACAAAAAAGTAAAAATTTTAGGTGATAAAAGTTCATTAATCAAGGCAAATTCTCTTCCCAATAAATTATCAACTTTACAAAATGTTGAATTTGATTTAGATTTTGAGCAATATTTGTTTATAACTAAATCAGAAAGTGCCATATATGATAGTGTAATTGATCCTGATTTCATTTCATTTATTGAAACTAAGAAGGAAAATGTTTCACTTGATTCAGATGAAAAAGCCCTATAAATTTATGATAAACTTGATGCTTTAACTGCAACTTTGATTAAGGAAATTGATGAAACTTATTTTCAACATTCAGTGGAATTTTATACTTTATCTGCTTATGCCCCTAAGCCTTCTACCAGTCATTTAGAGTATATAAATTCAAATTTATTTAGTACCACCTCATCTATTATTTCCACTACACCTCATTCAACAGAATCCTTCATCCCTAAGCTTCCTCTTCAACCTAGAGTTTTATTTCCATCACCAAATACTGCAAGTTCATCCTCTAGCACTGCTGTTGCATTTTCAAGTACTTCAACCACATTTCCAAGTACATCTTCTGGTGTCCCAACCTCAGCTGCATGTACCTCAACCTCATCACCAAGAACTACACATTTACTCCCAGTCTAACCATAATCTTAGCCATGACTCCCAGTTATGCTCCTTTGGTCCTACCAGGGCAGTTACATAACATGCCCCAATATTATCAAAGCAAAATCCATCAATTTGATGGAACTAGTCAATACACTACACAACAACATGTTAACAAAATGAATTATTACTTTGAATTGCATGAAATTGATGAATCTGATGTCCAAATGAGACTGTTTTCCCAAAATTTAGCTGGAGAAGTAAAAAAATGGTTTAAAGCTTTACCTGCCAATCATATTTCTTATTTAGAAGCCTTTCATAGATTGTTTATCAGTAGACGGGAGAAAAATAAGAATCCTCTACAAATTTTGTTTGAATATGAAAACATAAAGAGAGGACCTAATGAGTCAGTTAAGGACTATTGTACTAGATTAAAAAATATCTATAATGATAATTGCAAAATCTGGATTATCCACAATATCATAAAAAAATGGTTGAAGTTTCGAATCCCAATGGGGATCCATCTTCAGGATCCTTGTTGGGATTCGAAATGTCGACCATTGTTTTATGATACTGTGGATAATCCAGATTATGCAATTAACGAAAACTATAGAAGTTTGAGAACCATAATATATAATGTTATTCCAGTAAACATTAAACCCCCACCAGATCTAGCTTTACTCAAATTTTCTGATGGTTTTGATATGGATATGTCATACCAGCTGAGGGAAAGGAACCCAAAAACACTAGAACAAATGAAGAAAAAGCAGTTAGTGTAGAAGCCAATTTGTTAACTAAGAGAGCAAGAATGAGAAATGGAATAAGAGTAACAATAAAAGAGGAAAAATGTACATTAGATATCAAAATAGATAGTTAAGAAAAAGCCATGGAGAAAATGATGGATAGACTAGAAAGTATGGAAAGGAAACCATAGTGGGATAATCAACAATAAGGCCCTTAACTAAGAAATCCCAGCTTTAGAAAAAACACCAACACTGGTAAATATAGAGAATCAACACCTGATTAAACAATAATAAGGCATTTCCAAGAGAACTCTTCTGAAATTTCTCACCAAAATGAAGATGATGAAGACACTCAGATTAATTTAATGGGAATGTAATATTTCCAATTAGCCATGAGCTAGTTTGCATATTCAATTTTGTTTTGCTGCTTTTTTTGATGAATAAGAGGAAAATGGAGGTCCATAATTATCCTTAATAATGATTAAATCAATGCCAAATGTGAAAGAGATAAATCTTGGCAGCTTAATTAAGCACCCTTTGGTGTGTAAAGGGGTTGGATCACCTTGACTAGGTCAACCTTGACCAAATCAACAACACTGTCATGGAGGAGTGGTCATCAATGAGGGATATCACAATTTTAGATGGAGATGCTTTGTGTGGAAGTAGTGCTATTATTGGATGGGGCTTAGGGTTTGAAAGATCATATATTATTTAAGGAAGAGGATGGAAGCCTTTTTTTATTATTTTATGTATTTGATATTTCTGAATATATGGTCCGTTTAGACATATATCTTTCTCTTATTGTTTAGCTAAGATTGAGTGTTGTTTAGTGCAGGGTGTTCCTAATCAAGAATCCCACCTCTTCTATTGAGAAGCTCTTGGAGGAGTCTTGTACTACATTTTCCACTATTAAGCTTAAGGCCAAGCTTCTTCTTTCATCTACAACACAGATCCTATTGAGGGTTTGGTTGTTTTGTAGGTTGCAGCAAGTGGAGACAAGATCTAGGCCATTTCATTGCTCATTTTCAGTGGAAGAGGCTTCATTTCCATTGGGAGGACAATATAGAAGGCCTTTGTGCATATTTTCAGATCTTGGCATTAGGCCAACCACATATTTATCCCTACAATGTAGTTTTCTTCCAGATTTGTGTTATTTCTGTAGGAGGAGTTGCAGAGTGGTTTGGCACACAATTTGGAGAGCTGGTTTTCTAGTGAAGGGGATTTTCCTTTCACTTGGAGGATCTATTGGAGGAAGATATTCTATTGATCATATTAGATCATCCACACTTTCCAGATCTATATTTTGCAGTGGATCTGTAGCCTTAGCGATTATATGTACATCTTATACATGGTGTTTTGCTGAAAACCCTTAAGGGGTTCTTCAGAGGAGGTTGTATAGTGCTCATATTTGTAGTAGATATATCTTTTGAGGAAAATATCATCCTGTTGAAGCCTAGAAAATCTCTTCTTCAAACATTGGGGAAAACCACCCGGTCAGGACCTTAGGACAGCTCCTTTTCCGTTTGGTATGGTGGCTCCGACTGGATTTAAAGGACCAGTTTTCTTATAACTAAATGGGTTGATTTGGATGGGTGAAAATGGGACTAAATTGACTGAAATAAAACTATCTAATTTAAACTAAATACTGATAAAGAAATTCTAACACTAATCCGGGTAATTATATGTGAATACAACTTAAGATTGTTCCAATTTAACAATAACCATAAAAATGTATTATTATTTAAATTGAAATGTGCAGAAACAAATCAAGATAACTCTGTTTCAGAAATTAAACAGAGTTGTATTAGCATATTGCATTCATCATTGTATACCATCTATATATACTTAACGAAAGATAACGTTTCAATTATACTCAGAAATGATATATAAAAAGAAACGTTTTGAAAATCAAATATATATAAATGATAGCAAATTTTAAAGCGAATATCATAAGACAAAAGAAATCAACAGTGAATAGATAGAAATACCTCATTCATCTTGAAGACTTTCAAATGAAATCTGATACTCTAATCCAGTAACTCTGATGCAAAATCAAATTCCAAAGTACAAAAATGCAACACTTCAAAGATAATTCCGCATAAAAATCACCAGATGTGATGCTTTTAAAAATATATTAAGCCAATGGAGTACAGAAATGTAATTTCCAAGTCAAAAATATTAAGATCCAAGACCCTTCTCTAAATGCATGAGAAGGGTTTAAATACTACTTAGCTAAATCTAAAAATAGTCTATTACAAAAATTAAGGATTCGGTTTAATGACCGTCCTTTTCCTAGGCTAAAATACAGTAAAATTAAAACTAAATCTAAAAAATAAATAAATCTTATTAACTAACTATTTATGAACTTGGTCTTTAAACTTGCAGGCATCTAGCATAGTTTTGAGAAGATGTGGTTGACCGACTTCAGAATTCAACTGTCCTGAAAAGACAGAGTCGGCAAGTGTAGGCACAATCTTCTCTGTAGAATTGATGATACAATTAAGCGCACTGTGCTGACTGTGTGGCTTCACTAAGTATGTCCAGTAAGAGTCCCAATTTAATCTTGTCAGCCCTTGGATTGATTTTGCTCTTTCTTCTGCCTTTTGACTCCATTCTGTTTGCAGTTAATGTGCCTGTGGGAGATATCCTGGAAGAGTTTCTGAAATTAAGTCAGCTTTGTGTAGATTATCATTTACACAATCAGTAAGAGTGTTTGTCGCTGTAGCCGCCTCCTCTGCTGCCTTCTCTGCCCTTCTGATTTGTGCATTCTCTTCTATTGGAGCTTTTTGTTCTGTTATTAATTTCGCAATTTCATCTCAACTTCGCTTTTCCATTTTCTCCTTTTTCCTTTTGTTTCTTTTTTATAATACTTTAGCCAAAGTAGTTTCTTCTTTATAGATTCGATCTTTCGCAGTAATTTTTCTCTTTGCCGAACACGCTCCACATCTTTTTCTTGCTCAGCATTAAGTGCCTTGATTTTGGTCAATGTTTCTTCATTTTGCTTTACAGTTATTTCAAGTCTCTTCAACTCTCGACTTTTCTCAATAAGAGCTTTATGTTTCCCTGAGGGCTCCTGATCTCCAACAGTTTTTTCAGTCACTTCTAAAAGCTCTATAGGGGATAATTTGGCAAACTCACATACCCTATCTTGTGGTAGAAACTGTGTCAAATTGCCCACTTGGATATTGAACTTTGTGAACAGCGTCTAAAACATTCTTTTTTGGTACTGTCCGTCCGTGTTTGTTTTTCTTCAACGGTTCATCTCTTTTGGTCCACTCCTGTGTGCATTCTGACAAATTCGCATGTTCTCTGGAAAAATCTTCCATGAATTGCTTATTATAAGTCGCCTGAGTTTCTAGCAACTGATACATTAGCCTCAAATATTCCGTAGTGAACGACCCGATTAGCTCTTGAGCTGGAGTTCTGAATTGTCTGTCTGAAATATCGGTGCTGTCTAGCACCCATTTCACCATGTCTGTATACGGAAGAATCCTCGGCCTTGCCGCTATTCTATGCAGAAATGAACAAGCCAGTTCTTTAAGGGTTGCCTCAGATGTATTACTGGAACCTGCTGTAGCCGCAACTTTCATCACCACAGGATTTTCTTCTTCTAACAAATTATACATTCCTTCCCAAGTGGATATATCGGCATCCTTATTGCAAGCGGTGTCTGCATACAGTGAAGCCATTTCTCTGTTTTCAGAATTCGAGCTCTTCTCCTTCTTACCCATAATGTTCTGTGAAAGCTTTGTATAGACGTTTGCTCCTTCGTGCCTGCGTTTCACGAGTTAAATGAGAGTAATGGCATGAGAAAGGTGATGAGATTGTTTTAAATGCGAAGGAAGATGAAATATATTATTTTATCGTGAAACGAATTTCAATCAAAACAAAATCTCATTTACCATTAATTGACAATCCATTCATTTAATCCAATCATTAAAGCGCATAACAGATATTGATATATGGGAAGATTTTCTTTGAACAACGCGCTTTTATGAATCTGCGACATTTCGATCTGCGATTTGCTGCGTAATATCGCAATATCGCAATGTCGCAATATCGCAATATCGCAAAATGAAACCATTGCAATTTTATAAATAGCGCAAAAGCGCAAATTGTGAAATAGCGCAAAAGCGTACATCGAAAATCTCGCAAAAGCGCAAAAGGTATTCGTTTAACATTTCTGTTTTCTGCGCTATGCGATCTGCGACCAATATGTTTATTGTACAGGATTTTTGGGATCGCATTATCGTAAAAGCGCAAAATCACATTTTTATTTTTATAAAAGATATATACCATTTTGCGATGGATGCGCGATTTTGTTTAAAGAACAATTTTATTGTAATCTATCATAAACTTAAGTGTTTCTAAGGTTCTTTCTAAGGGATTTCTCTAAGTTTATGATAGAAAGTTTTATTTGAAAAGGAAAACAAATCCTAATTGATTTTTTGGATTTTTTAACTAATGGTCCCCATTTATTTAGTATTATTACTAATATTAAAATAAAAAGGGGTTTGTTGCTGGTCACAACAATTGGTGATTCACTGAAAGAAATAGTTATCTCTGAAAAAATAAAATGAACACTATATTTCTAGTAAATAAAGATTTTTAAAGATAATGAAAACTATCTTAAGATATTTTAAATAAAATCTAACTATGAAAAAGAAATAAAAATCATTCACAATTTCTTTCTAATTTCTTAAGAATAAAAACATTTTTGGTTATCTCAAGCTTTTAATTGGTGTTAATAATGAAGTAAGTGGATTTATCCAAGTTTTGGTTTTATAATATACTCTATTTCCATAGGTATTGCCTCTGCTGCCTGCAAACGTTCATTGTCTCGACAGGGTTACCTTTAAACCATTAACTATTCATTGTCCCATCCAACTAAAATGATGACTTTTTAAAAGATAAATTCATAAGACCTATTATCTCATGTTTTTGTCTTTTACTTATTTTATTTTTAAGAGCCATTGTTCTGGTTTGGTAGCCAGTTAATAACAATGCCATTCACTAGTTATAATTAAACTGAACAAGTTGGCTCGTGATGAGACCCCTTGTCTTATATTTATAAGCCATTACCCTGTTTTGGTATGCAGTATTGGTAATGTCAGTTTTATTACTCCTTATGAACATGGTAATTCGGTTCATAATGAGACCTCTTATCTCTTAAATTTTCATATAATTTCTTAGAATTACATTCTAAAAAATCACAACTTAAATGGATGGGGTGAAATAATTTTATCCTTAAGAATCAATGGATGACAATTTTCAGAGTTTTTTGAGTTCCAAAAATTTGAAAAAATCTTTACTTTTATAGATAACCTTTCTCTACTCAATAAAATTATAATGATTTACATTCTCTTCAAGTTTTCAAAAGATAATGAAAATGATTGAAATAATCTTTCAAAGTTTAACATCTTATTTTAAACTATCCAAAAACTGTGATCATTCCTTTAAAAATTCTTATTTACACAAAATAAATATTTATAATATTTTTCCTAAGAAATTTTCCTAAATAGTAAACATTCAATTATAGACCTATTAACAACTTTTATTTGCAAAAACAATCAAAAACTTTGCAGAAAGGAATATGTACAGTTTAAGAAGGGGTTACCTCCTTATGAAAATAATTTCTTCAAGATAAGCCCATTTACAGGAAGAGATTCTCTCTTACTTGTTAGATCTTGGAGTATGAATGTATTTGAGCCTATCTTTTCAATGATCTGAAATGGTCCAAGCCACATTTTCTGAAACTTGGTATGTTTACCTTTTTTTTCGTGTGCTTTATCCCATTTCAGAACAAGATCACCAATTGACAAAATTTTTGAGCCGGTAAAACTTGCATCAAAAGAAGATTTTACAAGTTGTTGATGTTTTTCATGAATAATTTTTGCTTTATCTCTATCTTCTTCTAGTTTAAGGATTTGATCATATCTCAATTGAATGGATGAAGAAGGATTTTCTTTAATAAATTGCACTAGGGCTAATGATGGAAGAGTTAAATTTGATGGTATCATAGCTTCTTTTCCATAAACTAAATTGAAAGGTGAAGTCCCTATTGAAGCTTTTTCAGTGATACGATCAGCCCATAATGCAAAGATTAAAGACTTGTGCCAATTCTTTTGATTTTGATCAATGGTCCTTTTAATGATTTTAATAAGGTTTTTGTTAGTGGATTTAGCCAAACCATTACCTTGTGGATAATAATTTGCTGAATATTTAAATTTAAAACCTCTTTTGACTGCAAATTCTATTAAACTATTTCCAGAGAAGTAAGATGCATTATCAAAGACTAGAGCGTTAGGTACACCAAACCTGGTTATGATGAATTGATCTATGAAATCAATAATTGCATCAGAATTGGCTACCTTCAACGAGATTGCTTCTACCCATTTTGTAAAGTAATCAGTTGCAGTAAGGATGTACTTGTGCTATTTGGAAGAATGAGGTACTATCTCACCAATAATGTCAAGCCCCCATTGTTCGAATGGTTGCTCAATAGTCACTGGTTGCAAAGGAAAAGTTGGTTTCCTTTGTCTTCCACTTGCAGTTTGACAAATTTGGCACTTCCTTACGTAATCATGCGTATCTTTAAAAAGGGTAGGTCAGTAATAACCAGCGCGAATTATTTTGTGAGCCGTGGTATCACCTCCAAAATGACCTCCTGCTGGTCCATCATGCAATTCCTGCAAAACCTTTTCAGCTTCAGTCTTTTCCAAACATCTTAATAAAATTGAATCATAATTTTTTCTAAATAACACATTATCAATGATCTGGTATTTAATATCCTTTAACCTTAAAGCACGTTTACTCTTATAGCTAAGATTAGAAGGAGCATATCCATTTTTCAAGTAATAGATAAGATCAGCATACTGAGATCCGGAATTTGTAACACTTATCTGACTTACTTGAATATCTTGATTTGAATCTTGATTTTCTGGTATGTTATGAGCTCCTGCCAATAATCTGCAAAAACCTTGTCCTCTAACAATCTTAGCCGGTTTAATATCAATATCATATTCTTGCAAGGTTGTTACCCAGTTAGCTCTCTTTTCTCCTACTTCTTTTTGAATTAATAATTGCCTCACTGCAGAGAATGGGACAATTATTTTTGTATGTGTTTTCAAGAGAAAAGGTCTGAAATGTTTAATTGATTTAAACACAGAAAAGGCTTTTTTTTCAACATCGGAATAATTAAGCTCAGCTCCTTGCAGATTTGAGCTAAAGAAATAAATTGGCGCCTCGATTTTCTGATCATTGAGATGTGTTAAAACAACTACATAGGATGTTTCGGTGGCCAAAGTATACAAAGTAAAATCTTTAGAAAAATCCGGGGTATTCAATGCTGGTGCATTAATGATCGCTTGTTTGATTGCCTCAAAGGCTTATTTCTCTTTATGCCCCCATTTGAATACTGAATTCTTCTTGATCATATTTTGCATAGGTAAAACAATAAAAGAAAAATCAGGAATGAATCTTTTAACAAAATTGATCTGTCCAAGAAATGATTGCATGGATTTTTTATTATGAGGTAAAGAAATATCAGAAATTTCTTTCACTCTATCTGGATCAATATATATACCATCTTTTGACACAACAAATCCTAAGATTTTTCCTTCATCCAAAGCAAAGAAAGATTTCTTTGGATTTAAGGAAATACCAAACCTTCTACATCTTTCAAATATTTTCTTTAAATCATGTAGATGATTGGCTCTCTTTTTTGAAAATACTGTTATGTCATCAAGATAAACAACAACTGATTTATTGATCAGACCTTTAAATGCTATGTCCATGGCTCTTTGGAAAGTTGCTCCTGCATTTATTATACCAAAAGGCATTTTCTGATAAGCATAAGTTCCCCATTTCGTTCTGAAAGTTGTTTTCAATCTGTCATCTGGATGAACTAAAACTTGATTATAGCCCGAAAATCCATCAAGAAAGGACATAAGTTCAGAATCAGCTACCTTTTGAAGTATCTATTCCATGGTTGGTAATGGGAAATTGTCTTTTAAACATGCCTTGTTTAAATTTCTGAAATCAATACAGATTCTTATATCACCATTCTTCTTCCTTACAGGTACCATATTGGAAACCTAATTGGAGTGCCTGACAGGAAAAATGATTTTGGCTTTTAAAAGTTTATTAAGTTCTAATTTGATTTGTCCTTCGAGATTTGGATGAACCTTCCTTAGCTTTTGTTGAACAGGTTTAATATTAGGAAGCATTGGAATTGTGTGTTGAATAACCGAAGTATCATATGTTTTTAAATCATCATAATTCCAAGCAAAAACGTTTTTATATTTGTTCAGAAGTTTAATGAAAGCGTTCCTTTCCTATGGTGTTAAATTGAGTCCTAAATTAACGTTTTGAGGTTTAGAATCAGAACCAAGATTTACTAATTCAAACTTCAAAGTGGAACTTTGAAGTTTAGCATTAGTGACTTTCTTGAATCTGTCTTTAATGTCATATAAATCCTCTAATTTAACAACAGATTTTGGAATGGAATTTTCATTACCTTTTGAAGTAATTTGAAAATCATGATCATCTTCGTCAATAATTTGCTCATCATATGATTTCTCTGAAGTCATGAAATTTAAAATATCTTGATCATGATAGAATACTCTCCAATTTGTAACATTATCTGGGATAGATGGACGAAAAATCAATTCTACAGAAAACCTATCAGGACTGCAATCTTCAACAGGAAGGAGTTTAGATGCAACATTAGCTAACAAGTCAACTGATGTATTTTGATTCCTAGGAATAGGATAAATATTGAATGCTAAAAAATGAGTGGTAAGATCTTGTACTAGGGTTTGATAGTGTTTAAGATGTCCTGAAAGGCAATGAATATTATTCCTAACTTGTTTTATGACAATTTCGGAATCACCAAAGACTTTCAAGTATTTAACATCTAACCCTATAGATTTATAAAGTCCTTGAACCAAGGCTTCATATTCTGCGGTATTGTTTGTACACTCAGATTCTAACCTACATGACAGCATGGTTTTCTCTCCATCTGGATCAATTAAGATGCATCTTGCTCCAGCTCCATCACTAGACTTTGATCCATCAAAATATAACGACCAAAATAAATATTTATCTATTGACTTATCTATAATTACATCAGAAATATTTACAATTCTGGAAGAATCAGATTGTGAAAATTTTTCTATTTGAGAAACAAGAGTATTTACAGGAAAAGGTGATTGAGGTGCTTCGAAGTTTCGAAGAAATGATTCAGCAGAATAACCTCCAAGAATATTGTTGTTGAATGCCACAGGCTCATTAGGTTGTTCGAATTCAGTGACAGTGTGCGTCATATGTTTTTCTCGTTCAATTTTGATTTGATTTGGTTTCCCTTTGTAAGGAAGCCACATATGTGAATAATCAGTTGAGATATAACCATTAAGTTTCGCAGACCAGTCCCTGCTTAAGATTAATCCATAGAATTCAGGAATATCAACAATCAAAATATCAATTCTTTGGACAATTCTAGGATCGGAAGCTAATCTGATAGTAACTGAATTGATTTCTCCTACAACTTGAACTTTAGAGCGATCCAATTGAACAATATGAACTGCCGATTTCTATGGTTCGATATTCAATTTGGCACAAACAGAAGTAGGCATTATATTAGAGGAAGCTCCAGAATCAATCAAACAATTATGCAGATTCTTATTGTACATTTCATAAGTCAAAAGAAAAGGAGGAGTTTGAGAATTTGATTTTTCTCCAATGAGCACTATATCAGTAGCATCTACCTTATCTGGTGGCTTACCAGCTCCCCTAGCTTCTTTTGCAACTACACCACTTGGTAAAGGAGCAATTGGTGTAGCGTTTAATTCTTTCAATAACAAATTTTGCTGGTGTTTTAGTTTGCTGAGTTCATGTAAGGAAATGTTTTCTTTGATCTTTTTCATGTCTTCGACAATGTTGTATTCCATAGGATTTGACACCACTAAAGTCTTTGTTGTTGATGTAGGAGGATTAGAAGAGGATGGCTGATTTTGAGTAGGTAATGGAGAATTTTTCTTTACAGGGGATTTATCTTTGGTACTTGGAGTTGTAATTTTCTTTTTAGGAACTGTTTTCACTAGTTCCGATATAGATTTACTCCTAGTACTTACAGGCATAGCTTCTTCACTATCAGAATTAGGGAGAATAAAATCCCACATTCCATGCAATTCAGCTATTTCTTCATTCTCATCTTCCTCATCTGATACTAAAGATGTATCTTCTTCTTCCTCCTCTTCTTCTGATTCTGCATTAGAGATTTCATTAGGAGGTTTAGATTCAACTTGGTTTCTTCTGAAATTTAGGAATGGTTTTTTGGTAGAAGTTTCAGCTACTTGTTTTTTAATTTCAACCATTTCATTTGACATGGTTTTAAGAACTTTCTGTAAAACTTCCATGTCATATGGATCTTTGGCCTTTTTCTTTGAATCATCTTTGAAGCTGACTTTCTTTGATTTCCTCTCCTCAATAGCATTTTTATTTTCTAGAGAAATAATTCGTTTTTATACTGCAATAGCCTCTTTCATATTCTCGGCTAATGTAGGTTTTGCAGCTCTATCTACAAAAATTGCTATGTTTGAGGTTAAGGCAGTTATGTACCATTCACTTCTGACTTGTTCACTAGGCCTTGAATCTGTGTGAATTTTGTTCAAAAGTTTGTTGAATCTAGCGTTGAATTCTTTAATGGGTTCCTTGGGTTCTGCTTTCAAATTTGAGAGATCGTTGATTAAAGTAGCTATTGATCTGTCATCTCCAAATTTGGTTAAAAAATGATCTGCAAAAATGGCCCAACTTGTTATGGATCCCGAAGGTAATGAAAAGTACCATGATCCTGCTGCTCCTAGAAGAGTATAAGGGAATAGTCTGAATACAACATCTTCATGTGTGACTCCATTCAAATTTATAGCCAGCATAAAGTTATTGATATGTTCTTTAGCTTGAATGTTAAGATCTGGACTAAATTTTGGAAGCCATTTTCTAGGATTGTCAGGTAAATCATGTAAAGGTGCAGCCATGTTGACTGCCCCTGGAGTAGCCCATGCTCTAGCCATTATTGGAACAACTATTGGAGGAGTAGTAGAAACTGGTGGTGTTTGAATAGAATTTTTTGGAATAGATGATGTTGAGATTGATGATGACTGAGCAGATGGTGATTGAGGAGATGATGTGGAAGCAATTGTACTTTGTTGAGTTGGGATTTCAGAAACAGGTAATTGAATATTAGATGTTGAACTTATATCACTTACTGATTCTGATTGAGTTTTTCTTGTCTTGACTCTATTAGGTAAAGGGAATTCTTTCTGAGAAATACCAAGTTTTTCACTTTGAAGCCTAGTAAGAGGTTTCGAAGAAACAAATTTTGAAGTTACACTACCTTCAAATATTTCAGACTCTTCTAGAGATAATGAGAATCCTTTCACTTTATTAATTAAATCTTGAACTTCAGGAGACTCAGGATTTTGATTGTCTGAATGTTTTGAGATTTTGGTAGTGGGTGTATGAATATTCTTCGCAATTTCTTCTATAGGATTTTGTATTTCAGAAGAAATTGAAGAAGTTGATGAGGGTGTTTTTCTCTCAGAATGGCTTGTGGGTAAAGATTTACTTGCCATTCATAGCTCAGGCCCTCCTTCTAGCGCCAAAAATGTTGAAGCCTAGAAAATATCTGCTTCAAACATTGGGGAAAACCACCCGGTCGGGACCTTAGGATAGCTCCTTTTCCGTTTGGTATGGTGGCTCCGACTGGATTTAAAGGACCAGTTTCCTTATAACTAATGGGTTGGTGATGGGTTGATTTGGATGAGTGAAAATGGGACTAAATTGACTGAAATAAAACTATCTAATTTAAACTAAATACTGATAAATAAATTCTAACACTAACCCGGGTAATTATATGTGAATACAACTTAAGATTGTTCCAATTTAACAATAACCATAAAAATGTATTATTATTTAAATTTAAATGTGCAAAAACAAATAAAGATAACTCTGTTTAAGAAATTAAACAGAGTTGTATTAGCATATTGCATTCATCATTGTATACCATCTATATATACTTAACGAATGATAACGTTTCAATTATACTCAGAAATGATATATAAAAAGAAACGTTGTGAAAATCAAATATATATAAATGATAGAAAATTTTAAAGCGAATATCATAAGACAAAAGAAATCAACAGTGAACAGATAGAAATACCTCATTCATCTTGAAGACTTTCAAATGAAATCTGATAATCTAATCCAGTAACTCTGATGCAAAATCAAATTCCAAGGTACAGAAATGCAACACTTCAAAGATAATTCCGCATAAAAATCACCAGATGTGATCCTTTTTAAAAATATATTAAGCCAATGGAGTACAGAAATGTAATCTCCAAGTCAAAAATATTAAGATCCAGGACCCTTCTCTAAATGCATGAGAAGGGTTTAAATACTACTTAGCTAAATCTAAAAATAGTCTATTACAAAAATTAAGGATTCGGTTTAATGACCGCCCTTTTCCTAGGCTAAAATACAGTAAAATTAAAACTAAATCTAACTATCTATGAACTTGATCTTTAAACTTGCAGGTGTCTAGCATAGTTTTGAGAAGATGTGGTTGACCGACTTCAGAATTCAACTGTCCTGAAAAGACAGAGTCGGCAAGTGTAGGCGCAATCTTCTCTGTAGAATTGATGATACAATTAAGCGCACTATGTTGATTGTGTGGCTTCACCAAGTATGTCCAGTATGAGTCCCAATTTAATCTTGTCAGCCCTTGGATTGATTTCGCTCTTTCTTCTGCCTTTTTCCTCCATTCTGTTTCTAATTGATGTGCTTGTGGGAGATATCTTGGAACAGTTTTTGAAATCAAATTAGCTTTGTGTAAATTATCATTTACACAATCAGTAAGAGTGTTTGCCGCTGTAGCCGCCTCCTCTGCTGCCTTTTCTGCCCTTCTGATTTGTGCATTCTCCTCTATTGGAGCTTTTTGCTCTGTTATTAATTTCGCAATTTCATCTCAACTTCGCTTTGCCATTTTCTCCTTTTTCCTTTTGTTTCTTTTTTATAATACTTTAGCCAATGTAGTTTCTTCTTTATAGATTCGATCTTTTGCAGTAATTTTTCTCTTTGCTGAACACGCTCCACATCTTTTTCTTTCTCAGCATTAAGTGCCTTGATTTTGGTCAATGTTTCTTTATTTTGCTTTACAGTTATTTCAAGTCTCTTCAACTCCCAAATTTTCTCAATAAGAGCTTTATGTTTCCCTGAGGGCTCCTGATCTCCAACAAATTTTTCAGTCACTTCTAAAAGCTCTATAGGGGATAATTTGGCAAACTCACATACCCTATCTTGTGGTAGAAACTGTGTCAAATTGCCCACTTGGATATTGAACTTTGTGAACAGCGTCTAAAACATTCTGTTTTGGTACTGTCTGTCCGTGTTTGTTTTTCTTCAACGGTTCATCTCTTTTGGTCCACTCCTGTGTGCATTCTGACAAATTTGCATGTTTTCTGAAAAATATTCCATGAATTGTTTATTGTAAGTCATCTTAGGTTCCAGAAACTTATACATCAGCCTCACATCTTCCGTGGTGAATGACCCGATTAGCTCTTGAGATGGAGTTCTAAATTGCCTGTCTGAAATATCGGTGCTGTCCAGCACCCATTTCACCATGTCCGTATACAGGAGAATCCTTGGCCTTGCCTCTATCCTATGCAGAAATGAACAAGCCAGTTCTTTGAGGGTTGCCTCAGATGTATTACTAGAACCTGTTGTAGCTGCAACTTTCATCACCACAGGATTTTCTTCTTCTAACAAATTATACATTCCTTCCCAAGTGGATATACCGGCATCCTTATTGCAAGCGGTGTCTGCATACAGTGAAGCCATTTCTCTGTTTTCAGAATTTGAGCTCTTCTCCTTCTTACCCATAATGTTCTGTGAAAGCTTTGTATAGATGTTTGCTCCTTCGTGCCTGCGTTTCACGAGTTAAATGAGAGTAATGGCATGAGAAAGGTGATGAGATTGTTTTAAATGTGAATGTGGATGAAATATATTATTTTATCATGAAACGACTTTCAATCAAAACAAAATCTCATTTACCATTAATTGGCAATCCATTCATTTAATCCAATCATTAAAGTGCATAACAGATATTGATATATGGGAAGATTTTATTTGAACAACGTGCTTTTATGAATCTGCGACATTGCGATCTGCGATTTTCTGCGCAATGTCGCAATATCGCAATATCGCAAAATGAAACCATCGCAATTTTATAAATAGCGCAAAAGCGTAAATTGCGAAATAGCGCAAAAGCGCACATCGCAAATCTCGCAAAAGCGCAAAATTGTAAAATAGCGCAAAAGGTATTCGTTTAACATTTCTGTTTTCTGCGCTATGCGATCTGCGACCAATATGTTTATTGTATAAGATTTTTGGGATCGAATTATCGCAAAAGCACAAAATCGCATTTTCAGTTTTACAAAAGATATATACCATTTTGCGATGGATGCGCGATTTTGTTTAAAGAAAATTTTTATTGTAATCTATCATAAACTTAAGTGTTTCTTAAGGTTCTTTCTAAGGGATTTCTCTAAGTTTATGATAGAAAGTTTTATTCGAAAAGGAAAACAAATCCTAATTGATTTTTTGGATTTTTTAACTAAGGGTCCCCATTTATTTAGTATTATTACTAATATTAAAATAAAAAGGGGGGTTGTTGCTGGTCACAACACATCCCTAGATCTGATTTATAATCATTTTCTGTAGCAGAGATTTTAAAACAACACTGTAAGGGTCTTCCTGCTTTTATATATAGTTTCATAACCTCTTATTGAGGGATTTTGTCCATAGGAGGATTGTACTTTCTTGTTGTGTATCTTATGGCCCATTATTTATGCATATTTTGCTGCTGTTATAACATATGAAAGGTCTCCATATTGGCCTCTTTATTTTATATGATGATTTACACTATTGTTCCAACATTTTTCACTATATTTCCGCTTTTCCCATTCAGGAATATTATAGTGGTATCAGAGCATAATCTTGGCACAACATGTGCATCTTGAAAAGCCAATATGTCATCTGAAGAAGGATAGCCTCTTATTGATAGAGAGAAGAGGTATCAAAGAAGAAGTCACCGGAAGTTTGATTATGTTAGTGTTAGTATTTTCATACCTCCACCAGGGATCAAAACACATTTTGCATGTGCATCTTAGGTGTCCCACTCTAAATAATTTTCAATCATTCCATTAGGTCATGATATAAAATTATTCCACTGGTGGTTGTCCTTGTAAAGTGTCCCATTTTCCTTCAAAAGTATATGCCTGCTGACCCGCTTCCATGTCTTCATCATGCTGAAGACAAGTCTGCTCTCATTCCACTTTTAGTCAAATTCACTAATTGAGTCAGTTTCTTTCATTTCTCATTAGGTCACTAGGGTATCATTAAGTCAAATCATTTCATTGTATCATTTTCAATAAAGGGCAGCAGAAGGTGTGAAGGTGACCTAGAATAAACTCATGATTTGTTTCAGTCAGGTTTGCCATGTAAAGATGATCTTCGAGATGGTTTCCAAAGTTGTAATTTGATTTCAAATGTGAGTTTCATTCCAAGATTTAATTTTATGTCAGTTCAAATGTAATAAGTACTCAATCTCCCAAGGCTTCCAACTCAGAGTTCCACATGCCAACACATCAAGTGGCAAATACAAAAAGTGTCTACTTCAGCAATTGATCAAATGTCAAAGGGAGTTGTCTTGTTCCAAGGGTGCCCAAGTCATCATTGTTCACAAGCACTAAACCCTAATTTTCTCTCCCATTGAGCTAGGGTTTTATATGAAAAAGAGGGATATAAACAGAGGAGTCATAAGGAAGTTCATATCAGTAAGTATGAGGCCATTCGAACTGATAAGATCATGTCTCCATCATTTTTGAAGAAATAATTCCAAGAATCAAGCCATTTGCCACTCATAGGGCCAGTTTTGCTTCAAATTGTGTTTCTGAACAAATGAAATTGAGAAAAGTGAAAGATTTTTTTGTCCCTCATATGTCAATAAAGAAAAACCTCCTTCATATTTTACACAGGTGTCATCATTTTACAGCAATGTCAAAAATACAGGTGCCACAGGAGAATTGTTGCACTTCTAGAGTAACCTTGGAAAAATTGCGTTTCTCATAGATGGAGTGTTCAAATTACTTGCTTGATAAGTCAAATGACAACTAGACTAGAATATATTTCCAATGAGCTATCAAGAGCTCAATTTGGAGTTGAGGAAGGCCTCCAAAAGTTTCCTGCACCAGCACTTTGCATTTTTGCACCCTCATTTAGCACGTTTTGACCAGTATTGCGAAAATCAACCTCTGACAAGGAAAATGAACTCCAAACAGGAAAAAAAGGTAGATTTGGAAATTATATAGGATAATATTTCCAACGAGCTATCCTGGGCCCACTTTGGACATCAGGAAGGTCTCCAAATGTGTTCTGCAAAATAATGTTTCTTACCGTTGCACGTTTTAAGTGGTGTTGTGCCTTCTCAAGATGGCGCTGCACATTTACCCTGAAATACCAGAGTAATTAACACAGAAACTGCACGTTTGGAGATTGGAATTGCACATTCTTCTCGGTGCTTCACGCTTACCCAGAAAATATGTGCATTCACACAATAGTTGTTTTGAAGGTTGCCACTACTTTTATCCAGCTCCAGTTTCCTCACAAATTCTTCCAAGGAGGTTTTGATGAGTAAGTTTCACATGTTTGTTGTTCCTTTAAAGAGTTAAAAGTGTTATAGCTTATGAAACCCTAGTTTCAGTTCATTTTCATTTTTCATATGTCATATCCTTGTTCACCTCCATAAACTGATATCAATCATGAGCATGGTTAATCCCTAGGGTTTTCATTGACCTAGGTTTTATATTTACACTAATTCCCTTCATTCATATAAGCTAAACATCTCATCTCCATCTCCTTTCATCTCATTCCATTTACCCTAGGGTTTTCACTAGCCTAGGCTCCCTTACATATTCCCATTTCCTTCATTTCCCCACACCTCCATTCACTTCACACTCCTTCATTCCATTCATCATCTCCCTAGGGTTTTGACACCAAATAAATCGTGGAAACCTAGAAGAGGTGAAATTATCAAGCTTACGAGGGCTGATTTGGGCACATTGGTACACGCTTATCAAAGAGGTCATAGGCATGTGTTTTCTTCACTTTGCTTCACTTGGAGTGAAAGGGGCCATGCCTTCTTCATCAACACAGCAGGTAGACAAAGGTAAGGAAAAGGTGATAGAGACAATTTGCATTTGGAGGAATTTTTGGAGAAGGCCAAAAGGGACAATGAGATTCAGAGGAAGATGGCAAAGCACTATGCCATGAGAAACAAGATTGTAAGGGCCAAGCTCAAATGAGCCCATGCAAAAATTCGAGCTTTGACCGAGAAAAAGGAGAAGGAGAGGGTAGACATACTTGTTGAGGTGTCTCTTCATACCTATAACCCTTGATCAATAAGTAAATTCATAATTTTGACAAATTTTGACACATTTGGCACTAAGGTGCATTTTTGAGTTTTTTGGCAACTTTGACAAACAAGAATTTTTCTAAACGCGCAACGCCACTGGCGCTGCGCTCTTTTTTGTGGCATCAAATTGAAAAGTGGTCACCACCATCATGTTAAAAATGATGAGGACATTAACTCCAGAAATTTTCAGAAGATTTGGAGGAAAATTGGTCCCTCAAAGAGGCAAAAAACTACCAAACAAACATGTTTCTGCCCTTGTTTTTTCCTTGGCGTTGCACATTTACTAGTCTTGGGAGTACAAGTTTTTGATAGGTCATATGGAAACAATTTTTAAAACTGGAGGCATAATTGGAAACTATACTCAGATATCTTTCTAATGAGCTATCATGGAGCTGATTTAGACACCCGGAAGGCCTCCAAAAGTTGCCTGCAAGACGGGTCATTTTTCTGACATGGCGCTGCATGTTTAAGAAGAAAATGCAGTTTTCATCATCTCAAAATTTTTTTGACTTTTTGACTTTTTACTTGGGAAAATGGAGAAATTACTAATGTAAATGGTCATGGTGAATGTAAATGTCACGTTTTTACTTTCATCTAAAGTAGATACATTAGGTAAGTCATCAATTGAGGTCAAATGAATCAGTTTTCTCTCTTTTAGAGGCAAATTGTTGGGTCTTCCTAGTCTTCAGATTCTTGTTTGGGAGTAGGTGAAACTGATCCCTATATCATGGATTCGACTCCATAAGGATATAGAGAGTGGTTTTGAGGTCTATATCATGTATTTTCTTGATCATTTGTAGAGGTTGGATTCACTTGGAGCTTTGGCATCTCAAGAGACATTTTGTATCAGTTTGGCTTGAACATTAATGATAAATTTGCAGCTATTTCTTTGGGATCCATGTGGTATGAGTGTTTGACATAGTTTATTCTTTGTGATCATTTGTATAAATGTATTGCAGCTCATAAACCATTTTCATGTCTATGATATGCTTAATTTCAATTTGAAAGGAATAATTCATGTTTCATGCTCTGTTTTGGGGAATTCAGCATAATTTGTTTATTTTCTTCAATTTAGGGAGAATTCATCTTGTATGCTCTTTCTAACTCCTCATAAGTTTATTCACCTCTCCATAATCATCTTTTAATGTCAAACCTTCTACCTACCTTGCCCCTCAGAACCCCTGCAAATTTTGACCTAATTTCCGTGCCCTAGCTGTTTGACTTCTCCTGATCCAAAAAATCCCACATAATCAAAATAAAAACCTTGAGCTACTATACCTAGCCTAAAATATTCTTTCCTCAGTCATATTGGCTGTGCTATATATGGAGAGAGCCCTCTCCTGGCCTAGTAGGTATATCTACTTGGCTAAGTGTGGTTTTAGGTTACCTCGGGATTGCCTCTCTTAGCCTGAGGTTCAATTTGAGTGATAATAGATTATACAAATGACAAAATAGATAAGGTTAAAACCCCTTTATCTGGAGGAGAATATGAATATAAGGAGTTCCCTAAGATCCTTCTTAGAGCCATGAAAGACATTGCTAGAGAGATCAAGGAGATGAGAATGGATAGATACAACGAATCCCCTAAAGGTTTTCATCATGGTTGTTGAGCCACGAATAAAACCGCTTTTTAACACTTATTTCATCCATTTATACTCTTCTTTATCATGTAATTTATCATAATTTATCATATAAATCCATTTTATAATTATTTATGCTCTTATGGATAAATATTATTTCTTTTCCTTTATTTTTTGATAAATTGATGATTATTATGCATAATTTTATCAATGATGGTTTATTAATATATTTTGTAACATCACTCACCATTTTAGCCTCCAAGATATTTTCCAGATTGTAGATTTGATCTTCAGATCATCATCAAATATTCCAACTCAGAAATTCGCTGGAATAAGAAGTGACAGTTTTGCTGTTGAGATTCTAGGCAAATGGAGAAGAATCTGGAAAATCTGGAACATGGGTTTTGTCTAGAACAGACCAAATTAATTTATTAGAGAACGGTTTGCCCAAATTCGGCCTGTATTGAGAGAAACACAAATTTATTTGAGCACGATTTTCTCAGATTTACTGTTGCGGCCGTCCTCCAAACTATCTCAGCTGCAAATCCAAATTCGACTTGCTCTTGTTAAAATATTGATGGAAATATATTTTCTGGTTGATCAAGTTTTTGGGAAGAATCCAATATTGTTATGAGAGATCATATTTTCTATTTAATTTCTCCTCTTTTTGATTATAAAAGGAGAGCATGTAGTATGTATTGGGAGAACAATCAGAGATGGAGAGACTTTCCTTCTTGTAATTTTTAGAATTGTGCATCAAATTTTGTTAAGAGAGTATGAATCTTTTGTAAACATTATTCATGCCTGATTAATACAAGAGTTCGTTGCCGTTTAATTTCTTAATACTGGAGTAAAGCCTAGCGAAGTTTCACTGGTGGTTGAGGGCTCGACCCTGGTGGATCGATCTGCTGGTTGTATCATTACCTTTCAATTATTGTTGTGTGATAGTTTGTGGTTGTTCTCATTACATTTGAAAGTTAATTAGTTTGCCGCTGAATTATTGATTGATTTCATTATGTTAATGAATCACATTGCTGTTCCGTTTCAGTAAGGACTTGAATTCCTGTATTAATCATCTTGTTAAACCTTACAGAACATTGTTGTTCAGCATTAGATGTCCTATTCCAATTAATTGTTGTTTCGTGGGATTTTTGTTCATGTCGAATATCATTTAACAACATTTGTTTTCGACAGGGTTTTGGTGTTTAATAGAATTGTTGTTTGATTTCATTAAGTTAAAGATCTGTTGTTTAGATTCATTAGTTAATATTTTCTGTTTGATTCTTATAGTTTCAGTTGGTTATTCATTTACATTGCTGTTCGATTTCAGTGTGATGTTCATTTCCAGTTCATTAGTCAACAGATTGCAAAGAGTTTGCGTTTGAAGAGCTTTCTTAGTTTACTTTCAATAACAGCTTTAGTTCAATTGCTATTTCTCCTTAATTGATTTAATGCGGGACTGTAAATTGTAGAGAATATTGGTTATTGCTTCCACGTTCCCAGATTGATTTTCTTGTTTCAGTTTGATTTTGATTGCATCAATTTCTAGAGGAATGAGTTATTGCTACTGTATCCTCGATTGATGGTTGTTGAGTGAATAGATAGATTTTAAGAGCATTTGATTTCATGTTATTGTAATTAGATTTCTTTTTCAAGCATCTGTTTAATATTGTATTTAGAACACTGTACTACATTTTTCATATCATTACTCTTAGCTCAATTGCAGTCTCAAACAGAGTACACTCTTGAAACAAAAATTCATTCCTGGATTGATAATTGATGTGAGATAAATAGGTGTTAAAAAGATACCTTTTATACCTCAACAATGGTGAAGGCTCTGGCATGTCTCATCATTGAAGTGATCAACCAGTGCATCAACCACAAGTTTCCCAATGCTCTACAATGCCTACATTCTTGGTTGTGGGGAATGAAGGGTTTCAGGAGCAAGAATCCATCGAAGACTATTTTATGGAGTATGAACCTCAAACTCAGAGATTCAAGGACAACTTGAGTTTTCAAGAATTTTTTCAAATCAAGGACAATAGAAGACCAAGGAATCATAATAGAAGTGGTGGATTCATTCAGAATCATGATCTACACCGCACTATGGGAAGATTATTTTTACCCAACTTTGATGGGTCATCCAAGTGCACTACCAAATAATGGGTAGAGAAGCTTGACATCTACTTCCAGTTGAACAAAGTTCCAGAAATGGAGGCCATTAAGATTGCAGTGTTGCACCTTGAGGGTGAAGCACATGACTGGTGGTTCCATGGATTGCCTACATTGGGTCATGTCAATGTAACTGCATATTCAGATTTCACTAGAAGGTTGGTGGAAAGATTTGATAGAAGAGATCTTGAAGCACCATTCATGGGGCTTGCAAAGCCAAAACAATCAGGTAATCTAGAAACTTACATTTCCGAATTCTTAAGACTTTTTGTTATGGTTCCTTAATTATCTACAACAAGAATGGTGTATATGTTCATTGATGGAATAGATGAACCTCTTGATGGGTTGGTTAAGTCTACCAAGGCCATTACCCTACAAGATGCCATTGAAAGGGCTAGAGACCTTCAAGATGCCTTGCCAAAGTTAAATGCAACTTTTCAGCACAAGCCCTCTTTTCCATCAAAGGGAAAATAAGAGAAGGCTCCTCCTTCAAAAGAGAGCCAATACAAAAAACCTCTTGATGATGATGTCTGGAAATATTTGAGGAGGAGGAAGCTTTGATTCACATGCCAAGAATCTTGGGCACCCAGACATAGATGTGCAATAGGAAAGGCACATTACATAAAGGTATTCTCAAATGATGAGGAGGAAGAATAAGAATAAGAAAGGGGTCATAGTGCTGGAATAGCAGGAGATGATCCACCGCCACTAGGAGGTGAGGATGGAGCAATTTCTCCAACTAGAGGGACTCTTGCATCATTAAGAGTGGTACCCAACTTTCATAAAACTTCCACACATGACATAGAGTTAAATTTTCACAGTGGAAGCAGGGACATGATGATCCCATATATTATGTAGATGAGAATGGTCCATGAGACATCACTATCTTGTGGTAAATCACCTGATTCAGATTTGGTGAGAGATGTCTCACTACATATTGCTCCATGCATAGATCCAGGAGAAATGGGAGAAATAGAAGGCCATAATACAACGCTGAGAGTCTTGGGTAGGCTCAAGGAGGAGGGAGACATTCTCCCAACATCATCATTACCCACTCTCATTTCGGATTCTACGTTGTGGGAGGAGAAGCATGGAAGGAATGACCTTCCAAAATATACCTTTGGAATGGGAGATGTCTAGGAAAAGAACAGCCATATGACAGACATTCTTTGTGATAGATCATCAGCACTGTCACTATGGGAGATTGATCCATATTGGAAATCACAACTATTGGTGGATTATTCCAAGGATCTTTTCACATGCATGATACTTGATGACCAGCTACATGAAGAGGTCTATTCAGTCCAAGAAGGAGTCATCTATTATCATGGTATTATCTTCTTATCTAGAACCTCCAAGCTCAAGGAGAAGTTGCTACAAAGAGCTTATGAAGAGTTCTTTTCCAACCATACTTATTCCATGAAGGCCTACAACACTATCATGGAAATCTACACTTGGGAAGGCTTTGAAGAGGAGCTATATCAGCATTTTCAAAGATGCATGAACCATGTGGAGTTGGAAGAGAGACATGACTCTATGAAAGAGTTATTTCAGCCTCCTCTTTCCTCTTTGGAAATGAGAGGAGATATATCTATGCACCACTCCATTTGTATGAGGAGAATGTTTGGTAAAGAACATGGTTATGTACCTAATGTTTCATTTGATGATCATTTGCATTCATTTACCATGTATATGCAGGCCATAGCTCCAAGAAGGAGCATATTCCATATAAAATTCATGGCTAACTGTGGGCCACAAACATTTCTGAACATGGCCACTCCCTTGGAGGACAAAGGGATATTTTGTATCATTGTGGGTGCACTCCAAAGGCACCAAACATATCTCACACTTTCAGCCATGGTGAGATAAATTGGGAAGAAAGTAAGTGGTGGGGAAACCACTTACCATATCATTATCTGAGGCAGTCAGGAGATTTACTGCACTGGTTCCACATGTGGTACTATGACCCACATCCATTTGCACAAATTTCTGTTTGTATGTACTTAATTTTGATCCCATACAATGATGATGTACTTATAATTTTTATGGGAATGTTTGGAGGGAGGATGGTAGGAATGTATGTGCCCTATGGGAGAGATATTCTCCATGTTCATTATTCTACATGTTCAGGGAGAACATTGGGCAAACCATGTTTGTTTCATTTGAACTATTGTCTCCTTATGGGATGGATTATTTGCATCTAATGAGAACTTTGGAGGAGAAATTAATGGAGGGATGGATTGGTAGACACTTAGCTTATGAGGGAAGCTTATCACATGTTGGTGTCACCAATGATGGAGAGTTGCAGCACTCACCTTGTCAGTTGCTTGAGGACAAGCAATATTTGGGAAGGGAGGACTGTAATATTCCCAATTAGCCATGAGCTAGTTGGAATATTAAATTTTGTTTTGCTACTTTGTTTAATGAATAAGAGGACAATGGAGGTCCATAATTCTCCTTAATAATGAATAAATCAATGCCAAATGTGAAAGAGATAAATCTTGGTAGCTTAATTAAGCACCATTTGGTGTGAAAAGGGGCTGAATCACCTTGACTAGGTCAACCTTGACCAAATCAACAACGTTATCATGGAGGAGTGGTCATCAATGAGGGACATCGCAATTTTAGATGGAGATGCTTTGTGTGGAAGTAGTGTTATTATTGGATGGGGCTTAGGTTTTGGAAGCTCATATCTTATTTAAGGAAGAGGATGGCAGTCATTTTTTATTATGTTATGTATTTGATATTTCTAAATATATGGTCTGTTTAGACATATATCTTTCTCTTGCTGTTTAGCTGAGATTGAGTGTTGTTTTGCACAGGGTGTTCCTGATTGGAAATCCAATCTCTTCCATTGAGAAGCTCTTGGAAGAGTCTTGTACTACATTTTCCACTATCAAGCTCAAGGCCAAGCTTCTTCTTTCATCTATAGTGTAGATCCTGTTGAGGGTTTGGTTGTTTTGCAGGTTGCAACAAGTGGAGACTAGATCTAGGCCATTTCATTTCTCATTTTCAGTGGAGGAGGTTTCCTTTCCATTGGGAGGAAAATATTGAAAGCCTTTGTGCATATTTTCAGATCTTGGCATCAAGCCAACCATATATTTATCCCTACATCGCAGTTTTCTTCCAAATCTGCATTATTTCTGTAGGAGGAGTTGCAGGGTGATTTGGCACACCATTTGGAGAGATGATTTTCTAGTGAAGGGGATCTGCCTTTCACTTGGAGGATTTATTGGAGGAGGCTATTCTATTGATCATATCAGATCAGCCACACTTTACAGATCTATATTTTGCAGTGGATCTGCAGCCTTAGGACTTAGATGTACATATTGTACATGGTGTTTTGCTAAAAACCCTTAAGGGGTTCTTCAAAGGAGGTTGTATAGTGCTCAGATCTATAGTAGATCTATATTTTGAGGAACATATCAGCCATAGATATGATGTATAATCATTTTTTGTAGAAGAGGTTTTAAAACAACACTGTAAGGGTCTTCCTGCTTTTATATATATTTGTAGCACCTCTTATTGAGGGATTTTGTCCATTGGAGGATTGTACTTTCTTGTTGTGTATCTTATGGCCCATTATTTATGCATATTTTTCTGTTTTTATAACATATGAAAGGTCTCCATATTGGCCTCTTGCTTTTATATGATGATTTACACTATTGTTCCAAAATTTTGCACTATATTCCTTCTTTTTCCCATTCGGGAATATTACAGGGAAACAATGATGATAATACTATTTTTCTTACACAAGAAGAATAGGAATTATATGAACTAAAATAGTTACAATTAGAATCTGGTGAGTCTTTTGATTATAAGCAAGGTTATGAATTTTCCATTAATGAAGGTCAAAAGCAATATAACCTTAGGAGTAAGAAAAATGTAGAAGCCCCTACTAAGAAATCTGCCCAAACTCAAACAAAGAAAACAGTAGAAGCTCCTACAACCAAAGTACTGCAAATTCTCCCTAGAGAAACCCAACAAACTCTAGTTCAAATAAAAAAAATTCAAATCCTAATCAGAAAATTTCTAGTCCAAAAATTGCACCCAGTCCTAAAATTGTTGACATTACAGATATTGTTGTTCAAACACCAGCTGATCCTCAAAAATCTGTTGTTGCTAAGACAAAAAAATCTGCCAAAATAACATTTCCTGATCCAAACATATCTGCTACTGATCACCAATCAGCTGATCCTAAGACAACTAGTGCCAAAACAATTGTTGGAATTTTAAAACCTGCCAAAGTTACCACTGCAACTCAAACTGTCCTTGAAAAGAAGATAAAAAATAGTAAAATAGTGGAAACACAAACATAAAATGAAAATCCAACTGTAGAAAAAGAAGAGAAACACACTCAAACTACATTTAGTAAAGAAGAAGTCATTCAGTTAGAAAAAACACAAGCACTATTCAACATCCAAACTGAAATTTCCAAACTAAAGATACCAATTCCTTTAACATAGTTGGTAAAACATGATTTATACAAATCAAAGATCACTGACACATTAAAAATGAATGAAGTATAAGACTCTGTTAATTTGAGTGATGAACAACTAGAACTAATATTTGGTCGTGAGGTAAATGGAAAACACCAAGAAGGAGGAGTTCCTCCTTTCTACATTAGCTTGATTGTTCATGATCAAATTTTACATAATGCTATATGCTAGATTCAAGAGCCTCACATAATTTAATGCCAAAAGCCATTATGGAAACCTTGAATTTAGACATCACTAGACCTTATAAAGATCTTTTCTCATTTGATTCCAGTAAAGTGAAATGTCTAGGCTTAATCAAATATTTATGTGTCACTTTAGTCCAATACCCTGGAAAAAGTATAGTCATGGATATTGTAGTAGCTGATATCCCTCCTAAGTATGGAATGCTGTTTTCTCACTCATGGGGAGAAAAATTGTAGGGATCTCTACAATTAGACATGTCTTATGCCAATATTTTAGTATTTGGTCAACCCAAGAAAATTTACAGAGAGACTCTAATGAAGTACATGGTTAGTAGTGTAGAAAGACCTCGAAACTTTCCCATTTATTTTGTACTTGCTAATATGGAATCTTTCATTTTATGTAATTCTGAAACTAGCATAGAGAACAACATAGATTTAAAATAGAGAAATAAAGAACCGAACAATGACAACATGTTTCATGAATCAATGTGGCACCTATATTTTGATGGCTCAGCGAACAAATTAGGAGCAGGAGCAGGAGTTTGGATTCATAACATGGAAAACAATCGTTCAAAAGGTCATTCCTTTAGATTAAAATTCAAATGTACAAACAACATGGTAGAGTATGAAGCTTTGATCTTAGGACTACAGATTGTTAGAAATTTAGGAGGAAAAAGAGTTTCTATCATGGGAGACTCTGATTTAATTGTAAAAAAAATTAGAGGAGAATATTCTGTATATAATCCTAGATTAAGCCAATATAGAAAAACAATTTTAGATCCGATCAAAGAATTGCTTGAATGTGACTTTGTTGTAATTCCTAGAAAATAGAACACATAGGCACACAATTTAGGAACTTTTGCTAGTACCTGCAATCTGCCTTTTCAGCCAAATCACCAATATACAACAGAGGTAAGAAACAGGCCTACTATACCAAACAACTTAAAATATTGGTAAATTTTCACACAGGATACTTAAATTTATCACTTTATGAATGCTGAGGGAGAATTCTAGAATTGTAACATAGATACATATTGTACAGTAGATGATAAAATAGACATTGAGATAGATGTAAATAATTTAAATTTCAATGAACCTACTAGATTCACTCAAGTATAAATAGAAAATTAGAAAAGGTAGAAATTGAAGAATTAGCAGATGATGATTCTGACATTTTAAACCTTACGAATAACTTTTTACCTAAGGGATTAACCCCATTAGAAAATATTTTTGATTCAAATGATGTTGCAAGAAAATAAAAATGGAACCATTAAGATCGGACATAGAAGAATGCAATATAGGAACATAACTGAAACCTAAGCTCATTAAACTTTCCAAATCATTACCTCAAGAAAAAAAACTAAAATACATAGCTCTGTTTAAGGAATTTCAGGATGTATTTGCATGGAGTTATGAAGACTTAAAATCTTATGACACTAGCATAATACAACACAAAATTCCTATCAAAGAAGATCAAAAACCTTTTAAACAAAAGCTTAGAAGAATCAATATAGTTCTTATGCCTTTAATTGAAAAAGAGGTAAAGAGGATGTATGAAGCACAGATCATTGTACCTATCAGATATTTTGATTGGGTTTCAAAATTAGTTCCCACTAGGAAGAAAATAGGGGAAATCAGTCTTTGTGTTGATTTCCAGAATTTAAACAAGGTGTCCCTAAAATATAACTACCCTCTCCCCAAGATGGATCATATTTTACAGAGGGTGGTTGGTTCATCCAGGATTTCATTACTTGATGGGTTCTCTGGGTATAATCAGATCTTAGTTCAACCATAAGACCAACCAAAGACAACATTTACTACTCCTTGGGGTACTTTCAAGTATTTGAAAATGCCTTTTGGATTAACTAATGCAGGAGCCACTTTCCAGAGAGATATGGATATAGATTTTTCCAAATAAATTCATGTTTTTCTTGTAATTTATCTAGATGATATAACTGTATTTTCAAAAACTGACAGTGAACATATAGATCAACTGAGACAAGTGTTTATAAAATGCAGAAAATTTGGTATTTATTTGAATCCCAAAAAGACTCTCTTTGGACTTGAAGAAGGTAAAGTATTAGGACATATAATATCAAAATAGGGAATTAGGATTGACCTAGCTAGAATAGAGGCCATTTTGAACATAAGCCATCCTAGGAATATTAAGGAATTGTAGGCTTTCTTAGGTAAGATTAATTTTCTCAAAAGATTCATTTCAAACTTAGAAGAAATAATTAGATAACTGAATAATATGTTAAAGAAAGACTCAACACTTAAACAAAAAATAGAGGCCAAACAATCCTTTGAATCAATCAAACAAGTCCTTACAAGAACACCCGTCCTAATAAGTCTTGATTTCAAAAAAGATTTTATTATTTTTTCTTTTGCTTCAGAACATACTATTGCTGTAGTCTTACTATAGAAGAATGATCAGGGCTATGAACAACCCATTTCTTTTTTCAGAAAATCACTTAGAGATGCTACACTAAAATATATCATAATGGAAAATAAGGCACTAGCTTTAGTGAAGGAAATCAAAGACTTTAGAGTGTACATATTGTTTTCACACATCATTGCATATGTTCCAAATTTATTAGTGAAGGAAATTCTGACTCAGAATGGGCCTGCTGGCAAGAGAGGCAAATGGATTGCCACCATTTTGGAATATGACATGGAAATTAAGCCTACCAAACTTACTAAAGGCCAAGGTTTAGCCAAAATCATGGCTGAATCAAACTGTCAGGTCTTAGATATAAATTTTATTGCCCAATTAGATGATCAGGAAGAGATGGAAACCCCACAGATCAATGAAGATTTTTCAGATTCACCATGGTATGCAGATATCATATTTGTATTACTAAACTTACAAGCTCCTCCTAGATTGTCAAGAACTAAAGCTAGATTTTTAAAGTTAAAAGAAATGAAATTTTGTATCATAGATAATGCTATGTTTTTGTAAGATCATGGTGGCATCTTATTGAATTGTTTAATTAAAGATAAAACTGATAAATTTATGGAAGAGTTTCATGCAGGTGACTGTGGGGGAAACTTTTATTGGAAGTCAACTGCAGATAAAATCTTGAGGGTTGGTTTTTACTAGCCTGCACTTTTTGCAGATGAAAGAAAGTATGTGACCTCTTGTCACAAATTCCAAATCTTTGAAGGGAAGAAAAAAATACTACCTTTACCCCTCAAACCCATCTCCATAGAAATGCCATTTCAGTAATGGGGTCTAGAATTCATTAGTGAAATTCACTCACCCTCCTCAGCCCAACACAAATGGATTTTGACAACCACATAATATTTCACCAAGTGGATAGAAGCCATTCCTTCTAGGCAAGCCACTGATTCTGTCATAATCTCATTCCTAGAAAACAATATACTGTATAGATTTGGATGCCCCCAAAAGCTCATTACTGATAATGCAACTTCTTTCAAGTATAAGAAAATGATTGACTTCTGTAACAAATACCACATTATCCTTGGCCATTCCACTTCTTATTACCCTCAAGGTAAGGGACTTGTTGAATCCTCCAATAAAAGCCTTGTTTATATCATCAAGAAACTACTAGAAGACAATAAAAATACCTGGAACAAAAGGTTAGTTAATGCTTTATGGGTAGACAAACTCACCACAAAGAATTCCATTGGTACATCCCCTTATCAACTTGTATATGGGATGGATGTTTTTTTTCCAGCCTCTTTAGGAGTGCTAGTGATGAATATAATCCAAGAACTGTATGTAGAAACCAATGATATCCAGAGAAGGATAAGTCAGACCATACACTTGCAACAAACTAGTGAAGAAGTATATGTCAAGTCACAAGTTGTCCAAGATAAGATTAAAAATATATTTGATAAGAATACTAAGGAAGATGATTTTTACATAGGTGACAAAGTTCTTAAGTGGGATTATAGGAGAGAAGAGAAAGGTAAACATGGTAAATTTGATTTCTGATGGAAATTTCCCTATGGCATTTATGGTTATAGAGGTAACATTGCATTATTTTTGAAGGATTTGGATGGATCAGATCTACTAGGTGGACCTATCAATGGTAGGATGTTGAAGCATTACTATTCCCTAGAATAACAGTAAGTCACTTTGTTTAATTTTCTCATTGTATATAACATTGCAGAGTTTAGATTGGATTGGATGTTTTTCTTGCAAAATTGAATCTCGGAGAGAAGGCCCTAAGATTTGAAAGACAAAATATCATAATTATGAATAATGCAGAGCTCAGAAAATAGTTCCAAGGCAAGCACAGTCAAATTTCAAGGCTATTGATCTTAAAGTTCTTGACATTTCACCAGGAAATTCCATCCCCATGTGGAGCCACTGTTAGGGCCTTATAATAATAGGATTCATGATTTTGAATTGACTTTGATTAGTCTTTAATATGTACGTACTTTTCTTTCTGCAAATTCTTTTCGCATATTAAAAGTAAAAAATGTAAAGAGGGTAAAAGTCCTAAAATAAAAATCAAAGGACTGAAAGAAAAAATATCAAAAAGAATATAAAAAATGAACCCCAACAAAAAAAGAGATAAAAATAGATCATGAAAGTGATGAAAATTAAAATGCCACTACTTTTTACTTTACTTTGCAAAATAAAATTGTGTGCAGCTTGTTAAAAATGCCACAATTCACGAAGGTCAAACTACTTAATATTGACCTTTCATGCTTTAAATTTCATGCTGATAGATAGAGAATAAAGATCTAGCCAAACAGTTTAATCTTGTAAACTCCAGCCCAAGAAGACAGAAACTCAAAAAGAGTTCGAGAAGAAGGATCATACACTGAAGAAACTACCACTGAAACAAAATTTAAATTGATGTACAGGAAGAAGCCAAAATTCAATCCTGTAAATGAAGAAGTGGAAACACTTGAAGTGATTAACACAAATACAATAGTAAAGGATAGTGCTGTTGGGAAAAATATTGAGAGGGGGGGTGAATCAATATTTAGGGCTGAACAATCTTTCTTTTCTTTCTCTTAAAACCATATGTTACAGCACTCCATCCATCATGTATGTCCAGATATCTTATTATGTCTTTACTTAGAGCATTGCATTAGATAAGCATTAAGAATGATCAGAAATAACAGATCAAACATAAACAACACATATGAATACCAGGATTTAAGGTGGAAACCCAATTCGGGAGAAAACCACCACTGCTGTAATCTCAGTCTTCAATATTTATTATAGGGAAAGCGTCTTACAATATATGCTGGTGCAGACTTATACTAGCACGCAGGCACCCACCTACAGAAGGCTACAACCTTCTCTCGTTTACCAGCCTCTCCTGGAAGGGAGCTATGACCCCCTGCTCTCGTTTACCAGCCTCTCCTGGAAGGGAGCTACAACCCCCTCACTGAAAGCTTCGACCCTCAGCACTACTGCGGACCATGTTTCATCAATATTCAAACTGGATTCAATAGCTTCCACACAACATACCTTGCAGGCCACCAGATTTATTTATTTTCTTCAGAGGTGCATCCTTAATTCAACAATCTGTTACCCATTCCAAAAAGTTATACTTCAGAGTGAAGTATTCATTCACAACCCTTATACGTTCTTCATGATTGAACTAGGAATTAATCATCATCTGATCTAAAGATATTGAGCAATCATCATATTCACAGGTGCGCCATAGATTCAAATATATCAGAGTTTGTTCATACAGATATCTCTAAAAGAGATTCGTTTATTATCGACCCTTTCGCACACACACACACACATCCGTTCTTCATGATTCTCATCACCTTATATAGTTTTCACCTTTATTAAAACCTTGGGTCAAAACCATTCAATTGATAATGGTATTCGTGGACAGGGTCAACATAGATAATCGGGTCCAACAATCTACTATAATCATGAACTCCTCAAAGCATACAAAATTGCTTTTATAACACGAAACGACCCAAAAGGAAACTTTATCTTCGCCATATAAGTTTATGATTAATAAATCATTTACAATGGATCGTTGTGGTCATAAAATTTAAAACCTAGCTCCGGGCCCCACCTATATGGTTAAAAAACTAATCAAATTCCCGCACCGTACGCTGCATAATCCTTTGTGCTTCTTCATCAAGTGAACACCGTCTGATGACCCCTTCCCAGATCAACGACGCTCATCAATTTCGCTAGACATCCGTGGTCGAACAATAACGCGTGATGGCGCGCAGTGGTAAGTGGTTTTGTGAAATCATACAAGGACGCGTGTCACCCGATCAATGGAATCGCTACCCAACCGGAAATTACCGCTTATCCCCGAAAGGCGGTGCGAAATGGGCAAACCGGCTTTATAGAACCCGCTTGTGGTTTCTGAACAGTGTTCTTATCGGAGTTCAAATATTAAAATGGTTTTTTGATCCGTCGGGTCCAGACCTTTATCGCAATCGAAAATCTTGTTACCCTGACCCGCTGTCCCTGTAGGACCCATATCCTTATATCATCGCATCGCATCGCATATCGCATTGCAACTTACAACCGGTGGAAACTTATGGCAGAAATAACGAATATGCGATATTGCGATAATTGCATATCGCAACAATCAACAAACTTTGGCTTGGGCGGAGGGTGATTTTGCGACATTGCGATGTTGCGATGGTGCGATGGCGCGATGATCGTACATCCCAAATATCCACATCAACAAGACACTCGGACTTAAAACTTGTGATCTTGTGATTTGCACTAAAGTGGTGGGGACCACTTGTCCTCTCCTTTTCAGAGACTTAAAGAACTTTTGCTGTTTTATTCAATTTTCTTCATACTTGGTTGTTGAGAGCTTAAACGCCCGAAATGACTTTTTTTAAATAAAATCTGCTCCTTCGTAGTCTGGAACTACAACTGTCTTCATTCCACTGGAAAACGGAACTGCCCATCACCATAATGACAATTCATTCATCCTTAAATTTCCCCCATCCTTCTTGAATGCGTGTTGCTGTTCACCAAAACTCTGCTGTGCCTTTGTAATCTTTTCTCCAATTCTGTCTCTGCCCCTTCTGTTCTTCTTCTGTTCTTCTCTGCTGACCTTTGCCAATTTCTTTGCCATCAATGACAATATTTCCAACAAAAACAACTTCATCAAATAGGTTGCCATCAACTTCATCAAGTAGGTTGCCATCAAGGACAACACTCTGCATCCTATTGCCAACAATCTCCCCCTTTGGACTTGATGGCAACCATGATGGTGTTTACAACAGATAGTTACATTGATTATAACCACCATGATACTCTCCCCCTTTGACATCAAGGGCAAAGGACGGACCAAAACAAGGTTAGATCTGATGTGTACGGAAGTTACCATGCTCCCCCTGAGATCATGCTGCATTTTCAAACACAATATGACCAACATTACTGTGGAAATGCCAACAATGCATCCTTTTCATATGACCAATGCTCCCCCTTAGCCTGTTCATTCAGAGATGCCTAACGGCACCTCACAACCAATTTATTCTTCTATATTTAAGTAGATCTGATCCTCTACATGGCAGAGACTACTCCCAGTTTCTGTCTGAGATATTCGAATGCTTCCCTGGGTAGAGGTTTGGTAAATATATCAGCAACTTGTTCTTTGGAGGGAACATACTCCATTTTTACCTTTTGTTCAAGCACTTGTTCACGTAAGAAGTGATATTTGATGGGAATGTGCTTGGTATTGGAATGCATAACAAGATTCTTTGAGATACTAATGGCACTTGTATTGTCACACATAATGGAGATAGGAGGTGAAAATTTGATTTGAAAGTCTTGTAAGGTTTGCATCATCCAGAGAAGTTGAGTGAAACATGATGCGGCAGCCACATATTTTGCTTCTACTATAGATAAGGCAATAGAGCTTTGCTTCTTGCTAAACCAAGATACTAACCGGGGCCCGATATAGAATGCACCACCACTAGTGCTTTTCTGATCATCAACACTTCCAGTCCAATCTGCATCAATGTGTGCATGAAGAGTAAGATTAGCATTATTTGGATACCATAGTCCAAAGTCTTGAGTTCCTTGTAGATATTTGAATATTATTTTTACAGCCTGAAGATGAGACTCTTTTGGATTAGCTTGAAATCGTCCAACAATCCCAACTGCATGCATGATGTCTGGTCTGGTTCCAGTGAGGTAAAGTAGACTTCCTATCATAGATCTGTATTCAGGTTGATTCACCGTGGGGGAATCATCATTAGAACTGAGATTACATCCGGTTATCATTGGTGTACTTATAGGTTTGAAATCTTCCATGCCATACTTCTTCAGGATTTGCTTGAGATATTTTTCTTGTGACAAGAATATGCCATCTGTTGCTTGTTGCACTTGTAAGCCAAGAAAGAATGTTAGTTCCCCAAGCAAAGACATTTCAAATTCTTGCTGCATATCAGAAGCAAATTTCTGACTCATAGACTCTTTATTACTTCCAAAAATGATATCATCAACATATACAACCACAATCAATAGTTTGTCATTTTCAGTTTTTGTGTATAAGTTGCTATCAGCAGAACCTTTTGAAAATCCTTGTTGATGAAGATATTTGTCAAGACGATAGTACCATGCCCTTGGAGCTTGTTTGAGACCATATAGAGCCTTTTTAAGTCTACAAACAAGTTTTTCATCATTTCCCAATATGAATCCTTCTGGTTGTTCTATATAGACTTCTTCTTCTAGATCACCATTGAGAAAAGAAGATTTAACATCCATTTGATAGACTTTGATTTGTTGGAAGCTTGAAAAGGCAAGAAAAATTCTTATGGCTTCAAGTCTGGCTACAGGAGCAAAGGTTTCTTCAAAGTCTATACCTTCTTGTTGAGCATACCCTTTTCACACAAGTCTAGCTTTATTTCTTATAACATCCCCATTCTCATTTAACTTGTTTTTGAATATCCATTTAGTTCCAATGAAATTTTTGTCATGAGGCCTTGGTACTAACTCCCAAGTGTGATTCTTTTCAATTTGATCAAGCTCTTCATTCATGGCTTGAATCCAACATTCATCTTTTCTAGCTTGACTGACACTGTGAGGTTCAACCATGGACAGAAATGCCAGATTGCTAGAAGATCCCACAAGAGTCCTTCTTGTTTGTACACCTGATTCCTTTTCTCCCAAAATTTGAGATTATGGATGATTCTTTTGAACATATCTAGATGGAGCCTTTTCAGACAGCTCTTCTTCAGGTTCTTCACTGGGTGTACTGTTTGTATCATTACTGTTTGATGTAGAAGGATATGTGTCCTCATCATCTTCATCTGTTGTTTTCTTTTCTTCTTTTGGGGCTGCAGTAGACTCATCAATAACAACATCAATACATTCAACAATATTTCGAAGTCTTTTATTGTAACATTTATATGCCTTACTCCTAGAGGAGTAACCAAGAAATATTCCCTCATCATCTCTGGGTTCAAACTTGCCAAGTTTTTCATCATTATTTTTGATAAAGCATTTGCTCCCAAAAATTCTAAAATGCTTTATAGTGGGAGGATTACCATACCAGAGTTCATATGGAGTTTTATCACTATTTACACGAACATGTTCCTTGTTGAGAATGTTTGCTGCTGTATGTGCTGCTTCTCCCCAAAATGTGTCAGGTGTTCTGGAATCATCAAGCATAGCTCTAGCCATTTTTTGAATTGTTCTGTTCATTCTCTCTGCAACACCATTCTGTTGTGGAGTGCCAGCTACAGAGAACTGTCTTTTTATGCCGTGTTGTTCACAGAATTCAAGAAATTCTTTGGATGTATATTCTCCTCCTCGATCGGATCTGAGACACTTTATTTTTAATTCTAATTCATTCTCAACTAGTGCTTTGAAGATCTGAAATTTCTCAAATGCTTCATCTTTGTGTTTAAGCAGCCCAATCCAACACATTCTAGAGAAATCATCAATGAATAAGATATAGTATTCTTCACCACGGGGTGAATTTTTCCTCATAGATCCACATATGTCAGTATGAATGAGTTCAAGAGGCTTACTTGATGATCATTCCTTGGCATTAAATTTCACCCTGGTTTGCTTACCGAATTGGCAAGATTTGCATATGATATTTTCAGGTAGAGTAATATTGGGAAGATCACGAACAGCTTTAAGTCTGTTTGATTTGTTGATTTGAGAGAAGCTCAGATGCCCCAACCTTCTATGCCATAGCCAATTTTCTGAATATTTACTCAAATAACTATGTTCTTTGGGGTTCTTCAATATATACAGGTTGTTTGGAGTTCTTTTTCCTTTTATAATTGCTTTACCTTTATCAAGATCACGTACCACACATTCTTTTGAACTAAAGAAAACTTCAGTTCCTTGATCACACATTTGACTTACACTTAACAAGTTATGCTTTAATCCATCCACATACATGACTTCATTAGCTTTCACCTTATATTTTAGGAAAACAGACCCTTTTCCTTTAATGACCGCAAGAGTATCATTTGCAAATGTAACATTCTTCTCATTTTCTAGAGTACTATATGCAAGAAGTTTGTCTTTATCACTTGTCATGTGTCTTGAGCATCCACTATCAATGTACCATTGGTTTTCTTCATCTTCTGCAAATAAAGCTATGCCACAATTTTCAACCTGTAATTCCTTCTTTTTCCATACTTTGGAGCTTGAAGGAACATGTTCTTTTGGCTGAACTTTGCTCCTGCATTCAGATTCTTCATGGCCAAAGTTATTGCAATAAGTGCATTCAACTTCATTTTGAAGAGGAGAAAAGTTGTTATAAGTATTCTTCTTTGCTTCAATATCAATCCTTTTCTTTCTTGCTTCTCTTGTCATAATATTTTTATATGCTACACATTGAACAACTTTATGACCAAAATTGTGACATTAGAAACATTGTCCGTTGAAGAAGAAATTTCTGCGATCATAAGATATTCTATATGAATTTATCTGTTGATTGGTGTTTCTTTGAAAGACATTCCTGTTAGTGTTCCTTTAATTTAAATGATCATGCTTTACCTGTAAAGATTCTTTATTCCCTTGCTGAGTGGCAGCATGTTGTAAACTAGCTGTAACTGCTTTTAGATAATTTGGTGCTGAAGCCTGAGAAGATTCTTTGATATATCCAAGACCTGTCTTTATAAGAGGAGAACATTGTACCTTGATAATCTCATCTAAGGTTTCAGACCCTTTAGCAAATCTAAGATTCAGAGTCTTTACTTTCTCAAGTTCTTTTCTTAGATCTACTACTTCACGCTCTAATTTCTCATTGTGTTTCTCTTTATCTTCAAGCTGATTTTTCAGAGTTTCTATGATTATTTTGCTCTCTTCTAAGAAAAGTTTGAGTTTATTGTTTTCATTAAGAAAATCATTGTCTTCTAGAGCATCCACAAAGGTATCCTTTTCTTCTCTAGATTATTTTTCGAATGCCATGAGAAGTCTAAGATCTTGTTCAAATTCTTCCTCACTATCAAATAACCCATCACTATCTTTATGAGTATAGTAACTCTTTCTAGTGCTGAGACGATTCTTATTCCTTTTTGCTATTTCCTTTACCTTTTTATGTGTTTCTTTATAAGGACACTTAGCAGCATAATGACCAACTCTTCCACAATCAAAACATTTGAAAGGAAGCTTACCTCTGAACTGTCCTGTGCCAAGTTGAAGTTTCTTTACAAAGTTTATCTCATCTTCTTCTCAGATATATCCTGATCCTTCTGGTTTTTGTACTTCCTTCCCTTTTGTAGAGGTTCTAAAGAATGTTTCTTTGAATTCTGATGGTCCTCCTCTTCTCATTTCATATGCAGTTAGTATGCCATGAAGTTGCACCACAATAAGATTTTGAAGATCCTGCTTTTCTTCAAGAGAAGAGACCTTTGACTCAAATTTTGTTGTTAGTGATCTTAAGACTTTCTCAACCAAGGTAGATTCGGTTATTGTTTCTCCCAGATTTCTCATACGATTTACAATATCATCAAGACGTAAAAATAAATTTGCAATGCTCTCCTCATTATCCATTTTTAGATTCTCTTATTGAATTCTGGGAGTTTGGAGTTTAGCACTTTTTACCTTTGCATCACCTTCATAACTTAGAATGATTTTGTCCCATATTGTTTTGGCTGTATTCAGCTGCATGACTTTGATGAATTTTGATTCAGTTAGACTTCCCAATAGAGCATTGATTTCCTTTGCATTTGTTTCATAATTCTTTCTTTCCATTGGATCTATTGGTATTGCAGCTGGATATTGATATCCTTGTTCAAAAATTTCCCATACCTCTTCTCCTAGAGACTGAAGATAGGATCTCATCCTTGTTTTCCAGAAGATTAAATTATTTCCATTAAAGAGAGGAGGCCTGATAGATGCTATTCCATCTTGATTTCTCATCTTGCTTGATCTTCCTTCTAGCGACTAAGCTTTTTCAGAAGGACCTGCTCTGATACCAATTGTTGGGAAAAATACTGAGGTGGGGGGGTGAATCAGTATTTAGGGCTGAAAAATCTTTCTTTTCTTTCTCTTAAAACCATATGTTATAGTACTACATCCATCATGTATGTCCAGATATCTTATTATGTCTTTACTTAGAGCATTGCATTAGATAAGCATTAAGCATGATTAGAAATAATAGATCAAACATAAACAACACATATGAACACCAGGATTTAAGGTGGAAACCCAATTCGGGAGAAAACCACCACTGTTGTAATCTCAGTCTTCAATATTTATTATAGGGAAAGCGTTTTACAATATATGTTGGTGCAGACTTATACCAGCACGCAGGCACCCACCTGTAGAAGGCTACAACCTTCTCTCATTTACCAGCCTCTCCTGGAAGGGAGATACGAATCCCTGCTCTCATTTACAAGCCTCTCCTGGAAGGGAGCTACAACCCCCTCACTGAAAGCTTCGACACTCAGCACTACTGCGGACCATGTTTCATCAATATTCAAACTGGATTCAATAGCTTCCACACAACATACCTTGCAGGCCACCAGATTTATTTATTTTCTTCAGAGGTGCATCCTTAATTCAGCAATCTGTTACCCATTCCAAACAATTATACTTCAGAGTGAAGTATTCATTCACAACCCTTATACGTTCTTCATGATTGAACTAGGAATTAATCATCATCTGATCTAAATATCTTGATCAATCATCATATTCACAGGTGCACCATAGATTCAGATATATCAGAGTTTGTTCATACAGATATCTCTAAAAGAGATTCGTTTATTATCGACCCTTTCACACACACACACACATCTGTTCTTCATGATTCTCATCACCTTATATAGTTTTCACCTTTATTAAAACCTTAGGTCAAAACCATTCAATTGCTAATGGTATTCTTGGACGGGGTCAACATAGATAATCGGGTCCAACAATCTACTATAATCATGAACTCCTCAAAGCATACAAAATTGCTTTTATAACACGAAACGACCCAAAAGGGAACTTTATCTCTGCCATATAAGTTTATGATTAATAAATCATTTACAATGGATCATTGTGGTCATAAAATTTAAAACCTAGCTCCGAGCCCCACCTATATGGTTAACAAACCAATCAAATTCCCGCACCGTACGCTGCATAATCCTTCGTGCTTCTTCATCAAGTGAACACCGTTCGATGACCCCTTCCCAGATCAACGACGCTCATCAATTTCGCTAGACATCCGTGGTCGAATAGTAACGCGTGATGGCGCGCAGTGGTAAGCGGTTTTGTGAAATCATACAGGGATGCGTGTCACCCGATCAATGGAATCGCTACCCAACCAGAAATTACCGCTTATCCCCAAAAGGCGGTGCGAAATGGGCAAACCGGCTTTATAGAACCCGCTTTTGGTTTCTGAACAGTGTTCTTATCGGAGTTCAAATATTAAAATGGTTTATTTATTTGTCGGGTTCGGACCTTTATCGCAATCGAAAATCTTGTTACCCTGACCCGCTGTCCCTGTAAGACCCATATCCTTATATCATCGCATCACAACTTACAACTGGTGGAAACTTATGGAAGAAATAACAAATATGCGATATTGCGATAATCACATATCGCAACAATCAACAAACTCTGGCTTGGGCGAAGGGTGATTTTGCGACATTGCGATGTTGCGATGGTGCGATGGCGCGACGATCGCACATTGCAAATATCCACATCAACAAGACACTCGGACATAAAAGTTGTGATCTTGTGATTTGCGCTAAAGTGGTGTGGACCACTTTTCCTCTCCTTTTAAGAGACTTAAATAACTTCCGCTGTTTTATTCAATTTTCTTCATACTTGGTTGTTGAGAGCTTAAACTCCCGAAATGACTGTTTTTAAATCAACTCTGCTCCTCCGTAGTCTGGAACTACAACTGTCTTCATTCCATTGTAAAAAAACACTGCCCATCACCATAATGACAATTCATTCATCCTTACATTTCTCCCATCCTTCTTGAATGCGTGTTGTTGTTCACCAAAACTCTGTTGCGCCTTTGTACTCTTTTCTCCCATTCTGTCTCTGCTCCTTCTGTTCTTCTTTTTTTCTTCTCTGCTGACCTTTGCCAATTTATTTGCCATCAATGACAATATTTCCAACAAGAAAAACTTCATCAAATAGGTTGCCATCAATTTCATCAAGTAGGTTGCCATCAATGACAACACTCTGCATCCTATTTCCAACAAATGCACCACCTGTAGTTGCTGAAAAAACACACCAGCCTTCAACTTAAAACACTCAGATGATTCAGAAACAACACATCATTGAATTATCTTCATCCATCAAACCGGTAGAGAAAGAGATGGATATTATGCAAAAATATAAAGAAATCGAGCTAAGAAATGAGACATTAAAAGTTGATACATATAACCAATATTGGAAGCAGTCACCCAGTGACCAAAGAAAATTGCTTTCTGCATTTGACTGCAAGACTAGGAATATGCAAATGACCTTCCTACAACCAAAAGTCAAGCATCCCAAATCATCAGCTTATAAAAAATACATCATATGAAGTTCAAGCAGAAGATCTTCATCTTATAGACCAGATAGAATTTCACAAGCAAGCTAGTGAAATGTTGTATTCTACCATGACAAACAAATCCATGAGTGTACAAAAGATGCAAAACACTCTAGGGAACATCAGAGATCATCTCAAATTAGAAAAGGAATTCACACAAGCTAAGGATAACATAATAAAATCACTGAAAGATTTGGTTATTGAAGTAGGATATGATCCTAATAATGCCAAAGTTGCAGAATAACTGATAAAGAAGAAGAATTTAGACATTGCTACATTAAAGAAGTAACTCAAGCTTCCTCCTACTGAACATCCACAAGCAAAGGAAATGTTAGAGGTGTTAGGGTCCCATGATTTGGCGGATTGGCAAGCCAAGTGACAGGGTAACATCAAACCAACTTTGGAGCCCAAGGACCTAGCCTTCCCGGACTCATAGAGGGCTCTCTCTATTTATGCAAGAGATGTAGATTTGTTTTGCTTCTTATGTATTTTATTTTAGGCTAGTTTTTAAGTGGGTTTTTAGTTTTATTTAGGCTTTTTGAGGGAGGAATTGATCAAAGGGTAGATAGATAAAAATATTGTCAGATTAACTGGGCTATGGAGTCGAAAATGCCTAGAAAGCCTCAAATGGTGGACAAGGTATATTGAAGGGCTGATTTGGTCAAGGTAAAAATGGATTCTTTAGGTGGAGTGAAATGGGATGGACACTAGGTTTTGTGAAGAACAAAGAGTTTTAAACATAAATAGTTTTACATCAGACATATATGTGGTAGGGCTAACCATTAATCACGATAAATGAAACTTCAAACTGATAGATGCATAAAATAAACATTCAGGCAATACATAGAAGTATATGACCCTCTAACTTTGGGAAAATCGCCTTCAGACTTTGGGGAAAATAAAAAAGAGAAAAAAATAACTCAATCTATGAAGAGGGAACTCCTAGACATCATATTTTGAGCTATTGGAAACTTTGAACTATGATTTCTAAGCATAGGCAAAGGGCAAGATTGACACAAGACCTCTTTGGTTCAACTAAGACAATCAAACATTCAGAGAAAGGTTTCATTAATGGGTTTTTGGTTAGCTAGGAGTAAACAGGGCTTACCGTGAATCATACTAGGTAGCATACACAATAACCATTAATGAAATTGAGAACAAGTTCTTAGGGTATTAAATAGCATTTAAGAATTCATTTGACATAACTAAGAAAGAAGACAAACATAGAAGATGTAATGAATCAGGAAACTTGAAGTGCCTCCATGGGCATGTCTCAAATCTATTCTTTACTATCCTACAACAAGCAAGAAACATGAAAATATGTATGATAACTAAGGACACATTACAGAGAAGGAACACTATACCATTTTACCAAGTCAAGGAATCCTACAACAGTCCTCTTCCACCATCCAAAACACACAAGAAATTATCCACTGCATGAGAAAAAGTATTTCTTCCAAGCTTGTTGTTACACCATTTTTTGGTCATCTAACCTGTTATCATTAGATGGACCCAAGTACACCATGTAAGACTAATTTTACCCTAAGTAAAATTGCTTTCACTCTGTAAAATAACTTAATAAAACACATTTATTAGGTTGTTTATGGTCTAAACAGGAAACCCCAAAAGGAAATATCAAATGAACCTATATTTGTTTTATTTTCCTCATGGAATAATTAATTAAACAATAATTTAATTATTATTCATAGTCATGTTTAACCCAAAACAAGGAAATTAATTAGATAAATCTTTATTTATCTTATTATTTTCTAGAAATAATTATTTAAATCTCATTTAAATAATATTCCTTGTTAAATATGACCAAATCATTTATAAATAATTAAATAAATCATTATTTATTTAATTATCATTCAACCACTTCCTTAAAATAATAAATAAATCATTTATTTATTTATTATTTACAAATAAAGGGATTTGACCCAAGTCAAATGCCTTTTCCCTCCAACAAATATAATAAAATATTCCATGAAAGGTGGATCTAGATTTGGTTAATATTATTTTAATCATGCACCAAGATCTAGAATGATCCAATACTTTGTTATAAATAGGAGGGTTTTTCCTACCATTCTTCACCTTTTGTTGCCTATTAGATCACTCTGGATCTAAAATCTTGGTCTGAATTTGAGCCATTATCATTGTCATATTTTCCATTATTTGCTGTATGAGCTCCCTTGGAGTTCTATCTTTGTCTGGGTTTTCCACACCAACAAGAGAGAGAAATACTAGATCTGAAGTGCTGAGGACTTCCAAGAACCCATCCCATTGAGGAGAATTGGAAACACCTTCTTGTTTTCCTCCCAGGTGCCCTTAATACAAAAATTCTTTCAAAAAATATTTTTCTTGTCTTGTCTATTGGATGTATGGAGAAAAACCTTATTTTTACTGCTTAATGTCTCTCTATGCATAGATCTGGTTTTTTGCAGCACTTGTCTTGATCAACTAACTACAGATCTAAAGATAGTGGCAGCCACATTTGATGTTAGGGCTATAAGTTATGCGTAGCTAAAGTGGTCTTTTTTTGTACACTTCGACAAAAGATTCATACTAACACTTGTATAACTATGTATTTCTCTATATCATCAAGTTCAACCTTCTTTACAATGAAATCTCTTGGAATATATAGGCCAAAGAGAAGGAAAACCTCCTAGAGCAACTAGCAAGCCCATTGGCCTATTACAAATATCTGATTTTGTCCTTGAGGCTTTGCAAATCCCAAGGCACAAAATATCTATAAAAATATCTTAAAAATGCTAAAAAATAAAATTAAATTGACTTTTCCTAACTGACAATGGCCAAAAAAGGCTAAACGCACATTTGGAAAAGCCACTTCAGAAAACTGCATTTTTTAGCAAAATGCTACAGAAATGTAGCAGTAGAAAATTCCCTGTGTTGTAGGCAACTTTTGAATGACCTGCCGATGTAAAAATAAGGCCCATGATGGCTCATTGGAAAGCCCTGGATGTCTAGTTTCTGAAAATACTTGATTTTCCTAAAATATATCAGTATAAGTATATCAAAAACTGAACTGTGTGGAAAAAACCAAAAAAATAGCCTTGCTGATATGTGAGGCAGAAAGTTAAAAAATTTCTGTTTTTCGCCTCTTTGGGGGACCAAAACACCTCCTTTGGATCTAAAAAATTGTGAGTAGCTTCCCTTGAATTTATTCCATCCAACCAAATTAATTTCATGATCTAAGGATGCTCCTAACACCCATGGCAGCGCTTTGAAAAATGTGCAATTATGGCTAAAAACACAAAAAACAAAATTTTACCAAAATTTGATCAATTTTGGCGAGCAAGCCCCTCATGGGTTTTCAGAAGCATGTAGAGAAGCTGAGGCCAAAATTTGAAGCCCTGATGTGCCTTTCTTCACTTTTTGTACTGGGCACCTTTTTTGGGCAGTTTTGAGTTTTTCTTGTGTAACCTTCCATTTCTTTCGGGCAAATTGATTTAGCTTCTTGTAGTACCCAGTCATTTTCTTTTGTAGGCTCAAGTCCCTGTAAGCTTTCTCTAACTTATCCTCCAAGTGATTGTTGGCCCTTTCAAGCCATGATTCTTTATCATTTTCTATTTCTTGGGCGAGCAATTGAGTAAGAGGATAAGATTGAACAAGGGCAACCTCTTCTTCCTTCTCTTTCTCCAAATCTTTCTTGAGACCCATAGTCCTAGGCATGTTTCTCATTGGCTGCTCTTCTTCTTCAGTATCATTAAATTCGCCCATAAGCTCTTCAATCTTGACTTGTGCTTTGGAGGCTTCCCTTTGGTATTTGAAAGTCCGGGCCTCATAAACTGCCATTTGAACACTCATTTATTTGTTTTGTGTCTGTAGAACATGTATGAGGTCCTTTGATCTCTCTAGATCAGCTTTTAGGTCTTGAATTTGTGCCTCTCTGTTTTGTAAAAGAGTTTCAAGAATTCTAGCTTCATTATCCCCATCATCACTTTCTATCTGAATGATATCAAATTCCCTTTCCTTTTCATGACTACCCTCCTATTTTTCTTTCCCCTTGCCTTGGATAAGCTTCTTGGTCCTCCTCTTCTTTGGCACTTCAACAATGCTCCTTTTAGGCAGTTTGCCTCTGCTTCTTAGTGCTCTTGTGACATTGCTAGTCACTGCTGGAGTGGTCTTTTTCTTTCATGATCTAGTGTTTCTAGGATTTGCCACTTTCGGAGGAAGAGTCATGGCTCCTTTCCTAGGAGAGGCAGTTAGCACATGCTCTTGGTTGTGTGGAGGAGAAGAGGGAGGAGATTTATCTATTTGTATTTGCTCAGTTTGGTCTTTTACCTTGCTTCTTCCATCATCATTTTTGTCACTATTTTCTCCTGCTTGAGGATTGCCTTGTTTTTCTCCATCACTTCTATGCTCATGGTCACTGATTTGGTCTTTTTTCTCCATGCTGCCCTCTTTGGAATGCTCACTGTGTGGTGCTTTATTGTCATCATCATTACTGGCTTGAGGGCTGACTTGTTTCTCATCATAAGTGTCATTTTGAGGACTGTCATGAACCTCATCATCACTTTTTTGGCTGCCACTTTGTAGGTTTTCTTGAAGGCTGCTTTGTTCATCTTTGCCCCTGATTTCTTCATGGCTGTTGTGCTCTTTACCTTCACTATTTTCTGCCTCATCCCCATCATGCTTACTGTTGTGTGGGCTGTTATCATGTTCTTCTTCATGACTATCTTTCAGCATTTTTCTCCTTTAGATCCCTATCCCTCTTGACCTTAGATCTATCGGCCACCTTTTAGTGTGTTTTGACTAGATTTTTTCCCTCTTTTAGACTAGTTTTGAGAGACCCGCCTTCTTGGGTTAGATCGATGCATTGTTAGCTGTTAATTTTCTGTTATTTCAGCATTATATACTGTTCTCTATAGATTTATGTTCAGTTACACAACACACTTTTTCTTTTGCTCTCAAAATGTCTGGGTTTAAAAATTAAAATTAACGCATGCCACACACTCACCCTAAGCGAAGAAGAGCCTGGTTAACACTGCCAGGCAAAGACTTTAAAACATTGTAAAATCAATTGACACTACACCTCTCTGCCCTTGTTTCAACATTGTAATCACTTGATTCTGCACCTCCCTGCCTTTGTTGTTCATTCTTCTTCCCCTTGTTCCGTGTTTGTGTTGTCATCATTGCGCCCCCAAGGCGCACATCTCGGAGACTTCTTGGCCTTCACCCTCAGTTTCCGGTTAGTCGACCTACTCCTTCCCGCCGTCGTCGAGTTAGTCCTCCTCCAAGTCTGCACTCTGACTCCTCTTCTGATTCATTGGGTTCTCCTTTTACTTCTGGTTCTCCCCCTGTCACCTTCACTATGTCTGGTCCAGGGCCTAATGCTAGCGGTAATCCCAGCCCTAATGCCGGGACTACTACTAGCGGAACCACCACAGGAACTACCTTGGCTACGCCCTTGCTCCCCTTCATGGTAGGCCTCAGCCTCCCTGATTTGGACCGGTTGATAAACGACCCTATACACCATGACGCTAGTTGGCCTGCTATGCCGACAAAGCTCCCCTTCGACATCCCAAAGTTTGAAGGCCTTGCTGGGGAAGATCCTGCAAATCATGTTCGATCTTTCCACATGTGGTGTTCATCTACTTCCATTACCGATGACTCCATCCATCTTAGATTGTTCCAATGCACGCTTACAGGTGAAGCTTCTAAGTGGTATGTTGATCAGCCCACTTCCTCTCATACCACCATCGCGACTCTTGCCCAGGATTTTTTATCTTACTTCTAGCTTCCCCTTCGTTATGACACTGGTATCGAACTTGTGAATTCTTTCTGTCAATCATCTGCGACTCGACTATCCGATCATGTCCAGGAATGGTAGAGAAGAAAGAGCCTATGTCAATCCCCTACCTTCGAAGACCGTGTCTACATGGACTGGTTCCTTATATCTCTCTTGCCTCCTATCGGGAAAGATGTCGCATCGCATTTTCCCCAAACCGAAGAAGCCGCCCTCCAACTGGCGTTAAAATATGACTTGATCTACGCTCAGACATGTTATGTTTATACCGTTCTACCTGATCTCCCCAGACCCAGTAGTGTCAATGCACCGGGGGCACCTCATGCCGCCGACGGTATCGTTGGAGCTCTCTCTCCTCCATATGCCCAACCTCCCATGGGTTATGGTTTTCCTGGGGGAGGGGGTAGCACCTCCCGCACTTGTTCCCCTCCCAGTAGCACGTATCCAGGATACCACATGCCTCCTCTTTTGGCCCAACCTCCTGGTCACCATACTGTTACCCACCCCCCTTCTTATTCGTATCCTCAGGTTGGTGCTCCAGCTCCTCCAGCATCAGCACCTCTGCCTCCCTTGCCTTCTCAACCCCCGCAACAGCAGTCACCGCCCCCTCAAGAGCAGGTGGATGCACAACAGGGATTCGTGGCTACCCAACCACCTGACAGACAAGTGGCCACTCAACCTTCCCCTTCTGGTTCCTCCAATTACCAGATCCTCATGATGAACTCTGATCCACCTCCAACCGTCGACCTTAACCTTCAAACTCGGTCCCCTCAGTACCCCAAGCCTCCCGCCCCGTCTATCCCCAAGTCACCTTCTTCAGGTTCTACAGAGCCTCTTTCGACACCTAATGGTCCCTTGCATATCCCTCAGCCCAAATTTGAGGTTCCTACCCAGATTCCTAAGGGAAAATTACACCGAAATGCTGCTTCTGGTCGAGCTGCTCATTCGTATAGCATAGTAGAAGATTTGGCGCAGTCTCCTGCTGCCATTTCTACATTGGAACTCCTCCAGTCGTGCCCTTCCCAAAAGAAGGCTCTACTATCTACCATGGGCACTGTAGATCCTGCTGATGACCAATTTATTGTTTTTGACGCCCATCACTTAGACCATCCTCCTCTTCCTGCTTTCGTAGCCTTCCAAATCCCAGTCAAAATCTGGAATGCTAACGTTTCTCAGTGTATCATTGATGAGGGGGCATCCACTTGTGTGATGTCCGCTTCATTTTGGAAACAACTCAGATCTCCTGAGTTGGCCCCTTCCATAATCACCCTTCGAGCGTGGGGCGGCCATGCCTCCCAGCCCATTGGCCTATTCCATAATTGTCCTATCACTCTTGCGGGCAAGACTGTTTGCGTTGATGTCGAAGTCATCGACGCCCCTCTAGATTACAACATTCTCCTTGGGCGAAGCTACACCTATGCCATGTCTACTGTCCCATCTGTGGTTTTCCGCAAGATTTTTTTTCCTCATAATGGAAAGATAGTCACCATTGACCAGTTGACTTATCATGAGCCAAAGTCTCAAACCTCCCCAGAGACGACCATCTCTTCTGTAGCCAATAAGCAAACCGTCGATTCCTTGAACAGTGTTTCTCCTGGCATCTACAAAGACTCCTCTTTTCTTGGAACTTTCCCTGGTCTCCCTCCTCCTCCTATCTCTGACCCCAGCTCATTGAATGTTTGCATGATGTAATCGTCTCGGGCTGCTCTCAAGCAACCTGCTTCGGCTAGTCAGCAACCGCGCTCTCCGCAACCTGCTCCTAGCCCTTCACCTGCAGCTGGTAGTCATGAGCCTCTTTATCCTCCTGGAATGGTTCCTCCAAGCCTTAGCCATTTAGGAGCCGTCCCACCTGGCCATTACCCCTCTGGTCAGATACCGTTCCTAGCTCCCCCACCAGGAGTGTCCACGGTACCTGTCATGGCCACCCTCTCTCTTCCTAACCTGACCCTTGGGATTCTCGTCTGGTACCTTGATCCTCCAGCCCCAACCTTTCTTGGTCAACCCAAACCTTATCTTTCTTTGACCCTAGTTAAACCAGTCCCCAAGACTTCTCCCACTACAACAGTGCCTCAGTCACCTCAACAAGAACCACCTCCTGTTGCGACCGCTTCGGGTAAGAAGGGCAAAGCTCGCAAGGGGGCATCAAAGGACAAGGCTGCCCCACCAAAACCTACCCCTCCTCGGCCTCCAAAGCATACCATCCAGTGTTATTTGTGTGATGTTGTCAGTCACACCACCCATCCCTGTCCTAAATTTCTTCATCTCAAGCCCATGGTTAATGTCGCGTTCCCTGAGTTCATGGTTCCGGAAGCCTCTGTTCCTTCCGCGACCGTGACCAAGAACCCCAAGACTATTCACACCAACCACCCCTGTGCTTTGTGTGATCTCCATGGCCATTACACCCACATTTGTCCCCGCCTCGAGGACTTCCGCACCTCTCTAGCTGCGGTCCACCAATTCGAGGCCAAGCGCAACGAGTCCACCTCTCCCCTATTTGCGTGTTTTTCTTTAGTAGAACTACCAGACATGACTGCTCCCATTGACATTCCCCCTCCTGATGTCAAGATGACGGAGCCTTCATCCACCATTTTCTACCTATCATCATCCATAAGACCCTCGGGGAACATTCCCTCTAAATCATCCCCTGTTGTTTCACTTGACCTTCCTTCAGCGATCACCTTGGGCTCAACATCGGTAGATCCTTTATCTACTTACTCTTCTGTCACCCCTTGTGACGATGCACATGTGAACCTCTCTTCTCATGATGATGAGTCAGGTAGCTCCGCCGCGTCAGGTGGTCTTTCTTCCACCAGTCACCCCATCTTCTATCATGATGACGAAATTATGGAAAAACCCCCCACCCCTGACTTTATCTATTCCCCCTTCCATCGAACCCATGCGTTCACACCACATACACTCTCAGGCTATTACATTGAAACCCAATGTTTGGGTAAGGGGGACCCACATTTGAGAGACCAAGAAGCAATTCTCCACAACTCTCTTAGTGTATTTGGTCATGCCAATCTCGTACTATTATTCTTCCCCATTTAGAAGAACCCTGTAGTCCCATATCACTTCGTATCACTCTAGGGATGATACCCCTTATCGTTCCTTCATCTTACATCAGCAACCCAATCTCTTAGACATTGTTGTTGACCAACCCATAGCTTTTCTACGAGAGCATCAGTTCATTATCTCCAAATCCTCTCTTTGGGATAGTGACACCAGGTATGCCAACCCAGAAACTTAAAGTCCATTTGATTCCTATATGCAGTACCAAAAGAGATTTGTAATCCTAAATTCCCTTTCTCAAACTGCATAACCATAACGAAAACAAATGGTGCACATCATTAAAATGTGTTTTGATTCCCCTTTTTCTAAATACATTTTGGCATGACCACAACATGCTTGGGGGCACCTATGCCCCTCAACCATAACCCTCCTCAAAATCGAATTTCTTCACTTGCAACACTCATACTAGGGGCAACATTTGGCCTCCATACTTATCCATGCTCGTGTTGATGTTCGTCGTGAGTTACCATCTTGTACTCATGTTTTCATGGTCCCCCATGCGACCTTTACTGTGTGGCAGCACCATCGATTCGCCCTTGTTTAGAGCATCCAAGTTGAGTCATCATCACATTCATGGAGTCTATCCCGAGTCCCTTTGTACCCCGCTATAGTCCTCCATCCTTCATTGCTTGGTCTCTCTCTTGTCGCACATTATGGCCTTCGCACCATTGTCCCCTATCCCCACAACCTTGAGTCACTAACGCCATGTCATTCATGCCCTTATGCTCTAACAATGGGCGAAGTCATCCATTCGCTACTCACCCTCCATTTCATCATCATTGGTATTAGTCTATCAGTCGCTCTACTATTTTTTCTCGTGCCTTAGTTGAGGATCTCTCATTGCCTCACCTACGACGGACCTCCTTCTGTCGACATCAGCTCCTTCATTCCAGAGGACAGGTCTAGAGAGCGGTGTACCTTGGTTCCAGCTTCCACTCTTGTTCGGTGCCTCGGATTAGGGAAAGGGATCTCTCATTCCCCTTTGAATTGATTGTTTCTCCACTTCAGCTCCTTTCAGCATGATCGAGATACGTATGCTTGATGGTTCAAAGGATGCGCGAATGTGCCTTTGGTGATCCCTCGGTGTGTGTGAGATGTCTCGCCCTCTTGCAGAGGGGTGGCTCTCACCGAGGGATGCCCACATGCCCCAATGACCTCTTCATTGCAGCCTTCCCGATGCAGCCCTCCATATATTTGATGATGTTGGCTCAGCGTCGTTAGCCGCCCTCTTTGATTCGCATGTATCGCCAGATTTTGTGAGCTCCTTCTCCGCTTATAGGGGGAATTTGGGTTGTATCTGTATCTCATGTACTCATATATTATTGTATAAGTCCTGGCTATTATCCCAGGCACAACATGTATGTGGGATTCCTCATTATATCTTTTATCTGGCTCCTATTTATGCCAACATATACTTTACAGTTCGGTTCCTTGTTTACCGGACGCACTATTCTTTTGTACTTTGTCTCAATGGGCATAGGTATGCCTCCCCCGCCACCTCTAGCACAAGTACCCTCTCATAAAAAGAGACTTGTTGCACCTGTAAGTCTCATCTCCTCGGGGTCTATTTCTTTAGCACATTAGGCTACCTTACATTTCTCTCTCTGACTTCCCTTTTGATGTCTGGTGATTGAGTTCTTACAACATACTTCGGTCATACGATTTGCTCCTAACACTCGTACGCTGGGGGGAAATCTGTTACACCATTTTTTGGTCATCTAACCTATTATCATTAGATGAACCCAAGTACACCATGTAAGACCAATTTTACCCTAAGTAAAATTGCTTTCACTATGTGAAATAACTTAGTAAAACACCTTTATTAAGTTGTTTATGGTCTAAACATGAAACCCCAAAAAGGAAATAATAAACAAATCTATATTTTTTGATTTTCTCATGCAATAATTAATTAAACAATAATTTAATTATTATTCCTAGTCTTGTTTAACCTGCAAACAAGGAAATTAATTAGATAAATCTTTATTTATCTTATTATTTTCAGGAATAATTATTTAAATCTCATTTAAATAATATTACTTGTTAAATATGACCAAATCATTTATAAATAATTAAATAAATCATTATTTATTTAATTATCATTCAAACTACTTCTTAAAATAATAAATAAATCATTTATTTATTTATTATTTATAAATAAAGGATTTGACCCAAGTCAAATGCTCTTTCCCCCTCCAACAAATATAATAAAATATTCCATAAAAGGTCGATCTAGATTTGGTTAATGTTATTTTAATCATGCACCAAGATCTAGAATGACCCAACATTTTGTTATAAATAGGAGGGTTTCTCCTACCATTCTTCACCTTTTGTTGCCTATTAGATCACTCTGGATCTATACTCTTGGTCTAACTTTGAGCCATTATCATTGTCATATTTTCCATTATTTGCTGTGTGAGCTCCCTTTGAGTTCTATCTTTGTCCGGGTTTTCTACACCAACAAGAGAGAGAAATGCTAGATCTGAAGTGCCGAGGACTTCCAAGAACCCATCCCATTGAGGAGAATTGGAAACACCTTCTTGTTTTCCTCCCAGGTGCCCTTAATAAAAAAAAATCTTTCAAAAAATATTGTTCTTGTCTTGTCTATTGGATGTATGGAGCAAAACCTTATTTTTCTACTACTTAATGTCTCTCTATGCATAGATCCTGCTTTAGCACTTGTCTTGATCAACTAACCGAGATCTCAAGATAATGGTGTACCTACATTTGGATGTTAGGGCTATTTTTTATGCGAGCTAAAGTGGTCTTTTTCGTGTGACACTTTGGCTAAAATATTCATACTAACATCAGAGCAATCATGTATTGCTCTATATCATCAAGTTCAACCTTATTTACAATGAAATATCTTGGAATATATAGGCCAAAGAGAAGGAAAACCTCCTAGAGCAACTAGAAGCCCATTGGCCTATTACAAATATCTGATTTTGTCCTTGAGGATTTGCAAAGCCCAAAGCCCAAGGCACAAAATATCTATAAAAATATCTTAAAAATGCTAAAAAATTAAATTAAATTGACTTTTCCTAACTGAAAATGGCCAAAAAAGGCTAAATGCACATTTGGAAAAGCCACTTTAGAAAACTGCATTTTTTACCAAAATGATACAGAAATGTAGCAGCAGAAAATTCCCTGTCTTGTAGGAAACTTTTGAAGGACCTCCTGATGTCTAAATGAGGCCCGTGATGGCTTTTTGGAAAGCCCTAGATTTCTAGTTTCTGAAAATACTTTATTTTCCTAAAAATTATCAATGTAAGTATATCAAAAACTGAACTGAGTGGAAAAAACCAAAAAATAGCCTTTGCTGATATGTGAGGCTGAAAGTTAAAAAATATTTGTTTCTCACCTCTTTGGGGGACCAAAACACCTCCTTTGGATCTGAAAAATTGTGAGTATCTGCCCCTAAATTTATTACATCCAACCAAATGAGTTTCATGAGCTGAGGATGCTCCTAACACCCATGGCAGCACCTTGAAAAATGTGCAATTATGGCCAAAAACACAAAAAACAAAATCTTATCAAAATTTGCTCAATTTTGGTGAGCAAGCCCCTCATGGGTTAAGAAGCATGTAGAGAAGCTGAGGCCAAGATTTCAAGCCCTGATGTGCCTTTCATCACTTTTTCTACTGGGCGCCCCTTTCGGGCAGTTTTGAGTTTTTCTTGTGCAACCTTCAATTTCTTTCGGGAAAATTGATTTAGCTTTTTGTAGTGCCCAGCCATTTTCTTTTGTAGGCTCAAGTCTCTGTTAGCTTTCTCTAAATTATCCTCAAAATTCTTGTTGGCCCTTTCAAGCCATGATTCTTTATCATTCTCTATTTCTTGGGTGAGCAATTGAGTAAGAGGATAAGATCGAACAAGGGCAGCCTCTTCTTCCTTCTCTTTCTCCAAAGCTTTCTTGAGACCCATAGTCCTAGGCCTCTTTCTCATTGGCTGCTATTCTTCTTCAGTATCATTGAATTCTCCTATAATCTCTTCAAGCTTGACTTGTGCTTTGGAGGCTTCCCTTTGGTATTTGAAATCCCGGGCCTCATAAAATGCCATTTGAACACTCATTTGTTTTTTTTGTGTCTGTAGAACATGTATGAGGTATTTTTACCTCTCTAGATCAACTTGTAGGTCATGAATTTGTTCTTCTCTATTTCGCAAAAGAGTTTCAAGAATTCTAGCTTCATTATCCCCATCATCACTGTCTATCTGGATGATGTCAAACTCCCTTTCCTTTTCATGACTACTCTCCTCTTTTTCTTTCCCCTTGCCTTGGGTAGTCTTCTTGGTCTTTCTCTTCTTTGGCAATTCAACAATGCTCTTTTTAGGCAGTTTGCCTCTACTTCTTAGCGCTCTTGTGACATTGCTAGTCACTGCTAGAGTAGTCTTTTTCTTTACTGATCTAGTGTTTATGGGATTTGCCACTTTTGAAGGAAGAGTCATGGCCCCTTGCCTAGAAGAGGCAGCTAGCACATGCTCTTGGCTGTGTGGAGGAGAAGAGGGAGGAGGTTTATCTATTTGTATTTGCTCAACTTAGTCTTTTACCTTGCTGCTTCCATCATCATCTTTGTCACTGTTTTCTCTTGTTTGAATATTGCCCTGTTTGTCTCTATCACTGCTATGCTCATGGTCACTGATTTGGTCATTTTTCACCATGTTTCCCCCTTTGGAATGCTCACTGTGTGGTGTTTGATTGTCATCATCATTACTTTCTTGAGGGCTGCCTTGTTTCTCATCATAAGTGTCATTTTGAGGACTGTCATGACCCTTATCATCACTGTTTTGGCTGCCACTTTGTATGTTTTCTTGAGGGCTGCCTTGTTCATCTCTACCCCTGATTTCTTTATGGCTGTTGTGCTCTTTACCTTCACTATTTTGTGCCTCATCCCCATCATGCTTACTGTTGTGTGGGCTGTCATCATGTTCTTCTTCATGACTATTGTGATTTTTACCTTCATTGTTTTGTGCCTTACTACCATCATGCTCACTGCTGTGTGGGCTGCCAACATGTTCCTCTTCATGACTGTTGTGCTCTGCATCAATTTGTTCAAGCTCTCCATCATTTCCTTCTTTATTCTAACTGTCATGCTTAGATTCTTCATTTTGTCCTTCTTCATCACTAGTTTTCCTCTTGTCACTTTGCCCTTCTTCACTACTAGTTTTCCTCTTATCTTCTTCACCCTCAATCATAGGATATTTTTGTCCTTTAGGAGTGAATTTACTAGAAGCAAGAGAAACATGATGAGTGGATGGTGAGGAAGGTGCATGAGATGAAGATGCAATGGAAAAATTGGGATGGGAGATGAAAGAATCCCAAGAAACTCCCTTTTTCTCAAGTTGATGGAGGATGATGATCTTGAAAAGGGAATGATGAAATAGACAAGCTTGTTGTTGAGCGGAGGGCTTCTTTTGAATAGTAGAGGCCATTTTGTCAATGCTTCTATAGAAGAGGAAAGGTAGGTTTAGTAATTGAGTTCTTGTGAAGTGCATAAGAAGCCTGATGTGATAAGCATAAATCCGGGAAAACCTCCCTTCACATGTGAAATACTTCATGATGATTTTCAGGAGAGGGGCATAACTGGTCAACAAGTGGGAAAAAGGGAAAATAGCTTGGCAAGCATCCCGATGTTCTGGTTTTAGGAAGGTTTTGTAGTGATTCAGGTCTAGGTATGTTTGCTTGAACCATTTTTCTCCGATATAGGGAATTTTGGTAGCTTGGGAGATAGCCCTAGGAGAGAGTTTGAAATCTGAACCTGCTAGATGAACATGCTTCCCTTGCAGCCTTAAAGAAAATAAATGTGTCAAAGGAAGGTGACTTTTTACTTCTTGGACCTTCTGGAAAAATTCCAAGCACCCTACTTCATGAAAATTAAAGAGTACTGAAGGAGACTCATTTACTTCCTGAGTTGTAATAGGCTCATACCTATTGTGATAACCACTACTTCTATTTTTCTTTGGAGGCATTTTTGCTTATGATATTATTCATTGAATCACCAAGGAAAACTTGTTTATATGATTACTGAAAAAGGCCCTCAATCAAAATTATTTTTACTCTTTGTAGAACTAAGTTTGTCCTTAGTTAGCCAAAAAGTTTGTTTAAGTGAAACAAGCTCTCTTTGATTTTGGAAATAGGAGCTATTTTCCCTCAATTCACTATTTTCTGTGGTTATTTGAAGCAAGAAAGAGGTTTCTTTGAAATCACTGCTTCTTTTGATATCACTGTTTTAAAGGACTGACTTGGAACAAAGAATGCACTCTTAGAAAAACACTGTGCTCTCCCTTTGAATAAACTGTCCTTCTTTGATGATTATTGTTTCTCTAAGACAATAGGCAGTCTCCTTGCTACTGAGTAATAAACCTTCAAAAAAAAATTTGTCTCCCTTAAGAATTTTGAACAACCAATCTTAAAATTTCACAATGGACTAGTTTTGTAAACAATGGTTTCTCTGTGATTTTGGCAACGGTAACTTTCTTGAAAACAACTAGTTTCCTCTTTTTTAAGATCACTGTTATCCTCATTTTAATCATTGTTTCTCTTTGAAATTTATTATTAAAAACCTCCTTCGTAATAAAAAATTTGGCTAAGATACAAGAAATACCTTTGAGAGATGAGTCTTTGATGCTTTTTTGAGTATTGGTCTAGCGGGTAGGAAACATGTTCAAAACAGTTTGATGGGCGGGCGTTGAATGGAGAACGCGCTGCGCATAGGCTTGTCGGGTCGGCCCTGGGTGCTGGCACAGGCGTGCCATGCACATCTATAGGCGTGCCGCGCTCTTCACAAAAATACACTGACTCTGCCTACAGGAGCACCACACGTGTACACAAGTGTGCCGCGCATAACCTTAGACCCAAAAATTCTTCAAAATCGCTCATAAACTGCTTCTTTCTTCGGTGAGGTTGGGCATGATGCTAATGAACGTTTGGTTCATTCCTTTTATACTCATAAGGTTTTGTTAAAATAAAAACAGAATCCTCTTCTCTCTTTCAAAATTTGAAAACCTTTTTAACATCAGCACTTTGTGTTTTGAAAAGGTGACTTGAGTTTATGTCAAGGTTTTCTAACTGTTTTCCTTTTCTAAACTGTCTTTTCCATAATATTCTAGTGGAGGCACTTTTCAACCTAAATAGTTGCCCTGTAAGTTATCACAAAAACTACTTTGCAGCCCTTTTTAATGCCCCTTTATGCCTATCATGAGGCCTTATCTTTAGTTTGTAGGAGGCTTGCTGAGAACTAAGACCTTGTCTTCATCACCTGAAGTAAAATCAAATACATACCACTATTGCAACTTCTTTAAAACCATAATGCAACCTTCTTGTTGGTGAGTTTAAGGAGGTCTTATCAGATTGATCTTCTGCTTTTCATTTTTAATATCCTCAAACAATGGTGGGCCCTCTACTTATTTGTGAAGGAGGCCTATGTTTTGGAAAACTGCAACTGCCTAGGTCTCCCAAAACTTTGTTTCTTATCATTTAATAGAGGAGCCTTTTGATTGTGAGTGAAATAGGGCTTCATCACACCTTTTAACCCTTTGGATGAGTTGTGTCATGGTGCAAACATTTGGAGAGCTGATATTTTTTTATTTTGTGAAAGAAAGCCTATAAATAATGAAAGATTCACCCATTTTTAGAATGTGCCCTCCATCCTTTGACTGTGCTGGAAACATCTTTTGGCGCTCTTCCTTCATTCATCACTTGGATGAAGTATTTTTATAAACCATAGGGGATTTGCAAAAAAAAAGATGTCCCTTTCACATATACCTGTGGGAATGCTTCCTTATACTATTCTACAGACAAGACTATAACCCAAGCTTTGGTCTATCAATTTCACCATTCATAAGAGGCTTGTTTAATCAAAATTGTAACCTGTGATTTATCCTTTGAAGGAGGTTGTCATAAATACAATATCAGAGCCCTTTAACACCAACATGCTATCTTTTTGCTGGTGATATGAAATAGGTTCTCGACCTATGAACTCTTATTGACTCACCACTGATTTTCAACCCTATCTTTCAAATAGAAAACTTACTCAAACACAATTTGAAACTCTGTTGATGCACTTGCTGCTCATCTTTGGAGGAGGTGGCTTATACTAGTTTCTAAAGTCACTTAAGAACATGTTGGCCCTCTAATTTTTTGTGAAGGAGGCCACAACATGTCTTCTTAACCTTTTTATTTTCATGAAGGAGGTTATTATCACTGTTTCAAACCATCTACTTTTTAAAGGAGGTTTCACCATACACATGAAATTTCATCCATTTCAAAATGTGTTATTTCTTGCAATATGTGTCTCTGCTTGAAGAATACCAATAGTGAACAAAGTGGATTCTTCCTTTGACTATGTTTTCAGGGGTATTTTGAAATTTTCCTTTGAATAATGTTCACATCCCAGGCTTGAGGTAGCATAAGAAGCAATTGTCTTCTTATGCCATACATGACAATGCTCTTTGGAAAGACTATGTAGTACTGACTTTGGAGGTGATATTGGAACACTGCTGATCAACATTTCATCAGTATTTTTTATTTCATGTGACTTGGAGGATGCTTCCTATTCTTCAGGAAGTTTTGGATTTAAAACCATACCTATCGGTTGTCCTTCACTCACTGCACTCCATTTGTTTTACTGATGGCAAATCTCTTCAACATGGGAGACCTATTTGGACTTGTTTCCTTTGCTCTTATTTGCATACTGTTTATCATTCAATTACACCCCTGCAGAGATGTAAAACATATGACTTTGAACCTTGGAGAGCTCATTTGGTGTCTTATAGAGATTTTTCCCGATCTAAGTATATTCCTTTTAGACAGTGAACATGTTTATCTTCTCCTAATTTGGATCTTTGTTGAATCTCTTTTTGAAATGAGACAAAATGAATTCTTAGTGGTGTGCGAACTATGGATGGATCATACTTGTTCTGTAGAATATGAACTAATTCAAGGCTGACTGGTACTAGACAGAGGCTTTTGGCTTAGGATGTCTTCACCAAGGAAAAACTCCCTAAACACCACTATCTAACTTAGGGGCAATCTTGACATATTCCGAGCCTTTTCTTTGGTATGATTATATTTTCAAAAGACAGATGACTAGGGATAGGATTGCAGACACTTTTTCAACCTTTGGATCGCGAATGGCATGAGAAACAAGGGTAAATGATAGTAGATAATTTTCAGCTATGACAGCTATGGACAGGGTTATTTTGCTGAAACCAGATAGGACTTTAAAACTGGGGTTTTTTCTCATCATAGGCTGACAAGAAGGGGTAGGAGGACAAAAATTGTTTTAGGGTGTTTTCTAGAGGACAGATTTGACAGTTTGGAGATCAGCTTCTAGAAAACTCAGCTAAGGAAACTAGTCATCAATAGCAGGTAAAAATGCTGATGAATAACAAGAGGATGCAAGCCAAAAAGATGAGATGATGAACCTCATTCTTCAATTAACTGCCCAAATAAAAGAAATGAAAAATGAGATGGAAAAATTAGTACAGGAGAAAAGGGCCAGCTCAAAAGAAGTTGCTGTCATTGTTATTCCTGTAGTTGCTATAGATGTGCCTTCTAAATTAGCAGAATCTTTGGCCCCTTCAGTTCCAATAGCTACAACACTTCCTATTACATCAACAACTAATTTAGAAACTGAGTCATCTACAAAAACAACACAGCTTATAGATGAAGTAGGTAAACTAGTAAAAGAAATGTAGGAAATGTCTATTCAGACAAATGACATCAACATACTTAAAGAATAGCTGAAAAGTATGGAGGATGAAAAGAAACTTGCTTATATCATGCAAAAGAATGAAGAACATAAAGCAAACAGGTTGACAGAGAAATTTAAGAAATTAGAGAAAGATTTAACTCTGAAAGAACTAATAGCACAAGCCAAACAACAACTATGGGCCAATCTCATTGAATCTTTCAATGATATTTGGCCATCAATCTAGGTTATTTATGAACAAAAAGATCTCACCAAAGAAGCAGGAGAAGCCATCCAAAAAAATCAAAGAAGAACTTGGCAAGAAACCTGAAGAGGCTAATGAAATCATCAGATTTCTTAATTCCAAGAATAAGCAAGAATTTGAGGAGATTGGAATTAGTGACAGGACATATATTATTCTTGAAGTCAGAAAGGTAATTTCAAAAATGAATTTAATGGTTCAACTTGAAGAAAAATTACAAAACATGGAGATTGGCATAACCAGGTTCATGATGAAGTTTGAAATTTTGAGACAAAAAGGCCTGCCAAATCCCTTGGTTATTCATGAAAAATTGATGAAACAAGAGGATTATGATAATAAAATGATAGAAGTAGCCAAGGGTCAGGATAACCTTCCTTCTTCACAAGGAATTCCAACAGGGAAATTTCTCTACAAGAGTTTTGAAAATATTTTTTACCTGCAACATGAAGTAAAACACCAATTTGTCAACAAGCCTACATTCTCAAAATATACAGAGGTATATGAGATATTCAGAAGGATGGTGAAAATAAAATTACCAAAGGCAGAAGCTTGGGAGAAATTAACTAATTTACTATGAAGGTAAAACAATAAAAAGGGAAGTCAAATGAAAAGCATATCAGTTAAAGATAAAACAAAGCAGACAATTTTACAGTAATAGTTTGCAATAAAAACAATAGTTACAGTCAAAGAGTATCAGAGTTTAAAGTGTATCAGATGAAAGTCAAAAGGCTAAAGTCAAATCAGAGTAAAATATGTCAACGTGAAAGACACTCAACAATAGAATTCGTTGAGCAAACAACAAAGAGACAAATCAACAACAAATATGAGACAACAAACAACAAATTCAATAAAACCAGGGACAACTTGCATTAGTTAGATAGATGTCTCTATCTTCTTGCATGAAGATATTTATTTTTCCACGAATAATTCCTAAGTTTTTTTTAGGATATTTTGTAATATTTTTTGAATAAATAATTCACAATTCGAAGTATTGAGTGTGGATGAAATTGCTAAACATTTCTATAGTTGTACTGATCTGAACCAGAGGGTTCCTTGTACCATTTTCAAGTCAGCAGACTGGATTGAGCAATAAAGAGATTATATTACATAATTCATGTGTTGGGCCACTTCAGTGAAGTATTCTCAAACGTTCTTTGTTTTTATCTGAAGTTTTCATAATACTTGTATGTTTTTCTAAATCTAAATGTATAACAAGATTGTTATTTTAGAATATGTTTAAAAGCACTATGTCTTGAACTGTCATGTCATTTTCATGTTTTCTATTGATATCCAGATTAGGGAATTCTTAATTTCTCCCTAGTTTAGATTGACCTCTATATTTTCACTCATTTTCCAGATCCGAGAACCCTTAATTTATCTCTCATCCCGATTGAAACCATTTTCACCATCAGCCTAAGGATCTAAAGTAACTCAACTATCTTTCCTTGTGAACACTTCCCTTTAGAGCCTTGATTCTTCTCTGACTGCTTGACACTTTGAATCCAATTACCCAATGGAATTCAGACCTACATCTATCCATCTGAACTAGTGATTCCACCACCAAACCAAATCCAAAATCAAATCCCAAGTAAACATACATAACTAGCCTAAAATCAACTAAAATCAACAAAGTTAAATAATATAGAGAGAGCCCTCTCTGAGCATTAGGAAGGCTAGATCATAAGGCTTAAAATTAGGTTTGTGGTTACCTCTAATATTATTTAAACCAAATTATACATAACCCTTGAGAATTATTGGAGTGATAACATGTATAAATATGGCTTAAAATTTTATAATATTTGGAACCTATAAACAAATAAGGTTGTGTAAAACTGATATGTGGCATTTAGAGAAGTGAAGGATGTCATGAAACAAGAAGTCTTACCAAGGGAAAATGGACCAAAGTTTTCTCTGAAGGATGAAGAATTATACTCCATAGAAGAACATGGATTAGAAGAAGAAGTTTGAATCACACACTCTAGTTTTGAGGAGATCAGTCCAGGAAATAAGGTATCTAGAGAGGTATACTCCATCTGATTTCCATTCAAATTTTTCTTTATCTATTACTTATAATGATCCCAAAAATATAAAGGAAGTAGTAGATTTAGAGGATGGAAAAATTTGGAAAAAGGCCATAGTTGAATAAATTGCAACCTTGGAAAAGAATGAGGTTTGGCATCTAGTGGAGCTATTGGCTAGATGAAAACCCATTAGAAACAAATGAATATTTAAGAAAATTATGATAGTAGAAGGAAAAGTGGAGAAATATAAAGCTCAGTTATTCTCAGGTGTTAGGAATTGATTTTGGTGATATATTTTCTCTTGTTTCCAAGTTAGCTTCTACTATATTACCTTTCTCCATTGCTACTACTTTTGATTTTGAGGTAGAATAAATGGATGTGAATACATCACAATTACACAGGGATTAAAAATAAGATATCTACATGAAGAAACCAAAAGGATTTGTAGTGAAGGGTAGGAAATAATTGGTATGCAGGTAAAAAAGTCTGTGTATGGGTTGAAGAAATCACCAAGGACGTGGAATAAAAAATTTGATACATATAGATATGGACTTGGCTTCACAAGGAGAAAAGTGGATCACCATGTGTATTGTAAATTAGTTGGTGATCATGTTATTTATTTGATCTTGTATTTGGATGATATGCTGATGATTGGAAATGATCGAGAAATTATCCACGTTGTGAAGAATCAATTGTCCTCTAAATTAGACATGAAGGATCTTGTTGCTACAAACTTTGTCTTGGGGACGGAAATCATGTAATGGAGAAGCTCTAGTGAAATCAAGGGAAGTATGTTGAGGCAATATTATAGAGGCTTAATATGCTTGATAGTAAATTGGTGAAGGTTCCTATACTTGTAGGTGTAAAGTTATTTGCAAAACAGTGTCAAAAGACATAGGAAGAGGAAGAAGACATGTCCCAAGTTTCATATGTAAGTGAAGTATGAATTTTGATATATGCAATGGTTTGTACTAGAACAAAAATTACACATATAGTGGAAGTATTGAGTAGGTTTATGTCAAAACTAGGGAAGGAGCATTGCAAAAAATAAAACACATTTTCAGTTATTTGCATGGCACTAGTGATTATGTCTTGTGCTACCAAGGAAGACTAATATTAGAAAGAGTGTTGGACATATGTGGATTTGTTGATCGATATTGAGATGGAGATATCGATCACAAAAGGTTTGCAAGTGGGTACACGTTTAACCTATTTGGAGGAGAAATTAGTTGGATGAGCAAGAGATAATGTATATTGACACTTTCAACTACAAAAGCTGAATACATGGAAACCACTCATACAAAAAAGGAAGTAGTTTGGTTAAATATATTATGTTCAGGTATGGGGTTGGTACAACAAGATATAAGGATATATTGTGATAGCCAAAGTGTAATTTTCTTGGTAAAGAACCCTGATTATCATTCAAAAACAAAGTATTTAGATGTTCAATGTCACTTTGTGAGGAATATGGTTGAAGACAAAAATGTGTTGCTAGAAAATGAGGACAACTTTGAAGAATGTTGTAGATGCATTAAAAAAATATGTGAGCATTGAAAATTTCTCTTGGTGTAGAGAAATAATGGGAATTATTTCCTTGAATTATTCATTGTGTACTCCTTTGGCCCTTTAAGTTCAAAGAAAACAACAAGTGGGAGAATTTTGTGTGTGTGTTATATTCTTTGCACGACTTATATGCACCAAAAACAAAGGGAGGTTTGAGGGTGGGCTTAGAAGCCCCCCCGGGTTAGGGTGTATGCAAGGGGGGTGTTAGTCTCCATTGCATAAGTTTTGGGGTGACTGATCATATTTGGATCATGGACCTAAGTGACATCTAAAAATTAAAAGTGTTAGGAAGTGTGATGAACTTGAGTGATTAGATAAATCTTGTCTTCCTAATTCCTGCGCCGTTAACAATTCAAAAAACCGACACCATATGAAGAAGTTATCGCGATTTGAAAAGTCCAAAAAAATGCAATTTTTGGCTTTTGACCAAGTTTGATTGGGTTTTGGAAATTCAAAAAAGAGAATATTTTGGGGAATATTCCTAGAATATTCCTCAAAATATTCCATTCGGACCAATAAAATCATGCCAAGTGGCGGATGTTTATGGGCAAGTGGGTGTACGTTGGAATTTGGGCCAATTAGAAGCTGTCCCATGGCAAGCCCGAAGGCCACCATGTGGCCCAGGTTTGGCGTAACAAAATTTTTTGGGAGTCAATAGGAGTCGACCCCGAGACCTCCTGCATTGAGCGCCTACGTCTTACCAGTGGGCTATCAATTGTTTCTTAACATATTTGTGTTGTGAGTTTATATTAACGTTGAACAGATTCCATGTTAGGGGGGAAGAGGGGCCAGCCCCTGCCCATGTGTCTGTGTCCTCAGACCGAGGGTTTAAGCCCTAAACACCGATGCACAGAACGTTACCGCCAGCAGATTGAATGTGGTTACATGCAACCATTGCATTAACACTTATCCACCCAGTTAATATGCTTTGGAATTTAACATAGCCATGCGAAGTCTGGGGGCATGTGCCCAATGATAACCACCAGAATTTAAAATAATGATTAGACCTGGTGGTATTTCTGGAGGGTGCTCCAAAATTTCATATTTTCCAAACTTAACTGCAGTTATGAGTATTCTCTCCACATTTGGTGGAGGATTTTTAGGGGACACTGCGAAAAATGAATTTAGGATCTATCTTGAGCTAGACTCAACCAATTTGAGAGTTCCAATAGTAAATTTCGACTATCGAAGACATTACAGACTTATTGGTGTAGGTTACATAGCCATTAGAGGAATTTTGAGCATTTTTTTTGCTTCAAAGAAGTTCTAGGGGTCATTAGGGCCACCATGGGCCAACAACAGTTTGAGGCCTAGCTAGGGTAGCTAGAGGTATTTCTCAGTAATCCAATAGTAAATTTTGGATGTTTTAGACATTCTATAGCTAATGGTGTGGTTAGCCTATAGAAGAATTTTAAAGGACGAGATGCTTCAAAGAAGTTCTAAGGGCCACCAAGGCCAGCACATGCCAACAGGAGAATGAGGCCTATCTAGGGTAGTCAGTATCCATTCTTAGCAAGGAAATAGTAATTTATGACTATAATGAGCATTATGAAACCATTAGAGGAGTTTTCAGAAGCTTTTGAGGAATTCTAGAGGTCGAGAACCCACAGATAAGTTTTCTTTGACCCGAGAGACAAGGGGTTCCACCAGGTGTTGGAGGCATAAGCGGAGCAGCCAGAGGCCAATTTATGCAAGTGAATAGTATATTCTGACTATTTTGTACATTTTGAAACCAATGAAAGGATTTTTAGAGCCATTTTAGGAATTTTGAAGGTCTAAGAGCCACAAGGAAGTTTTGGGAAGCCTAGGGCCATCAGTGGATGGAGGCCTATATTGGGAAACCAGTGCTCATTTTGAGAAAATGATCAGTCCATTTTGGTGGTATGATATGTGCTGGAGATATTAGGTGAGGTTTTAGGGACCAAAAAATAATTTTGAAGGAGTTAGTGCTATAGATAAGCTTAGTGTAGCTCATGAGCACCGATAGAAGGAATCAAGTCTAAGGGGACCTAGATCTATTTTCAGAGTGATGAAAACCATGAAAGGGGTACGATGGTATTATAAACCCATTGGTTTAGTTAAATTAACCATTGGATTTGAGTTTGTAACTTGTAAAATAATATTTTCATCATAATCCCAAATAGCCAAGTCAAGATGACTTTGAAGCTCAAGGAGACGTAGCCCACGATATTCGGGTGAACTCCTAAATTAATTTTCTGTTATGTGTTGATGTTTATTTTCTGCATTATATGGATGTTGTACATGTTTAAAATCAGCAAAAACAAAGGGTATTAAAGCACTTAAATAGTTTAAATAAATTACACCTTTTTCAAGTATAAAATTCCAAAAAAGTCAAGTGTAAGCTAGATATTTTATTTGTTTAACTGAGTGGGAGGTTATTGAAAAGCATAAAAAGTTATCCAATCCATATTCAGATCAGGTTGGTATCAGATCATAGTTTATTGCTTGACAGAGCACTAGGTTTCTTGTTTGACTTGAAAGGTGTTTAAAAAGTGCAAAGAATTTGACTGTTTGCAAACTGACTGTTGCTTACAAGTTTGAGTTTGCTAGAGGCGAAGGGAAAGTTACTAATAGATAAGTCCAGAAGAGGACAAGAAGGAAGAAGTGATGAAGGCATATTCCTTACCCAAAGGACCTCACGGCAACCCTTGAAGCACAAGAGGTTTTGTTTGCAAAAAAAATGCTGCTTGAAGAAGAGCTTGACTCTACAACCATTTTGTTTTGAAACTTTGTCAAATGTTTTTGAAAGATTTGTGAATTTTGTTGAAGTTATTTAGTTAATTTTCATAATGAAAACTTCTTCAAGTGAGGTTTCAAAATCCTCCTCCTTCACAAGATTCTTTGATTAAGACATGAAGCGAAACTTCTACATCCTGAAGGATATGGTGCAAATTTTGTTTGAAGATAGAAGAGAAAAAACTAGAATTCATGATAAATTGGTTGCTATGAAGCAAGAGAAGGAATAAATTCTTCTAAGAATGCATGAGATGGAGATGCAACTACATCAATCCCAAGAGGCCTTAACCAAGAACATGCATGAATCAGAGGTAAATCGCTCTAATTTGTCTTCAGTTTCCTCTTCAGAAAGATGTGTAGGATCATTTGAAAAGAACACTAGAGGTATAGGGTCCAAGTTAATGTTAAAAATGGGCCATGAAGGCAAGGATTTAGGCAAACATGCACAAGGAATGATTGATCCTATTTTGGTTGGGGAAATACCTAAGAAGTTTGGTCTTGGTTATGTTCAATCTTATGGCGAAGACTCCAAAGCCATGAAGGCATTTGAGGCAACTTCAAAAAGAAATTTTGTTCGAAGTTCTAAACCAAAAACATGTCAAGTTTTTTTCAAGTTGATTGCCATTGTTGGAAGCCTATGTTGCAGCAAGATGTTTGTAGACATGTAGCTTATGGAGAGGATGAGAGTTCAAACAAATATCAAGACATAAACACTGATGTTAGTCTTCAAGAGAAAGCTAGAACCTCTACTAGTTCATCTCCTCTAGAAGGAAAAAAATATGGACATGTAAAGCAGAATTTGAGGTATAATTCTTCCCATAGTCAAGTTGATTATGTTTCTGATAAGCATGGAAAATTTTCATGCTTGAATGGAAGAAAGAGTTGTTGTGCATATTGTGGTATGTGTAACCATGTTGTTTCAAAATGCTGGAAGAGGATGAAGGCATAAAAGAAGTATTTGAGGCAAAGGTAACTTGCAAAGAAGGTTCAAAAGACTTGCACACATTGACAGAAGAAGGGACATGTTGTTTCCCAATGTTGGACATTGCATCCAACTAATCATCCCAAGCACATGAGGCACGAGGATAGAAAGACTGGAGAAATTTGAACCAAGGATTCCATCATGATGTGAGAATAGATGTTTCACATGAATAAGATTTTTAGTAGAAAAATTCATCGTGGAAGTGGCTTGGTAAGAAGTGGTGTGACTTCTTAACTCAGTAAAACATACATTCATTTGTACATATGAAAATTTCAATTATGTATGCATTTCTGTTGGAAACTTATGTTTGTTTGAGCCACCTTGGATCGATGATCAAGGAAGTGATGTTCAACTACCTTCTATCAATTTCTTGCCAGAAATTTCTAGGTGAGTTCAAGGAAGACAATTCTTGACAGGAGGACAAGAGCATCTAAAAGGGGAAGTGTTGACTACCTTCGAGTTCTGGTTCAAAGGCACTAAGCCATGCAAGGAAAAGTGTATGGAGGCTGAAAATCAAGGGTGTTGTACTCTCATCTACTGAACAGATCAGGTAATCAGTCTTTTTGGGTCCAAAAGATTCCCAATGGGGAGGTGTGATCAGATTTGGATCATGGACCTAAGTGATAGCTCAAAATTAAAAGTGTTTAGAAGTGTGCCAAACATGAGTGACCAAATAGATCTCATATTCCTGATTCTAGCGCTGTGAACGATTTGAAAAACCAACATCGTATGAAGAATTTATCGCGAGTTGAGAAGTCCAGTAACCTATAATTTTTGGCTTTTGACCAAGTTTGACTGGGTTTTTGGAAATTCAAAAAAGAGAATATTCCAGGGAATATTCTTGGAATGTTCCCCAGAATATTCCATTTGAACCAATCAAATCATGCCAAGTGGCGGATGTATATTGGGCAAGTGGTTGTACATTGGAAGTTGGGCCAATTAGAAGCTACTATGTGGTAGGCCTAGAGGCTGCCACATGGACCAGGTTTGGCGTAATAAAAATTTTGGGGAGCTGACCGGAGTCGACCCCGAGATCTCCTGCACTGAGCGCCTACGTCTTACTGTCGGGCTGTCGATTGTTTCTTAACATATTTGTGTTGCGAGTTTATATTAACGTTGAACAGATTCTACGTTGGGGGAGCGGAGGGGACAACCCCTCCCCATGTGTCTGTGTCCTTAGAACAAGGGCTTAAGCCATAACCGCCAAAGAAAAAAAGGTTACCGCCAGCAAATTGAATGTGGTTATATGCAACCATTTCATTAACACTTATCCGCTCGGTTAATACGCTCTGACATTTAACATAACCACGCAGAATGAGGGGGAATGTGCCCAACGCTAACCACCAACATTTAAACTAATGGTTATACTTGGTGGTATTTTTGGTGGTCTCTCCAAAATTTTGGATTTGCCAAACTTAACTGCAGTTATGTGTAGTCTCTCCACATTTAGTGGAGGATTTTTAGGGGACACTGGGAAAAATGAGTTTAGGCTCTATCTTGAGATAGAATCAACCAATTTGAGAGTGCCAATAGTCAATTTTGACTATCTTAGAAATTACAGACTCATTGGTGAGGGTTAGGAGTCATCATAAGACTTTTGAGAAGGTTTTTACTTCAGAGAAGTTCTAGGGGCCACGAGGGTCACCATGGGCCAACAACAGTTTGAGGCCTTGCCAGGGTAGCTAAAGGTCTTTCTCAGTAATCCAATAGTTAATTTTGGATGTTTTAGAAATTATAGAACTAATGGTGTGGTGTTTAGAGCCTGTAGAGGACTTTTGAAGGCCTATATGCTTCAAAGAAGTTCCAAGGGCCACTAGGGCCAGTAAGTGCCAGCAAGAGAATGAGGCCTATCTAGGGTAGTCAGTATCCATTCTCAACAAGAAAATAGTCATTTATGATGATACTGAGCATTATAAAACCATTGGAGGAGTTTTTAGAGTCGTTTAAGGGCTTCTAGAGGTCAAGAACCCACAAAGATGTTTTCTTTGACCCGAGAGCCATGGGGTGCCACCAGGTGTTGGAGGCATAACCGGAGCAGCCAGAGGCCAATTTATGAAAGTGAATAGTCTATTCTGACTATTTTGAACATTTTGAATCCAATGAAAATATTTTCATTTCCATTTGAGGACTTACGAAGGTATAAGAGCCACAGGGAATTTTTGGGTGGCCCAAGGCCATTCGTGGATGGAGGCCTAGATTGGGAAGCCAATGCTCATTTTGAGAAAATTATCACTCTATTTTGGAGGCATGATATGTGCTGGAGATAGTAGGTGAGGCTTTAGGGATAGAAAAATAATTCTGAGGGAGTTAGTGTTATAAAGAAGCTCAGGGTAGCTCAAGAGCACCGATAGAAGGAATCAAGTCTAAGGGGACCTAGATCTGTTTTCAGAGTGATGGCAGCCATGACAGGGGTATGGTGGTATTATAAAACCATTGCTTTAGTTTATTTAACCATTGGAGTTGAGTTTGTAACTTGTAAAATAATCTTTTCATCATAATCCAAAAGATCCAAGTCAAGATGACTTCGAAACTCAAGGAGACGTAGCCCACGATATTTGGGTGAACTCTTATATTAATTTGCTATTATGTGTTGATTTTTATTTTATGAATTATATGGATGTTTCACATGTTTAAAATCAGTAAAAAAAAATGGTATTAAAGCACTTAAACAATTAAAAAAAATTACACCTGTTTCAGGCATGCAATTTTTCAAAAGTCAAGTATAAGCTAGATCTTTTATTTGTTTAACTAAGTGGGAGGTTCTTGAAAAGCATAACAAGTTATCCAATCCATATTTAGATCAGAAACACCCTAAAATATTTTTTTTTGGGTGGTTGTGACCATGTTTTTGAGCATGGTTTTATGCATGGAAATTTCTCCCATGGTTTTGTGCATGGCTTTTGCATGGTTTTACGCATGGTTTCTTTTCCCATGGTTTTTTGTAGATCTAGTCAAAGGAACTATGGTTATGTTATAATCTAGGGTTAATGGATTGGGGGTTTATGAATTATTCAACATGTATATAATTTATTTTAACATTGAAACAAAAATAATGAAAAATCAATATGGTTTTTTCGATTGTGGGTTTCATGAAAAAAATATTTGTGTATAGTTTTTTCTCTCGCCATTCTATATTTTCTGTTTTTATTTATTTATTTAAATAATTAATTTGTAGGTATTATCTGTACAGGGTTAAAAACGTGACCCTTCTTGTACTTAATGTTAATAATAATAATTCCCCAAATTTCCTTGCGTCTGTATGAATTGCGGAGGCTTATGATTAATTTTGATGATCATCTCCTTCCCCAAAATATAATGCTTCCAATTTTGGCATGCTTACATGATGAAGTATATCTCTTGTCATAAGTGGGCTATCTACAAATAATATTGAAGTCTATTTCACTATCATAGGCCATTGGATGTCCTTAGTGATTGAGGAATACATCAATAACATAGTTAGAGGAATATTTTTATTCTCTAATGGTTATTTCAAGTTTAGCAAAGTAAGCAATGGTGCATAAGAAAGGTGGTGTTTTAGATATTTGAATTCTTTTCGTTGTGATTTAGAGAATTAAATTTTTTATTTAACTCCAACCTTAGACACTTGACTTAAGGGCCAAGTGATATGAGAGAAATCCAATATGAACCTTCGATAGAACATAGAAAGGCCCAAGAAGCCACATAACTTTACCATAGTCGTTGGTGTTCGATAATATTGAATTACTTGGATCTTTAATGGGACCACATGCACCCTATGCTCATCCATAATGTATCATAAATATTAAATTCTTGGCATGCCAAATGAGAATTTCTCTATATTGGCATAAAAATTGTGTTGGCACATTGGTTTTTTCAATTAGAACTTGGTGGTAGCTTGAATTCAAATCAATATTACTAAAGACTATGAAACCCTTAAGCCGATAAACAAGATCGTAAATTTTTGGGATTGGATATCCATTCATGATGGTGGTCTTATTTAGGGCTCTATAATAAATAACGAGTCTCCATGTACCATCCTTATTTTGCTCTGCCATAATCATGGGATCTCGCAAGGTGAGGAGCTTAGTTGAATATGGCCTTTTTAGATGAGCTCGTGAATTTGAAATTTTATTTTCCAATTCTCCAAGAGAGAGTGTCTATATACATGGATATTAACTAAAATATCACCATATATCAAGCCAATTTACTGTTTGACCTAGAAATGCAGAGGCACACCAACATGTGAATCAAACATATCTATGTATGACTCTACAATATTTTTCACATGCTTTTGTTGTGTAGAGAGTCCCAATGCTATGGATATGGTGGTTGAAATGACATTCCTTTCACCTTCTAAATAAAACATGAAGAGGAAAAAATTTGTAGTTTTAGAAATTACATTTTGGCAATGTTTTGTTGAGATCAATGATTTTGCATTAGTTGGAATTACCTCTAGTACCCAATAGAGCTAACCTAGTAGAGTAGCATGAAAATATAGTGATGGGAATAATAGTATGAAGTTTTAAAATATATTGTTGTATTAAATGAACATAAAAAAATTTGAGTTCGGGAAACATCACACAATACCTCATCTTTGAAGGGCTTGATGCTATGGGACAAGCAACGTTGCTAGCTCACATGGATACCTCTTCCATATCTTAGCTAACTAATGGTGTATGGTTGGGGGTAAGGCACTATTCAAAACTTCAATTTGTTTATGATCTTGGTTTATATTAGGATATTCTAGTCTCCACAATCAACAATGAAATTTAGTGGTGTCCCCTTCACCCAAATTTGTGAATTGAATAAGCGCTCCCTCTCCTTAGGCTCCTTTGACACTTTTGGTTGGATATTTGCAGTCGTGATAGTATCACTAGGTTTTGCATAGATGATTTTATTTCCTTTATCCTATTTTAAATTAGAATCTAAGCCAAATTATATTTCTTTTTATTTAAGCTCAACCCATAATGATTTCTCAGTGAGAATGATTCATAACTGTTGGGCTAGTGACATTTTTGGAACTCACAGCCACTTCCAATGTCCTTCTTCAATTTCCAATTACCATTTTTTACTTGTGACTTTGGTTGGATTTCTTAAGGTTGACTCTCCTTGCTCTGTCCCTTCTTATGTGATGCAGGGGCATTAGGCTCAATACAATATTTGTACATAAAAAAACATAAGGGGGGTCTCATGTTTTTGTTTCCCTATAAAATTATTCATATTTGAGTTATTTTTAGTTAATTGTGGAGAAAAATGTAAGAGTGGGCACCTGAAGAGATAGTCAGTTTCAGGAGTTAGGCTAAAATTAGGATTTGAGGAGTTTTTTGAATCATTGTAGGAAACTAAATCGATTGATTCTCAATTTGTATAAAAATAAACCTCTGTGGCAGAGTCTGGAGACCTGCACCGAGCTGCATAGTGTTAGAGAGCTGGAGAGGCCTAGTAGGAGAATACAAGGCCATTAACTTTGAAGATCTGGTCGAGGACCAGAAGATTGTAAGAAATTTCATTTATATGAGGAACCTGTTTATTCTTATATGTGCATCAATTGATTCATGAATAGTTAAAATCTGTGTTGATGATGTGATGTATGTATGGTATGCTTGAGGGCGTTTTGGCACCTCTGCAGTTAAATGTGCAAATAGACTCTGTAATTAGAGTGTCTGAGTGGTACCCTGTATCTGATAGAGAAATCGATGTAATTTTTGGCTATTGAACATGTTTAGAGGGTAAATTGAACCCTGCTTTGGTATGAACTCTGGTAAGGGTGATTGTAATATAGTGGAGTTTGAGGTGGATAAACTTAGAGCTTAACTTGCAGTTGAAATGAACCTGATTGAAGTCGATTGATTCCTCATTCATAGTGGCTAACCTGTGTAATTGAAATGAAGTTGTGTATTGTTGAAACAGGTAGAGACTGAAGCGAGTTTCAATTGGGGAGTGACGACAGAGGTTGTTTATAATAGAGCGTTGATAAAGAGTGGAACGCTGAATCGAGGAGCGCGAGTCTTTGAGTGAAGAATTAAAGGTCGAATGCGAATTTAGAAGAAGCGAAACTTAGAGTAAGAAAAGGAAGAATCGTGAGTTGAATGACAGTAAAACCATAGTTGGGAAAACCAGCAGTGTCACGTGCGATTAAGGATGGTAAGTAGTTTTCATAAAATTAACGCGATATTGCCCTTTGATGGACACACGACCTAATGTGGTTTTCAAAAACCATTTTTATCACACGAGTTGGGCGCGTTAAAGTTCGAAAGAAATAAAAACGCGATATTGGGTTTTATTCGTCGGATCATCCAAACTAATCCGACGTCGTCACAGCCATTGGATGGGCACACAAGTTTAACAAAGGTATGGTCGGTATTGTTATATTGACATATGCTTATTTTATATGTGGGCCCGAATGTTGTGTATTGGCACTGGCCTTATATTAAGGTCTGGGATATATATATATGGTGAACATTCATATATAATGACATCTTAGTGAATATGCGAAGGCGTCCATGGTATCGTTGTTCGATATCCAACATAGCGATGTTAAAACAAGGCAAGCCTTGGGTACATAGAGACACATATATGTATTGGTTGAAAGGGTTATTAACACCATTTTGAATGTTGATGATGGGTTTTGACCATAGAGTGTGGGGTTTTATTGCATGATTCCTGCCTATGAAGATTTAGTGTCGGGATTTTAATAAAAATGCATGTTATATGCATTGGGGGTTTTATTAACCTTTGAGGAAATAGAAAAAGCTTCCGCCTTATTGATTCTAAGGAGAGGTGTGGTTTCATAACCAAGGAAGGAATTTAACTTAATATCTCAATCTCAGATTGAGACATTAAAGCACACAGATTTGTTTAAATTGCAATTCCAAGAAATGAGAACATGTTGAGGTTTCCCAAATTGTGGATTTGATTGGACAATGGATCTTGAATGCATTTTACACACAGCTTGAGATAAAAAATATGAGTAAACTGGGACTGTGGGTTTTACCCACCATCAAGTGGTATCAGAGCTATAATTAAAATAGCTCTTTGAAAATTTACTTTTGAAATGCACATGTATTGAAATAGTGATGAGAAGTTTGGCTTTTAATTCTGTTTAACAAAGAATTGCAGATTTGATTAGACATGTAGTGAAAGTCCTCAGATTTGCAGAATCTGAAGTGAAGACAAAATATTTGAAGGTTGCATTAGATAGAAATGCAGTGCAGGTGAGAGAAGAAGCAAGATCATTTAGGGATCTTGGGAGGTGAGTTTATGAGCCTTATTTGACTCTGGTTTGAAGGATTTTTTTGTAGAATGTAGAGTGCAAGAAATTGAGGAAGAAATATCAGCAAAAGGAAGATCACAGCTTTGAGAGCAATGATAAAAGAGTCTAGCAGGGGATTTTGAGTGAAGAATAAGTGTGGCAGAACCTGGAATATTCCCAATTGAGGTTGGATGAAAGAAGAACATAGGTGTTCTTGAGAGAAGAGTTGTATAGTGAAGCCTAGAGAGCAGAAGAGAGTGCTCAGAAGGTTCCAGTAGAAGGGACCAGTACTTGCCAAAAGCTGGATCCGGAGGAAGGGATTAGTGAGGTAAGTTGCAGCAAGAGAGCTTGTTGTTGCAGAGGATTAGTGTAGCTTGTGAGTGAAGAACTCCTGGAGGAGAAAATTGTTACTGACAACCATAGCAGGGATTGCAGATATTGTAGAGGTTCTAAGAGAGACCATAACAGAAGAGTGGGGGAAGATGCCAAAGCAATTGGCATGAGGAAGAGACTCACTGATGAAGAGTATTGGAAAGAGATAGGTGAGATCAATAAGCAGCTTTATGAACTAGAGAGGATGATAGAGGAAAACTAGAGAGTTGGTTGGCTCATGAAGAAGAAGGTAAAGTGGCAGAGGCCATAAAGGAAGAAAGAGAAAATGAAAAATGCTCAGTTGAAGGAGGAAATACTCAGGATGATTGAGTATTTGGAGAAGGACTTGAAGACTGAAACTTCAAGTGAGACCAAGGGCTCCAAGGGCCTTACATCTGACAATTTTTGTATGTTTGTAGGGAAAACATGTAGAGGTGAACAAACTGCTGATGTTGTCACTAAGGAAGAAAATGGGGCAGCTAGATGTTTTGGAGATGTCCATGCACAATTGGAGAAAGGTTTTGCTCTCCTACATATTGGAAGCAGAGGATATTTAAATTATGATGATGGCCAGAAGTTGGAAGTTGGAAATCTTGAAGGAATTGAAGAGAAGACCATTGGAGAATCTCAAAAGTGTATAGAATACTTGGAACAACAAGGAGATTTGATGATCAAACCATCAAATGAGACCATGAGGTCTTATGTTTTTACAACTGACAAGTTGTGTGTGAATGCAGGTATTGAAGAAGACAGTTCACATAATGAAGCTGACTATTGCCAAGTAAAGTATGATGAGTATCTTTCGGATGAAGATTAGATTGAATTATTGCAGCAGAAGGAATTCATAAATTCCTTGTTTTATGAAAGATATTATTTCAATTAAGTTGTGTTTGATGATGATAAATTTGTTGCTAATGCTGATAATGACAAATTTCTTTTATTAAATGGCCAATTGAAAGATGATGGACAGATAACTGAAGTTATTGCAAATATGGAAGATCAGAATTATATTCTGATGAAGGATGAAGAGATAGTGACAGCAGGAAACTGGACATGTGAAGATGGTGAAAATGTTTCCTCAGAAGAGATGCCACGATTGTGGCATGAGCAGAGGAGAAGACCACAGAGAGGAAGTGTTAAGATTGTAAGGACAGAGATAAATGAGGATGAGAAAGTTCATTTTTATGAACTAGAGCAGAGAAACATCCTTGAAGAGGATGATGCAGAGGAGAGACTAGATGACAGTCTCAAGGATTGTTTGAAGAATTGGAATCAGCATATTGATATGCTGGTTGAGAATGGAGAAAATTTAGGACAGCATACTAAGATGCTGGAAGAAGAGAGAAAGGCACTAAGGCCTTGTGAATTTTTTTTAACAACTGTTTTGTGTATGCAGATGTTGTTGATGATGAAGATAAGTTGACAGCATTGGGCAGTAAATTGAAAGAGAAGGAGAATTTTGTGGAGATGTTTAATCCATGGAATGGAGAATTTGAGTTGCTGGAGAGTATGCTAAATCAACAGGATTCAATACAAAGGAGAGAACCTCAATTTCAGAATTGGGGATTGCAGAATGTGAAGACACAATGGGATGAAGATAGAGAATAATTGGTGATTGAATCATCAATTGAGACCATTGGGTATTGTAATTTTAAAACTGATAATTTGGTTATATTTACAGGAATGACAGAAGACAATCCATCACTTGGAGTTGTCTTAAAAGAATAGGAGTTGTTGCAGAATGAAGATGAGTCGCTAAAAGAAGATGAGACAGTCATGTCTCATGTGCAGAAATTTGTTGTTGTTGGAAACAGAGAAGAATTGGCTTGTCTGAATAGCCAAGAGAAGACTGTAAGGTAGAATTTTGAGGCTGCTATAGCAGTAGAAAATCATAGTTTTACTCTGATAGAAGATGAAAATGCAGTATTTGAAGAGCTTGAAGTGATTCAAGAAGAAGGAAGGCAATTGCTGAAGATTGCCCGGGAAGAAGAAGAAGAACATGTTGAGTTCAAATTACAGCATGCTGATGATGAAAGACAAGTGAAAATTGAATGGTTGAATTGTTTGCAGAAAACATTCAGAGGAGAGAGTGAAATGGCAAAGCAGCAGCTGATTGAAGTGTTGCTGGAAGAAATGTTGGAGAAAAAAATTGAAGTGTTGCCAAAAGAGGAGGAAGAGACAGAAGGAGTTTATACTTTTGATGTTTTTTTATTGATTGCAGAAACTGATGGAAGGACTAAGGCATGTTTAGTCCAGAAGAAGAAAAGAGATGGTGATGATGACTGGAAATTTAAATACTAGTCTAGAGAATTGCTGAAGTTAGAGACTGAAGAAATTGTCATGAATGACAATCCGAGAGAGTTATAATGTTGCAGAGAACAAGAGGGTATGGATGATTGGGTGGTAGTTAGAGTGGGGGCTAGAGCAACCGCGGGATTTCAGAAAGTAAGCATGGCAGTAAGAAGAGCTACAGATACAACTGAAGCTAGCACAAGATCTAGGGCAGCAGTAAGAACTGAAGAAATAAGAATGCAACAAATAGAAGTAGAAGTTCAACAATCAAAGAGGAATAGTATTCAGCAGTCAAAAGAAAGATTAGACAGATAAATAGAATTTATAAGAAAGCTGATGATGAGAGTCTTTGAGGAAAAGACAGCAGCAAAGAAACAAAGAAGTAGCAGCAAAACAGAAAGAGGATGTAAAAGTGCAGCCAGTGGAAAGCTACAACATAAAGTATGGAAGCCAGGAGGAATACAAAAGAAGAACACTGCAACAGATGACCAGTTGCAGACCAAGGTGTGGGATCCAGGAAGATTAGGATGGAAAGCACATGATCAGGAGATCATGAATTATTTTAACCTAGGGAGTCTGATGCAGGGGCATTAGGCTCAAGACAATCTTTGTACATAAATAAACATAAAGGGGGTCTCATGTTTTTTTTTCCCTATGAAATTATTCATATTTGAGTTATTTTTAGTTAATTGTGGAGAAAAATGTAACTGCCCGAATGACTAGTGGGCACCTGAAGAGATAGTCAGTTTCAGGAGTTAGGCTAAAATTAGGATTTGAGGAGTTTTTCGAATCATTGTAGGAAACTGAATCGATTGATTCCCAATTTTTATAAAAATAAACCTCTGTGGCAGAGTCTGGAGACCTACACTGAGCTGCATAGTGTTAGAGAGCTGGAGAGGCTGAATAGGAGAATAGAAGGTCATTAACTTTGAAGATCTGGCCGACGACCAGAAGATTGTAAGAAATTTCATTTATATGAGGAACCTGTTTAGTCTTATATGTGCATCGATTGGTTCATGAATAGTTAAACTCTGTGTTGAGGATGTGATGTATATATGGTATGCTTGAGGGCATTTTGGGACCTCTGCAGTTAAATGTGCAAATAGACTCTGTAATTAGAGTGTCTGAGTGGTACCCTATATCTGATAGAGAAATTGATGTAATTTCTAGCTATTGAACATGTTTAGAGGGTAAATCAAACCCTGCTTTGGTATGAAATCTGGTAAGGGTGATTGTAATACAGTGGAGTCTGAGGTGGATAACCTCAGAGCTTAACTTGTAGTTGAATTGAACTTGATTGAAGTCGATTGATTCCTCATTCATAGTGGCTAACCTGTGTAATTGAAATGAAACTTTGTACTGTTGAAACAGGCAGGGACTGAAGTGAGTTTCAATTGGGGAGCGACGACAGAGGTTGTTTATAATAGAGCGTTGATAAAGAGTGGAATGTTGAATCGAGGAGTGCGAGTCTTTGAGTGAAGAATTAAAGGTCAAATTTGAATTTAGAAGAAGTAGAACCTAGAGTAAGAAAAGGCGGAATCATGAGCTAAATGACATTAAAACCACAGTTGGGAAAACAAGTAGTGTCCATCGCGATTAAGGATGGTAAGTAGTTTTCATAAAATTAACGCGATATTTCCCTTTGACGGACACATGGCCTAAGATGGTTTTCAAAAACCATTTTTATCGCGCGAGTTGGGTGCATTAAAGTTTGGAAGAAATAAAAACGCGATATTGGGTTTTATTCGTCGGATCATCCAAACCGATCTGACGTCATCACAGCCGTTGGATGGGCCCGCAGGTTTAACAAAGGTATGGTCGGTACTGTTATATTGACATATGTTTATTTTATATGTGGGCCCGAACGTTGTGTATTGGCGCTAGCCTTATATTAAGGTCTGGGATATATATATATATATATATATATATATATATATATATATATATATATATATATATATATATATATATATATATATATATATATATATATATATATATATATATATATATATATATATATATATATATATATATATATGTGAACATTCATATATAATGACATTTTAGTGAATATGCGAAGGTGTCCATGGTATCATTGATCGATATCCAACGTAGCAATGTTAAAACAAGGCAAGCCTTGGGTACATAGAGACACATATATGTATTGGTTGAAAGGGTTATTAACGCCATTTTGAATGTTGATGATGGGTTTTGACCATAGAGAGTGGGGGTTTATTGCATGATTCCTGCCTATGAAGATTTAGTGTCGGGATTTTAATAAAAATGCATGTTATATGCATTGGGGGTTTTATTAACCTTTGAGGAAACATAAAAATCTTCCACCTTATTGATTCTGAGGAGAGGTGTGGTTTCATAACCAAGGAAGGAATTTAACTTAATATCTCAATCTCAGATTGAGACATTAAAGCACACAAATTTGTTTAAATTGCTAGTCCAAGAAATGAGAACATGTTGAGGTTGCCCAGATTGTGGATTTGATTGGACAATGGATCTTGAATGCATTTTACACATAGCTTGAGATTGAAAATATGAGTAAACCGGGACTATGGGTTTTACCTGCTATCATTATGTGAGTTGGGGATTCCTTTTCGAATATTTGTTTGGGGCATATTTGTAGACCTGAACTCACACTTATTCCTCTTAATTTATGCTCAATTTTGATAACATATCAATAATCATGTCCCCATGCGGATATATCTAAAAAATCCATCTTCATATGGATGTAATTGTGTAGGCTACTATGAAACCTTAGAATTAGGTGATCCTTGAATCTTTGATACCTATCTTTGAGTGCAAGGTATGGAAAATATTGGTGTATTTTGGCACTGTATGGTATCTCTTATGTTGGAGAGTTGTCCATCTCATGTCCTAGTCATCATAGTTTCCTATAGGGTAAAATTATTCCTTGAAGACATCAATAAAAGTTTCCATAGTGGGTCATCATTTTCCTTCTAACAAATATTTTACATGGGGAAGGTATTTGAGGAGTAAAAAGGTGATATTTTTGTGGTCATTTTTCTTGATAGAATAATATCCCTCTAACATATTTAACCATTTCTCCAAATCATTTTCATGTATCTAGCCTTCAAATAAGGGGATATCAAAGTGAAATTGTACTTGAAGGGTCTTGCACCTTTAAAATTACCACTTGTTGAAGGTGCCTCAACCATTGTTGGCATTCATAAAAGGATGTAGGTGAAATTATCCATAATGTTATTCTTTTGTCATAGTTGTCATGGAACTTGATAATATATCTTTCTTCATCATCTCTCTTTTATTCCACTATGGGAGGTTGATTAGGTTGGTCAAGGAAATTATTCCGAATTGAAGCTATCTTGAGACCCAACTCTTTATACCCAGACCTCGTTATGGACATGCACCAAGAAATAATAAGGAGAATATTACTCTGGTACTACTAAGCTGGGTTGTACAAGGAAGGATATGAAATAAATGAACGAAAATGAAACAAACATAGATAAAAATAATATAGTGAAAACCCAACTTATATTAATATATAAAATATCAAAACATTGTAGAAAAGAAACTAGAGGGAATGGTGGTTGTTATCTCTAAAGAAAAAGAGGGACGACAACTACATGCATTCAGAAAAATCTATTACAGGAGTCCAAAATAATTTTAACATAAGGAAATAATCATAGAGGTTCAAAACCCTAGTGTGTTTCATCAAAAGGATTGTGGGCCTTGAGGTGGTTCATTGGTACATCAACTTCATTGGGTGTAACTTTTACATATGATTTCTATTTAGGGCACACAATAAATCATTGGAAAGAACTATCAAAATTATTAGAAATTCTATGTGGCCATTATAATATTGTTAGACTATGAGCCCCTAGACAATCAAAAATTCTGAGACCATATTGTGTAATGTTCCAAAATTTTAGCCTCCAAGCTAAATGGAACATTAGAGTTAGCAGTAGCTATAGTTGGTGAATAAATGGGAAAAAAATCCCATAAGTCTCCCAAGGAGGAATAAAATACTCAAAATGTGAAAGCGGACACTCTTTCTAGCCAAATAAAACACCTCCATGTGTGAACAAGGTTAAATTGAATCTTCTTTGACTAAGTCAACAGTGCAGTTTTAGTGGAGGAGGAATCCTAGGTTAGATAACACAATTTTGGAAGGAAATGTAACTTGGGTTAGAAGTAACCTAAGTGAGTGGGGCCCAGGGAAATAAAACTCACATATTATATAAGGAAGAGGATGGCAGCATTATTCATCATGTTGTAGATTATTATTCTTGCTTGCCAAAAATTGTTGTTGCTTTGTTGCTTAGCAAAGTTGTAGTGTTGTTTAGCACTGGGTGTTCCTGGGCGAGAATCCCACCTCTTTCCTTTGAGGAGCTCATTGGGAGATTTTTTATTCATCATTACACATCAGGTTTTCAGGCCAAGCTTCAGCCATCTACATCAGCACAACTTTGCCGGAGATTGTGCAGTGTTGCTGGGTGTAACAGTGGAAGGGATTGGAATCCCGACTTCTGAGCTAGTTTCTCATTGGAGGAAGGTTTAATTCACTTGAGAGATCTGTTTGGAGAGCTCCTGAGCATATTTCAGATCTTTGGTATCAAATCACAAATTTCTCATACCATCCCAATGCTTTTTCTACTAGGGAGTGCATTATTTTAGAGGCAGTGTTCATTGCATGGTTTGGTGGCTTCGTTGTAGTGTTTCCTTGTGATTGAGAGGTTCATACTTTCATGGGAGGAAGAAATTGAGGGTTATACATCAGATAAGACATATTTCAGCCTATTTCACTCATTTACTTCAGTGTTGTAGTGATTATTCAGTCATTTTCTGAATATCACATTTTATATATAGAGTGTTTGACAAGAAACCCTTGCCGGGTTATCTTGTATTTTGTATAGGAGATTAGATATTTGTACTTCAACATTACTTATCAATATATGAGTAGGTCTATGCTTCTCCTATAATTTTATGTGTAAACCCTCTCTTAGACTATGAATTCCCTTGAGCAGCTGCTCTAGCATTTTGCAGTCTTGGGGTTTTTCACTAGTTTTAGCTACACTAGTGTGGTAGATATATTTAGCCCACCTAGTTTGATTTGTTTCATATATATTCTTGGATTTAAGTTGAATATTGTATAATATATGGGATCCAAGAGTTCATTTCACTATTTTATTGCATTTTTTGCTGGAAATGCATTTTTGATGCTTGATTTATGAGCAATCCTGAAAAAGGGATATTACAGTGGTATCAGAGCATGATATCTTGGCTCAGACTATGAGATATAGCTATCAGAAGAAGGAGAGATGGAAAAAATCTAGAATTTTTTAGTTTATGCAGGAAGAAAGGAAGACAAGCTTACAAATCTTCTTCCAAAATCTATGAAGAGCTTTCAAGGAGAGCTGAAGAAAATGAGATTGGAGATGAAATCTCCAGAGGAGGTTGATTCTAGAGATGAATCTAGATTTTCACATGGTGAGTGTGAGCATGTAGCTGCACTCCATGATGCACGGCGCAGTCACATGGCTAGAGCTATCCTGAGATGGATGGGAGGAGGAAGAATGCCTAAGAGAATGACTCTTAGTGATTTTTTGCGGGAGTATGAATCTCAAACTGAGAGGTTTAGAGATCATAATGATTTCCAAGAGTTTTGCAAGATCCATATGGAGAAGAGCCAGCAATAGGATGCAGATAGATTTCTTCTATCTAATTTTGTCGGATCACCTACATGTTCAGTTGGAGCTTGGGTGAAGGAGCTAAACTCCTATTTGCAGCTTCACCATATTTCCAGAGATGAGGCTATCAGGGTTGCAGTACTGCATTTCAGAGGTAAGGCTCATGCGTGGTGGATTTTTGAATCTTGTTCCTTAAAAAATGCCAATACTTTCTCTTATGCAAGATTCATAAAAACATTGATGGAGAACTTTGGTGAAAAACTTCCTAAGACACATGAGCAAGGAAAACTGGAGAAAAAAAAACCCTTGCATGTGATGGGGGAAAATCCATTTCAGAAAACCATGGGAGGAGCTGATGTCTTGCATTACACATTTCTTGAAGCAACACTTCTAGTTCATATTCTTGTACAAGAGGGCATGGGGATCACTTTTTCACAAAGGGATCCAATTGTTGAGATGTTTCCTACACACATTAATGAAGAAGAGGGCAACAACACTGTCACATCTAGAGCACATCCAGTGACTCATGCAAAGGAGGGAGGAGCACATGCTCCCATAAGAGGGATTCTTGTATCTATGCAAGAAGTTCCCCAGGATCTCATACATAGAGGTCCAAGCACAATCAGTGAGCAGCATGATTGTGCAACATTGCAGCTGGAAGGAGAAGGAAGGGAGGAAGAGCATCATCATTTGATGAGGAGAACACACCCTTCTATGTTTTAGAAGGCTAATGCAAGGAAGAGGCAGAATGATTTGTGTAGTGAGAGCAAGGGCAAGGTTGCCCAATCATATATGCAGTCTACTCTTGACATTGATGTCTCACTTCATGGAGGCATTCCACATGGGAGGCCACCTGATCTTCAGTTGATGAGAGATATCTTGTCTTTGGGATCACCACTCTTGGATTTTGGAGAGGTGAAGAGTTTGGAGGAGAGATTTGGCATGGGGGATGTCAAAGTAGAAGGCAACAGCTTGAGGAGAGCTTCACATGATAGATCACCAGCGCTGTCTTTGAGGAGGATTGATCCTTATTGGAGATCTCAGCTCTTGGTAGAGTACTCCAAGGATCTTGGTGCATGCATGATTCTTGATGACCCGGATGGATATGACAGATACATGGTGGATGATATGGTCATATATTCCTATGGTAGGATCTTCTTGACTAGATCTTCTAGTCTCAAGGAGAAGTTGCTACATGCAGCACATGAGGAATTCTCTTCTATGCACTTTGATGCATATTTCTAGTTGATGGAGGATTTCAATTGGGAGGGAATTCATCATGAAATATATCAGCATATGGAAAGATGCATAGCCCGGATGGTGATATAGAGGATGTCACAGCCACCTTCCTACTCGTGGGGAGTAAGGGAGAATTTCCAATTGAGCCATTTCAGCTCAAGACCTCAAGTACATAATGGAGGAGGTATAATTTCATATTTTGTATTTTACTTCTTTTCCTTATTTGAGCAGCATGATGTATCAAGAGGAGTTGCTTCTTCTTTCATATTGTATGATGATGTACTTGCAGCTACTTGTAGCATTGATCTTGGCTATCTTTTTGATGAGTTGTGGGGGAAGCCATATGTCTCTTGATGTGCACCAATGCCACCATATTGTAACTTCATTTTATCATCTTATGAGGTGACTATGGTAGAAAACAAGTGGTTGGTAAAGCACTTGTTGATTCTTATTTTGATGCAGGCCAAAGGTGCACTGCGCTGGTTTCATGAGAGGGACCAAGTTTCACTCTTCGGTTGTCATTTGGAAACTTGTTTTTATTGTATCTTGCTTCGATGTATTGCTGATGTGTTCTTGTTCAGAGGAAGCTTGTATGAGGGAGAGATGAGGCAGCAACAAAATTTTTTGTTGCTATGGTTGCACTTGGGAAAGTATGGGAAAAATTCTTCCATACTTTTTATGATATTTTTGAAGAGAAGAAAGGCACATTCATGGTGCAAAGAGGCTACCCTTCAGTATTGGAGGATCATGAGAGACGTCCATGTCGAAAGATGATCTTCTCACATAGTAGCATTATGGTGGATGGATTTGGCATAGGGAATGTCAAAGGGAGAAGTCATGGAGACTTATTACAAAGGCCTACAGTGCTGTCACATAGGAGCATGTTCTTATGGATGAGATATTCCAAAGAGGGGAGGTATACCTTCTTCTTGCAGATTTTTATGAGTAGATTCTCATGGGAGGACTTATTGGAGGATCTCAATTTCATCCCACTCACTATGTATGGTAGAGAATGCATTTATGTACTTGTTGATTACTCTATTGAGTATTTGTACTTTCTCACCATATGTAAACAGTTCATTGCTCCATATGAGAGCAAGAGTATTTTTGGGTTTCATGGTCACTTTAGGGCCAATGTTTATGATGATAGTAGCCCATATATACATGAAATTGGGCAAGTGTATTGTTATTTTATATATGTACAACTGATAGACATTGATGCTTACTTTCCCATGTTGGGAGAACATACATATCCAACTTGTAACTTGTTGCAGGAACACTTGCCATATGAAATTCTCAAGCAGCAGTTGGGAGGACTGCGTTGTATCCACTAGAGAGACCATATGTATCATCCAAACTTGCACATAAACTTCATCCATTTTTTTATTTGTATGCCATGTGGTGGTGATGTGCCATTCATCTTGAATGGAATGGTTTGGGTTGGCATGACTCATGATTTTGGAGGAAGATTCCTTGGAGACTCCATCTTCTTCTTTCCATTGGGGGGAAATCATGTTGCAACCCAAGATCAGCATACCTTCTACACTTATCACAAGTGGAGAAGAGGAAAACATGGGATAGGCCTTCTTGCCTATCATGTACATTCATTCAACCCACCTTCATTTCAGGAGCACAAGGTGGAGGAGACTTTTCATGAGTTACCATGTTGGAGGGTGACTCACTTCATTTGGATGATAGCATGGGTGAGGGAGACACTAATTCATCATGTTTATCATCACTCCTACTTTGTGGAGGCCATGAGACAGCTAGCATGTTTCCATTCACACTTTCCACCTTTGATTGATGCATACACTTTGGTTTTGCACACTTGGGAGGAAGCATTGGATGACAGTTTATTTGCAGATTCTCTTGATGCAATGATGGAGGCTATTGATGGAGGCCACATGAAGAATAGGGGAGATATTTTGTTCTCCTTATGCATTTTCTTGAGGACAAGCAAATATTTTGGAGGGGAGGACTGCAATGTTTCAAAATTTTAGCCTCTAAGCTAAATGGAACATTAGAGTTAGCAGCAGCTATAGTCGGTGAATAAATGGGAAAAAATCCATTAAGTCTCCTAAGGAGGAATAAAATACTCCAAATGAGAAATGGGACACTCTTTCTAGCCAAATAAAACACCTCCATGTGTGAACAAGGTTAAATTGAAGCTGCTTTGACTAAGTCGACAACACAGTTTTAGTGGCGGAGGAATCCTAGGTTAGATAACACAATTTTGGAGGGAAATGTAACTTGGGTTAGAAGTAACCTAAGTGAGTGGGGCCAAGGGCAAGAATAAATCACATCTTATATAAGGAAGAGGATGGAAGCATTATTCATCATGTTGTAGATTATTATTCTTGCTTGTCAAGAATTGTTGCTACTTTGCTGCTTAGCAAAGTTGCGGTGCTGTTTAGCATTGGGTGTTCCCGAGTGGGAATCCCACCTCTTTCCTTTGAGGACCTCATTGGGAGAGTTTGTATTCATCATTACACATAAGTTTTTTAGTCCAAGCTTCAGCCATGTACATCAGCACAACTTTTCTGGAGATTGTGTAGTGTTGCTGGGTGCAGTAGTGGAAGGGATTGGAATCCCGGCTTCTGAGCTAGTTTATCATTGGAGGAAGGTTTCCTTCACTTGAGAGATATGTTTGGAGAGCTCTAGAGCATATTTCAGATCTGTGATATCAAACCACACATTTCTCATACCCTCCTAGCACTTTTTCTGCTAGGGAGTGCGTTATTTTAGAGGCAGTGTTCATTGCATGGTTTGGTGGCTCCATTGTAGTGTTTCCTTGTGATTGAGAGGTTCATCCTTTCATGGGAGTAATCCATTGAGGGTTCTAAATCAGATCAGAAATATTTAAGCCTATTTCACTCATGTACTTTAGTGTTGCAGTGATTATTCAGTCATTTTATGAATATCACATTTTATATATAGAGTGTTTGACAAGAAACCCTTGCCGGGTTATCTTGTATTTTGTATAGGAGATTAGATCTTTGTACTTCAGAATTATTTATCAATATATGAGTATATATATGATTCTCCTATCATTTTATGTGTAAACCCTCTCTTAGACTGTGCAGTCCCTTGAGCAGTTGCTCCGACATTTTGTAGTCTTGAGTTTTTTCACTAGTTTTAGCTACACTAGTGTGGGAGATCTGTTTAGCCCACCTAGTTTGATTTGTTTCAGCTCTATTCTTGGATTTAAGTTTCATATTGTATAATTTATGGGATCCAAGAGTTCATTTCACTTTTTTATTGCATTTGTTGCTGGAAATGCATTTTTGATGCTTGATTTATGAGCAATCATGAAAAAGGGATATTACATATTGTCATTAGTTTCAATCCTTATCTTTATTATATGTTGTTGTTATCAATTTATGACTTGTTAGTGAGATCTAGATCTAGAAGATCTAGACTATCAAATTGATGTGTTATAAAATGATATCCTAGGATCACTACCAAATGTATGAGAATGGGTTGAGGCATTTTCCACCACTTTTCTTATCTTGTATTTCTCATGTCAATTCTCAACATAATGCACACTTGTTCCAAGTCAATAAATGTCAATGTTAGAGGAAAAAAAAAACTTGAAGTGTAATAATCAACTAGATACTATCAAGACACGTAGCCAAATCTAGTGATTGTCACACTAAGATAAGACTATACTTGGATCAATATGATCACCTTTGATGAGTTTGAGGCATATATATAACTATTGTAGGCTTCTAGTAAATTCAAACTCTTTCCTTTTATGAAAATTTCCCACAAATGTTGAATTTAGCAGATTGGGTTTTGTCCAATTTAGCAGCTCTAAGGCCAAATTTAAATGGGTTTTAGATGGAGAGAATTTGTGGAAGTGACAAAATATTAATTAGTAAGTGGATTTTTGGCTTTATCAGTGGCTAATATGGTTGTTCACATGAAAACCCTTTTTCATTTATGGATATGTTTTGATTGATACACCCAAATTTTTATACAGTATTATCACTCAAAGTAAAAGTTGTAAAATAATTTGGTTCATTTCCAGATCTCTTAAAAAATATTAATAAATTTCAACTGTCTTCATGCTATAGTGGACACCAAGAATATTATATGTCATGAAGTTTGGCATATAGGCACACTTATATATAGGTCATGGAGCATTCCATATTTCTACTTGAAGTCTTGCTTTGTTTTTATAAGCTTGGAGTATGTTATTTTTTTAGTGTAACCATGGCTTAGCTGTCAATAGTTGATGCAATCACATTATCCAATGCCAAACTATCATTGTTTAGACTAATATATCCTCTAATTATTTATTCTATCATACCCTCAATCAATATTCGATGCATGGTTTTCTCAATAGAGAATTAGTTGGGGAAGTAAGCATATTATTTTAGGATAATTGAATATATAGCTACTATTATTCAAAAATCACCCAACAATTTTGCACTTATAATTGTGGCATTGATTTAGTTATCCTATCATCTGGGATCTACTTCAAGCACATAAAAAATATCTTGTGCACTTGAAAATATAGTTCTTTGATTTTTCTTCATTATTAGGAGCTATGTGTATTTGGGCATAAAAAATATTAATAAAACAAAATTTTTAATTTGGAACACGTGTTTTAATACCACCTCGAAATTAATTAAGGGGATCTAAGGAAATTGATTATTTTTTACAAGTTTTGATGTGTGATATATTATGATAATGGTCCAAGTAACAAGAATTTAAGTAAAATTTACGAGAACATTTCAAAGAGTAAAGTATCAAACCATTCCAATCCAAAAGGTATTTTCAAGACAAAAGGGAATTGTAACAAGACCTTCCCAAAATTGAATAAGTAGGTTAAGAGAATTAGATTCCTTGTAATATTACTTTAGGGTGCATGATTTTGAATACTCGACACCCTAAAGTAACATAAAATAAAGTGAGTGTAACAAATAAAACTAAAATCTAGAAAGCATGAGATAAAAGAACAAAGTGCAAGTGAGAAAGTATAGTAAAAGGTGAGAAAATGGGTAAAGAAGGAAATAATTTACAAAATGCATCTCAAAAAGTCAAGGATTTATAAGAGTACAACCAGTGCAAGATAAAATTAAAGTACTTGAGTGGAACTCACATAACAAACAAATCACAATTGATTGGATGATGCACTACAATTAGTGAATAATCTTCAAAGTGGTCTAAATATACTGAAACATCAATTGATTGATGTACTTCAAATAAAATTAAGAGAAATAAATATAAACTTGATGATGTGCTTGATGCAAAATATACAAAAAATATTGATGAAATTTATGAAAAAAAATATTTCATCCAAATAATTAATGCAATTTGTAATATAGAATTCATAGATTATGTTAGGTCCCTATATTACTAGTATAGTCCCTTATTTTTGTTAGTGTAACCCCCTTATTGTTATTATTGTACCCTTGTAACCCCCATATTGTTATTATTGTGCCCTTAAATTATTATTTTTAGGTCGGCTAGGATTACATTGTGGCCCCATGGACTCCTATATATAGAAAGGAGGTTTTGTAATTTGTATCATCCAAGAATTTTTCATTCATGTAATGTATTGTAGGTTTCACCCTCGAAGTGGCTTATTTATAAGGCATTTATGTCTCTTTTCTTCTATTTTTGGAGCTGGTTTCACAACATTTGGTATCAGAGCTTTGGATTCCAGGGTTTTCGCTGCTCCAAGCTGGTCATCGTGAAATTTTCGCTATAAATTTTTTTTCTATGAAGTTTCAGAAGCTGAAATTTTTAGAGTGTGAAGCCAAAATCCTGAGGAACATCATCACAAAATTTCAGAGCTTGGTTTGCAACATTTTCTGAGATATGATCTGTGGAAGTTAGGGATTTTTGTAGGCTCCTGAATTTAACCTAAACAAGTCATTGTGGCATTTGCACTATAAATTTTTTTCTACGAAGTATCAAAAGGTGAAATGTTTAGAGAGCGAAGCAGAAATCCTGAGGAACATCATCGCAAAATTTTAGAGCTTGGTTCACAATATTTTCAGAGATATGATCTGTGGAAGTTAGGTCTGTTTCAAGCTCCTGAATTGCATCTCAAAGAGGTTATTGTGGGAAAATATTCATAACTTTCTCTCTGAGCATTGGATTGGAATTTTGTAAAAAGTGGCCACAAGTACACAAACTTAAGTTTCTTCTCTATCAATTTCAGAGCCAAAGGAGGAAACAATGACACGTGGCAAGTTGTACAAGTTCTCTCTACTAAACCAGTCCATAATTGGGTCATTGTGGGAGATTGGACATAACTTTGCCTTGAAGAATCCAAATCAGGTTAGACGTGCGAAATTTTAAAGAAGCTTCAGAGGGCCACTACAAGGCTGAATTTTAGAGATTTAGCATCTGTAATTACAGATATAATTCAATTTCAATATAGAGATCCTCAAAAGCAAGTAAAATGTGTGTATTTTTTTCCCGAATTACATAAGTCTTGTTTGAAGAATCAAGTTGAATTGATTCCAAGGGCATATTGTAGAATATATATCATTATTAGATTCTAAAATGGCCCCTAAAAATAATTCAATGCCCATTAAGCCTTTAGAAGGCTCTACTATGATTCATGAAGATGAATAATGACAACATGACATATCAAATTTACAAGAGCAAGTGCAACAAATTTCACTCTCGCAAAGAGCAACAAAAAATGACATGGAAGTTTTGAAGAAAGGTATGGAAACTAAGATGTATGGTTTGAAGAAAGGCGTGGAATCTAAGATGGATGGTTTGAAGAATGGAATGGAAGCTAAGATAGATGGCATGGAAGCTGGCATGGAATCTAAGATGGATGACATGGAAGCTAAGATCGATGAAAAAATGGAAAACATGAAGAATGATCTAAAATCAGACATGGAAGGTTTGACAAAGTTGATACAACAAATGTTTCCTAATGGTGAAAATATAGTAGAGGAAATGCATGATGAGGACAAAATAAATGTTAATCGTGATTTCATAAACTCTAATTTTGGTGGGAAGAACCACCATATTCCAAAAATGGATATGAGGAAATTTGATGGAAAGGATCTTGTAACATGGATACTACAGATTGAGCAATATTTTGATCTCAATAATGTGCAAAACACACAAAAGGTACGCATTGCAACTTTACATTTCGAACAAAATACATTTGTATGGTATCGATGGCTTTGCTCCCATAAAACAATTGTCACTTGGTCAATTTTTACGGAGGAAATGATAACACATTATGAGGATAAAAAGAGCAACACCTTCTTTAGACAATTTATAAATATAAAACAAAAGGGTTTAGTGGGGGAGCACATTAAGGACTTCCAAAAATTGAATATAAGGGTAACTGATATTTCATAGGAACACAGGATTGATCTCTTCATAGGTACTTTAAAGGATAACATCCAACATGAAGTTTGCATTTTGGAACCTGATTCATTGGAGAAGGCATTCAGGTTGGAAAGAAAAATTAAATATAAAATTATGGCGACAAGGAAGCCTACCACTCACTTCTGTAAAGAGGGAAGTGTTGCTTCTCCTAGATTTCCACAACCTACAAGGTTGACACCACAAAAATTGGAAGAAAAAAGAGCAAAAGGGCTTTGCTATAGTTTTGATATAAAATACACTAAAGGTCATAAGTGTGCTGAGAAGAAATTATTTTACATAGATTGCGAAGAGGAAGAAGAAAATGAACAAGAAGAGGATATATACCAGGAACCAACCCTAGAAGAGGAAGAAATGAGTCCGAACATATCATGCAATGCATTGGTAGGAATTACCACTCCTCAAACTCTCAAGATAGAAGGACATATCAAGATGAAAAAGGTAATAGTGTTGATTGATTCATGTAGTACCCATAATTTTATTCATTGTAAGGTAGCCAAGGAATTGAATTGTTTCCTATACCCAACACCAGAATGTCAAGTGATGGTTGCAAATGGCGGAACTATAAATTTCTCTAGAAAATGCCATAATATCAAGCTAACCATGGGGGAATATGTATTGAATATTCCAATGCTTTCCATTCCTATGGGAGGCGCTGATGTTGTACTAGGAGTACAATGGTTACAATCTTTAGGGATGGTAGATTTTAATTTTCAAGAACTTTTCTTGAAATTTTTTTCAAAAGGAAAGGAAGTTGAATTACGAGGTATTGCAAGGAAGACGGGAAATATAATAAGCTCTAATGTCATGAAAAATATTCTAAAGAAATAACAATGAGGCATAATTTCACAATTATGCTCACTAGAAGTTCCAACATCAAAATCATCTATTTCTGCAGATCTCCAAAAAGTCTTGGACAAACATTCCAAGGTTTTTGAAACTCCCAAAGGACTCCCACATATTCTTGATCATGATCACGCTATTCATTTGATTCCAGGAAGTGTTCCTCCAAACATCAGGCCTTATATATATCCTTATGTCCAAAAGAGAGAAATTGAATGTATGATTGCAGAAATGTTAGAGGCGGGTATAATTCAACCTAGTCAAAGTTCTTTCTCTGCTCCTGTAGTATTGGTACACAAGAAGGATGGATCATGGTGCATGTGTTTGGATTATAGGGAGCTCAATAACCTCACCATTAAAGATAAATTTCCCATTCCTGTGATTCATGAGTTATTGGATGAATCACATGGAGAAATTTATCTTGCCAATTTGGATCTTCGTTCAGGATATCATCAAATTAGAATGAATACTGAAGATATTCCAAAAACAACATTTCGAACTCATGAGGGTCATTATGAATTTTTGGTCATGCCTTTTGGCCTTACCAATGCACCTTCTACATTTCAAGGGTTGATGAATTCCATTTTCAAACCCTTCCTTAGAAAATTTGTGCTAGTATTTTTTGGTGATATACTAATCTATAGCAAGTCTTGGAAGGATCATGTTGAACATGTTGACAGGGTGCTCAAACTATTGCAGGAGAAACAATTATATGCAAAAAAATCCAAATGTTTCTTTGGAGCACAAGAGGTGGAATATCTGGGTCATATTGTATCTCACGAGGGTGTTAAAGTAGACCCTAACAAAATTAAAGCCATTAAGGAATGGAAAGTCCTGACAAACATAAAGCAGTTGCGAGGATTTCTCGGGTTAACATGGTATTATCGCAAGTTTGTTAAGAATTATGGGAGAATAGCAGCACCTCTAACAACATTATTCAAGAAAGATGCATTTTCATGGACTCCTGAAGCAACTAAGGCCTTTGAACGTCTTAAAGAGGCAATGTGCCTAGCACCGGTCTTAGCTACACCAGACTTCACAAAAACCTTTATTGTGGAATGTGATGTCTCAGGAAATGGAATTGGTGCAGTTTTAATGCAGGAAGGAAGACCCATTGCTTTTGAAAGTCGTCCAATCAAAGGAAAGTATTTACAGAAACCTATTTATGAGAAGGAAATGTTAGCAACACTGCATGCACTAAAGAAATGGCGAACTTACCTAATGGGAAGACACTTCAAGGTAAAAACTGATCATGATAGTCTTAAACACATTTTGGAACAAAGACTATCTTCAGAAGAGCAGCAAAAATGGGTCACAAAGATGTTGGGTTATGACTTTGAAATAATCTACAAAAAAGGAAAGCTTAATGTTGTTGCAGATGCACTCTCAAGAAAGAATGTAGAGGTGGAAGCATTTCTTTGTGCCATTTCTATTATCCAACCAGATTGGATAACTGAAGCAAGAGATGAATGGAAGAAGGACAAAGATGTATGGACACTCATTCAAAAGTTGCAGCAAGATCCTAGTACATCCGATACATTTAGTTGGAAAAATGATTCCTTATGGTACAAAGATCGCTTATATCTTTGTAAGAATTCCCAACTAAAACAAAAGATTCTTCTGGAATTGCACACTTCTCCTTAAGGAGGACACTCAGGATTTTTAAAAACTTACCACAGGGTGAAGAAAGAATTTTTTTGGGATGGCCTTAAATCTGATATTCGAAAGTTTGTGGCGGAATGTTTGGTTTTCCAGCAGAATAAAGTGGAAACAATTAAGACCCCAGGACTTCTACAACCTTTATTCATTCCAAGTCAACGTTGGGAGGAGATTTCAATGGATTTTATCACAGGTTTACCTAAGTCCGAAGGAAAGAGTGTCATCATGGTGGTAGTTGATAGACTTACCAAGTATGCACACTTTTGTGCATTATCTCATCCATTTAAAGCAAGTATGGTTGCTACTACATTTATGGACACAATTCAAACGCTACATGGAAACCCGAGCGTTATTGTGAGAGACAGAGATCCCATTTTTACTGGAAATTTTTGGACGGAGTTATTTTCTTGTTTGGGTACTCAATTAGCTCATAGCTCATCTTATCATCCTCAATACGATGGTCAAACTGAGATAGTAAATAAATGTATGGAAGGATATCTTCTTTGTTTTGTATCTGATAAACAAACACAATGGGTCAAGTGGTTACCTCTTGCTGAATAGTGGTATAACACTTCCTTCCATACTGCAGCAAAAATGACCCCATTTATGGCACTTTATGGATATCATACACCATCCATAACATCATCTTTAAGAGAAAATTTGAAGGTTCAAGCAGTGGAAGATCACATCAAGCATCAACAAGAAGCTCTCCAAATCTTAAAGGACAACCTGAATTTGGCACAAAATCGAATGAAACAACAGGCAGATCAACATCGCAGTGAGAGAAGTTTTGATGTAGGAGACTAGGTATTTTTACGGCTACAAACATACAAAAAAATGTCCATCAAGCAAGCTAAGAAGGATAATAAATTATCGCCAAAGTACTATGGTCCTTAGAAGGTGTTGAAAAATATTGGTACTATGGCATACAAATTGGAGCTTCCTGCTTCTTCACGAGTGCATCCAATTTTCCATGTTTCATGCATAAAGAAGGTTATAAGTGAAAATCTTCCAGTTCAAACAATATTGATAGAACTTGATGAGGAAGGAAAAATCATATTGGAACCTGAAGCGGTCATGGAAACAAGAACTCAACAGCTACGAAATTGATCAATTTCAGAGTATCTCATCAAGTGGAAGAACTTACCCACTGAAGATTCTACATGGGAGGATGAGAATTTTATACAGAAGCACTCATAGCTACTCAAGCGTTGAGGACAACACTTTTTTGAAGGAGAGGGGCATGTTAGGTCCCTATATTACTAGTATAGTCCCTTATTGTTGTTAGTGTAACCCCCTTATTGTTATTATTTTACCCTTGTAACCCCCATATTTTTATTATTGTGCCCTTAAATTATTATTGTTAGGTCGGATAGGATTACATTCTGGCCCCGTGGACTCCAATATATAGAAATGAGGTTTTGTAATTTGTATCATCCACGAATTGTTCATTCATGTAATGTATTGGAGGATTCCCCCTCGAAGTGGCTTATTTCTAAGGCATTGATATCTCTTTTCTTCTATTTTTGGAGCTAGTTTCACAACAGATTAGGTGTATTAAAGTTATGACATAGTGGAGCTACAAGAGAAAATTGATGCAACATGTAATACAAAGGACCTTATCCAAATATTTGATGCAACATGTGAGATAGATGAAATAATGACAAAGGTTGATACAACTTGTGATACCAAAGACATAATATAGGTGATTGATGTTCAATGTGTTACATAAGACTTGAAGGAAAAAAAGAATGAAGATGAATCATAAGATCAATAATGATAACAACAATAACAAGAACTAATGTGCTGTAGAAAAGGCACAACAAAATTTTCTTTTTAGGATGTTTGTCCAACCTTGGGAAGAAATATCATTCAATAGAAATCAACATAGCTTGTGATAAAGAAAAGAAAATATCTTTCTTATTTCAGATTACTCCAAACCAATTCATTTTGTAGATATACACTTTCTTGAAGAAGTTAAGAGTATTGATAAAAAAATGTCAGCATTGTCAAATAAATGGTTATATATAGTTTCAATGTTTTTACTCCATCCTTGTCTTCATTGGGGAAATATAAATAATCTATATGAAAGGTGTCAAAAGTAGAAGAAATTGAAGAAAATAATTCAATATGGAATGGATGAATTCATGAAAATGGAATCTACAAGTGAAGAAACTACATTAGTATTACCACCTAGTCAAGATAGAGGTAAAGACATAAAAATAAGTGTCAAATATGGTGCTCTCCGCACCTAAGGGGTGGGGAGCACCATGATAAGAGAAAATTTCCACCTTTAGGGGCTGAGTAATTGATGAAGTCAAATTGGTTAGCGGTAAACTAAAAATCACCACACCATTCAAGGCATATTAGTTAGTGGTCAACCAAAAAAAACACCACATAAAGAATCTAAAGATCTAGCTTGGATCCTTTTAAGAAACTCCTCACCTTGCACCAAACATAGAAGAATATTAAATATTTGGATTTAGGTTTTGAAGTCTTATCAGTCAAATTGCAGCCAACAATTGGTAATTATAGCATACCAACTGGTCTCCTCAATATAAATCTACGTTTTTTTCAATTATTCAATGAAAATGTTAAAATGCGTCTGCAGGTGTTTTTGAATAAATTTTGGAATGTTACCAACCATTTTGGAAATTTACTCTAGTACCCCTCATTATAACCATTCTTTCATCTTTCCCAATATTTATTCTAGTTAATTCATGCCACATTGTTGAAATATCTTGGAAGGCCCAATCAAATTTTGAGTGGAAGGACACTAGGTCTCATAATACATTGGGATTTTTTTAGTGTTTATTTTGACAAGTATGAGAAGATTGTTTCACTAATTAAAACATTGAACTACATATAAACTGAAGAAACATTCATATAATTTGATTTATTCATTTTTTGTTTTGGTTCTAATGCTTTGAGTCAACCAACTTAATTTGAAACAAATTTTACCCCCCTCACTCAAAAAAATCACTTTATCACAAGTAGAGAACAATGATGTACCCTCTAGAACCCTAATGTTCTTGGCACTTGCAAGGCCTCCCACCAGTATTAGGAGGTGTTATTTATTTTATTGTTGCACCGATTCAACCTGTCCTTCAACAACAACATCCTGCTATCAATTTGTTAGGTTCAACGATGTTAGCAGAAACTTTGATTAGTACCATGCTACCTCACACTAACCCCTCTTTTCACATAGCTAGTAGTCACCGGACTCTCATAGTGGTTTCTATAATTCCCAATTTGTCATTTGTAGCTATGTTCAATCTACTCTATTTAATGGAAATTACAAATGACCCCATTTCTCATGATCTTATATGGCCTTCCATGCCAACAAAACTATGTTATAATTGATGAGGTTCATCAATAGGTACATTATAAAGGGACATAGTGCCATCCTCAAACTTTAGAACTATCTCTTTCTCACATTTATTTACATTTTTTTGTCATATTTTGCTTAGTGAGAAGGGTGAAAGATGTTTGTCATATCATGTAGCCTAATATGGTTTAATTGCGGGAAATTGAGTAATTTTTGAGACAATTTCTATGTAGGGGCTCAAAGTAGACAACAAGGAGATATTATAGGGAGGTGTACACCTCCTTAACTCCCTCAATCAACCTAAGGTAACATAAATATCTCTCTCATCGGCTCGAGATTATTGGCAGCCAAGCAAGTGAAATTCATGAGGAGCCATGCTCCACTCTTCTCGAGTTTTAAGAGACAACATTCCTATTTTGTAGGGAGTTGTTCGTCGCTACCCTATTATATAAATAAACATGTAGAAGAGCTCATTAGGATTAGAGTATTGATTTTAGATAGGTAGCTATTGAGATCAGACATTGTTATTTTTTGACTTTTATGTGATTTATTAGACCTTGATTCAATGATAATGAAAAGATGTTATTTGATTCATTACAGATTTAGTTTGATAGGGTTGAGGATCTTGGGATTGGGCCAAACCCAGTGGCTTAGGTCCCTCTTGTGTACTTGTATCTTTCTCTTAGTTTCAAATTTTAGTTTAGTTTCTTTCATCTCAGTAGAAGAATAATCCATTAAATTATATGATTGTAGCCTCTACTTCATCTTTCTCATGGGAGCATGAGTATAAGGACTTCCAACCACAACCCAAAAACATTTTTTTTATGATTTATTGGAAGAATATTAGTGTGGTTATCCTATTTTTCATGTGTCTTCTTAAGCTTAGAAGTTAATTTTTTGATTAGATCATAATTCTGGCATATATTAGATAACATTCCTATTCAACTCTTCTTTTCCACTACTAGTTGTGTTTTTTTGTCAATGATAAATGAATGTATGCATGTGATGATTGCATGGATGTTTGAATTTTCAGGAAAAGGAACCTTCACCACCTCCCTTTCAAACTTCATCACTTCCTCTTCCAAACTCCAAATTCTGTCATCAAAATTCTGTTTTATGAAGTCATTTTGACATTATCAGCAAGAGCATCTCTTCTAGTGAAAAAAATTCCCTCTAGGGGCTCTGAGATCAGATAGAGGTGTTGGTCACCTTTTACCCTTTTTCGTTCACTTACATTCACCTTCCCACACCTCCCAACCATATTATTCACCTCTTGAACCTTCTTGACAACCTTCCTATAGCATCACATGGCTTCTTGTAGCAATACATGGCTCTTGTAGCAACCTATTGTAGCATACATGTAGGTCCTCATTCTCCATCCCTTTTTGATACTTTCTAAAAATTTAACTTATGTTAGGATGTTATTGACCCCCAACTGCGGTTTCATGACCAACAAAGACTCCTAAGCTGCTCCAAACCCTCATTTTCCTTTGCTGCAAAAACATAATAGCATTAGTATTTTTATCACACATTTATAGAACAATGATTTATATGCAAGTGCAAGCTAGTTAAATAGTATATATAATCTTGACTTATGGTTTTATAGGTTATGCAAGATAAATTAGTTCATTTTCTGCAAATAGGTTTGATAACTAGATAAATGATTACAAGATAATGTAATTTCCTTTCTGCAAGTAGGTTAACTTTTTCCTATTCATGATTTGTTTCAATAGCATTTGAAAGTTGAGTTTGATAGAATTTCCCTTTTCTTAGTTAGAAGTAGTTGCTATAGGGTAATATGCTTGGGTGGTGGTTATTGGGTATCTCTCTCAGCGCTTTCCAGTGCCCGAGGAAGATTGTAAGATTAGCTATAAAGTTCCAAAGGTACTGCATGCATGTTCATACTAGTATATAATTGACAAAGAAAGATTTGCAATGATTACCTCTTTGTGGACGATAGATCCTATGGAGAGAACCAAGAGGAAGAGTAGAAGTCCTTATTCACCAGCTCTAAATCTAGATACTACAACCAATCAAAGCACCCGTGTAATCTTCACAACATTATAGCTTTATATCAATTAAACTAGCATATAACTAAAATTAAACAATGAAAATCTAAGCCATTCATATCATGCTACATAGACGATTTAACAAAAATTGTGACACTGATGCATCGAATGGAAAAAACAGATACAGTTATATTGATTTATGAAAAGGAGGATTACAACTGTCAGTTGCACCAAGCCCTCCTTAGTCTTCCAATTCCTCTCTCTCTTTCTCTATCTTCGAGTGTGATGATGCTCAAGGTAGAAATTCCTCAATGAACTTCGTTGATCTTCAAGCCTCACACTACAACAATGAAATTATACTTCACATATAGTAAAACATTCAAACATAGACCAAGAGCCCACGACTCCAATTTATAGGAGATGGAGAGGACAAACCTTGCCAAATCTTTCAACCAGTTCAAATCAGGAAAGATCTAGATGTTTACTCGCTTTTCTTTGCTTTTGCCTTTGTTAGGTCCTGATATTACTAGTATAGTCCCTTATTGTTATTAGTGTAACCCCCTTATTGTTTTATTGTACCCTTGTAACCCCCATTTTGTTATTATTGTGCCCTTAAATTATTATTGTTAGGTCGGCTAGGATTACATTGTGGCCCACTAGGATTACATTATGGCCACATGGACTCCTATATATAGAAAGGAGGTTTTGTAAATTGTATAATCCAAGAATTTTTCATTTATGTAATGTATTGGAGGTTGCCCCCTCGAAGTGGCTTATTTCTAAGGAATTGATATATCTTTTCTTCTATTTTTGGAGCTGGTTACACAACATTTGGTATCAGAGCTTTGGATTCTAGGGTTTCGCTACTCCCAACAGGTCATCGTGGCATTTTCGCTATAAATTTTTTTATACGAAGTTTCAGAAGCTGAAATTGTTAGGTTGTGAAGCCGAAATCCTGAGGAAGATCTTCTAAAAATTTCAGATCTTGGTTCGCAATATTTTTGGAGATATGATCTGTGGAAGTTAGGTCTTTGTTCAGGCTCCTAAACAGGACATCATGACATTTGCGCTATAAATTTTTTTCTACGAAGGTTCAAAATCTGAAATTTCTAGGGTACGAATCTCACATCCTGAGGAAACGCATCGCAAAATTTCAGAGCTTGGTTCGCAATATTTTTGGAGATATGATTTGTGGAAGGTAGTGCTTTGTCAGGCTCTTGAATTTCATCTCAAAGAGGTGATGGTGGGAAAAGTTCAATAACTCTCTCTCTAAGCATCGGATTGGAGTGTCGTAAAAAGTGGTCACAATTACACGGACTGTAGTTTTTTGGCTATCAATTTTGGAGGTGAAGGATGAAACAGTGACATGTGGAAAGTCATACAAGTTCGCTCTACTGAACCAGTCCATAATTAGGTCATTGTGGGAGATTGGACATAACCTTGTCTTGGGGAATCCAAATCAGGTCAGACCTATGGCATTCATAATAGAATTTAGAGGGATACATCAGTGCTGAATTTTAGATATTGAAGAGCCCCATATCACAGAGATAATCCAATTTCAATATCGAGCTCCTCAAAAGAAAGAAAAAGGTGTGTATTTTTTTTCCAAATTTCATAATTCTTGTTTGAAGAATCAATTTGAATTGATTCCAAGGGCATATTGTAGAATAGCTATCAGTATTGGGTTCTAAATAATTGCCCCAAAAAATAATTCAACACCCATTAAGCCTTTAGAAGGCTCTACTATGACTCATGAAGACGAAGAATGGCAACATGACATATCAAAATTACAAGAGCAAGTGCAAAAAATTTCGCTCTTGCAAAAAACAACAAAAAATGAAATGGAAGTTTTGAAGAAAGGTGTGGAAACTAAGATGGATGGTTTGAAGAAAGGCATGGAAGCTAAGATGAATGGTTTGTAAGCTAAGATGGATGACATGGAAGCTAAGATCGATGAAAAAATGAAAGACAACATGGAAAACATGAAGAAGGATCTACAAGTAGACATCGAAGGTTTGGCAAGGTTGATACAAGAAATGTTTCCTAATGGTGAAAAGATAGTAGAGGAAACTTATGATGAGAACAAAGTAAATGTTAATCGTGATTTCATAAACTCTACTGTTGGAGGGAAGAACCACCATATTCCAAAAATGGATATGAGGAAGTTTGATGGAAAGGATCCTGTAACATGGATACTATAGATGGAGCAATATTTTGATCTCCATAATGTGCAAAACACACAAAATGTATGCATTGCAACTTTACATTTGGAAAAAAATACATTTGTATGGTATCGATGGCTTTTCTCCCACAAAAAAATTGTCACTTGGTCAATTTTTACAGAGGAAATGATAGCACATTATGAGGATAAAAAGAGAAACACCTTCTTTAGCCAATTGATAAATCTAAAACAAAAGGGTTTAGTGGGGGAGCACATTGAGGACTTCCAAAAATTGAATATAAGGGTAACTGATATTCCAGAGGAACACAAGATTGATCTCTTCATAGGAAATTTAAAGGATAACATACAACATGAAGTTCAAGTTTTGGAACCAGATTCATTGGAGAAGGCATTCAGGTTGGCAATAAAAATTGAATGTAAAATTATGGCAACAAGGAAGCCTACCACTCACTTCTATAAAGAAGGAAGTGTTGCTACGCCTAGATTTCCACAACCTACAAGGTTGACACCACAAAAATTGGAAGAAAAAAGAGAAAAAAGGCTTTGCTACAGTTGTGATAGCAAATACACTAAAGGTCATAAGTGTGCTGAGAAGAAATTATTTTACATAGATTGTGAAGAGGAAGAAGAAAATGAACAAAAAGAGGATATACACCAGGAACCAGCCCTAGAAGAGGAAGAAATGAATCCGACCATATCATGTAATGCACTGGCAGGAATTACCACTCCTCAAACTCTCAAGATAGAAGGACATATCAAGAAGAAAAAGGTAATAGTGTTGATTGATTCAGGTAGCACCCATACTTTTATTCATTGTAAGGTAGCCAAGGAATTAAATTGTTTCCTATACCCAACACCAGAATGTCAAGTGATGGTTGCAAATGGAGGAACTATAAATTGCTCTGGAAAATGCCATAATATCAAGCTAACCATGGGGGAATATGTATTGACTAGTCCAATGCTTTCCATTCCTATGGAAGGTGCTGATGTTGTACTAGGAGTACAATGGTTACAATCTTTGGGGACGGTAGCTTTTAATTTTCAAGAAATTTTCTTGAAATTTTTTTCAGAAGGAAAGGAAGTTGAATTACAGGGTATTGCAGGGAAGCCGGGAAAGATAATAAGCTCTAATGTCATGACAAAGCTTCTAAAGAAAGAACAACGAGGTGTAATTGCACAATTATGCTCACTAGAAGTTCCAACATCAAAATCATCTATTTCTGCAGATCTCCAACAAGTCTTGGACAATCATTCCAAGGTGTTTGATAATCCAAAAGGACTTCCACCTATTCGTGATCATGATCATGCTATTCATTTGATTCGAGGAAGTGTTCCTCCAAAAATCAGGCCTTATAGATATCCTTACATCCAAAAGAGTGAAATTGAACGTATGATTGCAGAAATGTTAGAGGCGGGTATAATTCAACCTAGTCAAATTTCTTTCTCTACTCCTGTATTATTGGTACACAAGAAGGATGGATCATGGCAGATGTGTCTGGATTACAGGGAGCTCAATAAGCTCACCATTAAAGATAAATTTCCCATTCCTGTGATTAATGAATTACATGCAGAAATTTATTTTACCAAGTTGGATCTTCGTTCAGGATATCATCAAATTAGAATGAAGACTGAAGATATTCCAAAAACAACATTTCAAACTCATGAGGGTCATTATGAATTTTTGGTCATGCCTTTTGGCCTTACTAATGCACCTTATACATTTCAAGGGTTGATGAATTCCATTTTCAACCCTTCCTTAGAAAATTTGTGCTAGTATTTTTTGATGATATACTAATCTATAGTAGGTCTTGGAAGGATCATGTTGAACATGTTGACAGGGTACTCAAACTATTGCAGTAGAAACAATTATATGCAAAAATATCCAAATGTTTCTTTGGAGTACAAGAGGTGGAATATCTGGGTCATATTGTATCTCACGAGGGTGTTAAAGTAGACCCTAACAAAATTAGAGCCATTAAGGAATGAAAAGTCCCCACAACCATAAAGCAGTTGCAAGGATTTCTCGGGTTAACAGGGTATTATCGTAAGTTTGTTAAGAATTATGGAAGAATAGTAGCACCTCTAACAACATTATTGAAGAAAGATGAATTTTCATGGACTCCTGAAGCAACTAAGGCCTTTGAACATATTAAAGAGGGAATGTGCCTAGCACCGGTCTTAGCTACGCCAGACTTCACAAAAACCTTTATTGTGGAATGTGATGCCTCAGGAAATGGAATTGGTGCTGTTTTAATGCAGGAAGGAAGACCCATTGCTTTTGAAAGTCTTCCAATCAAAGGAAAGTATTTACAGAAACCTATTTATGAGAAGGAAATGTTAGCAATACTGCATGCACTAAAGAAATGGAGAAATTACCTAATGGGAAGACACTTCAAGGTAAAAACTGATCATGATATTCTTAAACACTTGTTGGACAAAAGACTATCTTCAGAAGAGCAGCAAAATGGGTTACAAATATGTTGGGTTATGACTTTGAAATAATATAAAAAAACGGGAAGCTAAATGTTGTTGCAGATGCACTCTCAAGAAAGAATGAAGAGGTGGAAGCATTGCTTTGTGCCATTTCTATTATCCAACCAGATTGGATAACTGAAGCAAGAGATGAATGGAAGAAGGACAAAGATGTATGGACACTCATTCAAAAGTTGAAGCAAGATCCTAGTACATCTGATACATTTAGTTGGAAAAATGATTCCTTATGGTACAAAGATCGCTTATATCTTTGCAAGAATTCCCAACTAAAACAAAAGATTCTTCTCGAATTGCACACTTCTCCTTTAGGAGGACACTCAGGATTTTTAAAAACTTACCACAGGGTGAAGAAAGAATTTTTTTGGGATGGCCTTAAATCTGATATTCAAAAGTTTGTGGCGGAATGTTTGGTTTGCCAGCAGAATAAAGTGGAGACAATTAAGACCCCGGGACTTCTACAACTTTTATCCATTCCAAGTCAGCGTTGGGAGGAGATTTCAATGGATTTTATCACAGGTTTACCTAAGTCTGAAGGAAAGAATGTGATCATGGTGGTAGTTGATAGACTTACCAAGTATGCACACTTTTGTGCATTATCTCATCCATTTAAAGCAAGTACAGTTGCTACTACATTTATGGACATAATTCAAAAGCTACACGGAAGCCCAAGGGTTATTGTGAGAGACAGAGATCCCATTTTTACTAGAAATTTTTGGATGGATTTATTTTCTTGTTGGGGTACTCAATTAGCTCATAGCTCATCTTATCATCCTCAATATGATGGTCAAACTGAGATAGTAAATAAATGTTTGGAAGGATATCTTCGTTGTTTTGTATCTGATATATAACCACAATGGGTCAAGTGGTTACCTCTTGCTGAATGGTGGTATAACACACACTTCCATACTGCAGCAAAAATGACCCCATTTATGGCACTTTATGGATATCATCCACCATCCATCACATCATCTTTAAGGGAAAATTCGAAGGTTCAAGCAGTGGAAGATCACATTGAGCATCAGCAAGAAGTTCTCCAACTCTTAAAGGATAACCTGAAATTGGCACAAAATCGAATGAAACAATAGGCAGATCAACATCGCAGCGAGATAAGTTTTGATGTAGGAGATTGGATATTTTTACGGCTACAACCATACAAACAAATGTCCCTCAAGCAAGCTAAGAAGGATAATAAACTATCGCCAAAGTACTATGGTCCTTACAAGGTGTTGCAAAAGATTGGCACTATGGCATACAAATTGGAGCTTCTCGATTCTTCACGAGTGCATCCAGTTTTCCATGTTTCATGGTCAAAGAAGGTTATAGGTGAAAATCTTCCAGTTCAAATAATATTGCCAGAACTTGATGAGGAAGGAAAAATTATATTGGAACCTGAAGCGATCATGGAAACAAGAAATCGACAGCTACAGAATCGATCAATTTCAGAGTATCTCATCAAGTGGAAGAACCTACCCACTGAAGATTCTACATGGGAGGATGAGAAGTTTATACAGAAGCACCCAGAGCTACTCAAGTGTTGAGGACAACACCTTTTTGAAGGAGAGGGGCATGTTAGGTCCCGATATTACTAGTATAGTTCCTTATTGTTATTAGTGTAACCCCCTTATTGTTATTATTGTACCCTTGTAACCCCCATTTTGTTATTATTGTGCCCTTAAATTATTATTGTTAGGTCGGCTAGGATTACATTGTGGCCCACTAGGATTACATTATGGCCACATGGACTCCTATATATAGAAAGGAGTTTTTGTAAATTGTATCATCCAAGAATTGTTCATTTATGTAATGTATTGGAGGTTTCCCCCTCAAAGTGGCTTATTTATAAGGCATTGATATCTCTTTTCTTCTATTTTTGGAGCTAGTTACACAACTCCACAACTCCAATTTATAGGAGATGGAGAGGACAAACCTTGCCAAATATTTCAACCAGTTCAAATCAGGAAATATCTAGATGTTTCCTCACTTTTCTTTGCTTTTTCCTTCCAGAGGAATTCAGTTCTGTTTGGCAATGCCTAATTAAAGTTTTGTGCCATTTAGTTTCTATCTTGAACTGACTCTTTCTGAGAAAAAGTTGGAAATGTCAGTAAGTTTTCCACAAGATATTTCCCTTTTCACATTCAAAAATAGATAACACTACCCCTTGGGAAATAAAAAGCGTTACCCTAGGCATTAATGCTCCCTTTGCATGGCTCAGGTGCATTATAAATCTACCTAGTTGTTTCTGGGGTGTGTTATCTTGGCAAAAATGGGTCCTGTCTAGGTCATTTTCTTCCTTCCATGTTACCTTCTCCTCTGAGCTGATGAGGAGGTCATTTGTCCTGTGATAGATGTCCCCTAAAGTGTGAGGTCAGAGTTGAAGATGATGGCCAGAATACTTTATAACAAGTGTAGTAGAATGAGAGGAATTGGAGGACTGAGGAAAACCTGAAACAACAAGATATGTTAGAAAATATAGTATCTGTCTTGAGTCGGGCATTCCCATGCTCAATAGATAATCAAAATGATTTCTCTAAAATAGAGATATGAACAGTGTGACCACTGATAAGCACAATGTGGAAGCATCTGTCATAACAGGATCAAACTGATAAGATGTCTAAAAAAACAATATCACAGCTCAGGAGAGGAAACACAACTGTAATGGTGTAAGTCTCAACCCAAGGTCTTGGTCGCCACTTCACTAAACTGCATATTTCCATACATGTGAATGAATGAGTTGTAGTTGAACATGCGGGAAATCATCTTATTACCAGTAAATAACAAAAACTATTAATAGATGCGAGGGTGACCACTGATAAGGATGATGGTACCCAAGGTGCACAATACAATCTAGCGACTGTGAATAAAAGGAGTTGATGTCGAACACTCATAGAATCATTCGATCGAGGGATAGTAATGAGAACCCTCAACCAAAGACAAGGTGACCTGCCTCTGATGTCTGCAAGTATATGGGTATTGATGTGTTTCTGGATCAAATTCCTAGTTAAGATGTTGAAGTCAATAGGAAGAGATTTGTCAAAAGGTAGGCACAGAGGCGTCCTACATCAATTGACACGAAATAGGAAAAGATGATTTTTTTATGGAAATAGTCAAGAGAAAATGGGAATAATTGACAAAAAATAATTTCTGGTATATGATGGCTTGGGTGATACAAAGAGCAGTAGATAGTGGGATCCTCTTGAACAATAGAAGGCATTGTAACAGGGTACCAGGTAGCTTAGGCTTAATGAACACCAAAGAGTGTCAGGATTCACCAATGCAGGAACATAGGTATATGAAGGCTAAACTCATAGATGGTAGGGTTCGGCTAACTGCGAATGAGATTTTTGGAAAGTTCCATGTTCAATATTTTGTGCTGCCAAATCGACCTTTAAAATATAATAGAATAAGTATCCACTTTGTCCAAATTTTTCCTTGTTTGATTAAGTTTAACGAGTCCAGACAGGTAAACTCGGTGATATTTTCATATTTAGAGATTCTAAAAAACATCGTAAAAGACAACTCCAGAGGGTACCTTTTTAATGTTTGATAATCGAGCACGACGAACGGAGAATAGTAAGCCCGAAACAGTTCATTTTCCGTGAGCTTGTCCATTGAATATGGAAAAGGTGAGAAACCTATGTTCAATGGAAATCTACCTCATTTTGTTATGAGCATGAGGAGAAGGAGTAAACTCAATGATATTTGTGAAATTTTAATGAGTCCGACGAAGAAAAAATTGATGCTCTCCGTGAATTTTTAACGAGTCCCACGGAGAAAAACTTGGTTACTTTTTCAGTTTTTAATGATCTAGAAAAATATGGAAAAGAATGGCTCATAGTTCTTCGTCGTAGTAGTTTAATGAGCCTAACGAAGGTAACTCGGGGTTTTTTCAGTTTTATGTGCTAGAAAAAGTCCCTAAAAAGAAAGCTTGAAACCGGGTCGAACACGGTCAAATCTGCACATGAACACTAACAACTCATCAAAGCATCGGTAACATTTTTTTTAAAACCAATAATTGTGACAAAATATAGCAAGAATTTACCAATTTTAACAGAATATCTGAGTGATTCATACCTCTAGAATGGCTATAAGAAGGCAACATACCTTCATTTTCACTGTTTTGAGTGATGTGATAGAGCTCTGGAGTGAAAAAAGAGGTGAAACTTCATATGTTGATTGTGGACGAACCAAGCAACGGTTTTTGATTCCGTGAGATCCAGGTAAGAGTTTGAGCCTTCACCAAGCTTTCCATTGTCATTTTAGTTCCTTTTTCTAGCTAAAAATGTGAAATTTAGCAGGCCCTAAATTTATTTAGTGGATAACGTGGGTGCCCAGTGTCTAGGCCACATTAAACGCACTGCCCGTTAAGGGATAGTGTGTTAGCACACACTGATTTACACTAGGGCCCACGTTATATGGTAGAAATTTTTTTCGAACTTGTTTTTCTTAATCCCAGAGTGTTTCAGCCTAAAACTAATCTATTGGAAACGTTGCTTGTGTAGGCGTGAATCAAGTTACCATTAGTATTTGGTGCGAAAGAGACCATGAACGGGAAGAACGAGAAATGGTTACTAATTTTTCTACTTTGCTGGCTCTCTGCAGATGTAGATTACTGAAGTATGCTCATTTAGAGCTGATGAGAGGGCAGGAAGACCTTCTAAGATGGATCATCCAGCACTGGGATGACCATAAGCATATCTTTCACAATGGGGTAATGAAATATCGATCAAGAAAGATGCCATATACTATTGACTGGCCTGTCATGCAAAGGACCGAGGTCCAATCTGACAGGTTCCAGGGCTGATCCCCGCACTACTGCGGATCTGATCTGAACTCACTGCATAAAAAATATTGTGGAAGTAAGTAACCGGGTGCTTACTACATGGGTGGAAACAATACCAATGAGGTCTCTCTTGTGGATGATAGTTCGCATAGCAAGAGCCAAGAGTTAGCACATGGCCACCAAGGTGCAGGTATTGTTGGCGCTAAATTGCATGCAGCCTCAGGTTTTGGACTGGTGTGAAGGTGTTGTCCGCCGAGTTCGAGAAGAACTGACGGCATGTAAGACCTGGAACCAAAGAGAGTTTGGGTATGACACACTGATCGTGTCATTCATACTAGAGTGGGTGCCCACCATGAGGCCAAGAATGATCACGGATGCATTGGGACCTCGAAAGCCAAGACAGGCTCGTTGGTCAACTTTGATATCGCGGATTGGAGAGGGTCCAATCCGTGAATGTTTTGATGAAACATTTTTTGAGTGGCTAGATGACTAGATCTATATGATTGAAGATTATCCCTATGCAGGGATGAAATACACAGGAGATCCGGAATTGATACTTCCACTAGGCACTCAGTGGGGTCTAGATGGTAAGAAAGAACTTGATTGGTTTTAAATTATTTTTTATCTTTTGAATGTTTGTGAAATTTTTTTGTTTAATGGGTGAAAATGTTTTTGACATGAAGCTTATTGCTTGACACAGATGTGGCACCTGTTCGTCCAGCTGGAGCCCCTCACTATGCAAGGCGAGGAATGCAGCTACCTGGGGTTGGCGTAGTAGTAGAGGTCGCAATAGCCGCCGAAGAGGGTGATGACGCATGTAGTTTGCACGAGTTTGCTAGGAACCTTGAGGGTATAATCATGGGCATTCCACCTCTTCCCATGAGGGAGATCCTGGTTCACCTACAATGGCACATAGTGGGTGTGCCAGAGAGGTTCTTGGTGCCTCTTAGGAGGTTAGCCGGATCAGTTATCTACTATCTTGAGTAGTAGGCTCAGGAGGAATAGTGGATAGATGTGTAAATGTCAGAGTGAGGCTTAGCAGAGCCAATTTTTTGTTTGTAAAACACCCAATTTTTGGGAAGTTTTTTTATGTAACTTGACTCGACACGATATATATATGGACATATACATATTTTGGTGATTTTGATTCGTGTGTTTTTAATTTTGATGTATTTTTACGGTAAAAAATATACACTCATATATGACTCTTTCTATAATAAATGCGCCAAATGCCAATCTAACACATAATTTTCCAACGAATCAGCTAATGTATTAAATTCTATAGGAATTTTCTTAAACGCGTTGGTTTGAAATTGACGTTATAGAAGTCGTACCCTTAAGTAATAACGTAATAAGACTGGATGAAAAACATGATAAAAATTGTTTAACTACATAACGACGAGTTGGGAATCTAACCTGACCACCAGATTGGAGACGTCGTGAGATGTAGCTTCCGTGAAGAGTTGTATCACTAACATGTACTCAACAATATTGTTGGTGGCATTACCAAGGAAATTTCCCCTGGAACCAAGGAGTTCAGACTCAGGTGTGTAGAGGACCCAAGCAGTTGATGCAATGTGCCGAGTATGACGACTGGCACCATCCGTGTATCCAATGTATGATAAGGATGACAAAGGAATCTATGTAAAATAAAAAGTTTTTATTAGAAAAACACTCAAAAACACAAAATATCCAAACTCACCAAACAAAGACAAAACTGATATACACAAAATTACAAAGCATATGCCTAGTGGAACACTAGGTGAAATACTTCTTCAGATAGAGCCCGTGGTGGGGCTCTGTGAGTGGAATTCCATTACAGTCCTAAAGTTCATAAGCTCCTTTTAAAAGGACTTTCATGATGACGTAAGGACTGAGCCATAATGGTTGATGTGTTCTTGCCCTCAAGAGGTCATGTCTCTGATCATAGAGTAGAACGAGATTACCCTCTTGGAAAGAACGAGGCTTGACAGATTTTTCGTATTAAGCCTTTACTTGGTGCTTGTGAGCTTCGAGTGCCATCGTGGCATCTCGAAAAGTTTCATCCAATTGATCGAGTGAGAGAAAGATCTTTTCTTCAGTAGTGGTGCTAGGTAGGAGTTCAAAAACAAACTTGAGTGATGGAATCTCACACTTGATTAGGAGTACTGCTTCCAGAACAAATGCTAGTTGGAATGGCGTGAAGCCTGTAGCAGTTTTTACTGACGTTCGTTACGCCCATAACATGGAATATAGCTTTTGATGCCATGTGGTTTTATGGTTGCCGACTAATCGACGAATCATGGTTTTGAGGACGCTATTTACGACTTCAACTTGACCATTCACTTGTGGATAGTAGGATGAAGACTGATCTTGTTGAAAACCTAGCATGGAAGTCAATTATGTCATCATATGGTTCTAAAAATGTGACCCATGATCTGTGACGATCGAGAGGGGTACGCCGAAATGACAAATGACCTGATTAAACAGGAATAGAGTGAAAGTTTCTCCATTGGCCTTAAAAGTGGGAATGGATTCTGCCCATTTTGTGATGTAGTCGACCACAACTACAATGTAGTTGTGTCCATCCACAAAAGTAGGATTTCATGTGATGAAGTCTATTCCCCATTTAGCGAAAGGACCAATGAAGACAACCAGATGGAAAGGGGTGTGGTGGGTGCGCATTTTCTTCATGAAAATATGACATGAATGGCAGTTCTAGATCACTGCGATGCAATATTTAAACAAAGTGGGCTAGTAGTATCCTGCACGCAAGATTTTCTGGGCAGTAGCTAATGACTGTTGCACGCCCCCACGTGATAGTCATTTAAAACATGTTTTTCCTCGTTAAGAGTGAGACAACGCTGAAGAATAGTATCGACACCATAACGATATAGAGTATCGTTTAGCACGAGGTAGTGTTTTTCTTGGTGGCGAATACGACAGTGGTCGTCTGACGTGAGAGTTGGGTGGAATTGTTGAGTTTGAAGGTAGACCAAAATGTCTCCATACCAAGGATGAGAACAATCGACTAGGTAGACAAATTTATCAGGAAATGGATCATGATCTACATCTTTCGGGTCAATTCTGGGAAGGCCCGACAGTAATTTGGTGAAGACTAGAGATTTCTTTTCTTTGGTAGTAGTGAAAACCAAATCGAATTGTTCGAGGATTACAATCCATTTGGAATATTTTCCGCCAATAATTTGTCGAGACATAATGTGTCACATGGGATATTCCAAGGAAATTATGGTAGTCTGCCACAACAATATATAGTGTCAAAGGTAGGTGACAGTGAAGACCATCGCGAGAGATAGTTTATCCACATGTGAATATCGTAGTTCGGGTCCAATGAGACCTTTTGAAAAATCATATATCACATGCTCACTATCGTCATCGTGAACCTGAACCAAAACAACACCTAACGAGGATGGTGAGGCTGCCAAGTAGAGGAGAAAGTCGCGCAAATCATTAGGGGCACTAAGAAGTGGGGCGGAAACCAGTGCTCGTTTCAAGGCATCAAATGACAATTGAGATTGGTCATCCCACAAATACAGGGTTCCTTTCTTTAGTAAGTGCATAAAGCCTTTTGTCATCTTGGCATAGTTTACAATGAAACGACATAAGAATTTTTCCTTCCCTTGAAAACATTGGAGTTGAAAAACAGATTATGGTGCAGGTAATTCAATGATTGCCTTAACCTTATCAGGATCAGCCCTAATCCCATGCTTGGAAACAATGAAGCTAAGAAGGCGTCTAGACTCGACAAAAAATATGCACTTATGCGGATTTAGATGTATATTGTAAAACCTACACCGATCAAATATTTGTTTAAGATGCGCAAGGTCATGGGTTCGCTTCTTGGAGTAATCCAGAAGTTCATCTACGTAAGTTTGTACAATGTGACGAAAATTGTGAAAGGCATAGTCCATAGCCCTTTGAAAAGTTTCTCCAGCATTCTCCAGGCTGAATGGGAGTTTATGATATGAAAATGTGCCCCAAGGATAGATGAAGGCAGTTTTATGCTAGTCATATTTTTTAATCGTTATTGGGTTATAGCCCAAAAGGCCATACATAAAGGAGAAATATTCACATCCGACGCAATCATCGAGAATCTGATCTATAAATGGTGTGGGATAATTGTCCTTTGGACAAGCGGCATTCAGATCACGATAATCAACACAGACTTGGATGGTGCCTTGTTTTTTATCTACGGGAAACATATTGGAAACCCATTCCGTCAAAGGAATGGGATAGATGAAACCAGCGTGTAAGAGTTTTTCGACTTCAGTATTAATGGCAGCTTCTTTGCGAGGGTGGACAGGTCAGAGTCTTTATCGAACAAGCTTGGCATTGTCATAAATCTTGATTTTGTGCTCAACAATAGATGGATCTATGCCGGGAATTTCGTCATAAGACCAAGCAAACACATTGTGTAATTCCTTAAAAAGAGATGTGAAGCATGCAATTTCCTCTAGATTGCAATCGGCTCCAATATGAATGTTTTCCGTGATACCCGTTTTGATCGAGATATATATGAGCATAGTCTTGGAAATATTGCCCATGTTCCCTTCTGAATCGATAGTGTTACACCATTTTTTGGTCATCTAACCCATTTTTATTAGATGGCCCCAAGTACACCATGTAAGACCAATTTTACCCTAAGTAAAATTGCATTCACTATGAAAAATAACTTAGTAAACCACCTTCATTAAGTTGTTTATGGTCTAAATAGGAAACCCCATGAGGAAATATTAAATAAATCTATATTTGTTTTATTTTCCTCAAGGAATAATTAATCAAACAGTAGTTTGATTAATATTCCTGGTTATATTTAACCCAAAACAAGTAAATGAATTAGATAAATCATTATTTATCTTATTATTTCCTAAAGAATAGTTATTTAAACCTTATTTAAATAGTATTCTTTGTTAAATATGACTAAATCACCCTTAAATAATTAAATAAATCATTATTTATTTAATTATTACTCAACCACATCCTTAAAATGATAAATAAATCATTTATTTATTTATTATTTACAAATAAAGGGATTTGACCCAAGTCAAATTCCTTTTCCCTCCAATAGATATAATAAAATATTCCATAAAAGTTGGATCTTGATTTGGTTAATAATATTTTAATTATGCACCAATATCTAGACTAACTCAATATTTGGTTATAAATAGAAGGGTTTTCCCATTCATTTATCACCTTTTCTTGCCTAAATATCACTCTGGATCTATACTTTTGGTCTGACTATTGATCCACCATCATAGTCATATTTTGCTATCATTCTTTGTTTGGGTTTTCTACACCATCAAGAGAGAGGAATTCTAGATCTGAAGTGTTGAGGACTTACAAGAACCCATCCCATTGAGGAGAACTAGGAACACCCTCCTATGTTTTCCTCCCAGGTGCCCCTAATAAAAAATTCATTCAACATATTCTTGTCTTGTCTATTGGATGCATGGAGTAAATCTTGTTTTTTCTACTATTTAATGTCTTCTAATGCATAGATCTAGATTTTTTCAACATTTACCTTGATCACCTAACTGCATATCTAAAGATATTGACAACCATCTTTGCTGTTAGGGCTATTTTTATGCACAGCTAAAGTGGTATTTTTTTGTACGCTTGGAATTAAGATTCATACTAACAACTGGCAACTCCACACGGGTTTACGATTATGACCGCTGTCGTTTTTCCGATCCTTGCATATCCAGCTGCTTCAAACCCTAGGATTTCTCTTCAAACCCTTTTTTTTTGCTTTTATTGATGTTTTTTTTAACCTATAAAACCCTAAAACGATAAAAATTCTAACTTCTACGTGTTTTCGGACCTATTGCGCAGCTGACAAACATTAGCCGCAGGTGAGACGAATTTTTTTTCTGAAATCTACCGCCGAGAGTACCGGAGGTGCAGGTCACACTTTTCAGCCCAAATATTGTGACCTGGACCCTCAGGGCGCACATTACAGCCCAAAAAGTGTGACCTCTTCTGAAAATAGGTCAAAAACTGCGACTTGGACTTTTTTCGGGAATTTTTTTGAATTTTTTCTGGGTTTGTCTGAGCCTCTATTTAGGGTTGTCTGACCTCTGTCTCCACCTATTTTGGACTTGTACTTGTTTTGTTTCACTCAACTAAGTGGGAACCTAGCCCCCTAGGGCTTCAATACCCTCCACTTCTTGTGGAAGATTTTTTTCTGTTGCAGGTTGTCTGAAATTTCAGAGTCGTCAGCCATTTTTTTCAGATCTGATACCTCACCTTTAGATCCGCTTCAGATTAGCTTGTTATCCATCTAGATATCCTCATTTATATTTTTTTGGGTTTTCCTCTAGGGTTTACTCCACTTCCCTCTTAGATATAGCCTTTCACCACCTCTTTTTACAACAATTTTTCCTTTGATCTATTGTTGTTTCTGCACCACTTTTCAAAAGATTTTGTCCTTTAGATCCCTATCCCTTCTGACCATAGATCTATTGGTTGTTTTAGTGTGTTTTGATTAGTTTTTTCACTCACCTATAGACTAGTTGTTGAGAGGCCCGCCTCTTTGGGTTTATATTATTGCATTATTAGCTATTTATTTTCTATTTTTGCAGGCTTATATACTGTCATTTGCAGGTTATTTGCAGCTATACAACACACTTTTTATTTTTCTCTACAAATGTCTGGGTTTAAAAATTAAAATTTACACACTTCACACACACACCCTGTTGGGAAAAATACTGAGAGGGGGGTGAATCAGTATTTAGGGTTGACTGAAAATTTTTTACTTTTTCTTTCTCTAAAACCCATACGCTACTTTACTGAACCCAACTCACATATACACGCAAATATCCTTAATAAAACTTGCGTATTACTAGAGATCTCATTATGCAGATAATTCTTTACTTAGATCATTGCATCATTCATTCATTAGATGTTTAGTAAGCAATAAACATGTGTAGTAAGAATAGAATAAATCATCACACATAAGCAACACACATGAACACCAGGATTTAAGGTGGAAACCAAATTCAGGAGAAAACCACCGCTGCCGTCGTATCTATCTTCAATATTTAGTATAAAGAAAACTTCTTACAACCATGTAGTGGCGCAGACTCATACCAGCACGTAGGCACCCACCTGCAGAAGGCTACAACCTTCTCTCGTTTACCAGCCTCTCCTGGAAGGGATCTACAACCCCTCGCTTTCGTTTACTAGCCTCTCCTGGAAGGGAGCTACAACCCCCTGCTCTAGTTTACCAGCCTCTCCTGGAAGGGAGCTACTACCCCCTACTCTCGTTTACCAGCAATCACTGGAAGGGAGCTACAACACCATCACTGAAGTCTTCGACCCTCAGCACCACCATGGACCACGTTTCATCAATTTTCATACTGGATCCAATAGCTTCCACACAACATACCTTGTAGGCCACTTTTCATCATATATTCAGACTAGACCCACTCCACACATTTAAGCTCATCATACATCAAACTGAAACTTATAACCCCATCAATTCATTCATTGAATCATCAACCAATCAACCAACATCTTGATCTTTAATCAACATAATCAGCAGCATAATCAACATTCAAACAACCCAGTTCTGTATGAATACATCATTGTAAGATAGCAGTAAAACAACAAAACAGATTAGAAATTTCATTCCACATACTTTAGGAAAACCCTAGATTCCATACGCGCTTTTACTTCACTAAACCTGCGTACATACGGGCTTTCATAGAGACAAACCTGCGTATACTTTAGTGCATTTTATTCTTCAGAAACCCTAACTGCCATACACACTTTTCTTTGCTCGGACCCGCGTATACACGTGCTTTTCATGAAACTAACCTGCGTATAGATCAGAAAATTTTCAGGACTGTGCAGCTCTTCAGATTAGACAAACAACTCAGATTTCATCCTTTACTTCAACAAATATTCGTCAGATCATAGATCTAAACATTCCATAAACAGATCTAGAAAATACATAGTCATTTCAGATCTAGAGATCCCTCTTCATCATTTTCTTCATCCATTATTGTATTCATAGGTGCATTATTTATTCATATCTATTAATGAACTATAACCCATTCCATGTAGATATACTTCAGAGTGAAGTATCCATTCAATACCCAGACACATACACACCCTTGCACTATGATCTTCTTCTCCTTATATAGATTTAGCGTTTGTCAATACCATGAGTCAAAACCATTCAACCGCTAATGGTATTCCTGGACGGGATCAAATAGATAATCTAGCACTCAATACAGTGGGCCAATACCATGGTAATGTCCCTTCATATTATAATTTTGGAGCGCAAAAGGGCATACGTGACTTGGCACGTACTTTTTCGCGTACATACGCTACTTCGCCTTTAGAAACCCGTGTATGCTTTGTGACATATCATATTTATCATTTCTCTGGAACTTACTGAAATTTCTTTCTCTGCTACTTCTAAGCTGCTCTGTAGATACGTCAGATTTATATCATTAACAAATAGGTTGCTATCCAAAGACAATTCATCAAGTCAGTTTCCATCAAGAACAACTTCATCAAGTAGGTTGCCATCAACTTCATCAAGTAGGTTGCCATGAAGGACAACACATTGCATCATATTGCCAACAATCTCCCCCTTTGGACTTGATGGCAACCATGATGGTGTTTGATCACCACAACAGATAGATACATTGAATATAACCATTATGAAAACACCATGATACTCTCCCCCTATTCAGACACCATGAAACTCTCCCCCTTTGACATCAAGGGCAAAGGGAGGATCAAAACCCAAACAAGGTTTTTCTTCTCATGTAGAAAGAAGAGCTCTGTAGATTTAATGTGCACTGAAGTTAACATGCCCCCTCTAAGTTCATGCTAAATCTTCAAACATATTTTTCAATGAAGTACATGACTCTATGAACTTTCCTATCACCAAGGACTCATACTTACATCAAAGATCCAACCAAGTGGATTTACATATATGACTCAAGTACCCAACCAAGTGGGTTTACACATTTTTACTCAACTACCCAACCAAGTGGGTTTACAAATTTGATCAAGTCCTTACATGACTGAATATTACAAATTTACATCATAGGTATCAACATGACCTTTTCATCAAATTACAACTATGAAATTTTGTAACAAATACCAAAAAGACCTCAAGAGAGAGATCAAATTTCAGAACCATCATAATGCCAACAATGCATCCTTTCCACATGACCAATGCTCTGCCTTAGCTTGTGCATCCTGAACACTTTCAACAACAAATCATCAATGCATCTTGATCAAAAACATCAGAGAATGAACCAGAATTATGAGAACTTGAACACCACCAGAGATACCAAACAGTACTGCAGTTGTGCTGAAGAATGCTGACCCAGAAAAATTCTGTCAGCAAACACCCATACACGGTTTTCTTTGTATAAACTCGCGTATATACGCGAATTTATTTCAGGAAATCCGCGTATCCAATTTAATCTTCTAATTTTAAGCAGATCTGATCTTCTGTATGGCAGAGACTACTCCCAGATTCTGTCTGAGATATTCAAATGCTTCCCTGGAATATATGAGAGAAGAAAGATATGACAATGTAACTGTGTTTTCAAGTGTCATCCAACAGTTGTAGCATAAGCACATCAGTAACCAAGCCTTCAGACTCTTTGCAGCATCAACATATTATTCCCAAGAGGAATTATCATACCAAAACAACTTCTTCAATAGAAAATATGTGTCAAGCAATCATCCATGTGATCTTATCTCTGAATCATAAGACTTCCATCTAATCCATGTGTGAAAACAAAAGATACTCTTCATAAAAAAAAAATCAGGGCTCATCCATAATCTCATCATAAGAAACCATGTATCATGTCATCATCATTTGAGCATGAGTATTACGAAAACTAAGGAATAAGCAGATACAATGCCAATAATGCAATCATTAGTAGTTAGACTAGTGCTCCCCCTGAACCTCTGCTCCTATTCTTGAGCCATCTCACTATTTTCCTTAACAGAAAAGCATATTCTTCTGTCTCCAGTGGAACTCGCATGTATACGCGGATTTAGTTCATGAAACCCACGTATGGAAAGTGAAATACTGAAAATTTCACAGCTCCATCTCCCCCTAAACTTGTACCACTTGTACCTGTCTTCTTCACATCAGATGCACTGTTAGAAATAAACATAACCAGAATTACCAAACCAACCATGGGAATCACCATACATTACTCCCCCTGTGATGATACATTACTAATTCCTCTAATGTATCTCACATCACACCTGCAGTCATTATGAGAAGTAAGCTTTAGAAGCGGATGACTGCAGTAGGGTCAATGTTTCCTACATTTCTGACCGGTCCTCCTTCTTTTTCCAGCTTTTCTTGAAGTTTCTTATTGTGTGCTGAAATTTATCCATTTTCTCAGATCTATTCGTCCTGCATTCTTTTTTTACATGTCCATACTTGTTACAAGCATAACATCTTGCATGACCAGAAAAGTAAGCATAGGGATCATAATGTGTTTTTCTATTCTTTCTTCTATTGCAATCAATTGCTTTATGACCATACTTGCTGCATGAGAAACAATATCCCTTAAATAAACCAAAGTACCTTTCTGTGTAGAATATATTTGTTTGTGACTGGAACAATTTGCTTCTGCAATTGGCTGCAACATGCCCATAATTGTGACATTTAAAGCATTCAACATTATTGATCAAAGGAGAGAATGATTTCTTTTGAGAGTTCATGATTGTCAGTTGACCTTTTGTTTCTTCCAACACTTCAGGTTTTGCATTGATATCCTTTGAATCTTTAGCACTTTCTTGTGAACTAGATTCTCCTTTAACAGTTTCATGAAAACCAAGACCAAATTTAACAGAAGGAGACCTTTGACTACTAAGAATATTGTCCAGAATCTTAATACTATCTTGAAACCTCAAGAGTTTATCTTTTTCTTCTAATTTACCTTTTAAAATGTTTACCTCAACCTCCAATCTTTGGCATTGCTTCTTCATGATTTCTTCGACCCTTCTTCCTTCTTCTACTTGATCATTCAATTTTAAAATCTCTTCTTTCAACCCATTTTCTTGTTCTTTAAAAGTTTGTAAAAGTTCTTCATTCTTCTTATTTGATTTTTCCAGATCTGTTTTGAGAGAGATGATTTCTGCTTCAAGTCTTTCACTTCGATTGGTTACTTTATCCTGCAGTCTTTGATATATTTCTATCTGTCCCTTCATTGTTTCTATCTGTCCATTCATTCTAGAGATCATATCTTGGTAGATAGATTCCTTCCTTTTAAATGGATCTTCATCATTGATTTTGAGATTTGCTTCTAGACTTATACTATTACTTTCACTATCTTCACCATTGCATGCACAAGAAAGTGAATCACAAGAACAACAATCAATACCTGTTTCATCTTCTTCATTTTTTGCTGCACATGTTTTCTGAGGTACCTCCTTTCTTTGAGTTTCCTTCTTCTTTTTCTTCCTTGCCATGAGCATTTGCAGATCTTGGTTAGAATCTTCTTCATCCTCATTTGACATTTCATCATTATCTTCATTTGTATAATAACTCTTTCCCTTTTCAAATTGTTTCCCTTTATCATGATTTTCTTCATAAGGACATTTAGCAGCATAATGACCAACTCTTCCACAAGTAAAACACTTGAAGGGAAGCTTACCTCTGAATCTTCCAGTACCTGGTTGGAGTATTCTCACAAAATTTGCTTCTTCTTCTTCTCATATATAACTTGATTCCTTGACAACTTCCTTTTCTTTTCCTTTTGCACATGCCTTAAAGGCAACTTCTCTGATTTGAGATGGACCTTCTTTTCTCATTTCAAAAGCAGTTAGAATACCATGTAGTTGAACAATAGTGAGAGTTTGCAGATCTTGCCTTTCTTCAATTGCTGATACTTTTGACTCAAATTTTGAAGTCAAAGATCTTAAGACTTTTTCCACCAGAGTAGTATCGGTTATGATTTCACCCAAGTTTCTCATACGATTTACAATATCATCTAGACGTAAAAATAAACTGGCAATACTCTCATCACTATGCATCCTTAAATTTTCATATTCAATTCTGAGAGTTTGGAGTTTTACACTTTTTACCTTTGTATCTCCTTCATAGCTTAGAATGATTTTGTCCAATATTTCTTTTGCTGAATTTAGCTGCATCACTTTAACAAATTCTGGTTCAGACAAGCTTCCTAATAAAAAATTGACTGCTTTTGCATTGATTTCATATTTCTTCCTTTGTGATGCATCAGTAGGAATAATTGTCGGATACTGATAACCTTCTTCCACAATTGCCCATACTTCTGCACCAAGACTTTGCAAATATGCTTTTGTTTGTATCTTCCAGAATAATAGATTAATTCAATTGAATAGAGGTGGCGTTATAGAAATTAATCCTTCATGACTTCCCATTGTGACGGATCTCCTTCAAGCAATCAAGCTTCTGTAGAAGGACCCGCTCTGATACCAATTGTTGGGAAAAATACTGAGAGGGGGGGTGAATCAATATTTAGGGTTGACTGAAAACTTTTTACTTTTTCTTTCTCTAAATCCCATACGCTACTTTACTGAACCCAACTCACGTATACATGCAGATATCCTTAATAAAACTTGCGTATTACCAGAGATCTCATTATGTAGATAATTATTTACTTAGATCATGGCATCATTCATTCATTAGATGTTTAGTAAGTAGTAAACATGTGCAGTAAGAACATAATAAATCATCACACATAAGCAACACACATGAACACCATGATTTAAGGTGGAAACCCAATTCAGGAGAAAACTACTGTTGCCGTCGTATCTGTCTTCAATATTTATTATAAAAAAAACTTCTTACAACCATGTACTGGCGCAGACTCATACCAGCACGCAGGCACCCACCTACAAAAGGATACAACCTTCTCTCGTTTACCAGCCTCTCTTGGAAGGGAGCTACAACCCCCTGCTTTCATTTACGAGCCTCTCCTGGAAGGGAGCTACAACCCCCTTCTCTTGTTTACCAGCCTCTCCTGGAAGGGAGCTACTACCCCCTGCTCTCGTTTACCAGCTATCACTGGAAGGGAGCTAAAACCCCCTCACTCAAGGCTTCAACCCTCAGCACCACCATGGACCACGTTTCATCAATTTTCATACTGGATCCAATAGCTTCCACACAACATACCTTGTAGGCCACTTTTCATCAGATTTTCAGACTAGAACCACTCCACACATTTAAGCTCATCATACATCAAACTGAAACTTATAACCCCATCAATTCATTCATTGAATCATCAACGAATCAACCAACATCTTGATCTTTAATCAACATAATCAGCAGCATAATCAACATTCAAACAACCCAGTTCTGTATGAATACATCATTGTCAGATAGCAGTAAAACAACAAAATAGATCAGACATTTCATTCCACATACTTTAGGAAAACTCTAGATTCCATACGCGCTTTTACTTCACTGAACCTGCGTATATACGCACTTTCATAGAGACAAACCTGCATATACTTCGGTGCATTTTATTCTTCAAAAACCCTAACTTCCATACGCGCTTTTCTTTGCTCGGACCCGCGTATACACGTGCTTTTCATGAAACGAACCTACGCATAGATCAGAAACTTTTCAGGACTGTGCAACTCTTCAGATTAGATAAAAAACTCATATTTCATCCTTTACTTCAACAAACATTCGTCAGATCATAGATCTAAACATTCCATAAACATATCTAGAAAATACATAGTCATTTCAGATCTAGAGATCTCTCTTCATCATTTTCTTCATCCATCATTGTATTCATAGGTGCATTATTTATTCAGATCTATTAATGAACTATAACCCATTCCATGCAGATATACTTCAGAGTGAAGTATCCATTCAATACCCAGACACATACCCACCCTTGCACTATGATCTTCTTCTCCTTATATAGATTTAGCCTTTGTCAATACCATGAATCAAAACCACTCAACCACTAATGGTATTCCTGGACGGGATCAAATAGATAATCCAACGCTCAATACAGTGGGCCAATACCATGGTAATGTCCCTTGGTATTATAATTTTGGAGCGCAAAATGGCATACGTGACTTGGCACATACTTTTCCACGTACATATGCTACTTCGCCTTTACAAACCCGCGTATGCTTTGTGACATATCATATTTATCATTTCTTTGGCACTTACTAAAATTTCTTTCTCTGCTATTTCTGAGCTGCTCTGTAGATACATCAGATTTATATCATTAACAAATAGGTTTCTATCCAAAGACAACTCATCAAGTTAGTTTCCATCAAGAACAACTTCATCAAGTAGGTTGCCATCAAGGACAACACATTGCATCATATTGCCAACACACCCTAAGAGAAAAAGGGCTTGGTTAACATCACCAATCAAAGAATCTAAAACATTGAAATCAATTGATCTTGCACCTCTCTACCCTTTTTGGACATTGTAATTAGTTGATCCTGCACCTCCTTGCCCTTGTCGATCTCTTTTTCCTTTGTGCTGTGTTTGTGTCATCATCATTGTGCCACCAAGGCATTTATCTTGGAGACTTCTTAGCCTTCATCCTCAGTTTCCAGTAGGAAGACTTACTCCGCATAGGATTCGAGTTAGTCCTCCATCGAGTCCGCACTTCGACTCTTCTTCTAGTCCTTCAGGTTCTCCTCCTCATTTTGCCTTTGGTTCTCCCCTTGTCACCTTCACCATGTATGGTGTAGGACCTAATGCTAGTGGTAACCCCGGCCCTCATGTTGGAAATACCACTAGTGGGACCGCAACGGACACTACCCCGGTTGCGCCCTTGCTCCCTTTCATGGCAGGCCTCAGTCTCCTCGATTTCGACCAGTTGATAAACAAACCTATACACCATGACACTAGTTGGCTTGCTATGCCGAAGAATCTCCCTTCCAACATCCCAAAGTTTTAAGGCTTTGCTGGAGAAGATCCTACAAATCATGTTAGATCTTTCCACATGTGGTGTTCGTCTAACTCCATTACCGATGACTCTGTCCATCTTCGGTGGTTCCAATGTACGCTTACAGGTGAAGATTCTAAGTGGTATGTTGATCAAGTCCCTTCCTCTCATACCACCTTTGTGACTATTTCTCGGGCTTTCTTGTCTTACTTCCAGCTTCCCCTTCGTTATGACATTGGTACCAAAATATTAACTTCTTTCTGTCAATCGTCTGCGACCTGCCTTTCTGATCATGTCCAGGAATGGTGGAGAAGAAAGAGCCTATGTCGAGATCCTACCTTCGAAGATTGTGTCTACATGGAATGGTTCCTTAGATATCTTTTGCCACCTATCGGAAAGGATGTGAAATCAAACTTTCCTCAAACCGAGGAAGCCGCTCTCTAGATTGCGTTAAAATATGACCTAATCTACGCTCAGTCGGGTTATGTTTATACTGTTCTACCTGATCTTCTCAGACTTGGTGGTGCCAATACATCGGGGGAATCTCACGCTTCCGACGGTATTGTTGGATCTCTCTCCAATCCGTATGCTCAACCTCCCATGGGCTATGGTTTTCCTCGGGGGGGGGGGGGGGGGGGGGCAGACCTCCGCACTTTTCCTCCCAAGAGTACCCATTCAAGATGGCGCGTTCCTCTTTGCCCAACCTCCGTCACTACATTGTTACCCAACCTTCTTATTATCTGTATCAACAGCCTGGTGCTCCAACTCCTCTATCATTAGCACCTCCTCCTTCCTTGCCTTCTCAACCCCCACAACAACAGCCACCACCCTTAGGGGCAAAAGGCACAAAGAAAGCGACTAATCCTCATCCCTCAAAAAATAAGAGGAAAGGCACTCAAAATCAAACTGCCCTTGGTAATCCTGGACCTAACCAAGGTAACGCTCCTAACACTACGAACCAGCAACAGGGCACTCAGCCCAAGTAGGACAAGCCTATTCGCATGAATAAGCCCTATTCTTGTTGTGGTGTTTATGGTCGTTACACACATGATTGTCCTCTTTTGCCATAGATGTGGTGGGTATGGGAGTATCAAGAAACATTGAGAGGACAGCAAGCCATTCCTTCCGTTCCTCCCAGTCCTGCACCTAGTCAACTAGCTGTGCTTACTGATCCTTTCCCTCAGTAAGGATTCATGGCTACCAAACCACCTGAAGGTTAGGCGGCCACTCAACCTCTTCCATCTGGTACCTATGATTACCAAATTCTCATGACGACCTCTGATCAGCCTTCTGGACCTTCTCCTCCTGGCCCTTCACCTTCAGCTGATACTCATGAGCCTCTTTATCCACCTGGAACGGTTCCTCTAGGACTTAACCATCTTAGAGCCGTTTCTCCTGGTCATTACCCCTCCGGTCAGATACCGTTCCTAGCCCCCCCTCTCGGAGTCTACACGGTAGTTGTTATGGCCACCCTCTCTCTACCTAACTTGACCTTAGGGATTCTCGTCTGGTACCTTGATCACCCAGCCATTACCCCACCTGGTCATCCCAAACCATATCTTACTTTCATCCCGGTTCAACCAGTCCCTATGACTTCTCCCGTGGGTACAGTGCCTCAGCCACCTCAACAAGAACCTCCTCCTGCTGCGACAGCTTCGAGTAATAGGGGCAAAGCCAACAAAGCAACCAGAGACAGGACTACCCTGACAAACCTTGCCCCTCCTCGGCCACCAAGGCGCACTATCTAGTGCGCTTTGTGTGATGTTTTCAAGCATGCCACCCATACTTGTCCAAAGTTGTCCCACCTTAAGCCCATGGTTAATGAGACGTTTTTGGAATCGAACATTCATGAGGTCTATCTCACTATACCTGATTCAATCCTGAAACTCAAATAATTGCAAAAAAATCACCCTTGTGTTTTATGTGATTTCCATGGCCACTACACTCACCTCTATCCTCGCCTAAAAGAGTATCGCTCCTCTTTGGAATCCTTTCGCCAATTCGAGGCCGAGCGTAACAAGTGCACCCTTTCCTTGTTCACGAGTTCTTCTTCGGTGGAACCAGATGACCTGCCTTCTCCCATTGACATCCCTCTTCCTGATGTCCACATGATAGAGTCCTCAACCACCATTTTCTACCTATCATCATCCATAAGATCCCTGGTGGAAGCCCCCATGGAGAATTCCCCTGATGATCTTCTTGACCTCCCTTCAGTAATCACCCTGGGCTCAGCATCGGTAGATCCTTTATCTGATTACTCTTCAGTCATCCCCCATGACATTGCGCATGTGAGCCTTTCTTCACATGATGATGAGTCAGGTAGCTCTACCGCAGCAAGTGGTCCCACTTCCTCCAGTCACCCGATCTTTCACTCCGATGAAGACATTATGGAAGTGATGACTGATCTTGACTTTCCATGGGATGATATGCACCACCATGCGTACTTCCTCCCGCAGCAGTCCCATGACCAATATGTTGTGGAAACTAAAGACTTCATTCCTAATGAAGTCGATTGGTTTAGAAATCCCATTCCTACACCTGATGCTTTCGAAGAAGGAAATATGAACAATATCTCTCCTACCATTAAAATTGACATTTTTGACAAACCAGGGATAGAAGAAATTATCACCTTGGGTGGACATTGCACCTCGAAAGAGGTTGAGGCTTACACCAAGCTGTTCAAATAATTCTGCGATATTTTCACCTAGTCCTATTTAGAAATGCCTAGACTTAACCCTGCCATTGTCGAACACCATATCGATACATGGCTTGATGCCAATCCTATCCGTCAAAATATGAGACCCATTAATCCTTCCAGATGAGAAGCTATCAAATCCGAAATCGATAAGATCAAGCAGGCTGGTTTTATCTATCCCATTGAATACACCACTTGGGTGTCCAATCTGGTTCCTGTTCTTAAGAAACAAGGCACCATCTGTGTCTGCATATACTTTCACGATCTGAACAAAGCTTGTCCCAAAAACAACTTCTCCACACCATTCATTGACCAAATCATTGACGAGTGTGTAGGGCACGAGGTTCTATCTTTTATGGAATGTTTCTCTGGGTACAACCAAATTGTTATCCATCATGCTGATCAACTCAAAACCACTTTCATTAGTCCGTGGGGAACCTTTTCCTATTGAGTCATGCCATTCGACCTTAAAAACACAGGAGCCACTTTTCTGCGGGCTATGTCTTACTATTTTAATGACCTGGCTCATATTATCCTTGCTTATTTAGATGACCTTACTGCGCATTCTAAACATCAGGCGCAACACCTCCACGATCTACGTATCATCTTTCTCCACTGTCGCAAGTACAATATCTACCTTAACCCACTGAAGTGTGTCTTTTGTGTGCTTGCCGGCCGTCTTCTAGGCTTCATTGTGTCTAAATATGGTATCACTCTTGACCCATTAAAAGTTCAAGCCATCCTTGAGATTCCTATCCCCCGCACTTTACGCCAGTTATAAAGCCTCCAAGGCAAAGCTAATTTCCTTCGCTGGTTTGTACCTGACTATGCCACCACCGCGCATGGGTTCCTTAGAATTCTCTGCTCCAATATCCCTTTTGTATGGGATGCCTATGCTCAAAATTATTTTGATGCCATGAAGCATGCTCTCACATCCACTCCCTTGATTTGTTCCCCTGACTTTGATAGGGATTTCATCCTGTATATCTCCGCTTCCACCCACTCGGTCGCTGGAGTCCTTATTCAGGAAGATGACAATGGAATTGAGCATGTTATCTATTATGTCAGTAAGAACCTGGTAGGACCTCCTGTATCCTACTCACATGAAGAGAAATTAGCACTGGATGTCATTTTCTCGGTCCAGAAACTTTTTCATTACATCCTCATGCGTTCCACCAAGGTCATGACTAATTGCAACCCCATGGATTTCCTATTGAGTCATCGAATAATCAATGGGAAGTATGCCTGTTGGATCGTGATCCTCCAGGAATTCGATCTTGAATTTGTCACACCAAAAAGTAAGAAAGGTTTAGCCCTCACTAAAATCATTTCCGAAATACCTACAAGTACGCAGGATCCTCCAGTTAATGATAATTTCCCCAATGAACACTTATTTTCCATTACAACCGATGACCCCTAGTATGGGGACATCCTCACTTATTTTCGAACTCAAAATTTTTCCCTCCATCTTAACCGTGATGCTCAACGATGTATTTGACACTAGCCCCCCCGCTACCTTCTTATCGGTGACGACCTTTATCGTCGTGGTGTATATTCTATCCTTCGTCGTTGTCTCACACACGCTGAAGAAGAACAAGTCCTTAATGTCTGTCATAGTGGTGCTTGCGGTGGCCACCTCTTTGGTTTGGCCACTGCCCAGAAAATTATGTGTGCTGGGTACTTTTGGCCTTTTCTCTTTGGTGATTGCATTGAGGTACTCAAAAACTGTCCCAATTGCCAACATTTTTCCCCTAGGAAATGAGCCCCTCCGACTCCCCTCCATCCTGTAATCTCCGTTGGACCCTTTTGTAAATGGGCCATAGACTTTATGGAGTGTCGACCGTCATCAGCTGGTAACCATAAGTATATCATCGTGTCAGTTGACTATTTGTCTAAATGGGTTGAGGCCATGCCAACGTTTAACAACACGACAGCTACTGCAACCCTCTTTTTCTTTAACAATGTGATTGCTCGATTCAGAGTTCCGAAAAAATTGGTCTTCGACCATGGCCGACATTTTGAAGATGAGATATGGAATGACCTATCCTCACTGTTGGGCTTTGAGCACCAATATTCCTCCTCTTATTACCCCCAAGGTAATGGCCAAGTTGAAGCAGTCAATAAAATTCTTAAAACCATACTTCAATGGACGGTGGATAAGCACAAAACCAACTGGCACCTTATGCTCTTCCCTGCTTTGTGGGCCTATAGAACTTCTGTTAAAACCACCACTGGGTTCACTCCTTTCCACCTTGTTTTTGGAAAGGAGGCAGTCTTACCGATCGAGTGTGAAATCCCTTCCCTTCATCTAGCCTTAAAACTTCTCCCTGACACCCAACCTTTAGAACAGAGACTTATAATGCTTGAACGCACTTCTGAAGACCGTTGTGTTGCATTGAAAACCATTGAGGCGGCTAAGAAATGCACCAAATCTCAATATGACCGAAAATTCCAACCTCGTACTTTTCACGAAGGTGATCTTGTTCTAGTGTATGACGAGGCCCATGATGTCCTTGGTCATGGGAATTTTGACTCATTATGGCTAGGATGTTACATCATCAGTAAGGATTTAGGCAAGGGGGCATATCTATTAGAGGACTTCAAAGGCCATCCCCTTCCCAACCCTCACAATGAACTCTATCTAAAGAAATATTACCCTTAGAATTTCCTTCCAAGAATGCATGTTTTATTTTATTTAGGTAGCCAGCCCATGATTTTTAGTGATTTGATACTTCACCAGGACACATTTTTCCAAGAAGTGTCAATTCACCCCTCCTTAAAATAGAATTTCTTCACTTGCAACACTCGTACTGGGGGAACCACTTTTCCCCCATACTTGTCCACGCTCGTGTTGACTTTCATTGTGAGTTACCATCTTGTACTCATGTTTTCATGATCCCCATTGGACCTTTTTTCTATGCGGCAGCACCGTCGAGTCACCCTTATTTAGAGCATCCGAGTTGAGTCATCATTGCATTCATGTAGTCTATCCTACGTCCCTTTGAATCCTGTTATAGTCATCCATCCTTCCATGCTTGGTCCCTCTCTCATATCGCACATTATGGCCTTCAATCCCAATGTCCCCTATCCCTCATGATATTGTGTCAGTCACTGCCAGGTCACCCATACCCTTTATGATCTAACAAGGGAAGTCGTCCGTTCACTACTCAGTACCCCCCCATTCCATCATCATCATTGGTGTCAGTCTGTCAGTCGCTCTACTATTTTCACTCGTGCCTTAGTTGAGGATAACTTATTGCCTCACCTATGACAGACCTCCTTCTGTCGACATCAGCTCATTCATTCCAGAAGACAGGTCTAGAGGGCGGTGTACCTTGGTTTCAGCTTCCACTATTGTTCGGTGCCTCGAATTAGGCAAAGGGACTGCTTGTTTCCATTTGAATTTATTTTTTCTCAGCTCCAGCTCCTTTCAGCATGATCAATATCCGTATACTTTATGGTTTAGTGATGCAGCAGTTGATATCGGTGATTCCCGAGTGTGTGTGAGATGTCGCAGCCCTCATGAGGGGGTGGCCCTACAGGTAGCCCCCCACATGCCCGGATGACCTCTTCATCACAGCCTTTGATGCAGCTCCATACATTTGATGATGTCGGCCTCAACCACTTGTAGCACCTTCTTGATTGCATGTATCAGTCAGATTTTCAGAGCCCTTTCCTATTTACAGGGGCATCTGGGTTGCTTTTGTATCTCATGTACTCAAATATTATTGTACAGGTCTTGGCTGTTATCCCAGGCACAATATGTATGTGGGATTCATTATCATGTTATTTACCCGGCTCATGTTTATACCAACATTTATTATAGTGGCCAGTCCCCTGGTTTTCCGGACGCCTTATTTTTTGTACTATTGCCTCGATGGGAATAGGTATGCCTCCCCTACCACCTATAGCAGGTACTCACTCATCAAAGAGACTTGTTGCACCTGCAAGTCTCGCCTCCTCAGGGTCTAGTTCTTTCAACACTTTGGTCTACCTTACACTCCTCCCTCTTTGAATTCCCCTTCGACATCTAGTGATTGAGTTCTTACAGCATACTTTAGTCATATGATTAGCTCCTAACGCTCGCATGTTGGGGGGGAACCTGTTACACCATTTTTTGGTCATCTAACCCATTTTTATTAGATGGACCCAAGTACACCATGTAAGACCAATTTTACCCTAAGTAAAATCGCATTTACTATAAAAAATAACTTAGTAAACCACGTTTATTAAGTTGTTTATGGTCTAAATAGGAAACCCCATGAGGAAATATTAAATAAATCTATATTTTTTTGATTTTCCTCAAGGAATAATTAATTAAACAATAGTTTGATTAATATTCCTGGTTATACTTAACCCAAAACAAGGAAATGAATTAGATAAATCATTATTTATCTTATTATTTCCTAAATAATAGTTATTTAAACCTTATTTAAATAGTATTCTTTGTTAAATATGACTAAATCACCCTTAAATAATTAAATAAATCATTATTTATTTAATTATTACTCAACCACATCCTTAAAATGATAAATAAATCATTTATTTATTTATTATTTACAAATAAAGGGATTTGACCCAAGTCAACTTCCTTTTCCCTCTAATAAATATAATAAAATATTCCATAAAAGTTGGATCTTGATTTGGTTAATAATATTTTAACTATGCACCAATATCTAGACTAACTCAAAATTTTGTTATAAATAGAAGGGTTTTCCCATTCATTTATCACCTTTTGTTGCCTGAAGATCACTCTGGATCTATACTTTTGGTCTGACTATTGATCCACCATCATAGTCATATTTTGCTATCATTCTTTGTCTGGGTTTTCTACACCATCAAGAGAGAGGAATTCTATATCTGAAGTGCTGAGGACTTACAAGAACCCATCCCATTGAGGAGAACTGGGAACACCCTCTTGTGTTTTCCTCCCAGGTGCCCCTAATGCAAAATTCATTCAACATATTTTTGTATTGTCTATTGGATGCATGGAGTAAATATTGTTTTTTATACTGTTTAATGTCTTCTAATGCATAGATCTAGATTTTTGCAGCATTTATCTTGATCACCTAACTGCAGATCTAAAGATATTGACAACCATATTTGTTGTTAGGGTTGTTGTTATGCACAAATAAAGTGGTCTTTTTCGTATGCTTGGAATTAATATTCATACTAACAGATAGTTTGAACAGTCGTGTAAGTGAAGGGAATGATCTCAGGTGGGTCAAAATATGGGATTTGAGTAGTGATCGCATCTGAATCAAACATCGAAGCATGATGATGGAACTCTCCCCAAGGTCGTTCTTCTAGAGACATGATCTATCGAATAGCTTTATCTGTAGGCAAGAATTTATCGAGGATATCCTTAGAATGAACCGTGATGGGTGAGAGGGTGGTACCATTGGTTGAAACCAAAGCATTGGAGGGTTCAAATGCTATTTGGATGGCTTGATAAGCCAACTCTGCTGGTGATAGTGTTATCTGATCTTCGTAGGAATCAATTTTTGAAGGCGTCGGTAGGATCCATGGATCAATAAAGCCATCTAAAATGGTAGGTATCATTGCAATCATATGTGGAACCTCAGGCAATGGAAGAGGAAATAAAACCATCAGGGAAGATTCCTTTAGAAGACTGGTATCGATGCTGACATACGAGTCAGGAATGCCTCCTAGTGGTACAATGCTACTTGGTAACATGGAATAATCGGGGGTGCAAAAGGATAACTGTTCCACTATGACTATTTTCACATCCAATGGAAAGAGGATGAGTCAGAAGACTAAAGAGACAATGGCAGTCATTGTGTAAAACCAACTGCGACCCAACAATAGATTATAGTCAAGATGACGATCTACGACTTCTATGTCCACTGTTATCGTTTTCCCACAAAGCGAAATAGGAAAGCTAGCAAGGTAGCCTTTTGGGAGGAAAGTGTGGCCATTGAAAGATTTAAGGGAATTCGACGGCGGAGAAAAAGTAGGAGAACCCAAAGCGAGCCAGCATGAAGTTGACATAAAACAGGTTGAAGCACCTTCATCTATGACAGTGCGATGGATTAGTCCCCCTTTCGACACAACTTGTACCTAGAAAGCAATTTGGTGTGAGAGGCGAGGTTTAGATTTCTCCATGTTGAAGATGGCAAGCATAGAATCCTGGGGGTCGATTCCACCAATGGCCGAAAGTAGAGCTTTCCTTTGCGCTAGGAAAGTTTGCAATACTTTGAGTGCAAACATGGCTAATGGTGCTTGTGCCAAATCTTATACAATATTGTAGTTTTGGGCAACACGTGCAGAGGTGTTATGAGTCATGCGTTGAAGTGTCCCTTTGGGGGGATGCATCACAGGGTCAGTAGCAGGCCTTTCAATATCCAAATTGTTGGGTGGTAGTGGATTCGAACTTGTACTAGGTTCCTGAGCATCAATGATAGGATTTCCATAGAGTTTGGCTTGTTTTTGGAGTTCAACACTTTCTATGCCATAAATGGTGGATGATCCCTCACCGGAAGGATGAGTACCATCGTTGCTCCTTTGCAGGGATTGTGGCGAGTTTTCAACCATGTGTTGACGTTGCTGCTGTGGATTAGGGAAGGGATTATGAAGAATGGCAGGTGTCCTCCTAGAGTCATTGTTTGTGATAAAATCTATGCATTCTTTCAGCCGAGGAAATTTGTATGTCAAGTGGTCCTTCGCACAGATTCTACAAGGAAATTTCATGGGTTTCTCCTTCCCTTTTTTGTTCGTGGTAGCATTTTTCTGATTGGGATTACTCTGAGTATCGGACTGCTCTTCAGAAGAAGAGGTCTTTTTCTTGTTCTTCTTATTCTTTCTGCTAGGTTTTTGGGTAAATTACACAGAATTTACCTCAGCGGTAGGAAGAGTCATCGATTGGTTAGGGGCAGTGGCAGCTAAAGATGGCTGGGACGTTTGCCCACTAAGCTGTTTTATGGCTACACTGGAGATTGCACCAATGAGGTCATTGGCGTGCACTCCGAGTTTTTGAGTAGTGGGAGGATTCATATTGCCAGGGGAATGGGGGAGTAAATCATAGAGCATGCCAGATTGCGAATATATAATATCTAAATTCCATACACGACAGATGGATTGGTCTTCCGTGACCACACCGGACAAGAAAAATTCCTTAGCTAGGGGTGGTAAGAGTGACTTACAAAACTAGTTGGATAAAAGATGATCCGAGATTGGGGCTTTGACGAGCCTCTGCCTACGTCTCCATTCATGAATGTGATAAGAGGTGTGGGTGGTGGTGTCTTGGTGCAGTGAGGTTAATATTTTCGTGCCGGTTTTGTATCTAATAGGTAATTGGAATTTCTTAAGAAATTCCATAGCTAAGGCACCAAAAGTGTTGAAGGCCCCACGTGGTAGCTCAATGTACCATTTGGAAGCGTTTCCTATGAGAGTGTGGGGGGGAATTCAAAGCTGGATACTATCATCCACCATGAAGTTAGAAACAGACCTTAGATGAAAGGTGGTGATGTGCGTAGCCGGATCATCCCCTTGTTTCCTGTTGAATTTAGGGATGTCAGACAGAATCTTGTGCGATACTGGAGGCTAGAGTGGGTTGTGGTTGATGGGATCATTGGTTAGTTTGTAGATTTCGGGGATGTCTAGAGCTGCCAAAAATGGCAATTTTGTGTTTTCCCCCGGATCTAGCCAAGGAAGTATTGGCTAACCATTCGGACCATAGGGTCTTCCCTTCAATGTGTTACCAATGGGATAAGTAGGACTTTGTTGATAAAAGTTCCCTGTGGGTGGGGGTGTAGGGGTGTATGGTTGATGTCCATAGGGTATGTTGTACTGAGGGGTGAACTGTTGGTTGCCCCTAGTCTAAAAGTTACCCCCTTGCCCAAATTGACTTTGGGGTTGGTTCGCCCATATGGATGCGATAGAGTTAGCCAAAGGCATACTGCTATTCACATAGTTAAGCATCGACATAGACCCTACACTGGAATTTTGACCACTCAAAGGAAAAACGTTAACAATATGATGTCCTACTTGTCCTAATGACTCTAGGGGTACCGAAGTTCCCCCAGGCATTTATGTATTGGTGAAACTACCCCTTGGCATGATTGCTAAGGGGTTTGAACTCAACAAAGGGTTCCAACTAAAAGGGTTGCTAAAAGGAAACGAAGTAGCTCCGCTAGTGGGAGCGGAAACCATGGGTCCTGACATAGTCATAATAGGAGCAGATCCCGAAGGGTTGGGAGGTCCGTTGACAGTTGTGGTGACTAGATTGCTGGGACTGGGTATAGATTGGCTACTGGGGTTGCCAATAATTTGCGTAGAACTGAAAACCATCGAGGAAGATGGTGGTGGACTAGAGTTGGTTACCATCTGCATCGACCCCATGGGCACCGGTTGTGAAACGGATGTTGGTGCAGCCGAAGACATATCTTGGCTTGGTGTAACTTGAACTAAAACTAGCCCCACCAGGTCAATGAGAGGAGGATTGTAAGGAAGTATGACTCCTTCCGTAAAAGGATCCTTTGGAAACTCTGTATGATACGGGGCTATGTGAAAATCAGGGGTTGTCACTAGAGACTGCTCTTCCGAAGAAGGCAATGGCTCACCAAGACTCGACTCCTCCTTCGGTGTCAATGAAGGGAGACCTTGTTGTCATCAAGACAAACGATGAGGGTCAAAGGACGCCATGGTGACCTATTTCCTTTTATCAAATTTTAATTATTTGTGATGTATTATAAAGTCTTAGTTATAGTAACCACACACCTAAAAAAGAAAAAATAAAAAAGGAATCTCTAAAATAAACTAACAAGCAGCTAGAACAGGGTGGCCCTATCTAAGTACTATCATTTGTTGGAGATGAAATCCAGTATCACAATAGAATACAGAGAGGGTTGGTAAAAAATACAGTTACGGTTACTCTGGAGCTTCACCAAAACCTCAAATAATAGGTGTAAGAACTCTCATGAAGACGAGTACCCTCCCAAAGACCAAAGATAGAGTAGGTTCATATGTTTTAGGTACCATGGCAACCCACCCTAGTCACCTCGTGTAAGTCCCTAAAAATTTTGGCAACTAAAGATACCTCAAATCATAGACATTATCAGGGGGGTCACATTTGTAGATAGCACGCTATATGGGTAGAACACCTAGATCCCCGATCTAGTTTCGACATCCTCGAAGGGAACCCCAATATATAACATGCCCACTGAATGTAATCGAAGGTGGGATACCTTCTCATGCACCCTGGTGTTGTCTCACGCTTAACTCCGGTGGTAGTGGAGTGGTCCCGATAATATGAGTGCAGTAGGATTTCATTGTTTAATGACTCTAGTTTCAAGTTTTGAGATATTTGGTGATTTTATCACTTCTCCTACCCCAAGATCCTAGCTTGAACTACTATTGGTGTGAGCTCAGAAAAAGTTATATGATTAATTTTATTATCTCTTGATTTTACTCTCACATTTGCGGCTAAAGCCAGAAACTGGTGTAGAACTCTTCCGGTTGCCTCAATTCACAGCTGGGATCAATTTGTTACAATTTTCGTTTGTAAATTTGACCACTATGATTATGATCAGGTATGTGATGAAATTGAATATCTACGAAATGAAAATGAGTCTGTTAGAGATTTTAATATTCGACTTCATTTAAATTGTTTAAAATTTAATGTCAAAGATGAACCTATGAAAGAAGAATCACTAGATTGGTTTGAACATAATTATTCTCTTCCTCCTATTCCCGATCCATATGAAATTAGTTCAAGCTTTGTTCCATCCCCTTCCAATATAAATGAGAATTCCAATATGGATGCGCAAATAAATTGTGATGAAGAGGTTTCACAAAGCTTGGAAAATATTTCTAATCAAATGAAAGAAAAAAACAACAACAATTTTGGAGAAAGACCTGCATTGGAATCTGAAAGTTTCTCTGCATTCAATTCAGAAAATCAGAGTGCAAATTAGCAAGTGCAAGAAACAATTAAAGTAAATAATAGCAAGCAAACTGCTGTACAAATTTCTAAATCTTTTCATGATGAGCAAATGCTGAAATCAGAGCAGCAAAGCAATCTTCTTCAAAAAAGCATGAGTACGCAAAGGAATGATTTAGAATTTGAAATTTACAACGAGCATAATGTACAAGAATTCTCAAACAGAAACATTTTTAAATGCGTTATTTCAGATTCACATTTTTCCCTTTATCCTGATATTTTTAATGATGGTAATTTTTCCCCTCTTGGTGTTAATGATATTTCAGAAAATACAGAGGCTGAACTAAATGAATTATTTTATCAAGATAGAGAAGAAATTAATGATTATTCTCTTGCCATTAATGAAAATGAAATTCTTGTTCCTCCGTGTTTGGATATATTGGATAAGATTGAAGGGAATTCTAGAGAATCTTGTGAAGTCATTTATGATAATTACTCTGACATTGAGGATGTTGATTTCTATTCTTCTAAAGAGAGTCCTCATGAGAAAATTCAAATAAAATCTGAGAATGAGGAACATTTCAATTTAGAAATTATTCCAACTAATCTTCACTCTAAAGCAGATAATCATCTTCATGATTTCACTATTCGAGAAAATATTTCAATTTATGATTCATATCATGATCAAGCTTTCATTCATGTTCATAATCATAAATCTCTTTCTAATTCACAAGTTGGAATTCAAAATTACTCAAATTCCATAATTCTGGCCAATCCTTGTGAAAATTTTTTTATTTCAAAACAATCCTGATTGTGCTGTAACATTAGTTGTACAAATAGTGATTTCATTTTATTTTTGTTTCCTCACTTATTTTGTATTAAATCAGATTTATTTTCAGATTTTATATTTCAAAATTTTGATACATTACGCTGGCATATTGAGCACTTTATTATCAAACATTCAATTGATATATTGCCCTGTTGGAAATTGAAGTTTTATATTATAATCAAAAGCATCAAAAGCTATTTCAATTTCAATTTCAATCAATGCTAATGTTTTATCAAAATATTCTATCTTTTCAAAGGCAATATCAACAAGAGAATGTATTTTTAGAAGTCTGCCAGCAATCCAATTTAATTAATAATTTTCCATTTTATTTGAAAGATTTCCATCCATTTTTCATTAATTCATTTGAAAAATATTTGAAATTTTTTCCTTCATGGAAGATTTTCAATAGCTTAACATTTACACATAACACTAACAATTTCTTCCAGGCCTTTGAATCTAAAAGCTCATATCCACAATCTGGCCTTTCATCTCCTCTTTTGAACATTTCCCAATTATTAATAGAAATCCATCCAGATTTCTATGATCCAATTGGTATTCAATTGGAAAGAAAATTTCATGAGAAAGAGATTTTAGATAAGCTTCTAACAAAAGTTGTACATTCTAATTTCAGGTTTAATTTTCTTAGTTCAATTAGATTTGTATTTTTATTACTAACATTTGAATTGTACATACATGCAGGGATTAAAATGAGAAAATGGTTACACTGGAAATATGACTATACCTAGTCATTTTTCAATTATATGGTTAGAATAGGAGTAGAGTTAATGTAGTTAATTTATTTTCAACATTTCTGTAGATTAAAAATAAAGCAAAGCAATCAGCCATTTTCATACATGTTCAGTGAAAACATTTTCTCCTAATCGAAAAATTTTAATTCTTGCTTTCCTTTTTAAATTTCTTACAGCGATACCTCTACTCTGTCTATTTTGAATAATGTCTTGATTAAATTCAATTAAGGTTGCACTTGGCATCAATCGCCTCAAAGCTACTTTTCTTAATTTCGGGATTTCCTTCAAAGTTTTCTTTTGAAATTTATATGATAAAATTTTTGAGAATATAAAAACTTCATGATCTCATTATCCCATGAAATGTATGACTGTCTATGATAAGCTTAATTCTGACTCAATCATTATTATTCAGTCTAACCTTTCGTGGTAATCATATGAAGTTCATATTATCTTCCTCGAAATTTGCTAAGCTGACCTTAAGGATGCCCATTTTGCTATGTGCACACATTCAAATTTTTTTTGACATTTTTCCACAACTAGTGGCTTTATCCCATTTGGAGCTTTAGTTTATTATCTGATGTTGTAATACGCATCATATTTATTTACTAAAGGCATTATTGAACAGTCACTATAAAAATACAATTTTTTTTCAAGCTAATTTGGAATGAACAGAGGTAATAAATTGTTGTTTCAATTCAAAAGGGAATACTATTTTCATATTTATTTCTGGTAAATTTTATATTTCCTGAACATGAACAAGCAGATTTTATTTAGGTTGATTGCTCACTCCGATTTAGAATAAATGATGAGATGATTTTGAACAAAGGAAATTTTTTGATAAATCGAAGGAAAAATTTGAAGATTCATGAGATAAAAAAAAAAAAAAACTACAGAGAATTTCCTTCCAGGTACGCATTCACAAGTTCATTCTCATCTATTATTAGTTTCTCTTTTTCTTAGTTCATTTTTTATTTTTGTTATGTTTTATTTGCAGGTTTTCATTTGTTTTCAAAACTTGAAGTAAGTAGCAAACCCATTTCAAATTTGCAACAGTTTCAGGGAAATTTTATTTTGAGATTCATTAGAATTTGAACATTTTTAACTTTGCTTTCAACCATCAAAAAACCCAATTGAAATTTCAAGCAATATCATAGGATTCAACTTGATTTTCATATTACTGATACTTCAGTGAAAATTTTTGCAATATTCTCAGCTTTCTCATCTTCGTCAATCATTTCATTCCGATATCACATCATCCACTTCATAACCATTTGTAGCGAAATGTTTCAGTAGAAGTAGCTTTTAGCATTTTTGATAACAAATTGTTCATAAAAGATCTCCGATGTATTACCTCGCTCATATGTCATATCGCATTTCGCATATCAGAGGTTTGCAGTTGAATATACTTCCATTATCATGAATCATCGATCTCCGATAAACGAATTTACTGATATTGCGATGACCACATAATTCCAGACCCGATATGAAATTCAAATCAAGTTTATAAAATATCACGTCCAACCAATTGCAATAAAAGTAGGAGCATAATTTTAAAGGGTCAATGTCTCGGATCCAATATGTTACTAAATTTTCATCATAAAATTATCGGGTCCACTCTTCATCACATATCGGCGTATCGAGAATTGTTGCATCATGTGCTTAAGATTGCTGATCACGATCGCCGATTAGTCACGTCATCCATCGCATCGCCAATATTGGAATTTCCAACATGATTATTCTCCAATATTCCGATACGCCGATATCGCAATCGCTTCATCGCATTTTTATTCATGGCTATACCACTATTCCAAATTTGCGATGTGCAATGTGCAATGTGCAAAGTACAAATCGCAAGATGCGGTGTACGATCTGCAAATTGTAGCATAACTGTTCCCGATTCTCAATATAAAAGTTCTTCAATAGTGTGATTGCTACATCTCATCACACATATTCTTTTTCGCATGATCTCATATCTACAATTTGCTATTTCAATCGCCGATGCGATAAACTCCAACGCATGCCTCTACATGCAATGCAAATCATTTGATAAGGCGATGTGTTATTTTAAAAGCAAGCGTGGGCAACCACTATGGTAAGAAAGCAAATAATGACCAATTTGCAATATATTTAAATCATTTCGATTTCTCATATATTTCAGTTTTAAATATATAATTCCATAATTAAATATGGAATTCAAGACATCTCTATTTTCATATTTAAATTTTATTATCTTGGATTTGGTCTTGATTCTGGACAATTTATAAAATCATGGAGTTTATATGAGACTTATAATATTTTGAGAAACATTCGTTACTGCAAATTCACATTCTCATTTTTGATGCATTTCTTTTAATTTTAATTCCCTTGAGCACTAAGCATTCCATTTTTACATTTTACTGCTTGCTTTAGTGTAAATAAAATAAATAATGATTTTGGGTTATAGGATTTTGGTTAGTTTGACTTCTTCATGTTTTTAATGTTAATTAAAATAAGAAGTTAGCTAGTTTGGAGAAACTGATACCTTTCAGGTAAGATCAAAAGAAATCATCCAATGGTAAGATTCATGTACCCACTTTCATTTATTTCCATTTCATTACTTTAGTTTCAGTTTTGTTTTTCTGAAATATAAATCTCTTTTGCAGCTCTTCATAAAAGCTTCCAATCCTCCGCTAGATCATATTTTTGAAGTCCATACTCTTCTCCTGGCTTAATTTCAAAAAGCAGCAATAATCTTTATCGAAACAGCTACACCAGGAAGTTTCTGAACCTTTAGTTTGTTTCTTTAAGAATTTTTTTTTTAGAAAATTATTAAGATGATGCTTTGAAACAAGAAGATTGTTATCAGATAGAAAATTTTCGTTGTTGCTGAAATGATCATCACTGCTATCCAAAAAGCCTAAAAACACTTACAACCCTACAAGGTATGATTTTTCTAAATCTCGACATAAGAAGGACTGATTACACGATTATTTTATTTTTCTTCATATTGTTGAGACAATGGTATAACCATTCTTGTTAGAGTTTGTATTTCAAAAACTTGGATTTTCCTTTCACTTTTCAATTTCTTCATTTCTGTTTGTTGATTTCTTTCTCATTTTAGCATAAGGATTCTTTTTCCTTTGGTTTTCAATTTTGATTTTGGTGAATTTTCCATGATTTATATGGAAGACCTTCTTGTTACCTAACTATGGTTGGCATACACAGAGAAAAAAATTGTTAATAGTCATCTATTAAAATTTTCTTAAATCTCTTAGTAAAGTTTGATTTTCTTATTATAAAGGTAGACATAATTAAGGAAGAAATTACCAATTTAGAGAAGTTGACAAAGTATTATAAAATCTGGAGAAATTTCTTTTTCATCAAAATTTTAATTATTTTGAAATTTTAATATTTTATTAAGATCTTTCAAAGTTCTATTATCAGTCAAGAAAATTTATTTTTAACCAAGTAAAGACACTTTACAGCAAAGCACCTTTTAACTCTAAAATTGTCATTCTTAACTCTTAAGGAGTCAATGATTCTCCCTGTCCCGAAGAGCCTTATTTTTCTAGAGTATAATCCAGAGATATATTCAAACTTAAAAGATAAGAGGTCTCATTATGAGCCTGCTTACCATGATCATAGGGGAAAAATAGGCTGACATTACCAACACTACTAAACAAACTAGGGTAATGGCTTATGATTGCAAAAAATTATAAGACAAGGGGTCTCATCACGAGCCAGCTTGTTCAGTCCAATTATAACCAGTGAATGGCATTGTCAACTATCTGGCTACCAAACCAGGACAATGGATTTTAAGACTTATAATAAAAATAAAAATAAAAAAGAAACATATATAAATGGATTTATCTCTAGGTCAATAATTCTTAAAGAGATGAGATTCTGAATCATTGGTGATTAAAAGGTAACCATGTCGAGACTATAGATGTTTGCTGGCAATAGTGGCTCTATCTGTGACAAATGAGTATATTTTAAAAGCTTAGTTGTAAAGTGACCCCTACTTTATCTCTACAACTAATTAAGGACTGATATAGAGTTTTGAAATATTTTAATTTATGAGGAATTTTAAGAAAAAATACAGTTAGATGATTCTTTCTTTTATTCAGACTAATGAACCTAGTCAAGCATTTCAAGCATAATTATCTATTCTTTAATTAGTTTTACTTTGATTTTAGGGAAATATTATTCATATTAAACAGATATAACTGGTTCTTCTCCCGTGTGTCGCCATTGTTGTGGTAAAACACAACCCCCCCATTTTTGACTTGTTCACTTCAAATAATGGGGACCCTTTTTATAAAATTTTTGGCTAAACACTTTTTAGGATTTTTATTTTAAGTTGATTATCCTACGCTTTTGTTAATTTTTTATTTTCTTTGAATTCTTGTTTTGATTGCTTTGTTAGAATCAATTTTTTATAAGCTTCCCATCGACGCTTGTCTTGCCTTATTTGGTCAACCGGTTTGAAAATGGTACTCCTTTAAAGTCCCATCATTTATCTAAGTCTGGGTTAAAAATGCTTTTTTTTATTCTTTTTATTTATTTTTGGAGTGGCTGTAGTTTAGAAAATTTCATAACTAAACTAAACATCATCAAAATAAAAAAAAATAAAAAAATAAAAAAAAAATTGATATTTAACATTAAATTTTGAGATTAATTAAATTAATTATTATAATAAAATATAATTGATTTAATTAAAATTAAAACTTAATATTAAAAAATATATATATAAATAAAAAAATAAAATTTACATCGCATATCGCAATATCGCAATATCGGATCCATCTCAATTTTTATAACTTGCACATTTGACAAAATGCGATATGCGATAAGGCGATATGTGATGTGTTAAAAGTTTTTAATATAAAGTTTTTTTTGTTTCACCCCTTATACTTCCCGTACCTCCATCTCACTCACCCTCACGTCACCCTCACCTCACACTCCACTCACCATACCCCTCCACAAACTCATATGGATGAAGTAATAAGTTTAGATTGATTTCAATGGTTTGTTTTATAAATTAATGGGTGTGGATTGATTTCAATGGTTTGTTTAATGGATTTTGGGTTTGGATTGATTCCAATGGTTTGTAAATTAATTTTTATATTTTTATATTATAATAATAATGTTTATTATAATTTTAATATAATTTGAATTATAATATTAATTATATTTAAATTAACTTTTTCAAATCATTTGTATATTAATTTAATTTTGTAACTTAATTAATTTCTAAATTAGATGATAATTAATTAGAATTAATTGTATATATCAGTTAGTTAATAATTAATTTAGAATTAATTATTAGATAATTAGAATCTAATTTAAGATTAAATTTCTAATTTTTAGCCCAACGACAGAATTTCCAGAATTATGCCAGATTTGACTCATCAACTTTGGAAGCTCATAGAATGAGTTTTACTTGGCCAAATGAGGCCTAGGATGGCTCATTGGAAAAATAAAATCAAGGAGAACATTTCTAAGGAGGTTCCACTAATATATTTGGTCATTAATTGGGTCAAAAATCATGCAGAAGATCAAGCTCCGAATTTCTAAAACAAAATCAATTTTCTGATTTATTTTCTGCATTTTCATTTGTCCAAGCCTCTTCTAATTGCAGGTTCATTCGTCAATAATATCCTTGGCCAATTAAACCATCCCAAGCATCAATAGAGAGCTTATATTTTATTTTCAATTATTTATTTAAATTAAATTTGATTGGGTTTATTTTAATGCCAGAAATGGTATTTTGATTTTATTCATTGCATCTTAATTTATTTTGATTTCTTTTTGCAGGAAAACAGTAGAAGAGATAAGGAGAAAATATCTCAATCAATAAGAATGCTCCAGCAATTAGAGATTGGAATTCTGAGCAAATAAAATTAGATTGGGCAGATTTCTCTTCAACAAACTTTCCTCTCAAGAATTCCTTTGCAAATATTATAAATAGCAGATTGCAGAATGTAATAAGACGCTGCTCTCCTCTGCAATTCTGGAATTCTAAAGCACTTTTGTAATAGGGATTTAGAGTTGTAGGTGGGAGGAGTGGAATCTCAGATCTGGGGATTATTGAGGTTTTTATTTTATATCCTAAGTTATGTATAATGAACAGAGTTTGCACTATTGTAGCTCTGATTTTAAAAGCAGAAGCTTAGGCATTGTAAAGGACTATTAGAGACTAGAGCTGGAGAAATGGATTCAACAAATTGGTATTTCGAATACTATTATTTTAAATGTTGGTTTTATTTTATGATAACAAGAATGGTGTCAATTTACTTACATATTTGTGCACTTTTGTCGGTATGGGTAATTTTCTTCTATTTTATGTTATTATTTATCTCTGCTCTGATGGGCTGAATTTTGATTTCTGAGTAACTATTACTCATAAATCTGTCTTTTAATATTGGATGAATAAATAGTGATATGTTGTGAACTTCTTCCGCATATTATTGTTTAATAATTCAAGTTACTGATTAAATGATTAATACCATTTTGTGAACTACTTCCTGAGTGTTGTTGATTGATTATTTCAGTTAAAAGGTATCAATAGGATGTGTTTTGCTATCCATAATGTCATTTAATTGAACTATTTCATTAACATGATATTCATTATAAACAAGACATATTTCAATCTCAATATTTGAAATACCTGCTCTTGGTTGGGTTAGATCTATATCTGCCTAATTGAGATAGGATTAAGATAGTTCATTTTGCTTGCATCTTAGAATAAGTTTGCATTTAGATTAATTTCTACATTCTTTTAAGTCCTCTTCTCAAAGAGGAAAACTTTAGTAGTGGATTGGCTGAGCCCTAAATCAGCTTAAGGATCACTTTCTTGCCTGATCAGCAATAAGGTTGATCTGATGTCTCTTTTCCATTGGTGAATGAAAGTCATATTTTAAAGCCATTGGAGATTGAGAGAAGGTAAATGGACCTAGTTGAACCAGTCGGAACTACCATTCCAAACGGAAAAGGAGCTGCTTTAAGGTCCGGACCGGGTGGTCATCCCCCATGTTGTTGCAATGATTTTCGAGGCTTCAACATATACCAAAAGGTAGAAGGTGGGCCAATTCAACTTTGCTTCATCAATCAAAGGAGGCATCAAGGACCTCGACCATACCAACAAGGCATGTAAGGTGCACCTTATTCTTATTACAATTCAAATCAAAGTGCACCTTTTCAGCCTTAGTACTCTTCCACTCATACATCATGGCCCACACCTCCTTCTTGTCCTTATGCTCCTCTATATCCTCCTTAACATGTCAACCATCCTTTTTAGCCATATCCTTCCCAAAATCCTCAATGGAGCAACCCATCACAAGGGTGGAGGCCTCAAATTAACCAACCTCCTGCTTTATTTCCTCCACCCCAACCTCAACCACAACTCACTCATCCTACTCCACCTAAGCAACCTCAAATGCCTGCTCAACCAAATATGAACTCAAATAACAAATATGCACAATAGGTCTATAGTGGAGAGACATCTTATCTTGCATATTCTATGGAGATCCAAGAGATCAACCTTCAATCTGGAAAAGTACTTCTAGATAACCATCCACCTTATGCACCTGAAGAAATTGAATATTAAAAGGAAGAGAGTGCCCCTCAAGTGAATCCACCTCCTTTTCCTGAAAGATTAATCTACCCAAGCCAACACACCCTAGAGGAGATGGAAATTTTGGGAGAATTGAAGAATTTGTGTGTTAAGATACCCCTTCTCCAGAGTATAAAGAATGTTCCCATATATAATGAGCTTATCAAGGAGAAATGTTTCAAAAATACTGGGAGGAACAAGAGATACACCCCCACCATCAATGTTGTTGGACAATTATCTGATTTGATGTTGGGGAGAGTAATTTTTCCAAAATACTTAGACCCTGGAAGCTCAGTAGTGGATGTACACATTGATGGAATTATTGTCCCTCGTACCCTGATTTATCTTGGGGCTGCCATTAATGTGATAACTAAAGAAACTATGCTAAAGATAAATCTCTAAGGGGATTTTAGGAAAACCACCACAGTGTTGCAGCTTGCAGACATATTGAAAGTAGCTCCTGAGGAATTTGTTGAGGATGTCATGGTTTCCATCGAATCTTGGGAGTATCATACTGATTTCCTGGTTCTCCAGGTCAAAACCAAGTTTAATGGCTACCCCATTATATTAGGAATGCCTTGTTTGGCCACTGCTGATGCCTACATTAGTTGTAAGGCTGGAAATATGACCATAAAAAATGGACCCTTATCAAATAAATTGATATTATATCCTCCTGCTCAGCCTTCTATAAACATGATGTACCATTTTGGCTAGAGGATGAGGAAGAAGATGAAGTGTGTCATGCAACATCATACCCAATCTATACCTTAGATGTTGTTATAGGAGGGGGGAAACCTAATGAAGATGACCTCATTGACCATATCCTTTAGAACCAACCGCCCACTACCATTCCATTTGATGAAATTGTGAGAGAATCTAGAAGCATCCCTTGGAATGATCTATGCTTGGTTGACCCAAGCCCTGACCATGTCAAAATTGTAGAGTTTGGTCCATCCAGAACCTTAAATATCAATCCCTCTCTCTTGGCCAAACAAGAAGAAAAATTGTGTAAGATGCTGAGAGAACAATTAGATGCTTTTAATCGTGACTATAAATAGATGAAAGGGGTGAATGCCTCTGTCTTTACTCATCATATTTACATCAAATAAGGATGAAATCCTACATGCCCAACCTAGTGGAGGATGAAACCAACCCTTAAGGACACAGTGAAGGAAGAATTAAAAAATATGTTGGATGTAGGGTTCATATACCCCATCTCAGATAGGGAATGGGTGCCACCTTTAGTATTAGTCCCAAAGAAGAATGGGAAGTGGAGGATTTGTGTTGATTACAGAGAACTGAACAAGGCCAAAAAGAAATACCATTTCCCTTTACCCTTCATTGACCAAATCCTAGATGGTCTTGCAGGGAATGAGTTATTCTCTTTCCTAAATGGATTCAGTGGTTACAATTAGATCTAGATCAACCATGAAGACCAAGAAAAAACTACATTTACATGTCCTTGGGGCATCTTTTCTTATATATTTCTCCCATTTGGACTATTAAGTGCCTCTGCCACTTTTCAAAGAGCGGTTCTGATCATCTTTGCTGAGATTGTTCAGGTTTCTATGGAGATATACATGGATGTTTTCACTCTCTATGGATGTTATTTCCATGAGTCCTTCTCTAATATAGGTAAATTCCTGAGGAAATATATTGAAATTAATCTCTCATTAAGCCCTGATAAATGTGAATTCTTAATGAATGTAGGGACCATACTTGGACACTCCATATCTCAGGAAGGAATACAGGTGGGCCTGAACAATATTGTTATCATAAAAAAGTTTCACTACACCTAAAAAATAGAGAGATGTTAGGATTTTCTTAGGCGTAGTTGGTCACTATATAAGGTTTATCAAATATTTTAGTAAAGTGGCTTCACCATTGTTTGGATTACTAGCCAAGGGTTCAAATTTCTGTTGGACAAGTAGCTGTCAAGAGGCCCTTGAAATCTTAAATGAGAAATTGACCACTGAAACCATACTTAGAGGTCCTAATTGGGCCCTACCTTTCCATATAATTGACGCATCAGAAAAAGTTGTGGGGGAAGCCATAGGAAAAATAGATGATAAGTTACCCTATTCCATTTATTTCATTAGTAAAAATATGTCTAAAGCTGAATTGAACTACACTGTCATGGAGAAATAACTCTTAGTTGTTGTACACTCCTTGAATAAATTCATGCACTATATCACTGTGTATCATACTTTTGTGCATAATGATCATGAAAATATTAAATATTTGATGAAAAAACCTGATATGAATGCTAGAATTATTAGGTGGTTGTTATTGTTACAAAATTTTTATTTTACTATCATTAATAAGATAGGAAAAGAAAATGCAGTTGCTGATTTTTTGTCTAGACTCACTTTGCCTATAGATGAGGAAGGTATGGTCGATGATCAACTTCCAGATGAGAACCTATTTTCTATCTCAGTACTCTTTCCCTAGTTTTCTCACATATCCAACTACCTAGTTGTTGGGAGATTTCCTCCAATTATTTCATCCAGGGAGAAGAGCATAATTGTGAGAAAGAGCTCCCCTTTCACTTGGATTGGTGGAAATATTTTCAAGCTGGAACCAAATCATATTTTAAGGATATGTGTCATGGAAGAGGAGGTATTTGACATCCTCTCAGCATGCCATGATGGGCCTGTGTGGGTCATGTTGCTGCAAAGAGGAAAAATTTCAAAGCCTTACAAGCTGGCTTCTATTGGACCACTTTCCATCAAGATGCAAGAAGGTATACCAACATATGTGATCAGTGCTAGAGGATGGGGAAACCCACACCCAGGGATAATATTCCTCTACAACCTCAAGTGGCCTTAGATCCATTTGACAAGTGGAGCATGCATTTCAATGGGCCAATTGATCCACCATCAGGACAAAGGAAATACATTATACTATGCATTGACTATTTGACAAAGTGGGATGAGACAAAGGCTGCAAAAGCAATAATAGAGGAAAAAGTGGTTGAGTTCTTAAGGGAAATTTTTTTCTACAAATTTGGGTATCCAAGGGATATAGTCACCGAGTAGGGAGCTCAATTCACATCACATTTGATTGAGAATATCCCGAGGCAACATAATATCAAGAAAAAAACATCTACTACTTATCATCCTCAAGAAATTGGGAAAGTAAAGGTTACCAATAGGTAATTGGAGAGAATACTCACCAAGGTTGTGAGAAACAGTAGGAAATATTGGGCAGATAGATTAGTGGAGGCTAGTTGGGGCTATAACACCACTTGGAAGACAAGTACTAGGCTCATTCCATATTATTTGTTTTATGGGAAGAAAGCTCTGATATCTATTGAGTTTGAGTATAACACTTTGAGAATGGTAGCCAAATTGGACTTATATATTACAAGTGCACAACAAGAAATGATGATCCAACTGAATGACTTGGATGAGTTCAAAATGCATACCTTCCTACACACTGAAGTTATACAATTATAGAGGAAGGTATGGAATGATAATAATATCAAGGAAAATATTATTAAATAAGGGGATTAGGCCTTGCTTTATGACTCTAGGTTCAAGGATTTTAAAGGAAAATTAATGGCAAGGTGGTTAGACACATACCTGATAGAGAAATGTCCTGACAATGGAGCTATCCAGATAAAAACCATTTATGAGGAAGGGATCCCTCTTCATGTCAATGGTTATAGACTAAAATTATACATGATACCTATGTCTAAGGAAAAAATCATAATTACAATCAACATAGAAGTCAATGTGATTGGGATTTCCATGGCTTCTAGTTCTCAACCCTCTTAGGAAAAGGAAAGAAAAATAAAATAATAATAATAATAAAGAGGTATGGATGAAACCCTCTATGAGGCATCCAAGGCCAACTCCATAGTTGAAAACCTCTCTTAGGAAGTCCTGGAGAAAAATATAGAAGAAGAAAAATAATGAAGATCCCTAGGTGAAAACCTCCTCTTAAGCGCTTAGGGCAGGTAGGTGGGTTGAAAACCTCCTCAGAGGAAACCTACTTATCTCTAACAAAAAAGAGAACAAAAAAACAAAAAATAGGAACAACACAAGATGATGTCATGATTGCTAACCTTTCTTTTGTTTTGTAGGATTATGCACAATGGAAAATTATGGCTATAGGTCAAAGAAAATTTCAAATTTTCCTTCACTCCCTCTCCATCATATTCACTCATATATTCTTCTCTCTCCACCATCCCATTAGTGCAAAACTCAAGTTTCACTCCCTCTATGTGATGCTACATGAAGAACCTGTATTGCTACAAGAAGGTCCTCTGGTGCTACAGGAGGGTGTTGAAAAGATATAGGAGGGAGATTCAAGGGAAAGGAAATCCCAACAAGAAACTTATGACCTCTAAAAATCATGAAGAATGTTTCCCCATAATTTCCATCATTATCCATCAATTCCATCTTATTTCACAAAATATTTTCACTCAAGCCCTCAATTCTGTCCTACCTATAAAAGAAAAAAATTATACAAAAAATTATAAATCCCCATTTTCATTTCTACAAGAATACACTGCTTCCCTTGGTCCTAATACTATCCTTAGGTCTTATCACAATTTCCCTCATCACCTAATGTAGATTGAAGACCCAAGGGAAAAAGGAATGAGTTGCTACAGGAAGAGAACCTCCTCCTGTAGAAAACATGTGCAATCACCATAGAGAGCATTGAGTTGTTTTATTTGTCATAAAAGGAGATAGTGGGACCTTGTGAAACAACTATGGAGAAGTAATATAACTCCCACAAATAATCTCCACTAGAAATAGAAGTTAAGACATCAACAAAGTACCTGCACACTCACAAAAAACACCATAATAAAGCATCACAAAGAAAATGAAGAAATACACAGGGAAATAAGCCAACAAGTAAAACTCCCTTGGTGTCATTACAATGGTATAGCTCCAACATGAAAGTCCATGCAAAAAATCAAACATGAGGTAGGCTCAGATATGGAAGTCTCTTACTCTCTCCCTATGTGTAAATTCCTAAAATGGATGAATGTCGAGAGGATATGTTTTAATAAGCTGGAGGTGGCCAGTTAACTTGACCACCCTTGGCTAGTGAACTAAAAGTGATGGTAAGCACTCATGCAACATGGAGGTGTCACATAAAATGAATTGGGATCACCAATAGTGGGTGGTGATTACGAGGAAAGGATAAATAATCACTTAGAGTGGGGACACCGGTCCAAAAGAGGAAACCTTGTGTGAATAACAAGTCATCACAACGCTCCAAGCCACAACTCAAAATAGAATATTATGTACTTGGGCTCAATTTTCTTTTCATATTCACTCATTTCAAGAACAATTAGAGAGAGCAGAAGATCTTGGTGTGCAATCGAGGAGTTTCGAAACTCGACTTGATATTGCTACAGGAAGGCACTACAAGAAGCACTGTAATTTATACAAGAAAGACAAGACACTGCTATAGGAAGGTTTAGAGGGTGGAAATGAGAAAAAAATGTTCTAATTGATTCCAAACTTTCCATATTCGTCTTAGATCACTGGTAAAAGAATTATTTTTCACCATCTCCCTCATACATCCATCAAAATTGCATGCAAATTCTCTTAAAATTTCACGAACAATGGTAGTATAATTGTGAAATTAAAAGGTCTATTTGAAGAGGATAGTGGTTGAAGCATAAATAATTGGAGTGATAATGTATTTTTGACCCACTACTACCATTAAAATAGACACTGAAGCAATAAAGGAAACATCTCTCCCTCACTTCCTGAATGACCTAAAGAAAATATGGGAGGAGGATTTAATAGAAGGGAGCCCTCAGATGCCAAGAGAATCCGCTTACATCTTCTTGTGTTAGATATTTTTAGAAGGAACCAATGGTTAGGATTCTTCAAATTACTCAAAGGGTATGATGATGACCTTTCCCTTACATTTTCCATGTCTTTGAATTCATAAACAAAGGACAATTCCACCACTATTGTGAGGGGATTGTCTATATCTCTAAGTCCTAAGATAATTAATAGAGAAACCACCCTACCTTTAGGGATAAAATGGAGAAGAGAGGAAAAGTCCACTATTTTCACTACCAAAAAGAAAATTTTCATTTCCAAAGAAAAGATAATTGAGGACAAGGGTGGAGTTAGGAGAGAAAGCATACTCTGTCCATGGGATGAGGTGGCTCACCATATTCTAAAATATATCTCTTGTGAGGGAAACATGAGTGTGCTATATTCCTACCACTTTAGGTTGCTTCATGAACTCATATTTAAGGTAGAATTTCCTCTTGCTCAAAGACTTAGTGTGCCATACTTCCCCCTGCAGTCCATCAGAGAAATGATTCAAAAAGTAAGAGAGGTAAAAGACCAACACCTAGCCCACCATGGCCTTATAAAACTGATAGTGGTGTATGCCTTGAACAATTTGAGAATCCCTATCGTGTAGTTCAATTTCATCGACATGGATAGAGAAACCTTCATAGGGACCTGAAAAATTACTCTTGGAGAGACACCTACTTCTAGCATTGGTGGTAGAGAGATAAACACAGAAGAGGAGGAAAAGACAAGAACAAAGTAGGAAGAAGCAGAGACAAAAACAGAGGAAGAAGAAGCAAAGGAAGAGGTAGAAGGAGAAAAATATGAAAATTAAGAAAGGGGGGAATAGGAAAAGGATACATTGAGTCCTAAGAGAACTATTGAGCCCAAGGAAACATAGATATTCCCACAAAAAATAATTTGTCTCTAGGAAATACTAAAAATGAGGTAGCTGCAACTTTAGCTACCTTAAGAACTCCAATTAAACCCAAAATAAAGAGACCAAGGAAAAATCCTCTATATTTAAATACCAAGAAGAGCATTGGTATCAAGCAAGGGAAGCCACAAACTCCCACAAAGGTCCCCATCAAAATTGAGGAGTATCCAAGCAAGAAGGAGGAGGTAAGCCCAAATGAAGGAAAAATTGAAGAGGTCACCTCTCCAAAGCCAAAAATACTCCTATAGAATATGTGAGGAGGCCTACTACTAGATAAATATATTTCAAACAACCCAAGACACCAACAACCCTTCAACAAGAAGAAAAGAGTGTGATACATGAGGGAAAAAATATGCTACAGGAGGGACACAACATGCTACAAGAGGGGAAACATGTGGAATTAGAGGGGGGAAATGAGAAATTAGAAGGGTAGGAGGTGCCAAAAGAATGGAAAGGTGTGCCATAATAGGAAAAGGGGAAGGAAGGTGAGATACAGGAGGAAATATCCTCCTAAAAAACATTAGAAATGACTCCTTAGAGATACAAGAGCCTAGTGTAAAACCTAGCTTGAATTCCTATTATAAATTTATTGGAGGGAGAATCATCCCTAAAAAATTCACAATCGCACTTCTTTATGAGCTAGAGATAGAAAGGGGAAGTACCTACAGATGGATGAAAATTTCTAGATCAAATAATGTGGAAGATGTGGGATTGATGGAGGAAAAATTCAAGGAGATGGGGAAGGAATAGCTTGTTTGAGACTCAAGGAATCTATGGTGAAAGAAAAACTACATGCAAATAATTTTAGGTTGACAGAGAAGTTGCAAGATAAAGAAACCAAACTTGCCACCATGGCAAGTCTCTTTATAGAGGCACTGCACTGCAGGAAACCTTCCAAATATTATGCTATCTTCCTCAAAGAGAAATGGTTACAATTTCAATTTAGAACTCTAGATCAACATGGTTCTCTTCCTATTCAAAATTACAACAGTTTCTTGATTTTTACAAAAAATCTAGTATTGTGGATAGAGAAAAAATGGTTGAGTATTACATGCATAATTTCATACTGACAGATATGAACCATTGGGATCCAAATTCAAGACTAGGGGACATGCAATTGATGGATTTTTCATCTTGGTTACCACATGAAGAGATAAGGGTTGAGGAGGTAAAAATGGTAATGGAAAAAGAAGAGAAGGAACCCCTATACATCAGAGCTGAGCTAATGAGTCAAAAGGATGTCATTAACAATCATAGCCTCATATCCAATGATGTTATTTTGGCACCAAAGTACATTGAAACCTAGGGTCAATCAATTATTCATTTTGAAGATACTTCTAGGTTTTTGGGAGAGGAAAATTTGCAGGATTTCTAGAGGAGATGGCATGCTTTACCACTAAGCCTGCAACATAGAGAATACCACTCTCCTCGAAGGATGAAGAATGAAGGGAAAATTTTAAGAACCCCTCTAAATTTATATATATAATAAATGGGCGAATCCCCATGATACATAGGAAAAATGGAAGGCGATTTTATTAATAATATAATATGTATATATAATTTTTTGGCGAATCTCTCACGAGATTATATTATCTTGTAAAATCATGGCGAATCACCAGTACAAATGGAAAATCACTACTACAAAATGGTGAATTTTCTTCTAGTGGAGTTCGTGGTGTTGGTTCCAATGAAGATATGGTAGTTGAACCAGGGGTTGAAGGAAGAGAACCACTGAGACCAAGCATGGTACATGGTGACTCATGAGGGAAGTAGTTCTCGTGCAGTTTGGAAAACACATTCTTTTAGTTCTGCTAAGAGTAGTGTTGTTGCTCATGCTACTACTAGCACTGATATTGAGGTTGGAGAGGATTTTGAGGAAGCATGGAAGGTAGCAGTGGTGGAGAATTACAAAGAGTACCCCATGATGGGCTCCATTTTTCCCTTTGGTATTTGTGCTTGCAAGATCTTCTGTCCATTGAACCAACAATTAACCGTTCAACCAACAATCAACTTGACTGAGTTGATTAGGTACGAGTCAACTTAGACTAATATTCAAAACTATGCTTTGCACTATCCCATATTTATCACACTAATGCTACACAACATTGTGCATTTGCACCCAACTCTCATGCATGCACACAAAATTTTCATTAACATCTATAACCCTAACCAAGTGAGAATTGATCAACAATTTGCACCAAAGTTTGTTATAGTGTTGAAATTTCATAATAAATTTAGATCCATGGTACCTTAAATAAATTTTTAGATAACCTTCACAAAGTCGACCACAATAGAGAAAACTTGTGATAAATTTTAAACCTAAAAAAATTAGGATTCATGTTCCTTCGAATGATTATAAGAAGTAGTTGGCATATAGGTCAAGTTTTGAGCCTTGACACATTGATAATGCAATGGCTTAGGTCAAAAATCGCACATTGAAAATTCATCAATGAAGAGAATACAAGATCATTATGAATTACACATACTCCAAACTATGAGGTCCCACAAAATTGTTGCTCCTGCCTAAACAACAGACAACTTAAATGTGAGAATTCAAAAACAAAGAAAAATCCCAATCGCATAGATCTTGAGGATGAACTCGATCTCAAATCCAACACCCATAAAATTTATATCCAAAACTAAAGCTCATCAAATTTGGAAGTGTATTGGAAACAAAACCGAGGCGAAAGAGCTAAATTTAAATGTAGGAACTGACACAAAATCTGCAAACTTGAGCAATTTTTTACGTACATTACCTCCACTCCCTCGATCTCAAGATTGATTTTCTCCCCAGCTCTAATGGAGAACTCTACTGCAGGCTTGTGAGGTCCAAAATCTACATCTTTGGTCCTGCTAAGTCCCCCATACTGTATAGGCACATTCTTTGGAGATATAAATCTACAAGTAAAATCAAGTATTAAATAAGTTTCTAGGAAATTTTCATTGAATATATCCTTCATTCCATCATATATAATTAGAGTCTTCAATTGAGGTTGAGCATATTTTCACTACATCAGAGAAGGAATTTCACGTACTTGTAGAAGGTCTTTGTGACTTTTCCTTCACGTGCAATTACAAATTTTCTCTTGGTATGTTGTGTCAAGAAAGGGCTCAACATGTAGTACAGTGCACTAAAATACAATGGGACATTGATGAACACCTAAAAATAGAGAGAATACTAATTAAGAGGTGATTTGTCTATTTGATAAATTGAGTATAATATCCTCGCCCTTATAGGGCCCAAACAAATCCCATGCTTGCAAAATGAATATAGCAAAAAGACTTAATTACATATGGAATACTTAACAATTAGCAATATTGGAGAAATTCTTCAACATTGTCTACTTTGAAAAATCTATTATCAACAAGAAGGATTGAGATAAATTCATGTTTGGCAACGGCTATCCTCATATGCAACGGTGGAACAATTGGAAATGCATGATCGTCTTAACATTGATTTCACTCCACATTATCTTCATGTGAAAATTTGATCTAAGGTTTTCCAAGCATTTTTTTGAAGATTGATCAAATATCTTCAAGCTGTAAGAAACATTGGCACTATACATACATATTTCTATGAAAATAAATCTCAGAAATGGGCTCTTTCTTTCAAGAAACCTGTAACATGTTTCTAGTAGATTGGTTCTCTAACTATCTTTGGAGCCTTGGATCTGACTTATTATCTACGTCATATATAATTTCCAGAGCATTGCATTTGGCATTGCCACCTCTATTTGAAGCGACATCACCACATTACACAAAATATCACATTATGAAATGACATCTTTCTAATGATCATCACATAATCCTCACTCTTCCTCACTATCACTCATTTGTGGCCACATGTCCCTCCAATGATCAGGTCTACTCATTCTAATGCCATGAGAATCAATGTAATGGTAATGGCATCATATCTCTGGTAGTTTGTATCAGCATACGCTCTTGTGCTATATCCTCTCTTCCATATATATGGCATATCTAGCTAAAAATGATTTACTGCATTATTGTTTTATTCCATAAGCCATGATAATATATTTAATCTCTTGTAAATTTCCAATTGTGTTATAGTCTTGTTTTGAACAAAACAGTTGGATAGTTGATCTTTTTAAATGTTATTTATGAAGAAGCTCATGGGATCTACTAGTAAAAGAAAATACATCACTTTTCATAAATGTAACCCACCTGGAGCCCCTATTTTAAAGATAAACTAAGAAAATAAGTGCATGGCACTATGGAACAATCTGTTTTGGGGAAACACTCATTTACAAGAAATCTAAGCTGTCCTGAATAAGGTACATGATAGATTCTATGTCTTGTCAAGCATGATAAGCAGAAGATCCTATAAGAAATAGTCATATAGATATAGTCAACTGAATGCAAAGGAATCTTCCCTATCATGGATCAGTTGCCTCATGGAAGTCTCATCTCTCGTATGGATATCACATGATTAAAGGCTAGATGATCATCCAAAATAGAGCTTCAGAGGGAGCTATAAAATCCCAGAATTAATAGAAAATTGTAGATGGTTACATTATAGGTAGAGTTACCTTCTCAATATTAAGGGGAAGCTATGATGTTTGGATTCAACAATTGATGTTGATAATCATCCTCTTCTCTATCAATTGTTTGCCTTGATACGAAGATGGAGAGCTTCTCATTGAGATAGTATGATCGAGAGTTCATTGCAGACAGAGGGAAAGTATAAAAGGAATCTAAGAAGATGCTCATGACACATCGTGTGCAAGAGAGATGTATCCCTCTTGTACTAAGCATGCCATAAGAGGACCAAGTTATGTTCATAAGGCAAAAACCCTAATAAAGGTGGAAAACTAGTGCGAGCAACCCAAGTTTGCTAAGGCAAGGTCGTGGAAGTTAGAGACCTAACCGTGTTCTGTTTTGAGTATTAGAGAAGGGTTGAAGCCCTAGTTTTCTTGTTGTAGGTAGAGCATAAGGCTTCTAAGGCAGTTGGAAAGGGATTGAGACTCCTCAATACTATACACATAAGGGAGAGAAGAGCCGTAGGATGGTTAGGTAGTCCGCAGGTCTGTAGAGGCCATATTTTAGAGGGTCAAGGCACAAATTAGTAGCCTGGTGTGGGTTAGAGAAGGCCGAAAGGTGGTTAAGGCCTAATATGGCCTAACGTCCAACGCTGCTAAGACAAAGGTGTTGAGCTTTAGATCTGGAAGCTCGAGGGTTAGCTTTGGTAAACCAAGGATCATATTTGAGGTTCCAAGGGTCAAATGAAGGGTGCTAAAGGAAAAATCTAGAGCGCTTAAGGTTTGAACATAGTGTTGTAGTAGATTAGATGTGGAAACAGGGCATCGATGGTCTAGATGAAGGGTTCTATGGGTCTAGTAGACTTGGAAAAATATCCAAGAAGGACTGACCATGTATCTTATCACTGAAAGAAATAAGGAATCAAGATCTAGACAAGAAGGCTAAGATCTAGGAGCTATGAACGTGTATTTAATGGCTAATGTACAATCATTGTGAGCAAGTTGATTGTTAAAGGATTGATATACAGCGAATTAGAGAAATAATTCACTGTGAGTTGTTGATCTTATATGAAGCTGATTGTACAATGATTTGATGGGAAAATACATTGTCAGAAGTAGATCTACTAGGGCTGAGTATACAATGTATTTTGGAGTAGAAAATACACTTGTGAGTAGCTGATCTAAGGAGGAAAAAGGACATCCCAGGTGTCAAGGACAACAAGAAAAAACCAAAGTATCCTCAAAAGGGGACAGAGAAATGAGACATTTTCTTAACAAATTTGTGTAGTGAGACCATTCCTATGCAAGGTGATCTCCATAGTGAAGTTCATTCGCATCTTTCCAAGTTTGCATACCAAAAAATCCAGCCCTATTTGAGACCCAGTGAAGGTAGAAATACCCTTGATCATTTAAAGTCTGAACGAGATGCTGTGAAAAAATGTGTGAGTCCCTGCTACCAATCCCAGGATCCTTTCCAATGAGAATATTTGTGTTATTGTCCCTGCTATTGTCTAACTCCCATCAATAAAGGATATTATTGTTATTTTTCACAATGGAGGGTTTCATAAGGTGTTATTCTTATAACATTCTCTTATATGTGATGATGTCCAATATATAATTTTTCAGTTATATGATTAATAAACAGAAGAAAGGAATTTAACTTTGCCCAACTCATGTGTCTTAGTTGTCCCCACATTTTATCATCCTTATTTGCAAAAAAAATTGTCTCAAAATGGTCAACTGAAGCATTACCAAGTTACCAAGGCATTTACCAAGTTCTTAAATCATTAAGAATCAGGAATCCTTTGGAAGCATCTTCTAGCGATCTTTGCTATTATTTCATAAAGACTTGTTTTGCATCATATAAAGGTTGAAATGAACAGCAGAAGGAAGAAAAGAAAACATGCTATTAAAAAAGTGTTGATAAACACTGGATTCGATCCAGGTTCCATGGTACAATAACAATATCGCAAAATACTTCAGATGTTCAACTATGGAAACATAATTTACATTACAACACCATCACGACTCTTACACAACCATATGTATGGAAATGATTTGATGCTATGAAGCTCTTAAAGGAAGACCTAGCATGGTAACTATAATAAGGTGAACTTCTTTTCACTTCTTCAAATATTATTCCTTCTCGTGCCTTCAAAATCTAGATATTGAAAGGAATATGTGCCAATTGCAGCCACCCTGCTGAATCTGTTAAAATTATAACCATCAACATGAAGAGAACCATTAGAAAAACTCCATTCCCCATGTCATGCCCATGCCATGCCATGAATCTGTTTGTAGTAGAATGCCACAAGTAGTAGTAGTGGCACCCTGTATTTACCTGATAGCTCCATTGATTGGAGAGGAGGTCCACTCTAGAACTTGCCAATGCTCTCCTAGTATTGTTGTACAAATGTTGTCTTGTTTTAAATTTGTACAAGGAGAGATACATTTTCAGTATATGCATATTTTCAAATCTGGTAGTTATAACTTATAAGTCCAAATCAAATATAATCGAAAGAACCATCTTGTTCTATAGGCATGAAAAATCTGGCCAGATATCAATTACTAGCAAGTTGTCCGTGGATGTGATGAAGTCAATTATGACTGAAACAGTTTTCACCCTGGATGAACCTTGACCTAATCTTACTTTCAATCATGAAATGTAGCCAGAATGGACGAGAAAAAGGGATGAATTGGCTCTGGATTATAAAAAAATATAAGCATTGAACTGTGTATTAAACTCAATCCCAGTTCAGTGCCACACACAATTCACAACAGTAATAAACACCTGCACAGCTAGGAAACCTATGACAGCCTGACAGCAAGATCCCTAGAACATATATAGTATATATATATTTTTAAATTTCTTCTTAGGTGGGAGGTAGGCCTTTACGTAACTGGTTCCTTGATTTTGGTGCTTTAAAGCACATGAACATCAAGAAGGATTGGTTTATTACCTTCTTTGAAGCCAAATCCAAAATAGAAACTATAGTCTTTGGGTTTGGTTGGGTGCATTTTGTGGAAAATTGTGGGGATGTTCAAATGAAATTGTTAGAGGTTAAGAAGTGTACTTTTGAGAATGTGCATTAGATACAATTGATCATATATGGATAAAAATATTCTCTCAATTAGTGATATAACAATATAGAGTCCATATTTGGAGGCCTCATTTAGTGTTGAAAGTTGTTTTGTGAAAGATAAAGGTAATGTTTAGGTGATTGCATCGGTGCTAAAATAGAATGGGTTGTATAGGCTTGTGGATGATGATGTGGAAAAATCACATGCTTAGATATCTAGTATTAATATTCATAGAATTTCTTTATGGCATCAAATTTATTAGCACCTTAACTTCCCTTTAGAGAAAACCTAAGATGGTTAGTGGTTTACTTTCAGTTTAGGAGGAGAAAGATGCATGTGCAACATGCTTGCCTTGAAAATAGTGTTGGAAGATCTTTGGTGAAGACTATGGAGTGTGATGTGAAGTTTGGTATTAATCTGCTGTGATCCTTTGTGGACCCATGAAGACACTTTTAGTATCTAGTGCAAGGAATTTTCTCCTTGTTGTTGACATATTTAGGAAAATGTACATGTTTTTCTTAATAATAAAGTTTGTTGCATTTGTTGAGTTCAAGAACTTAAGAGAGGAATGGAGAATGAATTAGGGAAGAGAATTAAAGTCCTTCAATCATATAAGGAAAGGGAGTTTGCATCAAATGAATTTTCCAATTGTTACACAAGTGAAGGGATTTAAAGGCAAAGATAATATTACACTTTATTTACTTGAATAGAATGGGCTGGTTGAATGAGGAAATAGGATAGTGCTGGAGATTTCCAGATGTATATTTTTTGAAGGCAAGGGATTTCCAAGTAAGTATTTACTATCTTATTGATTATTTTCATCATCACTCTTAGTGGTGCCTCTAACGTCTCTGTTCAAACAAACTTAAAGTCTCTGGTCAAGTTATATCAGCTAGTATCATACATTGATCAAATGCATATGAAGCAACCTGCCTACTATTCTCTGTTTTTCATGTGTCAATGAGAATTATACCTTAAGTGTGATGATGCCTTTTTGTTCTGAAGCTTCTTGCTATCAATAGTATACCACAAGGTTTAGGTTTGTTGATGCCTTTTAGGATCCCTTCAGGTTGTTGGCCTTATTCTGCAATCCACTCATTCAAGACAGTGTTAATGACTATAATATCATGCCAACAAACTCTAGAAGATCTTTATGCTTAGCGAAACTTTATGATATTCAGAACTTACTCACCGCAGGTATACTTCACTTAGGCCCACAGGAGGACTATCATGAACACTTTAGGATTATTATCATACAAAAGGTTATTATCACAAGGGTGTTGTATCAAAACACTGCAATGATAGTCTTAAGCAACTGTTGCAGGGCAATGATGAACCTTGAGGCTTACTACTGCAATAAGATAAAGCTATTGTATGCAGTCTCAATGAGACTACTTGACAACACAACTACTGTGGAAATGATGAGATCTTAATTTGATGCCCTTTCACTTCTTCAACTTAAATATGCCAAGTGAAAGTAACACATGTCTTCACTTAGGTCATTACTTAAACTGATCATAGGTATGCTCGAGTACAATCATAATAGTCATTCAAGGTAGGATATCAAAACAATAAACATGCTACTGTAGGTTGATCAAACTTCATGTGTGAACTAATATATTTAATGAAATTGGAAGATTTCATTCCTCAAATGCGAATGTCTTAAGAGCTTATAGGGATGTTGACATTGTCACGGTTAATACACGATTCATCAAGAAAGTCGATCATATTTGTGTCAAATCATGGATCAGGGTGCCAAAAACTGATCAAGGATCAAAATAACCATTAGAAGAGGAATCCAGGGCACATCCCTGTCATGCTTCCATTTCAAATCACAGGATCATATCTAGGCAGAAGTATCTTGGATTACTTATTTCTGTTAAGTATATATATATATACTTGTGGTTTTTCACCACAAGTATATATATATATATATACTTGTGGTTTTTCACCACAAGTATATATATATATACTTAACAGAAAGAAGTATCTTGGATTACTTATTTCACCCTATATTAATAAATATCTAGAGATGCATCAGAAATTCCAATTTTTGGTGTGCCAAAATTCTCAAAATTTTCAAAGATCCAAAGGTGGATCCATTATTATATCCCTGATGCATTGTATAGGTTATGATACAAATCATAAATAGTGTTGTGCTTGTAATAAACACGGTATCTATGTTCTGGAGTCTAGACACACACTAATTTTAGGAAATTAGAAAATAATTTTTTTTTGTGAGGGGTTAGATTGCTAGACTTATCTATTTTACATATAGATGAGACCTCCATGGGATTTTTTTGGATGGGGAAATAACATTATATAGGCTTAAGGCTCAATTATTTTGGGCACATACACTAGCACAAATGGTAGAGATTTTTTTTGTTCTAGAGGACTGAAAGGATAATTTGGTAACCTGGTGCAGAACAATGAAGATCCTAGTCTAATCTATATATCGAAGTTCTGAGCACACTTGACATGCTCTGGAATCACTCCAAAATATTTGAATTATGTGTTGTTTCATAAATTTATGTTATGTGTTGTTTCAAGAGGACTGAAACCCATTTTATGCATAAAATAAACTCAAAGCCAATAATTATAAACTAAGCCATCACTCTCCTTCATGTCATCATCTTGGAGAAAGTGTTTCATTAATATTACAGTAGTATGTCACATCAAATTTGGTGCTATATTATAGGCATATATATATAGAAAATAGTATTTTTAAGACTATAAGAAGTGACATCAGTCACCATAAGACCACCTCCTAAGCATAAGTATATTAAAAGGATTTAATCATAGGAACTGATATTCCCCAGATTATTTCTAAGCATAAAGGATACCGAGAGTGAAGGCTCACCAGGATTATCATCTAGCTACAGTTGTCAGTGACCTTAGAAGATACAATTTGTAGTATAAGTTCTATGTAGACTTTCAATGTCAAGATTGGTATATATGTATACACAACTCAAACCGATACAATTCAGTGAGCCAAGAAAAGTTGCAAGTGTCTCTCTTGAAGATATTTATAAATAAATTTTGATGAAAGCAGTTGATATCTTAAGACATGTACACCACATAACCAGACAGGAAGGATGTCTACAGTTAGAATTCTTCACGTGACATTAATAAAAGGCACTATACCCCTTGAAGACAGTTTTTATGATCATGACAGTTTTTAAATTAGAATAAATAATTAATCGTCTTGGGTCCAAACCCACATATTTGGGTCAAAACTCCAACTACTTGGGTAACTTGCCCAACCAACTCCTTTTGGTGGGTTTTCACCTCTCAAAAATTCCTTTGAGCTACCCAAATTCCAACCTAGTCCACCAAGCAACAAGCAGGTAATGATGTTATCCCTTGGCCATATGGTCTCAAGCTTCCCCACTCTAGCTTCCTAGTGTCAATCCCCATATCTTGGATTAGAACCCTACCCTAGAGAATTACCATGACTAGCCTCCTAGTGTAACTAGTGTGGTCAATTCTTAATATTTATTTACTTGGGTAGTTTTCTATAGTCTCTTTCATGGACAAGACATGTAAACATTACATGAGTTGGTGATCTCTGTTTCACTCCTGGATTTGTTTGTGGAAGCTACATTTGCAGCCCTTTTTTCTTATATTAAATCCATATGTATATCATTCCTTTAGTAGTTAAAGGAATATGTATTTAAATAAATATATATAAACTTCACTTCATAAACTGCTACCCCATTTGAAAACCTTCTTGAAATGTTTTTTTCTACCCCTACAACCATCAATACTCATAAAAGGAGACTGTAGGTAATTTATAATCCTAAGGATGATGGTGAAATCAATGAAGAATCTGTGATTCTCCAGAATCTCTTATACAAAATTTTCCCATAGATGGAGAAGGGATTTACAGATATGGTAAGCCAAGGAATAGTACTTCAGTAGACACATATTTATGACATCTCAATTCCTTCACTAATGAGAAGGTGAATGCAAATATTTTCAATGATCATGTTTAACAAATTGAACATGAGAAATTGGAATAGTTGGTGAAGCTGAAGGAAACCACACTTTATCTACTCTATAGTTCTCCATGCAAGTTAGTTGTCAGTGGTCGCTAGGAGAACTTCAACTAATTAATGATCATCACTCATGCTTATTCATTGTTTCCAAATTGCAAAACTACACACATTGATTTGGGTAAGTGTTTAGACTCCACTCTTTTGAAAAAAAAATTGAAAGGAAGGACAAAAGAAGTAAGATTATTTACAAGTTATTTGACTTCAAGCTGAACAACTGAACAAAATTGAACGATACATTAGCTCAGCAACTAAAAGAAGAGAATGTTTTCAAGTTGCAAGTAGCACCTTTCATAGACAAAGAACAGGGGGGTAGAATGTCTCTGTTAGGATTTGAACATTGGTGGGTGAATAAAAAAACCCCCCAGTTCACCAACCAAGTCTCCCCTCAGTGACAAAAGAGGGAAATGTTTGAAGAATGGGCTTGAGAGAAAGGAAATGAAGTTGTGGGACCTGAGCATGCACTACGAAGGAAGATCTTATTGGGCCTTGATTCATCAAGAACCATGTTCCTTCATAGGGAGGTAACTTTAGATGTTACCACCCAGCATGGCTTGTGGCCTGTTCCAATCATATAAGTGGAAGTCAGGTGCAACATTCCTTACTTCCATTATTGATCAGATTAAGTTGTGCTACCAACATGCTCCAGTAGAGCAATAGCTGATCAATAGAGGGTTATCCTTTAACTTCACACGCAGAACTCAAGCAAGTAATACCTTTCTATCACGGATGCCATATTCTTTTGATACCCTTATGGAGTCACAAGGAATGAACATCTGCCCAGGAATATACAAGCACCCTGACTTGCAAAGGAAAGAAGTAGAATTTTATCGTATCAATTTTTTGACACTAGTCTATAATAGAATAATGTGTAGATCAATATAATTTTAGTTGTTAATCACATAAAGCTAGAGAAACCATCCACTTTGTACCAAGGTCCCTTACAGTTAGTAAGTACAATTTTTACTAAAAATGTATTAACCTGAGAATTTTTAAGGAAGGGAAAGCAGGTCTGTGACTGTGGTCTCTTACGAAAGTGTTCTCTTTCATGCAACTGCAAAGTTTTGTAAATATTTCTACAGATTTCAAAGAAAGCCATTGCAGGGGTAACTGTAAGGAAACTAGGCTATGGGCTTTGGAGATATATATCACGGATGAATTTCCTTGTGTGATGGAAGTGTTGGGGTTCCCATGTTTTGGAAATTTTGGCAATACCAAAAGATGAGACAACATCAGAACCACTTTAATACCTCAGGATCTAGCCCTCCTGGGTCCAGAGAGGGATCTCTCTATATAGGTAAAGGTATATGTCCTTGAATTTTTTTTTGAAGGTATTAGGCTAGTTATATGGCACAGGGTTTGCTTGTTTGTTTTGGTTGTTGGGAAACTGGAAGGAAGGGTTCAATATAAGACAAGGATGAGCAAAGAGGAATTTAGGCAAAGGAGAGATATTTTAGAGAACACTCGAGACCATTGGGCAATGGAGTCAGGAAAGGGTTTACTTGCTGTTCAATATGCAGGCTTTCAATTGGGCTAGTCATCTAAAGCATTGGATCTTAAAGATGATAGTGGGATATGAAATGGTGAGAAAGAAGGTGAAAGGTAAGGAAACCTCCAAGATGACCACTTAGGAATCAGTTCTATGGACAGGGCATGCCATTAGACACCTGTAATCCAACTCCTAAAAGGTTAGCTCTTCAAACAAAGGAAACATAAAAGATTTAAACACGAAGGTGAAAACCTGAGATCAGAGAGAGACTTTGAACTCTCAATTCTTCGACATCCAGCTTGAGGGAACTTAGAAAGGTTCAATTGATTGAAAAGACCCTAGTGAGACAAAGATAGTGTTCTAAACTCCCATTATCCCAATTCATTCAATTAAAACCCTACAAGAACATTTGAAGACTAATTCATTAATCCACACATCAGCTAGCGATAAATTTCAGCCACTACACTGGTTAAATTAACTTAAATCAGCACTCAGATAACACATATAGTGGAAAACATCAAAGGTAGGGAGAGAAGAAACATAGGGTACCATATGAGGGTAAATCCTATGCTAGATTTCTGATGCGTACCAGAAGAAATGAAATATGATGAATCATAAAGAGAAACAAAGACAGATATAGAAAAACATCATTGCTGCTTTAAATCAGGATCCAAAGAAACGTGCTTGTCATATTAAAGAGTAACACTAGTCATGTAAAACATTGCCAACATCTTGATATTCAGTCTGAAAACATCTTCCTCAACCTATCTTACAACTTCACATAAAGAGCTATATCTCAAGAAAAATAGCTTACAATTCACAGATATCCGATCAACAACCTTTACAATGAGTTTCTTCATGAGTTTTATAGTTGAAAGAGAGGCAGAGGAGGTAGATGAAACACTAAAATAAACATTAAAACAAAGCAGAGGAAGAAGCTTGAGGCCCATTCTGTCTTAATGTTTATGCATTAATCTTCAGTACTCTTTGGAACAAAGAGTGGTCTTCGACAGACTGAAATTTACTCTAGGTATGTATTTGATGTACTTTCACTATAGTACTCTGTAGTACTCTAGTGAATAAGAAAAAAGGTAGATAAATGACTTCAAGGTCTGCCATACCATGTAACAAATGCTCTGGTAGCATTAGGACTGTTCTGTCAGGGTGGAAATCTTTTTGGAGACACAATGTAGAATAAAGACAGTGTGGGTACTATGTCCTTTCTCAGGAGGAAGCTTCTGCTGATGTGAAACACTGTCAATATTGTTTTCTATGCTATAGGCCTCTTTAGGCCTACTATGATGATCATGAGGTCTTCAATTTAGTACAATTTCCCTTTAAAAAATAAATCAGAGCTAAAAAAAAAATCATTACGGGCCTTAAACTCTCTGGTTACCCACTGATACTCTTTTCCACTTCATTACTGTCTCTATCTGTGAAATATGGTCTTTAATGATGTTGGAGAGGTTTAACTAGTTTGAACACTGTAATATAATGAAATATTTCTTGTAGAAACCTTCCCAAACATTTCTGTTGCAATATCAGGCTCAGAAAATATCCTTTTGTGCTCTTTGTCACTATAACAGTGACCGTGAGCAATAGCGGTTCTCATCGCCTGTACACCTGAAAAACACACAAATCTGTTAAGAAATCCATGCAGTGGGGGGATGGATGTAGTGGGATGTTGTGACGATGGCAGCGCGACAGGGGTGAATGCAATGGATGCAATGGAAAACGGTGAAAAATGCAGTGAAAAAGTGAAAATTGATCTGATGAAGTTTGGGCATAATGAAAAACTTAAATGGAAACATTAAAATTCTACTGTGGGGTGGAATGATATAACGTTTCGATGTAAAACATTAGATTTGGACTTTTGAATGCAATATACGGGAAATGCAATGAAAACCTACGAAACAGGTTGAATGGTGGGACCCGGTCATGGGCGGAGGGCGATTTAATATGGGTCGTCGGATCCAAGGGATTCAATGGTGGAGATTACAATCGGAGGATCATAATTGGAAGGGACGGAGGGTGACACAACTTAACATTTGCGATTGGTGATCGGAGCGATGTGCGATGGCCACCGAATCTAAGAACAGATCAACAGTTGATATGTGATGGGAGGGGTGAACGGGGAGAGCGATGGGCACGATGTGATAAGCGCTGGCCATTAGATCTATATGGATCAACGACTCAGATCGCGATAAGGGATCCGATATAACAACCCATCGCATTGGAACTTTTAAGTTCACAAAGGGTAAAAGGCATTCCGCTCTGAAACTCTGATGCGACTGGCACCTTTGGCTTAGCACTTGGTTCTAGCACTCGGGTCATGTGGGGAAGTGGTTAAGGGCTGGCCGAAAGGGGCTAGGCCTATCATAGATAAAAAGTGGGTTTTAGGCCTGTTTTTAGTGTGTTTTGAGGCTAGTAGAGGAAAACGGTAGGGGGAATGAATAGTTTTAAGGCCAAATCGAGGATATCATAAGGCTTAAAAGGGGATTTAGGGGGGTTAAGAAGGGAAATAAAGAAGGTAAAAGGGATGAAAACAGAGGCTTAGTGGTGATGAAATAAAAGGAAAAAGGAGGCCTTTGGGCATTTTTTCACAACAGAGAGGCTTTAAAACCAGGAACAACAGTGAGGATACGTCAAAGGGCAGTGGCACACGGAGGCTTCAAGGATGATGTGTTTTCGGAGGGGATGCATTCCTTGAAGGCTCATAAAAAATTTAGCGACCTATTTGCTTGGTAAGAAATTCATAGGTGGCTAATAGTGGCTCCACATGGGGATGACTTCTTCTTGAAGGAGTCAAGAATTCAGAAGATAAATATTTGGAGTAGGCCAGATGCCTGATCTTCGAACCATGTTCCTTCTTTGATTCAGCTATACAAAAATTATGGAATTGATCAACAGAAAACATTCCCCAAGCAATCTACCTACCCATCCTATAATCCTAACATTTTTTCTTCAAGGTGAATTTGAATTTGCAAACCTTCTTCATCATTTTTATTGAAAACAGAAAACACACTAATCTAATTCTACCCTTATCACTCCATGAGACCAGATTAAACTGTTGGCCTCATATGTTTCTCTACCTAATCAAATATCTGCTGGGATTAAACTGTTCAGCAGATTTCTTCTCTACATTCTACAAAAAAAATTTAAAAACAGTCAAACTAGGATTAGACAGTCTAGTTTGCTGCGTATCCAAGGCATAAAGACAGTTGCACATGGACTGAAATTGCAGAAAATTGGGAGAAAAATTTCGAAGGCTTTAAATCTTGAAAATTTTGAAGCATCCTTCTTATTCTCGTGACTCAAATTTTGATCTTGTTAGAGTCATTGTCTTCTTCATCTCAACTCTGGTTTTGGGCTTGTTAGAGCTGATATTTTCCCTCCTTTGCTGGTTCAGATTTTGGGCATGTTAGAACCAACTGTCTTTACTTCCTTTGGCCCAGGTTTTGATCATATTAGAGCCCATCTTTGCACTTCAGAGGTTCATGTTTTGAACATGTCTGAACCTCTCTTTCTCCATTTTTTGAAACATTTTCTCTTTTTCTTTGAAAATAAACCACAACAATGGTATTTACAATGGAAATGAAAACTGGAAATCAGAAATTAGCAGTAGTAATGTTTGAGCATCTTTCCATTGACATGACTCCCAAACAGCTCTGCATCATCTAGCTCTTGCAGAAACAAGGCATTTGGACCTACCGTGGCATGTATGATGTAAGGAACCTGCCACAAATTATCAAATTTGTCGTGCTTTCCTTTGTCTTCTCTCCTAGAGTCCCACTTTAAAAATTTATCTCCGATCTTGAAGTCAAAATATTTTGTTCTTTTATAAAATAACTTATTAATATTTTCATGAACCTTTAGAGCTCTGTTATAGACCTCTTCTCTTTTTTTTTGAATATGAATTGTCTAATATATCCTCCTCACCATATTGTCTTCTTCTGTCTAAATCTCTTGGACAAGTTTAATCACTGGTACCCCAAGGCTAGTGGGAAACACTGCCTTTGTTCCATAGACAAGCTGATATGGTGAAATGCCAATGGATTTCTTTGTCGTTAGCTTGTCAACCCACAAAGCATGCACTAAATTTCTATGCCATGACTTCTTATTCTCTTCCAGTAGTTTTTTGATGATGGACACCAAGCTCTTTTTTGATGATTCAGCTAACCCATTACCTTGTGGGTAATAAGCATTTGAATGGCTGAGTGATATTTTATACTTGTGAAAAAAATCAATAATTTTCTTGGATCCAAAAGCAGAAGCGTTATCAGTGATTATTTTTCTTGGGCAGCCAAACTGAGAGACGATGTGGTCTTCTAGGAACTTAAGGATAACAGAATCTGTGGCACTCCTAGAAGGTATGGCCTCTATCCACTTTATGAAGTAGTTTGTGGCTGTAAGGATCCACTTGTGTTGTGTAGAAGAAGCAGGGTGTATTTCTCCTATGAAATCTAGGCCCCATTGCAAAAAGGGACCCTCAACAGTAATGGGTTGTAATGGTAAAGGGAGGAGGTTTCCTTTGCCCTCGAAAATCTGGCACTTATGGCAGGCAATTACCGTTTTTTGTATGTCATTGAAAAGTGTAGGCTAGTAATAGCCAGCTCTGAGTATTTTGTTAGCAGTGCCTTTCCATTTTAAGTGGCCTCCACACTCTCCCACGTGGAACTCCTATTTAATTCTCTCTGCTTCAGTTTCAGGCAAAAATTTAAGCAATAGACCATTTTCATTTTTCCAGTATAAACCTTCATTCAATATGCAATAGTTTTTGGCCTTTAGTTTCAGGAATCTGGCCTTAGTCTTTGACAGATCAAGAGGGGCATTGAGGTTTGTAAGCACATATAGGATATCAGAATACCATGGAGAGTTTTGAAATCGTTCTTCTACAGTAGGATCAGGCAATCCTTCTTGTTCATTCAAGGCATCTACCATGTTAATGTCAAGGGCTTGTAAATTTGATTCAGCCATTAATTGAGCTAAGCCCTGACCTTTGATCAGTTTCATGGGTTTTATTTCCAGGTCATATTCTAAAATCATAGCGATCCATTTGCCCCTCTTTCCGTCCGGACCTTGGGACAAGATGTCTTTGACCACTATGTTAGGCACGTAGGCTATGGTGTGAGAATGCAATATGTACACCCTAAATTCCTTCAAGGCCTTTACCAAGGCATAGGCCTGTTTTTCCATTATGTTATATTTTAAGGGTGCATCCCTTAGAGCCTTGTTGAAGAAAGAAATAGGTCGTTCCATTCCCCCTGGATTTTTCTGCAGTAGAACTACAACCACTGTATGCTCGGAGGCAAATGAAAATATTAAGAAATCTTTTGAGAAATCTGGGCTAATTAGGATGGGAGCCTGGGTGAGTGCAAGTTTAACTGATTCAAAATATTTTTTAGCCTCTACAGTCCACTTAAATCCTACACCTTTTTTCAGCATGTTTGTCATATTTTTGAGGTGCTCTGCTAAGTTGGGAATAAACCTCCTTAAGAAGTTGATTTTCCCTATAAAGGATTGTAACTCTTTAAAGTTTCTTAGGTGTGTGATTTGAAGTATTCCCTAAAATCTCTATGGGTATATCTTAATTCCCTTCTCTGATATAATGTGGCCAAGGAGCTTACCTTCTTGCAGCCCAAATACAGTCTTTTTGGGATTTAATGACAGACCGAACCTTCTACATTTTTCAAAAACTCTTCTCAGATGTTTTAGGTGCTCCTCATCAGTCTTGGAGTAGAATGTTATGTTATCTAGATAGATGACAATGAAGTGCCCTATTTCTTCCGAAAAGGCTATGTCCATTGCTCGTTGGAAGGTTGCACCAGCGTTCATCAATTCGAAATGCATTTTTACATACATAAAAGTGCCCCATGGAGTGGTAAAAGCTGTCTTGAGTTGGTCTTATGGAAGTATTAAAACTTGGTTATAGCCGGAAAAACCGTCTAAGAGGGAGATCCTTTTTGACCCCACTACCCTCTATAGAATATGCTCCATTTTTGGTAAGGGGTAATTATCTTTAAGTGAGGCTCTGTTAAGGTTCCTGAAATCTATGCACAGTCTGATCTCACCTGTTTTCTTTCTCACAGCTACAAGGTTTGAGACCCAATCAGAGAACCTCGCAGGAACTATTATTCCTGCTTCATACATATTTTTAATCTCATTTTCAACTGCAGGCAGTTGTTTTGGGTTAATCCTGCGAAGTTTATGTCTGAAGGGTTTCTGGTTCTCTTTCAAGGTATTTTGTGATGTATGATGTTTGTGTTGTAGGCCTTTAATTCCTTGTAGCTCTAGGAAAACACGTCGATGAATTCTTTGAATAAGTCAATGTATTTATTTTTCATGTCTGCGGTTAAGGACTTAGCTAGTTTAATCATCTTTGGCTTATCTTCAGTGCCTATGTTGCATTCCTCGACATTAGAGTCTGAGTGCTCTACGGTGGATTTTTTCGCTACGTCGTCAAAATAAAAAAGGTCATCTAAAGGCGCCAGACCTTGGGGTATGTTCTTATCTTTTGCCTGCAGCACCTCTATTTCCTCTTTATCTGCATTTTTACATTCTTCGGTTGGATTTCCAATTCCTTTAGTTAACACGTTTATTTCAATGTTATGGGGTGATATTTCTTCATCCGGGGGCTCTTCACTTAGGCAGCTATCGTCAGATTTGGAGTCTGAATCAGAGAATTCAAACTCATTTCTGCCTATTAGGAAATCCTCAATCTGCTTATCGCCCTCAAAGACCTGCCAATATTTCTCGTTGTCAGGTACTGCAGGTCTATACTTTGTCTAGATGATGATTTGTTTGTCACTGGGAGGCTTATGATATGAACTAGCTATGTAGGCTAATCCATTTGCAATTATGTTCTGACTCCTAGGAACAAACACCAGTTCATATTCCACAAAAGTTTTCAATAAATCCATGGCATCATTCCTATACGCTCTCAACCTGGGGTGTTTTGCTGCGTATTTTCCATTCACTTGTTTAATGATTAGCTCAGTGTCTCCATGTATAGCTATCCTTCGGGCTCCTAGTTTTCTCAATAAATTCAGGCCTAGGATAAGTGCCTCATACTCCGCAATATTGTTTGTACACTTGAATTTTAGATTGAAGGCATGACTCTCGGCATAGTCACTCTCACTGTTATGTAACCACACTCCCTCCCCTGCAGTATTTCTAGTATAGGACCCATCGAAATTCATTTCCCATAAAGGTTCGCTCTCGGGTTTATCATTGGTTTCTTTCCTAGCATTGGTTTCATTGTTATGCTGCAGTGGGGGGGCTGTGTTATAGTGTGGAGGGTTTCATTCTTCGTGTGGTGCATCGGCTTCAGCGAGGTAACTAGTTGGTTGTTCGCATTCTGCTTCTGGCTCACTCTGAGTTTGAGCTTCAGTGCACTGTCCAGAGGATTCTTCTTCATTTCCTTCTAAGTCTAGAGTACCCATTATGTCCAGATCTATGGGCTCTATTTCATTGTCTGTATCTCTGTTTTCAAGTTCTGGCTCTTCTATAGATTCATCATTGTAGAGGATAAAGGAGTCTAGATCTGTGTGTACAGAGTACAAAGGTGAATTTTCAGGCTTTTCAGGGCTGCTAACCAAGAATTTCATTTGTGCCTCTCTATACAGTCTCCTAAGTTGGCTAAAGACAGGGATTATGGCATATGCCCCATCCATCTGCATTATACCTTGCAGCTTGGCTCGCCATGACCTCAATAGTAACATGCCATACTTAGGTGACACATCTGCCACTGCAACATTCATAACCATACATTTGGCTGGAATCTGGGTCAAGTTCACACATAGGTCTTTGATCAGGCCAAGACACTTTACCCTTCTAGAGTTAAATGAATATAGGTATTTATAGGGGCAGGTTATCTCTAGGCATAACCTCTCCATAACTACCTTAGGAATTAAGTTGTGTGATGCCCTGGAGTCATGCATTACGTTGTGAAGTATCTTGTCATGGATATTGAGGCTGATATAAAAAGGAGGTACTTCCCCTTCTTGAAACTTCCCTTCTATCTTTGGACCAAACAGGAGGGCTGGTTGATCGTCACTCAGATTGACAGTGTCACTGTTTTCACCTAGATTTAATGCTTTAAAAATTTGGCCTTTATATACATCCCGAGTGGCCAGCTCAGATAGTGGGATATAGATTTTAATTTTAGCAATCTCACTCTCCAAATTGAAGAGCGGTTGACTCTTTTTAATACTTAACTCTGTTTTGTTAGCCACTACTTTAGTGGCAGAATCAGTGTGTTGATTCTCACTATGTACAGTGTTAGGGACTATTTTATCAGGAACACTAGTTGCAGTGCTAGTGCTGCTAGCTGGTTGGCTTCGTTTATCAGTATTTTGGTTGTCTTTCTCTTTTCTCTTCCCAGAACTCTCAGCTGCTGATTTATTGCTTTCAACAGTCACCTTAGGAGTTTTCTTAGGCCTCTTCTTAAGGGTAATCTCAGAAGCTTTTGGTTTGGAGGTGTCTAAGCTCTTTTTTCTTCTAAGTTCATACTATTCTCTGACCCGCATGATAGCATTTTCAAATCCAAGCCTATAATCCTCAGATCCTAATCTTTCCTTATCCCAATAGGAGGGTGAGGGCTGATCTTCTTCTGTGGAACAATTGTGGATTGAATTGTCTATTTCAAACATATTAATTATGGTTCCCTCAGAATATTCTATGATTCCCTCGTGTTCATCAAGAAATTTATCTTGAAATGGGGGAATAACTTGCTGATCTGAGTCTCTTTGTCTATTGGGAGTGGTATTTTTTCTCCTAAAGTTCTGGTTATGGTTATGGTTTTGGTTTCTGTTTTGATTACTGACTGAGACAACCATTTTTTCCATCATTTGCTGCATATTTTCCATGTTTTTGGCTATATGGTCATACTTGGGATCAGATGTGGAAGCTGCAGCGTCATCCCTATATGTTACCCTTTTCTCGGTCCTCATTCTGGCCTTCTTCTCAATCAAGTTAGCCTCTACACTCACTGATCCTTTTTGCATATCCTCCAAAGTGTTATAATCTCTCTCCCTAAGTTGATAGGCCATGTCAGCATCAAAGCCTTCGGGATATTTCACTAGAGCCATACCTTGGGGAGGTTTCATGTGTGGAGGAAGAGCATTGTAAACGCTATTGAACCTTATAGAATAGTCATGGACACTCTCTCCTACATTTCTTCTAAGGTTCTTGTATTCTGCTAAGATTTGGAGAGGGATGGTATTGACTTCCCATTTGTTTATGAAGGTCTGATATAAGGAGGGAAGATCCTGGATACTATTAGGAGGTAGACCCTTAAACCACTTCACATCACCTCCTAAGCTCTGTGAAAAAATTCTCATCTTGATTGTCTCATCATCTATCTCCATATAGTCAAAGGAATCTTCCATCCTATCTACATGGTGTTGAGCCGTGGTAGACTCCTTTGCAGTGAAGTGAGGGATTTTTGTTGATAATCATTCGGTAGAGGCAATAAGGGTTGTGGTAACACTAGAGGTGCATACCAGGCTGCCATGAGGATGTTCTGTGGAGGTACAGGATTGGCTTGAGCAGTAGGTATGTGGATGACAGGAATATTAGGACTAGCAGCACTCTGTTGAGCTGATTTAGGATGGCAGAGCCCCAAGTTTTGAATGAGATGAATATCCAGAGGTGTAGATGGGGGAGTCTCTCTATCCCTAATGTGTTGACCACTGTGATATGGTGGAATAGGAAGCTCAAGATCTGGCTTGTCTATAGCACCGAATGACCTAGTTCTAGGTAATATTCTTGGAGAGTCTAGGTCAAAAAGAGGGTCTGATAGAGATGTAAAGTCTTCTGGTGAAAAGTTATCTATATGGATGTGTCTGTAAATAGTTAGCCTTCTAGGTGTAGGAGATCTCCTAAGAATGTTTTTGGGGTTGTCTACTATTTCAGGTGGGTTTGGGTTAGGATAAGCTCTTGTATGAATGGTACTTGAAGCCAGTATGTTGTCTTTAATCAAAGAAGCTTAATCCTACTTGTTAATTCTATTATGGTTGATGTTTTTATGGAATCTGGTCTCCCAGCAGAGTCTTATGTGAACCAAGATAATCAGCAGGCCTATTGATCACTAGTGGAGTCTTTAATCATTGAGGAACTTATGGAGTCGCCAGGTGGAAGGTTTAGAATGTTTCAAGAGGGTATACTGTCCACCACAGTGGTTAACACCAAAATAAGGCTACTATGGTCTCCTTTGAGTCTTTGAAGTGTTTAAGTTGTGTTTTACTCAAAGAGTTCCCTAGTGGAGTCCTCATTATGTTGGGGTTCCCATGTTTTGGCAAGTTTGGCAATACCAAAAGATGAGACAACATCAGAACCACTTTAAGACCTCAGGATCTAGCCCTCTTGGGTCCAAAGAGGGATCTCTCTATATAGGTAAAGGTATATGTCCTTGAAGCTTGTTTTGAAGGTATTAGGCTAGTTATATGGCATAGGGTTTGCTTGTTTGTTTTGGTTGTTTAGAAACAGGAAGGAAGGGTTCAATATAAGACAAGGATGAGAAAAGAGGAATTTAGGCAAAGGAGAGATATTTCAGAGAACACTCGATACCATTGGGAAATGGAGTCAGGAAAGGGTTTACTTGCTATTCAATATGCAGGCTTTCAATTGGGCTAGTCATCTAAAGCATTGGATCTTAAAGATGATAGTGGGATATGAAATGGTGAGAAAGAAGGTGAAAGGTAAGGAAACCTCCAAGATGACCACTTAGGAATCAGGTCCAGGGACAGGGCATGCCATTAGACACCTGTAATCCAACTCCTAAAATGTTAGCTCTTCAGACAAAGGAAACATAAAAGATTTAAACACGAAGGTGAAAACCTGAGATTAGAGAGAGACTTTGAACTCTCAATGCTTCGACATCTAGCTTGAGGGAACTTAGAAATGTTAAATTGATTGAAAAAGACCCTAGTGAGACCGAGAAAATTTTCTAAACTCCCAATATCCCAATTCATTCAATTAAAACCCTACAGAACATCTGAAGACTGATTCATTAATCCACACATCAGCTAGCGGTAAATTTCAGCCACTACACTGGTTAAATTAACTTAAATCAACACTCAGATAACACATATAGTGGAAAACATCAAAGGTAGGGAGAGCAGAAACAAGGGTACCATGTGAGGGTAAATCCTATGCCATATTTTTGATGCATACGAGAAGAAATGAAATATGATGAATCACAAAGGGAAACAGAGACAAAGATAGAAAAACATCATCGCTGCTTTAAATTAGGATCCAAAGAAGCGTGCTTGTCATATTAAAGAGAAACACAAGTCATGTACAAAATTTCCAACAGCTTGATATTCATTTTGAAAACATCTTCCTCAAACTATCTTACAACTTCACACAGAGAGCTATATCTCAAGAAAAATAGCTTGCAATTCACAGATATCTGATCAACAACCTTTACAATGAGTTTCTTCATGAGTTTTATAGCTGAAAGAGAGGAAAAGGAGGTAGATGAAACACTAAAAGAAACATTAAAATAGAGCAGAGGAAGAGGCTCGAGGCCCATTCTGTCTTAATTTTTATGCATTAATCTTCGGTACTCTTTGGAAGAAAGAGTGGTCTTCGACAAGCTAAAATTTACTCCAGGTATGTATTTGATGTAATTTCATTTTAGTACTCTGTAGTACTCTGGTGAATAAACAAAAATGTAGATAAATGACTTCAAGGTATGCCATACCGTGTAACAAATGCTCTGGTAGCATTAGGATTGTTTTGTCAGGGTGGAAATCTTCTCGGAGACACAATGTAGAATAAAGACAGTATGGGTACTGTGTCCTTTCTCAGGAGGAAGCTTCTGCCGATGTGAAACACTGTCAATATTGTTTTCTATGCTATAGGCCTCTTTAGGCCTACTATGATGATCATGAGGTCTTCAATTTAGTACAATTTCCCTTTAAACAATGAATCAGAGCTAAAAAAAAAATTCATTACGGGCCTTAAACTCTCTGGTTACTCACTGATACTCTTCGCTGTTTCATTACTGTCTCTGTCTGTGAAATCTGGTCTTTAATGATGTCAGAGAGGTTTAACTGGTTTGAACATTATACTCTAATGAAATATTTCCTGTAGAAACCTTCCCAAACATTTTTGTTGCAATATCAGGCTCTGAAAATATCCTTCTACGCTCTTTGTCACTATAACAGTGATCGTGAGCAATAGCAGTTCTCACTGCCTGTACACCTGCAAAACACACAAATATGTTAAGAAATCCATGCAGTGGGGGGATGGATGTAAAGGGATGCTGTGACAATGGTAGCACGACAAGGGTGAATGCAGTGGATGCAATGGAAAACGGTGAAAAATGCAATGAAAAAGTGAAAATTGATCTGATGAAGGTTGGGCGTAATGAAAAACTTAAATGGAAACATTGAAATTCTACTATGGGGCGGAATGATATAACGTTTTGATGTAAAACATTAGATTTGGAATTTTGAATGAAATATACGGGAAATGAAATGAAAACCTACAAAATGGGTTGAATGGTGGGACCCGATCATGGGCGGAGGGCGATTTAATATGGGCTGTCGGATCCAAGGGATTCAACGACGGAGATTAAAATCGGAGGATCGCAATCGGAAGGGACGGAGGGTGACACAGTTTAAAATTTGTGATTGGCGATCAGAGTGATGTGCGATGGCCATCGGATCTAAGAACAGATCGACGGTTGATATGTGATCGGAGGGGTGAACGGGGAGAACGATGGGTGCGATGCAATAAGCGCTGGCCAATAGATCTATATGGATCAACGACTCATATCGCGATCGGGGATCTGATATAACAAACCATCACATCAGAAATTTTAAGTTCACAAAGGGTAAAAGGTGTTTCGCTCCAAAACTCTGATGCGACTGGCGCCTTTGGCTTAGCGCTTGGTTCCAGCACTCAGGTCATGTGGGGAAGTGGTTAAGGGCTGGCTGAAAGCGGCTAGGCTTGTCATAGATAAAAAGTGTGTTTTAGGCCTGTTTTTAGTGCATTTTGAGGCCAGCAGAGGAAAACGGTAGGGGGAATGAATGGTTTTAAAGCCAAATCGAGGATATCATAAGGCTTAAAAGGGGATTTAGGGGGGTTAAGAAGGGAAATAAAGAAGGCAAAAGGGATGAAAACAGAGGCTTAATGGTGATGAAATAAAAGGAAAAAGGAGGCCTTTGGGCATTTTTTCACAACAGAGAGGATTTAAAACTAGGAACAGCTGTGAGGATACGTCAAAGGGTAATGGCACACGAAGGCTTCAAGGATGATGTGTTTTCAGAGGGGATGCATTCCTTGAAGGCTCATAGACAATTTAGCCACCTGTTTGCTTGGTAAAAAATTCATAGGTGGCTAACAGAAAGAAATAGGCATGTGGTTTTGTTGAAACTTGATAGTATTCACTGGTAGGAGCAGCATGTAGATGATCACTTCCTGATCTTTATCCAAATCCATTGACGTTTTCCAATTACACTTCTAGTTTGTGTGCTTTACTATTCAAACATTTTCTTTTCTAAAACCCCCAAATTTGGGCCTGGGACATGCCACAGGAATCTCAAATAAGTCGCATGGAATGAGCTAAGAGTTGAAGGGGGTTACCTTGGCCAATTTGCAATCAATCTGTAAATTCCCTGTTCATTATACTTGCTGCAGTTGGTTCTATAAACATAGCTCAATTGAGACTCCAACAAGGTAAATTGACATGTATACCTAAGAGGTGATTTTGGACAAGTTTTGGAAAAAATGGAGATGTTGCCATAGTGGCTTTGGCCTTTCAACAGGTTACTCTTCCCCCACATTCAGAACTGAATCAAGGACATAGAGGGGCCATAGAGAAGGATGTTAATATAGAGAGGGCGCTCGGCGTACAGAGAAGATTTGGATGTGGGTGAGCTGGTACAAGGTTTCATCCCCACCTTGGCTCCAACCACACTAAGTTTTTTTTGAAAATTAGAACTTTACAGGCACACAAAAACTTTTGTGTTCATGCTGTGCTATCCAAGAAAAATGACAGGCAAGAAATTTGACAGAAACTAGAAATGTTGAACAAACAAAATAGTTTTTTTGATAACTCTCTATTCCTGGCTCTGAATAAATGATGGTGTCCTCCCAACAGAGCTCCTTGGTTCTTCCAGGGATTGCCCAATTGTGTTTCATTTTGCCATTGACATGGTTGAAGGGTGCAGTTGATCCTAATTGCAGGTTCTGGCCATGAGTTCCCATTTTTATTGTGTATATTATAATTTCATGTGCTATTTAGACTTAATTTCTGACTTCACAGTTATGTTAGGCTAGACTATTTTTATGGAAATGCCACATAGTTTCATTTTTGGACATATATTAACTATTTACTATTATGCTAAATAGTAATATGACATAGTTTCTCGTTGGGCTAGGATTGTATAATCTTTGGTTCAATTGTAATTATGTATTTTACATTTAACCATTTAATAGAATAGAAGAACTTGCTAAACTGTTTTGAAAAAAATTGCAAATAGAATCAATTGAAAGAAAAACACAGATTTTATGCAACTCGATTTCACAAAAAGATATATTATATTACATGGAATGGACTCATATATGGCTAGAGGTCATTGAAGCACAAGCACCAGCTAATATACAAGCGAGTAATAATGCAGAAGATACAATAGAATTCCACTTAACTTTGCCCATTATTTTAATGGAGTCATACAATCATTGAATCATCATCGAAGTAGCTTTTCCCACTCACCGCCATAAGATAACTGCGAAATATTTTCTTCACCAAAGCCATTAACCTCACAAATATCCAGGGCCCAAAATCGCCATGCACCCAAACTACAACACCAAAACACTACTGGCTACAAACCAAAAGTTTCAAATATTTGGTTGTCACAGGTTGAGCATTGATAAGATTCAAACCCAATTCTTCTATTGTCAACAATATAATCCCTCATTGCCCTTCTAGAGAAAAAACATTTCATTGGTTGCACACGGCATACTCTCGTGCTACCTTACTCATCATGCACTATCAACAACTCATTTTCCCCTATTCACATCATAATCTCTTATTTCCCTCTATAGCAACAACAATACATCTACTGTCCACAAGATAATCTCTTATTATCCTTCTTGATACCAACTAGAATATGAGCCACTTATACAAGCAATCACTTTAACACTTTGTTGTTAGTTTAGGGGCACTTATATGCAACCATCAGATGCAAATAGAGACAAAAGCAAGACTATACCAATGATGCAATACAAGACATGGGAGAAGCGAGGAATGATCGGCAAGACAATAATCACTTTATTTCAATATATTTCCACAATGATTAGTCCAACCACAAAATTACTTTGCCAATAACTTAAAGTAAGAGAGATGATGCACCAAAGCCACAAGATGAGTTCTTATCAAATTAGAGGTTTCTATTATGTCCTTCTTACCATTGTTATGACTTATATCAAAATTATAAAAGCGTATATCAGACCTTATAAACAATATGACAATCCTCCAAAATCACATAGAACACCATAAATGCAATGACATAAATCTTTCTTATTACTTGAGATTAAATGTGTGATGATTATGAGCATTCGTTAATGAGTTTTAGGATGTGTAATTAGATATTTTACCACTGTTATGAGATTCCTTCAGATCTGATTTAAAATAGTGAGGAAAAGGATAGGATTAGAGAGCAAACCCTTAGGCCTAAGGGCGTTGTGGATGAACAAATGAGCTTCTCTTATGCACTAAAGTTTCCTCAAATACCTGCAATGCAAATATTAGCTTGAAAAAATGATATATCAGACCTCTACTGACTGAAGTTGGGGGCTCTAGGGCTGGTTGGTAGACTAGAGAGGACTTGAGCACTTGAAAACTCTGTCAATCAATGATAAATCCTACAAAAACAATTGTTAGCTCAAAATAACATAAATCAATGATACCATGAGATAAGAAAACACTTGAAATCCTGGCCAAACTTACCATAGGCCTACAAAACAAATATTAGTATCAAAATGAAGTGTTAAACCCTACAAGTAAGCTAATACAAGACTATAAAAATAAGAAAAATTCCCAAATACGGTTGCGGCTAGAAGAAAAACCCCTCTAAGTGCTGTAGATAGGAGGGATAGGCCTCCTAGAGGCTGTGGATGCTCAAACAAAGGCCTTCTATACCGCAATATACCACAAGGTTTAGAAATTTTGATTCCTTTTAGGATCCCTTCAAGTTGTTGGTCTTGTTCTACAAACCACTCATTCAAGACAGTGTCAATGATTATAACATCATGCCAGCAAAATCTAGAAGATCTTTGTGCTTAGCGGATTTGTATGATCTTCAGAACTTACTCACCGCAGGTATACTTCAGTTAGGCCCACAAGAGGACTCTCATGAAGAATTTAGGATTATTTTCATACAAAAGGTTATTGTCACAAGGGTGTTGTATCAAAACACTACAATGATAGTCATTTACGCATGCATTGGAAGATCAGATCGTGGATGCTCTATGCACTCTACTTGAATTACTACCATAGCCTGCCCTTTTTGCTTTTAATTTCCTTTAGAGTACATGGCAGAAGAACTTTAGATCATTAGCAAACATTCAAGATTCTTCCATCGAATATATGCAATTAGATTCATCGTTTTAACCAATGGCACAATTATCATCTATAGAAATTGCTAACAGTGATCTTCAAATGAAATTACCAACTAGAATATGAGCCACTTATACAAGCAATCACTTTAACACTTTGTTGTTAGTTTAGGGGCACTTATATGCAACCATCAGATGCAAATAGAGACAAAAGCAAGACTATGCCAATGATGCAATGCAAGACATGGGAGAAGCGAGGAATGATCAGCAAGACAACAATCACTTTATTTCAATATATTTCCACAATGATTAGCCCAACCACAAAATTACTTTGCCAATAGCTTAAAGTAAGAGAGATGATGAACCAAAGCCGCAAGATGAGTTCTTATCAATTTAGAGGTTTCTATTATGTCCTTCTTACCACTGTTATGACTTATATCAGAATTATAAAAGCGTGTATCAGACCTTATAAACAATATGATAGTCACATAGAACACCATAAATGCAATGACATAAATATTTCTTATTACTTGAGATTAAATGTGTGATGATTATGAGCATTTGTTAATGAGTTTTAGGATGTGTATTTAGATATTTTACCAATTTTATGAGATTCCTTCAGATCTGATTTAAAACAGTGAGGAAAAGGATAGGATTAGAGAGCAAACCCCTAGGCCTAAAGGTGTTGTGGATGAAAAAATGAGTTTCCCTTATGCACTAAAGCTTCCTCAAATACCTACAACACAAATATTAGCTTGATAAAATGATATATCAGACCTCTATTGATTGAAGTTGGGGGCTCTAGGGCTAGTTGGTAGACTAGAGAGGACTTGAGCCATTGAAAACTTCGTCAATCAGTTATAAAGCCTAAAAAAAACAGTTGTTAGCTCAAAATATCATAAATCAATGATACCATGAGACAAGAAAACACTTGAAACCCTGGCCAAACTTACCATAGGCCTGCAAAACAAATATTAGTATCAAAAAGTGTTAAACCCTACAAGTAAGCTAATAAAAGACTATAACAATAAGAAAAATGCCCAAATATAGTTGCGGCTCAAAGAAAAACCCCTCTAGGGGCTGCAGATAGGAGGGATAGGCCTCCTAGAGGCTGTGGCTGCTCAAACAAAGGCCTTTTAGGCATGCGTCTTGCCAAGGGAGAGGCCTTAAGCTTTCTTATTTTTCAAAGAATTGTAGTAATGAAATTGTAGATACTTTTTAGCCTGCCAACATTGACGTGAAGCCAAAATTATCTTTTGAACACAGATAATGTGGATATTGTTAAGATTTTGAATTCATGGTAATAGTTCACCGTAGACATATATGAAACCCTGAAATTTGACATGGAATACTTATAGAGAACTCTAAAAAATGTATGCTATAACCTGCAATACATCATATAAAAAATATAAATTACAAGATCTAACCGTCAAACCCACTACTGTCTTCACACCATATCTAAAAGAAAACTCTGCTATGACCACTACAGAAAATCACTTTATTCACAGAAGCTACAAAACTGACCTAACTAAACTACTCCCTAGTCTTACTCCAGACCCAGAAGAAGACTCCATTGTCAACTCCAGTGCAGGGGCAAGCTTTACCCTGCAGCCATACTAGATATTGGGGGCGAATGGAGTTCCAAAACCCTGCAGCATAGTAAATTGGGGGTGAATAGAAATCAAAACTGTCCAGACCAGTAAATGCGGAGGCGAATCCAACATTTCATGTTTTATGCGCTCTTATTTTTTTAGGCTGAATCATAATAATTATTTATTTTTAAAATAATTTTGGGGCTAATTATACAAAACTATACAAAAAGGTTTTATATAAAAAATTCGCCCCTAAAATTTTCCCTGGAAGAATGCCTTGGAGAAGACACCATTATATAAAAGAGCTATGCAAAGAATGAGAATCCAATGGATAGGGTTGAAAATCAATCCACCTTTGCTACTTGGGCTACATGAAGGAAGAGACCAATCAGAAGAGAAAAATGAGTGGATTGATGTAGAAAAGAATGCAAGATCATACACAACAGAAGACACACCATCTGAGGTGCCTTGGGATGTTAGGAAGGACACAAGGTCCATGAGAGAGATGAACATGGATGAATGAGTTGATCAGAGGATGAGAAACCATTTCTGTAGGGGGTGATGATGAGGCTCATCAATAGGTACATTATAAAGGGTCATAATTCCATCCTCCAACTTTAGAACTATCTATTTCTCACATTTATTTACATTTTTTTGTGATATTATGCTTAGTGAGAATGGTGAAATATTTTTGGCATATCATGTAGCCTAATATGGTTTAATTGCAGGAAATGGAGCAATTTTTGAGACAATTTCTACGCAGGGGTTTGTAGTAGACAACAAAGAGAGTTAATAGGGGGTTTTCCACCTCCTTAACTCCCTCAATCAACCCAATATCACATAAATATCTCTCTCATTAGCTCAAGGTCATTGGCATCCAAGAAAGTAAAATTCATGAGGATCCAAGATCCACTCTTCTCAAGTTTTAAGAGACAATATTCCTATTTTCTAGGGAGATGTTGGTAGCTACCCTCTTGTATAAATAAACAATAGAAGAGATCATTGGGATTCAAGTTTTGATTTCATTTAGGTAGCTATTAAGCTCATGAATTGTCATTTTTTGATTATTATGTGATGTATTAGACCTTGATTAAATGATAATGAGAAGTTGTTATTTGATTCATTACTGAGTTAGTTTCATAGGGTTGAGGCTCTTGGGTTTGGGCCCAACCCAATGGCTTAAGTCCCTCTTGTGTACTTGTATCTTTCTCCTAGTTTCAGAGTTTTGTTTAGTTTATTGCATCTGGTCAGTAGAAGAATACTCCATTAAAATCTGTGATTGCAGTCTCTACCTCATCTCTCTCATGGGGGCATGAGTAGAGGGAATTCCAATCACAACCCAAAAACATTGTGTTTATGATTTCTTGAAAGAATATTAGAGTGCTTATCCTATTGTTCATGTGTTTTTTGTAACTTAGAAGTTATTTTTTTTATTAGATCAAAATTCTGGCATAGATTAGATAACATTCCTATTCAAATCATCTTTTCCACTACTAGTTGTGTTGTTTTATCAATGATAAATGGATGTATGCATGCGATGATTTCAGGGAAGTTTTAATCTACAAGAAAAGGAACCTTCACTACCCCCCTTCAGAATCCAAGACTTCCTCTTCCAGACTCCAAATTATGTCATCAAAATTATGTTTTATGAAGTCATTTTTCCATGATCATTGAGAGCATCTCTTCTAGTGAAAAACAAGCCCTCAAGGGGCTCTGCGCTTGGCTATAGGTGTTGGTCAAATTTCACCCATTTTCTTTCACTTCCATTCACCTTCCCAAACCTACCAACCATCTTATTCACATGTTTAACCTTCTCAACATCCTTCCTGTAACATTACGAGGCTTGATGTGGCAATACAGGGGGACCTGTAGCAGCCTCCTGTAGCATACCATAGGTCCTCATTCACCATCTAGTTTTGATCATTGCTGCAACTTGAACTTAGGTTAGGATGTTATTGACCCCCAACTGTGGTTTCATGACTAGTAGAGACTCCTAGACCACTCCGAACCCTCCTTTTCCTTTGCTACAAAAACATAATAACATTAGTATTTTTATCAAAAATTTATAAAACATTGATTTATATGAAAGTGTGAGTTAGTTAAATAGTATATAGAATCTTGACTTATGGTTTGATAGGTTATGCAAGAGAAAGTAGTTCCTTTTCTACGAATAGGTTTGATAACTAGATAACTGATTGCACGATACTGTATTTTTATTTCTGCAAGTAGGTTAGCTTTTAACTATTCATGATTTGTTTCAATAGCATTTTCAAGTTGAATTTGATAGCATTTCCCTTTTATCAGTTAGAAGTAGTTTACACATTACATCTACATTAGCCAATTTCAATCTAATTCAGAAGGAGGAATGGCCTTGAAACATTATTGATCATAAGACCTAGTTGAGGGTGGCATGAGTAGAATCCATCTAATGTGCATATAGAATTATCACCTCAAAGTTTGTACGAACTCAAGGTTGATAAATAGAGTTGAGTAGTCCTTGGGATTTGCAACACTCTTAGTGCAATAACAGGGCTCACCAATAAAATGCCAAAATTTGAATGGAAGCCAGGTGAATATTTAGAAAACGATATTTTGAAATTTCATTTATGGTGTTCCTCCAAAAAAATCACTAATGACTCAGCATGTCTAGGAGTATTTCAATAAAATTACTTGATCCCTCGCTTTGATGGTACGTTAGTGAAAAATTTTGGGCTCATAGTGACTTCAAATACCTAGAGAAGGACTTACTTGCCTTCTTCTAATTAATAGTACATCATGACAAGGGAATACTGATTCATGGAATTTAGGAAAAATCCATTCACTCATATTTCAAATCACATCTACAAATGGAGGAGACACCACAAAATTTTCAATATTGAACTCACTAATGAAATCTTAGGATTTTTTTCTCAAATCCATTTTTCCCATCATCAAAAAATATTTAGCCACCACCATTCCTCAAACCTAGGAAGAATAACTTTTAAAATATCAACTGGGATATATCAACATGGCCATCGTTGATGCTCCCCACCTAGCCCTCAACCCTTCAATCAAACAAAATAGGGGGCATCTAATGCCACTAATGGACTGATTAACGCCATGTCACAACTCAAACCATATGGAGGAAACCTTCCTCCTTATGGAAACAAGCCTTATGGGAGCTTCAACATATAGCTTCCCATTACATGGAAGGACCATCCTCTTATCCCATGCTAATGACAGGGGGCACTACACTAACCCACCTATCAGCCAAATTCCTTTTTATAGAATGAAAGTCAACCCTAATTTTAGTGAAAATATTTCGAGAAAGTGTACCAAAAATGCTTCACTTAAGTCACTGGTGACAAGTGAACAACAAGATATGGTTGTTTACGCTTCAGATCTGAAATGAAAAAATAAGAAAAATTTGTAGCAAAAAGATCATATGTGATCCAAAACATATAACATCAATAAATAACTGATGCAATAAACCAATATAATAAGACTTTAATTGAATAATATTTCTATTAGAAAACACCTGGTGAAGGATATTTACAACATGGATATGCAAATCCCCTTCCGTGGGATGGGTCCTTTGATGTCATTGAGCTTCAATAATCTTTTTTCTCTCAATATGTAGAAAACCCAAAAAAAAAAAAATGGAACTCAATTGGGAGCTCAAATGTGAGAAGATGATAGTGGTGACGATGATAGCGATCATGGTGAAGAATGAATGGAAAACCCTCTTATTTATAACAAAGTATTGGGATCAATTAGGAATTGGAAAATAATAAAATATTATTGACGAAATGAAAATATAACCGTTAGGAATACTTTATTATATTTTTTGGAGAGGGAAAATATATTCAAAATGTTCAAATATATTTATTTAGAAAATCGTTGAATTAATTAACAAATAAAATTATTTATTAATTACTTTGTGAGGATTAAAAAATATGTGAATTCAAAAAAAAAATTAAATATTGATTTAACAATTATTTCAAAAATAAAATTAATGAATACTAAATAAATTATGACTTATTTAATTATTCCAAGGTGATTTATTCAAATGCGACAAGGAATAATTTTCAAATAATGATTTAATAATTATTCCTAGATAAGATTAAATAAATGTTGATTTATTTAAATATTCTTATGGGGGTTTTCAATTTTAATTAGAAATGGTTTAATAGAAATGCTGTATTAAATTATTTCCTACCGTGAAAATGATTTTACTATGGTAAAATTAATCCTACATGGTGTATTTCGATCCACCTGGTTAGAAGTGGCCAGGTGATCATTTTTTAGGTGATAAAAGAGTTCACCCCAACATACGAGCATCGAGAGAAAATCATATGACTGAAATAAGTTGTAGGTTACATTTCCATGAGACACCAAAGGGGAGTTAGAGAGAGAGACAGAGAAAGAGATACAATTGAATTAATACAAGAAAGGACTGAGAAATAGAGGGGGCGAGACCTACTAAGCTGATATAAGTATCCTTTTATTTTGGAGTACATGATCTCAAATGAGGCATGGGAGGCATACCCATACCCGCCGAGATAAATGAGTAAAAATAATAATGGTGGGCCCAAAAATGTGGGTCTGAGAAAAAAAATATATGATACATTATACATGATATGCTGGCATCAATGGGCCAGAATGTGATACGATAATACAATGAGTCCCATAAACATAATGTTCTTAGAAAAACATAGGGAATGACTAAATACAATAACATATGTTGATCTGAGTAAATGAGACATAATTCCCCTCAAGATTACATGGTGAGGAGAGATCAAAATAAAAGAATCCCTACTGAACAGGAAATGGCTCTGAAGATTTGAATGGACCATCTGAAGGAGCCATGCATATTGTGGGTGCTGCAAGCGGCTGAAGCCGAACTAGTCAAACCTATGGAAATTCATCTAAGGTTGGATCATAATCTGTTGTCATCTGGGAATGTGGGGGAATACCTAAAGGGTCACCCCCTTATGAGGTATGGAACATCTCACACACACTCAAGATATACTGGAACAATATGTTGGATCACCAAACCATTAAGTGTACAATTCTCTATCATGTGATAGTGAGCTGGAGTCGAGCACACAAGAAACAACCAAGTCAAAGGGAAATGATGGATTCTTTTCTTGATCTGAGGTACCAAACAATGATGAAATATGGAACCAAGGTACACCACCTTCTAGATCAATCTCTTGGAATAAATGTGCTAAAGTTGATAGAAGAGGGCCTGCCAGAGTTGAGGCAATGCAGAATCCTCAACTAATGTATGATGGATCATATTAATGTGATTGATAGACTAACACCAGGGATGATGATGGAAAGAAACAAGATGAGTGGTGGACTGGAGATTTCACTTGTCAAAGTATGATATGTATGGTTGAATTGACAATGACTGAATCTATTCCAGAAGGGATGTTGAATTACTCAGATGAAGGATTTTCAAGGATAGAGCAGTATAGTTGGGGGCCAAATATGAGAAAAATGGGATGAATGCGACGCAAAAATGAATGGAACACTCAATTGGAATCAATTAGACTCAAAATAGACTCCATGGATGTATGGGTGACTCATCTTTGATGCTCTAAACAAGGGTGACTCGATGATGTTGCCATATGGGGGAGGTCTAGAGGGGACCATAAAAGCATGAGTAAATAATGGTTACTCATTAAGGAAATCGACACATGAGTCGAAAAGTGCAAAGGTAAAGTGGTACAAGAGTACAAGTAGCTCATATGAAAAAAATTGATTTTAATAGGTGGCAAAGTGAGACCTCTTGGAAAAAATGGCTTCCTGGAGAAGTGCCAAATTACTAAAAATGAAAATATACCCATTATAGAAATTTTTGGGATATTTCCAATGGTGTTGACAATTTGTCAAACCGAGATATGGACTAGTCGCAATGGACGATGAAAAAACTATGATTTTCCTATAAAATGGCTTATTTTCCCCAAATTCAATTCATTTGCGTAGTGAGTTGTTAGAGAATTTTGAGAGGAAGAGAAGGTACTAAATCTTGTGGAGATTGTAGCAGACAAACTGACTGTTAGAATTTGGATTTGTGACTTTCATGTAGGTGGCCTTACTTATCTAAAAGTAGCCTTAATGCTTCTTGGAAGGATGGTTCCTGGTGAAGAATTAAGGTAATAAAGGAATATAAGAATGAACTACTAGAGAAGGAGTAGGATCATCCCTACCCTTTAAGTCAAACATGGGGACTAGGTGTAAAGTTCGGTATTACATATGGTATAATATTTGAAGATATGGTATCAAATATCTACAATATGCGATGTGTATATGGCTCACTAGAGAGGCCAATAGGAAAAAATATACAAGGGATGAGAGGATAAATGATCATACCTAGATAGTTTGGGTCTAGTCTGAGACTTATGTTAATTAAGTGAGAAGGTGGCCAGGGGTGGCATCATACGCTCAAGCATGAGATATTCCCCCCCAGCATATGTGATGGAGGGAACTAATCTAATATGTGAGGGTGGAAATGATGCCCCTAGTTGGATGAGTTTTTGGAGCACCATTGTGGTCTAAGTGCTCAAATGAGGGATTCAAGAATTCGAACCTACTGGAACGAGATCCTTCAGAGCATGTTATGGACATGAAGAATGTATTTAGAGTAGTGGAGTCTAAAATTTTTTATATGATGTGGTTCTCCATGTGTTTATGTTATGGATGTCTTCTTGTGGGAAGAATGAATAAAGGATGTAGTAAGAGAAAGGAAATGGTAGATTACCAATCTCGTTTAGCACTTTATATATGAATCAATTGGATTGAATTTTTGGGTTTGCATACATGGTGTCACTATATCAAAGAGTGGTTTCAGATATAATAGACTAATGCTCATCTAGACAACACAGAGGTTGACCAACAACAATGTCTAAGGGACAGGGTTGTTGATGTAAAATTAGGTGGATCATCCCCAAAGTGATATGAAGTGATATGAGACTCTAGCGGTTCTTCTAAATGGGGAAGAATAACGGTACTAAAGACACAACTACTAGATGCAATAGGAGGATTAGGGATAATTGCTTCTCTTGGACTCTCAAAAGTGGATGCCACCTTACCCAAACATTGAGTGGAAATGTAATGGCCACAAGGAGGATTTGGTTCAAATTCTTGGGTGCAAAGTAAGGGGTGATGGAACCAATCAGCATCATGGGAGACAAGGTTCACATTCACATCAATAAAGGGAATGGGAGGATGACTAGTAGATGATACATCTACCGATGTTGATAGCAAAGTGTTCTCTAAGAAGGTTCAACATAATCACAATAGGAAACTACAAGAGATTCCCAATACATCGATACTATGGATGATGGCATGTAGAGAATAGGGTCAAACTATCCATCATCTCTACATCATGAGGAGGGATCACAGTGGGTCATTGAGAGACATACTATTATCGCATAACAATGGGACCAGAACCCATGGGTAGAGGGGAAGTGGAATCACTACGAGGGGAATCTAACTCAAAAATGAATTGAAATGTGTCACGAAAGTATTCAAGATGAGGAAAATGATGGGAATAATGGCCATAGTTATAACACAAAGCACAAGGGTGATTTGTGTGCAAGGCTTTGTTTTTCCTGGTTGACTTGGGTAAGGTGACATGGACCTTAGGAATTTCAGATTCATGAAAGGATAAAAGATCACATTCTTAATATGAAGGAGATAAGGATAATTATTGGTGACATGTATAACAACATCACACAAAGTTCATGGAGGAGTAGGTTTTGGTGGCTTAGGAGGAGTGAGAGTTGTTTTGGGTGCCTTGTCTTTAATTCCATTTTTCTAGGATTTCCCCCACTCACCATTTGCTTTCACAATAGGAGTGGCTTCTTATTGAGGTTGTTGTGGAACTAAAGCAAAGGAAGGGGTAGGAACAACATGATGAACCAGGTTCAAAGCTATGCAAGATTTGAGTTTTTTAGGAGGAGTGTTTGTGGGAGGATCAATGTACCAAAATGGGATCCCTAAGGTAATATTTGGAAGACTCAACATAGCCATTACAAGGGTATAAAAGATTCTAGGTGGAGGAAATAATAAAGGTATCTGACCAGAAGGGTAATGACCTGGGGGAAATTCTCCCGGATAGTTAAGACTTGGGGGAATGGTGCCAAGATGGAAAGGACCAAGAGAGATACCAACAAGAGGTAATGGGCCTAGAGGAATTGTACCTAAAGGTTGGGTTGAGCTGAGATTAGGAGGTTGCGGAGGGTCTGGATGTTGTGAAGGTGTACTTGTTGGCTTGTTTGGGCTTGAACTAGGTTTGGCTTTGAAATTCACATCGAAAAAACCTTCAAACACCGACCCTTTTGGCAATGACCTGCAAGAAGATCATAGTCTCACCTGAGGTGGATATTGGTGGTTGTAGAAATAGGATTATGATGCCATGAGGGACTGCACGAGGTGGCTTCTACTTCACTTTTTTGTATTTACTTAAGCTTCTACCATACATATAATTACTGTGCTGTATAACTTAACCAATTATTTCATCACATTTAGATAAAAATATCACAAAAAAATGTAATTGTGCTATTACAACATATACTTGCAACCATTACTTTGCATAGATAGATAAAAAAAACACAACATAGATAAACACATAATATGCCCAAAAATTCTTCTTCTTTATTAAGATGGATCTCTTCTATACATTCAACTTCTTGACCTACGCACATAGATGCAGGTGGTCAACGCACTAGCTGCAGACTCTTCCATGGCCTCCGCGCACTCAGCTGCAGAGCCTTCCCTTAAGGCCAAAAACATAGAAAGATAGATACAATTAACCCCTTACCATAAACTTAATTCATGATCATCTCTTAAAAAAATCCTTACATCACCTTATATACATTACAAAGAAAAAAAACCATGGTCCACATACCATGGGCTTTGACAAAAAAATCAACTAAAAGAGCGAAATCCCTTTACAAAATGAGGGGTTTCGACCCACCCCAAAGCCCCTAGACTTCGTGCAGTAGATTTGGCTTCGTAGTACCACACACTCTACTCCTAAAAATGTGGAGTCTTTGACAAAAATTGGACCAATTTGGGCTATGCCCAACATTCCCCCAACACTCACATGTGAATCATCCCAAGTCACTCATCTGTTGTTCCCTGAATCTTATCTTCGATGCTCGTGTAGGTGGAATTATACTGCTGAAGTATTTATGCACCTTATTTTCCTAGTTTCACACTTCCTCCAGTAGTGCCTCTGCTGTTGGTATGACTGTCTTGTGTATCACTTCTCTCTACCTCAATCACTACTCCTTGAGTATACCATCTACTATTTGCGAAAGCTAGATGGCATCATCATGCCATGGATGAGTCCCCGCTATTATAATCTTCTTTTTCCTTCGAATATCTTCGATTTGACTCTAAAGAATATTTCCTTTTGTGATCCTGGTGAGCCTCTGTGAGACTACTAAGGTCTTCATAGTTTCTTGGATTTTCTCCAGTCGCTTCTTCTTCATTTGTATCTCTTCTTCAATCCTATGAATGTTTGGAACCTCCTCTAGTGAGGTAAAAATATCCAAAGTGTCATCAAGAAATTTTCCACATTATTCCACTATGTCAGAGATGCCCTTCAATGCATATTTGAGGTCCATCTCCCTCTACTCTCGTACTTCTAGTGGCATGTCTAGCTGCAACCTCATTTGCAGCTCAAAAATATTCACATCATATTAAAAATTAATTTCAACAAAATTATTCTTTGAATCCTTGATTGTGAGGCCAAGCTTCATGACCTTCTATGCTGGTGCTTATTCCTTGTGGACCTGTACATATGAAAATTCACTACAAGTCTTCCCAATTGCTTCTTCTAGCTGCTATTATTGCTGGCATGCCTCATCTCTTTCCTAGATCATATTATAGATCTCTTTTTTCATCGCAATTATTTCCTTCTCCACTTGCATAATTATCAAAAAACTACATTGTTCTCAGTCTTTGAGCCCAACTGTTAGACTTTCTTGGAAGTCGTGAAATATATAAACGAGTAGGGAAATAATGTTCATATTGACATGATCCCATAATTTCATGAAATATCACTCTTTAGTGTCTTCAAACTGCAGTTCTCCTCCTGGTACTTGCAAAATTTTCAAACCAAATGTTGTCTCTATTTGATGCTCGGACTATGCTAGTTTACTCATTTGTTCCCGTGGTCTGGCTATCTGCTCCAATTTTCTGGCTACCTGCACCACTACCTTCAATTCTGCCATTCTTTCTGTTAGTGTTTTTCAGTCACCAGTGATAAAATTGTTGGGTATGTGTTATATTCTTTCCACAACTAGTCCCACGCGTGGACCCACTCATAGGCAGACCCACTCATAGGCTGACCCACCCATGGTTTTGTGCATGAGTTTGCACATGGTTTTGGGGGACCATGGTATTCAGCCCCTGCTATTTGTAGATCCGGTCAAGGGAACTACGGTTATGTTCTAATCCAGGGTTAATGGATTGGGGTTTATGTATGCTTCGACATGTATATATATGTTTTGTAACACTAAAAGGAATATAATGGAAAATCAAGCTGGTCGTCCCGATTTTGGATCCAGGGGAAAATCTTTGTGTTTATCTGTTTTATGTTTTATGCTCTTGCTAATGTTTATTTTCTGTTTTAAGATTCATTTGTAGATAATTTCTATTCAGGTTTAAAACCTACATTTGGTATTAGAGTTGTTTCTGCTTCAAGGGGAAGCCTTTGTTGCTGAGGGGTTTTTTGCTTGGGCCTGAGGTAGACCTTGTTCAGTGGGAGATCTACGAGATCGATTCTTGCAGTGAAAGAAGATGGAGAGCAGTGGAAAGATAGAGAATGAGAAATTTAATGGTCATAGATTTGAGTTGTGGAAGCTCAAGATGGAGGACCTGTTGGTCAATAAAGATCAATGGATCGCGGTAGATCCAGGTACTAAACCAACATCAATGTCAGATGAAGATCGGAAGAAGTTGGATTGGAAGGTGAAGAGAACAATACAGTTATGTGTCTCCGATTTGGTATTGTTGAATATATCTGGGGAAGATACGATGAAGAATTTACTTGGGACTTTGTACCAATCTAAGTCTTTGGTGAATAAATTGTTCCTGCGGAAAAAGCTGTATAACCTGAGGATGAAGGATGGAGACTTGGTCACAGAGCATTTGAACGCCTTCAATACTGTGGTAAGTCAGCTATCATCTGTCGATATTAAGATCTTAGATGAAGATAAGTGCATCAGTTTGTTGTGTTCTCTACCAGATTTGTGGGATAGTATGGTTATTGCAATAGGTAGCAATACAACTACTTTGAATTTTGATGACATTGTCTCAGCCTTGCTATCGGAGGAAATGAGACAGAGAAATATGGAGGGCCAGAATGGAGAAGCCTTATATGTACGAGGAAGGTCCCAAAATAGAAACAAGAATAAGGTTTCGAGTGGGAGATCTAAATCTAGAGGGAGATCTAAATGTCCTCGAAATTTTGTAAAGGTGTGCTGGAAATGCGGAAAGGAATTGCACTACAAAAAGGACTGTAGATCTAAAGCTCCTGAGAAAGGAAAGGGATCTGATGATGCTCCTTCTACAGAGGCAAAAACCACCTTGGATGAAGGTGGGGATGTGTATTTAGATTTTTCTTCAAACACACATGTAGATCATGAGTCATGGTTGATTGAATCGGGTGCATCCTTTCACTTCACTCCCCATAGGGAGTGGTTCTGCGAGTATGATAAATATGATGGTGGTGATGTCTTCCTAGGGGTTATTAGCAAGGCAAAAATCATTGGACATGGAAAAGTCAAGCTGAATCTACAAGGTGGAAGGATTAGAACACTTCCTGGTGTTCTGCACATTCCTGCATTGTCCAGAAATCTGATTTATGTAAGCAAGATGGATGATGTGGGTGTAAAAACAGTGTTCGAGAAAGATACCTGTAAGATGGTTCGGGGAGCACTGGTATTAATGCGGGGAGTTTGGATTGGAAATTGTACAAGCTTCAGGGCAGCACTGTTATTGATGGGTGCAATAGTTTTGTGGTTCCTGAAAGTGGAGCGGAAAGCCTAGCAGTCTTTGGAGAAAAGACCATGTTATGGCATCAAAGGCTTGGACATATTGGAGAGAAGGGTCTTTGGATAGTGCATGGAAATAGTATGGTAGAAGGTATGTATAATTTCTCTCTGGATTTTGATTTCTATGAACATTGTGTATATGGGAAGAAAAATCGGGTGAGTTTACCTTCTGGTGCTAAGAGGGCGAACAAGATATTAGACCTTGTGCAAAGTGAAGTATTTGGACCTGTGTCGGTTCCATCACTAGGTAAGTCTGTGTACTATGTTTCATCAATATATGACTTCTCAAGGAATACATGGATATATTTACTGAGGAAGAAATCTAAATTCTTTGACAGATTTAAAGAATTTAAGGCTCTGGTGGAAAACCAGAAAGAGAAGAAGATAAAGGTGCCAAGGACAGATAATAGTGGGGAGTTTTGCAAGAAGGAATTTGAAGAGTTCTGTAAGAAGTGTGGTATAGCACAGCAGAAGACTACTCCATACACACCTCAACAAAATGGAGTTGCAGAAAGAATGAACAAAACACTGATGGAAAATTCAAGAAGCATGCTCAATGGTACTGGGTTAGGACAATAATTCTGGGCAGAGGTAGTGGAGACTGCATGTTACTTGGTTAACAAATCATCTTCATCAACGTTGGAGTATAAGACTCCACATGAGGTATGGACTTGTAAGAAAACCTCTCTTTCACATCTGATGGTATTTGGATGTGATGCATATGTACATGTTTCGAAGGAGAAAAGGAAAAATTTGAATAATAAATATGAAAGGTGCATCTTTATCGAATTTAAGGATGGTTTAAAGGGTTACAAGCTTTGGAACCCAGAAACAAGGAAGGTTTTGTAAAGCCGAGATGTGGTGTTTAGAGAGGTGAAAGATGTTGTTAAACATGAATTCCTACCAAAGTAACCTGAGAAGATATATTTTGATCTAAAGGAGGATGAATCAGACTCTACAACAGAAGAAGACTCAAAAGAGGAAGAGCCACAAACTCCAGCTATGAGAAGATCAGTTCGGGAAAGAAGGCAACCAGAAAGGTATAGTATATTTGCTTTCTGTTCAAGTTTTACCTTAACTATAGTTGATGATGATCCTAGGACTATCAGGGAGGTAGTAGATTCAGAGGATGGAAAACTCTGGAAGGAGGCCATGGTTGATGAAATAGAATCCTTGCATAAAAATGAGGCATGGGATCTGGTGGAGTTTCCGGCTGGAAGGAAGCCCATCGAGAGAAAATGGGTGTTTAAGAAGAAGATGAATGTAGAAGGTAAGGTGGAGAAATAAAAATCTCGGTTGGTAGCAAAAGGTTATTCCCAGGTGCCAGGAATTGATTTTGGTAATATTTTTTCTCCTGTTGCCAAAGTTACTTCTATTAGATTACTTTTATGTGTTGTTGCTGCATTTGATTTTGAGGTAGAACAGATGGATGTGAAGACATAATTTCTTCACGGGGATCTAGAAAAGGAGATCTACATGAAACAACCTGAAGGATTTATGGTGAAGGGAAAGAAAGAACTGGTATGCAGGTTAAACAAGTCTCTGTATGGGTTAAAACAATCACCAAGGATGTGGTATCAGAAATTTGATACCTATACGGGGACTTGGCTTCACCAAAAGCAAGGAGGATCACTATGTTTATTTTAAATTAATTGTTGACCGTGTTATTTATTTGGTCTTGTATGTGGATGATATGTTGTTGATTGGAAATGACAAATAAATTATCCAAGATTTGAAGACCCAATTGTTCTCCAAATTTCACATGAAGGATCTTGGTGCTGCAAACTATATTTTGGGCATGGAAATTAAGAGAGATTGGACAAAGAGGAAGCTTTGGTTAAACTAGAGGAAGTATGTCGAGACTATATTGCAGAGGTTCAATATGCATGATAGTAAAAAATTGAATGTTCCTATTCCTGTAGGTGTAAATCTATCTACTGAACAGTGTCCCAAGTCCCAAGAAGAAGAGGAGGATATGTCCCATGTTCCATATGCAAGTGCAGTGGGTAGCCTGATGTATGCAATGGTATGTACTAGACCAAACACTGCACATGCAGTGGGAGTATTGAGCAGGTTTATGTCAAACCCAGGAAAGGAGCATTGGACAGCAGTGAAGCAGGTTTTCAGATATTTGCGCGGCATTAGTGATTATGGATTTTGCTACCAGGGAAGACCGGGATTGGAAAGAGTGTTGGAAATTTATGGTTTTGTTGATGCATATTGGGCTAGAGACCTGGACCAAATAAGATCTACAAGTGGGTATGTGTTTACCCTATTTGGAGGTGCAGTCAGTTGGATGAGTAAAAGACAGTCTGTAGTGGCTCTTTCAACTACAGAGGCAGAATACATGGTAGCCACTCATGCAAGCAAGGAAGCAATTTGGTTGCAGATATTGTGTTTAAATATGGGGTTGGTGCAATGAGATATAAGGATAGGCTGTGATAGCCAAAGTGAAATTTTCTTGGCTAAGAACCCTGCATATCATTCAAAGACAAAGCACATTGATGTTCAATATCACTTTGTGAGAGATATGGTTGAGGATAAAAGGGTGTTGCTGGTAAAGGTGGACACTTTGAAGAATGTTGCAGATGCATTGATGAAGTCTGTGAGCACTCAGAAGTTCTCTTGGTATAGAGAAAAAATGGGTGTTGCAGAGCTGGACTAAGCTCTCTTGTGGCCCCCTTGCGGAAAGAAAACAAGAAGTGGGAGAATGTTGGGTATGTTTTATATTCTTTCCACGACTAGCCCCACGTGTTGTACGTTGTGCTGAGCGTAGCAGGGGGGTCATAGGGGGGACGAAAGCCCCCCCCTGTTGGGGTCCGAGGTAGCACCCTGGAATTTTTTTTTTGGGTGTGCGAACCCACCCATGGTTTTGTGCATGAGTTTGCACATGGTTTTTGGGGACGATGGTTTTTGGCCCCTAGTATTTTGTAGATCTGGTCAAGGGAACTATGGTTATGTTCTAATCTAGGGTTAATGGATTGGGGTTTATGTAGGCTTTGACATGTATATATATGTTTTGTAACACTAAAAGGAATATAATGAAAAATCAAGTTGGTCGACCCAATTTGGGATCTAGGGGAAAATCTATGTGTTTATCTGTTTTATGTTTTATGCTCTTGCTATTTTTTATTAGATTCACTTGTATATAATTTCTGTTCAAGGTTAAACCCTACCAAAATGTACTCTTTCAAGGTTAGTTGATAGGGTCCTAGGTAAATTTTATATTTTCAAATAGGTTTTTAAATAAAATTTGATCATTGGTTGTTTTCCAGGTCATTCTACTCCCTCCATTTGCTCATGGTTATCAACCCTCATCATGTTCATGTCATCATTTAGGTGTCTTGTGTCATTTAGAAGTTAATATATCATAATTTAGGTCATGGTCTAGGTTTTCTCTTGACTTGTCATTATATTTTCATAAAAATAAAAAAGAGTCATGTCCATCATTTGAGTCACCATTAAAGGGAGTTAGCAACTTAGGGAAAAAACACAATAAAGGTAAAGGTAATATTTTCATTTCAAAAATACTATGTTGACTATGCTACAATCCCATCATTCAGTTTGTCAAAAATATCAATGATGTCACCTCCATGAATTAAGAAAAAAATCAACCTACAGCTTTTAAAAGACCATCATAGAATTCAAATTGTTCATTTCACTTTCATTGAGCACCTCTCCATCATTGAGAATCATCCCAACCATGAGAGCATCAAAATTCATCCTAAAAGCACAAGTTTACCTCCTACGATGCGCTTCTAGCTCACTTGCTACGATTTTTAATTGGAGGAAAAGAAACCATTCAAAGGGGTTTCTTTCATCATTTTAGAGGTTTACAAAATATCCTTGACAAGTGAGTAGAATTTGACACTCCTCTTATGCATCTATATTCTCAAAAATTTAAGAGAAATTCCCTCTCTATGGTTTCATTGTGTTTTTCACTTCCATGTGAATTTGTTTCACTTCAATGGTGAAACCCTCAGTTTCCTACTCTCCTTGTAATATTCCCATTTTAGCACATAGCTGAATGGAATATTAAAGTTTTGTTTTTATCACCTAGAAGCTAAATAAATGGGTAAGGAATCCCATGCATATTAAAAACATGAATAAAATCCCTAAAATGTGAAAGGGGATAGACACAAGAGCTGGATTTCACACCCTTAGGTGTGAAAGAGGACATTTTCATGGAGACAAGGTCAAGTTTGACCAAGTCAATAGCGTTGGGATAGGAGGTGGAGAACACTTTGATAGACATCACAGTATGAATGGGAAGAGGGTTATTTGGTGGAGGAAACCCTAATGAGTGGGACTCATGGAGAGAGGGCTTTCTCTTGTTTAAAAGGAGGGCAAGGCAGCCATTGTTATTCATGATTTAGATTATTGATTTCTTTGTCTATTTAGACTTTGTGCATTCTCCTGTTGTTTAGCAAAGTTGCAATGCTGCTTAGCACAAGTATTTCCAGTTTAGGAATTCCTACTCCTTCCAAGAGAGGCCTCTTGAAGGAGATTCTCTTCATTTCTTCACATTCAGGCTTGAGGCCAAGCATCCTCCTTCAGCTACAATGCAGTTTCTGTTTAGAGTTGAGTTGTGTTGCAGGGTGTTGCAGTGGGGGATTCTACAACACCACTTCTGGAGCTATTTTTCAGAGGAGGAGGCTCTCTTTCCTTTGAGAGATCAGTTTGGAATCCCTTGGAGCATATTGCAGATTTTCGCACTTGGCCAACACTTTTTCTTGCACCTACAGCGTAGTGTCCCTCAATGACTGCGTTATTTTCAATGTGTATTTGCAGTGAGGGATGGCAGTGATTGTCGGAGGGTGAGATCTTCAGTGTTAGGATCAGCCTTTCACTTTAAGATCCATTGGGGGAGGTATTTTATCTGATGCAACATCCTCAACCTTCTCTATTAATTTCCAGTTCTTGAGTTGCAACTGCTACCTTGCAACTCTAACATTTTGCAGTTTTTGCATATTTCAGCCAATCCTTCCAAGATTGTCTTGAGGTAGTGTTTGGGAGCATAGATCTTCACTCCCAATGTTGTATGGGCCATTCACTTGTATATCTATGTATTGACATATGTTATCAACAATTTTTCTTTATAAAACTGCGCAGTCATAGCCTTGGGCACTCTTGTGTAGCAATGTTTGTCATATTTCATGTACTTGTTTCTCGAGGCTGATTATTGCCTATCTTGAGTAGCTCTTTCTTCAAGATCTTGTATACATTTTTTTGCTGTAACTTAATAATATGGCTATGAGTTCTTATATCACTCTATGAGTTGATTTAACACTGCTCTTTCAATATTGTGTTTACATATTGCTAGATCTCCACATTTGGAATATCTTAAGATATTCCCAATAGTGTAGAATTTCTTGATTTTGGGATATTACAGTGGTATCAAAGCATAATCTTGGCTCAGACTGTGGATCTCAGCCATGATGCTATCAATAAAAGAGAATATGAAGACTCCATTATGTGGAGAAAGAAAGGAAGATATGTTTACAAAGCTTCTTCCAAGATTTGTACAGAGCATTCATGAAGATTTCAAGAAGATAAGAAGGGAGATGTGTACAGAATCTCCAAGAGGGTTTGAAACTGAGTCAAACTATAGATTTTCTTATGGGGAGTGTGACCCTATGATGCATAGCACAGTCACATGCCCAGTTTTTCCATGAGAAAGAGAGAGGAAGAAGGAATGCCTAATAGGGGAACTCTTAGTGCTTTCTTGCATGAATATGAATCTCAAACTCAGAAGTTTAGAGATCATATCACTTTTCCAGAGTTTTGAAAGATCAAGGTGAGGAGGAGCAAGAAACATAATGTGGATAGATTTCTTCTATCTACCTTTGATGGTTCCCCTACATGTTCAGCCAAGGCTTGGGTGGGAGAGCTAGATACCTTTTTACAGCAGCATCAAATTTCTGAAGATGAAGCCATTAGAGTAGCAGTGCTGCATTTTGGAGGTAAGGCCTATGCATGGTGGATATTTGAGTCTTTTACTTTAAAGAATGAAAATACTTCTTCTTATGCAAGGCTTATTAAGGCATTGATGGGAAGGTTTGATGGAAAACTTTCTGCAACACATGTGGAGAAGTTAAACAAACATAAACAAATAAAACCCTTGCATGTGATGGAGAAAAATATAAACTCAGATCCACTTCAGAAACCCATGGAGGAGACTGAAATCTTGCAGCATACTTTGTTAGAGGAAAAGCCTCTATCTCATATTCCTGAAAAAGAGGGCATGGAGATCTCCTTTTCAGGAGAGGATCCATTTCTTGAAAGGTTTCCCATACATGTTGATGAGGAGGAGGGCAACAACGCTGTCATGTCTAGATTTGATCTAGCACCTCATGCAAAGGAAGGATGAGCTCTTGCTCCAACTAGAGGGATTCTTGTATCTTTACAAGGAAGTCCCTAGGATCTCATTTGTGGAGATCAAGGCACAACTCATTTTTTACATGTGCCATTGATGATAGGATGTGAACCTATGGAGATACAAGGAGGAGATAGGGAGGATGACTAGCATCATGTGATGAGGAGCACACACCCCTATCTATTTCATGAGGTTGATGCATCTAAGAGGAAGACTAGATTGCGCAGTGAGAGTAGGGACAAGCCTATCCATTCATATATGCAGTCTACTCTTGATGATGATGTCTCATTGCATGGAGACATTTCACCAAGGAGACCACTAGATTAGTAGATGATGAGATATGCTTCACATTTTGAGGCACCATTCATTGATTTCAGAGGAGTGGAGACCTTGTGAGGTCATTTTATAGTGCTGAGAGTCTTGGGTAGACTCAAGGAGGAGAAAGGCACTCTCTCAACATCATTTTTACTCACTCTTGTTTTAGATTCTGCGCTGTGGCAGAAGTAGCAGGGGAAGGATAACAACCTTCCAACTTACATCTTTGGCATGGGAGATGTCAAAGGAGAGGATAAACATATGAAATATGTTCTTCATGAGAGATAATCAATGATGTCACTATGGAGGATAGATCCATGTTGGAGCTCCCATCTATTGGTGGAGTATTCCAAGGATCATTTTGCTTGCATGATATTAGATGATTAGCATATGAGGAGATGTATGGATCATGTGGAGATGGAGGAGATACACAACTCTTTGGAAGAGTTAGCACAACCACCTCTTTTCTCTTGGAGGATGAGAGGAGACTCATCTATGAGCCACTCCATTTGTATGAGCAAAGTATATGGTGAGGGTATTGTTTGTTTGCATAATGATTTGTATAATGTATATATGCATCCCTTAACCATACATGTGCAGGATGTTGCTCCAAGGAGGAGCATTCTTTTTTCTAGACCTCGTGGTCTACTTGAGGCCATGAGTAGTATTGGTGACTACTCCTTAGGAGGACTTGAGGAGGAGATGTATTTTGGATAACATGCTCACTTTGCACCATACATCATTCACTTTCTCCAAACATATGAGGAGAGTGGGACAACAAGCAAGTGGTTGAGAAACCACACCTTTTGTCACACTCTTTTGCAGTTGAGGATCAAACTGCATTGGTTACATTTGAGGGACCATTTTCCTTCTCCCTTGCTACATATGGCAGCAGGTATGGTTCTCATTATGGTTCCTTATGTTGCTGTTATTCTTGTTTTTATTGGGAGCATGATTGGGGGAATGGCACATTGGTTGGATGTGTCCCTTGGGGGAGAGATTTCCCACATTGTTTGCATTGCATGTTCTAATGGGAGCATGAGAGGTAGTATGGCCACCATAGCCAAAATTTTGTTCTTTTATGAGGTGAGCCATGGATTTTATTGGATACCATATGATGGTGACTTCCAACTCATCACATATGAGATGATTTGGGGAAACATGTTTCATAACGTTGGAAAGAGATCCTTGGAGGTCTAATATTCATCTTGCCACTTGAGGGCAATATCATTGTAGCCCAAGATCAACATATACTCTACACTTATCCTAAGTGGAGAGGAGGATAGCATGGGGTAGGCTATTTTTTCTACCAAGATAAAATTTTCAACCCACCTACATTACAGGAGCCAAAGGTGGAAGAGGATTTTCAGGAGTTGCCATGTTGGGAGGTAACTCATTTTGTATGGATGATTTCTTGGGGGATGGAGGACCCACATGGGGAAGATGTTCCTCAACACATTTCAGACTCCATGCCTTGGGTGGAGACTTTCCAGTTATATCCTTGCAGTTGCTTGAGGACAAGCAACATTTGGGAGGGAGGACTGTAATATTCCAATTTTAGCACATAGCTAAATGGAATATTAAAGTTTTGTTTTTATCACCTAGCAGCTAAATAAATGGGTAAGGAAGCCCATGCATATTAAAAACATGAATAAAATCCCTCAAATGTGAAATGGGATAGACATAAGAGCTAGATTTCACACCCTTATGTGTGAAAGAGGACATTTGCATGGAGACAAGATCAAGTTTGACCAAGTCAACAACGCTAGGATAGGAGGTGGAGAACACTTTGATAGAAAAAAAAGTATGAATGGGAAGAGGGTTATTTGGTGGAGGAAACCCTAATGAGTGGGACCCATGGAGAGAGGGCTTTCACTTGTTTAAAGGGAGGGAAAGACATCCATTTTTATTCAGGATTCATAGACAACACAGTATGAATGGGAAGAGGGTTATTTGGTGGAGGAAACCCTAATGAGTGGGACCCATGGAGAGAGGGCTTTCACTTGTTTAAAGGGAGGCAAGGAAGCCATTATTATTCATGATTCATATTATTGATTTCCTTGTTTGCTTAGACTTTGTGCATTCTCCTCCCATTTAGCAGAGTTGCAGTGCTGCTTAGCACAAGGATTTCCTATTTAGGAATTCCTTCTCTTTCCAAGAGAGGCCTCTTTAAGGAGATGCTCTTGATTTATCCACATTCAGGCTTGAGGCCAAGCATCCTCCTTCAGCTATAATGCAGTTTCTGTTTAGACCTGAGTTGTGTTGCAGGGTGTTGCAGTGGAGGGTTTTACAACACCACTTCCAGAGCTATTTTTCGAAGGAGGAGGCTCTCTTTAGTTTGAGAGATTATTTTCAAAGCCCTTGGAGCATATTGCAGATTTTGGCACTTGGCCAACACTTTGTATTGCACCTACAGTGCAATGTCCCTCAGTGACTGTGTTATTTTCAGTGTGTATTTGCAGTGAGGGATTGCAATGATTGTCGGAGGGTGAGAACTTCAGTGTTAGGATCAGCCTTTCACTTGGAAGATCCATTGGAGATGGTCTTTTATTTTATGCAGCATCTTCAGCCTTCTCTATTCATTTCCAGTTCTTGAGTTGCAGCTGCTACTTTGCAACTCTGACATTTTGCATTTTTTTCATATTTCAGCCAATCCTTCCATGATTGTCTTGAGATAGTGTTTGGGAGCATAGATCTTCACTCCCAATGTTGTATGGGCCATTCACTTGTATATCTATGTATTGACATATGTTATCAGTAGTTTTTATTTATAAAACTGCGCAGTCATAGCCTTGGGCACTCTTGTGTAGAAGTGTTTGTCATATTTCATGTACTTATTTCTCGAGGCTGATTATTGCCTATCTTGAGTAGCTCTTTCCTCAAGATCTTGTATACATTTTGCTGCTGTAACTTAATAATATGGCTATGAGTTCTTCTCTCACTATATGAGTTGATTTAACACTGCTCTTTCAATATTGTGTTTACATATTGCTGGATCTCCACATTTGGAATATCTTAAGATATTCACAATAGTGTAGGATTTCCCAATTTTGGAATATTACACTCCTGCACTCACCTACACCTCACATACTCCACCAAAGAATTCCCCTCACCTATTCCCTTCATTTCTTCCATTTTTCCTACAAACCCTATCTTATGCTGTTCCATTGACAATTTACAAGGCTAGGAATTTTTTTTTCACTTTTTCACACCTTCCCCTCACTATTTTCAAGAAATTTCACCTCCCTACACTCCCTAACATCTATCCCTATCTCTCATAATTTTTTCACATTTTTCCCTAACTCCTATTCCCTCCATTCCCTTCCCTAAACTAACTGCTCTTTTTCCGCTGTTTTCCAATCCTAAACCCTACCTTTCCCTCATATAAAACTAGGGTTTCTTGATAAGAAAAACCAACACAATGGCTACTGGAAAGAGGAAGTACAAAAAAGGAGTACATGTCTCCATATATGAGCCAAGTTATATGCAAGAGATAAATTGTTCACAATTCATTAAAAGGTCATTTTATAGGGTTTACATTGCACACAGGAACAATCCTACTTAAAATTTACTTTCTGAAGTACTGAAGATGAATTTGAAAAAACATAAAGAGATTTTTGTCAATAATAGACAAAATAATAAAAGCCTCATTTAATTTATTTAAAAGTGTTATGATTTGATAGAAATGCCCAAAATAAAATTTCTCTAGGGAATTTTTCTGCACTTTTGGATAGGTTGTCTTCAAGTCAATGTTTTAGGAGTTTGGAGCAAGGGTTTGCAGTGCTTGATGACTCCATTTTGTAGCAGACATACTAATATTTCCAACCATACCACTTTTAGCCCAAAAATTCTTTGGGAAGGCCTCCAAATTCCATCTCAAAGACCATGCTATGCTTCTGTTGAGAGCACACTATGCTTATGCAATTTTTAGTGACAAAATTCAAAATTGGATTCTAAACAAATAGGAAAGTAGTTTTGAAAACTGGAGGATTCTTTTTTTCATAACACACCAAAGAAAAAAAACCTCTCTCATTTTTTCAAAAAAAATTATGGTTAGAGAGTGATTTCTCCATCTCAGAGGCCTATTTTTGTATAAATTTTTGGCAAATGCTGAAGTTTTTGGCAATTTTGACAAATTTTGGATGTACACAAGTGTAGTGTGGCCATGCTACGATTTTTCTCTCAGGGTCAAATGGGGGTCATATTTACATGGTTGGATTTATTTTGATGAGTAAATTCCAAATATGCCTTTGTTTTTGCATGGCACTTCCTAAATTTGAAGAAAAACTCAAAAGACACCTCAATTTTCATGTTTTTGCACTATTTTTCAGCCCACGATACATTTCTAGAGTAGCCTTGGGAAAATCAAGTTTTGAGGGCCTTAAAGGTGGTATTTTAAATTTTAAAGGTTGTGTTGGATCGAGGAAATATAGGGCTACCTTATCCAACCTTCAGATCAACAAAAATATGCCTAAAAGTCACCTCAAAATGCCCTCTAAGTGCACACTACGTTTTTGTCAAAACACGCTACGGTTCTACCAGGCATGCTACGTTTCTATTTATGAGGATTTTTGGATAGGTACTAGTAAAAAAGAGTCGAAGATTCGAGGTAGAAACTATCTCATGAGATTTTTAATAGCGAATGAAGAATTTTTGTACTCCTCATTGTTGAGGAATCTTGTAATTAATCAAGGAGACAAAGACTCCTAATTGTTAGCTAAATTAGGGGGGATTGTTTCTAACTTCCCTAAAAACTAGGTAATGATTCATTAGGTTCATTAATGAAGTGTTTTGGATCAGGTTTCGACCCATTGAGGTGGAATATTCTCTATTTTCTACATGTACTCCAACTTAAGTCATTTTAGAGGTTGGATAGTTGATATTGCAGTGTGGAGCTTATGTACATATTTTTATAGTGAAATCAAAGACATGTTGCAGCCATAACTTTGGGACTCCAGTGGTATGCTTATTAGCATTTTTTTTTCTCATTATCACCATCAAATTGAATTTTTATGCTTTCTTCCCATCACATGTTTGCTTCTATATGATGATCTTCTGAGTTTATAAGAATAATTCTTACTTTTGTGCTCTCCTTTATAAGATTTTCATAAATTTGTTCTACTTCCTCTGATGAATGAACTCATGTTATATGCTCATTATAATTCTCTCTTTTTCAAACACTATATCACAATGAAAATATAAGTGTGCTTCTAAGTATACCTACCTGGCCTCAATTTCATCTCTGCAACTGTTCATTTCAAATCTAACATTGAAACCTAGACCTAGTTCCTAGACTAACACTTCCTATCCAGAAAAATTCAAAACAAAACCCTAATCAAAATCACTGAGCTTATATCCTATCCAGTCACCTCATTGAATATTAAATTGACATCAAGAGAGCCCTCTCTGGTTTGGTAGGGCTAGCTACCAGATCTAAAGATTTTTTTGAGGTTACCTCCTTCAGTCTCCTTTCTCAGCCTTGGTAAACGGAGGGAATGATAACACTTTCCTCGAAACTGTTTATGAGTATGCTATAGAGATCCTCGATTCCATTCCAAGACTCCGTTGTCACTTCTTGAAAATTATCCCCTATTTTTTCGATTCCTCCCTTAGTGAGGACAAGTGGTGTTGCTCCCCTATTTTTGTCCGCCTTCTACTTCTTCCTTCCACTCATCATAGTTACTATAGGGACCCTCTTCTGGATGATGAATGGTGAATATTATAGCTCTACATCACTAGGAGGGTCATGATCACCTTTGTCATGCTCCGACTCTATTTTTTTTGCAATTTTATCCTTTCCACTTATACCTGCATGTTGCGTGGTGTATTTCTATGCTTCCCTATCTCCTATGGGTGGAGTCATCCACTCCACTAACCAATGTTGTATTATGCTGACAAGGTCATCATCGGCGACAAAATTTGGAAGAGGATGCCATTCTGCCATCATATCATTTTTGGATTTAACATATACCTGTGAAAGTATTCCTTGAAGTATACTATATTGCGATACCTCTCAAACAAACTAGGTGACAACCCGGGACACTGAGTCACCACCATGTGCAATTCCATCTCCATCAACCAGAGTGAGGCAACTGCGCAGCTTCGTACACATCTGGTTCAACTGTGGGAAATTAGGAATCCTTCGGTTCCTTCCATTCCACTAGCGCGATGATCAAGAGCAACCACGCATAGTGAAAGGTATTTCCCTCTTCTTGTGCTTCTCGATAGTCCTCCAAAACACTTTTCATAAATATATGGCCTAGTTAAACTAAACCCTTTAGTGCATTTCACAACAAAGGAAACTATGACTGCATGAAATTCATTTGCTCTACATTTCCTCATGATCTTCCCTGCTAGAATGTGCACGGTGAAGCAAACCCCTTGGTCGCTGATAGAGTTTATATCATAACATCTTGAATTCTTTATTAACTCATACTTCTTTTTCATATTCTCCGCAACTACCTTGTCCTGGGTTTTGCCAAAACATTATTCAACAGGGTCCTTTCCTTCGTAAGGAAACCCAGTAATCCTTCTTATCAACATCTCATCTATTAGGATCCTCTCTCCTAGCTAGAGGTACCCATCATGCACAAGTACAAGTAGTTTTTGAACACATACCATGTTGAGGGTGCTTCTAATGTTGTGTGGAACATTCAACATATTTAGCAACCCTGCCCTTTGCAACCCCTCAGCCCACTGGTGTGGCTCCAACCTGGTAACATCACTCTCTGGATAATACACCTGATGGAGGTACTTGCTCAACTTGAACTGTGGGTACTTGCTATGGTCGTTGAAATCCAAATCTTCCATTTTCAACTATGGGATTTTCCCCAAAAATTCTCCTTCAAATGGTATTTTTTCTGGTAGTAGCGGTGTGAAAATACCAAAATTTTCATTTTTGTGATCCTTAACTGACTTGGCACTCAAATTTCTTGGTGGAAATTATGGTGGCAACACAGAAGGAAGCTCTACGCCCTCTGTATCCATCTTTTGCATCTTAATTTCCTCCTCATTGTCGTGGATTTTTTTGGGTTCCTTCTGCTTCAGTGGTTTTTTCACCTTCTCTATGGGTTTCTTGTCTCTTTTTTTATTCATCCACTGTTATTTTTCTACCTTCTTCCTTGGGGATTTCCTTAACCCAGAGGCTTCAGCTGGACTCTTTTCCTGTGTTTTCTTCAGTCCTTCTTCTGTGGCTATTTTTTTCGCGGTGACCTCGCACGCATTGGGGACACGGGTTCTTGGTGCTGCAACTTCCATGATGCTTGTTAGCCCTTTCTTAAAAAAAATCTCTGGAAAGATATTCAAAACTCCTCTTAGATATACAAAAATATGCTCAGTTCTCACTTAGTCGCAAATTCACAATGTGAATTTTCCAGATTGCAAAGTGTAAAATGTGGCGTAGGATATAGATTTTATAGCGAATTTGAATTTAAAATGTCATGATAGATTAGATATTGTTCATTTAATGCAGATATGTTGCTAGATCTGAACAACTATGCTTCAAAAATGTGATCCTCCCATGCCTCTTAACGAAAAATTTCTTTTAACAAATTTTTTTTCCTTCCAACAATCATATTTTGGGTTATCTTCGATGCATCCCCTTCTATGTCGCAAAAATTCTTCCTTTGTCACAGTTCTTTCGGAATTCAACATATTCCTGCATATCACGCAATGATCATCCTTCAACACGATTCTTTCAGACTTCGACATACTCCTCGATATTGCGAAGTAATCTTCCTTTGGTGAATTCCCTTCTACAAAGTAGTTTATATTCCAGTGCCCACTTTCAACTGCAAGTGGCACTAAGAATTTTCCCCTTTCATTCTTCAGTGTGAAACTCCAGGGACAGAGTCGTCCCTATATATCTTCAATATGCTACCATTCACTTTTATTGGATTCAACTAACCATATAACTTCATGAGTTGAACTACACCACCATCATATACGTGCTTGATGATATATTGTCCCAACCAATGTGTTTTAAATTTTCCCGAGAAATTTGCAAATTTTCTATCATATAAAAGTACAATATCTCCTTCCCGGAATGTTTTCTGCTTGATGTTCCTATCATGCCAGGATTTCTCCCTTGATTTTTGTACTTGCTGATGAAAACATATGATGAACATATCTTCTTCCAGAGAAAGCAACTTTTCCATCATTTCTTCCATTATATCGGGGTCTGCCATGTCTGTGAAAGCTTTGATTCTCAAACTTGGCACAATCTACTCCATAGGAATAATTGCTTCTTGTACATACACCAACCTAAAAGGTGTCTGGCATGTCAGTTTCTTACATGTCGTCCTATATTCCCATAACACCACTCGAATCCTTAAATAATAGTTATTTTTTTTCACATTGCACACCTTTGTGAGTGCATTATCCAGAATCTTATTGAAGGCTTCGACCATCCCATTATCCTATGGATGATATGGGGTACTTTTCTAGTGGTACACTTGAAATTCTTTAGTCAAAACCTCAATAATATTATGCAAGAAATGTGAAACTCGATCAATCATCAATATCTTTGGACACCCAAATCTGGAAAAAATATATTCAAATATGAACTTCATAGTGGTATCTACACTGCAATCCTTCACTGGCTATGCCTCGACCCACCTCGTTAAATAATAAATTGCAATTATTATGTATCTTGTGCCAGTTTTATTTCCTGGTGGATTAATAGGTCCAAAAAACTCAATAGCCCATTTTTTAAATGCTTGTAACATCACTTGTGGATTTAATCCCTTCTAGATGGCTTCCATGTTCTCTGGCATGCATCACATGCTCAAAAAAACTCCTTTTCTTCCTTATTCACTGTGGGCCACCATAACCCGGCTCTCAAGATCTTCTGTGCAATAGACTTTCCTGCATAATGTCCTCCTACTACTCCTCCATGAGCTTCTGCCAATATATTCTGCCTTTTGTGCTCAAGGATGTATCTGCACAGTGTTTCATCCATTCCCATTTTGTACAAGTGTCTTGCAATCAATGAGAAATCTCTATTTTTTACTACCATATCCTTCTTTTCCTGCATATTGTACTTCGTGGGTGCCATTATTGTGGCCAAAAACTAAATAATATCCATGAAGTGATCATCTATGACCCTGATTGTGAATAAATACACGTTGGGAAAATTATCTCTGATACTTGTGGGCTCTTCTCCTGTCTCTATACTTGACAAATGATCATGCATGAAATTCAATCTTCTTGGTTTGACTACAACTTTGAAGTCGTACGCCTGGAACAAAAAAAACCATCGACAAATTTTCCCTCTTAACACATGATTATTCACCAAATACTTTAGCACAGAGTGATTAGTGAACATCCTGAAGTTTGATCACAACAAATAATGCTTGAAATTATATAATGCATAGAACATAGCTAACCCTTCTCTTTCTATTGTAGAATATATCTTCTCTACCTTGGCCAATTTTCTTCTTGCAAAATATATGGGGTGGTCAATTTCTCCCGCTCCTAGATGTGCCACAATGCTATGCAGGATGCTTCGACATGTACATGAAATTACTTATTCTAGTCCGGTAAAACCAGAATAGGTGCAGTTACCATCTTCTCCTTTATTATGTTGAGGCTCTTCTGGAATTCTTCATCCCATTTAAAAGTGACATCTTTCTTCCATAAATTCTCCATTGGCACAATTATTTGCGCATACCTCTTTATAAAATTTCTGTAATATACAGTGTGGCCAAGTGTCGTGCGCAATTGTTTCACTCTCTTAGGTGGATCCATGTTTACAATAGCAGTAATATTCATAGGGTCCACCATGAGTCCTTGTTTATAAACAACATGTCCTAGTAATATACCAAAAGGTACACAAAAGATACACTTCAAATTCAATGAGATTTGATATTTCCTACATATCTAGTAGCAACCTCAAGCTCACAACATGTTGTTTCAACAACCCAAAGACTATCCATCATCAAGGTAAAATTATAGAAATTTTTGTATATATGCTTTGAAATATTCAACTACAACTCTAGAAAATATGGCAGGAGCATTCTTCAAGCCAAAAGGCATCACCGTGTACTGGTAAGAACTCCATTCTATGGAAAAAGTTGTCTTATGTCTATCTTTTGATGTAATTTTGATTTGATGGTAACCCAAAAAGCCATCTGTGAAAGTGTTAGTATGAATCGTAATTTCAAGCGTATGAAAAAATACCACTTTAGCTGTGCATAAAAAATAGCCCTAACAACAAAGATGGTGCCAATATCCTCAGATCTGCAGTTAGGTGATCAAGATAAATGCTGCAAAAATCTAGATCTATGCATTAGAAGACATTAAGTAGTAGAAAAAACAAGATTTACTCCATGCATCCAATAGACAAGACAAGAATATGTTGAATGAATTTTGTATTAATGGCACCTGGGAGGAAAACATAGGAGGGTGTTCCCAGTTCTCCTCAATGGGATGGGTTCTTGTAAGTCCTCAGCACTTCAGATCTAAAATTCCTCTCTCTTGATGGTGTAGAAAACCCAGAAAAAAATGGTAGCAAAATATGACTATGATGATGGATCAATAGTCAAACCAAAAGTATAGATCCGGAGTGATCTTTAGGCAACAAAAAGTGGTAAATGAATGGGAAAACCCTTCTATTTATAACAAAATATTGTGTTAGTCTATATATTGGTGCATAATTAAAATATTATTAACCAAATCAAGATCCAACTTTTATGGAATATTTTATTATATTTGTTGGAGGGAAAAGGAATTTGACTTGGGTCAAATCCCTTTATTTGTAAATAATAAATAAATAAATGATTTATTTATAATTTTAAGGATGTGGTTGAGTAATAATCAAATAAATAATGATTTATTTAATTATTTATGGGTGATTTAGTCATATTTAACAAAGAATATTATTTAAATAAGGTTTAAATAACTATTATTTAGAAAATAATAAAATAAATAATGATTTATCTAATTAATTTCCTTGTTTTGGGTTAAATATGACCAAGAATATTAATTAAACTGTTGTTTAACTAATTATTCCTTGAGGAAAATCAAACAAATGTAGATTTATTTAATATTTCCTCATGGGGTTTCCTATTTAGACCATAAACAACTTAATAAAGGTGTTTACTAAGTTATTTTCATAGTGAAAGAAATTTTACTTAGGGTAAAATTGGTCTTACATGGTGTACGGATCCATCTAATGATAATAGGTTAGATGACCAAAAAATGGTGTAACAGATTGCCCCCTAGTGTGCGAGTGTTAGGAGCTAATCGAATGACCGAAGTACGTTGTAAGAACTCAATCACTAGACACCGAATGGGAAGTCAAAGAGAGAGAAGTATAAGGTAGACCAAAGTGCTGAAAGGAATAGACCCTGAGGAGGCAAGACTTACAGGTGCGACAAGTATCTTTTATAAGTGAGTACCTGCTATAGGCGGTGGGGGAGGCATACCTATGCGTGCCGAGGCAATGTACAAAAAATAAGGCATCCAGTAAGCAAGGGACTGAAAAATATAGTATATGCTGGCATAAACATGAGCTAGATAAAGAACATGATAATGAATCCCACATACATATTGTGCCTGGGATAACAGCCAGGACTTGTACAATAATATCTAAGTACATGAGATACAAATACAACCCAGATGCCCCTGTAAACAACAAAGGGCTCTGAAAATTTGACTGATACATGCAATAAAAAAGGAACTGCAAGCGGCTGAGGCCGACATCATCAAATATATGGAGCTGCATCGAAGGCTGAAGTGAAGAAGTCATCCGGGTATGTGGGGGGCTACCTGTAGGGCCACCCCCTCATGAGGGCTGAAACATCTCACACACACCTAGGAATCACCAGTCCAATTTGCTACATCACTAAACCATAAAGTATATGGATCTTGATCATGTTGAAAGGAGCTAGAGTTGAGAAAAAATCAAGTCAAAGGGCTAGAAGGAGTCCCTTTTCCTGATCTGACGCACCGAACAAGAGTGGAATCTAGAACCAAGGTACACCGCCCTCTAGACCTGTCTTCTGGAATAAATGATCTGATGTCGATAGAAGGAGATCTGCCATAGGTGAGGAAATAAGAGGTCCTCAACTAAGGTACGAGAGAAAATAGTAGAGTGATTGACTGACAGACACCAGGGGTGATGATGAAAATGGGGGTTACTGAGTAGCAGATGGATGACTTCCCTTGTTAGAGCATAAAGGGCATGGATGAATTGGCAGCGACTAACACAATATCATGATGGATAGGGGATAGTGGGACTGAAGGCCATAATGTGTGACACGAGAGAGGGGCCAAGCAATGAAGTATGGAGGGCTATAGCGAGATGCAAAGGGACTCGAGATAGACTCCATGAATGCAATGATGACTCAACTCGAATGCTCTAAAAAAGGGTGACTCAATGGTGTTGCCACACAAAAAAGGTCCAATGGGACCATAAAAACATGAGTACAAGATGGTGATTCACGACGAAAGTCAACACGAGCATGGACAAGTATGGAGGCAAAGTGGTGCCCCCAGTATAATTGTTGCAAATGAAGAAATTCGATTTTGAGGAGGGGTGAAGTGACACTTCTTGGACAAAATGTGTCTTGGTGAAGTATCAAATCAAAAAAAGCATGAGCTAGCAACCTAAAGAAAATAAAATGTGCCTTCCCAGAAGGGAATGCTAAGGGTAATATTTCTTCAGATAGAGTGCATTGCGAGGATTGGAAAGGGGATGGCCTTCGAAGTCCTCTAATAGATATGCTCCCCAACCTATATCCTTACTGATGATGTAAGGTCCTAGCCATAATGAGTCAAACTTCCCATGACCAAGTAAATCATGGGCTTTGTCATACACTAGAACAAGATCGCCTTCGTGAAAAGTACGAGGGTGGAATTTTCGGTCATATTGAGCTTTGGTGCATTTCTTAGCCACCTCAAGGGTTTGCAATGCAACATGTTGGTATTTGGAAGCGCGCTCAACCATGATAAGTCGTTGTTCTAAAGGTTGGGTGTCAGGGAGAAGTTTGAAGGCTAGATGAAGGGAAGGGATTTCACACTCGATCAGTAAGATTGTCTCCTCTCCAAAAACGAGGTGGAAAGGAGTAAACCCAGTGGCGGTTTTAACAGAAGTTCGATAGGCCCACAAAGCAGGGAGGAGCATAAGGTGCCAATTGGTTTTGTGCTTATCCACCATCCGTTGCATAGTTTTAAGAATTTTATTGACTGGTTCAACTTGGACATTACCTTGGGGGTAATAAGAGGAGGAATATTGGTACTAAAAGCCTAATAGTGAGGATAGCTCATGCTATATCTCATCTTCAAAATGTCAGCCATGGTCAGAGACCAATTGTTTTGGAACTCTGAATCAAGCGATCACGTGTTTAAAGAAAAAGAGGGTTGTGGTAGCTACCGTGTTGTTAAACGTTGGCATGGCCTCAGCCCATTTGGTAAAATAGTCAACTTCCATGATGATATACTTATGGTTACCAGCCGATGATGATAGACACTCCATAAAGTCTATGGCCCACTTACAGAAGGGACCAGCTGAGATGACAAGATGGAGGAGAGTCAGAGGGGCTCGTGCCTTAGGGGAAAAATGTTGGCAATTGGGACAGTGTTTGACTGCCTCAATGCAATCACCAAAGAGAGAAGGCGAAAAGTACCCAACACGCATGATTTTCTGGGCAATGGCCAGACCAGAGAGGTGGCCACCACAAGCACCGCTATGACATGCATTGAGGACTTGTTCCGCTTCAGCGTGTGTGAGATAACGATGAAGGACAGAATCTACACCGCGATGATAAATGTTGTCACCGATAAGAAGGTAGTGGGGGGCCTAGTGTCAGATACATCATTGAGCATCACGGTCAAGATGAAGGGAAAACTTTTGATTTTGCAAATAAGTGAGGATGTCCCCATACCAAGGGTCATCGGTGGTAATGGAAAATAAGTGTTCATCGGGGAAATTATCATTAACTGGAGGATCTTGCGTACCTATAGGTAGTTCGAAAATGAGTTCAGTGAGGGCTAAACCTTTCTTACTTTTTGGTGTGAAAAATTCAAGATCTAATTCCTGGAGGTTCACAATCCAACGGGCATACTTCCCACTGATGATTCGACGACTCATTAGGAAGGTCATGGGGTTGGATATAGTCACGACCTTGGTGGAATGCATGAGGATGTAATGATGAAGTTTCTGGACCAAGAACATGACAACCAGTGCTAATTTCTCTTCATGTGAGTAGGATACAGGAGTTCCTACCAGGTTCTTACCGACATAATAGATAACATGCTCAATTTCGTTGTCATCTTCCTAAATAAGGACTCCAGCGACCGAGGAGGTGGAAGCAGAGATATACAGGATGAAATCCCTATCAAAGTCAGGGGGGGAAATCAAGGGAGCATATGCGAGAGCATGCTTCATGGCATCAAAATACTTTTGAGCATAGGCATCCCATACAAAATGGATATTAGAGCGGATAAGTCTAAGGAACCCATGCGTAGTGGTGGCATAGTCAGGTACAAACTAGCGAAGGAAATTATCTTTGCCTTGGAGGCTTTGTAACTGGCGTAAAGTGCGGGGGATAAGAAGCTCAAGGATGGCTTGAAATCTTAATGGGTCAAGTGTGATATCATCTTTAGACACAATTAAGCCTAGAAGACGACCGACAGGCACACAAAAGACACACTTTAGTGGGTTAAGGCGAATATTATACTTGCAACATCGGAGAAAGACAGTACAGAGATCGTGGAGGTGTTGCGCCTGATGTTTAGAACGTGCATTAAGGTTGTCTAAATAATCAAGGATAATATGAGCCAGGTCATGAAAATAGTAAGACATAGCTCGCTAAAAAGTGGCTCCTGCATTTTTAAGACCGAATGGCATGACTCGATAGGAAAAGGTTCCCCATGGACTAATGAACGCGGTTTTGAGTTGATCAGTATGACGGATAACAATTTGGTTGTACCTAGAGAAACCATCCATAAGGGAAATAACCTTGTGCCCCACACACTCATCAATGATTTGGTGAATGAATGGTGTGGGGAAGTTTTATTTGGGACAAGATTTGTTCATATTGCGAAAGTCAGTGTAGACACAGATGGTGCCTTGTTTCTTTAGAATGAGAACTGGGTTAGACACCCAAGTCGTGTATTCAATGGGATATACAAAGCTAGCCTTCTTGAGCTTATCGATTTCGGCTTTGACAACTTCTCTTTGGGAAGGATTAATGGGTATCATCTTTTGACAGACAGGATTGTCATCGGGCCATGTATCGATATGGTGTTCGACAATGGCAAGATCAAGTCTGGGAATTTCTGAATAGGACAAGGTGAAAATATCACGTAATTCTTTGAATAGCTTGGTGTAAGCCTCAACTTCTTCTGGGGTGCAATTGGCGCCCAAGGTGATATTTTCTTCTATCCCTGGTTTGTCAGAAATGTCAATTTTAAGGGTAGGAGAGATATTGGCCATATTTCCTTCTTTGAAAGCATCAGGTGCAGGGATGGGATTTCTAAACCATTCGACCTCATCAGGAATGAAGTATTTAGTTTCCATAGCATATTGGTCATGGGATTGCTGTGGGAGGAAGTATGCGCGGTGGTGCATATCTTCCCATGGAAAGTCAGGTATGGTCATAGCTTCCATAATGTCTTCATCGGAATGAAAGATGGGGTGACTGGAGGAAGAGAGACCTCCTTACACGGTATAATTTCCTAACTCATTATCATGTGAAGAGAGACTCACATGCACGACATAATGAGGGATGACAAAAGAGTTAGCAGATAAATGATCTATCGATGTTGAGCCTAGGGCGATTGCTGAAGGGAGGTCAGGTGACACGTCAGGGGAAGCCTCCAAGGGGACTTCTACCAAGGGTCTCATGGATGATGATAGGTAGAAAATGTGGGCCACAGGCTCCATCATCTTGACATCGAGAGGTGGAATGTCAATGAGAGTAGGCAGATCCTCTGGTTCTGCTGGAGTAGAACTCACACACAAGTGAGAGGTGAAATTGCAATGCTTGGCCTTGGTTTGGTGGAAAGCTTCCAAAGAGGAGTGATACTCTTCAAGGCAGGGGCAGAGGTGAGTGTAATGGCCATGGAAATCGCATAAAGCATAGGGGTGATTGGTGCACAAAGTTTTTAGTTTCGAGATTGAATCAGGTATAGTGACATAAACCTCAGGGATATCAGGCTCCGAAAACATCTCATTAACCATGGACTTAAGGTGAGGAAACTCACATAAATCACACTGGATAGTGTGTTTTGGTGGCCGAGGAGGGGAAGGATTTGTCAGAGTGGCCTTGTCTTTGGTTTCCCCCGTGTAATATTTTCCCTTCTTACCCAAAATGGTCGCAATAGAAGGTGGTTCCTGTTGAGGTGGCTGAGGCACTATTGCAGCGGGAGAATTCATGGAGATCGGTTGAACCGGGGTCAAAGCAAGATAAGGTTTGGGCTGACCAGGCAGGGTAGTGGCTGGAGGATCAAGGTAGCAGATGAGAATCCAAATGGTCAGGTTAGGAAGGGAGAGGGTGGCCATGACAGGTGCCGTATAAACTCCTAGTGGGGGGGCTATGAATGGTATCTGACTGGAGGGGTAATGGCCAGGCAGGACAACTCCTACATGGTTAAGGCCTAGAGGAACTGCTCCAGGAGGGAAGAGAGGCTCATGGATACTAGCTGAAGGGCCAGGAGGAGGAGGTATAGAAGGCTGAATTGAAGGGCTAGGAGAAGGCTGCAGAGGGTGAGGAAGCTACTGACTAGTCGAGGCGGGCCGCTTGAGAGAAGCCTGAGATGATTGCATCATGCAAACATTTGATGAGCTAGGAACAGAGTTCATCATGAGAATATAGTAATCGGAGGTACCAAATGGAAGAGATTGAGTGGCCACCTGACCTTCAGGTGGTTGGGTAGCCACAAATCCTTGTAGAGGGAAAGGATCGGTAAGCACAACCAATTGATTAGGTGCAGGACTAGGAGGAATGGAAGGGACAACTTGTTGTCCTCTCAAAGTTGCTTGAGACTCCCATAGCTTTCGCATCTGTGGCAAAAGAGGAAAATCATGCGTGTAATGACCATAAACACCACAATAAGAACACAGCTTGTTCGTGCGAACAAGCCTGTCATGCTTGGGCTGAGTGCCCTATTGCTGGTTCATAGTGTTAGGAGAATTACCTTGATTAGGTCCGAGATTAACATGAGCAGACTAATTTTGAGTGCCTTTCCTCTTCTTTTTGGAGGGAGGAGGATTAGTCATGCCCTGCTGTGCATACACCTACCTTTGAGGGGGCGATGACTAATGTTGTGTGGGTTGAGAAGGCAAGGGAGGAGGAGGTGCTAATTCTGGAGGAGATGGAGCACCAAGATATGGATACGGATAATAAGGAGGTTGGGTAACAGTGTGGTAAATAGGAGGTTGGGAAAAATAAGGAGGTATGTCGTATCCTGGATACATGCTATCGGGAGGGGGAAAAGTGCAAGAGGTGCTGCCCCCCCTGAGGAAAACCATAGCCCATGGGAGGTTGAGCATACAGATTAGAAAGAGATCCAATGATACCGTCAGTGGCGTGAGATGCCCTCAGTGTGTTGGCACCACTAGGCCTAGGAAGATCAGGTAGAATGGTATAAAAATAACCTGATTGAGCGTAGATCAAGTCATATTTTAATGCAATTTGGAGAGCGGCTTCTTCGGTTTGAGGAAAGTGTGATGCGACATCTTTCCCGATAGGTGGCAAGAGAGATCTAAGGAACTAGTCCATGTAGACACAATCTTCAAAGGTAGGAGCTTGACATAGGCTATTTCTTCTCCACCATTCCTGGACATGGTCGGAAAGGCAGGTCGCAGACGATTGATGGAAAGAAGTCAAGAGTTCAGTACCAATGTCATAACGAAGGAGGAGCTAGAAGTAAGACATAAAAGCCTGGGCAAGAGTCACAAAGGTGGTATGAGAGGAAGGGGCCTGATCAACATACCACTTAGAAGCTTCACCTGTAATCATTCGTTGGAACAACCAAAGACAAAAAGAGTTATTGGTAATGGAGTTAGACGAACACCACATGTGGAAAGATCGAACATGATTTGAAGGATCTTCTCCAGCAAAGCCTTCAAACTTTGGGATGTGAGAAGGGAGCTTTGTCAGCATGGTAGGCCAACTAGCGTCATGGTGTATAGGGTCGTTTATCAACTAGTCAAAATCAGGGAGGCTGAGGCCTGCCATGAAGGGGAGTAAGGGCACAGCCGGGGTAGTGTCTGTTGCGGTCCCACTAGTGGTATTCCCAGCATGAGGGCTGGGGTTAACAAAAGCATCAGGTCCTGCACCAGACATGGTGAAGGTGACAGGGGGAGAACCGAAGGTGGAACCAAAAGGAGAACCTAAAGGACCAGAAGAAGAGTCGGTGTGCGGACTTAGTGGAGGACTAACTCGAATCCTACGTAGAGGAGTAAGTCTTCCTATCGGAAACTGAGGATGAAGGCCAAGACGTCTCTGGGATAAACACCTTGGTGGCGCAATTATGACGAAACAAACATGGCACAAAGGAAAAAGAGACTGACAAGGGCAGGGAGGTGCAGGATCAACTAATTACAATGTCGAAACAAGGGCGGAGAGGTGCAGGATCAATTGATTTCAATGTTTTAGAGTCTTTGCTTGGCAGTTTTAACCAAAACCTTTTTCACTTAGGGTGTGTGTGTGAAGTGTGTAAATTTTAATTTTTAAACCCAAAAATTTGTAGAGAAAAAAAAAAGTGTGCTATATAGTTGCAAATAAACCTGCAAATGACAGTATATAAGCCTGCAAAAACAGAAAATAAACAGCTAAAAATGCAATAATATAAACCCAAGGAGGCGGGCCTCTCAACAACTAGTCTATAGGTGAGTAAAAAAAACTAATCAAAACACACTAAAAAATAGAATAGATCTAAGGTCAGGAGGGATAGGGATCTAAAGGATAAAATTTGCTAGAAAGTGGTGCAGAAAACAACAACAAATCAGAGGAAAAATTGTTGTAAAAAGAGGTGGCGAAAGGCTATCTCTAGGAGGGAAATGGAGTGAACCTTAGAGGAAAACCCAAAAAAATCTAAATGAGGTGTTTTGGATGGATAAAAAGCCAATCTAAAGCAGATCTGAAGGTCAGGTATCAGATCTGAAAAATGGCTGAAGACTCTGAAATTTCAAACAACCTGCAACAACAAAAAATATTCCACAAAAATTGGAGGGTACTAAAGTCCTAGGGGGCTAGGTTCCCACTTAGTTGAGAAAAACATAACAAGTACAGGTCCAAAACAGGCGGAGATGGAGGTCATAAAACCCTAAACAGAGGCTTAGAAAAACCTAGAAAACCTCCAGAAAAATCGCTGCAGAAAATCCAGGTCGCAGTTTCTGACCTGTTTTCAGCAGAGGTCACAATTTTTGGGCTGATTCCTGCTTCCTGAAGCTCCAGGTTGCAGGTTTTGGGCCAAAACATGTGACCTACACTTCCAACACTCTCGGCAGCAGATTTTCGAAAGACTTGTTGTCTCAGCTGCGGCTGATGTCGGCCACCTACGCAATAGGTTTGAAAACACACGGAAGTTAGAATTTTTATCATTTAGGGTTTTAAAGGTTAAAAAAAACATCAAGAAAAGCGAAAACAAGGGGCTCAAGTGAAATCTTGGGGTTTGAAGCAGCTAGATATGCAAGGATCAGAAAAACGACAATGGTCGTAATCGTAAACCCTTGTGGAGTCACCAGTTGTTAGTATGAATCTTAATTCCAAGCATACAAAAAAAGACCACTTTAGCTGTGCATAAAAAATAGCCCTAACAGAAAATATGGCTGCCAATATCCTCAGATCTTTAGTTAGGTGATCAAGATAAATGTTGCAAAATCTATATCTATGCATTACAAGACATTAAGCAATATAAAAAACAAGTTTTACTCCATGCATCCAATAGACAAGACAAGAATATGTTGAATGAATTTTTTATTAATGGAACCTGCGAGGAAAACATAGGAGGGTGTTCCCAGTTCTCCTCAATGGGATGGGTTCTTGTAAGTATTCAACACTTCAGATCTGAAATTCCTCTCTCTTGATGGTGTATAAAACCCAAACAAAAATGGTAGAAAAATACGACTATGATGGTGGATCAATAGTCAAACCAAAAGTATAGATCCAGAGTGATATTTAGGCAACAAAAAGTGGTAAATGAATGGGAAAACCCTTCTATTTATAACAAAATATTGAGTTAGTCTAGATATTGGTGCATAGTTAAAATATTATTAACCAAATCAAAATCCAACTTTTATGGAATATTTTATTATATATGTTGGAGGGAAAAGGAATTTGACTTGGGTCAAATCCCTTTATTTGTAAGTAATAAATAAATAAATGATTTATTTATCATTTTAAGGATGTGGTTGAGCAATAATCAAGTAAATAATGATTTATTTAATTATTTATGGGTGATTTAGTCATATTTAAGAAAGAATATTATTTAAATAAGGTTTAAATAACTATTCTTTAGAAAATAATAAGATAAATAATGATTTATCTAATTAATTTCTTAAGTTTTGGATTAAGCATGACTAGGAATATTAATTAAACTACTGTTTAACTAATTATTCCTTGAGGAAAATCAAACAAATGTAGATTTATTTAATATTTCCTCATGGGGTTTCCTGTTTGGACGATAAAAAACTTAATAAAGGTGGTTTACTAAGTTATTTTCATAGTGAAAGCAATTTTACTTAGGGCAAAATTGGTCTTAGCAGAGGCAGAGACAGGCAAAGGACAGCAGCAGAAGCAAAGGAGAAGACAACAGGTAACATTTACAGCGAGCATGAGAAGAACAGGGGGGGAGTTTATTTACAGAGACATGGCAGCATAAAGATAATCAAAGTAGCGCAAAGGAGACAACATAGAAATGGTCGAACAACAGAGGACACAGAGACAGAGAAAGGAAGCAGAACCAGAGGAGGCAGAGCAATAGAGGCAGAGACAAAGAATACAGAGGCAGAGATAAAACAGTCGAGCAACAAAGGTAGAGGCAGAGCCATTAACAAAATGTGAATTGACCAAGCAGAGACGGAACCCAAAGGGAAATGGAACCAAGCGTTTAGCAGTAAAAGCCTAATGAAGTCGGGTATTAAACCTTGAGGTAGCATTGAATTAACATATTACTGAAACATGGTTTACATACTAAAAAGTGCTGAAGAAATAACTTTATATGTATAAAATTATACATTAAAAGATGAAGAAATAAGTTGAACATAGATTATATGTATATGTAAATAACGAAGGCGCGAAGCTTTTGTTGGAATGGAACCATGACTTTAAGCGGAACCCCGACCATGAACAGTAAAACCAGAGGGCCACAAAACCAGTGGGTTTGCATGTCGATTGAAGTGGTAAGTAGTATTGCCAAAATGAACGTGATATGTGTCATTGAAGGACACATGCCCTCAGGCAGTTTTATAATACAACTATTTTCGCATGATTCTGGAGAATTATGAAGTGAGCTTTTAAGTTGCGCGATATTGTGCGTCGTTCGTTTAATCATCGGAGTCGATGCGGTAAACTGCCAACCATTGGATGCAAGAGGTGTGTTAATGGAGGTGGGCCTCAGGAGCGTATATGTGTTAAAATATGTATCGGGTTTGATATCCATTTCAATATTGGATATATATTAAAGTTGAGTGCACATATATAAATGGGTTATGTGCAAATTATATATTTATTTCAAGTCAATACATTAGGTTATGCTGAGGGTTAAAGCCATAGTCGAAGATTGACTTAGGCTTATATATATGTGTGTGTGTTCAAAGGGTGCTGTCAGTTGGAACGTATTAAAAGTGTAGAGTTTATCAAACAAAGGTGGGCTCCATGGAATGGATTTGTATTAAAATGTCGCGTTGGGTTTAGTTATAAGCTGATTGATGATTCGAATAAAATGATACAAAGGGTGCGGACCTATATCAACTTATATAATGTGGATATGCTTAACTGACGAGGGTGAACAATAGAGCGTGGGACCCGTGAACCACCATATGATATATGTGCTGCATTAATATATATAAACCTTGGATGAATGCTATAAGCTTGGGTATATGTAATTAGAAGAGCCGGAACCCTTTATTGCATTAAGACTAAGGTTCGAATAAAGAACATGGCTAAGTCTATGCTAGGAGCGGAAACATTAAACGAACTACGGAGCCCGAGAGGTTATATATATATATATATATATATTAGTGTTGGGCTTATGTCTAAGTCCAATACTTAATATAATGTTGACAGAAGATATTGTGTGTGTAGGGTGGGATCCCCCCTACATAAAATTCTGAGAATCATAACCCAAGCTGGAGGATACATTGAAGCGGAAGCTAATATATATACAACATGGTACATATGTTGCTCTTTATATACAAAGGCCCAAAGCATATATATATATATGGAGCGCTTTATGGACAAGGGACCAAAGATATAATACAAAGAATATGTATTATATTATTAAGCACGAGATCAAAAGAACCAAAAGTACTATCGCTTGGTTTTAAAACAAAGTCTTATATTGTGGGATCCTCACCAATCGCATCGGACAAAAGTTGGCAGCGGAACATGTTAACAAAAGATTGTGATTGCGATGAAGTTCTAGACCTGATGGGCTTATAAACTGTGATGCATACATGCTTAAGTTTTGACATCAAAGTAGGCCATCGCATCAGAAAGAAGTAGGACATTGGAGCACTATATTGAAAGCTGCAATTGCGATGATCGCATCGGATTCTTCACAAATATATCAATCACAATCGGAAGTATTCAGTTACGATAAATCGCATTGGAAAAATAAAGTGCAGTTAACAGTGAAACATCGGATCAAAGTGATCGCATTAGAGCATCGGAGCATCAGAACTCACAAATAAAAGTTGCGATTGTGATTAATCGCAATCAGAAGAATTCAGGAGGTGACTCATCGCATTGGAGAATAAAATAAGCTTGGCGGGTGGGCCTGAAAGGGCAATTCAAGTATTAAAATGTTTTGATTTAAGTTCTTTCTGAGTTGATTTGCATTACAAAAGGGGAAATTTATATGTTAAAAATACTTAATTATCATGCCGAGAGTTAAATTGAAATATATGAAAAGCGCAGTTACATATGTATGGCAGTTACACTGCGACAGTGAACAGGAGATCAAACAAAGCCGAAAAGGGACAAAACATAGTCACACAAAAGACAAGTGTAGTGAACCAAGAGGTTGAATGGGTGAGCTGGAGTTCACATTGTAATTAAATGTAAATGGATTAACTGATTTATATTGTTTGTGATGCATTGGCAAGTCTTCCAAAGAGAAAAAATATCCCATTGTAATGTTAAAATTAGTACATACAGTTATATTTTTCTGAGTGAGCTGGAAAAGAAATGAGAACGTAGAAGACTAAGAGGTATGGCTATCTATTTTGAATTCCTAGAGGAAAACAAACAGTCATCAGGAAATCTCTATAAGTAATATCACCTTGATATGCATATAGAGGTTAGGGAGAGTGAAAATAGAGAATGCAGAGTATGGAAAATTGAGGCAGAGAAGATAAGGAAGAGAGGATCAGAAAGAGCTGCTACAGAACAGAGCTGCTATCTGAGGTAAATCAGCATACATTTCTTTTGATAAATTGAGGAAGTTGGAGCTTCCCTATCAAGTTGAAACTTGATAGTTGTCAGTTGTATCTGACTAAGGTTGGACCCTCCTGTAGGTTGGTGCCTGCAAAAAAACAATGGTGAGAGGGAGTTGGAGCTTGCCTTTGCATCACAACAATAATAAGATGTGGTTTTCTCCCTTTATGGGTTTCCACTTATATCTACTGTCTCTATGTGTGTTGCCTATGTTTTGAAATGATTTACCAAATCTGCTTAATGTTTGCTGCTCTCATAATAAGTTTGATGTCACATTAATTTAATACTTGTTGCAACATATTAAAACTGTTCACATATTAAGGTTGGTTATAAAATAAAGCTGTAAATAAGTTGATGAAAAATTTAAAAAGATTATGTATGTGTTAAACTGATTCACCCCCCCCCTCTTAGTTTAACTAAGGATTCAACAATTGGTATCAGAGCCGGTTCCTTTTGTACCAGTTTAACCACTGAAAGGAGAACCTATGTCCCCAGGATGGCTATTCAAGAAGGAAACTCAACCAATAAAGCCCCTTTTTTCACCGGTGCTAATTATGCCTTTTGGAAAATTAGAATGAGAGCATACATAATGTCTCTAGGAATAGAGTTTTGGGCTGCTGTGGAATTTTTATATGCCCCAAATGCAACTGACCCTGAGAGAGAAGATAAACAATAATTTGTAGCAAATGAAAAGGCCATGAATGCAATCCTAAGTGGACTCTCTGAGGCTGAATTTATCAAAATAATGCACAGAAAGACTGCCAAAGATATGTGGGATAATCTTGAAAACATCCATGAGGGAAATAGAAAGGTAAAGACAGCCAAATTTCAAGTATATAGAGCTCAGTTTGAAAATTTAAAAATGAATGATGATGAAGATGTTGGCAGCTTCTTCTTAAGAGTTGCAGAAATTGTTAACAATATGAAAGATTTAGGAGAAACCATACCAGAAAGTGTAATTGTATAAAAGATTCTAAGATCTCTTACACCCAGCTTTAACCCCAAGGTGTCTGCAATAGAAGAAACCGCTGATTGGGAAACCTTGACCATGAACTAGTTACTTGGAAATCTGACAGCCTATGAGATGAGACTCCCACAGAAGAAGCCAAGTGTGAGGGAGGCAGCTTTTGAAAAAGAAAATAAGAAAGAAGAAAAGGAAGATAGATGTTCTTTCTCTGATGAAGAAGAGGCCAAGTTTGTCAAGAAATTGGAAAAAGGCTCAGGTAAATATAAGGGTAAAATTCCATTCAAACGCTTTAACTATGGAAGAGTTGGACACTATGCTACTAAGTGTCCTCATAAGAAAGCAAGGAATCAGGCTCATAAATCAGAGAAAACTTCATCAAAGAACTGGCAGAAAGGAAATAAATTCAATAGAAAATCTTACTATGTTCAACAAGACAGCAGTGCATCAGAAGACTCAGATGAACCCTGAAGTGAAGAAGGAACCTCTGAATTTGTATTGATGGCTATAGAAGAACTGGAAGGACTCCTTATAGAATATGAAGAAGAATGTGAAGTTGACCTTGAGGGGGAGCTAAGAAGTGCTCTGGAGGAGATTGACAAACTCAAACTGAAGTGCAGAAAACAAAAGGACATTCTCCTCAAGTATGTCAGAGAAGAGAAAAATTCAGAAGTCCTCATGTAGCTGAAAGTAGAGCTTGAAGAAGCCAAGAAGATAGAATACATGTTACTTAAGCAAATCAAGGATAAAACTCAGGAACAAGAGAAGTTGGAAGAAGAAGTAGTATGTCTAAGGAAGAAATTAGAAAATTCTCAAAGGAAAGTGTCTATAAATACTTCTCAAACAACAAGCTCTGGTAAGTTGAACGAAATTATGGATTCTCAAAGATATCCTCTTATAAAGACTGGGTTAGGCTATGAAGGAGAATCAGGTAAAAGCAAAGAAAACGAAAACAAAAATATTATTTTTGTCAAAGCAAAGAAGGCTGATAAAGCAACTCAAATAATTCCTACAAAAGAAGAAACATGTAATGAGGGAGACAGAAACCAGAAGAAACCTCTAATAACAAAGAATGAAATAAATACTCAGACAACAGAAAAAGGCTCATATACCCCTGAGTATGTCAAATTTGGAAGCCATCAAAGGAGATTCTTTCCTCCTATGAAAAATGCCACCTTTTTTGCTTGCCACAAGTTGGGACACATTACTGCATACTCTCATACAAGGAGGAGTAATTCAAACCAGTAAAAGATGCAAACAGTAAAGAGACTGTCTCAAGCAAACAAATGGATAAGACAACCTCACATCAGGTATGCAAATTGTTTCTATGATTACTGTTTTTATTGTAAGGATTTTGGACATAAAATCATTGAGTGCAGAAAATATGGACAAATATTGATGTACAACACCTCAAGGAGGTTTATGAATGAAGGAGATTTTACTCATACTCACAAAATTCTCCAAACAAAAGGATGCTTCCAGTGGGAAAAGAAGGTGAACAAATGTGACCTGGCTCTAACTGCTGAAGACCTGAAAAGCCAATGGTATTTGGACAGTGGCTACTCAAAAAATATGACTGGAGAAAAAAGCAAGTTTATAACTTTTGATGAAAAGAAATCGGGAAACGTTACCTTTGGCAACGATAAATCAGGAAAAATCAAAGGAAAAGGCTCAATCAGCCTAGATAATGGTAGAGGAAAGGCCCAAGATGTACTATTTGTAGATGGGATGAAAGAAAATTTGTTGAGTGTCAGCCAAATGTGTGATAAAGGCTACGAATTTCTTTTCAGAGGACAAGATTGTGAAGTCAGATCAAGCACCACATGTAAGACTCTGCTCAAAGGTGTTCAAACAGAGAGTAATGTTTACATAGTGAAAGAGGAAGATGAAGCATGCCATCTTAGCAAACTTGAGGAGTCATGGTCATGGCATAGGAGATTGGGACATCTCAGCTTCGATCATATCATCAGACTGAGCAAGAAGAAAGATGTCAGAGACATGCCAGAAATAAAAAGGCCTTCCAATACCATATGCAAATCCTGTCAATTGGGAAAATAGACCCACACATAATTTAAGGCCAAAGATGAGTTATCAACAAGAAGACCACTCCATCTTATGCACATGGAACTGTGTGGACCTGCAAGAACTAAAACTCCAAGTGGAGAATCCTACTTCATGCTAATAATAGATGAATTCTCCAGGATGACATGGGTTGCGTTTCTTAAGAATAAATCGGAAGCTCTAGAAAAATTCAAAATATTCAAAGCTTTAGCAGAAAATCAAACAAGATGCAAGCTAAAATGCATCATATCATACAGAGGAGGTGAATTCACATATTATGACTTTGTAGACATATGTAATGAACATGGGATAAAGCAACAATTTACTATTGCAGGGACACCTCAGCAAAATGGAGTAGCAGAGCGACAAAACAGGTCTGTACAAAAAATAGCCAGAGCCATGATGCAAGAAAGTAATATTCCTCAAACCTTCTAGGCAGAAGCATTACACACAATCGTGCATATCCTAAACAAAGCTCATTTAAGGCCAAGAAGTGACAAGAATCCCTATGAACTATGGCATGGTAAACCAGCTTGAATCAAGCACTTTAGAATCTTTGGAAGCAAGTGTTACATAAAGAATAATGATGAAAATCTTGGGAAATTTGATGCAAGAGAAGATGAAGGGATATTTCTAGGATATGCATCCAAAAGTAAAGGGTACAAGTGCTACAACAATACTCTTCGAAAAATTGTAGAAAGCATTGACGTGAGATTTGATGAATAACTTCCAAACAATACAAGAGGTACAGACTGCAGCATTCCCTCAGACAACCATGAAGAAGAAAACCAAGATGCTGATGTAGCAAGAAAGACAACAGAAGATGTTGAACTTAGCTCTAAAGCCCCCTCAGGATACACTCAAAAGAACCATCTTGAAGATCAGATCACTTGAGACAAGAGAGTAGTTGTCCAGACAAGAAGGCAGCTAACTGAACAAACAGAAGATGTATACATAGCCATGCTATCACAAATAGAGCCAAAGAAGTTTGAAGAAGCCAGCAAGGAAAAGTATTGGGTGAATGCTATGAATGAAGAATTGGACCAAATTGAGAAGAACAATACCTGGGAACTAGTTCCTAGACCCACTGAGAAAAATTTCATAGGCTAAAAATGGGTATTCAAAAATAAAATGAATGAGCAAGGACAGGTAATTAGGAATAAAGCTAGAATTGTCTGCAAAGGATATTCACAAATCGAAGGACTTGATTACGATGAAACATTTGCCCCTGTAGCCAGAATGGCAACTATCAGAATTTTTCGAGCCTTTGCATGCTACCAAGACTTCAAGGTATATCAAATGGATGTGAAATCTGCATTTCTGAATGGAGATCTAGAAGAATAAGTCTACATGGAACAACCAGAAAGCTTCTCATTAACAGACAAAGAAGACTATGTATGCAGACTAAAGAAGGCTCTATATGGACTAAAACAAGCTCCTCGTGCTCGGTACTCAAGGCTGGATAAATACTTGAAAAAACAAGGCTTTAAAATAGGAGTAGACAACAATCTATACATCAAATCCCATGAAAATGAACTCTTGATTGTTGTAGTATATGTTGATGACATTATGTTTGGAAGCAACAGAGATGAGCTAGCAAAAGGATTTGCTGAGGAGATGAAATCAGAGTTTGAGATGTCTATGATTGGAGAGCTCAATTTCTATTTAGGACTTCAAATTCAGCAAAATACCACATGTACATTCATCTCACAAGAAAAATACTTAAAAGAAATGTTGAAAAAGTTCAAAATGGAAGATTGCAAACCTGTGTCAATTCCCATGATCACGGGATGCAAACTATGTGCTGATGATGGATCTGCTGATATAGATCAAAGACTCTACAGATCCATGATAGGAAGTCTGTTGTACCTGACATCATCAAGGTTAGACATCATGCTAGCAGTAGGACTTGTGGCTAGATATCAAGCAGCACCAAAGCAAAATCATCTTCTAGAAGTCAAAAGAATATTTAGATATCTACAAGGAACAATACAGTTTAGGATTTGGTATCCAAAAGGAAAAAGCTTCACTTTGACATCATACACAGATGCAGATTGGGCCAGCTGTGTGGATGACAGGAAAATCACAAGTGGAGGGGAATTATATCTAGGAGAAAGTCTGGTGGCATGGCTAAGCAAGAAACAAACATCTATTTCTCTATCTACAACAGAAGCAGAATACATAGCAGCAGCAGCATGCTGCACACAAGTCATGTGGATGAAGCAAACCCTCCAAGACATGAAGGTAAGCATTGATGAACCTACCTCTATAAAATGTGATAATACAAGTGCTATAAGCATATCAAAAAATCCTGTGCTTCATTCAAAACTAAGCATATCCCAATAAAGTATCATTTTCTCCAAGAACAAGTAGCTCAGAAGGTAGTGAAACTGGAGTATCTGCCAACTAAAGAACAGACAAAAAATATATTTACCAAACCTCTTGCTAGAGAACCATTTGAGTATTTGAGAGATAGACTAGGGGTAGTATTTGTAGATGCTACTCTCTGATATGAAGATAAAGCACCGTTTCAGGGAGAGAACAGAAATGAAAATATCATACTAGGGGGAGATCAGTAGGCAAGAAAATCATGAAATAGGTCCTCAAGATCAGTGCAACATGGACGAGAGTTAAAATCACATTGAGAAATGAGAAACCCCTTTCCATTGATGTTAAAGGGGGAGGAAGAGCAATCAACAGAAGAAAGAGTCCTAACAGGCAAGTAGAGGAAGTGTATTGCCATCAATGCCAAAGGGGGAGACTGTTGGAAATGTTTTCATTGATGGAAAAGGAGGCAATAGAGGTAGAGATATGCAAAGGACAACAGTAGAAGCAAAGGAGAAGACAACAGGTAACATTTACAGGGAGCATGAGAAGAACAGAGGGAGAGTTTATTTACAGAGATAGGGCAACAGAAAGATAAGCAAAGAAGCGCAAAGGAGACAGCATAGAAACGCTCGAACAACAAAGGACGCAGAGACATAGAAAGGAAGCAGAACCAGAGGAGGAAAGAAATAGAGGTAGAGATAGAGAATACAGAGGCAAAGATAAAATAGTCAAGTAGCAGAGGTAGAGGCAAAGCCGTTAACAAACTGAGAATTGACCAAGCAGAGACAGAACCCTGAGGGAAATGGAACCAAGCGTTTAGCAGTAAAAGCCTAATGAAGTTGGGTATTAAACCTTGAGGTAGCGTTGAATTAACATATTAATGAAACAGGGTTTACATACTAAAAAGAGCTGAAGAAATAAATTTATATGTATAAACTTATATATTAAATGCTGAAGAAATAAGTTGAACAGAGATTATATGTATATGTAAATAACGAAGGTGCGAAGCTTTTGTTGGAATGGAACCATGACTTTAAGCGGAACCTCGACCATGAACAGTAAAACCGGAGGGCCACAAAACTAGTGGGTTCGTGCGTCGATTGAAGTGGTAAGCAGTATTGCCAAAATGAATGTGATATGTGTCATTGAAGGACACGTGTCCTCAGGCGGTTTTATAATACAAATTTTTTCGCGTGATTCTAGAGAATTATGAAGCGAACTTTTAAGTTGCACGATATTGCGTGTCGTCTATTGGATCATCGGAGTCGATGCGATAAACTTCCAGCCATTGGATGCAAGAGGTGTGTTAATGGAGGTGGGCCCCGGGAGCATATATGTGTTAAAATATATATCGGGTTTGATATCCATTGCAATATTGGATATATATTAAAGTTGAGTGCACATATAGAAATGGGTTGTGTGCAAATTATATATTTGTTGCAAGTCAATACATTAGGTTATGCCGAGGGTTAAAGCCATAGTATTTTAGTTGGAATGTACTAAAAGTGCAGAGTTTATCAAACACATGTGGGCTCCATAGAATGTATTTGTATTAAAATGTTGCGTTGGGTTTAGTTATAAGCTGATTGATGATTCAAATGAAATGATACAAAGGGTGCGAACTTGTAGCAACTTATATAATGTGGATATGCTTAACTGATGAGGGTGAACAATAGAGTGTGGGACTCGTGAACCACCATATGATATATATGCCGCATTAATATATATAAACCTTCAATGAATGCTATAAGATCGGGTATATGTAATTAGAAGAGCCGGAACCCTTTGTTGCATTGAGACTAAGGTTCGAATAAATAACATGGCTAAGTCTATGTTGGGAGCGGAAACATTAAATGAAATACAGAGCCCGAGAGGTTATATATATATATATAGATATTAGTGCTGGGCATATGTCTAAGTCCAAGACTTAATATAATTTTGACAGAAGATATTGTGTGTGTAGGGTGGGACCCCCCTTACATAAAATTCTGAGAATCGTAACCCAAGCTGGAGGATACATTGAAGCACAAGCTTATATATATACAACATGGTACATATATTTTGCTTTATATACAAAGGCCCAAAGCATATATTTATATATATATATTTATTTATATGGAGCGCTTTATGGACAAGGGACAAAAGATATAATACAAAGTATATGTATTATATTATTGAGCGTGAGATCAAAAGAACCAAAGGTTCTATTGCTTGGTTTTAAAACAAAGTCTTATATTGTGGGACCCTCACCAATCGCATCGGAGAAAAGTTGGCAGCGGAACATGTTAACAAAAGATTGCAATTGCAATGAAGTTCTGGACCCGATGGGCTTATAAACTGTGATGCATACATGCTTAAGTTCCAACATCAAAGTAGGCCATCGCATTGGAAATAAGTAGGACATCGGAGCACTATATTGAAAGCTGCGATTACGATGATCGCATCCAATCCTTCGCAAATGCATCAATCACAACAGGAAGTATTCAGTTATGATAAATTGCATCGGCAAAATAAAGTGTAGTGAATAGTGAAACATCAGATCAGAGTGATCGCATTGGAGCATCGGAGCATCAGAAATCACAACTAAAAGTTGCGATTGCGATTAATCGCAATTGGAAGAATTCAGGAGGTGACTCATCGCGTCAGAGAATAAAATAAGCTTGGTGGGTGGGCCCGAAAGGGCATTTCAAGTATTAAATTTTTTTGATTTAAGTTCTCCGTGAGTTGATTTGCGTTACAAAAGGGGCAGTTTATATGTTAAAAACACTTCATTATCATGCCGAGAGTTAAATTGCGATATATAAAAAGCGCAGTTACATATGTATGGAAGTTACGCTGCGACAGTGAACAGGAGATCAAATAGAGCCGAAAAGGGACAAAACACAATCACAGAAAAGACAAGCGCAGTGAACCAAGAGGCTGAATGGGTGAGATGGATTTCACATTGTAATTAAATGTAAATGGTTTAACTAATTTATATTGTTTTTGATGCATTGGCAAGTCTTCGGAAGAGAAAAAATATCCCACTGTAATGTTAAAATTAGTACATATAGTTATATTTTTCTGAGTGAGATGGAAAAGAAATGAGAAGGTAGAAGACTAAGAGGTATGGCTATCTATTTCGAATTCCTAGAGGAAAAAAAACAGTCATCGGGAAATCTCTATAAGTAATATCACCTTGATATGCATATAGAGGTTAGAGAGAGTGAAAATAGAGAATGCAGAGTATGGAAAAATGAGGCAGAGAAGATAAGGAAGAGAGGAGCAGAAAGAGATGCTACAGAACAGAGCTGATATCTGAGGTAAATCAGCAAACATTTCTTTTGATAAATTGAGGAAGTTGTAGCTTCCTTATCAAGTTGAAGCTTGATAGTTGTTAGTTGTAGTTGACTAAGGTTGGAGCCTCCTGTAGGTTGGTGCCTGCAGAAAAAAAATGGTGAGAGGGAGTTGGAGCTTGCCTTTGCATCACAACAATAATAAGATTTGGTTTTCTCCCTTTATGGGTTTCCAGTTATATCTGCTGTCTCTATGTGTGTTGCCTATGTGCTGAAATGATTTACCAAATCTGCTTAATGTTTGCTGCTCTCATAATAAGTTTGATGTCACATTAATTTAATACTTGCTGCAACATATTAAGACTATTGACATATTAAGGTTGGTTATAAAATTAAGCTGTAAATAAGTTGATTAAAAATTTAAAAAGCTTATGTATGTGTTAAACTGATTCACCCCCCCCCCCCCTCTCAGTTTAACTAAGGATTCAACAATTGGTATCAGAGCTGGTTCCTTTTGTACCAGTTTAACCACTGAAAGGAGATCCTAGGTCCCCAGGATGGCTGATCAAGAAGGAAACTCAACCAATAAAGCCCCTTTTTTCAGCGGTGCTAATTATGCGTTGTGGAAAATTAGAATGAGAGCATACATAATGTCTCTAGGAATAGAGGTTTGGGCTGCTGTGGAATTTGGATATGTCCCAAAGGAAACTACCCCAGAGAGAGAAGCTAAACAAGAATTTGTAGCAAATGCAAAGGCTATGAATTCAATCCTAAGTGGACTTTGTGAGGCTGAATTTATCAAAATAATGCACAGCAAGACTGCCAAAGATATGTGGGATAATCTTGAAAACATCCATGAGGGAAATATAAAGGTAAAGACACCCAAACTTCAAGTATATAGAGCTCAGTTTGAAAATTTAAAAATGAATGATGATGAAGATGTTGGTAGCTTCTTCTTAAGAGTTGCAGAAATTGTTAACAATATGAAAGCTCTAGGAGAAACCATATCAGAAAGTGAAATTGCACAAAATATTCTAAGATCTCTTCCACCCAGCTTTAACCCCAAGGTGTCTGCAATAGAAGAAACCGTTGATTGGGAAGCCTTGACCATGAACTAGTTACTTGGAAATCTAACAGCCTATGAGATGATACTCCCACAGAAGAAGCCAAGTGCGAGGGAGGCAACTTTTAAAACAGAAAATAAGAAAGAAGAAAAGGAAGATATATGTTCTTGCTCTGATGAAGAAGAGGCCAAGTTTGTCAAGAAATTGGACAGAGGCTCAGGTAAATATAACGGTAAACTTCCATTCAAATGCTTTAACTATGGAAGAGTTGGACACTATGCTACTAAGTGTCCTCATAAGAAAGCAAGGAATCAGGCTCATGAATCAGAGAAAACTTCATCAAAGAACTGGAAGAAAGGAAAGAAATTCAATAGAAAATCTTACTATGTTCAACAAGACAACAGTGCATCAGACGACTCAGATGAACCCTTAAGTGAAGAAGGAACCTCTGAATTTTTATTGATGGCTATAGAAGAACTGGAAGGACTCCTTCTAGAACATGAAGAAGAAGGTGAAGTTGACCTTGAGGGGGAGCTAGGAAGTGCTCTGGAGGAGATTGACAGACTCAAACTGAAGTGCAGAAAACAAAAGGACATTCTCCTCAAGTATGTCAAAGAAGAGAAAAATTCAGAAGTTGTCATGCAGCTGAAAGTAGAGCTTGAAGAAGCCAAGAAGATATAAGACATGTTACTCAAGCAAATCAAGGATAAAAGTCAGGAACAAGAGAAGTTGGAAGAAGAAGTAGTATGTCTGAGGAAGAAATTAGAAAATGCTCAAAGGAAAGTGTCTATAAATACTTCTAAAACAACAAACTCTAGTAAGTTGAACGAAATTCTGGATGCTCAAAGATCTCCTCTTATAAAGACTGGGTTAGGCTATGAAGGAGAATCAAGTAAAAGAAAAGAAAAGGAAAACAAAAATATTATTTTTGTCAAAGCAAAGAAGACTGATGAAGCAGCTAAAATAATTCCTACAAAAGAAGAAACATGTAATGAAGGAGACAGAAACCAGAATAAAAATCTAAGAACAAAAAATGAAATAAATACTTAGACAACAGAAAAATGCTCATATACCCCTGAGTATGTCAAATTTGGAAGCCATCAAAGGAGACTCTTGCCTCCTATGAAAAATGCCACCTGTTTTGCCCACCACAAGCTGGGACACATTACTGCATACTGTCATACAAGGAGGAGTAATTCAAACCAGCAAAAGATGCAAACAATAAAGAGACTGTCTGAAGAAAAAAAATGGAGAAGACAACCTCACATCGGGTATGCAAATTTTTTCTATGGTTACTTTTTTTATTGTAAGGATTTTGGCCATAAAATAATTGAGTGCAGAAAATATGGACAAAGATTGATGTATAACGCTTCAAGGAGGTTTATGAATCAAGGAGATTTTACTCATACTCACAAAATTCTCCAAAAAAAGGATGCTTCCAGTGGAAAAAGAAGGTGAACAAATGTGACATGGCTCTAACTGCTCAAGACCTGAAAAGCCAATGGTATTTGGACAGTGGCTGCTCAAAACATATGACTGGAGACAAAAGCAAGTTTATAACTTTTGATGAAAAGAAATCAGGAAAAATCAAAGGAAAAGGCTCAATCAGCCTAGATAATGGCAGAGGAAAGGCCCAAGATGTACTATTTGTAGATGGGATAAAAGCAAATTTGCTGAGTGTCAGCCAAATGTGTGATAAAGGCTACGAAGTTCTTTTCAGAGGACAATATTGTAAAGTCAGATCAAGCACCACAGGTAAGACTCTGATCAAAGGTGTTCGAACAAAGAGTAATGTTTACATAGTGAAAGAGGAAGATGAAGCATGCCATCTTAAAAAACTTGAGGAGTCATGGTTATGGCATAGGATATTGGGACATCCTAGCTTCGATCATATCATCAGACTGAGCAAGAAGAAAGCTATCAGAGACATGCCAGAAATAAAAAGGCATTCCAATACCATATGCAAATCCTGTCAATTGGGAAAACATACCTGCACATCATTTAAGGCCAAAGATGAGTTATCAACAAGAAGACCACTCCCGCTTGTGCACATGGACCTGTGTGGACCTGCAAGAACTAAAAATCCAAGTGGAGAATCCTACTTCATGTTGATAATAGATGACTTCTCCAGGATGACATGGTTTGCATTTCCTAAGAATAAATTGGAAGCTTTGGAAAAATTCAAAATATTCAAAGATTTAGCAGAAAATCAGACAAGATGCAAGCTAAAATGCATCAGATCAGACAGAGGAGGTGAATTCACAGATTATGACTTTGCAGACCTATGCAATGAACATGGGATAAAGAAACAATTTACTATTGCAGGGACACCTCAGCAAAATGCAGTAGCAGAGAGACAAAATAGGTCTGTACAAAAAATAGCCAGAGCCATGATGCAAGAGAGTAATATTCCTCAAACCTTCTAGGCAAAAGCAGTACACACAGTTGTGCATATCCTAAACAAAGCTCATTTAAGGCCAAGAAGTGACAAGACTCCCTATGAACTATGGCATGGTAAACCAGCTTCAATCAAGCACTTTAGAATCTCTGGAAACAAGTGTTACATAAAGAATAATGATGAAAATCTTGGGAAATTTGATGCAAGAGCAGATGAAGGGATATTTCTAGGATATGCATCCAAAAGTAAAGGGTACAGGTGCTACAACAAGACTCTTCGAAAAATTGTAGAAAGCATTGACGTGAGATTTGATGAAGAACTTCCAAACAATACAAGAGGTACAGACTGCAACAGTCCCTCAGACAACCATGAAGAAGAAAACCAAGATGATGATGCAACAAGCAAGACAATAGAAGATGTTGAACTGAGCTCTAAAGCCCCCTCAGTATACACTCAGAAGAACCATCCTGAAGATCAGATCATTGGAGACAAGAGAGTAGGGGTCCAGACAAGAAGGCAGCTAACTGAACAGACGGAAGAGGTATACATAGCCATGCTATCACAAATAGAGCCAAAGAAGTTTGAAGAAGCCCTCAAGGACAAGTATTGGGTGAATGCTATGAATGAAGAATTGGACCAAATTGAGAAGAACAATACCTGGGAACTAGTTCCTAGACCCACTGAGAAAAATGTCATAGGCTCAAAATGGGTATTCAAAAATAAAATGAATGAGCAAGGACAGGTAATCAGGAATAAAGCCAGAATTGTCTACAAAGAATATTCACAAATCGAAGGACTTGATTATGATGAAACATTTACCTCTATAGCCAGAATTGAAGCTATCAGAATGTTTCTTGCCTTTGCATGCTACCAAGACTTCAAGGTATATCAAATGGATGTGAAATCTGCATTTCTAAATGGAGATCTAGAAGAAGAAGTCTACATGGAATAAATAGAAGGCTTCTCATTAATAGACAAAGAAGACTATGTATGAAGACTAAAGGAGGCTCTATATGGACTAAAACAAGCTCCTCGTGCTTGGTACCGAAGGCTGGATAAATACTTGCAAAAACAAGGCTTTAAAAGAGGAGGAGTAGACAACAATCTATACATAAAAGCCCATGAAAATGAACTCCTGATTGTTGTAGTATATGTTGATGACATTATGTTTGGAAGCAATAGAGATGAGCTACCAAAAGGATTTGCTGAGGAGATGAAATCAGAGTTTGAGATGTCTATGATTGGAGAGATTAGTTTCTATTTAGGACTTCAAATTTGGCAAAAGACCATAGGTACATTCATCTCATAGGAAAAATACTTAAAGGAAATGTTGAAAAAGTTCAAAATGGACGACTGCAAACCTGTGTCAACTCCCATGATCACAGGATGCAAACTATGTGCTGATGATGGATCTGCTAATATAGATCAAAGACTCTACAAATCCATGATAGGAAGTCTGTTGTACCTGACAGCATCAAGGCCAGACATCATGCTAGCAGTAGGACTTGTGGCTAGATATTAAGCAACACCAAAGCAAAATCATCTTCTAGAAGTCAAAAGAATATTTAGATATCTACAAGGAACAATACAGTTTGGGATATGGTATCCAAAAGGAAAAAGCTTCACTTTGACAGCATACACAGATGCAGATTGGGCCAGCTGTGTGGATGACAGGAAAAGCACAAGTGGAGGGGCATTCTATCTAGGAGAAATTCTGGTGGCATGGCTAAGCAAGAAACAAACATCTATTTCTCTATCTACAACAGAAGCAGAATACATAGTAGCAGCAACATGCTGCACACAAATCATGTGGATGAAGCAAACCCTTCAAGACATGAAGGTAAGCATTGATGAACCTATCTCTATCAAATGTGATAATACAAGTGCTATAAGCATATCAAAAAATCCTGTGCTTCATTAAAAAACTAAGCATATCCCAATCAAGTATCATTTTCTCCAAGAAAAAGTAGCTCAGAAGGTAGTGAAACTGGAGTATGTGCCAACTAAAGAACAGACAGCAGATATATTTACCAAACCTCTTGCTAGAGAACCATTTGAGTATTTGAGAGATAGACTAGGGGTAGTATCTGTAGGTGCTACTCTCTGATATGAATAGAAAGCACCGTTTTAGGGGGAGAACAGAAACAAAAATATCATACCAGGGGGAGATCAGTAAGCAAGGAAAGCATGAAATAGGTCCTCAAGATCAGTGCAACATGGACGAGAGTTAAAAGAAAACTGAGAAATGAGCAACCCCTTGCCATAAATTTCAAAGGGGGAGGAAGAGAAAGCAACAGAAGAAAGGGTCCTAACAAAAAAGCAGAGGAAGTGTATTTCCATCAATGCCAAAGGGGGAGACTGTTGGAAATGTTGTCATTGATGGCAAAGGAGGCAGCAGAGGCAGAGACAGGAAAAGGACAGCAGTAGAAGCAAAGGAGAAGACAACAGGTAAAATTTACAGGGAGCATGAGAAGAATAGAGGGAGAGTCTATTTACATAGACAGGGCAGCAGAAAGATAAGCAAAGAAGCGCAAAGGAGACAATATAGAAACGACCAAACAGTAGAGGACGCAGAGACAGAGAAAGGAAGCAGAACTAGAGGAGGCAGAGCAATAGAGGCAAAGACAGAGAATACATAGGCAGAGATAAAACAGTCGAGCAGCAGAGGCAGAGGCAGAGCCATTAACAAACTGTGAATTGACCAAGCAGAGACAGAACCCTGAGGAAAATGGAACCAAGCATTTAGTAGTAAAAACCTAATGAAGTCGGGTACTAAACCTTGAGGTAGCGTTGAATTAACATATTAATGAAACAAGGTTTACATACTAAATAGCGCTGAAGAAATAACTTTATATGTATAAACTTATATATTAAACACTGACGAAATAAGTTGAACAGAGATTATATGTATATGTAAATAACGAAGACGCGAAGCTTTTGTTGGAATGAAACCTGTTATCACTCAGATTTTCCTTGAAATTGTGGGAAGAGGAAAGGGGTCCGAGGTAACCACAAACCAAATTTTAGGTACAGAATGTAGCCAATCTGTACCCAGAGAGGGCTCTCTCTATAAAATTTAACTTTGTTTGGAAAGATATTAGGCTAGTTATAAAGTCCAAGGGTTTTGATTAAGTTTGGGTGATGGAATTCAATAGCTAAGGGAAAGATTGAGTATTTTAGGCCATTGGGCTAATGGAGTCAAAGAAAATGGCTTAACTGGATTAAATTTCTTAACAAAATATGGCTTCACAGGGCAAGGTAATCAGACAGGGAACAATTATATATCTAAAGTGAATGGAATGGAATCAAAATGGATGAAGGGCAATTAAGAATCCTTCAACACATTTAGAAGAGGGAAATTGAGTGATTACTAATAAAGAGAAATTAAGTATTCTTTACTAAATAATCAAAATGCATAAACTAGAAAAACATGAGCAATTAAGAATTCACTGTTTAAACTAGTTTGGAAGAAAACATTTAGAATAACAACGATTAAAATCAGATTACACTTAAACACTTTCTGATTTATTCCTTTTCGTTAATCATTCATATATGAAATACAGTGATATAATAAACAAGTATAAAACTTCAAACCATAAGAGATAGATGACTTATTGATCCATTGTCTGACACAAGAATCCTGTAAAAAGTCTTTTGCATCAATTCATCATCCAGATAGCCACGCAAAATTTCTCCAATAGCACTTTATTCCAAAATAGTCAATGTTACATCAAATTCTAAAAATCCCCCCCACTTTCAATACTCAGATTGAAGGAGTATTTATACAAAAAATTATATAAAATATCTCATAAGAAATTGAGGATGACTCATAAGTATTTTACAACAAACTAGAGACAGATGGTCTCATAGATAAGAAAAAATGATAATTGATGTTTTGTTGTTTCCTTCTTTTGAGAATGTGTTGGAGGCAAGCCTTATGATTTGGCTCATTGTTGTTCTCTTCAGTAACTTTGTGTTGGTTGCTCTGTTTTACTGATACTCTTTATCTGCACTGATACTCTTTAACCTCTGTTTATCCTTTTATCCTTCTTATCCTGACTTACTGTAGTAAATGATCAAAATTTCATGTAAGGAAATTCTTTTACAAAAGTTCTAACATTTCTTCCCACCATTTATCTTCCGATATTTTGGTCCTTTGCAACTTTCTCAGAGTTTCATCCGTCTCTGTATATCTAAAGAAAGTAGGTTGAATTGGGAACAAATGCTTTACCTCATGCTCGAGATAAAACAAATTTTCCAATCTGTCATGAAGATTTTTTCCTGTAGGCAATGTTGTTGCTGATGAACTAGTTGAGGAACTGGCCTGATTGTCAGCATACTTGTCCAATTTCTCAGCATAACTTTCAAGGTCCATTAATTTATCCCCTGAAACTAAAGGACTGGGCAATCCTTTATTCAAAAAAATATCAAATCTTTTTATGAATGCATTAATTTCTTCTTGCATATCAGAGCACATTCGTTTTAAATTCTGCATCAGAGTTCTTTTACTAAAAACTCTCTTTATCTCCAAAATTGTGTCTGCCTGTCTTGAATGCCAAGTTCTTAAATTTGATGCTTGTTCTGAGTATTTAAAAAGAGGATAAGTTTATCAGCTTCTTCACGCATGTTTCCCAATTCTTCTCTCGCTTTTAGGATTTATTCCAGAGCTATTTTGACCAAATCATTCTGTTCATACATTATTTGAATTGAAGGCCAGACATCTTTTATTGACTGGATGATGTTGTCCCAAAGAATTTCATTTATTTCCTTTAAAGGCTTCTCCAATGTGAGATCCTTCTCTAATCTGTTGACTGACTTTTCTAACCTTTTGACTTCTCTTGTTTTATCTGCAACACTCATCTTTGAGAGATCATATTTTTGTTCTAAAGTGGTGAATTGTGCCTTTGTTCTTTGAAGCTCTGTCACTTGGAGTTTCAATTCCTCCATTGACTTTATTAATTCTTCGGTACTTAAATTGGAAGTATTTACCTATGGAAATTCTGTTGGCTGACCTGTTGTGGATGTACCTATAATTACCTTTGCTGTAGATGCTGGAACATTTGCATGCTTGTCTTTCAATGCCTTTTCAAGATCTTTTTCTGTTTCATTAAGTTTCTCATTCAATTTCAAGAGCAAGTCCATCAATTATTCCTCAAAATTTTGCTTCATGGTTTCTGCAGTCTGTGGATGTCTTGAGGCTGGTAACTTCAGTTGTTTTCTCAAAGCTGCAAGATCATCATCTTTTTTCTTGATCAAGGCTTCTATACCTTTGACATATTTGGGATTATATCCCAATCCAATGATTATTTCCTCCAAAGTATTTATCCTATTATCCTTAGCTTCAGAAGAGGTATTTTCAAGCTGCAATTATGCATTAGTATTCTCCAAAGAATCCTGCAACTTATGGGTCATCATTGATTTATCAGTCAGAGTAGAATAAATCATTTCACCTATTTGTTTATGCAGCTCAATTTGATTTAAAGGATGAATATCCTTTTCTATAACTTCAAAATTAGTTCTGATATAATCTGCAGCTGTTTGAGGTTGCTGCACTTTGGGTTTGAAGTGGCTCATTACCATCTTTCCTTGTTCGATGTCATAGGCTGACATCAATATTTGTTGATTCTTAGGAGCCATCTTCAAACACTAATTGTAAACTTGAACTCTGAGTGGATCATTTCTGGCCTTTATATTTATGAATGTCCTTTTAATATCCCAGGGATCTTTCACTGGTGGCTTGAAAGATGATATTTCTGCACTTTGCTGCCTTTGAAGCTCTTTTTTCTGTAAAGTTGTGGATGTCCCATTGATTGTACAAGTTTTTTGACTACCCAATTCTTCTTCCCCCTGACTATCAGGGATTTCATGAACAAATTCCACTTCTGGAAGAGGATTTAACTTTTGTCATTTAGCATCAGGCTGTTCTGAAGACCTACTAAGAGGGGTAGCTGCTTTAGCATCTCTCTTTTTTCCCTTTTCTACATTAAGAGGAGTTTGTAAAATTGAAATTTCTTCCACATTGGTCTGCGTAGGAGGAATCTGTACTTGACCCTGTTCTTTAGAAGTTTCAGGCTGGTCTGTCATTGTAAATTTCTCTGTAACTTGTATATCAGCCTCTTTCTCCTTTCCTTTAGATGCTACTATAGCCAATGCACTGATTTCCTATAAATTTTGTTGAGAAGTCCCAGCAGAAGAAGAACCAATACCTGGTATCTGCACCTGTCCAAAAGAGTCTAGGTCAAGTATTTTTTCAAGGTCTTTCATAACATTGTCCATACTGACCTGCTCACTATCTTGTTCTATCAATGTTCCTTCCATCCATTCATCCATATTGGCATATTGTTCAATTTCTGGGATTCTTTGATGAATGTATGGTGATAATTTATTTTTCACCCTTCTGTCACAAATAAAGCTATTTGGGTCATAAGGTACCCAATAATTTTTTTTTTGTAATTTAAGGTAGTCTTCTAATATTCTTTCAGCTTCTTTTGCAGCATCTCTAGAATTGCAGACAAAGGGACCTAACTGAATTTTAATCCTGAGTTGAGCCTTTTTCTTTGCATTACAAAAATGAACTAGATCTGAATTGATCATCTTCCTAAAATACTCTAATTCAAAGAGTCTCATTGGGACATATTTTGGCAACTTGAATGGGCATAACTCACACCCATATATTTTGATTTCCGTGTGATTTTGGTATAGGTACCAGTCACCTATCTGATAGTGCTTTGAGAGTTGAAGAATTTTCTTGATTTCATTACTGGCCCTAGGAGGGGAGACTCCTGTCAAAAAAGTGGTTGCAGGGTGTATAAATAGATCAATAAAATCATTGTGGGAATAAGGAGAATCGGGGGAATTATGAGTGATGGCAGACCAAAAGATCATAGACCTAGGATTTCCTTTGGAATCAAGTTTTTTGACATAGAAAGGGAAACTCTTTGATTGAAAGTAAAGCATGAGATGATAAATAACATAAGAATATTTGAAAACTCTTTCATTCTCTAATCTCATGAACTGATCATGTATTTTATCAGCAATGTAGGATGCAAAATAATACTTGACAGCAGGGGGCTGTCCAGGGGTGAAAATTGACATCAATACTAGGGTTAATTGGTCAACATATTCACTAGTATTGAAAGCCATTATAAAGGATATCATATTCAAAATAAGTCATCCCCCATCAGTGAAAAAGATATAACCATAAGGGGGAGGGCCTTTGGGCTGATGTTCTGGTAACATGAAGGTTTGGCAAAGACGATTCAATTCTTCTTGGGATAAATTGGCAGATTTATCAAGTAATTATCCCATGGAAAAGGGAGTAAGGGCTTGACTAGGTTGAAATTGTAGCAATTCGTTGATAGACTGAGCAGTTATGGGAAAAAGGACAGTTTGACTCGGAGATAAAACTGCTCGTTGATTGGGATCATAGTTTGCATGGTAGAAATGGATTATTTCAGGAAAAATGTGGATTGAGGGGAGAAGGTACATGGGAAGATTGGATTCCCATAATCCAAAAATGTCATAACCTTTCAAGTAACTATCTCTGCAATAGTAAAAAATTCAAAAAGGATTTTCACTGAGAACCAGGTCTTTAATTTGGAAATCTTTGTCTACTAAAGGCAGATAATCTAAGTCTCTGTGAGGGGCATTTAGGGGTGCGACATTCAGAGCCACAGGAATTTCCATTTCTGGTTCTTGTGGATTCAGAAATGAATTTCGGGTTTTAATAAAAAAAACGGGCACAATCACAGGTTTAGGAATGAAAAATGTAATTTCGGGAATTGAGGAATGAACTAAATACCAATCTAGAACTCCGTTTCAGTTTTTTGTGTGGAATTTAAAACAAAGACCAGGATTTTTACAGAGTTCAGTGGGAATTTAGGTAAATACCTATTTTTTGGGAAATAAACAGTGATGAAAATAGGCGCTGGTAATGGCAGATGAATTCTGGATGCTCGACTATAACTTTCTTCAGCAAGATAGAGGTTGGCAAATTTTGACAGTTAATATTTGAAAGTCTTTGCATGGGACACTGGTTATTGCATGAAATAATGAAAATGATGCGGGCTCTTCTGTTTTATTTGCCAAAGGTTGGCGAGGTTTTATTTTTTATTTTTTAATGGATGACGCCAGCAGGTATGACAGTTTCATCACGGGAAGCAAGCAGTAAGCAATTTCTATCATACAGCTTTTGGGAAAAGGTGGTTTTAGGCAGAGGGCGAGCGATTCCATACGATGCACGACGCGTGACACGACACTGTTCAGAAAACCACTTGGCCATCGCGTGTTATCATTCAGACGTGGATGGCTAGTGATATGGATAATAACCGTTGATCTGAGATTATGCGATCAGATGGTCCTCGGGAAAGGAAGATGACCAAGAGTTAACTGGCGAGCCCAATGAAATTAATTATGAAATAATTGCATCAGGGGCATTTTGATTGGCGAACTGGTTATTAATTATCCTGGAGGGTTAATTAATCCCTTTGTACGACGGAAGGTCGGGTTTATTTATTAATTGGAGAGTTGAACCAATTAATGAATTTATAATTAATATTTATATGGTTATGTTTCAACCAACGAGCGGAATATAGTATTTGGGAATTTTTAAAATAATACGGGAAAAGGGGAAATTTGTATAGGGATTTAAATAATAAAATTATAAATTAATATGAAAAAATGAATGGAAGCGCTAAGTTTAAAACATTAAGGTAATGTATTTAACTTATGCTTTTATGAATGAGGTTTTTATAAAATATTGCATAATTTTCCTAAGTAAAATAGGATTTTTCTTAGGAAAAGATTTTTTAGAAGTGAATGTCTTGATGAATGATTTTAAGTACTTAGGTTTTTCCAATTATTGGGCCGAGGGTCTGGTCCCTCCAAAAGTCAAGGAAATTCCTTGAGCCCCTCTAATCTTTAAATATCTTAGCACTTAGGGGAAATTAATAAAATTTTTAGGGAAAGATAAGAAGGGAAGTTAATAATTTTGACTTTTCTTTGCTTGAATTTCTTCCAGTGTAGTGTCTGCCTTTGCATTTGTGATGAAAGTAAAGATTAACACATTTAGAGTCATTATCCATCACATGTAATTCTGCAACAACATCTACCTACCCTACCTACTTTACCCTACCATTTTTCTTTTTTTTTAGGGGCACTTAGATTGGCAAACCCTTATCACACTTTTTCTTTTACATATAGAAATCTATCTAATTCTAACCTTATTACATCCAAGGGCTAAGATTAAACTATTGAGCTCCTTTTATTTTCTCTACCTATCTACTAATTTGCCAAGATTAGACAGTTTGGTCAGATTTTATTCTCTATCTCTAAAACATAAAATTCAAACATGAACAAGCCAAGCTTAAACTCTTTGACTATTCACCAATTGTGGCATAAGATACAAGTTGCACACAATTTGTTTATTACATCAGAGAAAAAGTAGTGGCATTTAGACTTGCACACTTTCCTTGGCCTTTCTTTTGGTGGGGTTCATTTTCTTTTACTTTTTTGGTCATTTTTATTCTTTTCACCCTTTGATTTTTCTTTTAGGGTATACCCTCTTTACATTTTTAAAATTTTTTGATTTATTAAAAATATGGAAAGCCTTTGCAACAAGAAAAGGTATGAACATATTACATAGCTCATCAAGTAAATCATGATATATGACACCTATTGGTATAGGAGTCTAACACTGGCTCCACTTGGGGATGGCTTTTCCTGGTGAAAAGTCAAGAACAACAGGTTAGTTTCCCTCAGAATGATTTTGGCTGAACTATGGAATCTTATTTTTCTTGTTGCTTTATTGTATGTATGAAAGTAATACTTTTGAAGCTTAGGGCCTTCTCTTCGAGCTTCAACTTCAGTAGGTTATTATCCAGTCAAAACTAATATATTACAAAGGATATAGTATGTACATGTTAAAAAATCAGAATATCCTAATAAATAAGATCAAAGTAATGTTTCAACATTCGACCATTAACTGGCCCTTCATCAGTTTCTGTACCATCCAAGTTTTTGAGAAAATATGTATTGTTTCCTTGTAAAGCATGAATAATATAAGGTCCTTTCCATAGGAAGTCAAACTTCCCATGTTTTCCCTTATCCTCTCTTCTGGAATCCCATCTTAAAACTTTGTTTCCAAGTTGGAAATCTTTTGCCTTGGTCCTTTTATCAAATATCTTCTTTAGTTTCTCCTGCAAGACTTGGGATCTTTGATAAACTTCCTCTCTGGTCTGTTGCGAATTGATAGTCTAATTTATTCTCCTTTGAATATCATTAGATTCAACCTGAACTTCTTGAAGTAATTTCATTACAGGAACTCCTAAAGATGAAGGAAATATAGCCTCAATACCATAAACTAAATCATAAGGACTAGTCCCAATAGAGTTTTTGGTGGTAAGTCTGTCTGCCCATAGTGCATTTGTAAGTTTCTTGTGCCAATTTTTCTTTTTTTCCTCCAATAATTTCTTAATAATATTGATGAGACTCTTGTTGGAAGATTCAGATAGTCCATTACCCTAAGGATAATAGGCTATAGAATGGCCTAAGGTGATATGATATTTATTACAAAAACTTATCATCTTCTTAGATTTGAAGGCAACAACATTATCAGTTATGATTTTATCAGGACATCGAAATCTTGATAATATATTGGTTTCTAGGAATCCTATGTTCACAGTGTCATTGGCTTGTCTGGAAGGAATTTCTTCTATCCATTTGGTGAAATAATCTGTGGCAGTGAGGATCCATTTGTGTTGGCCCGAAGAAGGAGGATGGATTTCTCCAATGAAATCTAGGCCCCATTATTGGAAAGGTTTTTCAGTGGAAATTGGTTTCAGGGGTAAAGGTAATAGTTTTCTCTTGCCTTCAAAAATTTGACATTTATGGAAAGTAGTGACAAATTTCTTTACATCAGAGAACAAGGTTGGCTAATAAAATCCAGCTCTTAGGATCTTGTCTGTAGTTGATTTCTAATAAAGGTGTCCACCATAGTCTCCTGCATGGAATTCATTGAGAGCCTTGTCAGCTTCATATTTTAACAAACAATTCAATATAATACCATCATGATTTTTCCAAAAGAGAACATTATCTAAAATACAAAACTTTAAAGTTGTCATCTTTAAAAACCTTTTCTTTGTTCTGGATAACCCTAAAGGAGCTTGCAGGTTTAATAATACATAAATTATATCAGCATACCAAGGTGAGTCTAAGAAGGCCTGACTGATTTGTGGAGTCGCCATCTCCTGATTTTAATCTAGTTCATTAATATCCAAGGCTTGGAAATTTGTTTATGTCATGAGTTGAGCCAATCCCTGTCCCTTTATAAGCTTTGTAGCTTTTATCTCAATATCATATTCTAATATGGTAGCAATACATTTACCTCTTTTGCCCTCAATTCCATCTTGAGTTAAGATACCTTTGACAACACCATTTGGTACATAGGCTATCACATGGGAATACAATATATAGATTCTAAAATCTTTAATAGCTTTTACAAGTGCAAAAGCTTGTTTTTCCATGATGTTGTATTTTAATGATGCATCCCTTAGTGCTTTACTAAAAAAGGCTATAGGTTTTTCACATCCTTGATCATCTTTCTGTAATAAAACAACTGCTACAGTATGTTCTAATGCAAATGAAAATATTGTGAAGTCTCTATCAAATTGTGGACTGGTAAGAACTAGTGTTCTAGTCAAAGCCATTTTAATTTCTTCAAATGCTTGTTTGGCTTCTACTGTCCATTTAATACTTGAATCTTTTCTTAACATGTTAGTAAGAAATCTAATTAGTTCAGCTAAGCTAGAAATGAATCTTCTCAAAAATTTGATTTTTCCTATGAAAGCTTGAAGTTCTTTGATATTTCTGGGATGAGGTATCTGCAGTATAGCTTCTATTCTATCAGGATCAATTCTAATACCATCTTTGGAAATGATATGGCCTAAGATTTTACCTTCTTCAAGACCAAACAAGGACTTCTTTGGATTCAAAGAGATACCATAATTTCTTCATTTTATGAATACTTGTCTGAGATGGTCCAAATGTTGCTGATCTGATTTAGAAAAAACAGTTAAATCATTCAGATATATAACATGAAAGTCATGAAGTTCTTTAGCAAATGCAATGTCCATTGCTCTTTGGAAGGTTGCTCCTGCATTTTTAAGTCCAAATGGAATTTTAACATACTTAAATGTACCCCATGGTGTTGTAAAAGCTATTTTATCTTGATCATCAGGATGAACCAGAATCTGGTTATATCCTGAGAACCCATCTAGGAGAGAAATTCTAGAAGCGCCTACTACCCTTTGTAAAATGTGATCCATTTTGGGCAAAGGATAATTATCCTTCAAAGAAACCTTATTTAGATTTCTCAAATCAACACATCACCTGATCTATCTAGTTTTCTTCCTAGTAGGGACTAAGTTAGATACCCACTCTGAAAACCTAATGGGAGCAATTATCCCTGCTTCATACATTCGTTTGATTTCTTTTTCAATTGAAGGCAACAGTACAGGGTTGATTCTTCTGAGTTTTTGTTTAAATGGTTTTGATCTTGTTTCAAAGGTATTGTATGCTGAATTATAGAGGTATCATATGATTTCAAATCTTTATAACTCTAGGCAAAGACATCCTGGAATTCTTTTATTAATTCAACATATTTTAGTTTTTTATTCGGAGGTAAAGATTTAGACAACTTTATTATTTTAGGATTTTCTTTAGTCCCCAGATTATATTCATCAATATCAGCTTTCAATGGTTCCATTTTGGGTTTTTTTGGAATATCATTAGAGTCGAAAATATCTTCTAAAGGAGTTAATCCTTTAGGCAAATGATTATCTTTCAAATTAATGATCTCAGGTTCATCTTCTATAATCTCATCAACCTCCATTTGTTTAAGATCCTGCATTTATTTTTTGGTAAAATTTGTTGGATGAAGCATTTGAATTGCACTTTCTTCTAAAATGTCCATTTCTTGTTCATTTATTTGATCAGATTCAATGACTGTATCTTCATCTATGTTACTGTTAGAAAATTCATTCTCTAGAGTAAGAAAATTGTTAATCTGATTGTCATTTGCAAACACTTGCCAATTCTTAAAATTCTCTAGTATAGCTAGTCTATGTCTAATCTCAGCTGTGAACTGATGATTAGGTTCAAATGGTAATTTACAAGTACTGGCAAACATTGCAAGACTATGGGCATGTAAATTTTGTTTTCTTGGGATTTTAGCAAGCTAAGTTTGTAGAAAAGTATTAAGAATCTCTACAAATGTTCCTCTATATTCTCTCAGTCTGGGATCATTTGTCAAAAAGTGACCTTTAATCTATTGAATGATTAAATCAGAATCTCCTATGACAAATACTCTAATTTCCCCTAATCTTTTGACCAGTTTAAGCCCTAACAAAAGAGCTTCATATTCTGCCATATTATTAGTGCATTTAAAGTTTAATCTGTAAGCATGGCCTTTAGCATGATCATTCTCAAGGTTATGTATCCAAATTCCAGATCCTGCTCCTAGTTTGTTGACTAAACCATCAAATTCTAAATGCCAAAGAGTTTCATGTTCATAATTGGTGTCAGGTGATTCAGGAACTTTCTTAACAGTGAGATCTGGTTTTTTACTTTCTTCTGGTTTTTCTTCGTTATCTGATGTTTCATTGTTCTCGGAGATTTCCTGGATTTGAACACTATATTTTTTATTTTCAATTTCTTTTGGTTCTGTTGCTGGAAATTCTAATTCAGTGGGGAGATCAAATTCAACATTATAAAGAATAAATGAGTCCATATCAGAGTGTACTGAGTAGATGGGGAAATTTTCAGGTTTCTCCTGACTACTGACTACATATTTCATTAAATTTTCTCTGTATAGTCTCTTAGGTTGGCCCATACTGAAATCGTAGCATATGACATATCTAATTGAAGAGATCCTCCGAGCTTTGCACCCCAAGATCTGGACAATAACATACCATATTTTGGAGGAATATCTACTACTACTATATCCATCAAAATTGTTTTTGCAGGGTATTGAACCAGAGTAACACACAAATCTTTGATTAATCCTAAACATCTTACTTGACTTGAATCAAAAGAAAAGAGATCTTTGTAAGGTCTGGTGATGTTTAGGTTTAATCTCTCCATTACAGCCTTGGGAATTAGATTGTGAGATGCCCCAGAATCAAGCATGGCATTATGAAGTATTTTATCATGTATATTCAAACTCACATAGAATGGAGGAGTTCCTCCACTTCCTGGTTTTCCATTTACTTGAGGGCCAAAAAGTAATTTAGGTTGGTCATCAAAAACATTTACTGAGTCATCACTTCCAGTAATATTGAGTGATCTGTTGATTTGGCTTCTGTAGACATCATGTTTAGCTAATTTTGACAATGGAACAACTATTTTTAATTTGCCTACTTCAGCTTCCAGATTAAAAGGTTTTTTAGTCTGAGTTCTTGTATTTCGAAAAGTTGGATTCTCTTTTTCTTCTGTATTTTCAGTATTTTTCTCCTTCTCAGGAATGGGGTTGTGGGTTGAATTTGTTTCCGAATCAACTTCTGGAGGTTCCTCTACATTTCCTTTGGGAGGAAGTGTATTAGAAAGTTGTCTATTATTCAGTTGAGTATTGGACACATCTTCAATTATTGGATTAGCAGGATTAGGATCTGATCTAGAAAGAATATGTATAGGGGTAATAATTGTTTTACCTTTGAGGGGATGTTTTGTAGCTTTTTGTTTACTTATTTCCGAGACATCAATTCTTCTGCTCTAAAATTATATTGCTTGTGAATTTCGTAAATGGCCACATCATATCCTTCTTTAAAGTCAAATGATTCTCCTGAATGAGTTTTAAATTGATTAATAATGTGAGCTTCTTGATCATCTTGGGTCAGGAAAACTTCTGGTTCGTTCTTGCGTTCAGTAAAATTATTTATTTGATCATCTTTGATTGGTTCTTCAGAAGTTGAACCTTCAACATAATTTCCTGGATTTGGGGCCTAATGTTTTGGTCAGGACCAGTTTTTCCAGTATTTTGATTTTGGTTCTTTCTGAAATTTGGATTTCTCACAGTATTTCTTGTTTGACTATCGCAAGGAGATTTCCTTTAAATTGTTTCTACTCTATCTCCTAGCCTTTCCATTCCTTTAATAATAGCATCCAGTTTCTTTTCAAAAGCTGATGGTTCTTCATTTAAAGGCATTCTCCTTTCAGCTCTGGCTCTAGCTCGTTTCTCTATCAAGTTGGCTTCAACATTAACAGTTATACTTAGAATTTATTCTAGAGTTTGAGGATCTCTTTCCCTAAGTTGATACGCCATATCAGAAGCAAATCCATCAGGGAATTTGATTAATACTAAATCAGGAGGTCTAAGATTTTTGGGAACAACATTGTAAGCTTCATTGAATCTGGTGATGTAATATTGTACAGTCTCATTTGGTCCTCTCTTTATTTTTCCAAAGTCTGATAAGATTTGAAGAGGATCTTTCTTCTTTTCCCATCTGTTTAAAAGTGTACTATAAAGAGCTGGTAAGTCAGCAACACTGTTTGCAGGAAGGGCTCTAAACTAGGTTCTAACTTCTCCAGTAAGACTTTGGAAAAATATTCTCATTCTTACATCATCAGCATCTATTTCATAAATTTCAAAATAATCGGTCATATTTTTAGTATGCTGTTGTGCAGTGTAAGTACCAGAACCGTCAAAAGGAGTGATTTTACTTTGGTAGTATTGGGGCATAGCCGCTGGATTGACTGGTAACCTTAAGGGAGCATATCTGTTTACCATTGGAAGAGATAGTGATGGAATAACAGGAGAGGTTGATCTATGAGTGGTGGGTGGAGGAGTAGAAGGGGTAGTTTTAGGTTGAGATGTTTGGGGAAAATTTGATGAACTTGGAGAAGCTGAAGTGATCACAAAAATGTTTGATGTTACTTTAGAGGTAAGCTCAGATTGTATGGAATTTCGCAAATTTTTATCAAGATGTGAAGTAACAAATTGAAGTTGTAAATATTCAATAAATACTGGGTCTGGAACTAAATTGGACAACTAAGATTCAGAAAATTTGCAAATAAAGATGTTTCAAACTTCTCATCAAAAGTTTTGTCCTCAAGATAAATCCACTTCACAGGACAGGTATTGATCTATAGAGAGGTCGAGAACTACCAGATCTTTCTTGACTATCTTGTCTCCTAAGAATTCTGGGGATCAAATTCGGATTTTCAAACATAGGCGGTGGATTTGGATAAGGATTAGCCCTAGTGTAACGAGTCCTTTCTGAAGCCAGTTTTCTAGGTGATTTTTATTTTTTAGTTTTTATTTAAATGAAATGAACAATACAACTTCAAAAATCTCTTTAAGAAATTTAATATTTTGAATTTGAACTTTCTCAAAGATTTATTTGACTAGAGGAACTGATCAAATGTTTGAAACCAAAGTTCAGTTCATAAAATAGACTGGACATAGACTGAAGCATCATTTATTTACTATGCAATTGTAGAGAAAAAGCAGTTCAAAGGCTACCTGGCTAACTTCAGTCTCCGTCTGTAGTTTATAAAGTAAACAATAGTAACAATAAAATTATTCAGGTCCCAAGTATGGTCGCCACTATGTTATCACTCAGATTTTCCTTGAAGTTGTGGGAAGAGGAAATGGGTCTGAGGTAACCACAAACCAACTTTTAGGTATAGAATCTAGCTAATATGTACCCAAAGAGGGCTCTCTCTGTAAAATTTAACTTTGTTTTGAAAGATATTAGGCTAGTTATAAAGTCCAAGGGTTTTGATTAAGTTTGGGTGATGGAATTTAATATCTGAGGGCAAGATTGAGTATTTTAGGCCATTGGGCTAATGGAGTCAAAGAAAATGGTTTAACTGGATTAAATTTCTTAACAAAAGATGGCTTCACAGGGCAAGGTAATCAGACAGGGAACAATTATATATCTAAAGTGAATGGAATGGAATCAAAATGGATGAAGGGCAATTAAGAATCCTTCAACACATTTATAAGAGGGAAATTGAGTGATTACTAATAAAGAGCAATTAAGTATTCTTTACTAAATAATCAAAATGCATAAACTAGAAAAACATGAGCAATTAAGAATTCACTGTTTAAACTAGTTTGGAAGAAAACATTTAGAATAACAACGATTAAAATCAGATTACACTTAAGCACTTTCTGATTTATTCCTTTTCGTTAATCATTTAGATATGAAACACAGTGATATAATAAACAAGCATAAAACTTCAAAACATAAGAGATAGATGACTTATTGATCCGTTGTCTGACACAAGAATCTTGTAAAAAGTCTTTTGCATCAATTCATCATCCAGCTAGCCACGCAAAATTTCTCCAATAGCACTTTATTCCAAAATAGTCAATGTTACATCAAAGTCTAAGAATCCCCCCACTTTCAATACTCAGATTGAAGGAGTATTTATACAAAAAATTATGTAAAATATCTCATAAAAAATTGAGATATAATCTAGGATGAATCATAAGTATTTTACAACAAACTAGAGACAGATGGTCTCGTAGATAAGAAAAAATGATAACTGATGTTATGCTATTTCCTTCTTTTGAGAATGTGCTAGAGGCAAGCCTTATGATTTGGCTCATTGCTGTTCTCTTCAGTAACTCTGTGTTGGCTACTCCGTTTTACTGATACTCTTTATTTGTAATGATACTCTTTAATCTCTGTTTATCCTTTTATCCTTCTTATCATGACTTACTGTAGTAAATGATCAAAATTTCATGTAAGGAAATTTTTTTACAAAATTTATAACATTTCTTCGCACCATTTATCTTCTGATATTCTGGTCCTTTGCAGCTTTCTCAGAGTTTCATCTATCTCTGTATATCTAAATAAAGTAGGTTGAATTGGGAACAAATTCTTTACCTCATGCTCGAGATAAAACAAATTTTCCAATCTGTCATGAAGATTTTTTCTTGTAGGCAATGTTGCTACTGATGAACTAGTTGAGGAACTGGCCTGATTGTCAGCATACTTGTCCAATTTCTCAGCATAACTTTCAAGGTCCATTAATTTATCCCCTGAAACTAAAGGACTGGGCAATCCTTTATTCAACAAAATATCAAATCTTTTATGAATGCATTAATTTCTTCTTGCATATCAGATCACCTTCGTTCTAAATTCTGCATCATCGTTCTTTTAGTAAAAACTCTCTTTATCTCCAAAATTGTGTCTGTCCTGTCTTGAATGCCAAGTTCTTCAAGTTGATGCTTGTTCTGAGTATTTAAAAAGTGGATAATTTTATCAGCTTCTTCAGGCATGTTTCCCAATTCTTCTCTCGCTTTTAGGATTTCTTCCAGAGCTAATTTGACCAAATCATTCTGTTCATACATTATTTGAATTGAAGGCCAGACATATTTTATTGACTGGATGATGTTGTCCCAAAGAATTTCATTTATTTCCTTTAAAGGCTTCTCCAATGTGAGATCCTTCTCTAATCTGTTGACCGACTTTTCTAACCTGTTGACCTCTCTTGTTTTATCTGCAACACTCATCTTTGAGAGATCATATTTTTGTTCTAAAGTGGTGAACTGTGCCTTTGTTCTTTGAAGCTCTGTCACTTGGAGTTTCAATTCCTCCATTGACTTTATTAATTCTCCGGTACTTAAATTGGAAGTATTTACCTATGGAAATTCTGTTGGCTGACCTGTTGTGGATGTACCTGTAATTACCTCTGCTGTAGATGGTGAAACATTTTCCTACTTGTCTTTCAATGCCTTTTCAAGCTCTTTTTCTATTTCATTAAGTTTCTCATTCAGTTTCAAGAGAAATTCCATCAATTCTTCCTCATAATTTTTCTTCATGGTTTCTGCAGTCTGTGGATGTCTTGAGGCTGGTAACTTCAATTGTTTTCTCAAAGCTGCAATATCATCATCTTTTTTCTTGATCAGGGCTTCTATACCTTTGACATCTTTGGGATTATGTCCCAATCCAATGATTATTTCATCCAAAGTATTTATCCTGTTATCCTTAGCTTGAGAAGAGGCTTTTTCAAGCTACAATTATGCATTAGTATTCTCCAAATAATCCTGCAACTTATGGGTCATCATTGATTTATCAGTCAGAGTAGAATAAATCATTTCACCTATTTGTTTATGCAGCTCAATTTGATCCAAAGGATGAATATCCTTTGCTATAACTTCAAAATTAGTTTTGATATAATCTACAACTGTTTAAGGTTGCTGCACTTTGGGTTTGAAGTGGCTCATTACCATCTTTCCCTGCTAGATGTCATAGGCTGACATCAATATTTTTTGATTCTTAGGAGCCATCTTCAAACACTAATTGTAAACTTGATGTCTGAGTGGATCATTTCTGGCCTTTATATTTATGAATGTCCTTTTAATATCCCAGGCATCTTTCAATGGTGGCTTGAAAGATGATATTTTTACACTTTGCTGCCTTTGCAGCTCTTTTTTCTATAAATTAGTGGATGTCCCACTGATTGTACATGTTTGCTAACTACCCAATTCTTCTTCCACTTGACTATCAGGGATTTCATGAACAAATTCCACTTCTGGAAGAGGATTTAACTTTTGTCTTTTAGCATCAGGCTATTCTGAAGACCCACTAAGAGGGGTAGCTGCTTTAGCATCTCTCTTTTTTCCCTTTTCTACATTAAGAGGAGTTTGTAAAATTGACATTTCTGCCACATTGGTCTGCGTAGGAGGAATATGTACTTGACCATGTTCTTTAGAAGTTTCAGGCTGGTCTGTCATTGTAAATTTCTCTGTAACTTATATATCATCCTCTTTCTCCTTTCCTTTAGATGCTACTATAGCCAATGCATTGATTTCCTGTAAATTTTGTTGAGAAGTCCCAGTAGAAGAAGAACCAATTCCTGGTATCTGCACCTGTCCAAAAGAGTCTAGGTCAAGTATTTTTTCAAGGTCTTTCATAACATCGTCCATACTGACCTGCTCACTATCTTGTTCTATCAATGTTCCTTCCATCCATTCATCCATATTGGCATATTGTTCAATTTCTGGGATTATTTGATGAATGTATGGTGATAATTTATTTTTCATCCTTATGTCACAAATAAAGCTATTTGGGTCATAAGGTACCCAGTAAAAACTTTTTTTTAATATAAGGTAGTCTTCTAATATTCTTTCAGCTTCTTTTGCAACATCTCTAGAATTGCAGACAAAGGGACCTAACTGACTTTTAATCTTGAGTTGAGCCTTTTTCTTTGCATTACAAAAATGAACTATATCTGAATTGATCATCTGCCTGAAATACTCTAATTCAAAGAGTCTCATTGGGACATATTTTGGCAACTTGAATGGGCATAACTCACACCCATATATTCTGATCTCCGTGTGATTTTGGTATAGGTACCAGTCACCTATCCGATATTGCTTTGAGAGCTGAAGAATTTTCTTGATTTCACTACTAACCCTAGGAGGGGAGACTCCTGTCAACAAAGTGGTTGCAGGGTGTATAAGTAGATCAATAAACTCATTGTAGGAATAAGGAGAATCAGGGGAATTATGAGTGATGGCAGACCAAAAGATCATAGACCTAGGATTTCCTTTGGAATCAAGTTTTTTGACATAGAAAGGGAAACTCTCTGATTGAAAGTAAAGAATGAGATGATAAATAACATAAGAATATTTTAAGACTCTTTAATTCTCTAATCTCATGAACTGATCATGGATTTTATCAGCAATGTAGGATGCAAAATCATACTTGACAACAAGGGGCTATCCAGAAGTGAAAATTGACATCAATACTAGGGTTAATTGGTAAACATATTCACTAGTATTGAAACCCATTATAAAGGATATCATATTCAAAATAAGTCTTCCCACATTAGTGAAAAAGGTATAACCATAAGGGGGAGGGCCTTTGGGCTGATGTTCTAGTAACATGAAGGTTTGACAAAGATGATTCAACTCTTCTTGGGATAAATTGGCAGATTTCTCAAGTAATTCTCCCATGGACAAGGGAGTAAGGGCTTGACCAGGTTGAAATTGTAGCATTTCATTGATAGACTGAGCAGTTATGGGAAAAAGGATAGTTTGACTCGGAGATAAAACTGCTCGTTGATTGGGATCATAGTTTGCATGGAAGAAATGGATTATTTCAGGAAAAATGTGGACTAAGGGGAGAAGGTACATGGGAATATTGGATTCCCATAATCCAAAAATTTCATAACCTTTCAAGTAATTATCTCTGCAATAGCAACAAAATTGAAGAGGATTTTCACTGAGAACCAGGTCTTTAATTTGGAAATCTTTGTCTGCTAAAGGTAGATAATCTAAATCTCTGTGAGGGGCATTCAGGGGTGAGACATTCAGAGCCACGGGAATTTCCATTTCTGGTTCTTGTGGATTCAGAAATTAATTTCGGGTTTTAATAAAAGAAAGGGCACAATCACAGGTTTAGGAATGCAAAATGTAATTTCGGGAATTGAGGAATGAACTAAAGACCAATCTAGAACTCTGTTTCAGTTTTTTGTGTGGAATTTAAAACAAAGACCAGGATTTTTACAGAGTTCAGCGGGAATTTAGGTAAATACCTATTTTTTGGGAAATAAACAGTGATGAAAACAAGCGCTAGTAATGGCGGATGAATTCTGGATGCTCGACTGTAACTTTCTTCAGCAAGATAGAGGTTGGCAAATTTTGACAGTTTATATTCGAAAATCGTTGCATGGGACACTGGTTATTGCATGAAATAATGAAAATGATGCGGGCTCTTTTGTTTTATCTACAAAGTCAAAGGTTGGCGGGGTTTGTTTTTTATTTTTTAATGGATGACGTCAATAGGTACAACGGTTTCGTCACGGGAAGCAAGCGGTGAGCGGTTTCTATCGCACAGCTTTTGGGAAAAGCTGGTTTTAGGTGGAGGGCGAGCGATTCCATACGATGCATGACGTGTGGCGCGGCACTGTTAAGAAAACCACTTGGCCATCGCGCGTTATTGTTCAGATGTGGATGGCTAGTGATATGGATAATAACCGTTGATCTGAGATTAGGAGATTGGATGGTCCTCGGGAAAGGAAGATGACCGGGAGTTAACTGGCGGGCCCAATGAAATTAATTATGAAATAATTGCATCGGGGGCATTTTGATTGGCGGAATGGTTATTAATTAACCTGGAGGGTTAATTAATCCCTTTGTATGACGGAAGGTCGGGTTTATTTATTAATTGGAGATTTAAACCAATTAATGAATTTATAATTAATATTTATATGGTTATGTTTCAACCAACGGGCGGAATATATTATTTGGGAATTTTTAAAATAATACGAGAAAAGGGGAAATTTGTATAGGGATTTAAATAATAAAATTAGAAATTAATATGAAAAAATGAACGGAAGTGCTAAGTGTAAAACATTAAGGTAATGTATTTAACTTATGCTTTTATGAATGGGGTTTTTATAAAATATTTCATAATTTTCCTAAGTAAAATAGGATTTTTCTTAGGAAAATATTTTTTAGAAGTGAATGTCCTGATGAATGATTTTAAGTACTTATATTTTTCCAATTATTAGGCCGAGGGTCTAGTCCCTCCAAAAGTCAATGAAATGCCTTGAGCCCCTCTAATCTTTAAATACCTTAGCACTTAGGGGAAATTAATAAAAATTTTAGGGAAAGATGAGAAGGGAAGTTAATAATTTTGACTTTTCTTTGCTTGAATTTCTTCCAGTGTAGTGTCTGCCTTTTCACTTGTGATGAAAGTAAAGATTAACACATTTAGAGTCATTATCCATCACATGTAATTCTGCAACAACATCTACCTACCCTACCTACTTTACCCTACCATTTTTCTTCTTTATTAGGGGCACTTAGACTGGAAAACCCTTATCACATTTTTTCTTTTACATATAGAAATCTATCTAATTCTAACCTTATTACAGCCAAGGGCTCAGATTAAACTGTTGAGCTCCTTTTATTTTCTCTACCTATCTACTAATCTGCCAAGATTAAACAGTTTGGTCAGATTTTATTCTCTATCTCTAAAACATAAAATTCAAACATGAACAAGCCAAGCTTAAATTGTTTGACTGTTCACCAATTGTGGCATAAGATACAAGTTGCACACAATTTGTTTATTACATCAGAGCAAAAGTAGTGGCATTTAGACTTGCACACTTTCCTTGGCCTTTATTTTGATGGGGTTCATTTTCTTTTAATTTTTTGGCCATTTTTATTCTTTTCACCCTTTGATTTTTCTTTTAGGGTATACCCTCTTTACATTTTTTAAATTTTTTGATTTTTTGAGAATATGGAAAACCTTTGCAACAAGAAAAGGCATGAACATATTGCATAGCTCATCATGTAAATCATGATATATGACACCTATTGGTATAGGAGTCTAACAGAACCATGACTTTAAGAAGAACCCCGACCATGACAGTAAAGCCGGAGGGCCACAAAACCAGTGGGTTCGCGTGTTGATTGAAGTGGTAAGCAGTATTGCAAAAATGAACGCGATATGTGTCATTGAAGGACATGTGTCCTCAGGTGGTTTTATAATACAACTTTTTTCGCGTGATTCTGGAGAATTATGAAGCGAGCTTTTAAGTTGCGCGATATTGCGTGTCGTCCATTGTATCATCAGAGTCGATGTGATAAACTACCAGTCGTTGGATGCAAGAGGTGTGTTAATGAATGTGGGCCCCATGAGCGTATATGTGTTAAAATATGTATCGGGTTTGATATCCTTTGCAATATTGGATATAAATTAAAGTTGAGTGCACATATAGAAATGGGTTATGTGTGAATTATATATTTGTTGCAAGTCAATACATTAGGTTATGCAGAGGGTTAAAGCCAAAGTCGAAGATTGACTTAGGCTTATATATATATATATATATATATATATATATATATATATATGTGTGTGTGTGTGTGTGTGTGTGTGTGTTCAAAGGGTGCTGTCAGTTGGAACGTACTAAAAGTGCAGAGTTTATCAAACACATGTGGGCTCCATGGAATGGATTTGTATTAAAATGTCGCGTTGGGTTTAGTTATAAGATGATTGATGATTCGAATGAAATGATACAAAGGGTGCAGACCTATAGCAACTTATATAATGTGGATATGCTTAACTGACGAGGGTGAAAAATAGAGCATGGGACCCGTGAACCACCATATGATATATGTGCTGCATTAATATATATAAACCTTGAATGAATTCTATAAGCTCGGGTATATGTAATTAGAAGAGCTGTAACCCTTTGTTGCATTAAGAATAAGGTTCGAATAAAGAACATGGCTAAGTCTATGCTGGGAGCGGAAACATTAAACGAACTACGGAGCCCGAGAGTTTATATATATATATATATATATATATATATATATTAGTGTTGGGCTTATGTCTAAGTCCAAGACTTAATATAATGTTGACAGAAGATATTGTGTGTGTAGGGTGGGACCCCCTCTACATAAAATTCCGAGAATCATAACCCAAGCTGCAGGATACATTGAAGCGAAAGCTTATATATATACAACACGGTACATATGTTGCGCTTTATATACAAAGGCCCAAAGCATATATATATATATATATATATATATATATATATATATATATATATATATGGAGCGCTTTATGGACAAGGGACCAAAGATATAATACAAAGCTTATGTATTATATTATTGAGCGCGAGATCAAAAGAACCAAAGGTCCTATCGCTTGGTTTTAAAACAAAGTTTGATATTGTGGGACCCTCACCAATCGCATCAAAGAAAAGTTGGCAGCAGAACATGTTAACAAAAGATTGCGATTGCGATGAATTTCCAAACCCGATGGGCTTATAAACTATGATGCATACATGCTTAAGTTCCGACATCAAAGTAGGCCATCACATTGGAAAGAAGTAGGACATCGAAGCACTATATTGAAAGATGCGATTGCGATGATCGCATCGGATCCTTCGCAAATGCATCAATCGAAATTGGAAGTATTCAGTTACGATAAATCGCATCTGCAAAATAAAGTGCAGTGAAAAGTGAAACATCGGATCAGAGTGATCGCATCGGAGCATCAGAGCATCAGAACTCACAACTAAAAGTTTCGATTGCGATTAATCTCAATTGGAAGAATTCAGGAGGTGACTCATCACGTTGGAGAATAAAATAAGCTTCGCGTGTGGGCCCGAAAGGGCATTTCAAGTATTAAAATGTTTTGATTTAAGTTCTCCGTGAGTTGATGTGCGTTACAAAAGGGGCAGTTTATATGTTAAAAACACTTCATTAACATGCCGAGAGTTAAATTGCGATATATGAAAATCGCAGTTACACATGTATGGCAGTTACACTGCGACAGTGAACAGGAGATCAAACAAAGCCGAAAAGGGAAAAAACACAGTCACAGAAAAGACAAGCATAGTGAACCAAGAGGCTGAATGGGTGAGATTGAGTTCACATTGTAATTAAATGTAAATGGTTTAACTAATTTATATTGTTTGTGATGCATTGGCAAGTATATAGAAGAGAAAAAATATCCCACTGTAATGTTAAAATTGGTACATACAGTTATATTTTTCTGAGTGAGCTGGAATAGAAATGAGAAGGTAGAAGACTAAGAGGTATGGCTATCCATTTCAAATTCCTAGAGGAAAACAAACAATCATCAGGAAATCTCTATAAGTAATATCACCTTGATATGCATATAGAGGTTAGAGAGAGTGAAAACAGAGAATGCAGAGTATGGAAAACTGAGGCAGAGAAGATAAGGAAGAGAGGAGAATTAGAAAGAGATGCTATAGAACAGAGCTAATATCTGAGGTAAATCAGCAAACATTTATTTTGATAAATTGAGGAAGTTGGAGCCTCCCTATCAAGTTGAAGCTTGATAGTTGTCAGTTGTAGCTGACTGAGGTTGGAGCCTCCTATAGGTTGGTGCCTGCAGAAAAACAGTGGTGAGAGGGATTTGGAGCTTGCCTTTGCATCACAACAATAATAAGATGTGGTTTTCTCCCTTTATGGGTTTGCACTTATATCTTTTGTCTCTATGTGTGTTGCCTATGTGCTTATATGATTTACCAAATCTGCTTAATGTTTACTACTGTCATAATAAGTTTGATGTCACATTAACTTAATACTTGCTGCAACATATTAAGACTATTCACATATTAAGGTTGGTTATAAAATTAAGTTGTAAATAAGTTGATGAAAAATTTAAAAAGCTTATGTATGTGTTAAAATGATTCACCCCCCCTCTCAGTTTAATTAAGGATTCAATAGTAACAGAAAGAATAAGCCTTCTGTCCTCCTACATTGTCCAATACTTCGTCGGTAAATGGTGTGGGAAAGGGGTCGTGCAAGCATGCATCATTCAATTTCCTTAGGTCCACACAAATTTTGATCTCATCCTTTGCCTTCTTTTCCTGAACTACCATGGGGATTACCCATTCAGACTCTTCGATCAATTCAATGATCCCTGCTTTGATCATTTTATCTAACTCCACCTTCACTTTTTCCTTGTATTTCAAATTCAACCTATAGGGTCTTTTTTTTACTGGCTTCACATCAGGTTTAAGAGGAATCCTCATAACTCCTAGGTCCCCTAGAATGCCCTTCAATTTAGAAAAAATCATGTGGAAGAGCTCTTGATACTTGTGCAACAACTCTGCAATTTTTCTAACTTTGTATTCATCCCAATAATCTCCAATCATTTCAAATTTTGGTTCTTCTTCTGATCCGATCATTCACCTTATTTGTTTTTGTAGGCTTCACTATATCAAGTATTTCAGGTTCTGGTCTAGAAACTTCACGATTTCCTTCTGATTCTAGGATATCAATATTGCGTGGATCCTCATCATCCTCTTCCATTACCACATTATAACATTCCAGTACATGCTCCAACTGCACGGTCCAATATTGCTGACTTTCTGAAGGGATTCGTCTATGCATAGACAATCATCTTCAAAAATAAATGTTAGTATGAACCCTTCAACCAAATATGTCCAGTTTACAGTTCCATGTAGTAGTTCTATCTCAAGATACCAATTCATAGGTATAATTTCCAATGTGTGAAAAAACACATGTACCCACTCTTGTTCTGGAACTTCTCCCCAAACTTAAGTGCCACGATAAATATTCTCCTAGGGGTCAACCTTGCCATCATATTTTACTTCGATTTTGGTATCTACTAGCCTGAATCTGACCCTCATCAGCCTTTGATACTATTCCCTACTTCCTAAATTCTCTTTATGATTATCCCACCATCTATCAGGTGTAGACATTAATGTTACATCCAAAGCTTGGAATCTTTGTTCTTCTAGTATTTTTCTTTAAAATTTATCATGAAAAGGACTTACATATCCTATCCCATCATAATAAGGTAGATCACATACCACAAAAGTTATGCAATGAAGCGATCTTGTGATTCTGGCACATCCTCTTGTAGATACTCCATGTGACCGGTTTTGCCAATTTTCTAGTTCTTTGTTGGAATCTGAAGTACATGAACTGTCTTGTTCCCAACTTATTTTAAATTATGCAATGGGATTAATCCAATATTCCTCCTTATATGTCATCTTGTAAATGTTGTCGAAATCTATGTCACAGTACTTATCCCAAACATGATCTGTATAGTGCACTCCTTCTGATGGGTCTCATTAGGGGAATTTTGAGGTCTAAAATGAGCCTCCTAAGGAAAATGTACAATCAAAATCCACTTTATGGGAACCAATCACATTTTAGGGGATGACATCATCCCTAATGGTTGAGGTGGCATTGCTTGAGTTAAAGGTACTTACTTGTCACATTATCAATGGTGGATAAAAACTAATGGTTAACCATGGTAGTGCTCTAAGTACTTTTAAAGTCAAAGTAAAGTACTCATAATAAATTTCATTTCACACTTTTTGAATAAAAATATATTATTGTCATTTCATATTTCTTGAAAGAAACAATGCATATCCCTATACATTTATTATATTATATTATACTATTTTATTTTTATATAATATATTAATTACATGTTATTATACAATTTAAATAATATAATTTTAATTAATAACATATAATATAATTAAGAATTTATAAATTTTTATTTATATTTTATTTTAAGTTATTAAAGTACAAAGGACAAATGCATTAGTTGTTCAATGATAATGACTTTTTCTTGAAAATCTCATTCTCATTTATAATCACATCAATACAATTTTTTTATTAATTTTATTTTGGTACAACTTTTGGATTGAATTTAACTATGGTTACATGGATTGTGGTGAAAAAAGTGAATTGCAAATTCATAAATATTATTTTATTGGTTTAGCTATTATTTTATTATTTCCTTAGGAGGCTCATTTTAGACCTTCCCCTAATGAGAGGAACAATGACCCTCATATTGTCCTTTTCGAACACCATTTTCATTTTCTTCAAATTGATTATCACCACAGTATCGAAACCCCAATCCAATCTGAGCAATGCTACATATGGGTTGCTATGATCTACAATTTTAATCACTTTAAAATCCACAACAATGCACACTCCTTCAATATCTACTACAACGCGAGGTAACCTTCCCATAGGGAGAATATTTTTTTGGTTGGCCATCCTCAACTAGATCGACGACCAATGCAACTTTGGACTTCCCATTAATTCCCAAGTTTTCTTAGTTAACACGTTGGCATCAGATCTTAAATCTAGGATTACTTGCTCCATATCATAGTCTCTAATCTGCGCAGTTAGTCTCATTTCCTTCCCTATTCTCTTCTTATGTTGATGTAATTTTTTTATTGTGCGCTGATAAATTTGTGGCACTTGTTTATGTTGGAATTATGATGAAGGTGTTTTACTTGATGGAAACCCACTTAAAACAGAGTTCACAGATCAATTCAGAGGTGACAAAGTCAGGGAAAATTTTAAGGATGGAAAATTGTTTTGAAGTTTAAAACATTGGCGAATCTCACTAGTCCCTAATATGTAAATTATAATATATTTATTAATATATTTGTAAAATTATTCAAATTTATAATGATTTTATATATAGTATCTATATAATTTTGGCAATTTTTAAGGTAAAATAATTTTATATTGTAAAATTTGGGTGAAACATTTTTAGAAATAAAAGAAATTGACAAATCTTTCTTTTGGAAAAATCATGGAAAATTAGCCCACCTACGAATATTAGCCCCTAAAATTTTCCATGGACAAAGTGATGGAAAAAAATAACATAATGATGGAATAGAAGTTTCAGATCAAAATCATAAGTTTGATGAAGGTGAATATTTGAATATCTATATGCAGGTTCATCAAGTCGAAGTCACGTATACACACAGGTACAAATATGTGAAGTCACGTATATGCTAGTGCACTAATTGAACAATACCAAGGGTCCTTACCATGGTATTAGCCCATAATATTGAGTGCAATAACAACTATTTCATCCTATCGAAGAATACTATTGAAACTTGTGTGGTTTTGGCTCATGGTATTGGCTAAGGCTCTAACGATATAAGGAGGTGAAGATCAAAGTGCTAAGCATGCATGAGTAAGGGTAATGAATGAATACTTCAATCTAAAGTATATTCGTATGGTATGGGCTATATTTTATTGATTGATTTGAAATAAATATGCACTCATGAATACAATGATGGATCAAGATCTCTAGACCTGAAATGAATATGTATTTGCATGATTTGTATATGAGATGTTTATATCTCTGGCCTGGTGCATGTTTGTTGTAGTGAAGGGTATGATCTGAGTAAGTTTGAAGTTCTGAAGTATTGCGCAGTCCTGAATTATTTACACATCTATACACGAGTTTGACACAAGGAAGGGCGTATACACCTGAGTTTGGTTTTGCAGATTAGCATATATGTTCAGTAATATGTTGAGTTCTATACACGAGTTGGTTTCACGATAAGCGCGTACATACTCAAATAAGTCTACTGGAAGGCGATTATGAAAACCAGGGTTTTGCTGAGTTTTTTCTCTCTGTCAATGATGTCTTCATATAGATCTAGGTTGTTTGAGTATTTATTATGAAGCTAGTTGATTGTGATTAAATATTAGTGATTGGTTGGTTGATTGATGATTCAGTGAATGATTTGTTACAATTATATGTTTTATTTTGATGTTGGGCTTAAATGAGTGTAATGGGTCCAGACTGAAAATCTGATGAAAAGAGGCCTACTAACACTAATGTATTGAAGCTGGTGGATCCAGTGTGAAAATTTATGAAACATGGTCCGCGGTGGTGCTGAGGGTTGAAGCCTTTAGTGAGGAAGTCAAATATTCCTGCCAGTAGGAGCTGGTGATAAAATCGGGGGGTTGTAGATATCTTCCAATAGTGGCTAGTAAATGAGAGAAGGGGGTCGAAGCTCCCATATAGTGGTGGTTGGTAAACGAGATCAGGGGGTTGGAGCTCCCTTCCAGTAACAGCTAGAGAACAAGTGAAGGTAGCAGCCTTCTGCAGGTAGGTTCCCGTGTGCTGGTATGAGTCTACGCCAGTAAAAATTGTAAGCAGATTTTTATATAATAAATATTGAAGACATAGATGACGACAACGTTGGTTTTCTCCCACATTGGGTTTCCAGCTTAAATCTTGGTTTTCATATGTGTTTCTTATGTGTGATAGTTTATTCTATTCTTACTGCACATTTTTAATGCTTACTAAATGTATGATGAATGAATGATGCACTAGTCTAAGTAAAGTTACTGAAGATTTATTTGAATTATAAGTTCACTCAACATACGCTAGTTTCCTTAATGAAAGTCGCGTACAAATGCTAGTTTCCTTAAGTAAAGTTGCATACAAAATTGAGTAAAATTTTGTGAGAGTTTTAAATACATACTCAACCCCCACCCCCCTCTCATTATTTTTCCCAAAACTTTATCAACACAAGTCTAGAAACTCCTGAAGTCCTTCGACAACCTTGTGATTCCTCAACAACTTCATGCAAGTCTCTAAAAATGACCTCAAGATACTTGGATCGAATTATTTTGTCTGAGTAATTACTTTAGTGCTGTACTTCTGGTATTGGTATTAACATCGGCATTAGTTTCACTTTAGACATTGAAGCTCTAGGATCCATGAAGCTTCGCTTCACCTCCATGGACATTTCTTTTTCCTGCTAAATACTGAACCCAGGGGATTTTTCTGTAGTCTTTCTAACCCATGTATCTTCCATCGACGTCTTACCTTCTTCTTTATCATCTCCCATCGTGGCTCCACTCCTTGTTATGATATTGATGTGTAGTTCATCCTCTCTTGGTTCAAAAATCATCATTTGTATATCTTGTGTGGGTTGTTGGTTCCTTTTCTCCTGCATCTTTTCCATAAGGACCGAACATTCTTCTATCACATGATCAAAAAAAATTTAGTACTTACTGAGTTGTAGTAGGATTCTGATAATCTCTTATGTAGTGTCCTTTCTGTCCACAATTATAACAAATAGTTTGGCATTGACCTTGACCAACTCCTCCTCATCCTCATCCTCATCCTTATAAATCTCCTCGACCAACATGATGTCCTTGATCCTTGTGTGCATATCCTTCATCTTGAATCATATAAGCATCAACAATGAGTTCCATCATCAAATCATAACTTCGACGGTTATTCTCATCACATCCCACTAACTTACATAAGTCTAAAAACAACTACATGGGGGTTTGTACATGCTTCTACAATAAATAACATTGTTGTGGTCAATGTTGTCCTTCAAATTTTCATATCTCACACCATAGGTTTGATCCTGGATTTAATGGATTAGGTGCTCCACTAGACAAGTAATTTCTGAACATAGGGCATTTCTCCTTAGAATGGCCAGCATTTCTCCTTAGAATGGCCTCCAAATTTTCACTTTATACACCAAAATTCCTATCTAAATTCTTTTCCTTTCTTGAGATCTTGCAATTGCAAGGTCAAATTTGCTAGCTGAATTTGAATCTGTTGTATTCTAGCATGAGTATCTCCTGGCGATGAAGATTCCAACTTCATTTCAATTTCCAGAGCTTTGCTTTGAGTTTTTATTTTCTTTTGTGTCAAGGGAAACCTAATATGTGTTAGAAACACATCTATAAACCACTCCTTATGTTGCTCTTCAGGAATGCTAAAGCTTACTTGCCCCATTAACGTTTTGAACCTTTGATCCCAAACAAATTAATTTTTTATCTGTTTTATCTCCTTAATTTAGTAATAAATTTCAACAACAATTTTGGCTTCTTGAATTTTGATACCAATGCTTTCTTAACATCATCCAATGAAGCAGCTTGATTAGTCATAGAATACTTCATATACTAGGTCAGATCTCTTTCACGCAGTGTCGTGATGAGGTGTGCATTGCTTTCCATATTGCATCAGCTACAAACCAGAACTACTTGGGATCCTCTTATCCGAGTCCTATAAAAATAGGCAACTTAATGTCATCGACCATCTTTCTTCGTAGGGGTTTAAAGGTAGGGTTAGGGGAACTAGGGGAATTAGGGGGATGGGGTGTAGGGGAATTAGGGGGAGAGGGTGAGGGGTAGGGGAAGTAGAGGGATGGGGAATCCTAGAGGTGCCCTGATCATTCCCAAATCCTAGTTGTGACGCACCTCTAGGAGTTGCAGGGTTACTTCTTTCTCCTTCGCTTTCAGATTCACCTAACAAGGGACTATATCTAGTCTAAATAAAGTTATCATGATCTACTCTATACCTATTTAGAATTAACATAGATAAGACTCAATAATTATTCCCAAAAATTAATATAAGTGCATTTGAAGTACACCCTTTTCACATAAAATCATTTTAATCCACAACATCAAAGAATTTAGATACTTACCTTGCGGTCCCTTGAAAAATATTTGCTCAACTTTTCTGTAAGATACATATGTGTCTATGGTGAACTTAGTGATAAATCCTCCTAGAATATTGTCAATCCAAAAATCAATAACTCTTGAGATGTTGTTGTTGTTATCCTTGAGTCATTGTATCAATTCAGGGTTCCACGCAGTAGGCTCTTCATTTTTAAAGAAAGTATTGTTCTTAGTCAACCTTGACAACCACTCATGTAGTTCATTAGCTAACATCACGAAGAAAATATCATGTTGTTCTGTGAATATGTACCTTCGCAACCAGGCTTCATTCATTAATCACCGGTTTTTGTTTTCCTAAACTATGAAATATCATTCTTTTTTATCTACCCAATCTTAAATTTCCTTCTTGATGGATGCCACATCCACATGTACCTTAAAAAATCTCAATCCTAGCAACAAAACCATTTTTTTTATTGTTTGGTCTTGACCTAGGTACAACTTTGTACTTCACACCAAAAAACCCTCAGACATCGGTCCTTTCAGCAACGACCTGCAAGTAGATCATAGTCTCACCCGGGGTGGCTATGGGTGGTTGCAGAACTAGGTTTCTACAACCTTGATGGACTGGGCGAGGTGGATTATTCTTAATTTTCTATATTTACTTAATATACTACCATAAATATAACTACTGCATTGTATTACTTAACCAATTACTTCATCACATTCAGATAAACATATCAAAGAACAATGTAAACTGAACTATTACAATAGATACTTGCAACCATTACTTCACATAAACAGATAAACAAAAATACAACAAAAATAAACACATAATATGCCCAAAGCTTCTTCTTCTTTATTAAGATGGATTTTTTCAGTACATTTAACTTCTCTACCTATGTAAACAACTGCAGGTGGTATCTACACTAAGTTGTAGACTCTTTTAAGGCCTCCGCACACTCAACTGCAGAGCCTTCCCTTAAGGCCCAATACACAGACAGATAGATATAATTAAGCCTTTACCATAGACTTACTTCATGATTATCACTTTGATAAATCCTTACATCTCTTTATATACATTACATAGACACAAAAAAATGGTCCACAGACCATAAGATTTGAGAAAATAATCAACTAAAAGCCCTAAATCCCTTTACAAAATGAGGGGCTTCAACCCACCCCAAAGCCCCCAAACACCATGCAGTAGATATGAATTCACGATATTGTGCACTTTGCTCCTAAAAATGTAGAGTCTTTGACCAAAATTGGACTACGCCCAACAATAACAAACCACTTGTTGGCAGTCTGCAATGCTTGAAGCATGTAAACACTAGAAGAGATAGGCTCCGAAGGGGTAGGAGGTGGAACATAATAAGAACCAAGCAACGTTGAATCTTTATAGACTCCAAGGGAAACATTGGTGAGGGATGAGATGACCTTATTTCTATTCATCTATGTGATAGTGGACCGAGGATAGGTATGAGACTAAGGATCATAGTAAGTCAACTGATCGATAGTGACGATATTTCCATTGTGAGAAGCACATATTGAAAAATACAATAGATGCAACAAAAAACATGGCATAGGCGTAACTGCAACCTAAGAGGATGTTATAATATACTTGGGCATCAATGACTTTGATATCAATTAATATTATATTGCGAGCAAGAGTAATTGGAGAGTTCTAATATAAGGCGAGGGGCTATGAGGAATGACTGTCCCAACCACGAAGAGTGATAGTGGACGGGAAAAATAAGGGGAACCAAGTTTCTTCCAAACACTAGAGGCCATCACTCAGATGGAGGCACCTTCATCTATGATAAACCACTTAGCAATGGTGTTTCTTATGGAGACTATTATTTTAAAGGAAACAAATGAAGGAAGGGGGGGGGGGGGGTGTTCTTCTTTGTCAACATCAAAGACAATCATGTGATCGTAAGAATGATCCATAGTGCCCAAATCATACAGTAGAGCTTTCCTATAGGATGGGAATTTCTGGAGTACTTCCAACATTGACATGGAAGCAGGAGACTACGGCAAGTCATCTACGATGCTATAGGTATGGGCAGCTTTAGAAGAAGCAACGTTTCAATGTAATGTACCTTTGGGGATCTTAGGGTTAACACCTATCTTAGCTGGAGGGATTTGTAAGGTGCCATTTGGTGACAACAGGGGCCTAATGGCAACTTGAGGTTGGGAATCAATCACTGAATTTGCAAGGGGATTTTCATATTGGCACGACCAAGTATAGAGGTTTATTTTTTTAATGTTGAATTAATCTAAATTCATCATGAGAATTTGGTAATTATTGTGGCCAGATTGCGAATATTTAGGGCTACATTACCCTATGCGGGTTGGGAATCTATATATCCTTGATGAGTAAACGAGTTGGTAAGCTAGTTGTGATGAATGTTAAGTCCCTATATTAACAGTGTAGTCCCTTATTATGTTAGTGTAGCCCCCATTATTATTATTTTTGTACCCCTGTAACCCCCATATTTTTATTATTGTGTTCTTACATTATTATTTTTAGGTCGGCTAGGATTACATTGTGGCCCCACTAGGATTATATTGTGGCCCCATGGACTCCTATATATAGAAGGAGGTTTTGTTCATTTGTATCATCCAAGAATTGTTCATTCATGTAATGTATTGGAGGTTTCCCCATCGAAGTGGCTTATTTATAAGGCGTTGATATCTCTTTTCTTCTATTTTTTTGGGTAGCTTACAACATTTGGTATCGAGCTTTGGATTCTAAGTTTGACTGATCAAAATAGGTCATAAATGAATTTTCGCTATAAATTTTTTTTTCTAATTTTAGAAGCTGAAGATGTTTAGGACGAAGCTGAAATCCTGAGGAACATCATCACAAAATTGCAGAGCTTGGTTCGAAATATTTTCGGAGATATGATCCGTGGAAGTTAGGTCTTTTTGCAGGCTCCTCAATTTAATCTAAACAGGTCATCGTGGAATTTTCGCTATAAATTTTTTTCTACGAATTTTCAAAAGCTGAAATGTTTAGGGTGTGAAGCTGAAATCCTGAGGAACATCATCACAAAATTGCAGAGCTTGGTTCGAAATATTTTCGGAGATATGATCCGTGGAAGTTAGGTCTTTTTGCAGGCTTCTCAATTTAATCTAAACAGGTCATCGTGGAATTTGTGCTATAATTTTTTTTCTACAAAGGATAAGAATATGAAATTTTTAGGGCACGAAGTGGAACTCCTGAGGTAATTTTTCGCAAAATTTCAGATCTTGGTTCACAATATTTTCGGAGATATGATCTGTGGAAGCTAGTGCTTTTTTTAGGCTCCTGAATTTCATCTCAAAGAGGTGATCGTGGGAAAATCTTCATAACTCTCTCTTTGAGCATCGGATTGGAGTGCCGTAAAATGTGGTCACAAGAACACATACTTTAGTTTTCTTGCTATCAATTTCAGAGCTAAAGGAGGAAAAATGACACGTGGCAAGTCATACAAGTTCACTCTACTGAACCGGTCCATAATCAGGCCATCATAGGAGATTGGGCACAACTTTCTCTTAAGGAATCCAAATTAGATCAGACCTGTGGCATTCTAAAGAGAATTTAGAGGGATAACTCAATGCCAAATTTCAAATATTGAATATCTGAAATAACAAAGGTAATTTAGTCTCAATATCGAGCTCCTCAAAATCAAGAAAAGGGCGTGTATTTGGTTTTAAAATTGCATAACGTTTGTTTGAAAAAGCAGTGTGAAGTGATTCCAAGGGAATATTTTATAATTTTTATCAGTATTGGGTTCTATAATTCCTACAAAAAATAATTCCATACCCATTAAGCCCTCAAAAATCTATACTATGACACATGAAGAGAAAGAATTGCAGTATGAGATATCAAAATTACGGTACCAAGTGCAACAAATTTCGATCTTACGAAGAGCAACCGAAGATGAAATAGATGGTTTAAAAGAAGAAATGAAGGCTAATTTGGATGGTTTAAAGGATCAAATAATAGCTAATATGGATGATAAATTAGTGGAAGATCACATCGAGCATCAACAACAAGTTCTCCAACTCTCAAAGGATAACCTAACTTTGGTGCAGAATCTAATGAAACAAAACGAAGATCAACATCACATCGAAAGAATTTCTGAAGTAGTCACAGAAATAGGAAATCGACAAGTATGATCAATTTCAGAGTATCTCAGCAAGTGGAAGAACTTTCCTATAGAAGATTCCACATGGGAGGATGAGAATTTTATACAGAAGCATCAAGAAATAATTAAGCGTTGATGACAACACTTTTTTGAATGAGAGGGGAATGTTAAGTCTCTATATTAATAGTGTAGTCCCTTATTATGTTAGTGTACCCCCCCTTATTGTTATTTTTGTACCCCTGTAACCCCCATATTGTTATTATTGTGCCCTTACATTATTATTTTTAGGTAGGCTAGGATTACATTGTGGCCCCACTAGGATTATATTGTGGCCCCATGGAATTCTATATATAGAAGGAGGTTTTGTTCATTTGTATCATCCAAGAATTTTACATTCATGTAATGTATTGGAGGTTTCCCCCTCGAAGTGGCTTATTTCTAAGGCATTGATATCTCTTTTCTTCTATTTTTGGAGCTGGCTTCACAACAATGAAGTAGGAGGAGGAGGAGGTGGAGCAATGGGATGAGGTCCTCTTGAAGAAACTACTTGAGCTTCCCATGTTTGTCACATTTGAGGTAAAAGGGGACACTAGTGATTATAATGGCCAAATATGCCACAATAGGAACACGATTGATTTTTACAAAGATACTTAATTTTCTTGGGTTGTTTGCCCTATTACTGGGTTGCAGAATTAGGTTGTTCTCCCTTAGGGGCATTAGATGGTGGACCTTGGTTTCCCTGAGTACCTTGAGATGGCTAATTTTAGTTACCCTTCCCCTTGTTCCATCTCTTGGGGTTGGGGGGATTTCTTATGCTCTGCTGAGCATACACTTAACCTTTAGGAGGAGGTTGTTGTTTTGGTAGAGGTGGAGCAGGCATGGGTGGTTGGGGCATTGGGTCTAGAGCAGTTGGAGTGCTAGGAAGTGCATAAGGATAGTAAGGAGATGGGTCAAAATTATTATAAATAGGTGAAGCAAAAATTGGTGCTAAAATCTACTAATGTTGATGGGAATATGAATATGACATGCTTGGACCTGGATAAGTGTTTCCATGTGAAGGATTGGGAATGGGATAATTGTAAGAGGAATAAGTCCCCCCCTGTGGTTGACCATAACTCATTGGAGGAAAATTATATGGTGGAGGTTGAGGGTGTTAAATGGATCCAATGATACTTTCAGTGACATGAGATGCCCTCGGTGCATTAGCAGCACCCATCCGAGACAGATCGGGATGGACAGTATAAACATATCATGACTATGCATAAATTAGGTCATATTTTAAAGCTACTTGGAGCACTTCTTCCTTGGAATGGGGGAAGTGGGAGGTGAAATAGTTTCCTATGGGGGCCAAAATCATTCTAAAGAAACAATAAATATAGACACAATCATCAAACTCAGGGGCTGTACACATGCTCCTCCTTTTGCGCCATTAGATAGGTGGGTGGTAGAATTCTGAGGGAAATAAATAAAGAGTCCAGTACCAGTATCATAATGGAGAGGCAACTAGAAATAGAATATAAAGGCTTTGGAGATATTAAAAAAAGTGGAATGGGAGGCCTGTGTTTGGTCCACATACCACTTGGTAGTAGCTCCAATAAGGGTGTGCTGGAAGAAGTGAAGACAGATTGAGTATTCAGTGATAGAATTGGATGAACACCACATATGAAATGAACTAACATGATTTGTGGGGTATTCTCCAGGATTTCCTTCAAAATTTGGAATGTCAAAAGGAATTTTGGTTGGCATAGCAGGCCAAGTTGGGTTTTTGAGAAGAGGGTCACTGATAAGCTGGATAAAATAAGGAAGGCTCAAACCAACCATATAATGGAGAAATTGGAGGTTAGTGACCATACCGATAGAGGTTCTTCCCATGGAGTTACCTTTTCTACCAGCTTGGTTTCCTGCACCCGCGTTGCTGCCTAACATGGTGGCTGTACAGGGTTGGGAAGATGCGGAATCAAAGGAAGCACTGGAAGAATAAGCAAAACTAGAGTGAGAATGAGGACTCAATGGAGGACTAGGAGGATGAACTCTAGCTCAATGGGGAGGAGTAAGATGTCGTAAAGGAAACTAGGGGAAAAGGCCATGCAGTCTCTGCTAAAAATTCCTAGGGGTGCAATATGTCAAGAAAATGATGACTGAATAGGCTAAAGGATGATAGGATAATAAAAGTAACAAACAAAAAACAAACACCTAGTGCAACACTGCCAAGTGTAAAATAACTATATTAAGTGCTACTCTAATTCTAGAAAACACCTCCTATCAAAGAAAAATTAACTCTAGCCTATAGGTGGTCTAAATACTCAAACAAGTCCTAAATCTATTGTTTCAAATTATCTTCCAAAATACTACTTAGTTGACAGAATCTGATCCCAAAAATCATAGTTGTTTAGAGAGAGGCGGGGTAGATAACAGACTACTACCCACAACCAGTTCTATAGTGTGTTTTACTATGATTCGTCACTATGGTTACCTTTGTCCCACGTGGGTGGTTGAGTCTTGAGCTTCTTGGTGATTAGCCAATGCATGTGATTCCCTGCCATGGGTTGGGTATCCCAGAGGAGAACTGCTCACACAATGACCTAGCCTAACCCCCTCTGAACCGGGTTTCTAATGCACTTCGGCTTTGGACCGTGGGATGGTGAAATATTTTAAGCTCCCTAATAAGTCAACTTCTATGTCTCAATGTAAGTGATCGATGGGTGTTATTGGAATCCTATCCCACCGATCCTACACCTAATTACAAAAACATTTTGGCCCTGGTGCCCAAGTGGGCTCAACATATGTGTGTTATATTATTATTATGTATTTTGTTTCAAGTCTTGGATTGGCGGTGTTAACCAAGCTCACATTCACTTAGGGTGTGAATGTGTGTGAGAAAATCATGTTCAATGAATGAGTTAATTGAGCATGTTTTATGATGCCATGTACTGCTGAAAATAAAGTGCTGAAAAATTGTAAATAATGCTATAAATAGACAGTAAAATAAAAAACCAATCCAAGCACAAAAAACCCACCCAAAAGACTATCAAATAGCTAAACAAGAGGTGGAAAACAAGATACACAAAGACAAAAAAATGGCATAAAATATCAAATGTTTAAGGGAATGGGATATAAAGGTACAAGGATATTGAAAATGGTACAAACAATCAACAAAAATAATAGCTGAAGATGTTGAAAAAGGACAGGAAAGAAGCTTTAAAACCTAGGACACAAAAGGGGATCCTAACGGGGGAAGGAAACACTAAAATCTAAAGGGAGTAAAATGATAAAGAAACCTATCCTAAAGGGTTGTAAAACAATGGAAAAGGCCCTAGAAATAAGTGCCTTAAAATGCTGAAACATAGACTCCTCAACTCAACAAATCTCTTTCTAAAAGATGGAGGTGTACTATAAACCCTAGGGTGATTTTTACTTCATTAATGAGAAATCAATAAGAGAATCTAGGCCTAGGGGTGAATCTGGAAAGAACATAAAACCTTCCTTGTACACACATAACACAGTCGGAAAATCTAAAAAAATTATGAAAAAATTTCTGAAATTGAGCAGAATGCACATTTTGACCCGAAAAGTGCTTTGGAATGCAGAAAATGGGCCAAAAGTGTGTTGTAGAATGTATAAAATGGGCAAAAAAGTGTGTTTTTCTCCCGCAACTCTTGGTCGGCATATCTCTCCTAGATTTCTCCGTCTCCTACTCGGCTAGTACATGTGAACTGCGAAAATATGCGGAAAACAAATAGAAACCAAAATCTTTCCCAGAAGACAAAGGAGATCTAAAAATAGAAATTGAGAGGCTAAAAACAGTTGGAAAAAATAATTGAAAACACTGAAATGACAGTCACAAAGGATATGAATTACTACACCAGTGGAGTCGCATTTGTTAGCGAATATGTAGCTAATTCCCCAGCGGAGTCACCATTTGCTAGTGTAAAGATTTTGGGAAAGTGTACAAAATAAAATTCACTTATGTCTCTAGTGACAAGTGACCCTAACAACAAGATATGATTGTTTACACTTTAGATCTGCAATGAAAAAATAAGAAAACTTGCAGCAAAAATATCATATGCGGTCCAAAACATAGAACATAAAGAAATAACCAATGCATTAACCTAATAGAATAAGAATTTAATTGAATAATAATTTTATTAGAAAAATATTGGTGAAGGAGATTCACAACATGGATTTGAAAATACCCCTCCATAGGATGGGTTCTTTGATGTCCTTATGCTTCAACAATTTTTTTTCTCTCTCGATATGTAGAAAACCAAAAAAAGAAAAATGGAACTCAAGTGGGATCTCAAATGTGAGAAGACGATAGTGGTGATGATGATAGTGATCATGGTGAAGAATGAATGGAAAACCATCTTATTTATAAAAAAATATTGAGCTCAATTAGGAATTGGAAAATAATAAAATATTATTGACGAAATAAAAATCTAGCTGTTAGGAATACTTTATTATATCTTTTGGAGAGGGAAAATATATTCAAAATGGTAAAATATATTTATTTAGAAAATGGTTGAAGTAATTAACAAATAAAATGATTTATTAATTACTTTTTTAGGATTAAGAAAGGTGTGAATTTGAAATAATTATTAAATAGTGATTTAACAATTATTCCAAAAATAAAATTAAGGAATAATAAATAACTAGTGATTTATTTAATTATTCCAAGGTTATTTAGTCAAATGCAACAAGGAATAATTTTCAAATAATGATTTAATAATTATTCCTAGAGAATATTAAATAAATTTTGATTTATTTAGTATTCTTATGGTTTTATTTAATTTTAATCAGAAATAATTTAGTAAAAATTCTTAACTAAATTATTTCCTATTGTGAAAATGATTTTACTATGGTAAAATTAATCCTACATGGTGTATTTCGATCCACCTAATCCACCTAGTTAAAAATGTCTAGGTGATAATTTTTTGGGTGATAACACCTACTATGTAGGGGCCCTCCTATAATACTCAGTCAGTGAAAAATGGGATGTGATGTCCTACAATGCGTATGGGACTACAAGGGAACCCATTCTATCCCTTCACTCATCAACCTCACCCCAACACTATGATTCCACACTCTTAATGAGAAGTTTGGGTTAATTTTTATTCAACCTTATCCCATACAAAAATAACAAGCTTTTGAGAAGCTGAACACAACCAATCCCCCTTCCTAGTAGAATAATGGGAATTAAAAGGGGAAAGGTGAACAATAAGGCAACTAGAGAGGGAAATATTCAATAATAGAATTTGAAAAGTAGGGGAAACAACATTGTGTGGCTACGAACACCCAAATCTCAATTATAATAACCCACCCAAGTAAGGGAAGAATAATGAACTTCACACTAACTTCCCCTATGCATTATCTAGAGAACTTAGGTACAATGTTCATGATTTCCCCTAGATAGAAGAATTTAAATGCACAAAGTAAATAATGGGAATCCATGGTTAAAATACCCTAGAATAAGCATACCACAACTATAAACCTCCAATTCTATAGACTCATTTTTGTTTGCAAGGCATATTGGAAACCCAACAGGAAGAAGGTCCGTCTAGCCAAAATTTAGGTCCCTATGCCCACCCATCTTTAAATTACCCAAGAAATCATGTAGATCATGATATATATATATATATATATATATATATATATATATATATATATATATTTAGGTCCCTATGCCCATCCATCTTTAAAGTACCCAAGAAATCATGTATATCATGATATATATATATATATATATCTATAGAGAGAGAGAGAGAGAGAGAGAGATGAACTCTACATAAATGAATTTCTATACATACAATAGCCAATATGACATGTCTCCTCAATTTGATCCATCCCATTCAAATATTAATCCATCTACCAGTAACTTTCCTTTGATGATCCCACATCCTAGTAGTGACCCTAACCCACATATATGCAAGGAACCTCTATGGAATACCACTCATAACCATCCTGCAAGGGTAGCTCATAGTTATAGAATTATAAATGAATTGGCTCAATCTTGGTTTTCCATGTATGTGCTTGAGGTTTTTCAAACTTACAGTATTATAGAAAAACATTAATCCCAAGATTGGGTGTATCTAATCCTTCCAATTCTCACCTCATAACATTTAAATTGGCCCTAATTCCAAACCTAACTACCCTCACTAGTCACCTTCTAATTTCATCATCGATGAAGTTGCATATACATGGATGGTGTCCAAACATGTATGTCAAATTCTACGTTTTATTGAGCTTATATCCTCTTCCATCACCCTAAGGGCCTATCATGGCCATCCTTCTCAATCAGTTGGTCTCTTTCAAAATGTTCTCATTGAACTTTTAGGTAAGATGGTTTTCATTTACATTTAAGTCATTGATGCCCCATTATATTACAATATTTTATTTATTCAAAGTTATATGTATGCATTTAAAGTAATCTCATCTTTAGTCTTTTGCACCATGAGCTTCCCTCACAACAGAAATATCATCACCATTGAGAACAACTGACTCATTATAATCTATTACCTTCACCCACATTAGAACACGTTCTACCCCTCATTGGGTGCCAACACAAGGTAACCTCATTTACCAATGCTAGTCCTATAATATTCAAAGATTATTCCCTTTTGGATGTTGGATTAAAAAATATATTGAGATGGGTTTGGGAATGTGAACTAATATAATAATTTTTTTTACTAATTTAAACATTCAAACAAAAACATATATCTCATAAATTGAAAAATTAACACAAGATATATGTGGAAACCCTTACGGGAGTGTTGATGGTGCTGGATCCCACCAACATGCAAGGGGCTCTCCCAAATAAAGTTTCTCAATTAGACTTCACACCATTTGGTGTAGGATCCCTTCTAGAATTAAGGCCCAACTACCATGGTCCTTAAATATTTTCCTTGGTTGCAATGGTTAGCACATGAGAGAAATGTTTATGTACTTTTGAATGAACAAGTGAGTAAGACTTGTGGAATGTTTAGTTGCAAAATGTATCAAGGTTCTTTCAATAGAGGGGGAAGGAACAGTGTGCCTTTAAGAGACAAGAAATAATATAATATATATATATATATATATATATATATATATATATATATATATATATATATATATATATATATATATATATATTATATATATGAAAAATAATCATTGATCAACTAGCGAAATAGTTCAAATAGAAGCCATGATCGCTAAAACAAATACAATACACCTTCAAAAATATAAGCACCATAGACACTGAAATAGTTCAATTTATTTAGTACATATGGAAAAAACTTATATAAAAAAAATTCAAATAATATTTTACAACATTTATGACATACGCATGAAAGTGTGTTGGCTCAACGAGCTTCATATATTAAGCAAAAGTTCCAAGATACATCAGTACAATGAACACCACTAGCTCCAATAGTGGAGCATTAGAGCTACCACTTGCTCCTTGTTACACAGTAATTTGTCACCGTCCTTACCATTTCCCATCCCGCACAATGGAGGACCCATTCCGTGACCTGTGAACATTTTCATGCCTTGAAAATATCATCAATGCATCCCTCTGAACATGAGCTTTATTTTCCCTTGAGACATCTCCTTGCAAAACTCATAAAAAACAGCTCTTTTTGCATTGGCGCGGGTAGACAGTTCAGTGCTTGCGCCAATAAGGGAAATCCTGTAAAGAGGTCGCGCCACTTGGTGCTCTGTCATAGAGCAGCAATCGCGCCACCCATTTTAGGGACGGTTTTTTAAATATGGATGGCGGAAGTTGAGTTCAAAAAAACTCACAACCATTGCCTATCTTGAGTTGGGAGGTTTGGCTGCGGGAGTTCTATGGAAGGGAAGTGGTTTTGCCACCTTCCATGGAACCTTCCTTGTTGATAGGGCCAATCCCATAATAATAGGGATCCCAACTCCCTCCTTCCCCATCTATAAAAGCCTACTCAAATCCATGGCAAGCTAGTCTGGAAGTGCTGAAGCTTTGCATCTCCCTATTCCCAAGTGCCTTTGTGCTGTAAAGAATCCCTTCTTTCCCTTAAGGCCCATTCAAGCGAGGAGACCATTGTTACGAGACTCTGGAGAGGTTTTCCTTTCCTTGGCGAGCTTTGCGAGACGTGGACGACCGGAGACCCGTTCGAAGGAAGCTGCGACGTCAGAACTTGGTTGTAACTTCTATTCGTTTATTACTTAATAGATGACTATGATTATGGTTCCACTCCATTTTCCATCATGTTAATGCGAGTTATATCTTTTCTGACCGATGTTTAGTTACGTATGCTGGTTCCTATGCTTGTATCTGTTCGTTTCTTCTATGTGCAGGTGTTCATCCGCGGAGATAGTGGAAGGATTGTGATCTGCCAGGGCTGAAGGACGGGGACACTTCTTCTTCAGATCATAGCGTTGGAATCCAGGTAGGCTTCTATCCCAAGTCTTTCATTCGTAATTAGGAGCTTGTGTCATAGCATTGTTTGTTTGTTGCTAGACCCCTACTGGGCTAGTAGGGATCGCCTCTGTCCGCAGAGGGGATTTACCTCCTCAACAAATTGGCGACTCCGCTGGGGAGATATCCGGTTTTCCTTGACTTCGTTTATGATTGTTTCGCTTTGATTGTTTCTCCTTGCTTGATGAACCTTCTGGGTTGGATTCTTTCATTGTTTTAGCTTCTTGGTTTGCTTAGCTTGTATTGGTCTACTTCTGGAATAGCTTATTTTTATTTTTTATTGAGGAACTCGACTGGCGCGGTTTTTAATCCGACAGTCGCGCCACTTGGCGCTTGTTGCTTTTGTCTGTCTCGCGCCACTTGGCTTCTGGCGCCAGTTTCAATCTCACAGTCGCGCCACCCCTGTGAGTTTTTTGAGTTTCTTCATTTTTTGGCTCTTTAGATCTGATCAATACTTTTCTTCTTGATTTTCTGACTGTCTGAGTCTGTTGGAGTCTTGTTTGGCTGGAATTCACCTCTGTCCTTGGGTTGTTTGCTTCTTTCTACCGATTTCACGTTTTGAGCCCTAAGGCATCTAGTGGCTTAGTGTATCGAGCCCTCCTTGGGAGTTTAGGTGTCTTGATTGTCCTGTCAACTTGTTGATTGGTTCTCCGCATTCTCTTAACAGTCTTTGATTGTTTTGCTGCGTCTTTTGAGTGATTGTTTGTTCCTTCATTCGAAATTCGTTTGCCCTTGCTTTGGACCTAGATCACACGGTCCATCGGAAGCTTTTGAGTCTTTCTTCGATTTGAGAGACTTTGGGTCGATTTAGAGATCTGATTGATTGCATTGTTGAGTGAATTTTGTTTGTTTCGCTCTCTTGGATATCATTTCTCAAATTGTTCCTTTTGTTTTCAGTGCACATTAGCCATTAAACATTGAAAATAAAAAAAAATCTCTCTTGCTTTTGTTAATTAGTGCAAATTGTGATCTTTTTCCATATCGCTAGTGATTAGTGTTTGAATGAAAAGTGTGCAATTGCATTAGCTGCATTAGAAACATTGTTGTTTGTATTCCGTTCATTTCGTTTGTATAAAAGCTCTCAACTCTTATTTAACTAGTTTTCATCGAACGAAATGTTGCACTGTGGCATATAGCTTGCATTTAGGAGTCTTTCGAGACACTACATACGATAGGGCCTGGAAATTAAAACTTAATTGAAGATCAACTGTAAAATTTATTCAATTAACCTAAGGAAGCATTGGAGCTTAACGAAACATATTTAGAAGGTCTAGGCTAGAGACGTGTTCCGGCGTCGTTAAAACTAGCAGCTGTCGTTCGCCTGTTGGCTTTAGACAGCACTAGTACGGACTCGTGCTCCCCGTACCGTCGCATATATAAAGGGAGACCCCCATAGGTTTTCAATCCTTTATCCACAGGAAGCCGAGTCTGCCGCCCTATACCCGTGATACACCGAACACAGCATTCGGGGAGACTACCTGCACGTACGGAAAGTCCTTGGTCGATTTCTGTTTCATTTTTTGAAACCAAGGTGTATATTGCAGTTCACGGATATTTGGTACACCCTTTGTGCCTAGTTTTTCTTGAGCAGTCATTTGGTCTTTTCTGACTCCCTAAACTTGAAAAGACCGTCAAGCGCTTGTCCTTTCACGCTTGTGTCAACTCTGAAAGAGATAGAGTCATCTTTTTATCGTTTCTCGACTCTTGAAACATGAAACGGTAGAATCTCTTATTTTCCAATGTGGTGAAAATTAATCGCCCACGATTTCACACCTATTTAGAAATTGCTTGTTGACCGTTTGATCGTGTGTCTTAACTCGTTTTCAGCCCGTGTGTGGTTTTGAGTTTGATGGCAACTTTCTCAGAGTTCACCAACCAAGGAATCCCCTCAGAAGGGAATCCCGGTCATTTTCCCCCTTTTGGAAATGTTGGTGCTCCTTACATGGCGACGTTGTCCCTTCCTGGTTTAACTGTTGGGTTGCCTGTTTGGTTATTCTCAACCTCTGTTGTCCCGAATGTCTCCACTACTGTTCAATCAGTTCCTCCACCTGAACAGTCTCATGTTGATTCCAAGGTGGACCTCTCCCCTTCTTCGCCTGTTTCTGCGTCCTCATCTTCTACTTTGCCTGGTGAAAGCCTAGATTCAAGTAACCAGGTGGCTAAGAAGAAGAAGAAGAAGAAAAAGAAGAAGAAGTCTGATAAGCGAGAGGCTAAATGTACAGCTACTGTCCATGAGGAATATCCTCTTGATAAACCTTCCAACCCTCCACGGAAAGTCAAGTTCCCTTGCCGGTTGTGCACGGGAGACCATATTCTTCGAGACTGCCCTGGCATTCCCAAGGTGCGCGAAGTATGGTCCAACGGCCCCCCACCGTTGCCTTTGGCTTCCGGGAGTCAAGTTGGGGGCATGTCTTCAACTGCTGTTGATAAGAACTCTGAAAAGCAGGGTAAGATCACCAATCCCTGTAAGTTGTGTGAAGGGAACCATGCCATTCACCTTTGTCCTTATATGGATGAAGCCAAACTAGTTTTGGGCAACCCGACCGGTTCTACACCACGCCTTCCACCCGGTTACAATCGGCTTTCTTTGAGTCCTCCGCCAGCTGATCCTACGATTGGTCAAGAGTTATCCTTGGTCGATCCCACTCCCCCAGAAATTCAAATTCACGAATCCGTCCCTGACCAACCATTGGTCGTGGGATCGGTTGAACTGGCCCCGTCCGCGGTGCACCAGGTCTTTTCTGTCGAGAGTGGACCTCACACCCCCCATGTCCTTCTGATCTCTTCAGATTCTTCAGACTTGGAGAAAGATTCTCCTGTCCCTGTACTTCAAGAAGCCCCTCCTTCGCCTCCCATGATGGAGGCTCCAGGGGATATCCCTCCCGCCTTCGAGATGGAGGTCATGGAGGATGCTTCTTCTACCGTAACATCAGGGGAAGACCTTCGCTTGTCGATGGTAGCCCCTCCGAGTAGGTTGGTCGCTTCCTTTGACTGGAATCGATTTGCAGGATTTCGCCTTCCGTCTTATGTGCCTTTCGAGATCACAGTACAGGCTCTTGGTCTGGTTGTACCCAGCACCATTATAGACGAAGGTGCCTCTATTAGTATTCTGTCTTCAACTACCTGGCAAGCTTTCGGTTCGCCGCCGCTTGCGCCCGTTACGCAGAATCTGTTGACATTCAATAGAAGAACGAGTCAACCGTTGGGGATCCTTCCAAGGTTACCTGTTACTTTGGGAGGCAAAATCGTCCATATGGACGTGATGGTCGTTCCAGGCCCCTTGGATTTCAATCTGCTTTTGGGGCGAGATTACACTTATGCCATGGGAGCACTCGTCTCCTCCCTCTTTCGCGTGATGTGCTTCCCACATGAAGGACGGATCGTGACCATTGATCAGCTTTCGTTCTTTGGTCCTAATGTGGCAACTGGTCCGCCATCACCCCCTCCTGGTTTTTATCCACCTGTTGTCTCTGCCCCACCGCAGGTCAACTATGTGGCTACTTACCCCGTGCCTGTGCTCAGTGATGATGCCGTCGTGCATCGAGTGCTGGGGGCATTGGGTCCTGACTTCCAGGATGATTTCCTCCCATCTGGTGTGGAACTCTTGGAAGCAATGACTTCTTGTTCATTATGATGAATTCGGTCGGAGCACAGTTCCTTGTCTTGTGTCAAGCTCCTTAAAAAATGAAACAAGGTTGTCGGAGCAGAGTTCCTTGTCTTGTGTCAAGCTCCTTAAAAAATGAAACAAGGTCGTCGGAGCATAGTTCCTTGTCTTGTGTCAAGCTCCTTAAAAAATGAAACAAGGATGTCTGAGGATAGTTCTTTTAATGTGTCAACCTCGTTAAAACAATGAAACACGTTCCCGTTCAATTCGAGTCTTTGATAAGATCTCGTAAAATCCCAGTCGAGTCTTTTCTTTTGATCTTGTAATTTGAACCTTCACTCCATCTGCTTTTCATATGGACTGAAGCTTGGGGGGCATGTACCTCGATTTGTGTCACCATGCTGGGGGCATGCTTACTTTTTCAAGCATAGTTTGTTTCCGTTTCAAGCTTGTGTAAAAATGAAACCGGCTTCAAGCAGAGTTTCCTGATTTCAAGCTTGTGTAAAAATGAAACCTTTCCCATTTTACCCCTTGTGATTGTCATCTTATCAGCCTATTTTGCCAGATGAGCCTTGGTTTTCTCGCTCCATCGTCATTATCTGCTTGGCCGATCATATGCCTTCACTTGGTTGTTTTACCCGTTCCTGAGGAACTGCTGCTATGAGTGGTCTTGTTAGCCGGCCTCTCGACCTTTATTTGTTACAGCGGTTACCATTACCGGAACCGATTTACTACCCTTTATACCACTCATTCCTCCGGGGAGAGTTATCTTTCAGCTCTTTTCTGACTCCCTAAACATGAAAAGATCGCCGAGGCCCCTGTCGTTTCAATCTCGTTAAAATGGACACGAATCGACATCTACCCAGTATACGTTTAACCCTTTTTCGGGCTAGGATGGATTGATTACGAAAAAGGAATACCCTAGCCTATCGCGACTAGGAGGTTTTCCCGGATATTGTTTTCTACCTTTTCGGATCTGGGGAACTATTTACGAAAAGGGACCTGTGGAGTTTTCTTTTCCGCTGTCTTTTCAGACTCTCTAAACATGAAAAGACACCGAGTTCTTCCTTTGTCAGACTCGTTAAACTCTGATGACATCGGGAATTGTCAATCATGACGTTATTCGAGTTTTTCCTTCCTAGGGCTCGTTAAATGTACTAGGATGGATTCGTCCGAAGGACGGGTTTATATGACAAGCATATGGTATCCTCTTCAAGCTTGTGTAAAAATAAAGAGGTACTCACCAAAATGGTGTGGAAAATGGAACCATCGTCGTTGTCATCGGCAGTATGTCGCTCTTGAACATGGCACTTATCTGCGTTCATGTCGGGTTGGGGACATCTCATCTCGTTGCTTCACTTTGCTTCCATGGGTTTGGGTAATCTCTTTTGACCTCTCATCTGTTCACTGCCTCATCGCCATGACCACTGATCTGTTGATGTCAAATACTGCCAAATCCATTGTCGTGCCGTTTATATGTCCAAGGGAAGTTGGCCTCTGCAAATGTCAACCTTCCTCTGTTTCTCATATGGTCCTGATTCACAACAAAACATTATGTTCCTCTGTCTCGTGTCGATGATGTGGGAATCATTATGGCCCACCTTCGATCAAGGTCACTTCCTGTCGACATCAACTCATTATCCAGGAAGTTGGTCTAGAGACTTCTGATGGTACCTTGGAGCCTGCATGCCTCAATGGCAGGTTCGTCGCATTCGACGTGAGGTTTACATCATTGACCTCCGATCGAGTGATTCTGCGGGTGTTCGACATCAACTCATTTATTCGCACGCCGTAGATTGTACCTGTAGTACCTTGAGGACCATTGTCATTATTGGTGGTTTCTCTCGCGTCTGTTAACAGCTTTCATCATTGGCTGGTAATTAGACGATGTTCTTGCATGTTCGACATCAGCTCACATACTCACATGCTCGAACTTGTACTTGTTTGGGTCGAGATGGAGCGCAAGACCCTGGATTGTGTCTGTGGTAATCCAGGCTGCGATTGTGGATTATTATCATTATGTACATGACTCACTGATTGGATGGCTGCGACCATACCTGAGTCTATTTGTTTGATCTTAGTTGGATGGCTGCGCCCATACCCTAGATCTGGATTATAGCATACTCTGTTCGGATGGCTGTGTCCATACCATATATATACATCATGTACTTGAGATATCAGTTGTATCTTTCTGCGTAGGTTTTCCAACGGCGGGCCTTCAGTTGGACATGTTCTCGTAAAGCATTTCACCCCTCTCTCTCTTGGGCCTCATGCTTTAGGGGGCATCTGTTACACAGTAATTTGTCACCGTCCTTACCATTTCCCATCCCGCACAATGGAGGACCCATTCCGTGACCTGTGAACATTGTCATGCTTTGAAAACATCATCAATGCATCCCTCTGAGCATGAGCTTTATTTTCCCTTGAGACATCTCCTTGCAAAACTCATGAAAAACAACTCTTTTTGCATTGGCGCGGGTAGACAGTTCAATGCTCGCGCCAATCAGGGAAATCCTGTAAAGAGGTCGCGCCACTTGGCGCTCTGTCATAGAGCAGCAATCGCGCCACCCATTTTAGGGACTGATTTTTAAATATGGATGGCGGAAGTTGAGTTCAAACAAACTCACAACCATTGCCTATCTTGAGTTGGGAGGTTTGGCTGCGGGAATTCTATGGAAGGGAAGTGGTTTTGCCACCTTCCATGGAACCTTCCTTGTTGATAGGGCCAATCCCATAATAATAGGGATCCCAACTCCCTCCTTCCCCATCTATAAAAGCTTGCTCAGATCCATGGCAAGCTAGTCTTGAAGTGCTGAAGCTTTGCATCTCCTATTCCCAAGTGCCTTTGTGCTGAAAAGAATCCCTTCTTTCCCTTAAGGCCCATTCGAGCGAGGAGACCATTGTTACGAGACTCTGGAGAGGTTTCCCTTTCCTTGGCGAGCTTTGCGAGACGTGGACGACCGGAGACCCGTTCGAAGGAAGCTGCGACGTCAGAACTTGGTTGTAACTTCTATTCGTTTATTACTTAATAGATGACTATGATTGTGGTTCCACTCCGTTTTCCATCATGTTAATGCGAGTAATATCTTTTCTGACCGATGTTTAGTTACGTATGCTGGTTCCTATGCTTGTATCTATTCGTTTCTTCTATGTGCAGGTGTTCATCCGCGGAGATCGTGGAAGGATTGTGATCTGCCAGAGCTGAAGGACGGGGACATTTCTTCTTCAGATCATAGCGTTGGAATCCAGGTAGGCTTCTATTCCAAGTCTTTCATTCGTAATTAGGAGCTTGCGTCATAGCATTGTTTGTTTGTTGCTAGACCCCTGCTGGGCTAGTAGGGATCGCCTCTGTCCGCAGAGGGGATTTACCTCCTCAACACTCCTGCAAAAGAACTATCTTCCTCTCTAATTCCTAGTTGGAGGAGCCAAGGTGAAAAAGTCCTTTTCTTGAGAGATAGTGTATATACAGCAAATGGGGTGACTCTTTACCTCCCTTGTGACTCTTGGACTACCCTCATGACTCTTTGACTTCCATATGGCATTTTGAATCCTTCATGACTTTTCACATTCTATAGTTTATCCTTGGACTTCCATTTTTCATTACATTTCTCATATATTGAAAAATTCATAATAATATCCACAAATGATGCCTCATATAACACCTTGACAATACATGACATGACATGGACTCAATGATGATATGGAAATGTGAAGCCATTCTTTCTATTGTTATCTATGTGCCTCTTTGAAAGATGGTACATGATTTTGTTCTTCCTCCTCCACAGGGATTGAACGTAGGGAGTCTTGATTACGATCTTGATATTTAGTTGTTGTTGCAATCTAGTGCCCCTTCATCTTCTCGTTCAATGATAAATTTTTATTTTCAGTTGCATAGGTGTATTCTAGCATGGTCTCCTTCTTCTTCTCCTTGATCATCATCCTGCCATGTGAACATATAGTACTTGCGATTAGAAATCACTCATGACAAGAAGACATCATTTCGAAAAACTCCTAGTATAAAATGATTCATGGAATCATTGATTGAGCTGGACTGGGTGCTAGACTGTGGGGAAAACTTATGGATTATGCAATGTGCAGTTCCAGGGATTAGCAGCGGGTATTGAGGTTTAAGACTATGTAATGCATAGTTGAGGGAGGTTTGGGCAAGATGATTGCACATTTGAGGAAATCAAGGAGGAATTATTGAGGCTTGAGGTTTCCCATTGTAGAGTACAGGAGGGAGAGAGGCTTAGGGATTTTGTAGTTTAACATTTCAAGTAGGTAGGCTAGAAGCTTGAGTCTTGGCATTGCAGAGAAGGAGGCCGAACTACAAAGTTGTGGAGCTCAAGGGGATAGGGTTAAGCAGTGTATTATGAAATTACAAGAGGCAATAATGGAGCTTGAGGTTTGAGATTGTGTAGTGTGCAGTTTTAGATGGCTAAGTGATGGATTGTTGCTCAGGAAATAAATTTTCAAAATTTGACTAAGTACGGGATCAATGAGGTCAAAGTGAGCAAGGATAAAACTTGAGCATGATAATACACCCAGAAAAACCAACGGCATAATATTTACCACTTAGTGCACAATAAAAACATGATCCTCTCATTGCAATGACAATATAACAAACTCCTCTAAGTGTGACAATTAAGATACAATTTGCGAAAATAGTGACGACACTTGTTCAACACTAATTTTTTTTTTGGGAATTAGTGTAATACATGTATATATAGTAAATAGGACTCATTATCAACAAATTTACCTCTTCAAATGAACAATAAATTCCCTTATGTGATGTGCTACACTTCCCATGCCAAAAGATGACTCTTTGGTTTTCTTCCAAAAGAGACTTGAAAACTTAGATAATACACATGAAATGACTCTTAATACTAGAGACGAAAACATGCAAGTTTAAATTAGGCTCTGGAATTTAGATGTAGGAAAAAATTTCAGAGGGTGTTGTAGAAACGACAATACTTGGAGACACACTGGAATAACTCCAAATTCTCTACCTTGGTCTAATCTTCCATGCAATGTTTAGTTCTTAAAGAAGTATTGATTCATCATGTAGATTACTTTAGCTTCCCCACATAACCTAATTATAGATATAGTCCCCTTCATTTCTTTCTCAATTGAAAAAATTCATAAGACTATCCGCATCATAATTGTTTTGATTTAGGAGAAGGGTAATAGAGTTTTCAATATTTATATACTCAAAGTCTTAGTTTTCATCTCTGGTGTTGCTTCGTTGCCAGTAGGCTTGGACAATACCTCAAGTGAGTCATTACAGAAACACAAACATTTCCTCGTTTCCATTGAGCATGGAAAATACCCCAACAAAGTTAATTTCTTCACCTCTTTGCATATGAAGACTTTCTCTTATTTCACCCTTTATTTATCATATATATAGAACTATGCTTCGATGCTTATTTATTTCATGGGGTGGAAGAGGGATACCAACTTATTGAGAGCAGAAGATATTTTTCCTTTAGAGAAGCATATGTGTGTGTGTGTGTGTGTTTGTGTGTGTGTGTGTGTGTGTGTGCCTGTTATATTGATATGCTCGTTAAGATTTTCCCCTTGTCCATATCTACTTTATAGGATCAACATGCAAAAAACCAAAACACAAAGTACTAAGCATATGAATGAGGTTCCTAGAATAGATATGGGTATCATGGTTCTACATAATCTCTCCTTATGCAAGGATCATATTTTACATCGAAACATCATCGAAAAAAGGTATGAACCAAGACGAAGAAGAAGGAATAAATATTAACCAAATATTGTGGTGTCACAAGACTCTTTTCATTTTTCCACATGCATTGGAACCAAATACATGCTTCACAGGAGGCTTATGCATAAGAAAAAAAGACAAAAAAAAAAATTGAACATGAAAAAAAAAAAAAACAAAAGACTATATACATAGGGCAGGGCACAACCGTAGACTGCTATTGAAAGTATTATTTCAAATCTTGGCCATTGACAGGAAGAGTATCCTTCTTTCCACCTAAATATTAAAGGCGATAAGTATGGTGTGTTTATCAATGGTTGTCATTGATGTCAACCCAAGCATCACTAGGGGCTACCTCGATCTTGCATGGTAATTTCGACCTAAAAAATTAATATATTCTGAGTCATGGATATTTTTTGTGGTTTATACTTGTCAAGATGTTTCCATTGATATATGGCATGCCACGTAATTCTTCACATTTGAGAGATATTCATGTTTGAAGTTATTAACCCCAGTTAGTAGGCTAAAACCCCATGGGGTTGTGGCATGACACTAATCATTGGTTATGGTCATTGAATAGTCAATAATTAATAATTTTTTAAGCTCCTGAAATCCCTCCCATTTTCACTTCTTGAAGACCCTCTCAACCTAAGCATTTATATAAATTATGATCCTCATATCTTCCTCATGTAGGGATTTCACTACCTAAAACATGTCATCGTGGAATTTTCGCTATAACGTTTTTTCTACGAAGGTTTAGAAGCTGAAATGTTTATGAGGTGAAGCCAAAATCCTGAGGAAGCTCGTGTAAACATTTTAGATCATGGTGCGCAATATATTCTGAGATATTATCTGTGGAAGTTAGGGTTTTTGCAGGCTCCTGAACTTCATCTCAAAGAGGTGACCTTGGGAAAATTGTCATAACTCTCTCTCTGAGTTTCAGATTGGAATTTTGTAAAACGTGGTGGATATTGCACAGACTATTTTTTTTTTTGTATCAGTTTTAGAGATGAATGATTAAACAGTGACACGTGGAACTTCGTACAAGTTTTCTCTACTGAACCAATCCATAATTAAGTCATTGTGAGAGATTGGCATGACTTTGTCTTGAAGAATCCAAATTGGGCTAGAACTGTGGCATTGGAAATAAGACTCAGAGGACTGCTACAAGACCAAAAATCACATATTGGGTATTTGAAATAAAAGAGATACACCAGATTCAATATCGAGCTCCTAGAAGGAAATAAGAAGCTATATCATGCGTTGTCAAGGGATACAAAGGACCAGACTTTATAGGGTAGAAAATAAAAGAAAGGTGAAATAGAGGTAAGCTCCAGGTAAGCATATTTTGTATATGCATGTTCATCTCTTAATTGCATTAGGTTCTTTGTATTCTAATTTGTTTTTTTTTGTTTAGCACTAACATATGCTCTGCAGGATGAGGTAAGTTTTGATATTATCATGTCATGGGTATTTCCTTGAAGATTTTTTGCAAGTATTATATATTAATCAAGATAAGATTCAATGCATGATATAATGTTCTGAAGAGTGATAAAGGGTATCATGACAAGAGCAGTAGTCAAGGTGCATAAGAACATCAATAAGTTCACCACATGAAGTCTTAACGTGGGCAGGACTGCATACAGTCATTGTAAAGGTATCATTGTATTGAGTCATTATAAAAGCATCATTGTAAAATTTGTACAAGTGTCTATCTGCCAAGAATTGAAGAGGTGGTGTTGGGAGGTCTAGGATCATATTTAGGTATTTATGTCATAGTTGGGGTTATGGTCTAGTGTGTCTTCTTCTTCTACATCATTCTATATGATTGTAAAGTGGACCATTTTCTCTAGTACAGGAGTCCATTCTTCTTTTATTCTTCTATAGGGTGGTAGGGTGGTGCTAGGCTAGTGCATGAAGTCACCAACAGGTTCAAGCCTATGAAAAATTCAGGGTGGTAGGGTGGTGCTAGGGTGAGTTGTAGCTCATTGGGTTTTGGGGCACCCATTCAGTTGACTACTAAAGAATCTCGAGCGTTGGAGCGTCCATCCAGTGGGAGATGGAGAAGAATGATTTTCTAGATTCTAGGAAGTTGGAGCTTTATTTTCAATTGGAGTTGAATATTAAATAATTACTAGAAAATCATTTAGGTGGTTTTTGTCCAGGAGGGGGTTTCCACCTTAAAAACTGTGTGCATTTGTGTTCCTTTTGTTTACTACTATTATTATGCAAACACTAATAATAATTGAAGATTAACTAATGCTATGAAATATTAATAATAATACTAATTGAAAGGAATATTGATTCACCCCCCCTCTTAGTATTTCCAACATGGTGGTCAAGTTTCTCATGAACAACAAATAGTATGATCCACATGGATTGGAACTTAGTGTGTTTCTCATTCTCTTCATGGGATTTTTCCCACTTCAATACCAGGTCTCCCACATTAAATCCCTTCTTGCCCAAAAAATTCTTGTCAAACCATCTCTTGATACGATTTTGATGAAGAGAATTTTTTTGTTCTTTTATCCTTTCTTCCCGTAAATTCATAAGAGTGTTTGTCTTACTCTTAACCAAGAGACAAGGTTTACCCTGCTACTCTTGAGAGAGTTGAAGGGTAGGAAAATAGATTTTTGGAGGTAAGATGGATTATTTTCCATAACTGGAAATTAAGTAGAGGATTTTAGTTAAGGTTTAGGCATGACATGGTTGGCTCAGAAGGCATTCACCAAAGTATGTAGACAATCTTATTGATAATACAATATTTTTCTAATTTTTTTCTTTAATATGCTTTTAGTTATTTACACTATTGTCTGCTACTTATGAAATAATTCATTCATAAATGAAATGAGCATAAAACTAAATAATTCACATGGTCACACAATCTAACACATGAGTAGCAACACACACTCATTGACATTGGTATTTTTCACGTGGAAAACCAAAGGGAAAAAACTACCAATTTGTTGTTGTTTTAATATGTAAGTTAAACACTGACTTAATTACATCATTTTGTTTGTGAGCACCCACTCACAGGAGGCACCAACCCCCTCTGGATAGCAAGCACGAAATTTCCAAGATGCACCAACCTCTTCTAATTACCGAACACCACTTGCTCTTTCCACTATTCTACTTTTCATACAATTTTCAAATTGAGAAAAAAGGAATATACAATTAAGGAAAAATACCAATAAGATATTTCATAGAACCAACTTATGCTCTTGGTCCTTTGCTGGTCCAGAGACTCCTCTGGTATCGCATAGTATCACTTCTGTCGTCTGCTCTTAACAACATTTGCTCAACTCTCCGCCTTCTCGCAACAATCTCTTTATTGCATACTCATAAGTTCTACTCCTGTTCCAATTTCACAACACAATCTCGGCTCACACTACTTGGATGATTCGACAATACTCTCTTTCCCTCACATTTCTCGATGGAAATTGATGGTTTTGATCCTCTGCTGCACAATGTACTATGTTATTTCTACCACTTGATCCCACACTTCTCGGGTGTACCTTTGCGTGTATTCCCTTGCTACTATTGTGTTTTCACAATTAGTTTTTTCATGGTATTAATCATAGGAATGGGCTTATGAGTTCTTCAACAACTCTTGTGTAAAATTTCATACTAGGATTTAATTCTCAGTCTACTGAATTTTGGGCCTCCACAATTGCTTGCTTAATACGGGTAAAGGAATCCTTTTCCATTTTATCACACATGTATTTTTCATCCTTATTTATCATCTCTTGTAGTGGTTTCACTATCTGTGCGTAATCTGAGATGAATTTGCGAAAGAAATTGATTTTCCCTAAAAATGAATTCATAGCTTTTTTGTTCATGAGAAGGGAATTCGAGTGATAGTTTTGACCCATTTGGGGTCCACTTTAATCCAACTCTTTGCAATAATATGGCCCAACCCTTGGACACTATGAAAATTCTCTTCTTAGGATTTATATATATCTTATATTTGTGACATCACTTGAAAATTTGTTTTAGATGACGTAAGTGATCATATCTCGTCTTCAAAAACACTATCACATCATATAAGTAAACCACAACACTATGTCAAATTTAGATATGAAATGTGATGTCCATAGTACGTTGAAAAGTAGTACCTGTGTTAACAAGTACAAATGGCATTCTTTTGAAGGAAAATGTACTCCCCTTGGTTCTAAATATATTTTTATGCCGGTAGGATTTTTCCACCAGAACATGGTTGTATCTTGACAAACCATCCAACAATGAAAACATTTCATACCATGAAATTATTTGTAAAATATGTTCCATTGAAAACACTCGATAATTATCTTTGTCCAAGGTGTGACTCATATTGCGAAAATTAACACACAAGAATATATCCTAAGACTTGTTGAAATTGGAAGCAATAAATATTGAAAATGACACCCAAAATGGCACCTAGGTGGCTTCTGATTTGACTTTCCCTTAATTAAATTAGATTTAAAATTGTAATTCCATCACATGAAAACTTGTACGTGTTAACTGAGTCAAGAAGACTTAGTTGTCTCAGTAAATTCGAGTTGGAGGTCAAACTAGAGGCATGTAGGGTGTCTCCTACTTTTTAGGAGCCCTGGTTGAGTTATTTGTGAGTTGTAATTAGTTAACTCAATTATTTGAGTTAAAACCAGTTTATATAGTTCTAACTAAGAGATGAGCTACTGATAGGTGCAGCGAATTAAATCTGATTTAATTCACATGCAGTGGTCAATCAATTAACTCATAATTCACTATAAATAGATTTATTCTTTAGGACCAACAACATATCAAGATGTCTTTCAATGGCTTCCGACTCGAATATGACCTTGAGGTAAATTTTAATTACATAGCATGGAAGGACAAGATGGAGGCAGTGCTAGAGAACAACAGACTGAAGGAATTCATAGACAATGATAACCCCCATCTCGCAGTAGCAGATGCTCAACTTATTGATGCATGGAAGAAGAAGGTAACAAAGGCGAGAAGGATATTTTTAGAAGGATTTCAAGATCATATTGTCTCAAAACTCTATGGAAAGGAAAATCCATATTCTATGTGGAAGGCCTTAATATATATTTTTTAGAATAGCAGTGACCACATGAAGATGGTGTTGAAGGACAAGATCACAAAAATCAAGATAGAGGAGGGCGAGACGATACCAAATTACTTGACGAAGTTCACTCAATGTCAAGATGAGCTTGGAAGTGTTGGTGTGACAGTAGCCCAAGATGATTTAGTGAGCCTAGAACTTCTAGGCCTTCCCAAGGGATGGCATAGCTACCAAGACTCAGTGAATGGGAGGGAGAAGTTACCAGAGTGGGAGTGATTGTGGTTGAACCTGGTACAAGAATAGATAAGGCGGAGCACCAGAGACGGGTCCTCTTCAAATGAAAAAGAATAAGATTTTGCAATATTCGGAAAAGGAAATAAAGACAAGGGAAAAAATTCCTAAGGAAAATAGGGCAAGAGATACTTGTCCAAGATTAAGTGTTTTCAATGTCACGAGTATGGGCACTATGCCACAAAATGTCCACAGAAGGAAAACAAGAAGGATCCTACAGCTGCAGGAGTAGGTGAATCTCTAGCTTCATAGTTCGAGCTTGATCTTACTCTCATTGCATGCATGGCCAAAACTATAATTGGATGCATGTGGTATCTCAACAATGATGCATCATTCCATATGACGAGGAATAGAGTTCTCTTCAGTGACTTGGAGGAGAAGGAACTCTAGCAGAACATAGAGTTTTGAGATGATGGGAGGTATAACGCGATCGATATATGTACAATTACCTTTCAATGGGAGACTGGATCCCCTCTTAGACTCAAAGATATTTTATTTTTTCTAGGAATAAAGAATAATCTTGTTTCTGTAGTGGTATTGGAAGACCGTGGTTATGATGTGATATTTAGAAAAGGAAAGGTTTTCCTTTGACACATCACCACAGGACAGGTGAAATAGATCAGTGTGCGAGTTAAGAACCTATATACTCTCGAGGTCGAAGATGCATGCAAATCCTTGAGGAGCAAGGTGAAGGTTAGAGTCTTGGTGGTTGAGAGGGAGCATAAATCACCTCTCAACATGCAGCCTCAGAAGAAGTTTCAAGAATTTGTGGAGAAACCACAATTAGAGAAGTAGAGAGTATACTGAGTGGAGGCATCCACTCAAGAAAAGACCTGCAGTAAGGGGAAATTTCAAGCGAGGTGGGTAGAGGGAGCACATGCATCCATACCTCTATGTGAGATGTCGGGTGATGTGAAGTCATAATCCAAAGGGAAGAAATTTGGGCAGGATCCATTGAGATGTCTTGTCTCATGGACCATTACCTGGCTACAGGGTGGCACACAGTACACAGTAGCAAGATGGATCAGTAACAATTGATGCCATCAGATATTAGAGTGAAAAATGTCAGATAATGGAGCATAAACTAGAGTTGGCAGTAGTTCATATGGCACAAATGTAGAGTCAGCAACAATGAAAAATTTCTAGTAGACAGTGCAGTAATTAGTAGCAGTCAGAGACTCTGAAGATAGATGCATTATACTGATTTAGTGTGGATGATTTTTCAGTTTCAGAAGTTGCAGTAGAAAACAACACTAGAGAAGTCTTACATGCATAACATTCCAAAGGTATAGAATAATAATAGATTGAATTCCTTTCTTGTCAAGAGGGAGTGTTAAATTGGAAACAATAAATATTGAAAATGGCACCCAAGGGGATTCTAATTTTATTTTCCCTTAATTAAATTATAAGTAAGATTGTAATTCCATCACATGAAAACTTGTAAGTGTTAAATGAGTCAAGAAGAATTAGTTAGCTCATTCAATTCAAGTTAGAGATCAAACTAGAGGCATGTAGGGTGTCTCCTACATTTTAGGAGCCTTGGTTGAGTTATTTGTGAGTTGCAATTAGTTAACTCAATTATTTGAGTTAAAATAATTTTAACTAGTTCTAACTGAGATATGTGCTAGTGATAGGTCTAGTGAATTAAATATGATTTAATTTACATGCAGTGGTCAATAATTTAACTAGTAATTCCTTATAAATTTTTGTTGCATGTCAGTTCTAAGGAAGCCTCGATTGAAATTGGGGTTAAAGGGAAGATAACTATCTATTGTATAATTAGAAAATTGTACAATTCATGCATAACGTCATCAGGTTGCCTTGAAGGAATTGTGCAATCAATTCTTTGGAATTTTCTTATTAATAGGGCCACAATTCCTCCAAGAATGCGTAATCAAGGATGGTTAGACAGAGGCTGAGATTTGGTTAAGTATTGGACCTATTTTTCCTAGATCAAAGTGAGACAGTCAGTAGAGGGAAGAGGTTTCTCACGAAGGGAAATAACATTGTATTGTTTCATGTTCTTGAGTTTATGAAATATACATATAGTGGGGTTTTGAGCACTTTCTTTCCGTAGATACATCTTTTTTTGTGTGTTTGATAATTTATTTCTCTTGTTATATGATTATGCGATCAAAATTGGTTTCCACAATTTTTATAAGGATTCGATATTTTTTATTAGTACATTACAAGATAAGTTGAATACATTTGGATAGTTTCTACACTTCTTACTTACCGGAACTAGATTTGAGACCCATGTTGAAAGACAAAATTTAAATATGATCCAAGCATCCAACAATTTTCTCAACTCTTTTTGAATGGGGGGCTGAAGAGTAGGATGAAATTTCCTTAGTTTTCGCTAAAAATTATTTCCCCCTTCCTTAATAAGAATGACATGCTGGATTATTCAAATGTCGCAAGTCTTAAAGTCATTGTACGCCGACACGAAAACATCTCGATACTACTTAAAGAGGCAAATGAAAGTTTGTCGTTATTGAGGCATACAATAAGTACCAATATTCACAAAGTTAAGATCTTCTCATGTGCCAAGCTTTACTTTTTCGTGGGAAAAAGTGGAGCTATGAGTGTTTGCATTGACTGGTCACTTGAAGCGATTTTGTAGGTCATAAAACTTTTCCAATGACACCAAACCCTTGGGCATGGGGTTTAATTTTCTTACTTGAGTCCTACAAATATTTTTCGTTCTCGTCTTCATTAGTAGATGCATCTTTGAATACATCGACGTTCACCATAAAATCCAGTATCTTCTGTTTGTCATTAAAAACACGAAAATTAGTAATATTATCTGGAACAGATGGCTTATAAATAATTTCAACAAAAAATTCATCCTTTAACGATGAAAACCTAGCAAAAACATTTTCCAATGTATCCACATCAACATTGTGAATTCTAGCAATCAAAATAATATTAAAATATTGGAGTTGCGAAATTAAATGCCATATCTCTTTTTGATAATTTATGAGATTAGGTGAAACACAATGTATCATGGTCCGTACTTGTGATGCGATAATTTTAGAGTCACCTATTTCTTTGAGTACTTAAAATTTGAGGTCAATAGATTTCTCAAAACCTAGAATGAGTGCTTCATACTTGGAAACATTTTTGGTGCACTCAAATTCCAAGAGGAAAGAGATCAAATGTTTTCTCTTATGCAGGTCTATTAAAATGCAACAAAATCCAGATCCCTACCCCATTTTTAAATCATCAAAGTACAATATCCAAATATTATCAAAATTAGGGATATGCCCTATAATACTACTATTTACATCTATTTTACAAAGGCCATTTGCACTAGTTGTATTTCGAAGAAGAAGTTCCAATTGTGTATCTAGTGGGATGGGTGAAGGATGTGCCAGATAACATCCATGATCTGTTTTTTTTTTTCTCTGAAAATAACATCTGCAAATCCCTTTGGTTCATTTTTTCGCTCAAGTTGTGTCATGGTATTTTTCATGTAGGGCTCACTTTCTACTCATATGATTATTTATGCCCTTATATGGAAGCCATAAATGTGACCAGCCCATCACAAAGTATCCTTGTAACTTGATGGACCAATATCTACTCAACAATAAACCGTAGGCTTTGGAAATGTCCACAATTATGATATTTATGCATGGATGAACTCTATGGTATGATGACAAGAGAATGCTAATGTTTGATGATAAGAGAATGATAACATTGCTAAGTTCACCAATGTCCTAGACAAATGATCTATCGAGTTGTATGATCCATGCATCAATTTTATCCCGTTTAGAATTAATTTTCTTAGCAATAAATAATGGCATAACATTTGAAGATGCACCAAAATCAACCAAACACGGAGGGAAAAGAGTGTTAAAACTGAAATTGACAACATTAACTATAAATTTGACAATATCATGAGAGTTACCAAACATTAACTGATAAGCATAAGCTTATTTTCCTATCAAAGAATGGGATGAGTGTGCCTTGATAAATATTTCTCACTAACCCTTTATCTTTGAAAACTCAGAGATTGAAATGTTGGCCCGAGCTATTTTCATGTCATCGACAACACTGTAATCGATACTTTCCATCTTAGCAGGATGTTCTTATGGATCAAGTGGTGTAGCTTTATTCGATGCTTCAGGAGTGGTGGACTTGTTCTTGTTGTTGGTATAAATGTTCTTGGAAGAAGGAGCACTTCTATTCTTATGTCGTGAATTATGAGCTAGATTGAAAGGTGGTAGAATTATACACAGTAATTTCTTTTGAATTTCCTACTTATAAATAGGTCCCTTGCTTCTCAAATTATAGAGACCAGTTGATTGCTTGGGAGGAGCTTCAATTGCTGATGGTTCATCAACACTCTTATTATTAGCATTGTATATAAAATTAAACTGTTAGAAATGTTTTCATTGATGGCAAAGGAGCACAAAGGAGCAGCACCTAAACCAACAATAAGGCAAAGTAGAAGACAAGTAGCAGAGGCAGCAAAGAAGCAAAGTAGAAGAGAGGCAACAGTAAGAAAAAATAAAAGGAGAACAAAGGAGACTGACAAGAAGCAGAGAGATAACAAAAGAGAGGTAAGGAGAACATTAGACATGAAGCAGAGAGTAGAAATGCAGACTGTGTGAGTGTTTCAGATTTGAGAAAATAGGGGATTCATTTGTATATAGGGAAGGAATAGTCTTAGCCATATATGAATATTGTTGATGTAGATTATCTGCAAATGGGCTTCAAATTCCATTAAGTAATTGTATAAAACAGTGTAAAACACTGTGTTATTGGCTGAAAGGGAGACTCTGTCTGAATCAATCCTATTGAAGAAAGTTGAACTATAATATAACCTTTGAGTATACCGATTTTGGTTGCAATTGGTGTGGAATCCATATTGTTGTGTTTGATGGAAAATTATTCTAAAGGTGAAAAGGAATCAAAGGTTTAAATGAAATGGTTAAACAATAAAACGATGGAACTGTGTTACAATACCTGAGTATAGAGAAATAATCAAGCATTGTCTGTGCCTTGAAGAGGGTTTGTATGTTAATGATTGAAATTATGAATTCACTGTTCGAATGAGGACTCAGTTATCTTTAAGTTCTGTAATCCCTGTGTGAAAGGTCGGTTTACTCCTTGAAGCTTTATTTGACCCACACGTTTCCTATAAAACTTTGTATGTGGAGAATTCGGGCCTTTTCATAATTCAAGTATGATTGATATAATTTGTGTTGAGTATTGTTGGTGGGTATCGATAATGATTAAGAGTATTAAGATTTCCAATCAGGAAATCTGTGAGTTTAATGAGAGAACTGGTTGGACAATCTGCATAGGCAATCACGCAATTATTGAGGATTCATTGCAGGTGAATGCGCACAGAGGTTGTGGATGAATGGCAAAGGAATAGCGCAGGAGAATGGATGCATAACTGTGAACATATGATCGAACCTTGAGTGTGCAGTGAAAATCTAGTGGAGCTGTGCGTTATAGCAAGTGGAAACTGAGACAAAATTGCAGAAAACCCGAGAGGCAGAACCATGAGGGAAAGGAGCAGAACCATGACTTGTGAATAGTAGAAGCGGTTTGGAAAATCAAAACCAGCGGTCTCGCATTTTTTAAAAGTGGTAAGTAGAATTGTCAAAAAAAACGCGATATATGTCATTGGATGACACGTGGCCATAAGTGGTTTTCGAAAACCATTTATATCACGCGAATTTGGAGGATTAACCCTCGTGTAGTTAAATTGTGCAATATTGCACGAGGACTGTTGGATTTGGGCTTGGAACGCGACAAATTCTCAACTGTTGGATGAAGAGGGTGAGTTAAGTGTTGGGACCCATCTTCATCGCACGATTTGGAGGAGTTAAAGCATGAGCAAGTTCATCACACGACTGTCGTCAGATTCGCCAGCGAGAGCATGATAGGACTGCAACCGTCAGATGGAAGGTATGTTATATGTTGTGTGGGACCATATAAATCATTAAATATTGGGTTTTGTTAAAGTCCGAGTGCAGTTGAGGCCATGAACGAACCTGTGGTTTATTGGCTCATAAACATTAGAATCATAGTTAATAAGCAGATGATTATAATTGCGGGGTTAATGTATAAAGGTTGAGTTATGAGCACAATGCCAAGGGGTGAGTAATCCGAAGGTTCTATGATAAACCTACTCAAGAGGTATTTAATTTGGAAATGAAATAAAGGACGAGGCCGTGGATTAAGTGGGTCCTGACATATATGATTTCATAATCAAATATAAAAGGTAGAGGACATTGGAGGCACGTTATGGGTTTTATAATAAGGTTTAATCCCATTGATGCAAAGAAAAAAGTTCCCGCATATACAGTTTGTTAGGCATGGTTCATAACCATAGGATATGAGACATTAGTGCTCCTACACATAGGTTGTAATCTGGGCTGATTATTTCGGTTAATAACCATAAGAGAACCTTGGAAGAAAAAGCCTCTAGATATGTTTATTGAAATTTCCAGTTCAGCAATAGAATGTTGAATTGCATAGATTGAGAGAAATTGAGGCTCGAAGGTTGGAGATGCATTTTTATATGCATAGAAAGAAGAAAAATTGGGGACTGTGGGTTTTACCCCACTATCATAACCTTTACCAAAGCCAAAACTGTATTCCATTGATGGATTAATAAAGCTATGGAGAACATAAATGAAAGTGTTTGACCGACGTATGATTATTGGATTTTATTCCAAGGACAGGGTTTTTGTGTTGGCCGAAGATTTAAGTTGAAGATTATGCCAAAGAAAATATTGATTGGGTGCTTCCATAAAATGAACTCTTGATACAAGATTTTAACATAGTGATGGAAAAAGAAAGCTTCAGTATTGATACAGTTGCTAGAGTTAGAACATAATTCAGAAATGAATTTTTGTATACACAGTGAACTTGGAGAATGTGGGTCTGACAGGGGTACATGCAAAAAAAGAAGGAGAGTAAGTAGAAACTGAAAAATCCAGTGACAAAAGAAGAAAAGACAAACTCACAGTGAGCCAAAAACTAAATGGGTTGAAGAGAAATTCTTATTTTAACTGAAAATGTAAAGTTTTATTTATTTTATATTGTTTGTGATGCAAAGGAAAGTCTCCTCCACTGTAAAACAAAAATTTGTATAAATTGCTATATTTTTTCTGAATGAGCTGGACAAAGAAATGAGAAGGCAGAAGGCAAAGAGTTAGGGCTATTCACTTCGAATTCCCTGTGGAATACAAACTGTCATGAGGAAAACTCTATAAATGATATCACATTGATATGCATAGAGAGGTTAGAGAATGCAGAAATGAAGTAGTGAGGCAGAGAAGAAGGAGGAGCTGATAGAGAATATGAGAATATGCAGAGATGATGCAGGGCAGATATGAAGGCTGGTGCACAACAGTGAAGATGGTACAGAATAGAGCTGATATCCAGGTAAATTAGCAAGTGTTTTTATGAAAGATTGAGGAAGTTGGAGCTTCCCTATCAAGTTTTAGCTTGATAGATGTCAATTGTAGCTGATTGAGGTAGGAGCCTCCTGTAGGTTGTAGCCTGTAGAAAATAGAGGAAGTTTGTGCTTCCATATCAAGTTGTAGCTTGATAGATCTTAGTTGTAGCTGACTAAGGTAGGAGCCTCCTGTAGGTGGTAGCCTGCAGAAAATAGAGGAAGTTGGTGCTTCCATATCAAGTTGTAGCTTGATAGAAGTCAGTTGTAGCTGGCTGAGGTAGGAGCCTCTTGTAGGTTGGAGACTGTAGAAAATAGTTGGGAGTTGGAGCTTCCTTGCAAGTTGTAGCTTGCAGAATTGAGGTTGGAGCCTCCTATAGGCTGAAGCCTATAGAAAATCAGTGGTGAGAGGGACTTGGAGCTTGCCTTTGCATCATAACAATGATAATATGTGGTTTTATCCCTTATGGGTTTCCACTTATATCTGTTGTCTATGTGCATGATGTTTATGTGTTGATATGGTGTATCTAATTTTCTTAATACTTGCTGCTCACATATTTAGATGGTTGTTACATTATCTTAATACTTGTTGCTCACATATTAAGATTGCTCTCATATTAAGTTTATCATGAAATGAAGGTGTAAATAAGTTTTAAAGGAAAGTTTTAAAAGACCATGAATTTGTTAAACTGATTCACCCCCCCCTCTCAGTTTAACTAAGGGTTCAACAATTGGTATCAAAGCAGGTTCCTTTGGTGTAAGCCTAATACCTTGAAGGAGATCTGGTTGAGTCATGGACTATCAAAATGTACCCGTGCTAAATACAAAAAACTTTCTGGAATGGAAAGATAAGGTTGAAATAGGTTTAATGGCTTATGAACATGAGGTAGTGAAACTTGTATGTGATGGTTACTGCACAGACTCTCCCTCGGTGCAAGAACAACAGAGGAATGCCAAGGAAACATGTGTGATATATAACAGTCTTCATAACAAGGATCTTGAGTTAATAATGGATTTAACCTCTGTAAAAGAAATCTAGGATAGATTGCATTTCATGCATGAAGTAGACACTAGGGGACATTGTCAAGAAGGAGAAGATAAACCAGAAGAAGAAGAAAAATTCCTTTCAAAAGGAAAAAGTTCAATCAAATGAGGTACCTACTAGTGTGAATGGAAGTAAGTGCCATGAAGAAATTACAGTTGAGGAAAAAGCCAAACTTGACACAGCCTTGACTGAAATAGAAAGATTGAAGAATGAAAACAAAGACCTGAAGACATTGGTGCAAATATGTGATGAGAAATAATATGAAGATAAGAAATAAATTGTTGGCCTAAAGACACAACTTGAAGAAGCAAGGAAAGTAGAAGACACTCTACTAAATCAAATAAAGGATCAAATTCAGAACCAAGAGAAATTGGAAGAAGAAGTAGTGTGCCTGAGAAAGAAATTAGAAAAAGCCCAAAGAGAATTATTAATGAATACTCCTCAAATGAAAATCTCTGAACAGTTGGACCAAATTCTAAATGCTCAAAGGTCTCCTCTCTTAAAGACTGGGATAGGCTATGAAGGAGAAACAAGTAAGTCCAAGGTAGAATATAACAGGAATATCATGTTTGTAAAAGCTGTAAAAGATAATGAAGCAGCTCAGAAGATTCCTATAGAAGTAGAAGCCAACAAGAACATGATTTGTAAAGAAACAAATAGAAACAAGCAGCAACATGAAAGGACAGATAATGAGAGGATGAAACAATCAACTGCTAAAGGCTCACACACTCCTAAGGATGAATTGAACAAATTCGGAAGATGTCAAAGGAGGTTCTTTCCTCCTATGAAAAATATCACATGTTTCTCTTGTCATAAACCAGGACATATTGCAGCACATTGTAAGACAAGGCATATCAACTTTAACCAGAAAAATATGAAGCAAATGAGAAGAACCCCTCAAGTAATAAAATGGAAAGGGAAACCACTCACCAGGTACATAAATCATTTCCATGGCTACTTTTATGCATGCAATAATTTTGGACATAAACTTGTTGAATGTAAATTATGTTCAAAAGGGAGCATAAAATATTATACATCAGCTCAAACTTACCTTGGTAAAATAAGATGTTATGTATGCCTCAAGCTTGGTCACAAAGAAAAATACTGTAAACTGCCATATACATTAAAGAATTCTAGATAGATGATGGAATCTAATCAAATCAAACAAAACTATGAATCGAAAATAAGTGCAGACATTATGAAGAACCCCAATAAAGTATGGAAGGAAAAGAGAAATGGGGAGCCTGTTACCTCAATAACATAATGAATCCATCATAGTCTCAGGGGAAGCTGCTCTAAGAAGCAACGCAAATATCCAAACAATGATAGATATGAAGCAACATCCTAGGGGGAGAGAAGTTCATAAATAGTCCCCATGAAAGTAGTCTAAGAAGAGCTCCTTGGAATGAGAACAGCTAAAAGGTCAAGAAGGGAGAGGAAAATTTCTTTAATAGAGAACTATAGAGGAAGAAGAATACCTGAAGCACACAATAGCTGACAGATGATGGAAGAAGAGAAGGCAACAAGCAGCCCTGATTACTGCTAGAATTAACAATGAATCTCATTAAGAAGGATGAGTAAGAGAAGTGCCTATCATCATTCTGCCATTACATCATATATGAAATTCCCATTGGAGGAATGTAGTTATGTGATTGATAAATATTTGAGTGATCTACCCATGAAGATTCCTAGTATAGAAATTGAAGATGTATTCCCGAAGATAATTATGTTAGAACAGTTGAATTGAAAATAAAGCAGCAATGATTCTGAAACAGTCCTAGAAAGGAACATGCAATGGAATTCCTTTGAACAGAATGGCAGAATAAGAAAAATGGTTAATGATGCCAAGATCAAATTCAGTATATTGATGATTGTTGGTGTGAACAGTGGAAATCTCAAGAGTAGAAATTATGAAGGTTGTCTTAACTTGGGTTCATGTGCGAGCTGAAGTGAAATCTCTGCATGGTTTATCAAAGCAGTATCAATTGGTATTTGGTACAAGTAGCATGCCTATCAAAAAAATACCAAGTGTTATCAGTGGAGCAATGGTATGGTACAGGTCCTCAGGATCACAGGATTATGGCAAGAGTACATCAAGGTAATATCCCAGCGTTATCTGCATTTTTAAAGCATAAAAGGGTCAATGAAAGGGCAAAAGGATCATTATCTTGTTTACACTTGAAGTAGTATATTGAGAATGGAAGCAATATCTATTTCTAGATATAACTGCATGCCATCTTGAAGTCAGTACATATATATCTTAAGATCATTCATAAAATTGTGTGAAGTCTGTTGGCTGAGATATCAATTAAACAACTTGAAGATGTTTTTGTTGAAAATCATCATGACAGAATAGTTAAAGTATTTGAAGTATGAAGTACTAGTTGTGTTGATATTAAATTTGAAGCTCAAGAGTCTGTTAATAATACATCTAAAGCCTACTTCAACAGAAAGGAATTTCCGGTATTTCACCATTGAAAAGAGATTGATCATTGACATACATACCCCCTTATGTCATAAATAAAATTGCATGGTTGATAAGTGAAACTAAACAATACATTGAATGTATATAGCCTCAAGGGTTTGTTTTGAAAGTACATTATGCAAGAAGTAAAGTCATTTGATCTATCAAATTAAATCCTGGTTGATTCATTGTTCACATCAGTAACAAGGACCTTTCAGCTATTAAGTGTAATATCCTTGTTAGCATCCTAGCTCATATCATCACCAATAGACAGGAAAGGTGAACCACAACAATAAAAGATATATTGGCATCATCACAATTGAACACATGTTGTACTACAGATGTGTATTGCAGAAGAAGACTTACTCCATCTACAACCTTCCTCAATAGATATGTATTGTAGATGAAGATTATAATACAGACTGAAGTCTAGTTGGATCAAACTTGATATGTCACATGGAGAATTCAAAATCTTTAAGTATTGATCCATTGATGCATATCTAAGCATATAAGTCTAACTATATAAATCTGTTCTACGAAGTGTCATTATCTTCACTTTCGGCTTTATACAAGTAAAAGGAATCTATGCTTTGGGATTGTATCAACTTACAGTGTATATTCAAGTTCAATAATCCTAAAAAGTGTTCTCTCAACAACTCGTGTACACTAGTTTTGAGTAGCAGGGTACAAGGTCAGAAGAAGAAGGCCTAAACACATCTCAGAGAGAGGAAATGAAGAGATAGAAAGCAAACTAGGAAATGTGCAACCCTTTGCCATTGATGTCAAAGGGGGAGGAAAAGCAAGCAAAAGGAGAGAATTAAAGTATTGCCATCAATGCCAAAGGGGGAGACTGTTGGAAATGTTGCCATTGATGGCAAAGGAGCACAAAGGAGCAGCACCTGAACCAACAATAAGGAAAAGTAGAAGACAAGTAGCAGAGGAAGCAAAGAAGCAAAGTAGTAGAGATGCAGCAGTAAGAAAACATAAAATGAGAACAAAGGAGACAAACAAGAAGCGGAGAGATAGCAAAAGAGAGGAAAGGAGAACATTAGACATGAAGCAGAGAGCAGAACTATAGAGTGTGTGAGTGTTTTAGATTTGGGAAACCAGGGGATTCATTTGTATATAGGGAAAGAATAGTCTCAGCCATATATGAATATTGTTGATGTAGATTCTATGAAAATGGGCTTAAAATTCCACTAAGTAACTGTATAAAACAATTTAAAACTCTGTGTTATTGGCTGAAAGGGAGACTCTGTCTAACTCGATCCTATTGAAGAAATTTGAACTGTAATGTAACCTTTGAGTATACCAATTTTGGTTGCAATTGGTGTGGAATCCAAATTGTTGTGTTTGATGGAAAACACTTCTAAAGGTGAAAAGGAATCAAAGGTTGAAACAAAACGGTTGAACAATAAAATGATGGAGCTATGTTACAGTAACTGAGTATAGAGAAATATTCAGAAATTGTATGTGCGTTGAAGAGGGTTTGTATGTTAAGGATTGAAATTATGAATTCATTGTTTGAATGAGGACTCGGTTCTCTTTAAGTTCTATATTATTATGTTGTGGAGGGCTTCGAATCGGTAATCCTTGTGTGAAAGGTCAGTTTACTCCTTGAAGCTTTATTTAACCCACACATTTCCTATAAAACTATGTATGTGGAGAATTCAGGCCTTTTCAGAATTCAGGTACGATTGGTATAATTTGTGTTGAGTATTGCTGGTGGGTATCGAGAGTGGTATCGATTTTATTAATCGATAGTGATTAAGAGTATTAAGATCGCCAATCAGGAAATCTGTGAGTTTAATGAAAGAGCTGATGGGACAATCTGCATAGGCAATCAGGAAATTATTGAGGATTCATTGTGGGTGAATGCACATGGAGGTTGTGGATGAATGGCAAAGGAATAATGCAGGATAATGGATGTGGAACTGTGAACATCTGATCAAACCTTGAGTGTGCAGTGAAAATTTGGTGGAGCCGTGCATTATAGCAAGTGAAAATTGAGACGAAATTGCAAAAAACCCGAGAGGCGGAACCATGAGGGAAAGGAGCAGAACCATGACTTGTGAACAGTAGAAGTGGTTTGGAAAATCAAAACCAATGGTCTTGCATTTTTTAAAAGTGGTAAGTATAATTGTAAAAAAAAAACGCGATATATGTCATTGGATGACACATGGCCATAAGTGGTTTTCGAAAACCATTTATATCACGCAAATTTGGATGATTAACCCTCGTGCAGTTAAATTGCATGATATTACTCGAGGACCGTCGGATTTGGGCTTGGAATTCGACAAATTCTCAACTGTCGGATGAGGATGGTGAGTCAAGTGCTGGTAACCATCTTCATCACGCGATTTTGAGGAGTTAAAGCATGAGCAAGTTCATCACGTGACTGTCATAGGATTCGCCAGCGAGAGCGCGATAGGACTGCAACTGTCAGATGGAAGGTATGTTATATGTTACGTGGGACCATATAAATCGTTAAATATTGGGTTTTATTAAATTTCGAGTGAATTTGAGGCCATGAACGAACCTGTGGTTTATTGGCTCATAAACCTTAGAATCATAATTAATAAGCAGATGATTATAATCGTGAGGTTAATGTATAAAGGTTGAGTTATGAGCACAATGCTGAGGGGTGAGTAATCCGAAGGTTCTATGATAAACCTACTCAAGAGGTATTTTATTTGGAAATGAAATAAAGGACGAGACCATGGATTAAGTGGGTCCCGACATATATGATTTCATAATCAAATATAAAAGGTAGAGAACATTGGAGGCGCGTTATGGGTTTTATAATAATATTTAATCCCATTGATGCAAAGAAAAAGGTTCCCACATATACAGTTTGTTAGGCATGGTTCATAACCATAGGATATGAGACATTAGTGCTCCCACACATAGGTTGTAATTTGGGCTTATTATTTGGGTTAATAACCATAAGAGAACCTTGGAAGAAAAAGCCTCCAGATATGTTTATTGAAATTTCCAGTTCAGCAGTAGAATGTTGAATTGCACAGATTGAGAGAAATTGAGGCCTGAAAGTTGGAGATGCATTGTTATATGCATAGAAAGAAGAAAAATTGGGGACTGTGGGTTTTACCCCGCTATCATAACCTTTACCAAAGCCAAAACATATAAAGGTATTCCATCGATGGATTAATAAAGCTGTGGTGAACACAAATGAAAATGTTTGACTGAAGTATGATTATTGGATTTTATTCCAAGGACAAGGTTTCTGTGTTGGCCAAAGATTTAAGTTTAAGATTATGCCAAAGAAAATATTGATTGGGCGCTTCCATAGAATGAACTCTTGATACAGGATTTTAACATAGTGATGGAAAAAGAAAGCTTCAGTATCGATACAGCTGCCAGAGTTAGAACATAATTCAGAAATGAATTTTTATATACACAGTGAACTTGGAGAATGTGGGTCTTACATGGGTACATGCATAGAAAGCAGGAGAGTAAGCAGAAACTGAAAAAGCAAGTGACAGAAACAGAAAATACAAACTCACAATGAGCCAAAAACTGAATGGGTTGAATAGAAATTCTTATTGTAACTGAAAATGTAAAGTTTTATTTATTTTGTATTGTTTGTGATGCAAAGGCAAGTATCCTCCACTGTAAAATAGAAATTTGTATAAATTTGTATATTTTTTATAAATGAGCTGGACATAGAAATGAGAAGGTAGAAGGCAAAGAGTCGGGGCTATTCACTTCAAAATACCTGTGGAATACAAACAGTCATGAGGAAAACTATATAAATGATATCAAATTGATATGCATAGAGAGGTTAGAGAATGCAGAAATGAAGCAGTGAGGCAGAGAAGAAGGAGGAGCTGATAGAGAATATGAGAAGATGCAGAGATGATGCAGGGAAGATATGAAGGCTGGTGCACAACAGTGAAGATGGTACAAAATAGAGCTGGTATCCAGGTAAATCAGCAAGTGTTTTTCTGAAAGAGTGAGGAAGTTGGAGCTTCCCTATCAAGTTGTAGCTTGATAGATGTCAGTTGTAGCCTGTATAAAATAGAGGAAGTTGGTGCTTCCATATTAAATTGTAGCTTGATAGATTTCAATTGTAGCTGACTGAGGTAGGAGCCTCCTGTAGGTGGTAGCCTGCAGAAAATAGAGGAAGTTGGTGCTTCCATATCAATTTGTAGCTTGATAGAAGTCAGTTGTAGTTGGCTGAGGTAGGAGCCTTCTGTAGGTTGGATCCTGCAGAAAATAGTTGGGAGTTGGAGCTTCCTTGCAAGTTTTAGCTTGCAGAATTGCGGTTGGAGCCTCCTGTATGTTGGAACCTACAAAAAATCAGTGGTGAGAGGGAGTTGGAGCTTGCCTTTGCATCACAACAATAATAAGATGTGGTTTTATCCCTTATGGGTTTCCACTTATATCTATTGTCTATGTGCATGATTTTTATGTTTTGATATGGTGTATTTAATCTGCTTAATACTTGCTGCTCACATATTTAGATGAATGTTACATTATCTTAATACTTGCTGCTCACATATTAAGATTGCCCTCATATTAATTTGATCATGAAATGAAGGTGTAAATAAGTTTTAAAGGAAAGTTTTAAAAGACCATGAATGTGTTAAACTGATTCATCCCCCCTCTCAGTTTAACTAAGGGTTCAACATGTTCATTGAGTGTCCGACATAGAACTTTCTTTGGTCGTGACAAGCTCATTTGATTCTTCACTCTGCTCAGGTTGTTCTTCTGCTAATAGAGTATAAACTAGATTTGTTATCATAGTGTTCATCTTGTCATTCCATTGTGGGCACGTATTTTTTGAATGTATTTCTTGGTGAAAAGTGGAGAAATTATCCATGCCCATACTTTCAACATTGAACACCACATTAGAACTTTATTCATATTTGACTGGTTGATAACAATTGTTCTTTTTAAAGAAAGGCGGCCTAAGACTTTTTGCTGGTAGTGAATGCCTCACTTTACCTTTTCTTCAATTTTGATACTTCGTTTATGAGAAGTTTCAAACACTTGGTCAAGCTTTCCATATCAAAAGAATATTTCTCCTTAGCTTTGCCATAAGGGGCTTCGGTCTTCTTACTAGTTTCCTTGGAGTCTTTAGGATCATTGGTGAGTTCAATGACTCCTATGGAACAAAAATACTTTTTGACAGCAATATATTTTACAAATTTCAAGGCCAAAGTATCCTTTTCAGTTGTTTTTAAAAACATAAAAATGTTAGTTGGAAAGAAAACTATATAATAGTATTTAGTAATGTCATCATGTGGTTTTAGATTAATGGAGAAATTTTTCAACAAACGAGTAAATTTCTGGTTAAAATATTTAAATCTTTCTTTTTCCCCCATTTTTAGGTTCCCAAGTTCTTTTAATAACATGTTGGGAGTTTTATTTTCCAGAAAAAAAATTTTAAACTCGTTCCAACTATGGATTGAATTGACCAGAAGAATTTGATACCATACAGATGCTCTACCATCTAAAGTGTACGAAAATATTCTACAAGAAACATTGTCAAAACGTACCTCAAGAATTCATAAATGCATGTATAAATCATCAATATGGTCTTCTACTTTCATCTTATTATCCAGATCAAACTTTGACAACAACTTTTCTGGATACCTAGGTATTTTATGAAAATCATCTGAAAGGATGAGAGGCCCTTGGGCCATCCAATCCAAGTCTGCATCAACCATGTATTCTTCTCTCTCCTCCTCCTCTTCTTTTAAATTTGAAGAGGCTTCTCCTTCACCATTAAAATATTTGTTATAATCAGTAGGTCCCTTATAAGAAAACTGAAAGTATTCCCCTTCACTGTCCAAATTCTCCTCAATGTGTGGAAGCTCCCCTTGGTGACTTGTTCCTTCCATAGGATCAACTAATTTCTCAAGGGTTGTGATGACCAAATATTATACTAAATAAACCAATACACCGCTAGGAGTTGTTTCTTTATTTAAAGGATGATGAGGTAGAATAGAAACAAGAGGGAGTGAACCAAGGGCTATCGAAAACTAACGAGTTATGGGTCAGATAGTTCGAAGATGATCATAAGTAATCTCAAATTATTGTCCCAGAATAGACTGAGAAGTTTCCTCTCTTTCAAGAGTATGAGTTGGAGTGGAAATGGGAATGCTATTGCCTTGTGTGGAAGTCTTCTTGTTAGGATTTGTTGAGTTATCAAAAATAAAAAGGTGGATACCCTCCTAGCGCTAGAATGTTGATGGTGTTGTATTCCGCCAACATGCAAAGGGGTCTATCTGATGAAAATTTCAAATTAGACTTCACACCATTTGGTGTAGGAGCCCTTCCAGAATTAAGGCCCAACTACCATGGTTCTTAAATATTTTCCTTGGCTATGATGGTTAGTACAAGAGATAAATGTTTATATACTTTTGAATGAAAAAATAAGCAAGACTTTTGGAATGGTCAGTTGCAGAATGTATCAAGGTCCTTTCACTAGAGGAGGAAGGAAAAGTGAGCCTTTAAGAGAAGATTAATAGTAATAATCTAATAAATACACACACACACACACACACACACACACACAGATATATATGAAAGAATTGTTGATCAACTAGAAAAATAGTTCACATAGAATCAATGATCGTTAAAACAAATACAACACACCTTCAAAGATATAAGCACCAAAGTCACTGAAATAATTTAATTTATTTAGTATAAATGAAAACAACATATATCACAAAAATTCAAATAATAGTCTTATAACATTTACGACATACACATGAAAGTGTGTTGTCTCAACGAGCTTTAGATATTAATAAAAAGTTACAAGATACATCGGTACAACGAATACCACTAGCTCTAATAGTGGAACATTAGAGCTACCACTTGCTCCTCCAAAAGAACTGTCTTCCTCTCTAATGCCTAGTGGGAATATCCAAGGTGAAAAATTCCTCTGCTTGAGCTATGAGGGTGGATATATAACAAATAGGGTGACTCTTCACCTCCCTTGTGACTCTTGGACTACCCTCATGTATCTTTGACTTCCATATGACCTTTTGATTCATTCATGGTTTTTCACATTCTATAGGTGACTGTTGGAATTCCACTTTTCATTACATTTATCTTATATTGAAAATTATATAATCATATCCAAAAATGATGTGGAAAATGGTGACTCATATAACACCTTGAAAAGACATGACATGACACGCAATGAATGATGATATGGAAATTTCAAGCCATTCTTTCTGTTGTTATCTATGTGTCTCATTGAAATATGATACATGATTTTATTATTCCTCCTCCATAGGGATTGAAGGTAGGGAGTCCTCATTATGATCTTGATATTCAACTACTATCACAATCTAGTGTCCCTTCATATTCTCGTTCAATGATCAATTTGTATTTTCAATTGCATGGGTGTCTTCTATCATGGTATGCTTATTCTTCTCCTTCATTATCATCCTATAATGTGAACATATAGTACCTGCAACTGGATATCACTCATTACAAGATGATATCAGTCCAAAAAAATCCTAGTATGGAATTATTGATGGAATCAGTTATTGAGTTGGAACTATGTGCTAGACTGAGGGGAAGACTCAGGGATTTTGCAGTGCACATTTCTAGGGGTCATGGGGACCAAGGCTTGAGACAACGTTGCGCATAGAAGGAGGCTGAACTGCGAAGTTGTGGAGATTAAGGGGCCAGGGTTAAGCACTGTGATTGTGAAGTGTGCATTCTTGAGGGAAGGAACTACGAATTGCACAGTTCCAAGAGGAAAGGACTGAGATTGAGGGTTGAGACTACACTTTTCACAATTCCAGAGGGCTAAGTGATGGATGGATGCTTTGGAAAGAAATTTTCAGAATTTGACTTAGTGTGGGGTCAGCATGGTCAAAGTGAGGAACGATAAAAATTGAACATGATCATACACTTAGAAAAATCGATGAAAAAATATTAATCACTCAGTGCACAAGAAAACCATGATCCCCTCATTGCGATGAAAATACAATAACCTACTCCAAGTGTAACACTTAAGATTGACTTTGCGCCGACAACGACGAAACTTGTGCAACAATGCATAAAACTTTGGGAATGATTGTAATACATGTATATATGGTAAATATGACTCATTAGTACCAAATTTACCCCTTAAAATGAACCATAAATACCCTTATACGATGTGTGAAACTTCCCATGCCAAAATGAATGTTACTGCTAGAGATGACAACATGCAAGGTTAAAGTAGTCTCTGAAACTTAGATGTAGGCCAAAATTTTGGAGGGTATTGTAGCAGCGACAACAGGGATTAAAATAAAAAAATTCTTTATATGAAATATCTTGTAGGCACAAACATACTATCACACCAATTTATAGGTACCAACCTATAAGAGACACTAATCCCCGAAACTAAATGTGAAATTTTCAATCTGAAAACTATATAGGTGCAGTAATAGATTTATTCATCCTACTTATTATTTTAATAAGTTATTTTCAGAAATCTTGTGGAAAATATCGAAATAAATACTACTGCAACATTCACAAATTCATATGCAGAGAAATGAACAGTAAATGACATAATAACAAGAATCAATCACATGTACAAAGCTATTTTTGGACAATTGTTCCCGAAAGAACCCTACGACAAAACCAGTGCAACAGATGAGGGTTTATTAATTCTTCAGAAAATGATTTCTTTAAAAGGAAAAATACTGGCAGATAAAATTTGAATCACCTAAGACAAAGTTCCCAGCTCCTTCTGATAAATATCTGACACCCTGATCAACCTCTGCAACCTCTTATGCCTGTCTGTGTGTTTCTCTGTGTAGTCCCAGCACTGGACTACGTAAGTCTATGTAGCGTCTGCGTGGGTTCTCTGCGCTGTAGCCCAGAGCCGCCAATGGCCCACTGCTTCCCTCTGTCCCTGACCTCAATCTTACTAACTCCCTCCTCCTTCTACTTTTGCAAAATATTTTCCTTGCAACTCTCCCACTGAAATTGAATTCTCTTAATTCAGAATCAATCTCCTTCGAGTAATGAGTGTATGCTTGACTTGTCTTCCAAATGACCCTCAAGACTTATTTTATAATCTTCTCGTTGGAGAACCAACGTCCTAGATTATAAGTTTAATCAATGGCTAATATTAAAACTTGACTTGATATTTTTTTTCTAGAATATTCACACTCTGACTTATTAATACCCTTTAGTTATTTAATTTCCCTAAGTTTAGAGCTAGGGTCTTCACTAAAATAATTAATTTTTATAATAAGTCATGAACCGAGCGGAATTTCCACAAATGATTTCTGGGTTCTTTGGAAAGATGCTTTCAAAGCCTCCTTGAAAATTTTGAGACTTGGAACACTTTTGGATGGTAAAAAAATTATCACTCCCTCTTAGCGAGGAAGGTGCTCCAACAATATGCCTGTTGCATGCTGCTCTACTTTTGAAGAACCCTTTACGCTATGGATCTCTGGACACTGCCCCTCATCTGTTGCGCTGCTACCCTATGTACTGTTTCCTTTGACACTGACTACCATCACTGTTGCATCTATACAACAACTCCCTATGAATATTGATCCTATCCATTCCTGCTATTGGAAAGGATTCTTCATCATCCCCATGTTTTCTTTGAAGTAGAAAAACTTAGTCTTCCCCAGAGCTTTTGTGAGGATGTCTACCACTTGTTCTCCTATTGGAGTGTACTGCAACTGAACAACTCCAGTTTGTACACAGTCCCTGATGAAGTGACACTTGATATAAATATGCTTTGATCGATCATGAAACACTGTATTTTTAGAGATCTTTATGCAACTCTAATTATTGCATAAGATACTAGTCACTTCCATTTTCTCTTTGAGTAGGTTCACTAAAAGTTTTTGAAGCCATATTGCCTTACACGAAGCTATGATGGCTACCATATATTCTGCTTCTACAAATCTCAGTGCTACAGAATTATTTTTCCCACTACATCAGGAAGTCATTCTAGATCCTATATTGAAAAAATACCCACAGGTACTCTTCCGATCTACTAAACTCGTAGCCTAGTTTGCGTCGGTGAAACCACTTAACCTGACACCATTGCTATAGGTGTACTTCAATCCAAGATCGCATGTTCCTGGAAGGTACCTGAAAACATGCTTGGCTACTGCCCAATGAGCCCTCTTAGGTTATACCATGAACTGACTGAGGGTATTTACAACGTAATAGATGTGTGGCCTTGTGTTTACCAGATACATCAACAACCCTATGAGCTGCCTATATAACGTAGGATCAACGTCATCGTCTTTATATGTGTTTATTTTCTTCCATTTGGTGATCATTAGAGTTTTCATGGGTCTACAATCCTCCATCTAAAATCTCTTCAGAATCTCTGTAGTGTATCTTCCTTGACTACGAAATATCTCCCCATTCTGTTGCCAAACCTCCAAACCCATAAAATAGTGCATCCATCCTAGATCCTTCATGTCAAAATCCTTAAACAAATTCCTCTTACAATATGTGATGAACCCTGATGATCCTGTCAATAATAGATCATATACATACAAAACCAATATTAGAGGCTCACACCTTACTCTCAGATAGTATAGATTGGGATCTACGTCACTTTTGACGTATCCCATCTTCTGCAGGTAGCTGTCAATTCAACCATACTAGGCTCTAAGAGCTTGCTTCAGTCCATACAATGCTTTCTTCAATTTTCACACATGAGTCTTCTGATCATGCGTCTCTAAGCCCTTTGGTTGTTCTATATACACCTCTTCCTCTATCACCCCATTCAAGAATGTCATCTTGACGTCAATATGGTGAATCTCCCATCCCATTAGTGCAACAAGGATATCACGGATATGATAGAGGTGTATCTAGATACTGGGGCAAAGTTTTCTTCATAATCAATCCCTTCCTTCTGAGCATACCCCTTAGCCACAAAGCTGGCATTAAATTTCTTGATGCTACCATCTGCAACATACTTGACCTTGTAGATCTAACTTGATCCTACAACTGATCTCTCCTGAGGTATAGGGACCACTTCCCAGACATCATTCATCATGATGGAACTGTAATCTTCCACCATTGCATCAACCCACACCTGGTACTGAGCTTCTTCTTGAAAACTGGAAGGTTCTCTGACTTGAGAAACCAAGGCTTGATACCTCTCAAGCTGCTTATGTTGTCTCTTCTCATTTTGGGGGACTCCAAAAAAGTCCTCTGCATATTTCATAATATGTCATTTTTCCCTGATCATTCTTCCACTGGTGGTGGGTGGATTTACGAGCTCTCCTTCTTGTAAATCCTTGGGAGACACGTCCCTTGGATCCCCATGCCTTGGAGAGGAAACTGAATTTTCTGCTGTTGGTTGTTGGGGATGAACCAGAGGCTCCTCCTTAAACTACATAGCAGAAGGAAACTTGCGGGACCTTCTAAATTCCTTCTCCTCCATGAACTTTGTTATCACTTTCTCTAACTTCCTAAGGCTGACAATAGGATCGGAGAAAGGTAACCACATACGAACTTTTGGCCAGGTAGTTAGCCCTACCCTGACCAGAGAGGGCTCTCTTTATGTCACTTTTGAGATCAAAGGGATGACTGGATATAATTTTTTAGGCTATTTATGCTACTCAATAGATTAAGGTTTTTGTTTTTTTCGAGTTTTGCTGGATAGGAATGGCAGTTAGGAGACTAGGTTTAGGGTATTGATCTGATTTCAAAGATTTAGCTGCAGAGATAAGGGTGAGGCCAGGTAGGTAAGCTGAAAATCATGATTAATTTTCCATTGTGTATAGATTGAAATTATAAGGAATAATAATGAGCATTAAACTGAATTAATTCATTAGAAGAGCAAGACAATTTCATGAAAATCTTATGAATAACAGAGCATGAAAATCATATTTTATGTCAATAAATTGATAATAATTATCATAAAGAAGCATATATGTGGAATATGAGTAACATAAATTTCAACATCATGAATTTACAAAGAAAACAAATTCTCAAAGGCATACCACTGGAGTCCTAACACTATGTTTGCAACACTGTTCTTGATTTCATTAGCAAAAGCTTGTACAATAGCTCCACTGCAAATAACAACTATCCAACCTATACAATGAAAAAATAGAGTCTACTTATAGAAAATATAGATCATGACACCTCACCAGGTCTAAATACCATCCCAAATGGATCATAAATTGAAGAGATGAGTCATTTCAAAGTTTCTAGGGAGGTTAGAAAGCATTCCTTCAAATTTAGCTACAAACTAGGAGTGTTTGTCCCTTACATTAATTACACATTCCATCATACAAGGAAGAAAAAACCAACCTAATAACTCTAATGAAAACTCATAGCCTCGAATTTGTGACCATTTCTGAGCTTGAAAATTGTACTGAAGGAATCCAATGTTGTTTTGTGATAATTCTGAATCAAGAATTTAAAAACAAAATGCATAAGCGTAACAAAACTTTGGAGGCACTTTTGAGGCTTTTTGAGAAGTCCAAAATCACTTTTTAAAAAACATCAATTATCCCTATGCACCTAGTTTCCAAAATATCTTGAATTTTAAAAAATGAACCACGGGAAGGCCTTCAAAAATTAATTCTCCCAGGGTCACTCAAAAGCATAACAGAGGGTCCAAAAAGGAGGCAGAAACATGAAAAATAGGTGGTTTTTCAGCTTTTCCCCCCAAATTGTAGCTTTTCATGCCATAAGGGTTATTGATCTATGATGTAATAATCAAAATACATCCATCCATGTAATTAAATCACTATTTGGTTGCCTCTGTTACCCTTCTGTAATGAGAAATTTCCAGAATTATCCCAAAAATCATGAAAAATACCAAAATTTCTCCAAAGCCTTAGAAATTGGTTCTTTGACACCTCAAAGAGATAGGATATATATATAATGAAGCTTCAGCCAATATATCCAATTTTTTCTTCGCCTTGAGATTTATTTGTGCCTCTTTAAGCCTCTTTTTGACTTGTTTCAACCTTACTTGAGAAATGGTATCCCTAGTTCGATAATGACTTGTCATGTGCCTTTGCAACTTGTTATCCCTTTCAGCCTTCTTCAATAAATTTTCCAGGTGTTCATTGGCTCTTTATAGCCAAATTTATCTATTCTCATTGATCTCCACGACAATGAGTTCATCAAATGTTAATCCTTCAGGTTGAAGAATTTGTTGTTTCTCTTGCTCTAATGCCCTTTCTATGCCTCTTATTCTTGGTATTTTTGCATGTACTTCAGCCTTGATCTCCTGCACTTGGTCAAAAATAACAATTTTCTTTCCTTTACCTCTACTTTCTTCCATTTCTGATTTGTATGTACTTTGGAGGAGCTGATTCACTTGCAATTGAAGATTTTCCCGTTCAAGGAAAGTAATCCGGGATTGGGAAATGGAGAAGGCTTCTTTCAATTATGCAATATTTTTATCCTTCTCTTTTATGATGTCTTCAATTGATTTTAAATCCTCATGTTTTTATACCTCAGGCTCCATTAGTATTGTCTCATCATGTTGATGCAAAAGAGTCTGCTCCTCAATCTGACATTGCTCATCATGGGTGTCAAATGTAAGAAATATTTTTGTAGAATTAGGCACAAAAGCTTGCCTCCTGCCTCTCTCATATGTGTGAGAAAATCCCACAACCTTAGGGAAATCTGAAAGCTAAATAGGCATATTGGAAGAGCCAATCTCCATTGGATGTGGTGATGATGTACTAGGTAAGACATAAAGCGTTGCTGATAACCTCTCCAAGAAGTATTCCCATGTCATGTTTATGGAGGACAAGTGATGCAACACAATGAGCTTGATAAGACCATGATGAAAGAGACTAGTATGATGATCTTATCTTCTGCTCTAAACCTTCTCAACCATCTTAACCAAGCTCTTGTATAAATAATGAGGCAAATCAAGTGTTTTGACTCTGGTAAAGTGCATTAAAAGCCTGATGTGATACATGTATAGCCTAGAAAATCTTCCTTCACATGAAAAGTACTTCATTATGAACATAATAAATGGATCGTACTTGTTTTTGAGGTTTCTAAATGGAAAAATAAATTATGGATCATCTCTAGCATGAGGCTTTAGAAATTTCTTGTAGTTTTCAATGTTAAGATAAATACCCTTGAACCACTGCTCTCCCTGAGAAGGAATATTTGTAGCTAAAGAAATTAGTTTAGGTGATAAAATTATCTCCATACCTTCAAGAGTGACCTTTCCCATGTTGTAGTTGGTTGCAAAAATATTGGATAATTGAAGATGATACCCTCCTTCCATTAGCCTTTCAAAAAATGTTAAGCACTAAGTTCTTTGAAAGCATCTTCTGGCCTATTAGCGTTCTGTAATTTGCTAGAGATTGTGAGAACTAATCACATAGGCCAACATCAAACCAACTTTGGAATCCATGACCTAGCCTTCCTATATTTAGAGAGGGCTCTCTCTACGAGATATAGCTTCGTTTAAATAGGTTTTAGGCTAGTTATGATAGTACTTGGGTTTTGGGTTTGTTTTGGATTTTGGAAGATTGATTGTATTCAATTTTTAATATCTATTGGGAAATGGAGTCAAAATATAACTAGATGGTTGCATCAATATTTCATAGATTATCCCGAATGCGGGTGGTCTCGGTGATTAATGGTGAGCAGATGGTCAGGTGGGTTGGCGCGTGGCTCACCACCACCGCCACCCATCCTCGCATGCTCTTGAACTTAAATGCCACCGTCCGGCTCTTCAATGCAGATTTATGGGAGCTCTCTCCCCGATACCAGCTCATTTATACTTCAGCGATGGCGAGCTCTGGAAATTTCTTGTGTGTTAATCCCCTCCGCATTTGTTGCACCCCTGCTGCTGCTGAGCGCAGCTCACACACCAGCACAGGGTCTCGTTGCATTTTAAACTGCTGTATAGATATACTGCCGAGCCTCCATTTCTCCAATAGCACCTCCTGCAGCCTTCCGCACACATTCTTCTCTGATTCCAGTAGCCAGCAAGTTTATACCACTCTTGATGTTCCCCTTGTCCATCAAACCATGCCCCGCTTACGCCCAAGAATGCATTGCAGGCGTGGGGGTGCCATTGGGTGTGCCATCAGCAGATCCTCTCCCTCCAACTCCGATTCTTCGTCTTATTCTTCTGAATTCGGACCTGTCCATCTTCCTGCTCCGTGAAGAGGTCGAGGAAGGGGTCGGAATCGGTTTAATCCCACTGGGCACTTTCGCTTGTCTTCCAGGGCGCATTCTCACCATGCCCGTTTTCATTTCCCCTGCAGCGTTAACAACACCTCTCTCCTTGCAACGGTTACCATTGACCTTCGGGTAGCCCCCTCTGAACAAGTTTCTTCGGACTAGGTTCGCGCCACCACGGAGGATTCTCTGGAGCCCATAGCAGAGGTAGAGCACAACAATCTTTAGGCAGATATCCGGCAGCATGTTTCTTCTGGCAAAGCAGCCAACTTGGGCTTTCAAGCAAATCCTTCGGCTCCAAATGATGGTGATCCTGAGCGCTAGGATGATCCTCCTCCAGAAGATGAGGATCCTTACAAATTCGGCTGCCTCATTATCGAGGAAGATCCTCCCTCTGCTTAGTAACGTGGTTCCAGGTTTGTGCTCCCGAGTTTTGGTTTTCATCGGCCTGAAGGTGTTCATCTACAGTTTTATGCATCTGCTTAATTCTGCTACTGTTCTTATGGTTTCTCTTTTGCTTCATGGACGGTCTCCCCTGCGTGGGAATTATATTCTGCTATATGTCCAAGTCCTTGCTTTAGTCACAGGTTCTAGAACTGTCACTTTTGTTTTAGCTATGGTACGAAATTGTAAAAATCTTGCCACTCTGGCTTACTCCACAAGAGTCATACTGTCAAAGTCTGTTCAATTTCCAGTCATAGATGTCAGTCACTTGTTAGGAACAGACAGTATCACTGCTCTTCAAAGCTCTCATGGTCTACCTCCTAAATGTTTTGATGATCAATTACCAGCTTGTAAAGCAAGAATGCCATAGCAATGGATGGAACTCTCGAGGCTTTGGTATCTATGTAACACTATTTTTGTATCAATATAGAAGTAGCCATATTCAGAAAAAAAAAAAAAATTATTTCATAGAGTAAATATTTGGAAATCTAGGAATATTTACTGGATCTCTTGGATTTATAAATGGATTTATGACATAAATATGAATAGATTCAATAGAACTAAAGAGAAATTAAGAATTATTTAGTTTGGATTTTAGAGGAAAACATAATGATCGTAAAGGAAGCCAGAATAAGGTACTCAAAATTAAATCCTATTCATCACGCTTTTTGCTTTACAATTAGAATTCAGATGTTTACAATGGAATAGGACAATGAAACAATACCAACCAAAGAAAAACATCACTAGTATTTGAGCCACAAGAATCCTGTGAATGGTCTAGTTATTATTGATGCTCCAGTGCTTTGGAAAAGCTTACAGTACTCCAAAATACAGTAATGATTATGATCTCAATCAATCAACCCTTGATACTTCCAACACTGAAGTACTTATACAAAAAATTACAACAAAAGAGTCTCTAACAGACATGGTATTTTTAGGCTTAAACTTGAACTAAAAAATCTAACTTATTACAAACTTATAGCCTTGGTGGAATGCGTTGTGTAGAGAAAGTGTTGATGTAGTGGGGTAGATAGGACGTGGATCACCTTTTACTGATATTATAGAAGATTAAATGCTATGCTGGCGAATGAATTGTTGCATGGAGTGTTGAACACTTTTTACTGCTCGACTCGACCTTTCTGTTGTTTTGTCACCCAAAATAATTTTTCTCTGTTAAAACCCTTTTGTAAACAAAACAACATGAAAAATCAATATACCGGACTTGAAATATTTTGAATTTTGATTCTAAAGTCGCATCGCATCCACGCACTTCGCAAAATTTAGAGTTTAAGTTTATGAAGAATGTTACTAGAGATGTGATGCGAAGTGGGATGCGGTGTGGAGGGACGGTGGGACCAAACCGTAGTGAAAATCACAGTTTTTAAGTTTTTTTATAAGAGGGGAGGAAGTAAACACTAAAAATAGTGAAGTGCGAAGTGCGGGGAAGGAGGTAAGTGACGTGGTAGGGGAAAAGTGGGACCAGATCGCAGGCGCACATTGCAACTTTAAAAATTTATTTATAAGTTGTAGAGTTAACATCTAAAATTTGAGAAGTGCAGGGAGAGGGACCTACCCGCATCACACATTGTAGAATGTAGCACTTGGAAAAATAAGGTAAACGTTTAAAACTGCGAAGTGAGATTTACGCTTAGTGGAGGATGACGTGTCAAGGAGAAATGAATCCCACTGCAATCGATGGAGATTTATGTGATGAGGTAATTTTTTATGATTTTTTCATAATATATCAAAGTATTTCAAAAGGATGTAAAGTGGGGGGCAGAGCTGCTAAGGTGGGGCCAACCTACTGCATCACAAGTCAAAATAAATATGTTGTGGGCGCTTTTAAATGTAAGTTAAAACATATGCGATGCGATATCACAAATCGACGATCGGAAGTTTTAAGTTTTAGTTTCAATGTGAAACATGTATAATCTGCAAAATTCAATGAGGGTTAGGTATACCAGTGATGTGGAGGGATGGCCCACTTTAATCGTGATCAGGCAATAAGGAAGCGGAGTAAGTGAAAAGTGATAAAAAGGTAAGGGTAGAAAGGTAAAAGCGGAAAGGCGAAAAGGTAGAAAAAGGGTAAGTTTAATGATTTTAAATGAAAAATGAAATGAAAAATGGACCACGGTGGGGAATGGGTCCCACTTCATTGTATATTGTACTTCTGAAAGTTTTGTAGGAGACATCAATGTAAATGATTTTGGGTTTTGGCCTATGGGAAAAATGATTTTGAATATGTAGGATTATAATGAAATGTGTGAAAATATATGAGTGGGGAAGGAAATAAAAAAGGGAAATGAATGAAATGAAAGTAGAGGGAAAATATGCTATGGTTTAAAACTTTAGGATATAAATTAATTATCATAATTTAAACCATACAAATAACTTTTCCATAGGCGCATTTAGACTAACAGCCAATCAAAAACTTTAAAACAAAATGAAGCTTTTCTTTTTCTTTCTTGCTTACCTAACATTTTGTTTTGCCTCCTTTTTTTAGAGTATCTAACACCTAACATTTTATTTTTTTCTTTGTTTAGGGCATCTAACACCTAACATTTTATTTACATGGATGCCTATAAAAATAATAATTTTTAATTTTTTCATTCTTTTGCATCCATATCCTACCTTATCATTTTGAACTTATTCAACTACTTATGCTAAATTATCAAAAAAAATGATGTTACAACACCTTCCTTGGTTGACATTAAACTATTGAACCAATTTTATTTTCTACCGAACTCATTAATCTGTCAAGATTAAACAGTTTGAAAATTTACTTTTCGCTACCTATTGACAAGCAATTTAAACCTAATCCAATCATCATTAAACTGTATGATTGAATTTTATTGAACTTTTGTGTCATTTTTAAACAATCTACACCCAATTTATTTTCAGAAGTAAGCTAAAATTAAGAGTCATGGCATTTAAATGTACAACACTTTCAGAATTTATTGTTTTTTCTTCTTTTTAATGGGGTTCACATTTTTTATTTTTTATTTATAACATATACCCTCTTTTGATTTTTTATGTTATCTCATTTTTTTTTTTTAAATTATTTGCAGATTTAGAAATCATTTTACAAAGTAAATTTGACCAAAAGAATAAACTCAACCACCTTGAGATCCTATGAAATATAGGACCCTAACAGTGGCCCCAATTGGAGATGGCACTTCCATGCATTGAAGTGTCAAGAACCTGTGATCAATAACCTTATCCGTTGGGCATTTGAGCAATCTGTAATCAGATTCCTTTTCTGCTTTCAAATATTATGATGGTCTGTTGACCATGGCTTAAGGCCTTCTTTACGTGCTTCAACCTTAATCAGAAAAACATCCAATACAATCTATGTTGACTATGACATTTACAATGATGAAAAAATAATATTTAGACTAGGATAAATGATGCTTCAACATCCTGCCATTTACAGGACCACCAGGTAACTCTGTTCCATCTATATCTGTGAGAAAAAATGCATTGTCACCTCTAAAAGCATTTATAATATATGATCCCATCCATATATTATCAAACTTGTGATGCTTTCCTTTGTCTTCTCTCCTTGCATCCAATTTTAAAACCTTGTCACCAATAGCAAAATCAGCTGCCTTGGTATTTTGTCAAATATTTTCTTGATATTTTCCTGGATGAGTTGTGTTATGTTATATACCTTTTCTCTTGTTTGTTGCAACTGAATGGTTTGATGAATCCTTCTGATTACATCATTTGGTTCCACTTGTAACTCTTGCATCATGTTCATCATTGATTGTGCTAGAGAATATGGAAAAACAACATCCATTCCATAAAAAATTTGGTATGGTGAAATACCAATGGACTTCTTTCTAGTAAGCCTATCAGCCCAAAGTGCACTAACTAACTTATTATGCCAGGAATTTTTATTTTGTTCTAATAATTTCTTGATGATGTTTACCAGAACCTTATTGGATGATTTAGCTAGTCCATTACCTTGTGGGTAGTAGGCTATTGAATGTCCTAAAGAAATATGATATTTATCGCAGAATTCAACCATATTTTTGGATTTAAAGGCTGCTTCATTGTCAATGATGATTTTCCTTGGTTAGCCAAATCTGGATAGGATATGGGTCTCAAGGAAATTGGTAATAATAGCATCAATGGCATTTATGGAAGGGATGGCCTCTATCCACTTATTGAAGTAATATGTGGCTGTTAAAATCCACTTGTGTTGGGAAGAAGAAGGAGGATGGATTTCACGTATGAAATCCAAACCCCATTGTTGGAATGGGCTTTCAATAGAAATGGCTTTGAGAGGAAAGGGTAGGAGTTTCTTTTTACCTTAAAAAATTTGACACTTATGATAAGTTTTGACTTTCTTGTAGACATCAGAAAATAGGGTGGGCCAGTAAAAACCAGCCCTGAGAATCTTATTAGCAGTAGTCTTCCAATACAGGTGGCCACCACAGTATCCCTCATGAAAATCATTCATAATATTCTTTGCATCATTCTTCAACAAACATTTGAGTAATAGGCCACCCGAATATTTCCAATAAAGGATATTATCAATGATGCAAAATTTTAATGATTTTAATTTCAGAAATATAGTTGTAGTTTTTGTAAGACCATGAGGATCATTTAAATTAAACAATACATAAAGCAGGTTTGCATACCAGGGAGAATTTAAAAATTCTTCATTGATTTGTGTAGTCGCTTGCTTCTCTTGATCATCCAAAGTTGCTACCAAATTTATGTCCAGATATTGAAAATTGGACTCAACCATAAGCTGTGTAAGTCCTTGTCCTTTAATAAGTTTGGTAGGTTTTATTTCAAGATCATACTCCAAAATTACTGCAATCAATTTTCCTCTTTTTCCATCTGGTCCATTTTGCGTTGAAATATCTTTTACCACAAAATTAGGTACATAATAAATTATATGTGAATGCAAAATATAAACTCTAAATTTTTTAATTTCTTTGACTAGTGTAAAGGCCTGTTTTTCCATGATGTTATAATTGAGAGAAGAATCTCTTAAAGCTTTGCTAAAGAAAGCTATTGGCTGCTCAAATATTTCATTGTTTTCCTGCAGTAAAAAATCTGCAATAGTGTGCTCAAAAGAAAAAGAAAAGATTATAAAATCTTTAGTTAAATCTAGACTGATCAACACTGGTGCTTTAGTTAATGCCTGTTTTACCATGTCAAAATATTTCCTAGCTTCTATATTCCATTTGTTTTCAGAATATTGCTTGAGCATATTGGTTGTGTTTCTAAGAAGTTCAAAAAGATTAGGGATAAATATTCTTAAAAAAATTATTTTCCCTATGAATGATTGAAGTTCTTTAATGTTTTTGGGGGACTGATCTTTAGGATTGCTTCAATTCTCTTAGGGTCAATTCTAACTCCATATTTTTATAGGATATGTCCTGACAGTTTACCTTCTTCTAGGCCAAAGAGTGTTTTCTTAGGATTTAAAGATATGCCAAATTTCTTGCATTTCTCAAAGACTCGTCTGAAATGTCTCAATTGTTCTTCATCAGAATTTGAATACACAGTTATATCATCCAAATAGATTATAATAAAGAGGCCAATCGCTTCTAAAAAAAAAATGTTCATTGCTCTTTGGATAATGGCCCCAACATTCATTATTCCAAAAGGAATTTTCACATACATGAAAGTGTCCCATGGAGTGGTAAAAGATGTTTTATCTTGATCTTTTGGATCAACCAAGACTTGGTTATAGCCAGAGAAACCATATAGTAATGATATCTTATTTGATCCTATCACCTTTTGTAAGATATGGTCCATTTTGGGTAAGGGATAGTTATCTTTCAGGGAAACCTTATTCAGGTTTCTAAAGTCAATGCACAACCTGATTTCACCAGTTTTCTTTTTGGTTGGTACTATGTTAGACGCCCATTTCGAATATCTAAGAGGGAAAACTATTTTAGCATCATACATTTGTTTAACTTCTTTCTTAACTAAAGGTAACAAAAATGGATTTATCCTCCGAAGCTTCTGTTTAAAAGGCTTTTGTTCTTCTTTAATTGGAATTTTGTGCTAAATGATGTTGGAATCATAAGCTTTTAGATCCTCATAACTCCAAGAGAACACATCAATGTATTCTTTGAATAGGGCTATATATTTCCGTTTGGTAATAAGAGGTAATTTTTTTGACAGTTTAATCATCTTCGGGTTATTTTCAGTACGTATGTTACATTCCTCAACTTCTTCTCCAATGGGCTCAATTTCAGACTTCTTTGCTACATCATTGAAGTCAAAAAGCTGTTATAATGGAGCTAATCCCCCGGGAAAAATGTTATCTTTTAGTTGTAGCATTTCAAAATATTCCTTTTCAGGATCTATTTCATGAATTTCTAATTTATGCACACTTTCATCTAAATGATTCTTTACATCTAATATATCACATTGGTTTACCAAAGGATTATACACAAATGCTTGATTTTTTACCTAATCTTCTGGTCTCATTTGATCTTGTTCACGATTATCCAAATCTAATTATGTTTCCTCAAACTCTTCTTTTGGCAACAAGAAATTTTCAATCTATTTGTCATTCCCGAAAACCTACCAGTATCGTATGTTATCTGGTATTGCAAGTCGTTGTTTAATTTCAATTGTGTGTGGTTTATTCGGGTGATGTATTTTGCAAGTGCTTGCAGCAACAACAAGACTATCATCTATGAAATTTTGATTTCTTGGAATTACTGCTAGATCATATTCCACAAAAGTATGTAAGTAGTCGAGCACAACATTTATGTAGGCTCTTAATCTAGGGTGTTTAGCAACATATTATCCTTTTATTTTTTTGATGATTAATTTAGAATCTCCTTGCACAGTAATTCTTTTGGCCCCTAATTTCTTAAGAAACTGCAGACCTAACATTAGAGCTTCATATTCAGCAACATTGTTGGTGCACTGAAAATTAAGTTTATAGGAATTCCCTTCACAATGATTATTAGCTGGATTAGATAACCAGATTCATGCTACAGAGCCTTCTTTACTACAAGCCCCATCAAAGGTCATATTCCATAAGAGTTCTAAAGTAGGAGTTAATTTTTCGATTAGAGCTTCATTTTCAGGTGTATCCATGTAATTTCTAAATTGGGCTTCAATTTCAGTATCATTGAATAATATGAATGAATCCAAATAAGTGTGAACAAAATATAGAGGGTAGTTATGAGGTTTTTCTTAACTGCTTACCATATATTTCATGAGAGTTTCCCTATATAACCTTCTTTGCTGGCCAAAGACTGGTATTGTAGAAAATTTCATATCTAGTTGAAGAGTTCCTTCTAACTTTTCTCCCCAAGAACATGATAAAAGCATGCCATATTTAGGAGGAATGTCTGCTACGACAATGTCCATAACTAGGCTTTTGGTTTGGATTTGAGAAAAAGTTATACACAATTCCCTGATGAGACCTAAACACTTCACTTTACTTGAATCAAATGAGTATAGATCTTTATAGGGCCTAGTGATGTCAAGACCTAACTTTTCCATTATATCTTTAGGCATTAAGTTGTGTGAAGCCCCTGAATCCAACATAGCATTATGTAGGATTTTATCATGTATGTTTAAGCTAGCCTAGAAAGGAGGGACTGTTCATTCTTATAACTTATCATCTACCTCTGGACCAAACAACAATTCAGGTTGATCATCATTCAAATTGAGAGTGTCAGCAGTTTCCCCTATTTTCAGTACTTCCATTACCTGAGTTATGTATGTTTATTTTTTCATTAGCTCTGTCAAAGGGATGGGAATTTTGACTTTAGCTAGTTCGTTTTCAAGATTAAATGATGATTGAAACTTTACAACATTAGGAATGTTAGGTACATTGACAGTTTATTTAGATTTAAGTAGGGTTTGCTGACTAGTGGTTGGAACATCAGTTTGAATTGTTTTAGAAATAAAATCAACTGTCTTTTTAGTAAAAAACTCTAAAGGTTTCTTACCAGGAGTTTCAACAGATTTCTTAGAATACTTTTCTACTGTTCTATTAGGATTTGAATCATAGGAAATTTTGGGAGGTTGATCAGTATTCTTTTTAGCAGTATTGTTAGAACTTTTTCTGCTCCTAAGATTATATTGTTTGTGTACCTCCATAATGGAATTTTCAAATCCTTGTTTATATTATTTATATTCATCTGATTCAAGCTATGTTTGAGCTAATTAAAATAGCTTATGGTCTTCTTCCCTGAGAAAAATAGTATCATTATTTTGTAAACCAAACAAATTTATTTTGTTGTGTTGTAGCTGCTACAACACCACCCAAAATTTTGGGTTTATTCAAAATATTGGGTCCTCTTCTACTTGCCCAGCCATTATGGTTTTGACTCGGCCTTTATTCAGTGATACCCCCATGAAATTTTCCTACTGAACCTTATCACCACACCCACTGTTCTTGATGTCTCATCAATACACTAGGGTTTGGGGGTTTCCTGCTTCAAAGAACATTGAAAGTCACTCCGTGAACTTAGAGATAGGTGTCCCCTAGATTGTCATGGTAGTAGCCTTAGATAATCTTGACCTGCTTCCAACCCCTTGCAAACCTTCTCATCAACATGACAAGATACTTTTGCTGCAATCACTCCATGTGTGGGGGGGGGTATCATCATGCATACACTTGAATGGAATTTTTTCTGTACATAGAATATGTCCATTAGAAGCACGTTCATCATATATCATTTAGGAATTATTTTGGATATCCCACCAAGATCATAGTCGCATGGAAAGTATTTGGGGACATCATTATCTAAAAGGAAACTATGAACTAATTGATATTGTAATGTTTCATACAGGTCAATCCCATGAATTTTATACCCAACATTGTCACCACCACACCGATGGAACGAAACTAAAGCTAAAAAAACAAAGGCGCAATTGCGAAACATGACACCTTCATCCACATGTCCCTTGTCCATGCAGGGATGAGAACTAAGTCTACAGTTGAAGAGCTCGTCAAGGCGGAGGACAAGGATATGCCAACAAGTGAGGAGGAGGAGAAAGTGAACATTATTTTCAAATGGAGGATGGTGTGGTATATGTTTTTCAAAATAAAGGATCAAGGGAAGAAATTTTCATGTTGTTGATGCAACAACATTCTTCAATAATGTACATCAGATACTTAGCATCATTTCATTGGGAAATGTTCATACTTTGTGCCATCATAGACTGCACCTTTTAGAATAGAATTTTACTCTTCATTTAAGGCTAAATGTAGACAAAGAATTCATGGCTCACATAATTTCATCATCTACCATATCAAAGCCAACCACCTGTTTCAAGAAGACGTGTAGTTGAGGATGAGAACCAAGCCTAAAAGGCATCCCAAAAAGCACATGCCAACCCCAACTCAGTGGAAAAATGATTTCAAGCCTAATTTTTCATATTATGCTTACTATTTATATGCAATTTTGTTCACACTCAACAAGTTTCATGAACCTAAAGGAATGAAAACAATTAAATTTCATCCTCACTATGGTGAGGCTAGTGATATTGATCACTTGACAGCTACATTCCTATTCACTCACAACATTGCACATGGAAATAATATGAGGAAGTCTCCTGCTTTGCAATATTTATTTTATTTGTCCTAGATTGGCTTGGCCATGTCCCCCTTCAGCAACGATCCATTATTTCTGGACTATCACCAAACTCCTTTTCCCATATTTTTGCACGTGACCTCCATGTTTCCCTTTCAACAGATGATCCATTACAAATCCATTTGACAAAAGAATTTCTGGTGGAGGAATATAGTGTTGTTGCTCAGGTTTGGAAGCTCGGTGCTTGTGATCTTTGGGAAATTTCTCTCAATTCTATCTACCGGTCCAGATTATCTCATCCGTGTAAGTCTCATTGGTTTGGAAGAAAATATTACATCAGATGCCCTGCATGAAATGTCATACATAAGACAAATGTACCTCACATGCGAGTTGAATTTTGCCATGAGGTCTGGAAAGTAGAAAGGCGATAAATTGTTCAATGGGGAGTCATATTTCAAATTAAAAGAGCGATCACGCATTAAGAAAAATTTTAATGGTCATGGGCTAGCATGGGCATAAATCCAGCCCTGTAAATGCGCGCCTTATGGACTGCCTGAGGAGCCCTACTTCGTGGAATCCCAAAAACTTGTGCACAACATGAACGCATATGTCCCGGGGCCCTTACTTATTGGGAGGCAGTATGTTAGAGGTAATTTGATCAAGGAGGCCACTGATACGTAACTCCTTCGAGGATATTTTAACTCTGCACTATCAATATGCCCGAAAATATAAGGCTCTAATGGCCCATTTGAGCTGCTCAAGTCTGGCACACAGTGATTCTTTAACATTTGGCATGGTTGGTATTCAATGTGGGTAGAAGGTTAATCCCTTTGAATTTGTGCTATATTAGCACATCCAAAAGCCTTGGAATTCATTTGGTAACCATGGAAAATAGCCAGCGTACTCCGAATAAATGTGTAAAGACATAAATGACCCAAGAAAGAGTCTGACAGTTGTGGGTTGTAGAATAAAAACAACAAAAGTCATGATACAACATAGGCATAAATCTGTATCCATAAATTGCGTGCCTTATTGGCCACCCAAGGAGTCATATTTCGTGAAAACGTTGGCACGTAATGAATACATATGCGTTGTGGTTGTGACTGCGTTGAGATTTGGTGCTCATTGTGCAATCCATATCCATTGGAAGCTCGTGAGAGGAGGGTCCTTACACGCATCCCGGGGAATGCGCATGATCACATCATGAAATTGTGATTGTACAGTTCATTCTTGTGTGTTGCATCTAAATACAGAGAGTGGAAGTGACCGGTCACTGAGTCGCAAGACTGATGGAGCAACTGAATTATGCGACTGGCGTAGAGTTGCGACTGTGAAACCTTCATGAGGTCACATTTAAAATTGAAAAAAACATTGGGTCGGACTATCCCTCCAGTCGCTGGGTCGTAAGACTGATGGAGCGAATGAATTATACGACTGGCGTAGAGTTGCGACTGTGCGACCTTCATGAGGTCGTGTTTCAGATTAAAAAAACACTGGGTCGCACTATCCCTCAGGTTGCTAGGTCGCATAAGCTCAACAACAAGCCAACAGCGCGACCTCCATTACACTACGACTTTGCAAATTTTCCAGGAAATCGCACTCTCCTTCTATGTCAGGTGGTCGCATCGCATCACCCCATCCAACTTCCCAGTTTGTCGGGTATGTGACTGGGTAGCTGTTAATGAGTCGCGCTGCCTTGAGGTCGCAATATTTCACCTCAAGAAAGCAGGTAGGAGTTGCGACTTCGTTTCGACGACAATATTGCGCCCTAGGAGCACCATAGTTTGCATTCACGAATTGAGAGAGACTGTCGATGGTGTTGGGGAGAAGGGGCATGACGATTGGCTTCACCGTGTTTCCAAAATATTATACATGTCAACGTGCAGGCTTGTGGGAAATTTCAGGAACCAAAAACTCTTGCTCGAGAGATCACTTCTTATATTTGACAAAATTACATTCCTCTCCATGCTTAATCACTTTTCTCACGTATATGTAGGATTAATGCTCGGTCAATATCTGTGTGTATGTGCAGGATTAAAATTACTAAAACAGATCCTGGTGCTTCAAAATTATGACCTTTTAAATCCCACTCCAAAGGGTCTCCCCCTTATTGATATCTCAGTGCAAGCCTTATGAAAATGAGAGCGACATAATTGGTGCATATCATGGTTTCTGTTGTGGCAAACGTAAGGAGGGGGTAGTCCCAGTTAACACTCCATATCCAATGGGTTCTAGACCAATAGGAGGTATGAGTTAATATCAAAAAGGTGAATATCTGCCCCCAACCTACATGCTCAATGACTCTGGTGATGGAAGCGCGTAGACCGAAACAAATATATCACTATTGATCCTCTCAACGGGCTTAGCTGCGAACATTCAGATCTCGAGAAAATTCAGTGGAGACCACGCCATGGCACAACACTTAACCACACACGGGTCTAATTTTATTATTTTCTAAATCATTCTTTCAGCTAATTAAATGTGTTTCGGCATCAATATTTTAAAAGATGTATGACCCATGTTTCTTTGTTTACAGGTAGAGGTAGTCAATGCACAGAACTAAAGCTAGGGTCTTCTCTGGCATGCGAGGTGGACCCTTTCAAAGCTCAAGAGAACTTCACTTTAGGCTCAAAGGCACCTGGTCACTTGCACAAGACTGATAGGCAGGAAAGGGCATCTTGTTGTGAGAACCGAAAACCACCCAAAGAAAAATGCAGAAGGGATATGACTAAAGGTCGTAGGTCACAGATTTCCCAAGGTCGCAGGTTGCAAATAGACCAGGTCGTAAGTCATAGATGGATCCAGGTCGTAGGTCGCAGATTGGTCAAGGTTGTAGGTCACATATAACCATGTGTCGTAGGTTGCAAATGGCCCAAGTCGCAAGCCAGCTCAACAGTCGGGAAGACCAAGAGTCAAGGGAAACTCAAGAGTCATCTCAGCCTATATGTACAACTTCAAGAAAGAGTGCAGGGGACTTTTAGCTCGACAATGGAAGCCAGTATGAGAGAGGAATTATTGATTGAGAGCTAAAGGCACTGAGCTCTTGGTATCAAGTAGATAGAAAGGTAGCAAGGCTAGGGTTTTGGTATCACGTATTGAGATGAATAGCCCATGTTCCACTATTAGGTTTTGACGAGTTTTAAACATGTATTTGATGTTGCAGCAACATTAATAATATAATCTCTTTTCTGGCACTAATTCGCGTGCTTGTTTGTGCTGATAGTACTAGCTGTCTGATATTTCAGTATGTTGTACGGATGATTTCATGCATGCAATTAATTATGAACTAGTTCACAGTGGTTTCATGTACATTCGCTCTTGAATCAATGTTTATTTGTTCCTCGCCGCGTTGGTGATATATTGTGAACTACTTTGCAGTTAAATTCTGGCGTGTTTTCCTTTTCATGTATGTCTGACTAGTTTTTCGGCTCACTAATCCTGCTCACAGCATACCCCCTTTATTTTTTTGCTACTTAGACTTGCTGGTATCTTTGTTTATGGATCGTTAATCTTGGGTTGATTTTGCTTCACTGATTGGTCATTTCACCTTTGCCCCGCTCCATCATCTTCTCATTTGACAACCAAGAGTGGAAACACTTATGGTAGTAGTCGGGCCCACATACCTGATGGGGCTCTTGTCCTAAACGGTGTGAGGTCTAATTGGGACCTTTCACCGGGGAGACCCCCTTGTTGTCGGCAGTACAATTTTTCCCATCAACAAATTGGCACTAGAAGGAGGGTCGGATGACAAGCTGAGCCCTTAGAGCCTACAATTAGTCTCATATCTCTAATGGCTCGTCCCCAAATCCTTCTCCTTAGATTTTTATTGGATTTATCTAGTTCTTTATGCTCAATCCCCGATGAACCTAGGTATCACTTCTCTGAGTTAAAATTCGATGGTGAGAATGAAGTGTCCATAATCGAACACTTTTTGGATTTTTGAGATTTTTTTGAGTGTTATGAAATTGACGATGAGGAGTTGGCTTGTAAGCTTTTCTCCCTCACTCTCGAAGGTCGCATTAAGAAATGGTTCCGCACATTTCCGGCAGCTTCCATCCATTCGTTCGAGCAGCTCGCTGGTGAATTACAACAAGCTTTTCACAGGTACTATTTTTGAAATGTATTAATAAAGTTAAATGAGATTAGAATGGAACCTCAAGAATCTCTAGAGGAGTTTTCTATTAGATTTATTCATTTTTGTTTTGAGTTCCCTAAAAGGGATGTCGATTGGACATATTTAACTGAACAGTTTCGACAGGTGGTTTTCGTTTCCCTTGAACAATTTCAATCGGAAACCCAGCCTGACCCCAGTGATTATTATGATGACCGTCAAGTGGCCAGTTGTTCAGACTCTATCATTAATGTTTCCTTGTCTATCTCCCTAAAACCAGAACATATTTAGGCCTCACAGAAGAATATTACTATTCCTCTTCCTAAATTTTCGTGTAATGGAGTTGTGGTCGCAAAAGTTCTGAGTGATGATAGACTTATGCAAGAAAATAAAACCTGTTGTACCACCTCTGAATTTTTCACGCACCCTGTCAAATCAGAGCTTGAAAAACATATTGGCCTAACATATCTCCCTATCAATGAAACCTATCTTGACTCCACTAAATTTTTTCCTGGGTATGATTCTAAATCTCATTCTCATATGGATAATAAATTAAGTCTTGTCTCGGACAAAGTTGATTTCCCTACAAAATAATTGGACCGTGATGGGCATGTGAAATCATTTTCCTCTCTGGATGACACTGATGTGCGAGATGAAGGTCCTTGTATGATAGATACCCCCGCATCTGAATCATTTCTTCCATTTTTCCCTGATTTATTTCGTGAGTCGACCACACCAGTAACTTCTTCAAGTCATTCAAAACTGTCTTATACTAGTATTGACGACAATCACGAACATGCGAGTGGTGTTTCCCAATCACATTATGAAATTTATGAATCTCTTATGTTTGATATTTTTCATTTGCAATCTTTGAACAACCAAAAGAGTGACTTCCTATCTCAGCAGCCTCAAGGTGTTTCTTTTATTTATTCATCCCAACAGTTAACACCCAAGGAGCCTAACATGCCATGTACCCAACCTAATAAAATTGATGGCTTTGATGATCATTACATATCTGAAAACATATTCACTCATGTCTCTGGGGACTGTCATTCGCATCTATCTATCGACCTTATGAAGCCACCAAAATTTGATGATCCACTTTGTGATGATTCAAAGACCCATCAGGAAATTGGAGCAATTCAGCTTCTGCTGGCTATTACCTCAAGTTCTTACGATCATGATGATACCCATGAAACAAGCCAAACTAGGGTTTCTCGAATTAGGGTTTTTAAAATGATGGCTCCCACATATCACACTCCCCTCGGAATAACCGTGTCGGATGGTAGCTCATCTAGGAAAACCTTCCATTCGAGTGATCTTTCGATGAACACAGATTTATATTCCCTAGCAACCCGTATGCAACAACCAATAAACCCTAATTTATTTACTGGAAGGAAAACACCGACCATTGTCTCTAATCTTTTCGATTGTTTCCCAGCTAGTACTAGTTGCACTCAGGCACAAGAGTGTGATTTTTGGCAAAGCTCTCTAATCCCTGAAAATATTCCGGTCAATTCACCCCATCTTGGAGAGTCTAAAGAATCTGTTACATTGAATTGTCAATTTTTCAGTTCGCAAAAATTTGGCCAAATTAATAATAAGCCCAATGACAGTTGTCCAATCACCGCAAACAGTGATCACATTCATTTTCCAGTTGATCTCACGAAACCATAAAAGTTTGAAATCCCCCCGCTTGAAGTTCCAGGTTTTGTCCAAGATGGTGAGGCATTTCGGCCTCTGCTGATAGTTACTTCAGATCCTCACATCCTCGACAAAACCTAGGGACAACTCCAAACTAGGACTTTCAAAATTAGGGTTTCTACACTTGGGTTCGCAAGCACCTCAATTTCGCCCGAAGGATGCCTATTTTTTCCATTCCATCGAATTGATCATCCTTAAAATCACTATGAGATTCCTGGCTATTTTGACGAATCCTATCCAATGGCTGTACCTGAAAATAGGCAATGTCTTTCCCTGCTTTCGTTGGACCAAGGGTTGTGTGTGAATGGATGTATGTCATTTGCAAATGATTTTAGTTTTCAATTACATATTTATGTGTATCAGGATGAAAGTGAAATTCATCTTGCACAATCCATTCTGGCACGTTCCTTGGTAAGTAGCCATGACCTTCTTGGTATTGTACATGCTCTTCAGGTAAGTCTTGTTGTTGGTGCACATTGCCGTATGCTGGCTCTGATTGTGAACATTGTTGTTCTTGCAGGATGGGAACTAATGCGGTGGCTACACTGGAAAGCTGATTTCACATAACCCGACCACTTCTTTGGTTAAACTAGGGTTTTAGGTTTAGGCTAGCTAGGATCTGTTAATAAAATTTTGTTAGTTCAAATTGTTAATTAGGTTTACTTGCTAAGGTTTCAATTTATGGTTTAAAATTATGCTCGTTGTCTTTTCTTGCAGTCAGTAGTTGATGCATTATAATTTTCCATTTATTTTTGCACTCATGTTTTTTTAGTTCGCTTATTTGCTTCATAACACTGAAATAATCATTGCATGTGCTTTGCCTTGTTTTTTTTCACCTAAAACTACTTTATATGCCTCGCACATGGAATTTCATTGCGTCATAAGCCTCGTATGTTGCATCATGTTGTAGGATTTCTACCTCACATCTTTTGCATTGGTTATTGAAATAGCTTGGAAAGTTTCTATACATTACATACCATTTTGTGAGCCCTCATTGAACTCAAGGCCTTGAAGCCCTCGGCACCAAGCCTGGCCTTCCTACTCCCTTTGCATGGGTTTAAAGCTGAATGGATTTCTTTTACCTCTTTGCACGCATCAAAACCCTGATGATCTTGCTTTCTTGTGTTGCCATGATTGCTGAAACCCTAACTCCATTGTTTGCATGAGGTTGTGGTGGTTACCTCAAGAGGCAGCTTCTCTCAGAATAGGTCATCAAAGTCACATTATCACAATAATTCCTATGAGTCTAAATTCATTAGCTAGGGGGATACAAGCTGGTTGCTTGTAGGGAACCCTAACGAGTTTGAATGGCCTGTACCCGTAACCTGAGCCTTGTGCCCAACATAGTCTCGAACATCATAATGATCTGTTTTGCACGTTTTTCTTGGGGGTGGTAGATGGGATGTGAAGGCTTGGCATGAGGGCAAACCCAAATCAGGATATCTTTCAGTTTCTATCAAACAAGAAACAACCTCTCTTGCCCATAAAATAAGTCGGGATCCCTCATCCGCCCATGGAAAATAAGTGCCACAAGCACATGAAAATAAGTGCTACAAGAACATGAAACAAATAAGGGTAAAGGATTGATAAAGGCTTCCTACGCAGAGATGTAATACAATGAATCTACTGGTGTACTGACCAGGCTCGCTGGCAGCAGAGCAATGTTTGAGATTTCTTGAAGTGACTCCACTGGGGTACTGTTCAGGCCTGTTGGCAGCGGAGCAACACCAAAGACTTATTTTAAAAATTATGAATACAATAAGCCCGTTTCCTTGCTCTCTGCATCACCATCAAAACTACTGGAAAGCATGAAATTCTGCTTGGGCATTTTCCAATTAACAAGACGTAGTCGAGGCACAAGAATCAGACATACCTGTAAAGGTCTATGTAATACGAAAGGTACCCCCAGAACCTGTTCAATATTCCCTTGTGTCACTATCCAGACTCAAATTATTTTTGGGGCATTGATAGAGATGCTGGATTCTACCAGTGGTTCGCCATTTTTTGTAGCCACTACAACACCACCCAACATTTTGGGTATATTCAAAATTTTAGGTCCCCTTCTGCTTGCCCAGCTGTTAGGGTTTTGACCCGGCCTTTATTCGGTGATACCCCCATGACCTTTTCCCACCGAACCTTGTCACCACACCCATTGTTATCGGTGTCTCATCAATACACTAGGGCTGGGGGGTTTCCTACTTCAAATAAAATTGAAAGTCACTCCATGAACTTAGAGATAGGTTTCCCCTAGATTGTCATGGTAGCAGCCTCAGACGATCTTGACCTACTTCCAGCCCCTCGAAAACCTTCTCATCAATATGACAAGATACTTTTTCTGCAATCATGCCATGTGTGGCAGGGGTGTCATCATGCATACACTTGAATGGAATTTTTTCTGTACATAGCATATGTCCATTAGAAGCACGTTCATCGTATATAATTTAGGAATTTTTTTGGTTATCCCACCAAGATCACAGTCACATAGAAAGTATTTGGGGACATCATTCTCTAAAAGGAAAATGTGAACTAATTTATATTGTAATGTTTCATATAGGTCGATCCCACGAATTTTATACCCAACATTGTCACCACCACACCGAGGGAAAGAAACTAAAGCTAAAAAAACAAAGGCACAGTTGCGAAACATGACACCTTCATCCACATGTCCCTTGTCCATGTGAGGATGAGAACTAAGTCTACAATTAAAGACCTCATCAAGGCAGAGGACAAGGATATGCCAACAAGTGAGGAGGAGGAGCAAGTGAACATTATTTTCAAATGGAGGATGGTGTGGTATATGTTTATCCAAATAAAGGATCAAGGGAAGAAATTTTCATGTTGCTAATGCAACAACATTCTTCACTGATGTACATTGGATACTTAGAATCATTTCATTGGGAAATGTTCGTACTTTGCACCATCATTGACTGCGCTTTTTAGAACAGAAGTTTACTCTTCATTTAAGGCTAAATGCAGACAGAGAATTCATGGCTCACTTAATTTCATCATATACCATATCAAGGCCAACCACCTGTTTCAAGAAGACGTGTAGTTGAGGATGAGAACTAAGCCTGAAAGGCATCCTACAAAGCACATGCCACCCCCAGTTTAGTGGACATATGATTTCAAGCCTGATTTTTCATATTATGCTTACTATTGCTATGCAAATTTTTTCACACACAACAAGATTCGTGAACCTAAAGGAATGACAGCAATTAAATTTCGTCCTCACTATGGTGAGGCTGGTGATATTGATCACTTGGCAGCTACATTCTTATTCACTCACAACATTGCGCATGGAAATAATCTGAGGAAGTCTCCTGCTTTGTAATATTTATTTTATTTGTCCTATATTGGCTTGGCCATGTCCCCCTTTAGCAACGATCCATTATTCATGTATTATCACCGAAATCCTTTTCCCATGTTTTTTCACGTGGCCTTCTTGTTTCCCTTTCAACAGACGATCCATTACAAATCCTTTTGACAAAAGAACCTCTGGTGGAGGAATACAATGTTGCTGCTCAGGTTTGGAAGCTCAATTCTTGTGATCTTTGGGAAATTTCTCACAATTTTGTCTACCGGTCCAGATTCTCTCATCCGTGTAAGTCTCATTGGTTTGGAAGAAAATATTACATCAGAGGCCTTGAAGGGAATGACATACATAAGACAAACGTACCTCATATGTGAGTTGAATTTCGCCATGAGGTCTAGAAAGTAGAAAGGCAATAACTTGTTCAACTGGGAGTAATATTTAAAATTAAAAGAGAAACCACGCATTAAGAAATTTTTTAAAGGTCATGGGCTAGCATGGGCATAAATCCAGCCCCGTAAATGCGTGCCTTATGGACTCCCTGAGGAGCCCTACTTCGTGGAATCCTGAAAAATTGTGCACGACATGAACGCATATGTCCCAGGGCCCTTACTTATTGGGCGACTGTATGTTTGAAGGAATTTGATCAAGGAGGCCACTAATACGCAGCTCCTTCGAGGATATTTTAACTTTGCACCATCAATATGCTTGACAATATAAGGCTCTAATGGCCCATTCGAGCTGCTCAAGTTTGGCATGCAGTGATTCTTTAACATTTGGCATGGTTGGTATTCAATGTGGGTAGAAGTTTAATCCCTTCGAATTTGGGCTATATTAGCACATCCAAAAGCCTTGGAATTCATTTAGTAATAATGGAAAAGGGCCAACATACTCCAAATAAATGTGTACATACATAAATGACCCAAGAAAGAGTCTGAAAGTTGTGCGTTGTGGAATAAAAACAACAAAAGGTCATGATACAACATAGGCATAAATCTGTATCCATAAATTTCATTCCTTATTGGCCACCCAAGGAGTCATATTTCATGAAAACATTGGCATGTAATGAATACATATCTATTGTGGTTGTGACTGTGTTGATATTTGGTGCTCATTCTGCAATCCGTATCCATTGGAATCTCGTGAGAGGAGGGGCCTTACACGCATCCTAGGGAATGCGCATGATCACATCATGAAATTGCGTTTGTACAATTCATTCTTGTGCATTGCATCTAAATAAAGAGAGTGGAAGCAACCAGTCGCTGGTTTGCAAGGCTGATGGAGTGACTGAATTATGCGACTAGCATAGAGTTTCGACTATGCGGCCTTCATGAGGTTGCATTTCAAATTAAAAAAAAACACTGGGTCGCACTATCCCTCCAGTCATTGGGTTGCAAGTCTGATGGAGTGAATGAATTATGCGACTGGTGTAGAGTTGCAATTGTACGACCTTCATGAGGTCGCGTTTCAAATTTAAAAAACACTGAGTCGCACTATCCCTTAGGTCGCTGGGTTGCACAAGCTCAATAACAGGCCAACAACGTGACCTCCATTACACTGCAACTTTACAACTTTTCCAAGAAATCGCACTCTCCTTCTAAGTCAGGAGGTCACATCGCATCACCCCAGCCAACTTCCCAGTTCGTCCAGTATGCGACTGGGTAGCTGTTAATGAGTCGCGCTGCCCTGAGGTCACAAGGTTTCACCTCAAGAAAGTAGCCAGGAGTTGTGACTTCATTTCAATGACAATATTGTGACCTAGGAGTGCCATATTTTGCATTCACGAATTGAGAGAGACTGTCGATGGTGTTGGGGAGAAGGGGAACAATGATTAGCTTCACCGTGTTTCCAAAATATTAGACATGTCAATGTGTAGGCTCGTGGGAAATTTCAAGAACCAGAGACTCTTGCTCGAGAGATCACTTCTTATACTTGACAAAATTACATTCCTCTCCATGCTTAATTAGTGTTCTCACGTATATGTAGGATTAACACTCAGTCAATATCTGAGTGTATGTGTAGGATTCAAATTACGAAAACAAATCTTGGCGCTTTCGCATGCACTCCAAAATTATGACCTTTTAAATCCCACTCCAAAGGGTCTCCCCCTTATTGATATCTCGGTGAAAGCCTTATGAAAATGAGAGTGGTATAATTAGCGCATATCGTGGTTTTCGTTGTGGAGAATGTAAGGAGGGCATAATCCTAGTTAACACTTCATCTCCAATGGGTTCTAGACTAATAGGAGGTATGAGTTAATATCAGCAAGGCAAATATCTGCCCCCAACCTACAAGGTTGATGACTCTGGTGATGGAAGCGCTTAGACCAAAACAAAGAAATCATTATTGATCCTCTCGACGGGCTTAGCCGTGAACATTCAGATCCCGGGAAAACTCAATGGAGACCACGTTGTGGCACAACACTTGACTACATAGGGGTCTAAGTTTATTATTTTCTAAGTCATTCTTTCAGCTAATTAAATTTGTTTCAGCATCAATATTTTAAAAGACGTATGACCCATGTTTCTTTGTTTACAGGTAGAGGTAGTCAATGCGCGGAAACAAAGCTAGGGTCTTCTCTGGCATGCGAGGTGGACCCTTTCAAAGCTCAAGAGAACTTCACTTTAGGCTCAAAGGCACCTGGTCACTTGCACAAGACTGATAGGTAGGAAAGGGAATATTGCAGTGAGAACTGGAAACCCCCCAAAGAAAAATGTAGAAGGAATATGACCAAAGGTCACAGGTTTCAGGTTTCAAATAGACCAAGTCGTAAGTCACAGATGGATCTGGGTCGGAGGTCGCATATTGGTCAAGGTCACAGGTCACATATAACCCTGGGTCGCAGGTCAAAAATGGCTCAAGTCGCAAGCCAACTCAATAGTCGGGAAGACCAAGAGTCAAGGGTAACGCAAGAGTCATCTTAGCCTATATGTATAACTTCGAGAAAGATTACAAGGGACTTTTAGCTCAGTAATGGAAGCCAGTATGAGAGAGGAATTATTGTTTGAGAGCTAAAGGCACTGAGCTCTTAGTAGCAAGTAGATATAAAGGTAGCGAGGCTAGGGTTTTGGTATCACGCATTGAGATGAATAGCCCATGTTCCACTATTGGGTTTTGACGAGTTGTAAACATGTATTTGACATTGTAGCAACATTAATAATATACTCTCTTTTCTGGCACTGATTCACGTGCTTGTTTGTGGTGATAGTATTAGTTGTCTGATATTTCACTATGTTGTACAGATGCTTTCATGCATGTAATTAATTATGAACTACTTCACAGTGGTTGCATGTACATTCATTCTTGAATCAGTGTTTATTTGTTCCTTTCCACGTCGGTGATATATTGTGAACTAATTTGCAGTTAAATTCTGGCATTTTTTTCTTTTCATGTATGTCTGACTAGTTTTTTGACTCACTGATCCCACTCATGGCATACCCCCTTTGTTTTTTTGCTGCTTATACTTGTTGGTATCTTTGTTTATGGTTCGTCAATATTGGGCTGATTTTTCTTCACTGATTGGTCATTTCACCTTTGCCCTGCTCCATCATCTTCTCATTCTACAAGTAAGAGTGGAAACACTTATGGCGACAGCCGAGCCCACATACTGGATGGGGCTCCTATCCTAAACGGTGTGAGGTCTAATTGGGACCTTTCATTGGCGAGACCCCCTTGTTGTCGGCAGTACTTTTTTTCCCTTCAACAGGTTGTCTTCTTCTTCTTGAATGATCTCTCCATTTTCCTCAACATAATTGTCTTGAAAAGGGGGTCTAATTTGTTGGTCAGGTCCCCTTTGTTTAATATATGGTTGATTCCTCCTATTGTTTTGATTGCGGTTTTGGGGAGGGTTATGATTTTCTCTAGGGATTTTTCTATCAATAATCATTTGTTCCATTTCCCTCATTAAATAATCTATCTTGGAATTAGTACTAGAGGTTTATGCTTCTTCTTTTATGGTAAATCTCTTCTCAGCTCTCATCCTAGCTCTTTTGTTCAATAAATTGGCTTCTACACTAACTATTATGGTCTGCAATTCCTCTAAAGTGTCGGGATTCCTCTCTCTTAACTGATAATCTATGTATGTTTCAAAAACACCTAGAAACTTAATCAACACTAATCCTTTGGGTGGTTCTATGCGAGTAGAAATAGCATTATAAATTGTTGTGTAACTAGCTCCAAAAATAGAAGAAAAGAGATATCAACGCCTTAGAAATGAGCCACTTCGAGGGGGAAACCTCCAATACATTACATAAATGAAAAATTCTTGGATGATAAAATTTACAAAACCTCCTTTCTATATATAGGAGTCCATGGGGCCATAATGTAATCCTAGTGGGCCACAATGTAATCCTAGCCGACCTAACAATAATAATTTAAGGGCACAATAATAACAAAATGGGAGTTACAAGGGTACAATAATAACAATAAGGGGGTTACACTAACAAAAATAAGGGACTATACTAGTAATATAGGGACCTAACATGCCCCTCTCCTTCAAAAAAGTGTTGTCCTCAACGCTTGAGTAGCTCTAGGTGCTTCTGTATAAAATTCTCATCCTCCCATGTAGAATCTTCAGTGGGTAAGTTCTTCCACTTGATGAGATACTCTGAAATTGATCGATTCCGTAGCTGTCGAGTTCTTGTTTCCATGATCGCTTCAGGTTCCAATATGATTTTTCCTTCCTCATCAAGTTCTGGCAATATTGTTTGAACTGGAAGATTTTCACCTATAACCTTCTTTAAGCATGAAACATGGAAAGCTGGATGTACTCGCGAAGAAGCAGGAAGCTCCAATTTGTATGCCATAGTACCAATATTTTGCAACACCTTGTAAGGACCATAGTACTTTGGCGATAATTTATTATCCTTCTTAGCTTGCTTGAGGGACATTTTTTGTATGGTTGTAGCCGTAAAAATACCCAATCTCCTACATCAAAACTTCTCTTGCTGCGATGTTGATCTTCCTGTTGTTTCATTCGATTTTGTGCCAAATTGAGGTTATCCTTTAAGAGTTGGAGAACTTCTTGCTGATGCTCGATGTGATCTTCCACTGCTTGAACCTTCGAATTTTCCCTTAAAGATGATGTGATGGATGGTGGATGATATCCATAAAGTGCCATAAATGGGGTCATTTTTGTTTCAGTATGGAAGGAAGTGTTATACCACCATTCAGCGAGAGGTAACCACTTGACCCATTGTGTTTGTTTATCAGATACAAAACAACGAAGATATCCTTCCAAACATTTATTTACTATCTCGGTTTGACCATCGGATTGAGGATGATAAGATGAGCTATGAGCTAATTGAGTACCCAAACAAGAAAATAACTCCGTCCAAAAATTTCCAGTAAAAATGGGATCTCTGTCGCTCACAATAACCCTTGAGCTTCCATGTAGCTTTTGAATTCTGTCCATAAATGTAGTAGCAACTGTACTTGCTTTAAATGGATGAGATAATGCACAAAAGTGTGCATACTTGTTAAGTCTATCAACTACCACCATGATGACATTCTTTCCTTCGGACTTAGGTAAACCTGTGATAAAATCCATTGAAATCTCCTCCCAACGTTGACTTGGAATGGATAAAGGTTGTAGAAGTCCTGGGGTCTTAATTGTTTCCACTTTATTCTGCTGGCAGACCAAACATTCCGCCACAAACTTTCGAATATCAGATTTAAGGCCATCCCAAAAAAATTCTTTCTTCACCCTGTGGTAAGTTTTTAAAAATCTGAGTGTCCTCCTAAAGGAGAAGTGTGCAATTCCAGAAGAATCTTTTGTTTTAGTTGGGAATTCTTACAAAGATATAAGCGATCTTTGTACCATAAGGAATCATTTTCCAACTAAATGTATCAGATGTACTAGGATCTTGCTGCAACTTTTGAATGAGTGTCCATACATCTTTGTCCTTCTTCCATTCATCTCTTGCTTAGGTTATCCAATCTGGTTGGATAATAGAAATGGCACAAAGCAATGCTTCCACCTCTTCATTCTTTCTTGAGAGTGCATCTGCAACAACATTAAGCCTTCCTTTTTTGTAGATTATTTCAAAGTCATAACCCAACATCTTTGTGACCCATTTTTGCTGCTCTTCTGATGATAGTCTTTGTTCCAAAAAGTGTTTAAGACTATCATGATCAGTTTTTACCTTGAAGTGTCTTCCCATTAGGTAAGTTCGCCATTTTTTTAGTGCATGCAGTATTGCTAACATTTCCTTCTCATAAATAGGTTTTTGTAAATACTTTCCTTTGATTGGACGACTTTCAAAAGCAATGGGTCTTCCTTCCTGCATTAAAACTGCACCAATTCCATTTCCTGAGGCATCACATTCCACAATAAAGGTTTTTGTGAAGTCTGGCGTAGCTAAGACCGGTGCTAGGCACAGTGCCTCTTTAAGATGTTCAAAGGCCTTAGTTGCTTCAGGAGTCCATGAAAATGCATCTTTCTTCAATAATGTTGTTAGAGGTGCTGCTATTCTCCCATAATTCTTAACAAACTTGCGATAATACCCTGTTAACCCGAGAAATCCTCGCAACTGCTTTATGGTTGTGGGAAATTTCCATTCCTTAATGGCTTTAATTTTGTTAGGGTCTACTTTAACACCCTCATGAGATACAATATGACCCAGATATTCCACCTCTTGTACTCCAAAGAAACATTTGGATTTTTTTGCATATAATTGTTTCTCCTGCAATAGTTTGAGCACACTGTCAACATGTTCAACATGATCCTTCCAAGACCTACTGTAGATTAGTATATCATCAAAAAATACTAGCACAAATTTTCTAAGGAAGGGTTTGAAAATGGAATTCATCAACCCTTGAAATGTAGAAGGTGCATTGGTAAGGCCAAAAGGCATGACAAAAAATTCATAGTGACCCTCATGAGTTCGAAATGCTACTTTTGGAATATCTTCAGTCTTCATTCTAATTTGATGATATCCTGAACGAAGATCCAACTTGGTAAAATAAATTGCTCCATGTAATTCATCCAATAATTCATCAATCACAGGAATGGGGAATTTTTCTTTAATGGTGAGCTTATTGAGCTCCCTATAATCTGGACACATTCGCCATGATCCATCCTTCTTGTGTACCAATACTACAGGAGCAGAGAAAGAACTTTGACTAGGTTGAATTATACTCGCCTCTAACATTTCTGAAATCATATGTTCAATTTCGCTCTTTTGGAAGTAAGGATATCTATAAGGCTTTATGTTTGGAGGAACACTTCCTGGAATCAAATGAATAGCATGATCATGATCATGAATAGGTGGGAGTCCTTTTGGAGTTTCAAATACCTTGGAATGATTGTCCAAGACTTGTTGGAGATCTGCAGAAATAGATTATTTTGATGTCGAAACTTCTAGTGAGCATAATTGTGCAATTATGCCTCGTTGTTCTTTCTTTAGAAGCTTTGTCATGACATTAGAGCTTATTATCCTTCCCGGCTTCCTTTCAATACCCCTTAATTTGATTTCCTTTCCTTCTGAATATTATGGCATTTTCTAGAGCAATTTGTAGTTCCTCCATTTGCAACCATCACTTGACATTCTGGTGCTGGGTATAGGAAACAATTTAATTCCTTGGCTACCTTACAATGAATAAAATTATGGGTGCTACCTAAATCAATCAACACTATTACCTTTTTCTTCTTGATTTTTCCTTCTATCTTGAGAGTTTGAGGAGTGGTAATTCCTGCCAGTGCATTACACGATATGGTCGAATTCATTTCTTCCTCTTCTAGGGTTGGTTCCTGGTGTATATCCTCTTCTTGTTCATTTTCTTCTTCCTCTTCACAATCTATGTAAAATAATTTCTTCTCAGCACACTTATGACCTTTAGTGTATTTTCTATCACAACTATAGCAAAGCCATTTTGCTCTTTTTTCTTCCAATTGTTGTGGTGTCAACCTTGTAGGTTGTGGATATCTAGGCATAGCAACACTTCCTTCTTTATAGAATTGAGTGGTAGGCTTCCTTGTCGCCATTATTTTACATTCAACTTTTCTTGCCAACCTGAATGCCTTTTCCAATGAATTTGGTTCCAAAACGCGAACTTCATGTTGGATATTATCCTTTAAAGTGCCTATGAAGAGATCGATCATGTGTTCCTCTGGAATATCAGTTACCGTTATATTCAATTTTTGGAATTACTCAATGTGCTGCCCCACTAAACCCTTTTGTTTGAGATTTATCAATTGGCTAAAGAAGGTGTTGCTCTTTGTATCCTCATAATGTGCTATCATTTCTTCCGTAAAAATTGATCAAGTGACAATTTTTTTTATGGGATCATGGAGCAATATTTTGATCTCCATCTGTAGTATCCATGTTACAGGATCCTTTCCATCAAACTTCCTCATATCCATTTTTGGAATATGGTGGTTCTACCAGCCAACATTAGAGTTTATGAAATCACGATTAACATTGATTTTGTTCTCATCATAAGGTTCTTCTACTATCTTTTCACCATTAGGAAACATTTCTTGTATCAACTTTTTCAAACCTTTGATGTCTATTTTTAGATCATTCTTCATGTTTTCCAAGTTGTATTTCATGTCATCCATCTTATCTTCCATGCCAGGTTCCATGCCATCCATCTTAGCTTCCACGCCATCCATATTAGCTTGCACACCATCCATCTTAGCTTCCACGCCTTTCTTCAAAACTTCCATTTCATTTTTTGTTGCTCTTTGCGAGAGTGAAATTTGTTGCACTTGCTCTTGTAATTTTGATAAATCATGTTGCAATTCTTCATCTTCATGACTCATAGTAGAGCCTTCTTAACGCTTAATGGGTGTTGAATTATTTTTACGGTGCATATTTTAGAACCCAATACTGATATCTATTCTACAATATGCCCTTGGAATCAATTCAAATTGATTCTTCAAACAAGACTTATGCAATTCGGGAAAAAAAATACACACCTTTTTCTTGCTTTTGAGGAATTATCTTTCCAATGCCATAGGTCTAACCTAATTTGGATTCTCCAAAACAAAGTTGTGTCCAATCTCCCACAATGACCTAATTATGGACTGGTTCAGTAGAGCGAACTTGTGCGACTTGCCACGTGTCACTGTTTCAACCTTCGTCTATGAAATTTATATCCAACGAACTATATTCCGTGCGATTTTGACCACTTTTTATGGCACTCCAATCCGATTCCCAGAGAGAGAGTTATTGAAATTTTCCCACGATCACCTCTTTGAGATGAAATTAAGGAGCTTAAAAAAGCACTACCTTCCACAGATCATATCTCCAAAAGTGTTGTGAACCAAGCTCTGAAATTTTTTGACACATTTACTTAGGATTTAAAATTCACACCATAAGAATTTCAGATTCTAAACCTTCGTAGAAAAAAAGTTATAACAAAAATTCCACGATGACCTGTTTAGGAGCTTGAAAAAAGACCTAACTTACACAGATCATATCTTCGAAAATATTGTGAACCAAGCTCTGAAATTTTTAGAAAATATTCCTCAGGATTTCAGCTTCACACCCTAAAAATTTTATCTTCTGAAACTTCATATAAAAAAATTTATAGCGAAAATTCCACGATGACCTATTTGGAGCAGCGAAACCCTAGAATCCAAAGCTCTGATACCAAATGTTGTGTAACCAGCTCCAAAAATAGACGAAAAGAGATATCAATGCCTTTGAAATGAGCCACTTCGAGGGGGAAACCTCCAATACATTACATAAATGAACAATTCTTGGATGATACAATTTACAAAACCTCCTTTCTATATATAGGAGTCCATGGGGCCATAATGTAATCCTAGTGGGCCACAATGTAATCCTAGCCGACCTAACAATAATAATTTAAGGGCACAATAATAAAAAAATGGGAGTTACAAAGGTACAATAATAACAATAAGGGGGTTACACTAACAATAATAAGGGACTATACTAGTAATATAGGGACCTAACATAAAAAAAAAAAAAAAAAAACAATAATCCTACACACTTTCTCCAGTTTCTCTTTTGATATTTTCATATTATGATAGAAATTGGAGGGGGTTCTTTTTAAATTTCCATATATCTAGAAATTGACGCAGCATAAAAGCTAGATCATTGATGGAAGAAGCTGGTAAAGCTGTAAACCATTTCGTAACTTTGCCTCCAAGGGTTTGGATGAATAACCTCATCATAACATCATCAGCATCAATCTCATATTGATCAAAGAAATAATTCATTATGTCAACATGTTGTTGAGTAGTAATGTGTTGGGTATTATCGAATTGGGGTAGTTTGGATTGATAGTCTTGGGGCATAGCCCCTATATTTTCAGGAAGAATCAAGGGAGCATAACGTGAAGCCATGATTGGGGGTGGAGGGTTGACAAGTAATGGATTAATAGGTGGTGGATTAATAGGTAGCAAAGGATGAACTATATTTGAAGGAGAGGAGGGATGAAGTGATGGAGATGAAGGCCTTTGATTTTTTATGAGAGGATAAGTAGTAGAATTTTCAGAAGGGGCTTAACTATCTCTTTGTTGAATTGTTTGGGATATAATGAATGAAGTAGTAGTATTTAATGCAGAAAATTCTACTTATTGTTGAAGATATGCATATGTAACTGTTGAAGTAAAGTCTAATACCAAATATTTGAGGATCTTAAAATCCTGGACAATTTCTTTATTAGAGTCTAAAGATGACATACTTTTAGGTGAATCTGGATGTAGAATCGATTGGTCAAGGACTATTGTATCTTCCCAATTTATGGATTTACTTCTAAGGATGTTTTTCTCAAAATTTAAGTCAAAGTCGATACCTTGTAACGTCTCAAGCTTAACAGGAAGGGATTGTGCTCTTGGGAGAGGATTATTACTTCCCAGGCTTTCTGATGATCTTATTTGTTTAACCGATTTATTTGAGTATCCTTAGTTCTTCTTCCAATCCTTTGAGGATCATCCACTATTTCAGGAGGTTTGGCATTAGGATGAGATCTTGTATAAGTTCTCTTGGAAGCCAATTTTTAAAAATCAAAACGCACACTATAAAATGAAACTCAAATTTTTATTTACAAAAAACTAAAAGATAGCAATATATATGGGATATTAATATAGTGATTATTTAACCAGAGATCGAATTTGACATAAATTATGATTGATTTCAATTATTCCCTAGTATGGTCACCACTATGTTAGCGTTCTGTAATTTGCTAGATATTGTGAGAACTAGTCACATAGGCCAAGATCAAACAAACTTTGGAATCTAGGACCTAGCCTTCCTAGATTCAGAGAGGGCTCTCTCTATAAGATATATCTTTGTTTAAATAAGTTTTAGGCTAGTTATGATAATACTTGGGTTTTGGGTTTGTTTTGGATTTTGGAAGATTGATTGTATTCAATTTATTAATATATATTGGGAAATGGAGTCAAAATATAACTAGATGGTTACATCAATATTTCATAGAGTAAACATAGGGCAAGCTAGGAATATTTACTGGATCTCTTGGATTTATAAATATCTTTATGACAGAAATATGAATAGATTCACCAGAACTAAAGAGAAATTAAGAATTATCCCACGTGGTGTAGAGAATTTGGTGATGGGGTGCACTGTTAAGGCACTCCTCCTAGAAGGTCATCGGTTCAAAACTCGTGGGTGATTAGGATTAGTCTAAACTAACAAAAAAAAAATAACAATTAACAATTATTTAGTTTGGTTTTCAGTGGAAAACATAATGATCATAAAGGCAGCCAAACTAAGGTACTCAAAAGTAAATCCTATTCATCACGCTTTCTTATTTACAATTAGAATTCAGATGTTTACAATGAAAGAGGACAATGAAACAATACTAACCAAAGAAAAACATCACCAATATTTAAGCCACAATAATCCTGTGAGTGGTTTGATTATTATTGATTCTCTAGTGCTTTGGAAAAGCTTACAGTACTCCAAAAGACAATAATGATTATGATCTCAATCAATCGACCCTTGATACTTCCAAAGCTAAAGTATTTATACAAAAAATTACAAAAAAACAGTCTCTAACAGACATGGTATTTTTAGGATTAAACTTGAACTAAAAACTCCAACTTATTACAAAATTGTAGTCTTGGCGGGATGCGTTATGCAGAGAAAATGTTGATGTAGTGGGGCAGTTAGGACGTGGATCACCTTTTACTGATATTCTGGCAGACTAAATGTTGTGCTGGTGAATGAACTATTGCATGAAGGGAGTGTTGAACGCCTTTTACTGCCCGACTTGACCTTTATGTTGTTTTGTCACCCGAAATCCTTTTGCTGTGTTAAAACCATTTTGTAAACAAAAAAACATGAAAAATCAATATACCAAACTTGAAATATTTTAAATTTTGATTATGAAGTTTCATCTCATCCACACACTTCGTAACATTTAGAGTTTAAGTTTATGAAGAATGTTACCGGATATGGGATGCGAAGTGGGATGCGATGTGGAGGGATGGTGGGACCGGACTGCAGCGCAGATCGAATTTTTTAAGTTTTTTTATAAGTGGGGAGGATGTAAACACTTAAAACAATGAATTGCGAAGCGCGAGGAAGGAGGTAAGTGACATGGCAAAGGAAAAGTGGGACTGAATCGCAAGCGCACATCGCATCTTTAAAATTTTATTTATAAGTTGTGGGGTTAACATCTAAAATTTGAAAAGTGTGGGGAGAGGGACCTACCCGCATCGTACATCACATAATGTAGCACTTGGAAAAATAAGGTAAAGGTTTAAAATTGCGAAGTGTGATTTTCACTTAGTGGAGGATGACGTGTCATGGAGAAATGGAGCCCACTGCAATCAGCAGAGTTTTATGCGGTAAGGTAATGTTTTATGATGTTTTCATAATATATCGAAGTATTTCAAAAGGCTGTAAAGTGGGGGGCAGAGCTGTTGAGGTGGGGCCAACCTTCCGCATCGTAAGTTAAAACAAATATGTTGCGGGTACTTTTAAAAGTAAGTTAAAACATATGTGATGCGATATCGCAAATCGGCGATCGCATGTTTTAAGTTTTATTTGCGATGTGAAACATGTATAATATGTGAAATGAGATGAGGGTGAGGTAAAATGGTGACGTGGAGGGATGGCCCACTTTAATCACGATCGAGGAATAAGGAAGCGGAGTAAGTGAAAAGCAATAAAAAATTAAGGGTAGAAAGGTAAAAGAGGAAAGGTGGAAAAAGGGTAAGTTTAATGATTTTCAATGGAAAATGAAATGAAAAAGGGAGCATGGTGGGGATGAGTCCTCCTTCATTGTATATTGTACTTCTGAAAGGTTTGTAGGAGACAACAATGTAAATGATTTTGGGTTTTGGCTTATGGGAAAAATGATTTTGAATGTGCGGGATTATAATGAAATGTGTGAAAATATATGAGTGGGGAAGGAAATAAAAAAGGGAAATGAATGAAATGAAAGTAGGGGGAAAATATGCTATGGTTTAAAACTTTAGGATATAAATTAATAATCAGAATTTAAACCATACAAATAAATTTTCCATAGGCGCATTTAGACTAGCAGCCAATCAAAACCTTTAAAACAAAATGAAGCTTTTCTTTTTCTTTCTTGCTTCCCTAACATTTTGTTTTGCCTCCTTTGTTTAGAGCATATAAAACCTAACATTTATTTTTCTTTATTTTTTTAGGGCATCTAACACCTAACATTTTATTTACATGGATGCTTATAAAAATAATATTTTTCCTAACATTTTTAACTTTTTCATTCTTTTGCATCCATATCCTACCTTATCATTTTGAACTTATTCAAATAATTATGCCAACTTATCAAAACAAATGATGTTACAACACCTTCCTTGGTTCATATTAAACTATTGAACCAGCTTTTTTTTCTACCTAACTCATTAATTTGTCAATATTAAACAGTTTGACAAATTATTTTTCACTACCTATTGACAAGAAATTTAAACCTAATTGAATCATGATTAAATTGTATGATTGAATTTTATTGAACTTTTGTGGCATTTTTAAACAATATGCACACAATCTATTTTTAGAAGTAAGATAAACTTAAGAGTAGTTGCATTTGAATGTGCAACGCTTTCAAAATTTATTGTTTTTTCTTCTTTTTGATGGGGTTCACATCTTATATTTTTTTATTATAACATATAAAATCTTTTGATTTTTTATCTTAGCTCCTTTTTCTATTTATTTTGAAAATTATTTTCAGATTTGGAAATCATTTTACAAAGTAAGTTTGACCTCAAGAATAAACTCAGTCACCTTGAGATCCTATGAAATATAGGACCCTAACATGGCCAATGGTGAAGCATTGATATCGTGCATGATGAATTTATCAAGTCTGAGATGGCACCCTCCTTTGAAGCTATTCTTGTCATTTTCCATGGCATTGGTCACTAGAATGATGAAAACTTTGGGAGATCAATGAAATGAGTGGATGAGAATGGAAATTTGGAAAACTAAGTGTATGAAGGTGTGAGTTTGGTAGATGAAATGGAGGGTTTTGAAGCCGAGAAAAATTCTAGAAAACATTGAGTGGGTATGGTTGTGTGTCAAATTCAAATTGAAGGTGGAATGGAGGCAAATGGATGAGTGTAAGGCATCAAAATATCTAAAACCTGAAATTCCCCCAATTTGACTATGAGAATGGCCTATGCAATAGTAAGACAAGTTTGTGAGGTGAAAAAGGAGTGATGGAGATGGGTAAAAAATATAATAATTTTTTAGTGAGTAGGATAATTTCTTGTTTCCATAATGGTGGGCCTAATGGTTAAGAGCATGTGTTCCTTCTTAATAGGTCACTGGTTCAAAACTAGAGGGGGGTAGAGTGTGTATGCCTTCGTAGACTTAGTAGTCAAATCAATGCGCGGAGGTGGGTCCCTTGTCCCACAAAAAAGGGGGTATCATACACCAATTTGGTGTCTAGATTGGCTGTGAAATTAAAATTAGATAATAATAATAATAATGATAAGAGTGGAATGAGGATAAATGGAGGAGTGGAAGTCATTCAAATCCTCAAAACATAGTCATTTCCCAAATGAGGTTATAGGAAAAAACTAGTGAAGAAATGTTTTGACTATTGAGGGTTATGGAGCTGGAGAAAATTTTTGATAAAATTTGTGAAGATAGGCTGACTCCTTAGCTCCACAATGCAAGTGGAATGGATGAAAATGGGTGAGTGTAAGTGCCTCAAAACCCTAAAACACAGTCTTGTCTATTTTCAACATTTTCACTTATTGACTATGTAAAATAGCTTAGAATTAGGTTTTTGATGTTTTTGACAAGATATGGAGGGTAGTGTGGCTGATAGGCTTATGTAGATGGAGCATGGGGGATGTACGTTTAGGGCTTATGTATTGGGTTGAGGTTTAGTTAATGGGTAGGTTAGGGTTTTAACAAAACAAAAAAAATGTGTGTATGGATAGTGGACAATATAGAGACAACATAAATGATATGGAAATATTATTAAATCTTCAATCATGAAACAAAACTGCAACATGAAGGAGGCTTACCTTGTGGGTTATCCAACACCAAGGAATGAGCTTGAAGGATGGAATATTTGTATAGTTTTGAGCTTCCAAAACACTGGAACTATCACCCATAATAGTGTAACAACGCTACACTCATCCAATACAGGAGCGTAACAATGTGTCTCAATATTGATAGGAGTGTAACAAGATTTTTAGCTTTTTTAGGAGCGTAACAAGAGTTTTATCACTCTTCTAGGAGCGTAAAAAAGATATTTATCCTTCACAGAAGTGTAAAAAAAGGTGTTTTCACTCTACAAAAGTGTAAAAATAGATTTCTCACTTTGCCAGGAGCGTAACAAGGGACCTTTGCTCACCAACAGAAACGTAACAATGGACTACGGTTAGTGAGAAAATAAACTCGATGGGTAACAAGTGAAATTTTAATGCTTGGATTTGGAGTTTTTTTAAATTAGAGAAGGGTTAATCTCTTATATATTAGGAAGGGTATTAATGCATAAACATGAAGTTCACTCACCCTTTATAAACATTAATGTCTCCTACCTTGTCCTTTGACATTTACATTGAATTCTAACCCTTTTGCAACTTGGAGGATGACATGCTGGCCTTTTTCAAATGAGGTAAGAAGAAAAAATAACATTTTTTGAACCCTTTGACATGAAAGGTGATTTTTACCCCTTTTGCATTTGAAGATACTTGATGAGCTTTTTGGAATGAGACCTTGAGATAACATTTCTCCTTTTCCTGAGACATTGAGACTAGTTTTTAATACCTGTGGAATTTCACATTGATCATGAATTTTTAACATAGATAGGATGATTTTGAAGCTTGAAATGACACTTCTGCATTTGACTTAGGACAATAGGTCAAAATTACCTCTCTTGGAGCTCTAGTAGTGGATGATGATTTTTTTATTCTTTAAAAGAGACAGTGAGACTATGAAACTAGATTTCATGAAATAGTGAGACAATGAAACTATATTTGAAACTTTTTTCTCGAAATTTGAGCCATATGAAACAAGAGAAATTGATTTGTTTAAAAATCATAAACATGTCTGCTCCTTTACTAGGGTTTTATGGATGAAGTGGAGGGCCACTACCTTATTTTAGTGAAAATTTGATGATTTTTCCAAAGGCAGGGCTGAACCTAGACTTGACCTAAATGAAATGAAATGGCATAACCCTAGACCTATTGAATGATGATGATGGAGATGGTGACCTTGAAACTAATGATGGTGATGAACTTGACAATGGTAATGATAAATGAAATAAAGGAGCAACATACATGGTTTAGCCTTTCTTCAATGATATAAATTATTTCTGAGAACTGGTTCGAAAAAGAAAATTTTTTGACCCATGACCTTATGGAAAACAAACAAAAGAGTCATTTGATCACTGAGATACTTGGGCTAACATTTGCTCCAGCTGGGGATGGAAACTCCTTCAGGAGGTGTCAATAACACCATAGATCAGGCAACCTTTCCATTTGGGCAATAGAGTCAAACTGGACTTTGAAAAACTTGAAAAAACTGGAAATTATGACTAAAAACAACTGACTTGACTCTAACTTGATCATTGACTGAAACTTTTTAAATTTTTGAAAGAAAACATGAGCTATTTGTAGAAGTCTCATGGTCTTCTCCTCAGGCTTCAAAATTCTGCAATTTTTTTATTATTATTTGTTGAGACATCAGATTTAAAATGATATGTACAATGACAGTGAACTTCTTCTTTAACGATTAACTTATATAGTGTTTGAGGAACCTACCATTGATTGGTCCTCCCAACACTTTTTGTCTTTCAAGACCCTCTAGTAAAATTATTTTGTTTCCTCTGAATGCAACGATCTTGTAAGGTCCTTTCCATAGGTTGTCGAACTTCCCATGCTTACCTTTTTCTTCATTCCGGGCAAACTAGGGGAGAACAACATCCACAATCCTGAAATCATCCTCTTTGGTTTTCCTATCAAAAATATTTTAATTTTCTCATGAAGTTTTGAAGTATGACTGAAAACTTCATCTCTTGACTACTGTAAATGGATCATTTGGCTGATTCTTCGCTGAATCTCATTAGGCTGACTGTCAATTTCTTGCAGAATTTTCATCACCGGTACAATTAGAGAAGAAGGGAACACCGTGTCAACACCATAGACTAGTTGGAAATGTGACATGTTGATTGATCTCTTGGTGCTAAATCTATCCACCCATAGAGTATTAGTGAGTTTCTTGTGCCAATTCCTCTTGTTTTCTTGCAACATATTTTTAATTATGTTCACTAAAGATCTATTTGACGATTCAGCAAGCCCTTTGCCCTAAGGATAGTATGTTGTTGAATGAACAAGTCTAATGTGATACTTGTCACAAAAGTCGATCATATTCTTAGACTTGAAGGCCACTGCATTGTCAGTGATAATCTTGTGTGGAAAACCAAAGCGAGAGAGAATATTGTTCTCAAGAAACTGAATGATAACAGTTTCGGTAGCTTGCCTCATGAGGATGGATTCAATCCATTTTGTGAAATAATCTGTGGAAGTGAGAATCCATTTGTGCTGAGCTCATGATGGAGGATAAATCTCACCAATGAAGTCAAGTCCCCATGGCTGGAATGACGCTTGCACTTCAATTGGTTTTAGAGGTAAAGGCAAGAGCTTTCACTTTCCCTAAAATATTTGACATTCATGACATCTCATGACTATTTCATAAAAATCAGAAAATAAGCTTGGCTAATAGAAGCCCACCATCAAGATATTATTAGTTTTAGTCTTCCAATAAAGATGACCACCACAATCACCTTTATGAAAACCTATCATGAATTTTTCAACTTCTCCTTCGACCAAACAATTCAACAAAACTCCACCTAGATGTCTCCAATATAAGACACCATTAAGAATAAAGTACTTAAAAGATTTAACTTTAAATATCTAGCTCTATTACTTGGCAAGTCTGGAGGAGGATTTAAATGTTGCAGAACATGTACTGTATCAGCATACCAAGGTGATAAAGAGAAAATTTCAGCTACTTCAGGTAATGTTTCAACATCTTGTTCTTTAGATAATGCAGTGATGAAATTGATATCAAAAGCATGAAGATTTGAATATGCCATGAGTTTCGTGAGGCCCTTTCCTTTGATCAACTTTGTGGGCTTGATCTCCAAATCATACTATAACACGGAAACAATCCATTTACCTCGCCGCCCTTTAAGATCCTTTTGTGTAAGCACATCTTTGATAGCAGCATTTGGAACATATGCAATGATATGAGAATGTAAAATGTAGACCCGAAAGTCCTTCAATGCTTTGACTAATGCCAAGGCCTGTTTCTCAATGAATTTATACTTCAAGGTTGCTTCTCTTATGTTTCTATTGAAGAAGGCGATGGGATGCTCTGTATTCTGATTTTTCTTTTGCATGAGGACAACAACAAGATTATGTTCCGAGGAAAATGAAAAAATGATAAAATCAAGTGTATAATCTAGACTAATAAGGATAGGATCATGAGAAAAAGCCAATTTGACTTGATTGAATGATTTTTTCACCTCTTAAGACCAATTTATTTCACTATCTTTCTTCAGCATTTCAGTAATCTGCCTTAAGTGTTCAACAAGATTGCGAACAAACCTCCTAAAAAAAATGATTTTTCCATTAAATGAACGAATTTCATTTTTTTTCCTAGGATAGTCCAAAGTTTGAATTGCTTCAATTCTTGAAGGATATATCCTAATTCCATATTTTGATATGATATGGCCCAAAAATTTACCTTCCTCCATAGCGAAAATACTCTTCTTTGGGTTCAGTGATATGCCAAAATTTCTGCATCTTTGGAAGACTGTTTTCAAGCACCGCAAGTGCTGCTCATATGTTTTGGAAAAAACATTGATATCGTCAAGATAAATGACCAAAAATACGTCCTTTTCCTTCACGAAATAAATGTCCATTGCTTGCTGAAAAGTAGCCCCTGCGTTCTTCAATCCGAAGGGCATTTTGGTGTACATGAAAGTACCCCAAGGTGTGGTGAAGGTTGTCTTCTCTTGATCATCTGGGTGAACAAGAATCTGATTATAACTGGAGTATCTGTCCAACAATGAAATTCTAGAAGATCCAACTACCCTTTGCAGAATATGGTCCATCTTTGGTAGTGGGTAATTTTCCTTCAATGACACTTTATTAATATTTCTGAAATCAATGCACAAGCGAATCTTTCCTGTCTTGTTTCTTACTTGCACTATATTAGACATCCAATTTGAAAAGCGAAGAGGCACAATGATACCAATAGTGAATAATCTATTTACCTCCTTATCGATAGAAGGAAACAATTTGGGATTCATTCTTGTAAGCTTCTAATGGAAAGGTTTCTGATCTAGATTCAAGGAGATGGTATGCTAAATTATGCTCTTTTCATAGACTTCCATATCAGAATATTCCCAAGAAAATACATCAGCAAATTGAGACATAATTGTTGCATATTTATCTTTCATTTCTTCACTCAAATATTTTAAAATTTTTACCATTTTTAGCTTTCCTAGAGTGCCAAGATTCAAATCTTCTACTCCCATTTCTATCAGTAACATGGTTGGTTTACGTGCAACATCATATTGATCAAAAATATCTTCAAAAGGTACCATACCTCTTGGAATAGAGTTATCTTTTAGCTGAAGCACTTACATCTATGCTGCATGGATTTCTTGATCATCTTCATAGCATTGGTTGTGCATTAGAGAATTTACAAACTCTTCTTATGTATGCAAGAAGTTGCTGATCTGTTTATCATCTTGAAACACTTGCAAATACTGAACATTATCCGGGACATTAGGGCGGTGTTTTACATTTATCTCATACTTCTTATTAGGATACAATGGAGTTTTGAACATGCTGGCCGAAGTGGCTAGAGAATCAGCAATAACATTGCTTTCTCTTGGAATCAAAGATAAAGTGTACTCAGAAAATGTCTTAAGAATGTCTAGCACTACATTTTGGTAAGCTTGAATCCTTGGATTCTTGGCCTAGTATTCCCCTTTGAATTTATTTAGAACTAACTTGGACATGCCATATACAAAAATCTTCTTTGCACCAAGCTTCTTAAGAATTTTCAGGCCAACTATCAAAGCCTCATACTGAGCTTCATTGTTTTAACATTCAAAGGCCAAATTATATGAGGAAATTCAAACATTGGGAGGGATGTTTAATGACTTATTTACAGGGTTGTGAATCCACACTCCAATTACAGCCCCTTCCATGCCCAAAGCTCCATTGAAGTCCATAGTCCACAAACTATTTTCCTCATCCGGAAAATGTAAATTGGATGGCTATAATTTACTTGTTGTTTGAGAGACCTCTGTCGTACCAAAAAATTCTAATTCTTTCATTGTTTCATTAATTTTTTGAAGTGACGCACTCAACTACAAACCATTTGGCACTTTTTTACAAATTTCTACATTTTCCAATTCTAAAACAGAATTTGAAATTTCAGAATTGTCCACAATTTCTTCAATAAAATCTTCCGAAGATGCTAAACATTCATCATTGAACAAGATAAAATAATCTAAATATGTATGAAAAACATGTATAGGATGGTTATTTGGCTTTTCTCGGCTGTTGATCATGTACTTCATCTTATTTTCTCGATATAGTTTTCTGATTTGTCCTAATATGGGAATGGTAGCATTAGAAAAATAAAGTTGTAAGGTACCTCTAAGCTTCTCTCCCCATGACCGAGAAAGTATCTTTCTATATGTGGGTAGGATATTAGCCACAACAACATCCATAAGGAAATTCTTGGCTAGGATTTTCTCTAATGAGACCACTAGGGCCTTGATGAGGCCAAGACATTTCACCCTCCCTAAATCAAATGAGTAAAGATCATGATATGGTCTTGTGATGTACAGTCCTAATCTGTCCACAATGGCCTTGGGAATGAAGTTTTGAGAGGCTCTAGAATCAATCATGGCATTATGAAGGATAAATTCATATATTTTGAGGCTTAGGTAAAATGGAGGGACTTCACTATCTTCTAAATCACCATCAACAACAAGACCAAAAAGAAGCTCAGGATGATCATCACTCACATTAACCATGTCTAAAATTTGATCAAATCGAAGAAAATTAGTAGCTTGAACTTTATACTGATTGTTCTTAGCTATTTCAGTTAGAGGAATCGAGACTTTCAACTTGGCAATTTCATTTTCAAGAGAAAAAAGAGCGGAATGTTTCTCTACATCTTTCAATGATGCATCTTTTTTCATAGGTTGATATTTGTGTGAAGACTCTTTCTTCTGTCCTCCTTATTGGACTTCTTTATTTTTCCTTTGACCCTTGGAAGAAGCTTCGTTTATTTTAACATGATTAGGAACAACAGGTCCCTTGTATTTACTTTGATTCAGAGCAACAACTTCTTTGGAATGAGCATCTACTTGAGCGTTCTGTTTTTTTATTTTAGAGGTTATAGGAACATTCCTATTCCTGAAGCCATACTACCTCTACACTTGAGAAAGATCATTATGATATCCTCTCTGATAATCTTCTATGTGCAATGATAATATTTCATCATTAGATAAGACAAATTTCCGATCATCCAGTGCACAAATTTCTACAGAAAATTGATCTTCTTCAGTGAGGAAAATAGCCTGATGATTTTACTTAAATAAATGATTCTCGCCAGAAATATATTCCTCATCATCTTCATTAGGGCCTTCAGTAAAATTTTTCTGAAGTGGGGTGGAAATTTTGTGCTGACTTTGTGGATCTTGACCCCTTTGTTCCCTTTGCTTGATCCTGTATTGAGGTTGTTGATTTTGACCCCTGAAATTGGGATTTCTAATGGAGGGTTCAGCTTGTCGATAAAAAATGGACATATTATCCATTATCTTCTCCATGGTCTTGATTAAGGTATCTAATCTGCCTTCTGATGAAGTGGACGTTTCTTATTTGATAGTGGCTCTTTTTTCTGTCTTAATTTTAGATTTCTTGATGATCAAATTGGCTTCCACGCTCATTGTGTTTCTTTGCATTTATTAAAGATTTGATGCATTAGGGGAATTTTTAGGTCTAAAATGGGCCTCCTAAGGAAATTATAAAATAATAGTGGAAATAATAAAACAAGATTTGATTACATCATCAAATTTTAGAAGGAAAAAAAAAACAAACAATTTTTTTAACTTGTATTTTAAACTTATCTCCCTATGGGTTTGCTCAAATTTTGAGTGAAAACACTCGTTGGATGCATAATTTTATTCCTCATCCAAGGAGTACCCATGTTTAATACTTTCGATTGAACCTGATACACAAAAAATGAGAAATACATGGAAAAACGTGATTACAACCACATTTTTCATGTATTTCTCATTTTTTGTGTAGAAAGCTCCATCGAAAATATGCAACATGGGTACTACTTGGATGCAGAATTAAATTTTTCATCCAAAAACTACTCCTGCTCAAAATTTGAGTAAAATATTATGGATATAAGTTGAAAATATGAGTTGAAAAAGTATTTTTATTATTTTATTATTTTTTAACATTTTTACTTTTTTACTCCAAAAATGGTGAATCATCCCCCATGGTTGACATCATCATCTTGAATCCTATTGATTCTTATAAATTTTATTTTGGTTGTACATTTTTCTTAGGAGGCCCATTTTAGACCTCAATATTCCCCTATTGGGTTTCTTTCCCTCAACTGATAGGCCGTGTTGGGATCGAAACCATCAGGATAATGAAGTAAAGCAAGGCCCAGAGGAGGCTTAATATTCTCTGGGATTGAATCATATATTTTGTTGAATCTAGCTGTAAAGGCTTGGAAAGAATCATTGGGATTCCTTTTTAAGGCATTATACTTAGCTAGGATCTACAATGGAAATTTTTTTTCTTCCCATTTCGCCATAAACAAATCAATGAACTATTGTGAGGTACCAATTGAACTAGATGTAAGTGAGCGAAACCATTTCTTTACATCTCTAAAGAAACTCTATGCAATGATGCACATCTTGTCATCGTCATTGTCGATCTCTTCAAGATATATGAAGTCAATAACTTTGGCAACGTGCTGATAGGTTGTAACCTCTGACGTTCCATCGAAAAGAGGAAGCCTCTAACCATAATTCTGAGGTAGTGGAGTAAGCTAAAGAGGTAGGATCAACAGAGTAAATTTGGCCATGAATAATGGAGGAGGTGGCATAAGGGCTGATGGAGTGAAAAATTTCAAAGGTAATGACGAAATGAAAGGAGGGATTGATGATGTATATGTATAAGAAGGTGAAATGAAAGATGGAGAAAATTTTTGTTGTTGATATTGAAAATGGTCCTTCTCTGAAGTTTCTTGAAATTTGTCTACAAAACCCTTGAGTTTATGAAAATTAGACTAGACTTGACTATTGATTTCAGACTCAAAAGATGCAGAAAATGGTGCAAGGACTTGAAATCAAAAGGATTAAAGTTTTCTTCTGAAAGGAAAGATTCAAACTTGGTTCTAAACAAATATTTTTTAGATTTTGGACTATATATCAAATCTTATGGAACAAATATGGAAGGTAGATAATTTGATTTGACAAGTGGAGGAACAACTATTCCAACCTTTTGAGACTTGGTCTTATGTTTTCTAAAAATAATCTCAGGATCATATACAAGTGTTGATGGATTTGGGTCTGGATTTGACCTGGTATGTCTTTTACAAGGCAACTTAAGATAGGAATTTTAGACTTTGGCTCAGGATAATTCAGCCTATTTTGAAAACTAAAGCTTGTCACCTACAAGTATAACTTTCAAAGGATTAAATAAATATTCCCAGGGAATGTTTCAAAATCATTCCCTGGCAATGGCGCCAAGAATGCTATCACTTACCCTAACTTCCTAAGGCTGACAATAGGATTGGAGAAAGGTAACCACAAACCAACTTTTGGCTAGGTAGCTAGCTCTACCCAAACTAGAGAGGGTTCTCTATATGTCACTTTGAAGTCAAAGGGATGATTGGATATAGTTTTTTAGGCTAGTTATGATGCTCAATAGATTAAGGTTTTTGTTTGATTTGAGTTTTGTTGGATAGGAATGACAATTAGGAGACTAGGTTTAGGGTATTGATTTGATTTCAAAGGCTTAGTTGCAGAGGTAAGGGTGAGTCCAGGTAGGTAGGCTAAGAAGCATGATTAATTTTCCATTGTGTATATATTGAAATGAGAAGGAATCAGAATGAGCATTAAACTGGATTCATTCATCAAAAGAGCAAGACCGTTTCATGAAAATCTTATGAATAAAAAATCATGGAAAGCATGTTTTCTGTTAATAAAATGATAATACTTAGCATAAATATGCATACATGTGGAATATGAGTGAAATAAAATTCAACATCATTAGTTTATAGAGAAAAAGAAAAAGTTGAAAGGCATACCACAGGAGTCTCAACACTATGTCTACAACACTGTCCTTGATTTCATTAGCAAAAGCTAGTACAATAGCTCCACTACAAATAAAAACTATCCAACCTATACAATGACAAAATAGAGCCTAATTCTAGAAAATATAGATCATGACACCTCACTAGGTCGAAATCCCATCCCAAATGGATCATAAATGTAGGAGATGAGTCATTTCCAAGTTTCTAGGGAGGTTAGAAACCATTCCCTGAAATTTAGCTACAAAATAGGAGTGTTTTTCCCTTACATTGATTACACATTCCATCATACAAGGAAGAAAAAATCAACCTAATAACTATAAGGACAACTCATAGCCTATAATTTGTGACCATTTCTGAGCTTGACAACTGTACTAAAGGAATCCAACGCTGATCTGTGACAATTCTGACTGAAGAATTTAAAAACAAACAAAAAAAGCATAATAGAACTTTGGAGGCACTTTTGAGGCACTTTGAGAAGTCCAAATTCAATTTTGAAAAAATAGTCAACTAGCGCTATGTGTCCAGTTTCTAGAAAATCTTGAATTTTCCAAAATGGACCACGATGTTAGTGTGAATTCTAATTGAAAGCGTACGAAAAAATCTCACTTTAGCTATGCATAAAAAATAACCCTAACATCAAATATGGCTATCAATTTCCTTAGATATGAAGTTAGTGATCATAATAAATGCTACAAAAATCCAAATCTATGCAGTTAAAGACATTAAACAATAAATAATAAGCAAGAGTTGCTCCATGCATCCAATGAACAAGACAAGAATTTTTTAAAGAATTTTTTGTATTATGACACCTAGGAAGGGAACATAGAAAGATGTTAGCAATCCCCCTCAATGGGATGGGTTCTTATATCTCCTCAGCACTTCAGATCTAAGATCTCTCTCTCTTGATGGTGCAGAAAACCCAGACAAAAATGGAACTCAAAGGGAGCTCACAAGAAAAAAGTAGAAAAATATGACAATGATGGGAGGATCAAAGTCAGAAAAAAAGTAGAGATCAAGAGTGATCTCCAGGCAACAAAAGGTAGTGAATGAATTGAAAAACCCTTCTATTTATAACAAAATATTGAGTTAGTATAGATATTGGTGCATAATTAAAATATTATTAACCAAATATAAATCCAACTTTCATGGAATATTTTATTATTTTTGTTGGAGGGAAAAGGAATTTGATTTTGGTCAAATCCCTTGATTTAGAAATAATAAATAAATAAATGATTTATTTATTATTTTAAGAATGTGGTTGAGTAATAATTAAATAAATAGTTATTTATTCAATTATTTATAAAGGATTTAGTCAAATTTAATAAGGAATATTATTTAAATAATGTTTTAATTAATTATTCCTAGAAAATAATAAGATAAATAATGATTTATCTAATTAATTTTCCCATTTTGGGTTAAATATCACCAGGAATATTAATTAAATAGTGGTTTAATTAATTATCCCTTCAGGCAAATCAAACAAATAAGGATTTATTCAATTATTCCTCATGGGGTTTCCTGTTTAGACCAAAAACAACTTAACAAATTATGGATTCTTAAGTTATTTTTCATAGTGAAAGAAATTTACTATGGTAAAATTGGTCTTACATGGTGTACTTTAGTCCATCTAATAGTAATGGGTTAGATGACCAAAAATTGGTGTAACAGATTCCCCCCCAACGTGCGAGCATTAGGAGCTAATCATATGATCGAAGTACGTTGTAAGAAATCAATCACTAGACACCGAAGGGGAGTCATAGAGAGAGAAATATAAGGCAAAATGAAGCACGAGAGGACAAGACCGTGAGGAGGCGAGACTTATAGGTGTGACACACCTCTTTATGAGTGAGTACCTATTATACATGAGGCAAGGGAGGCATACCTATGGCTACAGATATAACAAAGTACAAAGAAAAATGACGCATCCAACAAACATGGGACTGAACTATATAGTACATGCTAAAATAGACATGGGCCAGATAAAAACATGATAATGTAACCCACATACATACTGTGCCTGGGACAATAAAAAGGACTTATACAATAATATATTAGTACATGAGATATAAGTACAACCAAAGAAGCCCTGTAAAACAGGAAAGGGCTCTGAAAATTTGAGTGATACATGCAAAATAAAAAAGCACTACAAGCGGCTGAGGCTAGAACCATCAAATATATGGAGTTGCATCTAAGTTTGTAGTAGAAAGGTCATTTGGGCATGCGGGGGGCTAATTGAAGGGCCACCCCCTCATGAGGTCTGAAACATCTCACACACACCTGATAATCACTGGTAAAATTTGCTACATCACTGAATACGGATCTTGATCATGCCATAAGGAGATGGAACTGAGAAAAAATCAAGTAAAAGGGCAATAAAGGGTCCCTTTTCCTGATTCGAGGCACCGAACAAGAGTGGAAGCTGGAACCAAGGTACATGGCCCTCTAGACTTGTCTTCTGGAATGAATAAGATGATGTCGACAGAAGGAGGTCCACCATAGGTGAGGCAATGAGGAATCCTCAACTAAGGCATGAAGGATAATAGTAAAGAGATTGATAGACTGACACCAGGGATGAAAATGTAATGGGGGTACTGAGTAGCAGGTTGACGACTTCCCTTGTTAGAGCATAAAGGGCATGGATGACCTAGCAGTTATTGACTCGACTCTGGAGGGGATAGGGAACAGTATGACTAGAGGTCAAAATGTGCGACACGAGAGAGGGACAAAGTAATGAAGGATGGAGGACTATGGCAGGATACAGAGGGACTCAGGGCAGACTCCATGGATGCAATGATGACTCAACTCAAATGCTCTAAACAAGGGTGGCTTGATGATGCTGCCACACAGAACAGGCCCGGTGGGGACCATAAAAATACGAGTACAAGATGGTTAATCACCTTGAAAATTGACACGAGCATGGACAAGTATGAAGGCAAGGTGTTGCCCCAAGTACAAGTGTTGCAAGTAAAGAAATTCGATTTTGAGAAGTGGTGAAGTGACCCTTCTTGGAAAAAAGGTTTTCGGGTGAATTATCAAAACATAAAAAACAAAAGGATACCCATTTGAGAGCTCGGTGAGAGATTTCCAATGGTGATGATGGTTTTTCAAACCGAGCTACGATGTGTTTACAGCTGGTAAAAGAAAAATCTTGGGTTTCTCTTTTAATAAGGTATTTTCCCTCCAATTTAATTCATTTTCAAGTGTAGCTGTGGTGAATGTAGAGAGGAGAAAAGGCCCTAAATATTGTGACGATCGTAGCAGACAAACCAACCGTTGGAATCAAGATCCATCAGTTGCAGGTAAGAGGCCTAACCATAATCGTTAAATTTAGTGGACTAAAGTTTCAGATTATGCACCCAGAGCTAAGGAATAGACTGGGTCGCACTTTTTGGGGTTTGTTCTGCGACCTGGGTAGCAAGCACTGGGCAGAAAACTCTGACTTGTCCTAGGAAATAGCCTGAAAAGTGTGACCTATCAGAGAAAGGGGGTTTCAATGCTATTTTTGGCTGAGAGCTGGGATTTTATGGTTATGATGCATTCTTTCCTTTCTGTATGATGACAGACATGATGGTTTTGTGCAATTATAGAAGAGTTGAGGATCAACTAGAGAGAGAGAGACCTAGATGTATTACGTTTTGATATCTGAGGGGACCATGTATTTTGCACCGCATTAGCCAGGTTTGGGGTCCTCAAATTTTTGAAAAACCATTGATGAGGGCAGGAGAGCCCTTGATTTTCTAAGGATGGCCTTAATGATTCTTGGAAGGATGGTCCTGATGAATAATCAAGGTAAGAATAATACGAGAATGAACTATTGGAGAAGGTGTAGAATCATCCCCACCCACCAAGTCAAATAGAGGGACCAAGTGGTAAACATGGTATCACACAAAGTAGAATATTTGAAGATAATGTATCAAACATCTAAGATATATGGCTCGTCGTAGAGGCCGGTAGGTGCAACTCTCCAAGGAATGGGAGGAAAATCGACCATACCTAGATTGATGGGGTCTAAGATGAGACTTATGGTAATCATATGAGAATATGGCTAGGGGTGCCATCATGCCCCCAAGCATGGGATACTACCCCCAAGCATGTGTGATGGGGGGGGACTGATCTGGTATGCAGAGGTGGGAATGATGCCCCTAGCCAGAGGAGTTTATGGAGCGCCATATGTGGTGTCAATATACCAAAGAGTGTCTTTGGAGATAATGAACTCGTGCTCGCTGAGAAAATATAGAGGTTGGTTAACAACAATGTCTAAGGGACTGGGTTGTTGATATAAGATGAATGAATGATGAGGGGGATCATCCCTAGAGTGATCTGAAGTGATATGGGACTCTAGAGGTTCTTCTAAATGGGGAAGAATAATGGTACTAGATTCGACACGACCAGATGCAGTAGGATGGTTGTGGAGAATTTCTTCTCTTGGACTCTCAAATATGGGTGCCCCCTTACCAAAACATTGGGTTTCAATGTAACTTCCACAAGGTGTATGTGGTTCAAAATCATGGTTTCGATGTAAGGGGGGATATATGAAGTCAGGGGTGGTAAATTCTTCCATGATGTCATCATCGCAATATAAGATGGGGTGACTAGTGGAAGAGAGACCACCTGACACGAAGAAGCTACCTGACTCATAATCATGAGAAGAGAGGTTGACATGTGGATCGTCATGGAGGGTGACCAAAAAATAAGTAGACGAAGGATCTACCAATGTTGAGCCCAGGGTGATCACTGAAGGGAGGTCAAGTGAAACAGAAGGGAAAGCCCCAAAGGGGTCTTCCACCGTGGATCTCATAGATGATGACAGGTAGATGATAGTGGACAAAGGCTCCATCATCTCGACATCAGGAGGGGGAATTTCAATGGGAGTAAATGGGTCCTTTGGTTTTCCCAAAGCATAATGTGTAATTAAAGGAGAGGTAGACTCATGGTGGTCGGCCTCATGTTGGCAAACTACGTCCAAAGAGGTGCGGTAGTCTGCAAGGCGGGGACAGAGGTGGGTATAGTGGTCATGGAGATCACACAAAGCACAAGGGTGGTTTGTATGCACAATCTTGGGTTTATTGGCTGCATTCGGTAAAGTAATAGGGGCTTCAGGGACCTTAGAATCAGGAAACATGAAATTGAACATGGGCTTGATACGAGGCAATTCAGGACAATTATGGGTGGCATGATCGACAAAATCACACAAAGCACACGGGGGGGGGGGGGGGGGGGGGTATGGTTTGGAGTCTGAGGAGGAGTAGGAATTTTTTAGGAAACCTTTTCCTTAGGTTCCTTTTTGTCATCTTTTCCCCCCTCACCTGAGGCTTTCGCAATAGGAGTATATTCCTATTGAGGTTGTTGAGGCATAGAAGCAAAGGGAGGGGTCATGGTGACTGGTTGGACCAGGGTCAAAGATGTATAAGGTTTGGGCTGACTAGGTGGGATATTGGTCAGGGATCAATGTTCTAGATTGGGATCCCCAGGGTCATGTTAGGAAGAGACAAGGTAGCCATAACAAGTACCAAAAATACTCCAGGAGGGGGAGAAAGAAACGCTATCTAACCAGAGGGGTAATGTCCAGGCGGGAAAACTATGAGATGGTTAAAGCCAAGGGGAACCATTCTAGGGGATAGATAGGATCATGGAAACTAGCTACAGATGAGGGGCCTTGAGGAGGAGGTCTTGAAAGCTGAGTCGAAGTACTAGGAGCAGGTTGTGGAGGGCAAGGTTGTTGGCTAGTCAAACCTGTCCATTTGAGGTCAGACGGAGATGATTGCATCATGCAAACATTTGATGAACTAGGGTAAGAGATGAGAGGGGCGAGACTAGGGAATGAACCAAGCAAAGAGGAATCTTTATAGAATCTGGGTGAGACACTGGTTGGAGGTTCAACTATTTTTTTATTGGCCACGGAATAGATAATGGACTCTAGAGTGGTCCGAGACTTCAGTTCATAATATCTCAACTAACATGGTGACGATATTTCCATTTTGAGGGAAGCACATATTATAGTGAACCGTAGATGAGACAACATAAATCGCATAAGTGTAGCTACAACCCAATATAATGTTGTAGTCTAAGGGGGCATGAATGAATTCAACGTCAACATAAGCAATCTTGCTTGCAAGAGTAATAGGACAATTACGAAACATGCCAAGGGGATGAGAAGAGTGGCCATCCCATGCATGGAGGGTGATAGTGGAAGGTGCTAACTCAAGGGATCCTAGTTGCTTCCAAACAAAAGCAGACATTGTGCAAGTGGATGCCCCCTTGCCAATGATACAACGGGAGATGTTTGCATTCTAGATCTTGATAGGGATTTGGAAGGCAACGAAACCAGGAAAGGGGGGGGGGATGTTCTGACTTGTCAATGTTGAAGACAATCAAACAATCATCTGAAGGATCCACAGTGCCCATAGAAGTTATTAAATATTTTCGTTGTGAAGGGAACGACTGGAGGACTTCCAGCGTTGACATAGGGGCAGGGGATTGCACCAAGACATCTACTATATTGTAGGAGTAGGTAGCTTTACCAGTAGTAGCGTTTTAGCGTAATGGTCCCTTGGGGATCTTGGTATGAACCTCTACCTTAGGCTAAGGTATTAGTAAAGGACTATTGGATATCGAAAGATGCTCTGTGGGACCTGAAGACGGGGGCTCGGTAGCAGACGTAGCGGGGGCTTGTTATACTGACGAGACCGAGTCTGAAGGTTGAGGTCAGCGGTACTGGGTTGGTCAGAGTTCATCATGAGGATCTGGTAATCAGAGGTACCAGATGGAGGAGGTTGAGTGGTCGCTTGAATTTCAGGGGGTTGGGTAGCCACATATCCTTGCTGGGGAAAGGATTGGTAAAAAAAATTGGTTGAGTAGGGGCAACATTAGGAGGAACGGAAGGGGAGGTTTGCTGTCCTTAGGATGCTACTTGAGCTTCCCACATCTGATGCATTTGAGTTAAAAGGGGACAATCATGGGTATAGTGACCATAAACACCGCAACAATAACAAGGTTTATTCATGTGAATAGGCCTGTCTTGCTTGGGCTGAGTGCCTTGTTACTGGGTTGCAGTGTTAGATGTATTCCCTTGGGGATTGTTTCCTGGATTACCTAGGGAAGATTGGTTTTGGTTTCCTTTTATCTTCTTTTTGGAAGTAGGAGGATTAGTCACACTCTTCTATGCATACACCTGCCCCTAGGGGGGGGTGGCTGTTGTTGCGGAGTTTGAGAAGGCAAGGGAGGCTGAGGTCCTAATGTTGGAGGAGATGGAGCACCAGGCTACGGATACAGATAATAAAGAGGTTGGGAAACATTGGCGTAAATAGGTTGGGAAAAAGGAGAAGGCATGTCGTATCCTAGATACATGCTGCTGGGAGGGGAAAAAGTGTTGGAGGAGCTGGCCCCTCCCTAAGGGAAACCATAAACCATGGGAGGATGAGTGTACGGATGTGAAAGGGATCCAATGATACCATCGATGACATGGGATGCCCCCGGTGCGTTGGCACCACCGAGTCTAGGGAGATCAGGTAAGATGAATTAAACATAACCAGATTGTGCATAGATCGAGTCATATTTCAACGTAATCTGGAGGGAAGATTCCTCGGTTTGAGGGAAGTGAGATGCAACATCTTTGCTAATAGCAGGAAAAAGGGATTTGAGAAACTATTCCATGTAGACACTGTCTTCGAAAGCAGGGGCTAGACATAGGCTCTTCCTTCTACGCCATTCTTGAATATCGTCAAATAGGCGAGTAGCATAAGTTTGACAAAAAGAGGTCAAGAGTTCGGTACCGGTGTCATAGTGAAGGGGGAGCTAGAAGTAAGAAAAAAAAGCCTTGGAAAGGGTCGAAAAAGTATTATGAGAGGAGGAGGCTTGGTCGACATACCACTTGGAATCTTCTCCAGTAATTGTACGCTGGAATAACCGAAGACGGACATAGTCATCAGTGATGGAGTTAGACGAACACCACATGTGGAAAGAAAGAACATGGTTGGTAGGATCCTCTCCAGAAATTCCTTCAAACTTCGGGATGTATGAAGGAAGCGTGGTTGGCATAGCAGGCCAACTAGGATCATGGTGTATGGGGTCATTAATCAATTGGCTAAAATCGGGAAGGCTTAGGCCCGCCATATAAGGAAGCAAGGGAGCATTTAGAATAGTTTCTGTTGCGGTACCATTAGTAAAATTTCCAACATTAGGGTTGGGGTTGCCACCAATGTTAGGTCCTGAACCAGACATGATGAAGGTGAAAGGTGGAGGAGAGTCAGGGATAGAACTAGAAGGGGAACCCGATGAACCAAAAGCAGAGTCAGAATGGGGACTCGGTGGAGGACAAACGCAAACCCTACGCAGTGGGGTAAGTCTTTCTAGTGGAAATTGAGGATGAAGGCCTTGGAGTCTCCGGAATAAATGCATTGGGGGCAAAATGATGGTAAAGAGACATGGAACCCAATAAGGAAGAGAGGTAAACAAGGGCAGGGAGGTGCAGGATCAATTGATTACAATGTTTAAGTCTTGGCCTGGTGGTGTAAATCAGGCGCTCTTTGCTTAGGGTGTGTGTGTATGTGATAAATGTGTTAATTTTAATTAAGCAAAGACATTTGTAGAGAAAAAAGAAAAAATATGTTGTATAACTGTAAATAAAACTAAAAAATGATAGTAAAGGAAATTGAATGCGACAGTAAAATAAACAGCTAAATATGCATCAATTTAAACCCAAGGAGGAGGGATTCCCAAAAACTAGTCTATGGGTGGGAAAAATCTAGTCAAAACACATAAACTTTCCAATAGATCTAACGTCAGGAGGGACAAGGATCTAAAGTTCAGATCTACTGACAAGGGGGGTAGAAAACCGCAAAAAACTAGAGGGAAAAATGCTGCAAAATAGGTGGCGAAAGGCTACAACTTGAAGGGAAATGGAGGGGACCCTAAAGGAGGACCAAACAAAACTGAAAAGAGGTGTTTTGGATGGATGAATAGCAGATCTGAAGGTATAGTTTAATATCTAAAAAATGCTGAAAACACTAAAATAACAGAGGACCTGCTTCAACTAAACTCCTCCTAAAAAGGTGGAAGCGTACTGAAGCCCTAAGGGGCTTGGTTCCTACTTCGAAGAGTAAAAATAAGCAAGTAAAGTTCAAATATGGGTGAAGAGGGAGGCTATACAACCCTGAATAGTGGCCTAGTAAAACCCAGAAAAATCACAGAAAAAATCTCGCAAAAAGTGCAGGTTGCAGTTTTTGACCAGTTTTCCGCTACCTGAGAGCTGAGGTCACATTTTTTGGCCCAAAAGGTGCGACTTGAACTTCTGGCTATCTCAAGAGAATATTTCAGAAAAAGGTGTCATCTATGCTATGGTTGATACCTATTACCTACACAAAGGGTCTAGAAACACACGGAAGTTAAGAATTTTTACTGTTTTAGGGTTTTAAAGGTTAAAAAAAGCATCAAGAAATGAAAAATAAGAAGCTAAATAAAAAACCTAGGGGTTGAAGCAGCTAGTCATGCAGGGATATAAAAAATGACAGTGGTCGTAATTATAAACCCTTGTGGAGTCACTAGTTGTTAGTGTGAATTCTAATCACAAGCGTATGAAAAAAACTCACTTTAGCTGTGCATAACAAACATCCCTAATATCAAAGATGGTTGTCAATTCCCTTAGATTTGCAGTCAGTGATCAGAATAAATGCTAAAAAAATCTAGATCTATGCATTTAAAGACATTAAACAACAAATAATAAGAGTTGCTCCATGCGTCCAATGAACAAGACAAGAATTTTTTGTATTACGACACCTGGGAAGGGAATATAGAAAGATGTTACCAGTCCCCCTCAATGGGATGGGTTCTTGTATGTCCTTAGCGCTTCAGATCTAAGATCTCTCTCTCTTGATGGTGTATAAAACCCAGAAAAAAATGGAACTCAAAGGGAGCTCACAAGAAAAAAGTAGAAAAATATGACAATGATGGGAGGATCAAAGTCAGACCAAAAGTATAGATCAAGAGTGATCTCTAGGCAAAAAAAGGTAGTGAATGAATGTAAAAACGATTCTATTTATAACAAAATATTGAGTTAGTCTACATATTGGTGCATAACTAAAATATTATTAACCAAATCCAGATCCAACTTTTATGGAATATTTTATTATTTTTGTTGGAGGGAAAATGATTTTGAATTTGGTCAAATCCCTTTATTTAGAAATAATAAATAAATAAATGATTTATTTATTATTTTAAGAATGTGTTTGAATAATAATTAAATAAATAGTGATTTATTCAATTATTTATAAATGATTTAGTCAAATTTTAACAAGGAATATTATTTAAACAATGTTTTAAATAATTATTCCTAGAAAATAATAAGATAAATAATGATTTCTCTAATTAATTTTCCTGTTTTGGGTTAAATATGACCAGGAATACTAATTAAATAGTGGTTTAATTAATTATCCCTTGAGGAAAATCAAACAAATAAGGATTTATTCAATTATTCCTCACAGAGTTTCCTGTTTAGACCATAAACAAATTAATAAATTATGGATTATTAAGTTATTTTTCATAGTGAAAGCAATTTTACTATGGTAAAATTGGTCTTACATGGTGTACTTTAGTTCATATAATAGTAACAAGTTATATGACCAAAAAATGTTGTAACACATGAGAAGGCCTTAAAAAATTCATTCTCCCAGGGTCACTCAAAATCGTAAAAAAGGGTCCAAAAAGGAGGCAGAAACATGAAAAATAGGTGGGTTTTCAGCGTTTTCTCCCAAATTGTAACTTGTCATGCTAGGAGGGTTATTGATCTATGATGTACTAATAAAAATACATCCATACATGTAAATAAATCACCATTTTTCTTCCTCCAAATCAAAAATTCATAAATGTCTGTTACCCTTTTGCAATGAGAAATTTCCACAATTTTGCCAAAAATAATGAAAAATACCAAAATTTCTTGAAAGCCTTCAAAGTTGGTTATTTGACACCTGAAAGAGATAGGATATATAGCTAATGAATCTTCAGCCAATAATTCCAAGTTGTTCTTCTCCTCAAGCTTCATTTGTGCCTCTTTAGCCCCTTTTTTACTTGTTTCAGTCTTACTTGAGAAATGGTATCCCTGGTTTGATAATGACTTGTCACGTGCCTTTGCAGCTTTTTATCCCTTTAAGCATTCTTCAATAAATTTTCCAGGTGTTCATTAACTCTTGATAGCTAAATTTATCTATTCTCATTGATCTCCATGGAAATGAGTTCATCAAATGTTAATACTTGAGATTGATGAATTTGTTGTTTCTCTTACTCCAATGCCCTTTCTAGGCCTCTTGTTCTTGGTATTTTTGCATATACTTCAGCCTTTATCTCCTCCACTTGGTCAAAAATAAAAATATTATTACCTTTACCTCTGCTTTCTTCCATGTATGATTTGTATGTTCTTTGGAGGAGCCTGTTCACTTGCAATTTAATATTTTCCCGTTCAAGGAAAATAATCCAGGATTGGGAAATGGAGAAGGCTTCTTTTAATTCTGCAATCTCTTTATCCTTCTCTTTGATGATGTATTCAATTGATTTGACCTCCTCATGTTATGATACCTCAGGATCCATTTGCATTGACTCATCATGTTGATGCAAAATAGGTTAATCCTCAATATGACATTGCTCATCATGGGTGTCAAATGTAAGAAATCTCTTGGTAGACTTAGGCACAAAAAATTTCCTCCTACCTCTCTCATATGTGTGAGAAAATCCCACAACCTTAGGGACATATGAAATATGAATAGGAATATTGGAAGAGCCAATCTCCATTGGCAGTGGTGATGATGTAATAGGTAAGACAGAAAGCGCTGCTGATAACCTCTCTAAGAAGTCTTCCCATGTCATGTTTATGGAGGACAAGTGATGCAACATAATGAGCTTGATAAGGCCACGATGAAAGAGACTAGTATGATGATCTTATCTTCTTCTTTGAACCTTCTCATCTATCTTAACCAAGATCTTGTATAAAGAATGAGGCAAATCTAGTGTTTTGACTCTGGTAAAGTTCATTAAAATCCTGATGTGATACCTTTATAGCCTAGAGAATCTTCCTTCGCATGTAAAGTACTTCATTATGGAAATCATCAGCCAAGAATAATTGTTTCTAAGGTTTCTAAAAGGAAATTTAATTTATGTATCATTTCTAGCATGAGGCTTTATAAATTTCTTGTATTTTTCAATGTGAAGATCCATACCCTTGAACCACTGCTCTCCCTGAGAAGGAGTACTAGTAGCTGAAGAAATTAGGTCAAGTGATAAACTTATCTCCATACCTGCAAGTGTGACCTTTCCCATGTTGTAGCTGGTTGAAAATAGACTAGATACCTGAAGATGATACCCCCATTCCATTATCCTTTCACAAAATGTTAAGCACTGAGTTCTTTGAAAGCATATTTTGGCCAATGGTGAAGCATTGATCTCGTGCATAGTGAATAGCTCAAGTATGAGATGGCACCCTTCTCTGAAGCTCTTATTGTCACTTCCCATGGTGTTGGTCACTGGAATGATGAAAAATTTGGGATGTCAATGCAATGAGTGGATGAGAATGGAAATTTGGAAAACAGAGTGTATGAAGGTGTGAGTTTGGTGGATGAAACGGAGGGCCTTAATGCGGGGAAAAATTCTAGAAAAAATTGAGTAGGTAGTGTTGTGTGTCAGCTTCATGTTGAAGGTGGAATGGAGGAAAATGGATGAGTGGATGGAATTCAAATTTCTAAAACACGAGAAATTCCCAGATTTGATTGTGAGAATGGCCTTTGCAAAAATCAGACAAGTTTGTGAGGTGAAAAAGGAGTGATGGAGATGAGTAAAAATTCTAATAAATTTCTAGTGAGTAGGATGATGTATTATCTCCATAATGAGTTTGGAATGAGGAGAAATGGAGGAGTGTAAGTCATTCAAATCTTCAAAACACAGTCATTTCCCAAATAAGGTTATGGGAAAAAACTAGCGAAGAATTGTTTTGATTGTTGAGGGTTATGGAGGTGGAGGAAATTTTTGATAAAATTTGTCAAGATAGGCTGACTCCTTAGCTAGACAATCCAAGTGGAATGGATGAAAATGGGTAAGTGTAAGTGCTTCAAAACCCTAAAACACATCTTGCCTTTTTTTAGCATTTTACTGCTTTGACTGTGTAAGATAGTTTATAATTGGGTTTTTGTTGTTTTTGACAAGTTATGGAGGGTAGTGTGGGTGACAGGCTTATGTAGATGGAGCATGGGGGATGTAGGTTTAGGGTTTATGTGATGGGTTGGGGTTTAGTTAATGGGTAGGTTAGGGTTTTTTTAAAAATATAAAAAAATGTGTGTATGTACAATGGACAATATAGAGATAACATAAATGATATGGAAAGATTATTAAATCTTCAATCATGAAGTCAAACACTAGCATGAGAGGAGGTTTACCTTGTGGGCTATCTAATCACCGAGGAATGAGCTCGAAGGATGGAAGATTTGTAGAGTTTCAAGCTTCTAAAACACTGGAACTATCATCTACAGGAGTGTAACAATGCTTTACTCAACCAATACAGGAGCATAACAACGTGTCTAAGCTTTTCCAAGAGCATAAAAATGTTTCTTTCACTCTTCCAGGAGCATAACAAGGTGTCTTCTCATTCCTTTTAATATTTACAAAAAAAAATTAAACCCTTTTTGCACTTTGACAGTGACTTTTTTACTCCACATGGGATGAAATAAAATTCTCTTTGAAAATTTTGAAATACTCCTTACCCTTTAACATTTGCAAATGACCCTTTGACACTTTGAACAACTTGGAAAGAAACATGCTACTCTTTCAGATGAGGTAAGAAGGCAGAGTAAAATTTCTTTGAACCTTTTGACATGAAATGTGCTTCTTTGGTGCTTTGAATAAGGTGAGAGGACAAAGTTAACCTCTTTTTCATTCCCTGACACTTGATATTACCTTCTTAGGTTATTGAAATGTAATCTTGAGACAAATTTTCTCCTTTTCTTGAGATATTGAGACTGCTTTTGAAGACCCTTGAACTTTGACATAGAACATGACCTTCTAACACAGATGGGATAATTTTGAAGCTTGAAATGAAAATCTTCTACATTTAACTAGGATAGTAGGTCAAAATGACCTCTCTTGGAGCTCTTGTAGTGGATGATGATTTTCTAATTCCGTAAAAGAGATAATGAGACGGTGAAACTATATTTCATGAAACATTTTCTCGAAATTTGAGCCATATGAAACAAGAGAGATGACTTTATTTGAAATTCATAAACATGTATGCTCCTTTACTAGGGTTTTATGGATGAAGTTGAGGGCCACTGCCTTATTTTAGTGAAAATTTGATGATTTTTCCAAAGGCAGAGCTTAATCTAGACTTGACCTAAATGAAATGAAATGACATAACCCCAGTGGAGTCACCAATTGTTAGTATGAATCTTTCGTCGAAGTGTACGAAAAAATACCACTTTAGCTACGCATAACTTATAGCCCTAACATCAAATGTGGTTGCTAACATCTTCAGATCTGCAGTTAGTTGATCAAGACAAGTGCTGCAAGAAACCAGATCTATGCATAGAAAGACATTAAACAGTATAAATCAAGAGTTTGCTCCATACATCCAATAGACAAGACAAGAACAATGTTTTTTGAAAGAATTTTTGTATTAAGGGCACCTGGGAGGAAAACAAGAAGGTGTATCCAATTCTCCTCAATGGGATGGGTTCTTGGAAGTCCTCAGCACTTCAGATCTAGAAAATCTCTCTCTTGTTGGTGTAGAAAACCCAGACAAAGATAGAACTCAAAGGGAGCTCACACAGCAAATAATGTAGAAATGTGACCAAGTGTATAGATCCAGAGTGATCTAATAGGCAACAAAAGGTGAAGAATGGTAGGAAAAACCCTCCTATTTATAACAAAATATGGGGTCATTCTAGATCTTGGTGCATGATTAAAATAATGTTAACCAAATCTAGATCCACCTTTTATGGAATATTTTATTATATTTGTTGGAGGGAAAAAGTATTTGACTTGGGTCAAATCCCTTTATTTGTTAATAATAAATAAATAAATGATTTATTTATCTTTTTAAGGAAGTGGTTGAAGGATAATCAAATAAATAATGATTTATTAATTATTTGTGGGTGATTTGGTCATATTTAACAAGGAATATTATCTAAATAAGATTTAAATAATTATTCCTAGAAAATAATAAGATAAATAAAGGTTTATCTAATTAATTTCTTTGTTTTGGGTTAAACATGATGAGGAATAATAATTAAATTATTGTTTAATTAATTATTCCATGAGGAAAATCAAACAAATATAGGTTTGTTTAATATTTCCTTTTGGGGTTTCCTGTTTAGACCATAAACAACCTAATAAATGTGGTTTATTAAGTTATTTAACATAGTGAAAGCAATTTTACTTAGGGTAAAATTGGTCTTACATGGTGTACTTGGGTACATCTAATGATAGTAGGTTAGATGACCAAAAAATGGTGTAACAACAATGATAATGACAAATGAAATAAAGGATCAACACATGGTTTAGCCTTTCTTTAGTGACCAAAATTATTTCTAAGATAGGGTTTGAAAAAGAAATTTTTTTGACCTATGACCTTATGGAAAACAAGCGAAAGTGTCATTTGATCATTGACATACATGGGCTAACAAACTTCACATCCCTCTGCACCACAACGTTCCTTCTCTTAGGAATGTAGATGTGATATGCCTTTGAATTCTCACGATATCCTACCAGATACACTTTTTATGTAGTCATTTCGAACTTCTTCCTCTTCTCATTGGGCACATGACAGTAAGCTGTAATGCCAAAGATCCTAAAGTGACTCACTTCAGGATTATTGCTATTGAAGACACTTTCCAACATGATCTTTCCCGATGCAGCATGAGGAGTCTTGTTTTGAACGTAGACAACGGTATTACAAGCTTCAGCCCACAAAAATTTGGGCATGTCTTGGTCATACAACATTGCCCTTGTTTCTTCGACAATAGTCTTGTTTTTCCTTTCTGCCACACCATTCTGCTTCGGATTGTATGTAGTTGTCCACTCTCTTTTGATACCTTCCCTTACACAAAATCCAACGAATTCCTTATCTATGTATTCACGACCATTTTATAATTGCAACACCTTGGTCCGCTTTCCTATCATATTTTCAACCAGAGCCTTAAAATATTTAAACTGATGGAAGACTTCATCCTTGATATTCAAAAAGTTGATCCAGGTTTTCTAGCAATGGTCATCAATTAAGGTGATGAATTACTCAGCACCACTAAGAGCTCTAGTGGACATTGGTCCATAGATATCCAAGTGTATCAAGTCCAATACACCCTTGGCCCTATTGTTGCTTCTTTGATATGCTTCCTTGCCATATTTTCCCAATACGCACTCCTTGAAGACATCATCTCATTTAGTGCTCAGCTCTGGAACTCCTCTGACACTTTTGGAGAATTTTTAACACCCCATGATGCAAATGCCCCATTCTTCTGTGCCATAGCTCATTCAGGTCCGTTTCATCTGCTCTGCCGACCAATGCCATTGGAGACTCAAGCTGCAACTTGTAAAGTTTGTTGCTTCTTACCCCGATCTGTGCCTTCTTCTTCCAACTGGGGTGTTTGATGTAGACTCTATTGCCAATAAAGTAGATGTCATAACCTCGGTTTTGAAGCTGAGACACTGAGAGCAAGTTCATCCCCAACCCGGGCCCATGTAGTACATTAGTGGCCCAGATTTATTTCCAGCCTCGGTTTGAGAAACTACGGTACCTCTCCCAATAGGAGTGAATTTTTCTTTATTACCCATGGTTATTTTAAAATTCTTTTGCTCTTTTTGGTAGTCGGAAAAACATTCTCGTATTCCAGTCATGTGAGCAGAGGCTCCTCTGTCAATATACAAGACATCAGAAGAAGCAGTGCTTGATACACAAGCAAATTCTTCTTCAAGTCTGGATGCCAAAATAGAGACATCATGATCCATCTGTTTTGTCATGCTTCTTTCCCTTCCTGGAGAATTGCGTAAACCCTTCTGCATTGTTGCTGCAACAGTACACTTCCGTTCACTAGTCGATTCTCCCTTCCTGTTACTCATCTCTAGCTCTGATACCATGTGAAATTTTTCAATCTGAAAACTATACAGTTGCAATGATATATTTATTCCTCCTACATATTATTTCAATAAGTTATTTTCAGAAATATTCTGGCAAATATCGAAATAAATACTAGTGCAACATTCACAAATACATATGCAGAGAAATGACCAGTAAAGGACATAAGCACAAGAATCAATCACATGTACACTATTATTTTTGGACAACTGTCCCTGGAAAAACCCAATGCGAGTGTTATCACCCAGCATTTTGAAGTTCAAGAGTAGCTACCCAGGTAACCACAAACCTATTTGGAAATGTTATATCTACTTTCCTATAATTCAGTTCATAGAGGGCTCTCTCTTTAAGATTTATCTTTGTTTTTTTATTTATGTTTTAGGCTAGTTATGATAGAAAAATTTGGTTTTGTTTTAATATGTTTAATGGAAAATAAGATTACTTGAAGACAAATTAAAGAGGGATCTACTAGTCCATTGGGCTATGGAGTCAAATTCTAGCAAGAAAAACTGGAAGGTAAGGCCAAAAGGATGCTAATGTACTCAGGGGAAGGTAGATAACCCTCAGAGATTTGAATAGTTTTATTTGATGAGATGGCTTGCTTTCGGGATAAAGGGCAGTGAAGGATCCTTTGATCCCGAAAAAGAGGAAGGAGGCAGGGGTCAAACTAGACTAGGAGAAATTAAGAATTCCTAAGTCCGGAAATCTGCAGAAAACATTTAAATGATTAAGTAGTTCAAACAGGGAGCTTTTACACTAATCTTGAAATAATGTTCCTAATTAATCATTCAGATTGAACAACATATATGAAATTGAATGAAACTTCAGAAGAGGAAACAATGACAGTAAGAAATCACTTTACTCATTAGCTTATCGCATGAATCCTGAGTTATGAAGTCCAATTGGCAATTGTCCAGACTGCTGCTATGAAATCAACACATGAGCCTCCAAGATACCAGCAAAATTGTTTATAATAATCTCAACAATTTTATTCCACACTTAATACTTCAAAGAGTGAAGTATTTATACAAATTGTTTAGTACAAAATATCCTAGAGACATCTAGGAATAACTCTAGGAATATAAAATATCTTGACACATTAAGAGGGACAACTGCTTAACAACTTAGCAAGTTGTCCATTTATTTAGAAAAAATAGGGCTAACATTATCTAATCAAAACAGTTTGTTGACTAGGTGTACATGCTTGCTGGAACATTTGGAAGATATCTGTTTGAAGATTGCTTGATTGATACTCTTTCACTTTACATCTTTTAACATTGTTTTTCCTCCTGACACTCTTTAACTTTGTTTATCTGTCACTTTACTGCTAGTAAAATGTAGAATTTACTATAGTAAAAACTGACTGATTGTTTCTGCTCGGATACACTTTGACCCTATTACTTTGATTTGATACACTTTCAACTGCTACTTTTACCTCTTGACAGCTTTAAGATAAAATTTTTCACTGTGGTAAAATCTGTCCCATAGTTTCTCTGTCTTGCTTGAATTTTCCTTTCACCCTTTTACTGTTGTAAAAGATTCATATCAACAGTGAAAATCCAAATATCAAATGAACTGTTTTTATTCTTTTCCTCTTAACTTCACTGTTTTACCTGTACTTTTTCTGTTGTTCTGCTCTAATGTTGCTATAAAAAATCTGTGAATTCCTGCCATTGCTGATCACTTGGTATTTTTATACTTTTCAACTTTCGGTAACTTTCATCAGCATCAGTGTACTTTGAGAAATTTGGCTTGATAATGAAAATATGTTTAATTTAATTCTGTAGAAAAAATAAGTTTTCAAAATACTCCAAGATAACTTTACCAGTTGGAGAACCTTGTGGTAGAGGCTTATTTATTTGTTCTTTGGCATGGGCCCTAATCTTCTTGTCATAATCTTCTTGAACCATTAGATTTTCATTAAAGCCATGAAAGTCTTGGAGGCCTGCTTGTCTCAATATTGTGTATTTAGCCAAAAACTTTGTTATTGACAAATTCATAGCCTCACACTTTTCCTTCAAATTTTTCATCATATTCCTTTTATTTAGGACCTTTTTGATTTGAAGAATTATTTCTATTATCTCTTGTATTTTAAATTCTTCAAGCTCCTCTCTATTCTTACTGTTTAAAAATGTAATAAGATTCAAAGCTTGAGATGGTTTATTAGCCAGTTCTTCCTTTGTTTTCTGAATTTCCACCTGTGCTACCTTAAGTAAATCTCTCTACTCATATATGATTTGAATTGAAGGCCATTCTGGATGTATGCCTTGAATTATGTTTGTCCAAAGATAGTTCTTGATGAAGGACACCTGTTCACTAAGATTTACTTGCTGTTGTAAGGTCTTTACCTGTTCTTCAAGTCTTTTTTCTCTTTGTTCATGTCCTTTTGATGTAATCAATGTATTCTTGTTTGATGATTCAAGAGTTTGAATGGTATTTTTGAAATTGATTATATCATTATTCTTTAGTGACATCTCCTCCATGGCTTTTATAATATTTTTTGTTTCACCTGTTTGATGTACTTGTGTGGTAGATGATCCCGAGGCAGAAGTGTCTATAGATTGCACTGACATTGCAGTTGCCAGTGGCACTTTTGGGGCTAAATTTTCTCCCAATGTGGAAGGGACAGCTGTGCTAACTATATGAATAACAGTGGGAGTAGATTGCACATCAGCTTCTTTTACTACTTCTTTTCCTTTTATAAGGTTGTCCATCTGATCTTCCATCTCTTTGACTTGGGCAATCAGTTTTAGTATTAACTTAGCCATTTCTTCTTTTTCATTTTGTTCTTGGAGGATTTCCTTTTCTTGAGGATGTTCATTTGGAGGAAGCTTAATTGTTTCCTCAAAGCTGTAATATCATCATTCTTTTTCTTTATCAAGGCCTGAGAAACCTGTATGTTTGATGGATCTACTCCTATCTGAATGACTATATCTTCTAAAGACTTAATCCTTAGTTATTTTTCTTTTAAAGAAGCTTTGTCTAGCCTCATCTAGTCCTGCATATTAAAAATGGTGTTTTGCAATTGAATAGTACTCCTGGTCTCATCCACTATTTTTGAATATAGCATTTTAGATGTATGTCTATGAAGTTCAATTTGATCAAGCTCATGGATATTCTCTGAATTAACTTCAAAGTCCTTTTTGTTGTATTATGAGACTGTCTTTGGATCTGCAAACTTTGGCTGGAGGTAGGAAATGATCATTTTATTAATAGAATAATCAAATGCTTACAATAGTTTGTCCTTGTTACCTAGCTTTTCTTCAAGAAATTGTGAGTAAATTTCTCTTTTGATTTCCTCATTTTTCTCCTTTATTTGTTTGTACCTTTGTTTGATATCTGAATCTCCTGATTTGGAGGAAGAGGGAATTTCAATATCAACCTATTTTTCAATTATTTTCTTGCCCTTCTTATCTACTGCAATCTGTTCTTTTCCAATTTCTGTCAAAACTTCATCAACAATTACTGTAGCCTCTTGATTTGCTGACTGATCATCATTCATTCCATGATCATTGGTATCATATATTTCCATTATTTTTTCTTTCTCAGTAGCAGTCATTTTTTCCCTTTTGTTGTAAATAATCTTGAATTTTTTTTCTGCAATGGTCTCAGTTGAATAACCTTCTTCATTCCTAGTCCTTTTGTTTGAACATTCTGACTGCTTGGTGACTATTATAGGCTGTGATTTATCTGTCCTTTTCACTGTTTCTGTATCAGAAGTAAGATCTATCAATGTATTTTCTACCCATTCCATTTTATTTGTAAACTTCTTAATATGCGGTTTTGTGTCATGTATAAAAGGTTGAAGCTTGAATTTTACCCTTATAGCACTGAGGTAACCCTGTGGATCATAATTCCATTGAAAACTCTCTTGAAACTGATACTCTGATAATTGTCTGACTATTTCTTCCTCAGCTTCCCTATTGTTCACTATGAAAGGGCCAATATGGCTCTTCAACTTGAACTGAGTCTTTTTCTTTGATGCCATGAAATTTATAACATCTGCATTTAAAACTTGTCTCAAATATTCCAATGCAAAAACCCTGATGGTTAAAAAATTTAGGTAACTTATATGGGAACAAATTTGTTCCAAATATTCTTAATTCTATGTGTCTATGATATAGGTACCAGTCTCCTACTTTGCATTTTTCAGATATTTGTATTATTCTCTTCATTTCTTCACTCACTCTAGGCTATTCAAACTTGTAAATCAAATTCATGCATGTCCTGATGAATTAGTCTGAAAACTGTTTATAAATGAATTCATTTCCTTCTTTTCTGAGCAAGGATGTCCAACATATGACTGATAGAGGCTAGCCCTCTACATCCATCTTTTGCAAGGAAATGGGAAAATGGTCAGCTTGGAAAAATAAAAACAAATGGAATAGATAAGATGAATATCTAAACACTCCCTCAGTAAGCAATTTGGACAATTGGTAATGCATGCTATCAACAATGAATCTAGAAAAATCAAAGATCATGGCAAGAGGCTGCCCAGGGGATAATGTAGAAAGGAAACCAAGTATAGATGCATCAAGAAATTCATCATTAAAATATCCTAGAATGAAGGATAGCATTGAGATCACTTGTCTAGAGGCTTCAGGAAAATCAGAAGTAGAATATGGTGGATTCACCTTAGGAAGGTCTACATATTCAGGCATGAAATTCTGAAAGACTCAAAACTTTTTAGGGAACTCCAAATCTAAGTATAACTAGGTTAACTCTTCAATTGATAAGGGCACTACTCTAGGATCAAGTTTCAACTGAAGCATTTCATTTATGGATTTTGTTGTGATGGAAAATAGAATTTCTCTATCTTTATTTACAACAACTCTATGATTAGGAACATAATACATTTGACATAGTCTGACCAAGTCTTGGGTTGGATGAGTGACAGGAATTACATATTTGGGCAAATTGGATTCCCAAATAGGCATGTCATCTTGATTTTTATTCAGAAATTTATCATAACACTAGTTATGAATCTCAAGCAAATTGAATTCTACCACTGTGTCAGTAATCTTGTAATCTAAATCAGTCAAAGGAATGCTTTCTTCAGAGGAAACATGTGGTTGGATAGGTCTAACAACCTCAGTTCAATCAGTTGTTAAAGCAGGAGTTGGCTTGTTGATCTTTGAGGATTCAGGCTTGGGAAGCTTGGCTTTTACAGGTTTTGAGGCTTTGGGACCTCTAGAATTGGGTGTAACTTGCTTTTTAGTCATCTTGTTACAACTAAAGCAAGCTTAGACTATTTTCTATAGTTGATTTTCACAACCAAAGGGAGATTGAGTAATTTTTTGGAAAAAGATTACTTGCAAAAGGTAATTATTTACTCAATTTAGGCCTTATCAGAGAAAGTTGGTATAAGACAAGAAATATGGTTTCTTGAATAGAAAAACTGCAGAAAATGGGTCTTTTGATGAATCATTAGGATTTTGAGCTTATTCTGTACTTAGAATTAGTCTTTTCAGTAAAAATATGATGCAAGTTGAGGGTTTTGACTAAAAAAGGGGTTTACAGACAAATTCAGGCTTCCTGGAGAAAGTTTTCTAGGGTTTGGCTTGTTTATAGGCACTTTTCAAACCGTTGATTCACTTTAATTTGGTCCTTTCTTTCAATTTATCAGTTTAATTTCACAATTTTATGGGTCAAAACACTGAGAAATACCTTTTTTGCAGGTACTTGGTGGCCGAAAAGGGCTTTCTGGTAGCTTCAGCTTTGAAATGGATCCATTGGTTTAGCAGAAGGCTTCAAGAATCTTTTGGATGTGCCATCAGTGGTGAAATTCAACTTCAAGGTGAAAAATTGGCTTGCATAGGTTTAAATCTCATTCACACAGTCGGGGCGGAAGTTTAACCAATCGGGAGGCAAATAATACATAAAACAATGAAATATTAAAGTTTTAAACCTTTAACCTTTACCACTATTTATGTCATTAATTACAGGTCTTAATCAATGGCGGGAGGTAATTGTGCTTTGAATGCAAAAACAACTAGTTTTTTTTCGCATTCGTTTTGGATGGTAAATGGTTTTGGCCATTTGGAATGCGATCAAATCAAAATGGGACACGTAGCCTTGAGTTACATTGGAAAACATCTTTTATCGCACGATTTTGGAGAAACTTCACCCGATCACTTTCAGAGCGCGATATTAAACGCGCACTGTTAGATTGACTCCGATGATGTGAACGACCAAGATTGCTTTCCAAGCTGCGAGAAAAGGATAGGTGGGAACATAGGTTTAAAGCCTTTTTGTATTTTATTTTATTATATAGTTTTTAGACCATGGAGGGGTCCAATAACCATATGGGGCGGGATTATTATATAGTGCTAGTTTAGCCAAAGGGGGTTTATTGTGGGTGTTTATTAAAACATGTGGGATAATAGACTTTGGCTAAAGTTTATAATAGTGGGTTTTTTCAAATATATTTAATAAAAAGGAGTTATATTAATAGGAAAGGGTCATTTATATAGGGAATTAATAAGTAAGTTAGAGTTAATATGACAAAGGGAAAAGTGAATACTCAAAATACATAAATATAACTGATAAAAGTGAAAATTAAGCAGTTCAACTCATCATGGATTATGGAATTTATTGACACTCAGCCATAATCATCTACAAAAAGTAAAAATTAGTGGCATTTATACTAGCACACTTTCATGTTTTACTCATATTTTTCTTTGGGGTATCTTATTCTTTCTAAGTCCTTTGATTTTTCTTTTAGGAATTTTTACCCTCTTTTTTTTTTCTATTTTTTTTCTTTTATTTTTACAAAATACGGGAAAACAACTTGCAGAAGGAAAAGTATGTACATATTTACAAAACTATCAAAGGTTGATTCCAAATTATGAATCTTATATTTATAGGACACTAACAGCGGGAAAAGCGGTGCAATAGATGAGGGTTTTATTAATTCTTTAGCAAATGATTTTTTTACAAGGAAAAATACTGGCAGATAAAATCTGAAACACCTGAGACAGAATTCCTAGATCCTTTTGATAAATCTCTAATACCCTAATCAACCTCTGCTATCTCATGTGCCTGTCTACATGTTTCTCTATGCAGTCCTAGTGCTGGACTGCATAAGTTTGTGTAGGGTCTGCATGGATTCTCAGTGTTGCAGCCTAGAGTTGCCTCTAGTGGCCCACTGCTTCCCTCTATCCCTAACCTCAATCTTGATGACTCCCTCCTCCTTCTAATTTTGCAACATCTTCGCCCTGAAACTCTCCCATTGAAATTGAATTCTCTTACTTCAGAATCGATCTCCTTCGGGTACTGAGTGTATCCCTGAATTTTCTTCCAAATGACCCTCAAGCCTTCGTTTATAATATTCTCGTTGGAAAACCAATGACCCAGATTAGTATTTTAATCAATGGCTAAGATTAAAACTTGACTTGATCTTTGTTTTCTAGAATATTCACACTCTGAGTTATTAATACCCTTTAATTATTTCATTTCCCTAAGTTTAGACTTAGGGTCTTCATTAAAATAATTAACTATTTTAATAATCCATGAACTGAGTGGAATTTCCACAAACAGTTTTTGGGTTATTTGGAATGCTATTGTTCAAGCCTCCTTGCAAAGTTTGAGACTTAGAACACTTCTAGATGCTATAAAAATCAACACGAAATTGTAGAAACCAACCTACAAGAGACACTAAACCCCTTGTTGTTTTGAAGGTGCTAACTTATAAGAGACACCAATCCCCTTGCTGCTTTGTAGGAACCAACTGACAAGATCCGCCATTCCCTTGCTGCTTTGTTAGAACTAAAATATAGGATACACCAATCCCTTATTCTATTTTGTAGGAACCATCCTATATTAGACATCAATCCTCGTTTGCTAGTTTGTAGGAACCAACCTACAAGAGACACCAATCCCATTTTTTTGCTTCGTAGGCACCAAACTATAGGAAACACCAATCCCCTTCTACTACCTCTGCACTTCACAACTCAACAATGTTCTCTACACTTTTGTTCATAACTCTACAATCTACTTTTCATTGGTTTCATTGATTATTTAAACTCTGATCTACGATCTCCCTAATATGCTCTATAATCATCTCATCACAACTATACAATATTCCTTGTATTTATTTGCATGCTTCTATGAACTCTACTATGCTCTCTCACTGATATAATTTGTAAAATGGTCATTCTCTTGCTTTGTTGAATATCCTACGATGGTTTACTTTTCCATTCTATTTTCTATTTATGTCCATGTGTTTTTTAACAAGGAAATTCCTTCAATCCCAATTCAACCATTCATGCTTATTACCAAGCACTTACAGTCTCATGCAACAAGCTTCACATATTTCCATGTGCTTATCAACATTATATCCCAAAATCCCAACCTTGGAGCTAAAAAAACTCTAACATATGCCCAAGTTGTACCACCAAGTGCTCATGGTCGAGCTCCCTTTAGTCTAACATCATACAAGTTGTATTACTTTTAGAGCTCTCAATGCTTTAAAATTAATTCAAGCTCTATCGGTCACTTAATGCAATAAATCATGTGAACATCAAAGTTCTCAGACCTTAGTGCCTAAGCGCTAAACTACTAAAGTGCTCAAAATTTTAGGTTGTGACCCAATGCTTAATTCATATTGGATATTGGTAGTCTAGGAGATCTCACATGCAATTTGTTTTTTATATCACTAGTATAGATCACTAGAGAGTCAATGCCTCTGGAGTCAATCAATGTTTGTATATTGGGACTAAACTATATTGCATGAAATTTATAACAATATCGATATGAACACGTTATGATATTGATGATATCTATTGGAAAAAGCTTCTATCAAGAGGTTTCATCAGTTGATGATGATTTCATTGGAGTATTGAAACCTTACCAAAATAATTACCAAAGGGTTTTCTTGCAAAAAAACCATAGTTGAGGTCAAACATTAACGTGGAATTGCAATATCAGAATTATTAGGTAGGGTGGAATGGCCTTGAAATATTGGCACTTTGGGGTAAATAATAAAGAGTTTTGTTGCAAAAAAATGAGGCATAGTATGGAACCCTACAAGTGAAACCTTTCTACCTAGATATTGGACATCATTATGTTAAGGGACTTAAGATATGGGTGCTACTCCTCAACATCACGTGAACATGGTGTTGATCAACGGTTTTCATTGATGTCAACCCAAGCAACACCAGGGGCTAACCCAATATTTCATGGGAATTTTGGCCTACCAAATTAATATATTCTGGGTCAATAATTATTTTGATGGTTTCTACTTGTCGAGATGTTTCCGTTGATATATGGCACGCCATGTAATTCTTCACGGTTTGAGAGATATTCATGTTTGAAGTTTGTACCCCAAGTTAGTGGGCTAAAACCCCATGGGGTTGCAGCATGGGTCATTGAAAAGACATAATTAATATTTTTTAAGCTCCTAAAATCCCTCCCATGTTCACTTGTTGAATCCCCTCTCAACTTAAGCATTTATATAAATTGTGATCTTCATTTCCTCCTTAGGCAAGGGATTTCGCCATTTGAAACAGGTCATCGTAACATTTGCGCTCTAAATTTTTTTCTACGAAGGTTCAGAAGCTGAAATGTTTATGAGGTGAAGCCAAAATCCTAAGGAATCTACTGTAAACATTTCAGATCAAGGTGCACAAAATTTTTAGAGATATGATCTGTGAAATTCAGGGTTTTTGCAGGCTCCTGAAATTCATCTCAAAGAAGTGACCTTGGTAAATTCGTCATAACTATCTCTCCAAGTATCATATTTGAATTCCATAAAAATCGAAAGATAGTGCACAGTATTTAATTTTTTATCTATCAATTTTATAGCCAAATGAAGAAACAGTGACATGTGGCATGTCGTACAAGTGCGCTCTGCTGAAATAATCCATAATTAGGTCATTGTGAGAGATTAGGTATAAATATCTCTTGAAGAATCCAAATTGGGTTAGACCTATGGCATTGGAAAGAAGAATCAAAGTACTACTACAAGACCGAAAATCAGATCTTGAGGATCTGAAATAATAGAGATACACTAGATTCAATATCGAGCTCCTAGAAGGCAAGAAAAAGCTAGATCATGTGTTATCAAGGGTGGCAAAGGACCAGAATTTCTACGACAGCAAAGCAAAGCAAGGTGCAGCAGAGGGTAGCATGACAAGATCAGCAACCAAGGTGCATAACAGTAGCAAGAAGTTCATCATATGAAGTCTTCAAGTGGGCAGAACTGCATATAATCATTGTAAAGGTATCATTGCACTTAGTCATTGTAAATACATTATTGTACAAATTGTACTAGTATCTATCTGCCAAGGGTTGAAGAGGTAGTGTTGGGAGGTCTAGGATCATCATTAGGTGGTTGTGTCAAAGTTGGGGTTATGATCTAGTATATCTTCTTCTTCTACGTCATTCTATATCATTGTAAAGTGGACCATTTTCCCTGGTACGGGAGTCCATTCTTCTTTTATTCTTCTATAGGGTGGTAGGGTGGTGCTAGGGTGAGTTGTAGCTCATTGGGTGTTGGGACATCCATTAATTTGACTACTGAAGAATCTTCGGCGCTGGAGCGTCTATCCAGTGGGAGCTGGAGAAGAATAATTTTCTAGATTCTAGGAAGTTGGAGCTTTATTTTCAATTGGAGTTGAATATTAAAGAATTAGGTGGTTTTTGTACCGGAGTGGTTTTCCACCTGGAAAACTGTGTGCATTTGTGTTCCTCTTGTTTGCTGCTATCATTGTACAAACACTGATAATAATTGAAGATTAACTAATTCTCTAATTGAAAGGAATACTGATTCACCCCCCCCTCTCAGTATTTCCAACAATTGGAATTAGAGCTTGGTTCCTTCAATAGCAATTTAACAGCTGGAAGAAGGTCATGGAGCATACCAAGAATGGTGTACCTCTATTCAATGAAAATAATTATGCACTTTGGAAATGAAGAATGGAGTTCTATCTCTTGGCGCAAGGTTATGAAGTATGGGACATTTTTCAAAATGGATTTACATCAACCGCGGATGAACAAGGTAAGAAGAATTTGGTAAATGATGCAAAAGCAAAGAATATTATTATTAGTGGACTTATTTAATATTCTTGTATCACCAAGATTTCAAGGTTGTAGCACACCAAAAATATGCAGGACAAGCAGGATATCTCAGGTGGCATAAATAACTGAAAAGCAAAGCTTCAAATCTATAGAGAAAAATTTGAGCAACTCAGAATGAAAGAAGATTGCAACATTGCTGCATACTTTCAATACGTTGATGAAATAACCAATACTATGGAAGGATTGGGAGAGCCAGTTGACGAGAAGACTATTATACGGAAGATTCTTAGAACGTTACCAGGGAGATTCAACCCAAAGGTATCGGTCTTAGAATACAGTGCAAATCTAGACAAACTTAGCAAGGAAGAATTACATGGAGTTCTCATAGCATATGAAATGAGACTTGATGAAGAAAAGGGTACTTCAAATCTAGAAACTGCGTTCGTTGCATCTAAGCAAACCAATAAGGAAAAACAACCTTCAATTGAAATGACATGCACCTGCAAGTGTGAAGAAAAGGGAGATGATGGAGAAGGTCTTTCAGATGAATAATATGCTTACTTTACGAGAAAACTAAAACCTGGTAAGGGAAAATTCAAAGGTAAAATTCCATTGATATGTTTCGGTTGTGGTGAGGTTGGGCATTTCGTAGAAAAATGTCCGAACAAAAGTGATGGCAACTCAAAAGGAAAGAAAGGCTTTAAGAAATTCAACAAGCAAGGCAAAAAGAAAGGATCCAAAAGGAACTTTCTCCCTAAAGAAGATAGCTCATCATCTAATGAAGAAAGTGACAGCAAAGAAGAAGCCAATGAGAAAGTATTGTTTATGGCCAAGCAAAATAAGCAAGAAGTATCAAAAAATGAAGAAGAAGGGTTGACCATAGAATAATTTTATGAGGAGGCAATCAAGCTTATAAAAGAGCTCAATGCTGATAAGATCTGTTCCAATACTCTTGAAGAACAAGTTAAAGGTCTCAAAATTGAGGTTGAAGAACACAAATATATTGAAGAGTCACTTCAAAAGAATTTGGAAGAAAGAAACCAAGAAAGGGAAGCATTAGAAGCTGAAGTAGTCTCGCTGCGTAAGGAAGTGAAGAAGGGAAAAATTGTCGAAAACTATGCCAACATCTCAAGGGAATTGGAAGACCTCATCAAAAATCAATGATCTTACAACGACAGAACTGGCCTCGGTTACAAAGAAGAAGAAGCAGGACCTTCTACAACAAAATATAATGAACCTATGAGATTTGACATACATGAAGACTTCATTGGACAAGATTCGCAAGCGCATCCTTGGAAGACGATTCCTCGACGAATATTTTCATCCACGTACCAAATACTTTCCTTGTTGTTATTCCTGTGAAAAGTTACAGTCTTCAAAGCTACTGAATACTACTCGCATTACCCTAGGAACCAATACAATTCAAGAGATTCTTCAAATATGAACCTCTAAGACTCAATGAAAACATCAATAGATTTGAAAATTTAGAAAATAATATGAATCTTCCTGAAATTAGAACTGGACCATAGCCAGAAACTGGAACTTGAAAATCCTCAGAAGAATATTCAACACCATTCCTGAGAATGAATGAACATGGAAGAAGAAGAGGGCGATAATTGTGCCTTCACTCTGAGCTCAAAAAATAAGATGTGTCATAGTATCTTGACAATGGTTGCTCATTTTCTTCTTCTGAGATAAATTTGTATCTCTGAAAGAGAAGAAGGATGGAACCATATCCTTTGGAAATGATGGATCTTCAAATGTTATAGGATTAGGTACCTTCACTCTTGGAAGCAAAGATGTTATAGCCAAGAATGTTCTATTGGTCGAAAACATAAATCAGAATCTGCTCAGTGTTGGACAAATGTGTGATCAAGGACACACAATGCTATTCAACTTCACAAAATGTGAAATCAGGAAAGGCAGGTATGGTAAAATTGTGGCTATAGCAAGTCGAGCTCCAAACAACATATATGTTCTGCATGAAGCAACTAAAGCATGTCTACTAGCTAAATAAGATGAAAGTTGGTTATGGAACAAACGAATGGGTCACATAAACTTTGAAAATCTTGTTAGGATAAGCAAAAAGGAAGCAGTACGAGAAATGTTGAAAATCTCAAAACCTTCCAACACACTATGTGAGGCATGTCGGCAAGGCAAGCAGACAAAAGTCCAATTTAAAAAAAAAGAACACTTTGCATCACATCCATTGGAATTGATACATACTGATCTATGTGGTCTTGTGAGAACAAAAGGCTTAGACGAAGAATTATATTTCATGTTAATGATAGATGACTATACTAGGATGACAGCCGTCAGTTTCCTAAAGAAAAAATCTGAAGCATTTGAGTGCTTTAAGATCTAAAAGGAGTTGGTTGAAAATGAAACTGATTTGAAAATAAAGTGTTTAATATCAGATAATGGTGGAGAATTCACTTCCAAATCATTTCAGCAATACTGTGACGAAAATGGAATAAAAAGGAAATTTTCAACAGCACGAACACCTCAACAAAATGGAGTTGCTGAAAGAAATAATAGAACCGTACAAGAAATGGGTATAACAATGTTGAAGGACTCAAAATTGGATGAAAAATTATGGGTTCAAGCAATTGATACGACCGTCTTCATTATCAACCGAAGTCTTCTTAGAAATAATTGCAACAAGACTCCATATGAATCATGGAAAGGAAAACCAGCTAATGTAAAATATTTCAGAATCTTTGGAAGCAAATGTTATATCAAAAGAGAAGATCAAAATTTGGGTAAATTTGAATCACTTGTTGATGAAGGTATATTTTTTGGTTACTCACGCAAAAGAAAGGCCTATAAATGCTATAATCTAAGACGAAAACAGATAGTGGAAAGCATAAATGTTACATTTGATGAAGATGGTGTTCTAGCGAGTAATGATGAGGGTCTAGAATCTTTGAAACTTGAGACAGAGGTTGAAAAAGACATAGATAAAATTGTAGAGCAAGAAGCAACTATCAACGAGGAAGAAGTAAAAAATGATCATCAAGATATACCAGAACAACAACAAGAAGCTCCTCCAAGGAGAAAAAAAGAGTGGATTCAAAAGAACCATCCATAAAATCAAATCATTAGTGACATAAATGAAGGTCGATAGCTTCGTTCATCACAACAAACTCACGTTGCTTTTCTCGCAACCTTTGAGCCTAGTAGTTTTGAGGAAGCCAGCTAGAATGAACATTGGGTAGCAGCTATGAATGAAAAATTGGATCAAATTGAGAAGAATAACACCTGGTAATTAGTTTCATGACCAAAAGATAAAAATTTCATTGGGACTAAATGGGTGTTCAAGAACAAATTGAATGAAGATGGGTAGGTTACCAGAAACAAAGCAAGATTGGTTTGCAAAGGCTATGCACAAGTGGAAGGAATTGATTTCGACGAAACATTTGCACCAGTTTCCAGAATGGAAGCCATCCGAATGTTTCTCACCTATGCATGTTCAAGAGAAATCAAATTCTACCAAATGGATGTTAAGTCAGCATTTCTGAATGGAGAATTAGAAGAATAATTTTACATCGAACAACTTGAAGGTTTTCTACTATCACAAAAAGAAGACTATGTCTGCAGGTTAAAGAAGGATCTATATGGTCTCAAGCAGGCTCCCAGAGCATGGTATGCTCGTCTTGATGGATATCTACGTCAACAAGGGTTCAAGAAAGGTACTGTTGATAGCAATATTTATGTACAAATAGATAAAGATAATTTAACAATCATTGAGGTATATGTGGATGATATAATATTTGGTAGCAATGATGATCGACTAAGTAAGAAATTTTCTACAAAGATGCAAAGTGAGTTTGAGATGTCTTTACTTGGTGAGCTGACATACTTCTTAGGGCTTCAAATATATCAGCAAGAGAAAGGAATATTTATATGTCAAGCTAATTACATCAAGGAAATGCTCAAGAAATTCAAAATGGAAGATTGCAAACCCATCCTTACTCCGATGGTAACAGGTTATGAATTGAGAATAGATGATTCATCTAAAGATGTGGATCAGAGGTTGTAAATATCTATGATTGGTAGTCTTCTATATGTAACAACCTCTCAGCCAGATGTTATGCAAGCAGGTGGACAAGTAGCAAGATTCCAAGTAGCACCAAAAGAATCACATATTATTGTTTTCAAAATAATTCTTCGATATCTAAAGGCACATAAGAATATGTCTTGTGGTATCCCAAGGGTAACAGTCTCATTATTCAAGCCTTTACAGATGCAGATTGGGCAGGAAGCGTTGATGATCGTAAGAGTACTAGTGGAGCAGCATTCTTTCTAGGTGGTTGTCTCGTATCATGGTTGAGAAAAAAGCAAACTTCAATCTCGTTATCTATAGCGGAAGCAGAATACATTGCAGCAACATCATGTTGTACTCAAGTCCTTTGGATGAAACAAAATTTGCAAGATCTTCAAGTACAATTAAGTGAGCCTATTCCCATATTCTGTGACAACACTAGTGGCATCAGCATCTCCAAGAATCTTGTCATGCATTCAAAAACAAAACACATTCCGATCAAATATCATTTTGTTAGAGAAAAAGTCGCTGAAAAGAATATCAAACTTGAGTATGTTTGTACAAAAGAACAAATTGATGATATCTTCACTAAACCTTTACCTTGTGAAGCATTTGAATATCTTCGTCAAAAGCTTGGGATTCTCCCAAGTTCTCATTAGATTACAGGTCTGCAGGATGGTTGTGTGTCAGGGGGAGTGGAAGTGTGTATAGGTCTACAGGATGGTTGTGTTTCAGGGGGAGTTAACCTTTGCCATTGATGTCAAAGGGGGAGATAATGTTGTAGGAAGAGGTGTCATGATCGTAGGGGGAGTACTTGTGTTGCCATCAATGCCAAAGGGGGAGATTTTTGATCAGCGGTTGTCATTGATGTCAACCCAAGTAGCACCAGGGGCTAACCCAATATTTCATGGGAATTTTTGCCTACCAAATTAATATATTTTGGGTCAATAATGCTTTTTATGGTTTCTACTTGTTGAGATGTTTCCGTTGATATATGGCACGCCATGTAATTCTTCACGGTTTGAGAGATATTCATGTTTGAATTGTATACCGTTAGTTAGTGGGCTAAAACCCCATGGGGTTGGGGCATGTGTCATTGAAAAGTCATAACTAATATTTTTTAAGCTCCTAAAATCCATCCCACATTCACTTGTTGAATCTCCTCTCAACTTAAGCATTTATATAAATTGTGATCTTCATTTCCTCCTTAGGCAAGGGATTTTTCCATCTGAAACAGGTCATCGTGGCATTTGCGCTCTAAATTTTTTTTATACGAAGGTTTAGAGGCTGAAATTTTTATGAGTCGAAGCTGAAATCCTAAGGAAGTTGCTATAAAAATTACAGATCAAGGTGCACAATATTTTTGGAGATATGATCTGTGGAAGTCATGGTTTTTGTAGGCTCCTGAAATTCATCTCAAATAAGTGACCTTGATAAATTCATCATAACTCTCTCTTTGAGTATTAGATTTGAATTCTGTATAAAGTGGTGGATAGTGCACAGTCTGTACGTTTTTCTCTATCAATTTTAGAGTTAAATGAAGAAACAGTGACACGTGGCATGCCATACAAGTGTGCTCTGCTGAAACAGTCCATAATTAGGGAATTGTGAGAGATTGGGTATAAATCTCTCTTGAAGAATCCAAATTGGGTCAGACCTATGGCATTGGAAATATGACTCAGAGGACCACTACAGGACTGAAAATCAGATATTGAGGATCTGAAATAACAGAGATACACCAAATTCAATATCGAGCTCCTAGAAGGCAAGAAAAAGCTAGATCATGTGTTGTCAAGGGTTGCAAAGGACCAAAATTTCTATAGCAGAAAAGCAAAGCAAGGTGCAGCAGAGGGTAGCATGATAAGAGTAGAAACCAAGGTGCATAACATCAGCAAGAAGTTCATCATATGAAGTCTTCAAATGGGCAGCACTGCATACAACCATTGTAAAGGTATCATTGTACTTAGTCATTGTAAATACATTATTGTACAAATTGTACTAGTACCTATCTACCAAGGGTTGAAGAGGTAGTGTTGAGAGGTCTAGGATCATCATTAGGTGGTTGTTTCAAAGTTGGGGTTATGGTCTATTATATCTTCTTCTTCTACATCATTCTATATCATTGTAAAGTAGACCATTTTCCCTGGTATGAGAGTCCATTCTTATTAGGGTGGTAGGGTGGTGCTAGGGTGAGTTGTAGCTCATTGGGTGTTGGGGCATCCGTTCAGTTGACTACTGAAGAATATTGGGCATTGGAGCATCCATCCAGTGGGAGCTAGAGAAGAATACTTTTCTAGATTCTAGGAATTTGGAGCTTTATTTTCAATTGGATTTGAATATTAAAGAATTATTAGAAAAGAATTAGGTGGTTTTTGTCCCGGAGTGGGTTTCCACCTTAAAAAATGTGTGCATTTGTGTTCCTCTTTTTTGCTGCTATCATTGTACAAACACTCACAATAATTGAAGATTAACTAATGCTCTAATTGAAAGGAATACTAATTCACCCCCCCCCCCCTCTCAGTATTTCCAACACAGGGGCAGAAACCAAGGGCTACCAAATACTCAATATCAAAGAAATGAAAGGACCCACCTTAAAAAAGGTTCAATAATTTGATATGATGAGGGAATTATGCCCTTTGGTTCTAAGCTTAAGGGCCACGTGACCAAAGAGATGATACCAAAAGCTAAGGAGGCTTGAAAAAGGATATTTGTGAATGTTTTGTGTTATAAATAATTTGAGTTTTCACAAGGAATTTGAGTTACTATTTTCTTTCACATAGAAGACCTCTTTTTCACTCTTCGCTGCTTTATTTAGCTTGTTTTCTCATTGATATGGATATTTCAAGATATACCTTGCACTTATGCATTCAATATTTTCATACATCTTCCTCACACCCCATTTCACTCTTTTTCTCCTCATATTACCTATTCGAGTAATCATTTTATGCACACCATATTCAATCTACATTACATATTCTCACACACTTATTATTTATATAGATTTGGATAGACTAGAGTTGAAATCTCCATTATAGGATTCCTTTGGATTAGGTTTGATATTCCATGTGTCAAAACACACATATATATTTTTCCATAATTACTCAAACTCAAATGAATTATTCCTTAGGTCCATACCCATCAACATTAGTGATTTATGACAAATTGGGATTTTGCAGACATATGCATGAGCATCTTTGAAAAGTGTGGGCCAATAGAAATCAACTCGCATAATATTGTGTGAAATAGTTGTTGTATAGGTAAATCCTCTCTGCGAGTTGATACGATCCCTCTACCCCTAGAGTGGGTCTACCAACAATGGAAACATGCTAACACTTACTTTCCTAGATCATAAATGAAACATAGATCGAAAGAGATGGCCTACCTCGATCTGATGCTGCAATGTTGCTCTTTGTCGAAGCTCCTTGATCCTTCACTTTTCCTGAGCTTGAAATCTGCTACTACCAGCATTCAATTACTTGCACAAGTGATAAAAAAAAAACTAGAAGAATACAAGTGCAACATGCATATACAAATATAACCTATATAACTAATCAAGGAATTTCAGAATTCTTAATCACAAACATGAAAAAGAATGTAAATAAATATCAGTTGTGTCATATTATAAATAGAAGAGGAGTTACAACCTATTCCTTGATGTCGAAGCTCTCCTTCAATGGGTACAAATCTGGGCATGTCTCCAAAGCATTTTTTTCAACTAAGTGTGAGAAGGCTAAGGGCTCAACTCTCTCCTTCAAAGCTTATGAAAATATTCAAACCTATCTATGCTATGCCCTCTTCTATTCTCCCTAGCAGAGGCATTGGAGGATGATGAATATATAGAGATGGAGGAGGGGACATGGATCCACTTATGATGGGAAAATAGCTTATCTCTTTGGGAGGTTCCTATTTTGTAAGAAAAAGAGGCACAAGTATGAAATCTCATCCATATCCTGACCAACAAAAATCTAGATCTCCACCATCGAAGCTTCTAGGATATGAAGCTTTATTTACTTTTTTAAAAATATTCTAGAAGTGGATCAAAGTTGGTGTGATGTCCATACTAGCATCGATCGGTGCTTCTCACAAGATTAGGATGGAGCATTAGTGTTGGTGAGACAAAGAGAGGTTGCGCTACTCCAAAAATATGGGTTGTTAAGGAGCTACTCCAGGAATTATTAGCAAGGATTTTGGTTTGTAGATTCCAAGGGATGCAATTCATGATTGAAAAGGGACACAAAGGTCACTGTTTAGGGTCCTCCAAGATTCAATAATATGGAGTTCAGGGACAGTGAATTTTTTGTGTGTAACAGATGCCCCCTAAAGCATGAAGGAATAACAAGAGCGAGGGGTGAATGCTTTACGAGAACGTGCTAAGACCAAGACGTCGCCGTCAGAAAACCTGTGAATCAAGTACATATATACAACTGAAATATTTGATATAAATACATGAGTATGAGACATGGATGCAACCATCCATAGAAGAGATCATGTAAATAGGATCCATGGTATGGCCACAACCATCAAACAATAAGAAGGATCACAAATATGGACTTAGGTATGGTCACAACCATCCATCAAAAGAGTGATGTATACAGTCATGAATAACTCATATCACCTCGCAGCCTAGATTTTATCAGACAAAACCGAGGGCCTTGCGCTTCATCATGACCCGATAAAGTACAAATTCAGGCATGTGAATGAGTGATTTGAAGTTGAACATGCAAGAAACTCACCTGATTACCAGCCAATGATGTAAACTGTTAACATGCACAAGAGAGACCACCAATAATGATGATGGCCCTCAAGGTACTAGTATTAAAACCCATGATTTGTGAATAAGGAATTTAAGTCAAACACTTTTGAAATCATCCAATCGAAGTTCAATGAGGTGAACCTGTCGTCGAATGAAAAAAACCTACCATTAAGGCATGCATGCTTTAAGGTAATGAAAGGAGTCTCTAGATCAACTTCCCGGATAAGGAGCTGAAGTCGACAGGAAGCGATTGGTCGAAGGAGAGCCATGATGTATCCCACATCATCGACACAAGACAGAGGAACAATATGGTTGTGAATCAAGATTGAACAGAGAATCAAGTAATGAAAAACTTGCAGAAGGAACTGCTCCTGAACATATTAGTGACACGACTCTAGAGTTTAGTAGTATTTGAATCAAAATGGAATCAGATATCATGTTGAAAAATGGTAACTAAATGAGAGGCAAACATATTTCCCAAACCCATAGAAACAAAGTGACGAGTATAGGATGTCCCCAACCCGAAACGAACTACAGACAAGTGTCATGTTCAAGAGTGACATACTGCTGATGCAACTGATAAATACTTCCATTCCCCCCCCCCCTCCCCCACCATTTTTGGCGAGTACCCCAATTATTTTTGAAAAAAAGCTTGAAGGGGAAAGCATATGCTTGTCATATAATTTTTTCCTTTGGACAAATCCATCTCAGTACATTTTATGAGCCCTAGGAAGGAGAAACTTGGTAGCATCATGATGACGAGTTCAATGTCATTAAATTTTAACAAGTCTGACAAAGGTGAAATTAGACACCTTTTCATGTTTAGAGAGATTGAAAAGAGGCTAAAAATAAAACCCCATAATGCCATTTTCATAGATAGTCCCTCAAATCCTAAAAGTTAGAAAACAAAATTCAAGAGAACCTCTTAGTCATGATTGAATAAGGTATTATTTTTTCGTAAATAGTTTATCCCAACTCGAAAAAGGGGTAAATGTATACTGGGTAAACAATATTTTGTTTACTTTAACGAGCTCAAAATGAAAAATAATCGATAATATTTTCATGTTTCAAGAGTCCGAAAAGAGCTGAAAGTTGAAACCCCCTGGAGGAACGAGTAGTAAAAAGGGTAGCGACTGGTTCCAATAATAATGAAACTGCTCAAAACATGCAAAGGTTGAGAGGTTGGCTAACAGGACCACTCATCGTATTTGTTCTCCTGGAAAGGGTAAAATAATCAAGTGAGAGTGTATGATTGGTAGATGGTGATGATGGAATGAGAAAACCAAGGCTCATCTGGTAGAAGAGGCATATAAAAGGGCGATCACGAGAGGTGTAATGAGAAATGGTTTCATTTTTACACAAGCTTGAGAATGTGGAAAACTATTCTGGGAATTGGTTTCATTCTTCCACAATATTGAAACAAAGTTAAATTATGCTTGACATTGGTTTCATTTTCACACAAGCTTGAAAAAAATACAAAATATGCTTGAAAAAAGTTTGCATGCCCCCAGCACGGTGACTTAATTCTAGGTGCATGCCCCCAAGCTTCAGTTCATTCGCCTGGGTAGACTATTGGTTACTAACAGGTGACTAGAGTGGTCCAATGCCCCCGGTACACGGTACACAATGACACTATCACTGGATGCAGATGATGAACAGGTGGACACATAATTAACCTATGGCGACGAAGATACCACATGCATATAAGGAACATTAAGGGATGATGGTAGACTAGGTGTCATATTAGGACCAATGAATGAAAGTTGATCAATGGTCACAATTATACCTTCATGTGGAAAACAGATCACATGAAAGAGGGAAGAGACAAGCACTCCCATGACATAACTATATTTGTGCCCCAAGAGTAAGTTAAAAACCAAGGGGCCTTGGATAAACATCATGTCTATATAGATAACCTTTCCCCCCAAAGTAATAGGAAACTTCAGAAGGATCCCTAATGGTTGACTGGTTCCTCTGTTAAAAGCTAAAAAATTCTAAGTAACAGGCATAAGCTATAGATAACTGAGAGCTTGCCAAGTAGTTGAAGACATAATACTAACATATGCACCTTCATCTATCATCATGCTTGTTACGGTCACATTATAGGCCTGCACCGTGATCTCAAAGGGAACGTAAGAAGGAAGAAGATATATTTCCAATCAAATGCATTCAAAAGAAGTGACCAAACTACATGGAGGGGGTGCCACAAGAATGGGAAAACTATCCTCTCTTGTTATGGGAGTAAGAGGATCACCCTTCTGGATTGCAGGAATGGGAGCTAGAGGATCACCCTCCTATACTACGGGAATGAGAGCCAGAGGATCACCCTCTGATCTTGGGGGATCTAAGGAAATAAAGAGAACCTGAGTGGTATGGGATCCACTCTCTACAGAAAAGACCTGATGAAACGTAGATGGAATTAGGTCAACCTTTCCTAAAACAATGGTTGGTTGGGAATAGACTCATGATTTTGACTTTCAGAGAGATTGGGATTGACTAGAGATGAATCCCGATCAATCACTTGGTCAACTAGCGGAGGACTCAAAGAAAATGTTCGGTAACCAACTAGAAGACAAGACTCAGAAGCCATAATGGTATCCAACACTTCAGAGGCTTCATCCATATAATGACATAGGTGAATGGGATGGCTCACTTCACATAACCTACAAGGAAATTTGATCTTACTCTATTTCTTATGAGTCTTATTATCTCTAGCTAAATATTCATCACCAACATGATGTCTAGGGGCTGATGATGAAAGGTGAATCATGCCAATAGACCACACTTCTAATATCATGGGGATACTAGGATAATTTCTAATAAGGTGGCCACCCTCACATAACTTGCAAGGGAATTTGAATCTCCGAGATGAAGTGGGAGGTTTTTCAATGTAAGTTGTATTAATAGTGATGGTTTTTGGTTTTCCCCTTTGATTATTTTCCTCCTTCTTCTTTGACTTCTTCTTCTTCTTCTTAGCCACCTGGTTACTAGGATCTAGACTTTCAATAGGCAAAGAGGAATGATGAGGTGAAGAAATGGGTGAAGAAGGCGGGGGTTCAACCTTAAGATCAACATGGGGTTGACATTGTTCAGGTGGAGGAGAACTTGGTTGGAAAGCTGTTTGGATGCTCGAAACCATAGGGATCTAAAATAACCAAACTGGCAGGTCAATGGTTAATCTTGGAAGGGACAACGTTGCCATATAAGGAGCTCAAACATTTCCAAAATTAGTAAAAGGACCAGGATTCCCATATGAGGGGATTCCTTGGTTGGTAAAATCAGGAACTATTGCCATTAATCTCAACCTAAGATCATCTAAGGAGATGCTCACGGGTGATATGTTATCGTGGACAATAAATTTTAGAAATTAAACACAAAATAAAACAAAAAGTGGTAAACTAGGTAAGAGGGGTTACCAAGTATCCGTGAACTACAATATACGCCTTAGAAAATAAAATTTACCAAGGACTTAACGTATGGCAGCCAATCTCCTTGAATGTTGTGTTTGGCATTAGGGGAATTTTGAGGTCTAAAATGGGCCTCCTAAGGAAATTATAAAATAATAGTGGAAAAAATCAAATAAGATTTGATGACATCATTAAATTTTAGAGGGAAAAATGAAAAAACTACTTTTTCAACTCATATTTTCAACTTATCTCCCAAGTTTTTTACTCAAATTTCGAGCGGGAGTACTCATTGGATGCAAAATTTAATTCCCCATCCAAGGAGTACCCATGTTGCATACTTTCGATGGGTCCTACTACATGAAAAATGAGAAATACATAAAAAAAACGTGATTACAATCACGTTTTTCATGTATTTCTCATTTTTCATCTAGTAGAGTTCATCGAAAGTATGCAACATGGGTACTCCTTGGATGAGGAATTAAATTTTGCATCCAACGAGTACTCCCACTTCAAATGTGAGTAAAAATTTTGGGAGATAAGTTGAAAATACGAGTTGAAAAAGTAGTTTTATTATTTTATTATTTTTTAATATTTTTACCTTTTTATTTAAAAAATGGTGAATCATCTCCCATGGTTAACATCATCACCTTGACTCCTATTGGTTGTTATAAAGTTTATTTTTGTTGTACATTTTTCTTAGGAGACCCATTTTAGACCTCAAAATTCCCCTAATGTGTATCATGTTTACAAGGCGGAAAAATCAGTTACCTATGGCAGGTTTGCAGCCTAATGGTGTCTCCCAAAATATACTCGATGGTACATGGGAGTCCAAGTCCATAGTAGTGTTCTTTGATGTGTAATATTTCGATGAGAGTGCCCCAAATATACTTATCATACATCAATATACTTCCATACATGGGACGGGATATCACCCCTGGCTTGTAAAGCAGACCGTTAGCAACAATTCCTACGTTTTACGACGCTAGAACATGTCTCTAGCCTAGACCTCTAAATTTTTTTCATTAGGTTTCAAATTCTCCTTAGGTTAATTGATGTTCATTTTAAGTTGATCTTGATTATGGTTTCAATTTCAAGGCTCAAAACGATTGTCACCTGAACACCTATAATGCAACTAACATGAGAAAATGATTCATTCAATTCGATGAATACTATCTAGTTTAGGAAGAGAATCAAACAATGATGCAACAATCAAGAATGTAGCAAACTAAACTTTTCAAAAAATACCACTCACACTATTCGAATCCAAAAAAAAATATTCAAAGATGTAAACTATGCAATGTAATCCATGCAATTTTTTTTTTTCGAAATCTATGCAATTGTAATCTATGCACAATTTCCTTTTTCTTTCGATGAATAAAAATGCACACAATGTACTTCTAATTTCCAATCATTAAACAACATAATCTGAGTTCAATGATGAATATCAAAAATGATTTATGAATGCAACTTATCTAATGCACTTTCAACGAAACACAAATTTTGAGATGAATGAAAAATTCTATTTCTTTGTATGAACAGAACGCAAAAATACACTAAATGGAATAACACAAACACTTGTTTCAGCTATCCCAAATGAATTCCTCAAAAATCCACAAAACTTAAAAATTTGAAGCAGTAACGGGATATTCTGAATCACTTGCTCAAAACAAAGACTCTTCTCTTTTCACACGGACTAACATACAAAGAAATATATTTCAGTTCCAAGCAAGCAATGTGATTTATGCTTGAGACAGAGAAGAGATAATCAAATTCTCGTGGGACGGACACTTGAAAAACCTAATCACATAAATCAACCAAAAAATCCAAAACAACCAAATCAAGAGGTAGGAGTTAGATGACAAGACTGACTCAACAACAGGCTCAGAATCCAACGAAGCATGCAAAAAATCGAATGACTCGAAACACCTAGGAACCCTAGGATGAAGAGGATGCATAGTTCGAAATAAAGAAGTCCAAAATGAATTGAATGAGACGATCAAGTCGCTGAAAATAAGACAATAATAGAAAATAGAATAAAGAAAAGAATCTAGAAGGGAAAGACACACTGGAACTTCAATGAAGAGAAATGCTACAAGAAATCATACAAAAATTGGCACGCCTATGAGGCTGCACCTCATGCCGGAAGGGAAAAAGTGTGACTGTGTTAAAACATTTAGCGATGATCAACACGTCTGTCAAAGAAAGAACATCGCCGATCAAGGGAAATGATAAAAAACAAAAGGGTTTGTCTGAATCAAGCCAAGCTTATCACTCCAGAATAAATATGGATGAATCGAATCAGTCATAACAACCATAAACAAAGGATAGATGGGTATTTGACAAAAAATGGGCGAAAAACTAAAAGAAAACTCAAACAAGTGGAAAGCGACTAAAGGAAATGACTCCCCAGTGGAGTCACCAACTTTTTGTATAGGTAAATCCTCTATGCAGATGAAGACGATCACTATATCCCTAGAGTGGGTCTAGAAACAAAGGAAACACACTAACACTTAGTTTCCTAGATCATAAATGAAACATAGATCGAAAGAGATTTCCGAACTCAATCTTATGTTGTGATGTTGCTCTCTGTCGAAGCTCCTTGATCATTCACTTTTCCAGAGCTTGATCTCTGCTGCTACCGGCGTTCAATTACCTACACAAGTGATCAAGAAACAACAAGAAGCATACAAGTGCAACATGCATATACAAAGATAACCTATCTAAATAATCAAGGAATTCCATAATTCTTAATCACAAACATGAACAAGAATGGAAATAAATATTAGCCATGCCATATTATAAATAGAAGAGGAGCTACAACCTCCGCCTTGATGTCGAAGCTCTCCTTCAGTGGGTCTGAATCCGGACACGTCTCCAAAGCACTTTTTTTTAACTCAAGGTGCGAAGGTTAAGGGCTCAACTCTCTCCTTCAAAGCTTATGACAATATTCAAACCTCTCTATGCTATGTTCTCTTCTCATTAGGGGAATTTTGAGGTCTAAAATGCGCCTCCTAAGAAAAATGTACAACAAAAATAAACTTTATAAGAACCAATAGGATTCAAGATGATGATGTCAACCATGAGGGATGATTCACCATTTTTGGAGTAAAAAAGTAAAAATAATAATAATAATAATAATAATAATAATAAAACTACTTTTTCAACTCATATTTTCAACTTATCTCCCTACGGTTTTACTCAAATTTCTAGCCGAAGTACTAATCAGATGCGAAATTTAATTCCTCATCCAAGGAGTAGCCATGTTGCATACTTTTGAGGGACCCTACTACACGAAAAATGAGAAATACATGAAAAAATGTGTTTGCAAAAACGTTTTAGATGTATTTCTCATTTTTTTGGTAGCAGGGTCCATCCAAAGTTGCAACATGGGTATTCCTTGGATGAGAAATAAAAAGTTTCATCCAACGAGTGTTTCCGCTCGAAATTTGAGTAAACCCATAGGGAGATAAGTTGAAAATACGAGTTGAAAAAATAGTTTTTCCTCTTTTCCCTCTAAAATTTGGTGATGTAATCAAATATTATTTTATTATTTCCAATATTATTTTATAATTTCCTTCGAAGGCTAATTTTAGAACTCAAAATTCCCCTAATGATTGTCCCCAGCAGAGGAATTGGAGGATGATGAATATATAGAGATGGAGGAGGGAACATGGATCCACTTATGATGGTAAAATGGCTTATCTCATTGGGAGATTCCTCTTTTGTAGGAAAAAGAGGCCCAAGGGAGGAATCTCATCCATATCCTGACCAACAAACATCCAGCTCTCCGCCCTCGAAGCTTCTAGGCCATGAAGCTTCGTTTCCTTTTTTTTTAAATCTTCTAGAAGTGGATCGACGCTGGTGTGATGTCCATACTAGCACCAATCAGCGCTACTCACAATATTAGGATGGGCCATCGGCACTGGTGAGACACATAGAGGTCGCGCTACTCTAAAAAGATGGGTTTTTAAGGAGCTACTCCAAGAATGATCAACAAGGATTTTGGTATGCATATTGCAAGGGATGCAATGACATATTTTCATGATGGAAAAGGGACAAAAATGTCACTATTTAGGGTCCTCTGGGATTCAGGAACAGGGAGTTTAGGGATAGTGACAAAATTCTGTGTAACAATAGTTTCACGAGAAAAATTCCCTCTATCTGGTCTATCATGGAGGTCACACATTACCCTTTCTAAATTAGGTGCTTCCAGGCATCTCAGTAGGACCCCATTATGGTGTTTCCTGAAAATCACTCCATGTACCAATTGATATGATAGATATTTAAGTCTAGTATCCCTATTTTTTCTTTCTAGTAAATGAAAGGGTAGAGTACCATGATAAAGATACTTTCGTACATATGAATACCAAGAGGTGGATGTGTTGGTGGGGGTAAATTGCTCGATGTTATGCATTTCCATTTCCTGCTCCCATCCAGAAAAATCATCTTCTCGTAAAATTTTCACTTCAACTACTAGATGGCATAGACCATGGTCTTTTATCGTGTGAACTAGCTTGAACTCAAGGTCGTAGTCTTGCAAGTTGGTCATCCAGTTCGCTATTATTCCCAGCTATTTTTGAACAAACAACGATATTACAAGTAGGTGAGGTACAAATATGATAACATGATTTTTCAGAGGATAAGGCCTAAAGTGTTTCAATGCCTTGTATACTGTGCAAGCTTGTTTATCAATGGTAGGGTAATTTACTTTAGGTACTTTCAATCCAACAATCATGAATTATATAATCTGTCCATTCTCTTGATCATCCTTTTGTGTAATAATGACAACAAGAGAAGTATCATAAGCGAAGGTGTACAACAATAAGTCTTTGCCGAAGTTTGGATTGTGTTGGAGCTTCTGCGATCACTTGCTTAATAAGTGTAAATGCATCGTTTTTCCTTTTATCGCACATGTGGGTCAGATCCTTATTTATAATCTCTTGTAGTGGTTTCACTATATGCTCAAAAGTTGAAATTATTTTGCAAAGGAAACTAATTTTCCCTAAGAAGAACTTCATAGCCTTTTTGTTCATTGAGAAGGGAATTTGAGTTATAGTTTTGACTCATTTAGGGTCCAATTTAACCCACTCTTTGCGATAATATGGCCCAAGCCTCAGACACTTTGAAAATTATATTCTCAGGATTTATATATATCCCTATTTGCGACATTGCTCGAAAATTTGTTTTAGACGACGTAAGTGATCATATCTCCTCTCAGAAAACATTGTCACATCATCTAAATAAACCACAACAATTGTCCAATTAAGATATGAAATGTGATGTCCATAGTGAATTTAAAATTAACACCTATGTTAAAAAGTCCAAAAGGAATTCTTTTTAAGGAAAATGTACCCCACTTAATTCTAAATTCATTTTTATGCCTATCGTATTTTTCCAACAGAACCTAGTTGTATCCCAACAAACCATCCAACAACGAAAACATTTCATACCCTGATATTGTTTATAAAATAAGTTTCATTGATGAAAATGGATAATTATATTTTTCTGAGGTGTGATTCGTATTGCGAAAATTAAGGCACAAGAATATGTCCCCAGAATTCTTGTTGAAATTAGCAAAAAGAAATATTGAAAATGGCACCCAAGGGGCTTCTAACTTGATTTTACTTTAATTAAACTTGAAGAAAAATTGTAATTCCATCACATGCTAGCTTGTAAGTGTTAAGTGAGGTAGGAAGACTTAGTTAGCTCACTCAATTCAATTTGGAGGTCAAGCTAGAGGCATGTAGGGTGTCTCCTACTTTTTAGGAGCCCTGGTTGAGTTATTTCTGAGTTGTAATTAGTTAACTCAATTATTTGAGTTAAAATCAGTTTAACTAGTTCTAACTGAGAGATGAGATAGTGATAGTCTAGTGAATTAAATCTAATTTAATTCACATGCAGTGGTCAATCAGTTAACTAATAATTCACTATAAATATATTTTTTCTTTAGGACCAACATCATATCAAGATGTCTTTCAATGGCTTGAGACTCGAATATGCCCTTAGATGGAAATTCGAATTACATAGCATGGAAGAATAGGATGGAGGTCGTACTAGAGGAAAACAAACTGAAGGAATTCACAGGCAGTGATATTCTCCAATCCGCAGCAACAAATTATCAACTTCTTGATTCATGGAAGAAGAACGTAGCAAAGGCGAGAAGGATCTTGTTAGAAGGAGTTTGATATCATATTGTTTCAAACCTCCTTGGAAAGGAAACTTCATATGCTATGTGAAATGAATTAATAGATTTGTTTCATAATAATAGTGAGCACAGGAAGTTGGCGTTGAAGGACAAGCTCAAAAATATCAATATGGAGGAGGGAAAGACGATACCAATATACTTGATTAAGTTCACTTTATGTCGAGATGAGCTTGGAAGTGTTGGTGTCACAGTAGCCCAAAATGATTTGGTGAGCCTAGCACTTCTAGGCCTTCCCAAGAGCTAGCATAACTACCAAGAATCGGTGAATGGGAGGGAGAAGTTACCAGAGTGGGAGCCATTGTGGTCCAACTTAGTACAAGAAGAGATAAGGCGGAGCACCTGAGACGTGACCTTTTCAAATGAAAAAGAAGAATATTTCGCATTAGTCGGAAAAGGAAAGAAAGTAAAGAGAAATAAGTCCCAAGGCAAAGAGGTAAAGAGATATTTGTCTAAGATGAAATGTTTTCACTTTCACGAGTATGGGCACTATGCCGCGAAATTTCCACACAAGGCAAGAAAGAAGGAGCCTACAGTTGGAGAAACAAGTGAAGCTATAGATTCACAGTTCGATCTTGATTTTAATCTCATTGAATTAATGATCAACACTGTAATGGGATGCATGTGGTATCTCGGAAATAGTTCCTCATTCCATATGACAGGGAATATATTTCTCTTCAATGACTTGGAGGAGAAGGACCTCCAGTAGAACATAGAGTTTGGATATGATGGGAGGTATAATGTGACTGACACAGGTAAAATTACCTTTTAGTGGGAGACTGACTCCCCTCACAGACTCAAAGATGTTTTTTTTGTTCTAGGACTAAATAAGAATCTTGTTTCCATAACAGTATTGGAATACCACAGTTATGATATGATATTTAGAAAAGGAAAGGTTTTCGTTCGACACATCACCACAAGATGTTTGAAATAAATCAGTGTGTGATTAAAGAACCTATATTCTCTCGAGGTTGAATATGCATGAAAAACCGTGAGGAAAAAGGTGAAGGTTAGAGAATTGGTGGTTCATAGGGAGCATAAATTACCTCTCAACATGCAGCCTCAGAATAAGCTTCAACAAGTTGTGGAGAAGCCATAATTAGAGAATCAGAGAGGAGACCAAGTGGAGGAATCCACTCAAGTAGAGACCTCCAGTAGGGGGAGTTTTGAGCTAGGTGGGAAGAGGAAGCACATGCATCCATACCTCTAGGTGAGAGGTGGGGAGATGTGAAGTAATAATGCCAAGAGAAGAAATTTAGGCAAGATCGATTGAGATGTATTGTCTCATGGATCAGTACCTAGCTATGGGGGGCCCATAGTACATAGTAGTAGGATGGATCAGTAGCAACTAATGTAGTCAGATATCATAGTGACATATGTTAGATACTGGATCATAGATTTTTTAGTAGACAATGCAGTAACTAGTAACAGTCAGAGACTTTGATGACCAATGTACTTTTGGATAGAGAACCCCTCGAGGAAATATTTTGAGAAAGACTCCACAGATCGAGGAGTGGAGCGCTCAGCGCAGAGTTAAGTTAGAGTCTTAGGGGCTTTGGGGTGGGTAAAAACCCCATTTTTTTGTAAAAGGAAGGGAATATTTTGTATACGTTCAGCTCCGCCCATGGTTTTCATACCATGGTATTGTAAATGTAAGGACTATATATAGAGTCTAGGATAGTTTTGATGATATACATGAAATACTTCATATGTGATGCACTTGGATGTAATATTGTTTTGAGTCTGCGATCTTTGGGTTTGGTTAGAGAAAAGGATCATGCGGTGAAGTGTGCGAAGACCTTAAGAAGTTTGTAGGTAAGTGCATAGATCCCTGTAGCTGAGTGCGCAGGGAGGAACTGATTGTATTGGGAATATCTAAGCATTAATGAAAGACTTATGAATACAAATATGTGTTTTGAGTTTATGAGTTTGCTTTACTTTCATTTTATTTTATCTCTGTTGTTTTACTTATAATTTCATCGTGAAGTCCAGTTCATGGTTATTTATGTTGTTTTATGCTTGCTAAAGTGAGATTGTGCAGTATACAAGTTAGTTCAACAGAAGTGTTGAACTGTGACTACATAATTATTATATCTATTATGCGAAGCTCTGTCAAGTATTGAAAGGAATATAATCCCTAAGCCACACTCCATTGTCCCATTAGATGCAGAAACCCGGTTCTATCATCCCCCTATATTGCCTTGGGTAAGACCTCGATCTACGCAATAGATCATTGCTGAAAGGGACGGTAATAGTGGATTTTTTTGATTCACGCAGCCATATTTGAACCCGGGTCTAGGCCCCTTCAAGCCAACAAATGGTTCCATTTTTTGGATTGGGATCTGACTGAGGGATATGTGGATGTGGCATCAGTATAATAAAGAGATTCAAGGCTTGGTAGGTCTAAAAGAACATGAAATTGTTGCGCAATTAAACAGAGATCTGCGCCTATCTATTGAAAATTGGTTGCATATGTATATCTTTACAGATCAAAAATATATCTTTTTCTCATCATTTAATAGTGAGCTATATGAGTGGTTATCAAGACTAGTTAAGAAAACAATCCATTTCAACAATAGGCCTACTGTGTGGACTCCAACATTGATGAAGCAATTGAAGAGGACTGATAACGAGATCACAAGGGATGTTGATTATTGGATCGATAGTATCCTTGGAGGATTTATTATTGAGTTCGTGATCAATACATATGTATCCTATACCAAAGTTGAGTATACATTTTTCAAAGGCCCGTGAGGTAGGTACTTGAATTCATTGAATCTTTAGATTAAGATGTTATTGTGTGAAAAGGGAGTACTATGAATGAAATTATATTGATGTTCAGAGGAAATAAAATAGAAACTACATGAAAAGGTAATATATTTAGGCTAGATCATAATAATTACTTTGAGTCTGAGTACGATCCATTGTTTGGTTCTGAAAGTAAAGAAGGAGAAAGCCACCCTGCTACCCCTAGAAGTGCATCAATAAAATTTAAAGATCATCCAGGCACTTTTGGAATTCCCCAACATTCCACTGCAATCACAACCCATCCCTATTATGTTCCTCTACATCCACATCCAACTCCACCTCCCTCATTTACCATGGCTTACTCACCTAAGATGCATGTTTTCAAAAGATCGGATGATCTTGAGAAATTCTGGTTTGTTACAGAATTGATATGGAGATCATAGATGATCAAGAGCTCAGGACCAAGTGTCGTAAAATGGTCAAAAATGAAAGTGCTCAGAACTGGTTTGAACCTGGACGACCGGATAGAGCTCGTCTTCCTGATTCCGGTGCCGCGAACGGTTCGAAAAATGGTCTCCGTATGCAAAAGTTATTCAAGTTCAAAGTTTTGTCAATTTCAATTAGAAAAGGGTAAATTGGACTTTGGAAAATTTTTATTAAAAAAGGAATATTCCACAGAATATTCTGGGAATATTCCTTGGAATATTCCGTAGAATATTCTGGGGAATATTCCCGTATCAGCCAATCAGGAGGCGCCACGTGGCTAGCCCGGAGGCCGCCACGTGGGCCCCAAACGTGGAATTGAAATGGCGTTTTAAAATTTTTGTGGGTCGGCCGGATTTGAACCCGCGACCAGTTGCATATAATCCGCACGACTTACCGTTAGACCACGGGTTCATTTCTTGTTATATGTGCGGCGCAATTAATATTTGTTGCGTATGGATGTGAGGGCGGGGCCCGAAAGGGGGCCAGCCCCGAAGGGCTAGCCCCCTCACCATAGAACCCTCCGGCGGAACCACGGCCCAAAGCTCGGCGCTATTTCAAGGGCGGACATATCAAACTTTGGATATGGTTTATGTAGTGGGTTTTTAAAAATGAAACGGTGTTTTATTATTAAAACATTTTGTTTTAATTAAAACATTTATAACCGTTTGTTACCGCCGCCACTACATGTGAACACGTATTGCACAAACCGTTAAACTTTAATGCCACGTTTGGTGGGTTAGTTGGTGGCCTCTGCCATTTTGGGCGCCCGCCTTATTTGGCCGTCTTATCTCCAGTCTTTCCACATTTAGTGGAGATTTTTTAGCCCAAACTGGCAGTTCAGTAAAGTGGGCATAACTTCTGCTAGGAGAGGCCTTTGAAGACGATTTTTTTTTTTGATTTTGGGTGTAGAGAGCATTCTGGAGCTGTTGGAGGTGTCTGCAGAGCCATCAGGGCATTCTATCTGCGAATTTTACAGCGCTTTTGATAGTGACTCCATCAGAGCTAAGGGGAAAGATTGCTACATTGGGCTACCTTCCTCCAATGGAGGTGAATTTGTAGTCTATTTCTACTCTTTTGGACCTTCTGAGTCTGTTTTAGCAGTCTATTTTCTCATTAGAGGAGTTTATACAGATGTAATCTCATTTGCACCATTTAATCAAAAGAGGACTAAGCCTAATTAGAGGCTTTAGGACCAGCGGAGGTAGCCCAAGAGAGGGGTGAACCGCTTAAACAAATATCTGCTGTTCATGTGTGTATTATGGCTGTTTATTTTCAGATTTTGATAGTTTAAACAGTAAAATTTCATGAGCATGCTTTTCCAAAACAAGTTTATACAGGAAGCAAAACTTGTTGTTTTAACTTCAAACCTCTTCACACAAATTGCAGAACATATGCTCTTGCTTGTTCACACTTAAAACAGATCAATGAACACTTTGAATTTCAGAATTAAATACTTTCATTGATTTTGATATTTGTGTTTACATCTTATTTCCTTAGACAGAGTCTGTAGAGGGCCAGGTAGCCTCTGGAACTCATCCTCTCTTTAGAGGTGACATGTCCAGTGAATGCCCCTACAGTCCATCTCTGTATGGGAAATAGTTTATTCTCACATTATCAAGAGGTCACTTGGAGTATAGCACTCAATTTGAAATTAGGAGTATTTGCACTCATTTTCTTAAATGAAAATGGATACCTTGCACCCTTAAACAAGTACATTCCATTTTCAGATCAGATGGTATCAGAGCCAGGTTGCAAAGTTGGTTTTCTTGACTGACATCACTAGCTTGATTGTGTAGCTTGAAAGGTGTCTTAAGCAGTGTTGAAGATTGACTGCTTTATTATTCTGCAAACTACTTGTTGTTTGAGTTTGCTGAAGCTCTTTTGTTCATTTTTATAATGACAACTTCTATAAGTGAGTTTTCAAAATCGTCCTCCTTCACAAGATTTTTTGATGAAGGCTTGAAGCAAGAATTTTTCATCATGATGAATATGGTGAAAGAAATGTATGAGGATGAAAGAAAGAGCTCTAGACTTCAAGAGCAATTGAATTCCATGAGGGAAGAGAAGCAGTTGCTTTCTGACCAATTGCAGGAAATGGAAGGCCAACTTCGTATTGCAAACATGAAGCTGGAAAGGATGCATGAGTTGGAGACACAACTCCTTGTTTCCAAAGAAGCCTTAGCCAAGTTTCAGCTTGAAGAAGAGGTAAACAATTCTAGTTTGTCTTCAAATTCTTATAAGAATGTTTATGAACTTGGTTCTTTTGAGAAACATACCAAAGGCATAGGGTCCAAGTTGATGTCCAAAATGGGATATGAAGGAAAAGGACTGGGAAAACATGCACAGGGTATAGTTGAGCCAATAATGGTTGAGGTAAGGCCTAAGAATTTGGGTCTTGGTTATGGACAATATTATGGAGAAAGTTCCAAAGCAACCATGAAGGAAGAAGGTGTGCATCAGCATGCACTGGAACAAGGGAGTGGTGAAAGCTCTAAAACCATTGATGGGATTGTTAGTGTTCCAAAGGGAGCTTCTTCTTCTTTCGATTCACCTCCTCATGAAGGTAATGAAGGTGAAAGAGAAAGGTATAAATCTGATTTCAATCATATTTCCTTTGATCATGTAAAGCATGAAAAATTTCCACACAAGCATGGGAAAAGAATTGCATGTTCTTTTTGTGGTTTGTTTAACCATAGTGTTTCTAGATGTTGGAAAAGAATGGCAACATACAAGAAAATTTTGAAGGAAAGAAGGCAAGAAGCCAAAGTTCCATTGAACAATGCAAATCATGCGGTCAAGAAGATGAACATGTGTTGCACTTATTGCCATAAGCAGGGACATACTGTTGAAAGGTGTTGGACTCTGAATCCAACAATGCTTCCACAAAAGTTGAAGAAGTGGGAGAAAGAGTATGGCAAGAATGGGAAGGAAGTTTCCATCATTGATATGTGTCAGGATGATACACATGTTGATATCGATGTGCAGTTAAAGGAATCACCTTTAAAATGGATTGGTAAGAAATGGTTAGAATTCTTATCCAATTAAATTTGCATGTCTTTTGATTGAATGCATTTTCTTTGTTAAGGAATGCAAGTTGCAGGATGGAAAAGCTGAGTATGAGACTCACTCTATCTTAGCGAAAGTTATATTCATTTCAGATTTGAAAGTACATGTACATGTGATTGAGGATCTTGTACTTATGATTGTACTTAAGAGAAAGTTGAAGGATAAACTGCATGCATGAGAATGAGATGCATGAGCACAGGGATCATGATGATTTCCTTGTATTTTAAACATGTATGTGTGATTAACTTGAAGGGTTGATTACTTTGTTTTTAACCATGCATGTAATGTTATATTGACTTGGAAAAAGTTAATTTGATCTCCAAGATTGTAAAGAGGAGAAATGATGAAGTGTTTCATCTTTGTAAAAGCCTTTTCATTTGGGAGGCAGTTCTTCTTCTGGAATGGAGGTGCCATGGATGGGCATCGTGACAGTTGGCAAGCCCACATGTTCAGGGGAATATTTCAGCTCATATATCAGCAAGTTTCATTGCTGGTTCCTGCAATTTCATATTTGTCTGGCGAAAGAACTTGGTCGGGATTCGACAAGTACTTGGCGTATGCAGCAAAAAGTCGCCATGACGACAGTTAGCAAGGCAGGACATTTTTGGCATCAGTATGATCTTTTGGCTGACTGGAAGAGGATATTTCTGTTCCTCAAGTGCTGTACAGTTCAGATCAGAGATTCAGTAAGATTTTGGGGACCAAAAGCCTTCTCATTTGGGAGGTGTGATCAAGAGCTCAGGACCAAGTGTCGTAAAATGGTCAAAAATGAAAGTGCTCAGAATTGGTTTGAACCTGGACGACCGGATAGAGCTCGTCTTCCTGATTCCGGCGCCGTGAACGGTTCGAAAAATGGTCTCCGTATGCAAAAGTTATTCAAGTTCAAAGTTTTTTCAATTTCAATTAAAAAAGGGCAAATTGGACTTTGGAAAATTTTTATTAAAAAAATAATATTCCACAGAATATTCTGGGAATATTCCGTGGAATATTCCACAGAATATTTTGGGGAATATTCCCGTATCAGCCAATCAGGAGGTTCCACGTGGCTAGCCCGGAGGCCGCCACGTGGGCCCCAAACGTGGAATTGAAATGGCGTTTTAAAAGTTTTGTGGGTCAGCCGGATTTGAACATGCGACCAGTTGCATATAATCCGCACGACTTACCGTTAGACCACGGGTTCATTTCTTGTTATATGTGCAGCGCAATTAATATTTGTTGCGTATGGATGTGAGGGCGGGGCCCGAAAGGGGGCCAGCCCCCTCACCATAGAACCCTCCGGCGGAACCACGGCCCAAAGCTCGGCGCTATTTCAACAGCAGACATATCAAACTTTGGATATGGTTTATGTAGTGGGTTTTTAAAAATGAAACGGTGTTTTATTATTAAAACGTTTTGTTTTAATTAAAACATTTATAACCGTTTGTTACCGCCGCCACTACATGTGAACACGTATTGCACAAACCGTTAAACTTTAATGCCACGTTTGGTGGGTTAGTTGGCGGCCTCCACCATTTTGGGCGCCCGCCTTATTTGGCCGTCTTATCTCCAGTCTTTCCACATTTAGTGGAGATTTTTTAGCCCAAACTGGCAGTTCAGTAAAGTGGGCATAACTTCTGCTAGGAGAGGCCTTTGAAGACGAATTTTTTTTTGATTTTGGGTGTAGAGAGCATTCTGGAGCTGTTGGAGGTGTCTGCAGAGCCATCAGGGCATTCTATCTGCGAATTTTACAGTGCTTTTGACAGTGGAGCCATCAGAGCTAAAGGGAAAGAGTGCTGCATTGGGCTACCTTCCTCCAATGGAGGTGAATTTGTAGTCAATTTATACTGATTTGGATCTTCTGAGTCTGTTTTAGCAGCCTATTTTTCCATTAGAGGAGTTTATACAGATGTAATCTCATTTGAAGCCTTTAATCAAAAGAGGACTGAGCCTAATTAGAGGCTTTTGGACCAGCGGAGGTAGCCCAAGAGAGGGGTGAACCGCTTAAACAAATATCTGTTGTTCATCTGTGTATTTTGGCTGTTTATTTCCAGATTCTGATAGTTTAAACAGTAAAATTTCATAAGCATGCTTTTCCAAAACAAGTTTATACAGTAATCAAAACTTGTTATTTTAACATCAAACCTCTACACTCCAATTGCAGAACATATACTCTTGCTTATTCACACTCAAAATAGATCAATGAACACTTTGAATTTAAAAAAAAAATACTTTCATTGATCTTGATATTTGTGTTTACATATTATTTCCTTAGGCAGAGTCTGTAGAGGGCCAGGTAGCCTCTGGAACTCATCCTCTCTTTAGAGGTGACATGTCCAGTGAATGCCCCTACAGTCCATCTCTGTATGGGAAATAGTTTATTCTCACATTATCAAGAGGTCACTTGGAGTATAGCAGTCAATTTGAAATTTTGGAAAATGGATACCTTGCACCCTTAAACAAGTACATTCCATTTTCAGATCAATAGAACATCACTGATGAGAATATGAAGAAAGCGAATTTGGTCATAGTGCTGCAAGACATAGCATTGTCCTAGTATATGAAATACACCTCGATAAACCAAAATTCTATGTTGGATCAGAATAAGGCTATGTTGAATGCTGAATTTAAGAAGTTGAAGTCGCAGTCCCAGTTTATTATGGAGATCAAAGAGATCAAGAAATTAGGCACTGAAACAATGTGCGAAGTTGATTAAAGGTTTAAGACATTGCTAATTCAAGTTGGCTTCGATATCCTTGATGAGCATCATAATGAATGGTTCATCGCTCCATTGTTACCTCATCTTAGATTGCCATTATCGCAACAGAAGGTCGCAACCCAAGTTGAAGCACTAGAGATTGTGATGAAGTTAGAAGCTTCGCCAATAGTAGATTCTAACATAGGGGCTTAGCAGATTCATACCAAGTTGGAAAGATTACACATGGAACTTCAAGATTTGAATAATGTAAAAGAAGTTCACGCAGAATTATGGTGCATAAAGTGCAAAGTGAAGGGTCACCATAAGGATCAGTGTCCTATTTTTAGAGATTACTTGGGCACCGGGATGCCAAGTCCATTGAGGCCTGGACCAAGTACTGGACAAAATTTGGGACCAGGTTTCTGGTGTATTTTATGTGAGGTTGTAGGACAACACTCCATGTTAGTGTGAATTCCAATCGCAAGCATACAAAAAAAGCTCAATTTAGCTGTGCATAATAAACAAACCTAACATCGAACATGGTTGTCAATTTCCTTAGATCTGCAGTTAGTTGATCAGAATAAATGCTACAAAATCCAGATCTATGCAGTTAAATACATTAAACAGTAAATAAAAGCAAGAGTTTCTCCATACATCCAATAGACAAGATTTTTAAAGCATTTTGTATTTATGACACCTGGGAAGGGAACATAGAAAGATGTTACCAGTCCCCCTCAATGGGATGGGTTCTTGTATGTCCTCAACGCTTCAGATCTAAGATCTCTCTCTCTCTTTATGGTGTAGAAAACCCAGACAAAAAATGGAACTCAAAGGAAGCTCATAAGAAAAAAGTAGAAAAATATGACAATGATGAAGGATCAAAGTCAGACCAAAAGTATAGATCCAAAACAATATTTAGGCAACAAAAGGTAGAGAATGAATGGAAATACCCTTCTATTTATAACTAAATATTGAGTTAGTCTAGATATTGGTGCATAATTAAAATATTATTAACTAAATCTAGATCCAAATTTTATGGAATATTTTATTATTTTTGTTGGAGGGAAAGGGAATTTGAATTTGGTCAAATCACTTTATTTGTAAATAATAAATAAATAAATTATTTATTTATTATTTTAAGAAAATGGTTGAGTACTAATTAAATAAATAGTGATTTGTTCAATTATTTATAAATGATTCAGTCAAATTTAACAAGGAATATTATCTATATAATGTTTTAAATAATTATTCCTAGAGAATAATAAGGTAAATAGTGATTTATCTAATTAATTTTCCTGTTTTGGGTTAAATATGACCATGAATATTAATTAAAATGTGGTTTAATTAATTATCCCTTGAGGAAAACCAACAAATAGGGATTTATTCAATATTTCCTCATGGGGTTTCCTGTTTAGATCATAAACAACTTAATAAATTATGGATTACTAAGTTATTTTTCATAGTGAAAGAAATTTTACTAGGGTAAAATTGGTCTTACATGGTGTACTTTGGTCCATCTAATAGTAACAGGTTAGATGACAAAAAATTGGTGTAACAGATTTCCCCCCAGTGTGCGAGCGTTAGGAGCTAATCGTATGACTGAAGTATGTTGTAAGAACTCAATCACTAGACATCAAAGGGGAGTCAGAGAGAGATAAATATAAGGTAGACTAAAGCGCTAGAGGAAAAGACTCTGAGGAGGCGAGACTTACAGGTGAGACAAGTTTCTTTTATGAGTGAGTACCTGTTCTACATGAGGCGGGGGAAGCATACCTATGCCCGCCGAGATAACAAAGTATAAAGAATAATGCATCCAGTAAACAAGGGACCGTGTTAGCCACCTATAAAATTTGTCATATCAAATGGTGGCTAAATCATTTTTGAAGCCTTCAAGAAACAAGTTTTATTGCAAAATTGTTATCTCTTGAAGTATTTTGAAGACATCTTATCCCTTGGTTAATCTTCACTACTGTTTCCCTTTTAAACACTAAAATTCTGTTGTTTTCATAAAGAAAATACTACTGCAAAAATCCCCATTTTTTCCCCATTTTAACTCCTCCTTCCCTTCATCATTAACCTCCTTTTTATCCCCTCTTTCCTCATAAACTTCCTCTTTTTTTCATGTATTCCCTTCCTTCCCTCATAAAACCCCTTTTATAAGGTTTAAAACTCATTTTTAAACCTTACCGAAACCCCCGAATCCATAAAAAAACCTTGAAAAAATCATAGAAAATAGTATTTTTTACTATGGGCCTAAGCCCCTTTGGGCTAAGCTCTAAACCACTTCCACACCATATGCCCTAGCACTAGAACCAAGTGCTAAACCCTTTTGGCGCTTATCACATCGGAACAAATGATGCACGCAGGTCTATTTGTTATGTTAAGACCTCCGATGCAATTGGCCCTTTCTATATAAACCCCTGATCACATTGTCGCTTCATATAGACCAACAACCCTGCAATCGGGCGCTTAAAATTATGAATAAAACCCTTCCCGATCATATTTTTCCTTTGTATATTCACAAAAACCCACTTTTCTATGTTTTGCATTAAACCCGCCGGTTCAATGTTTTGAGTGATAAGGACCATTGATTTAATACCGATCAATGATCAATAAGATCTCGCATCGAGGTTTTCATTGGGCGCATTTGAAAGGCCCCTTCCTTCCGATTCCGATGAGCCCCTTTTGCGTTAACCCCCAAACCACTTCCCCACCATATACTCATGCCCAGGACCAAGAGATTAAGTCCCAAGCACTAATCGCGTCGAAGTTTTTGCATCGGGCGTGTTTTATTACCCCTCCTCTGATTGGCGGTCCCCCGATTCATTTCCCACCGTCGATCTGATCTGTAGATTGACGGTCCACAGCCAATTGCATCGATGCTCCTCTGTCCATGCCCCTGCTAATCACAATCCTCTGATTGCATCTGGGTCGTCCACGTGTTAAGATCCGACAGTCCAGATCTTTCCCCTCGACCTTGGTTAAATTCCATACACCCCGCTTTATAATGTTTTTTGACCAATCTCAGTCATTGATCTCTGCAGATCAATGGCCCATATTAACCCATTCTCTGCTTTGTACATTATTTCATTAACCCCGAAGATTGATATCGACCATCCATATTATGATCAGACGGTCCTAATTAAAACCGCCCCACCTGTTATCACCCGTGCATCTTGTCTATATCGCGCTCTTGCCATGATAGTCAGATCTAAGACCCCAGATCTGACGGCTGATGCGCATTTTCTTGTAATTTCATGCTCGAAGGATAATTCTCAGAAATCACGCGATATTGGCAGTTTTCAAAAGACACGTGGTGACCTCTAACGCATATTGCATTCAAAAAGGTGAAACTGCCTTTCTCCCATTTTGCTACGTGAAACCCATGGTTTTCTCCTCTGAAACCACTTTCCCTTGTTTTTCACCACTTTCCATCATGCTTGCTCCCCGCCGTTGATTTCTATAGATCAACGGCTCAGATTCAATCTGAGCATTACACTATTTCCCTCGACCTTTTCCAAAGGGCCTTCATCGATCAATCCTGACCGCTGATCTCTGTGGGCCAATATGATCTAACAGCCCAGAATCATTTCAGAAACCCCAATTTTCCTCCTTGCATTTTTCACTACTGAATAAGGTTTTAACCCCATTTCTTCGCTTTTTTCGCCTATGTTATTGAAATGTGACCCTGTCGCATTATGTTATTACATTTTCTCTCAACCGTTGATCTCTGCAAATCAATGACCCTAACTTAATTCTCCACCGCTTGTTCATCAACCGCCTCCTTCTTTACCTCTGTAAGAAAATCTCCACCGTTGGATGTTTTCATCCAACGGCCACGACTTAACCGCAGCCTCCAAAGTAGTTAAACCAAAAAAATACGCAAGATTTATTAATATTTCTTTGTTTTTGTAGGTTTCAAAGGGTTTTCAAATGTTTTAAAAAGAAAATAAAAGTCGAGGATGACGATCCTACAGGCTTTAGTTTATCAAAGTGATGGTTCCACAGGGTTGCAACACCACGTTTTTCGGTGTCTCATGAACTCTAGCAGCTCTATAAAGTCCCTGTCACACCTGCACATCAACAAGACACAACAATGCATAAATGAAATAGAGAGTATCAGTATTGAAGATCAAATCAAACCAGAACTAAATAATTGAAGGTTAAATCACAGTTTTGGTGGATTACGGCTAAGATCAAAAATCAAAAGCCTAATCCACTAAAATTAAACACAGTTAAAGAGCATAAGACATATTTTAGTCCTGATTAAGCCTAATACACAGAATAAAATCTAATTAACAGTGTTTAAATGAAAACAAAAATATCTATCAGTCCGAGAGAGCCTCCACTGCCACATCAGAGGCTAATTAATTCCTCTCAGCTACCAAAGGCCACCTGTAGCCTCGAAGAATTCAACAGAGGCCAAGTAATGATTAGAACAGAGAATATCTGCCTTAATACTGCTCAACAGTTACTTCGAGCCAAAGGAACTTATTGCAAAAAATATCAACAGAGTTATTGCAAAGATGACACAGAGCCTTAAAAGTCAACAAAAGCTTCCCAGCAAGCTTAAAATTTAATGTAAACCAATTAATACAGGAAAATATCTGTAGACTTCTCCATTAAGCCCCTCAAAGGCTGAGAAGCATTAACTGTATTAATTTAACTTAGTATATCTTTTATCTCTTTCGACCTCCTCATTTTCCTATAAAATCTTGTTGAGGAGCTCATTGTAAAGGGTTGGTTGCTGAACTTTGAAATATACTTGTGCTTGAGACTTCTACTTGTAAATAGTGTTCAAAGGCTCTTGAAGCTATGTTTGTGATCTAATAAGTTAGGCTGAGAAGTGAAGATGATTTCTGAACTGAATCATTGGACTTGAAGAATGTAACTGGATTGACATCAATATACAAGCTGATTCTTAGGATCCTGGTCTATATCCCTGGTGAAGTGCTTCTTTCTATGTTATTGTTTTTCCTTTCATGTATTTCGTTTTTTCCATTATTCTCTGATAAAGAACAACAAGCATAGAGTTAGGATTTACTATTTACTGTACCCTTCTCTGACTGATAAGCTTTATCTCAATTTTTTCCTCCAATTTGTTTATTTAAGAATGATTCAATACAGTTTAAGCAGTTAGGAATGATGGCATTCCCTTGTCCTACTGTTTACTTTAAACATTGTTCTTGAATGTTATTTTTATTATTTTCTTAGTAAATTTAGACTAGAAAAGTGATGGTGAGCCCTGTTTCCTAGTTTTTTTCTCCAAAGTTAAATTCTGAAAGTTTCCCTAAGTGTATGCTGAAAGCAGACTAGATTTAAAAGTATTTTATCTGATCTTAGGCTATACTTTGTTTATCTTATGTGTTTTCATCCTTTCTGAAAGTAATTATGCGGATTACTGGATTGTTTGTCTATTGAGTTAGCTTTAATACGAGCTTGCCCAAAGAGGTTTATGGTGAGCCCTGCCCTTTGGCCAGTTTTAAACAGTTACTTAAAAGGCTTTTCTTGTTTGGATATACTGTTAAATCCTAGTTGAAATTAGTGTTTGTTTCCACCCCTTCAACACTTTTATTGTTTCCATTCCATCATTTAGTCTCAAAGATCTTGTGATATAGATGACTTGCCCCTTGGACCACTCTTGAAATTATTGCACAATTAAAGCCCTATTATGACTCCATAGCCCAATGGACTAAAAACTGGTGTTATATCTATCTAATCAGGCAAAGCTTGTTCTGATTTCTTGCAACTTCATACCTTTGGAACATTTTGCATCTAGGACTTTCCACTCAACTAATAATCATGCTCAACCATCCAAAACAAAGAAAAAACCCTTGCTCTTAATAAATAGCCTAATATCATACCCCAAAGCTTTAAAGATAAATCAATATTTGCACTTTATTGGAGAGATCCCTCTCCGGATTCAGGAGGGCTAGATCCTAGAATCCCAAAGTGGTTGAAACAATGTTCTCTCCGCATTTCTGGTCTCACCAATCTGGTGGAATTACGGGGAGCTAACATTTCTAGTGACTCCGCTAGGGATTTCAGAGTGTTTTTCATCCTAGATACCTTTAAGATCTCAGATTACCCCTTGATTCAAGAACATTTGGTGTGTTAGCCAGTTGAGCCACCATAACTAACATTTCTGGCGACTCCACTGGGGATTTTTGAGTTCATAATGGCTTAGCAAGCTCTTATAGATTCATTTGTATTTCAAATAGCCATAAAAACTTAGAAAAAACCCAAAAAAAATTTAGATTGGTACATGGTGGTGGACCATAAAAACTTCCACTTGGTGACTCCACTGGCCTCCAGTAGGCCTGTTACCTTTCCAGTCCTAATAAGACTCCCTTGGGAATGCATTGAGCAAACCCAATCATATTGTTGGTGGATAGAAAAGTTTAAATTATCCACCTGGTGACTCCACAACTCTCTAAAGACCAAATGACTCCACTGGTAGAAGACCCTGAACTGATTGACCAGACACAGTGACCTCTTTTCTTGATTTACAAAATGATTCCAAGGATACAACGAAGATATGCCCCAATGAATAGAGATCATATCTCTGGGTTTCCACATAAGATGCCCCAGGTGAATTGGGATGACAACCTGCCTATTTTTCAAGCTGAAAAGTTTGATGACCCTTTATTACATCTCATCAAATTCCATATACATGTATGGAGGTTGAAAGTTGAATGGCATGAAGATTGGCTAATGAAAATGTTCATGTTAACATTAGAAGGAAAAGATAGGGATTGGTATGAATGCTTGAGATCTAGTAGTTTGTTTTCTTTAAAGGACCTTGAATATGTGTTTTGTGAGAACTATAAAGAAAACGCTACATCATTATCATGGGGTGCAATATATTATGATCCATAACAAAACATCACCAAACACATTATAGATAATGATGAAGCTTTGGAAGAAATGAATCCTGAAGATCTTTTAACAACCATTCATGAGTTTAATATCTTATTGAAAAATTATAAGAAAATAGATGAATCGGTTGAGGAAGAAATCAACCAAGAAATGAAGGAAATTCCTCAAGATATCCCTGAAAACCCAAACAAATATTCATCATCCCTTATAGATGAGGGTCAAGAAGACATCCAGCCTCAAAATCAATCTTCTCAAGAGACAGAGAACTGTTGTACTCCTGTTCGAAGGAACATGGAAACATCTTCCCCTTTGGCATAAAAAGGAATAGATCAGACTATTAATAAACAACCGGTCTCTGAAACTTTTTTCAAAACAAATACTCTTGACCATTCACATAGAGAACTTTGTTGTACAGATTTAGAAAGTCCTTTCGTAGATCATAATAAAGAAGGACCTGCTGATAATCCCGTATGTTTGATTGGTAATATTACTTATATTTATGATTTTCCTAACTTTAACCTATCTAGTGATGATGCTTCCCAAACATAAGTTAACCTTGCAGGACCATCATTAGCAAATTTATGGGATGAAGATCAGTCCCTTCAAAGAAGTAATGAGCCAATGAAGACTATTTATGATAGTGATGATGAAAGTTTTGAAAGCCTAGAAGAGAGTAAAGATTCATTGGATATTTTCTCTACTTCATCTCAAATCATCAGTAATAGTTTCCATGTGATTGGGAATCAGTAGAATTTCAGCTCAAAGGTTGAGAAGGAAAGCAATGAAGAAATTTTTGAGCAGGTTGAAATCAAGAAGCCTTCTCTTGGAAAAGAGGAAGCAATAGAACAAACCCTTCTCAAGAGTACATTTATATTTTTATAGAACTCATCCCATTAAAACAAAATATCTCAGAGCTACATGAGGAAAACACTGCAAAATATGATGAGTCATCTAGTTCAGATAATAATGAAGATGAGGAGTTTTGTCTTCCTCAAAAGAATCTTTGCCTTGATCCAGTGGAGAAAGAAGAAATGATCCTGGTGGAACCATGTCTTCCAAATACTCTTAACCAGGTATCATTCCAAGATCCCTATGTTGATTTTCTGAAGACATCTGAAGAAGGGATAAAAGTTGCAGACAGTAGTATATCACCAAGTGCAACAAAATTTTTCGGAGCTGTGGTCAAGAAAAAGAAAGAATGGGAGTGGCCTTGTCTATCCAGCATGCTCAAACAGATGAGCAAAAACCAGTCATGGAACCATCTGATTGACTGGATGTATTGGAAAAGAGAGTTTGTAGGTTAAAAATGTAAATATTCCAAGTTAGAATAGGTTAGATAGGAATGTCAATAAAGCTCAAACTTTGAGCATTTTCAGTTAGTTGTTGATTTTTGTCTTGAAGAAAAAAGAAAAATACAAAAAAAAATAGAAGATAGAAAAGAGGGTAGCTTGTAAAAAAAAGAAAGGTGTAGCCCCATACCAGAAAAGAGAATCAAAATATGAAAGTGTGCAAGCTCAAATGCCACTACCAAAAAACACACTTCTAGTTAGTCATACAACCTATTCATGACTAATTAGTTTTAAAATTACTGCTGATAGGTTAGTGAAATCATTTTTCCAAACAGCTTAATCTTTGATTATCAGTTAGGTAGATTAGGATAGAAAATAAAGGTTCAAACAAGCTCAAAATATAAACCTCGGTTTTCCAGAGAAGAATGACTCAAATCTGTTTAAATCATGAGTCAAAAAATACAAGTAAACTGGCTCTAATAAGTCCAAAATCTGAACCAGAGAAACAAGGAAAAACAGCTCGAACAAACTCAAAAACAGAGCTGAAGAAAAGAGAAGGCCGTGCTTAGAAATTTTAGACCTTAAGCCTTCACCGTTTTGATTTAATTTCTCCAAATAATAATCTATGTGCAACTTTTTTTTATGCCATAGATCAGAAACAAGTTGGACTGTTCAATCCTGACTTGTATGCTTTTAAATTTCTGTTTTAGAAGTTAGAGAATAAAAATCTGTTAGATCGTTTAATCCTAACAGATAGTAGATTAGGTAGACAAGCTTATGAACTCAACTATTTAATCTGAGTTCATGGAGAAATAAGAAGTAGACTTAGATTATTTTTTTGCTTTCAAAAGAATAAAATGTTTGTAAAAGAGTTTTCCAATCCAAGTACACTCTAAAAGAAGAAAAAATGTTAGATCAGTAGGATTGGGTAGGTAGAAAGCTTGTTTGATAGATTTCCTTTGTTTTTTCATGGCTGCTAACATTTTCAAAACAAAAGAAGATCATCCAAGTAAGGAAGGTTGCAGCCCAATGGATGAGGCACCAATTAGTCCCCCAAAGAATGCAAGTCTGAAGTTCTTGATGCCTTCAAGAAGGCACCATCCCCACGTGGAGCCACTGTTAGCCACATATAAAAAATTTCATATCAAATGGTGGCTAAATCATTTTTGAAGCCTTCAAGAAACAAGTTTTATTGCAAAATTGTTATCTCTGGAAGTATTTTGAAGACATCTTATCCCTTGGTTAATCTTCATTGATGTTTCCCTTTTAAACTCTGAAATTCTATTGTTTTCATAAAGAAAAGACTGCTGCAAAAATCTCCATTTTTTCCCCATTTTAACTCCTCCTTCCCCTCATCATTAACCTCCTTTTTATCCCCTCTTTCCTCATAAACTTCCTCTATTTTTCATTTATTCCCTTCCTTCCCTCATAAAACCCCTTTTATAAGGTTTAAAACTCATTTTTAAACCTTACCGAAACCCCCAAATCCATCAAAAAACCTTTAAAAAATAATAGAAAATAGTCTTTTTTACCATGGGCCTAAGCCCCTTTGGGATAAGCTCTAAACCACTTCCCCACCATATGCCATAGTGCTGGAACCAAGTGCTAAACCCTTTTGGTGCTTATCGCATCAGAACAAATGATGTGTGCAGGTCTATTTGTTATGTTAAGACCTCCGATGTGATTGGCCCTTTCTATATAAACCCCCGATCCCATTACCACTTCATATAGACCAACAGCCCCACAATCGAGCGCTTAAAATTATGAATAAAACCCTTCCTGATCATATTTTTCCTTTTTATATTCACAAAAACCCACTTTTCTATGCTTTGCATTAAACCCGTCGGTTCAATTTTTTGAGTGATAAGGACCATTGATTTAATACCGATCGATGATCAATAAGATCTCACATCGGGGTTTTCATTGGGCGCATTTGAAAGGCCCCTTCCTTCCGATTTTGATGAGCCCCTTTTGCGTTAACCCCCAAACCACTTCCCCGCCATATACCCACACTGAGGACCAAGAGATTAAGTCCTGAGCTCTAATCGCATCGGAGTTTTTGCATCGGGCGCGTTTTATTTCCCCACCTCCGATTGGAGGTCCCCCGATTCATTTCCCGCTGTCGATCTGATCTGCAGATCGATGATCCATAGCCAATAGCATCAGCGTTCCTCTGTCCATGCCCCCGCCGATCGCAATCCTCCGATTGCATCTGGGATGTCCACGTGTCAAGATCCAATGGTCCAGATCTTTCTCCTCGACCTTGGTTAAATTCCATACACCCCGCTTTATAATGTTTTTTGGCCAATATCAACTATTGATCTCTGCAGATCAACGGTCCATATTAACCCATTCTCCACTTTGTACATTATTTCATTAACCCCGAAGATTTATCTCGATTGTCCATATTATGATCGGAAGGTCCTCATTAAAACCACCCCACCTGTTATCACCCGCACATCTTATCTATATCGTGCTCTTCCCATGATCTTCAGATCTAAGACACCAGATCTAACGGATGATGTGAATTTTCACGTAATTTCATGCCTGAAGGATAATTCTCAAAAATCACGCGATATAGGTGGTTTTTAAAAGACACGTGGTGACCTCTGACGCATATCGCATTCAAAAAGGTGAAACTTCCTTTCTCCCATTTTGCTATGTGAAACCCTTGGTTTTCTCCTCTGAAACCACTTTCCCTTGTTTTTCACCGCTTTCCATCGTGCTCGCTCCCCGCCATTGATATCTGCAGATCAATGGCTCAGATTCAATCTAAGAATTACACTATCACCCTCCACCTTTTCCAAAGGGCCTTCATCGATCAATCCTGATCGTTGATCTCCGTGGGCCAATATGATCTAACTACCCAGAATCATTTAGAAACCCCAATTTTCCTCCTTTCCTTTTTCACTTCTGATTAAGGTTTTAACCCCATTTCTTCACATTTTTTGCCTATGTTATTGAAATGTGACCCTGTCGCATTATGTTATTACATTTTCTCTCGACCGTTGATCTCTACAGATCAACAGCCCTAGCTTAATTCTCCACCGCTTGTTCATCAACCGCCTCCTTCTTTACCTCTGCAAGAAAATCTCCACTGTTGGATGTTTTCATCCAACGGCCACGACTTAACCGCAGCCTCCAAAGCAGTTAAACCAAAAAAATACGTAGGATTTATTAATATTCTTTGTTTGTGCAGGTTTCAAAGGTTTTTCAGATGTTTTAAAAAGAAAATAAAATCCGAGGATGACAATCCTCCAGGCTTTAGTTTATCAAAGTGATGGTTCCACAGGGTTGCAACACCACGTTTTCTGATGTCTCATGAACTCTAGTAGCTCTATAAAGCCCATGTCGCACCTGCACATCAACAAGACACAACAATGCATAAATGAAACAGAGAGTATCAGTATTGAAGATCAAATCAAACCAGAACTGAAGAATTGAAGGTTAAATCACAGTTTTGGTGGATTACGGTTATGATAAAAAATCAAAGAGTAATCCACTAAAATTAAACACAGTTAAAGAGCAGAAGACAGAGTTTAGGCCTGATTAAGCCTAATTCACAAAATAAAATCTAATTAACAGTGTTTAAAGAAAAACAAAAATATCTATCAGTCCAAGAACTGCCACATCAGAGGCTAATTAATTCCTCTCAACTACCAAAGGCCACCTGTAGCCTCAAATCATTCAACAGAGGCCGAGTAATGATAAAAACAGAGCATATCTACCTCAAGACTGCTCAACAGTTACTTTGAGCCAAAGGAACTTATTGCAAAAAATATCAGCAGAGTTATTGCAAAGATGACACGGAGCCTTAAAAGTCAACAAAAGCTTCCCAACAAGCTTAAAATTTAGTGTAAACCAATTAATACAGGAAAATATCTGTAGACTTCTCCATTGAGCCCCTCAAAGGCTGAGAAGCATTAACTATATTAATTGAACTTAGTAGATCTTTTATCTCTTTCGACCTCCTCATTTTCCTATAAAATCTTGTTGAGGAGCTCATTGTAAAGGGTTGGTTGCTGAACTTTGAAATATACTTGTGCTCAAGACTTCTACTTAAAAATAGTGTTCAAAGGCTCTTGAAGCTCTATTTGTGATCTAATAAGTTAGGTTGAGAAGTGGAGATGATTTCTGAACTGAAACATTAGACTTGAAGAATGTAACTGGATTGACGTCAATATACAAGCTGATTCTTGGGATCCTGGTCTATATCACTGGTGAAGTGCTTCTTTCTATGTTATTGTTTTTCCTTTCATGTATGCCATTTTGTCCATTATTCTCTGATAAATAACATCAAGAATAGAGTTAGGATTTACTTTTTACAGTACCCTTCTCTGACTGATAAGCTTTATCTCAATGTTTTCCTCCAATTTGTTTATTTAAGAATGATTCAATATAGTTTAAGTAGTTAGGAATGTTGGCGTTCCCTCGTCCTAGTGTTTACTTTAAACATTGTTCTTGAATGTTATTTTCATTATTTGCTTAGTAAAGTTATACTAGAAAAGTGATGGTGAGCCTTGTTTCCTAGTTTCTTTCTCCAAAGGTAAATTCTGAAAGTTTCCCTAAGTGTATGCTGAAAGAAGACTAGATTTAAAAGTATTTTATCTGATCTTAGGCTATACTTTTTTTATCTTATGTGTTTTCATCCTTTATGAAAGTAATTATGCATATTACTAGATTGTTTGTCAATTGAGTTAGCTTTCATACAAGCTTTCCCAAAGAGGTTTATGGTGAGCCCTGCCCTTTGGCCAGTTTTAAACAATTACTTAAAAGGCTTTTCTTGTTTGGACAGACTGTTAAATCCTAGTTGAAATTAGTGTCTATTTCCACCCCTTCAACACTTTTATTGTTTCCATTCCATCATTTAGTCTCAAATATCTTGTGATATAGATGACTTGCCCCTTGGACCACTCTTGAAATTGTTGCACAATTAAAGCCCTATTATGACTCCATAGCCCAATGGACTATAACCAGCGTTATATCTATCTAATCATCCAAAGCTTGTTCTGATTTCTTGCAACTTCATACCTTTGAAACTCTTTTCATTTAGGACTTTCCACTCAACTAATAATCATGCTCAACCATCCAAAAAAAACAAAAACCCTTGCTCTTAATAAATAGCTTAATATCATATCCTGAAGCTTTAAAGATAAATCAATCTTTGCACTTTATTGGAGAGATCCCTCTCCAGATTCAGGAGGGCTAGATCCTAGAATCCCAAAGTGGTCGAAATAGTGTTCTCTCCACATTTATGGTCTTACCAATCTACTGGAATTACGGGGAGCTAACAGACCAAACTATATAGTACATGCTGGCATAAACATGGGCCAGATAAAAAAATGATAATGGATCCCACATACCTACGATGCCTAGGACAATAGCTAGACTTATACAATAATATCTGATTACATGAGATATAATTAAAACCAAAGAGGCCCTGTAAAACAGGAAAGGGCTCTAAAAATCTGAATGATACATGAAAACTAAAGAGGCGTTGCAAGCGGATGAGGCCAGAACCATCAAATATATGGAGTTGCATCCAAGTTTGTAGTAGATAAGTCATCTGGGTATGTGGGGGGCTACTTGAAGGGCCACCCCCTCATGAGGTCTGAAACATCTCACACACACCCGAGAATCATCGGTACAATCTGCTGCATCATTGAACCATCAAGTATACATATCTCGATCATGCCATAAGGAGCTATAGCTAAGAAACAATCAAGTCAAAGGGCAATAAAGAGTCCCTTTTCCTGATCTGAAGCACTGAGCAAGAGTGGAAGTTGGAACCAAGGTACACTACCCTCTAGACTTGTCTTCTAGAATGAATAAGCTGATGTCAACAGAATGAGGTCCGCCATAGGTGAGGAAATAAGGGATCCTCAACTAAGGCATGAGAGAAAATAGTAGAGAGACCGATAGACTAACACCAGGGATAATGGAGGAATGGGGGTACTGAGTAGCGGGCTGACGACTTCCATTGTTAGAGCATAAAGGGCATGGATGACCTGGTAGCTACTGAATTGACACCAGAGGGGATAGGGGATAGTATGACTGGAGGAAAAAATGTGTGACACGAGAGGGGGACAAAGCAATGAAGGATGGAGGACTATAGCAGGATAAAAAGGAACTCGTTATAGACTCCATGGATGCGATGATGACTCAACTTGGATGTTCTAACAAGGGCGACTCAATGATGCTGCCACACAGAACAGGCCCGATGGGGACCATAAAAACATGAGTAAAATATGGTTACTCATGACGAAAATCGACACAAGCATGGAAAAGTATGAAGGAAAAGTGGTGCCCCAAGTACAAGTGTTGCAAGTGAATAAAATTTATTTTGAGTGGTGAAGTGAGCCTTCTTGGAAAAAATGTGTCCGGGTGAAGTATCAAATCACAAAAAAATAAAGGGTACACATTTGAGAGATTGGTGAGATCTTTCCAATGGTACTGATGGTTTGTCAAATCACGCTACAGTTTGGTCGCAGTTAGCAAAAGAAAAATATGGTGTTTCTCTTTTAATAAGGAATTTTCCCTCCAATTTGATTCATTTTCAGGTGTATCTGTTGTGAATATAGAGAGGAGAAAATGTTGTAAATCTTGTGGTGATCGTAGCAGACAAACCGACCATTGAAATCAAGATCCATCAGTTGCAGGTAAGAGGCCTAACCATACACTTTCAATTTAGTTGACTAAAGTTTCAGATTAGGCACCCAGAGCCTAGGAACAGGATAGGTCACACTTTTTCGGGTATGTTTTGCAACTTGGGTAGCAATTACTGGGCAAAAAACTGTGTCCTATCCCAGGAAATGACCAAAAAAGTACAACCTATCAGAGAAAGGGGGTTTTAATGCCATTTTTTCTTGAGAGCGGGGATTTTTATGGTTGAGGGTCATGGGTGCCCCTAAGCATGCTATGGTCATGCCAAATGTATTTAGAAAAGGGGAATCTAAACACATTTTAATGATGTGGTTCGCCATTTTTTTATGTTATGGTTATCTTCTATGGGAAGAATGGATAGATGTAGTTCGAGAAAGGGAATGGAATATTACCAATATCTTTTGGTACTGCATATATCAAGCAAATGGACTATATTTTTGGGTTCGTATACATGGTTTCACTATCCCAAAGAGTAGATTTGGAGATAATGAACTGGTGCTCACTTAGAAAATACACAGGTTGGTCAACAACAATGTCTAGGGGACAGGGTTGTTGATGTAAGAGGAAGGAATGGTGAGGGGTATCATCCCTAGAGTAATCTGAAGTGATATGGGACTTGAGAGGTTCTTCTAAATGGGGAATAATGATGGTACTAGAGTCGACACGACCAGATGCACTATAAGGGTTGTGGAGAGTTTCTTCTCCTGGATTCTCAAATATGTGTGCCCCCTTACCGAAACATTGGGTGTCAATGTAATGACCACAAGGTGTATGTGGTTCAAATACATGGTTTTGATGTAAGGGAGAATAGATAAAGTTAGGGGTGGTAAATTCTTCCATTATGTCTTCATCATAATAGAAGATGGGGTGACTGGTGGAAGGGTAATCACATGACACGGAAAAGCTACCTGAATCATCATCATAAGAAGAAAGGTTCACATGCACATCGTCATGGGGGGTGACGGAAGAACAAGAAGATAAGGGATCCACTGATTTCGAGCCCAAGGTGATCACTAAAGGGAAGTCAAGTGAAGTAGAAGGGTAAGTCCCAAATGGATATTCCACCGTGGATCTCATAGATAATGACTGGTAGAGGATAGTGGCCGAAGACTCTGTCATATCGACATCGGGAGGGGGAATGTCAATGGGAGTAGAGGTATCCTCAGGTTGGCCTGAAGTGTACTGGGCGAGTACGAGAGAGGCAGACTAGTTCTGTTCAGTCTCATACTCCCAAACTACTTCCAAAGAGGCGTGATAATGCTTGAGGTGGGGACAAAGATTGGTATAATGGCCATGGAGATCACACAAAGCACAGGGGAGGTTGGTGTGAATGGTCTTGGGGTTCTTGGCTGCAGTAGAGAAGAAAAAAAGGCTTCAAAGACCTTAGACTCAGGAAATGCGACATTAACCATGGGTTTGATGTGAGGAAATTCGGGACAATGATGGGTGGCATGAACAGCAACATCACACGAAGCACACAGGGGGTACACTTTGGAGGCTGAGGAGGAGTAGGGGTTTTATGGGTAGCCTTGACTTTAGGTGCCTTCTTGTGAGATTTTCCCCCTCACCTGAAGCTTTCGCAACAGGAGTAGGTTGTTGTTGAGGTGGCTGAGGCATGGAAGCAAAGGGAGGGGTCATGGCGACTGGTTGGATCAGGGTCAAAGCAGTATAAGGTTTGGGCTGACCAGGTGGGGTGGAGGTTTGGGGATCAATGTACAGAACTGGGATCCCCAAGGTCATGTTAGGAAGAGACAAGGTAGCCATAATAGGTACCGAATATACTCCAGGAGGGGGAGCTAGAAATGGTATCTGACTGGAGGGGTAATGGCCAGGCGAGATAGCTTCGAGATGGTTAAGGACAGGAAGAATTGTTCTAGGAGGGTAGATAGGCTCATGGATACCAGTTGTTGATGAGGGGCCTAGAGGAGGGGGTATTGAAGGCTGAGTCGAGGTGCTAGGAGCAGGCTGCTCAGGGCGGGGCTGCTGACTAGTCGAACCAGTCTGTTTGAGGTCGGACCGAGACGATTACATCATGCAAACATTTGACGAGTTGGGATTGGAGATAGGAGGAGGGAGACCATGGAATGAACCAAGAAAAGAGGAATCTTTATAGACTCTGGGTGAGACACTAGTTGGAGTTTCGACTTCTTGTTTATTGGCCACCCAAGAGATGATGGACTCAGGGGAGGTCTGAGACTTTGGTTCATAATATGTCAACTGGTCGATGGTGACAATATTTCCATTGTGAGGAAAGCACATCTTACGGTGAATCGCAGATGGGACATCACACATCGCATAAGTGTAGCTATGACCCAATATAATGTTGTACTCTAAGGGAGCATCAATTACTTATATGTCAACACAAATAGTCTTGCCTGCAAGAGTAATAGGACAATTGTGGAACATGCCAAGTGGTTGGGAAGAGTGGCCATCCCATGCTTAGAGGGTGATAGTGGAAGGGGCCAACTCTGAAGATCCAAGTTGCTTCCAAAGTGAAGCGGACATCACATAGGTGGATGACCCCTCATCAATGATACAATGTGAGATGTTGATATTCCATATCTTGACAGGGATTTGGAAGGTGACGGAAGTAGGAAGGGGAGGATATTCTGACCGGTCAACATCGAAGACAATCAAATGATCATCTAAAGGACCTACAATTCCCATGGTAGTTAGTAGAAATTTTTGTTGTGAAGGGCATGACTAGAGAACTTCCAGCATTGACATGTTAGCAGGGGATTGCGCCAAGTCATCTACTATACTATACGAATGGGCAACTTTACCAGAAGTAGCATTTCAGTGTAATGGTCCCTTGGCGATCTTGGTATGAACCTCTGCCTTAGGCTGAGGGATCAGTAAAGGACCATTTGGTGTTGAAAGAGGCTCTGTGGGACCTGAATAAGGGGGCTTGGGGCACACATAATGGGGGGCTTTTTGTACTGACGGGACTGAGTCTGAAGGTTGAGGTCAACAGTAATGGGTTGGTTAGAGTTCATCATGAGAATTTGGTAATCAGAGGTACCAGATGGAGGAGGTTGAGTGGCTGCCTGATTTTTAGGGGGTTGGGTAGCCACGAATCCTTACTGGAGGAAAGGATTGGTAAACATAGCCAGTTGTATAGGTACAACATTGGGAGGAACCGAAGGGGAGGCTTTACATCCTTGGGATGTTGCTTGAGCTTCCCACATCTAACGTATTTGAGGTAAAAGAGGACAATCATGGGTGTAGTGACCATAGACACCACAAAAAGAACAAGGCTTTTTCATGTGAACATTCTTGTCCTAATTGGGTTGAGTGCCCTATTGCTGGGTTGCTATGTTAGGTGAATTCCCTAGGGGATTGGGTCCTGGATTACCTGGGGTAGATTGGTTTTGGTTGCCTTTCCTCTTCTTTTTGGAATTAGGAGGATTAGTCGCACCCTGCTGTGCATACACCTGGCCCTAGGGGTGGTGGCTACTGTTTCTACGGTTGATAAGGAAAGGGAGGATTAGGTGCTAATGCTACAGGAGCAGGAGCACCAGGCTACAGATACGGATAATAAGGAGGTTGGGAAACATTGGGGTAGATATATGGGAAAAAGGAGGAGGCATGTCGTATCCTGGATACATGCTACTGGGAGCGGGGAAAGTGTTGGAGGAGATGGCCCCTCCCTGAGGGAAACCATAACCCATGGGAGTATGAGTGTACGAATGAGAAAGGGCTCCAATGATACTGACAGTGGCATGGGATGCCCCCGATGCGTTGGCACCACCGAGTTTAGGGAGATGAGGTAATACGGTATAAACATAACCAGACTGTGCGTAGATCAGGTCATATTTCAACGCAATCTAGAGGGCAACTTCTTCAGTCTGAGGGAAATGAGATGCAACATATTTGCCAATAGCAGGCAAAAGGGATCTAAGAAACCAGTCCATGTAGACACGGTCTTCGAAGGTAGGGGATTGACATAAGCTCTTTCTTCTCCGCCATTTTTGGACATGATTAGATAGACGAGTCACAGACGATTGAAGGAAAGAGGTCAAGAGCTCGGTACCGATGTCATTACGAATGGGAAGCTGGAAGTAAGACAGAAAGCCCTGGCAAGAGTCACAAAATTAGTATGAGAGGTGGAGGCCTGGTCGACATACCAATTAGAAGCTTCTCCGGTAAGCGTACGCTGGAACAACCAAAGACAGACAAAGACATCAATGATGGAGTTAGATGAACACCACATGTGGAAAGAACAAACATGGTTGGTAGGATCGTCTCTAGCAAGACCTTCAAACTTTTGGATGTCTGAAGGGAGTTTGGTTGGCATAGAAAGCCAACCATAATCATGGTGTATGGGGTCATTAACCAACTGGATAAAATTGGGAAGACTGAGGCCTACCATATAAGGGAGAAAGGGAGCAGCCAGGATAGTTCGTATTGTGGTCCCAGTAGTAGTATTCCCAACATTAGGGCCAGGGCTACCAACAATGTTAGGCCCTGAAACAGACATGGTGAAGGTGACAGGAGAAGAGTCGGGGATAGAACCAAAAAGGGAACCTGATGAACAAGAAGAAAAGTTAGAATGGGGACTCGGTGGAGGACTAACTTGAACCTTATGCGGAGGAGTAAGTATTCCTAACATAAATTGAGGATGAAGGCCAAGAAGTCTATGGGATAAACTCCTTGGGGGCGCAATGATGGAAAACAGACATGGGTCATAGAAGGAAGAGAGACCAACAAGGGCAGGGAGCTTTAGAATCAAATAATTACAATGTCGAAACAAGGGCAATGAGGTGTAGAATCAATTGATTACAATGTTTCAGTCTTGGCTTGGCGGTGTAAACCAGATGCTCTTCACTTAGGGTGTGCATGTATGTGATAAGTGTGTTAATTTTAATTAAACCCAGACGTGTGTAGAGAAAAAAGAAAAAATATGTTGTATAACTGTAAATAAATTTGAAAATGGCAGTAAAGGAAACTGAATATGAAAGAAAATAAACAAGTAAAGATGCATCAATTTAAACCCAAGGAGGAGGGCTTCCCAACAACTAGTCTATGGGTGGGAAAATTCTACTCAAAATGCACAAAATGGCCAATGGATCTATAGTCAGGAGGGATAGATATCTAAAGGTCATATCTGCTGGAAATAGGTGTAGAAAACATCAACAAACCAGAGGGAAAAGTGTTGCAAATGAGGTGGTGAAAGGCTACAACCTAAAGGGAAAAAAATGGGACCCTAGAGGATGACCAAAAAAAACTAAAAAGAGGTGTTTTGGATGGATGAATAACCAATATAAAATGGATCTGAAAGTATAGGATCAGATCTAAAAAATGGTTTAACACACTGAAATCTCAGACAACCTGCTTCAGCTAAACTCCTCCTAAAAAGGTGGAAGCGTACTGAAGCCCTAATGGGCTTGGTTCCTACTTTGATGAGTAAAACATAGCACGTACAGGTCCAATATGGCTAGAGAGGGATGTCAGACAACCCTGAACAGTAGCCCATACAAACTCGGAAAAATCATAGAAAAATTCCCGCAAAAAGTTCAGGTCGCAGTTTCTGACATGTTTTCTAATGAGGTCGTAGTTTCTAGCAGTTTTCCGCTACCTGAGAGATGAGGTCATAGGTTTTGGCCCAATAAGTGTGACTTGTACTTCCGACTATCTCGGGAGCGGGTTTCAGAAAAAAAGTGTCGTCTTAGCTGTGACTAATGCCTGTCACCTGCGCAATAGGCCCGTAAACACAGGAAAGTTGGAATTTTTACTATTTTAGGTTTTTAAAGGTTAAAAACAACATCAATAAAATAAAAACATGAAGCTAAAGAAAAAACCTAAGGGTTGAAGCAGCTGGTCATGCATGGATCTGAAAAATGACAGCGGTCGTAATTATAAACCCTTTTGGAGTGACCAGTTGTTAGTGTGAATTCCAATCACAAGCGTACGAAAAAATCTCACTTTAGCTGTGCATAAAAAACAACCCTAACATCAAATTTGGTTGTAAATTTCCTTAGATCTACAGTTAGTTGATCAAAATAAATGCTACAAAATCTAGATCTATGTAGTTAAATACATTAAACAACAAATAAAAGTAAGAGTTTCTCCATGCATCTAATAGAAAAGACAAGAATATTTTTAAAGAATTTTCTATTTATGACACCTGGGAAGGGAACATAGAAAGATGTTACCAGTTCCCCTCAATTGGATGGGTTCTTGTATGTCCTCAGCGCTTCAGATCTAAGATCTCTCTCACTTGATGGTGTAGAAAACCTAGACAAAAAATGGAACTCAAAGGGAGATCAAAAGCAAAAAGTAGAAAAATATGATAATGATAGAGGATCAAAGCTAGACCAAAAGTATAGATCCAGAGAAATATTTAGGCAATAAAAGGTAGTGAATGAATGGAAAAACACTTCTATTTATAACAAAATATTGAGTTAGTCTAGATATTGGTGCATAATTAAAATATTATTAACCAAATCTAGATCCAACTTTTATGGAATATTTTATTATTTTTGTGGAGGGAAAGGGAATTTGAATTTGGTCAAATCCCTCTATTTGTAAATTATAAATAAATAAATTATTTATTTATTATTTTAAGAATATGGTTGAGCAATAATAAAATAAATACTGATTTATTAAATTATGTATAAATGATTTAGTCAAATTTAATAGGGAATATTATTTAGATAATGTTTTAAATAATTATTCCTAGAAAATAATAAGGTAAATAGTGATTTATCTAATTAATTTTCCTGTTTTGGGTTAAATATGACCAAGAATATTAATTAAAGTGTGGTTTAATTAATTATCCCTTGAGGAAAACCAAACAAATAGGGATTTATTCAATATTTCCTCATGGGGTTTCCTGTTTAGACCATGGGTTTCCTGTTTAGACCATAAACAACTTAATAAATTATGGATTACTAATTATTTTTCATAGTGAAAGAAATTTTACTAGGGTAAAATTGGTCTTACATGGTGTATTTTGGTCCATCTAATAGTAACAGGTTAGATGACCAAAAATTGGTGTAACACTCCACATAATACTATCGTCTATGACAAAATTACATCTAGTCACCAGAGAAATTATTCTATAGTTCGGCGGGACATGATGAGAAGCACTATATAAGCTACAATCTAATGATGCATATTCCTAGAGCACACCAAGTACAAGACAAAGGTTGTGAAGATACAGGTTTTCAAACAACACGTAGATGTTTCGAAGGCCGAGGAGGAGGCGATGGATGATGTCACAGACAAATCATATCCCATAACTGTGGTCAGCGTCGACATTTCACCAGAGATTATCAGAATCCCGCTGCTATATCTTGTAGGTATTGTCGCAAATTTGATCATGAGATAGAGGATATTCCTACATTATTTGCTAAAATGTAGGAAAATTGCAACCAACAGCCTACCAAAAACATACAAATGATGAGAGATGAACCACATGAAGAAGATCTAAGTGTCAACATAGTGACATGAAGTGGTATAAATATGGGAGAAGATAAAGTGGAAGGCAAGAAATGTATGGAGGATACATAGGTATGGAAAGCTAGAGAAAATAATAATGGGTTTGATATACATCATGAAAGAGAAACCTTCATGGACGCGAAGAAGAATTTTTTGAGCCCTGAAGCTTCGACATCAAAAGTGCAGAGACAACTAGTTCCATTGAAGAATAAACCAAAGGAGATTATTGAATCCCAGGAAGTTGATCCATCCATTGTGACATATTTCTTACAGACATGTATGAAGTTTCTAAGGAATGAGAAATATATGGAGGGATTGCAAGAGTTTATTGACAAATGTGTTGGTAAAGAAGACCAACAACTAGAACAATGCGTAGTGCATAAGGTATACAAACATAAAAAAAAGAACTGGAAGAGAAATGTGTCTAACTACACACATCGATGTTTATGAAATGGATTACGTAATCCTTGATCTTGGATCATATGCCAATTTTTTTCCAATACATACATGGGAACGAATGGGGGAGACCTAAGCTGAAATGGTCGCTGACTCAACTAAGGATGGCCAATCAGTAGAAAATAATTCCTATGGGTCAACTGCATGGTATCAACATAGATATTGACGACGCAAGTTTAATGTCCGATTTTGAAGTTATTGAGATTTTTGATGATATCAACCCATATCCTGCGTTGCTTGGGTTTTATTGGGCTTATGACATGGATTCTATAATCAAATTTTAAAATATACAGATGGTATTTGAAAAGAATGGTACTAGGGTCATTGTGCCTTTAGACCCCTCTGAAGGTGTGCGCTATACAAAACATGTCTAGCATGAATATGGTGGTGCTGATATTGATCAAATCTATAAGATCACTACATAGGATGAAGATTGGATTAATCCTACCGCTAATGGTAGAATAATTTAGGAGCATGATAGTTCATCTGTTTCTGACTCCGACGTGGAATTGGAACACTTGAATAATCGCTTGGATGAAGTATCTACTAAGCGGTGTAATAGAGTTACCAAAGAACTGCGTTGTGTCACATCAGAGGTACGTGACTGGAATTTTTATGATGGAACTAGGAATGTTGTATTATTTCTGGAAGAGTTTGAGTAGAAGGTGACTAAAGAACAATGATATGAATATTTGTACTTTTTCTTGAGGTCCACTCTAGCTTGATGGTGGGATGAACACAAAATGCTTCAGAGGATGGAAGGAATTTTGCAGGATGATAAGGCTTAGGTTTGGTCATGTAGACACTAAGATTGTGGAGATGTACAATGGTAAAGATGATCCTCGCGAGAATTTATCTCACCAAAATGTAGCTTGGGGCAAAGAACCTCAACTTGAATGGGTTCATATATTCTTTCATACCTTGGACACGATACCTTAGCAGCGGTCTATTGAAATGGAGCTTCACCATGACACCACAAATTGGCATGAGTTGAAGAAAGGGTTCTTATTGACTTATAACTTCATTGATGGATGGGATTGTATTAATGATTCTCTTCAAGAATTCAAAGCAGGAGTATTTCAAATTACCGCTGAGCCAAGGGCTTTGGTACAACCTGATTGGGCTATGCAGTTGGAACAAGCCCGAGAATGTTACAATCTAACTTCAGAAGAAGGTGAGGAGGATCTACATAATTTAAATATTAATGAATCAGAAGGACAATGCAAGGTTGTAGGTCTCAAAGTAGAGATGCCAGACATAACAAAAACTCTCAAGACTTAGCAAGTCAACATAGGCTCAGAAGCAGAGCCCAAGTTCATAAATATTGGGGACTATTGGGACGATGACATGGTGAGCAAGTTCACTAAATTAATGCATGAGTACCAGGATCTATTCCTGACAAATTTCTCTGAGCTGAAAGGAATTATAGGAGATTTGGGAGTTATGAACATCACTTTGAAGCCTGATGCGAAGCTAGTCAAGTAGCGCCCATATTGGCTGAACCCAAAATATAAAGGAAAAGTGTGGGAGGAGCTCGACAAAATGCTCACTGCTGGAATTATTGAACCAATAGAAGAGTCCGAGTTGGTTAGCCCTATGGTAGTATAGGAAAAGAAAACTAAGGGAATAAATAAGGATTTGTGTATATCTCAGAAAGTTAAATGATGCATGTGTCCATGATTTGTTTCCGACACCATTCATTGACGAAGTCTTGGATAATGTGGGAGGTCAGGATGCCTACTCCTTTACAAATGGGTTCTAGGGATACCATCAGACCAGAATTTTGTCAGAAGATAGGAGAAAGACCACCTTCACTACTAAATGAGGATCATTTCAGTACATTGTCATGACATTTGGATTAAAGAATGCTCTAGCTATCTTTTCTAGAGTTGTCATTGCAACATTTAAAGAATGTATCCACGAGTTTTTGGAGATGTATTTTGATGAATGTAAAGTATTTGAACTATTAAAGAAGCATGTTTCTAGTCTGAATTTAATTTTGGATACCTACAGGAAATATTAGATTTCCTTGAACCTAAAGAAGTGTATTTTCTTCTTACTATATGGTATATTATTGGGCCATATTTTCTGCAAGCAGGGATTGAAGGTAGACCCTGCATAGTGTTAAGGTCCTATAATAATAGGCATAATAATTTTGAATTGCCATGTTAAATTATTTTAATATTGTACATAATTTTCTTTCTCCAAATGTTTTCCCATATTAAAAAATGTAAAGAGGGTAAGTCCTAAGAGAAAAATCAAGCGACTAAAAGAAAAATATCAAAAAAGAATATAAAGTATGAACCCACCAAAAAAGAGATAAAAATATATCCTGAAAGTGATGCACATTTAAATGCCACTAATTTTACTTTACTTTGCAAATAAAAATTGTGTGCAGCTTTTCCAAAATTCCACAATCCATGAATATCAAACATTTTAACCTTGATTCATTCATGCTTTAAATTTCATGCTGATAGTTAGAAAATAAAGATCTAGCCAAACTATTTAATATTGGCATATTAGTAGTTAGGTAGAGAATAAACTGAGCTCATCAGTTTAATGTGAGCCATTGGAAGTTATAAGGTTAGAAGTATATTATTTTTCTTATCAAAGAAAAATTAAAGGGCAAGCAAGCTCAAATGCACCCAATAAATGAAGAAAAGATGTTAGGGTAAATGAAGGGTAGGTAGAAGAATGTTACAAATCATGGAGAACATCAATTGGTCATTTCATATCACTATTATTCCCCAAAATCCCCTTCCCCTTGCTTAATAACCTATTTTCCATTCTTAAAAGGCATTTCCCTTGTAAAAATTCCCTTTCCTTTTGAAAATATCTCTTTCCCTTCATTTCATCCTTTTTCCCTTATTTCACCCCTTTCCCTAGTCAAAAATCTATTTTCCCTTTGAAAAGTAACTTCTCCTTTACCAATTCCTTTTTTCATTTAAAAACACACTAAAACCCACTTATCCTAAGTTTTAAATAATGTCAGGTCCCATTGAAAAATCCCTACCCGATGTCATTTTAAACACTTATTCTTAGTGTATTTTAACATCCCGCATACAATTTATATTTTAATTCCTGCATACATATTTCACTAACCCCCATTCATTTTAACTCATCTGATTTAATGTGATCCTGGGTCCCATATCACATTAACACCCTTCATATTAATTTAAACCTATGGTTTATATATGTTCCCGGGCCTGTTTGTAATTAACCCAACCCTACATATTAACTCGCTTCCCTATATACATATTCCCCGGGTCCCACTTTTTATTTAACCCCAATAATTACATATCCTACCTCACTATGTAATAATCCCGATCCCTTTATATATCAAAACTTCACATATATCACCCCACATAACTCATTCCTGGTCCCACCTCTCACAAATACCTGACTCATTCCTCAACACCCGTCATTCGTAAGATTTCCATTCATATGATCCAACAACCAATGAGATTTCTCACACCCCTAACTGCTTGACATTTAAAAAAATTGGGGGGTTGAGAAATGAGTGGCTTCGCACCCCCACTCCCCTGCCATGCGACAGTCCTACAGTTCATCACACTCCCTCGCCCAAAACCACGAACCCACCTTTTCGCATGCGATAACCACCATACTCCCATTCTACTATATGACAAATATTTCCCATGTTTGAATTTGACCCCGTGCCTTATGATTTATTGTTTCAGGTCAAAATGTATTAAAACCATCTCTTTACCATTAGTCAATCTATTTCTGTTGATAATTGCAGAGAAGAAGCCACAAAGAAGCCTTGCCGACCTCTTTTGAAGCCATTCAGACCGCGGTCGACAAGAAATTAAAGCCTTTTGTTACCAGAATCATTGCCGATTCAGATTTGAAACTTATAAGACCAAAAAAAACCTCTTCTACAACCAAAACCCTTTTTGCAAACAAAAAATTCCATTTCATAGGTATTCTTAAGTGCCCAAAACTATTAATTACACATAGAAAATAATAAATTGATAAATTGAAAAAATTAAAATGGCTTCCCAAGGCATTGTGGCTATCAATCCTCTACAACCCCTTGTAATAGATACTGAACATACCCCCCTTGAAGACAAAGACTTAAAAATGAGTGACAAAGTCACTGATTTCAACCTCTTGGACATCCACTACTGGAGCCATGATAAATCCATGGACCAAGCTGATGATATCTACCTTTGGGAATAAAATTTTCCTAAATATATCTTCCCTCAGACCTTTCAGTTTCCAGATATTATCAGACACTGTCAGATGAATTATTTGCCCAATGAAAAAGCCCTAGTAACCTCTAGAAAATAAATTTTGTTCACAATCACTACAGAATCAATAAACCAGATGTTACAGATCCAACCCAAGCCTGATGAAGCCCCATTATCCATTGAAATCCTCACTGAATTATATTTAAAACTGGACTTTCCCAAAAGGTTTCAAATATTCCAAACCTTTCTTCCTCCATCAGTTGAAACCCCAAAAATTAACCCTCCTTATTCAGCCTCAATTTTTTCAGAAAGAACCAGACACATTGTCACAATGTTGTCTTGTATATTTGGGTACTTCACAGATTAATATGTAGATGCTTCTGTCTTAGGTTTTCTGTCTATTTTCCATGAGAAATTAGTTAAATTACTAGAGGAAGGAATTTTTAAGTATTCATCAGTTTTGTTTCATATGTTCCTCTACTTCCAACTGAAAGGTTTGTAGTTAGCCTTCAAAAAATGGACACAGAAGGCAACCCCCAATCTGTAGTCTTCTGGACTTCCTTAATCAGAAAGGATTCGACAGAATTCACCTACAAGGACTTAATTGATGCATTTATTTATCCAATTTTCAACATGATAAGTAGTAGCAGTCAACCAAGAGTCAGTGATGAGATAAAGAATGTCTTACAATTTTATGAACACAGTAGAACATGAGACTGGTACTTATACCAAAACCACACTGAAATTAGGGTATATGGATGTCAACTCACTCCATACAAGCTGCCCAAATATATCCCAATGAGGTTATTTGCACTAGAATACACCAGGAAGATCCTAAAATCAAATGAGGTTAATTTTCTGTCAGTAAAGAAGAAAACTCAGTTTAAAATAAAAAACCATCTTGGTTCTTTCGTTTGCAATAATAGGAATGCTAGTTAACAAGCAGAAAAATGTTTACAGGATTTCAAGTTTAGTAGTAGTTTTAAATGGTAGTATGATCCTTTGGGAGTTATTAGCAAGTTAAGAGTAAAATTTAAATTGACTCCTTTTGTCCATGAGTCTAAACCAGAAATTGAAAAGTACTCCAATCAATCATAGTGGTTGGAAAATACTTTGCAAGAGGTATAAAATTAGGGTGATGCTATGTTGGGGCCCTTGTTTTGAATTTTGAATAAATAACATATTTTGGGTTGCGGATCGACACATGGCACGTGCAACAATGTTAGGTAGCGGAGCCGAAAAGGTTGCAGAAGAACAGGAGATAGCTGATGAGGCTGACAAAAATAAGTGCAGACGAAGAGAAGATATGGCAGAGAATAGATAGCAGAACTCATAGGAAACAGAAAGAAGCCAAAAGCAGCTAAAGAAGAACACAAGAGGAACTAACAGTTTCGATGGCGGGTGAACAAATAGGCTGTCACCCAGTTTAAAAGGGGATGATGCACAGATGCAGAGGGATTGAGGAGGATCGAGCAGACGCTACATAAGAGCTCTGTCTTGAGCATGATATATTTGTAGTTCCTAGGATTCTATTGATCTATCATGGCTGTGTTATCTATCTCTCTGTCCTGCGGGACGTCTGTAATATAAATGTAATCTCTTCCTATTGAGCGATGTAACTGTGGATCTAGCTAAAGGTTATTAAAATACTTGAAGGTTGATGTCTTGTTATATGAATTTCATACATGCATAGTGTCTGTGGTACCTTAAAATTTTATTTTCTTAATATCTGCACAATGTTCTGAGATGATCTTCTATGTATAATGTTATGTATGCAAATGATTCCATGTTAACTTCGAGTTGCGGATCCATCTGCCATTACCGATCTGTTCCCTTTCTGCATGTGTTCGCGGCATGCCTCAGGTGAGACTCTCTGCTCTCCAGATTAGGGTGAAAATGCTGGTGTGGTTCTAGAATATAGCAGACTCCTTTGTTGGCCCCAATCCTTGAACCTGGGTCTTGCCCGCGAGACTTGTTTTCTCGCCAACAAATGGTTTCGTTGCTGGGACCCTAAACTTCATTAGGGGAACTAGATCATGGTATCAAGGATCTTTGAAGGAGAAATATGAAGATGGTGGGATAACCACCTAGACCAGTTTATAGCTCAGTAAGCGGAGCTAATGCATCAAAAGGAGACGGTGCTCAAGGATCTAGTCCTTTTCTCAGATTCCTCCAATGATACTTACGAGATCCTCTAGGGAAGATTCCCTAGTGACCTCTATAATTGGTTGTGGAGGTTGCAGACCAAGGTGAATAAGGAAAAATCGCGAAATATCAACCACAAGTGGGTGCAAGGAGATCTGGTGGCCCTGCATCGGCTGGATATTGAGTTGACCCGCATTGTGGATTTCTGAGTCTCCCTTGGACGGGTATATTGTGGAGTTTGCTGCGGAGTGATACCAGTCCTTCTCCAAAGCTGAGGCTATCTTCAAATCCGAGCTAAGAGGGAAGCTGCTTAAGGAAATTCCATTGTGGATTAAGGCCCTGATGGTGGACGAAGGGCTAATGGAATTCTAGAAATTGAGCATGGAAGCGTAAACCTCCATTGCTGGGGGAAGGGCCCGAGGGAAAAATTCTACATAAAATGTGAAGCGGGGAAGTGGGGGAATGGATGCTGAGACCACAAGGAGGTTGAGGGAGCGACGTGCACATCGGCGGGTGCAGATCACCGACAGGTGGCGAGAAAGGGTGATCCGGGAGTTGAAACGACGAGGGATTAATATGAAGGATCAAGAGGAGGCGCGTTAGAGGATAGCGAATATGGAAGTTCAGGTGGGTCCCCAGGAGATGGAAGGGACCATTGTGGGAGTGCGGCATGTGCATGGGAGCCCAGCCAAGAGGAAGAGGGAGGCGATGTCTGATGAAGAAGATACAGATGTGCGGCTCGAAGAAGGTTTTGATGGCGAGTGGTATGTCATGATGCATTGTTTATTCCAAGAAAGGATGGAATTCATATCTCCAGGTATTCCTACTTCCCAAAGTTTGAATGGCAAGGATCCCTACGTTCCCCTGGTACTCTACAAACCTTTAAGTGATATTTTCGTTAAGTTACAAGAGTTGAGTCAATTGCATAGCAGTTCATTGTCAGCAGTGATGCATGCTAATAGTAGCATTATTGGTATTATAGCAATTAATAGTGGTATAATTACGCAACCAGGACCTAGAGGGTTCATTTTAGTCACACCTCTGCAAGTGAATATGGAGGGGTAACGACGATGTGGAACAACATTGGTACCTCTGTGAAGCCATATGGAGGGCTCAATAGATGCCAGATGTGGGAAAGCTAATAGAATTCCAAACCCAACTGAGAGAAAGGGCATTGCGCTGGTTCATAAAGTGGTCAGAGGCCCACCCAAATCCAGCAATTGTGGACGTCAAGCGGGATTTTGTTCGAGAATTTAAGCTTCCCCAAACAGATCAGCAAGGTCTATCCGAACTATGGGAGATTAAGCAGAGAGAAGGAGAGACTACGTGGGAGCTGATGCATAGGTTCAAAGATGTGATCGAGAAACTCAGCTATCCGATCAACCCAAACCATCAGAGGGACTGGTTCATAAAGGCTTTTCTCCCCTTCAAACGAACCCCCCTCACCCAGCAAAAGATCGACAACTTGTAGGATGCTTTGGAACAGGCTATGAAGATAGAGGCAATGGAGGGCTACCCTCAGGAATAAAGGGGAAGGTTGGCCCCATAGGATCCCTCCCTATTGGGATTGCAACATCAGATTTCCAATCTGATTGAAAAACTTAAGGAGATGCAGCTTATAATACCAGCTAGGCCGAAATTTTGGTGCACACACTGCTTGGTCGAAGGGCACGTGGCAACTGAGTGTCCTCAGTTGCGTAGCCTGGGAGTGGGGCCCTCAGTCGTAACAGTACAAGGTAATACATCTATCGGGGGTGGTGTGCTGATGAACCCGTGAGGATTCTATCCGCTGCAACAACCGTGTGCAGGGTTCCCACCGCAACCAACCCCAGCCGTGATGAAGTATTGTGAAATTTTCCGGATGGTGGGTCATCAACCTCGGACGTGTCCGATTTTGTAGAAGTACTCCAATGTTCTGAACAACGTATTCTGTGAGTTTTTTGCTTCCACAACTCACAACACCAAATAGTGCAGAGCTCTCAATGCACTGGCAGACCGATTGGACCGGCCTTCCTATAGGGTGAATGAGGCTCCTCGAGGTTGGGTTGGCGGTATGCGCGGGGGTTGCATAGGGGGATGGGGTTCGCTGAAATGATATAATTGTGATCAAGAGGGTCACGTGGCCCGAGAATGCCCGCTACCCAAAAGGCCGTGGTGTTCCTAGTGCCGCGTGAACACCCACGTGACAGAGGACTGCCCTGAACTTATCAAGAAGTGGGAGGAACAAGCAAGGCAGAGGGGCATGAATCTGGTAAATGCAGAACCTGAAGGGGCAGCAGCTCCAGCCATGCAGAACATAGCAATTTTGATGCGAGGAGGAAATAAAACGGGGGAGGACGCTCGCGAAAAGGAGCTGATACAGGTGATTAGGCCCGCCTCCGCGAAAAAATTAATTAGGCCAGAAGCGCAAAAGAAATATTTCCAGGAGCCCGTGGAGACCTTTTCCCAACTCGGGGGAGAAAAAGGTATTGAGGTACCCATGAAGACTGATACCGAAGAGCAGAGTGCTATGGAGCCTCTGATTGAGGAATGGCTCCACCAATTCCTCAAAATTGTTGACAATTCTTAAATGCGAGAACAACTCAAGCATAGCCTGGAGGACGTATTGTAGGGGAACACAGGGCCAAGGGAATCCTCGAACACTACACCCGAGTATGTACAACGGGTCAAGCAGAACAAATGAAGAATGGGAAAAGAGTTCCGGCTCAACACGCAGGTTGCGGGATTTTAGATCAGAGACACCATGCTCGACTTGGGATACGACATCAATATCCTACCTCGGAAGATGTGGGAGGCTCTTGGGTGGCCATGACTAACTTACTCGCCCATCTAGCTTAGGATGGAAAACTAGTACTGCATTGTACTGATCGGCAAACTCAAAGATGTTGAGGTCAACATTGTAGGGGTAAATACTTACACGGACTTTGAGATCATCGATATTATGGGAGACAAATATCCCTACCCTGCATTGTTAGGAATCGACTGGGCTTTTGAGAACTACGCAATCATCGACCTCAAAAAGGAGCTAATGATTTTTGAATATGGAAAGGTCCGAGTCGCTCAGCCTCTCGATCCATATCAAGGTCCGAGATATACAGAAAATGTGGATAATAGGGAGGATGCTCAGATTTTGGACAACCTTTATCAGATGACAACAGGGAAGCGAGAAGATTATATTAACCTGACAGAAACTAGCTCTGTAAGCTAGCGCAGTGTCCAGAGCTCGAGCTGGGGTTAGAACTAGCCTAGGAGGACTGGCAGCAAGGTGGGTATGAGACCAACATATGGAGATGTGCCAATATTGCTAGAGTCCATTGGATTGGAGCTGAGATAAGGGAGTACCCCACCTTTTCCAACATGCATGCAGTAAATACCTTCATTGCAAAGGTGGAAGACAAGGTACCAGAGGAAAACAAGATACCACTTCTGGACGTAGCACTCCAGTCCACATCAGCCAGGTGGTGGAAAAATCACCGCAACTCTCTGTTGTGGTGGAGTTGTGTGGCAAAGGCCTTGAGGGCATGGTTCAAGGAAGACGAAGGACCTTGAAGCAAGAAAAGGTACCAAGGAACCTCTGATCCAAGAGACCACCTGAAAACCTGTCATGAGCAGTGGCGGAGCATAGGGTACCCGGAGGAGCTGTGGGTACATCAGTTTGTCCACTCCCTGGTTACCATCCCACATGCCTGGTACTTAGAAGAAGAAAGAAAAAAAGGGACCAGTTCTTGGCAGGAGGTCGTGAAAAAATTTGTTCAGTGCTTTTCATTCGAAGGGAAGACAGAGCTAGTGTCGCAAGCATTATAGGCCATAAAAGGGGTACTATTTTTCCGCGATCCAGGCACCAATGAGAGGCCATTAGTACTGAATCCTGATGGAAAATTTAAGGTGGCTTTCCAACGGATCGATATCGAGCTAGACGATGACAGTTTGGAGGACCTGAGGCACCTATACTTTGAAGAGACAGAAGGCGAGCGGAACATCAAAGAAGATCCTACCACTGAAGGAGTGCATCTACTTCCACTGAAGATAAAGAAGCTAAAAATCGACACGGAGGAATAAGGAGATGACAAAGGAAATTTTTAGCCTCCTCCAAGAATACGAAGACCTACTCCCTTCATCGGTTGCGGATTTGAAGGGCATCAAAGGGGACCTCGGAGAAATGCGAATTGTGCTGAAACTGGATGCTAGGCCTGTGAAGCATCGACCTTACCGGTTGACCCCGCGGATCAAGGAAAAAGTCAAGTTGGAGATCGATAAAATGCTGATGGCAGGTCTAATCTTCTCAGTGGAAGAAGCAGAGTGGGTGAGTCCCATTGTCATTCAAAATAAGAAGGACAAGTCAGAAATCCGTGTCTATGTGGATTACCATAGTTTGAACAACGCCTGCATCCATGACCCATTTCCCACCCCATTTAGTGACGAAGTTTTGGAAATTGTTGTGGGGAACGAAGCCTACTCCTTCACTGATGGATTCTCAGGCTACCATCAGGTGCGCATTATGGAAGAGGACAAGATGAAAATGAAATTCACCACCGAGTGGGGGTCTTTTGCATATCACGTGATGCCGTTCGGGTTGAAAAACACCCCTGCTATGTTTTCCAGGATTTTCATAGCTACTTTCTAGGAATACATTCATAAGTTCTTGGAAGTCTACATGGACAATTGGACCGTCTACATTTTGCGGAAAGACCACGCCACCCTGCTATGCATCATGTTTGATTGGTATCGACAATTGAAAATTTCCTTGAACCTGAAGAAATGCATCTTTGTGGTTCCCTTCGGAATGCTCTTAGGACATGTGGTGTGCAGGCAAGGGGTTTGCATCGACCCTGCCAAGGTAGCAGTGATCGTTCACATGGAAACCCCGGAAACGGTGAAGTAGTTGAGGTCACTGCTAGGGCACACGGTTTATCCGAAACTATGCGAAGATAACTACTCCTTTGGAAAAGTTGCTATGGAAGTCAGAGGTGTTCTAGTGGATGGATGACTGCAAGTTGGCCCTTGACACTCTAAAGAAGAAGCTGGCAACAGTGCCCATTTTGGTCCATCCAGATTGGGATAAGCAGTTCCATGTTCATATCAATGCTTCCGGTATTGCACTTGGAGCTGTCTTGGCGCAACTGGGGGAGACGATAGTTGACCACCAAGTCTACTTTTCCAGCTGTAAATTGTCCAACGCTGAGCGGAATTACACCACCACAGAGAGGGAGGCCCTCGCAATGGTGTACTTGCTCCAAAAGTTCCGCCAATATCTCCTAGGAGGTAGGTTTAATTTCTTTACTGATCACTCTGCCTTGAAGTACCTAATCAATAAGCCCATTTTGGGAGGATGGATATGTTGATGGCTTCTACTCTTTCAAGAATTCACCTTCGAAGTGATTGTCAAGCCCGGGAGGTTGAACATCAGGCCCGACCACTTATCCAAGTTGGAGATGGGGGAAAATGAGGGCCCTCTCGATGATCAGTTTCCTGATGCTGATCTTTTCTGGGTATAAGCCATACCCGATTATTTGGCCGACATCACAACCTACCTAACCACGGGGTAGTGTCTTCAGCGCTATACTCTGATCCAAAAAAGGCACCTGGTCGTCTGTGCCACTGAATATCAACTGATTGCGGGGCAGTTGTATAAATTGGGCCTTGACGAGATTCTGTGAAGATATGTCCTCGACCATGAACGCGAAGCCGTGCTGTGGGAGTGCCATGGCGGCATTGCGGGAGGACACATGGGGATGAAACCCATCACCAGGAAAGTGCTACAAGCTGGAATATGGTGGCCGATGGTCCATGCAGATAATAAATCATTTGTCAAGAAATGCGATGTTTGTCAAAGAACAGGGAGGCCCTCTCACAAAGATGAGCTCCCACTACACCTGGTGAATGTGTTGCACCCATTTTAGAAGTGGGTTTTTGACTTCGTAGGCCCCATAGCCCCGGTAGCCAGGTATTCCAAGGCTCGGTATATCATTACCGCCACAGACTATCTCACCAGGTGGGCTGAGGCAGCGGCAGTGCAGGACTGTACGACGTATACGGTAGCTAGGTTCATCTTCGGATACGTCATCAGCAGGTTTGGCTACCCACGGAGCTTAACTAGTGATCAAGGTACACACTTCATTAATGAAACGATCAAATCGTTGCTGGACACCTTCATGATCCAACATCACAAAAGCAGCCCATACCACCCGCAGGAAAATGGCACTATGGAATCATTCAACAAAATCCTTGAAATGGGTTTGACGAAGATCTACAATGCCAAGTGGGATGATTGGGACGAACGGTTTCCAGCTGCACTGTGGGCCTACAGAACAACGGTGAAGCGTTTGACCAATCAAACACCGTTCTATTTGGTGTATGGCTGAGAAGCTGTGATTCCCACTGAGTTCACCATACTGAGTCTTCTGATCCCCACATCCCTCAAGTTCTCGGTGGAGGAATCACTACAAGAGCGCCTACATGAATTACAGGAACTTGATGAGGCCAGGTTCCTTGCTGAGTCTCATCAAAAGGTTTAGAAGGATAGGCAGAAGGCATGGCATGATTGCCACATCAAGAGAAAAACATTCCAGGTTGGAGGTAAGGTCCTCCTATACGATAGTAGGTTTCAGAAGTTTCTGGGAAAACTGCAGATGCACTGGTTGGGACCCTACTTCGTCATCGAGATTAAGGATTATGGAGCCGTTCGGTTGGCTCAACTGGACGGTACTATTTTACCTGGGTGGGTGAATGGCACACGCCTAAATCCCTACCATGACTAAGTTTTTCACTTTTCGTTAATAACTCTCGCACCCGAGAGAAGCCCGTAGAGTAGCGTAGTTGAATAACTCTCTCACAACCAGGATGAGCGTAGGTAGTGTTCGTTGTCCATGCATAGGTCATCAATAACCACTAGGTTGCAGGGACTGCGCCTCAACCGATTGTGGTTGGGGAGGGGCGCGCCAGCGTGTCATCCCTGTAGGATAAGCGAACGTGTCAAGTGTCAGTCCCTATCACTTCATTTAGTACTTGTGTCAGTCTGTAAGATCAACTAGATTTGCAACATAAATTGCCATAATAAGAAGTAACCTTGCAGTATTCACTTCACCATCATTCGAACTAACCTGAGTCGTCGCATCTGCCCATTTCCCCCATACCACCGTCAGTATATTTCAGAACACACCTCAACAGGCGGCTGATCACACGATTATCGCCGTGGAGGATGCCAGTAGGAATTAATTTGTTATGGGGTCTCATCAACCTCACTCATGCTGGTTAATTACATAGCCTTCATGAAGAAAAGCGCGAGAATGTCGGAGACATCCGAGTTAGAATTATAAATTTCTGAAGATGCAAAGGAAATTGGAGCATAACCAGAGCAGCAGAGGTGTCCCGAAGCATAGAGCCAAGAGAAGGGGCTGATAACGATTCTGAAAGTGTATCAACGTCGTGCAAAGATGACAAGAGCCAATCCAACAGTAGTAGAATAAGAGCTCAAGAGCTAGATTCATAAAATAGAGTCCCTCATCGGGAAGTATGATAGTGCTACCCTCATCGATGCAGAACTCACGTACTCTTTCGAGTTCCTAGCTCTTAAATGCCAGGTGTATATGGAGAGCTATACCACAAAAGCAAAGCGCGCAGAAACAAGGATTTTGCCTGAGTTTTGAGGCATCTAGCAGTCCTCCATTCTTCATTTGAGGAATCTACCAGTATTCGGGATGACAGGTGTAGCCATGCAATGTACCAAGTTCTTGCTCAGTCGAATTTAGAACGAGTCCTTGTGGTTGGGAAGAGAAATTCCAATCCACGCCGAGGATATTCACCGGCTCACAGGGCTCTGACAGGATAGCCTAGATATTTCCTCCGCATGCCAGACCACCTCCAAAAGAGCAAAGAAGTTAGGAGACGCAGATTATTATGTAAAATATGGCACCCGGTGGGGAGGAAAGGGAGCGAAAATGGAACTCATCAACAAGCCCAAAGTCAGGTTCGCATGTTACCTCATTATTATTAAGATAATGAGGTACTACACGAAGGGGGAAGGTACCCTAGATATCATTTCCATTGTGGAAAACTGTGCCCAGGGGGCCAAGCTGAACTGGTGCTCCTTCTTGCTAAAGCAATTGTTCGACGCATGCGAAGATAATTACAAGAGGGCCACGAGCATCATCTATGGATATTTGATAGTCGCACTAGCCATGTGGAAGTGGCATGCTCCCCTCATCAGGCTGCCGACAGAGATATCAGAAAGTCAGCCTCTGGCAAATAAATTCATCCCCTGGAAGGGGTCAGGGGATCCTAGCACCAAAGAGGTCAATGCAAATGTCTTCCGGAGTTGGTATGGTTTAATGACTGATATGGTGACAGGCCAACAGAGGATTCCCAGGAACCTGCTGGATGGGTACATCGAGCAAGTCTAGCTCAGGATAAACCACAAGCACACCTTGCTCTGACCTACTTGCATGCCGGAAGAGAAATTCCAGATGAGGTCACTGAAATTTCAACTCGACGACACAGCCTTTCACAATGAAGTTTGTTCGTGGTCGGGGGTTGTGATGGAAGTTCGAAGTGGGGTACCCACAAAAAATTTCGACAAAATGCTACCACATCAACTACCTGGCGAATCGAGAGTGACAGCGGCACAAAGGGTCTCCAACATGCAACTCTTCCCACTCATTCGCCAATTAAACACTAAGGTACACAACCTCAACGAAGTGGTCCGAGTAGTCTCAAGCGGTGCCACTCCTTTCCCTGTTTTTTTTGAATTTTAGCTTTCTCAGTCTAACCCGCTTCTCCACATGGCCTCCATCACCTCCCCCATTCCTAATGTTTTATTTACTTCACCAATTCCAATGACTACCCAGATGGGGGAAAAGAGCAAGTCCACAAACCCCCTAGAGGTTCCCAAGGCCAAGAGGGCCCGAATTATAGAAGAAAGTCTGGTGGTGGACCTCACTGAGGAGGATCCACCCCAGTCATTGAGCCCAGGGGTACCCATCCATCAAGATAGGGGAAATAGGAGAGATTCCACCTCTACCTCCCATTAACCCCTCCGACTTCATAAATATCCGCATTTCACCACCCCATACCGACCCACTCCCACCTACCACTTCATCCGCACCATCCAACTCATCTGCCACCATATCAGACCCAGTAATCCAGGATCTAATCAATGGGGACCATGGTACCGAGGTTGACTCAAGTACAACAGTGATACCACCGGTCAACCCCGCTGGGGACCCCCAGGTCACTTTTTCTGACTTATTCACACAGATGGCTCAAATAGTTGCAGACACGGCTAGGACACAGCTTGAGTCTACTCCACTCCAGCAGACTATCCAAGTAGATTAGGGGGAGCGTCCAGACCTACATATGGTGGAATCCTCACCCCATTTGACTCTGCCGTCGTCCCCTCAAGAAAACTCCACTAGATTAGTTTTCAGTGGGCAACCACTGTAGGAGCAGCGACTAGATCAAGGTACTTTGGGGCCCGACAACATGGAGACGTGGGGCACGTATCATCTGTACCACTTCATTCAGAGAGCAGCCCAGTAGGCAAAAAGGATCCACTCAGAGCTGCAATAGAGGTGTGAGCAACAGCAACAACAGATCATCACGCTTACTCAACAACGCGTGCAGCTCACAATAGCACACGGTCAGCTCCAAGACCAGATGAATGAAGTGGCCAGGGTGTTCATGGGACTATGGCCGGAAGTAACAGATATATTGCAGTGAGAAATCCACCTCAGGGTGGCATTCACCGAACTCCATTAAGAAAATGCAGAGCTCCAGGTAGCATTAGCAGCTTGGCCAGCGTTGCTTGATCCAACGACAGTCTACATAGCATAGATTACGGAGAAACAGGGCCAGGTCACCAAGATGCAGGAAGCTCTTAGCTCTGTAGCTTGAGATGCCTATAACCTCCTAAAATGTCTACATGAATGCTTGATGGCCCTTACAGTAAAGACTCATCCCATTTCAGCGCAGCTTTAACAACTCTTAAAAGAGATTTAGGATGCCACAGACCCCTTGCAGTTGGACAAGCTATACACCCAGGCGGATGCTCTGGAGATGCAGATCTAGTAGACAGAGGCCAGTTCAGCAATGGCCAAGCAAGCAATTCGAGAGCTTTTCTAGCCTCTCCAAATCAACGCCCGGACAATGCAGCAGCTAGCCGCAGAATATGGAACCCAAATCAACACGGTATTCGAAGCTGTACCAGTGACCGTCGGGGAGGAAGCTGTCACTAAGATCACCATAGAGATAGACACATTATTACAAGGGTGGCAGCAAGTTGTGACAACCTTCAACGAGTTTAAGGCTTCCGCTTTGAGAAAGGTCCCAGAGTTGGGGCCCTTGTTTGGGTAGCAAAATGAAGGAGCACAACAAGAACAGGGCACGGGGTCCGGCGGAGTGATGGAAGTAGAGACAGTGATTTGTGATTGACTTGGGACGAGTCAAGAAACTATGGTCGGGGCTTGTTGGGGCCCTTGTTTTGAATTTTGAATAAAGAACAGATTTTGGGTTGCAGATCAACACATGGCATGCGCAACAACGGTAGGTAGCGGAGCCGCCAAGGTTGCGGAAGAACAGGAGATAGCTGATGAGGCTGACAATGATAAGTGCAGATGAAGAGAATATATAGCAGAGAACAGATAGTGGAACTCATAGGCAATAGAAAGAAGCTGAAAACAGCTGAAGAAGAACACAAGAGGAACTAGCAGTTGCGATGGCGGGTGAAAAAATAGACCATCACCCAGCCGAAAAGGGGATGATGCACGGATGTAGAGGGATAGAGGAGGATTGAGCAGACGGTGCAAAAGAGCTCTGTCTTGAGCACGATGTCTTTGTAGTTCTTAGGCTTCTATTGATCTATCATGGTTGTGTTATCTATTTCTCTGTCCTGCGAGATGTTTGTAACAGAAATGTAAGCTCTTCCTATTGAACGATGTAACTGTGGATCCAGCTCAAGGTTATTAATATAATTGAAGGTTTTTGTCTTGTTATATGAGTTACATACATGCATAGTGTCTGTGGTACCTTAAAATTTTATTTGCTTAATATCTGCACAATTTTCTGAGATGCTCTTCTATGTATGATGTTATGTATGCAAATGATTCCATGTTAACTTCGAGTTGCGGATCCATCCGCCATTACTGATTTGTTCCCTTTCTGCATGTGGTCGCGGCATGCCCCGGGTGAGACTCTCTGCTCTCCAGAGTAGGGTGAAAATTCCAGTGTGGTTCTAGACTACAACAGACTCCTTTATTGGCCCCAATCCCTGAACCTAGGTCTTGCCCGCGAGACCTATTTTATCACCAACATACTAGTTCCATCTTGCATACTCCAACCCCACAAGACAAAAATTCAAAGAGACCAAGAGAAGAAGGTTCATATTCTACTCAAACCACTACTAAAACATAATTCAAATCAATTTATAGAAAGAAGCCCAAGTTGAATCCAGTAGTTGAACAAGAAGAAACAGTTGAGACAATTGAAATTATTGATACAGACGTCGTGGTTAAAGAAAATGCACCTCCAACAGTTTTAGAGGAAACTTATCAGCCATCAACCTCTAATACACAAATCATTCAGAAGAAACATAGTGTATAGGTATCTTCATCAAGAAAACCAGTAGACAAAGAACATGATATAATGGAAAAATATAAAGAAATCAAATTGAGGAATGAGGCATTGAAAGTTGTCACCTATGCCCAATATTGGAAATAGACACCTAGTGATCGGAATAGGTTACTTTCTGCCTTTGATTATAAAACTAGGAAAATGTAGGTGATATTTTTGTAGCCCACAGTGCAATATCCAAAGTCATCTGTAGACTATAAGAAAACAACATTTGAAGTTCAAGCCAAATATATATCTACATCCAATAGATAAAATTGAGTTCCATAAGCAAGCTGGAGAAATTATTTAGTCTATAATGAGTAACAAAGTTATGAGTGTTCAAAAACTTCAGAATTATCTAGAGAACACCAGCGGATAGTTAAAGCTAGAGAAAGCTTCCTCACAAGCCAAGGATAATAGAATCAAATCCCTTGAATAATTGTTCATGGAGGTTGGATATGATCCAAAGAACATTAAAGTAGTTGAAGAACTCATCAAAAAGAATAATGCATACATTGTTGCATTGAAGAAGCAACTGAAATTACCTTCTACTGAACATCTACAAACAAAATAAGTTCTAGAGAATGAATGCCAAAAAGATGAAATGATGAATCTCATCATCCAATTGGCATCTCAACAGAACGAGATGGAGAATGAGATGGATAAATTGGTGTAGGATAAAAATGGAAGCATGGAAGAAATCCCTGTCACTACCATTCCTACAGTTACAATAATAGTTCCATCTACTTCATTAGCTCCATTACCTACTGCAGTTCTAGTAACAACAAAATTTCAACCAGCTACTAGATCAAAAAATAGAAACAACAACATCTCATCCCAATGATGAGGCAGGTAAATTTATCAAAGCCATGTAGGACATGTCAATATAGACTATTGAAATAAATAGACTTAAAGAAAAAATAAAAATTCTAGACGATGAAAAGAAGTTGATACAAATAATACATAAATAAGAAACACAGAACTCAAACATATTGAATGAGAGAGTACATAAGTTAGAGAAATAATTGACACTAAAAGAACCACTTGCACAAGCAAAGAAAAAACTGTGGGCCAATATCATTAACTTTGTTAATGATATTTGGCCATCTATCCAAGTTATCTTTGAGTAGAAGGATTTGATCAAGGAAGCAAGTGAAGCTATTCAAAAAGTCAAAGAGGAACTTGGGAAAAAACTAGAAGAGGCCACTAAAATAATAAAGCTTCTTAATTACAAGAACAAATAGGAATTATAAGAAATTGGCATAAGTGACAGAACTAAAACAATTATAGAAGTAAGAAAGGTAATTTCCAAGAGGAACCTGATGACACAACTTGAAGATAAGTGTCAGACTATGGAGTTAGCAATAACTAGATTCATGGTTAAATTTTATATTTTGAGGCAGAAAGGTTTTCCTAATCCTTTGGTGATCAATGATAGATTAATGAAACATGAATACTATGACAAGAAAATCATAGAAGTGGCTAAAGAACAGTCCAAAAATTCCTCCATGAAAGGAATTCCTATAGGCAAAGTACTCTATTAGACTTTTGAGAATCTCTTTTACCTCCAACATGAGGCAAATCATTTATTTATAAACAAGCCTACTTTTGCAAAATACACAGAGGCTGATGAGATTTACAGGAGAATGGTAAAAATGAAATTACTAGATGAAGAAGCTTGGGAAAAACTGAATTATTTACTATGAAAGTGAAAATTAAAATAGGTAAAAGAGCAGTCAGGATAAAAGTGAAAACAGAGCAGTCATAGTAAAAGAAAGTGTAATATTCCCGAATGGGGAAGCAACAATATATGAACACAATAATGGAAAGAACATTGAATTAATAAAAACAACATGATATGAGACAAATGTACATCCATCTTATTAAACATATCAACAAATAATATGCACAAAATCTTGAGGATCTAGTCACTCAAGCAATACAAAACAAGCCTCCTCTAAGAAAATATGTCAATACATGTAAAAATACTGCCATACAAGTGCCATGAGCCATGACAGGGTAGTTTTAGGGCATAAAATATTTAATAAATATGGATCAATGTAGATATGCTGTTATATAGCCCAAATAATGCTAGGAGTGAAGATCTAGCCTCCTAGACACCTTTCCAAGAGAACCCGGGAAGGATTTCCTCCAAAGGTATCCTCCAGTGAAAGGTTGAACCCTTCACCTGACAGAAAACACTCTAAAAGAGCCAATAAACCCTCCTCTAAAACTTCCCTCCAGAATAACGCAATTCCCAGCTGAAACTGTGCTATAAATGATGGAAATAGTTTGGCCTAGTGCTAAATATCTTAAATATTCTCAAGAACCCTCCTTACTGATCTCCCAAGAGAAGGAATCCTTCCTCCTATGAAAAAATAGCTCAGAAAGTGGGTTTCTCAACCCTCCACTGCAACACCTTGCAACACCACACAAATCTGAACAGAAAATGCATTGTAGCTGAAGACTAAAGCTTGGCCAAAATTCCTGAAAGTGGAAATTATAGTACAACACTCTTCCAAGAGGCCTCTCACGGAAAGAGGTGGGATTCCCGCTCAGGAACAGTTGGTGCTAAACAACACAACAATCTCAACTAAACAGCTAAAGAATGCAAATAGTCATGCAGACCACAAAATCAATAATCAATAACATACACCCCTATTGTTTCCATCCTCTTCCTTATAAAAAATGTGAGCCTTCTCACCTTAGGTCCCACTCATTAGGGTTTCCATCATCATGTAATCAATCTCCCTACAAAACTAAGTTGTCCCACCATTAATGCCACTCCTCCATAACAACGTTGTTTGATTTGGTCAAATTTGACTTATTCAACCTGCTCCAACCCTTTTTCATACCTAAGGGTCTTCAATCCAACTTTTATATGACCTCCATTCACACTAAGAGTGTCTTTTATTCCTACTAAGGAGATTTATGGGTCTCCATACCCTCTTATTCTCTATCTAAGAACAAAATCAAAATTTAATATTCCAATTAGTTGTGTGCTAATTTAGGAATATTACAGTCCTCCCCTCCCAAATTTTGTTTGTCCTCAAGAAAATGCAAGGACAGAACTGAAGAGCCTCTCCTCTTCCTCTTGTAGCATCCTCACATGATAAATTCCCCCTAAGAACAAGATGCTCTCTCATCAATATGTCCTTGAGTTGTTCCTCCCAAGTGTATAAGTATGCCTTTGGTGAGAATCCCAAATGGCTCTCATCATGAACAAGTGGGACATTCATGGAAGAAACTATATGTGGTCTAGAGGCCTTCTTGAGGCATGGAATCTGAAATATGTTCGGAACCATCATTCCCGTGTGAAGCTTCCATCCCCAAGATATCATCCACAAAAAGTGAGTCACCCTCCAACATGGCAACTCATGAAACATCTCCTCCACCTTAGGCTCCTGCAAAGAAGGTGGGATGCATAGTTGAACATGATGGATCAAACTGTCCATCCCACGTTGTCTCTCTCTCCACTTATGATAAGTGTAGAGCAGCTGCTGAATATGGGATGCAATAATGTTGCCTCCATGAATCACAAAAGAAATGGGATCCTCATAGACGCACTCTTTGGTTCTTGCCCAGATCATTTCATATAAAATGAATATGAAATTATCATCATATGGAATCCAATGAGAGAGGTAATGAAGGTTTGACATAATGCTGGAAGGTACCAATAGTCTCTCAAGTAATCATAATTCATTTTTACCAACTGTAGTTTAAGAACATGATGTGGAAAGTTGTCTCCAAATAATTTGCTAGTTGTGCATGTCATCTCATCTACTAGTGAATAGTAAATGACATTGTATATCAACTGAGCATATAGGAAATAGTACAACACTTGCCTAAATCCATACAAGAAATGGCTATCTCCATCATAGATGTTGGTCCAAAGATGACCATGAAGCCTAAAGAGAGGCTTTCCCTCTTGTGGAGCAATGCACTGTATAGAGATGGTAAGAGAATGAAGATACTGTGTTAGATAATCAATAAATTCAAAAACATATTTCTTACCATGTAAAGAGATTAAACTGATAACAAGGTCCAAGAATGAGTCCTCCATAGTGCTATGACATATCTCTATGAAAAGGAATGAACCATGTGTTGCATGAAAATAATTCTCCTTATACTTGGAGATCCAAGTTAAGAAGATCATATCATGGTAATAGATGTCTCCATCCACTACTCCGTCACTCTCATCTCCTACTTTTTCATCAAGTGCATCATATCTGAATTGATCCTGGGAACACTCCATCAACAAACCCAATCTCCCAAGTGACAGCAATGTTGGCCTTTGTGACAAGGCTCCTGTCATCTCATAGCTCCATCCTTTGACATACCACATGTCAAAGCCGTCAATCATAATGTTTATATGTATGGGATACTCCTTCCAAAGTGGAATTACCTCTTGATCCTTCAAGGCTAAGGAGCATCCCCTTTGCACCCTGATAGTGCCATCACCTACTTCTACAACATTATGCAAAGTATGGAAGATAATTAGTCCATACTCCCCCAAGAACATCCAAAGAAACAACAACTCTTGTTGCCTCCCCACACCATCACCATATAAACTATGGAGCAACAACATGATGGTTGACATGAAATATATCACATCACCCCAATACACCCAAACTCATTTCTGCCATATGATATAAGTGCCATGCCAAGTTCCATCCACGAACATACTATTTGAAATAGAATGTGTCATATGATGACCAAACTCTTTCAAGAGTAACCAACGCAGCCTTGCCTCCTGCTTCCCTGTTTCATAGATCTGCAAGTGGATTTCTAGCCTCCTGCTCATCAACATCACCCATCCAACCAAGGGTGAGTGTCTATCATCATGCTCAAAATTGGTATTTTTCCAATGGATAATACCATCATCCTAAATCATATTTCTATCTTTGCATTTCATGGGATGTTGAAATGAAATCTCCTGGAGATCTCCAAATGAATATCACTCATCAATGACCAAGTTGACCCCATAAGGATCTAAATAAGTGGTAGGAAAAAAAATCTCATCAAAATGTGAAATGATCATCAAGAAGTACCCATCATAATAATGGAAGATGTCATCCCTCATAAGGTGCCCTCCATCAATCATCTGCCTATCCTCTGTTATGCATGTTGAAAAGTCATTGGAATTCTCCAATAATGGTTGGGCCCCCAACTCATCATTGCTACAAAATGACAACGTTTTTGATCTCCATGATGGTGCATGTGTTGTCTCAATATTATGCTAAATACTGAACACATAGTTCTGCATTGCTCTACTCAGGATAATTTCCATCCCATCCTCCAAAATTCTACATTCCAACCTCAAGAGTTGTGTACAGATCAAAAATGATATACTAGGATGATTGTATATCTCTTCCTTGAAAAAATCAAGTGTCCTCAGCGCAGTGATAGTCTGCTGCTCCAAATCAGCAATATACTTTGACCCTTGGTGATGCAAAGGTATATTCCCACAATCCTCCATATGATGTGCTGAAGTAACAGAAAATTGAAACATGTGCATACCTTGGTAAATCTTGGGAACATCTTGTACTGCTACAATGGTTCCTCCTTCCAGTGTGATGACTTCTCCAACTGCTGATGATGATGAGGGTTGCTTCTCTACTACTGCACCAATGCTGGTAAAAGTTTCCTCCTCCTCATGCATCTCTTGAATAGTGCATGGGACTCTAAATGTCAAGAGAGCAAGACCACTTCGCAAAGGTGCAAGTGTTCCTTCTCCTGATGCAAGTACTCCTATAGCAAGTGGTGGTGGAATTTTTACTTCTTCCGGTATTCTTCTGTCAAACTCCTTAATCAAACTTTGAGTAAAATCTTCATATGTAGTCATTCTTGCATGACTCAAATGGCTGAACCACCAAATTTTTGCTTCACCCTCAAGGTGTAGCACTTTAATATCAACTGCTTATCTTTCTGCTATAGGATGTAGCAAGAATAATGCATCTAATTTCCTCCTCCAAGCCCTTTTTGTGCATATGTATGACCCATAAAATGTAGACAATAGAAATCTGTTATGTTTTCTTCCACAAGGTCTCCTCTCTTCTTTGATATGAATGAACTATGGGAGAGTTAGATTCTCCTTGAAAACTCTAGGTTGAGACTTATATTCTGCAAGATACTCACTTAGAATATCATGATCTAAGTGTCCTCCATCTTCATGCCTCTTGTCTTCTTCTTCAAAAGGAAAGAGCATAGCATGCTTCTTTGGAGCTCTATGCAATACCAGATCTTTCTTCTGCTGATAGGAAGTACATGGATCTTCCTCATCTTGAAACCCTAATGTGGTTTCACTTCTTTTCTCCAATTTTCTTTGCTTGACCTCCTTGGTGGGGTCCTTCTTAGATCTAAAAAGAGATGATATTAAACTCATTCTTTCCATCATTCTGATCTCTTTCTCCTTCTTCTTAATCTCCTGATAGAATAATGGATGAGATCCACAGGCTGAGCCAAGATTATGCTCTGATACCACTGTAATATTCCCAAATGGGGAAGCAAGAATATATGAACACAATAATGGAAAGAACAATGAATTAATTGACACACCATGATATGAGACAAATTTACAACCATATTATTAAACATATTAGCAAATAACAGGCACAAGATCTTGAGGATCTAGTCACTCAAGCAATACAAAACAATCCTCCTCTAAGAAAATATGTCAATACATGTAAAAATACTACCATACAATTTCCATGAGCCATGACAGCGCGGTTTTAGGGCATAAAATGCTGCATAAAGATGGATCAATGTAGCTCTACTATTATATAGCTCAAATAATGCTAGGAGGGAAGATCTAGCCTCCTAGACACCTTTCCAAGAGAACTCGGTAAGGGTTTCCTGAAATACACAAAAATACAAATGGTGATCTACAACCCTAGGACTGAAGCATCACTGCAACTGAAGCCCTTGAAATATAAGGCTGAAATAATATAGATATGATGTATATCTCCTACAAAGGTATCCTCCAGTGAAAGGTTGAACCCTTCACCTAACAGAAAACACTCTAAAAGAGCCAATAGACCCTCCTCTGAAAATACCCTCTAGAATGACTCAATTCCCAGTTGAAAATACACTATAAATGATGGAAATAGTTTGGCATGGTGCCAAATATCTGAAATATGCTCAATAGCCCTCCTTGCAGATCTACCAAGAGAAGGAATCTTTCCTCCTATGAAAAAGTAGCTCAGAAAGTGGGTTTCTCAACCCTCCACTGTAACACCCTGCAACACCACAAAAATATGAACAGAAGCTACACTGTAGCTGAAGACTAAAGCTTCGCCAGAATTCCTGAAAGTGGAAATGATATTACAATACTCTTCCAATAGGCCTCTCAAGGAAAGAGGTGGGATACCCGCTCGGGAACACCCGGTGCTAAACAACACATCAATCTCAAGTAAACAGCTGAAGAATGCAAATAGTCATGCAGACAACAAAATAAATAATCAATAACATACCCCCCTATGGCTTCCTTCCTCTTCCTTATAAAAAATTTGAGCCTTCTCACCTTGGGTCCCACTCATTAGGGTTTGCATCATCATGTAATCAATCTCCCTCCAAAACTGCATTGTCCCACCATTAATGCCACTCCTCCATAACAAAGCTGTTTGATTTGGTAAAAGTTGACCTATTCAACCTGCTCCAGCCCTTTTTCATACCTAAGGGTCTTAAATCCAGCTTTTAGATGACCTCCATTCACACTAGGAGTGCCTTTTATTCCTACTAAGGAGATTTATGGGTCTCCATACCCTCTTATTATTCTATCTAAGAACAAAATCGAAATTTAATATTCCAATTAGTTGTGTGCTAATTTAGGAATATTACAGAAAGCAGTAACAAAGTTTAAAGAGTAGTAACAGAGTTTAAAGATGAAATCAGATGACAAGGTAGCGTAAAGGAAACTTAATAGAAAAAAGGCAGCCAACGTGAAAGAAAATAGTCAGAGAGATAAAGAAGCAAAAGATCAAAGAGAGAAACAACAAAACCAAATAAGCAAGGACAACTTGCATTAGTTACATAAGTGTATCTATCTTCTTGCATCAAGATATTTTGTATTCCTTGAATAATTCCTAAATCAGTTTTGGGATATTTTGTATTAGTTTTTGTATAAATACTTCATAATTCAAAGTATTGAGTGTGGATTCCTGAATATTTCTATAGTTGTAATTGATCTAAATACCTTAGGGTTTATTGTACCATTTTCAAGTTAGCAGACAGGACAAGTAATAAAGGTATTGCATTACAATATTCATGTGTTGAGCCACTTCAGTGAAGTATGTTTCAATTGTTCATGTTTTTCCTTAAGTATTCCATAAACCTGCATGTTTTCCAATTTAAATGTTATAACAGGAATATTATTGCAGAAATTGTTTAAGTACACTATGTTCTGAACTGTTATTCATTTTAATGTTTTCTTCTGATATCTGGATTTGAGAATCCTTAATTGCTCTCCCATCCTGATTGACCTCTTTCACTTCCTTCATTATCTGGCTTAAGGAATCCTTAACTGCTCCTTGATCCTGATTGAAAACCACTTCACTATCTAGCCTAAAAGATCTGATTTTACTCAACTACCTTGCCCTATGAACACTTCCTTTAGAAATTGATTTTGTCATGTTTTCTTGATACATTCACTCCATAGCCCAATGTAAAATAGACAGACATATATCCATCTAAATCAATAATTGCACCAAAAAAATTAAATAAAACCAAATAAATCTTATATAACTAGCCTAAAATCAATTAAAAAAAACAAATTTAAATCATAAAGAGAGAGCCCTCTCTGAGCATTAGGAAGGCTAGATCCTGATCTCAAAAGTAGGTTGATAGTTACCTCTAATATTTCTTTAAACAAAAAATAAAAACCCTATGAATTATTGGAGTAATAACATACTTGCGACCATACTGAGGAATTAGTCCCCAGTTTTAAATAAATCTTAAAGGAAACATTTTTCCTCATCTTTTCACCTTAAGTTTTATTTAGGGTTGTTAAGAATTTTTCATTAAATTTTTTTATTATGGCTTCTAAAAGAACATACTATACCAGGGTTCATCCTAATCCACAACTTGCTATAATTGTTGATGATCCTAACATAACTTTAAGAAAAACCAAAAAAATAGAAATTCTAGGAAGTACTAGTCAATTAATCAAAGCAAATTGACTCCCTAAAGAATTATCAAGTATACAAGATATTGAATTTGATTTATCATTTGAACACTCTCTTTTTAGAACTAAATCTGAAAATTCAATCTATGATAGTGTAATAGATCCTAATTTTATTCAATTTATTAAAAAAAATAAGGAGACTATTTCACTTGAGTCAGATCAACAAGCTCTAGAGCCTTTTGATAAACTTGATGCTTTGACTACAACTTTGATTAAGGATATTGATGAAGCCTATTTTCAACATTCTGTTGAATTAGCTGCTTTATCTACTTTTACCCCTAAGCCTTCTACCATTCCTTCAGAGTCTGTAAATTCATCTTTACTTAGTACCACATCATCTATTATTTCCACTACACTTCATTCCACAGAATCATTCATCCCCAAGATTCCTTTTCAACCTAGAGTTTTATTTCCATATCCAAACACTTCAAGTTCATATTCTAGTACTTTTTCTACATTTTATAGTACTTCAACCTCATTTCCAAGTACATATTTTAGTGTCCCAAGCTCTTCTGCAAGTACTTCAACCTCATCACCAAGCACCACAAATTTACCTCCTAGCCAAGCTATAATATTAGCCATGGTAGCTAGATATGACTCTTTGGTCTTAACAGCTCAATTACATGCCATGCCCCAGGATTACCAAAGTAAAATCTTTCAGTTTGATGGTACAGGTCAATATACTTCCCAACAACATGTAAAAAAAATTACTAATTAATTTGAATTACATGAAATTGATGAAGCTGATGTTCAAATGAGATTGTTTGCACAAACATTAGTAGGAAATGTAAAGAAATGGTTTAAAGCTTTACCTGCCAATCATATAGCCGATTTAGCTGCTTTTCATCAATTATTTACTAATAGATGGGAAAGAAAGAAAAACCCTTTACAAATATTGTCTAAATATGAAAACATTAGAAGAGCTCCTAATGGATCTGTTCAAGACTATTGTACTAGGTTTAATAGTATTTACAATGCTATTCCAGCAAACATCAAACCTCCACCAAATCTAGCTTTAATCAAATTTTCTGTTGGTTTTGATACTGATATGTCATATCAAATGAGAAAAATAAACCCTAAAACATTAGAACAAATGCAAAGCAATGCAGTTAGTGTAGAAACTAACTTGTTAGCTAAAAGAGCTAGGGTGAGAAATGAAAGAAGAGTTACCATAAAGGATGAACCATCCACATCAGACAGTAATATAGATATTTTAGCAAAATGTATGGAAATAATAATGGATAGATTAGAAAATATGGAAAGAAAACCACAATGGGATAATCAACAACAAGGTCCTAAAATAAGAAATCCAAACTTTAGGAAGAACACCAATACTGGTAAATCAAGAGAAACATCACCTGATCAATTGATTAGACCACCTTTCCAAGAAAAATATGCAGAGAGCTCCCAACAAAATGATGATGATCAGGACACCCAGATTAACTTAATGGGAATAAATGATGATAATACAATTTTTCTTACCCAAGAAGAATAGGAATTATACATGGTACAACAATTACAGTTAGGATCTGGGGAGTCCTTTGGTTATAAACAAGGTTATGAATTTTCTATTAATGAAGTTCACAAATAATATAACCTTAGAAGTAAGAAGAACATAGAAGCTCCTACTAAGAAAACAATCCAAACTCAGACTAAGAAAATAGTAGAGGCTCCTATGTCCAAGTTGTTACAAATTCTCCCTAGAGAAACTTAGAAAAAGTCCAGTCCAACTCAGAAAAATTCCAATTCAGAGATTGCACCCAGTCCAAAAATTGTAGACATCACACTTGCTGATACTCAAAAATCAAATAATACTAAAACATCTGTTGATAATCTAACATCAACTGCTGCTAAAACTTCAGCTGATGCTAAAACTTCAACTGCTACCAAAACTATAGTTGCCACTCAAACTGTTCCAGATAAGAAAACTGAAAGTAAAACAATGGAAAAGCAGACTGGAATACCAATTTATGATAAAAAATATAAGAACACTCAAACTAAAATTGGTAAAGAGGAAATCATTTAGTTAGGAAAAAATCAAGTACCATTCAACATCCAAAATGAAATTTTGAAATTGAAAATACCAGTTCCTTTAACAGAGCTGGTTAAAAATGATTTATACAAAGCCCAAATAACTAAAACAATGAACATAAGTGAAGGAGAAGATTATGTTAATCTGAATGATGACCAACCAGAGTTACTATTTGTTCCTGAGGTAAATGGAAAACATCAAGAAGGTGGTGTCCCTCCATTCTACATTAGCTTTAATATTCATGATAATATTTTACACAATGCTATGCTCGATTTAGGAGCATCTCACAACTTAATGCCAAAAGATATCATGGAAACATTGAATCTAGATATAAACAGATCATACAAAGATCTTTTCTCCTTTGATTCTAGTAAAGTTAAATGTCTTGGCTTGATAAAAGACTCATGTGTCACTCTAGTCCAATACCCAAGTAAGAGTATTTTCATGGATATTGTAGTTGTTGATATCCCTCCAAATTATGGAATATTATTATCTCGCTCATGGGGAAAAAAATTGTAGGGATCACTACAATTAGACATGTCATATGTAATAATTTTTGTATTTGGTTAGCCCAAAAATATTTACAAAGAAAATTTAATGAAATACATGGTCAGAAGTGCAGAAAAAACACAGAATTATCCGATTTATTCTGTACATTCTGATATGGATTCTTTCATTTTATGTAATTCATACACTAGCACAGATAAAAACACAACATTACAACAGAAACATAAATAAATTGACAGTGAAAATATATTTCATGAATCTATGTGGCACTTAGATTTTGATGGTTCCGTGAACAAATTAGGAGCAGGAGCAGGAGTATGGATTTATAACTTAGAGAATGATCATTCAGAGGGTCGTTCCTTTACGTTAAAATTTAAATGCACAAATAACATGGCTGAGTATGAAGCATTAATCTTAGGACTGCAAATGGTAAGAAAACTTGAAGCCAAGAGAGTTTATATCTTGGGAGACTCAGAATTAATAATAAAACAAATTAAAGGGGAGTATATTGTGAACAATCCTAGACTTAGCCAATACAGAGAAACCATTCTAGATCTAATTAAAGATTTTGTTGAAATTGACTTTGTTGTTATTCCAAGGAAACATAACATGCATGCACACAGTTTGGCTACTTTTTCCAGCACATGCAGATTTCCTTTTTAGCCAAATCACCAGTTCACTACAGAGGTAAGACATAGGCCTACTATACCATATAATTTGAAATATTGGCAAATTTTTTCACAAGATTCTCAAATCTACAATTTTATGAATACTGAGGGAGAATTTCAAAATTGTAACATAGATACTAATTGTACAGTAGGTTATACAAAAAATAGTGAGTTATATGTAATTTATGTAGATAAAAATGAACCCAATATATTTACTAAAATAGAGATAGATAAATTAGAAATAATAGAAATAGAGGAAATAAAAAATGATGAATCAGAAATTTTGAACCTTAAAGATAACTTTTTGCCTAAGGGATTAGCCCCATTAGAAGATCTTTCTGATTCCAATGATGTAGTTAGAAAACCAAAAATTGAACCATTAATATCAGACATATAAGAATGTAACATAGGAATAGAATAAAAACCCAAACTTGTCAAATTATCCAAAGAATTAACCCCAGAAGAAAAGATGAAATACATAAGTTTGTTTAAAGAATTTCAAGATGTGTTTTCCTAGAGTTATGAAGGTCTCAAGTCTTATGACACCAGCATAATCGAACACAAAATACCAATAAAAGAGAATCAGAAACCATTTAAACAAAATATTAGGAGAATTAATCACGTTCTTATGCCTTTGATAGAAAAAATAAGTAAAAAGGATGTATGAGGCACAAATCATAGCACCCATTAGATATTCTGATTGGGTCTCAAACTTAGTTCCCACAAGGAAGAAAACATGGGAAAATATACTTTGTGTTTATTTCTATAACTTAAACAAAGTGCCACTAGAAGATAACTATCCTCTCCCAGAAATGGACCATATTTTACATAGGGTGGTAGGATCATTTAGAATTTCATTGCTTGATGGATTCTCTGGATATAATCAAATCTCAGTTCAGCCTGAAGATCAAGAAAACACTGCATTTACCACTCCATGGGGAATTTTCATGTACATGAAAAATCCCTTTGGATTGATGAATGCAGGAGCTACATTCCAAAGAGCTATGGACATAGATTTTTCCAAAGAAATCCATGACTTTCTTGTCATTTATCTAGATGATATAACAATATTTTCCAAAAAAGACAATGAACATCTAGATCATTTGAGAAGATTTTTTATTAAATGCAGAAAATTTGGTATTTCCTTGAATCCCAAAAAGACACTCTTTTTATTAGAACAACGTAAACTCCTAGGACACATAATTTCAAAAGAGGGAATTAGGATAGATCTAGCTAGAATAGAAGCAATTTTAAACATCAATCATCCTAGAAACATAAAAGGATTATAGGATTTCTTAGGTAAGATAAAATTTCTTAGAAGATTCATTTCTAATTTAGTAGAACTAATAAGAGAGTTGAATAACATGTTGAAAAAGGATTCAACACTTAAATCGACAGTAGAGGCTAAACAATCTTTTGAAGCAATTAAACAAGCCCTTACAAAAACACCAATCCTAATAAGTCCTGATTTCAAAAAAGATTTTATAATTTTTTCTTTTGCTTCAGAACATCCCATTGCGCAGTCTTGTTGCAAAAGAATGATCAGGGTTATGACCAACCCATTTCTTTTTTTAGCAAATCCTTAAGAGATGCAACAATAAAGTACAACATTATGGAAAAACAAACACTTTCTTTAGTGGATTCTATTAAATATTTCAGAGTGTATATTTTATATTCACACATAATTGCATATGTTCCAAATTCAGTAGTAAAGGACATTCTGACTCAGAATAGGCCTGATGGAAATAGAGGCAAATGGATTGCCACTATATTGGAATATGATATTGAAATAGAGCCTACAAAATTAATTAAAGGCCGAGGTTTAGCCAAACTCATGGTTGAATCAAATTGTCAAGCCTTAGATATAAATTTCATCGCAATAATAGATGATCAGGAAGAGATGGAAAATCCACAGATCAGTGAAGCTTTTTTAGATTCACCATGGTATGCAGATATCATATTTGTTTTACTTAACCTACAAGCTCCTCCTGGTTTGTCTAGAACTAATGGTAGATTCTAATATTAAAATAAATGAAATATTTTATCATAGATAATGCTTTATTTTGGAAAGATGATGGTGGTATTCTATTAAATTGTTTATTGAAAGATGAAGCTGATAAATTTATGCAAGAATTTCATGAAGGTGACTGTGGAGGACACCTTTACTGGAAATCAACTGTTGATGAGGGCATGTTTTTACTGGCCCATTTTTTTTGCAGATGTAAGAAATTATGTGACCTCCTACCATAAATACCAGATATTTGAAGGGAAGAAAAAACTATTACCTTTACCCCTCAAACCCATCTCCATTGAAATGACATTTCAACAATGGGGTCTAGACTTCATTGGTGAAATTCACCCACCCTCCTCAACCCAGCATAAGTGGATTTTGACAACCACTGATTATTTTACCAGTGGATAGAATCCATCCCTTCTAGACAAGCCATTGAATATGTCATTATATCATTCCTTGAAAACAACATCCTTTCTAGATTTGGATGCCCACAAAAGCTCATTACTGATAATGCAGTTGCCTTCAAATCCAAGAAAATGATTGACTTTTTAACAAATACCACATTAACCTTGGCCATTCCACTGCCTATTACCCTCAGGGTAATGGACTTGCAGAATCCTCAAACAAAAGCCTGGTTAATATCATCAAGAAACTGTTAGAAGATAACAAAAAGACCTGGAGCAAAAGGTTGGTTAAGGCCTTATTGGCACACATAGTAACTACAAATAAATCTATTGGTACATCTCCCTATCAACTAGTATATGGGATAGATGTTGTTTTTCCATCTTCATTGGGAGTGCCAATGATGAAGATGATCCAAGAGCTGCAAGTAGAACCAAATGATATCCAAAGGAGGATAAATCAGATAATACATTTGCAACAAACTAGGGAAGAAGTCTATGTCAAATCACAAGTGATCCAAGATAAACTCAAAAAGATATTTGACAAGAAAACAAAAGAAGATGATTTTTACATAGGTGATAAAGTACTCAAATGGGATTCTAGAAGAGAAGACAAAGGGAAACATGGTAAATTTGATTTATTTGGAAAGGCCCATACATCATTTGTGGTTACAGAGGTAATAATGCATTTTTCTTGAAGGAGTTAGATGGATCAGATCTACCAGGTGGACTAGTCAATGGTAGAATGTTAAAGCATTGCTTTTATCCAGATTAACCATTATTTTCTTTTCTTTTCTTTTCTCATTGTACATACCATTGCAATGCATAGATTGGATTAGATGACTATATTTTGAAGTTGAAGCTTGGAGAGAAGGCCCTAAACTTTAAAAGGTATAATATCATATGATTTAATAAAGAGATCTTAGAAAGAAATTTCAAGGGAAGAAAAGTCAAATTTCAAAGATATCTTAAAGTTCTTGACATTTCACCAAGAAATGTTATACCCAAGTGGAGCCACTATTAAGGTCCTTTAATAATAGGCATTATAATTTTGAATTGACCATGTTAAACTATTGTACCATTGTACATACTTTTCTTTCTACAGATTTTTTCCCATATTAAAAAATGTAAAGAGGGTAAGTCATAAAAGAAAAATCAAGCGACTGAAAGAAAAAGATCAAAAAATAATATAAAGTATGAACCCCACCAAAAAAGAGATAAAAATAGATCCTGAAAGTGATGCGCATTTAAATGCCACTACTTTTACTTTAATTTGCAAATAAAAATTGTGTGTAGCTTGTCCAAAATTCCACAATCCATGAATATCAAACAGTTTAATCTTAATTCATTCATGCTTTAAATTTCATGTTGATAGTTAGAGAATAAATATCTAGCCAAACTATTTAATCTTGGAAGATCAATAGCTAGCTAGAGAATAAAATGAGCTCATTAGTTTAATCTGAGCCATTGGAAGTTATAAGGTTAGAAGTAGATTAGTTTTCTTATCAAATAAAAATTAAAGGGTCAGCAAGCTCAAAAGCAACCAATAAATGAAAAAAAAATGTTAGGGTAAAAGAAGGGTAGGTAGAAGAATGTTACAAATCATGGAGACCATCAATTCGTCATTTCATATCACTAATATTCCCCAAAATCCCCTTCCCCTTGCTGAAAAACCTATTTTCCATTCTTAAAAGGTAATTTCCCTTGTAAAAATTCCCTTTCCTTTTGAAAATATCTCTTTCCCTTCATTTCAACCTTCTCCCATTATTTCACCCCTTTCCTTACTCAAAAATCCATTTTCCCTTTGAAAAGTAACTTCTCCTTTACTAATTCCTTTTTTCATTTAAAAACACACTAAAATCCACTTATCCTAAGTTTTAAATAATGTCGGGCCCCATTGAAAAACCCCTCCCCGATGTCATTTTAAACACTTATTCTTAGTGTATTTTAACATCCCGCATACATTTTATATATTAATTCCCTCATACATATTTCACTAACCCCCATTAATTTTAACTCACCTACTTTAATATGATCCTGGGTCCCATACCATATTAACCCCCTTCATATTAATTTAAACCTATGGTTTATATATGTTCCCAGGCCCCCTTGTAATTAACCCAACCCTGCATATTAACCCGCTTCCATATATACATATTCCCCGGGTCCCACTTTTTATTTAACCCCGCTGATTACATATCCTACCCCACTATATAATAATCCTGATCCCTTTATATATTAAAAATTTGCATATATCACCCCTTATAACTCATTTCCAATCCCACCTCTCACAAATCCCTAACTCATTCCTCAACACCCGTCATCCGTCAGATTTCCATTCATCTGATCCAACGACCAATGAGATTTTTCGTACCCTCAACTGCTCGACATTTAAAACCATTTGGGGGCTTGATAAATGAGTGGTTTCGCACCCCCGCTCCCCTTCCATGGGATAGTCCTACAGTTCATCACACTCCCTTGCCTGAAACAATGAACCCACCTTTTTGCGTGCGATAAACACCATACTCCCATTCTACTGTATGACGAATACTGCCCATGTTTGAATTTGACCCTACGCCTTATGATTTATTACTTGAGGTCAAAAGGTATTAAAACCTGCTCTTTACCATTAGTCAATCTATTTTTGTTGAAAATTGCAGAGAAGAAGCCACAAAGAAGCCTTGCCAACCTCTTTTGAAGCCACTCAGACCAATGTCGACCAGAATTAAAGCCTTTTACTACCATAATCATTGCCAATTCAGATTTGAAGCTTATAAGACCAAAAAAAACCCCTACTACAACTAGAACCCTTTCGGCAAATAGAAAATTCCATTTCACAGGTATTCTTAAGCGCCCAAAACTATTAATTACACATAGAAAGTAATAAATTTCTAAATTGAACAAATTAAAATGGCTTCCCAGGGCATTATGACTGTTAATCCTCTGCAACCCTCTGTAATAGATGTTGAACATACCCCCCTTGCAAACAAAGACTTCAAAATTAGTGACACAGTCACTAATTTCAACCTCTTTGACATCCACTGCTGGAGCCATGATAAATGCATGGACCAAGCTGACGATATCTACCTTTGGGAATCAAATTTGCCTAAATATATCTTCCCTCAAACCTTTCAGTTTCCAAATATTATTAGACTCTGTTAGATGAATTATATGCCCAATGAAAGAGCCCTAGTAACCTATAGCAAAGAAATTTTGTTCATAATAACTGCAAAATCAATAAACCAGATGTTATAGATCCAACCCAAGCCTGATGAAGCCCCATTGTCCATTGAAACCTTCACTGAACTATATTTGAAACTGGAATTTCCCAAGAGGTTCAAATCTTCCAAACCTTTCTTCCTCCATCAGTTGAAACCCCAAAAAGTAACCCTCCATATTCAGCCTCAATGATTTCAAGTTCAACAGTAGTTTTAAATGGCAGTATGATACTTTGGGAGTTATCGGAAAGTCAAGAGTAATATTTAAATTAACTCCTTTTGTCCATGAGTCTAAACTAAAAATTGAAAAGTACTCCAACCAGTCAGAGTGGTTGGAAAATTCTTTGCAAGAGGTAGAAAATTAGGGTGATACTAGTTCCATCTTGCATACTCCAGCCCCACAAGACAGAAACTCAAAGAGACCAAGAGAAGAAGGTTCATATTCTACTCAGTTCACTACTAAAACCAAACTCAAATTAATGTATAGAAAGAAGCCTAAGATGAATCTAGTAGTTGAACAAGAAGAAACAATTGAGACAATTGAAATTATTGATACAGACACAGTGGTTAAATAAAATGCACCTCCAGCAGTTTCAGAAGAAAATTATCAGCCATCAACCTCTAATAAACAAATCATTTAGAAGAAACACAGTGTAGAGGTATCTTGATCAAGCAAAATAGTAGACAAAGAACAATATATAATGGAAAAATATAAAGAAATCAAATTGAGGAATGAGGCATTGAAAGCTGTCACCTATGCCCAATATTGGAAACAGACACCTAGTGACCAGAACAGGTTACTTTAAGCCTTTGATTATAAAACCAGGAAAATGCAGATGACATTTTTGTAGCCCACAGTGTAGTATCCAAAGTCATCAGCAAGCTATAAGAAAACAACATTTGAAGTTCAAGCCAAACATCTACATTCAATAGATCAAATTGAGTTCCATAAGCAAGATGGAGAAATGATTTACTCCATTATTACTGACAAAGCTATGTGTTCAAAAACTTCAGAATTCTCTAGAGAACATTAGAGGAGAGTTAAAGCTAGAGAAAGCTTCCTCACAAGCCAAGGATAATAGAATCAAATCACTTGAATAGTTGTTCAAGGAGGTTGGATATGATCCAAATAACATCAAAGTAGCTGAAGATCTCATAAAAAGGAAGAATGCATAAATTGTTGCACTAAAGAAGAAGCTGAAATTACCTCCTACTCAGCATCCACAAACAAAAGAAGTTCTGGAGAATGAAGGCCAGAAAGATGAAATGATGAATCTCATCATTCAGTTGACAACTCAACTAAAAGAGATGGAGAATGAATTGGATAAATTGGTGCAGGAGAAAATGACCAGCATGGAAGAAATCCCTCTCACTTCTATTCCTATAGTGACAACAACAGTTCCATCTACTTCATCAACTCCATTACCTACTGCAGTTCCAGTGACAATAGAAGTTCAACTAAGTACTACATCAGCAATATAAATAGCATCATCTCATCCCAATGATGAGGTAGGTAAATTAACCAAAGCCATGCAAGACATATCAATACGAACCACTGAAATAAATAGACTTAAAGAACAAATAAAAATTCTAGAGGATGAAAAGAAGTTGATACAAATAATGCATAAATCAGAAACACGAAAGTCAAACAGATTGACTGACAAAGTACAGAAGTTAGAGAAACTATAGAAATTTTAATACAATTATGTATTGACTGGATTCTCCTGATCTAACAATTATATGCCACTGTTAAATACAAAATCCTTCTACTAAAATATTTGCGGAAATTTAATCGTGAATTGCAACCACATGAAGAAAGATCAATCACACATAACACATATGTTTTTACCGGGAAATCATAAAGCTAAAAACCCCACTATCATATATTATGTATATATCATGGATCATGAAAAAATATCATACAAAAATCTAATCCAAGAGCTCTTAGTACAATATACAATCGTCTCACATTGTCATACAAAAATTTACATATTCATGCACCAATTTACTGCCTCCTGATAGCCTGCCTCCACTGCACAATCCCCGCTGATCACAATCCCTAAATGAATTTGATCTTACCTTGCCTTGTCTTCGCAATACTCATTTTCATCTCCAATGTGTGTTTGGTTGCAAGTGTGCACCCACTAATTTAACAACTGATAGTCAAACTGCCCATTTCACCTATCTCTCAACTAGGTCTCCACTCAATCTGACATGCATGTAGTTAATAATAGTAAATATTTAGTTGCATGTGAGATCACTCGATGTGAAATAATTTAATATTTAATTCACTGATCTCTCACTAGTGTATCTTTAGTTACAACTAGTTACATCTAGCACAACTGAGTTTAACTCACTTGACTGAGTTTAGCTACTTTACAACTCACATAACTACACGTCCAACTTTGTTACAACTTTGTATCACTTAGTTACAATGAAGTCCACTTGTATGTCCCACCAACCAACCTTAGAACTCGTAATTCCTTTAGTCAACTAGTTTGCCACATCAGTTAACTGAAATCAAGTGCTTCAAGAGAATATATTATTATTTAATTTCTAATTATTATTAAGAGATAATAATAATCGACATGAATTCTATTTTTATACATGCGATCTATGAATAGACTTCACACATGCATTCCAAAAATAGAACCCCATTCATAAATATAATTTTCTCAACCATCTATAAATAGGCTCCCACTATAAATAGAATTTTCTTACCATTCTAAAAATAGATATACACCTAAAAATACCCAGTGGGCCCCACCTAGTGTAGGTGCTTAATTTTCGCTAGGATCATCATCTTGTTGAATCTCAACACTCCCTCTAAACAAGAAAGAGATTATCCTTCACCCTGATCCTATATCTATGGTATTCAAATTTTCTCTTGGTGAGCACCTTCATCAGAATATCTGCATCCTGATCTTCCATAGGAATGTACTGAAGCAACATGATCTTCCACTACACACAATCTCTGATATGATGATACCGGATATCTATATGCTTAGATATGTCATGAAACACATGATTAATTGAGAGTTTAATGTAAATCTGATTATCACTATGAATCACTGTAGGATCTAAATGAGAACCAAACAAACCAACCAAGATCTTTCTCATCCAGATAGCCTCACATGTAGCTTGAATTGTTGCCATGTATTTCTCTTCCACTGAACTGAGTGCCACTGATATATGTTTCTTGTTGTACCAAGAAACTGTTGTATATATGATACTAAAGACCCCTCCTAATGTGCTCTTTCTGTCTGTTGGGCTGCCCACCCAATCTGCATCTATGAAGCGATGCAACTTCACCTCATCCGTCTGTCTGTACCATAAGCCATACTCAGGTGCCCCTGAGATATCTCAGGACATGCTTGCCCGCCTTCCAAAAGATCTTGGTAGGCTTAACCATTGCTTGACTAAGCTAGTTCACCGCATAGCATATGTCCGGTCTTGTTTTAACTAAATACATGAGTGAACCAGCCAACTTTCGATATATAGTAGCATCCACTACCTCTCCATATGTAGTGTCCTCTTTCCTCCAATTTCCTAGAAGAGGAGTATCCATGGGTTTGCAGCCCTCCATGTGAAACTTACCGAGTATATCCCTTGCATAATTTCCTTGAGACAAAAAAATTTCACCTTCTTGCTGCCATATTTCCAATCCAAGGAAATAGTGAAGGAGGCCCATATCCTTCATCTTAAACTCATTTTCAAGGTCTTCCTTTCATGAGTGTATCAACTGCTCATCACCAGTCAGTATTAAATCATTAACATAAAGAACAATGATGAAAAGCTTACCCTCCACCACAATTTGGTATAGGTTTGCATCCACCTCACTCTTGGTGAAGCCAAGTCTGGTGAAATAGTTGTTGATCTGAGTGTACCAAGCACGGGGTTCTTGCTTCAGCCCATACAACGCTCTTTTGAGTCTGCACACATGCGACTCCTATTGAATATCTCAAATCCTTCAGGCTGCTCAATGTACACTTCTTCATCAATGATCCCATTAAGGAACGTAGTCTTCACATCCATCTGATGAATGTGCCAACCCATCTGCACTAAGAGAGCAAGGATGGTCCTTATGGAAGAATACGGTGCAACAGGTGCAAAGGTTTCTTAATAATCTATCCCCTCGATCTGTGAGAAGCTCTGGGCCACAAATTTTTCCTTGTATTTCTCAATACCCCCATTAGAAACTTGCTTTACCTTGTAGATCCATCTTTAACCTACCACTGATTTATCAACTGGCCTTGGAACAATTTCCCAAGCATTGTTTCTGACAATGGAGTCATACTCCACCATTGCATCTACCCATGTGGTCTCCTGCACTTCTTCCTGAAAGGAAGATGGCTCAGTCACAATACATTTTCTCATGAGATCCATGTATCTAGTGAAACGATCAGGAGACTATCTCTATTTGCGTTGTGAAGTAGGGACTCCTACATTCTGTGCCGCATCAAGCTTCAAACTCTCAGTTTCTGTGGTATGCCTTTTGCCAGTTATGATGTTTGGCTCTGCATGAGTGGGCTCCTCCACTCCATGAACCTCCTCCTGTGGCTGGTCCACATCTAGAGACTCATATTTGTGAACCAAAATTTCCTCCTTTGCATGTAATTCTAGCTCCCTCTCAAGAGAAAACTTCATGGCTTTCTCCTCATTCAATTCTATATCCTGTCGCACCACAGTCATTTGACTGTTTCGAAAATACACATGATAATTATGGGGTGTTTCTGTGTACCCAAAAAATATCCCAACTTCAACGGTCAGCTCCAGCTTCTTTCTGTAATTCTTGGTCACATGCACATAAATAGATGAGCCAAAAATCTTAAAGTGTGAAACATCCGATTTCTTACCAGTAAAAGCTTCTTCAGGTGTACTCATGCCAAGTACTCTATGAGGACAACGGTTTTGCACATCATTAGGGGAATTTTGAGGTCTAAAATGGGCCTCCTAAGAAAAATGTACAACCAAAAATAACTTTATAAGAGGAAATAGGATTCAAGATGATGATGTCAACCATAGCAGATGATTCACCATTTTTTGGAGTAAAAAAAGTAAAAATATTAAAAAATAATAAAATAATAAAACTATTTTTTCAACTCGTATTTTCAACTTGTCTCCCTAAGGTTTTACACAAATTTCAATCGGGAGTACTCATTGGATGTAAAATTTAATTCCTCATCCAAGGAGTACCTATGTTGCATACTCTTGATGGACCCTCCTACACGAAAAAATGAAAAATACATGAAAAAACGTGATTGCAATCACATTTTTCATGTATTTCTAATTTTTTGTGTAGTAAGGTCCATCGAAAGTATGCAACATGTTTAATCCTTGGATGAGGAATGAATTTTTTCATCCAATGAGTGTTTCCGCTCGAAATTTGAGTAATCCCATAGGGAGATAAGTTGAAAATACGAGTTTAAAAAATAGTTTTTTCATTTTTCCCTCTAAAATTTAATGATGTAATCAAATATTATTTTATTATTTCCACTATTATTTTATAATTTTCTTAGGATGCCCATTTTATACCTCAAAATTCCCCTAATGAAACTGCAGTGTTGCATGCTTCCACCCACAAATGCATTGGTAGGCCGTAATCACGCAACATAGCTCGTGCATCACCCACAATCGTTTTGTTATTCCTCTCTGCAACCCCATTTTGCTGTGGGTTATGAGGCGCTATGAGTTCTCTTCGAATTCATTCTTTTCTACAGAAGTATTTGAATTTGTTTCAGATGTATTCTCCACCATTATCTCTCCGCAGAGCCTTCACTTGCTTCCCCAACTCTTTCTCAACCAATGCCTTAAACTGACAAAACTTTGAGAATGTTTGATCCTTCTTCTGCATGAAGAAGATCCAACATTTACAAGAAAATTCATCAACAAAAATAACATAATAATTGTGTTTTGATGTTGAAGCAACCGAGAATGTTCCACACACATTTTTGTGAACTCTCTCTAGGATCATCGAAGCACGGTTCTCCTTTTCATGAAATGTGGACTTTACAAACTTTCCCATAGTACATCCCTTGCACTGATCTAATTGTGCAAGTGTACCCTTGGGAAGTCCAGTAGAAATATACTGCAAACCTTTTAGGGGTGTCATGGTGAAGATGGCCCAATCACGTGTGCCATAATTTTCCCTCATCCCGACTCACCACTTCTTCTTATTTTCCCACCATTGTAGCGCAGCCATCTACCTCCAGCTTGTAGAGATTCTTAACTCTAATCCCTATCCTCTTGGTTTGACCCATTTTTTTATGTCGCGGGAAATCTTTGCAATTGTTGAAAACAACGTCATAACCTCCGTCCTCCAACATCACGACTGAGACCAAGTTTTTCTTTAGACCTGGAACATGCATAACATATTTTAGTAGAAATGGTTTACCTAAATCCCCCTCAAAGGTAATGGTACCAATTCCGGTCACACTGTATCGTCCATCGTTGCCCATCTCTATATGCATTTGGAGATATTTCTTCTCCAAGTCATTGAAAAGCTCCTTATCTCCCGTCATGTGGAAGGAAGTACCACTATCAAGATACCAAACTGATCCCATTGCACTTGAAACCAAGCATGCGATTAAAGAGAAATAAAGTTAAAATTGCAAGGAAAGGGCCTCATGAGCTGAAGCTCCAGAAGCCTTCTTTTTCTTATTTTTCTGTGGGTAGTTAGTGGCGAGATTCCCATGTTCATGACAGTGAAAACACTTCACCTTGGACAAATCCAGCTTCTTTCCTTTAGACTCAGATTTTAAATGGGAATTATTCCCCTTCCCTTTCCTTTCCTTGGAAGCCAAAGCACAATCCTCTTCATCATCATGCTTTGATGAAGAGCCATCTCTGGTGTTCCACCTGAACTTCTCCTACACTAGATCTGACCACAGTCATTCCCAATCCGGTAGTTTTTCCCGTCCATTGACAGATTCTTGATAACTGTGCAAACTCTTAAGAAGTCCCAAGAGAGCCAAAATCACTAAATCATCATCAGCAACCATGATTCCCACACTCCCCAGTTCATCCCGACATGGGAAAAACTTTGTGAGATGCTTAGGAATATTTTTTCCCTTCTCCATCTTGATCTTTCTGAGCTTATCCCTCAGCGCCAATTTCCTATGGTCGCTTCTTATTTGGAAAAGATCCGTCAAATCCTTACACATAGAAAATGGAGTGGATTTACCACAAAGGCTTGAGACAATATGGTCTTGCACACCTTCCAACAAAATCCTTCTCATCTTTGCTACTTTATTTTTCCAAGCGTCAAGTAATGCAACATCCATCGAAGTGGGCTTAGGAACATCACTATAGATCAATCCCATCAAGCCATTATCTTCAAGAACCACCTCCATCCTATCCTTCCATGGAATTTATTTTGAACTACCCTTGAATGCATACTCTAACCGTAAACCATTGAAAGCCATTTCGATGTTTACTCAATTGTCGCACCAAGAAATTCTTGCAGAAAATTCGAATTGTTTCCACTAGCAAACTAAGCTCCTGCTTCAATATTGCAATATTATTTGATATGATACCATGTAGAAATTTTAATACAATTATGTATTTCCTCGATTCTCCTGATCTAACAATTATATTCCACTATTAAATACATAATCCTTCTACTAAAATATTTGTGGAAATTTAATCGCCAATTGCAAACACATGAAGAAAGATCAATCACACATAACACATATGTTTTTACCAGGAAAGAATAAAGTTAAAAACCCCACTATCATATATTGTGTATATATCATGGATCATGAAAAAATCTCATACAAGACTCTAATCCAAGAGTTCTCAGTACAATATATAATCATCTCACACTCTCATACAAAAAATTGCATATTCATGCACCAATTTATTGGCTCCTGACAGCTTGCCTCCATTGCGTAATCCCTGTTGATCACAATCCCTGAATGAATTTTATCTTTCCTTTCCTTGACTGTGCAATCCTCATTGGCATCTCCAATGTGTGTTTGGTTTCAAGTGTGCGCCCACTAATGTCACAACTGATAGTCAATCTGTCCCTTTCACCTATCTCTCAATTGGGTCTCCACTTGATCTGACATGCATGTAGTTAACAGTAGTAAATCTTCAGTTGCATGTGAGATCACTCGATGTGAATTAATTTAATATTTAATTCACTGATCTCTCACTAGTGTATCTATAGTTACAACTAATTACAACTAGCACAACTGAGTTTAACTCACTTAACTGAGTCAAACTACTTTACAACTCACATAACTACACATCCAACCCTGTTACAACTTTGTATCACTCAGTTACAATGACATCCACTTGCATGTCCCACCAACCAACCTTAGAACTCGTAATTCCTTCAACCAACTAGTTTTCCACATCATTTAACTGAAATCAAGTGCTTCAAGAGAATAGATTATTATTTATTGTCTAATTATTATTAATAGATAATAATAATCGACATGCATTCCAAAAATATAACCCCATCGATAAATAGAATTTTCTCAACCATCTATAAATAGACTCCCTCTATAAATAGAATTTTCTCACCATTCTAAAAATAGACATACACCTAAAAATAGCCTGCAGGCCCCACCTAGTGTAGTTGCTTAATTTTCACTAGGATCATCATCTTGTTGAATCTCAATAGAAATAATTGACACTAAAAGAACCACTTGCCCAAGAAAAGCAACAACTATGGGCCAATATCATTAACTCTGTTAATGATATTTAGCCATGTATCCAAGTTATCTTTGAGCAGTATGATTTGATCAAGGAAGCAAGTGAAGCTATTCAGAAAGTCAAAGAGGAACTTGGGAAAAAAAGAGAAGAGGCCATTGAAGTAATAAAGTTTATTAATTCCAAGAACAAACGGGAATTAGAAGAAATTTTCATAAGTAACAGAACTGAAACAATTCTAGAAGTAAGAAAGGTAATTTCCAAGAGGAACCTGATGACACAACTTGAAGATAAGTGTCAGACTATGGAGTTAGCAATAACCATATTCATGGTCAAATTTGATATTTTGAGGCAGAAAGGTCTACCTAATACTTTTGTGATCAATGACAGATTAATGAAACATGAAGACTAGGACAAGAAAATAAGAGAAATGGCTAAAGAACAGTGCAACAATTCCTCCATGAAAGGAATTCCTACAAGAAAAGTACTCTATTAGACTTTTGAGAAAATATTTTACCTCCAGCATGAGGTAAATAATCTCTTTATAAACAAGCCTACTTTTTCAAAATACACAAAGGCTGATGAGAGTTATAGGAGAATGGTAAAAATCAAATTACCAGATGAAGAAGCTTGGGAAAAAGTGAATGATTTACTGTGAAAGTGAAAAGTAAAACAGGTAAAAAAGCAGTCGAGATAAAAGTGAAAACAAAGTATTCATAGTAAAATAAAGCAATAACAGAGTTTAAAGAGCAGTAACAGAGTTTAAATATGAAATCAGATGACAAGGCAGCATAAAGGAAACTCAACAAAAAAAAGGCAGCCAACGTGAAAGCAAACAGTCAGAGAGATAAAGTAGCAAAAGATCGAAGAGACAAACAACAAAACCAAATAAGCAGGGACAACTTGCATTAGTTACATAGGTGTCTCTATCTTCTTGCATGAAGATATTTTGTATTCCTTGAATAATTCCTAAATCATTTTTAGGATATTTTGTATTATTTTTTGTATAAATACTTCATAATTCTAAGTATTGAGTGTGGATTCCTGAACATTTCTATCGTTGTAATTCATCTAAATACTCGAGGGTTTATTGTACCATTTTCAAGTCAGTAGACATGAAAATTAATAAAGGCATTTAATTACAGGATTCATGTGTTGAGCCACTTCAGTGAAGTATCTTTCAATTTCTCATGTTTTTCCTTAAGTATTCCATAAACTTGCATGTTTTCCAATTTAAATGTTATAACAGGAATATTATTGCACAAATTGTTTAAGTACACTTTGTTCTGAACTATTATTCATTTTAATGTTTTCTTCTGATATTCGGATATGAGAATCCTTAATTTCTCTCCTAGCCCAATTGACCTCTTTCACTTCCTTCATTATCTGGTTTAGGGAATTCTTAACTGCTCCTTGATCCCAATTGAAAACCACTTCACCATTCAGCCTAAAAGATCTGATTTTACTCAGCTACCTTGCCCTATGAACACTTCCTTTAGAACTTGATTCGGTCTTGTTTGCTTGATACATCGACTCCATAGCCCAATGGAAAATAGAAAAACACCTATCCATCTAAATCAGTAGTTCCACTAAACAAATTAAATCAAACCAAATCAATCTTATATAACTAGCCTAAAATCAATTAAAAACAACAAAGTTAAATCATAAAGGGAGAGCCCTCTATGAGCATTAGGAAGGCTAGATCCTACTCTCAGAAGTAGGTTGATAGTTACCTCTAATATTTCTTTAAACAAAACATAACAACCCTAGTAATTATTGGAGTGATAACATGTAGATCACTGTGATTCTCAATTTGGATCCACCAACAAATGTGAAGTAGCTTCACATGATGCTTGGCCATACAAGTTATTATAGGAAGTTTATCAAGGCCTATGCGCAGATCACTGTGCCAATGGAAAAATTATTGAAGAAATGTGTGAGGCTCTATTGGGATGATGATTGTCAGAATATCCTTGATGTACTGAAAGAAAAGATGGTAACTACTCCTATTCTAGTCTTTCCATACTAGAAGAACGAATTTCATGTACATGTCGATGCATCTTGCATAAATTTGGGAGATTTCTTAGCAAAACCAGGAGAAGGAGATCTAGATAACCCTATTTCTTATGCGAGAAGGAAGTTGTCTAAGGTAGAGAGCAGCTACTCCACCATAGAGCATGGAGGATTGGCCATGATATATGCGCTGCAAAAATTTAGACACTATCGATTAGGTGCAAAGTTCAAAATGTTCACGGACCACTCCGCTTTGAAATACTTGGTCAAAAAGCCTGTGTTGGGGGCGAAGATTTATCGATGGCTATTTTTGTTCCAAGAGTATGATTTTGAAGTAATTTTCAAGCCTGAACGTTTGAATGTTGGACCTAACCATTTGTTTAGGATCGAGACAGGAGAAGAACCGATGAATATTGAGGAAGGATTACCTAATGCACTATTGTTCTCTATTTGGGTTGTAGATGAATATTTTCTGGATATCATTTAGTTTCTAACTATGGGCATTGCACCTATGGAGTACACTATGCAACAGAGGAAAGAGTTGGTAGTAAAGGAAATCGATTTTACTCTGATTGCAGGACATCAATACAATATGGAGGCTGATGAGATTCTACAGAGATATGTTCCTGAACATGAACGACCTAGTATTTTGGTTGATGTACATGGCAGAGTTTCTAGAGGTCACTATGTAGGGAAGGAAACTACACATAATATTCTACGAGCTAGACTTTGGTGGCCTATAATTCATAAGGATTCAAAGTAATTTTGTAACACTTGCGATGTTTGTCAGAGGACTGGTAGACCTTCGCGAAGGGATGTAATGGAACTCGACCACCAAGTTACTTTGCAAGCATTTGATAAATGGGAAATTAACTTCATGGGATTGTTTGATCCACCTGGGAATAAAATAGGTGTGTGGTAAATTATTACTGTGACAAATTACCTGACTAGATGGGCTGAGGCACAACCAGTGAGAAATTGTAGTGTAGATATAGCGGTGAAGTTTATTTTTGAACATATTTTGTCACAGTTTGGGTGTCCGAAAATATTGATGAGCAACAAGGGTATGCATTTCCTGAATAGAACTATTGAATCATTGATTGTGGAGTTCAAAATGCATCACCAAAATAGCACGCCATATCACCCACAGGCTAATGATATGGTTGAGGCCTTTAAAATAATTATAAAGAACACTTTGATGAAGGTGTGCAATGTCAACATGGATGACTAGGATCTGTGCATTCCGCAGCTTTATGGGCCTATAGACTACCTATAAGAAGCTAACGAGTCAGACTCTGTTCATATTAGTATACAAAAAGGAATCTATGATGCTAATGGAATACATTGTACCTAGTATTCACATAATCAGAGTTACAGATATGGCAGACTATGATATTATGCAGCAAATATTGGAGCAACCGCTTGCGTTGGAGGAAGATATGTTCATCACCAGGTGTCACCAATAGATACAGAATAAGAGGTAAAAATCTTGGCATGACATGCATATTAAGAAAATTATGTTCAAATATGGGGACCTAGTTCTTTTATATGGCAACAAGTTCATGAAATTCCTAGGTAAGCTACAAATGCATTAGTTAGGCCCTTACATTGTCAGGCATGTTTCGGAAGGGGGCACAGTTTATCTCGAAAAGTTGAATGGAGAATTGTTCCCTGGATGTATCAATTGTTGCAGATTGAAGTTGTATCAGGATCACTCCATCCCTGGAGGCTCACAATGACTATATAGTTGGCGAAGAGTCTTAATGCTCTTCACAGTTGAAAGAGAGCATGGGACTATAAAATATTCTACCAAAGGGTGGATTTTTTGCAGTCAAAACACTGTGTGGTACGTGGGAAGATGGTGAATATGGAGGATAATTTTCCAAGGGAGGCTACACTGTGACGAAGGGATGATTCCAGTGAAGTTCTTCCAAAAAGTGACCATTGGAACATGAAAAATTGATTTGATAAGGAATTTTCCATTAAAAGGAGATGGAGGGATGTATTTAATGAGCATATTTGGGTGGATCTGCCGAAAAATCTACATTTATGAGGCATAAATGAAGGAGATCATGGAGTTTGAATTTGAATTTTTCTATAAATCAAGCACCTTGCTCCACATTCAGACAATTTGTGTTGTAAGAGTTAGAATTGAGATCTTCTACCTGCAAGAGCTCTGAGAAATTTGCTGCATGTATGGGAAGAGATACAAGGAAATTGAGCAGGAATTTCTCGACATGGTATTAGGATTCATCATGATGGCTATGCCACCAACAAATAATAGAGGGTCGAGGTCGCCTAGGAAGAAGACCACTGTAGGTGCACCTCCGTCCAAAAAGCCGAAGAAGCTGGTGCTGAGAACATCAACGAGGAAGAAAATTCCAAAGGAGCAAAGGACTAAGGTTACCCAATATCAGCAGAAGTCAGTTGTCGAGGTAGAAGAGTCAGGGGAAAAAGAAGTCGCACCAGGAGGAGTAGTGGACATTGATGCAGAGTAAGTAGAACCTATCTCTAGGTTTGCCCCATACATTCTGCCATGGAAGCTGATAGCTGCAAATCCTACATCAAATACAATATTTTCATGCCATTACCACTGAAAGAAGTACTTTTTGAGGGGTATTTGTTGGTAAAAGTGCCCCAGCTGTGGATGGAGGACTGGGACTCTAACAATCACAAAAAATACCCATAGTTAGAGATGAGGCGATATCTGAGCTCCACTTATTATGAAGCTACCAGAGTAAAAAGATTATAACTAATGAAGTGGGTGGCTGGTATCCAGGATGCAGGGTTTCTAAACATGCTATATGTTTCACACTTTGGGTGAAGCATCATCTATGTGATTTATGTGCGGAAATTGCTGACCCTGGTGCACGATGACTGCTTATGGTTAGTGAAGAGGATCCATATTGACGAAATGTTGATAAGGAAGATAAAACGCTTCCTTGTATCAGCTTAAACCCAGCAGAAGAATTTGTGGGTAAGGATTAGGAAAATAAGCTAACAGAACAGATGAAGCAATATTACAGTATGACGAAGGGAAGCAAGGGTTACTCGATTAAATCCATCACTAATAGATATGTGTGCTTTATCACACACATTTTTGCATACAAAATCATGCGGAAGTGTCGCATAGAGTAGGTTTCTAGGCCGGTAGTATCTTTAGCTGTGGAGTGCAGCAAGGGCGTTGTCTATCATTGGGCTAGATATTTATGCAATGAGTTCTTAGTTTACTTCCGCGAAGCTCAAGAGGAGGGCAATTCATTCCACTACATGTGGCTCTTTCTATTGATAGCATTGATGTCCTAGAAGGAGCTTGATGAGTCACAGTTCTCCTTTAAAAACCTAGATCTTTGTGAGGTTGCATGATATGCCTCATTGTGGTATTCAAAAGAGATGACCCAATTAATGGTGAAAAAAATATTTTGGTTTGAGTTTGAGATGAGCCTGTGAAAAGTGATCAACCAAAATCCCTTGTTATCACTAAGTATTTTGAAATAATATTAGCAAGTCGTAGAATTCAAAGAAGATTTCCACCATGTGCATATCTGGGTGAAGAAGGACCTGGATGGGGTTTGGTACCAGCTGTCGTACATGGTGACAAAGGAAGATGTTGCAACCATAGTAAGCAAATGGCTGACTGATTGGATGACTCCACCCACTCAAGGCACAGAGACGATGGAGGAAGGGACGAGTGGTGCGAAGACCACTATGCAGACAGGAAGGAAGAACACTAGGAAGCCACCAAAGACAATCACATTCGTGACAGATACAGAGACCAAAACAGAGCTTTAACTAGAAACAAAGGTTCCATAGATAGGAGAGGACGATACTAACGATGATGAAACAATTACGGATGCATCTAATCCCCCCTTCACCTTTATTACTAAGAGATGACAACCACAAAGAGGAGGCACGTGGAAGAAAATGAAGTCCAATCGGTCCACTAGCTTGGAAGCAATGGTCCTCACTAAGGGGGACCTTGATGAGAACAAATATACTATTAAGAACATCACTTAACATCTATGGGGTAACATTGAAGACTAGTACAAGAAGGTACTAGCGGAGATCCATAATGCCTTAAAATATTTGAATGTGCAGACAAGCGCAGTGCAAGTGATCGTGAGTCAAGCGAGTGGGCTTCAAGCGAGCGAGGCATCAATAGGCTCAAGCACGAAAACATAGGAAATGTAAATTACAACTGATATCCACATTGTGCCAATCCCTGTAGGCACACTATGTTTTAATACTACCGAGCAGATGAAGCATGCAGTGAATTGGAAGAACACACATCTTAATCTTACTAGGTTTCCTCTACAGAAATTACATGAGTTCCACTAGGGCATTACCGAATAATTGAATATCAAAAAGTAGTGCGACATATTTCTTATACAATATGTTAAGCAAGAAAGACAAAGGATTTCCAAGGGAAAATAGTTGGCTATACAAGAGTGCAATGTAGCGACGACACAAAGATAGAAGTTGGAGGAAGTAATATCCAAGGCTTGCAATGACCTACCTCATCTAAATATTTAGGCAAAAACCTCCCTAGAGGAAAAAGTGGAACAACTTATCATGGAAATAAAAGATTCTAAGGATGAAGTTGACACAGTGTGACTCGAAATGAAAATGAATATATTCAAGCTGCAGATGCAATTGTTTCCCTCCACTCTACCAGAGGTCCGAGAGAAGTGCACAACTGAGATCAAGGATGCCCATGATAATATTGACTCAACAGTACATGAACACTTTAAAGCTTTTGAAGATGTTATGGATGTATAGGCCTCACTGCATGAGGACCTCGATGTGAAAATGATCGAGAAGGAAATCCGCGAGAAGTTAGAACAAATGGAACAGATAAAGGTCACAACAATGATGTACCGATACAATGATATACATATCTCCAAGAAGGTAAATTTTATCAGGGATAGATCAATGAGATGCACAAAAAAGAACAATTTATCACAACTAAGACACAACCATGGGAAGCTGAAGCGAGTTAGTTATGGTAGAATATTGAGAAATCGCTGAAAGGATTGCACCGAACATACTGAGGCATTGCTGAGAAAAGTCCAAGAAGCAGAACAACAGTGTGCCAAATAAGTTCCACCTCTAGAGGATTCCTTGAGCGGTATCAAAGCAAAGATCGTGGATGCACCGACAGAGTGAATCAGGATGAGTCACAATTTTGTGTTGGGGTCTTGTTGGACAGAGTACCCCTTGAGGAAATATTTTGAGAAAGAATCTGTAGATTGAGTAGTAGAGTGTGAAAAATAGCATTAAGTTAGAGCCTTAGGGGCTTTGAGGTGGGTCAAAGCCCATTATTTTTTATGATAGGAATATTTAGTATACGTTGAGCTCCACCCATGGTTTTCAAACTATGGTATTGTAAATTTAAGGACTATATAAGAAGTCTAGGATAGTCTTTATGATATACATGAAATACTTGATATGTGATGCACTTGGATGTAAGATTGCTTTGAGCATGTGTTCTATGGGTTGGGTTAGAGACAAGGCTCCTGTATCTAAGTGCGTGGAGACCTTAGGAAGTCTACAGTTGAGTATGCAGACCACTGTAGCTGAGTACATAGGGTGGAACTGATTGTATTGGGAAAATATGAGCATTAATGAAATAATTTTGAAACCATATATGTGTTTTGAGTTTTTTGTTTTCTTTACTTTAATTTTATTTTATCTATGCTATTTTACTTATAATTTCATTGTGAAGTCCAGTTTATGGTTATTTATGATGTTTTATGCTTGTTGAAGTAAGATTGCGTAGTCTGCAAGTTAGTTCAACAAAAGTGTTGAAAGACAACTGTATAATTAGTAGACCTATTCTGCGAAGCTCTATCAAGTATTGAAAGGAAGATAATCCCTAAGCCACACTCCATTGTTCCTCTGGATGCATAAAACTGGTCCTAACATCCCCCTATCTTGCCTCGGGTGAGACCTCAATTTGTGCAACATATCGTTGCTGAAAGGGCCGGTAATAGTGGGTTTTTTTAGTTCACGTAGCCATATCTGAACCTGGGTCTGGGCACCATCAAGCCAACATGCATCATACTGATTCAATTTGGATGCTTTTCTAGTTTCAGAAGTTGTAGTAGAAAACAACACTAGAGAAGTGTTGCATGTAGAACATTTCAAAGGTACATGAACATGATAAAGTGAATTCCTTTCTTGTTGAGAGGGAGTGTTGAAATTAACAACAAGAAATATTGAAAATGGAACCCAAAATGGCACCCACGAGGCTTCTGATTTGATTTTCCCTTCATTAAATTAGAATTTAAATTTTAATTCCATCACATGACAACTTTTAGGTGTTAACTGAGTCAGGAATACTTATTTATCTCAATCAATTCGAGTTGGAGGTCAAACCAGAGGCATGTATGGTGTCTCTGACTTTTTAGGAGCTTTGGTTGAGTTATTTTTGAATTGTAATTAGTTAACTCAATTATTTGAGTTAAAATAAGTTTAACTAGTTTTAAATGAGAGATGAGCTAGTGATAGGTTTAGTGAATTAAATCCGATTTAATTCACATGCAGTGGTTAATCATTTAACTGATAATTCACTATAAATATTTATTGCAGGAGAAGTTTCAAAGACTTGGTCAAGCTTTCCATATCGAAAGAATCTTTCTCCTTAGCTTGTCTAGAAGAGGCTTCGGTCTTCTTACTGAGTTCCTTGGAGTCTTTAGGATCATCGGTGTCTTTAATGAATCCAATGGAACACAAAAAAATTTTGACAACAAGAGATTTTGCAAAGTTCAAGGAAAATGTATCCTTTGCAGATATTTTGACAAAAACAAAATTTTTAGTTGGAAAGGAAACTATAAAATATTATTTAGTAATGTCATCGTACGGTTGTACATTAGTGAGGACCTTGTTCTGCAAACGACTAAATTTCTGGTTAAAATATTTAAATCTTTCTTTTTCCCCCATTTTCAGGTTCCCAAGTTCTTTTAATAACATGGTGGGAGTTTTATTGTTAGAATTTTTTTCCAGAAACAAATTTTTAAGCTCCCTCCAACTATGTATTGAATTGACCGGAAGAATGTGATACCATAAATATGCTCTACCTTCTAAAGTGTATGGAAAGAGTCTAAAAGAAACATTGTCGAAATGTACCTCAATAATTCATAAATGCATGTAGAAATCATCAATATGGTCTTCTGCTTTCACCTTCTCATCTGGATAAAACTTTGACAACAAATTTTCCAGATGCCTAGGTATTTTATGAAGATTGTCCAAAAGAGCGAGTGACCCTTGGGCCATCCAATCCAAGTCTGCATCATCCATGTCTTCTTCTCTCTCCTCCTCCTCTTATTTTTAATTTGAAGAGGCTTATCCTTCACCATTAAAATATTCATTATAATCAAGATGTCCCTTATCACAAAATTGAAAGTATTCCCCTTCACTGTCCAAAATATCCTCAATGGGTGGAAGCTCCCCTTGGTGACTTGTTCCTTCCATAGGATCAACTAGTTTCTCAAGGGTTGCAATGACCAAATATTCTACTGAAGAAACCAATACACCGCTAGGAGTTGTTTATTTCTTTATAATATTATGAGGTAGAATAGAAACGACAAAGATTAAACCAAGGGATCTCACAAACTGATGAGTGATGGGTCGAATAGTCTGAAGTGGATGATAAGTAACCTCAAATTCTTGTCTCAGACTAGGATGAGAAGTTTCCTCTATTTCAGAAGTATGAGTTGGAGTGGAAATGGGAACACTTCTACCTTGTGCGGAAGTCTAATTTTTAGAGTGTGGTAAGTTATCAACCATAAAAAGGTGGATTCCCTCCTTCTAGCACTAGAATGTTGATGGTGTTGGACCTCGCCAACATGAAAAGGGGTCTACTCGATGAAAATTCCCCATTATAATTCATACCATTTGGTGTAGGATCCTTCTAGAGTTAAGGCCCAACTGCAATGGTTCTTAAATATTTTCCTTGGCTGTGATGGTTAGTACAAGAGATATTTTTTTTATGTACTTTTGAATGAAAAAATGAGTAAGCCTTGTGGAATGGTCAGTTGTAGAACGTATCAAGGTTATTTCATGAGAGGAGGAGGGAAAAGTGAATCTTTAAGAGAAGAGTAATAGTTCCCTAACTTGCTAAACACATGAATATATATATATATATATATATATATATATATATATATATATATATATATATATATATATATATATATATATATATATGAAAGAATTGTTGATCAAATAGAAAAATAGTTCACATAGAAGCAACAATATAAGCACCAAATTCACCAAAATAATTCAATTTATTTAGTACAGATGAAAAACACATATATTGCAAACATTCAAAAAATAATCTTACAACATTCACAACATACACATGAAAGTGTGTTGTCTCAACGAGCTTCAGATATTAATAAAAATTTTGAAGACGCATCGGTACCACGAACATCACTATCTCCAATAGTGGAGCGTTAGAGCTACCACTTTCTCCTCCAAAATAACTATCTTCCTCTCTAATGCCTAGTGTGAGGAACCAAGGTGAAAAAGTCCTTTTATTGAGCTATGAGGGTGTATATATAACAAATGGGGTGACTTTGCACCTCCCTTGTGACTCTTGGACTACCCTCATGACTCTTTGACTTCCATATGACCTTTTGACTCATTCATGACTTCTCACATTCTATAGGTGACTCTTGGACTTCCAATTTTCATTACATTTATCATATATTGAAAATTACATAATCATATCCACAAATGATGTGGAAAATGATGATTCATATAACACCTTGAAAAGACATGATATGACATGCAATCAATGACGACATGGAAATTTCAAGCCATTCTTTAGGTTGTTATGTCTATGTCTCTTTGAAATATGCTATATTATTTTCTTATTCCTCCTCCATAGGGATTGAAGGCAAGGAGTATTCATTATGATCTTGATATTCAACTGTTGTCACAATATGATGTCCCTTCACCTTATCATTCAATGATAAATTTGTCTTTGCAACTGCATAGGTGTCTCTGGCATGGTCTCATTATTCTTCTCCTTCATCATCATCTTGTCATGTGAACATATAGTACTTGCAACTAGATATCACTCATTACAAGATGACATCACTTCGAAAAACTCCTAGTCTAAAATGCTTCATGGAATCACTTATTGAGCTGGAACAATTTTCTAGATTGAAGGGAAAACTCAGGGATTATGCAGTGCGCAATTCCAGGGGTCAAGAGTGGGTTCTGGCTTGAGAATGCATAGTGAATAGTTCAAGGAGGTCTGGGAAATATGACTATGCAGTTGAGGAACTCAAGGAGGCAGTCTCAAGGCTTAACGTTGCCTAATTTGTAGTATAATAGGGAGAGAGCCCTAGGGATTCTGCAGCTGCGCAGTTCAAGGAGGCAGTCTGGAAGATTGAGGCTTGATATTGTGCACTGCATAGAAGGAGGCTAAACTGCGCAGTTGTGGAGCTTAATGGGCCAGGGTTAAGCACTAAAACTATGTAGTGTGCATTCTAGAGGGAAGGAAATGGGCATTGCATAGTGCCAAGAGGAAAGGACTGAGATTGAGGGTTGATACTGCATAGTACATAATTCTAGAGGGTTAAGTGATGGATTTCTACCTAGAAAATAATTTTTTAGAATTTGAATAAGTTCGGGGTCAGTGAGGTCAAAGTGAGAAAGGATAAAAATTGAACATGATCACACACCAAGAACAATCAATAACAAAATATTAATCACTCAGTGCACAAGAACAACATGATCCCTTCATTGCGACGACAATACAATGACCTCCACCAAGTGCACAACTTAAGATACACTTTGTGATGAAAACAACGAAACTTGTGTGGAAACGCATAAAACTTTGAGAATGAGTGTAATACATGTCTATATGGTAAATAGGAATCATTAGAACCAAAATTACCCCTTAAAATGAACCATAACACCCCTTATGCGATGTGCGACACTTCCAATGCCAAAAGATGATACTTTGGTATTCTTCCAAAAGGGACTTGAAAAATTAAAGAATACACATGGAATGAATCTTACTACTAGAGATGACAGCATGCAAGGTTAAAGTAGGCTCTGAAACTTAGATGTATGCCAAAATTTTGGAGGGTGTTGTAGCAACAACAATAGGGAGTAAACTAAAAAAATTATTTATATGAAATATCTTGTAGGCACCAACCTACAAGAGAAACTAATCCCCGCAAGTAAATTTTAGGCACCAACCTAAAAGAGACACTAAACCCCTTGTTTTTTTGTAGGTTCCAACCTATAAGAGACACCAATCCCCTTTCTTCTTTGTCGGAACCAACTGACAGGGGACACCAATCCCTTGTTGGTTCGTTGGGACCAAACTATAGGAGACACCAATACCTTCTGCTACTTTGTAGGCACCAACCTATATTAGAAACTGATCTCCTTGTGCTACTTTGTAGGAACCAACGTACAAGAGGCACAAATCCCCTTTTTCTTCTTTATAGGCACCAACGTATAGGAGAAAACAATCCCCTTCTACTACTTCTGCACTTCACAACTCAAAAATATTCTCCGCACTTCTCTACATAACTCTATAATAGAATCTGCATTGGTTTGCCTGATTCTTTAAAATTTTCTCTACTCTCTCCCTAATATGCTATGTAATAATCTATTCAAAACTACACAATATTCCTTGTATTTATTTTCTTGCTTCTCTATACTCTACTATGCTCTCTCACTAATATACTTTGTAAATAACTCTTGAATGGTCATTGGATTTCTTTGTTAAATATCCTATGATTGTTTAATTTCCATTATATTTTCTATTTATGTCCATTTGTTCTTGAAAAAGGAGATTCCTTCAATCCTATTTTGACCATTCATGCTTATCACCAAGCACTTACAGGCTCATGCCACAAGCTTCACATATTTCCATGTGCTTATCAACATTACATCCCAACATCCCAACCTTGGAGCTAAAAAATCTCTAACATATTCCCATGTTGTACTACCAAGTACTCATGGTCAATCTCCCTTTAGTCTAACGTCATAAAAGTTCTATTCCTTTTATAGCTCTCAATGATTTAAACTTAGTTCAATTTCTATCAGTCATTTAACACAATAAATCATGTGAAAATCAAAGTTCTCAAACCTTGGTGCCCAAGTGCTAAACTACTAAAGTGATCAAAATTTTAGGCTGTGACCTAATGCTTAATTCATATTGGATATTGGTAGTCTGGGAGATATCAAATTCAAATTTTGTTTTAATATAAATAATATGTATCACTGGAGAGTCAATGCCTCGGGATTTAATCGATATTGGTATATTGGGACTTAACTATATTGAGTAAATATTTATATGAACAAGTTCCGATATTGGTGATATCTATTAGCAAAAGCTTCTATCAAGAGGTTTCACCAGTTGATGATGATTTCATTGGAGTATCGAAACCTTAAAAAAATAATTATCAAAGGATTTTCTTGCAAAATAACTATATCTAAGGTTGAACCTTAATGTGAAATTGCAATATCATAATTATGAGGTAGGGTGGAATGGCCTTGAAATATTGGCACTTTGGGAGAAATAAAAAAGAGTTTTGTTGCAAAAACTGAGGCATAGTATGGAACCCTGCAAGCGGAACCTTTCTACCTCGAGATTAGACAAAATTATGTCAAGGGACTTAAGCTCTAGGTGCTACTTATCAAAAACACTTGACTAGGGGGTGCCAAATACTGAATATCAAAGAAATGAAAGGACCCGCCTTAAAAAAAGGTCAATAATTTGATATGTTGAGGACTTTATGTCCTTCGGTCCTAAGCTTAAGAGCCACATGACCAAAGAAATTATACCACAAGCTAAGGTGGCTTGAAAAAAGGAGATATGTGAATATTTTTTGTTATAAATAATTTGAGGATTCACAAGGAATTTGACTTACCATTTTCTTTCACACCTTAGACCTGTTTTCACTCTCTGTTACTTGATTTAGCTTGTTTTATCATTGATATGGATATTTCACAATATACCTCACACTTCTACATTCTGTATTTTCATACATCTTCCTCACACCTCATTTCACTCCTTTTATCCTCATATTACCTATTCGAGTAATCATTTTATGCACACCATATTAAATATACATTCCATATTCTCACACACTGATTATTTATATAGATTTTTCTAGCCTAGATTTGACATGTATAATATAGAATTCATTTGGATTGGGTTCAATATTCCATGGGCCAACACACACACACACATATTTTTCCATAATTCCTCAAACTGAGGTCCACTATTCCTTAGGTCTATACCCATCAAAATTAGTGGTTTTTGAAAAATTGGGCATTTTCAGGCATAAGCATGAGCATCTTTAAAAATTTTGGTCCAATAGAAACTTACCCACATAATATTGTGTGCAGTAGTGTCACCTGCAAAATTCCCTCCTACTAGCCTATCATGAAGGTCATGCAATACCCTTTATGAATTAGGCGCTTCCAGGAGTCTCAACAAGGCGCCATTATGGTGTTTCCTGAAAATCACTCCATGTACCAATTGATATGATAAATATTTAAGTCTAGTAGCCCTATTTTTTCTTTTCAATAAATGAGAGGGTAGGGTACCATGATCAAGATACTATTGTATACCTACATACCAAGGGGTGGATGTGTCGATGGGGGTAACTTTTTCAATGTTAAGCATTTCCATTTCCTGCTCCCACCTAGAAGATTCATCTTCTGGTGAATTTTCCTCTTTAGCTGCTAGCTGGCATAGACCATAGCCTTTGATTGTGTTAACTAGCTTGAAATCAAGGTCATAATCTTGGATGTTGGTCCTCCAATTCGCTCTTATTTCACCCAACTATTGTTGAACAAACAACAATCTTACAACTGGGTGAGGTAGAAAGATGATAACATGATTTTTCAGAGGATAAGGCTTAAAGTGTTTCATCGCCTTGTATACTGCGTAAGCTTGTTTATTAATGGAGGTGTAATTTAGCTTAGTTCATTTCAATCCAACACTAATGAATGATATAAGCTACTCATTATATTGATCATCCTTTTGTGTAATAATGACAAGAAGATAAGTATTAGAAGTGAAGGTGTACAACAATAAATCTTTGTCTAATTTTAGATTATGTTGGAGCTTCTATGATTTCTTGCTTTATATGTTTTAGGTATCTTTAATTTATTAGCAAGATTGGCAGAGTCCAATTACAGAAAAAACATCGTTTCAACCAACTTTGGGATTCTAGGATCTAGCCCTCCTGAATCTGGAGAGGGATCTCTCCAATAGGTGCAAAGATGGATTTGTCTTTGAAGTTTGGGTTAATTATATTAGGCTAGTTATGAAGGCCAACGGTTTTGTTTGTTTTTGGATGGTTGAACATGATTTCCGCTAGAGGTGAAAAGTCCCAACTGCAAAATGGCTCAAAGGTGAGAAGTTGCAAGCAAAAGAGGAAGCTTTGATCAAGGAGAAAGATGATGGCAGGTTTTCAATCCATTGGGCTATGGAGTCATAAGAGGATTTAATTGAAACAATCAATTTCAAGAGTGTTCTATGGGGCAAGTCATCTATGCCTAAGGATCTCTTTAAGGTTTTATTTATGGAATGTAATGATACAATAAGAAGGGGAAATAAACAGATGTAGAACAAAAGAGCAACCCAGGATCTAGTAAGTACTTTGAAACTAGCCAGCCTTTGACCAGGAACTTAAGAAAAACATGAAAGAAAACTAGGATCTGGTAAGTACTTTGAAACTAGCCAGCCTTTGATACACTTCCAACATAAAACATATAAAAACTAAGGGAAAATTGAACGCAACCTTTGGAGTAGAAAATAGCGGGCCAGGCTCACCACAAATCCTCTCCTAGCTCTGATTTACTTGATTACTTTCAAGACAATCACAAAGATAACCCAGGATGGCCCAAGATATGGTAAGTGCTTTGAAACTATCCAGATTTTGACACATTCTGAGGGAAACAATCAAACAGTTATGCAAACAAGACTGGGACCAAGGCTAACCATATATTCCTCAGTTCATCTTCACATAGCATATACTGAAAGTAACATTCAAAAATAATATTCAGCTAAGACAATAAGACGAGGGAACGCCAACATTCCTATGCTTAAACTGAATTAAATCATTTCCAAATAACACAGCTGAAAGAAAACATTAAAATAAAGATTTCTTAGCCAGAGAAGGCTACTGATACACAATAGGTCCTAACACTATTTAAACTGTTCTTTACAGAAGAATTATGAAACATAATGAAAACATAAATAAAATAACAAGTTATAATGAGAACAACATCACCATCAATATAGACCAAGATCCCATAAAACAGCTTGTATTGATGCTCCAAACCAATTACAATCTTCACACCCAATGTGTTAGTTCATATTTCTCTCACATCCTAACTTATCTGTTACAAGCAGAGCTCCAAGAGCCAGTGAACACTATTTACAATTAGAAGTCTTCAGCTGAGTTACAGACAATGCTTCAGCAATTACATTAACAACCAACCCCTCACTCATCTTCTTTTGAAGTATTTATAGAAGGATGAGGAGGTGAGATCTGATAAAGATCTCAAATACAATTAATACAAAATTAATGTTCCTCGGCCCTTGGGGGGCTCAGTGAAGAAACTGTACAGGGGTTTCACTGCATTAACTATTTTACACTTATGATTTAAGCTCGGTGAGAGCTTTTGTTGACCTTTGATGCTCTGTGCGATACTAGGGTTACTCTGCCGACATTCTGTCATTAAATTCTTGGAAAAATATACCCTTTGGTGATGAGGTGAGGCAGATATTTGATTCTGAGCAATAACTTCGGCCCCTGATTGAATAATTTTGAGGAACAGGTGGCTTTGTGGTGGTTGAGGAATCAGTTTGCCTCAAATGTGGCGGTGGAGACTTTCTGTCTGACAAAAACACTTTAGATTTTCCTTTAAACTGTGTTTTATATTGGGTATTAGGCGTTTGATGACTGTATTAGCCATAATCCCCACTGATTTGTCCATCAATCTCCTGCTCTAGTTCATCCTGGTCTTCGACACTGATAATCTTCAACTGTGTTGGTTTCATGGTTTCTCGCTGTCGTGCAGGGCTGTGCAGAGTTTGTAAGGCACCAATGCCTGAGAAACATCGACGAGACATGCATTTCAACCCTGTTGATGATTTCTTTGATGGATCGAAACAGGAGGATCGTCACCCTCCTTCTCTGGATCTCCTTCGAAAGCCACGAAAATGATTTAAAACCCTGCACAAAATAAACGAAATGTTATAAAATCCATGCATTCATTATTTAACTGCTGCAGAGGCATATGGAGGGAGCGTGGCCGTCGGATGGCATCATCCTACGGTCAGGATTGATCGGGGAAGATTATAGAATAGGTGGCAGAAGATCAAATTCAAGCCGTCGATCGTGCGTGATCGATGGTCAGGAGCGGATGCTCGTAAGTCAAACGGAGGGATCGTTGACTGGGCAACAGAATCGGGTGATGCAATATGGGCCATTGATCTGTAGATCAGATCGACAGTGGGGATGCGATTTCCGCCGCACGGAGACCTGAGTTATCGTGCAGGCAGTTCGGTTAAACATCAGATTCCTTGGGCGATCAACAACCGTGGGATCTGTGGGCCCAGATCGGACAGCGGATATTCATTTCGCTAGGCGTCCATGGTCCAGACCATAACACGCGGGGGGCGATGATTACGCGGAAGTTTTCAAACAATGCATGGGACGCGTGTCAGGCGGGGTGTGGAATCGCTGGCCGTTGGGTCAAAACTGCCTTTGCTTGATAGGTGGTGCGAAAAATACCACCGGGTTTGACAGAATGGCATAGGGATGGCAGGGACCACATGAATGGTGCGCTCCGCTCCATTCAAAAGTATTCAATCAGGGGCCGAAGTTATTGCTCATAATCAAATATCTGCCTCACCTCATCACCAAATGGTAGATTTTTCCAGGAATTTAATGACAGAATGTCGGCAGAGTAACCCTAGCATCGAACAGAGCTTCAAAGGTCAACAAAAGCTCTCACCGAGCTTAAATCATAAGTGTAAAACAGTTAATGCAATGAAACACCTATACAGTTTCTTCATTGAGCCCCCCAAGGGCCGAGGAACATTAATTCTGTATTAATTGTATTTGAGATCTTTATTAGATCTCACCTCCTCATCCTTCTACAAATACTTCAAAAGAAGATGAGTGAGGGGTTGGTTGTTAATGTAATTGCTGAAGCATTGTCTGTAACTGAGATGAAGACTTCTAATTGTAAATAGTGTTCATTGGCTCTTGGAGCTATGCTTGTAACAGATAAGTTAGGATGTGAGAGAAAGATGAATTAAAACATTGGGTGTGAAGATTGTAATTGGTTTGGAGCATCAATACAAGCTGTTTTATGGGATCCTGGTCTATGTTGACGGTGATGTTGTTCTCATTGTAACTTGTTGTTTTATTTATGTTTTCAATATGTTTCATAATTCTTATGTAAAGAATAGTTTAAACAGTGTTAGGACCTATTGTGTATCAGTAGCCTTCTCTAGCTGAGAAATCTTTATTTTAATGTTTTCTTTCAACTGTGTTATTTGGAAATGATTTAATTCAGTTTAAGCATAGGAATGTTGGTGTTCCCTCGTCTTATTGTCTTACCTGAATATTATTTTTGAATGTTACTTTCAGTATATTCTGTGTGAAGATGAACTGAGGAAGATATGGTTAGCCCTGGTCCCAGTCTTGTTTGCATAATTTTTTGATTGTTTCCCTCAGAATGTGTCAAAAGCTAGATAGTTTGAAAGCACTTACCAGATCTTGGGCCATCCTGGGTTATCTCTGTGATTGTCTTGAAAGTAATCAAGTAAAGCAGAGCCAGGAGAGGACTTGTGGTGAGCCCGGCCTGCTAGTTTCTACTCCAAAGGTTGCGTTCAAGTTTCCCTTAGTTTTTATATGTTTTATGTTGGAAGTGTATCAAAGGCTGGCTAGTTTCAAAGTACTTACCAGATCCCAGTTTTATTTCATGTTTTTCTTAAGCGCCTGGTCAAAGGCTGGCTAGTTTCAAAGTACTTACCAGATCCTGGGCTGCTCTTTGTTCTACATCTGTTTATTTCCCCTTCTTATTGTATCATTCCATTCCATAAATCAAACCTTAAAGAGATCCTGAGGCATAGATGACTTGCCCCATAGACCACTCTTGAACTTGATTGTTTCAATTAAATCCTCTTATGACTCCATAGCCCAATGGATTGAAAATCTGCCATTATATTTCTCCTTGATCAAAGCTTCCTCTTTTGCTTGCAACTTCTCACCTTTGAGCCTTTTTGCAGTTGGGACTTTTCACCTCTAGCGGAAATCATGTTCAACCATCCAAAAACAAACAAAACCGTTGGCCTTCATAACTAGCCTAATATAATTAACCCAAACTTCAAAGACAAATCCATCTTTGCACCTATTGGAGAGATCCCTCTCCGAATTCAGGAGGGCTAGATCCTAGAATCCAAAAGTTGGTTGAAACGATGTTGTTTCTGTAATTGGACTCTGCCAATCTTTCTAATAAATTACAGATACCTAACAATATGGGTAAAGACATCCTTTTCCCTTTTATCCCACTTGTAGTTCGCATTTTTCTTTATCATCTCTTGTAGCTACTTCACTATCTATGTGTAATATGATATGAATTTGCGAAGGAAATTGGTTTTCCCTAAGAAGGACTTCACAGATTTTTTGTTCACGGGGAAGGGAATCTTAGTGATAGTTTTGATCCTTTTAGGGTCCACTTTAATCCCACTCTTTAGGATAATATGGACCAAGCCTTGGTCACTGTGAAATTTATCTTCTTAGGATTTATAGATATCCCGTATTTGAGACATATTATTAGGATTTATAGATATCGAATCTCCTCTTCGAAAACACTGTCACATCATCTAAGTAAAATACAACACTTTGTCCAATAAAGCTATGAAATGCGATGTCCATAGTGTGTTGAAAATTAGCACCTACATTAACAAGTCCAAAAGGCATTCTTTTGAAGGCGAATGTACCCCACTTGGTTCTAAACATATTTGTATTTCTATCGAATTTTTCTACCAGAACCTGGCTGTATCTCGAAAAACCGTTCAACAACGAAAATATTTCGGACCCCGATATTGTTTGTAAAATATGTTCCATTGAAGAAATTGGATAATTATATTTTTCTGAGATGCGATTCATATTATAAAAATTAAAGCAAAGGAATATCTCCTTAGACTTATTGTTCAAATTGGCAACAAGAAATATTGAAATGGAACCCAGAGGGCTTCTGATTTGATTATCCATTAATTAAATTAGACGTAAAATTGTAATTCCATCACACGAAAACTTGTAAGTGTTAACTGAGTCAGGAAGAGGTAGTTAGCTCAATCATTTTGAGTTGGAGGTTAAACTAGAGGCATGTAGGGTGTCTCCTAATTTTTAGGAGCCTTGGTTCAGTTATTTGTGTGTTGTAATTAGTTAACTCAATTATTTGAGTTAAAATGAGTTTAAGTACTTCTAACTAAGAGATGAGCTAGTGATAGGTCTAGTGAATTAAATCTCATTTAATTCACATGAAGTGGTATATCAGTTAATTGATCATTCACTATAAATAGATTTATTCTTCAGGACCAACAGTAGATCAAGATGTATTACAATGGCTTGAGAATCAAATATGCCCTTGATGGAAATTCAAATTACAAAGCATGAAAGTGTAGAAATTATACAAACTATATGTATACCAACGGTTTCAATCCAATCATGCGATATGCTAAATCAAGATACTAAATCCTTCTAAAAAATAATTGCGGAAAAATAAACACGATCACACAATCACATCAAGTAAGAGAAAGAAGCAAATCAATCCATAACATAGATATTTTTCTGGGGAAAGAAACCTGCTCAAAACCCCTCTATATTTATCGTATAATGAACCAAGGAATCATGAAACAATACAATGCACTCTTCTCACAAGAGTCTAATGCACTATCTTGACTGTCTCACACTGATCTGGAAAAAATTGGGCTAGTACTTAGCTAATTTTCAGTTTTCCTTTCTCACCCAATTCATGTGGAATGAAACTCCTATTCCTTAGGAATTTCAGCCTTCCTTTAATACACAATGCTCATGGGAAATCCTATGGTGTTTTAACTGCATCTGGGTAGTTTGCTAAAAATAAAACTGATAGTTAACTTCCCTTTAACCTTTTCCTCAATTCGGTCTTCATCAGAACTGACATGCATGCAACTATTAATAGTAAATAATCAGTGACTTAACAGATCACTGCATGTGAATTAAATATTATTTAATTCAATTGACCTCTCACTAGTGTAACAATCAGTTACAACTAGTTAGACTGACTTTAAATCACTTAATTGAGTTAACAGATTTCTCATGCATTAAACTAGTACACTAACTGCAACTTAGACTCTAAAATAAATAGAATCACTCTACATGCCTCACCAACCACCCTCAACTCGAATTTCATGAGATAACTGAGTCTATCACACATAGTTAACTATTACAAGTGATTATTAGATAAGATTACAATTTATTTAAGGGATAAATAAATTTGAAACACATTTATTCTAATTTAACGAAGAAAAAAAAAAATCAAAAGCCTCCATGGTAGCCATTTCTGGATGCCAATTTCACTGTATCTTGTTGCGAATTTCAACTGGAAGGACATGATGGAGGAAATTCTATAGGAAAATAGACTGAAGGAATTCACAGAAAGTGATATTCCCCGGCCCACAACAACAGATGCTCAACTTCTTGATGCATGGAAGAATAAGGTAGCAAAGGAGAGAAGGATCTTGTTAGAAGGGGTTCGATATCATATTGTATCGAACCTCCATGGAAAGGAAACTAAATATGATATGGGGAAGGCCTTAAGAGATCTATTTCAAAATAGAAGTGACCATAGGAAACTGGCACCGAAGGAAAAACTCAGAAATATCAAGATGGAGGATGGGCGGGACAATACCAAAATACTTGATGAAGTTCACTAAATGTCAAGATGAGATTGGTAGTGTTGGTGTGACAGTAGCCCAGGATGGTTTGGTGATCCTAGCACTTATAAGCCTTCCCAAGGGTGGGCATAGATACCAGGACTCATGAATGGGAGGGAGAAGTTACCAGAGTGGGATCGATTATGGTCCGACTTGGTACAAGAAGGGATAAGGTAGAGCACCAAAGAGAAGACCTCTTCAAATGACAAAGAGGAAGATTTTTCATTAGTCAGAAAATGGAAGAAAGCCAAGGGAAAGAAGTCCCAAGGTGAAGAGGGAAAGAGAGACTTGTCCAAGATTAAGTGTTTTCATTGTCACAAGTATGGGAAATATGCCATGAAATTTCCAAAGAAGGAAAGCAAGAAGGAGCCTACAGTTGCACCAGTAGGTGAAGCTCTAGCTTCACAGTTCGAGGTTGATTTTACTCTCATTTCATGCATGGCCAACACTGTAATGGTATGGATGTGGTATCTCGATAGCAGTGCCTCATTCCATATGACGGGGATTAGATTTATCTTCAGTGACTTGGAGGAGAAGGACCTCCAGTAGAACATAGAGTTTGGAGATGACAGGAGGTATAACATGACTGACATAGGTAAAATTACCTTTCAGTGGGAGACTTTCTCCCCTCTCAGACTCAAATAAGTTTTGTTTGTTCTAGCACTAAAGAAGAATCTTGTTTCTATAGGGTATCGAAAGATCATGTTTATGATGTGATATTTAAAAAAGGAAAGGTTTTCCTTTCACACGTCACTAGAGGACGGGTGAAATATATCGGTGTGTGAGTCAAGAACTTGTATTCTCTCAAGGTCGAATATGCATGCAAAGCCTTGAGGAGTAAGGTGAAGGTTAGAGATTTGGTGGTTTAGAGGGAGTATAAATTACCTCTCAACATGCAGCCTCATAAGAAGCTTCAACAAGTTGTGGAGCAACCACAATTGGAGAAGCAGAGAGGAGACCACTCAAGAAGAGACATTGAGTAGGGGGGAATTTCGAGCAAGGTGGGCATAGGGAGAAAATGCAACCATAACTCCAAGTGAGACGTGGGGCAATGTGAATTCATAATCCAAAGAGAAGAAATTTGGGCAGGATCCATTGATATGTCTTGTCTCATGGATCAGTACCTAGCTATGGGGGGCCCACAATACACAGTAGCAGGTTGTATCAACATCGATTGATGCAATTAGATATCAGAGTGACATATGTACAATACTAGAGCGCATATCAAAGTTGGTAGCAGTGCAAATGACATAGATGCAGAGTCAACAACAAAGAAAATTTTTCGGTAGACAATGTAGTAACTAGTAGCAATCAAAGACTCTGATGATAGATGCATCATACTGATTTAGTTTGGATTCTTTTTCAGTTTAAGAAGTTGTTGTAGAAAAAAACACTAGAGAAGTGTTGCATGCAGAACATTCCAAAGGTACAAGATTGGGATAGAGTGAATTCCTTTCTTGTTGAGAGGAAGTGTTGAAATTGACAACAATAAATATTGAAAATGGCACCCAAAATGGCACTGAGGGGGCTTCTGATTTGATTTTACCTTAATTAAATTATAAGTTAAATTTTGATTCCATCACATTATAGTTACATGATAGCTTGTAAGTGTTAAATGAGTCAAGAAGACTTATTTAGCTTAGTCAATTCGAGTTGGAGGTAAAAATAGAGGCATGTATGGTGTCTCCTACTTTTTAGGAGCCCTGGTTGAGTTATTTGTGAGTTGTATTTAGTTAACTCAATTATTTGAGTTAAAATAAATTTAAATATTTATAATTGAGAGATGAGCTAGTGATAGGTCCACCAAATTAAACATTGTTTAATTCACATACATTGGTCAATCATTTAACCAATAATTTTCTATAAATAGTTGTTTCATTCCAGTTCTAAGGAAGGCCCAATTGAGATTGGGGTTAAAGGGAAGGTAACTATCAGCTGTATAATTAGAAAATTGTACAGGTCATGCATAAGGTCATCAAGTTTCCTTGAATAAATTGCGCAATCAATTCGTGGGAATTTCCTTATTAATAGGGCCACAATTCCTCCAAGAATGCGTAAGCAAGGATGGTCAGACAAAGGCTGAGAATTTGTTAAGTATTGGACCAATTTTTCCTAGGTCAGAGTGAGACAATCAACAGAGTGCAGAGGTTTCTCAGAAAAGGTAAATATCATTGTATTTTTTCATGTTCTTGAATTTATGAAATATATAGATAATGGGGTTTTGAGAAGTTTCTTTCCCGAGATATATATTGTGTTGTGCGATTGATAATTTCTTTCTCTTACTTGTTATGTGATTGTGTGATCGAAAATGGTTTCTGTAATTTTTAGAAGGATTAAGTATTTTGTTTTAGTACGTTACAAGATAATTTGAATCCATTTGGATAATTTCTAACTTCTTATTTAATGGAACCAGATTGGAGACCCATGTTGAATGACGAACTTTAGATATGATTTGAGCATCCAACAATTTTCTCAACTCTTTCTGAATGGGGGGCTCAAGATTAGGATGGAATTTCCTTAGTCTTTGCTAAAAAGTATAACCCCCTTCCTTAATAGGAATGACATCCTGGATTATTCACATTTTTTAAGTATTAATTTCATCATACGCCCACGCAAAAACATCTAGATAATACTTAAAGAGATAGAAGAAATCCTACCACTCTATAGTCGTACAACAATTACCAAGTTTCAAAAAGTTTAGATCTTCTCATGTGCCAAGATTTACTTTTTCGTGTGACAAAGTGGAGCTATGAGTGCTTGCGTTGACTGGTCCGCTGAAGCTATTTTTTAGGTCATACAACTTTTCCAATGACACCAAAACCTTGGGCATGGGGTTTAATTTTCTTACTTGAGTTGAGTCCCACAAATTTTTCTCGTGCTCATCTTCATCGATAACTGCATATTTGAATACATCAACATTCACCATAAAATCCAATATCTATTGGTCCTCATTAAAAACATGAAAATTGGTAATAATATCTCGAACAGATGGCCTATAAATAATTTCAACTTAAAAGCCATCCTTTAATGATGAAAGCCTAGAAACAATATTTGCTAATGTATCTTCATCAACATTGTGAATTCTAGGAACCAAAATAATATTAAGATATTGTAATTGCAAAATTAAATGCCATACCTCTTGTTGATAATTTATGAGATTAGGTGACACATAATGTATTGTGTTATTTACCTATCGTGTGTCAATTTTAGAGTCACATATTTCTTTGAGTACCTCAACTTTGAGGCTGATGGCTTTCTTCAAACCTAGAATGAGTGCTTCATACTTGGAAAAATTGTTGGTGCACTCAAATTCCAACTGGAAAGAGGTCATTTTTTTCTCTCTTTTTCAGGTCTATTAAAATTCAACCAACTACAGAACCCTATCATGTTTTCAAACCTTCAAAGTAAAATGTCCACATATTATCAATACTAGGGCTATTCCCTATAATACTACTATTTACATCCATTTTACAAAGGTCATTTGCACTAGTTGGATTTAGAGGAAGGAGTTCCAACTGTGAATATGGTGGGATGGGTGAAGGTTGTGCTAGATAACATCTTCAAATCCCATTCATTAATTTTTTACCTCAATTTGTGTCACTATATTTTTCATGTAGAGCTCACTTTCTATTCGAATATGATTATTTCCTCCCTTATATGGAAGCCATAAATGTGACCGGACCATCACAAAGTATCCTTGTAACTTGTTGGACCAATCTCTGCTCAATAATAAATCGTATGCTTCGGGATTGTCCATAATTACGATATTTATGAACTGGAGAACTCTATGGTCCGATGACAAGGGAATGTTAATATTGTTGAGTTCATCAATGGCCTAGAAAAATTATCTATCCATTTTTATGATCCATGCATCAATTTTATCCCATTTAGAATTAATTAATAAATAATGGCATAATATTTGCAGATGCACCGAAATAACCAAACAATTATGAAAATTATAATTAAATATTTTGAAAGTTAAAATAAATGGAGGGCAAAGAGTGTTAGAACTGAAATTGACAATGTTAAGTACAAATTTGACAATATCGAAAGGGTTATCAGACATTAATTGAGAAGCAAAAACTTATTTACCTTCCGAAGAATGCAATGAGAGTGGCTAGATAAATATTTTTTACTAACCCTTTATCTTTGCAAACTCTAAGATTGAAATGTTGGCCCGAGCTCTTTTCCTGTCATCGACAACATTTTCATCGATACTTTTCATCTTAATGAGATGTTATGAAATATCAAGTGGTGTAGCTTTATTTGATGCTTCAGAAGTGGTGGACTTGTTATTTTTGTTGGTGGAAGTGTTCTTAGAAGAAGGAGCACTTCTAGACTTATGCTCTGAATTACGAGTTGGATTAGAAGGTGGTAGAATTCTACATAGTAATTTCTTCTTAAGTTCCTACTTAGAAATAAGTACCTTGCTTCTCAAATTATAGCAACTAGTCGATTGATTGGGAGAAGCTTCACTTCTTGATGGTTCATCAACACTTTACTTATTAGTATTGTATATAACATTAAACATGTTCACTGAGTGTATGACACCAAAAATTTCTTCGGTCATGACTTGTTCATTTGCTTCTTCACTCTACTCGGGTTGTTCTTTCACTAATAGAGTATCAACTAGGATTGTTATCATAGTGTTCGTATCATGATTCCATTATGGGCACAACTTTTCTAAATGTTTTTCTTCATGAAAAATGCAGAAATTATCCATGCCCAGACTTTAAACATTGAACACCTTATTAGAACTTTATGCAGATTTTACAGGTTGAGAACAATTGTTCTTTTTAAAGAAAGGTGACCTAAGACTTGTTGCTGGTAGTGAATGCCTCACTTGAACTTCTCTTCAATTTTGATACTTCATTTATGATCAGTTTCAAAGACTTTGTCAAGCTTTCCATATTGAAATAATATTTCTCATTATCTTTTCTAGAAGAGGCTTTGGTCTTCTTACCGGTTTCCTTGAAGTCTTTAGGATCATCAGTGTCTTCAATGACTCCAATTGAACTCAAATCCTTTTTGACAAGAATGGCTTCTACAAATTTCAAGGCAAAAGTATCCTTTGCAACTCTTTTGACAAACACAAAAATGTTAGTTGGAAAGGAAACTGTATAATAGTATTTAGTAATGTCATCGTGTGATTGTACATTAGCAGGGAACTTATTAAGAAAATGAGAAAATTTCTGGTTAAATATTTAAATATTTATTTTGCCCCCATTTTCAAGTTCCCAAGTTCTTTTAATAACATGGTGGGAGTTTTTTTGTTAGCAATTTTTTCCAGAAACAAATTTTTAAACTCCCTCGAACTATGGATTGAATTGGCTGGAAGAATGTGATACCATACAGATGATCTACCTTCTAAAGTGTAAAGAAAGATTCTACAAGCAACATTGTTGAAACATACCTCCAGCATTCATAAATTCATGTACAAATAATCAATATGGTATTATTATTTCATCTTCTTATCCGCCTCCTCTTCTTTTGAATTTGAAGAGGCTTCTCCTTCACTGTTAAAATCTTTGTTATAATCAGAATGTCCCTAATCATAAAGCTGAAAGTATTCCCTCCACTATCCAAATTCTCCTCAATGGGTGGAAGCTCCCCTTGGTGACTTGTTCCTTCCAAAGGATCAACTAATTTCTCAAGGGTTGCGATGATCAAACATTCTATTGAAGAAACCAATACGCCGCTAAGAGTTGTTTCTTTCTTTACAAGATTATGAGGTAGAATAGAAACGATAGGGAGTAAAAAAATGGATCTCACAAATTGACGAGTGATGGGTCGGATAGTCACAAGATGATCATAAGTAACCTCAAATTATTGTTCCAAAATAGGATGAGAAGTTTCCTCTCTTTCAGGAATATGAGTTGGAGTGGAAATGGGAATGCTACTACCTTGTGCAGAAATCTACTTGTTAGGATGTGGTAAGTTATAAACCATAAAAAGGTAAGTTCCAGGCCTTCTAGTGCTAGAATGTTTATAATGTTGGATCCCACCAACATGAAAATGGGTCTACCAGATGAAAATTCCCAATTAGGCTTCAAACCATTTGGTGTAGGAGCCCTTTCAGAATTAAGGCCTAACTGCCATGGCTCTTAAAGATTTTCCTTGGTTGCGATGGTTAGTACAAGAGAGAAACATTTATGTACTTTTGAATGAAAAAATGAGTAAGCCTTGTGGAATGGTCAGTTGTAGAATGTATCAAGGTTCTTTCACTGAAGGAGGAAGGAAAAGTGAGCATTTAAGAGAATAATGATAGTACCAATTTGATAAAGACACACAAATATCTATATATATATAGAGAGAGAGAGAAGAAATGCTTGTTAAAACAAATACAACACACCTTTAACAATATAAGCACTAAATTCACCGAAATAATTCAATTTATTTAGTAAAGATGAAAACAACATATATCTCAAACTTTAAAAAAATAGTCTTAAAACATTTATAACATACACATGAAAGTGTGTTGTCTCAACGAGCTTCAGATATTAAGCAAAAGTTACAAGATATATCGGTACAACAAACACCACTAGCTCCAATAGTGGAGCATCATAGCTACCACTTGCTCCTCCAAAAGAACTATCTTCCTCTCTAATGCCTAGTGGGAGGAGCCAAGGTGAAAATTTCCTTTTCTTGAGCTAAGAGGGTGTATATATAAGAAATGGGGTGATTCTTCACCTCCCTTGTGACTCTTGGACTACCCTCATGACTCTTCAACTTCCATATGACCTTTTGACTCATTCATGACTTTTCACATTCTATAGGTGACTCTTGGTGTTACACCATTTTTTAGTCATCTAACCTGTTACTATTAGATGGACCTAAGTACACCATGTAAGACCAATTTTACCCTAAGTAAAATTTCTTTCACTATGAAAAATAACTTAGTAAACCACCTTTATTAAGTTGTTTATGGTCTAAACAGGAAACCCCACAAGGAAATATTAAATAAATCTACCTTTGTTTGATTTTCTCAAGGAATAATTAGTTAAGCAGAAGTTTAATTAATATTCCTGGTTATATTTAACCCAAAATAGGGAAATTAATTAGATAAATCATTATTTATCGTATTATTTTCTAGAAATAATTATTTAAACCTTATTTAAATAATATTCCTTGTTAAATATGACTAAATCATTTATAAATAATTAAATAAATAATTATTTATTTGATTATTACTCAACCATATCCTTAAAATAATAAATGAATCATTTATTTATTATTATTTACAAATAAAGGGATTTGACACAAGTCAAATTCTTTTTCCCTCCAACAAATATAATAAAATATTCCATAAAAGTTGGATCTTGATTTGGTTAATAATATTTTAATTATGCACCAATATCTAGACTAACTCAATATTTTGTTATAAATAGAAGGGGTTTTCCATTCATTCACTACCTTTTATTGCCTAAAGATCACTTTGGGTCTATACTTTTGGTCTAACTTTGATCCACCATCAATGTCATATTTTGCTACCATTCTAATCTTGTGAGCTCCCTTTGAGTTCCATTTTTGTCTGGGTTTTCTACACCATCAAGAGAGAGGGATTTTAGATCTGAGGTGTTGAGGACTTACAACAACCCATTCCATTGAGGAGAGCTAGTAACATCCTTCTATGTTTTCCTCCCAGGTGCCATTAATACAAAATTCATTCAACATATTCTTGTATTGTATATTGGATGCATGGAGTAAATCTCATTTTTATTTACTGCTTAATGTCTTTTAATGCATAGATCTAGATTTTTGCGGAATTTATCTTGGTCACCTAATTGCAGATCTAAAGATATTGGCAACCATCTTTGTTGTTAGGGTTGTTTGTTATGCACAGCTAAAGTGGCCTTTTTTTGTACGCTTGTGTTGGAGAGGTAAATCCCCTCTGTAGACAGAGGTGATCCCTACTAGCCCAGATCAGGTCTAGCAATAATCAGGTCATGCAGTGACGCAGGTCTCTAGTTACAAAATGACAAAAACATAATGAATTTCCTACCTCAGGTCCTACGCAGTGGTCGTTGAAGAAAGGATGACGCTTCCCGTCCTTCGCTTTAGCAGATCACGATTCTTCCACTTGACATGTCCGAACACCTACACACATGCAAAGAAGACAATGATACAAAACGTAAAATCTAGATCTTGTAACCATACATTAGTCAGAGAGGATGTAATTCATTGCATCAAGAAAAAGACACACGAATGAAACCATAATCAAAGTCGCTTATCATTAAAAGAACAAAGGAAAGATACAACCCAAAGCTCTGACGTTGGATCTTCCTTCGGTGGGGCTAACAGTGGAGCACATCTCAACGAAGCCTGTCAGAAATGGGACAAATCTCTCTCTCTTCGGCTTGGCTCTCAAAAGCTATCTGGCTATAGTCTCCTTGCTACAAGTTCAGATTTTCTAGTTTGCTAAGGGAAAAGGAAAGCTTATATAGATGGTGGAAGAGGAGTTGGGATCCTCATAATCATGGGATTGGCCCTATCTCTAAGGAAGCTTCCATGATAGGTGGAAAAATACCTCCCATACATCGAGATCCAGAGCCAAACCTCCCAACCCATTTTAGTGACTCGTTTAGGAGTTTGTTGGAATCAAACTTCCGCCATTTATTTTTAAAAAACACTCCTTATTAAGCTTGGCACAAGTGAGACACTGGGACAGAGCGCTAGTTCGCGCACCCTCTATGGTGGATTTTCCCCATTAGCATGAGGGCTAAACTGGCTAGTCATGCCAAGGCCAAAAGATCAGTTTTTAGGGTTTTGCAGAGGAACATTTCTTCAGAGGAATGATTTTCCTTGTCAAGGGGGATGTCATGAAAGTGGTTTTAGGTCATTTCACTGCTCACAGGTCACAAGAGAATCCATCCAATGTGCAGGATGGGGGATTGCAGGGATGGTGACAAAATTCTGTGTAATAGATGCCCCCTAAAGCATGAAGCCCGATAGAGAGAGAGAGGGGTGAAATGATTTATGAGAATGTGCCCAACTGAAAACACTACCGTCAGAAAACCTGCAGAGATAGATACAACTGATATCTCAAATACATGATATGTGGTATGGGCGCAGCCATCCATAATATAGTGTACAATAATCAGGATCCAAGGTATGGATGCAACCATCCAAAAAGGATCAATAAGTAGACTTGGGTATGGTCGCAACCATCCAATCAATGAGTCATGTAAGAAATCATGATAATCCATCGCAGCCTAGATTTTATCAGAAAAAACCCAGGGTCTTGCGCTCCATCTCGACCTGAACGGAGTACAAGTCCAAGCATGTGAAAAAAGTGAGCTAAAGTTGAACATGCAGGAACATTGTCTAATTACCAGCCAATAACAAAAGCTGTTAATAGACGCGAGAGGAACCACCAATAATTAGGATGGCCCTCAAGGTACCATAGGTACAATCTATGGAATGTGAACAGTGAGGTGGCATCGAACACCTGTAGAACCATCCGATCGAAGGCCAATAATGAAAACCTTGCGTCGCAGGAAAAGAACCTACCATTGAGGCATGCAGGCTCCAAGATACCTGAAAGGAGTCTCTAGATCAGCTTCCTGGATAATGAGTTGAAGTCGACAGGAAGTGACCTTGATCGAAGGTGGGCCATAGTGTTTCCCACATCATCGACGTGAGACAGAGGAACATAATGTTGGTGAATCATGATCAGTAGAGAATCAGAGGGAGGTTGAAAACTGTAAAGGCCAACTTCTCTTGAACATATCGGTGGCACGTCACTGGATTTGGAAGTATTTGACATCAAAGGATCTAAATTCATGATGACGAGGCAAAGAGCAGATGAGCGGTCAAAAATGATTACCCAAACCCATGGAGGCAAGTAGAAAATGAGATGAGATGTCCCCAACCTGACACGAATACAGATAAGTGCCATGTTCAAGAGCGACATACTGCCGACACGACGATGATACTAGTTTCAATTTTCCCCACCATTTCTAGCGAGTACCCCAATTATTTTTTAAAACAAGCTTGAAGGGGATAGCATATGCTTGCGATATAATTTTTTCATTCAGAAAAATCCAACCTAGTACATTTAACGATCCCTAGGAAGGAGGAACTCGAGTATCGTCATTATGATGAAATCCGATGTCATTAGGTTTTAACAAGTCTGACAAAGGAAGAACTCAGTGTCTTTTCATGTTTAGAGAGTTTGAAAAGAAAGCAGAAAAGTAAACAGCAGTAGTCCCTTTGCATAGATATTTCCCTAGATCTAAAAAGGTAGAAAACTGTGTCTGAGAAAACCTCCTAGTTACGATAGGCTAGGGTATTCCTTTTTTATAAATAATCTATCCCAGCCTGAAAAAGGGGTAAATTTATACTGGGTAGATATCATTTCGCAGCCAATTTAACGAGTTCAAAATGACAAGCAACTCGGAAATCTTTTCAATTTTAGAGAGTCAGAAAAGAGTTGAAAGGTGACTCCTCCTAGAGGAAGAAGTGGTATAAAGGGCAACAACTAGTTCTAGTGATGGTGGAACTACTCAGAATAGGATAAAGGTCAAGAGGCTGCCTAACAAGACCACTCATCACAGCGGCTCCTCAGGAATGGGTAAAACAACCAAGTGAAGGCATATGATTGGCCTAGCAGATAGTGACGGTGGAATGATAAAACCAAGGCTCATCTGGAAAAATGGGATGATAAAATGGAAATCATGAGAGGTAAAATGGGAAATATTTCATTTTTACACAAGCTTGAAATTAGGAAACTCTCCTTGAAGTTTGTTTCATTTTTACACAATCTTGAAACAAAGATAAACTATGCTTGAAACCAGTTTCATTTTTACACAAGCTTGAAATGGAAACAAACTATGCTTGAAAAATTTAAGCATGCCCCCAGCATGTTGAATCAATTCAAGGTACATGCCCGCCAAGCTTCAATCCATATGAAAGGCAGATGGAGTGAAGGTTCAAGTTACGAGATCAAGAGAAAGACTCGACTGGGATTTTACGAGATCTTATCAAAAGACTCGAATGAACAGGAAAGTGTTTCATTGTTTTAACGAGGTTGACACATTAAAATAACTATCCTCAGAAGAGCTTGTTTCATTGTTTAAGGAGCTTGCCACAAGAAAATGAACTCTCCTCCCACAGACCTTGTTTCATTTCTTAAGGAGCTTGACACAAGAAAAAGAACCCTACTCTGAACACCTAGTTTCATTTTTTAAGGAGCTCGACACAGGAAAACGAACTATGCTCCGGAGAGCTTGTTTCATTTTTTAAGGAGCTTGACACAAGAAAACGAACTCTGCTGCACGGAGCTTGTTTCATTTTTTAAGGAGCTTGACACAAGAAAATGAACTCTGCTCCACCGAGCTTGTTTCATTTTTTAAGGAGCTTGACACAAGAAAACGAACTCTACTCCAGACAGACCTTGTTTCATTTCTTAAGGAGCTTGACACAAGAAAAGGAACCCTGCTCCGGACACCTAGTTTCATTTTTTAAGGAGATTGACACAGGAAAATGAACTATGCTCTGGAGATCTTGACACAAGAAAATGAAATCTGCTCCACCAAGCTTGTTTCATTTTTTAAGGAGCTTGACACAAGAAAACGAACTCTACTCCGATAGACCTCTTCATGATGAATAAGAAGTCATGGCTTCCAAGAGTTCCACACTAGATGGGAGAACAACATCTTGAAAGTCTGGACCTAGTGCCCCCAGCACTCAATGTACAATGAAAGTATCACTGAATACGGGCACAGGACAGGTAGCCACATAATTGACATGTGGTGAGGATGACACAACCGGTGGAAAGAGATCTGACAGAGATGATGGTGGACTAGCTGCCATATGCGGACCAAAGAACACAAGCTAATCGATGGTCACGATCCGACCTTGGTGCAAAAAACACATCACACGAAAGAGGGAGGAGACAAGCGCTCCCATGGCATAAGTATAATCGCGGCCCAAGAGTAAATTAAAGTCCAAGGGGCTAGGAACAACCATCACATCCATATGGACAGTTTTCCCTCCCAAAGTAACAGGAAACTTTGGAAGGATCCCTAATAGTTGACTAGTTCCTCTGTTAAACGCCAAGAGATTCTGTGTAACAGGTACGAGCGGAGGTGAACCAAATGCTTGCCAAGTAGTTGAGGATAAAATACTAATAGATGCACCTTCATCTATAATAGTGCTAGGTATGACCATATCAAAGGTCTATACTATAATCTCGAAAGGCACATACGACGGAAGGTAGTATCCTACAAATCGACTCCAATCAAATGAAGTGACAAAACTACTCGAAGGGGCTACCATCGAACTAAGATGGTCTTCCCCTGGTGTTACAAAATAAGAAGGAGCATCCTCCATGATCTCCATTACAGATTTGGGAGGGTTACCCTCTGGGACCTCCATCAGGGGAGGCAGAGGAGCAGCTTATTGTGGTATAGGGATGGGAGAATATTTCTCCAAGTCCGAAGAATCTAAAGAAACAGGAAGAACCTGAGGGGTGTGAGATCCACTCTCAACGAAAATGACCTGGTGCACCGTAGATGGGGCCAGCTCAACTGATCCCACGACCAATAGTTGGTTAGGAACGGATTCCTGAATTTGAATTTCCGGGGGAGCGGGATTGACCAAGGATGACTCTTGACCAATCGTGGAATCAACTAGTGGAGGACTCAAAGACAGTTGCTTGTAACCAGCTGGAAGGCATGGTGCAGAAGCAGTCGAGTTGTCCAAAAATCGTTTGGCTTCATCCATATACAGGCAAAGGTGAATGGGATGATGCTCTTCACACAACTTACAGGGATTGGTGAGCTTACCCTGAAACTTAAGAGCTTTACCAGCACTAGTTGAAGAGGTGCCCCCAACCTAACTCCCAAAAGCCAAAGGCAACGGCGGGTGACCATTGGACCATACTTCGAGCACCTTGGGAATGCCAGGGAAATCTCGAAGAAGATGTTTTCCCCGACACAACATGCAATGGAAATTAACTTTCCGCGGAGGGTTGGAAGGCTCATCAACGGATGGTTTCTTAGGCGCAATAGCCACAGATCTAGCATTTCCTTTATCTGACTTCTTCTTCTTAGTCTTCTTCTTCTTCTTCTTAGCCACTTGGTTACTAGAATCCAGACTTTCACCAGGCGAAGTAGAAGGGAGGATGCAGAAACAGGCGAAGAAGGGGAGAGGTCCACCTTTGAATCAACATGGCATTTCTTAGGTGGAGGAGTGGATGGTACAGTGGACGGAACACTCAAGACCACCGAGGTTTAAAATAACCATATAGGAAATCCAATAGTTAAACCAAAAAGGGACAACGTTGCCATATAAGGAGCACCAACATTCCCAAAAGCGGGAAAAGGACCAGGATTCCCTTCGGAAGGGATTCCTGGGTTAGTGAACTCCAGAAACATTTCAAATAAAAAACAAATTTTAGAACAACACCTTAAGGAAACTAACTTTAACCAGGAATATTTCGTGGGCAGTTAATTTTTAAAATATTGAAACAAAACTCTACCGTTTCATATTTTAAGAGTCAAGAAACAAGTAAAAGATGACTCTATCTCTTTTAGCTTGGAAAAAAGCGTGAAAGGACAAGCGCTTGATGATCTTTTAAAATTTAAGGAGTCAGTAAAGATCGAAAATTACTGCTCTGGTAATCTAGGCAGATGGGTGTACCAGATATCTGTGAACTGCCATATACACCTTGGTTAAAAACTAAGGACTTGACGTACGTGCAGGTAATCTCACTGAATGCTGTGTCTGGTGTATCATGAGTATAAGGTGGCAGACTTGGCTTCCTATGGATAAATGATAGCAACCTAGTGGGGTCTCTGTTTGGTCAATTTAGTGTGTCCTAAATTGCTGCATTTAATTTGTCAATCCGGGAATCGTAAGCTGATGAAGTGCGGCGCACTATATGTGCAAGATAACCTATTTCTTAACTTTTTGTCGTTTTTGGTTTTTCTAAGGTGAAATGGAAATTCTAAAATGAAAACAAGTTTGGTTGTATTTTTTCAAGGAAGTGATATCCCCTATAATGATTTACCAACTTGAAACTTTAAAAGAAAACTGAAAATTACAATGACAAGACTTGAAAGAAAATGAAAATGTACTACTGAAATGAAAAGATGCTGCTAATCTAATAAATCAAAACAGTAAACTAGTGAACATGAAAATCAAACTATTCTTGCTGCCAACTAAACACAAAAGAAACTATGTTTAAGGAAATTCAAAATTGCAATAAAATAAATCTAAATCAGATTACATCAATTTATCTTCTGACCCTTCATCATTAGTCCAGCTATGATTTTCGGAAGTAATCATAAACAACTTGTGTAACTGATATTTAATTTGCAGAAAATAAACTAATACTAAATCATACACTCATGATTCAATCCCTCACCATCAGTCCAGCTGTGGCTTTCGGAGGTAACCGAAGATGTCATGCATGATTTAATATATCTAAATTTGTAGAAAAGAAACTAATATTAAACTACACATTTTATAATGCAATCCCTCACCATCAGTCCAGCTGTGGCTTTCGGAGGAAACTGAAGATGCTATGAGCAGCTTAATATATCTAAATTTGCAGAAAAGAAACTAATACTAAACTACACATTTCATAATGCAGTCCCTCACCATCAGTCCAGCTGTGGCTTTCGGAGGCAACTGAAGATGCTATGAGCAGCTTAATATATCTAAATTTAACTACTGAAGCAGATAAGCAAAACTGAAATGAACAAAGCAAGACTGAATTTAAACAAAAGCTATGAAAAGCAAACTAGCAGCAGAACAATGTTAGATCCATGTCATTAGTCAAAAAGCTATAAAAATGCCCGGGCTGCCTATCTATAACCTGCACAAGAACACTGATCAATGATTAACAATCATAAATCATGAAAGACAGAAATGAAATGGAAATTATGGAAATATATGAATAGAAATGAAACAAATGCAATATATGAACATATGAATGGATTATGACACAATGGAATGAAATTAAAATTACACACTAATACACAAAACCTTAGCTGAGCAGGGGCCCTCTACATCAGCTTTGGCAACGGTCTTCAAACACGAATTAAGTTGAAAAACAGAGTCTTCTCATATTAAAAAGCAGTTCATTACAGAGTGGTAATGTTACGGCACAAGTGCAGCGTAATCACTACAGAGCAGACTAATTAAAAATAACAGAGACTATATTCACTGACAACGACTATCTTTCTATGCGTATGCAAATGCAATATATATAACAACAAACTGTAACTGTCTCCTAAAGTTCATGCTGGCAGAGAGCATGTAGACCACTACGTCCACGGATATAGGAGTATGGCCGTGTTGGAAAGTGAATCTACGGAAGGTGGATGCTTGAATTCGACTCTAGAGCTCTGCACAGATGTCGATTTAACCTCCGCAGGCTTAGAAACGGCCGTATGGATCTTTATGTGCCACGAAACAGAGTCCGGCCGACATGAAACTCCATGGTTGACTTCCATGTGGACGCCTTTGACCGCGGCTTCTTTGGATGAGTTTGCTTGAACCAATGGGACACGAACCATGTCCACGTCATTCCTGACCTGCCCATGTGGCTCGGTTTCCTTGTAGACACCTGTAGCATAGAGTTTCACAAAATAGCTGCGGAAAGTTGCAGCAGCTGCGGAAAGTGGCAAGATTCCGCAGCTGAATGAACAAAATCTAGATCAAATAGCAAACACAAAAATATAATTAAAAACCATGTTAGATGCCCTTTTGCACATGATATTGAAAATTTAGGAGGTTTAGGTGAGTGAAAAAGGTATGGAAAAATGTATGGAAAAGATGCAAATTTGGGACTCAACATACCCCCACTGTGAAGGTGTTGCATGTCCTCATGCAACCAAAATTTTTATGTTCTTTGTTCAGTTCATGTGCCTTGATACCTCAGCCAGCACATCCAACCCTCTTCTCTTCTTCTTTGGTACTGCCATCATTCTGGGTTTCTTCATTAAGCACCTAAATTTGATATTCACAAGTGCTCTGCTCAATTTCTGGCATTTCCTTTTTAATTTCTTATTCTTCTTCTGCCATATCCCCAAATGTAACATAGTATTATCATGGATGATCTTGTCCAGCTTGCCTTGTTCTTTCAATGTTTCATTTTCATTTTTGATGTGCCTATTTAAAAGCTCCAGCTCAAAAATTTCCTGTTTTAATGATTGAACTAAGTCATCCTGCAATGTATGAGGCTGAATGAAAGAAGTACTTGGACCTGTGGCTGCCTTTTCCAAGGATTCTATATAGTCATATACCTCCTGCTTCTTGGGGTCTATTTCAGGTGTCATTTTCATTGGGCTGTCCCCACAATGTTGTAAAGGAGAATTGTGTTCAAAATCTGGCCGAGGAGGGCTTACATCAATATTTTGCTGAGAATAAGATGGAGTATGCTCATTGTCTGATTGGGAATGAAAGGAACCAGGTTCACTAACTGACTGAGATGGACTATGGTCAGTTGGGGACTGTTCAGATGTCTCCTCACCCAAATCAATGAAATGAGGACTCTTAATTTGCGTTTTTCTCAATTTCCCCTTAAGCCTGCTGCTTCTCCTCACATGCTGTGGTACACTGTCCTTTTGTTCTTGTTTTCCTTTCTCTGCCTTCTTGGATATAGATGACTGTTTTTGAAGATAAACTAATCTTTCAGATAGTATTTGATGATCTTCTTCTTCAGAAGAAGGAGTTTTATGTACAGCCTCAATAGTTTCTTTCCCTTTTGGTATTATTGGCTTCTTACCCTTGATTTCCTTCTTCTTTATTTTTACCAATCTCTCTTCTCTATCGGTTCTTTCCATAGTAGTAGTAGTAGGAGTGTTTTGGATTTCCTCAATTGTTCTTTTCCTCCTACTTCTTCTGGCTGTGCTGGCTGCGGGAATTTCCTGAGTAGGAGTAATTTTGGTTTCAACATTTATTCTTGTTCTTCTACTCCTTCTTATTGAACTACCTTCAGGAATTTCCTGAGGTTCCTCAAAGAAATTTCTAACTAGAAATTGTTCCCATGTGTCTTTTCTTTCCTTTAGCTCCTTTTCAATCAGAATTTTTATAAGGCCATGGTGATATAAATGAGGCTCTACATCTCCTAAGTGTTTTTGAACAGTCACAACCATTTTCTTTAAGCTATTGAATAGAAAATAAGGGAGATTGAGAGTTTGGTTTTCTAGAAAATTCATCAATAGCCTGGTATGGTACATGTACATAGACCCAAAACGGCCTTCCCATGTAATAAATTTCTGAACAATTAGTAGTAAAGTGGCCCATTCTTCTTTTATTGCATGCACAGGGATTCCTCTTTTGAAAACAGTTATGTCCATACCTTGGTTTCGTAGGATTGTTCTCCATACCTCATCACTGATGCTTTTATTTTTGAACCAACGCTCTCCCTCCTGAAGTAGTTCTGTGGCTGTTGCTATTGATGCTTCATTGACCGAAAACTTGAGGTCTCCAATTTCTGCTTCTGAGCCATCAAATGATCTTGCAAACGCTTTCGTAACCTCTTTGTGGTAACCTCTGAATTTCTAAATAAAACGCAGCCATTTAGCTTTCTTCAATATCTCTTTTGCTTGCGGATATCCCTCTATAAACTTTGGCCCTTCCGGCTCTGCCCTTAGCAATTTACCCATTTCACTTTTCTGTGCTTCACAAATTTGCCTTCATGAGGGTTTAAGTGGAAATGGAACGACTGAATACACAGGATCGAACATAATGACTGTGGGAATGTATCATAAAATGGGAATGAGTACCATAAACGGAATGGAGTAAGACTGTGGGTAGATATACGGGAGTGAGAGTGAGCAAAAGGAACGAAATGGAGTGAAACAGGGAGTGAGAATGAGTAGACACGGCAGAGACACGACACAGAGGTTAACAAAGTATAATACATTTGGCCGCGTTTTGAATTTTGGTGGCTGTGTAATAAATATGAACACGTTTCAATCAACGGTTATGAAGTTATGCGGCTTGTAAGAGTCCTTTGTCAACTCAAATACGTCTCATTATCTCCGGTGGGATATTGGAACATGAGTGAGAATCGGAATTTCAATGATGAAACCATTTATGAATGAATGCGAAAGGATAACATGGAGATCGTGAAAGGTTACGGAACTGTCAATATAATCATTGCGCGTAATGGGTAGAGCTCATGGTTTAAAACTATATAAAAATGTGTTTTTAATACTATTTGAAATAAATCTTATTCATATCTTTGGAATCTTTGCTTTTGCCCTTGGTCTTCAACTGATTAATATCCATTGGTGTCTTGAATGCTCCATTGATCCTCTCACCTGCATTTTATTTCATAATTATGGAAATAACAACTGACTGTACATTCTCTTTGAAAACAGAGTAGTAGCTGCGGAATCTGCTTCTGGCTGCGGAAACTGGAGTCAGCTGCGGAAACTGACACAGCTATTACTTGGTTGAATATAAATGAACAAATGACAAATGACCAGATGGAAATGGTCATGAAAAAGATTTTTATTGATGGAATGGAATGAAATGAAGTGAATGAAGTGGAATGAGATGAAATGAAATGGAATGAAGTGGAGTGGGTGGTGACAAAGCTTGTGAAATGAAGGAGAGATTTTTTTGGAAAATATAGAGTGTCAGGTTTCCCTGATTTTCACCCTATATTTTCTGCATAAGACTGCCAATCAATGATTGGTTTTCAGGCTTATACCATTTTTTTTTTATTTTTATTTTTTTTTTTTTTAATAACTGAAAAACAAAAGCTAGGCTGGTGGAGAAGAAGAATTCTTCTGTACCAGCCTGATTGCAGAACTTTCTTGAAACATCTTGACAAAATCCTCTTTTGAGAGTGGCTTATGATAAACTTTCAATCTATGGCCATTCACAATAAGAGGAGTTTGAAACTCATCAATGGTCTTGATTCTTACAGCTCCATTGCTAAAGATTTTTTCAATCTCATATGGCCCAAGCCAATGAGTCTGAAATTTCCCTTGAAAATCTTTAAACTTGGAATCAAATAACAATGCCCAATCTCCTTCTTGAAACTTCTTTTCTTTGATATATTTTTCATGCCATTTAGTTCTTTGATATTGAACTAGATCAGTTCTTAGAATTGCTTCTTGTCTGATCTCATCTAGCTCATTCAACTGCTCCATTCTATGCTTTTGGGCTTCTGATAAGTCCATTCCCAACTGAACTGCTATCTTGAAGGTCTTGACTTGGAACTCAATGGGGAGCGAGACTTCTTTCCCATAAACAAGTTCATAGGGAGAATGTCCTGTTGTATTCCTCCATGTAGTTCTGTAGGCCCACAAGGCTTCTGGAAGCCTTTCTGCCCAATCTCTTCTATGTAGATGAACAGTTTTGGTGATGATACTTTCAAGAACTTTGTTTGTGGACTCCACTTGACCATTTGCTTGTGGATGGTAAGGAGTAGATCTTCTATGCTTGATTTTGTATTGTTCCATTAACTTTTCCACCAAATTGGATGTGAATTGGCTCCCCTGATCTGTCACAATTTCTCTTGGAACACCAAAGCGAGTAAAAATATCCTCATAAAGAAAATGAACAACTGAATTTTCAGTAGCGGATATTAATGCTTTAGCTTCTACCCATTTAGTAACATAATCAGTACAAACCAATATATACTTCTTTTGCTTAGATGGTGGATTAATAGGTCCAATGAAATCTAAAGCCCATTTTTCAAAAGGTTCAATGAGTACTTGTGTTTGCAATGGCATTTCATTTGAAAGGGTAGGTTTCCCTACTCTTTGGCAGTTGTCACACCTTTTGACATATTGTTTTGCATCTTTGAAGAGGGAAGGCCAATAATATCCTAAAGAAAGGATTTTATAGGCCGTCCTTTTGTCTGCAAAGTGCCCGCCGCATGGTTCATCATGACATGCCTTAAGAATATCAGGCATTTCATCTTCCCTGACACATCTTCTGATCACAAGATCTGGCCCTGTTTTAAACAATTCGTTAGAAATCCATGAATATCTTGAACTCTCCTGAATAATTTTTCGTTTTTCTCTCGGAAATAAATGTGAAGGTAGTTTCCCTGTAACCAAATAGTTAGCAATATCTGCATACCAAGGGGTCTTAATAGTTACTGCAAACAAATATTCATCAGGAAACTTATCTTCTACAGGAGAATCTTCTTTAGTATTTTGAATCCTAGACAAGAAATCAGCTACTGTATTCTGTTTTCCTGGTCTATCCAACACAGTAATATTGAATTCTTGCAAAAGTAAAAGCCATCTTGTCACTCTGCCATTAGTAACAGGTTTGTTCATTAAATATCTAATTGCGGAATGGTCAGTATGAATAAAAGTTTCATAGCCTGTTATGTAATGTCTAAACTTATTAATTGCATGAACAACAGCTAAAAACTCTTTTTCAGTCACAGTATAGTTCAACTCTGTGGGAGTCAAATTTTTATTGGTGTAATAAATGGCATACGAAATTAAATCTTTTTGACCCAACACAGCTCCAAGAGCTGTATCTGAAGCATCCGTAGAAATATGGAAAGGAAGTTTCCAATTTGGTCCTCTCAAAATAGGTGCTTCAGATATTCTTGTTTTCAAAGTTTCAAAAGCTGATTGACAATCAGGATCTCATTTAAATTCACAGTCTTTTGTAAGCAATTTGAAGAGTGGAGATGCTATTTTAGTGAAGTTTTCTATAAATCTTCTATAGTAACCAGTAAATCCTAGAAAACTTCTAACATCTCTTTAACAATTTGGAATAGGCAACTCGGAGATGACTTCAACTTTTGATCTATCAACCTTAATCCCATCTCCTGAAATATGATGTCCTAAAACAATCCCTTCAGTAAACATCATAAAGCATTTTTCATGGCTTAATGAAAGGTTTGTTTCTTTACATCTTATAAGAACTTTTCCCAAATTTTCTAATGCTTCTTCAAATGAATTACCATAAACTGTAAAATCATCCATATAAACCTCTACACAATCATGGATTAGATCAGAAAAAATTCCTAGTCCTGCTCTTTGGAATGTTGCTGGTGCATTACATAACCCAAAAGGAAGCACTCGGTAGGCAAAAGTTCCCCATGGACAAGTAAATGTGGTCTTATCTTGATCTTCGGGTGCTACCTGAATTTGATTATAGCCACTAAAACCATCCAAAAATGAAAAGTACTTTTTACCTGCTAATGTATCTAATACCTGATCAATAAAAGGCAAAGGAAAGTGATCCTTCAAAGTTGCTTTGTTCAATTCCATGTAATCAATGCATACCCTCCATTTACCATTCTTTTTAGGCACTATAACCAAAGGAGAAACCCATCGGCTATCTGAAATTGGATAAATGAAGTTTACATTGAGAAGTTTTTGTAGCTCTTCTTTCACTATCTCCCTAAGATTTGGATTCATCCTTCTTTGAGGTTGTCTGATTGGTCTATTGTTTTCCTCAATATAGATATGATGGATGCAAGTCTTAGGATCAATACCCTTCATGTCAGTATACTCCCATGCAAATGCGGTAGAATGTTTTTGCAAGATTCTGGTTAGTTCTTCTTGTTGTGACTTCTCCAAATGTTTGTTGATATTCAATGTTTTTCCTGGAAAAATCTCAATAGCAGAATTACCAAATTCTTCCATAGAGTAAAGAGACATTTGTCTAGATGATAAATATTCTATGTCAGATTCCAACTGAAATTGTGTGGGGTCATATTCTGAAGATGTCTCAAAATTTTCTAATGTGTTCAGAATTTGACTATCCTCACTGATTTCAGAAATGGTAAAGACAGGTTGTATAGTGTTCTCGTCATCGACCCATTCATTGTCTTCTATTTCTGTGATTGCTCTTGCTGGAGGATACAAATTGAATTTCTTTGTCGAATTACCATTTGAAATGTACATGTCTCGAGATCTACAACTAATAAAAGCATCAGCTGTGGCTAGCCAAGGTCTTCCTAAGATGAGTGGATGTCCTCCTAGATTACTTTTGGGAGTCAAAATCATAAAGTCTACTGGATATTCCCAAGAATCTAAGGAGACTGAAATATCTTCTAATACACCATCTGGTTTAATAACCGATCGATCTGCAAGTTGCAATAAAGTAGGTGTAAAAGAAGGTTAGGAAGTTTTAACTGTTCCATAGTCTGTCTACTCATAATGTTGATAGCAGCCCCTAAGTCAATCAATGTGTTTGGAATTTCTATCCCATTTATATGTGTCTTGGCAATTGGACTTCCGGGATCTACATACTTCTGCATGGTAATTTTTCCCATCATAATGTCTGCAATCTTTCCTACCAGGTGGATTCTTCTTGTGTCCTTTAGCTTCCTTCCTGGTCTTTTGAAACTCAACTCCTTTATGGTTTTTGCTAGAATAGGAATTTCTCGAATGGCTTGTAGCAATGGAATCTTGATACAAACATTCTTCAATTCATCTAGGCAGTCATAGTTAGGCAACAAGATTTTTTTTTCCACCCCCTTATCAATTTGTAGTCTTTCCGGAAAAGGAGGTGTAGATGAAGATACAGGTTGCTCAAATATAGGAGTTGTGGATGTTAGCTTTTCTTTTTCTTTTTGAATTTTTGAATTTTGAAGAGATTCTTCCTCAGAACCCTTATTGACTTGAAGAGAGTCCTCCTCAGAGGTATCTTGCTCTTGAATATCTATATAAGGTTTTTCTAAAACTCTACCAGATCTGAGTTGTACATCGTTGAGAGGAACAATCATATAGGTAGGAAATTGTTGTCCTTCTACCATATAAGTAGTTTGAGGATTCTTATTGTTAGGATTTGGCAATGGCTGAGCTGGAAGTTGATTTGTCTTCTGTTGGTATGGGAGCATGAGTTGAGGATTTGTATTTTTTTGAGAAGTTTGTTGTTGTGGAAATGGCAATGAAAGTTGTGGATTTGGGCTTGGAAGTTGTGGAGCTTGTTGATTTTGAAAAGATGGAGGATATTGATAAAATTGAGCAAATCTCCCATAAGGATTTTGCATCCCTTGTACCCATGGCGGATATGAATTTTGATGTTGGGGCCAATGTTGTTGCCAAGGATTCCAATTTGGTGGGGTTTGAAGATTCATAGGGTTGTTAAACCCTTGAGATTGTTGTCCCTGCCAAGGTCTCCTTGCGACAAAACAGAGAGATTCTACTGAGTTTGGATCTTCTTGAAAAATAGCTTTGAGTCCAGGAATTGAAGGACAATCCTTGATCTCATGATTTTCTGAGCAAATCATACATGTTTCTACAACTTTTGCATCCAAGGGACATTCCCTTAAAGCATGTTTCTTCCTACATTTCGAACAAAAGATGGCTAAAGCATCTGTTTCTGCTTTCTGCTTGTTTTGGATTTTAAGAGTGTCTAGTTGTTCACTAAGGCTCCCTAAAATATTAGTTTTAAACTCATCAAGCATGTTACCAATCTCTGCCCTACTTACTGATCCAGTTGCAGATTTGTTAGCCCTAATAAGAGAAGGATCCTAGGCCCTTTTCCTGTTTTAGATTTTCCCCTTGAGAGATGGATACATAGTTCTGTTATATCACGAAATGGAAGTTGAGAAATGTCTCCTTTCCCCATCATGTTTAAAATGTCTATCCATTCATCTCTAATGGCTTTTAATAGGAGGGCTTTCAAGGTTTCATTATCTAAGTTGCTCATCTTTGCTCTTTCAAGTTGTATTGAAATCTTTCAATTAAGTCTTCCAAATTTTCATCTTCTTTTTGCATCATTTTGAATACCTCATCCTTGTGATTGGTGGGCATACAATAGTCCAAATATCTATCCAAAAATTTTTGTTTCATATCATTCCAAGTCCTAATAGATTGAGTGGCTAATCCCATGAACCATTTCAAAGCAGATCCCTTCAATGTTGAAGGAAACAGTTTGAGTTTTTGAGAATCTTCCATATAGTCATAAGTTCGGCACACAACTTCAAACTCAAACAGAAATGTTTCGGGATCCTCACTTCGCAATCCATAAAAGTTAGGGAGAACAGATGGTGAGATATTTTTCATTGTTGCATGAGTTTCCTCATCAACTATAGGGAATCCCAACAAATCCCTATTTCTATCATTATTTCCTTCACCATTGTTGTCTCCATTGTCTCCTCCTCTTCTACCTCCACCTCTATTTATTACTTCCTCTGCCATGATAGTTTCCTTAGAGTCCTTATAGTCCTCTAGTTCTTCTACCAAGGAAGGATGAGAGAAAGTCTCTTTGTTTTCTAAGTGGGTTTTAGTAGGTGGTATAGGAGAATCCTCTAATTCAGCTGTTCCTTGACTTCCAAAAATCTTAAGGCTAGCGGTAGATGGTGGTGAATCTAGTCTATGCCTTGAAGAAGATGGAGTTGTGAAAATCGAACTCTTGGCTTTAGCTATAAACCTTCCCCTAGAATCTCTTGCTCTATGCATGTCATTTTTTTATTTTTTAAAAAGTTGGGCTAATAATTCTCTTTCTGATCTTCCAGATCACACTAGGTGCAAGAAGAGAGCATACTTAAGAAATTACTAAACCAATAACTCTCTTTTCTGATCCTCCAGATCACACTAGGTGCAAGAGGAGAGCATACTTCAAGAAGTTATCAAGTTTTCCCTTTTTTTATGATTTTATGTTTTTTTTTTTAAGAAATTGGCTACCTAGTTACACTTCCCCGGCAACGGCGCCAAAATGTTTGGTCAATTTAGTGTGTCCTAAATTGCTGCATTTAATTTGTCAATCCGGGAATCGTAAGCTGATGGAGTGCGACGCACTATATGTGCAAGATAACCTATTTCTTAACTTTTTGTCGTTTTTGGTTTTTCTAAGGTGAAATGGAAATTCTAAAATGAAAACAAGTTTGGTTGTATTTGTTCAAGGAAGTGATATCCCCTATAATTATTTACCAACTTGAAACTTTAAAAGAAAACTGAAAATTACAATGACAAGACTTGAAAGAAAATGAAAATGTACTGCTGAAATGAAAAGATGCTGCTAATCTAATAAATCAAAACAGTAAACTAGTGAACATGAAAATCAAACTATTCTTGCTGCCAACTAAACACAAAAGAAACTATGTTTAAGGAAATTCAAAATTGCAACGAAATAAATCTAAATCAGATTACATCAATTTATCTTCGACCCTTCATCATTAGTCCGACTATGATTTTCGGAAGTAATCATAAACAACTTGTGTAAGCGATATTTAATTGAGTTTGCGAGAAAATAAACTAAGGCTAAATCATACACTCATGATTCAATCCCTATACCTCACCATCAGTCCAGCTGTGGCTTTCGGAGGCAACCGAAGATGTCATGCATGATTTAATATATCTAAATTTGCAGAAAAGAAACTAATACTAAACTACACATTTCATAATGCAGTCCCTCACCATCAGTCCAGCTGTGGCTTTCGGAGGCAACTGAAGATGCTATGAGCAGCTTAATATATCTAAATTTGCAAAAAAGAAACTAATACTAAAATACACATTTCATAATGCAGTCCCTCACCATCAGTCCAGCTGTGGCTTTCGGAGGCAACTAAAGATGATATGAGCAGATTATGACTCAATGGAATAAAATTAAAATTACACACTAATACACAAAACCTTAGCTGAGCAGGGGCCCTCTACATCAGCTTTCGCAACGGTCTTCAAACACGAATTAAGTTGAAAAACAGAGTCTTCTCATATTAAAAAGCAGTTCATTCTGATGTGTGTTACGGCACAAGTGCGACGTAATCACACTACAGATGGAATAATTAAAAATACTTAGAGACTATATTCAACGACAACGACTAACTTTCTTCTTTGCCAACTAAACACAAAAGAAACTATGTTGAAAGAAATCCAAAAGTTGCAATAAAGTAAATCTAAATCAAATTACATCAACTTGTCTTCTGATCCCTCATCATTAGTCCAGCTATGATTTTGGGAAGTAACCATAAACAACTTGAGTAACTGATATCTAACTTGCAGAAAGTAAACTAATATCAAACCACACATTCATAATTCAATCCCTCACCATCAGTCCAATATCCCTCTTTAGGAGAGCAGAAGATGTCATACATGATTTAATATATCTAAATTTGCAGAAAAGAAACTAATACTAAACTACACATTTCATAATGCATTCCCTCACCATCAGTCCAGCTGTGGCTTTCGGAGGCAACTGAAGATGCTATGAGCAGCTTAATATATCTAAATTTGCAGAAAAGAAACTAATACTAAACTACACATTTCATAATGCAGTCCCTCACCATTAGTCCAGCTGTGGCTTTCGGAGGCAACTGAAGATGCTATGAGCAGCTTAGTATATCTAAATTTAACTACTGAAGCAGATAAGCAAAACTGAAATGAACAAAGCAAGACTGAATTTAAACAAAAGCTATGAAAAGCAAACTAGCAGCAGAACAATGTTAGATCCATGTCATTAGTCAAAAAGCTATAAAAATGCCCGGGCTGCCTATCTATAACCTGCACAAGAACACTGATCAGTGATTAACAATCATAAATCATGAAAGACAGAAATGAAATGGAAATTATGGAAATATATGAACAAAAATGAAACAAATGCAATATATGAACATATGAATGGATTATGACACAATGGAATGAAATTAAAATTACACACTAATACACAAAACCTTAGCTGAGCAGGGGCCCTCTACATCAGCTTTGGCAACAGTCTTCAAACACGAATTAAGTTGAAAAACAGAGTCTTCTCATATTAAAAAGAAGTTCATTACAGAGTGGTAATGTTACGGCACAAGTGCAGCGTAATCACTACAGAGCAGACTAATTAAAAATAACAGAGACTATATTCACTGACAACGACTATCTTTCTATGTGTATGCAAACGCAATATATATAACAACAAACTGTAACTGTCTCCTAAAGTTAATGCTGGCAGAGAGCACGTAGACCACTACGTCCACAGATATAAGAGTATGGCCGTGTTGGAAAGTGAATCTACGGAAGGTGGATGCTTGAATTCGACTCTAGAGCTCTGCACAGATGTCGATTTAACCTCCGCAGGCTTAGAAACGGCTGTATGGATCTTTATGTGCCACGAAACAGAGTCCGGCCGACATGAAACTCCATGGTTGACTTCCATGTGGACGCCTTTGACCGCGGCTTCTTTGGACGAGTTTGCTTGAACCAATAGGACACGAACCATGTCCACGTCATTCCTAGCCTGCCCATGTGGCTCGTTTCCCTTGTAGACACATGTAGCATAGAGTTTTACAAAATAGCTGCGGAAAGTTGCAGCAGCTGCGGAAAGTGGCAAGATTCCGCAGCTGAATGAACAAAATCTAGATCAAATAGCAAACACAAAAATATAATTAAAAACCATGTTAGATGCCCTTTTGCACATGATATTGACAATTTAGGAGGTTTAGGTGAGTGAAAAAGGTATGGAAAAATGTATGGAAAAGATGCAAATTTGGGACTCAACAGTCTCCCTTTATATAAGCGATGGTACGGGGAGCACAAGTCCGTATTAGTGCTATCTAAATCCAAGAGGCGAACGACAACTACTAGGTTTAACAACGTCGGAACACGTCACTAGCCTAGACCTCTAGATATTTCGTTAATGTTTCAATGTTGCCTTAGGGTAAATTAAATAAATTTTAGAGTTGATCTTCAATTATGTTTCAGTTTCAGGCCCTATCGAATGTTGTATCTCAAAAATCCTCTAAATGCACACTACATGCCACAATATACCACTTTGTTCGATGAAGAGCTAACTATGAGAAGGTTGAGAGCTTTTCAAACAATAACAAAATGATCACAAAACATCCACTACTATCTCTAATGCACGCTAATGAAACTAAAAAACTCTCCCTTAGAGTTATATAACACTAATAATGCAGAAAAGCTTTCAATTTTCACTAAACTAATCAAAAAGCAAAGAGATGGTTTTTGTATTTTTCAATGTTTTAGAGCAAAGGCACCAAACAAAATGAAAAACTAATGAAGAAACCAATTTGAGAAATGGTAGATAAAGAATAGAAACAAGCAAGTTCACTCAATGCAAACACACACAATCAAAACTCAAACTGATGGAGAAATCCCTCAAATCGAAGAGGAATCCCAAAAGACTCATACAAACCATGTAATCTAGGCTTGAAATGAGACAAAGCGAAACTTGAATGAAAAAGAGAGAAATCACTCAACTAACGCAATGATACAATGGAAACCAACCAAACGAATGCAAAGAATCGAAAAGGAAGTTGAATGGAAAAGCGAGAACCAAAAACTCCCATGAGAGGCTCAGCACACTATAACACCTAGAAGCCCTAGGGCTAGAATGCAAAACTAATGGTAGAAGGAAAAAAACTAGAGGATAAGGGTCAAAAACAGTAAAAAAAGACATCAAGGCACTTAGACAGTCAAGAAGATGACACCAGAACCAAAAATCAGACTCAAAGGGATCAAAAACAAGCAAACCATAACACCACACAGGGTTGGCGCGACTATTTGGTTGTATCTTGCACCAAAACAACATTGGCGCGGGGGCCTAACTAGCAACTAGCACCCGTTGGCGTGACTGTCAGGCTATAAACCACGCCAATCAATTTTACTACGGAAAGAAATGAAAAAAGAGCAAACAAAGAGTAGATCAGGTCTTGTGGGGGTTGAACAGGGGTTTTACACCGAAAGGAGGCAAACCAGAAGAGAAAATCAATCAAACAAAATCCAAAAACAACCGAAAGAGACAAGACAAACTCCAACTAACTCCCCAGTGGAGTCGCTAGTTTGTTGGAGAGGTAAATCCCCTCTGCGGACAGAGGCAATCCCTACTAGCCCAGATTGGGTCTAGCAACAATTAGGTTACGCAGTGACGTAGGTCTCTAGTTACAAAATGACAAAAACATAACAAATTTCCTACCTCAGGTCCTACACAATGGTCGTTGAAGAAAGGATGACACTTCCCATCCTTCGCTTTGGCAGATCACGATTCTTCCGCTTGACACATCCGAACACCTGCACACATGCGAAGAAGACAATGATACACAACATAAAATCTAGATCTTGTAACCATACATCAATCAGAGAGGATGTAATTCATTACATTAAGAAAAATACACATGAATGAAACCATAATCAAAGTCGCTTATCATTAAAATAACAAAGGAAAGATACAACCCAAAGCTCTGATACTGGATCTTCCTTCGGCAGGGCTGACAGTGGAGCACGTCTCAACGAAGCCTGTTGGAAATAGGAAAAAGCTTTCTCTCTTCGTCTTGACTCTCAAAAGCTATCTGGCTATAGTCTTCCTGCTACAAGTTCAACTCTTCTAGCTTGCTAAGGGAAAAGGAAAGCTTATATAGATGGTGGAATAGGAGTTGGGATCCCTACAATCATGGGATTGACCCTATCTCTAAGGAATCTTCCATGATAGGTGGAAAACTACCTCCCATACATGGAGATCCGGAGCCAAACCTCCCAACCCATTTTAGTGACTCGTTTAGGAGTTTGTTGGAATCAAACTTTTACCATTTATTTTTTAAAAACACTCCTTATTAAACTTGGCACGAGTGAGACACTAGGACAGAGCACCAGTTGGCATGCCCTCTATGGTGGATTTTCCCCATTGGCGGGGGCTGAACTGGCTAGTCGCGCCAAGGCCAAAAGATCAGTTTCTAGGGTTTTGCAGAGGAAAGTTTCTTTAGAGGAATGATTGTCCTTGTCAAGGGGGATGCCATGAAAGTGGTTTCAGGTCATGTCACTGCTCATAGGTCACAGGAGAAGCCATCCAATGTGCAGGACGGGGGATTGCAGGGACGGTGACAAAATGTTGTGTAAAAACTTGTGATTAAGATTCATACTAACAACTGGTGGCTCCAAATGGGTTTATGATTACGACTGTCATCGTTTTTTAGATCCCTGCATATCTAGCTGCTTCAAACCCTAGGATTTATCTTTAGCTTCATTTTTTTCTTTTATTGATGTTTTTTAAACCTATAAAACCCTAAAACATTAAAAATTCTAACTTCCGTGTGTTTTCAGACCTATTGCGTAGGTGATCGACATCAGCCGCAACTGAGACGACACATTATTCTAAAATCTGCCGCCGCGAGTGTTAGAAGTGCAAGTCACACTTTTTGGGCCAAAACCTGTGACCTAAATCTCCAGGGCGCAGAAAATAGGCCAGAACCTATGACCTGTGCAGAAATCAGGTCAGAAACTGCGACTTGGACTTTTTGCAGGAGTTTTTCTAAAAGTTTTCTAGGTTTGTCTGGGCCTCTGTTCAGGGTTGTGTGACCTTCGTCTCCACCCATTTTGGATCTGTAATTTTTCTGTTGTACACAACTAAGTGTGAACCTAGCCCCCTAGGGCTTCAATACCCTCCACCTTCGGTAGAAGAGTTTTAACTGCTGCAGGTCGTCTGAAATTTCAGAGTGTTCAGCCATTTTTTCAGATGTGATACCTTACCTTCAGATCCACTTCAGATTGGTTATATATCCATCCAAAACACCTCATTTAGTTTTGTCTGGGTTTTCCTCTAGGTTCCCCTCTGCTTCCCTCCAGGATATAGCCTTTCACCACCTCATTTACAACAATCTTTCCTTTGAGTTGTTGTTGTTTTTTTGCACCAATTTCCAACAGATCTGACCTTTAGATCCCTGTCCCTCCTGACCTTAGATCTATTGGCTATTTTAGTGTGTTTTGAATAGATTTTTTCCCACCTGCAGACTAGTTGTTGAGAGGCCCGCCTCCTTGGGTTTAGATTATTGCATTATTAGCTGTTTATTTCCTGTTATTTCAGTTTCATATACTGTTATCTGCAGGTTTATTTATAGTTATACAACATACTTTTTCTTTTTCTCTACAAACGTTTGGGTTTAAAAATTAAAATTTACACACTCTACACACACACCCTAAGCAAAAAAGAGCTTGGTTAACATTGCTAAGAAAATACTTTAAAAAATTCAAATCAATTGATCATGCACCTATTTGCCTTTGTTTTGACATTGTAATCAATTCATCCTGCATCTCTTTTCCCTTATTGGTCTCTCTTCCCTTTGTGCCGTGTTTGTGTCGTCACCATTGCGCCACTAAGGCATTTATCCCGGAGAATTCTTGGACTTCATTCTCAGTTTTTGGTAGGAAGACTTACTCATCCACATAGGATTCGAGTTAGTCCTCCACTGAGTCTGTACTCAGACTCTTCTTCTGGTTCATTGGGTTCTCCTTCTAGTTCTGCCCCCGGTTCTCCCCCTGTCACCTTCACTATGTCTGGTTCATGACCTAACGCTGGTGGTACCCTCGACCCTAATGCTGGGAATACTAATAGTCGGACCACAAAAGGAACTACCCTGGCTGCTCTCTTGCTCCCCTATATTGAAGGCCTCAGTCTTCTCGATTTTGAATAGTTGATAAACGACCCGATACACCATAATGTTGGTTGGCATGCTATGCCAACCAAGCTCCCTTCCGACATCCCCAATTTTGAAGGTCTTGCTGGCAAAGACCCTACAAATCATGTTTGATATTTCCACATGTGATGTTCATCTAAATCCATTACAAATGACTCTGTTCGTCTTCGATTGTTCCAACATATGCTTACTAGTGAAGCTTTTAAGTGGTATGTTGATTAGGCCCCATTCTCTCATACCACCTTTGCGACTCTTGCTCGGGCTTTTATGTCTTACTTCTAGCTTCTGCTTCATTATGACACTGAACTTTTGACTTCTTTCTGTCAATCGTCTGCGACCTGCCTATCCGATCATGTCCAGGAATGGCGTAGAAGAAAGAGCCTATGTCGAGTCCCTACCTTCGAAGACCGTGTCTACATGGACTGGTTACTTGGATCTCTCTTGCTTGCTATTGGAAAATATGTCGCATAGCATTTCCCTCAAACTGAAGAAGCCACTCTCCAAATTGTGTTAAAATATGAACTGATTTACGCTCAGTCGGGTTATGTTTATACCGTTCTACCTGATCTTCCCTGACCCAGTGGCACAAACGCACTCGGGGCATCTCATGCTGCCGATGGTATCATTGGAGCTCTCTCTCATCCATACGCTCAACCTCCTATAGGCTATGGTTTTCCTCAAGGAGGGGCCAGCACCTCCAACACCTTTCCCCCTCCCGATAGCATGTATCTAGGATACGACATGCCTCATCCTTTTGCCCAACCTCCTGTTTACCACACTATTACCCAACCTCATTATTATCTATATCCACAGCCTGGTGCTCCATCTCCTCCAGCATTAGCACCTCAACCTCCCTTGCCTTTTCAACCCCCACAACAGCAACCAGTGCCCCCTTAGGGGCAGGTGTATGCACAACAGGGTGTGACTAATCCTCCTCCCTCCAAAAAGAAGAGGAAAGGCACTCAAAATCAATCTGCTCCCATAATCATGGACCTAATTCGCAAAATAATGCTCCTAACACTGCTAACCAACAACAGGGCACTCATCCCAAGAAGGACAGGCTTGTTCACACGAATAAGCCTTGTTCTTGTTGTGGTGTTTATGGTCATTACACACACAATTGTCCTCTTTTACCATAGATGAAGCAGGTGTGGGAGTCTCAAGAAGCTTTGTGAGGATAACAAGCCTCCCCTTTCGTCCCTCCCAATCCTGCACCTAGTCAACTGGCTGTGTTTACTAATCCTTTCCCTCACCAAGGATTTGTGGCTACCCAACCACCTGAAGGTCAGGTGGCCACTCAACCTCCTCCACCTAGTACCTCTGATTACCAAATCCTCATGTTGAACTTTGACCAACCTGTTATCATTTACCTCAACCTTCAAACTCGGTCCCGTCAGTAAAACAAGCCTCCCACTATGTCTATCCCCGAGCCACCTTCTTCAGGTTCTATAGAGCCTCTTTCGACACATAATGGTCCTTTGTAGATCCCTCAGCCTAAGGCCGAGGTTCATACAAAGATCCCTAATGGACCACTACCCCGAAACGTTGCTTCTGGCAAAGCTACCCATTTGTATAGTATAGTAGATGATTTGGCACAATCTCCTGCTGCCATCTCAATGCTGGAACTCCTCCATTCATGCCCTTCACAATGAAAAGCTCTACTATCTGTCATGTGCACTATAGATCCTTCAGATGATCGCTTGATCATATTTTATGCTGACCAGTCAAAACATCGTCCTCTTCCTACTTTCGTTACCTTCCAAATCCCAGTCAAAATCCAGAATGCCAAAGTTTCCCGGTGTATCATTGATGAGGGGGAATCCACCTGTGCGATGTCTAATTTGGTTTGGAAGTGACTCAGATCACTTCAGTTGGCTCCTTCCATGATCACTCTTTGAGCATAGGATGGCCACGCCTCCCATCCCATTGGCCTGTTCCGCAATTTTCCTATTACTCTTGTGGGCAAGATTGTTTGTGTTGACGTAGAAGTCATTGATGCCCCCTTAGATTACAACATTATATTGGGTCGTAGCTACACCTATGCGATGTATGATGTCCCATATGTGGTTCACCGCAAGATTTCCTTCCCTCATAATGGAAAGATAGTCACCATTGACCAGTTGACATATTACGAACTGAAGTCTTAGACCTCCTCTGAGTCCATCATCTCTTCGATGGCCAATAAGAAAACTGTCGATCCTTTGACCAGTGTCTCACCTAGAGTCTACAAAGATTCCTCTTTTCTTGGTACATTCCCTAGTCTTCCTCCTCCTGTCTCTGATCCTAGATCATCGAATTTTTTCACGATGCAATTGTCTCAGGCCTCCCTCAAGGGGCCCGCTTCGACTATTCAGTAGCCTCGCCCTCCGCAGCCTACTCCTAGCCCTTCGATTCAGCCTTCTAGACCTCCTCCTCTTGGCCCTTCACCTACAGCTGGTATCCCTGAGCCTCTTTATCCTCCCAGAATGGTTCCTCCAAGACTTAAACATCTTGGAGCTGTCCCGCCTAGCCATTAACCCTCTGGTCAGATACCATTTCTAGCTCCCCCTCCTGGAGTGTACATGGTACCTGTCATGGCTACCCTCTCTCTTCCTAACCTGACCCTGGGGATTCCCGTCTGGTACCTTGATCCCCCAGATGCTACCCCACCAGGTCAACCCAAACCTTATCTTGCTTTGACCTTGGTTCAACTAGTCCCTATGACTTCTCCCGCTACTATAGTGCCTCAGCCACCTCAACAGGAACCATATCCTATTGCGACCACTTCAGGTAAGAAGGGAAAAGCTCGCAAGAGGGAATCAAAAGGAAAGGTTTCCCTGACTGACCCTACTCCTACTCCACCTCCAAAGCCTTGCGCTTTGTGTGATGTCATCGTTCATGCCATCCATACCTGTCCTGAGTTTCCCCGTATCAAGCCCATGGTTAAGGTTGGGTTCCCTGAGTCTACAGTCACTGAAGCCTCTGTTTCTTCCTCAATTGCAGCTAAGAACCCTAAATCGATTCACACCAACCAACCTTGTGCTTTGTGTGATCTCCATGGCCATTATTCCCACCATTGTCCCCACCTTACGCATTTTCGCACCTCTTTAGATGTAGTTCAGGAGTACGAGGTTGAATAGAACCAATCTGCCTCTCCCGTACTTGCGCAGTATGCTGTGGGCCAGCTTGAGGATTTACCCACTCCTATTGACATTCCCCCTCCTAATTTTGATATGATGGAGCCTGCGGCCACCATCCTCTACTTGTCATCATCCATGAGACCCCCGATGGAAGCTCCCTGTGAATCTTCCCCTGTTGTTTTGCTCGACCTCCCTTCATCAATCACCCTGGGCTCAACATCGCTGGATCCCTTATCTATTTTTTCTTCCATCATCCCATGTGAAGATGCACATGTGAACCTTTCTTCTCATGATGATGAGTCAGGTAGCTTCGTCATGTCATGTGGTCCCCCTTCCTCCAGTCACTCCATCTTATATTGTGATGATGACATCATGGAAGACTTGTCCACCCCTGACTTCATCTTTCCCATCCATAAGAGGGATGGCGCCATCCATGTCTATGGTGATTTTCGCGGCCTGAGCACAAGCTACATGTAATGTTCCCAAATTTTAGCTTCAAATCTAAATGGAACATTAGAGTTAGCATTATCCTTAACCAGTGAATAAATGGGTAGAAAAGCCCATAAGTCTCCTAAGAAGGAATAAAAACACTTCAAGTGTGAAAGGAGGCACTCCTTGAAGCTTAATAAAACACCTCCATGTGTGAACATTGATAATATCAGGTTGATTCAGTCTACTTTGACTAAGTCAACAACACAAATGTGGAGGAGCAGGGATCAAGGAAGGAATAACACAGTTTTGGAGGGAGATGAATCTCTTGATGGAAATGACCTAATTGGGTGGGGACAAGGGCAAGAAAACTCACATTTTATTTAAGGGAGAGGATGGAATCATTATTCTTCATGTTTGAGATTATTATTTTGTCTGCTCAGACTTTTTTCTTCCTCTTGCTGTTTAGTAGGGTTGTTGTGTTGTTTAGCACTGGGTGTTCCTGAGCGGGAATCCCACCTATTTCCTTGAGGAGCCTCTTCGAAGAGTTTTCATTCAATTTCCACATCAGGTTTTTAGGCCAAGCTTCAAACTACTTCATCAACGCAGTTTCTGCAGGTGATTGTGCAGTGTTGCAGGGTGTAGCAGTGGAAGGGTTTGGAATCCCACTTTCTAGGCTAGTTTCTCAATGGAGGAAGGTTTCCTTCACTTGATAGATCTGTTTGGAGAGGTCTTGAGCTCATTTCAGATATGTGGTATCAGACCACACATTTACCCACATTCCCATCGCCATTCCAACTAGGGAATGCGTTATGTTTTGAGGCATCTTTAGTGGATGGTCTAGTGGCTCCGTTGTAGTGTTTTCTTGTGATTGAGAGGTTCATCATTTCATGGGAGGAAGCCCTTGAGGGATATAAATCGGATCAGATATATTTCAACCTTATACACTCTTATTCTTTAGTGTTGCAGTTATTATTCAGTAATTTTCTGAATATCACAATTGTATGCAGAGTGTATGACAATAAACCCTTCCCGGGTTTTCTTGTAATTGTAATAAGGAGACTAGATCTCAGTTCTTCAGAATTATTGATTAATACATGAGTATATCTAATTGTTCTACTAATTTCTGAGTTGCAACCCTCATATGGCTGACAAATCTCTCTCATGTATATTTCTGTGTAGTAGGGTATTGGGGTTTTAGTAATTTTCGGCTGCACTAGGTGGTGGGAGGTCTGTTTACCTCACCTAGTTTCATTCCTTTCTGATCTCCTCTTGGAATTAGATGCTAGATGGATATATATAATGGATCCAAGTGATTATTTTCATTTCTGTGGCATATATTTCTGGAAATGTGTTTTTCTGTGAATGCATTGCTGAGCATTCCATTTTTGGAATATTTTAAGATATTCCCAATATTGCTTATTTTCCCTATTTTGGGATATTACAGTGATATCAAAGCAACTTTCTTGGCTCAGCCTGTGGATCTCAGGCCATTATACTTTCAGGAGAGATGGATAGAAAAGAGAAGGCTCCATTATGTGAAGGGAGAAAGGAAGACAGACTTACAAAGCTTCTTCCAAAATCTATGCAGAGCTTTCAAGGAGAGCTAAAGAAAATAAGAATGGAGATGGGATCTCCAAAGGATTTTGGATCTAGAGTTGAATCTAGATTTGCACATGGTGGGTGTGAGCATGCAACTACACACCATGATGCACAACGCAGTCAAGTGCCCAGATATATCTTGAGATGGATGAAAGGAGGGAGAATGCCTAAGAGGAGAAATCTTAGTGATTTGTTGCAGGAGTATGAATCTCAAACTAAGAGGTTTAGAGATCATACCAATTTCCAAGAGTATTGAAAGATCTAGGTGGAGAAGATCAAGAAGCAGGATGCAAATATATTTCTTCTATCTACTTTTGAAGGTTCACCTACATGTTCAGCTAGAGCTTGGGTGAAGGACCTAGACTCATATGTATAGCAACACTAGATTTCTGAAGATGAAGCCATCATAATTGCAGAGCTGCACTTCAGAGGTAAGGCCCATGCATGGTGTATTTTTTAATCTTGTTCCTTGAAAAATGCAAACACTTCCTCTTATGCAAGATTCATTGAAACATTGATGGGAGGGTTTGATGGGAAACTTCCTAAGACACATGAGCAAGAAAAACTTGAGAGAACAAAAACCTTGCATGTGACGGAGGATACTCCACTTCAGAAAACCATGGGGGGAGCTAACTTCTTGAATGATACCTTGCTAGAGGCAAGATCCTTATTTCATATTCCTAAACAAGATGGCATGGGGATCTCCTTTTCACAAAGGGATCAAATTGTTGAGAGGTTTCCCATACACATTGATGGAGATGAGGGTAACAATGTTGTCACATCTAGTACCTCATGGAGAGGAAGGAGGAGCACATTCTCCAATAGGAGGGATTCTTGTATCCTTGCAAGAAGTTCCCCAGGATCTCATACATGGAGGTCCAAGAACAATCAGTGAGAAGCATGATTGTGAAGCATTGCAGATGGAAGGAGGAGGTAGGAAGGAAAAGCAACATAACTTGATGAGAGGCACACACCCTTCTATATTTTAGAAAGCCTATATTTTAGAAAGCTAATGCCAGGAAGAGGAAGACTAATTTATGCTATGAGGGCAAGGGCAAGGTTGCCCAACCATATGTACAGTCTACTCTTGACATTGATGTCTCACTACATGGGGGCATTCCACCTGGGAGGCCACCAGATCTAGAGTTGATGAAAGACATATTGTCTTTGGATTCACCACCCTTGTATTTCAGAGAGATGAAGAGTTTGGAGGAGAACTTTGGCATGGGGGATGTGAAAGTAGTAGGCAGTAGCATGAGGAGAGCTTCATATGCCAGATCACTAGGGCTGTCTCTTGGGAGGATTGATCCATATTGGAGGTCTCAAATCTTGGTAGAGTACTCCAAGGATATTGGTGCTTGCATGATTCTTGATGAACCTGATGGAGATGATAGATACATGGTAGAGGATATGGTCATCTATTCTCATGGTAGAGTCTTCTTGACTAGAGCATCTAAGCACAAGGAGGAGCTACTACATGCAGCACATGAGGAATTATTTTCCAGACACTTTGATGCATATCTTTCCGTGGTAGAGGATTTTATTTGGGAGGGCATCCAGTATGATATATTTCAGCATATGGAGAGATGCAGAGCCTGAATGGTGATAGAGAGGAGTGAGGGAGAATTTTACGTTGAGCCATTTTAGCTCAAGGACCGAAGTACATGGTAGAGGAGGTATACATTTGCATTATGATTTGCCTTTATTTAATTTATATGAGCAACATGTTGTATTAAGGAGGATCATCCCTTCTTATACTTTATATTATGATGTACTTGAGGCTAATTGCAACATTGGGATTGACTATCTTGTTCGTGGTTTGTGGGGGAAGCCACATAATTCTTGGTGTACACCATTAACACCAAATTGTATATTCATGAATCCATATTATGAGATTTATGTGGCAGAAAATAAGTGGCTGGGAGAGAAGTTATTTTTTTTTTTTTATGTAGGCAAAGATGCACTGCGCTGGTTCCGTTGGTGGAACTATGAACCACTCTCCGGTTGTCATATGGCAGCTTGTTTTTATTGCATTTTGATTCCATTTACTGTTGATATTTTTATATTCATGGGAAGAATTGTTTGGAGAGTGCTGGAGATGTTAGATATTCCCATTGGGAGTGTGATTCTCCCCACTTTACATGTTGTACATTTCAGGAGAAACCATGGGCCAACCATGATTGCCACATCACACTTTTTCCCTTCTTGTGGGAAGAACCACTTAAAGAACTTGAGGAGGCACTTCATGGCTGAATTGTTTGATGGGGGAACTTGGGCCATTATTGGAGGACATGTTAGTTCAGACCAAGGGTAGAGGCAGCCCCATGTTTACCATAAATTAAGATAGGAACCATTTGGATGTCTGAATCCAATCTCTCCATGCAGCCCCAACACATTGTATAAACCGGGGTTGATGATTCTTTTGATGAGATACCTAGGATGGCTCATTTCATTTGGATAATAGAATGGGTGAGGGAGTCACTCATTAACCATGTTTTTCATCACTCCTACTTTGAGGAGGCCATGGGACAACAAGCAGGTTTCCATTCACACTTTCCACCTTTGATTGATGTGGGCCATTTGGTTTTGCACACTTGGGAGGAAACATTGGATGGCAGTTTAATTGCAGATTGTTGAAAATGGCAACAAGAAACAGTGAAGGAGGCCTCCTGAAACATCTTTCCTGATCCTAGTTGGAAAGTGATCACCTAAACTAGGTGGGGGACCACACAGGTGATTTTTGTCGAAAAGTATATTTTTAGACTATGTCTATTTTTATACATATGGAGCATGGTCTAGGAGTTGCGGGATGCTATTCTTGGACGATTGGTCAAGTTGGTAAAAATAGATGGACAAATATTTTTAGACATACAGGTCGAGGTCTATTTTTAGACTGCCTGTCTAAAAATAGGGCAGTCAAATATTATTAGCTCTTAATAATATTTGGACTATAAACATTATCTTATCCTCTTGGAGCACTTCATTTTGAGCTACAGATGTGGCACATGTAGCTGAAAGAAGGAAATACGCTTTTCCTAAGGGTTAGTTGAGCTTTTGCATGGTTGACTTCAGTTAGAACTCATATGGCAGAGTTTGGTGGAGTTGATGAGACAGTTGGTGAAGTTGTGTTCTGTTTAACTTAGTTGAACTAGTTGTATTTAGTCTAACTGATAAATACACTAGTGATGAGTGGTGTGAATTAATTAATAATTAATTCAATAATTATTAACTCATAAATCAACTAAAGAATACATCAGTTAACTACAATGCATGGACAGTTCAGTGGAGACCAGTGTTAGAGGAGGGTGAAAGGGTGAGTGTGGCTATCAGTTGTGACTATACTGGTGCATGAGATTTGCACACACTTTGATTGAGATTGCCAATGAGGATTGCACAGTTAAAGCCAAGGGGATTCGAACTTGGATCTCATTCTTTTCCCTATTAGATTGCACAGTAGAGGCAGGCAAACAGTGGAGGAGTTTTAAACCCGTGACTTGTTCAAAACTGAGCTAGTTTGTGTGTAACCTTTGGAGATAGTACTAATTACTTGTGAGGAGTATTGTACTATGATTGTTACATGATTATCTATCATTATAATATACAGATAGTTGGGGGTTTTCAACTTTAATATTTCCCCATTAAATACTGTGTTTATGTGTGTTTGACTATTGTGTTTATGTGCGCATGCGACTATTTCTATTTCCGCATATTGATGATCAATTGTAGAAGAGGTTATGTGTTATGCATGAATTCGAATTAGTGTGTAATCAGGATAATATCGGTGAATAATTCAGCCTATTATTCAAATTTCTACATGGTATCAGAGCGAAGAATTGATCATCGGAATCTATTACAGTGATTACAATTATTTCGGTAGACAGAGTCTGTAACAGGCTAGGTAGCCTCTGGATCCATCCTTTCTCTGAAAGGTGATATATCTAGTAAACACCCCTACAATCGATATTTATGCTAGAAATAATTTTTTCTCACAGATCCAGAAGCAGTTGAGTTTTGAAGCTTGGAATTCGAATTTGCAGCATTGTTTTCTTGGTGTCGAAGTCAAAATGTCTTATCAAGGATTGCGATTGGAGTATGCTCTTGAGGGCAGCTCGAATTATATTGTATGGAGAGATAGGATGGAGGTGGTGTTATATGATAACAGGCTGAAGGATTTCATAGATACTGAAGTCCCAAAGCCTACTGATGCTGCTCAAGTTGAGGCTTGGCAAAATAAGATGGCAATGTGTCGAAGGATTCTGTTGGAGGGCGTGAAGGATCACATAGTATCTAGCCTGCATGGAAAAGCTTCTACATACTTGATGTGGAAAGCTTTGACAAAATTTTTCCAGAGCAAGAGCCACCAGAGGAAGTTGGTGCTCAAGGATAAACTCAGAAAAATCAAGATGGAGAAGAATGAAAATATTCCAGTATACTTGACAAAGTTTGTCCACTGCAGGGATGAGCTTGGGAGTGTAGGAGTTAGTGTGGATGATGAGGACTTGGTGAGCTTGTCTCTCCTTGGTATTTCGAAGAGTTGGCATTCCTATGAGGACTCTGTCAATGGTTGGGAGAAATTGTCAGGATGGGAGCGACTTTGGTCAGATCTTGTGCAAGAGGAGATAAGGCAGAGTACCAAGGATGGATCTTCATCAAAGGTGTCTGATGAAGAGGATTGCACTTTGGCGGCCAAAGAAAGGAAGGGGAAGGGCAAGGAGAAGGCTTCTCAATCCGGTGCGGATGGTAAAAAGCATGACATGTCCAAAGTGAAGTGTTTTCACTATCACGATCATGGACATTATGCCATGAATTTTCCACAAAAGAAGAAGAACAAGCAGGTTGTTGGAGCTGCAGCTGGTGAGGCTCTTGCCTCACAATTTGAGCTGGACTTCTCATTGATCGCATGCATGGTGTCTAGTGCATTGGGATCAGGGTGGTATATTGATAGTGGCGCTTCCTTTCACATGACGGGAGATGTGAATCTTTTCAGTGACTTGGTGGAGAAAAATCTTCAGATGCATGTTGAGTTGGGCGACAATGGACGATACAATGCGACCGACATTGGTACCATAACCTTTCAGAGGGAGTCAGGCAAACTCATTCTTCTACAAGATTTATTGCATGTACCAAGTTTAACAAAGAATTTGATCTCATTCGCAATGTTAGAGGATAAAGGGTATGAAGTTGTCTTTAGAGAAGGGAAAGTTTTCCTTCGGCACAAGGCAACGGGACAAGTCAAGAAGGTTGGGATTCGAGCAAAGAATCTCTACAGACTTGAAGTAGATGGGATGTCTACGGAGCTTCCTACTGTTGGGAAGTGGGAGAAAGACATGCAACTGAAGCTTGAGAGGGAGCAAGTTTTGCATGCAGGTGAAAGTGAACCTCGGGGTGTGGAGCAGCCACAAGAGGATCATGGAGTGGGAGAAACCACTCATGCAGAGAAATTTCGTGCCAGATGGGCAGAGGGAGTGCATGCAGCTATACCACCAGGTGAGAGGTGGGGCAACATGCATGATTAATCCCAAGAGGAGATTTATGGGCAGGATTCATGAGATGGTGTGGATCTCATGAATTGAACCTGGCTACGAGGTTCCCACAGCACAACAATAGCATGATCAGTTGGATTGATGCAGGCAGATCAAAGTGACAGTGTCGGATACTAGAGCGCGAATCAGAGTTGACAGCAAGTGCAAGAGTGCATGGGTGCAAGAGTTCAACAGCGCAGTGGTTCCTGATGACATGTGCAGTAGCTAAGCAGAGGTCGAATACTTTGATGATAGATGCATCAGACTGATTGAGTTGTTTGGAGCCTATTCAGTTTCAGAGGAGTTGCAGAGCAGATGCATGGAGTTGCATGGCGCTTGTGAAGGTTGCAGGGCGAATGCATGGAGTTGCATGTCACATGCAAAGACAGTCCTTTCTTGTTGAGAGGGAGTGTTGAAAATGGAAACAAGAAATAGTGAAGGAGGCCTCCTGAAACATCTTTCCTGATCCTAGTTGGAAAGTGATCACCTAAACTAGGTGGGGACCACACATGTGATTTTTGTCGAAAAGTCTATTTTAGACTATGTCTATTTTTAGACATATGGAGCATGGTCTAGGAGTTGCGGGATGCTATTCTTGGATGATTGGTCAAGTTGGTAAAAATAGATGGACAGCTATTTTTAGACATACAGGTCGAAGTCTATTTTTAGACTGCCTGTCTAAAAATAGGTCAGTCAAATATTATTAGCTCTTAATAATATTTGGACTATAAACATTATCTTATTCTCTTGGAGCACTTCAGTTTGAGCTACGGATGTGGCATATGCAGCTGACAGAAGGAATTACGCTATTCGTAGGGTTTAGTTGAGCTTTTTCATGGTTGACTTCAGTTAGAACTCAAGTGGCAGAGTTTGGTGGAGTTGTGTTCAGTTTAACTTAGTTGAGCTATTTGTATTTAGTCTAACTGATAAATACACTAGTGATGAGTGGTGTGAATTAATTATTAATTAATTCACTAATTATTAACTCATAAATCAACTAAAGTACACATCAGTTAATAGCAGGGCATGGACAGTTCAGTGAAGACCAGTGGAAGAGATAGGTGAAAGAGTCGGTTTACTATCAGTTGTGACTATACTGGTGCATGAGATTTGCACACACATTGATTGAGATTGCCAATGAGGATTGCACAGTACAAGCCAAGGGGATTCGAACTTGGATCTCATTCTTTTCCCTATTGGATTTCACAGTAGAGGCAGGCAAACAGTGGAGGAGTTTTGAACCCGTGACTTGTTCAAAACTGAGCTAGTTTGTGTGTAAATTTTGGAGATAGTACTGAGTACTTGTGAGGAGTATTTTGCTATGATTGTTACATGATTCTCTATCATTATAATATACAGATAGTTGGGGGTTTTCAGCTGTAAGCTTTCCCCATTACATACTGTGTTTATGTGTGTTTGACTATTGTGTTTATGTGCGCATGTGACTGTTTCTATTTCCGTATATTGATGATCAATTGTAGAAGAGGTTATGTGTCATGCATGAATTTGAATTAGTGTTTAATCAAGATAATCTCGGTGAATAATTCAGCCTATTATTCAAATTTCTACACAGATCATCTTGATGCATTGATGGGAGGCCACAAAAGGAGGAGTGGATAAATTTTTCTTCTCCCTATACATTTTCTTGAGGATGTATATTTTGGAGGGGAGGACCTGCATGTTCCCAAATTTTATCTTCAAAGCTAAATGGAACATTGATAGGCGTATCCTTAACCTATGAATAAATGGGTAGAAAAGCCCATAAGTCTCCTAAGAAGGAAAAAACACTTCTATGTGAAAGGAGACACTCCTTGTAGCTTAATAAAACACCTCCATGTGTGAACATGGATAATATCAAAGTTGACTAAATCAACACTACTATTGGCTTGTTCATCGCAGTATGTGGAGTGACACACCAGAGAAAGAATAACACAATGTTTTGGAGGGAGATGAATCTCTTGATGGAAATGACCTAATTGGGTGGGGCCAAGTGAAAGAAAACTCAAATTTTATTTAAGGAAGAGAATCGCAGCATTATTCCTTATTTTTTAGATTATTATTTTGGTCTACTCAGACTTTTGCTTCCTCTTGCTGTTTAGCAGGTTTGCTGTGTTGTTTAGCACCAGGTGTTCCCGAGCGGGAATCCCACCTCTTTCCTTGAGGAGCCTCTTGGGAGAGTTTGCACTCATTTTCCACATCATTTTTTTAGGCCAAGCTTCATCTTACTTCATCAACGCAGTTTTTGCAGGTCATTGTGCTGTGTTGCAGGGTGCAACAGTGGAGGGGATTGGAATCCCACTTTCTGAGCTAGTTTCTCATTGAAGGGAGGATTCCTTCACTTGGGAGATCTATTGGAGAGATCTTGAGCCCATTTCAGATATATGGCATCAGGCCACTAATTTCCCAACATTCCCAGTGCTGTTCCAGCTAGGGAATGTGTTATTTTTCGAGGCAATTTCAGTGGATGGTCTAGTGGCATCTTTCAAGTGTTTCCTTGTGATTGAGAGGCTCATCCTTTCATGGGAGGAAGCCCTTGAGGGATGTACATCATATGTGACATATTTCAGCCTTGTGCACTCTTATTCTTCAGTTTTGCATTGATTATTCAGTAATTTTTTGAAGATCACATTTGTATTCAGAGTGTATGACAAGAAACCCTTCCCGAGTTCTCTTGTAATTGTAATAAGGAGACTAGATCTCAGTATTTGATCATGATTTTCTAATATATGAGAAGATCTATTTGTAATCTTAATTTTTTATTTGAAACCTTCTTAATACTGCGCAGTTTCTCTTGTGCATTATTTCTGAGTAGCAGTGTTTGGGGTTTTAGTGTTTTTCAGCTACATTAGGTGTGGGAGGTCTGTTTACCTCACCTAGTTTCATTTGTTTCTGATCTCCTCTTGGACTTAGATTCTAGATGGATATATCTAATGGATAAAAGTGATTATTTTTATTTCTATGGCATATATTTCTGGAAATGCGTTTTTATGTGAATGCATTGCTGAGTAGTCCATTTTTGGAATATTTTAAGATATTCCCAATACTGCTTATTTTCCATATTTTTGGATATTAAACTACACCTCTAGTAGCTCCCACACCCCACCTACCCATTTGCGTGTGAGTAGTAGACATCTTACCCAGATCACTCCCTCTCGCAGTTTTTGTTCGATCTCTACTTTGCGCTCAGGTTGCCAACATCGTTCATCATCCTCCCATTTGTTGTCTTTTGGCACTTTTCAGATGGACCTCCCATCCACACCTTATATGGGTTATTCTGATGGTGCAAGTCGCTACTCTCGAATTCAGCATCAAGGTTGGGCTATCTATCCCTTGCATTCACTTGTTCTCTCAAACAGTTGTATGCATTGGTACCGCTACCGGCGTCAATCGGTGTGCCAAATATGATGAAGAGAGGTTTGTTAGTCGATGCCCTTTCCCATCGCATTCTCCACTCTTCATGTTCGTTTAGATTCCCGGCTTGTCATGCAATTGAATGGTGTCTATCGTGTGCATAATCCTATCCTTTTTAGAAGATATTTACGAGTGAAGCTTTTGATGCGTGAATTTGAAATCATTACATTCAGTCATGTACCTAGAGCACAAAATCACTATGTAGATAGCATTGCAAACAATATTCTAGATTGGAATTTAGCACACATATTTAACACAAGACAATAATATAACATAAAACCATCAAAACGATGCATATCCATAATTTGTGTCGTATAAAATGTTTTAGAGTCCATGAACTCTGATACATATGACATGCCCATAGCATGTTACAAAAACTCAAAATAGGGGGCACCACCCACCCCTACACCTAATCACTATCTGGAGGATCTCGAGCCAATGGCTCTACTCCTGTAGTTCGTAGATCGTGCATCCCCTGTCCGGCCATCGCCATACGCCGCATGACCCCTCGCCACTCCAAGGGTAGACCAATACATGGCTCTATGTACTGGTCATCCAAGTCTTTCCAGATGCGCTCTAAAACACTGGTCAAAATCCTCTCACATCTACAATGGATGTCCTCCAGGAGGGCCGCCGCATCCTCATTTTTTGGCGCTCTCGATCCACTAGGTCCTGCAGCTCCTGATAGTGCAGGCCACCCCATATACCCGACCAGTTTCACCGGTGCTGTATTTGCATACCAAAAGTGCAAGAATCAGTACCATATACAATATTCTGAAACTTTACATGCACATAAAATATTAGCAATTTTTCACTTACCATCGGGCCCCCATACTCGACCTGGCAGCAGTGGCAGATCTAGGTCCCCACGATAACTCATCCCACTATAGGGATAGTCATCTATGTACAGTGGCATCTGATCCCAATGAGAAAAGAACTCGGGTCGGAACACCCTTCTGACCGCCCCACCTCCTCCTCTACATAGTAGTCGCCCCCACTGGCGCATCCTAGGCTCTCTTAGGCCCCCATCTTAGAGTTGTATGTGAGGTCAAAGTGTCGAGATCTTCTTGAAGAAGAGCGAGCACAAAACTGTACCATATGCACAGTCATGGTTCACTTGCCACTTTCATAGCGACAACTATCATTTCAATGACAACATCATCATCTGGGCCCACCCATAGTAGGTCCTACTCAACACACTCTCCACAAGCATCATCTACCCTCTAGTGATGTGGTGAAGTGCTTGGTTGCCTAGGATCTGCAGCACCGCTGTGGCCACAGCACGGGTCTCTAACCTCTCTAGATCCCCAATGGGTATCCGAGACCCCTTGACTTGGAGACCTGGTCAAAAATGGTGCTCTAAAAACTCCATGATGTTCTGCCCTCACGGTAACACTGGCTGAATATTCCCTACCATCCCAAGTGGTGGGAGACCAGTCAGGAAATATATATCCTATACCGTCAACTCGATCCGGTGCCCCTGCACTATAAAGACCTCATGGTCCGAATCCCAATAGCTAACAATCCAGGCCAATAAGTGCTCTCAAGCTCTCATAAGAGGGTTCTCCACAAACTTCAAAACCCCAAACCTAGCCAATGCACTGCGGACACCCTGATCCTCCCGGATCTCCGACCGTAATGTGCCCAGGTCTCTCTCTCTAGTTGATCCGTAATTTTTCCATATCTGCACAAAACCATCATATTTTTTAGTGTACAGATAGGAAATACTTTATCTCAACATAAAAACCCAGTGCTCAGCCAAAAAATAGCATAGAAAAACCCCTCCCTGACAGGTCGCACTTTTTAGGCCCAAAGCTGGGACAAGTCGCAGTTTTCTGCCCAAAACCTGCTACCCAGGTCACAGTTTTAGCCCCGAAAAGTGCGACCCCACCATGAAGAGGAGAAAGGGTCTTTTCTTGAGCTCTAGGGACCTAAACTAAACTTTCAATCCATTGAAATGAAAGAGTAGGGTTAGGCCTCATACCTGCAACTGACGGATCTCAATTCCAATGGTTGGTTTGTCTACTACGATCACCAAATGATTTAGGGCCTTCTCTCCTCACTACATTCACCATAGCTCCACTTGAAAATGAGTGAATTTGGAGGGAAGATGCCTTATTAAAAGAAAAACCCTGATTTTTCTTTTGCCTGCTGCAACCAAAACGTAGCTCAGTTTGATGAACCATCTATACCGTTGGAAAGCTCTCACCAAGCCCTCAAATGGGTATTTGTTAGTTTTTAGTGACTTGATACTTCACCATGACACATTTTATCCAGGAAGCATCACTTCACCGCTCCTGAAAACCAAAATTATTCACTTGCAACAATTTTACTTGGGGCGCCACTTTGCCTCCATACTTGTCCATGCTCGTGTCAATTTTTGTCGTGAGTAACCATCGTGTACAAATGTCTTTATGGTCCCCATTGGACCTTTTTTGTGTGGCAGCATCATCGAGTAGCCTTTTTTTAGAGCATCGCATCCATGGATTCTATCCTGAGTCCCTTTGTATCCCACTATAGTCCTCCATCCTTCATTGCTTGGTTTCTCTCTCGTGTTGCACATTATGGCCTTCAATCCTACTGTCCCCTATCCCCTTTGATATTGTATCAATCATTTCCAGGTCATCCATGCCCTTTATGCTCTAGACAAGGGGAAGCTGCCCATTCACTACTCAGTACCCCCCATTTCATCATCATCCCTAGTGTCAGTCTGTTAGTCACTCTACTATTTTCTCTCATGCCTTAGTTGAGTACCCCTTATTACCTCACCTATGACGGACCTCCTTCTGTCGACATTAGATCATTTATTCTAGAAGACATATCTAGAGGGTGCTGTACCTTGGTTCCAGCTTCCACTCTTGTTATGTGCCTCAGATCACGCAAAGGGACTGCTTATTACCCTTTGACTTGATTTTTTCTTAGCTCCAACTCCTTTTAGCGTGAATGAGATCTGTATACTTGATGGTTCAGTGATGCAACAGATTGGACCGGTGATGCTTGGGTGTGTGTGAGATGTTTCAGCCCTCATGAGAGGATGTCCCTACAGGTAGCCCCCCACATGCTCGGATGACCTCTTCATTACAACCTTTGATGCAGCTCCCTAGATTTGATGATGTTGGCCTCAGCCGCTTGCAGCGCCTTTTAGTTTGCATGTATCATTTAGATTTTCAGAGCCCTTTCCTGTTTACAGGGGTACTTTGGTTGTACTTATATCTCATGTAATCAAATATTATTGTATAAGTCCTGGCTGTTATCCCAGGCACAATATGTATGTGGGATTCATTATCATATTTTTATCTAGCTCGTGTTTATGCCAGCATGTACTATATATTTCAGTCCCTTGTTTACTGGATGCATTATTCTTTGTACTTTGTCTCGGGGCACGTATTACTACTCCCCAAGCCACTCTCTTTCTGATTTATCCTTATAAAAGACTTGTCACACCTATAGTCCACAAGCCTCCTGGGGGTCTCGAAGTCTCTGATGCTTTGGTCACACCTCTTTCTCATATCTAGAACTGCCTGATTTTAGCGTTCCAGTTTCTGCAGCGTACTTTGATTATATGATTCATCTTAGCGAAACACCACCTTTGGAAGTCTTATTTGCACCATTACCACTGATAAATGCTGTTACTATTAGATGGACCTAAGTACACCATGTAGAACCAAATTTTAACACAAATGCATTAACAACTGTAAATAACTTTAGTAATACTTTATTAAGTTGTTTATCGTCGAAACAGGAAACCCCATGAGAAAATACTGAATAAATCCTTATTTGTTTGATTTTTCTCAAGGGGTAATTAATTAAGCAACAGTTTAATTAATATTCCTGGTCATATTTAACCCAAAACAAGAAAATTAATTAGACAAATCATTATTTATCTTATTATTTTCTAGGAGTAATTATTTAAACATTATTTAAATAATATTCCTTCTTAAATTTGACTAAATCATTTATAAATAATTGAATAAATGACTATTTCTTTAATTATTACTTAACCACATTCTTAAAATAATAAACAAATAATTTATTTATTTATTATTACAACAAGGTTTATTGAGATCCAATTCTTTTATATATAAATATAATAATATATTCCATAAAAGTTGGATCTTTATTTGGTTAATAATAATTTAATTATCCACCAATATCTAGACTAACTCAATATTATGTTATAAATAGAAGGGTTTTTCCATTCATTCACTACCTTTTGTTGCCTAAAGATCACTCTGGATCTATACTTTTGGTCTGACTTTGATCAACCATTATTGTCATATTTTGCTACCATTTTCTTGTGAGCTCCCTTTGAGTTCCATTTTTGTCTTGGTTTTCTACACCATCAAGAGAGAGGGATTTTAGATCAGAAGTGTTGAGGAATTACAAGAACCCATCCCATTGAGGAGAACTGGTAACATCCTTCTATGTTTTCCTCCCCGGTTCCATTAATACAAAATTCATTCAACATATTATTGTCTTGTCTATTGGATGCATGGAGTAAATCTCGTTTTTATTTACTGCTTAATCTCTTTTAATGCATAGATCTAGATTTTTTCAGCATTTATCTTGGTCACCTAATTGCAGATCTAAAGATATTGGTAGCCATCTTTGATGTTAGGGCTGCTTGTTATGCACAGCTAAAGTGGTATTTTTTCATACACTTGCGATTAAGATTCATACTAACACTTGGAATTCCAATTTCATTACATTTCTCATATATTGAAAATTACATAATCATATCCACAAATGATGTGGAAAATGATGAATCATAGAGCACCTTGAAAATATATGAAATTACATGCAATCAATGATGATATGGAAATTTCAAGCCGTTCTTTTTGCTGTTATTTATGTGTCTTTTTGAAAGATTATACATGTTTTTCTTCTTCCTCCTCCATAGGGATTGAAGGTAGGGAGTCTTCATTATGATCTTGATATTCAACTATTTTCACAATCTAGTGTCCCTTCATCTTCTCATTCAATGATAAATTTGTCTTTGCAACTGCATATGTGTCTTCTTGCATGGTATCCTTCTTCTTCTCCTTCATCATCATCCTTTCATGTGAACATATAGTACCTGCAACTAGATAGCACTCATTACAAGATGACACCAGTTCGAAAAAAATTGTATTCTAAAATGCTTCATGGAATCACTTATTGAGTTGGAACTATATGCTAGACTGAGGGGAAGACTAAGGGATTGCGCAATGCACAGTTCCATGGGTCGGGAATGGGGAATGAGGCTTGAGACTACTTAGTGCACAGTTCAAGGAGGCTTGGGAAATATGAGTATGGATTTGAGGAACTCAATGAGGTAGTATTAAGGCTTAATGTTTCCCATTGTGTAGCACAAGAGGGAGAGAGCCCCAGATATTATGTAGCCGCGCAGTTCAAGTAGGGAGGTTGGAAGCTTGAGGCTTGACACTGTGTAATGCATATGAGGATGAACTATGCAATTGTGGAGCTTAAGGGGCTAGGGTTAAGCTATGAGACTATGCAATGTGCATTCTGGAGGGAAAGAAATATGCATTGCGTAGTTCCAAGAGGAAAGGACTAAGATTGAGGGTGGATATTGCGTAGTGCATAATTATAGAGGTATGAGTGATTTATTTCTTCTTGGGAAAGAAATTTTCAAAATTTCACTAAGTGCGGGGTTAGTGAGGTCAAAGTGAGCAAGGATAAAAATTGAACATGATCACACACTCAAAACAATGGATGTCACAATATTACTTGCTCAGTGCACAAGAACAACATTATCCACTCATTACGATGAAAATACTATTATGATTCTATAACTTATGAGATTGTGAGAATAAACACAGAGGAAAACATCAAAACCACTTTGGAAGCTAGGATCTAGCCCTGCCAGCTTCAGAGAGGGATATCTCTATAAAATTTAACTTTGTTTTTAATGAATTTTAGGCTAGTTATTACTGTATTTTATTGTTTGTTTGATTTGGATTGTTTGGTTGATTAAATGGCTATATTTCCATTGGGCTATGGATTCTAAATATTGAACTGGATCTGCATAAATGTTTGAAGGAGTCTCACATGGAAAGCTAGGTTGAATTAACTGGATCTTTTAGGATTTTAAGTGAATTATGAAAATAGAAGAAGCGTGGAATTCCTAGAAATTGAAGAGTAATGAAGTATTCTTAAATCTAACCTAAGTAGAAAAAATGCAAATTGGAAACAACCAGAATAAGGTGTTCTAATTAACATATCATATTCATCACAGTTTCTATTATATAATTAAGATTTTCAGAATTATAGAGAAAGGTAAAATAATGAATAACACAATTACAAAAGAAAAAACATCACATGTGAATACACCACACGAATCATGTGAAATGTCCTTGTATTATTTATGCAACAGAAAATCGGAAATTACAATGCTCAACATAAATTATACTTAGTAATCAATCCTTGATACTTCAAACAGTGAATTATTTATACTAATTTACAAAAAGGATTTATAGAATCATTGTCTCAACTGACAGTGTATTATTAGCGTAATATTGAACAATAAAATCCAAATGTTACAAAATAATAGGCCAGGTGGACAATGATCTGGAATGATGGCACTGTTTTGGAGGAAAAAGTTGCTGAAGGGACCTATTTCTGGGCTACACTGGCTGATCCATTGACTAATGTTGAATGTCTCCAAGTTATGAATTAGTCCTGTAACTCGTAGAGTTTATCGCATCTATCTTCATTGGGGATGGTCAACTTAATAACCTTTCGGTAAATCTCATCAACTTTGGTGTATCTGGAAAAAGTGGGCTTTACAACAAAGAAATTATTTACTTCATCCTAGATGAACAATTCATTACTCATTGCTTCTAAAAATGCTTTGACTGTCATACTTCCTTTGATGCCGTCCTTGGAAATTTCCTTCAATTTCTTGACATAATCTTCATAAGAAATTAATTGATCATTAATCACAAATAAAGAAGGTAGACCCTTCTATGTTAAACGCTCTATTATGGTAAAAAATCTGTTAACTGCTATCTCTAGACTGTGGCACTTTTCTTCTAGCTAAACAACTAGATTCTTCTTAGTAATAATCCTCCTCACTTCTAGAATGGTTTCTGTCCTATCATGTAATCATATTTGTTTTTCGAGTTCAGGAACTTAATGATGTTGGTTGTTGTTGTAGGCATATTTCTCTAGCTCCTTCTTGATGTCTGTTATAACATCAATTGTGCTTTTTATAAACTCCTTTTGATTAAAGACAATTTGGATGTAGGGCCATATTTCAACAATGGAGTTCATGATATCTTCCCAGATGATTTCCTTGGCTTGGGCCAAGGTCTGTCCTATTACTGATTATCTTTATGAATTATAAAATCTATTTGTAAACTTTTGAGCTCTTTGTGCTTCTGCTGAATGAGAAGCTTCACTCCTTTTCCTCTGGTCTTGCAATACTTTAACTTGATCCTGCAACTTCTTAATCTCTTCTGTCTGAATAGACAATTTTTCCATTGCCTTGTCAACTTTTCTGCACCATCTGCTATCTTTGTAGTCTATGGAGTAGATATTGTAGTTGTAGGAATGATTTTAAGAGGTACAACATCCAATAGAACCATAGACAACTTTTCAGTCTGTTCCTTTTCTTTGATCATATTTTCCATTTCAGTCTCCATTTGTTTTATCTGTGCATTTTTCTCCATGATGAGCTTCATCATATCAATCTTTTGGGTCTCTGTCTAGTCAATATCCTTGGTAAGAGGATATTCAATAGCTAACAAATTCAACTATTTTCTCAATGTTGCTATGTTAACATTCTTCTTTTTTATTATCTCTTGTGCAACCCTCATATTTGAGGGATCATATCCTATCTTGACCACTAAATATTCTAAGGATTTAATCCTTGTATCCTTAGAAAGAGAAGATACCTTATCCATTTTCAAATGTGACTGGATGTTGGACAAAGAACCTACAATTTGGAAAGATTCATGGTTATATTAGTCAAAGTTGAAGAGATCGTTTCACCTTTCTGCTTGTGCATATCCATTTGATCAATTGGATGAATGTCCTTTATGTCGAATTCAAAGGTTGTCTTCTTGTAGTCAGATGCTAACTTTGGCTATGGAATTTGGGACTCAAGGAAGGCCATTTGCATCTTAAGCTTCTCTGAATCGAATACTTACAACAACCTGCTTTGAGAACTAGAAGTCTGCTTCCAGAATTGGGCATAGGTGATGTTCTTCGGGATTTCATTTTTCAACTTTCTCTCTCTAAACCTATCAAAAATTGTCTTCTCCTTCTCACCTTGGACAAACTTAGTCATCTGGATAGCTTGCTTCTAGTCATGAGATATTGGAGAAGTTGTAGGATAAACAGTGGATTGGCCACCTATTTGAGAAGAAGAAGGTGTTTCTTTATTGACCATAAAAACTTCTTGCTCTAAGTTTTTATCTGTGTCAGATTTAGGATTCAATTTTGTTCTTTTTCTGTACATTATTTTGAATTCTTTACCTACAATATCAGTCACTGAAGGTGATTCTTCTTCTCTTTGACTTTTCCCCCATTTTTTGTGTGGGACAGGAGTTTGTGATGTTGATGTTGATACTAGATGCTCCTTAGCTTCCTGCAATGTGTTTTTAGCCCATTCAAACTGGTTAATGCACTTTTCTATCTCGGGCCTCTGGGTATGTATGTAGGGAGTAGTTTTATTCTCTACTCTTAGCTTTGACATTCTTCCCAGAGGGTCATAGGACCAAGTAAAACTTACGCTGAAATTCTTCTCTTTAAATATCTTATCTGTTTCCTCCCCTGCTGACCTGTTATTAGAAATAAAGGGTTCAATCTATGTTTTGATCCTAAATTGGGACTTCTTCTTGGATGATACAAAGTGAATTTAATATTCATTCAAAATATATCTGATATACTTAAGAGAAAAATCCTCATGGGGAGGAATTTTGGGAGTTTATAGGGAGAAATATCACACCCATAGACTCTTATATATGTATAATTTAGGTACAAGTACCAGTCTTCTGTCTTGATCCGATCTGAAAAATGTAGTATCCTTTTTATGTCTTCACCTATCCTAGGTTCAATTGTACTACTCAGAATACTCATGTATGGATTCACAAACAATTCAATGAACTGTTTGTATGAAAATTCCTTCTATTCTTTCATCACCAAAGATGTCTAGAAGATGAATGATTGTTGTTTACCATCTTCATCAAGCTACTTCATGGAAAATTTTAATCTATATGCTTGATAATACACAAACATATATACTAAAATAGAATAATATTTAAACATTTCTTCAGTCTGAAACTTGATAAATTTATCATGGATGTTGTCTACAAGGAATTGGCTGAAATTGAAAATGATGGATGGTTTACAGTCTGTGGAAAAGATAGAGAGGAAGCCTAGAAAGGGTTCATCTAATCAGTGATCATAATAATAGCCAAGAAGGTATGAAATGACTGTTATAATCTATTTTGACTGATCAGGGAAGATGGAGGAAGGGTATGGAGGGTTTTTCTTTGGAAATTGAGTATTTTCAGGTAGGAAAATGTCAAATATTTTAGCACTTTCGGAAAATTTGAGCTTCTGGTATAACTCATTGAGGGCTTCTAGGGAGAAAGGGGTGATATTTTCCATAGAGGGAGCTTTAATCATCTGGTTAATTGGTTGGGCAGTGATGGTGAAAATTATTTCACTAGTAGGGGCAATGATAGCTCTTTGACTAGGGATGTAACAAGCTTGACACTTTTGCATAAATTCAAGGGCATTGTATGTATGAGGGAAGATATAATGAGGAAAATTGGACTCCCAGAGTCCAATATCATTAGAATTGTCAATGTATTTATCTTCTAACCAACAATACATCTCAAAAAACTCAAATTCACATTGTGTTTCATTAATTTTATAGTCTCTATCAGCTAGAGGAACATGAACTAAATCTAGGGGAGGGTGGATCACTAGATTGAAAGGTTTCTCATGGTTTTTGTTTTAGGAGGCATATTCAATCGATTTTGAGGAATTCAAGTGGAGTTAGGATGAACAAGTTTACTGGGAATGCACAACAAATATGTAATTGGTTGAAGGATTCAAGATAAGCGTCATCGCTTTGGTCAGAGAAAAATCAAATGATAAACACTGGTGCACTGTAAACCTGTAAAGAAATTGAATTTGTAGAAAATGAAGCATAGTAAATGTCAAAAGGATGAAATTGCATGGTTTTATAAGAAAATATGGTTTTTCCATTTTACATGGCATGAATCTGTTAATTTAATGTTCAACATGCTTAATTAAATGTGTTAATGGATAAAATACCGTCGAAGTGGATTTTATTGGTAATGGATAGGTGAAATGGTGCAATGGGAGTGGCAGAGGTAACATGTAGGGACGACAGTATTTAGGATGATGGGAAGGTGGTTTTCGAGGGGGGTACTAGGTGGATAATGGTTTAGGAGGAGGGTGGTGCGAACAACAGTGAGGAAGGAACATGGTAGTGGGTCCGGGCGGGGAAAATAATTTTTTTTCGGACCCCCCCCCCCCCGGGGCGATAAAGCTAGGATGGAGAGGGGGGGCGCTGATGAGGGTCGTCGATCGAGGAGCAGGTGGATCAGATGGAGGATAGGTGAAAGTAATTTAACACCATTTGACATGAAATTTTTTTGGGTAGCGGTCCATTCGGTTGGAGTGGAAAAATTAGGATATAATGTAAAATAGATCAAACATATCACTCATGCGCCCAACACTTAAAACTTAGGATAAAGTGATTTTGTCACTTATCCATTTATGTGCCAAATACATTATGAAATGAAACTTTATGATATAAACATTTTGATACCTTTCAAAGCCCAACACACTTCTACCTAACCTTTAAATTTACGTTTTTTTTCTAAACAAACATTTTGTATTTCTTCTAAGGGTGCATTTAGACTAGAAAACCCATATCTCTTTTTTATGAAAAATCTATTCTACTCTATCACTTATTTCTCCTATTTATTTGGATTAAACAATTGAACCAATTTCATTTTATACCTAACTATTGATTTACCAAGATTAGATTGTTTGGAAAATCTGTATTTTCTAGCCTAATTTACAAAAATTCAAAAATTTTCAACCATGATTAAGATGTATGGTTTTAACAAATAACTAGTCATTGTGGCATTTTTTACAAGCTGCACACAACCTTATTTTTTTTTACATAAATAAAACTATCTATCAATAGTGGAATTTGAATTTGCAGCACTTTCAGTGTTATTTTCTCTAATTTTTTGTTTTGTGGGGTTTTGATTTTATTTTTATTCTTTTTCAAGTTTTCTTTCTTTTTGTTTTTTTCTCTTTATTCATTTTTTTAGATATACCATATTTTCATTTTTCTTTTATATATTTTTGGAAATCATTTGCATATTGAAAATTATTTACAATATAAGATCATTGACACAAAATACTCAATCACCTTGAGATCCTATAAGTTATAGGACCCTAATAGTGGCTCCAGCTAGGGATGTTACTTCTCCATGTGAAGTGTCAATAACATGCGATCAGTAGCCTTGAGTATCCCATTTCAACAATGTGTGTACCTGATTTATTTTGTTGTTGGAGTACTTATGGTAGTGTATCAAGCAAAATCTTCGAGCCTTCTCTACAGGCTTCAACTTTAGTCAATAGGTTACCCAATCAAAATAATAAAGACAATGATATTTACAATGGTTTCATGTAAGAAAAATCTTTATGCTAAGAAAACTAATGCTTCGGCATTCTGCCATTTACAGGCCCACCAGGAATTTTTGCTCCATCTAGATATTTAAGAAAGAATGGATTGTGTCCTCTGAAAGCATAGATGATGTAAGGTACTTTCCAAAGTTTGTCAAATTTCCCATGTTTTCATTTGTCCTATCTTCTGGAATCCCACTTCAAAACTCTTTCAACCAAATTGAAATCATCAGATTTAGTTCGTCTATCAAAAATATTTTTGACATTTTCTTGGATGAGCTATGTTTTATTGTAGGCTTCTTCCTCGATTTTTTCAACTGAATAGTCTGATTAATCCTTCTCTGTGTGTCGTTTGGCTCAACCTAAAATTCTTCAATTATATTCATAACTAGAACTCCCAAAGATGATGGAAAAACAACATCCATCCCATAAACCAATTGGTATGGTGACATGTCAATTGACTTCTTTGTAGTAAGTCTGTTAGCCCAAAGTGCATTAATTAATTGATTGTGCCATGGATTTTTGTTGTCTTCTAACAAATTTTTAATGATGTTGACCAAACTCTTATTTGAGGATTCATCCAACCCATTACCTTGAGGGTAATAAGAATTTGAATTTCCCAAAGTAATATGGTATTTACTACAGAATTATATCATTTTCTTGGATTTAAAGGCTGTAACATTATCAGTAATGAGTTTTCTTGGACAACCAAATCTAGAGAGGATATTGGTTTCCAGAAATTTAATGATGAAAACATAAGTGTCTAATATGGAATGTGTGGCTTCAATCCATTTAGTAAAGTAATCAATGGTTGTGCGAATCCAATTATGTTGGGAAGAGGAAGGTGGACGAATTTCACCAACGAAATCTAATCCCCATTGTTGGAAAGGACTTTCAACAGATATATGCTTTAAGGGAAGAGGAAAAAGTTTTCTATTTCCCTCAAATATTTTCCATTTATGGTAGGAGGTTAGTTTTTTGTGGACATCAGGGAAAAGAGTAGGCCAGTAAAAACCATCTCTAAGGATCTTATTAGCATCTTTTTTCCAGTATAGATGTCCATCGTAATCACCTTCATGGAATTCATGCATGGTTCTTTCTGCATCATCCTTCAATAGGAACTTTAGTAAAATACCACCAACATCTTTACGAATATAAAACATTATCTATGATGAAAAACTTGAATACCTTTAAATTTATAAATCTTTCTTCTGTTTTTGTTTAAACCAGGAGGCGTATTTAAATTGAATAAAAAAAAATGAGGTCTGCATACCAGGGTGAGTTCATAAAAGCATCATCAATCTGTCAATTCGCCTCCTCCTCTTAATCCTCTAATGAAGCAACAACATTTATATCCAATGCATTAAAATTTGACTCAACCATCAATTTGGCTAGTCCTTGTCCTTTCATAAGCTTGGTGGGTTTGATTTATATGTCATACTCAATAATGATAGAAACCCATTTACCGCTTTTACCATCAGGTACATTCCGAGTTAAAATATCATTGACCACTGAATTTGGTACATAAGAAATTATATGGGAATGTAGGATATACACTCTAAAATATTTAATTTCTTTTATCAAGGCAAAGTAATATTTTTCGATGATGTTATATTTCAAAGTTGCATCTCTTAAAGCCTTACAAATGCAATGGGTTGTTCAAATCCTTTATTATTTTTCTGTAATAAAAAAAAAAATGCATATTGTGTTCATATGAAAAAGAAAAGATTATGAAATACTTAGTGAAATCTGGATTGATCAAGGCTGGTGCTTTTGTCAATGCTTGTTTAAATAGATCAAAGGATTGTCTAGCCTCAATGTTCCATCTAATTTCTGAATCTTTTTTCAGCATATTTTTTATATTTCTGAGAAGTTCTACAAGGTTAGGAATGAATTTTCTTAGGAAATTAATCTTTCCAATAAATGATTGAAGCTCCTTAATTTTTCTAGGATGGCTTGTTTTCAATATAGCTTCAATTCTACTAGGATCAATCCTAATACCATCTTTAGAAATAATATTACCCAAAATATTTCCTTTTTCAAGGCCAAAAGGTGTTTTCTTAGGATTTAATGAAATTACAAACCTTCTACACTTTTTAACACTCTTTTCAAATGTAACAAATTTTCCTCATAAGTTTTTGAATAGACATTAATATAATCTAGATAGCTCACAATAAATCTGCCAATTTCATCAACAAAGGGAATATCCATTACCCTTTGAAATGTGGCTCCAACATTCATTAACCCAAAGGGAATATTCACATACATGACGATTCCCCATGGAGTAGTGAAATTTGCTTTATGCTAATCATTAGGATGAACTAAGACTTGGTTATAGCTTGAGAAATCATATAATAAATAAATCCTACTAGATCCAACTACCTTCTATAATATATGATCCATTTTTTGCAAAAGGTAGTTTTCTTTTAGGGAGACCTTGTTAAGATTTCTAAAAACTATGCATAATCTGATTTACCTTGTTTTCTTCCTAGTAGGTGCTATGCTAGACACCCATTTTGAGTACCTAAGAGGAACTATGAATTTAGCATCATACATATTTTTAACTTCTTTCTCAATCAGAGGATTCTACGAATTTTCTGTTTAAATGGTTTCTGATCCTCCTTAATTGGGATTTAATGTTGTATAATACTAGCGTCATATGCTTTGAGGTCTTCATAGTTACAGGAAAAGCCATCAATTAATTCTTTGAATAAAGAAATGTATTTTTTTTTTCAGTAGCATGCAATGATTTTGACAATTTTATCATTTTAGGATCCTTTTCACTGCCTATTTTACACTCTTCTACATCTGCCCCTATGGGCTCTATTTTAGGATTTTTAGCTACATCATTGAAATCAAATCATTATTCTAGTGGAACCAAACCTTTAGGTAAACCATTATCCTTTAACTGAAGTATTTCAAACTCTTATTTTGCGGAATCTCTTTCTAGCAATTACAATTTATTTACAACTTTATCTACATGAATATTTACATCTAAATCATCTGAGTGTTTTCCTACATTAGGGTGTAAAACTATTTGATCTTGTACTTCACACTCTAAATCTATACTATTTTCTTCATATTCATTCTTAGACTGCAAATTTTTTTCAATTTTCTTGTCATTTCCAAACACTTTCCAATACCTCATATTATCTGCTATAGATGGTCGATGTTTCACTTCCACTATATATTATCTATTGGGGTGAGGCATTTTACATGTGTTGGCTGAAAAAGACAGGCCATTTGCAAGGATATTCTGATTTCTAGGAATGGCAGCAAGATCATATTCCACAAAAGTTTCTAGAAAATCAAGCACAACATTTATGTATGCTCTCAATCTAGGATGCTTTGCAGAGTATTCTCCTTTAATTTGCTTTATGATTAGCTCAGAATCCCCATGAATGGAAATTATTTTAGCACCCAATTTTTTCAAAAATTTCAATCCTAATAGAAGTGCTTCATACATGTTATGTTATTGGTACATTGAAAATTAATATTGTATGAATGACCTTCAACATAGTTGTTTCTTGTGTTTGAAACCCACATTCCTGCTCCAAAACCCTCTCTGCTACAAGATCCATCAAAACTCATGTTGCAAAGAAGTTCGAGCTCAATGTTTTGTTTTGATAATTGTGTTTGGTTTTCATGTGTTTCACAAATATCATTTTGTGCATTGGTAACGTGAGTATTGATATCTCCATAATTATAAAGAATGAAAGAGTCTAAATCTGAGCAGACAGAGTAAAGAGAATATTTATGAGGTTGATCCTGACTACTCACCATAAATTTCATCAAAGTTTCCCTATATAGTCTTCTCTGCTGACCAAACACTGGTATGGTAGCATAATTCATGTCCATTTGTAGGGCCCCTTGTAATTTTTATCCCCGTGAGTGTGACAACAACATTCCATACTTTGGGGGTATATCTGCAACCACTTTATCCATTACTAGACTCTAAGTTGGGATTTGAGCTAAAGTAACACATAGATATTTGATGAGACCTAAACATCTTACTTTGTTGGAATCAAATGAATATAAGTCTTTATAAGGCCTAGTAATGTCAAGACCAAGTTTTTCCATAACATCTTTGGGCATCAAATTGTGCAAAGCACCTGAATCTAACATAACATTATGGATAATCTTATTCTGAACATTCATGCTAACGTAGAATGGAGGAAATCCTCCTTCCTGTGGTTTGACATCAACTTCTGGCCCAAACAGGAGTTTAGGCTAATTACCATTCAAATTGATAGTGTCAAAATTCTCCCCTATATTTAGAGCCTTCATAACCTGATATCTGTATAGATTTTTATTCATTAATTATGTTAGAGGAATAGGAATTTTCAGTTTTTCTAATTCATTTTCAATGTTGAATGATGTTTGAATCTTATTCAAGTTTAGGATATCATATTTACGAACAATTTCTTTTGATATGAGTTCATTTTTCAGACTCGTGGTTGGGATATCAGTTTTAGTAGTTTTGGAATTGTTCTCAACTATATTTTTGGCACAAATTTCTACTGTCTTTTTTCCAAAACTATCAACTGTTTTCTTGGTAGCATTTTATGGGATTTTCTTCACAACAGTATCAGAAGTTTACTTAACAAGATTTTCAGAATTCTTTTTGTTTGGGGCACCTGGAGTTTTCTTACTCCTAAGATTATATTGCCTATGGACTCCCATAATAGAATTTAAAATCCATGTTTGTAATCATATGATTCTTCTGAATCAAGCTCAGTTCTGGAAAGTTGGAAAAGCGTTGGTTCTTATTGAGTGAGAAAAATTGTTTCATCATCATTAATACCCATCAAATTTATTTAGTTATCTTCTACCTCTTCTACTATTTTCCCATCATCATCAACATAATTCTCCTAAAATGGAGGTCTAATTTTTTGATCAAGGCCCCTTTGTTTCCTCTATTTGATTTCGGGAGGATTTCGTCTAAGATTTTGATTATGATTTTGAGGTGCCAGGTGATTTTCTCTAGGAGAAGCTCTTTCATTTCGATTAATCCTTTCCATAATTATTTGTAATTTTTTGACTAATGAATCTATTTTGGAATCAACAGAAGAAGTTGAGGGTTATTCTTTCATGGTCACTCTTCTTTTAGTTCTTATCCTAGCCCTCTTTGCTAACATATTTTCTTCTATACCCACTGCATCCCTTTGCATTTCTTCTAATGTTGAGGAATTCCTCTCTCTAAGATGGTAAGACATGTCTTCCTCAAAGCCATCTGGGAATTTAATTAAGGCTAAACCTTGTGGTGGTTTAATGTTGGATGGAATTGCATTGTATACACTATTAAATCTAGTGCAATAATCCTAGACACTTTCCCCTGGTGCCCTCCTAATGCTTTCATATTTAGATAAAATTTAAAGAGGGTTATTTTTAATTTCTCATATATTAAGAAATGTCTAATGGAATGCAGGGAGATCATTAATGCTAGCAGCAGGCAGATATTTAAACCATTTTTTAACCGCTCCAGTGAGATTTTGTGCAAACAACCTCATTTTGATGTTTTCCTCATCTACTTCCTGAAGGTAAAAAATATCATTCATCCTATCTACATGTTGTTGGGAAGTGATAGGTCCGAGCCTCCCCTCTACCTATAGAATTATACCTCCCACTAGGAAACTAACACCCATACCTAGATCACTTTTCAACCTTTTAGACCAAAAAGATCACTTAAACTAGGCCACCCAACCACTTATAACTATTGAATGACTATTTTTTTCATCTTTTCATTCACCCTTGTTTCCCTATTTAATCATAGGCAATTCCATCAAATTGTGGAATTCTCATCTGATAGTCCTGTGGCATGTTTTCCAAAGGATCTTTAAGGACAAGAGGAGCATATCTGGCTTCCATTATAGGTATATGAGGATGAAAAATATGTGGATTGATCAAAGGTGATTGTTGGATGCAAGGTGGAGGATGAACTAAAAGTTGAGGTTTTAGTGAGGATGAAGGTTGGATTGTGGATGAGGATTGGGGAGAGGATGGGGTTTAATTTTCTTGATGAGAAACTACCAGAGTAGTAGTGGAAACTACAGAAGGGGTAGGACTAGATGATCTAGGATGGACAGATTGTGATGAGGTGGAAGAACCTACAAAAGAAGTCAAGGCATAGAGTTCAAAATACTGTTGACCATATGCCTCAGGAATAGAAACGTCAAGACCTAAAACTAAACCTTGCAATTAATCAAAATATTGAATAATTTGAAGGTCAATATCAGGTTGGGTAGACTGTACTTCAAAAGAATGGCACCTTAATGTAGCTTGGTCTACCACGATTTTATCGACATAATTGGATGAATTATTTCTAACCAAACTATGTTCAAAAGGTAAGTCAAATTCAATGTCTTGTAGGGTAACAAAATCTTTTGGGAGAGAATCTTCTCTATGGGGAGGACTACTAATTCCTTGGCTCTCTACTATGCTTTTTCTTCTCAGTAGTTTCTCAGGATCATCAACAATAATTGCAGACTTTGGATCAGGATGAGATCTAGTGTAAGCTCTTTTGGGAGCTAGAATTGAAATCTAAGGCACACACACACTTATTATTTACAAAAATTGAAAAGGAAAAAATCTATCGAAATATTCCTATCATACACTTTTTTAACCATGGTTATGAATTCGAAGAAAATTACAATATTTTCAATTTTTCTCCAGTATAGTCGCCACTATGTTATCATTCTGTAATTTATGAGATTTTGAGAATAAACACAAAGGACAACATCAAAACTACTTTGGAAGCTAGGATCTAGCCCTGCCATCTTCAAAGAGGGATATCGATGTAAAATTTAAGTTTTTTAATGAATTTTAGGCTAGTTATTATTGTACTTGATTTCTTGTTTGATTTGGATTGTTTGGTTGATTAAATGGATATATTTCCATTGGGATATGGAGTCTAAATATTTAACTGGATCTGCATCAATGTTTGAAGGAGTCTTACAGGGAAAGCTAGGTTGCATTAACTGTATCTTTTAGGATTTTAAGTGGATTATGAAAATAGAAGAAAAACAATGAACAACACAATTATAGAAGAAAAAACATCACCAGTGAATATACCACATGAATCATGTGAAATTTCCTTGTATTATTGATGCTCTAAAAAATTGGAAATTACAATGATCAACAAAAATTATACTCAGTAATCAACCCCTAATACTTCAAACAGTGAAGAATTTATACTAATTTACAAAAAATATTTACAGAATCACTATCTCAACTGACAGTGTATTATTAGCATAATATTGAACAATAAAATATAACTGTTACAAAATAATAGGCTAGGTGGCACTATTTTGGAGGAAAATTTTTCTAAATGAAGCTATTTCTAGGTTGCGCTGGATGATGTTGACTGTCTCTAAATTATGAATTAATCCTATAACTCACAGAGTTTATCCCATCGATATTCATCAGGGATGGTCAATTTAATCACCTTTTGGTAAATCTCATCAACTTTGGTGTATCTGGAAAAAGTGGGCTTTACAACAAAGATATGATTTACTTTATGTTGGATGAAGAAATCATTACTCCTTGCTTCTAAAAATTCTCTGCCTGTCATACTGCCTTTGATGCTTCAAAATTTGGAGCTATCCTTGGAAATTTCCTTCAATTTATTTACATAATCTTCATAAGCAATTAATTTATCATTAATCACAAATAAAGAAGGAATACCCTTTTGTGTTAAAGGATCTATTCTGGTAAAGAATTTGTGAACTGCTATCTCTAGATTGTGGCACTTTTCTTCTAGCTGAACAACTAGATTCTTCTTAGTAAAAATCATCTTCACTTCTAGAATGGTTTCTGTTTTACCATCTACTCCCAAATAATCCAATTCATATCTGTTTTTGCAGTTCAAGAACTTGATGATGTTGGTTGTTGTTGTATGCATTTCTCCCAGCTCTTGCTTGATGTGTGTTATAACATCAGTTTCTCTTTTTTATGAACTCCTTTTTCTCAAAGATAATCTGGATGCAGGGCCAGATTTCAAAAATGGAGTTCATCATTAGGGGAATTTTGAGGTCTAAAATGGGCCTCCCAAGGAAATTATAAAATAATAGTGGAAATAATAAAATAAGATTTGATTACATCATCAAATTTTAGAAGGAAAAAGGAAAAAACTACTTTTTCAACTCGTATTTTCAACTTATCTCCAAAAGTTTTTACTCAAATTTCGAGCGGGGGTACTCGTTGAATGAAAAATTTAGTTCCTCATCCAAGTATTACCCATGTTTCATACTTTCTATGGATTTTTTTACATGAAAAATGAGAAATACATTAAAAACGTGATTGTAATAATTTTTTTAAATGCATTTCTTATTTTTCTTGTAGCAGGGTCCATCAAAAGTATGCAACATGGGTACTCCTTGGATGGGGAATTAAATTTTTCATCCAATGAGTACTCTCGCTCGAAATTTGAGTAAAAGATTTTCGAGATAAATTGAAAATACGAGTTGAAAATTTTGTTTTAATATTTTATTATTTTTTAATATTTTTACCCTTTTACTTAAAAAATGGTGAATCATCCCCCATGGTTGAAATCATCATATTGAATCCTATTGGTTCTTATAAATTTTCTTTTGGTTGTACATTTTTCTTCGGAGGCCCATTTTAGACCTCAAAATTCCCCTAATGGATATCTGCCTATATGATTTCCTTGGCTTGGGCCAAGGTCTATCCTATTGTTGATTCTCTTTCTGACTTGTGTAATCTTTCTATCAACTTCTAAGCTCTTTGTGCTTTTGTTGAATGAGAAGCTTCACTCCTTGTCAGCTAGTCTTGCAATACTTTAACTTGATACTACAAATTCTTAATCTCTTATGTATGAACAGACAGATTTTCCACTGCCTTAGTCAGTTGTTCTGCACCACATGTTGTCTGTGTAGTCTATGGAGTAGAGGATGTAACTATAGGATTGTATGTAAGAGGTACAACATCTAATAGAACCATAGACAAATTTTTAGTCTGCTCCTTTTCTTTGATCATCTTTTCCATTTCGATCTCCAATATCTGTCTTATCTGTGCATTTTTCTCCATGATGAGCTTCATCATATCCATCTTCTGGGTCTCTGTCTCCTCAATAACCTTGGTAATAGGATATTTAGTAGCTGGGAGCTTCAATTGTTTTCGCAATGTTTTTATGTCAAAATTCTTCTTTTTTATTATCTCCCATACAACATTCATATTTGAGGGATCATATCCTATCTTGACCACTAAATATTCTAAGGATTTAACCCTTGTATTCTTAGCAAGAGAAGAGATCTTATCCATTTTTAATTGTGACTAGATGTTGGACAAAGAAACCTACAATTTGGAAAGATTCATGGTTGTATTAGTCAAATTTAAAGAGATCATTTCACTTGTTTTCTTGTACATATCCATTTGATTAATGGGATGAATGTCCTTTATGTTGAATTCAAAGGTTGTCTTCTTGAAGTCAGATGCTGACTTTGGATGTGGAATTTGGGCCTCAAGGAAGGAAATCTGCATCTTACCCTTCTCTAAATCAAATATTAGCAACATCCTTCTTTGAGAACTAGAAGTCTACTTCTATAATTGGGCATAGGTGTTGTTCTTCAGGATTTCATTTTTCAACTTGATCTCTCTGAACCTATCAAATATTTTCTTCTCCTTCTTACCTTGGAAAAAATTAGTCTTCTGGATAGATTTTTGTTGGTCATGAGATATTGGAGAGGTGGTAGGAGAAATAGTGGATTGGCCACCTACTTGAGAAGAATACGGTGTTTCTTTAGTGACCATAACAACTTCTTGCTCTAATTTTTTATCTATGTTAGTTTTAGGATTTAGTTATGTTCTTTTTTTGTACATTATTTTGAATTATTTACTTGCAGTATCAGTAAGTGAAGGTGAGTCATATTCTCTTTGCCTTTTCCTCTCTTTTTCTTGTGGCACAGGAGTTTTTGATGTTGATGTTGATACTAGCTGCTCCTCATCTTCCTGCAATGTGTTTTTAGCCCATTATAACCGATTAATGTACTTTTATATCTCAGACCTCTGGGTATGTATATAGGGAGTAGTTTTATTCTCTACTCTTAGCCTTGAAATGCTTCTCAGAGGGTCATAGGACCAAGTGAAACTTAGGCTAAAATTTACCTCTTTTAATATCTTATCTGCTTCCTCCCCTGTTGAACTAATATTACAAATAAAGGTCCCAATCTGTGTTTTGATCCTAAATTGGGAATTCTTCTTGGCTAATACAAAGTGAATTTCATCTGCAGTTAGCATATGTTTGATATTCTTAAGAGAAAAAATCCTCATGGGGAGGAATTTCTAGAGTTTATAGGGAGCATGCTCACACCCATAGACTCTTATCTCTTGTCTTGGCCTGATCTGACAAATGAAATATCCTTTTTTATGTATTTACCTATCCTAAGTTCAGTTGTACTGCTCAGAATACTCATGGATGGATGCAAAAACAGTTCAATGAACTATTTGTATGAAATTTCCTTCTATTCTTTCATCACCAAAGATTTCTAGAAGATGACTGATTGCAGGTTACCATCTTCATCAAGCTTCTACATGAAAAATTTGAATCTATCTGCCTGATAATACAAAATCATATATACTAAAATGGAAGAGTATTTAAACACTTCTTCAGTCTAAAACTTGATAAATTGATCATGAATGATGTCTTTTAGGAATTGGTTGAAATTGAAAATGATGGATGGTTTATAGTCTGTGGAAAAGATAGAGAGGAAGCCTAAAATGGGTTCATCTACCCACTGATCAGAATAATAGGCAATAAGGTATGCAATGGCCATTATAATACTTTTTTTTCTTATTAGGGAAGATGGAGGAAGGGTATGGAGGGTTTTTCTTTGGCAATTGAGTATTTTAAGGTAGGAAAATGTCAAACATTTTAGCTCTATTGTAAAAAATTATCTTTTGGTATAACTCATTAAGGGCTTCTAGGGAGAAAGGGGTGTTATTTTCCATAGAGGGAGCTTCCATCATCTGGTCAATTGATTTGGCAGTGATGGTGAAAATTATTTCACCATTAGGGGCAATAATAGCTCTTTGACTAGGGATATAACAAGCTTGACACTTCCAGATAAATTTAGGGGAATTGTATGTAAGAGGGAATATATAATGAGGCAAATTGGACTCCCATAGTCCAATATCATTAGATTTGAAAATTTATTTATCTTATAGCCAACAATACATCTCAAACTACACAAATTCACATTGTGTTTCATTAATTTTATAATCTCTATCAGCTAGAGGAACATGATCTAAATCTATGGTAGGGTGGACCAATGGATTGAAAGGTTCCTCTTGGTTTTTATTTTTAGGAGGCATATTCAATTGATTTTTAGGAATTTAAGTGGATTTAGGATGAACAAGTTTACCGAGAATGCAAAATAGCTCTGTAATTGGTTGAAGGAGACAAGATAAGCGTAGTCTCTTTGGTTGGAGACAAATCAACTGATAAAAAATGACACACTATAAGCTTGTAAAGAAACTGAATTTGTAGAAAATAAAGCACAGTAAAGGTTGAAAGTATGAAATTTCATGGTGTTATAAGAAAAGCTATTTTGTCCATTGTACATGGCGTGGATCTGTTAATTTAATGATCATCAAGCTTAAATAAATGTGTTAATAGATAAAATACCATGGGAGTGGATTTGATTGGTAATGGATAGATGACATGGCGCAATGGGAGTGGCAGAGGTAACAGGTAGGGACAAAAATATTTAGGATGGGGGGGGGGGGGGTAGTACTAGGCGGTTAAAGGTTTAGGCAGATGGAGGTGCTAACAACGGAGAGGAAGGCACGTGGTAGTGGGTATGGGTGGGGAAAATAATTTTTTCGAAACCCCCCTCCCCCACACCCCCAGTGGTAAAGCTAGGATAGAGATTGGGGATCGTCAATTGGGGAGAAGGTGAATCGGATGGAGGACATATGCAAGTAATTTAACTTCATTTGAAATGACAGTTTTTTAGGTAGCAGTCCATTCGATTGGAGTGGAAAAATTAGGATATAATGTAAAATAGATCAAACATATCACTCATGCTCCTGACACTTAAAACTTAGGATAAAGTGATTTTGTCACTTATCCCTTTATGTGCCAAATACATAATGAAATGAAACTTTATGATATAAATATTTTGATCCTTTTCAAAGCCCAACACACTTCTACTTACCCTTTAAATTTACATTTTTTTGCTAAACTAACATTTTTTATTTCTTATAGGGGTGCATTTAGACTAGCAAACCCATATCTCTTTTTTTATGAAAAATATATTCTACTTTATCACTTATTTCTCCTATTAATTCAGATTAAACAGTTGAATCAATTTCATTTTCTACCTAACTATTGATTTACAAAGATTAGATTGTTTGGAAAATATTTATTTTCTAACCTAATTTACAAAAATTCAAAATTGTTCAACCATGATTAAGCTGTATGGTTTGAAATAATAACTAGTCATTGTGGCATTTTTAAATAAGCTGCACACAACCTTATTTCTTTTGACATAAATAAAACTATCTACCAGTAGTGGCATTTGCATTTGCAGCACTTTCAGTGTTATTTTCTCTATTTTTTCTTTTGTGGAGCTTTGATTTTATTTTTATTCTTTTTCAACTTTTTATTCTTTTTGTCTTTATTCATTTTTTTAAATATACCCTCTTTTCATTTTCTTTTATATATATTTTTGGAAATCATATGCATATTGAAAATTATTTACAATATAAGATTATTGAGAAAAAATACTCAATCACCTTGAGATCCTATAAATTATATGACCCTAACAAATACAATGACCTCCTCTAGGTGCAACACTTAAGATACACTTTTCGGAAATAGTGACGACACTTGTTGACAATTCATAAAGCTTTGGGAATGAGTGTAATACATGTCTATATGGTAAATGGGACTCATTAGTGTTAGTATGAAATATTAATGCAAGTGTGTGAAAAGATATCACTTTAGTTTCACATGATAAACAACCCTAACAAAAAATATGTCTATTAAACTTCTTAGATATGCAATAGATGGTTGAACTAGATCTATGCAAATAAAGTCGCTAAACAACAAAATGAAACAAGAGTTTCTCCAAAATATCGAATAGAAAAGACAAGAATTATAAATAATTTTTTTTATTATGTAACACCTGGGAAGAGAACTGATACCGTCCCCCTCAATGGGATGGGTTCTTGGTTGTCCTCAAATGATTCAGCTTCAGAGTTTCTCTCTCAATGGTTGTAGAATACCCAAGACGTGTAGAACTCAAAGGGAGCTCAATAAGAAAAAATAAATAAAAGTGAATCAAAGATAGAGAATGATAAAAGGATCAAATTCTGACCAAAATAAAAGGATCAAAGGTAGGGATTGAATGGAAAACCTTCCTATTTATAACAAAATATTGTGTTATCCTTGATAATGGTGCATAATAAAATATTATTAACCAAAATATAGATCTAACTACTTGGAATATTTTATTATTTTTTGTTGGAGGGAAAAGGAATTTAAATTGGTTAAATCCCTTTATTTAGAAATAATAAACAAATAAAATATTTATTTATTATTTTAAGGCTGGGATCAAGGAATAATTAAACAAATAATGATTTATTCTATTATTCCTAAAGGATTTAGTCAAATTTAACAAGGGATATTAATTAAATAATGATTTAATTAATTATCCCTAGAGAATAATAAGATAAATAATGATTTATCTAATTATTTCTCATTAATTGGGTTAAATATGACCAGGAATATTATTAAACAGAGGTTTAATTAATTATTCCTAGAGGGAAATCAAATGAATAAGGATTTATTTAATTATTCCTCACGGGGTTCTCTATTTGGACCATAAATAACTTAATAAACTATGGTTTATTAAATTATTTCTTAGTGAAAGAAATTTTACAATGGTAAAACTGGTCTTACGCGGTTTATTTCAATCCATCTAGTTATACATGGTTAGATGACCAAAAATTGTTGTAACAGATTTCCCCCCAATGTGCCAGTGTTAGGAGCTAATCATACGACTGAAGTACGTTGTAAGAACACAATCACTAGACACCGAAGGGGGATTCATAGAGAGAGAGATACTTAGGTGAAGCAAAGAAAGAGAAGATAATAACCTTGAGGGGGTGAGATTGACAACCGTAAGTCTCCTTTAATGGTTGAGTACCTGTATACAATGAGGTGGGGGAGGCATATCTATGCCCCCCATGGTAACAAAGTACAAAGAATAATGGTTCGCCTAGTAAAATAAGACTGAGCTATAAAGTACATTATATGCTGGTGTAAACATGGGCGAGAAAAAATTATAATGGATCCCACATACATACTGCACCTGGGACAACAACCAAGACTGAATACAATAATATCTTAGTACATGAGATATAATAACAACCAGAGAAGCCTTGATAAACAGGAAAGGGCTTTGAAAATATAAATTCATCATCTAAGTGATACATGCATGCTAGAGGTGCTGCAAGTGGCTAGGGCCAAACCCATAAAATCTACAGAGCTGCATCTGAGGTGGTAGGATAGAATGAGGTCATCCACGCATGTGGGGGTCTACAAGAAGGGCCACCCCCTCATGAAGTCTGAAACATCTCACACACACCCAGGAATCACTGGATCAATCTACTGGATCACCAAACTACCGAGTATACAAATCTAAATCATGCTGAAGTGGAGCAGATGAGAAAAAATAAAGTCAAAGGGCAATGAGGAGTCCATTTACCTGATCCGAGGCACTAAAAAATGATGGAAGCTGGAACCAAGATACACCGCCCTCTAGACCTGTCTTCTGGAATGAATGTGTTGATGTCGAAAAAAGGAAATCCACCATAGGTGAGGTAATGAGGGTCCTCAACTAAGCCACAAGGGAATATAGTGGAGCGAATGATGGACTAACACCAGGGATGCTGATGGAATGGGGGGATACTAGGTATAAAATTGACGAATTCCCTTGTGAGAGCATAAAAGACATGGATGACCTCGCAGCGACTAACTTGACTCCTGGGGAGATGGTAGACTATGGGACTGGAGGAAAAAAAGGGCTACACGAGAGAGGGACAAAGAATTAATAGATGAAATACTATGAAGGGACACAAAAGGGACTCGATATAGACTCCATGAATGTGATGATGACTCAACTCGGATGCTCTGAACAAGGGCGACTCCATGATGCTGCCACATAGAATAGGCTCAGTGGGGACCATAAAATCACGAGAAAAATATGGTTACTCATGACGAAAATCACCACAAGAATCAAAAAGTATGAAGGCTAAGTGGTGGCCCAAGTACAAGTGGTGCAAGTGCAGAAATTCGATTTTAAGAAGCAGCGAAGTGACCCTTCTTGGAAAAACGGCTTCCAGATGAAGTGTCAAATCACCAAAAGTGAATGAATATGCAATTTAGAGGTTAGTGAGAGCTTTCCAACGGTGCTAACAGTTCATAAAACGAAGCTACGGTTTGTTCATAATTGACGAAAGAAAAATTAGGGTTTCTCTTTTAATATGAAGATTTCCTCCAATTTGATTCATTTGAAAGTGTAGCTATGGTGAATGTGGAGAGGAGGAAAAGGCCCTAAATCTTGTGGCATTCATAGCGGAAAAATTGACCATCGAAATTGAGATCCGTCAGTTGTAGGTAGGTGGCCTAACCATACTCTTTAATTTCAGTAGGTGGCACTATTGGAGGATGTCCGCCGCAGATACGAGCTGTTGATGACTGGGGTATCAGAGTGTAGTTGGCAAGATCTAGATGACCACTAAATTGAGGCATGTGGTGGTCTACCCTCAGAGTGGTGATGGGTCATATGGCGCATGGCAATGGCTGGAGAAGGCATGCAGGATTCGTGGGCTACAAGAGCCGAGCCATTGGCTTAGGACCCGCCAAATAGTGACCATATGTAGGGGCATGAGGTGCCCCCATTTTTGGTTTTGTAACATGCTATGGGCATGTCGGATGTATTAGAGTAGAGGACTCCAAAACATTTGTGATTTTGTAGACACACACTATGTATATGCATCTTTTATATATGACAAGCATGTGGCTCATGTTTTGTTCAATGTTATTGTCTTGTGTTAATTGCATGTGATAAGTGCCAATGTAGAATATTGTTTACAATGCTATCTATATAGTTATTTTGGGCTCTAGGTACATGATTGAATGTAATGGTTTCAAATTCATGCATTAAGAGCTTCACTCATAAATATATTCTAAAAAGGACAGGTTTATGCACACAATCAATGCCATTCAATTGTCTAACAAGAAGCATGGAATCTAAATGAAGATGAAGATGAAGGATGCGATGGTCAAGGGAATCGACTAACAAACCTATCACTCCATCATATTAGGCCTGATTATTGGTAGCAGATCCAATGCATACGCCATTTGAAAGGACTAACGAATGTATGGGGGTGAAAATGACCTAGGCTGCCGAGGCTAGATTTCACAAGTAGCAGCTTGCACCATCGGCATAGCCGATGTACGGTGTGGATGAAGGATCCATTTGAAATGTGTCACAAGACAACAAAGGAGAAGATGATGGATAATGCAAGAAGCCTGAATGCATGGCAGAAATAAAACATGCATGGAGGATGCTATGCATAAAATTTCTATGCCCCTTACACTTGGTAAGGATATGGTCAATGCATGGTGTAGGGAAGTTGTCATGGGGAAAAGCTTTTCTCAGGTCACGAAAGTCCATATAGGCATGAATGGTGCCTATTTTCTTGAAAACGAGATAGGAACGACAATATTTCTTGAGCTTATCGATTGCGGTTTTGAGAGCCTCTCATCGAGAAATGTGTCTCAACATTTGACGGACAAGGTAGACATCAGGTCGTGTGTCGATATGATGGTCAACAACGATAGGATCATGTCTGGGCCTCTCTAAATAGGACATGGCAGAAACATTAAAGAATATTTTGAGTACCTTCGTGTAAGCCTCAATTTAATCTAGGGCACAAGGTGGCCCCAAGGCAATGTTTTCTTCGTCGAAAGCATTGGGTGCAGGAATGGGATTTCTAAACCGATCGAACTCATCAAAGATCATAAGTCTTTAGACTCTACAACATACTGGTCAAGGGACTGCTGCAGAAGGAAGTATGCACGATGGTGCATATCATCCCGAGGAAAGTTAGGGGTGGTCATTATTTCATGGGTATTCAACAACCATTGAGAGAGAAACTCTGAAGTTGAAGCATTTGACGACAACCAAGAACCCATCCCATTGAGGGTGACTATATTAGTTCTCTTCCTAGGTGTTACATAATAAAAAAAATAATTTATAATTCATGTCTTGTCTATTGGTTATTTTGGAGAAAATCTTATTTCATTTTGTTGTTTAGCGACTTTATTGGCGACTCCACTTGGTTTTATTCATATCTTCCTATTTGGCCATCTGCTTCAGTACCTAGGGTTTTTTATTCAGCCCCTTTTTAGCTTCTCAATTTTTTCTTTTTTTTACCTTTCATGCACTAAAAGAGTAAAAATTCTAACTTCTACAAGTTTCTGGGTGATTTCCGTAGGTAACAGGTACCAGGCCCGACAGAGATGGAAAATTTTTCTGCAACCTACTCCCGAGACTCCCGAAATTGCAGCTCGCAATTTTCAGCCCCAAACCTATGAGTTGAGGGCTCAGATAGCAGATGTTGGGCCAAAAACTGCAAGTTCACCAGTCAGCAGGTTAGTACCTGCGAGATGCATTTTTTTGCTGGGTTTATTTTGTAATTTTCAGGGTTTTCCACAAGTAATATTTAGGGTTTATTGACCTATGTATCCACCCATATTAGGCCTGAATATGCTTATTTTTTATTTTTTAAGTGGGAACAAGCCTCTTAGGGCTTCCATACACTTCCACCTTTCTAGGAAGGGTTTAGCTAAGTAGGTAGTTTGAGATTTTGCAACACTTTCAGCCATTTGTTAGGGTCTAACCCCTATTTATTTTAGATCCATTTAGATCAGTTATTATCTCATCCAAAAATTCCTCTTGAGTCTTTTTTGACCTCTCCCTTTGGATCCCTCTTGTTTCCCTTGGGGTTTTAACTCGTCGCCTCCCTTTTTGCAGTGGTTTTCCCTTTGGTTTCTAGTTTTTTTCTACACCTCTTTTCAGCAGATCTGAGTCATTAGATCCATGTCCCTTAGACCTTATATATTTTGGAATTGTTTTGTGTTTTGATTCAATTTCACCCACCACTTAGAACAATTTCTTCAGAGCCCTTATTTTTTGGGTTAAAATTTATGCATCTTTAGCTGTTTATTTTAGTGTCGCTTTTAGTTTTATTTACAGTTATATAAAAAAAATTATTTTTCTTTATACACAACCATCTGGGCTTAGTTAAAATTAGCACATAGATCACACACGCACACATAAATTGAAGAGTGCTTGGTTTACACTGCCAAGACAAGACTTAAACATCGTAATTAATTTATCTACCCCTCCGCGCCTTTTTTTATCTCTCTTCATTATTTGGGTATCTATGTCTTGCGATCATTGCTCCCCCAAGGTGTTTATCCCATAGACTCCTAGGCCTTCATCCTTAGTTTACATTAGGAATAATTACTCTACCTCGTCACCACCTAGTCAGTCCTCCTTCAAGTCCCTATACCGACCCTTATTCTGGTCCATCGGGCCCTCACTCTGACTTTGAACCCGGTTTCCCTCTACATCATTATCCCACCATGTCAAATGCTAATGCAGGTACTGGTCCTAATTCTGGTGGTAGCCCTAGACCTAAATCTGGAGTTGCTAGTAGTGTAATCAATACCGGAACCATTCTGGCTACCTTTCTACCTTTTATGGAAAGTTTGAGCCTCCCCGATTTTAGCCAGTTAATCAATGACCCAATACACCATGATCCAGGTTGACCTGTTATGCCAACTAAGCTTCCTTCTGACATCCCTGAGTTTGAAGGAAACACTAGAGAGGACCCTACTAATCACATCCAATCCTTCCACATGTGGTGTTCATCCAATTCTATTACTGATGACTCTATCTGTCTTTGATTATTCCAGCTTATGCTCATGAGAAACACTGCCAAGCGATATGTCAACCAGGGCTATGCATCTCATTCCACTTTCGTGACTCTTGAGAAAGCGTTCCTATCCTACTTCTAGTTACCTCTTTAATATGATACCGGTACTAAATCGTTGACTACATTCCATCAAAATTCTGCCACCCGCCTTTTCGACCATGTCCAAGAATGGCGTAGAAGGAGGAGCTTATGTCGAGCTCCCACATTCGACGACCATGTCTATATGGATTGGCTTCTAAGGACGCTTTTTCCCTCTATCGATAAAGATGTCACATATCACTTTCCTCAAAAAGAGGAAGAATCTCTCCAAATCACCTTGAAATATGACCTCATCTACGTCGAGTCTAGTTATGTTTATACAGTCTTACTGGATCTTCCTAGACCTAGTGGTGGAAATGCACTAGGGGAATCTCGTGCCACCAATGGTATCGTTGGAGCTATTTCAAATCTATATAATCATCCTCCCATGGGTTATCATTTCCCTCAGGGAGTGGCCAACTCCTCTAGCACTTATCCCCCTCCCGACAACATGTATCCAAGAAAAATCACATTTTCCCCGTTGCATCATTTGATGCCAGGGCCTGTGGTCACTCAACCTGCTCACCCCAATGTTGCTCAACCTCATTTCTATCTGTATCAACATCGTGGTGCTCCAAACCCTTTGAAATTAGCACCCCAACCTCCTATTCCTTCTCAACCTCCCCCGTAGCAACCACCTCCCCCTCTGACTCAGGTGTATGCGCAATAGAGTGTGAACGATCCAACAAACTATAAGAAAAAGAGGAAAGAAAATCAAAATCAACCAACGCAAGGTAATCAAGGGCGCCAAAGGAACCCGCCAAACACTAAAATATAGCAATAGGGCAATCATCCCAAGCAGGACAGGCCTCTTCCTATGAATAAGACTTTTTCTTGTTGTGGTATTCATGGCCATTATACTCATGATTGTCCCCTTTTACCCCAAATGCGTCAATTTTGGGAAAGCACAAAAAACATCTCGAGGAAAACAAGACTTGGTTTCGGCTTCTTTAGATATTGTGCCTATTCAACCGAGTGTTTTTACTGATCCCTGCCCTCAACAAGGATATGTGGCTACCCAACCCCCTCAAGGTCAGGTCGCCCCCCAAACCTCTCAATTTGGTACCTCTGATTACTGGATTCTCATGATGAATTTTGAAGTGGTTAATACCGCTGATGTCAACCTTCAAACTCGGTCGTGCCAATATCACTAGTTTAAAATAGCTAATTAGTTACTAAAATAATGACTAAAATTTGCATATAAATGACTATTTTTCGGTCGGTGACCAATAGTAGCTAATTTACAGTATCTTATAACGCGACCAACTTTTGATCGTTTTTAACTTAGTCATTAATTGGTTATCTCAATTTTGTTGTCTACTTGTATATTTGGTCATTAATTTAGTCACTAATTTAGTCATTGATTTTATCATTAATTTAGTCATTGGTTTTGTAATATTCCTAATTAGCCATGAGCTAGTTGGAATATTCAATTTCGTTTTACTGCTTTGTTTAAAGAATAAGAGGAAAAAGGGACTCCATAATTCTCCTTAATAATGAATAAATCAATGCCAAATGTGAAAAGGATAAATCTTGGAAGCTTAATTAAGCACCCTTTGGTCTGAAATGGGGTTGGATCACCTTGACTCGGTCAACCTTGACCAAATCAACAATGCTATCATGGAGCAGTGGTCATCAATGAGGGACAACACAGTTTTAGATGGAGATGCTCTGTGTGAATGTTAGTGATATTTTAGGATGGGGCTTAGGGTTTGCAAGCTCATATCTTATTTAAGGAAGAGGATGGTAGCCACTGTTGATTATGTATGGGTTTATTATATTTTTGAATATATGGTATGTTTAGACATATATATTTCTCTTGTTGTTTAGTTGAGATAGAGTGTTGTTTAGCATAGCGTGTTCCTGATCGGGAATCCCACCTCTTCAATTTAGAAGCTCTTGGGAGAGTTTGTACTACATTTTCCACTGTCAGGCTTAAGTCCAAGCTTCTTCTTTCAACTACAATTCAGATCCTATTGAGGGTTTGGTTGTTTTTGCAGGTTGTAGCAAGTAGTGATTAGATCTCTATATCTAGGCCATTTCATTTCTCATTTTCAGTGGAGGAGGCTTCCTTTCCATTGGGAGGGCAATATTGAAGGCCATTTAGCATATTTTCATATCTTGGCATCAAGTCAACTGGTTATTCATCCTTACAACACAATTTACTTCTAGATATGCGTTATTTCTATAGGAGGAGTTGCGGGTGGTTTGGCACACCATTTGGAGAGCTGATTTTCTAGTGAAGGGGATATGCCTTTCACTTAGAGGATATATTGGAGGAGGCTATTATATTTATCATATCAGATCACCCACACTTTGGAGATCTATATTTTGCAGTAGATATGCAACCTTAGAGTTCATATCTACAACTTGTACTTGGTGTTTTGCTTAAAACCTTTAAGGGGTTTTTTAAAGGAGTTTGTATAGTGCTCAGATCTGATGTAGATCTATCTTTTGAGGCACATATTAGCCCTAGATATGATGTATAATAATTTTATATAGCAGAGCTAATAAAATAATTTTTTAAGGATCTTCCAACTTTTCTACATAATTGCAGCACCTGATATTGAGGGATTTTGTCCATTGGAGGGTTGTATTTATTGTTATGCATCTTATGGCACATTTTTTATGTAAATTTTTCTGCTGTAATAAAATATGAAAGGTCTCCATATTGGCCTCTTACTTTTACATGATGATTTACACTATTGTTCCAGCATTTTGCACTATATTCCTGCCTTTCCCATTTTGGAATATTACGGTGGTATGAGAGCATAATCTTGGCACAACCTATGCATCTTAAAAATCCAATATGTCATCTCAAGAAGGAGAGCCTCTTATTGATAGAGAGAGGAGGTATCAAAGAAGAAGACATAATAAATTTTATTATACAAATGAAAAAGAAGACAAGGGTAAAACCCCTTTATCTGGAGGTGAAGATGAGGAGAAAGAGTTCCCTAAGATCCTTCTTTGAGCCATGCAAGAAATTTCTAGAGAGATCAAGGAGATGAGAATGGACAGATTCAAGGAATCCCCTAAAGGATTTGATCGTGGTGAAGTCTTTGGCATATCTCACCACTAGAACGATCAACCAGTGCAACAACCACAAGTTTCCCAATGCTCTACTATGCCTACTTTTTTAGCTGTGGGAAATGAAGGGTTTCAAGAGCAAGAATCCCTTAAAGACTATTTTATGGAGTATGAGTCTCAAACTCAGAGATTCAAGGATCACTTGAGTTTTCAAGATTTTTTTCAAATAAAGGACAATATAATACCAAGGCATCATAATAGGTGTGGTGGATTCATTCAGAATCATGATCGACACCACACTATGGGTAGATTATTTTTACCTAATTTTCATGGGTCATCCAAGTGTACTGCCAAATATTGGGTAGAAAAATTTGACATCTACTTCCAGTTGAACAAACTTCCAGAAATGGAAACCATTAAGATTGCAACGCTGCACCTTGAGGGTGAAGCACATGACTGGTGGTTCCATGGCTTGTCTACATTGGGTCATGCCAATGTAACTACATATTCAAAGTTCACTAGAAGGCTGGTGGAAAGGTTTGATAGAAGAGATCCTGAAGCACCATTCATGGGGTTTGCAAAGCTAAAACAATCAGGTAATGCAGAAACTTACATCTCTGAATTTTTAAGACTTTCTATTATGGTTCCTGATTTATCTGTAGTAAGAAGGGTGTACATGTTCATTGATGGGTTAGATGAACCTCTTCATGGGTTGGTTAAGTCTACCAAGCCCACTACCCTAAAAGGTGCCATTGAAAGGGCTAGAAACCTTCAAGATGCCTTGCCAAAATCAAAGGCAACATTTTAGCATAAGCCCTCTTTTCCATCAAAGGGAAAAGAAGAGAAGGCTCCTCCTTAAAAGGAGAGCTCGTATAAAAAACCTTTTGATGATGATTTCTGGAGAGATTTGAGGATAAGGAAGCTTTGATTCACATGCCAAGAACCTTGGGCACCCAGACATAGATGTGCAGTTGGAAAGGCACATTACATAGAGGTCTTCTCAGATTATTAGGAGGAAGAAGAAGAAGAACAAGAGAGGGGTAACAATGCTAGAATAGCAGGAGATGATCCACCACCACATGGAGGTGAGGAGGGAGAAATGGCTCCAATTAGAGGATATCTTGCATCATTAAGAGTGGTACCCAACTATCATAACACTTCCACACATAAAACAGAGCTAAATTTGCGCAGTGGAATTAGGGACATTATGATACCATCTATTATGCATATGAGAATGGTCCTTGAGACATCACTATCTTTTGGTAAACCACCTGGGAGACCACATGATCTAGATTTGGTGAGAGATGTCTCATATCTTAAGGCTCCATTCATAGATCTAGGAGGGGTGGGAGCATTAGAAGAACAAGATACAGTGTTGAGAGTCTTGAGTAGGCTAAAAGAGAAGGAATATATTCTTCCACTATCATCATTACCCACTCTCTCATCTCATACTATGCTGAGAGGAAATGCTGCGGGGTTGGAGGATGACACTCTCATGGGACAAGGAGACCTTTCCTTGGCTATGGAGACTCAGAAGATAATCTCACTTGGAGATAAATCTTCCATACATGATAGAATATGGTGACCACACATGCATTCTTTGACTAAACCCATGAAGTATTGGATAGATGATAGCCTCCCATGGGAGACTAACTTCCAAAAGCTTCAATATTCACTTGAGCATGTGCATATGCAAGAAGAGAAATAAGGAAAGAATGACCTTCCAACATGTACCTTTGGCATGGGAGATGTCAAGGAGGAGAAAAACCATATGACAGACATTATTTGTGATAGATCTTTGTCACTATCACTATGGGAGTTTGATCCATATTGGAAATCCCAACTGTTGGTGGATTATTCCAAGGATCTTTTCACTTGCATGATACTTGATGACCAACTACATGAAGAGGGCTATTCATTCCAAGGGTGATTCATCTATTATCATGGTAGGATCTTCTTATCTATATCCTCCAAGCTCAAGGAGAAGATGCTACAAAGGGCCTATGAAGAGTTCTTTTTCATCCACACTTATTCTATGAAGGCCTACAAAACTATCATGGAAAGCTACACTTGGAAGAGCTTTGAAGATGAACTATATCAAAATTTTCAAATATGAATGAACCATGTGGATTTTGGAGAGCAACATAACTCTATGAAGGAGTTAATTCAGCCACCTCTTTCCTCTTTTGGAATGAGAGGAGATATATCTATGCACCACTCCATTTGTATGAGGAGAAATTTTGGTGAAGAATATGTTTATGTATCTAATGTTTCATTTGATTATTATTTTCATTATTTCACCATGTATATGCAGGCCATAGCTCCAAGAAGGAGTATCATTCCATATAAACTTCATCAACAACATTAGGCCACAAAAATTTCTAAACATGGCCACTCCCTTGAAGGACAAAGGGAGATTTTGTATCATTGTGGGTGCATTCCAAAAGCACCAAATATATATCACACTTTCAGCCATGGTTAGATGACTTGGGAAGCAAGTAAGTGGTGGGGAAACCACTTATCATATCATTATCTGAGCCAGTCAGGAGATTTACTGTGTTGGTTCCACATCTGGGACTATGACCCACCTCCATTTGCAGAAATTTTAGTTTGCATGTACTTAATTTTGATCCCATACATTGATGATGTACTTATAATTTTTATGGGAATGTTTAGAGGGAGTGTGATATTCCAAATTAGCCCAAGATAATGGGAATATTCTATTTTGCCTTGTTTTGTTTTGCATTTCATGTTGATGAATAAAATGTAAAGGAGGACATGCAAAACTCCTGAAAATGAAAAAATAAATCAATGGCCATTGCGAACATGGCTAAATCTGGGCCATTTTATAAAACACACTTGAGTGTGAAAGATTTTGATCACTTTACCAAGTCAACCATGACCATATCTACAGCGCAGTCTAGATGCATTGAACCTCCTTGAGGCACATCGCAGTTCTAGATGGAGGTTCTACATGTGAAAGGGGCTAAACTAATGAAGTGGTTTAGGGTTTGACAAGACTCCAATCTTATAAAAGGAAGAGGAGAGTAGAATGGAGGGGAGGTTGAAGATATTATTTTCTAAAGGTATTGTCTACTGAGACATCCCTCATTGGGGGTTTTCCTATTTATGAATCTCACCTCCTTCCTTGAGCAGCTCTTGGAGGAGCCTTGTTTGTCTTGTCCACTATCAGGCTTGGCCCAAGCTTCACCTTACACCTACAACGCTGATCCTATTGAGGGTTGGGTTGTCCTTGTGAGTTGCATCAATTTTAAATACTAGATCTACTCATATCTAGATTATTCTAGTGCCTCTTCTCAGTGATTGTGTGTTTTAACTTCCTGGAAGAGTGCATTAGCTGATTAAGCTTCAGATCCAGACTCTGACATTAGGCCAAATAATTCTCAGATCCTACAGTGTAGTTTCTATCCCTGAACTGCGTTATTTCCAAGTTTGTAGTTACAGGGTGTTTTTTTTTCATTTTGGAGGAGAGATCTCCGGTATTAGGATTCCTCCTCTCACTGTGGTGATCCATGGATTGGCCATCCAATCCATGTTTGTTTCAGATATGATATGCTATCCTAATGTATGATTTAGAAATTTCTGAATATTTCTACAGATCTGCAACTCTAGATCTCAGATCTACTCTTTGTGCTTCATGTTTTGCACAAAACCCCAAGGGGAATGTATAGATGAGCCTTTCTTGTACAAAGATCTGTATTAGATCTATATTTTTATGTACAGATATTCTCTAGATCTAAGGATTAATAAAATTCAACTTTGGCCCATTAAAATAATGCTATCAGGTTTATGCAGAGTTTTCTTGTGGTTGTAGCACCTCATTTCTGAGGATTTTTCCTGTATAGTCTTAAGCTTTCTCTTGAATAATGTATGGGTTGTAATGTACATCTGATTTGATGTTATAAATATGATTATTGAACCTCCATATCAGCCTACTACTTTTCTTTATTGGATCTACATTATTTTTGAAATAGTCCTTTGCATATAGCTGCAACCCCTCTCTTTGGGTGTTTTTCAGCTAGACTAGGTTATCGGAGATCTGTTTAACCCACCTAGTTTGATTTGTGTTTGCTCTCATTTTGGATTTATATCTTAGATGAGCTGATATAAGGGATCTAGGAGCTACAAAATCATTTCAGTGCACAGAATTCTCAGGAGTGTGTTATTTCAGCAGGCTTGCTGTGTGATTCCCATTCTGGGATATTACAGTGGTATCAAAGCAACTTTCCTTGGCTCAGCCTGTGAGCTTCAAGAATTATGGAGTCTTATCATGGGGAGGAGGAGATATTCAAGAGAAACCAGAGAAAACCCTTTTTTCCTGGAGAAAGGAGGTTTACAAAAATTCTATCTCAAACTCTGCAAGTTATCAGAAAAGACATCAAAGAGATGAGGAGGGAAGAGTAGGAAGATCCCTCAACAAGATCTACAAGATCTATACATGAGGAAATTTATAAGTCCTCATCTTATGGGTATGAGCACTCAGCCATACCATCAAATCTTCAGCGTTCTATCAGTGAATTCTTCATGAAGAGGAAGAAAGGAGGTGTGCCCAAGAAGGAGACTCTTGGAAAGTATTTGCAGGAATATGAAGCCCAATCTAAGGAGTTAAAAGATAACATGAACTTCAAAGGGTTCTGCAAGATCAAGGAGGACAGAAGCACAAAGGGGAAGCATTATGGTGTGGGTAGATTCTCTCTATCTACTTTTGATGGATCACCTAAATGTCCAGTTAGGGTTTGGGTGGAGGATCTAGGCAACTTTGTGCAGCAACATCAAGTTTTAGAAATTGAAGCCATCAAAGTAGCAGCATTGCATTTTGAAGGTAAATCATATGCTTGGTGGTTGTTTGAATCTTTTTCCTTAAGAAATGAAAATACACCTACTTATGCAAAGTTTATTGAAAGATTAGTAGAAAGGTTTGATGAAACTTCATGTGTAACATCTTCTATTAAAACTATCAAACCATATCAAAAAAATATTTTGCATGAGTTGGAAGGATCTATAAATCCAACTCCATTTTTGGAAACCATGGAAGAGGGTGTAAGTTTGTTTGATACCTTTCCAAAGGGAAGATCTCCATTTGATGAAGGACTTTCTTCTCAAGAGGAAGGCATGAAGATTCCTCCTTCAGTAGAAGACTGAGATCTAATGTCTCTTACTGATGATGAGGTAACTTAAACTGTTGAAGAGGAGGAAGGGAAGACATGAGATGATAATGCAATCATAAAAAGAGCACCTCAAGCACCTCTTGATTGGAGGAAAGCTAAAGTGTTCTCTCAACTATGGGCAGCATTTGCATACTTGGATAAGGAAGGAGCCTTGGGAGAAGCTAACATAGCACATATAATCTCTCATGAATTCAAAAGAGAGGTAAGAAATTTACTGAAAGGGTAATTTCTATCTCCCACTCATTTATCTACACCGAGAAAGGAGGAATCATAAGTCTATGTTGGCAAGGACATGAGGACACATGGAAACTCCATATCTTTGGGGAAAAACATGGTATCTTCATTCAAAAAAGATGTTTCTGAACATGACAAGAGGATGTTAAGACTCTTGTATGCATGGGCCAAATTAAGGAAGTATTGGAAGACAAGGAATTTCCGAGGGGAAGTTGATTTCCATGCAGCACAATCTTGTGGCGTTGAAGATTATGCCGCAAGGAGGCAACAAAAGGAAGATTATAATGCCCCAACATGTGATTTTGACCTCAAGAATGTCAAAGAGGAGAGCCATGATATGACAGGAGCTGCACTTTAGACCTCTATAGCATTGTCATTTTTGGGAATCCTAGATCCTTATTGGGATTCCCAACTCATGATGGAATACTCCAAGGACCTTTTCACATGTGAGGTTCTTGATGGGACAGTAATGGATGGGAGGTATAAGGTAGTTGAGGGAGTCATTTATTTCCATGATCATATCTATTGGTTAGAGGCTCCAAGCTCAAGGAGAAACTACTAAATGAAACCTATGAGATCCTGCTTTCCAAACCCATTGGTTTCATTGAGGCATACCATACTATCTTAGATGGATTCATGTGGGAGAGTTTCAAAGAGGTGCACTCTCCTTGACTTCGTGCATGGATTATTTGTTAGATAAGGAGGGACATAGATCTTGGGAAGAGCCATCATTCACACCTCCTTACTCATTGAATGTGGGAGGGGACTCATCCATGAGTTACCTCACTAATGGAAAACAAGTGTGTGGAAGTGATTGTATCTCTGAATATTATGATGTATTTCCTATATGCTGGAATTTTTATAACATTCACTTGTAGGGCTTTGCTCCAAGAGAGAGCACTATTTATGATGGGGGTTATAGGCCTCTTAAGGCCATGAACTATATCGATGATGATCACACCTTGAAGAATATTGGAGAGAAGAAGCACTCTTGAAGGTGTGAATCCTTTACACCAACTATCATGCACTTTCTCCAAGCATGAAAGAAGGATGGGGTAGAAAACAAGTGTTCGGGAGAACACTTTTCATATCATATTCAAAGGCGATGAGGGCAAAGCTGGCAGTTTGAAATTGAGGGACCATTTTCCTTCTCCATTATTGCACATGGAAGCTAGCCGCAGCTCTCTAATTCTGATTCCATATGTTGAAATGTTTCTTGTCTCTGTTTGGAACATGGATGGAGGGGAGACACATTGGTTGAATGTGTCCTTGCGAAAAGGATTTTCCCACACTTTTTGCACTACATGCTTCAATGGGAGCATGAGATATTAGATGGCCACTATGGTAGATCACTTGTTTCTTTGTAGGGTGAGCCATATGTTTTTTTGGGACATGCCTCTCATATGTATTGGGGAGGATTTTTTCTATGGATTGCCATGCTAGGAGGTGATCCACTTCATTTGGGTGATAGCATGGAGATGGGAGTCTCTCATGGATGATGAAATTCCCCATGATTTTTATCACCTCTATCTTGAGGGGGCCATGTATCAGCAAGAAGGTTTCCACGTAGACCTTCCATTTCTTCATGATGGGAGCCATTGGGTTTATTCACCAAAGTCCAACTTGCACATTGGGGAGGGACCATTGGAAGATAGGACTATTGTAGAAAATATGAAGCAATGGTGGAGACTATTGGATGGGGGTGCCACAAGAGAAGAAGGGGAGATTTTGCAGCACTCACCTTATCAGTTGCTTGAGGACAAGAAACATCTTGGAGGGGAGGGGCCCAGCAATACTCCCAAATTAGCCCAAGCTATTAGGAATATTCTATTTTTCCTTGTTTTGTTTTTCATTTGCTGTAGATGAATAAAATGTAAAAGGAGGACATGTAAAACTCTAACAGAAAATGACAAAATAAATCAATTCCCAATGTGAACATGGCTAAATCTGGGCCATTTTATAAAACACACTTGAGTGTGAAAGAGGGTGATCACTTGACCAAGTCAACCATGACCATATCTACAACACAGTCTAGATGCATTGAACCTCCTTGAGGCACAACACAGTTCTAGATGGAGTTTCTACATGTGAAAGGGCTAAACTAATGAAGTGGTTTAGGGTTTGACAAGAATCCAATATTATAAAAGGAAGAGGAGATCAGCATGGAGGGGAGGTTGAAGATACTATTTTCTGAAGGTATTTTCTGCTGAGACATCCCTCATTGGGGGTTTTCCTGTTTAGGAATACCACCTCCTTCCTTGGGAAGCTCTTGGAGGAGTCTTGTTTGTCTTGTCCACTATCAGGCTTGGGCCAAGCTTCTCCTTACACCTACAGTGCTGATCCTGTTGAGGGTTGGGTTGTCCTTGTGAGTTGATGCAAGTGGAAATGCTAGATCTGCTCAGATCTAGATTATTATAGTGCCTCTTCTAAGTGAGTGTGTCTTTTAACCTCCTCGAAGAGTGCATTAGCTGATTGAGCTTCAAATCTAGGCTTTTCCATCAGGCCAAATCTAGTACGGGAGCCTACAACATAGTTTCTATCACACAGGCTTGTGTTATTTTCAAGTTTGCAGTTGCAGGGTGTTTTGTTTTAATTTTGGAGGAGAGATCTCTGGTGTTAGGATTCTTCCTCTCACTGTGGTGATCCATGGATTGGCCATCCAATCCACGTTTGTTTCAGATATGATCCAATTTCCTATTGTATGATTCAAAAATTTCAAAATATTTCTGTAGATCTGCAACTCTAGATCTCAGATCTACTCTCTGTGCTTCATGTTTTGCACAAAACCCCAAGGGGGATGTATAAATGAGCCTTTCTTGTACACAGATTTGTATTAGATCTATATTTTTATGTACATATCTTCTCTAGATCTAAGGATTAATAAAATTCTGCTTTAGCCCATTAAAATAACGCTATTAGGTTTATGCAGAGTTTTCCTGTGGTTGTAGCACCTCATTTCTGAGGATTTTCTTCCGCTAATTCACAGCTTTCTCTTGTATAATGAATGGGTTGCAATGTACATCTGATTTTCTGTTATACATCTGATTATTGAACCTCCATATCAGCCTACTTCTTTTCTTCAGTGGATCTGCGTTATTTCTGAAATAGTCCTTTGCATATAGCTGCAGCCCCTCTCTTTGGGTGTTTTTCAGCTAGACTAGGTTGTGGGAGGTCTATTTAACCCACCTATTTTGATTTGTGTTTGCTATACTTTTGGATCTAGTTCTTAGATGAGCTGATCTAAGGGATCCAAGATATGCAAACTCATTTTAGTGCACAGAATTCTCAGGAGTGCGTTATTTCAGTAGGCTTGTTGTGTGATTCCCATTTTGGGATATTACAATGGTATCAAAGAAACTTTCCTTGGCTCAGCCTGTGAGCTTCAAGAATTATGGAGTCTTCTCATTGGGAGGAGGAGATCTGCAAGAGAAACCAAAAGAAAACTACTACCGGAGAAAGGAGGTTTACAAAACTTCTATCTCAAGATACGAAGTGTCAGAGAAAAATACATCAAAGAAATGAGGAGGAAGAGCGAGGGGAAGATCTAGACTAGATCCCTCAACAATACCTACAAGATCTATACATGAGGAATGTTCTAATTCCTCATCTTACGGGTATGAGCACTCAGGCATACCATCAAATCTTCAATGTTCTATCAGTGAATTCTTCATGAAGAGGAAGAAAGGAGGTGTGCCCAAGAAGGAGACTCTTGGAGAGTATTTGTAGGAATATGAAGCCCAATCTAAGGAGTTTAAAGATAACGTGAACTTCCAAGGGTTTTGCAAGATCAAGGAGGATAGAAGCACAAAAGGTAAGTAGTATGGTGTGGGTATATTCTCTCTATCTAATTTTGATGGATCACCTAAATGTCCAGTTAGGGTTTGGGTGGAGGAGCTAGGCAACTTTGTGCAGCAACATCAAGAAGCACTCTTCAGGGTGTGAATACTTTACACCAACTATCATGCACTTTATCCAAGCATGCAAGAAGTATGGGGTAGAAAACAAGTGTTGGGGAGAACACTTGTCATATCATATTCAAAGGAAATTAGGAGTCAAACTGCGCTAGTTTCACTTGAGGGATCATTATCATTCTCCATTATTGCACATGGCAGCTAGCATGACTCTAATTCTGATTCCATATGTTGAAATTTTTCTTGTCTCTGTTTGGAACATGGATGGAGGGGAGACACATTGGTTGAATGTGTCCTTGGGAAAATGAGTTTCCCACACTTTTTGCACTACATGCTTCAATGGGAGCATGAGATATTAGATGGCCACTATGGTAGATCACTTGTTTCTTTGTAGGGTGAGCCATATGTTTGTTTGGGACATGCCCCTCATATGTATTGGGGAAATTTTTTTCTATGGATTTCCATGCTTAGAGGTGATCCACTTCATTTGGATGATAGCATGGAGATGGGAGTCTCTCATGGATGATGAAATTCCCCATGATTGTTATCACCTCTATCTTGAGGGGTCCATGGATCAACAAGAAGGTTTCCACATAGACCTTCCATTTCTTCATGATGATAGCCATTGGATTTATTCACGAAAGGCCAACTTGCACATTGGGGAGGGACCATTGGAAGGCAGGACTATTGTAGAAAATCTGAAGCAATGGTGGAGACTATTGGATGAGGGGGCCACAAGAGAAGAAGGGGAGATTTTACAGGACTCACCTTATCAATTTCTTGAGGACAAGCAACATCTTGGAGGGGAGGACTGTAATATTCCCAATTAGCCCAAGCTAATGGGAATATTATATTTTTCCTTGTTTTGTTTTGAATTTCATGTTGATGAATAAAATGTAAAGGAGGACATGTAAAACTCCTGAAAATGACAAAATAATTCAATGCCCAATGTGAACATGGCTAAATCTGGGCCATTTTATAAAACACACTTGAGTGTGAAAGAGGTTGATCACTTGACCAAGTCAACCATGACCATATCTACAACACAGTCTAGATGCATTGAACCTCCTTGAGGCACAACATAGTTCTAGATGGAGATTATACATGTGAAAGGGGCTAAACTAATGAAGTGGTTTAGGGTTTGAAGAGAATCCAATATTATAAAAGGAAGAGGAGAGCAGCATGGAGAAGAGGTTGAAGATATTATTTTCTGAAGGTATTGTTTTCTGATACATCCCTCAATGGGGGTTTTCCTGTTTAGGAATCCCACCTCCTTCCTTGAAAAGCTCCTGGAGGAGGCTTGTTTTTCTTGTCCACTATCAGGCTTAGGCTAAGCTTCACCTTACACATATAGGGCTGATCCTGTTGATGGTTAGGTTGTCCTTATGAGTTGCAGCAAGTGGAAACACTAGATCTTCTCAGATCTAGATTATTCTAGTGCCTCTTCTGAGTGAGTGTGTCTTTTAACCTCCTAGAAGAGTGCATTAGTTGATTGAGCTTCAGATCCAGACTTTGGCATCAAGCCAAATCATTCTCCAAGCCTATAGAGCAGTTTCTATCATTGAACTGCGTTATTTGCAATTTTGTAGTTACAGGGTGTTTTGTTTGCATTTTGGAGGAGAGAACTCCGGTGTTAGGATTATTTCTCTCACTGTGGTGATCCATGGATTGGCCATCCAATCCACATTTGTTTCAGATATTATCTACTATCCTATTGCATGATTCAGAAATTTCTAAATATTTCTGCAGATCTGCAACTCTAGATCTCAGATCTACTCTCTATGCTTCATGTTTTGCACAAAACCGCAAGGGGAATGTATAGATGAGCCTGTCTTGTACACAAATATGTATTAGATATATATTTTTATGTATAGATCTGCTCTAGATCTGAGGATTAATAAAATGCTACTTCAGCCCATTAAAATAACACTGCCAGGTTTATGCAGAGTTTCTTGTGGTTGTAGCACCTCATTTATGAGGATTTTTCCTGTATAGTCTTAAGCTTTCTCTTGTATAATGTATGGGTTGTAATGTACATCTAATTTTCTGTTATACATCTGATTATTGAACCTCCATTCCAGCCTACTCCTTTGCTTTAGTGGATTTGTGTTATTTCTGAAACAGTCCTTTGCATATAGTTGCAGTCCCTCTCTTTGGGTGTTTTTCAGCTAGACTAGTTTGTGGGAGATATGTTTAACCCACCTATTTTGATTTGTGTTTGCTCTAATTTTGAATTTAGATCTTAGATGAGCTGATATAAGGGATCTAGGAGTTGCAAACTCATTTTAGTGCACAGAATTCTCAGGAGTGCATTATTTCAGCAGGCTTGCTATGTGATTCCCATTTTGGGATATTACAGGGAGGATGGGAGGAATGTATGTGCCCTATGGGAGAGAGATTCTCCTTGTTTATTATGTTACATGTTTCAGGAAGAAAATTGGGCAAACCATATTTGTTTCATTTGAACTATTGTCTTCTTATGGGATGGATTATTTACATCTCATGAGAACTTTGTAGGAACAATTCATGGACGAATGGATTGGTAGACACTTAGATTATGAGGGAAGCTTATCACATGTTGGTGTCACAAATGATGGATGGTTGCAACACTCACCTTGTCAGTTTATTGAGGACATGAAACATTTGTGAAGGGAGGACTGTAATATTCCCAATTAGCCATGAGCTAGTAAAGAATATTCTGTAAAGAGTAAGAGGACAAAGGGAGTCCATAATTCTCCTTAATAATGAATAAATCAATGCCAAATGTGAAAAGGATAAATCTTGGTAGCTTAATTAAGAACCCTTTGGTGTGAAATGGGGCTGGATCACCTTGACTGGGTCAACCTTGACCAAATCAACAATGCTGTCATGGAGGAGTGGTCATCAATGAGGGACAACGTAGTTTCATATGGAGATGCTTTGTGTGAATGTAGTGATATTTTTGGATGGGGCTTAGGGTTTGCAAGCTCATATCTTATTTAAGGAAGAGGATGGAAGCCATTTTTTATTATGTATGGGTTTATTATATTTCCGAATTTATGGTCTGTTTAGACATATATCTTTCTCTTATTGTTTAGCTGAGATAGAGTGTTGTTTAGCACAGGGTGTTCTGATCAGGAATCCCACCTATTCCATTGAGAAGCTCTTGGAAGATTTTGTACTACATTTTCCACTATCAAGCTTAAGGCCAAGCTTCTTCTTTCAACTATAGCACAAATCCTATTGAGGATTTGGTTGTTTTTGCAGTTTGCAGCAAGTGGTGATTAGATCTCTAGATCTAGGCCATTTCATTATTCATTTTTAGTGGAGGAGGCTTCCTTTCCATTGGGAGGATAATATTGAAGGCCACTAAGAATATTTTCATATCTTGGCATCAGTCCAAATGGTTATTCATCCCTACAGTGCAATCTACTTCTAGATCTGTGTTATTTCTATAAGAGGAGTTGCAGGGTGGTTTGGCACACCATTTGGAGATCTGATTTTCTAGTGAAGGGGACCTGCCTTTCACTTAGAGGATATATTGGATGAGGTTATTCTATTGATCATATTAGATCAACCACACTTTCTAGATCTATATTTTTTAGTATATATGAAGCCTTAGAGTTCAGATCTACAACTTGTACTTGGTGTTTTGTTGAAAACCCTTAAGGGGTTCTTTAAAGGATATTGTATAGTTCTCAGATCTGATATAGATCTATCTTTTCAGGCACAAATCATCCCTAGATCTGATTTATAATATTTTTTTGTAGTAGAGCTAATAAAATAAGGTTGTAAGGGTCTTCCAACTTTTCTACATAATTGCAGCGCCTCATATTGAGGGATTTTGTCCATTGGAGGCTTGTATTTCTTGTTATGCATCTTATGGCCCATTTCTTATGTAAATTTTGCTGCTGTAATAACATATGAAAGGTCTCCATATTGGTCTCTTACTTTTACATGATGATTTACACTATTATTCCAGCATTTTGCACTATATTCCTGCCTTTCCCATTTGGGAATATTACAGATTTGGTCATTAATTTGGTCATTGATTTGGCCATTGATTTGGTCATTGATTTAATCATTGATTTAATATTTGATTTGGTCTTTAATTGTCACAAGTAATGACCAAATATACAACAAAATATATTACTATATGATCACCCGACAAAACCAATTAATGACAAAAGAAATATGACCAAAATGTTGGTAGTGTTATAAGATACTATAAATTAGCTACTAATAGTCATATATATGCAGATTTTAGTCATCATTTGAAACCAATTAAAGACCAAAGAAATATGACTAAATTTTAGTCGTGTTATAAGATACTGTAAATTAGCTACTAATAGTCGTATATATGCAAAATTTAGTCGTCATTTGTAGTCACGAATTTATCATTTGTAGTATTCATTTATTCATTATATAAATGAATAATTTAGTAGTTTATATTCATTTAATTCAATTTCATTAATAATCATTATAAATGACTAATTTAGTCGTATATTCATTTTATTTGTGTTCATCATTAATCAATATAAACTACAATTTTAATAGTTTTAGATTGATTTTGTGTTCATTATTAATCAACATAAATTAATTAGTATGATTTTGAAACCAAATTAAAAAAAAAAAAAATCATACAAATTACATGTTCATCTAATATGAAAACGCATATTACATTTGTTAATTACAATACCAAGTAATATCAAGTGCAACTATAAATAATTCCAACCACAAATAATATTATGTAAAATTTCAAGTATTACAATATGAGTTTCCAACTTAATATTGGTTGGAGTACAATTTACAGATAAAATATTGTTGATCAATTCAAATCATTATCATTATCTTGCCAAGGAATTACAAGTGAATTCACCAACTCTGAAAACTTAACCATCAGTCTTTATGTGTGTGTCTTATGTAGGATATTGGCTCTACGGGTACCACTAGACCAGTACACTTCTCCCTCTTTGTCACTCTAGTGTTATTGTTCCCCTCTTTCTTCAATCATTGCTTCTTACCATCAATACTGAGTCCATTTTCTGCAAAATGAAAACAAAAAAGGTTACAATGCAAAGTATAATACATGAAATTCGATGAACACTAGAATATAAACTAAAGTAGACTGTAAAGGATTTATATGATATATACCTCAACATCAGCAATATTGTTAATTTCAATTTTCCCCATAAAAGCAAGAAACTCAAACACGTTTTCTTTAGTTGGGAAATAGTGGCCACTATGTGGCCAGATGACTTGTATAAACAAAGCAATTAAAATGTTACAAATTAACACAATAGAGCTAGCAATTTATACTAAGAATGTCTCATGCTCCACTTTTGTAATTGTATCGTTTCCTCTAGTTATATCTAAGTAGTGACACTTCAACAATAAAAATGGTTATTATAAATCTAATGGGTGGAGCAAAGTATTGCTAACACAAGATTACAATAAGAAACTAAAATAGAATAAGACAAGACTTGTAAATTGTGATACTAACCAGGAATATAGCTTCAATACAGTAATCTTCAATTATCAATGTACTATTCCAAGGGAAAAGGAATCCAATTCCCATAAGCCAACAAATTATGTATGCCCCTTGTTTTCCCCGTAATTAATTGGGCAAGATTAGCACACGCAATTTCCGTTTAGAATCTCTAAAATGATTCTATAAATATTCAAATCAAACTTGATGTTACTCATTCATTTTTCTCTAATGCAGACACAACTGAATATGCTAACTTATTTTTGAGCTGAATATTTCTGTAATTCATTGTGTCCAAAATAACTGTTTATTTTCATGACTGTTTTTTTTAATGATTAGGCAACGGGCCTATATTTGATCAAAAAAAATATTTTCCAGAATATATTCCATTTTTCTAATTCAAAGCTAGATTTCCTTCCAGTTTATGATGTTCAAACAAACTAGAATCATTTTCCTTTAACAAGTCATTGTTGTAATATACTACTAAACAGACAACTATGTAATGAATTTATTAGTGGTGGAATACTAATAAATCACAAATACAGGCAAGAAATAACACCACTATGTCCTAGAAATTCCAAATCTTTATCCTCTTGGTTGGAAATATTACTTCATGAAAACAACATATTTGTCAAAGATAAATTTTCTAAAACTAACCAACGCCAGTGTATCCAACAACATTGACATTTTTATTGGCATGCTCTCAAAATGTGTGGAAGTATCAGTGTATTGCACTTCTGTGTAAGGTTAAATTTTGGCAATGGAATATGTTGTCCCTTAGTCTAATAAGGTTTTAAATCGCCTTTGATAACTTAGAGAGAATGGGAATCCAATATAGAACAATGACAGAAATATTTTATTCATTCACACTTTCCTAGATCCTAAACAAGAATTGAAGCGCTATACAAATCCAAGAATGTCTCACATTCCACCAGGAAACAAAATTTCTTGATTTTGATTGCAACCCTTGAGGCTTTCTCAAATTTGTAAACTAGTAACATCATAAATATTTTTGCTTAGTTCTGAAACCTCTTATGTGTGGAGCTTGAGAAAATATGTGCATAAACATATCACTATATAGCATGTTGTGGAGTACATTTACATGAAACCAATCATTCAAAATTTTATATTCTATCAAGATTGAGGCATGTGTTAAATTCCCATTATTTGCATCTTTGTGCAATGGTTTCATTAATAATTTGAAGGTTCTTGGCTTGCTAGTATGATCTAATTATTGCTTTGTGCAAGATGTTTTTTCACTCCTATTTTTAAAATTTTAATATTTATGAACAGTATATGGATACAATGGATGCTTCGAATAATAAAAGAGACAGTTATTTTTCCATCAATAGAATTCAAGTATTTTCATATGGTGTAAATTTAGTAGTTCTATTGGTGGTACTTAGGGTCAGCCTAAATGGTTATTTCACATGCATCAAAAGAAGTACAAAGTGATAATAGGATGGACTCATGTGAACTTTTCTAATCGTACATGTTGGATCTGCAAGTGTTAATTTTGTTGTGCTCAATTTCTTATTGGGGTACCTATCAACTGAAAAATTTTGTACAAATGTTTGAAATGATACTAAATAAGATGGATCTGAGGGACTAAAGAACGAAAGCACAGAACAATACTTGACTGAGATCTATAGGTGATATATATGTATATATATATATATATATATATATATATATATATATATATATATATATATATATATATATATATATAAAGTCACAGGCCCAGTTCTTACATTGACCTCTCCTAGAGTCTTACACCATAACTATTTTCCCATGTTAAACCATCGTTTTGTGTCATTAGAAAGCCTTATTTAGATAGTCCATTAGCCTCTGACCTAAATTATCTATAAATATGATGTAATGATATCTTCAAGAACTGTGCCTTGATTGTATTCAACTACTCCAGAATGGGTTGTGAAAAAAATTCTTCCATCCTAAAGCTCCATTCAACCAATTGATAACCAAGGAATCCCCAAAGACTTAGAATTTAGTCACCTCTCCTCTACTACTACTGTTAACAAAAAATTTAGTGCCTTTATTTCATCACAAATGTTAGAGCTTGTACCAATAAATGCTTTAATTTGTGAAGATATGAGTATAATGGAATCACTATGGTATAGAATACCTCCTGCAACATATTCTTCTTGTTGACCTTGATTGGCACTATTGAAAATTGAAATAACACCATTCCCGCTCTTAACAATATAAGGATGGATCAATGTCCTTTCTTTACCAGTGTTAGGGGCTTTTTTACTTTGAAAGCTCAGTCATGAATTGGAGACACACTAAAACGATGGCTAAACCTTACCTTGAAAGATGTTAGAGTTTCTGGCAAGCCAAATACATCAAAAAACCATAAGACGCAATGCCTTACAACCCTTTAAGTCTTTATTCTAAAGACAATATTTAAAAATTGAATACGATATCACTCATAGGTATATATGCATCTAGTCACTTAGTTTTTTGAAGATTTTTGAACTTCTGAAGATTCTTCCACTACCAAGGTGCATGCTCTTGCTTGTCATTTTCAATATCTTTTTCATTTTTTGTTTCCATTACTTGCTATGAGATAATGGTACTATCTAGAGTAAATGAATTGTTGCTTCGAAAGTAGTCAAAAAGGCTTTTAATTGTACCATGATCATAGAAACAATTCACCATTGTTGTATTACATTCTTGGTTGTTGTAATAAGAAATCCTATATCATCACAATGTCTATTGTGAACTACAAAAACCTTCACAAGAGTCACATAATACGATCACATTTCAGACACAACTATATTCATATTGTCAAATTCCAAGAGATCAAGTGAAATCCTTTTAACTTATTTCTCTTGAGATGTTTCTCCTACACTTACAGAGCCTCCAATGTCATCCTCTGATGCATATTCATGTCACCCAAGCTGACCAAGACACATTCCTGAAATCCCTTCGATACCATGGTCTGTTTTTGTCTTGTTTGTATAAAAAAAATATATTAGGGTTCAATGGACCAATGAGAAGCAATCCCATTCCTCATAGACACTTGGTTCACAAGTCAAACAACTGAAACTATGTTAGTGTCATTGCCAACTTCTGTACCTGCTACATTTGGTGCCAAATTTTCAATTGCAGGTCCTTTTCAACCTCTTTATTAGCATCTACTTTTGAATCACTAATAATATATTTCCACCAAACTATTTCTTTGTACACCATCCCTACATGCTTCAATATGTTTACATCCCCAGAACCAATTTCAGGCATCATTGTTGTTGTGTTTTTCAGTAAATGTGTTGAAAAGGATAAAATACCATCTAGAATTGAAAGTCATCTCAAAGTTCATATGTTTTGTGCTACCTCAATCTCTGCGAGCTTTGTTCTAGCCAAAAAATCCATGAATTCATTTGCAGGTTTCATGTGTTCTCTCAAAGTACTACAAACAACCCTTGTAAAAGGAGATGAGTGTTGCGGTGAAAATTTATTAAATGCAACAACAATATTCTGGCCCCCTTGAAATGAAAATGGTAAGAGGCATAAATCAAACAGTTGCAACATAGCCTCTATACCCTTTTTCTAAATAAACACCTATGTATCTATATTATGCAGAATATTCTCTAAGAGACATGTAGCATTGCTTATACAATCTAGGGGAAAGCATTCCATATTTGAAGAAAAATTTTCAGCATAAGTATCAGCCCCTAGCTCAGATGTCAACCTCGATGATTCATATCCATCCAAAAAACTAATTGTTTGTTGTTCTAAATCAGTCTCCATGGGAACATGCATAGAAGAGATGGAAACTTTTTGCAACAGGGAAGACACTTCAAGACCAAATCCAAGTTTTGCAATAGTATTTAATATTTCAATCAATACATTCACCCCATATCCCCTCAAATAAGGAGCATGTTGTATCATCTCATCTAAGCCAGATGATCAGGACCTAAGAGTGTCACTTGCCAAAGCTCGTAAGTAGGCTTTTGATGTAAAAAAATTCAAAAAAGATCTTAGGGCACCACAATCATTAATAGCTTGAAGTCCTAGGTTATTAAGTCACAAAGCATCTAAGCATTGTGGTATACAGTCTACTGCATCTGCAGAAGGGAGGATACCAACCATGATGACATCCAAAAAAGCATTAGGCAGACCGACAGCATCTAGAGAAGAATAGAAAGTTGGATCTTTGTAAATAAGATCACTTGTGACTATAGTTGCAAGTGAAAAGACCCCAACACAAAATTCCTTTGATCTTCTGAAAATAGTGCACAAGAAAAATGGCAAAGAGCTCTTTAGATCTTATAGTCGTGTAGTATTTCCAGGAGCATATGTGCCAAGAGATAGATCCCAAGGCAAAGCCTTCATAATAATTCTTCTATGTTAAGGAACCAATGTGTCAGGCTGAGAAATTTGCCTTGTCTCTGACCTAGAAACATTTTTAAGAGGAGTCTTGCCCTTCGAACCTGATTATGATTCTCCACTCTGCTTCCTTTCTCCTCAAAATGGTAGACTTCAAATGTGCTATGGTGTTGTCCAAGGCTCCTAAACCCCTAAAGGAGGTTTCAAAAGGATTAATATTGTTCATATAAGGCTCAAGAACATGCACAATAGCTGTTAGCAAGTGTATATGTTGAGGATCCAAATATTTGAGAAGAGGGAGCAAAGTTGACATTAAACCCACATCCCATAATGTAGTGCAGCCAAAAGAAGAAGAAACTAGAGTTGTTACAAGAGAAAGAAGTGCTTCTACTAAAGATATCGAACAATATGATGATTCACTAGAAACTTATTTCCATTGAGCTCAGGGGGATATTGGATATTGTTGATGCAATTTTGAGTGTATTTGAGAAGAGGAATATTATTACAAAGGCTTACCAAAACTCCACTCCCAGTCCTTCTAAAATGGAGCTGACATTCCAATGTTTATTTTCATTAGATCTTGTTGTGAATTGACTAACTCCATAATTGAATCTTTATTAGGGCCGAGAAGGTAATTCTCTTGAGACAAGAACTAATTCATCTAATATCAATTAGTTTCATCTCACATGTATCCCCAAAAGAGGATGACTTTCTTGTTGAAATTGAGAGCATCAAGGTGGCGCAACTATTGAAGGCAATCACCCTATGTCTGCAACTCAAAATGGAGTGTTTTCCAGATCCCAATTTGTCTTTCATGTTCCACCTAGCCAAGCCCACAATTTCTTTCCATGCTAATCAATTACTCTAGGAAATTCAAATAAGTGAGCTTGAGACTTGGAATTTGGTGTGCTAAATTTTCTTAACCCTAGCAACTGGAAAATTTAGTTTCTAGTAAATTTATTTTCTATAAATTATCTAAAGTTTCATCTTACTAAATAAAAATCACTATTGGGATTTAACAGGTAAATTAAATAAAATCAGCGGTAGCAAATTGTACACCAATCCCACACATGCATACACAAAAAATCTGCACATCAAAATTTGGAGTTCATTAAATAATATCTTATCATACAATGGTTTCCTTACTAGAAACATGGTCCTTTGTGGAAAATTACAATCTCCAACAACTATAGAAATTTTCTGGGCACCTGTGCAGGCTGTACTACCCAAATTCTCCTAAGAAACCACATGACTTGCCATCTGCTCAACCTGTAGTGCAACCTTTCTGTCACCTGTATGGTTGTTTGCACCCCTGCCCACAACACGTTCAACATTTTACTGCTTCATGTGGCATGTGTGACTACTCTGCTCACTTTGCACAACACATGCGGCCCTACTGTAGCACACATCATTGTTTTGAACCCTCCACACAACTCGCGTTCTCACTCAATATGAGTATAGTCACACTGTGCCAGTGTTGTTGGATGATCTATAGACTTCTGCTATACAACCTTATTGGGAATGATCCTTGTTGTAGAAATCACTCTGTTGTACTATAGATTTAAGAACATATCACTTGGATGAAATTACATTTTCATCCAATCACATACCTAGAGTGTAGACACTCAAATATATTTGGAAGTACCTGTCCGGTGCTACTATCATAAACAGAGGGAGGATGAAGGAGATGATATCACACAAAGAAAAATCCACCTGCACTTTCCCCACTTGTTGACATCCTACAAGTCAAAACAGAACCTGCCATGGAGCATCACCCTCTAGACCCCTTGACACTCATATGGTAGCCAAAATAGACACTTTAGTGGGAATCTTGATCAAACCAAGCCCCTTGCCATCCCTGGGGATAGTAAACATCCCAAGGGGCCAATGGAAGACCCTTTTGTTTGATTGAGACCGTGGTTACAATGTCAAATGTGCTCTACTATTGATATCAAGCCTTGATATGCAACCAACAAGACACATAATATATTTGAAAGTCTAGTAGGATTGTGCAACCATGGTCAACATACTCGTAAAGGGGAGGTCTCGATGATGCTAAACAAGAATTTTCCTTTGTAGTTTCTAAAGATTCCAATTCTACATGGATATTGGCAAAAGATCTAGACTAAAAGGAATACACAAATATCTAACAACCATCCAGGAAAAAATTAGTTTTTTATTTACTAAACACATCACTTTATGCCTAGTTGATTATGTCTAAACAAGCGTGATCATCATCAAATAAACTTATTTAAGCACTATTTGGTATATAAAAGCTAATGTATTAGTGAAAACTATGTTCTCCATAGTCACACATCTAGGTCCAAACTCCACATGAGTCAACATCTGAATAATGAAACTCCAATCCACTCAGTCAAAAGCTTTGTCAAATGAAATTTCAAAGAAAATGGGTTGGTGGCTAGTTTTTGTGCACATTTGAAGGTTTTACATGTTGAAAACATGGTATTGAGATTACTTGTTTGTACACAAAATTTTTGTTATCGTTAGACAACCTTCCATGGAATTTCATAGATCCTTAGATTCTATGTTTTAGCCATGACCTTGTGTTCCATACTAAGCAATGTAATTGGATGCCAATCATCAATTGTGTTTGTGGCTGATCTTTTGGGAATGTGTTTTCCAAATGACAAAAAATGTCACTAATCATGGCTCATGGCCTTATAAAATTCACACAGAATGCCATATAGATTCTATACCCAGAGACTTGCCATTCTTCATGTAGCTAAGTACTGCAAAATCCTCCTCTTTTGAGAAGTCATCGTTCTTCAACCTGCTTTAGTCACCAATAAAAACCTTATGAGGATTTGTCAATGTATTTATCTTATAACCAAAAATACATCTCAAACTACTCAAATTCACATTGTGTTTCATTAATTTTATAATCTCTATCAGCTAGAGGAACTTGATCTAAATCTATGGTAGGGTGGACTAATGGATTGAAAGGTTCCTCTTGGTTTTTCTTGTTAGGAGGCATATTCAATCAATTTTTAGGAATTAAATTGGATTTAGGATGAACAGGTTTACTGAGAATGCGCAACAGCTCTGTAATTAGTTGAAGGAGACAAGATAAGCATCGTCTCTTTGGTTGGAGACAAATCAACTGATAAACAATGACGCACTATAAACTTGTAAAGCAATTGAATTTGTAGAAAATGAAGCACAATAAAGGTCGAAAGGATGAAATTGCATGGTTTTATAAGAAAATATATTTTCCATTGTACATGGCGCATATCTGTTAATTTCACGATCAACAGGCTTAATTAAATGTGTTAATAAATAAAATGTCGTGGGAGTGGATTTGATTGGTAATGGATACATGACATGGCACAATGGGAGAAACATATAACAGGTAGGGACGAAAATATTTAGGATGAGAGGAAGGTGGTTTTCGGGGGGGTGTGTACTAGGTAGTTAAAGGTTTAGGCAGATGGGGGTGCATACAATGGAGAGGAAGGCACGTGGTAGTGGTTCTGGGTGGGCAAACTAATTTTTTCGAATCCCCCCCCCCCACATCCCCAGCAGTAAAGCTAGGATGGAGAGTGGGGGTCGTCGATTGGGGAGAAGGTGAATCGAATGGAGGACATATGCAAGTACTTTAACTTCATTTCAAATGACATTTTTTTGGGTAGCGGTCCATTCGGTTGAAGTGGAAAAATTAGGATATAATGTAAAATAGATAAAAAATATCACTCATGCGCCCAACAATTAAAACATAGGATAAAGTGATTTTGTCACTTATCCCTTGATGTGCCAAATACATAATGAAATGAAAATTTATGATATAAACATTTTGATCCTTTTCAAAGCCCAACACACTTCTACCTACCCTTTAAATTTACATTTTTTTGCCAAACTAACATTTTTTATTTCTTCTAGGGGTGCATTTAGACTAGCAAACCCATATCTCTTTTTTTATGAAAAATATATACTACTGTATCACTTATTTCTCCTATTAATTTGGATTAAATAGTTGAATCAATTTCATTTTCTACCTAACTATTGATTTACCAATATTAGATTGTTTGGAAAATATTTATTTTCTAACCTGATTTACAAAAATTCAAAATTGCTCAACCAAGATTAAGTTGTATGGTTTGAACAAATAACTAGTCATTGTGGCATTTTTAAACAAGCTGCACACAACCTTATTTATTTTGACATAAAGAAAACTATCTATCAATAGTGGCATTTGAATTTGCAGCACTTTCAGTGTTATTTTCTCTATTTTTTCTTTTGTGGGGCTCTGATTTTATTTTTATTTTTTTCAACTTTTCTTTCATTTTATCTTTATTCATTTTTTTAAATATACCCTCTTTTCATTTTCTTTTATATATATTTTTGGAAATCATTTTCATATTGAAAATTATTTACAATATAATATTACTGAGACAAAATCCTCAATCACCTTGAGATCCTATAAATTATAGGATCCTAACAAATATAATGACCTCCTCCAAGTGCAACACTTAAGTTACACTTTGCGGCAACAATGACGACACTTGTTGACAATGCATAAAGCTTTGGGAATGAGTGTAATACATGTCTATATGGTAAATGGGACTCATTAGTGTTAGTATGAAATATTAATTCAAGTGTATGAAAAGAGATCACTTTAGCTAACGAATGGACCGCTACTCGAAAATATCCAATAGACAAGACAAGAATTATAAATAATTTTTTGTATTATGTAACACCTGGGAAGAGAATTGATATAGTTCCCCTAAATGGGATGGGTTCTTGGTTGTCCTCAAATGATTTAGCTTCAGAGTTTCTCTCTCAATTGTTGTAGAATACCCAAGACGTGTAGAACTCAAAGGGAGCTCAATAAGCAAAAGAAAATAAAAGTGAATCAAAGACAAAGAATGATAAAAGGATGAAAGTCTGACAAATATAAAAGGATAAGAGGTAGGGAATGAATGGAAAACCCTCCTATTTATAACAAAATATTGATTTATCCTTGATAATGGTGCATAATAAAATATTATTAACCAAAATCTAGATCTAACTGCTTGGAATATTTTTTTTTTTTTGTTGCAGGGAAAATGAATTTAAATTGGTTAAATCGTTTTATTTAGAAATAATAAACAAATAAAATATTTATTTATTATTTCAAGGTTGGGATCAAGGAATAATTAAACAAATAATGATTTATTCTATTATTCCTAAATTATTTCGTCAAATTTAATAAGGAATATTAATTAAATAATGATTTAATTGATTATCCCTAGAGAATAATAAGATAAATAATGATTTATCTAATTATTTCTCATTAATTGGGTTAAATATGACCAGGTTATTAAACAAAGGTTTAATTAATTATTCCTAGAGGGAAATCAAATAAATAAGGATTTATTTAATGATTCCTCATGAGGTTTTCTATTTGGACCAGAAATAACTTAATAAACTATGGTTTATTAAATTATTTCTTAGTGAAAGCAATTTTACAATGATAAAATTGGTCTTACATGGTTTATTTCAATCCATCTAATTATACATGGTTATATGACCAAAAATTGGTGTAACAGATTGCCCCCAACGTGTGAGCATTAGGAGCTAATCATACGACCGAAGTACATTGTAAGTGTTAGTCATCAGTAATTTTTTGCCTTGATGATGACTAAATGACTATTCCTAGATTTCTAGAAACAAAATTTATAGAACATTGTGAGTTCTAGAAATCTCACTGCCTTCATTATCCTTAAGGTAAAATTTTCAATATTTTATCATCTTATCTAGTCATGAATGGCCCACTACTCTCAGTAGACCCATCATGGGCTCAAGCCATTTATTTTAACCCTGAATTGTCACCTTGGCCCAAATCCTCTATTTTCGTTTTGCCTAAAAATCCCCACTACCACCTAAACCTACCAATAAAACAACTTTTTTGTGTCACCTATGATACTTCCAAACATTGTTGGTCTCAAATTGTCTCTGTAGACCCTTTGATAGTCAAGTATGATTGAAGTCTGAATCTTCAAATCCACTAAGCTTATCATAGATCCTATCTTATACTTGGTGATCCCTAAGTCTAAATCTCAGTCCAAAGTCCAAGTCCAAGAAAGCCCCCATTAGGTCACCTAAGGTTTCACTGAGTCATATGATGGATTTGGTGCCCAAAAATTTATGCCTTCCTGAATGAAGAGATTGTATTCAAAGAGAAATAAAATCAAACAATTTGATCCAAAGTCATTCAAGAAAAGCCTCCTTGGCTTAGAGCACAAATACTGCAAGGGACAGCTTCCCTTGTTCACATTTTTACAATGAATAACCAAGGTGGCCACCATCAATAAGAAGAGGTAAGGTAATAAGATGTAATCATCACTAGAAGGCAGACACAAACAAGACAAAGGAAACATGCTTGTGTGTAAAAGAGAATCAGGGTTGGTTTTGGTTGGTTAACAAAACCGTGGTGACAAGCAAAAGACCATCACAAAGGCTACAAAGACATAAGCCACCTCAATCCCATCAAAGTACACATTGAAGATTTTGTTACAATGGATAAATAGGTTTTGAAAGGATATTAAAGATGACAAAAACTCTTTCTTGAAAGAAGAGGACATACAAAGAGTATCAGTTTGGAAGACTAATGCTTGCAAGTACAGTCAAAAGACCTATAGAAGGGATCACAACAAATGAAATATGGGCATAAGTTATTGTCAAAATGGCCTAAGAAGCAAGTGTGCCCATGATTTTCATCTCAGCAGTAGACCCCCAAAAAAGGCCTCCTTGTCAAAAGATTGTTCTGCAAAAGATGACAGAGACATAAGTAAACATTTTTGCCAAAAAATGTGTCAAAAGTGTGTTTCACAGCAAATATCAGTCAAAAGGCACACTGAAAATATGGGAAGATTTTAACATTACAAAAGTGGGTTTCATATTTTGATTTATCTTTTTCTCAAAGGCATAAAGGACTTTGAATTCCTTGAGTCAATCATTCCCACACTTTTCAAGGAGAGAAAAACTCCAAGAAGAGAAAACGGGGTTTCTGGGCCATTTCTGGGCAAATTCGTCAAAACACTGCACAAAATCCAGGCGCTACACAAAAGAAGAATTGGCACTGCACAAACTACATTTCTCCCTGTCTATTTTTACACGACGCTATGCAAATATTTCTTCTACACTGTGCAAACAAGGGCCCAACTTGCCCGACGACTGGCAGTTGCACTTGTTTGCCCCAAACTCCAAATATTTCCGCCTATTTTCTTCCAGGCGCTGCGCAAATAGGTGCCCGACCTGCCCGAAACAGTGTACATAGGCTTCCCATTTCTTTCGAGCGCTGCGCAAACAGGCGCCCGAACCACTCCTCACCACGCAAAAAGGTGTTCATCCTCGCCGACGCTGCACAAACAAGCACTTGACTCGCCCAGGACACCGGCGTTGTGCATAGTTTAGGGAGGTGCCAAATAGGCCAGAAAGACCCTAAATGCATAAATTTGTTTTTAAAGGGTGCCTCCAAGATTGAAGAAAAGTGAGGAAAGTGGTAAGTGATCTTCCTTTTTGATTCCCCAAGTCATGTTTACAAAAAAATAAAAATAAATAATGTTTTAATGGTTAAGGTAAAAACCTAGGAGGGTGAAACTCTAGGTCAAATACAAAGAAAACAGTGGAACTTTGAAACTAAATTTAATAGAAGAAAGTGTGGGGGGAGGAAATTAAGTTTGGTTTCTTTATTTATGATTAGAATCTTCAAGCTGCTAGAGGCACTAAAAACCTCAAAACTCATCTCCTAGCTAAAGGTTGGAATCAGTTTCATTCCTCACTTGGTTTTTCCACTAAAAATCAACTTTCCAACTAGTATTTCCCATCATCATGTTAAATATGGAAAAGAGCAATGGTAGCTAAGGTATTCAAAGGATTTCTAAAACAAAGCACAAGGGAGGAAACATTAAGAGTTTAGAACCCCAGAATACAGTGGCTATCACATCCTCTCCTAGGATCTTGTCTTGCTTTCAAAACAAAAGGTGTTTTCAGTTCTGTGAGAGGGTCAAGCAGGTGAAGAGCGATCCTAAGCTTACAAGGCTCCTCATCCTTAATTTGCAAAACAAACGTTCAAACCTTTTCGGGATAAAATTTGAGATTTCAGTAAGGTCCATATCTAAAGCCACCGGTATCCCTTCAATGGGTGAGAAATGGTTCAAAAATGGTAAGCTAGAGAGAGATTTGTTTTTTCCATTTCTCAAGAGGAGGTATAGATAGGGAAGTATCACTTTTTTTCCTTTCTCACATCCCAAACACAGTATGCACCTTTGATGTTGACTATCATGAGGTATTTCACCTATGAGGGGAAATACTCCAAGGTCTATACCTATCATCTTAGACTCCTTATTCATTTTGCAGGGGTTAAGCCACTTGACCTACCCTACTATCTCTACAAGAGTATTATTAAAATATGTTCTTTTGTTCAAAGGAGGAGTTTTCCCCAACAAATGTCTAGCTTGTTCCACCATTCCCAAATCAAGATGGTGATTGAACATCAACTAGGACAGTAGGGTGTGCCTTGTGATGCCTTCATAACCAATGAGTTATTTTTGAACCCATAGCATCCTCATCAAACAAATATTTCTTCCTCATCTGCACAAGTGCCCACACCACAGACACACATCTCTTTCTCTCCTTCTCTTGATGCATCAAGTGAAGCAAGAAGTGGACATCAAGAATCACATGGAAATGAGGGTGAGGGAGAAGAAGTCAGTGAGGTAAACACAGAAATAAATGAAGAAGAGGTAGAAGATATGGGAAATGATGGGGAAAACAACAATAAAACACAAGGAAGTGAGCATGATGGGAAAATATATCAACAAGAGGATAAAGAAGACAGTCAGCATAATACCCAAGGCAGCCAAGGATATGTTCATGAGAGTCTTGATAGCTGTCAAGATTGTCATAGCACTAATCAGTATTTAGATGATCGAGAAACTCAAATAAAAAATACAGAAAATGAACAAGGAGGGAATCTCAGTGAAGAAAAAAACCAAGATGAGGCTGATGGCAGTAGTGAGGGTCAAATAAATGATGAAGAGATAGTGAAAACTTCCATCATTCCCCCTCACATCTACACTTACTATAGAGGAAAAAGAGATGTGTTTGCTGCCCCAAAAAGGCAAGGGGACACCTCTTCTCAAGCCATCAAAAGTGTAGACAAAGTTAAGAAAAAAGTAGAAAGGATTGAGCAGCAAGAAAAGGTAAGGAGGAGTAAGAGACTGAAGAAATATACCCAAGGGCCTGAATTCATTGATTTAGACAGTGATCAGTAGGATGAGGAGATGACCACTAAAATGATGCTCCTAGAAAAAGATGGACAGATCAAAGAATGGGAGGAATATTTTTAAAGATCATGGTGCATCATTTAGTACTATAAGAATGAGCACAAATACTTCAAGAAGATCAAGAGAAGCCTTTCCCTCCAAAAAAATATGACCAAACATTACGCAAGGAAGAGTAGGCTTGCAAATGCCAAACTCAAAGAAGCCCTCCTTGAGATAAAACATCTAAAAAGCCAAAATGAGCATGACAGTATTGGAGTTTTGGTTGGGGCTTCTCAGAAATTATCTAAAAACATCTAAGGAGGGTCCCCACCAATTTTGAAGGAATTTGGAGAAGATTTTGTTTTTTGTGAATTTTTGGTCTACTTTGCGCAGCGCCACCGGCGCTACACAAACATTTGGGGCATCCTCTGAAGGAAAGATTGACATTTTTGGATTTTTCATGACCTTCACATCATCCACAACAAAATTTCAAAGGATTTGGAGCTGTTTTGACCCCCAAAAAGGTCAAAAAACACCTTTCTGCCCTTGTTTTAGGCCTGGTGCTACGCAAATGATAGGTTGGATATTTTTTCATTTTTGATAGGGTTATAGGGACTAGATTAGGAGACCACAATAATTTTTTGAAATTATACTCTTCAAGCTTTCCAACGAGCTATCACGGAGCCAAATCCAACATCAGGAAGTGGTTCAAAATATAGTTGCAAAATAGCTTATTTTCTGCAAAAGTTGCGCTGCGCAAACATACTGACATAGGCCAAAAAGTCAACAAAAGACACTGATTAATGGAAAAATGGTTTTTTAATATTTTTTTTGGGCAAATAAATCCATATTTGATTGAGGAGTTATGTTTTGATGTTTTTCATTTATTTCCTTATCTATTATGTGTCTTGGGCCTTGCATGGTCATTAAGCACATTTATGACATTTATGACTAAATTAGGGTTTTTGGAAGCCTCTTAGGGTTTCCACCTCCTCATTTTCTCCATAAATATAGCATGAGGCTCTTATGTATTGGTTGGATTTTGATGACTTATTTTGGAGAAATACATAGTCCTTGGAGTTTTTGATGAGAATTTGATGTCTTGGAGCTCATGCATGACCTGATTTGTTTGTTGATGGAGGAGGATTGTTTGCAAGATCCATAAGCCTGGTTGATGGTGATGTGTTTCTCTTTTGTTCATATTTTCTAGTTTTCATTATGTTTCCATATTGATATGTTGCAATAGGACAAAGAATTTGGACTAAGACATGTTTTCTAATGGCACCTTAGGTCTTTTGTTTCCTTTACTGCCTTATTGTTTTCTTCTGCTAGGATATATTAGAGAATTCATCTTTTTTCTATCTAAGGATTTCCTATGCTTGTATATTTCTTGAATTTTTTAGATCAGTTGGTTTCGACATGATTCATGGCTAGCCCTGCATATTTGTTGCCACTAAATACTCTATTCTTGGAATCATCTCTTTAAAGTATATTTGCCTAGGTTTATCAAAGAAGTATGTTTCAATCATGCTCTTTGCCTTTTTACTTAGCTAAATTTGTTTCAAGGAACCTTCATAGCTATAACTTTAGATGTTCAGGGTTTTCTCTCCTTCTATTTTTATAGTTATTTGTGCATCTTAAATATTTTATGCTCTTGATGATGAAATGTATGAAAGTTAAATAAGTTCCTTGCCTTTCTATATTTCATTTGAATGTTTTTCTTGGATGATTATCTGCTTTCATCCTGAAATAAAATGGATTAGTTTTTTCTTATGCCTTTGATTCTCTTTCTATGCTTATAAATCTTCTAACTCCCTCAGTTTAAAAGTATATAAAGGATTTTGTTCTGCCCTTTATTACCTTTTTGTTCTCAAGCTTAATGAACATCTCATGATCCTTCACAACCTCAAAGATCCACCAACCAAGTTAAAATTTCCCTACAAATAATCTTAAAACCATTGATGAACTTACCTTGACCTTGTTAGAATCCATTGCCCAATGACTTAAAAATCTCCCTTGTTTTCTATTTAATCTATTCAAGCATCATACCCAACCAAAAAAAATCAAAATACCCTGCACTTAACATCTAGCCTAAAATCAACCCTAATCAGCAAACAAGTTCACATATTTGCACCTACTAGAGAGATCCCTCTTTGAATCCAAGAAGGCTAGGTCCTTGGATTCCAAAGCTTGGTTTGATGTTACCCCTGTCCACTTGTATCTCAATCAATCTAGAAAATTATGGGGAGCTAACATAATGGCAATCACGGTGGGAATTTTGAGTATATAGTTTCCTGAATACCTCTTAAGACTCTTTAGACCCTCAGTTTGACTTAGAAAAATCCACTAAATCTGCCACCTCATCACCATCACTAACATAATGGCGATCACAGTGGGACTTTCTGAGTTAGTGACAATCTAAGTATCCCTTAGGAATTTAGAAGCCCTTGTTAAAAGAAAATCCAGTGAATTTGCCACCTCATCTCCACACTAACATAATGGTGATCACGGTGGGACTTTGAGTAAGAAACATCCTAGGTGTCCCTTAGAAAATTCTCAAAATCTCAGTTAAACTTAGAAAATTAGCTAATAGCCAAAGAGAAAAAACTAATTGCCTCACCATCCTAGCAAGATGATGACTCAGGTAAAGGATACTCATTGAAACCTTAGGGCTGCATAAGGAAACTTAGAAAATCCAAAATAGTCCCTAGATTTATTTTTTATCAAAATTTGGTGGTGGACCATCATATACATACCCTCAAAACTACAAAAACATCCACCTGGCGACTCCACTAGCCTCCAGTAGGCCTTTTTCATCTCACTAGTCCCATAGGATTTTCTAGGATTGTGTTAAATCTGTCCAAATCATTTTTAGGGCCTAATTAATACCTTATGTAAGTAAAATAAACACTAAGAGAGGTTAGCCTTCCAAAAAAAGTCCCAAGAATTTCAGCCTCTCTGATTTTTTAGAAAGAGATCTGGCTTCACAAAGGATCAATACCAGCTCTTACCCAGACCCAAATCCTCCTACCATAGTCGATGAACCAAAAAATATTTTGTGGCAACCTTCTAAAGGTGGAAACTCAACCACTGTTAGGACTATTCATAGAGCAAGCTCTGCACCAGAACATCTCACAATTTCACAAGATCCTCAGTTTGACTTACACCATACCAAGAACCTATTCAGGACCAGGTCACAAAGTAGGGTGGACCAAGCTGACCTTGAGCCCATATATTTTCAGCAAAGCTCCAGTAGAGAAGCTTCTCCTTCCACCACCTGAATTTCAGCTTCTCCATCACTTCAGCCCTTTTTATCTCAAATCTACTCAGAATTATTTCTCCGATCCAAGTACCTCAACTACACCCATTCATACCACCACTGTACAAACCACTTCATCCCATCCTACTCCACCTCTCACAAAACCTCCCCTTGTAAATAAGCCTTTGTTTCCATTTCCTCCCATCATTGCGGCCTAATATGCTCCACTGGCTCTACAACAACCATTATTACCATTTCCAAATGATTATCAGTCCAAAATTCCCCATTTTTCGGGGACAGAATCCATCACTACCTAGAAGCATGTAGATAGAATTAATGATGCTTTTGACTACATGGAAATAGAAGAAGAAACCATGTAAATGAGGATTTTTTCCCAGATCCTCGGAGGAGAACCAAAGAAATGGTTCAAAAACTTACCTCCAAACAGCGTACATGATCTCCCTTTCCTCTACCAAACTTTTGTAAACAAATTGGAAATCAAGAAGAACCCCCTTCAAATTCTTTCTGAGTATAAAAATATTAAAAGGAATCTGGGAGAAAGTGTGCATGACTACTCCACTAGGTTTAACAGTGTTTACAATGCCCTCCCACCTCACATAAAACCTCCCCAAGGCTTAGCCTTAGTAAAATATCTCGAATGCTTTGATGCTAATATTTCCTATCAACTAAGGGAGAGAGATTACCTAACTCTAGAAGAAATGCAAAAAGGGGTTGTGAGTGTAGAGGCCAATTTAATTGAGAAAAGGGCTCGGATGAGATCAGAAAAAAGGGTGACTTATAAATATGACACAACACCTACACCCTCCTCTTCTGACACCAAACTTGACTCCATAGTTAGGACAATGGAGAGGATGATAGAAAAAATTAGTTTGAATGAGAGAACATCTCCTAGGTAAAATCAAGCCAATCTTCAAAATAGGAATAGGAATCAAAATTTCAAAAGAGACCCTCCTCAAATCAGACAAAGAGAGAATGAACAAAAAATTAGACCCCCTTTCCAATACAACTATGTAGATGAAGAAGAAAGAGAGCCTGAGTAGTTGGAAGAAGACCATGTAAATGTCATAGGTTCTGATGATGAGGATAACACCTTCCTTACCGAAGAAGAAAAAAGGATGTTTTCTTCCAAACCAAATGAACAATCATATGAAGATTCCGAAGACTATAAACTAGGATTTGAGAATGCCATAATGGAAGTCCATAGGCAGTATGACCTTAGGAGAAAAAGGAGTCAAGATATTCCTAAAACAAATCAACCAAACACTTCTGTTAGAAAAACCTCTGAACCTATTTCTAAAAATAAAATAGAAAACATGAACACTATGGCTAGGAAAACTGATCTAAACAAACCAAAAACTAGCCCGCCTAATAATGATTTAAGCTGCCCTAGCACTTCAACTAGTGGCCCTGAAAAAACATTGTTGTCCAAACCATTAAATCAGAATCAGAAAATCAAGAATGTAGAAAAGTTTATGGCTGATAAAACTTATGTAAATGCAATAAAAACACCTACGCCTTTTAGCATTGAAGGGGAGATTGCCAAAATCAAGATAACCATACCCCTCACTGAATTGGTGACCCAAGAGGTATATATATCCCAGATTTTCAAAGTGTTAAACATAGGTAATGATACCGACACTTTAAACTTAACTGATGATAAACCAGAGTTGTTGTTTTGTCCTGAAGTAGAGGGAAAATATCAATAAGGAGTTGTCTCTCCTTTCTATGTCAGTCTGAACATACATGAAAAAATTCTGCATAATGCTATGTTAGACTCCGGTGCCTCACACAACCTCATGCCAAAGGTGGTGATGGAAATATTGGGCCTAGAAATCACAAAGCCCTACAAAGACTTAAATTCTTTTGATTCAAGTAGGGTTAAGTGCCTAGGCCTAATCAAGGATCTGTGTGTCAATCTGGCACAAATCCCCACTAAAAGTCTAGTCATGGATATAGTTGTTGTCGACATCCCCCCAAAGTATGGATTTCTTTTATCTAGATCATGGGGTGCCAAAATTCAGGGTAGCCTTAAAATGGACATTACTTATGCCACTATCCCAGTCTTTAATCAAACAAGGAGGTTGTACCGGGAATCCCACATGAAGTATATGGTGAGTAACATAGATAGGAAAAATAACACACTGGTTTATTCCATTCACTCAGACCTTGACTCATTCATCTTGTACAATTAAAATGACATAAGTGAACAAGTAAATGACAATTAGGGAGAAATAATACCCCCAGAACAATCAAACCATCTCTCTAATCAAGAAAATGACACCCAAAACTCTAGCAGCCCCAAAGTGAAAAACATAGACAAATCTAAAATTGACACCCTTTTGCATATGAGATTTTATGGATTTTATGGTAAGGCTGGCTCAGGAGTTGGGGTTTGGATCCACAACATAAATAAAGGCCATTCCTACAGGATAGATTTCCAATGCACCAATAACATTGTAGAATATGAGGCTCTCATTATTGGTTTACACTTACTTAAAGACCTCAAAGCTAAGAATAACATGGTTCAAGGAGATTCAGAATTGATCATCAGACAAATAAAGGGAGAATATTCAGCCAAGAACCCTAGACTGAGAGAGTATAGGAATGCTTCCCTAGATCTTCTCAAAACCTTTGAGAAGTATGAGCTCACTTTTATCCCTAGGGCCCAAAACTACCTTGCCAATGAGCTTGCTTTTGATGCCAGCAATTTCTCTTCACCCTATGAAAATAAAAAATGCCCCATAAAAGTAAAAAATAGGCCTACTGTACCAGACAACTTGAACCATTGGAAATTATTTGACAGTGATGAGCAAATAGATTATTTTCTGCAATCCAAAATTGAATTTGCAAGCACAAAACAGAGTTTAAGATTTGAAAGAAATAATTTTTCTGAAAATTAACTCCCAAAACAGAGTTGTTCTTTGATGCTGATATAAACCACCTTCAAAACCCTTATGTTGCAAGAATTTTTGATAAATCAGACCAAAGAGAACTCGAGGTTTCGCAATGCAAATATGACACCTTGCCAAGAGGCCTTGCACCACTAGAAGAGTTGTTTGATTTTAATGATGTAGCTAAAAAACCCAAGATGGAATCCACTGAAACAAATGTGGAAGAATGTAAAATTGGAGGGATGAAGGAACCCAAAATATTCAAGATGTCCAAAAATTTCCCTCCTCACACAAAACAAAAATACATTGAGCTTTTTAAAGAATTTAAAGATGTGTTTTCTTGGGGGTATGAAGACTTGAAATACTATGACACTAAAATAATTCAACATAAGATTCCTCTCAAGGAAAATCAGAAACCATTTAAACAAAAATTGAGAATAATTAACCCCCTCTTATTACCTTCAGTTGAGAAAGAAATCAAAAAGATGTATGATGTTGGGATCATAGTCTCTGTCTAATACTCAGAATGGGTGTCCAACCTTGTGTCAGTCAGGAAGAAGACTGGAGAAATTATACTTTGCATTGACTTCAGAAATTTGAACAAGACCTCCTTAAAAGACAATTACCCCTTGCCTAAAATGGATCACATACTCCAAAAAGTATTTGGCTCACAAAGAATCTCATTACTAGATGGCTTCTCAGGTTATAACCAAGTTCTAGTATTTCCAAGTGACCAACTCAAAACTTCTTTTACTACACCTTGGGGTACTTTCATGTATGTTAAAATGCCATTTAGTTTAATGAATGCAGGGGCTACTTTCCAAAGGGCAATGGACATAGATTTTTAAAAAGAAATAGGTTACTTCATAGTCATATACATTGATGACATCACTGTCTACTCTAAAACTGATGAAGAACACTTAGTCCACTTGAGAAATTTTTTTGAAAAGAGTAGAAAGTATGGCCTATCTCTGAATCCTAAGAAAAATATGTTTGGCCTTTATGAAGGAAAACTCTTAGGTCACATCATCTCTGAAGAAGGAATCAAAACAGACCCCAAAAGGATAGAAGGCATCTTACAAATTAGCCATCCTAGAAACATTAAAGAGTTGCAATCTTTCATTGGAAAGATTAACTTTCTAAGAATATTCATCCCCAACCTTGCTGAATTCCTAAGGAATATCACAAACATGTTGAAAAAATAAGTAGGAGTAAAGTGGAATATGGAAGCAAAACAATCCTTTGAGTTGGTAAAACAAGCACTCACACAACCACTAGTCTTAATCAGCCTTGACTTCACCAAGTATTTCTACATCTTCTCATTTGCATCTGAACATACTGTGGCAGTGGTATTATTGCAAAAGAACATCATGGAGCAAGAAAAACCCATAGCTTTCTTCAGCGAGGCCTTGAGGGATGCTCCTCTAAAGTATAACATCATGGAAAAACAAGCCTTTGCCTTAATCAAAGCTTTGAAAGACTTTAGAGTTTGTATTTTGCATTCACATGTCATAGCTTTTGTCCCACACACACTTGTCAAAGACATACTTAATCAAGACCTTGATGGTAAAAGGGGCAAGTGGATTGCTACTATCTTAGAATATGATTTAGAAATCAAACCCACCAAATTGATTAAAGGACAAGTACTTGCAAAAATTATGGCTGAATCAAATTTCCAAGCCTTAGACATAAATATGGTTGATTTGTTAGAGGAGATAGAAGAATTTACAACTCCATACATTGAAGACATGTTTTTAAATTCATCTTGGTATGTTGATATAATTTATGTGCTTCTTTATCTCAATGCTACTCCCTCTCTATGAAAGACTAAAGCTAGATTTTTAAAACAAAAAGCTTTAAATTTCTGCATTTTAGATGGAGTGTTGTACTAGAAGAGTTTTGCTAGTTTGCTACTTAAATGTTTTCTTGAAGATGATGCAGAAAAAATCATGCATGAATTACAAGAGGGGGAATGTGGAGGTCACCTCTATTGGAAGACTACAGCCAACAAGATCCTTAGAGCTGGCTATTATTGGCCTACCCTTTTTTCCGATACTCACAAACTAGTCATGGCTTGCCATAAGTGCCAATTTTTTTATGGCAAAAGAAAAATTCTACCTCTGCCCTTGCATCCCATCAGTGTTGAAGCTCCTTTTCAATAGTGGGGTTTGGAATTCATAGGAGAGATCCATCCTACTTCATCTGCCCAACACAAGTGGATCCTCACTGCCACTGATTACTTCACCAAATGGAGAGAATCCATCCCATATAGAAATGCCACTAACTCAGTCATTATCAAATTCCTTGAAACTAACATCTTGTCCAGGTTTGGTTGCCCTAGAAAGATCATCACCGATAATGTTGCTGCCTTTACATCTAAGAAAATGGTGGAATTTTGCTATAAATATCACATCATCCTAGGCCACTCCATTGCTTATTACCCACAAGGCAATGGACTAGCTGAGTCCTCTAATTAGAGCTTGGTAAACATCATTAAGAAGCTCATAGAATAGAATGAAAAGGCATGGCATGGAAAACTAGTCCATGCACTATGGGATGATAGACTAACCACCAAGAAATCAATTGGCATGTCTCCCTATCAACTAGTGTATGGCATGGATGCAGTTTTTCCCACCTCTTTGGGAGTCCCAATCATGAAGCTCCTCCAAGAGGTACAATCAGAAGAAAATGATATGCAAAGAAGGCTGAACCAAACCATTCATTTGCAGCAGTCAAGGGAGGAAATTTACAAAAAACACAAGCAATACAAGACAATATCAAGAAAATTTTTGATAGGAGAAATAAAGCAAATGATTTCTAGATTGGAGACATGGTTCTGAAATGGGATTCAAGAAGGGAAGACAAGGGAAAACATGACAGGTTTGAAAATTTGTGGAAAGACCCTTACATCATTCATTCAGTTAGAAGTAACAATGCTTTCTTTTTGCAAGAGCTTGATGGAGCTGAAATGTTTGGAGGTCCTATCAATGGGAGGATGCTCAAACACTACTTTTCTCAAGATTCCTAAATGTTCAATCCTATACTCATTGCACATAAAAATTACTTTCTTAAGGAATAGAAAGGAAAAAATCCCTAAAAAATAAAAAAAGGGGAAAAAGAGGGCAGAGTTTGAAAGAAAGGTACAACCCCATACCCAAAAAATAATGATGCTAAAAGTGTGCAAGTGTAAATGCCACTTCTTCTTTTTTTTAAAAGAGAATGCTTGTTCAGTTATCTAGCCTAATCATGGCTGAACATGTTTTAATTTATTTTGCTGATAGGTTAGTGAAATAAAAAATTGTCAAAGCATCTAATCTTGACTTGTCAACAGGTGTAGGTTAGGAATGAGAGATTCTGGTTCCACATGCTCAAATCTGAACCAAAGAGGAAAATAGGGATGTTTTAACAAATGCCATATGTTGCCCTTATGTTTCCTAGGTTTTGTCTGTACAAAAATAACACTTGTGTGCAGATTGTTTCAAATGCCACAACCTATGGTAAATCAGACTACTTAATCTTGGTTTAGCCATATTTTCATTTTATGTCAGTAGCCTAGAGAATAAAATTTGTCAAACAGCTCAATCTTGAAAAATAAGTAGACTAGGTAGAAAATAAAGAGAGTTCATCAACCTAATCTGAACTCTCAGAAGAGATAAGGGTACATTTAGACAATTTGATTTTTGTTTTTCAAAAAGAAAAAAATATATCAAGGGTTTGCCAGTTCAAGTGCACCCAAAGAAGGAAAAAATGTTAGGCAAGTAGATTGGGTAGGTAGAGATGATGCTGATATAAATCATGTTTTTTCAGATCTCAAAGATAACAGAATCAAAACTAATATTAGAAAATGAATAAAAAGCACATCTGCCCAATGGAGGAAGGCACTGGTCACCATAAAGCCAAAAATTTGAAATTCTGGACACCTTCTGAAAAGGAGCTACCCTCCCCAAGTGGAGCCACTGTTAGTAATCAGTAATTTTTTGCCTTGATGACGACTAAATGACTATTCCCAAATTTCTAGAAATAAAATTTATAGAAAATTGTGAGTTCTAGAAATCTCATTGCCTTCATTATCCTTAAGATAAAATTTTCACTATTTTATCATCCTATCTAGTCATTACTGGTCCACTAGTCCCGGTAGACCCATAATGGCCTCGAGCCATTTATTTTAACCCTAAATTGTCACCTTGGCAAAAATCCTCTGTTTTTGTTTTGCCTAAAAATCCCCACTACCACATAAACCTACCAATAAAACAACTTTGTTGTGTCACCCATAATACTTCCAAACACTGATGGTCTCAAATTGTCTTTGTAGACCCTTTTATAGTCAAGTATGATTGATGTTTGAATCTTCAAATCCACTAAGTTTATCATAGATCCTATCTTATACTTGGTGATCCCTAAGTCTAAATCTCAGTCCAAAGTCGAAGTCCAAGAAAGCCCTCATTAGCTCACCTAAGGTTTCACTGAGTCATAGGATGGATTTGGTGCCCAAAAATTTATGCCTTCCTACATGAAGAGATTGTATTCAAAGAGAAATAAAATCAAACAATTTGATCCAAAGTCATTCAAGAAAAGCCTCCTCGGCTTAGAGCACAAATACTGCAAGGGACAACTGCCCTTGTTCACATTTTTACAATGAATAACCAAGGTGGCCACCAGCAATAAGAAGAGGTAAGGTAATAAGATGTAATCATCACTGGGAGGCAAACACAAACAAGAAAAAGGCAACATGCCTGTGTGTAAAAGAGAATCAATGTTGGTTTTGGTTGGTTAACAAAATAGTGGTGACAAGCAAAAGACCATCACAAAGGCTACAAAGACAGAAGCCACCTCAAACCCATCAAAGTACACATTGAATATTTTGTTACAAAACATAAATAGGTTTTGAAAGGCTATTAAATATGAAAAAACCTCCTTCTTGAAAGTAGAGGACATACAAAGAGTATTAGTTTTGGAGACTAATTCTTGCAAGTACAGTCAAAAGACCTATAGAAGGGATCACAACAAATGAAATATGGACATAAGTTATTGTCAAAATGGCCTAAGAAGCAAGTGTGCCCCTAAATTTCATCTCAGCAGTAGACCCCCAACAAAGGCCTCCTTGTCAAAATATTGTTCTACAAAAGATGACAGAGACATAAGTAAACATTTTTGCCAAAAAATGTGTCAAAAGTGTGTTTCACAGCAAATATCAGTCAAAAGGCACACTGAAAATATGGGCAGATTTTAACATTACAAAAATGGGTTTCATATTTTGATTTATCTTTTTCTCAAAGGCATAAAGGATTTTGAATTCCTTGAGTCAATAATTCCCACACTTTGCAAGGAGAGAAAAACTCCAATAAGAGAAAACAGGGTTTCTGAGCCATTTCTAGGCAAATTCGTCAAAACACTGCGCAAAATACAGGCATTGCGCAAAAGAAGAACCGACGCTACGCAAAATTCCCTTCTCCCCATATATTTTTACATGGCACTATGCAAATATTTCTTCTCCGCTGCGCAAAGTTCAGGTGGTACACAAACAAGGGCCCAGCTTGCCCGACGACTGGTAGCTGCACCTGTTTTCCCGAGACTCCAAATCTTTCCACCTATTTTCTTCCAGGTGCTGCCCAAATAGGCACCCAACCCACCTGGAACAGCGTGTAGAGGCTGCCCACTTCTTCCGAGCACTACACAAATAGGTGCCCAAACCACTCGGCGCTGCGCAAAAAGGTGTTCAACCTCGCCGAAACTGTGTAAAGAGGTGCCCGACCCGCCCAGGACACCGGCGCTGTGCAAAGTTCAAGGAGGTGCCAAACGGGCCAGAAAGACCCCAAATGCATAAATTTGTCTTTCAAGGGTGCCTCTAAGATTGAAGAAAAGTGAGGAAAGTGGTAAGTGATCTTCCTTTTTGATTCCCCAAGTCAAGTTTACAAAAAAATAAACATTTTGTTTTAATGGTTAAGGTATAAACCTAGGAGGGTGAAACCCTAGGTCAAAGACAAAGAAAAAAGTGGAACTTTGAAACTAAATTTAATAGCAGAAAGTGTGGGGGGAGGAAATTAAGGCTGGTTGCTACATTTATGATTAGAATCCTCAAGCTGCTAGAACCATAAAAACCTCAAAATTCATCTCCTAGCTAAAGGTTGGAATCAGTTTCATTCCTCACTTGGTTTTTCCACTAAAAATCAACTTTCAAACTAGTATTTCCCATCATCATGTCAGAGATGGAAAACAACAGTGGTAGCTAAGGCAGTCAAAGGATTTTGAAACAAAGCACAAGGGAGGAAAAGTTAAGAGGTTAGAACCCCAGAATACAGTGGCTATCACATCCTCTCCTAGGATCTTATCTTGCTTTCAAAACTTAAGGTATTTTCAGTTCTGTGAGAGGGTCAAGCAGGTGAAGAGCGATCCTGAGCTTACAAGGCTACTCATCCTTAATTTTCAAAACAAACATTCAGACCTTGCCGGGAAAAAAATTGAGATTTCAGCAAGGTCCATATTTGAAGCCATCGGTATCCCTTCAGTGGGTGAGAAATGGTTCAAAAATAGTAAGCTAGAGAGAGATTTTTTTTTCCATTTCTCAAGAGGAGGTATAGACAGGGAAGTATCACTGTTTTTCCTTTCTCACATCTCAAATAGAGGTATGCACCTTTGATGTTGACTATCATGAGGTATTTCACCTGTGAGGGGAGATACACCAGGGTCTATACCTATCTTCTTAGACTCCTTATGAATTTTACAAGGGTTAAGCCACTTGACCTAGATTAATATCTCTACAGGAGTATTATGAAAATGTGTTATGTTGTTCAAAGGATGAGTTTTCCCCAACACATGTCTAGCTTATTCCACCATTCCCTGATCAAGATGGTGATTGAACATTAGCTAGGACAACAGGGTGTGCCTTGAGATGCCTTCATAACCAATGAGTTCTTTTCAAACCCATAGCATCCTCATCAAACAAATATGCCTTCCTCATCTACACAAGTGCCCTCACCATAGGCACACAACTCTTCCTCTCCTTTTCTTGATGCATCAAGTGAAGCAAGAAGTGGACATCAAGAATCACATGGAAATCAGGGTGAGGGAGAAGAAGTCAGTGAGGCAAACACATAAATAAATGAAGAAGAGGTAGAAGATATGGGAAATGATGGGGAAAATATTAATAAAACTCAAGGCAGTGAGCATGATGGGAAAACAGATCAACAACGGGATAAAGAAGACAGTCAACATAATACCCAAGGAAGCCAAGGATATGTTCATGACAGTCTTGACAGCTGTCAAGACTATCATAACACTAATCAGTCTTTAGATGATCGAGAAACTCAAATTCAAAATGCAGAAAATGAACAGGGAGGGAATCTCAATGAGGAACAAAGCCAAGATGAGGCTAATGGCAATAGTGAGGGTTAAAGCAATGATGAAGACATAGTCAAAACTTCCATCATTCCCCCTCACATATGCACTTACTATAGAGGACAAAGAGATGTGTTTGCTGCCTCAAAAAGGCAAGGGGCCACCTCTTCTCAAGCCATCAAAAGAGTAGACAAAGGAAAGAAAAAAGTGGAAAGGATTGAGAAGCAAGAAAAGGTAAGGAGGAGTAAGATACTGAAGAAAACTACACAAGGGCATGAATTCATTGATTTAGACAGTGACGAGCAGGATGAGGAGATGATCACTAAAATGTTTCTCTTAGAAAAATATTCACAGATCAAAGAATGAGAGGAAGATTTTGAAAGAGCATGACACATCATTCAATACTATAAGACTGAGCACAAGTACGTCAAGAAGATCAATAGAGGCCTTTCCCTCCAAAAGAAGATGACCAAACATTACGCAAGGAAGAGCAGGCTTGCAAATGCCAAACTCAAAGAAGCCCTCCTTGAGATAGAAAATCTAAAAAGAAAAAATGAGCATGAAAGCCTTGGAATTTTGGCTGAGGCTTCTCAACAATTATCTAAAAACATCTAAGGAGGGTCCCCACCAATTTTGAAGGAATTTGGAGAAGATTTTGTTTTTTGTGAATTTTTGGTCTACTTTGTGCAGCACCACCGGCGCTACGCAAAAATTTGGGGCATCCTCTAAAGTCAAGATTGACATTTTTGGATTTTTCATGACCTGCACATCATCCATAAAAAAAAATTCAGAGGATTTGGAGCTATTTTGACCCCCCAAAAGGTCAAAAAACACCTTTCTACCCCTGTTTTAGGCTTGACATTGCGCAAATGATAGGTTGGAGATTTTTGCATTTTTGATAGGGTTACAGGGACTGGATCAGGAAACCACAAGCCGTTTTTGAAATTAGACTCTTCAAGATTTCCAACGAGCTATCACGGAGCCAAATCTGACATCAGGAAGTGGTTCAAAAACTAGTTGCAAAACAACCTATTTTCTGCAAGAGTGGCACTGCGAAAACAGAATGACATAGGCCAAAAAGTCAACAAAAGACACTGATTAATGGAAAAATGGTTTTTTAATATTTTTTTTGGGCAAATAACTCCAGATTTGATTGAGGATTTATGTTTTGATGTTTTTCATTTATTTCCTTGTCTATTATGTGTCTTGGGCCTTGCACGGTCATTAAGCACATTTATGACATTTATGACTAAATTAGGGTTTCTAGAAGCCTCTTAGGGTTTCCACCTCCTCATTTTCTCCATAAATAGAGAATGAGGATCTTATGTATTGGTTGGATTTTTCTAACTTATTCTGGAGCAATACATAGTCTCTTGGAGTTTTTGATGAGAATTTGATGTCTTGGAGCTCATGCATGACCTTATTTGTTTGTTGATGGAGGAGGATTGTTTGCAGGATCCATAAGCCTGGTTGATGGTGATGTGTTTCTCTTTTTTTCATGTTTTCTAGTTTTCATTATGTTTCCATATTTCTACGTTGCAATAGGACAAATAATTTAGACTAAGACATGTTTGCTAATGGTACCTTAGGTCTGTTTGTTTCCTTCACTGCCTTAATGTTTTCTTCTGCTAGGATATATTAGAGAATTCATCTTTTTGATCTCTAAGGATTTCCTATGTTTGTCTATTTCTTGAATGGTTTAGATCAGTTGGTTTTGACATGATTCATGGATAGCCCTGCATATTTTTTACCACTAAATACTCTGTTCTTGGAATCATCTCTTTAAATCATCTTTGCCTAGGTTTATCAAAGAAGTATGTTTCAATCATGCTCTTTTCCTTTACTTAGCTAAATTTGTTTCAAGGAACCTTCATAGCTGTAACTTTAGATGTTCAGGGTTTTCTTTCCTTCTATTGTTATAGTTATTTGTGCATCTTAAATATTTTCTGCTCCTGATGATGAAATCAATGAAAGTTAAATAAGTTTCTTGCCTTTCTATATTTCATATGAATGTTTTTCTTGGATGATTATCTGCTTTCAGCCTGAAATCAAATGGATTAGGTTTTTCTTATGCCTTTTATTATCTTGCTATGCCTATAAATCTTCTAAATCCCTCAGTTTAAAAGTATATAAAGGATTTTTTTCTGCCCTTTATTACCTTTTTATTCTCAAGCTTAATGTCCATCTCATGATCCTTCACAACCTCAAAGATCCACCAACCAAGTTAAAATTTCCCTGCAAATACTCTTAAAACCATTGATGAACTTACCTTGAACTTGTTAGACTCCATTACCCAATGACTTAAAAATCTTCCTTGTTTTCTATCTAATCTATCCAATCATCATACCCAACCAAAAAAAATCAAAATACCCTGCACTTAACATCTAGCCTAAAATCAACCCTAATTAGCAAACAAGTTCAACTATTTGCACCTACTAGAGAGATCCCTCTCTGAATCCGGGAAGGCTATGTCTTTGGATTCCAAAGCTTGGTTTGATTTTACCCCTGTCCATTTGTATCTCAATCAATCTATAAAATTATGGGGAGCTAACAATAAGAACAAAATCACTTGACATTGAAGGGGGAGTCATAGAGAGAAAGAGATACGTAGGCGAAGCGAAGCAAGAGAAGATAATAACCCTGAGGGGGCGAGACCGACAAGCGTAAGTCTCCTTTAATGGTTGAGTACCTATATACAATGAGGTGGGGGAGGCATATCTATGTCCCCCATGGTAACAATGTAAAAATAATAATGGTTCGAATAGTAAAATAAGACTGAGCTATAAAGCACATTATATGCTGGTGTAAACATGAGCGAGAAAAAATTATAATGGATCCCACATACATACTGCACCTAAGACAACAACTAGGACTGAATACAATAATATCTTAGTACATGAGATACAATAACAACCAAAGAAGCCTTGATAAACAAGAAATGGATCTGAAAATATAAATTGATCATCTAAGTGATACATGCATGCTAGAGGCACTGCAAGCGGCTAGGGATGAAACCATCAAATTTGTAGAGCTGCATCTGAGGCTGTAAGATAGAATGAGGTCATCTGTGCATGTGGGGGGCTACTTGAAGGGCCACCCCCTCATGAATTTTGAAACATCTCACACACACCTGGGAATCACTGGATCAATCTACTGGATCACCGAACTATTGAGTATACGAATCTCAATCATGCTGAAGTGGAGAAGATGAGAAAAAATAAACTCAAAGGGAAATGAGGAGTCCCTTTGCCTGATCCGAGGCACCGAAAAATGATGGAAGCTAGAACCAAGATACACCACCCTCTAGACTTGTCTTCTGGAATGAATGTGTTGATGTCAAAAAAAGGAAATCCGCCATAGGTGAGGCAATGAGGGTACTCAACTAAGCCACGAGGGAATATAGTAGAGTGAATGATGGAATAACACTAGGGATGATGATGGAATGGGGGGATACTGGGTAGAAAATGGACGACTTTCCTTTTGAGAGCATAAAAAACATGTATGACCTGGCAACCACTAACTTGAATCTTGGGGGGATGGCGGACTATGGGACTAAAGGCCAAAAAGGGCTACACGAGAAAGGGACAAAGCATGAATGGATGAAATACTATGAAGGGACACAAAAGGGACTCAGGATAGACTCCATGAATGCGATGATGACTCAACTTGTATGCTTTGAAAAAGGGCGACTCGATGATGCTGCCACATAGAATAGGCCCGATGGGGACCATAAAAGGATGAGAAAAATATGGTTACTCATGACAAAAATCGACACAAGCATCAACAAGTATGAAGGCTAAGTGGTGTCCCAAGTAGAAGTGGTGCAAGTGCATAAATTCGATTTTAAGAGGCAGCGAAGTGACCCTTATTGGAGAAAAGGCTTCCATATGAAGTGTCAAATCACCAAAAATGAATGAATATCCCATTTAGAGGTCAGTGAGAGCTTTTCAACGGTGCTAACAGTTCGTCAAACGGAGCTACGGTTTGGTCGTAATTGACGAAAGAAAAATTAGGGTTTCTCTTTTAATAGGGCGGTTTCCTCCAATTTGATTCATTTGCAAGTGTAGCTATGGTGAATGTGGAGAGGAGGAAATGGCCCTAAATCTTGCGGCATTCATAGCGGAAAAACCGACCATCGAAATCGAGATCCGTCAGTTGTAGGTAGGTGGCCTAACCATACTCTTTAATTTTAGTGGTTTAGAATTTCTGATTAGGTGCCTACAGCTCGGGAACAACACTCTGACCCTCTTCTTGACCAGCTCGCACCTTTTGGGTCCTATTCTATGACTTGGGTAGCAAGTTTCAAGGCAGAAACTATGACCTCAAAGGTACAGGACTGAAAAAGCTATGAGTTGCCAAAAGTTGGTTTTCTTGCTATTTTTGGCTGGAAACTGGGTCTTGATGTTTTTGAGGCAGTTTTTCCTTCCTATAACTAACAAATTTTTGGTTTTTTGTAGGTATGGCAGAGCTAAGGATGATATGGAGAGAGAGAGAGAGCTTGAGGCACTTAATTCTGAGATCTAGGAGGATTAGGTTGTTCGAGGCACACTAGCAAGATATGGGGTGCTCAATTTGGTTGAGAACCCTTTGATGAGAGTAGGAGATCCCTTGTTAGCCAGGATAGTGTTATGAATATAATTCATAATGAATATAATAAATATAGTTATTAATAGTTAAATAAGGATTATGTAAGTAATCATTAATTTAGTGAAAGGGCATGTCTAAAAGACATGCCCATTCATGAAAGACAACCTGCGTAGGTATATAAGAAGGGCCTCATTGTAACATTTTATCATCATATTTTATACATTTTATATATATTATATCATTATTACAATACCTCTTGTGTATTTTACGATTAAGTCAACAAGACTACAAATTTTTTGCTCCATTTGGTATCATAGAAGCGATATTCTTGCTTGGAAGGAAGCACCTACGCCACTGTTGGGTGCCTTCAGCTGTTACATGTGGTACCTCAAATCGTTTCCGCTTGATGTCTTCATCAATGAATATGGACGATTCAAAAAAAAGTTGATCGAACTTGAGAGTAAGATCAATAATAATTCTAATAAATTCACTAAAAGATTAATCAATCTTGAGGATAGGGTTACAGGAAATTCTCACAACATACAAAAAATTCAAGACACAACAGATAGGATAGAAAGACAAGTTTGGCTAAATCATATCGAGGCCACAGACAATCATAACAAAGCAATGCAGAAGATAAACGCCATTTTGGACAAGATTAATCTAATGAAAAAACCAATATTCCTGAATATTAAACATAGTCAATAGAACAATTCAGCCGATTCAGAAAATTCAGAAGATAATCATGAAGAATCACTACAGTTTGCAGAAGATCAAGTTATGAAAATTTAAAATTATAATGAAGGTGATCTTAAAAATGAGCCTACTAGCTAGGAATTTTTTGAAGTAGCTGAAATTGATGAGGATGATTCAGATAAAGATAATATGGAAGAACCATTCAAGCCAATCAAAGAAACCTAGATAGTAGAAAGATGTGAAATATGCCATCAAGCTGAAGATTGGCAAGATAATAAAATGTTCATCTGCAATGGATGTAATATTGGAGTTCATGAAAATTGTTATGGTGAAATTGAATCATAGGACGACTGGCTTTGCACAGCTTGCCAGAGTGAAAAGACAGAGACTACTCCATTATGGTGCTGTCTCTGCCCTGTAATGGGTGGCGCCCTGAAACCTACCACAACATCTGGACTTTGGGTGCATGTTACTTGTGCTTGTTTTACTAATAAAGTAACATTTGTGAATGAAAAAACCATGGAACTTGTAGATGGAATTTTGAAAATCAATCTAGACTCTTTTAGGAAGTCATGCGTAATCTATAACAAAATGCAAGGATCTTGCGTCAAGTGTGAGGAATGTGAAAAATTTTACCACTCCACATGTGCATTAATTGAAGGGTATCACATGGAGCTACCCTACTGGAACAATGAAGGAAAGAATGTATGCAGTTACATTTCCTATTGCGCCTCTCATAGGGTTCCAGATCCAGACACAGGTATAAGAATCCCTCATCTAGATTATATACATATCGGAATCCAAAACGAAGCTGCTGCAGAAGGTTCATCAGACGATAGTTCTTCTAATTTAAATGGTGATAATAATCTAGAAGAAGTTGGACTCTGCAAAATAGAGGAACCATATGCAACTAGATGCTCTGTGTATAATCCTCTGAAGGCAAAATCCGACATAAGCTCCATAATTCACCGAACTATGGAGTACTCCCACCATTCCAGGAAGCTATAAACACAAGCTTCGACGAGGTTTATGTTGTGTACAAATAGATGGACACTACCCTCTATGAGATCCTTAAAAATCACACTACCGAATTAGGACCCAAACCTGAATTCTACAAACGGGTCATGTATCAAGTGTTGAGCGCTGTGCAATACCTACACTAGGCAAACATGTTGCATCGAGACTTGACTCCTTCAAAAATTCTCTTGTCAAAATGTAGAAATAATGCCAAGATATGCGACCTTGTTCTTGCTCATACGTTTTTTGAAGAGATGACTCATATCGTGGTGACGGCGCCATATCGATCCCCGAAGCTCTTTTGTTCGAGTTTCATGAACCCAAGTTGCATGTACACCCCGACTATTGACATATGGGCTCTTGGCTGCATTGTTTTGGAGATGTTGCAGCCAGTCACGGTAGGAAAACCTCTTTTCAAACTTTGTGATTACTTGGGGATTGAATTGACCCATTTGCACAAGATTTTGAGGGTCATTCCTAAGCCTTCTCCCGATTATACGCTAGAGTTTATTGAGGATGAGAGTAACCTCCATTATTTCAGAATGGTTTTTAGGAATGATCCCCTTAAAAAACCCTTTAGGTCACTCCTATTAGGGGCCGAAGAGGATGTCATTGATTTAGTTAAGAGAAGGCTTGCATTCAACCCCTCCAAGAGAATCACTGCAAGAGAGGCTCTTGGGCATCCCTATTTTAAAGATGTAGCCATAGAACATTACGTGTTGTGCAGCGTGATTGACAATATGACGATCCAAGACATCGTTGAAGACGAAATGCCGCATTTCCACACAGCCCATTACCTATCATATATCCACCTTTTTCCGCTGCTAATCGACAACTTCATTGGAGCTTAGTAAAAGAAAAATTTTGCGGCCAGGTGCATATTAGGGTCACACCGTTTGCGATGCGGTCTCACATTTGGAGAGTAATTTGATATTCAAATATGAGTATATTATACCTACCATAAGATTCTAATATAATCGTAAATTAATTATTAATATAATTTTTAATTATATAAATTATAAATAATTTATATAATTATTAAAAAAAAAAATCGTAACAAGAAATTAAAAAAAGAAAAACATGGATTTAGGACAGTGTACAAGTGAAGTCTACAAGATAAGGTATTCTACATGATCAAGGTACAAGTGAAGACAATAGATAAAAGATGAAGAATTATTATCCATAAAACTTTGAGGACAAAGTTATGAAGGAAGGGCCAATTCATAATAAATAAATAAATAAATAAAAGATAATATATTTAAATTGTGATGAAAGCAAATGAAGAAAATTGTGTGTGATTGAACTAAAGACAAGTGTCAACTATAAGCTTTGAGGACAAAGCTTTTGAAGGAAGGGGCAATGTTATGAATATAATTTATAACGAATATAATAAATATAGTTATTAATAGTTAAATAAGGATCATGTAAGTAATCATTAAGTTATTGAAAGGGCATGTCTAAAAGACATGCCCATTCATGAAAGGCCACCTACGTAGGTATATAAGTAGGGCCTCATTGTAAAATTTTATCATCATCTTTTATACATTTTATATATAATATATTATTATTACAATACCTCTTGTGTTTTTACGATTAAGTCAACAACTCTACAGCTTTGTTGCTCTAGATAGTCATCTACTGGGACCCGAACCTAGAGGCATTTATAGTGCAGGGGCACCAGATCGAGCTGAATGTGCATGAAATCTATTTCCTGGCCAGTCTCCCACCATTGGGGATGGTGGGAAACATCCAACCAGTATTACCACAAGGGCGGAATATTTCTGAGTTTGTGGACCGCCATTGTCAATCGTATGTTCATGTCAAGGGCACAACTATACTGATCGGAGACCTAGAGAGACTAGAGACTTGGGTTGTCGCCATAGCAGTGCTGTGGATCTTGGGAAACTAGACCTTCCACCACATCACCGGAGGGCAGACGATGCTTTTTGAGAGTTTGTTGAGCATGACCTAATATGGGTGAGCCCAAATGATGATGATGTCATTGAAACAATAGCTGTCGCTATGCAAACTACAAGTGAACCATGAATATGCTTTTGGGATAGTCAGTGTGCTCATTCTTCTTTGAGAATATCCCGACGCTTCATCCTCATGTACAGATCCCAAATGGGGGCCCACAGAAGCCCAGGATGCACTGTTGGGGGTGGCTACTAAGGAGAGGAGGAGGCAAGTGAGTGGGGCAGGTGTTCCGACTCGATTTCTTTGCAGATAGGGACCAAATGCTGTTGTATATAGATGACTATCCATATAGTGGTATGAAATATCATGGGGACTCAAATTTTCCACTTCTGCTCGGTCAAGAATGGGGACCAGATGATAAGTAACAAATTTTTATATTTCATGATGCATTTAAAGTTTTAGAATGATGTAAATGGTACTAATTCGTTACTTTTGGTATGCAGATATAGCACTGGTGAGATCGACCAAGTATATGGGATGGCCCGCAGTGCTAGGGGTTACAGGGTCTAGTACAACTAGAGGAGATGACCGATCAGATTCAGATGCACTATTGGAGGATGTCTGCTACAGATGCGAGCTGCTAATGATCGGGGTATCAGAGCGCGGTTAGAAATATCTAGATGACCGCTACGTTGAGGCATGTGCTAGTATACTCTCAGAGTGGCAAGGGGTCATGCAGCACATGGCGATGGCCAGACAAGGCATGCAGGATCTGCGAGCTACAAGAGCCGAGCCATTGGCTCAGGACCCTTTAGATAGTGACCATATGTAGGGGCATGAGGTGCCCCAATTTTTGGTTTTGTAACATGCTATGGGAATGTCACATGCATTAGAGTGGAGGACTCCAAAAAAATTGTGATTTTGTAGACACACACTATGGATATGCATCTTTTATATATGACGAGCATGTGGCTCAACTTTTGTTTAATTTTATTGTCTTGTGTTAAATGCATGTGATAAGTGCCAATGTAGAATATTGTTTGCAATGCTATCTATATAGTGATTTTGGGCTCTAGGTACATGACTGAATGTAATGGTTTCAAATTCACGCATTAAGAGCTTCACTGGTAAATATCTTCTAAAAAGGACAGGGTTATGCACAGATCAACGCCATTCAATTGTCTAACAAGAAGCATGGAATCTAAATGGACATGAAGATGAAGGATGCGATGGTCAAGGGAATCGACTAACAAACCTATCACTACATCATATTAGGCCTGATTATTGGTGGAAAATCCAATACATACACCATTTGAAAGGACTAATGAATGTATGGGGGTGAAAATGGCCCAGGCTACCAAGGCTAGATTTCACGAGTAGCAACTTGCACCATCGGCATAGCCGATGTACGATGTGGATGAAGGATCCATTTGAAAGGCATCACAAGACAACAAAGGAGAAGATGATGGAAAATGCAAGAATCCTGAATGCATGGCAGAAATAAAACACACATGGAGGATGCTATGGGTAAAATTTCTATGCCCCTTACACTTGGTAAAGATATGGTCAACACATGGTGAAGGGAAGTTGTCGTGGGGAAAATATTTTCTCAGGTCACGAAAGTCCATACAAGCATGAATGGTGCTTTTTTTCTTGAAAACGAGATAGAAAAAATAATATTCCTTAAGCATATCGATTACAGTTTGAGAGCCTCTCATCGAGAAATGTGTCTCAACATTTGACGGACAGGGTAGACATCAGGTTGTGTGTCGATATGATGGTCAACATCGGCATGATCATGTCCAGGCCTCTCTAAATAGGACATGGCGGAAACATTAAATAATATTTTGAGAAACTTGGTGTAAGCCTCAGTTTAATCTAGGGCGCAAGATGCCCCCAAGGAAATGTTTTCTTCGTCGAAAGCATTGGGTGCAGGAATGGGATCTCTAAACTGATCGAACTCATTGAAGATAATAAGTCTTTAGACTCTACAACATACTGGTCAAGGGACTGCTGTAGAAGGAAGTATGCATGGTGGTGCATATCATCCCAAGGAAAGTCAGGGGTGGTCATTATTTCATGGGTATTCTACAACCATTGAGAGAGAAACTATGAAGCCAAAGCGTTTGACGACAACCAAGAACCCATCTCATTGAGGTGGACTATATCAGTTCTCTTCCCAGGCATTACATAATAAAAAAATTTATTTATAATTCATGTCTTGACTATTGGATATTTTGGAGAAACTCTTATTTCATTTTGCTATTTAGTGACTTTATTGGTGACTCCACTTGGTTTTATTCATATTTTCCTATGTGTCCATCTGCTTCAGTACCTAGGGTTTTTTATTCAGCTCTTTTTTAGCTTCTTAATGTTTATTTTTTTTATCTTTTATGCACTAAAACAATAAAAATTATAACTTATGCATGTTTCTGGGTGATTTCCACAGGTAACAGGTATCAGCGACGACAAAGATGGAAATGTTTTCCACACCTGCCGCTGAGACTCCCAGAAGTGCAGCTCTCAACTTTCAGCCCCAAACCTGCTAGTTGAGGGCTCAGATAGCAGATGTTGGGCCAAAAACTGCAAGTTCACCAGTCAGTAGGTTAGTACTTGCGAGATGCATTTTTTTGCTGGGTTTTTTCTATAATTTTCAGGGTTTACCACAAGTACTATTTAGGGTTTATTGACCTCTGACTCCACCTATATTAGGCTTGAATATGCTTATTTTTTCTTTTTGAAGTGGGAACAAGCCTCTTAGGGCTTCCGTACACTTCCACCTTTTTAGGAAGGGTTTAGCTGAGTAGGTAGTTTGAGATTTTGCAACACTTTCAGCCATTTTTCAGGGTCTAAACCCTCTTTCTTTTAGATCCATTCAGATCAGTTATTATCTCATCCAAAAATCCCCCTTGAGTCTTTTTTGACCTCTCCCTTAGGATCCCTCTTGTTTCCCTTGGGGTTTTAACCTGTCGCTTCCATTTTTGCAATAGTTTTCCCTCTGGTTTCTAGTAGTTTTCTACACCTCTTTTCAACAGATCTGAGTCATTATATCCATGTCCCTTAGAAATTAGAACACATATTTCATTAAATTTGGAAGTTTTCCATTGATCTAGAATTTAGAAACTTTAACTAGATTGAGTTTTTTCAAAATGTGGAATTATAAAATCACTTAGTTTACTAATTTTAATGTAGATATTCACCATTTTTGGTGAAAAATTTATCATGGTAAACTATATAAAACAAATTTATATAAAATTTCAAAAGCAAATCTTTCACATCTTAATCTAGATTCCTTACATTATCTCTTTTAATATTTGTTATGGTTTGTACTAAAAGCTAAGTTTGTTAAGGTTATATTATGAAAATAATTTTGTGTATGTTACTATTATTAACTTTACCAAAAAAATGTTGTGTATGTTACTATTACTAACCCATTTAATTATAATATGATATATTAAATATCATGTATGTGTAAAGTTACAATTATTACTAAGACAAGGTTGGCACAATTTAAAAGTATATCACCTTTGCGACACTAGTAATATGGTTGAAGATGAAAAACCCTCTTAGATCATCCAGTTTATACTCATATTGGATATAAATTTCAAAATATTTGTGGCCCTACCAACCTTCTTGATCTTTTAACTAAACAAAATTATGATGATCTTGAAACACTTCTTTTAATGCTTTTTTAGCATAACAATAAAATTCTAAAGAATTTTGAGTAATATCTTTATGGCTTCTTATATACCACATCTGGTCTTAGTGGATGATAATCATCATTATCACCATCATCATTACATACATTTTTTTACTTCTAATTACTTTACAATATATTCATTTTTTTTTTTAATTATAGTCGATATTATTTTTCTATTTAGAAAGTATTTTTATTTTTAATTTTTAATTTAAAAGGGTACAAAAAAAACAAACTTACACATCCCCTCATACTAGGATGTAGAATGAGCCTTACTAGGCTGTAGAATGAGCCTGGCCTCTCTCAATTACTAATACTATTTATTACAAATGTTTAGTTTTTATTCCTGGAGTGTTTAAGGATATTATGTTGAAAAGAACACATTGACATTCATCTAAAACTTAGATTCCTTACATTATTTCTATTATCATGAATATTTATATTTATGTATTAAATTTGACTTGTGAATAATATATTCTGTAAAAAAATCTTATCTGATATAAAGTTATTTAAAAATATATTAATATTGTGTTTCTTACTATTATTGACCATTTTAAATTGACACTTACTACTTTTCCTATGTTGAGTACAAATTTATTATACTAGTACAATGTTGGCACCACTTCAAAATCTATAAGAGGAAATATTTTATAAGTCTAGCTATGTTTTTCAATGATCAAAATCATTGTTTTATAAATTAGAGTGCAACAAAACAAAAAAATTGATTTCTATCAATTATAATAAGGAATATTAAGGAAAACTCACTGCAAAGAATATTACAAGTGTCTAAAAAAATTTCATTAAGTGTTTAAATGGTTTATAATAAATAGAATACTAATTAGCTACTCCACTATTGTTTTGATAGAACGAGTTTAGAAGATGTTGTTTTTAAGTGCATTATTGTGTATGTTACTATTATCAACCCATTTAATTATAATCTGATATAGTAAATATCATGTATGTGTTAAGTTAAGATCATTACTAGGACAAGGTTGGCCCAATTTAAAAGTCTATCACCTTTGTAACACTAGTAATATGGTATGGTTGAACATGAAAAATCCTCTTAGATCATCCAGTTTATACTTATATTGGATTTAAATTTCAAAATATTTGTGGCACTACCAACCTTCTTGATGTGTTAACTAAACAAAATTATGATGATCTTGAAACACTTATTTTAATGCTTTTTGAGCATAACAATAAAATTCTAAATAATTTTAAGTAATAACTTTATGGCTTCTTATATACCATACTTGGTCTTAGTGGATGATAATCATCATTATCACCATCATCATTACATACTATTATAGGAATTTTGAACCATTTTAGAGTTGACAAGAGAAAATATTTTTTTACTATCAAATTAAATGTTGAATGAGAGTAGTAGTATAATTTATTTATTATTTAGTATTTTGTACTTTTGTGTTAGAAACTAAGTTAATTGAGACTTAATGAATAATATATTATTATGAAAGATATATATTAAGTATAAGGTTATTTAATGACAAATTATAGTAATGTGTCCAATATATACCAGCATAGATCCATCTTTAGATCCATCTTAAATATGGATTTAACATGAGCCTAGAGGGATCAATTTTCTTCACTTGCAAACATTTTTAGAGTGAAAAATACAAAGTGTTATTTTTCATTGTTTAACTTGTATTTTTTAATGCTAAATAGAGTATATATAAGTCCAAACAAAAATTTTAACCATAAAAAAAATTAATTTTTTTCTATGTATAGTTATATATGAAGTTGATATCAACATAAATTAGTTAACATAGATCTTCAAATAGTTTATTTGAATCTCTCGTTTGAAATATTTTTGAAAAGTAAAATATTTAAACATCTTATTCACACATTTTTTTTTACTTCTAATTACTTTACAACATATTCATTTTTTCTTTAATTATAGCCCATGCTATTTTTCTATTTAGAACATTTTTTTTCTTTTTTATTTTTAATTTAATAGGGCACGAAATGAACAAACTTACACATCCCCTCATACTAGGTTGTAGAATGAGCCTGGCCTCAATCGTGAATTAGAATAGTAACAAAGTAATACAATTTGATTATTTTCAAATACAAGAGGAAAGAGATAAAATTGACTAAACTATTTATTACAAATGTTTATTTTTTATTCGTGGAGTGTTTAAGGATATTTTATTGAAAAGAACATATTGGCATTCATCTAAAACTTAGATTCCTTACATTATTTCTATTATCATGAATATTTATATTTATGTAATAAATTTGAATCGGAATAAGAGATTTTGTAAAAAAAAATTACCTAGTATAAAGCTATTTAACAATATATTAATATTGTGTTTCTTACTATTATTGACCTTTTTAAATTGACACTAACTATTTTTCCTATGTCGAGTACAAATTTATTATACTAGTACAATGTTGGCAACCACTTCAAAATCTATAAGAGGAAATTTTTTATGTCTAGTTGTGTTGTTCAATGATAAAAATCATTTTTTTATAAATTAGAGTGCAAAAAAACAACAAATTTGATTTATATCAATTATAATAAGGAATATTAAGGAAAACTCACTTCAAACATTATTACAAGTGTCTAACATTTTTTCAATAATTGTTTAAATGGTTTATATTAAATATAATACTAATTAGCTATTCCCCTATTGTTTTAATAGACCAAGTTTAGAAGATGTTTTTAAATGCATTATTGAATTTGATTATGCATATTTGGTATGGTGAGAAGTCATGTTGGTGAAACAAAGCTTTGAAAACTTAAACATTTTATGGCATTGTCATGTCATTTATATCACCACATGATTACATTGAAATACTAAATAATATAAAACTTCTCCAAAAATTATATAAAGAGAATATTTGATATACAACAAATATTGAAAAGTGTGTCAAAATGTATATTAATAGTTCCTTAAAAAAAAAATTACATTCATGAATCATATAAACTGAATCTTAAGATATTCGCTCAAGTAGGTCAAGAGCAATGTCTCCGCCATATTTATTTATCTTGGTCTTCTTGCAATTTTATTTCTTTGGCATTCAGGCCCACACTATGGTATTGCTTGGAATAGAGCCAAGTTATGTGTCATCGAGATTTGGTATCCAATATTGCTCTAAAAATTTTCCATTGTATTTCCCTGAAATAGGATTCCACCATTCAACCTTTACATGAAGATTCTCACTTTCATTATCCCTAAAGATATCTTAGATGGATTTTTCCATCCAAATCATCTCTCTTGCATCCTCATTTCCTGATCTTTGAAAATGCCACATCTTGAAACTTAGTATTCCAGATCTTGCTCATCGTTGACTATGATATTGATGGGTAATTGAGCATTTGAAGAGTCTCATTGATCTCTTTTAACAAATAATTTTGTGTGTAAGTCGAAGGAAATAATCTTAAAGGAGTAGATGTTCCATATTCTTCAACTTGACGTGTTTGGTTTGGTGAAAAATCTGAATTATCCATTACAATTTTGTGCAATATTTCTATGGTTACCACGGTGTGTGCTCGTGCTTTGCATGTGTTGGTGTTACCATGAATAGCTTTGATCTGTCCATGTTGGAAATAATGCTAGTAGTTATAGAATGTGCTTTGAGGAATCTTATGTATCTTTTAACATGCTTTCTTGTAAATAATATTCCCATTAAATCTCATGTCCTTTACATTTCTAGGAATAGGTGGTAGGCCATGGCCATGGCTCCTTGACATGATTGTGTTTGACATGAGTGAATTCAAGACTAATTCCCTAATACCATTTTTATTTATTTGTTCCATACCCCTTCTAGCACCAGCAATGACCTTCCTATACACATGTTGAAGACAATATTTTCTACAACACACATCTGTTGCCAAAAGTCGAATTTCTTTCTCTTCATCTATTTTTTTTTGAAATTTTACAATTTTTTTTGTAGCCATAACTTGTTTAATACTTTTATATAGCCTTCTTACATGCATATCAATTGAGTTCCTATCTTTTTCATTACAAAGAGATGCATCCCATTTGTTTAAGGGAATTGTGTCCTATATAACATCCCATATCATCATTTCCTTGGGTGGCTCCTTGAACTTTTCCTTAACCCTTAATATAACACCTTTGTTATCCACCAACTTATTTATTGGCCATCTAACCAAAAAATGTATAGAATTATTCTCAATTCTGCATATTTCATAATTTCCATCTATCTCTTCCAAAAAAACACCAAATTCCATTTCACCTAGTGTTTCACCTTCAACAACATCATCCTCACGAACATTAACTAACATTCCTTTGGAAATTCACATGCTTGTTCCCATGCATTCATGTGTAAGAGAAACCTTTTTAAATATGAATCTAACCCTATCTTGTGGAATACTTATGGCATGATCATGACAGTGAGGTTGCAAATCTGATTCTAGCCAAATCTCATAAGATTCCAATGCACCCCCTAGTGTATGCTCAAATCCTGTTGGATGTGGTCGAGTAGCATCATGTTTTTAACACCTCAATTTTAACCACTCTACATCCTTTCTTTACCATATTTCCATGCACTTTATGTCCAAAACCTGTATTGAATATGGAGCCCTCGCCCACCTTCACTCCATGTTGTAGAAGATCTACCTTGTCTCCAATAGAAAATGTAGAAGAAACATTTGCACCTATAAATGAATGTAAATAAGGTTAGTATTTACTCAAAAAAAAAAAATTATACGATCAATAATATTTGAACACATGCTTCAATATTTTGATTTACCTATGTTGTGCCTCAAATCCATGATCTTCCATGGATGTATGTCCCCTTCATCAACATCATCAATCAAATTTGGTTAAGTGACATCAATTATCAAAATTACAACATAACATGCATTAACCCTTTCTCCGGCATAATAAGTTCTAGACTCTGTAGGTTCGACCCTTCCTAGCCCAATGACTCGATCATTAATAAGGAGATCAACATAGTCCCATTTTTCCAAAATTATATTTTCCATTCTAGCTTGTACCAATTCTGTAACAAAAATTAAATCATAAATTGTAATTAAAAGGTTGAACCATGTAAAGTGTGATTTTATATTTTCAAAAAAACACACAACTTTAAAAAAATTAATATAGATGCAATTATTTAAATAGTATGGTAGTCAAATTGTATGTAATGAAATATTGTTCCCCACCATCTAGTGCCTACTACCAAAAAGTATTTTACATGCAAATTACACAAAAAAAAATATGAAGACCATGCAATTAGAGATGTAGATAGTATCATAGAATGTCAAATAACAACTCATATCAAACCACCAAGTTCCTATTTAACTTCAGAAATGACACTTGTAGTCTTAATGCATGTGTATGAATAATGATCATAAGAAATTTGTAGAATTTGAAGAAAAAAACATGGTCCATTGGAAAATCTAAGAAATTTAAAGATTGATGCTACGTAAGATGTCTAAAAGCCCCATGAAAAGGAGAAATTATATTTTAACTTAGTGAAGATGTTTGATGTACATATGAATCTAACCATATCTTGGGGAATATTTATGGCATCATCATGACAGTGAGGTTGCAAATATGATTCTGGCCAAATCTCATAAGATTCCAATGCACCCCCTAGTGTATCCTCAAATTGTATTAGATGTGGTAGAGCAACATCATGTTTTAACACCATCTCAATTTTAACCACTATGCATCCTTTCTTTACCATATTTCCATGCACTTTATGTCCAAGCTCTGTATTGAATATGGAACCCTCACCCACCTTCACTCCATGTTGCAGAAGATCTACCTTGTCTCCAATAGAAAATGTAGAAGAAACATTTGCACCTATAAACGAATGTAAATAAGGTTAGCATTTACTCAAAAAAAAAGTATTATACTATCAATAATATTTGAACACATGCTTCAATATTTTAATTTACCTATGTTGTGCCTTGAATCCATGATCTTCCATGGATTTATGTCCCCTTCATCAACATTATCAATCAAATGTGGTTGAGTGACATCAATTATCAAAATTGCAACATAACATGCATTAACCCTTTCTCCGGCATAATAAGTTTTAGACTCTATAGATTCGAACCTTCCTAGCCCAACGACTCGATCATTAATAAGGAGATCAACATAGTCTCCTTTTGCCAAAATTATATTTTCCATTCTAGCTAGCTTGTACCAATTCTGTAACAACAATTAAATCATAAATTGTAATTAAAAGATTGAACCATGTAAAGTGTGATTTTATATTTTCACAAAAACACACAACTTTCAAAAAAGTAATATAGATGCAATAATTTAAATAGTATGGTAGTAATATTTTATGTAATGAAACTTTGTTCCCCACCATCTAGTACCTACTACCAAAAAGTACTTTACATGCAAATTACACAAAAAAACATATATGAAGACCATGCAATTAGAGATGTAGATAGTATCATAGAATGACAAATATCAGCTCATATCAAACCACCAAGTTTCTATTTAACTTCAAAAATGACACTTGTATTCTTAATTCATGTGTATGAATAATTATCATAAGAAATTTGTAGAAATTGAAGAACCAAAACATGGTCCATTGGAAAATCTAAGAAATTCCAAGATTGATGCTACATAAGATGTCTAAAAGCCCCATGAAAAGGAGAAATTATATTTTCACTTAGTGGGGATGTTTGATGTTTGAACTTGATAATCAAAAGCCAAAATAGAGGTTTTCTTCCAAATAAAAGTTTTGAATGACAAATATCAGCTCATATCAAACCACCAAGTTCCTACTTAAGTTCAGAAATGACACTTGTATTCTTAATGCATGTCTATGAATAATGATCATAAGAAATTTGTAGAAGTTGAAGAACCAAAACATGGTCCTTGAAGTTCCAAGATTGATGCTACATAAGATGTCTAAAAGCCCCATGAAAAGGAGAAATTATATTTTCACTTAGTGAGGATGTTTGATGTTTGAACTTGATAATCAAAAGCCAAACTAGAGTTTTTCTTAAGTTCAAAAGAAAAGAAATTTCATTTTACAAATATTTAGTTCCAATTTTAGCACTCCCTACCTATACACATTTAAGGAAATACTATTTAGGATCGATACAAAGGGATGTTAACTTTAGGTACTCAAAAAGTGTAGATTTGAGTTTTCCTAAATTTTTATGTTGGTGAGGAAGAGTCTTATCTTATGCATGAAAACATTAGTGAATTTTTTTTTGGAAGTTCGTAACTATACACAAAATAGAGAGAAAAACAATACTTGTTAAAAAATTGTGCTCGATATTTTAAAGTTGCATGCATGTGCATTTGAAGAAAAATATAGTATACCTAAATAATACATTTATTCATAACTTCAAAACTATACAAAGATCACATTATTCTCCATGGATCAAATAATTATGATTGGATTATTGTGTTTGTGCCAAAAGGAAAGCTATACCATTATCTTTCCTTCCAACTCAAGAACAAATGTAGTGCCAACAACAACATATATCTATATACAATTTTTTCGCACTATCATTGATCTCCATAAATTGTTCCAAATTCAATAAAAGGGCACATCAAAATTTATAACTCTAACCATTGTGATTATTGAGACAATGTCACCCCTATAGCATTGGTTGCATAAGTGTAATGGTGTCTAGAAGAAAGCTAGTAATCACTAGGTATCCTTTTTGCATAATCGCAAATGCATTGCGAAGAATAATATCATAGCACTAACCTTGGTGAGAGTGAAATCTTGATCATTTTACTTTTGGAACAAGAACAAAGAAATCTAGTGCATTCTATAATTTTTTCTAACACAAATACAAGCACATTTCCAACAATAATATTGCATTGCGAAAAAAATATAACAAATGCAATATTTACTTCTATCACATACACAAACACATTTTCAACAATAACATTGAAATATGAAGGAAATTTAACACATTATAACCTTCCTTCTAGCATAACAACAAATATATTTCTAATAACAACATTACATTATGAAGGAAATATAATTTGTGCTAGCTTTCCTTCTATCACAAGTAGAAGTCCTTTTCAAACAACAACATTGCACCTCAAATGAAAGCTAACAATCAATAGCATTCCTTCTGCTACAAATATAAGCATATTGCTAGAAGCAACATTACATGGTCAAATAAATCTAGCACATGCTAGATTTCCTTCTAGCACAAACACAAGGACATTGCCAACAACAATATTCTAAGGCAAATGAAATCCACCACATGCTAGACCTCCTTCTAGCATAAATAAAAGCATGTTACTCACAAAAAAATTGGAAAGTAAAAGAATCTTACACATTCTAGGTTTTCTTCTAGTACAAACACAATCACATTGCCAGAAACAACATTGCAGGGTGGAAGATATCTAACCTATGCTTGATTTACTTCTAGCACATTGCCAACAATAACATTGTAGGGCAAACGAAATCCAATGCATGATAGAATTCCTTCTAGCACAAACACAAGTACATTTCCACCAATATTGCATTGCAAAATAAATTTAGTGCATGCTAGAATTCCTCCCACCATACACAAACATATTGGCAACATCAATATTGTAGGGTAAAAGAAATCTATATCATGCTAGATTTTCTTCTATCACAAACATAAGCATATTTCCAATCACAATATTGCAAGGTGAATTAGATCTAACATGCTATTTGTACTTATATCTCAAACACAAACATGTCACCAAAAACAACATTACAAGGCTAATGAAATATAACACATGCTAGATTTCCTTCTCTCACAAACACAAGCACATAAAAATATTGTAGGGTGAAAGAAACATACCACATATTAGATTTGCTTCTAACACAAACAAGCATATTGCAAAAAACACCTTATGCAAGACAAAAGAAATATTTTGTGTGGTAGATTTTCTTGTAGCACAAAAAAAAACACATAACATTGGAGGGGTTAAGAATCTAGCGCATGCTAGATTTTGTTATAGCATGAACACAAACACATTACCAAACATTCTAGGGAAAAATAAATCTAGCACATGCTAGATTTCCTTTTAGCACATTGCTAATAACATCATTGTGGTAACACTTCTAGCACAAACAATTGAATTGCCAACAACAACATTGCAATGCGAAATAAATATAGTCCACACTAGATTTCCTTCTAACGCATATAAAACCCCATTGTCAATAAACTCATAGAAGGGTGAAAGAAATCTAATGAACGCTAGAAGGAAATATTTCCTTCTAGCACAAACACAATTACATTACAACATTTCTAGATAAAATAAATCTAGCACATGATAGATTTACTTCTAGCACAAACAAAAGCACATTGTCAACAACCACATTGCAGTGAAAAAGAAATCTACTGCATTCTAGATTTCTTTTGAGCCAAAATTGAAGCATGTTACCAACAACAATATTGCAAATTGAAGAAAAGTTAACACGTGCTAGATTTACGCATAAGCACAAACACAAGCACACAACAACATTGTAGGGTGAAATAAATATAGTGTGTTAGATTTGCTCCCAGCATAAACAAAAGCATATTTCCAACAACAATATTGCATGGAAAAATATATTTAGAACAACTTCTATCACAAACACAAGCAAATTTTCAATAACAACATCGCAAGGTAAAATAAATTTAATGCATGCTAGCTTTACATGTAGCACAAATACAAGCAGACTACCAACAACAACATTTCATGCCAAAATAAACCTAGCACATGCTATGTTTCCTTCTAACACAAGCACATTGCCAAGGTGAAGGAAATCTAACACGTGCTAGACTGATTTCCTTCTATAATAAACAACCAAATTGACAACAACAATATTGTAGAGAAAAATAAATCTAGCACAACTTCAAGCCCAAACAGAAGCACATTTCTAATAACATTTCCAAGGTGAAGGAAATATAACACGTGCTATATTTCACTCTATCATAAACAACCAAATAGACAACAACAATATTGTAGAGAAAAATAAATCTAACATGTGCTAGATTTACGCATAGCACAAACACAAGCACACAACAACATTGTAGGGTGAAAGAAATATAGTGTGTTATATTTTCTTCCAACATAAACAAAAGCATATTTCCAACAACAACATTACATGGAAAAAGATATCTAGAACAACTTCTATCACAAACACAAGCACATTTCCAATAACAACATCGCAAGGTAAAACAAATTTAATCCACGTTAACTTTACATGTAGCACAAATACAAGCATACTACCAACAACAACATTTCATGCCAAAAGAAACCTAGCGCATGTTATATTTCCTTCTAACAAAAACACAAGCACATTGCCAAGGTGAAGGAAATCTAACATGTGCTATATTTCCTTCCATAATAAACAACCAAATTGACAACCACAATATTGTAGAGCAAAAGAAATCTAGCACAACCTAGCCCAAACACAAGCACATTTCCAATAACATTGCCAAGGTGAAGGAAATCTAATATGTGCTAGATTTCCTTCTATCATAAACAACCATATTGCAAACCAAAAGAAATATAACACGTGCTAGATTTACGCATAGCACAAACACAAGCACACAAAAACATTGTAGGGTGAAAGAAATCTAACGTTTTATATTTTCTTCCAGCATAAAAAAAGGCATATTTCCAACAACAACATTGCATGGACAAAGATATCTAGAACAATTTCTATCAAAAACACAAGCACATTTCCAATAACAACATCGCAAGGTAAAAGAAATTTAATGCATGTTACCATTACATGTAGCACAAATACAAGCATACTACCAACAACAACATTTCATGCCAAAAGAAATCTGGCGCATGCTATATTTCCTTCTAACACAAACACAAGCACATTTCCAAGGTGAAGGAAATCTAACACATGCTATATTTCATTCTATAATAAACAACCAAATTGACAACAACAATATTGTAGAGCAAAAGAAATCTAGCACAACTTCTAGCCCAAACACAATCACATTTCCAATAACATTTCCAAGGTGAAGGAAATCTAACACGTGCTAGATTTCCTTATATCATAAACAACCAAATAGACAACAACAATACTACAAAGAAAAAGAAATATAGCATAGTTTCTAGCCCAAACACAAGCATATTTCCAATAACAACATTGCAAGGTGGAAGAAATATAACGAGTGTTAGCTTACATGTAGCACAAATACAAGCATACTACCAACAACATTGCATGCCAAAATAAATCTAGTGCATGCTATATTTCATTTTAACACAAACACAAACACAATCACATTGTTAGTAAGAACATTCCAAGGTGAAGGAACTCCAACACATGTTAGATTTCCTTATATCATAAACAACCAGATTACCAACAATAACATTTCATTGTGAAAGTTCCTTCTAGCATGTGAATAAAAATATTGCAAGGTGAAAAAAATGTAAGGTGTGCTAGTGTTGGAAATATTGAGAGGGGGGTTGAATCAATATTTATTTACAATTGTTATATTATGACCATTAAAAACACCAGTTAAACCAAAATACAATATGTGCAACAAAAAAATAATTTTATTAATGAATTTGAGGACTCTAAAAACCCAAGCTCCAACTTGTACAACAAATTATTTAACTCCTTTCACATATTCTATGAATCCATCTCTAAGACATACATTACCAAGGTTCTCCTTCTCCAACATACATCTCAGGGTCTTCATACCTTCTCCATGGAGATGTCATTGCTAATCCTTCTTGTTATCAGATGTTGATCACTTATCTTATCTTATGTTACTATTGATATATCTTTCACAAACTCTTCTTTCACCTTTCTTCATATATTGATTCCTCGGGATCTTCTATACATAGTTCCTTCATCATAGGAAGCAGAGTTGCCAACCACTTCATGTTCTTCACGAGGTCATATCATGTTGATTTCATCTTGTCAATATGTAGAAGAGTTCAAGGGATATTGTATTCATACCTTCATCTATCATTCATAAGGAAGAGTCCCTTCTTCTTCAATCACACTCATGAGATAGAGCATTCAACCATTCTATCTGAAACTAAATGATGACATGACTTTATCTCTCAAATACATACATACTACTTCCTTCTTTTCATCATCTAGACTTCCTTCTAGCAACTTCATTTCCTTGCTTGAAGATGAAAATACTTCAACCAATTTGACATGCTATACATATTTGTCATCATACCATCATACTTCTAAACTATGGATCCACACAAGGTGGAATGTAGACTATCACTTTTTTCCTCTACGTAGAGGTTAATATTCTAACAAAGATTCCAATGGAGGATCTTGATGATCCTCATATTGCAAATTCTTATTTCTAATGATGTCGAGGTGTGATGATATCTCATCTGGTTATTTTGCTAGATGAATTGCTTCAATCATTCAATCTTCTATGTCGATTATTATTCTATGCTTCTAATGAAGATGCCATGAGATACTTTCTTTCAATCATGTATGTTGATTGCTTCAACCATATAGACTTCTACTATGGCTATCCTTCCATGCCTCTATGATGTCATCTCAATCTCTACTATAATGCATCTCTACTATTTCTAATTTTACTTGCTAACTTCTATGCACTTGAAAATATACTAAGTGTGAGAGATACCTTCTAATAGTGGAGGTCTATCACTTCTTCCTTCCTTGACTTAAGAGTTTTTGGATCTTCTACTTCTTTGGTGACATGGACTTCATTTCTTTCCTTTTTCTTTTTGTTGTTGTTAATTTTGAGTTAACACGTTATTTTCTTTGGTTAGTTACGTCATTTTCCCATTAATCCATTAGAAATCACATTAATCATGGATGTAACTAATGAAAGAACATAAATGATAGAAGCTGAAGATAAGCCAAGACAAAAGAACACAAGAATATGGCTCAAGCCAGGGAAAAACCCCAAGATGGGGAAAACCCTTGATCAAATCTTCTTATTATCAAATGTTCAAGAAAGAGAGAGAGATAGAGTACAATGATTCAAAGTCAATACTGACTTGCAAATTTGAAGATCTAATCATCACAACCCTTTAGACAAATGAATGACCTATCTAAAACTGCAATCTGGTATGAACTGCATACATGTTATTGAAGAGGATTAGACTTATTAGGGTTGCTTAAAAATCACTATTAACTGCATCAAGAACCCTCCTCGTGACTGCGACTGAGCTTAAAATACAAGGAGATATTACAGCCCTCTTCCATTTGATAAAAAACACCTCTAACAGCTGCAGCCAACCTTGAAACAAGGTCTTCGATATGGTACTGTTAGACTGAGTTGGTAAAATCCCCATAGAATCCCTACGACTCTCTAGTATCAAACTTGACCTCCATATAACAGTTGATCTAGGCTTCTGGAAACCATAAATCACAGTGGATCTCTTCTGTATGAAACTCAGCCTCCATATAACACTTGATCTAGGTCAGCAGACCCTAAATCACAATGCCTCTCTTCTATTCCTATTCAGCCTCCAACAGACTTCAAAGATGCCCAAAATTACCCTAAGAGCTGTGACTATCCCTTAAAAGACTCTCGACCCTGTGACAGAATAGAACCCAAACAATCAAACAATCCTTGAAGACCTTGGCTACCTCAGACACATATTTAAGCAAGTTGATGTGTGTAAAATGAGGGAGAAAGCACCTCTATATATACCATTTGGTGGGGGTCAAGAGACATGACCATTGGACTAGGTGAGCCAACATATAGGTGAGGCTGACCTTGATAATTTACAAGTGAGAAAACATAAATTCAAAAACCACTTTTTCTTATCCAAATATGATGATATTTAGGTCGATTTTGGTCTTCTTGAAAAGAGGAATTCAATGCAATAATTATCTTCCCCAAAGGAGCTATCCAAAGTGGAGTTTTTCCCTAGTTGCCAATTTTAACATTCCCTCTCAACTAGGGAGAGTTCCACCTATCAAACCACAACCATGATTGTCATGCCATCCTGTCATCATGAATCATCTCTGTATCTCATCTCTGCTATGCTCTGCCGAATATTGATATGAATAATAAAGAAGAATCGATCGAGAGTGAGTCACAAGACCTTTCCACTCTTTACTGACAAAGGTCAGTCCACATAACCAAGTAGGTGAACTCCAATCGGACTTGATCCCGAGTGATCAATTTGAAGAAACATCATTCATCCTATACATAGGGAGTACAATAGTACACGATGTGTCCATCAGTAGTGCTATGGTCCCTATCCACTTTTCCCAACTCATTGGTCAGATGAGAGGTACTTCCCATGTGTCCCAAAATACATTGGTAGGATGATACTGAATCAACAATAGGGAAAGAATGTATCACATCTTGCTCCCAAGCACACGTAGGGAAAGGATGATTCACATCCTACAGTCACACATCACAACCATCGTAGGGAAAGGATGAACCACATCCTACACATATGAAAATCACTGAGAGTAAGGAAAGGATGAACCACGTCTTACACGCATGTAAATCACCAAGATTAGGGAAAGTATGAACCACATTCTACAAACACAAGTCACAATCATCAATCGTAGGAAGGATCCTACACGTGGGGAAAGTATGGACCATGTCCCACCGACATGTCAACCACAAATTGTAGGGAATGGGCTTCCTAAATGTGGGGAAAGGAAGAAACACGTCCCACTGACATGTCAACAGATGCCTATATGCATCTCTCACTGGGGTATCTACAGGAAAAGGTGAACCACTCATCCTGCTCATATGCCATAGGAGAAGGTGAACCACTCATCCTATGCTTATGCCATCAACAATACGGGAAGGTGAATCACTCACCCTACATACATGTGTCCGCAATCATAGGGGAAGGTGAAGCACTCACCCTACACACATGTCAACCACCATGGGGTATCATAGGGGAAGGTGAACCACTCACCCTATGGTCGCTCATAGTTCAATAATTACCCCAAGCCTCCAGGAGCTCTCAGATCTCAATGTTCCATCTTAACAAAAGATCCCTTCATATATGGGATAAAGCTAGGCTACTTTTTGAAAATTAATGATATTGCTGACCAAATTTCCAATGGAAGCCTCAATAGCTCCTCTCAACATATCTACTAACAGAGATCTTTAGCAGCACTCAATAATACCTCTACTTCTTGCATCTCTTGATAAAGAGAATATTTCACTGATCTTACTCCCTCTTACTCAAAGATATCACAACCTAAACTTGTCTTTCCAGGGTGCACAGTGTCTATCAGACAACCTGCTTATCATGAGATCATTCCACTTAAACATGCCATAAAACAGGTATGTCATTTGCTGTGCCATGTAAAGTGGTATGTGAAATGTAGGATTATTTGAATCCTATTCTAAAATATACAACAATGGTGATCATGTGTATAAATTACTGCTGGAGAGTTTCCTCCAATGGCCATGCTTGCCACCTTATGCACTCTTTCTTCAATAGTTCTTCAAAGTAACAGATTTATGTCTTTAAGAAATAAAGGTGGACCTCAAGAGATGCAATACTTAAATGTGTTCTTACCATCTACCATACTATCGATCCAACCTCTCTCTGCAATGTACTTCAGATCATACTATCTTAATTAACAGCTATCCATCTTCATATCAAGAAAAACAATTGATGGAGGAGAGGATGATTATCAACATCAATAGCTGAATCCAAACATCATAGCTTCCACTGAATATCGATAAGGTAACCTTGCCTATAATGTAACCATCTACAATCTGCTATTAATCCTAGGATTTTATAGCTCCCTTTGAAGCTTTGTTTTGGATGATCATCTAACCTTTAATCCTGTGTTATCCATATGAGAGACGCGACTTCCATGAGGAAACTGATCCATGATGGGGAAGGTTCCTTTGCATTCAGGTGACTATTTCTATAAGACTATTCCTTATAAGATCTTGGATTAAATCAGGATATTTAGCTTATCATGCTCGACAAGACATAGAATCTGTCATGTACCTTCTTTAGGACACCTTTGATTTCAAGCTGATGAGTGTTTCCCAAAAGAGACTGTTCCATAGTGCCATGCACTTCTTCTATTAGCTGATATTTAAAATAAGGGCTCCAGGTGTGCTTCATTTATCAAAAGTGTTGTATTTTATTTTACTAGAAGATCCCAGGAGCTTCTTCAAAAGATGAACTATTCTACTGTGTTGTTCACAACAAGACTATAACACAGTTGTAAATTTATAGGAGCTTCAACATATGATCATGGCTTCTGGACTAAAACAATAATGCAGTAAATGATGCTGAGCTGGATATGCCATATATATATAAGAGAGGAGATAGGGCAAGAGCATATACTGATACGAACTACTAGAGATATGATGTCATTACCATTAGATTGATTCTCATGGCATTAGAATGAGTAAAACTTAACATGAGAGAGACCTGTAGCCACAGATGAGCGAGAGTGTGGAAGAGTGAGATAATGTGATGACCGTTATAGAGATGTCATTTCATAATGTGATATTTTATGTAATGTGGTGATGCCGCTTCAAATAGAGGTAGCTATGCAAAGTGCGTTGCTCTGGAAATTATGCCAAATATAATGGCATAGATATTAAGTTAGATCCAAGGCTCCAGAGATAGTCAGAGAACCAAACTGCTAGAAATATCTTATAGGTTTTCTGAAAGCAAGAGCCCATTTCTGAGATTGATTACAGATAGTTTGATGTGCAAGGTCATCTTTAGGACAGATTGATACCTCAACAATTTTGTTTTCCACAGAAATATGTTTGTATAGAGCAAATGTTGCTTACATCTTGAAGATATTCGATCAGACTTCAAAAACGCTTGGAAAACCTTAGATCAAATTTTCACATGAAGATAATGTGGAGTGAAATCAACGTTAAGATGATCATGTATTTCCAATTGTTCCTCTGGTGCATATGAGGGTAGCCTTAGATAAGATTGCCAAACAAGAATTGATCTCAGTCCTTATAGTTGATAACATATTTTTCAAAATAGACTTTGTGGTTTCAGAAGAGGGACCAAAAACTTTCTACTCTGACTTGATGCCCTTAGACAGATGTTCAAGTGTGTCATGAAACAAGCCCTTCTTCAAGAACGAATTATAGATAACATGCTTTGTTAAAAGGAAACCATTTACTGACAACTGATAGGATACTTTTCCTCTTATATGCAGGATGCATCAACAGAGTTTCTAAATTTTGGCTTCAATAGATATATTGACCAAGTATTGTTGTGAACTAATCTAAACCACTCATTTACGTGAATATGTCACTGCAGTGTATCAGGACCAAAAAAAAAATGCTTAGAATTCCCATGTTACTGTGAACTGGATTGTAAGATTGTGCATCACTGATTGTTGCTCAGACCAAAAAGACTGATCATAAAATCATTCACTACTACTGTAGTAGATAAGGAGCTTGATTATATATGATTTATGGGCTGCTTTAATCATAAGATACAAATCGTGCTGCAGTGGCAACCAAGACCTCTTTACAGTGGAAGCCCCTTTTAAACTTAGTATTATAGAATGGACAGACTTCAACTTCTCCAAACAGAGTAACAGACTCACCCATTGTTATTCTCTAGAACATACCATTGATATTTAAGTAGAGCAGAAATGAGAGGAAGGTATTCTTAAAACTTGATCCAATCTCAGAGAAAGATCATCGAAAATATTTGTTGGACTTTAGGTACCCTTCCTTAATGATGATCTAGGTGAAATAACCATCATGGTTTATCATATCAGGAAGACCTCTTCGAAGCTCAGACACATCACAAATAAGGTCATTCTTTTTCTTAGAATCTTCTATAGCTCCACATATCCGATTAGGCAATAGAATGCTCAGAGTTTTTCTCGAATGACTGCTGCAGGACAACGGCCAGGATTAGCATTTCATTCTTACAGTGATACTACAATAATTCCAGCAATACTTCTCACTGTTTTTCAGAGAATAGGAATCAAGTCAGCCAATATTCCACAACACTGATGAACGCAGATCATAATAAATTATGAGTTGCCTCAACTCCACCAGGCCAAGGGATTTGATTTCTTATTCTAACATATAAATCATTTTATGTCACTATGACACCTCAGAGTCAAGGCAAGGATCTTAAAGGGAAACATCTCCTTCTATATGCTGGTGATGATGATACAGTCTGAAGCTTGATTGGATAGAACTGCTAAATATTCCTCTGAAAATATCTTGAAATTACTTTAAACACACCTTATAAATACTAAAACATACCTTGATGACTTCCAACCTTTGCTCGTAATTATTGAGTTGATCTTGAATTGGTGCCCATGTTCACTGATTAGGGCTTGTAGAAGGGCTTAAGACAATATCACAGATTTTTCATTCTTGAACTTGGACTTGTCCTACCACAAAGGGCTAAAGGTTACTTACTGAAATTCCTTAGATGCTTCTTAGTGATTGTAATCTCTTAAGCTTGGGCTTGACCTCACCCGAGCTTTGATACCATATTAATTTTGAGTTAACATGTTCTTTGATTTGCTTAGGTTCATTTGCCCATTAATCCATTAGCAATCACATTAATCATGACTATAACTAATGAAAGAACATAAATGATAAAAGCTGAAGACAAGCCAAGACAGTAGAACACAAGAGTATGGCTCAAGCTAGGGAAAAACCCCAAGATGGGGAAAACCCTTGATCAAATCTTCTTATTATAAAATTTTCAAGAGAGAGAGAGATAGAGTACAATGATTCAAAGTCAATACTAACTTGCCAATTTGAAGATCTAATCATCACATCCCTTTAGAAAAATGAATGACCTATCCGGAACTGTAATCTGGTATGAACTGCATACATGGTACTGAAGAGGATTAGACTCATTAGGGCTGCTTACAAATCATGGTTAACTGCATCAAGAACCCTCATCATGACTGCTGCTAAGCTTGACATACAAGGAGCTATTCTAGCCCTCTTCCATTTGATCCAAAACATCTCTACAGCTACGGCGAGCCTTCAAACAATGTCTGCAGTATGATATTTTTAGAATGAGTTGCTACAAGCCCTAAAGAAGACCTACGGCTCTCTATTTTCAAACTCGACCTCCATATAGCACTCGATCTAGGCCGGCGACAACCCTAAATCACAATGGATCTCTTCTGTATGGAACTCGGCCTCCGTATAGCACTTGATCTAGGTCAATGGCAGCCCTAAATGATAGTGGCTCTCTTTTGTTCCTATTCGGCCTCCAACAGACTTCAATGATGCCCAAAATTACCCTAAGAGGTGTGACTGTCTCTCAAAAGAATCTTAGCTCTGTGAAAAAATAGAACCGAAACAATTAAACAATCCTTGAAGACCTTGGCTGCCTCAGACACATATTCAAGCAAGTTGATGTGTGTAAAATGAGCGAGAAAACACCTCTATATATACCATTTGGTGGGGGTCAAGAGACGTGACCATTGGGCTAGGTGAGCCAACATATAGGTGAGGCCAACCATGATAATTTACATGTGAGAAAAAATAAATTAAAAAACCCACTTTTCCTTATCCAAATATGACGATCTTTAGGTCTATTTTGGTCCTCTTGTAAAAAGGAATTCAATGCCATAATTATATTCTCCAAAGGAGTTGTCCAAAGTGGAATTTGGACCTATTTACCTATTTTAACAATTGTCCTTGAGTTTAGGACAATTACTTTTTAAATGCCCATATTCATTACCTTCATAACATAGAATCTTAGACATGTCGATTTTCTTTTGAATTTTTTTTTGAGACTTCCCTTTCTTCCTTGCCATTGCTACATATGCTTGAGTTTGTTCACTTGATCCAACGTCGTTCTTTGCCTTAAATCTGGTTTCTTCAATTTTGCATAATGACCATTGATCATTGAATGGAGTAGTTTCTTTCTTTCCATAGATACTTGATACAAAGTTTCCCAATTCATTAGTTAGTGCATTGAGCACAATGGTGGTCATCTCTCAACTAGACATTACTTCTCCTAGGTCTTGTAGTTGGTCTCTTATTTGAGATACCCTCATAAGGTATGAGGCTACCCCTTCTTCCTTTGATACCTTTATCTTGTATAGTTCAGTTTTTAATGATATAATTTCTCCTGTAGTACTAACAGAGAACAATTCCACCAATTTCTCATAGATCTCTTTTGATGTCTTCAAATTTGCTACATAAGGAATGAGAGAATCCTTGATTGATTCAATAAGGATTCTTTGAGCCCTCATCTCTCTTTCATATATTTTGATAGAGCTTGAGATTTCTCTTAAGGAGGTTTGGTGATTGAGCCCGTGACATATTCACTAACTTCATTTTCTCTTGAGGATGAAATCTATTCTCTTCTTCCATGTAAGGTAATTCAATGACCCAATGAGTTTTTTGTTCTCCTTGCAGAAAGAAGTCATTGTAGATTGAGACATAAAATATAGAATACTTACTTGTCAAGTGAAGATTCTTCTTTGATGATGAAGTCTTCCACTAAATGCCTTCTTGATGATGCATAACCAAACATACTACCTCGTATGCACCTAAAATTTCAGCATCCGCAGTTATTTATGCATGGTCATTCATGAGCAACTTATTACTTATATTAATTCAACATGATTAGATTTAGCAAGAACTGTACACAAGATTTTCTTTATTAATGCACATGGGCGATTGAGCTTCGGACAGTACACCTCCGAACTGTAGACTTGCTGCAACACAGCTTCTTGTGCATCTGTCACCACTGAACTTAATTTTAGGGATTGAGAATATTGTTCAATAACCATGTTTCCAGATATCCAAGGATTCTAGAGGCTTATTCTATCTCCACCATTCAAGAAGATAATACTGTTAGGTCCCTATATTACTAGTATAGTCCCTTATTTTTGTTAGTGTAACCCCCTTATTGTTATTATTGTACCCTTGTAACCCCCATTTTATTATTATTGTGCCCTTAAATTATTATTGTTAGGTCGGCTAGGATTCAATTGTGGCCCACTAGGATTACATTATGGCCCCATGGACTCCTATATATAGAAAGGAGGTTTTGTAAATTGGATCATCCAAGATTTTTTCATTTATGTAATGTATTGGAGGTTGCCCCCTCGAAGTGGCTTATTTCTAAGGCGTTGATATCTCTTTTCTTCTATTTTTGGAGCTGGTTACACAACAAATACTCAAGTACAAGCTAGTCAAGGGCTCCAGAGATATGAAAGCTCTACCCACCAACCACTAAGGGAATCCAAAGATATAAACCCCACCTTCAATCTACAGCAAGGTCTCCAAAGGAATTTCTTCCACCTTGAATTTGCTGCCACAGTAACCCCACCCAGTGAAGGGAGTCCAGAGTCTACTGCAAATTGATATGCTAGCAAAAAAGGCTAGTACAGACTCCAGAGCTCCAAAGGTATGCAAATTCCACCCACAAGCCATTGAATTCTCCAGATATCCAGGGATTCTAGAGGCTTATCCTGTGTCCACCATTGAAGCAGAGAATACTTAATTACAGGCTAGTCTAGGGCTCCAGAGATATGCAACCTATACCCACTAGCCACTAAAGGAATCCAGAGATATAAACCCCACCTTCAATCTACAGCGGGGTATCCAAAGGTATTTCTTCCACCTTAAAGTTGTTGCCATAGTAACCCCACCTGGTGAAGGGAGTCCAGAGTCTAATACAAATTGATATGCCAGCAAAAATGCCTAGTCCAAATCTCCAGAGGTATGCAACTTCCACCCACAAGCCATTGAAGTTGCTAGATATCTAGGTATTCTAGAGGCTTATCCTATCTCCACCATTCAAGAAGAGAATACTCAAGTACAGGCTAGTCAAAAGCTCCAGAGATATGCAACGTCTACCTACTAGCCACTAAGGGAATCCAGAGATATACGCCCCACCTTCAATCTACAGCAGGGTCTCCAAAGGTATTTCTTCCATCTTGAAGTTGTTGCCATAGTAACCCCACCCGATGAAGGGAGTCCAGAGTCTACTGCAAATTGATATGCTAGCAAAAAAGGCTAGTCCAGAGCTCTAGAGGTATGCAACTTCCAACCATGAGCCATTGAATTTTCCAGATATCTAGGGATTCTAGAGGCTTATCCTATCTCCACCATTCAAGCAGAGAATACTCAAGTATAGACTACTATGGTATGAGATTTACAGTAGCAGAATATATTCTAGAGCTATCATATGTTGAATTATAACTGATACATTGATAACTAAGAATGTGTCCCTCCAACAGGTCAATATCAAGTGCAGGTTTGGACTAGTGTTCGCCATATTGCATTAAGATAACTACAAATAGGAATATAAGTGATACATTGATAACTAAGAATGTGTGCCTCCAATGGGTCAATATCAAGTTCATGTTTGGACTAGTCTTCACCATATTGCATTAATATAACTACAAATAGGAATATAAGTGATATATTGATAACTAAGTATGTGTTCCTCCAACAGTTCAATATCAAGTTCAGGTTGGGACTAGTCTTCACCATATTGCATTAAGATATCTACAAATAGAAATCATATAAACCTATACACCATGTTATACCAATACCATATTAAGATAACCATGTTTTGCAGGCATGCATAACCAGGCATACTACCTCATATGCACCTAAAATTTCAGCATCTGCGGTTATTTATGCATGGTCATTCATGAAAAAATTATTACCTATATTAATTCAGCATGATTAGATTTAGAAAGGACTGTACACAAGATTTTTTTTATTTAAATGCACATGGGAGATTGAGCTTGGGACAGTACACCTCTAAACCGTAGACTTGCTACAACCCAGCTTCTCGTGCATTTGTCACCACTGAGCTTAATTCCAGGGATTGAGAATATTGTTCAAGAAACAAGTTGCCAAATATCCACAATATTGTTCACCCCCCTCTCCACCAATCAAGCAAAGAATACTCAAGTACAGGCTAGTCAAGGGCTCCAGATATATGCAACCTTTACCCACTAACCACTAAGGGAATCTAGAGATATAAACCCCACATTCAATCTATAGCAGGGTCTCCAAAGGTATTTCTTCAACCCTGAAGTTGTTGTCACAGTAACTCCACCTGGTAAAGGGAGTCTAGAGTCTACTGAAAATTGATAAGAAAGAAAAAAAGGCTAGTCCATAGGTCTAGAGGTATGCAACTTCCACCCACAAACCATTGAAGTTTCCAAATATCCAGGGATTCTAGAGGCTTATCCTATATCCACCATTCACACAGAGAATACTCAAGTATAGGCTAGTTGAGGGCTCCAGAGATATGCAACCTCTACCCACTAGCCACTAAGGGAATCCAGAGATATAAAACCCACCTTCAATCTACAACAGGGTCTCCAAAGGTATTTCTTCCACCCTGAAATTGCTGCCACAGCAACCCCACCCGGTGAAGGGAATCCAAAGTCTACTGCAAATTGATATGCCAGCAAAAAAGGCTAGTCTAGAGCTCCAAAGGTATGCAACTTCCACCCACAAGCCATTGAAGTTTCCAGATATCCAGGGATTATAAAGGCTTATCCTATCTCCACCATTCAAATAGAGAATACTCAAGTACAGGCTAGTCGAGGGCTCTAGAGATATCCAACCTTTTCCCACCAGCCACTAAGGGAATCTAGAGCCAGAGATAAGCCCCACCTTCAATCTAAAACTGGGTCTCCAAAGGTATTTCTTCGATCTTGAAGTTGCTGCCACGATAACCCCACCCGATGAAGGGAGTCCATATTCTACCACAAATTGATATGCCAGCAAAAAAGGCTAGTCCAGAGCTCCAGAGGTATGCAACTACCACCCACAAGCCATTGAAGTTGCCATATATCTAGGGATTCTAAAGGATTATCCTATCTCCACCATTCAAGTAGAGAATAATCAAGTACATGCTATTATGGTATGAGATTTACAGTAGCAGAATATATGCTAGAACAATCATATGTTGAATTCTAAGTGATACATTGATAACTAAGAATGTGTCCCTCCAACAGGTCAATATCAAGTTCAGGTTGGGACTAGTCTTTGCCATGTTGCATTAAGATAACTACAGATAGGAATATTATGAACCTATACACCATTTTATACCAATATCATATTAAGATAACCATGTTTTGTAGGCATGCATAACCAGGCATACTACCTCATATGCACCTAAAATTTCAGCATTCACAGTTATTTATGCATGTTCATTCATGAGCAACTTATTACCTATATTAATTCAGCATGATTAGATTTAGCAAGGCTTGTACAGAAGATTTTATTTATTTAAAATCACATTGGTTATTTAACTTGGGATAGTACACCTTCGTTGCCAAATATCCTGGGATTCTAGAGGCTTATCCTATCTCCATCATTCAAGCAGAGAATACTCAAGTACAAGCTAGTCAAGGGCTCCATAGATATGCAACCTCTACCCACCAGCCAATAAGGGAATCCAGAGATATAAACCCCACCTTCAATCTACAGCAAGGTCTCCAAAGGCATTTCTTCCACTCTGCTTCCACAGTAAACCCACCCAGTGAAGGAAGAGCAAAATCTACTGAAGATTGATATGCCAGCAAAAAAGTCTAGTCTAGAGCTCCAGAGGTATGAAAATTCAACCCACAAGCCATTGAGGAAATATAGAGATATAAACCCTATGAAAAATTCTGAATACAAAATTACAAAAACCATACTGCAGTGCCTTGATTTACTTCTCCTAATTGTGTTTTAATTATACAAATTATTTTCAGAAATATCCAGAAAACAACGAAGTAAACACAACTTTCAGCCTACACATATACAGATCATTTACTAGAACATTGTTAATTTCTAAAGATGTTCTATGCTAGATGCAAATTTACTTTAAACTTCTAGGGCTCAATCACATGAAAGTAAGATGCAGATAGAACATACCAATAGATCGATGGAAGACAAGCCAAAAAAAGAGATAAATAATGGTGGCGTTATGGCAATCATCAGGATGCTTCAACCAATGAAGTCTCCATAAGATCAGCCAACCCAATGTGTCACATAACCCCAGGACTACTCATCAAAAACGATCCATCAAGACGCTGCACCAAGAAGCCCTAATCGCATCACCATGAGAAGCCCTAATCGTAGCACCATCCGTGAGAGAAGAGAATGCCTCCAAAATGTGTGTGTAAAATGAACTCCAAGTCTCTCCAATATATAGGCATCTATGGGGGTGTGTGACACATCTCTTATGTATGTGGGATAAATCAGGCTAACCTTGCACATGTGGAATAAATTCAAAATACATGTTCTGCTCATTCGATCAAGATGATCTTTAGATCAATCTTGCACCTCTCCAAAAGAGGAATCCAATAAAAATATTGGCATCATCATCTGAGCATCACAACATGGAGTTTGGACCTAGTGGCCCAAAATTAACACTCCCTCTTAACTAGGGAGAACTCCATTGACCAGTGCCATCCAAACATCATGCGCCATCCCGCCATAACTTTCTTTGTTGGCTTCTTTATTTCATAACAGAAGTGGGTCAGTCACCAAGACATCGTTCTCAGCTGACAGATTCAGCCCAGAGGTCTAAAACCTCTATAAGACTCACAAAGAGTCTCATACCAACCCGAAGTTGGTTTACCTGACTCGAATTCAGTTGGAGGTCTGAAACCTCACTAGGACTCAAGAGAGTCATATACTAACTCGAAGTCAATTGGAGGTCTGAAACCTCACTATAATTGATCAAATCATTCTTCATTATTTCTTCATAGTTCATCAAAGCAGAGTAGAGGAGGTATGACAGAATGGTACAATTTGACAGATGGATTTGCAAGTGGATTTCTCCCTAGTAGAGAGGGAGTGTTAAAATTTTCAACTAGGGCCAAACTCCACCTTGTTCAGCTCATATGATGGAGATGATATTTTTTTTGGATTTCTCTTTCCGAGAGGTGCAAGATTGATCTAAAGAACATCTTGTTTGGATGAGCAAAAGTGAGATATTGAATTTAATCTCTCAAACATATGTAAATTGTCAAAGTCATTTATAGGTCTAATGTAGGCTCATAAGCCCCAATGGATGTGTATCCACTCTCAACGAAGTGTATAAATATGAGATACCTCTTCCTCATTTTGGAAATCATCACTCAACAAATTTCTCTCTCCTCTCTTCACACATGTGGAAAAGTGACTGGGAAATTATGAAATTTTCAAATATATTTTTGGGCTAAATTATAGAGCTCGTTTTGCTGTGTTTTTCAGGGAGATAGTTCAATCTCTCTAGGCTGCATCCTCTGGCATAGAAATCAGGAAATTATGGGCACGTTGACTGCAACAACTTTGACCACATTGTTGACTTTCTATTGATCGAGTTTGACTAAGATTTTTGGATCAGTTTTGGGTTGATTTAGATTACCTTTAGAGGCCACATTAACTGAGTTTGACCGAGATGATTTGAAGGAGTTCTCTTGTTGGTTTGACTAATGTTGAATTTCTAGTTAGGGCATCCTGTTTACTGCAGTTTGACTGTACTAGTTTGACAGTGATTGGGCATGTGTATTTTGTATATTGTAGTCTCTCTGCTGAACTTTTGAAAAATAATAAGAATATTTGATCAAAGGGTTTTCCCCGCATTTGGGTTTTTATCTAGCCTCCACCATATATTTGTTGAAATTTGGTTACCGGAGGACAGGTGGTTCCCTAAGGCTTTGATCTTTGGCCTAGGGAAAAGTGTCCAAAATAATTTAATTTTTCTCCTAAAGTGGCCTTATAAAGTTAAATCTAATTTAAAAGTCACTTTAAGTGAAAAAATTACTAAAGTCTAATTTTAAAGTGACTTTAACAAAGTTAATGTAAAATTAGAAAGGAAAAGTGAATTTGGAAATAAATGACTAAGTGGGTCTTTATTAAAGTGGGGTGAATTAAAAAATAGAAAGTGAGATTTAAAAGAGCATTTAATCTCAGCCCTAGATCTAAAGCTATTTCAACCATTGGATTTGGGGATAACCCAAAAGTCACTTAGAGTTCTATTAAAGGAGGAAAAGGAGGGAAAATGTCATTCATTCATTAATTCTTTCATGAGCAGATTGAGAGAAGGAGAAGGAGAAAGCTGAAGAGAATTTCCTGAGCAGTGAGAAGAAGGAGGGTGGCAGCACTAACTTTCAGCAAATCCGTGTTGATCAGTGGTTTTCATTGATGTCAACCCAAGTAGCACCAGGGGCTAACTCAAAATTCCCATGCAATATTGGGTTAGCCCCTAGTGCTGCTTGGGTTGACATCAATGACAACCGCTGATCAAATAATGCATGTTTAATAGCTAAAGAGGATGATACAATAATTGGTAGCAATGATGATTGACTAAGTAAGAAGTTCGCTAGAAAGGTGCAAAGTGATTTCGAGATGTCTTTACTTGGTGAGCTGACATTCTTAGATGATTCTTCTATGCTCAATTTGCAACCTGTTACCATTGGAGTAAGGATGGGTTTGAAATCTTCCATTTTAAATTTCTTGAGCATTTCCTTGATGTACTTGGATTGACATATAAATATTTCTTCTTGCTAAGATATTTGAAGCCCTAAGAAGTATGTCAGCTCACCAAGTAAAGACATATCGAAATCAATTTGCACCTTTGTATCAAACTTCTTACTTAGTCGATCATCATTGCTACCATTATTGTATCATCCTCTTTAGCTATTAGACATGCTTTAGTTGATCAGCGGTTGTCATTGATGTCAACCCAAGCAGCACCAGGGGCTAACCTAATATTGCATGGGAATTTTGACCTACCAAATTAATATCTCTGGGTTAATAATGCTTTTCATGGTTTCTACTTGTCGATATTTTTCCATTGATATATGGCACGCCATGTAATTATTCACAGTTTGAGAGATATTCATGTTTGAAGTTTGTACACCCAGTTACTGGGCTAAAACCCCATGGGGTTGGGGCATGGGTCATTGAAAATTCATAATTAATATTTTTTAAGCTCCTAAAATCCCTCCCACGTTCACTTGTTGAAGCCCCTCTCAACCTAAGCATTTATATAAATTGTGATCCTCATTTCCTCGTTATGCAAGGGATTTCGCCATCTGAAACAGGCATCGTGGCATTTTCTCTCTAAATTTTTTTCTACGAAGGTTTAGGAGCTAAAATTATTATGAGGCGAAGCTGAAATCATGAGGAAGCTACTGTAACAGTTTCAGATCAAGGTACACAATATTTTTGGAGATATGATTTGTGGAAGTCAGGGTTTTTGCAGGCTCCTGGAATTCATCTCAAAGAAGTGACCTTGGTAAAATCGTCATAACTCTCTCTCTGTGTATCAGATTCTAATTATATAAAAATTGGAAGATAATGCATATTTTTTAATGTTTTCCCTATCAATTTCAGAGCCAAATAAAGAAAAAAATGACACGTGGCACACCGTACAAGTGCGCTCTACTAAAACAGTCCATAATTAAGGCATTGTGAGAGATTGGGTATAACTCTCTCTTGAAGAATCCAAATTGGGTTAGACCTATGGCATTGGAAAAATGACTCAAATTACTACTACAAGACCAAAAATCAGATATTGAGGATCTAAAATAACAGAGATACACTAGATTCAATATCGAGCTCCTAGAAGGGAAAGAAAAAGCTAGATCATGTGTTGTCAAGGGTTGCAAAGGACCAAAATTTCTAGGGTAGCAAAGCAAAGCAAGGTGCAACAGAGGGTAGCATGAAAAGAGCATCAACCAAGGTGCATAATAGTAGCAAGAAGTTCATCCTATGAAGTCTTGAAGTGGGCAGCACTACATACAATCATTGTAAAGGTATCATTGTACTTAGTCATTGTAAATACATTATTGTACAAATTGTACTAGTATCTATCTGCCAAGAGTTGAAGAGGAAGTGTCGGGTGGTCTAGGATCATCATTAGGTGGTTGTGTCATAGTTGGGGTTATGTTATAGTATGTCTTCTTCTTCTACATCATTCTATATCAGTGTAAAGTGGACCATTTTCCCTGGTACGGGAGTTCATTCTTCTTTTATTCTTCTATAGGGTGGTAGGGTGGTGCCAGGGTGAGTTGTAGCTCATTGGGTGTTGCGGAATCCATTCAGTTGACTACTGAAGAATCTTGAGCATTAGAGCTTCCATCCAGTGGGAGCTAGAGAAGAATTCTTTTCTAGATTCTAGGAAGTTGGAGCTTTATTTTCAATTGGAGTTGAATATTAAAGAATTATTAGAAAAGCATTAGGTGGTTTTTGTCCCGGAGTGCGTTTCCACCTTAAAAACTGCGTGCATTTGTGTTCCTCTTGTTTTCTGCTATCATTGTACAAACACTGATAATAATTGAAGATTAACTAATGCTCTAATTGAAAGGAATACTGATTCACCCCCCTCTTAGTATTTCCAACAATCCGTACATCAGGGTAGAGCACGAAGTTCAAGGCAAGTGGGCATGAATTTTGAGGAGAGAAAATTGCAGATTTCAAGGGAGGTCGTACAGCCATTTCGACACTATTTTCGAGGTTGTTCGTATAGTTTTGAAGGCTGTAATTTTTCTAATTTTTGGGCATGGAAACTGAGGTGGATTTTGGCATTATTTTCGAGATAAGTTCTGTTCGAAGTTGTTGTAATTTTTTTTTTGCTGTGTAAATTTCTGCATCACTGTAAAAGCAATATTCAGAAAATAAAGAGAAGATTTTGAACTAGTTTTCCCCAAGAGTTGTAGGGGGTTTTTCCAGGGTCATGTTGACTAAAAATCACTGTGTTAAAATGTTTTGTGTGGCTGTTTTAGTCTGCTGATTTTTATTTCTGAAATTTCCAGCACTGTGAAAATTTTCTAAAATTTATGTTTTCAGAAAATATTTATTTTCCAACTTGTTGAATGTAATACTATAGGAAAGGGTATTTAACTATTTGGATAAATAAGGTGAAACTGAAAACCGGGGTGGGAAAATAGAAATTTCTACATGGTATCAAAGCTTGGGTGCTGAAAGTGCAGTTTGGAACATCAAAGAGAAAAATTACAGGTTGCTAATTTTTCACTCAGAAAATTCCAGCAAGCGGATTTTTCACACACGGAAATTTTATCTTTACTACAACAGTGTTATCTTCAGTTTTTAGGACAGCAAGGATGTCATTGGGATTGAGGGTAGAAGATAGGTTGGATGGGCATAGTAATTACAGCATTTGGAGAGAAAGAATACAGAGCATCTTTGAGGAGGGAGAAGACTGGGATATCATGGTTCATACCCAACAGTAGCCTGTTAATATGCCTACTGATGCTATTCAATTGGAAGCATTTAATAAAAAGAATAACAAGGGAAAAATGTTGATTCTAGATGGTATTAAAGACCATGTGATTCCTCATGTGAGAGGAAAGAGACATGCTCATGAGATGTGGTCTGCCTTGACTAATCTCTACTAGAGTACCAATGAGAACAGAAATATGGTCCTAAGGGAGAAGCTGAAGACCGTTAAGATGGGGAAGAATGATAGTGCAACTGGTTATCTCACAAAGATAAATAATGTGAGAGATGCATTGGCAGCAGTTGGAGAGGTCATTCCAAACACTGAATTGGTGTAGATTGCAGTGAATGGCCTTCCTACTTCATGGCTGAATTTTGTTGATGGGGTTTGTGCACGTGAGACCCTTCCCACATGGGAGAGGTTTTGGGATTATTGCATTCAGACAGAGATCAGGAAGAGTCATCTTGGGGCAAGCAAGCCAGTTGAGGAGGATGAGGACGTAGCATTGTTGGCCGGAGGCAAGAGAGGTAAAGGCAAGAAGACTGCTTCCACAAGTGGTGGTGGGGGCAAAGGAAAAGGTAAAGGTAAACAGGAAAACACGCAGAAGGACTACTCCAAAGTGAAGTGTTGGAGTTGTCAGAAGATGGGACGCTATGCAGTTGTGTGTTCGAAGAAGAAGAAGAAGGGGAAGAACCAGACCATGGCAACATCAGCAAAGATTGAGGAATTTTCAGATAGATTTGACCAAGAGTTTGGGTTCAGTGCTTGTGAGTCAACTAGTGTAGGACCACCTACCGCGGAGGTTCAGAGGGAGCGTGCATTTCCCTCAACTAGCGGAGCATCTTCAGGTATCTGGTATGTGGAAAGTGGGGCTTCACGTCATATGAGAGGAGTCCGTGAGTACTTCTCAGAGATTTCAGAGAGTGGCACTGATATAGAGGTAGTACTCGGTGATGACAGTGTTGTTAGAGCAGTCAGTGTGGGGACACTGACATTTGATAGGGAACCCAAACCTCCCTTGAAGGTGTCAGATGTTTTATATGTGCCAAGGATGAGGAAGAACCTCATATCTATCTTAGCATTGGAGGACAGAGGGTATGAGATATTGTTCAGGAGAGGACAGGTGTTGATATATCCCAGGGGTACTCCAGCTGAGTCAGCTAGAGTGATAGGTGTATGCCATGCAAAGGTGTACAAGTTTGCATTTCAGCCCCTTATGGCATTGAGTAGTAGCACAGACAACAGAGCTAGTAGTTTTGAGCTGTGTGAGATTTGGAACTGCAGGATGGGGCACATGTATCATGGAGTCTTGAGGTCATTGTGGGAGATCACTACAGGTGTGCCAGATTTCAGTACTGATCACATTGATACATGCAGAGGATGTGCGATGGGCAAGTTTGCCAAATCCCCTTTTCCCAGCAGTGACAGCAGAGCGACTGGGATACTTGATTTGATTCATTCCGATGTGAGGGGTTGAATGTCTCATGTTTCCTTGAGTGGATATGAGTATTATGTGTTATTCATTGATGATCACTCTAGGAGGACCTAGATTTATTTCTTGAAAACCAAGAGTGAGGTCCTCAAGCGATTTCAAGAGTTTAGAGCTCTTGTGGAGACACAGACAGGTCGGAAGATCAAGTCCCTGAGGTCGGAAAATGGAGGTGAGTACAAGCTTGGATATTTTTTTGAGTATTGTGTGGAGGCAGGCATTAGGAGGGAGTTCACAGTTCCTTACAACCCCCAGCAAAACGGGGTTGTAGAGAGGAAGAACAGATCCATCATTGGGGCTTCCAAAGCCATGTTACATGATCAAGGGTTACCTTTTTTTTTGTGGGTAGAGGCCTGCAATACTACTGTATACTTGCAGAACAGGAGTTCGCATCATGCATTGGGGCATGTGACTCTAGAGGAGGATTTTTCTGGGAAGAAGCCTAATGTTGGTCACTTCCATATATTTGGGTGTATTGCATACTCCTACGTACCCAAGGAGAAGAGGACCAAGCTAGAGCCCACCGCAGAGAAGGGTATCTTTGTGGGCTATAGTGAGACCTAGAAAGCCTTTCAGGTCTATATTCCTGCTTCGAGGAAAGTTTTTATCAGGCAGGATGCGAGATTCAAGGAGGACCGGGCTTTCAGGAGGTCACGGGAGTTAGAGTATCTGGATCAGCCAGACCCTCAGCAGCAGTTGATTCAGTCATAGAGATCCAGTGGGTAGGGATCAGGAGGATCCAGAGGTACATCTATAACGATGTCTGGTCCATCAGTGAGAAGTGGCTCGCAGAGTTAGAGGGGTGGTGCTTCAGGGAGCATGCAGAGTAGTTCACAGAGCGGTTCACTAGGGAGTCCACTGATGGACAATTCACATGGTACTTCAGCATCTACAGGTTCAGGTTCAGGCAGGAGGACACCAGATAGACAACCAGGAGTTCAAACTTCTGATGAGGAGGAGGATTTTCATTCTCCAGTGGGAGAGGTGTGCTTAGGGAAGAGGAGGCCCAAGTGGCTTCAAGATACCTTGAGAGAGGCCACATATGTTGCTACACCTAAGAGGCTGGTCAGAGAGAGCAGACCACCTGAGAGATTTTGTAGCTATATGGAAATGGTTTCCAACATCATTGACTCTGAGCCTTCTAGCTATGAGGAGACAGCTAGCCAATAGGTCTGGAGAGAAGCCATGTAGGACGAGTATTCTTCTATCATCAAGAATGATGTTCAAGAGGTGGTGCCGAGGCCTGAGGGAAAATCCGCGATGACTTCAAGATGGCTTTACAAGGTAAAGCATGCTACAGATGTCAGCATTGAGAAATTCAAAGCAAGTTTTGTGGCTAGAGGGTTCTCCCAGGTAGAGGGAGTATATTATGAGGAGACCTTTTCTCTTGTGGCTCAATATACTTCGATTTACTCCATTATATCGATAGCAGTAGAGATGGGTTGGAAGATCCATTAGATGGATGTGAAGACCGCATTTCTCAATGGCTTCATACAGGAGGAGGTGTACATTGAGCAGCCACAGGGCTTTGAGGTGCATGGGAAGGAGTCTCATGTGTGTAGACTGAAGAAGGCCCTTTATGGCCTGAAGCAAGCTCCCAGAGCTTAGTACTCCAGGATAGATACATACATGCAGGAGATGGGTTTCACAAAGAGTGAGGCAGATCCGAACTTATACTTCATTGTGATAGGTGAGGAGCTCTCATTATGGTGTTGTATGTGGATGACTTGGTCATTACAGGTGCAGAGAGACTCATAGAGCACTGCAAGAGATATCTTGCGTTGGAGTTTGAGATGAAGGACATCGGCTTGATGCATTAATTTTTGGGTTTGGAGGTGTGGGAGGGGGAGGGGAATTTCTTCCTGGGGCAGAGGAAGTATATTGTGGACATCCTTGGCAGATTCCACATGGAGGATTGTAGACCCATGTCAACACCGATGATCACCAACTGGAAGAATATTCATGCTTCAGATTCCGAGTTGGTGGATCCCAGATTGTACAGATAGCTGATTGGTTCCTTGATGTATTTGGTCGACACCAGACCAGATATATGTTTTGCAGTCAACACGATGAGTCAGTTTATGTGTGAGCCTAGGAAGGTTCACTGGATTGCTGCAAAACACATTTTGCGATACTTGTAGGGGACAGTGGAGTATGGTCTATATTATAGGCAGGGAGATGGAGTGAGATTGGTAGGTTACACTGATTCTAATTGGGTAGGTTGTGCTTCTGATAGGAAGAGAACTTCAGGGTGATGTTTTGGGTTGGGTTCGGCAATGGTGTCGTGGTTCAGCCGGAAGCAACAGTCATTAGCATTGAGTTCAGCGAAAGTAGAGTATATGGCAACCAGTCTAGCTAGTTGTGAGGCCATCTGGCTTCGCAAGATGTTGTTTGGCTTATTTGGTTAGCCGTTGAGACCTTCAGTGATTTACTATGATAATCAGAGTTGCATTAAACTCACGGAGAATTTAGTATTTCATGATCAGTCAAATCATATCGGCATCAGATATCACTTCATCAGAGACTATGTGCAGAAGGGAGTTGTGAAGCTCGAATATATTCCCACTGATGAGTAGGTTGCAGGTATTCTTAACAAAGTCTTACCACGATGCAAGCATGTCTACTTCAGAGATAAGATGGGTGTGGTGAGGAACACCTTCCTCGATAAGAGGGAGTGTTGAAATTTGGTTACGGAGGACAGGTGGTTCCCTAAGGCTTTGATCTTTGGCCTAGGGAAAAGTGTCCAAAATAATTTAATTTTTCTCCTAAAGTGGCTTTATAAAGTTATAAAATAAAATCTATTTTAAAAGTGACTTTAAGTGAAAAAGTTACTAAATTCTAATTTTAAAGTGACTTTAATAAAGTTAATGTAAAATTAGAAAGGAAAAGTGACTTTGGAAATAAATGACTAAGTGGTTCTTTATTAAAGTGGGGTGAATTAAAAAATATAAAGTGAGATTTAAAATAGCATTTAATCTCAGCCCTAGATCTAAAGCTATTTCAGCCACTAGATTTGGGGATAACCCAAAAGTCACTTAGAATTCTATTAAAGGAGGAAAAGGAGAGAAAAGGTCATCCATTCATTAATTCTTTCATGAGAAGATTGAGAGAAGGAGAAGGAGAAATTTGAAGAGAATTTTTTGAGCAGTGAGAAGAAGGAGGGCAACAACACTAACTTTTAGCAAAACCGTACAGCAGGGCAGAGCACGAAGTTCGAGGCAAGTGGGCATGAATTTCGAGGAGAGAAAATTGCAGATTTCGAGGGAGGCCATACAACCATTTCGACACTGTTTTCGAGGCTATTTGTACAATTTTGAAGGCTGTAATTTCTACTATAATTTTTCTATTTTGTGGGCACAGAAACTGAGGTGGAGTTTAGCATGGTTTTCGAGATAAGTTCTATTTCGAAGTTGCTGTAATTTTTTTTTTGCTGTGTAAATTTCTGCATCACTGTAAAAGCAATATTCATAAAATAAAGAGAAGATTTCGAACTGGTTTTCCCCAAGAGTTGTGGGGGGTTTTTCTAGGGTCATGCTGACCAAAATTCACTGTGTTAAAATGTTTTGTGTGGCTGTTTTAGTCTGCTGATTTTTATTTCTGCAATTTCCAGCACTGTGAAAATTTTCCAGAATTTGTGTTTTCAGAAAATATTTATTTTCCAGCTTATTGAATGTAAGGCTATGGGAAAGGGCATTTAACTATTTGGAGAAATAAGGTGAAATTGAAAACTGGGGTGGGAAAATAGAAATTTCTACAATATTGTGTCCTCTTGTCTTGGCTTGTCTTCTACTTATTGTTTATGTTCTATCAACATTTAATATCAATGTTAATGTGATTGCTAATCTGGAAATTGATATTGGGCTAATAAGAAAATATTGAAGTGAATTTCTCTAAATGATAAAACATACTATTGTTATCTAAAATTAACATATACAATCACAGCAGGAAGAGCACAAAACAAACTACCAAGTAATCTCTAGGAATCCTTCTCCTTCATGATCACGCTAAGAAGGGCCTTTTTGGAAAAATATTATCAAAGAATTGTCTAGTGAAGGAACCATTTGGAAAGGGAAATGACTCTCTCACTGGCAAACTACGCTTTTCAAAGTCTATTCTACAATTGGCCAATTCTGAAAACACCAGCAAATGTGTAGTCCATTAAGCAACACAACAGACCAAAAAATATTATCTTGGTGGCTTGGAAGAATGTGTATAAGGCTTGCAAAGCCTTGGGTCTATGTTATGGGGGATTGGATTAATAAGGCTTTAATGGAAAATATGGTCCAACATATTTGCAAGGAAGAAAACATGCTTTAAGGAAAACTACATAGGCACCATATCCCTAAAATGCATGCTCAATCATCTGCGCTTCATTTGATACAACCTGGACATAAATAAGGATTATATTTTTTGAGATGGCAAGGATGGATCCAAGGCTAAGTTTGTGAGAACTCGTGGAATTTGAAGATAATGCTCTCTAGCATGGAAGATTTAGCAAGTCCAAAGGGGCCCTTACAACAGCTCTTGGGCTCTATTATTTGGAAATTTAGGTATGAAGCTGAAGATGGACACCTTTAAGGAGAGACACAGGAAAATATTGGAGGAATTTAGAACCCAGATCAATAGAGATGCAACAAAACACTCAAGAAAGATCCTAGAAATTTTTAAAATTCTAACGAGGGGGGAAAAATGACTGAAAATGGAGAGCTTCCAAGACTAGATTGTACACAGTAAAGAGAGGTCATGAAAGAAGGAGAAACTTCAAAAAAACCTGGAATAAGGTATGGGTGAAGGAGGAATTTACTAAAGCAAGACTTTCTTACAACTATCCACTGAAAAACAACCTAACACAAGATTATATCCTGGAGAAAATGCTTCCTTGGCCCTTCTTAATGCCCCTTTCCCTCAACTCCTTATGTGTGACTACCCATGTCGTATTTCAAGTCATTTTATAGAGAAACATGACCTCAGTTGGAGCTTTCCTACCTTTTTACCAGATCTCTTTCAAAACTGGCATATGATATCATAATCCCCAAAGCTTAAAGAAATTTGTAAACATGTTTCCAACTATGGAAGTTTGGTTAGAAAGAAACATAAGTATTTTCAGATATCAGTCTATCAAGCAGCCTTTGAGAAAGACTAGTAGCATGCATGGGGGCATTTATAATTGAAATAGTAAAAGCCACCCTGTATAGAGAGAGAAAATCCCCCTGCAGATGACTGTTGACTTTAAAACCAAGGAAACTTGAATCATCCATCCCTGGCAAAGTAAGTGGGACCCGTTGTGCACAGTCAAACTAAGAGACAAGGAGGAAAATTAAGACACAATATACCTATGGAAAACTGTAACAATCTAGCCAAGATAGAGGCATGATCAAGGGATTAAAACTTGATTTTTAAATAGGATTTTCTCATCTGAATTGGAAGAGGAATTTTCCATAATTGTCAGAGCCTGGAAGAGTAGTCAAGGGGCTTATTTTTCACCTCAACCATCCTTTGTTTCTCTCAACGGTATGGTTCAATAGCTGACGAGCACCTTGTGATTGAAGATTATGAGCACCAAGACATCATGGTGAATAAAATGATAGATAGAAAGCAAAGATGCCATGGAGATGGGGATGGAGATTTGAACCCCTACTTGTGATCCCTCAGAACCTCCAAGGCAATAGACCCCCCTAATTATTAGAAATTTGTGTCTGATATAAATGGCAGCTCAAAATGATGTGGAAGGGTAGCTGCATGAAAGGAGGATACAGAACACAGTAATTATGTAAAGGGTGGTTGCTAGAAGAGAAATTGTAGGAAGAGCCACAACAAGGGTGGGCATGGATGATCTAATGATGGATTTAGGATCAAGGAGGAGACCCACACAAATATACCATATCCAGAACATGATCTTGTGCCTGAACACAATATTGAGTAGCTTCTGGGCGAATATATGCTGCAGGCCAAAGTAGCAAAGAAAGATCAATATTTTCAAGCTTCTCATTACTGTCTATAACCTCTTTATCCATCTCTAGCATATTTGCACGACTGACCATATCCTTTACAGTTCTGAAACTAATATGAGACAAAGTTCACGATCCTTTATGTTAAATCTTCAAATGAGATAAATCTCTTATGGCAACTTATAATTTGTAGTATGCACTATTTCTAGCCTAGAAGAAGTCATTATCATGCTCAACATTTAAGAAACTAAATTTGAACACACAGTTTTGTGTTATATGGGCTAGGTGTAGATTAAGGGTGGTTTAGTCTGAGATCATGTGTGGCACTAGCCTTATAGGCTAGGTTGTTGGATTTATTATGTTGTTGGTTTACCTTAAGAGGGACTTGAAACCCTAAATTGCTTCAAACTCTATGAAACTTGTGTATTGATTTTCTTTAAGGATACTTTAAACAATGTCACAAGATGTAATCCTCATCACCAATGTTAAGAGATGAGACATTAAGTGTTATATGAATCGGTTTTAGAGCATATAGATCATCAAACAATGGTGCAATAAACTTCAGTACTTGACCACATAAAATACATAGAGAAACAGTGAGAACCAAAGCCAAGTTTTTATGTCAGTGACAAATCTGAGTATGTTGTTGAATTATAAAGTCGGTTGTTGAGATCATTGTTGCATTTTATTGCATTAGAAGGTGTTTAAGACTTCATTGTGGAAAAAAAAACATTGAAATAATCAAGGTGTAGCATGGCACATTTCAGACCTTGCTGCAGAGTCAGTAAAATGACATACAAGAAATAAATCACATGCATTGAGGTGTTAAATGAATAACCAGGAAGTTGGTCATACCATGGATCATGCAATATCCACCAAAAAAAAAAAAGATCTGAAGGCTTGAAGTTAACCCTAGAAATCAATCTCAAATGGCATGAATTGTTCCCCTTATTATTAAGTAGGTTGTTCACCCTATTTTGACATTGACTAGTCTTCTTTGAGTGACTGTAGATCATAAAGATATCTCAATGTTGGCACAAGTCATTGTAAATCAAACTCAAATGAGAAATACATATTAAATTTTTCGAAGCATGAAAACTCAATTAAGTGCTTGTGTTAGATCCAAAATGGGTGAAATAAAAATATAGCAAATGAAGTAACCTTGGATCTAGTGACCTAGATTTATAAATACAACAAGAAAAACCCTCCAAAGAATTCAGAGCAATATTCCTCTATCTAATGAATCATCAATAGGGTAGTGAAACCATGAACCCATTACATCTTCATGAATGGAACTAGAATTATTTAATGACTCTAAAATATTATCCTATCCACAAGAGAATGCTTCCCAGGTAACACAACATCATCATTTTATAGTGTTTTGACAGTTGAGTTTGAAAAGGACGCTTGACCACTTTGTTCAAAACCAAACCATTTTCCACATGAGTTCTTCGACAACATGCTCTACATCCTGGATCTCTTATGTAGTTGTATTACATCCAGTAAAAATCAAGTGAGTAGTTCTCTGGTCCAAATAGCTCCTTTACAATTGGAGTCCACAACATTGTAAGGCTGAAATTTTCCCAATGTCTTGGCAAAATACATGAAATCTTACAAAAATCCAGCCACAAATTATGTTTACTTCAATAGAGGAGGAGGTTGTTTCCCTCATCAAGAAATGTGGAAGGAATTCAAGAAATCAGTCAGAAACAGAGTCCACTTAGTAGATAAGGGGATTTTTGTCTTTAGTCATCTGTAAAGCCCAACAATGGTACATTCGTAGCTCATGCATGCCAAGCGATGAGAGTAAATGATTACAACACAATGCCCCCTCACAAAAGGAAACTCTTTCCTACCCAGTGCCAACATAAATTGTAGGTTTTGAAAGTGTTAAGGGAAGGGAACCGTTTAATTGAAATGGCCTCTTTTAGTTGGATTCAAGTGCTCATTAATTAAACTAAGCACCACAGATGATTTTTTTTATAGACATAAACTTTTTGTATTATAATGGGCCATTACTACAAGATTGTGCATAAGATTTACAAATCTCATATGAACTTGTCTAGCTTTTCTGTTTAAAGAAATAACTTTTCTATTTAGCTCATTTCGCAACAAAATTTTCTTTTGATTAATATTTCAAAGTTCTGTGATGGGGATACTGCCAGGAGCTTCCCTTTTAAGGCTGTCATACAAAATAAACATAGTTCCATTACATGCTTTGCTAATTCTATAAGTTATTAGTGTTTTTATTTCTTAGGGGTATCTGGACAAAATTTCCCCTGTCAAATCCTAGAGTTTGTCAAGTTAAGTGACTTGACAGAAAAAACAAGAATAACTAATATAGACAAGTCAAGATTTACTAAGCTTCACCAGATGGTTCTATTAATATAAATCGTTTTAATATTGATTTTTTACTGCGTTGTAAGACAAAACATGGATCATTTTCGTTTGTATGCATGACCAAAATTTAAATCTGCAATGAACAGGGGAAGATATCTAAGTCTGTTTATGCTTTTTGGACTTGAAATGGTTTTTGTCAATTTTCTGCTCATGCTTATAGAAGCTTTGTAGAAAATTCTAATGTGATTTAATAAAACATGCAGGGGATGTGGGAAGTGTCTACTTTGGCCCAAATCATCCTATGAAGTCACATCGACTATGCATGACACACAATTTGGTCCTTTCTTATGAACTTCACAAGAATATGGAGATCTATGTGTGTCCTAGACCTTCAAATATGTCATTTATCTTTGTCCAGTATTTTGTTTTCTATACTTAATTTTAACCCATATTCATGTTAGTATTTTCTGGGTTTTTTCTGTAGCAACCACACAAGGCATATCCAGTGGAAATTTCTCAGTCTCATTCAACAGACTATGTGGAATTCTTGCATCAAATAACGCCTGATACACATCACTTGTTCATTAAGGAGCTAGTAAAATGTAAGGCCTGTGCCCTTTATATGACTATAGGGATGATAGAATCTAGACCAAGATTTCTCAATGTATTGATATTGTTATTGTTTGAAATTCCAAGAATTTTAATGTAGTTGTACCCATTGCATTGTCTGGTCTCTATGAAGTGATTGTAATGTTTTGTATTTTTTTTTTTATGTATATCTCATTTTTTCAATTCCGTCAATATATCTTTATTTTTTCTGGTTTTACTCCAAGAAATTAATATTCCTACCATTGTGTTGTTTGTTTTGGTAGATAATATGGGATAATATTGTCCTGTATTTAACAACCTCTTTGAGTTTTTTCAAATTTATGCTGGTGGCACTATAAGTAGGTGGAACCTTTATTGGCAGATATGCTTTATCTATTATCAATATATGTTATGAGGCCTAATAAGGATGATATCCTTTGATTCATAAGAAGATGCTGCTCATCGATTGAACAACCATATTTTTTATATTGCAATCAATTGGTCTGGTGGTCTTCACCATGCTAAAAAGTGTCAGGCATCAGGTTTCTGTTATATTAATGACTTCGTGCTGGGAATTTTGGAGTTTCTTAAACATCATGCCAGATTTCTAGATGTTAATATTGATGTCCACCATGGTGATGGAGTTGAATAAGCCTTTTATTTTACTGGTATGTATTCAATGGTTACATCATAACATTTCAATGCAGATGCTTGTGTCTTATTTTCTCATTAATGGTACGTTAGGTGTAGGTATATTTTAAGTTTTCATATGATACATGATGATTATTGTTCTTTCTGCTATGAAGCTATAATTTATTAAGCTACAAAAAGGATGAAAAAATTATTGGTTATTCCCTCCCACTGTTAAGAAAAATTTTACAAAGGTATACAATACTTTATATGTAGTTAGAATTTGCATTGAAAAACTAGTAAGGGACAATAGGTGGTCTGAACTCTGCAGCAATTAGCAAGAGTGACTATGATCATGCACCACATTCTACACACAATTTCTCCTTCCCTTTTGGCTTCAGGAACTAAATGTTTAACTTCTTAAATATTAGATGTCAACACTCAATGGTTGGTAATGGCATCACTCCAGACAAACATAAATATACCTGTTCCTTAAGAGGAACACTTCCATCGTTGACTATTTGTTCAGTATCTAGAAGCTATATTTTCCTATGTTAGTATGTTCTTGTTGTACAATTTGTCTGGATACATACATATAGACATGTACATGGGCACAATTGACGTAAAAATAGTAAAATACCAGTGTAAACAGACACATGCATTCACATAAAAATGTTATTTACTTGAAGTACATAATCCCTATTCACCCTTGTCACATATTAACATGCTATCCATTATAAGTGAATGTTGAGGAAGAATCCATTGTTTAGGCAAGAGCAAACTCTATAGATGGATGCATAAGAAGTGAATATTCCAGTTTTTGGGATGGTAGAATATTATACAGGAAGCAGTAGCAAGTGAACACAACCTCTGAACCATCATATTTTGGAATAATGGAGATGAAAAATGAAGTTTTGACAATGACTCTCTAATTGTACTTTAAACCCATTATTTAATGCAACCACATTCACGAGTAGGCGGTGGAACTATAATATTTCGAATATTTTATTGAGTAAAAAATGCATTTATGTCCAACAAACTTGCAAGATTAAGACATGGAAAACCAACCAACAAATAACAATGAAAGAGGTTGATCCCAACAGTTCTGGAATGTAGTTTGAATACCTTATTTTTAAGTTGGAAATTATGCATCATTGAGTTTTGTGCTTCTTCACTTTCATGATTTCCTCATCTCATACCAATTATCTGCCCTAACTTTTTCTTTTGAATTTAATCCAAAACTAGTGTTTTCTACTGCACATGTGGAAATAAAGGAAAAAAAAATTCAATTTCCACAAATGAACAAAATAATTCAATGGGACTGCTATCTCAAATCCTTGACAAGGTGATAAGGCCAGTCAAATAGGGAAGTGTCGCCACTATTACCGAGGTAGAAAATTTCTTCATTTTAGTGAAACTTTGCCTATGCCCTTTCTCCTAGACCTGTGCATCTGCACAATATCCATATCCATCTCCCTTGTTGCCATTTGCATCAATACATCCTCCCTGCCCATCGCCCTGTGTCTCCTACTACCATTCTTGTTGCCCATCACTCTCCCCCAACCAATATCCTTGCAAAAAAAATTTAAATATATGGAAAATTTACTCGTTGCATTCATTGATTTTAATTTATTTATCACACATATTTAATTTTTATTCTCGCAGATCAATCAAAATTTAATCAACATGTTGGTAGATTTATTGCATATTTTGAAGGATTTAAGACTAGATACATGCTTCTAATTCACTAATTTGGAAGGTTAAGTGATGGATTTTGGAGTCTAGATCAACCAATTATCCTAGACATGCCCTAGAACTAGCATGCTTTGAAGTGAGGATTATTTTCCGCAACAGTTGTATTATTCATAAACTGTCCAATCAAACCCCTTGGGATTTATTCAAGGGGAAAAAGTGATTGACAACCTTGCCTGTCTGATTTTGGATTAGGAGTAGAGAAAACTTCACTTTGAGAGACCATGGATTCTACAAATCAACAAAGAAGAATGACCACTGAAGATAATGAAGCCCACAACTCAGAAAAAGTAGTGTTCTAAGTATTGACATTTACATTAAGGAAAATCCTAGTTTTATATTTTATAGCTATAAATTGCTAATATATTTCCATTGAGAAATTATACTTTCAATTATTGCTCTATTTGAATGTATATCTAGCTAAAGTTGCAAAACCATTTAAATCATTTCTCCAATATTATAATTTCCTACGATTTACCAACATCACAATGGATCCATAATGACGCAATTTATATATTTAAGATTCTAAATGATTGTAGTTTCGAAACAAACCTGTGACGCCCATGGGGAAAATTGTTGATGCACTTCACTCATTAGATCTCCCTTTATAACTGACTGTATAACCTATCCATTCATTAAAGTTGCTAAAAGTCACCACTTGTTAGCAATAATAAAATTAAGATGGGGAGAACCATGCCTTAAAATTACCGATTTCAAGAGGTAAAGTATAGTTCATTTAGTTTCGAAAGAATTTTCAAAGTTAAAACTACAAATGCATATATAAAATACACTTCTAGTTGGAACTTAGTTTAGATCATATATGATTGTGAATATTATATTATATAAGAAAGAACGTAGATAACTCATCCTCCCAGTGCATGTTATCTTAGATGATGCAACATTTCTTCTACTTAAATGTTGTTGATGTACCAATGTAAGGGTCAATTCTCACAGTTGTGCTAGCTGGAAGTCCCAACAGGGAATTGATTGATTCTCCAAAATTGTTCACTGCATACCAGGCAACCAACCAACATAATCAAGTGGATATGGGAGGTGGAGGACTCAGGCTCATATTGACTCAAAGGGAGAAAGATTCAAAAGTGACACAATCAATTACATGAAGCAAATATAATGGAATGGCAGGGAGGATAGACACAGCACTCAGGATGTCCAGTAATAGCAGGTCTGGACACAAATGGAGCAAGCAGCAACCACTGCAATCAAACATGGCAGAGTCAAAGGTGGTTATTCATTTCTATTTTTGGCATCCTTCCCAGAAACCATGGACTCGTTTTAACCATTTAAAGGATTAGGGCACCAGAAGGAATAAAATCTCTATGTTTCTAAGCCAACCCCACTGATTTAAGATACATTAATGAGTAAAATAAAAGTGAAACTTGTCTAAAGAAATTAGTAGGACCTGTAGCTTCAACGAATTAAAGATTTTGAACGTGTTTCTTGTTGGAATGCAGCCACTATAGAATTAATTGTTGTAAAACTTGATGAAGCAAACTATAGTTGGTAGAACCAAATTTTATGAAAGCTCATATGGAAAGAAAAAGTTTTTTTTTTTTTAATTTGCAATAAAAAAATGCATGCTAAAAGCCAATTTAATTATGTCATGATGGTGGTTGAAATGGATCCAAGAAAATTGTGGCATCGTATTTCATGCAAGATCTTGGGCCTTATATTTATTTTATTACAAATTTGTTTTCTCAGACATGTCAATTAGCAACTTTGCAAAAGGAAAGGAAACTAAAACACTCTATGCAGCATCTGGCCAGGCTTAAACTCACGAATGAGGTGAAGGCACCCACCTTTTCCAAAACAATCATCTTAATGCAGAACAGTGAGAATCTTACATATCTAAAGGTAAATATCAAAATCTAGTATACGTGGTTTCAACAAAGCCTAGAGGTAATGTTACCCATATTTTTGTTTAAGAAAAAAATGGGATAACCAGGGGAGCTATCCCAATACAATATATGTTGGTAATACATTATGAAACATATCAACTATAATGGCATGGGACCATACTTCTTGAAGAGTGAGGAAACGTATTATTAGAATCGCTCTAAATTGATAGGTGAATTTGAATTCATTATAAAGGTAACAACAGATGATATCATAGGCTCTGATCTCCTAGAAGAGTCCTCTGCAGAATCCATATAGTGCACAAGCAAGGAGGGTGATAGCATAGTAATAAAAGGACCAGAGGAGGGATAGTGGATGGGTCAAACCTATCTGATAGAAGAACTGATCACATGTCAGTAGTATTCCTATAGAGAGCAGTGAAACAAGGATAAGCAACCTTTCTGAGGTTTGTATTTTTATGGAAACCAGTATTCACAATGTTATAATTAAGGATTCATCTTGAAAAAGACGAGAGGAGTGTAAATTTGTAAGCCTATCCAGGGAGGTCTGTCTCAAATGCAGTCATTACAGTCCCATCCTATTTCAATGACACTCAGCATCAAGCAACTCAAGCTCCTAAACACATGATCACTGGAGTTCAAAGAATTTGGGAAGATAGCTAACATGATGGCTATAGGTGCATCTTTTGGAACCCTGTCAGCTACTGAAGTAGAGGATCAGAAGAGACCTTGAGCTGGGCATGAAAATGTAAATAGGACACCACAGAAATTCTGCCTGCAATCATAAAACAAGTCTTGAACTAACTTTAACCTGAAGGGAGGAAAAGAATGCAGAGAACAGAGACTAATTTCATAGTAGAAGTTGCCCAAGATAATTAGTTGGTGTAAGGTATCTCTCCTGTGTATAATACATATAAGTATGCACACTGGAACTAAAAAGAAAATTAAATAAGGCAAGGAACCTAAATTTGGGCCAAAATCAGCTTTTGTTCTTGGAACCAACCTTTATTTAAGGTGATTTGGACACATGTGAAATGAAATTTATAATGGGCTGGCCAGTGCGTGTAAATTATTGTGACCATTGCTAAGAGAAATGTTCTCATCCTATGGGGGATTGCCTACTGAAGAGCCCATTTATTTTCACAACAAACACATCGCATAAATGGGGTGCTCAACCCAGCTTATGAGGACACAGAAGATGAGTTTTCCCACCTTTAAAGGAGCCAGATGAGTTCACTTTGAAGCACTCTACACTTGGAGGAATCTTGGAGGTGTATTTTTCTCTTTTGTCATTCCTTTGCCTTGCTTTGTGAGCCATTTTCCCACTTCATAACAGTTTTGTGACCCTTATAATAGATAGTTTTAAGGTCTATACACCCTTTAAAGGGTCATTTATTATAGGTACACGAGCCTATATCATAGAAAAAGGGTTTAGTGCCCACTTTGAAAGACATTTGGAGGAGGAACTCCCTTGTTTAGTGGAGGATTTGTTACAACTGTGGGGGAACCTGAAGGTCCCCCTCTCCCACTTGGTCAATGGCATTTGGAGCCCTTATATCCACCTTCGAGGAGAATTTTTGGGTTTTCTGCCCACTTTAGAGGCTTTTGGTGGGCAGATTTAAAGACTTATTAGATAAGCTATGATGTTGATGGGCCTTGGGAGGTTGGATGCCATGCCAACAAGCCCTTCATCCACTTCATTTATGGATATGGGCAATTTTTGAGGGCTCAGTCCCCCTAATCATTGTAAATGTGGCATGAATTCCCCTAAATTCATGTAATTTTCGTTAATTAATTGTACAAGAGGGTCTTTGCACCTCCTTAAGCTCGAATTAGGGATTTTAGATTAGAAAAATAATATTTCACTGTGAGGGAAATTAAGAACCTCCTCTATAAATATAGGTACTTTCCTTTCATTTTCTCACGGTTGGATTTGGGGGAGAAATATCTTAGAAGGTCTAAAATTTCTATGATTTTTCTCTCTTACAATTTGGCTATGGATGGAAGAGTTGAGTGACTTTTCTTGGGTTCAATTGGAATGTGTTTGATCTCTTTTCATTGATGCTTATGGTAGAGATCTTGGATGATGCTTGGTGAAGTAAGTTGGTTTATTTACTTTTTCCTGGTATATTGGAATGTGTGTGATTAGGAAAGGAAACTAAAACACTCTATGCAACATCTGGCCAGGCTTAAACTCACAAATGAGGTGAAAGCACCCAATTTTTCCACAACAATCATCTTAATGCAGACCAGTGAGATAATCATTCATCTTACATATCTAAAGGTAAGTTTCATAATCTATTATAAGTGGTTTCAATAGAGCCTAGATTTATTATTACCCACATTTTTGTTTAAGACAAAAATTGGATAACCAAGGGAGCTATCCCAATTCAATATATGTTGGTAATACATTATGAAACATATCAATTATACTGACATGGGACCATACTTCCTGAAGTTTAAGGAAATGTATTATTAGAATGGATCTAGTTTGATAGGTGAATTTGAATGTAGGAGAAAGGTAACAACAGATGATATCATAGTTTCCGATCTCCTAGAAGAGTCCTCTACAGAATCCATGTAATTCACATGCAAGGAGGGTGATAGCACAGTAATACAAGGACCAGAGGAGGGATAGTGGATGGGTCAAACATGTCTAATGGAAGAACTGTTCACATGTCAGTAGTACTCCTGTAGAGAGAAGTGAAACAAGATAAGAGACATTTATGATGTTTGTATTTTTATGGAAACCAGTATTTACAATATCATAATTAAGGATTCATCTTGACAAAGACAAGAGGAGTGTAAATTTGTAAGCCTATTGTTGAGCCTCAAATTTGTGCTTTCCTTCACCTCATTTTACCTCATTTTTCCCTTGTCCATTTCCATTTTAAACCCAATTGATCAATAAAAATAGTTAAAATTACTTCTAGAATGGTTTACATGATTGACTTGTTGAATTTTGTGATTGTTGCCATTGTTAAGCATTTTGACCGGAACTAGCTGCAGAATGCAGGCATTCTGTAGCTAACCGGCGATTCTGCAGCTACCTTTATGTTTGAGCATGTTCCAGGTGGCCTCTTGAGGAAAAACGCATATGGGCATGATCCACGTCGTGCCTACATGGTGTGTTGCTCGTCATGGAAGAGGAAATGGATTCTGGGTACGGTTATGCACGTGTGAACACATTTGTGAAGGAAGACTCCTACTAGGACTGTCACAGTCCAGGTGTCTTTTATCCTTTACGCAGCCACCTCAAAGACTCCTAAGATGATTTGGATTAGGAAGACATCATTCCTAAATTATTTTAATTATTGTTACTTGCATTTACTTTATAAACTCTTGAGTAGGCCGAGAGCTTAGTTAGAAATTTTGTGTAGATTTGCTGCTAGATTTTGGTGTAAACTCTGTGTTACGTCTTTTAAGACACAAAGCATTATGTTCAAACTATTGCATCGTTAATGGAGCAGATAAAATTATCTTGAAGGCGTGATTTAATTGTGAAGTCGAATGCCGTCAAGTGGTAGAGGGCCCCTGCCCCTTGAACGGATTTCCTTAGCGTAAACTAGATAAGTTTTTCCTAGCTGTCTTTACGTTTTGCATATTGAATTAGTAGTTGTTGTGTTTTATATACTGTGGTCGTACTCATTCCAGTTCTTCCATAAGAAGACATCCTTCCAACAGACCAAAATGATGAATGATTGATGACTATGGTATTGTAGGATATCAGTTATATTTGTATTTGTTTTAACTAGCTACTGTAGCCATAATTCGTTCCAGTTCTTCCACAAGAAGACACTTTGCCAATAAATTAAAACGATGAATGTTTAATGACTATGGTACTGTAGGATAGGAGTTGTATTTGTTTTTAACTAGAGACTGTAGTTATATTCATTCCAGTTCTTTCACAAGAAGACATTCTTCCAACAGATCATAACAATGAATGATGAATAGCTATAGTATTATAGGAATTAGTTGTAGTTTTTAGTCTTCACTATCACAGTTGCACTTGTTCTAATCACTCTTCCACAAGAAGAAATTCTTCCAAGATATCCTTAAGAAGTTCAAGATATGACCGTGATGTGATAACTAAGTTTTTCATTTGCTTTCAGTTCATTTGCTTTCAATTGCATACAAGTCCACAGTCAGAATTGTTCTACCTCTTCCACAAGAAGGAACTTTTCCAAAATATCACTAATGATGAACAAACAGATTGTGTAACTTCATAGAATAATGCATGTTAGTTAGAACGCTTCGGAGTTTCATTTTGCATTTAATTCATGTCCAGCTACTTCGTTTCAAAGTTTGATGATGGCTTATGGTTTAACATTGTTCTAGTTTAGAAGCATCTTAAGCTCATGTTTAAATCAATTCATTGCACTCATATCTCATAGTCACACTGTCACCCTTTGCACAGTAGATCATTTTAGTTGATAGGATTCCTAAGACAGCCTTCATTATTTACAAATATCTTTTTTTTCTGAAAACTATTAGTGATCCATAACTTTAGGAACAGAAGATAACATCATTACAAGGTCTGAAATATCTCTGCAAATTCCTCACTATAAACAGAGCTCTTCCTCAACAGAACTACCCTGAAAAGAAACCAATAACTCTTGGAGAATAGACTCTGACCTTCAATTGAAATTGCAGAATAGAACTACGAATTAGTCATGGAATAGATGAGTTTAGAATAGAATATTGCATCATGATTAGTGTCTAATTGTCTAGTTAGAAAACTTGCATATTTAAGTGATCATTTCTCAAAGTCTAGTTTGTGTCATTTGTTTAAAAAGTCATCATCAAGCTCTTGTTTCTATTCAGTCATAGTTTAGATGTTGCTTCAGTATTTTTGATTACATTTGCCATTCCATACATTAGGCTCAATTGTGTTCTTGACCACCAATTTATTTTCATTAGTTTTCTAGACATTCCCATTGTAAACACAAAACTTCAAAAGACCAAAAACATCATAAATCAACATAAAAGACCAAAACATCACAAAACACTACACACAACGCACTAGGAAACAAGCACCTAGGTACATATGGTACATTTCACTTCAGCAGTTTACAAATCCTGGTTGACAATTAAATGAACTCAGTTTAGGAGACTAGATTGAGGCACAACATTTTTGCGCCGCTGCCGGGGAAGTGAAAACTAGGTAACCTTTGTTTCTTAGCATCCAAAAACAATTTTATGCGTAGGGAGAGAGATTCAAGAGGAAGATTTATAAGCAGCAGAGGCAGAAGTTTGATATCAAGAACACCACTTGTTTCATCTAGATCCAGAACTAGTACACCTTCAACTCAAACCCATCTTCCATCCTTTACTGATCCTGGACTTCTAGAAGATCTAAGGTCACCTATTCCATTAGAGAAACCTTCCACTTCAACCACTGAACCTGCCATAGAAGAGGATCCAAAAACCTTTTTTGAGGATACAAACCTTTCTACTTCCACAGGAGAGTCAACCATGGCAGAAGAAGGAGGAGGAGGAGTTGTTAATGGAGAAAACACATTATTTGGAGGAGGTAGAGGTAGAGGTAGAGGAGAAGGAGGAAGAGGAGGTAGAGGTGCAGATGGAGGAAGAGGTAGAATAGGAAGCTCTTTGGGGTTCCCTATACTTGATGGAGAAACCAATACAACCATGAAAAACATTTCACCTTCTGTCCTTCCGAACTTCTATGGACTTAAAACTGAGGATCCTGAAACTTTCTTGTTCGAATTTGAAGTACTGTGTAGGACTTATGACTACCTTCAATATGCCCAAAAATTGAAATTATTTCCTTCAACTCTGAAAGGAGCAGCATTGAAGTGGTTTATGAGCTTAAGCAGTAGTTCCATTAGGACATGGGAAGACATGAAACAAGCATTTCTAGAGAGATACTTGGATTATTGTATGCCGGCTAATCATAAGGAAGAAGTGTTCAAGATGTTACAAAAAGAAGATGAAAACTTAGAAGATTTGTTGGAAAGATTTAAATACAACATAAAAAGGGCACAAATGGAAAACCTAGATCAAGACACTTTAAAAGCTCTTTTGTTGAAAACTATTAGGGATGAATGGTTGGATATCCTTAACATGATGGGAAAAGGGGATATATCACAACTCACATTACCTGAAATATCTGAGTTATGTATCAACCTTTCCAGAGGGAAATCCAAAACTGTCAAAGGTCCAAGAGATCCTGCTCTTGCAAGAGCAAGTAAATCTGCTTCTAGGACAGTAAGTAGATCAGAAATAGGACACATGCTTGATGATTTTAAATCTGACATCTTAGGGAGTCTTAGTGAACAAATAGACACCCTCAAGATACAAAACAAGCAAAAGGCTGAATCTGATGCCTTGGCAATCTTTTGTCCCAAATGTAGAAAGAAACATGCCTTGAGAGAGTGTCCTTTAGATGTAAAAGTTGTAGAAACCTGTGTTATTTGTTCTGAGAAACATGAGACCAAGAATTGTCCTTCTCTTCCTGGTCTCAAGGCTATTTTTCAGGAAGAAACTCCTACAGATTCCACAGAGTCTCTTAATTTTGTATCTAGAAGACATTAGCAGGTACCTCAGACACAAGGATTCCATGATCAAACGTATAATCAACCTCCACCTTGGAATTCTTGGCAGCAACCTTGGCCCCAATTTCAAAATCAATCTCAAGCTTGGGCACAAGGATCACAAGGTCCCTATGGAAGATACTCTCCATATTATCAGTATCCACCATCCTATCCGCCATATCCACAAAATTTTCCTCAAAATCTTCAACAAAATTTTCAACAACATCATCTGAACCAACCTCATCAAAATCAACCACTTCCATTACCATTCCCTCAAAAATCCAATCAATTACCAGCTCAGCCCATACCAAACCCCAATAATAAGAATCCCCAGAATACATACATGATAGAAGGACAAAAATTTCCAACTTATTTAATTACTCCTCTAGACCTTAGTGATGTTCAACTTAGGTCTGGAAGGATACTTGAGAAGAGGAAACCTTCTGTGATCATACAAGAACAAGATAATTCTGAGGAAGACTCCCTACAGGTTAATAAAAGTCTTGAGGAAGAAACATCCTTTCAAGGCCAAAACATTGAAAAACTGAAACAAAAAGATCCAATAAGCCCAACTCCAGTATTAGAGCAACCATCCACATCTACTTCTATACCTCCCTTTCCGGAAAGATTACAAATTAACAAAGGTGTAGAAAAACAAATAATGGTGCCTAATTATGATTTCTTGGATGAATTGAGAAATGTTTGCATTAAAATTCCATTATTGCAAGCCATCAAGGAAATCCCAATTATAGCCAAAACAATAAAGGAGTTGAGTATGAAGACAACAAAGAAAAGAATAAGAGAAACCAAGAAAATTCAACTGGTAGGACAAATAGCAGATATCATGATGGGTAAGACTACTATTCCAAAGTACCTTGACCCAGGAAATCCAGTTGTTAAAATTCACATCAATGGAATTGAAATTCAAAACACACTTATTGACTTAGGAGCAGCAATAAATATCATGAGTAGACAAATCATGGACAAACTGAAACTTCCTAATCTTCTCTTTACACCCACACTATTACAACTAGCGGATAGATCTGTGATCAGACCAGATGGGGTAATAGAAGATATTCCAGTGTCCCTAGATTCTTGGGAGTACCCTGTGGATTTCATGATCCTGACACCCAAGAATAATCTAGGAGGCCATCCTGTCATACTAGGAAGACCTTGGTTGGCTACAGCTGATGCTTTTATTAGTTGTAGGTCCGGTGATATGTATATTTCTGATGGAAGTTCAACAAGAAATTCACTTTATATCCTCCAGCTAGGACAATTACAGATCTAGATGACACTCAATGGATAGAGGATGAAGAATATTTGCAACCACTCTTCACAATTTCAGAAATTAGTGAAGATAATCAAATTCTGAATACTCTAGAAAATTTTGAATCTTCTCCACAGCACAAACAAGAATCATTTCAAGAGAGATCCAATATTGAGTTCTTGTCATCTAGACAGATGTCTCTTCATTCTATGGACAAATTTGGCAGTTCTACAAGTGAAATTTTTCCAGGCAAAACCTTTAACATAAACAAAAACCTGGAAAAATCTCAACAAGAAGAGCTAGTCAAAGTATTACAGAGACATTCTTCTGCATATGCATGGGAATACACTGACATGAAAGGGATAAGTCCCAAGACTTGTACTCATCACATCTGTATAGAGGCAAATTGCAAACCAATTAGACAACCTCAAAGACGGATGAATCCAAATCTTAGGGAAATTGTCAAGGAAGAATTACAAAAATTGTTAAATGTTAACTTCATTTATCCTATTTCAGATAGTCAGTGGGTTTCCCCTTTAGTAATTGTACCTAAGAAAAATGGAAAATGGAGGGTGTGTGTTGACTACCGAGAACTGAATAAAGCTACTCTTAAAGACCATTTTCTCTTACCTTTCATAGATCAAGTATTAGATACATTAGCAGGTAAAAAGTACTTTTCATTCCTAGATGGGTTTAGTGGTTACAATCAAATCCAAGTAGCACTTGAAGACCAAGATAAAACCACATTTACTTGTCCTTGGGGTACCTATGCCTACCGAGTATTGCCATTTGGATTGTGCAATGCACCTACAACATTCCAAAGGGCAGTATTAGGAATTTTTTCTGATCTGATACATGACTGTGTAGAGGTGTACATGGATGATTTTACAGTTTATGGGGATACATTTGAAGAGGCTTTAGAAAACTTGGAAAAGGTCTTAAAAAGATGTCAAGAAGCAAACCTTTCTCTTAGTCATGAAAAATGTTTTATGATGTTCAATGAAGGTATTGTTTTAGGGCACCACATTTCAGGGGATGGGATTAGAGTTGATGAGGCGAAAGTTGAAGTTATTTCTAACCTATCCATTCCAAGTTGTCAAAGAGATGTAAGAAGTTTTCTAGGATTTACGGGGTACTATCGGAGATTTATAGAAAACTTCACCAAAATAGCATCTCCTCTCTTCAAATTTACTCACCAAGATTGTACTTGGCGACTTCACGCTAGCTTTGAAACTCGAAAACCAAAATGGAAGAAGCACTCATATGACCTAATCAGAAGTTACCTTTAGATATTCTATATGTTTCCGATATAAATACTTTGGAGCAGATGGGACGTAGTGATTTAATTCCCTATGCCATCTATTATATCAAGAAAATTTGACTCCTGCAAAGTTAAACTATACTGTAACTGAAAAAGAGTTTTTAGCTGTTGTTCATGCCATAAACAAATTTAGACACTATATAATAGGCTATGAAACTTTTATTCACACTGATCATTCTGCCATTAGATACTTAATGAATAAATCAATCACTAATGGCAGAGTTATAAGATGGTTGTTATTATTGCAAGAATTCAACATTACTATTCTAGATAGGCCTGAAAAACAAAACACTGTGGCTGACTTCCTGTCTAGAATTCAAAATATCAAAGATGACACTCCGGTTGAAGATCAATTTCCTGATGAATATCTTTTTGCAATCTCTACTCAAACTCCATGGTTTGCTGATATTGCCAATTATTTAGTTTCAGGAAAATTTCCTTCAATTATGAATGCAAGGGATAAAAGAAAATTCATTAATGATAGTGCAAGATATTCATGGGTCGCTAATGAGTTGTACAAGACAGGTTCAGATTTGATCATTAGAAGGTGTGTTCGTGAAGATGAGATGCCCGAAATTCTCAAGGCATGTCATGATGAACCTTGTGGCGGACACTTTGCAGATAAGAGGACAGCCTATAAGATCCTTAATTTAGGATATTATTGGCCATCTTTGTTTAAAGATGCAAGGGAGTATGTCAAAAGGTGTGACAGTTGCCAAAGGGTAGGGAAACCTTCTCCTTCAGGTGAGATGCCATTACAACCTCAAGTACACATTGAACCTTTTGAAAAATGGGCCTTGGATTTTGTAGGACCTATTAGTCCTCCATCAAGACAAAAGAAATACATATTAGTTTGCACTGATTATGTTACTAAGTGGGTAGAAGTTAAACCATTACTTGTTGCTAATGAATCATCTGTAGTTACTTTTCTTTTTGAGGATATTTTTACTCGTTTTGGTGTCCCAAGGGAAATTGTTACAGATCAAGGAGCTCAATTTACATCAAGGCTAGTGGAGCAAATGATGGAGAGGTACAAAATCAGGCATAGAAAATCTACTCCTTATCATCCATAAGAAAATGGTCAAGTGGAATCTACTAATAAGGTCATTGAAGGAATCCTAACAAAGACTGTTCATTTACATAGAAGAGATTGGGTAGATAGGCTTCCTCAAGCCTTGTGGGCCTATAGAACTACATGGAGAAACACAACAGGCCATACTCCTTATGAGCTTGTTTATGGAAAGCAAGTTTTGTTTCCTATAGAGTTCCAAATCCAAACATTCAAGATGGCAGTTCAGCTAGGACTTGATCTAACGGAGGCACATAAGCATAGACTGGAGCAAATTAATGAATTGGATGAGATCAGACAAGATGCAGTTCAGAAAACAAGTCTAGTCCAACAACAAAGGGCTAGATGGCATGACAAGTACATCAAAGAGAAGAAATTTAAAGAGGGTGATTGGGCTCTCTTGTTTGATTCAAAATTCAAGGATTTTCAAGGGAAATTCCAGACACATTGGCTTGGGCCATATGAAATTGTTCGAATTTTTGATAATGGGGCAGTAAAAATCAGAACTATAGATGAAGAGGAGGTCACTTTTCTTGTGAATGGCCATAGACCGAAGCTATACCACAAGCCACTCTCAAGAGAAGAGTTTGTCAAGAAGTTCCAAGGAGACAATGATGTGAAGTTAATGAAGAAGAGTCTCTCTTCTTCATCAACTTGATTAAATTTTCTGAAGCATTTCTCTTTGAAAAAAAAAAAAAAATATAAAAAAAAAATAAAAAAAAAATAAATAAAGGTATAAACATGAAAACCAATCACTGATTGGCATGTTTATACAGAAAAGATAGGGTGAAAATCAGAGTTTCTCTGACACTCTAACTTTTCCCATTTTTGTTTCTAAGCAGTTGTTATAAAAATCATAAGTTCAGTGCCATAGTACTTATGATTCATTTCATCTCATTCCATTCACTATCCATCCATACTTCATCTCATCCATCATTCACATTTCACTCCATTCCATTTCATTCATTTCACTCCATTTCATTCCATTCATTTCACTCCATCTTCCATTCACTTCATTCTCATGTCAAAACATAGAATTTGATATCTTGCTGTAAGTGAATAAAAATATGCCATGAATTGCAGTACAGCCCTTATGTTCCTTCATTCCATGAACTGAATCCATTCTTATTCCATTATCCACTTCATAATCCATCATCCATTTCATCCATTTTCATAAACATTTCACCCATCTCCCAGAAACATTTCATTTTCATAATAAAAGTGTTCTATAGGGACATTCTGCAGCTCAGTGTACATTCTGTAGCTGATCGGCCTTTCTGCAGCCCGATAGTTTTTTTTCACAGCTACAAGTCCTGAAGGCATCAACCAGCAGACATCAGAGTTACAACAAAGTGATCCAGTGAATTCATGAATCAAAGACATCAAGAAAATAGTGAAAGATTCCTCCAAAAATGAGCAAAGAAGACAAAGGCTACGAAAACATCAAGGGCAGAGGTAAAAAATTTAAATTATGATGGAAATTCATGAAAATTTAGCATAGTTTAGTTGTGGATTATTCAAAAAGTTGTTTTAATTATTTTATTGATCAAACACCAAACAAAACCCTCTATAGACTTTGTATTAAAACTTCCAATTCAAATTTTCTATCCAATAGCATTTGAGCGGTGGAACGGCCAAATCATTTGAAATTCCCACGACTCTTAACCAAGTTCTTTAATGATGAAGATTTTTCCCGCCGTCGTAAATCCTCCGCCGTCTCCTCAAATCATTAATGCAATCCTCCACCTCACTCCACCACTCTATGCCGTGACCATTTGCCATAACGTCATTCCGTAGCCAGTATTCCATTCCGAAGGCAGAAGCATTATTATCATCAGGGGCAGAACAGAAGAGGTACATTGGAAGCATAACGGTGTGAGAACTCAATGAATAGAAAGCATATCACTGAGAACAAAGTTTGGAGCATTTTCACTGTCAACACAGAATTGTGGCCGTGTAGAGTTTAAAGCCTGTTGCTACCAGAAGACAGAGGTGCTAAAATTGAAGACTTTGCTACCAAAGACAGAGGTGTGGTAGTAATTGAAGTTTGAAGTCTGTTATTACCAAAGACAGAGGTGTGGTAGTAATTGAAGTTTGAAGTCTGTTATTACCAAAGACAGAGGTGTGGTAGTGACTGGTTTTGAAGTTGTTGTTACCCGAGACAGAGAGGCTGTAGTGTTGAATTTGAAGCATACCATTTGCTATCAGAGACAGAGGTTGAGTTTGAAGTCTGTTGTTATTAGAAACAGAAGTGTTTTTCAGTGATTGAGTTTGAAGTCTTCTGTTACCAAAGATGGAGGTATTGCACAAAAAGAAATTTGAAATCATCTACCACTGTCTATCAGAGACACATTAGCTCGAAAATTGAAATTGCTTCCATATCATTCCAAAGTTCAACAGAAGTACATCAGTCCGAGGATTCGAAGGCATTTTTCAAACAGAGGCATACAAACCAGAGATTTTTAAGACCGTAGCTATTTCAAAGGTATGTTCTTCCAAAATTGAAGCCATTTTTATTTAGAGCTTGAAGCCATTTTAATCCGAAAGTAAAAGCCATTGTTTTGTGGATAGAGAAGAGTGTTAATTAATAGTGAAAAATCATGGGTTTCATCGTAAGGATTGAGCCTATAGGATCAAAATATTTAGAAGGTTATCCACAATGCAAGGAGATGCTACAAAAAATAGGATGGCTCCAATTCTTGGAAAAGTTTAATGGTTGCCATAAGGAAGTCACCAAAACATTTGCTAGATCATTCCAAGGCACTGAGGTTGAAATAGGAGATGTTAAGTTTATTGTTAATGAAGTTTTTATAGCAGAGGCTACAGGATTATCCAGAGCTGGGGAAAAATGGTTTAAAAATAGGGAATTCCATAATGACTCATGGAAACAAATCTTAAAATCACCAAACATGGATGTTAGTGTGTTCAAGAAGGGAATTCCCAGTACAACATTGAAGAGCAAATGGAGGAATATACTACTTCTTTTACAAAAATTTGTTACATGTGAGGGTAGATATGGGACATTTTATGTCTACCATATGAGACTAATGTTGCATTTTCTAGGAGAAGATTTGAATTTACCATATTTCTTGTATCAAAGTCTGAAAAAAATGGCTTCCTGTGTTCAGAGAAGAGTTCAGTTTTTGGAAACAACCCTGTATCATCATGGGTTAATCAAAATTTTAGTTGAGCATCATCTATCTAAATCAAATGATACATGGGATGAATTCTTAATAAGAAATCATTTTGAGGAAGCAAAAGAACTATCACCTGAACCACAGGCCACAAAGAGAAGTAGGAGATGGAGGACTCCAACAGGTAAAATTGACAAACCGGTTCAAGAAAGCAATGAAGAAGTCATTCTGGAGAAGTTGACTAGAATCAAGAGTCAACTCAAGGCAGAGAAGGTAATCAAGGAATCTGTTATAGAAAAAGGGGAGGGTTCCTCTCAACTTAGGAGAAGCCACAGATTAAAAGGAAAACTGAAGAAAACATCAATCAAACAAACAGGGGTAATCAATATTGAAGATGAAGAAACATCCATGGAAGGGTATGATGATGAAGATTTTTATGAAGGCACCCCTGAGATTGATCCTGCTCAACAGGAAATCTATGATTATGTGGAAACTTTAGAAAGAACAGCTTCAGAAAGAGAAGAGAGAACCCCCAGTCCTCCACTAACTGAAATTGATATATTGAGGAGGGATAGGTATGAGTTGGAATTGTTGAATAGACACATTAAAAATGAGAATGAAATTCTCAAAGATCAAATCAAGCTCAAGACTGACATGAACTCAACCTTATCCCTGCATATAGACAAAGTGGAGAGGACCAATGAGAAGATGAAGACAAGGAACAAAAAGTTGATCAGGGCACTCACAAACCTCAGGTTCAAACTTGTGATCAGGAAACCCAGAAGACCTCTAGCTTTCAGAAAAAGGAGAAGAGGGGGATTAGATGTCCTTGCAGAAGCCTCAGAATTCATAGGATAATTTGCATGAGGACATGCAAAGAGACAGCAGTGGGGGTATGTTGAGCCTCAAATTTGTGCTTTCCTTCACCTCATTTTACTTCATTTTTCCCTTGTCCATTTCCATTTTAAACCCAATTGATCAATAAAAATAGTTAAAATTACTTCTAGAATGGTTTACATGACTGACTTGTTGAATTTTGTGATTGTTTCCATTGTTAAGCATTTTGACCGGAACTAGCTGCAGAATGCATGCATTCCGTAGCTAACCGGCGATTCTGCAGCTACCTTTATGTTTGAGCATGTTCCAATTCTCCAAGTCAAAAACGATAAGGCTAGATTCAACCCTGCCCACATGAAATGAAATAAGGCTGTGGGCGAGGAAATGAATTCTGGGTACGGTTATGCACGTGTGAACACATTTGTGAAGGAAGACTCCTACTAGGACTGTCACAGTCCAGGTGTCTTTTCTCCTTCACGCAGCCACCTCAAAGACTCCTAATATGATTTGGATAAGGAAGACATCATTCCTAAATTATTGTAATTATTGTTACTTGCATTTACTTTATAAACTCTTGAGTAGGCCGAGAGCTTAGTTAGAAATTTTGTGTTAGATTTGCTGCTAGATTTTGTGTAAACTCTGTGTTACGTCTTTGAAGACATAGAGCATTATGTTCAAACTATTGCATCGTTAATGGAGCAGACAAAATTATCTTGAAGGCGTGATTTAATTTGGAGTTGAATGCCGTCAAGTGGTAGAGGGCCCCTGCCCCTTGAACGGATTTCTTTTGTGTAAACTAGATAAGTTTTTCCTAGCTGTCTTTACGTTCTGCATATTGAATTAGTAGTTGTTGTGTTTTATATACTGTGGTCGTACTCATTCTAGTTCTTCCATAAGAAGACATTCTTCCAACAGACCAAAATGATGAATGATTGATGACTATGGTATTGTAGGATATCAGTTAGATTTGTATTTGTTTTAACTAGCTACTGTAGCCATAATTCGTTCCAGTTCTTCCACAAGAAGACACTTTGCCAATAAATTAAAACGATGAATGTTTAATGACTATGGTATTGTAGGATAGGAGTTGTATTTGTTTTTAACTAGAGACTGTAGTTATATTCATCCTAGTTCTTTCACAAGAAGACATTCTTCCAACAGATCATAACAATGAATGATGAATAGCTATAGTGTCATAGGAATTAGTTGTAGTTTTTAGTCTTCACTATCATAGTTGCACTTGTCCTAACCACTCTTCCACAAGAAGGAATTCTTCCAAGACATCCTTAAGAAGTTCAAGATATAACTGTGATGTGACAACTTAGTTTCATTTTCTTTCAGTTCATTTGCTTTCAATTGCATACAAGTCCACAGTCAAAATTGTTCTACCTCTTCCACAAGAAGGAACTCTTCCAAAATATCCCTCATGATGAACAAACCGATTGTGTAACTTCATAGAATAGTGCATGTTAATTAGAATGCTCTGGAGTTTCATTTTGCATTTAATTCATGTCCAGCTACTTCGTTTCAAAGTTTGATGATGGCTTATGGTTTAACATTGTTCTAGTTTAGAAGCATCCTACGCTCATGTTTAAATCAATTCATTGCACTTACATCTCATAGTCACATTGTCACCCTTTGCACAGTAGATCATTTTAGTTGATAGGATTCATAAGACAGCCTTCATTATTTACAAATATCTTTTTGTTCTGAAAACCATCAGTGATCCATAACCTTAGGAACAGAAGATAACATCATTACAAGGTCTGAAATATCTCTGCAAATTCCTCACCATAAACAGCGCTCTTCCTCAACAGAACTACCTTGAAAAGAAACCAATAACTCTTTGAGTATAGGCTCTGTGACATTCAATTGAAATTGCAGAATAGAACTAGGAATTCGTCATGGAACAGATGAGCTTAGAATAGAATGTTGCATCATGATTAGTGTCTAATTATCTAGTTAGAAAACTTGCATATTTAAGTGATCATTTCTCAAAGTCTAGTTTGTGTCATTTGTTTAAGAAGTCATCATTAAGCTCTTGTTTCTATTCAGTCATAGTTTAGATGTTGCTTCAGTATTTTTGATTACATTTGCCATTCCATACATTAGGCTCAACTGTGTTCTTGACCACCAATTTCTTTTCATTAGTTTTCTAGACATTCCATTGTAAACACAAAACTTCAAAAGACCAAAAAAATCATAAATCAACATAAAAGACCAAAACATCACAAAACACTACACACAACGCACTAGGAAACAAGCACCTAGGTACATATGGTACATTTCACTTCAGCAGTTTACAAATCCTGGTTGACAATTAAATGAACTCAGTTTAGGAGACTAGATTGAGGCACAACACCTATCTAGGGAGGTTTGTCTCTAATGCAGTCATTATAGTCCCACCCTATTTCAATGACACTCAGCATCAAGCAACTCAAGATCCAAAACACATGATCACTGGAGTTCAAAGAATTTGGACAGACAGCTAACATGATGGCTATAGGTGCATCTTTTGGAACCCTGTCAGCTAAAGAAGTAGAGGCTCAGAAGAGACCTTGAGTTGGGCATGAAAATGTAAATAGGACACCACAAAAATTCCATCTACAATCATAAACCAAGTCCTAAACTAACTTGGAACTTGAAGGGAGGAAAAGAATACAGAGAACAGTGCCTAATTTCATAACAGAAGTTGCCCAAGAGAATTAATTGGTGTAAGGTCTCTCTCCTGTGTATAATATATATAAGTATGTGCACTGGAATAAAAAATAAAATTAAATAAGGGGAGGGGGGGAGGGGGCGGAGGGAGAAACCTAAATTTGGGCCAAAATCAACTTTTTTTGTTGGATCCAACCTTTATTTAAGGTGATTTGTACACGTGAAATGAAATTTATGATGGGCTGACTTGTGCGTGTAGATTCTTGTGACCATTGCTAGGAGAAATGTTCTCATCCTATGTGCGATTGCCTATTGAAGAGCCCATTTATTTGCACAACAAACACATGGAATAATTGGGGTTCTCAATCCAGCTTATGAGGACCCATAGGATGAGTTTCCCACCTTTAAAGGAGCCAGATGAGTTCACTTTGAAGCACTCTACACTTGGAGGAATCTTCAAGGCATAGTTTTCCCTTTGGTCATTCCTTTGCCTTTCTTTGTGAGCCATGGGCCCACTTCATAATGGTTTTGTGACCCTTTTAATAAATAGTTGAAGGTCTATACACCATTTGAAGGTTTATTTATTAGCGGTACATGATCCTATATCAGAGAAAAAGGGTTTAGTGCCCACTTTGAAATATATTTGGAGGTGGAACTCCCTTGTTTAGTGGAGGATTTGTTACAACTGTGGAGGAACTTGAAGGTCCCCCTCTCCCACTTGGTCAATGGCATTGGGAACCCTTATACCCACCTTGGAGGAGAATTTTGGGTTGTCTGCCCACTTTAGAGGCTTTTGGTGGGCCTTATATAAGCTATGCTATTGATGGGCCTTGGGAGGCTAGATGCCATGCGAACAAGCCCTTCATCCCATTCATTTGTGGAGATGGGAACTTTGTGAGGGATCATTCCCCCTAATAATTGTACATGTGGCATGAATTCCCATAAATTCATGTAATTTTCATTAATTAATTGTACAAGAGGGCCTTTGCACATCCTTAAGCTAGAATTGGGGATTTTAGCTTAGAAACATAATATTTCACTGCAAGGGAAATTGAGCACCTCCTCTATAAATATAGGTGCTTTCATTTCATTTTCTCATGGTTGGATTTGAGGGAGAAATCTCTTAGAAGGTCTAAAATTTCTGTGATTTCTCTCTCTTACAATTTGGCTATGGATGGAAGAGTTGAGTGACTTTTATTAGGTGCAATTGGAATCTATGTGATCTCTTTTCATGGATGCTTATGGTAGATATTGGATGATTCTTGGTGAAGTAATTTGATTTATTTAATTTTTCCTGGTATATTGGAATGTGTGTGATTAGGAAAGGAAACTAAAACACTCTATGCAGCATCTGGCCAAGCTTAAACTCATAATTTCTCAACAAAGACAGTCACAAAGATAAATAACAGTCACACAAAAGACACTTATCTTTTTTTAGGAAATCCAATAGGGAAATCTTGCCTGCTTGATGTGGCTATTTTATTTATTATTATTGAGCATTTGGATCTATTACAAAGAAATCTGTCTCTCTTGAGAAATTGTTCTGCTTCTCACAAAAATCTCAGCTAGTACAACTGATCTCGGCCTTCCTTGATCACAACTTGATCTTTATTCCTGCACACAATTGATACTCTGTTGCCACCTTGACTTGCTCTGCAAACCCTGCTCTCTTCTTCTTAATCTTTCACACTTGTGACTTACTTCTTCTTATAACACAAGCTCTACATGCAATCAATCTCCTATTCCCTAGTGCTCTTGTTCCTCCTATTTCTTAGGACACAATTACTGCACTCTCCACAATCAAGGCTCCTCTCACAAACTCGTGATTTGTCTTTTCACATAGACCTTTGTGCATAAAACAACTGTCCTTTCCTCATGTCTTCATCCTCCCTTTATAGATTCCATCCATGCTAAATAGTAAATTAGGCTAGTTCATATTTAGAGCTCGAGTTGTTGATTGAAGAGTTAACTGAGAGTCACACTCTTTATCCCTATAATCAACATTGGAGTTCTTAACTCATTCGTCCTTCAATCAAGACTGAAGCCCGAACACGTTCTAACTAAACTAATAACTGTCACCCAATCCTGTAGTAAAACTGATGAAAACTCCTCTTATAACTGAAGCTCCAACTCTACGCATGCTAACTTGATGATTATTCCAGTAAAATGGAAATAACTCATCTTAACTAGAGTCTAAATCATGAGGAAAATTCGAGGTTTTCACTGGCTAAGGCACAAGCCAAAATACCATGCTCGCTACATTTTCGACAGTAAATCATTTATTCAAGTTGTTTACTTGAAAAAATATTCAGAGCAACTTACCTATAACACTCTCTTCTTGAGTTCTTGTGCTTGGATGGTGATCTTTTCTCTCATGTTGGATTTCTTTCTCAATCTCATGCTATGGGTTTATCTGTAGTGTGATCATTATTAAAGTGTTATTTTTTTTTGTTTGGCTGCATTAGGCTTTGTTGAAGTGTTTACTATAAACCTTAAAAATCCTTATGATCTTCTTAAGTAGTTGTGTTTGGACATTGAACTTTTCAATCTTGTGTTGAATTTCTTTTCATGTTTTTCAAGCTCATGGGATAGGTTCATCTCCAGTGTGATCATTATTAAATTTTTGTTAAGTTTTTTGTTTGGCTGGGTTAGGGTTTGCTGAAGTGTTCACCATAGATCTAAAAACTCTTTGAGATCTCAACAGCTGAGTCATTTATTAATCAGTTAAATGTTATTAAATTGGCCCTATTTCCACACAGAAAATGATAAATAAGCCTTAATGCCACAAGTAACCATAAAGTAGAACCAAAACATCCATAAACTGGGAAAGAGATGGTTAAAATTTAAAAACAATTAAACTGCACAATCTTAAAAGAATAAAAGAACATAATAAAGAGGAAAATATATAAAAAGGCATACGTCCTACCAATATAAAGATATATTTTCCAAAAATGTAATTAAATTTGAGTATGTGCTACGTCATTTCTATAGTAACCAACCCACATAAATGTAAAATAAGCCAACAATAAACCATCGAAGGGAACATCAACATGCATCCAAAAATCAATTTATATTTTCAAAAACCGACTAAATTTCATAACCCTACATAAAAAATAGAGGAGACTAACAACATAGTGGATTACCTATGTCTAGTATGTAAAGGTCGTTGTAATATATCTCTTCAGATTCATCTTGAGCTTTTCCACAACCTCCAAATATAAATATATGGTGATCAATGAATGCAGCACTGTCCCCCTCACGAGCTAGTGGTCCTTCGCCACTTACATTAGGTTGCACCCATGTATTTGCAGTGGTACCCAGTTCTCTGGATGAGTACTCTGCCTCCTTTTGCTGTAAATTTTCCTCTACGCGATCCAGTCTCTTGCTCTTTATTTTGTTATTTTTGGGGTTTTCATTACTCTTGGCCCTAGATGAATGAAGAGGTCAAATGGCGGACAACAATAATTTTTCTGAAAGGCCATTCACTATGGTGCCCTTTTTATTTTCAGATAGTTAAATATATTTTAAACTATGGTGCCCTTTTTCAGATAGTTATACATTTGAATATTTATTATTAGTTAAATACATTTTAAATTAATAAATAAGGAAAATAGAATCCTATATATATATGAGTGCTAATTTTATTTTCATAATTACAAAATTGAATATTTATGATTATTTACATATATTTTATTTTAAATTAATAATTCTTAATTGGAAAATTGAATCCTATATAGATTGTTGTCTTAATTTTATTTTTCATATAGTTACAAAATTAGATAGTTAGGAAATTGAATATTTATGATTTTTTTTTTTTGCTGAATTTCACTAATTCTATTATGAACATAAAATTACAAAACTGCCACGGTTCATCTGAGGAAGCCTGAAACCGGGCTTGATATCCAAGTTCTGTCTAAGTATGGAACTGCCCATGACGGGAAACCAGTTCTTTTGAAAGTAATTACACCGCCCATGAACTGGGAAACCGACGAAGAGACCACTACATTCAGCATAATAAAGCTAGAGAAAAACAAAATAGGCAAGCAGCTGTGACTGCTATGTATCATCATAGAAACCAAAAATCTTGCAAAAAAGTCTAGAGCAGAGTTCATACTAAATCTGGACATGTAGGAGAGAAATCAATTAGGTTGGATCTGGGTGCTCCTCTTCAATTCTGCAACCATAAAAATCTTCCAGTTCTGCTTCAACATTCTTGGCACCTTCTTCGCCTGACAGGTCCGCATCCACCTGCAAATGAAAAGGTTCCGAGGAGGAAGGGGCAGAGGCAAGGGGAACGTCGGGAGTGGGCATGAACGAAGTGGGTCTGGGACCAAAAGTAGGGTTGGAGGTGGGCGCTAAAGGAGCCTGAAGGGGACCAAGAGGTGGAGGAGGATGAAAGGATGCTTCTTCGCGCAGGGTAACCGTAATGAATGCTGTGATGGAAGGGTGATTAAATGCACAGTCGAAGCGCAGCTCAGCTCGTTGCGAAGATTGTCTCAGGAAATGACTGCCAGGGCGAGGAGGGGCTGCTGAGGCATGAAGCGAGGGCGAGGATAGAGGTGGCGCTGCGGAAGCGTGAAGCGGGGGCGGGGAAAAAGGTGGCGCAGTGGCATGGCTACCATGGAAAAGACTAGGAGGGTCGAAACTGACATGAGCTGAGCGCCTTTCAGAAGGCTCCGATGGGAAATCATCACTGGAGCTGTGGGGAGGTCGTTCGCCCATGGATCTGCCTCGAGAGGCACCCCTCCTCGCCGTCATCCGCTGCCTGAGCCTAGGCATGGTGAAATTCTTAGGAGAATCCGACCAGACTCTGGAGGGAGCTGCAAGAATGGGAGCAAATTGACCAACAATAACAGGAGAAAATTGAAAATTGAAATTAGCAGGGCAGAAGTTACTGTGCGAGTAGTGGAAGCCCGAAATGGTTTCCAGGCAACAGTGCAGAGAACACCAACGACCTGTAGCTGTGCGTTCACCTGGCGTAGCACAACCACCCGGGCAGAGAGAGCGCACTGGCAGCAGAGGTCGGTTGACAGAACCGAAACGTTCTAGCGAGCTGGAGCCGAAGTGATCCATTTGATAGCATGTACACTGATCAAGGCAAACAAGGTGACGGCGAGGAGGTATTAATTCCCAGCGTAGAGGCGTATTCAAGTCTGCATTAAAGGCGCCATGGGGGGCCATGTGGCCACCCCAAGTGAGTTGCCTTGGGAGCAGATCCAGGCCAAGTGGCCTCTTAACATCTCTAATCATCCGCATCTGGAGATGGTCGATCCATTTGCACCAACTTGATGCAGTTCTGAGTAGTGTCTCTGTCATGGATGATCTGAAGAGAGCTGTGTTTGAGAGTGTCCAAACTATCAACTCCTAAATTGGCAAGGAGATCCGCAACCTTGTTGCCATCTCTCTTGGTGTGGGTAAAGGAGATAGCGTGATTGTCATTTATCCACTTGCTGACCTTATAGATTCTGGAAGCTAAACGCCAGCTAGTGACTACCTTGGCCAATCTGGTGCCTTGGAGTAACTGATTTTCCATGCTGATAAGAATTTGAGAATCACCTTCCACGATGATGGGCGAGAGGTTGTAGATGTGCGCTAAGTTGAGCCCTTGCCAAAGACCTTCCAGCTCAGCAGATTTGTTGGTATCCCAACCTATGGATCCGTAATAAATAGCCTAGATGTCTCCTTGGGAGTTTCTGAAGATACCACCAAATCTCGCCGGGCCTGGATTTCCCTTAGATGCCCCATCAAAGTTCAGTTTAAAAATTCCTGGAGGAGGAGGAAGCCATAAGAGGGGTTCAGGATGGTTTTGCTTGTTGACTTTGGGAATGGTGGAAATAGTAAATTGCCAATTTTGCCAAATGTGATTCTCTTTAAGGTGGCTGGGAAGATCCTCCACCTGCCATGATTGAAGAGAAAGAGACTCTTGAAGGTTGCTGTGGAAATTTCTCCAGATGATGTCCAGGGGAGTAGATTGATTTTTGAAGACTCTTTTGTTTCTTTCTTTCCAGATTGACCAAAAGAGGAGGCCAGGTACGATTTTCCAAAGAGAGTTGAGAATGGGGCTATGGTAAGGGCGTTTGGGCCAATGGCGCAGAATGCTGGTTATGTCCCCTTGAGGTTTGCTTCGTTGACTTCTAAAGAAAATCTTGTTCCGGAGTTGGTTAGCTAACTGACAGGTCAACATGAGATGCTGGATCGTTTCAGTGTTCTTCTTGCAGTTTGGACATTGTGAGGGGCCATGAAAACCTCGTTTGAGAAGATTGTCCCAGGTGAGTATTCGTTTGTGACTAAGGAGCCAAAGAAAAGTAGAAACTTTAGGCTGGGTCCCTTTAGCCCAAACAAATTTCCAGAGTCTGTCTTTTGGGAGTGGAATAGGATGCATCAAGCTGAAGGCCTCTTTTGTGGTAAATATGCTTTTGGGCTAATAGCCCCACCTAAGGATATCCGGATCATTCGAACAGTGGATTTTGCAATGTTGGAGTTCTTCCTGGAGCGCTTCCCAAATAATGCTTGGAGTAGTAGGATGCAGAAGAGACGGGTGTTTCCATTGCCTCTAATCGTTGCTGGAGTTGGCCATCCAGCACTGGCTTACTTTTGGCTCTTTCGACCCATTAGATCTCTCAGCGTTAGGCAGATTTAGAATGTCAATGAGCTTCGGCCATTGTTGCCAGGAGTCTACCCAGAATCTGGCATTCTGTCCATTCCGAACTTCCCAAAAACTGTGTTGTTGAATAAGAGCATAATGTTGTTTGGTTGCGTTCCAGATGAGAGAGCCAGCTATCCCTGGTTTGAGTCTAATTAATTCATCTGGCGGTCTGTTGTTGGCGTACTTGGCTGCCCACAATTTGGCCCAAGGAGTGTGAGGGCTCGATAGCCAGTTCCACCAAAGCCGAGCACCCATGGCTTCGTTGCTGTGAAGGGGGTTTCTGAGACCAAGCCCACCTGCATCTTTAGGAGTGAAGACAGTATTCCAATTGACCAACGCCCATTTCTGAGTGTGAGTTGAAGAACCCCATAGGAAGCGACGCTGCAAGTTCTTGATTTGATTAAGCACCCATTTGGGAGCTGCAAGCATAGAAAATAGGTAAAGGGGCATGGATTGCAGAACAACCTTGATGAGGACCAATCTACTGGCCAAGTTGAGAGCTCTATAGGTCCAGGAGGAGAGGCGAGCTTCAAGTTTATCTAGAAGAACGTTCCAGGCAGAATGTTTAAGGGCAGAATCTATGAGAGGGGCGCCTAGGTACTTTGCAGGGAGGCGACCAAGCGCAAAGCCAAGGATACGGGAAATGCAGGATTGGATTAAAGGAGGGGTGTTAAAGAAGAAGAGTTGAGAATTGGAAACGTTGACAGTCATGCCAGAGGCGAGCGAAAAAAGGTGCAGAATGCGTTTGAAGGATCGAGCTTCTTCAGCTGAAGGGAAACCAAAGAGCATAGTATCGTCAACAAATTGCTGGTGGGTAGTGGCGGGAGAGCCATGAAGGGAGATGCCACGGAGATGCCCATTTAGGAAAGCATGATGAATGAGTCTGCTAAGGCCTTCAGAAATTAGAACAAAAATGAAAGGGGAAAGAGGGTCACCCTGTCTGATTCCTCTGGAAGAAACAAAAGGAGTGGAGGGGGATCCATTAACAAGGATGGAATAGAGAGGGGTAGAGATGAGACTCATGATCCAACGTATCCACATCTGGTCAAAGCCAAAATCTTTAAGGATGCTCTGAATATATCTCCAGCAGAGTTTATCGAAAGCTTTAGAGAGATCGATTTTGAGAAGCATAACTGGTTTTTTTGTGCTCTTGAGAGAGTGGATGACTTCGTGAGTCATGATGATGCCATCCATGATTTGGTGACCTTCCACATAGCTCGTTTGTTCTGGCGCAATGAGGAGTGGTAGAAGGGGCTTTAATCTGTTGGTGATGACCTTGGAGATGATCTTGTAGATCACATTGCAGAGGGCGATGGGGCGATATTTTTCAGGAGTGCTGGGTTGCTCTTCTTTAGGCACCAGAGCTATGAAAGTGGCATTTAAAGAGGGGAGGAGCCAATGTGTCACCCTGGATTCTTCCACCATCTCCCAGAATTCTATTTTAATGAGCTCCCAGAAGTGATGGAAGAAGTTTGCAGTGAATCCATCAAGCCCTGGCGCCTTCCCATCTTTGATTTGTCCCATCGCTGTTTCAACTTCTTGGAAGGAGGCAAGGCGCAGAAGCATATTGTTATGCTCTTCAGAGATGAGTTTGGGAATGAGCTGTGAGATCGCATCAATGGCTAGCTGCCTGTCAGTAGTGCTGTCCTCTTGAAGAGTGTTTTTGAAGTAGTTCAAAAGAACTTGTTCAATTTCCTTGTGTTGCTCAACTTGCTCTCCTTGCTGGTTAGTGATATGATGGATGCGATTTTGCATTCTTCTCTGAATAGTTGATCGATGGAAGAATTTTGTGTTCCTTTCCCCTTCCTTTAACCAATTTATTCTGGATTTTTGTTTCCACAATATTTCTTCTTGTCTTTGTCGTTCTTCTAGTTGCTTCTGGATCACCTGTTCTTGGGTAGCTGAGTCCTCTGTTCTGCCTTCCACTATGATTTTTTTTTGTATTTCTTCCATTTTTCTTTCAAGAGCTTTTATTTCCTAAAAGATGTTGCCAAAGATTGTGATGTTCCAATTCTTGATCTGCACCTTGAGATGTTTGAGCTTCTGCTGAAATTGGTACATTCTAGAGCCTTTGGGAGGAGTGAAATTGTGCCAGGCAGAGGTGACCATTTCTTTGAAAGAGGGATGTGAGAGCCAGAAAGCTTCGAATTTAAAAGGATTTTTAATATGGGGACCGAAATTGTGCCAATGAAGCACGATGGGCCAATGGTCCAAGCCTGCAAAAGGAAGAATCGAAGCCTCAAGATCGCCTCCCAGATGTATGGCATTATCAGAAATGAGGAATCGATCTAACTTTGAGGCAACATGCTGGGCCCCCGATCTTTTGTTATTCTAGGTGAATGTACCATTGGAAAATGGGAGGTCTATCAGCCAACTGTTGTTTATGAAGTCTTTGAAGTGAACACTTTCTGGATCCGGTCTGGTTCTTCCACCTATTCGTTCTTCCATTCTAGTTATCATGTTGAAGTCCCTTGCTGCTATCCAAAGAGGGTGAATTCTATGCAAGTTTAGCGCTTCCATGGTATTCAAAAGGGCTATCTTTTTGGTGAGATCCTGCAGAAAATAAACATTTGAGAGATGCCCATAGATGCTTGTACCAATAGGATGAAAAGTGGCTTGAATGATATTGTGTGCCGCATGCAAGTTGGATAGGACTATGGACTGAGTGTCCCAGGCTATGGCTAGCCCCCCTGAAGAGCCAGAGGCATCTACTGCTACAGAACTGCTATTAGGCCAGACTCTTGTTAAGAGTGAACCTAGAACTTCACTGTTACATTTAGTTTCTTGAAGAAAGAGAATGTTTGGTTTTTCTTTTTGTAACATGTTTTTTATCAGCTTGTGCTTACCTGGGCTGTTGAGCCCTCTGATATTCCATGATATCAGCTTCATGAGGAACTGTTTGGTAGGGGCGGGAAGAACCGCATTAGCTTGGGGTATCACCCAGAGTTAACTAGCATTTCCCCAATGGTGATTGTGAGCTGCCAATCTGGCTTTCGTCCTCTCTTTTTGGATTCTTTAGCTACCTTGAGGCTGTCCCAGTGACTGCCTGACTGAACCCCAAGTTTTGCTTGCTGCTGGGCCTTGGATAGGACTTTTTCCAATGTTTCTATTTGATGGGGCTTGATTTTGTCGAATTCCTGGTGCTTGCATGCATCCTCCAAGCCAATAATGTCAAGATCCCCAAGCTCTAAAATTTCAGAATCTTCTTCCATAGGATTGAGCGTACCGCGAGTAGCATTTTCCTCTTTGGAAGTGAAGGATCCAGTCTTAGGATCATCCAGATCCATGGTCTCCGGATGCCAGGTTAAGAGCTTGGTTTCAGTGAGAAGGCTGGAAGAGGGGTTTGCGGAGGCGGCTTTCTCTTGCTGAGAAGGGGAAGGGTTCAGATGAACAGGAGGCGAGGTTGAAATGGGGGGTTGATGGTGAGAGTTGGAAGTCGGGTGGCCTGAATCTAGTGAGGGATTTGTGTTGGATAGAATGGCAAAGCTATTACTGGTAGAAGGAGCATTGGAGGAAAGAGAGGATTTCTTACCCGCCGTCGAGGATTTCTTGTTGTGCCGTCTGCGAGGAGGGACTTTGGTGAATCCATCTGCTTCTGGTTGGGTTTCAGCTTCTTTGCCCTAAGTGGAAGCATTGAGGGGGTAATCTCTGAAAAGATTTCCATGGGCATGACATCGGCGGCATCTGAACGGAACATGCTCATAATCCAATGGTTGGATCCACTCGAAATCATCATGGTAGATGCTTACTGCATCAGGAAGGGCTTTGTCCAAGTGCATGTAAACGCATATCCGTGCATAAAAAGTGTAGCGACGGAGCTTTGTCTCTTCTGCGATTTTGATGAACTGGCATAATCCCTTGCCAATCTCCTGCAGCGAGTCTTCATCCCAATATTCGAGCGGCAACGAATATAGACGTATCCAGACTGGTGCCCAGTTGAAATTTTCCTTATCTGGGTTGAATCTTTCCACCCAGTTTCTGAGATACAATCCAACCGAGTTGAAGAAGTATGGCCCGTCATCCATGACTCTGTTTCTGTCTTCGAGGCAAATGAATATCGCCGTGAAGAACCCTTTCGGTCCAAGCTGGAGTGTTACGTGTCCCTTAGGCTTCCATTTGGAAGCGATCTAGCCTTGTAGGGATTTTTCAGTTGGCCAGAAGCCGACAAATTTCCCGATGAGGGCATGGTCTCTCATATATTGGATGCGAGCATTGATGCGGTGGCTGGGCAGATCAATCTTTGGTCTTTCTGGCGCAATGGGTTTGCAGGTGGAGGATTAGGGGGCAGTCTTGTCCTGTTGCGCCTGCGTGGAAGTCGCTTTGGGTTCTATAGTTTCCTGTTGCTTGTCAGCCCCATCATTGTTTTGTGCAGGACTGGTGCGTGAAGAGTCGTTTTTTGCAGGGGGGTCTGGCCGTCCCCCCCTGAGCTGGTTGCCATGGCTGTTTAACCAAGCCCGTGAGCCTGGTGGAAAGCAGCCGCTTTTGATCAGTCGGCTAGGGTTTCTGCAGGCGCTGGCATTTAGGGTTTTCGCTGCATCCCCTCACGTTCTCTCGAGGTCTCGACTCACACATTTCGTTTGAATATTTATGATTATTTATATATATTTTTTAAATTAATAACACTCAACAGTAAAATATAATTTTATATAAATATGCTTACAATCTTATATAGATTTGTTTTGGCAATTAAAAACAATTTGAGAAGTGAACTTGACAAATTACTTGTTTGGTGGGTAGTAATCGTTAATAAAACTACACATTTATAGTTTTACTTTTACAGAAGTGTTAATGAACACATAAATACTGATGGAAGTAACTCTAGTTAGGTATTCATATCCATTTTTTACACAAAGATTTACTCAAATTACAGTGGAAATTAAATTATGGTAAATATGGTATTAACTAGAGTATGAGCTATCTTCAAGGATTTTATTTTTGGATAGTTTTCCTACAAAGCTTAAGAATAAAATATTAGTGAAAATATATTTTGAACTCATGCATTAATATTGCAACCATGTCCACGAATTATATATATATATATATATAGAGAGAGAGAGAGAGAGAGAGAGAGAGAGAGAGAATATTGATAATAAAAAGTTTCTTATAGTCAAAATATGTGGGTTTGTGAACACGACTAAGTGAACATGGGCTGTGAACATGACTAGGAGTTGGGGTTGGTCCACGCTCCTTTGCTTCGTCCACCTCCATGATAGGTCCTGTGGGTGCAATACGACTAGGGGTCAGGGCTCACTACTTGACCCCTCCTCCCAATGTGCCCATACATGTTGTTCAAATATAAGTGGAAATCATTATGTTTGAGAACCACCCATATGTGAGATGGTAAGGCTTTGGAGTTTGTTATGGTAGGTCATCGGTTTGATTCTCACCAAGGCCTTTCAACCTTTAACAAATTTTTAGCCAATGTGGAGGCGCCACGTGGTGGCCTCTACTTGGGCCACGTGGTAGCTTCACATTGGGCCACCAAAATACACTGCAACCAATAAAATTCGACCAACTCACACTTTAGTATCAAAATTGCAAATTTTCATTTCTAGAGTGACACAATTAAAAATTACTGACATAAATGAAAAATTCATATACTTTTTGTACTTAATAATTGTTCTTATATTTTAGTCCTAGACTAAATTAGTCATTTTAGTTAGTCTCTTTTAGTTTGGTCACTTATTATCTAGTCATATATTTTAGTCCTGGACTAAATTAGTCATTTTAGTTAGTCGCTTTTAGTTTGGTCACTTATTATGTAGTCATATATTTTATCCCTAAACTAAATTAGTCGTTTAATTTAGTCATTTTAAGTTCAGCCACTTAAAATTTCTCAAATTTAGTAGTAATTCACTTGAAATAATTGTGGTCACTAACTTTTTCAGTCACCTAGTCACTAATTTCATCATTTTCTACTAATGAAAGGATTGATTCCACATCCAACAAAAGATTATGATTTTGAAATATATGAAGATGATCTACATGTTGGTGAACTAATGGAAGGTAGGATGAATAGCCATGATATGGCCATAAAATTTAATGTTGGGGTATTTAAGGGTATAAAATAAGAAAATGTGAACATGGATGTCATTGGTGCAGCTCAAGAAATTTTTGAGTGAGTTGTTTACACAATAACGACTGTATGAGCTGCTATCGATCTTACAAAACATGAATCTGGGAATACAAACGTAAATAAAAAATCAAATAACTTGAGAGAAATTATCTCTGAAGGTGAAGATGAGCTTCATGCGTCACTTTTAATGATCAAAATGAAGGGGAATATAAGTGAATGGATTGGAAAGTTGTTATAAAAATATCAGGTCTAGAATGAATAATCATTTGTTTGACATTTAAAGTTTAGGGAAAGAAATGGAGAAAATGTCATTTTCAATGGTAGTTCAGGCAGTTTCGAGGTCAACGGATGATAGGTCTCGTGTAGATATTTCCAGCCAACAATATCATGGGGGATATACTATGAAACCAATGCTCTTTTTTGAGGATAAGATGTCAATAATAGACAATGTAACAAATTCAAGTCAGCATTCTTCCTCTCACAAATCTAGTCAACCTATGTTTGATGACTATGATGATGAAGAAGATGAGCACAAAATAAATTTTCTATGGTAGTCCAAGCCACCAAAATACACCTCTAGGTATAGAAATTTTGGAATTAGGATTCCCAAATCTAGCAATTTCAACATCGTGGTTATCAAAAGTATTTAATGATGAGAATTTGAACCCTACCCATCTCAAGAACATTGGCTCGATGATAAATTAGCCCTGTATATATATATATATATATATATATATATATATATATATAAGGTGCAATCTAATTCACTATTGAATCTGATTTTAAATACTCATCTCATTTTCTCTTATATTAGGAGATGCTTGCTTGTAAATATTTTTGCTATTTAGCACTACTGCTACTACTGAAAGGGATTCTCCTGAACCTTTCATTAAGACTCTTTGGCAGGGTTATGTTCTGGTAATCATTTTCATCCAAACGTGGGACTTGGACCTATTTCCCCTTTCCCTTAGCAAGGATTTGGTTATTTTTTCTTTGGATAAGAGCTTGAACCTTCATTTAGCCAGCTTGATTGAAAGATTTGGGTTGACTCACCTTTTAGCACACCAACAAAAAAATAGTGAAACAAATTATGCAACTTTGTTATGATAAGGCTCTCCTAGGCTATGTAGAACTGAAAAATCAAATGATTATAGCACTTATTAACACTTAATGTTGGATAATATGGTTCATTCACCTTGATACATATGAAAAGTTTAATAGAAAAAAGAAATAAAACATATAAAAAGTGCAATTTCAAGAGTTCCAGGACCAACCGTATCTGACATATTAAGTAGAGACATTTTCCTCTTACAACATCCAGTTCCCATTAAACACCCAATGTGATGGTTATGAGCCTTATTTGCCTATGAAATCCATGGTTCATTAATCCCATTAACTTTATAAATGCCACCATTACCTCTATAAATGCACTGACAATGTAAGTCTCTAACATATATTTATAAATATAAAATATATCCTCAAGGAAAGCAAAGGCATACCTGGATTTTTTGTTTCAAGCCATTTGGTGGGCAACCAAGAACTGAACCCACAGTTCCTGCTAGTCCAAGCACATGATGTAGATTGTGTGAATGCGAACTTCAAGTGCAGTCTTCCTCCAGTTCTTCTAAATCACCATAACAATTACGCCTAGACTGCCTTGTATGGTATCCATCAGCTATAGCTTCTCCTTGAAAAGGAACACTCCAGTTCTTCTAAATCACCATAAAAATTACGGCCAGACTGCCTTGTATGGGATCCATCAAATGTAGCTTCTCAGACATGCATCGTAGATGATAGCGCAACCATTTGACCTATTTTCTTCATTTCTTCTTCATTAGTATGAATCAGTTACAAACTAAAATATTTTTTTTCCTGCTCAAATAGGATAGGAATACAATTGTCTGCCCATTTAGATGTCACTAGTACAAAATATAATATCTTGAATTCAACCAAAAGTATGATAAAATGTCAACTTTAACTTTTTGAATACTTAAATTGAATACATATCGGTTACCGTGCATATTTACTTTAGTTGAATTTGTGAAAATGTACCTACAACAGTGTGTAACAAAACTATTTGACAAAAGACACCACTGAAAATTCAATATAAACTCGGAAAATTTCTAAAAAATATATAAACAATTCCAGGAGATATTTTAGCATGTAGCCATGTGTTTGCTCCATCATTGGCCCTGTTGACTGCCAATTCACCTACCTTAATACCCTATATTTTCAACTCTATACTGCTCTCTGACATCACAAGATGTATCAATGAATCAGTTTCGCGGTTCTTATTTTTTGGAGGTGGGGTGGAGTGGGTGCAGGGGGTAGGGTGCCCAATGGTTGGGGAAAGGAAAAACGAACACTTGCGGCTAGTTACACACCAATACCCACGATCCCAATAGTGGAGTTCGCATTACCTTATCCATATCAAGAATTTTTCATACATTTGTTCTAAATGCACGCCTGCAAAGCCCTGGTATTGGAGATTATTTTACTACTCGCTGGAACAAGAAAATTTCTTATCGATGAAACCCCAGCTGGTATATGGGTGGGTGGGTGGTGGAGTGCCTGGTGGTTTTAGAGTCATCGGGGGTGTGGGGACCCGATATATTACTAACACGAATATTTCGAACCCCACCCACAACCTTAAAAATAGATATCACTAAAATAAATAGGCTAGAATAAACAAGCTCCACAACGCCCTGATATGCGACCTGTTACGACATGGGACGCCCTTCCTCCTCCGTAAGAATAAACAAGCTCCACAGTCCCCTGATATGAGACCTGTTACTGCCTAGCAGCGCCCTTCCTCCTTCCTTGGAAAAGGAAAAACCATGCGAGGGAAATAAACAATGGAAATTAAAATATATATATATATATATATATATATATATATATATATATATATTTTTTTTTTTTTTTTAAAAGACAGAAATCATGGAAGACAACTTAAACGAAATGTGAATCTATCTTTCAGCACGAATTAGATTCCATTAAATGTAATGTGTGTTTTTTATTTGTTTGAAGGTGTTTTTTAATATAATCATTATTTTATATATAAAAATTGTTTGAGTTCTTTATGTCATATTATTTTAGCGGATTTTGGTTGATTTTTTAATTTAATTGTGATATGATATTTGTGTAGTTAAAAAAATGGAGTGAAGTAGTAATTTTATGGATTGATGATTATTTTGAATGGAATGTTTAGTTTAGTAAGGATAATTAATTTATGGATATTTTCTATAATGTACAATAGAGGAAGTTAATATGGGAAAGGTGATAATTTGGCTCTCATGTGCTTTAGAAAATTGATATCTTTTTGTCCATAAATGTTAGAGGTGGGAAAATATCCTTGGTTATAAAGTTAAGTTCGTTCCAACATAACTATATTTTAAACCACAAATTGTTGTTGACCTCATGGATATGATAGAAATTTGTTGGATTTTAGGATAGTCTTGTCATGAAATAAGAAGGGTAGTTATTTTTCCTTGATTGTGATTCTTTGTAGATTTTGATGTGTTTTTAATTTTACTTTACATCTATAGAAAATAGCTACAGACTTAATTCCTTGTCATATTTTATATTCTCTACATCTACTAACATTTTGACTTCCCAAAATATTATGTATATTGGTGAATTTGTCATCATTACTATTGTTGGGATGTCCTCTTGCATAACTTGGTATTCCCCATACCCATAGAACCTCTTCCTACAAAGTTTATCGGATAAGCTTGTTTCCTCTTCAATCTATAACTTAAAACTATTAGCTTACGTTACTACCCTTTTGTATTATATATTTAAGTCTTAACTGAGTGATAACTTGAATAATTCTTTCGTATATAGTCTTAAGTGGATGTATCAAATTTTTTTCTTGTGTATATAAAATCTATTGTTAAGAAATTGGTAAGAAGTTCTCCTTGAACTAACTCATTCTTTTCTTCCAAGTCTTGATATTTTCTTACTATCTCTTTATTTTATCATTTTGCGTAACATCCCACTAGAGTATAGCATTACCTTTGCTTTTAATTTCATAAAAAAGGAACCCTAATATGGTCTAGTGACATTTTATTTTTATCAAAATACCCATTTTGGTTATTTGATTAGATCCTCAACTTATAAACTACCATCACAAACAAAATTCACATTCTATATCACACCCAAGTTTTTTCCTTGTTCACTTTGGTCTCACTGATTCCACACTTAGCCTCATCCAGAAAATTTCACTCCTAATCAACTTGACCTCACTCAACCTTCCTGAACTGTGCATTGTGCAGTCTCAGCCCTCAAGCCCCGACCTTACCTCTTGAAATTGTGCATTGTGTAGTCACAGTGCCCAAATTTGACCCTTAAGCTCCAGAACTACGTAATTTATGCCTCCCAATAAGCCTTAACTGCGCATTATGCAGTGCCAAGCCTCACACTTCCAGACTGATACCTTGAGCTATGCAATTGCACAATCCATTAGATTTTCCTCCCTCCATAATTGCGCATTGGGAAACTTCAAGCCTCAAGCCTGAGCCCTTGAAACCCTCAACTATTCAATCTCCCAACTTGTTCTCATTCCAGAATTTCACATTGGGAAACTCTAGGCCTCAAGCCTCAACCTTCAGCTCTTGAGCTCCTCAATTGCAAAATCACCTAGCTAGGCCTCTCAAAATTGTGCATTGGGCAACCTCAATACTCAAGCCTCAATCTTGACCTCCTGAATCCCTCAATTGCATAGTTCCTTGATTCTATCCTTCGAGAAATTCACATTGGGAAACCTCAACCCTCAAGCTCTGATCGTGAGCTCTTATCCTTTGACCCTGACCATCCTAAACTACGCATTGCGCAATCTCGAGCTTCAATCCAAAACCTTGACCTTTGGAATTGCGCAATCCCTAAGTTAGTCACCAGTTCCAGCCCTAACAAGTGATTTCATGAAACATGTTAGATTATGGGTTTTTTGGATTGATGTCATATTGTCGTGAATGGTTTTCAGTTGCAGGTACTCTATATCATCATGATACGATGATGATGGATGAAAATGAGAGGGAGAACATTGAATTAAGAAGAATGATATAAATGGTCAAAGAGGAGAAGAGGCATATCTGCCTTCAATTGCAACATGTGCTTGGGGAACAAGTTGCTGAAAGTTCCACTCTAGTGACAGCAAAAGAAACATAAAAAATAAAGCCAATATGTGGGCATGGTTCAAATAGTGGTTATGGACCATATGAGGAAAATGATGCATGTGCATTTTGTAAGCATCTCCAAGGTTTCATCATATGTCAGTTGGTAAAAGTGGGTGGCTAAAGTCATCTACAATGTCGTCATCATCATCGAAAGTTGAAAAGATGAATGACAAGTTCAAGGAGGTAATAAGAATTTCAAGTACAATTCCTTCTGTTTATGTTCATAACACCTCTTTTGTAGAATTTTAGGAACATAACAAAGGCATGGGTATGAAGATGCTATCTAAAATGGGTTATGAAGGAGGAGGCGTCAACATCAATGGCCTCGAGGATAATGTTGTTGTTGGACTTCATGGTTTATGATATTGTTGATTATTGTCAAAGAACTTCCTTCTTTGTAGTGTGGGCTTGGGTAGTCACGATTGGTGTGGATTATCAACAAGAGTTCACACCCTCCATCATTTTAGATGGTTTGACATTGTTACATGCCTCAATTTTTATATATTTTTGGTTGTTTCCTAACTTCTTCCCTTTTCACAAATCGTCGAGCTGCCATCTTGTGACATAAGGAATTGAGTGCTAATGGGAATTTCACCTTGGTCATGGACTGACAAGAGAAAGCAGTATTCTACCATTCAATATTATTTTCTAAACCTCCACGATGTTGTGAATGAGGATCTTATTTTTCTAATTTTCTAGAGATTCTTAATTTGTTGGAAGGCGTGCAGCCATTATCCTTGTATAGTAGCAACTTGCACTTCTCCATCTTTTTTTCCATTGAAATAGTAATTTGCAAGAAATTGATCATTCGATGGATGAAACATAGCGCAAGTTGTTGGGTTAGCCACCCTAGCCCCTCTCTTGATTGTTCCTTGCAAATCCCCTTTCAAAATTGGGCATTCGAGGTTTGAAAAAGTGATATATTTTTTAGCTCGTCCTCTTCTATGATGCATGGAAAGTGAAAAATTCCATGTTTTAGTTGTGTGACATTGATGGCTTATGTCTTGACCATGAAAGTGCAGAACATTACTACTCTTCTTCTCCATTTTCTAAAGCATCCATTATGAGTGTTCAAATTTTACACTTTGTATTTTTATTGCTTTCATTTGCACCATTTACAGTAATTGCTAGTTATTATTTTAGCAAAAATAAACATTGTCCAATAAGGAGAGGAAGTTGCATGGAGTGCATTATGTGGCCTTGCATTATACACACATAGATGGATCTTTTTGTTTTGTTTTTGTAACTAGGTTGAGCCTAGGGTAGGGCCAACCTGTTTATTGGACGGAAGAACGATCTACCCACAATGGGATGCTATCACCATGATTGTGCGAAGCACAATTAAGCGTGGACACCCCTTGGGATAGTTTAATTTCCCCAAAAGTGGTTTCCATCCTTAACCTTTTCCCATGAGGTTTGAACCTAAGACCTGGTGGGGAATAAACCCCACTCAAACCAACAAGTATACACTTCATGGGTCACACATAGATGACATTGCTTGTAGGGAGAAATGACATTCTTGTGTAATCTTGTCGTGTGACATTTTACACTCAATTCCTTGTGACATCTATCGAGCACATTGTGACAAAACTATAACCATATTCCTACCATTATTTGAAAAGCAAATTAATATACAAAGTAGGGCATGGCCCACTAGGGAAGTTGGCTTGTTAATCCTCCTCTACTCCTTTGGATTATAATAAGTTTTAGGACCAATCCCATTATTCTAATAAGTTTTAGGATCAATCCCATTTAAATTCTTCTATGATCTTTAACATGTAGGTGGTCTTAAATTCAATACACATAGTAAGACATGGCCCACTAAGGGAGTTGCATTGCCAGTCATCATATACTCCTTTGGATTTTAATAAGTGTAAAGATCAATCTCATTTAGGTGGTCTTAAATTCATCATAGTTAAAATTACATTGTATGATTTAAATCAAATAAACATTTATTAATGAAATTTAAACTATCATTGGTTAACCATCTCCCAATTTCCTTCCAACAATTGAACCATCACATAAAAACTGTTGTCATGGATAAGTTCCAGAAGCATACTTGGGATAAAGAGCGAGGGAGAAAGAAACAACACTGTATTGAAGAGTTTAATTCCACTCATATCATTAACAAAAAGCATACACAGGGGCCAATATTTCTTGGAGAGCCAAAATTCTTATTGCTCAGTTATAGACTAACTCTCATAAAATCCATTGTGAAATGAGTCTCTGTTGTGAAATAGGGCACTGGAAAAGGCTAAAAGAAATGTGGGAAGAAAAAGTATGTGTTTTTTGCTCTTTCGGAAAAGTGGAAATAAAAAAACATTTCATTTTAGAATGCAAGGCCTTCAAAGACAACACAGAAAGTTATGAAAATACTATGACAACTAGCTCTTTGGGATAATTTATTCCATAAGGGGTTTGTCGAGAAGTTAGGAGCACTTATTGTGAGGTTTCACATGAAAATGGCGGAATAAGGATAGTAAAGCAATTTGTCCCATAAGCTATCTTTAACCTCTTTAAATTTAAAATAATAAACTATCTTTAACCTATTTAACATTAAAATAATTTCTTTATTTCTTTTTAATTTACAACATTTTTACTCACCCTCATCATTAACAACCAACCCAATTTTCCCTTTAAATGGGGAAATAAGAAAGATACAAAGAAATACGAGAGGCTAAAAATAACATGTAGAACAGGTTGATTCTCCATCTTATTCTTATATTCAGCCCTTTTTCTATGGAATCTTTTAACAAGCACTCCAACTTCTCGACATTGAAACTCTTCTTCATCATTGGCATTCACACCCACATGGAACAAAATGTGGCTAACGCAACTTATGATTAAGCTGAAGGATTTTCTACTACGAGGTTTATCTTCATGACACTGTTCAAATTCGTCATCCCTTACAGAATCTGAACAGTGTCCCTTGGGATTACAGCGTGGTACAACGTATTGACATGAGAGAACCCACGTGCATGTTAGTCTAGAGAAATTGAAGGCGTCGTTATAGCTCAAAGAAGTACCATTTGCGGTGAATGTTGGTCCATGATATTACGAAATATATGTGGCGTGTTCCCTTAAAATAAACATATAATGTATGTGCAGCCTATGCCTACACATTCAATAGGTTTTTGAAATACTGATGTGGAGCTCCTGCACTTTTGGGGATGTGAGGGTTCTGTTGTCATCAACTCTATTCCTGGTCAGTTCGTAGCGAAGAAAGACTCTTCGGTTAAAAATTTGAGTCTTAGAGGAATTGATGTTATTAAAGAAGCGAAATTGCAAATAGAGATGATTTTCCCAAAGAAGGTGTCATGTGCAGATATAATCGCATTTGCGGCTAGAGATAGTGCATCATTTGTATTTTTCTTAAAAATTATACATAAGAATACCACTACGTTAAGTATAGCATGGGATAACAACAATGCTCAATGATTTCTAATGATTGATCGCAGGCATCTCCCATCCCCCTCTGCTGGAAGAAAGGATGGAAATATTACACTATCTTCCAATATATAGGGAAATATACCACCCATACCTTCAATTTAACCCATCTAACTCAGATATTTGCAGCTAAAGGTCTATCCCAGGATGAGATGGTTAATTTTCATGTATTTTCCGAGACCGAAAACTCATCAATGTGTCAATTCTTGTAGATGACAATAATGGTTGAGAAAAACCATGATTATAATCATGTTTGTGTTGTTTGGGCGAATGCAGGAGCACACACAATTGGTGTCTCTCACTATACTTCATTCATCAACAGGCTCTACAATATCAATGGCATGAATACGACAGACATGTCCCTTGATCCAACATATGCTCAGATACTGAAGCAGAGTTGTCCCCAAGGCAGCCCCATTAACGTCAACATGACTATGGTCATGGATCCTCAAATGCCACTGATCCTGGACAACTTGTATTACAACAACGTTATAGCTAACAATGGTCTGTTTACATCAGATGCAACTCTGCTTACATATCCAAACACCAAATCTAGTGTGACTGCAAACTCAGGCCTTAACTTGGTCGGATGGCAAAAAAAATTATTGCTGCAATTATAAAAATGGGAGATATTAGTGTATTAACTGGAAACCAACTGGGACATATTAATGTTTTGAGTAGTTCACGTCAACTACAGGGTTGGCAACAATTAAAATAGATTGGAAATTTAGTTTTCCTTAGCTTCAAATTTAGAAGATTTTCACTTCTCAACTATTAAACTAGCACAACAAGAAACATAGAAGTTGGTGCAACCTATTGAAAATGCAGACACATATGTCCAATATATATTGTATATGAATGATGTAATTTATAGGAAAAAAATTATATTTTAAATACAAAATATATTTAGCATAAAATTGTTGTTTTAAATAAAAAAATATATTTATTACATTATTTTATTAATTTCTTTTTTTTTTAATTAATTTTGTTATACATTATATTAAAATATTGATCTTTTTCATTGTCTATTTCACGCTGCATTTCCCTCCATTTTTTCATGGGGCATTTTTTCCTCCATTTTTATATAGTATTCTTCACTCTATTTTTATATAATATTTATTTCCTTCAAAATATCTTTACACCTTAGTAAATGTTAGTGTTTATGTTTTCTCTCATCATTCACACTCATAGTAGAATACATTGAGAAACGAAACGTTCATGTGAAGTGAAATCTATTTCCGTGTGCAGCAACATTGGCACGGCCCATAAGGTCTGCGAGAACTGGTTCCAAATATTTTTACGTTACTAAAAACATAAGCAATCGAAATCGCAACCTCCGTGCATAGTTGCGTATGATTAAGAGGATAAACGGTAGAAGACCAGGGGCGGTGGCAAAGGCGAAGGGTTCAAATCCGAAAACATGGCACCGAATTTGTTTTCAAAATAGAAATTCTTCTCCTAAATTTCAAGAAATTTAGTAAATAAATGAGCTTCACTGCGGTGGACCTTCCTTGTCCACTTATATTCGATTTTAATGTGTTATTTTAATTTTTCATGGAGGGTTGTTTTGGCATATGGTCTGGAATTCAATTGCACACTTACTGAAAGCATTTTCAATTTGTCTTGCAGACGGCGTGAACAAACTTTTTGATCTTGTTGGAGTCACCCTTGGGGCAAGGGGAAAAATGTTGTCTTGGAGAGCAAGCATGGTTCTCCAAAAATAGTTAATGATGGTGTGATAGTAGCTAAGGAGGTAATTTGTAGATGTGTGCTCTGGTTTTCTTTTTAACGTTGTATTATTTCCCCCTCTTAAATTTCTTAGATTTGGTAGGCATAATTTGAAAACTCAAAAGTGAAAGGAAAAATATTTGTTACCCAGTGGTATACTTGGCCTATGGACTAGCCACATTAGAGTAATGCATAAAGCTTTTCAAAACAATAAAAGGAAAGGGTTATGGCTGAGTCAAATTTTATTGTTATTGACAGTGTAATGAAATGTATCTCAATGCTATGGTTTTGGCCTTTTTATTGGTTGAATTAGAGGACCCAGTTGAAAATATTGGGGCCAAGTTGGTAAGGCAAGCTGTGGCAAAGACAAATGATTTAGCTGGGGATGGAACCACAACATCTGTTGTTCTTGCACATGTTGAAATATTGAAAAATTCCAGAACAATGAATGGAGAATAAATCTCCCTTCCTCTAACACAGAGAAAATAAAAATTTCTTTGACAGGAGACAGAGTTTCAATACTTTGAAAACAAACTTCTATTCCCTTAAATAACTCAAAAAAAAACTATTACACTACTTCCTCACTGAGAGGGATTACAAAATTATGACTGCTACAAAACGCAGTGCATAAAACCAACTCAATGTCTGTTCAAAACAAACATACTCTGTCTCTAAAACACTCTGCTGTGTTTTTCCCTTTCGCACTGCTGTGCATACACACTTAAAAAGTTACACTCAGTCTTTCACTTTTTACACACTGCTGTGTAATAAAAAATTTACGTACTGTCTATAAAAAAAACTACAAAGCTTTTTTGACCTTTTTATTTTTATATGCCGTAACATATAAAACATATTATAATAAACCCTCTTTTTAAAAAAATAAAATTAAAACTAAATTCTATGGCCCACCTTTCATTTTGCATATGATATATATATAACATATGTTTAAAACATATGTATATATTAAACTATCAAAACATTAAAGAACCCTTTCCGTCGGACTTCAAAATTCTGAATAGATTGAATTTCAAACCAAATTCACGTTCCAAAATGGGATGCTGACGTCTGCCTAATTTTAACTCGAATTCTCAATCCAATGTGCCCTATAAAAAATTCGGGTCCGGTTTTCAGGTTTTCAAATTCCCTTCAATTTCATGTGATCCAATATTAATGCTCCACGTGTCCTCCTTTTGAATTTACAAAACTGTCGGGTAAATTTCTGTTTGTTTAATTTCTGGTTGGTGAATTGCGTTAATGCTGGCTGTTGTGTTTAAATACAATCCTGTACAGAAATATGGCTGTGGTCGTCTACAAAAAAAACTTGCAAGAATTTTAAATGCTGAATTAAATTTCTGGATGGCATGCAAGCAACCTCCAAAAAAAAATGTTGCTGCTGCATCCGTCCTTCTGCTGCAGCAGTTGAAGTTAAAATTCAACAGCATAGGGTTTAATAAGTGAGGGTGTAAAGGTAACCTTTTGTCGATAGTACTGAATTAAGATAATCTATTAATTTTTGTAGGGTCTTATGGTGTTTGGTTTTTTAGTTTTGGGTTGGGCTTATTGAGTCTAAGATAGTTTTTGAGTGAAAAAATTGCTATCAGGTATTAAAAAATTTTGGTTCTTTTGTCAAAATTTATGAGCTTGTTAGGAAATACAAAAATGACAATGGTTGTATCTTAAATTTGTGGAAAATAATTTGAAATGAAACCTTTTTTTTTAGGTTGTTGCAGCAGGTGCAAACCCCGTTCAAATTACTAGGGGCATTGACAAGACAATAAAGGCCCTTGTTTTGGAACTCAAAATTTTGTCAAAGGAGGTAAACGCTTGCCTTTTGAGTAGGTTGGTTTTCCTTTTTGATGATGGTTTGGTGTATCTAATTGAATTAGTTTCCTAAGGTATTTTTGGTTGCAAACTCCTTTTCATTTTTCATACAGTATTGGCCTTATGGAATACATTTGATTGTGTGGTCTTGTTAGATCTAGAACATTTGTAGTTGTTTAGTCTTATGGCCAAGGTGCACTTTTATTATGGAAATAGTTGATGCAATATTGTCATTTAATCATTACTGCAAGGTAGCATGTTGAGAAGTTTCTTGTGAAACATTTGGTATTCAAAATGACACTTGATCCTATACAGCATCATGCACTTGACTTCAAAATTCATATTCAAAGTGTGCCAGAAAATTCTTGCAAAATTTCAAATATTTAAGCTGTTTTAAACCATTATCTTTTTCATGTATTGGATGCTGAAAATGAGAAAAAGACTTTGGTATGAAACCAACTGGTGAATAATTTCCAGCAAAAAAACCACTTCCAAGACATGATTTATAAGTAGAACATATGTACTTATGAAGCATAGAAATGTATCCTTGATGCATTGTCAATGTTTGGCTAGGGTTATTTTTGGAGAAAATAACTCCTTATTCCTAGAATAGTGATCTTCAATACAAGTAAATGCCAGAGAAGAGAGATCATCGTGTGACATAAACCTATTAACAAAAGTGAACGGGGAATGATTATTAATTATGGCATACTAAGTTGTCAGTGATTTTGACTATTTGTCTTTAACATGTAAAAATGTTAAATTCCAAACTTACATCATCATGGTTTGGCATCATGAGCTTGACTAATTCTCCACCATTCTCATAATTTCATTATTGTCTTCATATCTATAAACAACGTTTCAAATAATAATAAAAAAGTTCTATAAGAAAAATCCAGACCTCCATGTTGCTGCTCCTTGTGGGACAAAGTCAAAATTGCATTACACAATCTGAGACATAAGAATCTCCTATATCCCGGTGGTATGTATCCAAATTCTTATAATAGTGTCTTCAAGACTTATGTTGACATTTCCAATGAGATATTTAAGCAATTAAAGATGGAGTCTTCTTCATTGTTGTATATGTAACAGTATTTTATTAATATAAATATTGATGGTTTTGTCTTTCTGAAAATGAAATGTAAAAATAATTTATTGTGGTCAATTGAAAAGTTTTTTTTTTAAAGCTTTTCATTATGGAAGGGCGACATAGATATATGCCCTTCTAATTGAAATTCGGACCTGCCCTTCAAATTTGATCACTGTGTGGGACCTTAACAAATAATAAAACTATTCCGCCGCGCGTTATATAAAACATATAACAAAACCTTTGTCAAAACTTCAAACGAACCCTTTAGCCGTGGGTATTTCATCACGAATTGATCATTTTACCATGTACCTTCTTCTAGAGGAATATTCTTCCACTTGATTAGGTACTTCATAATGTTTATATGTCAAAGAGATATAGAATGGTTATCTATAACTTTTTGTGGTTCAAGAATCAACTTTCATTCTTCATCTAATATTGAAAGTTCTATTTACATTGGCATATTTTTTCCCAAAACCTTTTTTAGGCAAGATACATGAAAAACCTTATGAATGCAAGAAGAAGGAAAATATAACTTCTATACCACTTGTGAAATCCTATGAATAATTATTTAGGGCCATAACATTTTTGAGCTAATTCTTTATTCTTCATTTTCTTGAATGAAGATTGCTTATAATGCTATAATCTAAAAAATACCCAATTACCCTCCTCAAATAATCTTTCACTTTGCTAGCCCCCCTATAAATTTTTGACAAGAAAACAGGGGGCTAAATTGTTGTTGAGCCTTCAAGGAATGCATTTCCCTTCCAAACACATCATCCTTGAAGCCTCCTTGTGCCTTTTGTCCTTTGACAATATCCCTCTCCTTATTTCCATCATAAAGCCTCTCTGTTTGTGAAGAAATGCCCAAAAGGTCCCTTTTTCCTCTTTTTTTACCCCCATTTAGCTTCTGCTTTGTCCCCCTTTGTCTCTCCTTCTATTTCCCTTGTTACCTTCCAATTCCACCAAAAATTCCCTTAAAATCCTTCCCCTAACCTTTGTTGGCCATTTTCCTCCCTTACTCCTCTATCGTTCCCTTCCTTGGCCTTCAAATTCCATTTAAATGGGCTAAACCCCACTTTCCGACCTGATTATAAGGCCTAGCCCCTTGCCGCAAGTCCCTTAACCACTTCCCACACATGCCCGTGCACTAGGACCGAGTGCTCAAGTCCTGAGCGCTAATCGCATCGGAAGGTCGGAGCCAAACGTGAAATCCCTTTGTAACATCAAAATTCCCAATGCGATTGGCTTTATTTATTAAGTCCCGTGACTTGTTTTTCAATCGTTGATCCACCATATAAATCGGATGGCCTGCGCACTCCCCGCCCAACCGCAATCGAAATATTTATGTGTGTCCCTCCGATTCGCCCATCGCAAACACTTGCGATGCGATTGATCGCAGCCCTGTCTTCCGATCCCCGATTGCTGCCATCCTCTAATTGCATTCCCAGCCGTTGATCTGGACCCGAGATCAACGGCCAGCGCTCAATCGCAAATCCCCTTCTGATCGCGATCGCAAGCCTTCCCCACTGTCTCCCAATTTAATCATATCCATCCGTCTGATCCACGATCTAACGGCTATCGCTTGTCCCCGCTAATTGCAATCGGAAGTTTCGATGTATGTCACCTCTGTCCCCCTCCAATTGCGATTGCCCGATTTCATCATGGCCGTCCATCTACCTGTTGATCCTACGGCACAACGCTAACCATTTCACATCCATCGCGCCTCCTGTTTCTCCCTCCAATTGAATGTGAGCTATTGATCTGGCCTTTGGATCCAACAGTCAGCGCTCAATCGCGCTCCCATCGCTGATCGCAATCGCAACATTTGAAATGTGTGTTGCGATTGACACCCGCTCCGATCTCCGATTGCGATTAGGCCTGTTGGGTCCCACCACATAATCCTTCCACCGGTCCATATAATAAAGGGTTTTTCCCTTTGTAAATGAGGATTTTTGTATATTTTCATATTGCATCGCAAGTTTTGTGTTGTGTCATTCCGCCCTTCGCCCCACTCCGATTGCAATTGCGATATGGGTCTCGCCTCGTGCTATCCCCCGCTTCATTATTTTTCCATCCATTCTATTGCATTTCACATATTCCCTTTGTATTTCCCCCCAAATGTTCAAACTTTTGGTTTCACGCCAATAACCATTTCTTCCACCATTATTCATTATTCCATCGCTCTCAACTACTCCGCCACCATTTCTCCGAGCCTCCACGACATTTCTCCGCCACCACCACCTGGGTTTATAACAGTTTATTTTACCAAGAGGATAGCATAGAGAGGCCAATTCAGTGGCCAAATGAGACAACACAATCAGATTTGTGGGATTTGAGCCTGTAATTGGAAATTTGAAGTGCTAATCCCGTGTTTAGAGGACAAAGGCTCAGCTTGAAGACTAGTGAGCGCACCAGCAAGTCATAACTACGCTACCTAACAGAAGAACGTGTTTTCTCCAGAGTTACACCTTCCTACAGCAGTTTCCATGCTGCCTCGAGCCCATAAGAAGTTAATTGAACTGACAGAGCTTCATTAAATACTGTCTGAACGGTAGTAATGGAGGTATGGAGAAGCCCGCAGACTTTAATCCAGTTCACTTATTCAGAAGGTTACCATAGAGTGTCGGACAACTGAAAGGACTTCAAGAGACATATTAGAGGTCATGTTCGACCTAAAAAAGGCTCCCAGCAGTCTACGGAATGCAGCACATCGCCATTAAGCAGAATGGGCTCGGCTTCCTCCACCATTCTATCTTAATGAAACTCATTTAATTGTTCACCTACTTCTGTTTCTTCATGTTCTCCTATAAGAAATCTCCAAGAATGAATTGAAAAGGTTGTTGTTGAGTTGTTCGACAGTTGCTATTAGAGGGATTCATTCTTGACTATAGAACAGTCTTGGGAGGGAGTAGCAGAGTAGTTTTATGTAATAGGCTGGGAGGAGAAAATCTGGATTATATTAGCCATTGGGCTTATTGTACATGACTGGTTTTGCATCAATTAATCAAAGCACATTTCACAGGATCCTAGTCTATTGCTATTGGTGATGTTCTTCTTAACTCTGTTTATGACATTTTCATACTGTTTCATGTTCTTCTGGTAGGCAACAGAAGTATAACATAGGATTCACCCTTGTTAGGTGCCCTATGTTTCCTGCTCTCCCTACCTTTAATGTTTTCTGCTATGTGCTATCTGAGAACTGTCTTCAGTTGATTTAACCAGTAGAGTGGATGAGATTGCCTACTCTCTAATGTATGAATTAAATGAATCAGTTCTTAGATGTTCTTGTTTGGTTTAAGCTGGAAGGTTTGGGAACACTGGGGATTAGAGTTATCCCTGTCCACCAGGATCCTTGCGTGACCAGCTTACCTTTCTAAGATCCCTTTGTTTATCTTATATCTGTTTTCCCTTGGAGTTGCTAAAGCTGACCTGGAGTTAAATGACCTCTGGTCCAATCTATAAGCAGCCCCTTTGTCTCTTTGAGAGTTGCCTTAGAGTATGTCCAAGCAGGTCTGGAGTTAAATGATCTCTGACCTAATCTATAGACAGAAATCTAGTTGTCTTTCCTTCTTTCACCTTCTCTCCTTAATGTTCCATCCCATCATCTGTCTAAAAGATCCTTTAGTGTAGATGACTTGCCCTATGAAAGCCTTGGCTAGTTGTTGCAAGTAATTCTCCTTTCATGACTCCATAGCCCAATGGATGGCACTTTCTTGGCCTATCCCCTTTGTTGAAACATCCTGCTATTTTTCTCTCTCCCTCCCAAAACTTTCTTAGTCTATGATCTCATGACCAACCCAGCATCCAACCAACCAAATCATTTAAAACCCCTATTGTGCTTCATAACTAGCCTAACATCTCATTTTGAGCTCTCAAAGATACATCATTCTTTGTTTTATTGGAGAGATCCCTCTCCGGGTCCAGGAGGGCTAGATCCTAGGGCCCCAAAGTGGTTTGATGTTGTCTTATCTTTTGGTATTGCCAAATCTGCCAAAACATAGGAACCCCAACACACTTCAATGTTGTTCCCATTGTTTTTTTATCATGTTTCATGTCATTTGAAGGTTTTCCATAATAATTTTCAAAGTTTCTTTAGTATTTTCCATATGTGACTCTGTTTCCTATACTTTGGACTTATCTTGCAAAAAGTATGAGAGACTAGGAGTTGGATATCCATAAAGGGCCTTAAATGGGGAAATTTTAGTAGATGTGTGATAGGTAGTATCATATTACCATTCTTCCTTGATGAACCCACTTCATCCATTAAGATTTCTTTTCTAAATAGTAACATTGTAGATAACCTTAAAACATTTGTTAACTATTTTTGTTTGACCATTTGATTGTGTTTGATATGTAGAACTCATGGCAGCTAGTGTTTCTCCACTCATATTAAATAATTATTTCCAAAATTTTCTTGTTGCTATTACTTTAGGAAAACCATGAAGACTATGAATTTATTTCACGAACACTTCTGCCACTTGGCTTGTTGTTTATGTACTTTGAGCTCTACAAAAAAAAATTACAAAATTTGTCTATATAAATGACCACAAAAATGTAATACTTACCTTTATATTTCAGTAACATTGTAATAAAGTCTATTGATATATTTTCTAGTCTTTGAATATGTATGTGGAATGGTTGAAGTAACCCTAGAGATTTTACTATCTCTCTTTTATTTATTATGCAAACCTGACCTTCTCTTACAAAATTTTGAATATATTTCTTCATTCCTTCCAAAAATATAATTTTTGATCCTTTGAGATGTTTTAAGGAACCCTGCGTCCTACCATCAGAGAGACATGGGACTCCCTTAATATTTGTTTATTCAAATATGCTTGCGTGCATAAAAATATTCTACATTTGCACCAAAGTATATCTCTCTTTCACTCCCGATGCTCCATAGAGTTCATCCCATCCTTTATAAATTTTAGTTTTTGTTTAGTACTATTGTCATTTTTCCATTATGGAAAGCTTCTTCTAGCCACCTAGGAATAGAAAATGTATTTGGATATAAATTTGAGGCCTCTTCTATTTTAGAAAGAGCATCATGTACTAAATTTTCCTTACCCTTTTTGCAGATTATCTCAAAATTAAAACTTTTCATTTTTTCTCCTCATTTTTGTTAATATTCCAATGAAATCCATAGCTTCAAAAAATACTTTATGCTATCATGGTATATCTTGACTTTAAAGTACCTCCCAATGATATACTATCCCCATTTTTTTATTGCATGTAATATTGCTTCCATTTATTTTTCATACGTAGATTTCACCAAATATTTTCTTTGAATTCCTTGCTTTTAAAATCCAATGATATCCCTTATTGTGTTAATGTTACGTAAATTCCTTGTCCTAGTGCCTCACACTCTACTATGAATTTTTTACCAAAAGTAGGTGCAACCGATGTTGGTGTAGAAGATATGGCATCCATTAAAAGAGAGAATGCCAAAGTAGCTTCATCATTCCATATAAATGATATTTCCCTCAAGAGATATGTGAGTGGACTTGAAATGCATGCATAATTCTTAACAAATGATCAATAATATCATGTAAGTCTAAAAAATATTCTAAGAACCTTGATTTTCTTAGGAATAGATCATTTTGTAATAGCTTGCATCTTTTGAGGCTCCAACTTCACTCCTTCCTTTAAAACAATATGAACCAAATACTCGAATTCTTATTTCCCAAAAGCACATTTGGATATTTTTACATAAAAATGATTGTTCTCAATAATTTATATAACTTTTCCACATGTTTACTAGTGTGGTATTACCATGATTTATTATAAATATGTGTATTATCAAAGAAAACCAACACAAATTTTATAAGATGGGATCAAACAAAATTGTTCTTAAGTCGAGCTTGCCGGACTTCAAATGGCGATAAACCATAATTCAAACCAAATTCGCGTTCCAAAATAGCCTACTAACGTCGGCCAATTTTGTGACATGAAAACCAAATGAATTCTGCCCTAATATTTTTTGGGTCCGAAGTTGGGCTGGCGTACGGAGGGAGAGTTGTGATGCGAATTTATTATCAAATTCGCCCTAATGTTTTTCGAGTCCGGATTTCCACTGCGCGAGTGGCCCAAACAAAGATCCACTCCAATAAATTCCTACCACGTGTCCTCAATCAGAACTTGCCCTGCTCCCGGCTGCGGGTACATTCGATGGCGTTTAAGGCGATGGTACATGGATGTGGTGATTTCATATCAATCGCATTAAGTTTTAACGTTGTTCAATTAAGTTCCAATGTTTTCACATCTAATCGCATTAAGTTTTAACACTGTTCAAGATCGTACCTCCACTCCTGTTAGCGATTCTGCATGCTCCAATATGATCCGGCCTTCGGCTCTCATTAATGATTAGATATTAATTATGACGGGTGTCCTTCGATTGCACTGCAGTCGGGTCAACAAAATGGCATTTCGCTATGGTTTTTCAAACGAGCCGGTTACTGGGTTACACTTCCTGCTCACTGTGACGAGAAGGAGAAGTGGCCAGCTGAACTACTATGTAGACCTTGCTGCATATCTGCATTTCTCTAGGTCTGGTCCTTGTCTGTCTTCCTTTGTTTCTTGGAATTTTTCTTCTCCATCTCCTCTTGTGCCCACTGCTAGTGAGACTATACCCATGCCTCGCGTGCGTCAAAGGATACGTTGCCGCAGGGGGAGCACTAGAGGTCAACCCTTGCGCGCTCCCTCCATCCCCTCAACCGAGTTGTCTTCCGGCCAGTCCAGTGATTATTAAGTAGGTCGCTATCCAAATACTAGGATTGGGCGGGGTCGGGTTGTAGGATTTGGCCACCGTATGGATTTCCCTGCTCCTTGTTTCCCCACCGCTAGTTCACCTTCTCCTACGACGTGCACTGCACAATTTTCCTTTAATTTCTCTCTCAACCGCCCACGAATCACAGCTTTAGTCACTGTGGTTTTCCGTGAGGAGGCCCAAACGGAGGAAGAATGAACTCGTCCGACAGGTCTGAGCTCGGAAAAAGCCGGCCAGCATTCAGGCCTTCGGGAGGGGAGCCGTGGCATGAATGTGAAGGTAGCACCTAGCGATCTTGTACCTTCCAAAGGATGGTGCCGAATCATCGAGGAGTCAGAGGAGTAGTTTGGTTAATTTGTTTTTCTTGCTTCGCGGCCCACTTAATTGGGTTGCTTTTAGATTATTTTACTGTGCTGGACCTTTGTAATATTTTTTAATTCTGTAAATTAAACGTTCAAGACTGGTTCCCCCAGATGAGGGCAGTCTTCTTAATTTTTTTATTTTTTGATGATAAATTTTCCATGAGTCTGGGCAATGATTTTGACTTCGGTGTAATTTTATTCCCACTGTTAATAGATTAACTTTACTTAGAAAAAAAATGTTGCCTTGTTTCTATTTTAAACCTGTTTTTTGAAATACAGAGCCATGTTTATATGGTCTACGTATTATACTCTTTCTCTGTATATCTACAGAAACCTTTTTGCTATGAACAGGGTGGATGTTGTAGCAGGCTACTAATGGAAACAAGCGAGCCTGAACCTTACATCTCGGATGCAACAAATGGTTACCAATTTTGGAATCAAGCGAGCCTGGGTTTCTGCAGATGGTTATCACACTCCTCACATGATTAGCGTTTTTCTCTGTTCAAGGATTTTGGGTACTTTAATTTGTATTTGGAACAATGGACGTCGGTACTCTATCTATTGCTTTACTATTCTACATACTGCTATTTCACTTTCTTATAGATACCTCGGGCATATTTGGATGCTTTCTCAGATTTGTCGATAATCTCCATGTGGACCGTTACTGGGTTTTATATCAAGTCCCTGTATGTGACATGGGGTATTTTTCTATCACTGTCTGGGGTGGGAATTCCACTTTTCTGGATGGATATTTGGGTTCCAATCTTCAGATGTGAAAATGTAATAACTTCATGGATTGTTTTACTTCATATAATATATTCAAAACAACGTTTTTTTTCTTGTGAAAAAAAAATGATTAATGTTTATCACTCTGCCTTCAAAACTAGCGATGCTGGTCTATGTTGCTGGTTTATTGATATGGTCTGATGGTCTTTTTATATTTTGGACATATCACACTCTTCACATGATTAGCGTTTTTCTCTGTTCAAGGATTTTGGGTACTTTAATTTGTATTTGGAACAATGGATGTCGGTACTCTATCTGTTGCTTTACTATTCTACATACTGCTATTTCACTTTCTTATAGATGCCTTAGGCATATTTGGATGCTTTCTCAGATTGTCGATAATCTCCATGTGGACCGTTACTGGGTTTTATATCAAGTCCCTGTATGTGACATGGGGTATTTTTATATCATTGTCTGGGGTGGGACTTCCACTTTTCTGGATGGATATTTGGGTTCCAATCTTCAGATGTGAAAATGTAATGACTTCATGGACTGTTTTACTTCATATAATATATTCAAAACCGCATTTTTTCTCTTGTGAAAAAAAAATGATTAATGTTTCTCACTCTGCCTTCAAAAATAGCGATGCTGGTGTATGTTGCTGGTTTATTGATATGGTCTCATGGTCTTTTTATATTTAGGACATATCACACTCCTCACATGATTAGCGTTTTTCTCTATTCAAGGATTTTGGGTACTTTAATTTGTATTTGGAACAATGGACGTCGGTACTCTATCTGTTGCTTTACTATTCTACATACTGCTATTTCACTTTCTTATAGATGCCTCGGGCATATTTGGATGCTTTCTTAGATTGTCAATAATCTCCATGAGGACCGTTACTGGGTTTTATATGATATCCCTGTATGTGACATGGGGTATTTTTCTATAACTGTCTGGGGTGGGACTTCCACTTTTCTGGATGGATATTTGGGTTCCAATCTTCAGACGTGAAAACGTAATGACTTCATGGACTGTTTTACTTCATAGAATATATTCAAAACAACGTTTTTCCTCTTTTAAAGTTTCATTTTTTTTTTTTTTTAAATTGAACCCGTCGTCGCTATACCAACACCTTGTAAGCATCGGAATTGCGACAGCTTAAAAATGTCGGAAGAGCGACAGTATAAAAACATTGGACGAGTGATGTTCAAAACGTCGGACCACATTTCATCGGAATTGTGACATTTTACAAACGTCAGAAGAGCGACGTTCAAAAATTTGGACCACATTTCATCAGAATTGCGACAATTTACAACTGTCGCAAGAGCGACGTCCAAAACGTCGAACCACAATGGGTTGGAACTACGACAGTTTGCAAACGTCGGAAGAGCGATGTTCAAAACGTCGAACCACATTTCATCGTAATTGTGACAGCTTACAACCGTCGGAAGAGCAACGTTCAAAATGTTGGACCACATTTCGTCAGAAGTGCGACAATTTACAAAGGTTGGAAGTGTAATGGATTGGGAAACGTCGGAAGAGTGACACTTTTTTGGAAGTGACGGAAAAAGTGTCGATAGTGCGACACTTTTTAAGTGCATTGGAACTGTGACAGTATGGAAAACCATGTTTTTCCTGCCCTCAAACTGTTGCTCTTGCGATGACTATGTGCCGTAATAGCAACGAATTGGCCGTCGGAAATTCCGCCAAATTTTCTAGTGAGAAATGTATTTTTTTGTCTCTTGATGAAAATATTTTTTGCATGGAGAGAGTTTGCTACTACTTGAGTATGTATGTTGCCTATGATGCATTGGATGATGCATGTTCAACCATGATGATTTATATTGCTGCTCATACATAGAGAGAGTGTCTTGATGAAATGAGGATGAGGGGAAAATTAACATGCGCTATTGTTTGTGCATAGATTAGTGCTTTTTTATTACTACTTGGTTGCACTACATGTTGTTGGGCCGCTAATATGTCATTATTATTATCACTTTTTAACACCTATTTCATCCATTTATACTCCTCTTTACCATGTCATTTATCATGATTTATCATATAATTCCATTTTATAATTATTTATACTCTTGTGGATAATATTATTTCTTCTCCTTTATTTGTAATAAATTGATGATTATGCATGATTTTACCAATTATGGTTTATTAATAAATGTTTTGTAACATCACTCACCATTTTAGCCTCCAAGATATTTTCCATATTGCAGATTTGATCTCCAGCACATCATTCAATATTCCAACTTAGAAATTCGTTGGAATAAGAAGTGACAATTTTGCGTTGGACCTTCTGGGCAAATGGAGAAGAATCTAGAAAATTTGAAACATGGGTTTTGTCCAAAACGGACCGAAATAAATTTTCTAAGGAACGGTTTGGCCAAATTCTGTCTGTATTAAGAGAAATAGAAGGTTCTCTGAAGACAATTTTCCCAGATTCACTGTTGCGGCCGTTTTCCAAATTATCTCAGCTGCAAATCCAAATTGGACCTGTTCCTGTTTAATGATTGATGGAAATATATTTTCTTGCTGATCAGTTGGTTGAAGACAATCCAAATTTGTTATGAGAATCATTTTTTAATCATCTCTGTTGTAACTTCTCTCTGCGCTATGTGTATTTAAATGAGAAACAGAGATCAAAGAAGCAGGATGGTATTAGGAGAGCATGCATTGTAATTATTCAGATTTCTCTTTTGTTTTCACTTTGATCATCGACTCTCGTCGGTTAATACAGAGTGTGATTTCCTGTAAACTTCTTTACGCATGATTAATATATAATTTGGTTTCTGTTCCATTATTTGATACTGGAGTAGTTCGGCAGTGCTTCACTAGCGGCTAAGGGCCCAGCCCTGGTGGATCCATTTGCCATCTATGTCATTACTTTCCAATTCTAGTTGTGTGATGGTTTGCATTAGTTCTCACTTTCTTTAGTTACATTGTTTCATGGTTTCCATGCTTAATAGTTTACTATTTCAATGCTTTATGAAGTTGGTGTGTTGCATCAGTGAATTGCGTTGCTAATCCTTTCCAACATAACAAGAATATATATTTCTTTATAATTTGTATTGTTATTCTTTGCAATTACAGAGCTTCGCTGTTCAGGATTTTCTGTTCATTTCCGTCAAGTAGGATTTTTTGTTCATTTACATTTGTTTTTTAATTCCATTAAATAGGATTTTCTATTCATTTCCATTTGCTGTTCATTTTCAGTAAATAGATTTGTTGTTCATTTCTGTTAACTAGTTTACTATTTATTCCTTTTTGCAAGAGTTTGGTTTTGATTTTGAATGTACTATAGAGATCTTGCTTAGTTTATTTTCATTAGCATCATTATTGAGTTAACACAGTTACCATTTCCATTTAATTGATTTAGTGTGGAGTGTAAAATCATAAACTGTAAAGGACATTGGTTGTTACTACCTAGTTTCTCAAATTGATTACCTTGTTCATATTTGATTTCATTTACATCAGTTGACAGAGGAAAGAGTTATTACTAATTCATCCTTGACTGATGATTGTTGAGTGAAGTGATTGAATTTCAGAACATTGAGTTTCATATTGTTGTAATTAGATTTCATTTTCAAGCATCTGTTTACTCTTGTATTTGAAAAATCTATACTATATTTTAAGAGACATTACTCTCTTAGAGTGTAGTGTACACATATTGTGTACACTCTTGAAATTAGAGGACTTTCCCGGGTTGATAATTAATGTGGGATAAATAGGAGTTTTAAAAGGCACCTTTTAGCACCCAACAATTTGGCGTCGTCGCCGGGGATAGTGTTGCTATTTCACAGAGAGTGATGTATGTTTGATTTTTGTCTGTTGTGAAAGAATGGGTATTAAAAATGGAAGGCAATAACCTATGTAATGAGCAAGTAAAATTCCTGCTCCTCCACCCTCTTTTCAGCAGAATTTCTAGGAATTTAAGGTAGAAATGAACGTTTGTATTTTAGAGGTAGAAATTTTGAAAAAAATATTGTAATTCCACTCGAGTGGTGATGCAAGCACCACCCATTTCACTAACCGATTGATAGGAACATTGGAAGGAGGATCCTTAAAGAAACATATGAATAAAATCTTCTATTATGGTAAGAAATGGCTCACATTTCAACTTTTGAATTCCCTATCAAAGATCTAGGAGGAGTGACACAAATGCACATAATTCCCCCATCGTCTCTACCAAATTTTCATGGTTTGACAAATGAAGATCCAGATACATTCTTATTTGAGTTTGAAATAATTTGTAGAGGATATGATTATTGTACTAATGATCAAAGGTTGAAAGTGTTTCCTCTTACTCTAAAAGGAGCAGCTCTCCGATGGTTCATGAGCCTAGGTGGGAACTGCATCCAAACATGGGAGGACATGAAGAACATATTCTTGAAGAAGTACCAAGACTATTGCAAATCCAATGAAGATATTTTTGGTATGATACAAGGGGAAGATGAAAGCTTGGAGGACTATGTAAAGCGATTTTGATATAACCTTCAAAAATCAAAGCATAAGCATTTGGAAAAAGATATCTTGAAAACATTCCTTCTTAAAGGAATCAAAGATGAATTTTTAGAACTCTTAAATCTGATAGGAAAAGGTGATTTTTTTTAGTTATCATATGATGATGTTTGTGAGTTGTGCATAAGGTATTCAAGAGGAATTTCCAAGGCCGGTAAGAATTCTAGAGAAGTTTCTTCTTTCTTTTCCAAATTTACTACAAGAACAAGAGACATAAGAGCTGAAATCAATGTTTTATTTGAAAATTTTAAATATGATTTTATTAGCTCTCTAAATTCACAATTTAATGTTTTGCAGGTTCAGAAAAATCAAGAATTTGATGAAGTGTTTTTCCCTCATTACCGAAAGGAGCATCCAATAGATAGTTGTTCTTCCTTATCTAGGATGGAAGTAGCATATCAAAGAGATGGGGAAGCTGAAACAAGGTCAAAACCATGGAAATCATGGCCTACAGGTATGGTTCAAAACACTTCCTCTCTATTCTCTTACTTGCATAATCCATTATGGAATACTCATATGTTAGGGCAGCCATGCCAATCTCAATATAACCACCACCAATCTTGTCTACAAGTTTGGCATGGTTCATCTTATGATTGCATGACTACTCTCCCTCATTTTGTAGCACAAACACATCCTCCATATTCTCCACCAGCTCTTCCACAACATATTTCTTGCCTATCAAAATCATCCATTCAACCCAATCAACTACATCATCAAAATGCTCCATTCCCTACACAATTTCCTGCTCAACTCATTCCACACCCTCACCATAATAAACCAGTACAACATGCTTACAGTGTTGAACTGAAAAATTTTCCCACCCTTCCCACCTATTCTATCTCACATGCACCATTGGAGAAAACTTATACTGAGATCCGTTAATATTTCAAATCAAAAATCGTAGAGGTTATGAAAATGAGGTTTCTTCTACCTCTACATCAACAAGTCATTTAAACACTAAAGGAATCTCTGCGTGATATGAAGCAGTGGGAACTGCTCATGATGTTCTAACATTATCATAAGAATGCATCTTAGAGTAAAAAATACTACATCAATTACATGTATTTATTGTATAGATAATGATGGATTTTGATTGACTTGGCAGTGCAGGTACAAATCCTCTTGCATCATGAGCAATACAACTTGTCAACCACGGTCATGTCCAGGATATTTTTGCTTGTGCGCTTGACCAGGTTCGCAATGTCACATTTTGTAAGTTCCTTTACAGTTCATAATTCAATATTAAGCTTGTTCATGATTATTATCTAGGTTTTTTGTATGTGTTTTTTCATCTATTTGATTGTAAGAAACTCTACATGTTTCCTATTGTTCACTATGATTTCTCCCATTACCACTCCCAGGATGAATCCGAATTTATTGTTACATAGGTTACTTTATTGTTACTATTATTTCTCCATTTATGATTTCATAGGTTACATCATGTAAAGTTGTCAATCTCAAGTTGGTGATGAGCTTTAGTTCTCCAGATTTGGGGCTTTTCTGATATTTTCTCCCTCATGTCAATCCTGCATCACCTCATTGTTTGAGCATGCCAATTTTCTACCACTTGTACCAATTGGCACATGTCAATATCTGAGTGGTGCCACATTTCACCTATTTTCAGTGAGATTTTAGGGTTTCTCTAACATAGCTTCAGAAATCCGATTCAGTGCCTGCTTGAATATCGTCACATAATACTCATGGTTTGGATTGATGAGCATGTTATAAATGGTTGGTTGATTCATAAGAACCACCTATATAGTCATCTTGAGATATTTCAGAAGTTTTCTTGGGTTTCCTTTTTCACCGTTTCTAGTGGGTGGGATGGTGTGGGGTGATCCATCAATACTGGTGCTCTTGTAGTAGGGAATTTATTTTTGGTGATATAAAGGATAATTTGATGTAGATATCCCATTGGATGCATTCATAGATGGGCACGAGAGGTCAAGAATTTAAATTAAAAATTTGCAACCTCTAGCATGGCAACCTGAAGGCCGCGAGACACACTGATTAAATATTTTTTTGTGCTGGCTTTAATATAGTCATGATTTATTTCTATTATCTTAATGAAAATATATAGTCCAGTCTCATTAAAATGAGGATTTTGGTTGAATTTCTCTTTGGTTGTTTCTCTCTTAATGCTCCATAAGTTGCCAAAAGTTGCGATAGTTGTTTAGTTTTCCTGTTACAACTTAAAAGTGGTTTTTAGCAATGGGAGTCATGTTTTTTAAGGTTCATACTAATATGAAGATCTTGTAATTATATATTTAGGATAAGATAAGATGACCTCTACTTTGGGCAGTATGACAAAAATTGCCACATCTACCTCATTGGGTAACAATGGAAAGGGGAAGAATTTGGGTGCAATGTTTGATAATTATGGCAGACAATTGTCTTCTCTTTCAGTTTTTTCACCCATTTCCTTTAATCGCTCAAGCAGAAGAGGGACTCTGAGATTATGCGACAGAGAGAAGGTATTTAATGCAAGAGCTATGGAAAAGGAGTTGTACTTCAACAAGGATGGCTCAGTGACAAAAAAATTGCAGTTCAGAGAAAAAACTATGTTTAAAGGAAGGTCACCTGCATGTGAAACTTCACTGCGGTGGATCTTTCCTTGTCCACTTATATTCGATTTTAATGTGTTATTTTAATTTTTCATGGAGGGTTGTTTTGGCATATGTTCTGGCATTCAATTGCACACTTACTGAAAGCATTGTCAATTTGTCTTGCAGGCGGTGTGAACAAACTTGCTGATCTTGTTGGAGTCACCCTTGGGGCAAGGGGAAAAATGTTGTCTTGGAGAGCAAGCATGGTTCTCTGAAAATAGTTAATGATGGTGTGACAGTAGCTAAGGAGGTAATTTGTAGATGTGTGCTCCGGTTTTCTTTTTAACGTTGTATTAGTTCCCCCTCTTAAATGTCTTAGATTTGGTAGGCATAATTTGAAAACTCAAAGGTGAAAGGAAACATATTTGTTACCCAGTGGTCTACTTGGCCTATGTACTAGCCACATTAGAGTAATGCATAAAGCTTTTCACAACAATAAAAGGAAAGGGTTATGGCTGAGTCAAATTTTATTGTTATTGACAGTGTAATGAAATGTATCTCAATGCTATGGTTTTGGCCTTTTTATTGGTTGAATTAGAGGACCTAGTTGAAAATATTGGGGCCAAGTTGGTAAGGAAAGCTGCGGCAAAGACAAATGATTTAGCTGGGGATGGAACCACAACATTTGTTGTTCTTGCACATGTTGGAATATTAAAAAATTCCAGAACAATGAATGGAGAATAAATCTCCCTTCTTTTAACACAGAGAAAATAAAAATTTCTTTGACAGGAGACAGAGTTTCAATACTTTGAAAACAAACTTCTATTCCCTTCAATAACTCAAAAAAAACTATTACACTTCTTCCTCACTGAGAGGGATTACAAAATTATGACTGCTACAAAACGAAATGCATAAAACCAACTCACTGTCTGTTCAAAACAAACATACTCTGTCTCTAAAACACTCTGTTGTGTTTTTCACTTTCGCACTACTTTGCATACACACTTAAAAAGTTACACTCAGTCTTTCACTTTTTACACACTGCTGTGTAATAAAAAATTTACGTACTGTCTATAAAAGAAAATACCAAGTTTTTTTGCCCTTTTTATTTTTATATGTCGTAACATATAAAACATATTATAATAAACCCTCTTTTTAAAAAAATAAAATTAAAAGTAAATTCTATGGCCCACCTTTCATTTCACATATGATATATATATATAACATATGTATATATTAAAGCATACATAAAATTAAATTATAAAAACATTAAAGAACTCTTTCCGTCGGACTTCAAAAGTTTGAATAGATTGAATTTCAAACCAAATTCGCATTGCAAAATGGGATGTTGACGTCTGCCTAATTTGTAACGTGAATTCTCAATCCAATGTGCCTTATAAAAAATTCGGGTCCCATTTTCAGGTTTTCAGATTCCCTTCAATTTCATGCGATCCAATATTAATGCTCCATGTTTCCTCCTTTTGAATTTACAAATCTCGGGGGTAAATTTCTGTTTGTTTAATTTCTAGTTGGTGAATTGCATTAATGTTGGTTGTTGTGTTTAAATACAATCCTGTACAGAAATATGGCTACGGCCGTCTACAAAAAAAACTTGCAGGAATTTTAAATGCTGAATTAAATTTCTCGATGGTGTGCAAGCAACATCCAAAAAAAAATGTTGCTTCTGCATCCGTCCTTCTGCTGCAACAGTTGAAGTTAAAATTCAACAACACAGGGTTTAATAAGTGAGGGTTTAAAGGTAACTTTTTGTCGATAGTACTAGATTAAGATCATCTATTCATTTTTGTAGGGTCTTCTGTTGTTTGGGTTTTTAGTTTTGGGTTGGGATTATTGAGTCTAAGATACTTTTTGAGTGAAAAAATTGCTATCAGGTATTAAAAAAATTTGGTTCTTTTGTCAAAATTTATGAGCTTGTTAGGAAATACAAAACTGACAATGGTTGTATCTTAAATTTGTGGAAAATAATTTGAAATGAAACGTTTTTGTTTAGGTTGTTGCAGCAGGTGCAAACCCCGTTCAAATTACTCGGGGTATTGACAAGACAATAAAGGCCCTTGTTTCGGAACTCAAAATTTTGTCAAAGGAGGTAAACACTTGCCTTTTGAGTAGGTTGGTTTTCATTTTTGCTGATGGTTTGGTGTATCTAATTGAATTAGTTTCCTAAGGTATTTTTGGTTGCAAACTCCTTTTCATTTTTCATACAGTATTGGCCTTATGTAATACATTTGATTGTGTGGTCTTGTTATATCTACAGCATTTGTAGTTGTTTAGTCTTATGGCCAAGGTGCAATTTTATTATGGAAATAGTTGATGCAATATTGTCATTTAATCCTTACTGCAGGGTAGCATGTTGAGAAGTTTATTGTGAAACATTTGGTATTCAAAATGACACTTGATCCTATACAGCATCATGCACTTGACTTCAAAATTAATATTCAAAGTGTGCCAGACAATTCTTGTAAAATTTCAAATATTTATGTTGTTTTAAACCATTATCTTTTTCATGTATTGGATGCTGAAAATGAGAAAAAGACTTTGGTATGAAACCAACTGGTGAATAATTTCCAGCAAAGCAACCACTTCCAAGACATGATTTAGAAGTAGAAAATATGTACTTATGAAGCATAGAAATATATCCTTGATGCATTGTCAATGTTTGGCTAGGGTTATTTTTGGAGAAAATAACTCCTTATTCCTAGAATAGTGATCTTCAATACAAGTAAATGCCAGAGAAGAGAGATCATCGTGTGACATAAACCTATTAACAAAAGTGAACTGGGAATGATTATTAATTATGGCATACTAAGTTGTCAGTGATTTTGACTATTTGTCTTTAACATGTAAAAATGTTAAATTCCAAACGTACATCATCATGGTTTGGCATCATGAGCTTGACTAATTGTCCACCATGCTCATAATTTCATTGTTGTCTTCATATCTATAAACAACGTTTCAAATAATAATAATAAAGTTCTATAAGAAAAATCCAAACCTCCATGCTGCTGCTCCTTGTGAGACAAAGTCAAAATTGCATTACACAATCTGACACATAAGAATCTCCTATATCCCGGTGTTATGTATCCAAATTCTTATAATAGTGTCTTCAAGACTTATGTTGACATTGCCAATGAGATATTTAAGCAATGAAAGATGGAGCCTTCTTCATTGTTGTATATGTAACAGTATTTTATTAATATAAATATTGATGGTTTTGTCTTTCTGAAAATGAAATGTAAAAATAATTTATTGTGGTCAATTGAAAAGTTCTTTTTTTAAAGCTTTTCATTATGGAAGGGCAACATAGATATATGCCCTTCTAATTGAAATTCGGACTTGCCCTTCAAATTTGATCACTGTGTGGGACCTTAACAAACAATAAAACTATTCCGCTGCGCGTTATATAAAACATATAACAAAACCTTTGTCAAAATTTCAAACGAACCCTTTAGCCGTGGGTATTTCATCATGAATTGATCATTTTACCATGTACCTTCTTCTAGAGGAATATTCTTCCACTTGATTAGGTACTTCATAATGGTTATATGTCAAAGAGATACAAAATGTTTATCTATAACTTTTTGTGGTTCAAGAATCAACTTTCATTCTTCATCTAATTTTGAAAGTTCTATTTACATTGGCATATTTTTTCCCAAAACCTTTTTTAGGCAAGATACATGAAAAAACTTATGAATGCAAGAAGAAGGAAAATATAACTTCTATACCACTTGTGAAATCCTATGAATAATTATTTAGGGCCATAACATTTTTGAGCTAATTCTTTATTCCTCATTTTCTTGAATGAAGATTGCTTATAATGCTATAATCTAAAAAATACCCAATTACCCTCCTCAAATTATCTTTCACTTTGTTAGCCCCCCTATAAATTTTTGACAAGAAAACAGGGGGCTAAATTGTTTTTGAGCCTTCAAGGAATGCATTTCCCTTCCAAACACATCATCCTTGAAGCCTCCTTGTGCCTTTTTTCCTTTGACAAGATCCCTCTCCTTATTTCCATCATAAAGCCTCTCTGTTTGTGAAGAAATTCCCAAAAGGTCCCTTTTTCCTCTTTTTTTACCCCCATTTAGCTTCTACTTTGCCCCCCTTTGTCTCCCCTTCTATTTCCCTTGTTACCTTCCAATTCCCCCAAAAATTCCCTTAAAATCCTTCCCATAACCTTTGTTGGCCATTTTCCTCCCTTCCCACCCATTCTATCTCATATGCACCATTGGATAAAACTTATACTGAGATTCAGAATATTTCAAATCCAAAAATTGTAGAGGTTATGGGAAAAAATGAGGTTTCTTCTAGCCTACATCAACAAGTCGTTTTAAACACTAAAGAACTTCATGATATGAAGGCTATGGGAACTTCAACATATGTTCTAACATTATCATAAGAGTGCATCTTAGAGTAAAAAATACTACATCAATTACTTGTATTTATTGTATAGATAATGATAGATTTTGATTGAATTGGCAGTGTAGGTACAAATCCTCTTGCATCATGAGCAATATAAATTGTCAACCGGGGTCATGTCCAGGATATTTTTGCTTGTGCGCTTGACCAGGTTCGTAATGTCACATTTTTTAAGTTCCTTTACAGTTCATAATTCGATATTAAGCTTGTTCATGATTATTATCTAGGTTTTTTGTATGTGTTTTTTCATCTATTTGATTGTAAGAAACTCTACATGTTTCCTATTGTTCACTATGATTTCTCCCATTACCACTCCCAGGATGAATTTGACTTTATTGTTACATAGGTTACTTTATTGTTACTATTATTTCTCCATTTATGATTTCATAGGTTACATCATGTAAAGTTGTCAATCTCAAGTTGGTGATGAGCTTTAGTTCTCTAGATTTGGGGCTTTTCTGATATTTTCTCCCTCATGTCATTCCTGCATCACCTCATTGTTTGAGCATGCCAATTTTCTACCAGTTGTACCAATTGGCACATGTCAATCTCTAAGTGGTGCCACATTTCACCTATTTTCAGTGAGAGTTTAGGGTTTCTCTAACATAGCTTCAGAAATCCGATTCAGTGCCTGCTTGAATATCGTCACATAATATTCATGGTTTGGATTGATGAGCATGTTATAAATGGTTGGTTGATTCATAAGAACCACCTATATAGTCATCTTGAGATATTTCAGAAGTTTTCTCGGGTTTCCTTTTTCACGATTTCTAGTGGGTGGGATGGTGTGGGGTGATCCATCAATACTGGTGCTCTTGTAGTAGGGAATTTATTTTTGGGGATATAAAGGAGAATTTTATGTAGATATCCCATTGGATGCATTCATATATCGGCACGAGAGGTCAAGAATTTAAATTAAAAATTTGCAACCTTTAGCATGGCAACCTGAAGGCCGCGAGACACACTGGTTAAATATTTTTTTGTGCTGGCTTTAATATAGTCGTGATTTCTTTCTATTATCTTAATGCAAATATATAGTCCAGTCTCATTAAAATGAGGATTTTGGTTGTATTTCTCTTTGGTTGTTTCTCTCTTAATGCTCCATAAGTTGCCAAAATTTGCGATAGTTGTTTAGTTTTCCTGTTACAACTTAAAAGTGGCTTTTAGCAATGGGAGTCATGTTTTTTAAGGTTCATACTAATATGAAGATCTTGTAATTCTATATTTAGGATAAGAGAAGATGGCCTCTACTTTGGGCAGTATGACAACAATTGCCCCATCTGCCTCATTGGGTAACAATGGAAAGGGGAAGAAGTTGGGTGCAATGTTTGATAATTATGGCAGACAATTGTCTTCTGTTTCAATTTTTTCACCCATTTCCTTTTATTTCTCAAGCAGAAGAGGGACTCTGAGATTATGTGACAGAGAGAAGGTAGTTAATACAAGAGCTATGGAAAAGGAGTTGTACTTCAACAAGGATGGCTTAGTGACAAAAAAATTGCAGGTCAGAGAAAAAATTATGTTTAAAGGAAGGTCACCTGCACGTGAAACTTCACTGCGGTGGATCTTTCCTTGTCCACTTATATTCGATTTTAATGTGTTATTTTAATTTTTCATGGAGGTTTGTTTTGGCATATGCTCTGGCATTCAATTTCACACTTACTGAAAGCATTTTCAATTTGTCTTGCAGGCGGTGTGAACAAACTTGTTGATCTTGTTGGAGTCACCCTTGGGACAAGGGGAAAAATGTTGTCTTGGAGAGCAAGCATGGTTCTCCAAAAATAGTTAATGATGGTGTGACAGTAGCTAAGGAGGTAATTTGTAGATGTGTGCTCTGGTTTTCTTTTTAACGTTGTATTATTTCCCCCTCTTAAGTGTCTTAGATTTGGTAGGCATAATTTGAAAACTCAAAAGTGAAAGGAAAAATATTTGTTACCCAGTGGTCTACTTGGCCTATGGACTAGCCACATTAGAGTAATGCATAAATATTTTCACAACAATAAAAGGAAAGGGTTATGGCTGAGTCAAATTTTATTGTTATTGACAGTGTAATGAAATGTATCTCAATACTATGGTTTTGGCCTTTTTATTGGTTGAATTAGAGGACCTAGTTGAAAATATTGGGGAAAAGTTGGTAAGGCAAGCTGCGGCAAAGACAAATGATTTTGTTGGGGATGGAACCACAACATCTGTTGTTCTTGCACATGTTGGAATATTGAAAAATTCTAGAACAATGAATGGAGAATAAATCTCCCTTCTTTTAACACAGAGAAAATAAAAATTTCTTTGAAAGGAGACTGAGTTTCAATACTTTGAAAACAAACTTCTATTCCCTTCAATAACTCAAAAAAAAACTATTACACTTCTTCCTCACTGAGAGGGATTACAAAATTATGACTGCTACAAAACGCAATGCATAAAACCAACTGATTGTTTGTTCAAAACAAACATACTCTGTCTCTAAAACACTCTGTTGTGTTTTTCACTTTCGCACTGCTTTGCATACACACTTAAAAAGTTACACTCAGTATTTCACTTTTTACACACTGCTGTGTAATAAAAAATTTACGTACTGTCTATAAAAAAAACTACCAAGTTTTTTTTTCCTTTTTATTTTTATATGTCGTAACATATAAAACATATTATAATAAACCCTCTTTTAAAAAAAATAAAATTAAAAGTAAATTCTATGGCCCACCTTTCATTTCGCATATGATATATATATAACATATGTTTAAAACATATGTATATATTAAAGCATACATAAAATTAAATTATCAAAACATTAAAGAACCCTTTCCGTCGGACTTCAAAAGTCTGAATAGATTGAATTTCAAACCAAATTCGCATTCCAAAATGGGATGTTGACGTCTGCCTAATTTGTAAAGCGAATTCTCAATCCAATGTGCCTTATAAAAAATTCGGGTCCCATTTTCAGGTTTTCAGATTCCCTTCAATTTCATGCGATCCAATATTAATGCTCCATGTTTCCTCCTTTTGAATTTACAAAACTCGGGGGTAAATTTCTGTTTGTTTAATTTCTAGTTGGTGAATTGCGTTAATGTTGGTTGTTGTGTTTAAATACAATCCTGTACAGAAATATGGCTGCGACTGTCTACAAAAAAAACTTGCAGGAATTTTAAATGCTGAATTAAATTTCTGGATGGCGTGCAAGCAACCTCCAAAAATAAATGTTGCTTCTACATCCGTCCTTCTGCTGTAGCAGTTGAAGTTAAAATTCAGCAACACAGGGTTTAATAAGTGAGGGTGTAAAGGTAAATTTTTGTTGATAGTACTAGATTAAGATCATCTATTCATTTTTGTAGGGTCTTCTGTTGTTTGGGTTTTTAGTTTTGTGTTGGGCTTATTGAGTCTAAGATAGTTTTTGAGTGAAAAAATTGTTATCAGGTATTAAAAAAATTTGGTTCTTTTGTCAAAATTTATGAGCTTGTTAGGAAATACAAAACTGACAATGGTTGTATCTTAAATTTGTGGAAAATAATTTGAAATGAAACCTTTTTGTTTAGGTTGTTACAGCAGGTGCAAACCCCATTCAAATTACTAGGGGCATTGACAAGACAATAAAGGCCCTTGTTTTGGAACTCAAAATTTTGTCAAAGGAGGTAAACGCTTGCCTTTTGAGTAGGTTGGTTTTCCTTTTTGCTGATGGTTTGGTGTATCTAATTGAATTAGTTGCCTAAGGTATTTTTGGTTGCAAACTCCTTTTCATTTTTCATACGGTATTGGCCTTGTGGAATACATTTGATTGTGTGGTCTTGTTAGATCTACAACATTTGTAGTTGTTTAGTCTTATGGCCAAGGTGCACTTTTATTATGGAAATAGTTGATGCAATATTGTCATTTAATCCTTACTGCAGGGTAGCATGTTGAGAAGTTTCTTGTGAAACATTTGGTATTCAAAATGACACTTGATCTTATACAGCATCATGCACTTGACTTCAAAATTAATATTCAAAGTGTGCCAGACAATTCTTGCAAAATTTCAAATATTTATGTTGTTTTAAACCATTATCTTTTTCATGTATTGGATGCTGAAAATGAGAAAAAGACTTTGGTATGAAACTAACTGGTGAATAATTTCCAGCGAAACAACCACTTCCAAGACATGATTTTGAAGTAGAACATATGTACTTATGAAGCATATAAATATATCCTTGATGCATTGTCAATGTTTGGCTAGGGTTATTTTTTGAGAAAATAACTCCTTATTCCTAGAATAGTAATCTTCAATACAAGTAAATGCCAGAGAAGAGAGATCATCGTGTGACATAAACCTATTAACAAAAGTGAACAGGGAATGATTATTAATTATGGCATACTAAGTTGTCGGTGATTTTGACTATTTGTCTTTAACATGTAAAAATGTTAAATTCCAAACTTACATCATCATGGTTTGGCATCATGAGCTTGACTAATTGTCCACCATGCTCATAATTTCATTGTTGTCTTCATATCTATAAAAAACGTTTCAAATAATAATAATAAAGTTCTATAAGAAAAATCCAGACCTCCATGTTGTTGCTCCTTGTGAGACAAAGTCAAAATTGCATTACACAATCTGACACATAAGAATCTCCTATATCCCGGTGGTATGTATCCAAATTCTTATAATAGTGTCTTCAAGACTTATGTTGACATTTCCAATGAGATATTTAAGCAATGAAAGATGGAGCCTTCTTCATTGTTGTATATGTAACAATATTTTATTAATATAAATGTTGATGGTTTTGTCTTTCTGAAAATGAAATGTAAAAATAATTTATTGTGGTCAATTGAAAAGTTTTTTTTTTAAAGCTTTTCATTATGGAAGGGCAACATAGATATATGCCCTTCTAATTGAAATTCGGACCTGCCCTTCAAATTTGATCACTGTGTGGGACCTTAACAAACAATAAAACTATTCCGCTCTGCATTATATAAAACATATAACAAAAACTTTGTCCAAACTTCAAACGAACCCTTTAGCCATGGGTATTTCATCACGAATTGATCATTTTACCATGTACCTTCTTCTAGAGGAATATTCTTCCACTTGATTAGGTACTTCATAATGGTTATATGTCAAAGAGATATAGAATGCTTATCTATAACTTTTTGTGGTTCAAGAATCAACTTTCATTCTTCATCTAATTTTGAAAGTTCTATTTACATTCGCATATTTTTTCCCAAAACATTTTTTAGGCAAGATACATGAAAAACCTTATGAATGCAAGAAGAAGGAAAATATAACTTCTATACCACTTGTGAAATCCTATGAATAATTATTTAGAGCCATAACATTTTTGAGCTAATTCTTTATTCTTCATTTTCTTGAATGAAGATTGCTTATAATGCTATAATCTGAAAAATACCCAATTACCCTCCTCAAATTATCTTTCACTTTGTTAGCCCCCTTATAAATTTTTGACAAGAAAACAGGGGGCTAAATTTTTGTTCAGCCTTCAAGGAATGCATTTCCCTTCCAAACACATCATCCTTGAAGCCTCCTTGTGCCTTTTGTCCTTTGACAAGATCCCTCTCCTTATTTCCATCATAAAGCCTCTCTGTTTGTGAAGAAATGCCCAAAAGGTCCCTTTTTCCTCTTTTTTTACCCCAATTTAGCTTCTACTTTGTCCCCCTTTGTCTCCCCTTCTATTTCCCTTGTTACCTTCCAATTCCCCAAAAAATTCCCTTAAAATCCTTCCCCTAACCTTTGTTGGCCATTTTCCTCCCTTACTCCTCTATCGTTCCCTTCCTTGGCCTTCAAATTCCATTTAAATGGGCTAAAACCCACTTTTCGACCTGATTATAAGGCCTAGCCCCTTGTCGCAAGTACCTTAACCACTTCCCACACATGCCCGTGCACTAGGACTGAGTGCTAAAGTCCTGAGCGCTAATCGCATTGGAAGGTCAGAGCCAAACGTGAAATCCCTTTGTAACATCAAAATTCCCAATGCGATTGGATTTATTTATTAAGTCCTGTGACTTGTTTTTCAATCGTTGATTCGCCATAGAAATCGGATGGCCCGCGCACTCCTCGCCCAACCGCAATCGCAATATTTATGTGTGTCCCTCCGATTGGCCCATCGCAAACACTTGCGATGCGATTGATCGCAGCCCTGTCTTCCGATCCCCGATTGCTACCATCCTCTAATTGCATTCCCAGTCGTTGATCTAGACCCGAGATCAACGGCCAGCGCTCAATCGCAAATCCCCTTCCGATCGCGATTGCAAACTTTCCCCACCATCTCCCAATTTAATCACATCCATCAGTTTGATCCACGATCTAACGACTATCGCTTGTCCCCGCTAATCGCAATCGGAAGTTTCGATGTATGTCACCTCTGTCCCCCTCCGATTGTGATTGCCCGATTTCATCCTGGCCGTCCATCTACCTGTTGATCCTATGGCACAGCGCTAACCATTTCACATCCATCACGCCTCTCGTTTCTCCCTCCGATTGAATGTGAGCCGTTGATCTGGCCTTCGGATCCAACAGTCAGCGCTCAATCGCGCTCCCACTGCCGATCGCAATCGCAACATTTGAAATGTGTGTTGCGATTGACACCTGCTCTGATCTCCAATTGCGATTAAGCCTGCTGGGTCCCACCACATAATCCTTCCACCGGTCCATATAATAAAGGGTTTTTCCCTTTGTAAACGAGGATTTTTGTATATTTTTATATCACATCACAAGTTTTGTGTTGTGTCATTCCGCCCTCCGCCCCACTCCGATTGCAATTGCGATATGGGTCTCGCCTCGTGCTATCCCCTGCTTCATTATTTTTCCATCCATTCCATTGCATTTCACGTATTCCCTTTGTATTTCCCCCCAAATGTTCAAAATTTGGGTTTCACGCCAAAAACCATTTCTTCCACCATTCTTCATTATTCCAGCGCTCTCAACTGCTCCGCCACCATTTCTCCGAGCCTCCACAGCATTTCTCCGCCACCACCGCCCGGGTTTATAACAGTTTATTTTACCAAGCGGATAGCATAGAGAGGCCAATTCAGCGGCCAAATGAGACAGCAGAGTCGGATTTGTGGGTTTTGAGCCTGTAATTGGAAATTTGAAGTGCTAATCCCGTGTTTAGAGGACAAAGGCTCAGCTTGAAGACTATTGAGCGCACCAACAAGTTATAACTACGCTACCTAACAGAAGAATGTGTTTTCTCCAGAGGTACACCTTCCTACAGCATTTTCCATGCCGCCTCGAGCCCATAAGCAGTTAATTGAACTGACAGAGCTTCATTAAATACTGTCTGAACAGTAGTAATGGAGGTATGGAGAAGCCCGCAGACTTTATTCAGAAGGTTACCATAGAGTGTCAGACAACTGAAAGGACTTCAAGAGACATATCATAGGTCAAGTTTGACCTGAAAAAGGCCCCCAGCAGTCTACGGAATGCAGCACATCGCCATTAAGCAGAATGGGCTCGGCTTCCTCCACCATTATGTCTTAATGAAACTAATTTAATTGTTCACCTACTTCTGTTTCTTCCTGTTCTCCTAAAAGATGTATAAATTTGTTGAATAATGATCAATTATCCACCGAGACTATCCTGATCACATACAATTCGAATTTATATGCAACACATAATCTCTTCCACTCAGATCATCACACATGCGGAAATAAAACAAGCGATAACACATCAAATCATCATACACATTAACACAGTATGTATGGGGAAAGATTATAGCTGAAAGCCCCACAACTATTGTGTATATTATAATGGAGAAATCATGTAACAAACTCAGTGCAATACTCCTCACAAGTACTCAGTACTTTCTCATGAAGTTACACACAATCTAGCTCAGTTTTGAACAGGTTACTGGTTCAAAACTCACCGCCAATTGCCTTGCCTCTATTGCGCAATCCAGGCCTGTCTATATAGAGATCCAAGGTTCGAATCTCCTTAGCTTGACAGCGCAATCATCATGGGCAATTCCTCCAAGTGTGGTGCAAATCTCATGCACAACTGATGTCGCCACTGATAGCTAACTCCACCCTTTCATCTACCTCTTTCAATGGTCTCCACTGAACTGATCATGCACTGTAGTGAACTGATGTGTTCTTGAGTTGAATAATGAGTTACTAATTAATGAATTAAATAATATTTAATTCACTCCACTCATAACTAATTGATTAGCTAGTTAAACTAATCTCAACTAGTTCAACTAAAATAAACAGAACACAACTCCACTAGCTCTCTCATTAAATCCACCAAAATTCTACCACTGAAGTCCTAACTAAAGTAAACCATGCATGATGCCATAAAAACCTTGGGAATAGTGTAATTCCTCTGTCAGATGCATGAGCCACTTTTGTAGCTCGAACTGAAGTGCTCCAAGAGAGTAAACTGCTGTTTAGAGTCCAAATATTATTAAGGGTAAATAATATTTGAGTTCCCTATTTTTAGGATAGGCAGTCTAAAAATAGACTTCGACCTCTTCGACCTATAGGTCACAAAAATAGAGTCCCATCTATTTTTACCAACATGACCAATGCTCCAAGAATCTCATACTGGAATCCCCGTCCATGCTCCATATGTCTAAAAATAGACATAGTCTAAAAATAGACTTTGCGCCAAAATTCGCCTACGGGCCCACTTAGTGAAGGCGACTTCATTTCACTAAGCTCCATCATCTTGATACATTTTCAACACTCCCTCTCAGCAAGATATGGATTATCTGCAACCCCTATCCTCCCTCTGTGGAATTCGAACTTGCTCCTGGTGAGCGCCTTCGTCAGGATGTCGACATCCTGATCCTCCGTGGGAACATATGAAAGCATCATGATTCTCCGCTGAACACAATCTCTGATATGATGATACCAATATGTGAAGCCATGCTTCCTCAGCGATCCCTCCCCATCTGTGCATGAACCATCTGGAGTATTGCCTCGGTAAGCGCGATACATGCCTTCCAGAAGAACTTGGTAGGCTTAACCATAGCTTGCGAAAGCTGGTTAACAGCATAGCATATATCGGGTCGTGTATTGACCAGATACATAAGCGACCCCACCAACTGTCGATAGATAGTGGCATCCACTACCTCCGCTGAAGTAGCATCCTCCTTCCTCCAACCACCAAGAAGAGGAGTGTCAGCAAGCCTTTGTGCCCATGTTAGACCTCTCCGAATATCACGACGCCCTTACTTATTTGAGAAACAAACAATCCTCCCGGCTAACGGCCCCGCCAAATCTCCAATCCCGGAAATAATGAAGGATGCCCAAGTCCTTCATCTCAAACTCTCGTGCAAGATCCTCCTTGCATGAAAGTATCAGCTGCTCATCGCCGGTCAAAAATCGGGTGTCTACGCACTGCGGTTGGTCAACAACTTCCCCTCCACATCTAAAACTAGTACGGAGTTTGGATCTGCCTTTGCCTTGGAGAATCCAAGCCCGGTGAAATGTTGTCTATCCGAGTGTACCAAGCATGAGGTACTTGCTTCAGCCCATACAGTGCTCTCTTGATTCGGCACACATGCGACTCACTGCTGAAGATCTCGAAACCTTCAGGCTGATCTATGTACACCTCCTCCTCAATAACTTTATTGAGGAATGCAGTCTTCACATCCATCTGATGAATGTGCCACCCCATCTACGCTGAGAGAGCAAGGATCATCCTTATGGAAGAGTACCTTGCGACAGGTGCAAAAGTATCCTCATAGTTAATCCCCTCGATCTGTGAAAAGCCCCGAGCGACAAATCTCACCTTGTACTTCTCCACACTCCCGTCAGCCGCCTGCTTCACTTTGTAGATCCATCACAAACCCACCACTGATTTACCCACCGGTCTTGGGACAATCTCCCATGCACTGTTCCTGACGATCGAATCATATTCTTCGATCATGGCATCAAACCATGCGGGTTCCTCCAAAGCTTCCTCAAAAGAGGATGGCTCCATCACAACACATTGACTCACAAGAGCCATGTATCAAGTGTACCGATCCGGTGACTGTCTCTGTCTGTGCTGTGCTGTAGGTGGTCCTACAACCTTCTCTGCATCTCGAGCCAGTCGCTCAGCTTCTGTAGTGCACATGCACCCTCTGATGGTTGGCGCTGCCTGGGTGGTTTCTTCCACCTCCTGAACTTCCTCTTGTGGCTGATCCACATCCGAAAGCTCCTCCTTAGGGACTAACATCTCGCCATCTGCATGCAAGTGTAGCTCCCTCTCAAGCGAACACTGCATGGCTTTCTCCTCCTGAAATTTTATGTCCCGTCGCACAACAGTATTTTGACTGTCTGACAAATACATCTGATATTTGTGAGGTGTATCAGTGTACCCCACAAATATTCCAACCTCAGCAGTTGGATCCAGCTTCCTTCTCGCATCCTTCATCACATGCATGTAGACAGGAGAACCAAAAATCCGCAAATGGGAAATATCAGGCCTCTTGCCAGAATAAGCCTCCTACGGTGTACTCATGCCAAGAACCTTGTGAGGACAACGGTTCTGCACATACACTGTTGTATTGCATGCCTCAGCCCACAAGTGAAGGGGTAGGCCCTGATCATGCAACATCGCCCGTGCAGCACCCACGATCGTTCTGTTCTTCCGCTCAGCCACCCCGTTCTGCTGTGGGTTATGGGGTGCGATGAGCTCTCTCGGAATCCCTTCTGCGCTGCAGAACTCCTTGAATTCAGCCGAGATGAATTCACCACTGTTATCACTCCTTAGAGCAATCACCTTCTTCCCCGACTCCTTCTCGACCAGTGCTTTAAACTCACAGAACTTCGCGAATGTATCGCTCTTCTTCTGCATGAAGAAGATCCAGCACTTTCGAGAGAAATCATCAATAAAGATCACATAATACTTGTGCTTTGCTGTCGAAGCAACTGAGAAAGGACCACACACGTCTGTGTGAACTCTCTCAAGGATCGTCGTGGCGCGACTATCCTTCTCGTGAATGGTGGCTTTCACATACTTCCCTAAAGTACACCCCTTGCACTGATCTGACTGCGCAAGGGTGCCCTTAGGAAGTCCAGTAGAAATCTGCTGCAGAATCTTCAAAGCTCCATGGTGAAGGTAGCCCAATCTCCTGTGCCACAGTTCGCCCTCATCATCCCGGCTCACCACTTCTCCCGCCTTGCATGCCATAGCTGCGCAGCCATCTACCTGCAACTGATAAAGGTTCTTGGTTCGAACCCCTATCTTTCGGGTCTCTCCAGTAGTCTTACTGCGCAGGAAGGCTTTTCCTTCGCTGAAGACCACATCATAACCCTTATCCTCCAACATCGCCACAGAGATCAAGTTCTTCTTCAATCCAGGTACATGCATGACATCCTTCAACACGAAGGGTTTACCAGACTCCCTCTGAAAGGATATGGTACCGATACCAGTCGCACTGTATCTACCATCATCGCCCATCTCGATGTGCACACCCAGATCTTTGTCCTCCAGATCTGAGAACAACTCCCGATCTCCCGTCATATGAAATGACGCACCGCTGTCCAAGAACCACACCGATCCCATCACACTTGAAACCAAGCATGAAATCAGTGAAAATTCAAGCTCGAACTGTGAAGCCAAAGCTTCTCCATCTGCAGATCTTCCCGCTTGCTTGTTCTTCTTCTTCTTTGGACAATTGGTAGCATAATGTGCGTGATCATGGCAGTGAAAACACTTCACTTTCGCCATATCCTGCTTCTTGCCCTTTGCACCAGAATGAGAGGTTTTCTTACCCTTCCCCTTCTTTGCTTTGGCCACCAAAGCGCAGTTTTCTTCATCATCTCCCTTTGATGAAGATCCATCTCGAGTAGTCCTCCTTATCTCCTCCTACATGAGATCCGCCCAAAGGCGCTCCCATCCCGGCAGCTTCTCCCGACCATTGACACTATCTTGATATGAGTGCCAAGCCTTCGGAAGACCAAGGAGAGCTAGGTCAACCATGTCCTCATCTTCGACAGTCACCCCCACACTTCCCAGCTCATCTCTGCATTGAGTGAACTTCGTGAGGTATTTAGCGATACTGTCGCCTTTCTCCATCTTGATGTTTCTGAGCTTATCTTTGAGCGCCAGCTTCCTTTGGTCGCTCTTACTCTGGAATAGATCCGTCAAAGCTTTCCACATTAAATATGGAGAAGCCTTTCCATGCAGGCTGGATACAATATGATCCTTGACGCCCTCCAGCAGGATCCTTCGACACTTCGCCATCTTCTTTTGCCATGCTTCGACTTCAGCAGGATCAGTGGGCTTTTGGACATCCGTATCTACGAACTCCTTCAGACCATTATCTTCTAATACTGCCTCCATGCGATCCTTCCATGCAACATAATTTGAACTACCTTCAAGAGCATATTCGAGTCGCAAACCGTTGAAAGACATTTTCAACACTGGCACCAAGAAAACAAAACTGCTGCAAAATTTCGAATTCCACCTCAAAGCTCAGCCGCTCTAGATATGTGAGAACAAATTATTTCTAGCACAGAGATTGACTGCAAGGGGCATTTACCAGACCTTTCACTTTCCGAAGAAAGATGAATCCGGAGGCTACCTGGCCCGCATGCAGACTCTGTCTACCGAAATAAGTTTGTAATCACTGTGATGATCAATCTCTGCTTCAATAGCTCTGATACCATGTATAAATTTGCTGAATAATGATTAATTATCCACCAAGACTATCCTGATCACATATCAATTCGAATTCATATGCAACACATAATCTCTTCCACTCAGATCATCACACATGCGGAAATAAAACAAGCGATAGCACATCAAATCATCATACACATTAGCACAGTATGTATGGGGAAAGCTTATAACTGAAAACCCCTCAGCTATTGTATATATTATAATGGAGAAATCATGTAACAAACTTAGTACAATACTCCTCACAAGTACTCAGTACTTTCTCATAAAGTTACACACAAACTAGCTTGGTTTTGAACAGGTTACTGGTTCAAAACTCACCACTAATTTCCTTGCCTCTATTGTGCAATCATGGCCTGTCTAAATAGAGATCCAAGGTTCGAATCTCCTTGGCTTGACAGCGCAATCATCATGGGAAATTCCTCCAAGTGTGTTGCAAATCTCATGCACAACTGATGTCGCCACTGATAGCTAACTCCACCCTTTCATCTACCTCTTTCACTGGTCTCCACTGAACTGATCATGCACTGTAGTGAACTGATGTGTTCTTGAGTTGAATAATGAGTTACTAATTAATTAATTAAATAATATTTAATTCACTCCCTCATAACTAATTGATTAGCTAGTTAAACTAATCTCAACTAGTTCAACTAAAATAAACAGAACACAACTCCACTATCTGTCTCATTAACTCCTCCAAACTTCTGCCACTGAAGTCCAACTGAAGTCAACCATGCATGATGCCATCAAACCCTTGGGAATATCGTAATTCCTCTGTCAGATGCATGAGCCACTTCCAAGGCTCGAACTGAAGTGCTCCAAGAGAGTAAACTGCTGTTTAGAGTCCAAATATTATTAAGGGTAAATAATATTTGACTTCCCTATTTTTAGGAGAGGCAGTCTAAAAATAGACTTCGACCTCTTCGACCTATAGGCCACAAAAATAGAGTCCCATCTATTTTTACCAACATGACCAATGCTCCAAGAATCTCATACTGGAATCCCCAGACCATGCTCCATATGTCTAAAAATAGACATAGTCTAAAAATAGACTTTGCGCCAAAATTCGCCTGCGGGCCCACTTAGTGAAGGCGACTTCATTTCACTAAGCTCCATCATCTTGCTGCATTTTCAACATAAGAAATCTCCAATAACGAATTCAAAAGGTTGTTGTTGAGTTGTTCGGCAGTTGCTGTTAGAGGGATTCATTCTTGACTATAGAACAGTCTTGGGAGGGAGAAGCAGAGTAGTTTTATGTAATAGGCTGGGAGGAGAAAATCTGGATTGTATTAGCCATTGGGATTATTGTACATGACTAGTTTTTCATCAATTAATCAAAGAAAATTTCACAGGATCCTGGTCTATTGCTATTGGTGATGTTCTTCTTAACTCTGTTTATGACATTTTCATACTGTTTCATGTTCTTCTAGTAGGCAACAGAAGTATAACATAGTATTCACCCTTGTTAGGTGCCCTATGTTTTCTGCTCTCCCTACCTTTAATGTTTTCTGCTATGTGCTATCTAAGAACTGTCTTCAGTTGATTTAACCAGTAGAGTGGATGAGATTTCCTACTCTCTGATGTATGAATTAAATGAATTAGTTCTTATATGTTCTTGTTGGGTTTAAGCTGGAAGGTTTGGGAACACTGGGGATTAGAGTTAGCCATGTCCACCAGGATCCTTGCGTGACCAGCTTACCTTTCTAAGATCCCTTTGTTTATCTTATCTCTATTTTCCTTTGGAGTTGCTAAAGCTAACTTGGAGCTAAATGACCTCTGGTCCGATCTATAAGCAGCCCCTTTGTCTCTTTGAGAGTTGCCTTAGAGTATGTCCAAGCAGGTCTAGAGTTAAATGATCTTTGACCTAATCTATAGACAGAAATCTAGTTGTCTTTCCTTCTTTCACCTTCTCTCCTTAATGTTACATCCCATCATCTGTCTAAAATATCCTTTAGTGTAGATGACTTGCCCTATGAAAGCCTTGGCTAGTTGTTGCAAGTAATTCTCCTTTCATGACTCCATAGCCCAATGGATGGCACTTTCTTGGCCTATCCCCTTTGTTGAAACATCCTGTTGTTTTGCTCTCTCCCTCCCAAAAATTTCTTAGTCTATGATCTCATGACCAACCCAGCATCCAACCAACCAAATCATTTAAAACCCCTATTGTGCTTCATAACTAGCCTAACAGCTCATTTTGAGCTCTCAAAGATGCATCATTCTTTGTTTTATTGGAGAGATCCCTCTCCGGGTCCAGGAGGGCTAGATCCTAGGGCCCCAAAGTCGTTTGATGTTGTCTTATCTTTTGGTATTGCCAAATCTGCCAAAACATCGGAACCCCAACACACTTCAATGTTGTTCCATTTGTTGTTTTATCATGTTTCATGTCATTTGAAGGTTTTCCATAATATTTTTCAAAGTTTCTTTAGTATTTTCCATATGTGACTCTGTTTCCTATACTTTGGACTTATCTTGCAAAAAATATGAGATACTAGGAGTTGGATATCCATAAAGGGCCTTAAATGGGGAAATTTTAGTAGATGTGTGATAGGTAGTATCATATTACCATTCTTCCTTGACGAACCCACTTCATCCATTAAGATTTCTTTTCTAAATAGTAACATTGTAGATAACCTTAAAAACATTTGTTAACTATTTTTTTTTGACCATTTGATTGTGTTTGATATGTAGAACTCATGGCAGCTAGTGTTTCTCCACTCATATTAAATAATTATTTCCAAAATTTTCTTGTTGCTATTACTTTAGGAAAACCATGAAGACTATGAATTTATTTCACAAACACTTCTTCCACTTGGCTTGTTGTTTATGTACTTTGAGCTCTACAAAAAAAATCTACAAAATTTGTCTATATAAATGACCACAAAAATGTAATACTTACCTTTATATTTTAGTAACCCTGTAATAAAGTCTATTGATATATCTTCTAGTTTTTTAATATGTATGTAGAATGTTTGAAGTAACCCTAGAGATTTTACTATCTCTCTTTTATTTATTATGCAAACCTGACCTTCTCTTACAAAATTTTGAATATCTTTCGTCATTCCTTCCAAAAATATATTTTTTGATCCTTTGAAATGTTTTAAGGAACCCTGCGTCCTACCATCAGAGAGACATGGGACTCCCTTAATATTTTTTTATTCAAATATGCTTGCATGCATAAAAATATTCTACATTTGCACCAAAGTATATCTCTCTTTCACTCCCAATGCTCCATAGAGTTCATCCCATCCTTTATAAATTTTAGTTTTTGTTTAGTACTATTGTCATTTTCCATTATGGCAAGCTTCTTCTAGCCACCTAGGAATAGAAAATGTAATTGGATATAAATTTGAAGCCTCTTCTATTTTAGAAAGAGCATCATGTACTAAATTTTCCTTACCCTTTTTGCAGATTATCTCAAAATTAAAACTTTGCATTTTTTCTCCTCATTTTTGTTAATATTCCAATGAAATCCATAGCTTCAAAAAATACTTTATGCTATCATGGTATATCTTGAATTTAAAGTACCTCCCAGTGATATACTATCCCCATTTTTTATTGCATGTAATATTGCTTCCATTTATTTTTCATACGTAGTTTTCACCAAATATTTTCTTTGAATTCCTTGCTTTTAAAATCCAATGATATCCCTTATTGTGTTAATGTTACGTAAATTACTTGTCCTAGTGCCTCACACTCTACTATGATTTTTTTACCAAAAGTAGGTGCAACCGATGTTGGTGTAGAAGATATGGCATCCATTAAAAGAGAGAATGCCAAAGTAGCCTCATCATTCCATATAAATGATTTTTTCCTCAAGAGATATGTGAGTGGACTTGAAATGAATGCATAATTCTTAACAAATGATCAATAATATCATGTAAGTCTAAAAAATATTCTAAGAACCTTGATTTTCTTAAGAATAGATCATTTTGTAATAGCTTGCATCTTTTGAGGCTCCAACTTCACTCCTTCCTTTAAAACAATATGAACCAAATACTCGAATTCTTATTTCCCAAAAGCACATTTGGATATTTTTACATAAAAATGATTGTTCTCAATAATTTATATAACTTTTTCACATGTTTACTAGTGTGGTATTCCCATGATTTATTATAAATATGTGTATTATCAAAGAAAACCAACACAAATTTTATAAGATGGGATCAAACAAAATTGTTCTTAAGTCGAGCCCGCCGGACTTCAAATGGCGATAAACCATAATTCAAACCAAATTCGCGTTCCAAAATAGCCTGCTGACGTCGGCCAATTTTGTGACATGAAAACCAAATGAATTCCACCCTAATCTTTTTCGGGTCCGAAGTTGGGCTGGTGTACGTAGGGAGAGTTTTGATGCGAATTTCTTATCAAATTTTCCCTAATGTTTTTCGAGTCTGGATTTCCACTGCGCGAGTGGCCCAAACAAAGATCCACTCCAATAAATTTCTACCACGTGTCCTCAATCAGAACTTTCCCTGCTCCCGGCTGCGGGTGCATTCGATGGCTTTTAAGGCGATGGGACATGGATGTGGTGATTTCATATCAATCGCATTAAGTTTTAACATTGTTCAAGATCGTACCTCCACTCCTGTTAGCGATTCTGCATGCTCCAATATGATCCGGCCTTCAGCTCTCATTAATGATTAGATATTAATTATGACGGGCGTCCTTCGATTGCATTGCAGTCGGGTCAATAAAATGGCAGTTCGCTATGGTTTTTCAAACGAGCCGGTTACTGGGTTACACTTCCTGCTCACTGTGACGAGAAGGAGAAGTGGCCAGCTGAACTGCTATGTAGACCTTGCTGCATATCTGCATTTCTCTAGGTCTGGTCCTTGTCTGTCTTCCTCTGTTTCTTGGAATTCTGCTTCTCCATCTCCTCTTGTGCCCACTGCTAGTGAGACTGTACCCATGCCTCGCGTGCATTAAAGGATGCGTTGCCGCAGGGGGAGCACTAGAGGTCAACCCTTGCGCGCTCCCTCTAGCCCCTCAACTAAGTTGTCTTCCGGCCAGTCCAGTGATTATTAAGCAGGTCGCTATCCAAATACTAGGAGTGGGCGGGGTCGGGTTGTAGGATCTGGCCACCGTATGGATTCCCTTGCTCCTCATTTCCCCACCGCTAGTTCACCTTCTCCCACGACGCGCACTGCACAATTTTCCTTTAATTTCTCTCTCAACGGCCCACGAATCACAGCTTCAGTCACTGTGGTTTTCTGTGAGGAGGCCCAAATAGAGGAAGAATGCACTCATCCGATGGGTCTGAGCTCGGAAAAAGCCGGCCAGCATTCAGGCCTTCAGGAGGGGAGCCATGGCATGAATGTGGAGGTAGCACCTAGCGATCTTGTACCTCCCGAAGGATGGTGCCGAATCATCGAGGAGTCGGAGGAGTAGTTTGGTTAATTTGTTTTTCTTGCTTCGCGGCCCACTTAATTGGGTTGCTTTTAGATTATTTTACTGTGCTGGACCTTTGTAATATTTTTGAATTCTGTAAATTAAACGTTCAAGACTGGTTTCCCCGTATGAGGGTAGTCTTCTTAATTTTTTGATTTTTTGATGACAAATTTGCCATGAGTCTGGGCAATGATTTTGACTTCGGTGTAATTTTATTCCCATTGTTAATAGATTAACTTTACTTAGAAAAAAAAATGTTGCCCTGTTTCTATTTTAAACCTGTTTTTTGAAATACAGAGCCATGTTTATATGGTCTACGTATTATACTCTTTCTCTGTATATCTACATGAACCTTTTTGCTATGAACAGGGTGGATGCTGTAGCGGGCTAATAATGGAAACAAGCGAGCCTGAACCTTACATCTCAGATGCAACAGATGGTTACCAATTTTGGAATCAAGCGAGCTTGGGTTTCTGCAGATGGTTATCACACTCCTCACATGATTAGCGTTTTTCTCTGTTCAAGGATTTTGGGTACTTTAATTTGTATTTGGAACAATGGACGTCGGTACTCTATATGTTGCTTTACTATTCTACATACTGCTATTTCACTTTCTTATAGATGCCTCGGGCATATTTGGATGCTTTCTCAGATTGTCGATAATCTCCATGTGGACCGTTACTGGGTTTTATATCATGTCCCTGTATGTGACATGGGGTATTTTTCTATCATTGTCTGGGGTGGGACTTCCACTTTGCTGGATGGATATTTGGGTTCCAATCTTCAGATGTGAAAATGTAATGACTTCATGGACTGTTTTACTTCATATAATATATTCAAAACAACGTTTTTTTTCTTGTGAAAAAAAAATGATTAATGTTTATCACTTTGCCTTCAAAACTAGCGATGCTGGTCTATGTTGCTGGTTTATTGATATGGTCTGATGGTCTTTTTATATTTTGGACATATCACACTCCTCACATGATTAGCGTTTTTCTCTGTTGCAGGATTTTGAGTACTTTAATTTGTATTTGGAACAATGGACGTCAATACTCTATATGTTGCTTTACTATTCTACATACTGCTATTTCACTTTCTTATAGATGCCTCGGGCATATTTGGATGCTTTCTCAGATTGTCGATAATCTCCATGTGGACCATTACTAGGTTTTATATCAAGTCCCTGTATGTGACATGGGGTATTTTTCTATCATTGTCTGGGGTGGGACTTCCACTTTTCTGGATGGATATTTGGGTTCTAATCTTCAGATGTGAAAATGTAATGACTTCATGGACTGTTTTACTTCATATAATATATTCAAAACAACATTTTTTCTCTTGTGAAAAAAAAATGATTAATGTTTATCACTCTGCCTTCAAAACTAGCGATGCTGGTATATGTTGCTGGTTTATTGATATGGTCTGATGGTCTTTTCATATTTTGGACATATCACACTCCTCACATGATTAGCGTTTTTCTCTGTTCAAGTATTTTGGGTACTTTAATTTTTATTTGGAACAATGGGCGTTAGTACTCTATCTATTGTTTTACTATTCTACATACTGCTATTTCACTTTCTTATAGATGCCTCGAGCATATTTGGATGCTTTCTCAGATTTCTCGATAATCTCCATGTGGACTGTTACTGGCTTTTATATCAAGTCCCTGTATGTGACATGGGGTATTTTTCTATCACTGTCTGGGGTGGGACTTTCACTTTTCTAGATGGATATTTGGGTTCCAATCTTCAGATGTGAAAATGTAATGACTTCATGGACTGTTTTACTTCATATAATATATTTAAAACGACGTTTTTTCTCTTGTGAAAGAAAAATGATTAATGTTTATCACTCTACCTTCAAAACTAGCTATGTTGGTCTATATATGTTGGTTTATTGATATAGTGCAATAGTATTTTTATATTTTGGACATATCACACTCCTCACATGGATTAGCGTTTTTCTGTTCAAGGATTTTGGGTACTTTAATTTGTATTTGGAACAATGGACGTCAGTACTCTATCTGTTGCTTTACTATTCTACATACTGCTATTTCACTTTCTTATAGATGCCTCGGGCATATTTGGATGCTTTCTCAGATTGTCAATAATCTCCATGAGGACCGTTACTGGGTTTTATATCGCGTCCCTATATGTGACATGGGGTATTTTTCTATAACTGTCTGGCATGGGACTTCCACTTTTCTGGATGGATATTTGGGTTCCAATATTCAGACGTGAAAATGTAATGACTTCATGGACTGTTTTACTTCATAGAATATATTCAAAACAATGTTTTTCCTCTTTTAAAGTTTCATTTTTTTTGTTTTAAATTGAACCCGTCATCGCTATACCAACACCTTGTAAGCATCAAAATTGCGACAGCTTAAAAATGTCGGAAGAGCGACAGTATAAAAACGTTGGACGAGTGATGTTGAAAAAGTCGGACCACATTTCGTCGGAATTGCGACATTTTACAAACATCGGAAGAGCGAAGTTCAAAACATTGGACCACATTTCATTAGAATTGCGACAATTTACAACTGTCGGAAGAGCGATGTCCAAAACGTCGGACCACATTGCGTCGGAATTACGACAGTTTGCAAATGTCGGAAGAGCGACGTTCAAAACGTCGAACCACATTTCATCGTAATTGTGAGAGTTTACAACCGTCGGAAGAGCGGCGTTCAAAATTTTGGACCACATTTCGTCAGAAGTGCGACAATTTACAAAGGTTGGAAGTGTAATGGATTGGGAAACGTCAGAAGAGTGACACTTGTTTGGAAGCGACGGAAAAAGTGTCGATAGTGCGACACTTTTTAAGTGCATTGGAACTGCGACAGTATGGAAAACCACATTTTTCCCGCCCTCAAACTATCGCTCTTGCGATGAATATGTGTCGTAATAGCGACGAATTGGCCGTCGGAAATTCCACCAAATTTTCTAGTGAGAAATGTATTTTTTTGTCTCTTGATGAAAATATTTTTTGCATGGAGAGAGTTTGCTACTACTTGAGTATGTATGTTGCCTATGATGCATTAGATGATGCATGTTCAACCATGATGATTTATATTGCTGCTCATACATAGAGAGAGTGTCTTGATGAAATGAGGATGAGGAGAAAATTAACATGCGCTATTGTTTGTGCATAGATTAGTGCTTTTTTATTACTACTTGGTTGCACTACATGTTGTTGGGCCGCTAATATGTCATTATTATTATCACTTTTTAACACCTATTTCATCCATTTATACTCTTCTTTATCATGTAATTTATCATGATTTATCATATAATTCCATTTTATAATTATTTATGCTCTTGTGGATAATATTATTTCTTCTCCTTTATTTTTAATAAATTGATGATTATGCATGATTTTACCAATTATGGTTTATTAATAAATGTTTTGTAACATCACTCACCATTTTAGCCTCCAAGATATTTTCCAGATTGCAGATTTGAGCTCCATCACATCATTCAATATTCCAACTCAGAAATTCGTTGGAATAAGAAGTGACAGTTTTGCGTTGGACCTTCTGGGCAAATGGAGAAGAATCTGGAAAATCCAAAACATGGGTTTTTTCCAAAACGGACCGAAATAACTTTTCTAAGGAACGGTTTGGTCAAATTCTGTCTGTATTAAGAGAAACAGAAGGCTCTCTGAAGACAATTTTCCTAGATTCACTGTTGCGGCCGTTTTCCAAATTATCTCAGCTGCAAATCCAAATTGGACCTGTTCCTCTTGAATGATTGATGGAAATATATTTTCGTGCTGATCAGTTGGTTGAAGACAATCCAAATTTGTTATGAGAATCATTTTGTAATCATCTCTGTTGTAACTTCTCTCTGAACTATGTGTATTTAAATGAGAAACAGAGATCAAAGAAGCGGGATGGTATTGGGAGAGCATGCATTGTAATTATTCAGATTTCTCTTTTGTTTTCACTTTGATCATCGACTCTCATCAGTTAATACAGAGTGTGATTTCCTGTAAACTTATTTACGCATGATTAATATATAATTCGGTTTCTGTTCCATTATTTGATACTGGAGTAGTTCGGCAGTGCTTCACTAGCGGCTAAGGGCCCAGCCTTGGTGGATCCACTTGCCATCTATGTCATTACTTTCCAATTCTAGTTGTGTGATGGTTTGCATTAGTTCTCACTTTCTTTAGTTACATTTTTTCATGGTTTCCATGCTTAATAGTTTACTATTTCAATTCTTTATGAAATTGGTGTGTTGCATCAGTGAATTGCGTTGCTAATCCTTTCCAACATAACAAGAATATATATTTCTTTATAACTTGTATTGTTATTCTTTGCAATTACAGAGCTTCGCTATTCAGGATTTTCTGTTCATTTCCGTCAAGTAGGATTTTTTGTTCATTTACATTTGTTTTTTATTCCATTAAATAGGATTTTCTATTCATTTTCAGTAAATAGATTTGTTGTTCATTTCTGTTAACTAGTTTACTATTTATTCCTTTTTGCAAGAGTTTGGTTTTGATTTTGAACGTACTATAGAGATCTTGCTTAGTTTATTTTCATTAGCATCATTATTGAGTTAACACAGTTACCATTTCCATTTAATTGATTTAGTGTGGAGTGTAAAATCATAAACTGTAAAGGACATTGGTTGTTACTACCTAGTTTCTCAGATTGATTACCTTGTTCATATTTGATTTCATTTATATCAGTTGACAGAGGAAAGAGTTATTACTACTTCATCCTTGACTAATGATTATTGAGTGAAGTGATTGAATTTCATAACATTGAGTTTCATATTGTTGTAATTAGATTTCATTTTCAAGCATCTGTTTACTCTTGTATTTGAAAGATCTATACTATATTTTAAGAGACATTACTCTCTCGGATTATAGTGTGCACATATTGTGTACACTCTTGAAATTATAGGACTTGCCTGAGTTGATAATTAATGTGGAATAAATAGGAGTTTTAAAATTCACCTTTTAGCACCCAACATTTTGGCGTCGTCGCCGGGGAGAGTGTTGCTATGTCACAGAGAGTGATGTATGTTTGATGTTTGTCTGCTGTGAAAGAATTTGGTTTTAAAAATGGAAGGAAATAACCTATGTAATGAGCAAGTAAAATGCCTGCTCCTCCACCCTCTTTTCAGCAGAATTTCTAGGAATTTAAGGTAGAAATTAACGTTTGTATTTTAGAGGTAGAAATTTTGAAAAAAATATTGTAATTCCACTCGAGTGGTGATGCAAGCACCACCCATTTTACTAACCGATTGATAGGAACATTAGAAGGAGGATCCTTAAAGAAACATATGAATAAAATGTTCTATTATGGTAAGAAATGGCTCACATTTAAACTTTTGAATTCCCTATCAAAGATCTAGGAGGAGTGACACAAATGCACATAATTCCCCCATCGTCTCTACCAAATTTTCATGGTTTGACAAATGAAGATCCAGATACATTCTTATTTGAGTTTGAAATACTTTGTAGGATATGATTATTGTACTAATGATCAAAGGTTGAAAGTGCTTCCTCTTACTCTAAAAGGATCAGCTCTCCGATGGTTCATGAGCCTAGGTGGGAACTACATCCAAACATGGGAGGACATGAAGAACATATTCTTGAAGAAGTACCAAGACTACTGCAAATCCAATGAAGATATTTTTGGTATGATACAAGGGGAAGATGAAAGCTTGGAGGAATATGTAGATTTATTTCAATATAACCTTCAAAAATCAAAGCATAAGCATTTGGAAAAAGAAATATTGAAAACACTCATTCTTAAAGGAATCAAAGATGAATTTTTAGAACTCTTAAATCTGATAAGAAAAGATGATGTTTTTCAGTTATCATATGATTATGTTTGTGAATTGTGCATAAGGCATTCAAGAGGAATTTCCAAGGATGGTAATAATTTTAGAGAAGTTTCTTCTTTCTTTTCCAAATTTACTACAAGAACGAGAGACATAAGAGCTGAAATCAATTTTTTATTTGAAAATTTTAATATTATTTTATTAGCTCTCTAAATTCACAATTGAATGTTTTGTAGGTTCAGAAAAATCAAGAATTTGATGAAGTGTTTTTCCCTCATTACCGAAAGGAGCATCCCATAGATATTTGTTCTTCCTTATCTAGGATGGAAGTAGCATATGAAAGAGATAGGGAAGCTGCAACAAGGTCAAAACCATGGAAATCGTGGCCTATAGGTATGGTTCAAAACACTTCCTCTCCATTCTCTTACTTGCATAATCCATTATGGAATACTCATATGTTAGGACAGCCATGCCAATCTCAATATAACCACCACCAATATTGTCTACAATTTTGGCACGGTTCATCTTATGATTGCATGACTACTCTCCCTCATATTGTAGCACAAACACATCCTCCATATTCTCCACCAGCTCTTCCACAACATCTTTCTTGCCTATCCATTCAACTTAATCAACTACATCATCAAAATGCTCCATTCCCTACACAATTTCCTACTCAACTCATTCCACACACTCACCATAATAAACCAATACAACATGATTACAATGTTGAACTAAAAAATTTACCCACCCTTCCCACCCATTCTATCTCAAATGCACCATTGGATAAAACTTATACTGAGATTCAGAATATTTCAAATCCAAAAATTGTTGAGGTTATGGAAAAAAATGAGGTTTCTTCTAGCCTACATCAACAAGTCGTTTTAAACAATAAATAACTTCATGATATGAAGGCTATGGGAAATAAAGAAAGTAAGGGATACATTGAATATTTGTTTCACTCCATTTGTTTGCAGCATTAGTCCATGCTTCAAAAAATTTTGGCACCATCTTTTCAAGGGAAGTTGGCTTCTCATAGCCTAATTTTTATTAACATGCATTTTTCAAATTTAGGTATGTACATACTTGAAGCCTTATTTTGAAAACGGTTAGACTGGAAATACTCTTATACATAATCATATTCATTTTCCAAATTATAGTAGGCTAGTGAAAAAATAAAATAAATAAGGAAATAAAATAAACACATTTTTTAATTTTATTTTTGTAAAAATAGTTGTTTTTGTTGCAACACGCTGTGGAAATCAACATCGATGATAAATATTTTAATTTATTTATGTATGTAGATGAATTATATTGAAAATAAAAATTCTACAAATACTTATATTCATTTTTATCACCAATATGGAAAAATTGCTTGAATATCATATTTTTTTGGCTTGCGGGGTTGATGAAATTTCTGAAAACAGAGTTGGGATAGTCATGTTTTGAGGGATCAAAAGAGAATATTTTTAAAAAATGTTTCTATGATAAGTAGAAATTGATGTATACTTTCCAACCCAATTTTAATCACTCCATTTGGATTTGAAACAAAAAACTTATAACCAAAACATTGACAGAGCGTCTAGTAGGCAGCTCAGGAACAGAGTTGGGACAGTCAGTTTTTGGAGGCCTAAATTACTATATTTTTAAAACATATTTGTATGGTATATTCCTCTATGAATATAGTTTAAAACTCAATTTTAATCACTCAATTTCTATATCATATGAGGAATTTATGACCAAAGCACTGACTACTCATCATAAATCAACACTCTTGAAACTTTGTTTTCTCAGCTATTCACTAGCGTATTTGACCCATCAATTCTTCTTGTCATAAAAACATATTTATACTAGCGATAAATAAATGAATATAATTTAATCTCAAATTTGAATCGGTTCAATATACCATCAAATGAAAAATTTATGCTTGAAATATCAACTATTGGTCTAAGCTGGAAAATCGAAAATGACTCTATTATGTAGGTTGTTCTAAGCAAATTTAACATACCATTACATGGAATTTTTAAAAAATGTTTCTATTGGAGACATATCTGTGAGTTAAATTTCATTTGGCTTTGGAATCACTCAAATTGGAGGAAAAAAAAAAAATTATAATTGAAACACTGCTGGTTAGTATGGTCGACCACTGCTCTCCCGCAGGTGACAAATAAAATTTGTTTTATTTTTCCGTGGATTTGTTCTACAGATTAACTAATTGTTAGTTTTTTTACATGATTCTTAGATTAGGGGAGCCCTATCACCTCTCTTTCTCCATGATTTAATTTTTTATTGTAGGTAGACACTCGCTTTTTTGCAGGTCTTAGGAGAACAAAGAAGGTCAATTTATGGACGAGCGTTTCTTGAAAGAAATTTTAGTGAAACAAGAGCATTTCATCCAGTTCATTACCTAATAGATTCATAACAGAAGAAATGAAGAATTGGTTTCCATTTGAAAATTCATGTCACTGCTGCCAAAACATTTTTCCAAGAGATCATTTCTTTCTCCATTAACAAATTGATATTCCCTTAGAAAATAACATCATAGCTATTGTAAATTAACTTATTTATTTATATACTGTTTTTAAATAAAATGTTGTTTCTTTTCTGATTTCTCTTATGTTTTTGTGTTTCAGGTGTTGATCTCTTCAAATTTTAGTTTCCGCTCCATTGGCAACTGAACAATAAGGACCCCACCATGCAAGTTTCAATTGCAGAAGGCAATTCTTTGGCAGCACCAATTTTGTAAAAAAAATACTTTTTCTTGAAACCTGTACATAAATTTGTCTTTATGTTTGATTGGATTTGCTTAGATAATAGATTGTACATTAGTTTTGTTGTTTCCTCTATTTTTTTTCTTTTGTTGTTCCCTATTGCAATTTCTGCGTGCATTTTCTTTGATGTTCCCTACAGGGAACAACTGTTGTTCCCTATAGGGAACAACACTTTTTCGTATGCATTTTTTGTTGTTGTTCCCCACAAGGAACAACTATTTTTCCCTATAGGGAACAACACTTTTTTGTGTGCTTTTATTTTTCATGTTGTTCCTCTTAAAGGAACAACAATCTTGTGTGCTTTTATTTTTTTGTGATGTTTCTCTTAAGGAACAGTTGTTGTTCCTCTTAAGGAACATCGCGTCTTCCTGTTCATCTTTCTGCTGTTCCTTTCAAAAGGAACAACATTTTCGCTTAATGTTTTTGTTGTTCCTTTCAAAAGGAACAACATTTTTTCTGATTTTTTATGATGTTCCTTTCAAGAGGAACAACATTTCCGCTGAATGTTTTTGTTGTTCCTTTCAAAAGGAGCAGCATTCTTACCGATTGTTTCTGTCGTTCCTTTCAAAAGGAACAAAATTTTCGTTGAATGTTTTTGCTATTCCTTTCAAAAGGAACAACATTTTTTCCGATTTTTTTTATGTTCCTCTTAAAGGAACAACACTTTCGCTCGATTGTTTTTGTTGTTCCTCTTAAAGGAACAACACTTCCACCTGATTGGTTTTGCTATTCCTCTTAAAGGAACAACACTTCCGCCCGATTTTTTTTACTTTTCTTTTTAAAAGGAACAACCCTTTCACCTTTTTTTTCACTTTCTGCCATTCCTTATAAGGAACAATAGTTTCGATTTGGAATGTTTTTAGGTTGTTCCACTGAAGGATCAGCATTTTATTTTGCACTTGCTTTATTTGTTGTTCTGCTTAAGGAACAATTGTTGTTCCTCTTAAGGAACAACAGTTTCGTGTGTATCTTTTTCTTTTATTTGGTGTTCCTCTTAAAGGAACCACAGTTTTGTGTGCAGATGTTCTTTTTGCTATTCCTACTAAGGAACAGCAGTTGTTCCATCTAAGGAACCACACTTTTTGTATGGATTTTTGTTAGTATGAATCTTTTGTCGAAGTGTACGAAAAAAGACCACTTTAGCTATGCATAACAAATAGCCCTAACATAAAATATGGCTGCCAATATCTTCAAATCTGCAGTTGGTTGATCAAGATAAATGTTGCACAAATCCAAATCTATGCATAAAAAGGCATTAAGTAGTAAAAATAATATTTTGCTTCATGCATCCAATAGATAAGACAAGAACAATATTTTTGAAAGAACTTTTATATTAAGGGCACCTGGGATAAAAACAAGAAAGGTGTTTCCAATTCTCCTCAATGGGATGGGTTCTTGAAAGTCCTCAGCACTTCAGATCTAGAATTTCTCTCTCTTGTTGGTGTAGAAAACCCATACAAACATAGAACTCAAAGGGAGCTCACAAAGTGAAATAGTGGAAAATTTGACAATGATAATGGCTCAAATTCAGACTAAGATCATAGATCCATAGTGATCTAATGGGCAACAAAATGTGACAAATGAATGGGAAAACCCTTCTATTTATAACAAAATATTAGGGTAGTCTAGAACTTGGTGCATGAATAAAATATTATTAACCAAATTCTAGAACCACCTTTTAGGAATATTTTATTATATTTGTTGGAGGGAAAGGATTTTGACTTGGGTCAAATCCTTTATTTATAAATAATACATAAATAAATGATTTATTTATTATTTTAGAAATAATTGAAACATAATTAAATAAATAATGATTTATTTAATTATTTATAAATGATTTGTCAAATTTAACTAGGAATATTATTTAGATAGTTAAATAACTTATTCCTAGGAAATAATCAAATAAATAAGGATTTATTTAATTGATTTCCTTGTTTTGGGTTAAATATGACGAGGAATAATAATTAAATTGATGTTTAACTAATTATTCCTTGAGGAAATATAAAAAAATATAGATTTGTTTATTACTTCCTTTTGGGGTTTCCTGTTTAAACCATAAACAACTTAATAAAGGTGTTTTAGTAAGTTATTTCACATAGTGAAAGCAATTTTACATAGGGTAAAATTGGTCTTACATGGTGTACTTGGGTCCATCTCATGATAACAGGTTAGATGACCAAAAAATGGTATAATAGATTTCCCCCTAGCGTGCGAGTGTTAGGAGCAAATCGTATGACCGAAGTACGTTGTAAGAACTCAATCACCAGACATCAAGAGGGAAGTCAGAGAGAGAAATGTAAGGTAGTCTAATGTGCTAAAGGATGAGATCCTGAGGAGACAAGACTTACAGGTGTGACAAGTCTCTTTTTATGATATGTTAACTGTGCTAAAGGCGGGAGGGGAGGCATACCTATGCCCGCCGAGACAAAGTACATAAGAATAGTGTGTCCAGTAAACAAGGAACCGAACTATAAAGTACATGTTGGCATAAACATGAGCCATATAAAATATAGAATGACGAATCCCACATACATGCTGTGCCTGGGATAACAGCCAGGACTTATACAATAATATCTGAGTCCATGAGATACAAATACAACCCAAATTCCCCCTATAAACGGGGAAGGGCTCGCAAAATCTGACTGATACATGCAAATCAAAAAGGCGCTACAAGCAGCTAAGTCCGACATCATCAAATACATGGATCTACATCAAAGGCTGGAATGAAGAGGTCATCCGGGCATGTGGGGGGCTACCTACAGGGCCACCCCCTCATGAGGGTTGAGACATCTCACACACACCGAGGAATCGCTAATATCTGCTGCTGCATCACTAGACCATCAGGTATATGGATCTCGATCATGCTGAAAGGAGTTGGAGTTGAGAAGCAATCAAGTCAAAGGGTAATGAGAAATACCCTTTTGCCTGATCCGAGGCACCGAACAAGTGTGGAAGCTAGAACCAAGGTACACCGCCCTCTAGACCTGTCTTCTGGAATGAATGAGCTAATGTCGATAGAAGGAGGTCCGCCATAGGTGAGGCAATAAGGGATCCTCAACTAAGGCATGAGAGAAAATAGTAGAGTGACTGAAAGACTGATAGTAATGATGATGATGTAGTGTAGGATACTAAGTGGCGAATGGATGACTTCCCTTGTTAGAGCATAAATGGCATGGATGACTTGGCAGCGACTGATACGATATCATGAGGGATAGGGGAAAGTGGGGCTGAAGGCCATAATGTGCAACACGAGAGAGGAACTAAGCAATGAAGGATGGAGGACTATGACGGGATACAAAGGGACTCAGGATAGACTCCATGAATGTGATGATAACCTAACTTGGATGATCTAAACAAGGGTGACTCAATGGTGCTGCCACACAGCAAAGGTCCAAATGGGGGACCATAAACACATGAGTACAAGGGGGTATCTCATGACAAAAATCGAGATGAAAAAAGACAAGCAAGGAGGCAAAGTGGTGCCCCAAGTACAAGTGTTGTAAGTGAGGAAATTAAATTTGGAGGAGAGGTGAATAGACCCTCTGTGGACAAAATGTGTCTTGGTTAAGTATAGAATCATGAAAAAATAACAAATACCCATTTGAGTGCTCAGTGAGAACTTTCCAATGGTGTAGACGATTTGTCAAATGGGGCTACGGTTTGGTCGCAATAGGCGAAAGAAAAATAAGGGGTTTCTCTTCTAATAAGGCATTTTCCATCCAAATGAATTCATTTTCTTGTGTAGTTGTGGTGAATGTGCAGAGGAGAGAAGGCCCTAAATCTTGCAACGATCGTAGCGGACAAACCGACCGTTGGAATCAAGATCCATCAGTTGCAGGTAAGAGGCCTAATCCTACTCTTTCTTTTTGATGGATTGGAAGTTCATATTAGGGTCCCAAATATTAGTAACAGCACCTCCCTCATATTCACGGGCGGGTCACACTATTTGGGCCAAAAACAGCGACCTGGGAAGCAATTTTTGGCCTAAAAAGTGTGACTTGTCCCAGGATTTGGCCAAAAAGTGTGACCTGTCAGATGGAGGTGATTTCAGTGCTGTTGTGGGCTAAGAGTCAGGTTTTGTGTAATTGAATACAATTTTTCCTATCTGTATACTGACAAAGATGATGTTTTTGTGCAGATATGGCAGATATACAGATCAAGTGGAGAGAGAGAGACCTGGGTACATTACGGTCAAAAATCCAAGCAGATCAGGGTGTTCATCATGCATTGGCAAGCTTTGGGGTTTTGAAATTTGTGGATAACCCTATAATGAGAGCTGGGGAGCCCTTGCTGGCCCGGATTGTCAGTTATTGGGATCAAGATCATGAGGTATTTATAGTGCAAGGGCACAGGATTGAGTTGACAGTCCAAGATCTGTATTTCCTGACTGGTCTCCCACCATTAGGGATGGTGGGAAATACACAGCCAGTGTTACCACAGGGGCGTAACATCATGGACTTTGTAGAGTGACATTGTTGACTAGGCTTCTGAGTCAAAGGGACTCGGATACCGATTGGGGATCTAGAGAGGTTAGAGACCCGTGCAGTGGCGGCAGCAGTGTTGCAGATCCTGGGCAGCCAGGCGCTCCATCACATCACTAGAGGGCAGATGATGATTGTGGAAAGTGTGTTGAGTGGGACCTCCTATGGGTGGGCCTAGATGATGTTGGTGTCATTGAAATGACAGCTGTCACTTTGCAAGCAGCAAGTGAACCATGATTGCGCGTATGGGACCGTATTGTGCTCCTTCTTTTTTGAGAAGATCCCGACCTTGCGACCTCATGTACAACTACCCGATGGGGGTGTGAGAGAACCTAGGATGTGCCAGTTGGGGCGACTACTATGTAGAGGAGGAGGAGGGGCGGTTGGGTGGGTGTTCCGACCAGAGTTCTTTGCCCATTGGGATCAGATGTCGTTGTACATAGACGACTATCCCTATAGTGGGATGAGTTATTGTGGAGATCCATATTTTCCACTTCTGCCTGGTCGAGTATGGGGGCCCGATGGTAAGTGAAAAGTGACTAATATTTTATGTGCATGTTAAATTTTGTGAATAGTATATATGGTACTGATCCTTATACTTTGGTATGCAGATATAGCTCCAGTAAAACCGGCTGAATATATGGGACGACCCGCAGTATCAGAAACTATAGGTGCTACTGGATCGAGAACAACACAAAATGAGGATATTACCGCCCTCCTGGAGGACATCTGTCATATATGTGAGGGGCTGCTGACCGGTGTTTCGGAGTAGGGTTTCCAAGACTTAGATGACCAGTACATAGAGCTATGTATTGGGCTATCCTCGGAATGGCGAGGTGTCATGTGGTGCATGGCGATGGCTGGTCAGACTATGCTTGATCTATGAGATGTGGGAATAGAGACATTGGCTCGGGATCCTCTAGAGAGTGATTAGATGTAGGGAAGGTGGTGCCCCCTAGTGTGTATGTAGGGGCAAGTGGTGCCCCCTAGTTTTGAGTTTTGTTTTTTGTAACATATGATGGGCATGTCATATGTATCAGAGTAGATGGACTCTAAAAACATGTTGTACGACACATATTATGGATATGCATCATTTTTATGATTTTTAATGTTATTTTCTTGTGGGAAATGTGTGTGATAAATGCCAATCTAGGACATGGTTTGCAATGCTATCTACGTAGTGATTTTGTTCTCTAGGTACATGATTGAAAGTAATGACTCTAAATTCACGTATCAAAAGTTTCACTTGTAAATATCGTCTAAAAAGGATAGGATTATGCACACGATAAACACCATTGAGTTGCATGACCAGAAGCAGGGAATCTAAATGGACATCTAGATGGAGGATGTGATGAGAGAGGGCATTGGCTAAAATACCACGCACTGCATCATATTTGGCCTGATTATTGGTGGCAGCACCAATGTAGATCCCATTGGAGAGAATGACAGTATGCAAGGGGGTACAGATATCCCAAGCTGTCGAGGCTAGATTTCGAGAATAGCGACTTGCACCATTGGCATAACCGCTATAGGGTGTGGATGGGAGGTCCTGTGAAGGAGTGTTAGAAGACAATAAATGTTAGGGGGAAGAACAAGGATGGCAGTGTGAGTGCAGAGTAGACATCAAATGAAAACTACAGGAGGGATTAGTCTGGATAGGATGAATATGACTCATAAACCGACTAGAAGGTTATGTATGAGAGCTACAGGAGGGATAGCTGGCACTCATGCTATGGAGAACATCATAGATACGGATGGTAGCATCCTGGTTATGGGTGGGAAAGAAAAGGTCAGGGAAAACACATGATGTTGCAAAGATACCTAAATCATCAGCATGGGAGGAGAGGCTCACATATGAATCGTCATAGGGGATGACAGAAGAATAGGTAAAGGGATGGTCAAATGATGTGGAGCCCAAGAATGTCGTTTACGGGGGATCAAGAAAAATAGAAGGAGGGGATTCCAAGGGAATGTACTTTGAGGGTCGCATCGATGATGATAGGTAGAGGATAGGGGCGGTAGATTCTATCATCTCAAAATTACCGGGGGGGAATGTTAATGGTAGCAGGGGGATCCTCGAGCTGACCGAACGCATACCACGCGAGGATGGGAGAGGCAGATTGATTTTTTTCAACCTCATACTCGCGAATGACCTCTAAATAGGCTCGGTAATGCGTCAGGTGAGGACAATGGTGGGAATAATGGCCATGGACACCATACAGAGCATTGGGTTTGTTGGTGCAAAGAGTCTTTCGGTTCTTGGGCATAGATGAGGAAGAAACAGAGGGTTCAGGGACTGTAGACTCAGGGAACGTGACTTTAACCATGGGTTTAATACAGGGAAAATCAGGACAAGTATGGGTGGCATAACCGACGACATCACATAAGGCACAAGGCTTGGCGGGTGGAGGAGGGGTAGGGTCAGTCGGGGTGGCCTTGTCTTTGGATGCCCCCTTGTGAGATTTTCCTTTCTTTCCCGTTGCTTTCACAACAAGAGAAGGGTCCTATTGAGGTGTTGGTGGAACTGTAGTGATGGAAGAAGCTAGGGGAACTTGTTGAACTGGTGTCTAAGCAAGTTATGGTTTGGGGTGACCTAGTGGGGTAGCGGCTGGAGGGTCAAGGTACCAGACGGGTATGCCCAGGGTCAAATTAGGGAGGGAGAGGGTGGCCATGATGGGGACTGAATAAAATCTGGGAGGGGGAGCAAGGAAAGGTATCTAACCAGTGGGGTAATGGCCAGGAGGGACGACTCCAAGATGGTTGAGACCCGGTGGAACTGACCCAGGAGGATAAAGGGGCTCATGGGTACTAGCTATAGGAGAAGGGCCAGAAGGAAGAGGTTTGGCTGGCTGAGGTGAAGGGCTAGGAGTAGGTTGCGGTGGGCGCGGTTGAGGTTGAGGTTGATGACTAGCCAAAGCGGGCCACTTAAGGTCAGCCCGAGATGATTGCATCATGTAAACATTCGCTAAGCTGGGATCAGAGACATGAGGAGGAGGAAGACCAGGGAAGGTTCCAAGAAAGGAGGAGTCTTTGTAGACGTCGGGAGAGACACTGGTAAAAGAATCGATTATTTTCTTATTGGCTACAGAAGAGATGGTCGACTCAGGGGAGGTCTGAGACTTTGGCTCATGATATGTCAACTGGTCAATGGTGACTATCTCTCCATTATGAGGGAAAAAAATCTTGCGGTGGACTGTGGATGGGACAAAAAACATGGCATAGGTGTATCTATGCCCCAAAATAATGTTATAATCAAGAGGGGCGTTGATGACTTCAAAGTTGATGCAAACAGTCTTGCCCGTAAGAGTGATAGGACAATTACAGAATAGGCCAATGGGCTGGGAGGCATGGCCATCCCATGCACGAAGGGTGATGGTGGAAGGGGCCAGCTCAGGAGATCTGAGTTGTTTCCAAACCGAAGTAGACATCACATAGGTATATGCCCCCTCATCAATAATACATTGAGCCACGTTGGCATTCCGGATTTTGATGGCGATTTGGAAAGCAACGGAAGTAGGAAGGGGAGGATGGTATGATTGAGGGGCATCGAAAACAATCAATTGGTCATCAGCAGGATCTACAGTGCCCATGGTAGATATTAGAGCCTTCCTTTAAGAAGGACACGAGTAGAGGAGTTCCAGTGTTGAAATGGCAGCAGGAGACTACGCCAAATCATCTACTATGCTATATGAATGAGCAGCTCGACCTGAAATAGCATTTCGGCGTAATGGGCCCTTAGGAACCTTGGTATGAACCTCAAATTTGGGCTAAGGGATCTGCAAGGGACCATTGGGTGTCGAAATAGGCTCTGTAGGACCTGAAGATGGTGACTCGGGGATAGACAGAGCGGGATGCTTAGGGTACTGACGAGACCGAGTTTGCAGGTTAAGGTCAATGGGTAAAGGTGTATCAAAGTTCATCATGAGGATCTGGTACTCAGAGGAACTAGAAGGGGAAGGTTGAGTGGCCACCAGTGCATGAGATGGTTGGGTAGCCACAAATCCCTGCTGAGGGAAAGGATCGGTAAACACAGCCTGTTGAGAAGTAGTCGCATTGGGGGGAACGGTATGGGAGGCATGCTTTCCTCGCAATGTAGCTTTAAACTCCCACATCTGTCGCATCTGTGGTAATAGGGGACAATCGTGAGTGTAATGATCGTAAACACCGCAACACGAACAAGGCTTATTTATGCGAAGAGGCATGTCCAGCTTGGGTTGAGAGCCCTGTTGCTGGTTAGCAGTGTTAGAATCAATACCTGAAGGATTGGATCCATGATTACCAGGGGTAGATTGATTTTTATTTCCTTTTCTCTTTCTTTGAGAAGAAGTAGGATTAGTCGCGCCCTGCTGTGCAAATAATTTCCCTGTAGGGGGTAGTAGTTGTTGTTGCTGGGATTGATAAGGCAAGGGAGGTGGAGGTCCAAATGCTAGAGGAGCTGGGGCACCAGGCTATGGATAAAGATAATGGTTGGGATGGGCAACATTGAGGTAAGCAGGAGGTTGGGAAAAAGGAGGAGGCATGTCGTATCCTGGATACATGCTACCTAGACAGGGAAAAGTGTTGGAGGTGTTGGCCCCTCCTGGAGGGAAATCATAGCCCATAGGAGGTTGAGCATAGGGATGTGAAAGAGCTCCAATGATACTATCAGCAGAGTGAGATGCCCCCAAGGCATTAGCACCACCGAGTCTGGGGAGGTCAGGCAGGACAGTATAAACATAACCAGATTGTGCATAGATGAGGTCATATTTCAAGGCTATTTGGAGGGTGTCTTCTTTAGTTTGAGGGAACTGGGATGCAATGTCTTTGTCGATGGCAAGTAAGAGAGATCAAAGGAACCAGTCCATGTAGACCCGATCTTCAAAGGTGGGAGCTTGACATAAGCTCCTTCTTCTCCACCATTCCTGGACATGAGCGGAAAGGCAGGTCGAAGATGATTGATGTAAGGAAGTCAAGAGTTTGGTACCAGTGTCGTATCAAAGAGGGAGATGGAAATAAGATAAGAAGGCTTGGGAAATTTTCACAAAGGTTGTATGGGAAGAGGTGGTCTTATCAACATACCATTTAGAAGCTTCGCCTGTAAGCGTGGGTTGGAACAATCTAAGACGGATGGAATCATTAGTAATGGAATTGGATGAACATCACATGTGGAAAGATTAGATATGGTTGGAGGGATCTTTTCCAGCAAGGCCTTCGAACTTGGGAATGTCAGAGGGGAGCTTGGTTGGCATAGTAGGCCAACCAGCATTGTGGCGGATAGGATCATTGATCAACTGATGGAAATCAGGGAGACTGAGACCTACCATATAGGGGAGCAAAGAGACAGTCGAAGTAGTTCCCCGTGGCGGTTCCACTAGTAAAACTCCCAACATTAGAGCCAGGGTTGCCACTAGCGTTAGGCCCTGGACCAGACATGGTGAAGGTAACAGAGGGAGAACCAGAAGTAGGGGGAGAACCCAAAGAATCAGAAGAGGAGTCGGGGTGCGGACTCGAGGGAGGACTAACTCAACGATGGCAGGAAGGAGCAAGTCGACAAACTGAAAACTACGGGTGAAGGCCAAGAAGTCTCTGGGATATACGCCTTGGGGGTGCAATGATGATGGCACAAAGGGAAGAATAATAACTGACAAAGGCAGGGAGGTGTAGAATCAAGTGATGACAATGTTGCAACAAGGGCAGAGAGGTGCAGTGTCAATTGATTTTAAATTCTTTGCCTGGCGGTATTAACTAGTCTCTTCTTCACTTAGGGTCAGTGTGTTGTGTGTGTTAATTTAATTTTTTAAACCCAAAATTTTTGAGAGTAAAATAAAAAGTGTGCTGTGTAACTGAAAATAAATCTGTAGATAACAGTAAACAATGCTGAAATAATAGAAAATTAAGAGTTAACAATGCATTGATCTAACCCAAGAAGGTGGGTCTCTCAAAACTAGTCTTAAAGAGGGAAAAATGCTAGTCAAAACACACTAAAAAGAGGCCAATAGATCTAAGGTTAGGAGGGACAGGGATCTAAAGGAGAAATCTGCTAAAAAGAGGTGCAGAAAACAGCAAAGAGGTAGAGGCAAGGTTGCTGAAAAAAGGAGGAAATCAGATAAAGGAAAGAGGGACAAGGAGGTTACCCTAGAGGCAAACCCAAACAAAACTATATGAGGTGATTTGAAAGGGAGAAGAGCTGATCTAAAAGGGATCTGAAAGTGAGGTATCAGATCTGCAAAGAAAAGGGCTGAAACTCTGAAAATTCAGACAGTTGAAATAACGAAAACTCTTCCACAAAAAGTGGAGGGTACTAAAGCCCTAAGGGGCTGGATTCCCACTTAGTTGAGAAAAAAAGATTAGAAATAGTTCTAAATGGGGTGAGACAAAGGCTAGAAAACCCTGACAGAAGCTTCAGACAAACCTAGAAAAATTGCTGGAAAATTGTAGAAAAAAGTGCAGGTCACAGGCTCTGACCTGCTTTTTGTCTAGGTCGCAGATTCTGTGTTGAAAATTGTGTCCTGTAGTCTAGGTTGCAGGTTTTGGGCTAAAAAGTACGACCTGCAGCTCCAGGTGTCTCGGCGGCAGATTTCAGAAAAAGTTGTCGTCTCAGTTGCAGCCGATGTCGGTTACCTGTGCAATAGGGCCAGAAACACACAGAAGTTAGAAATTTTAATATTTGAGGGTTTTATAGGTGAGAAACGACATAAAAACAGAAAAAACAAAAAGCCGGAAAGAAACCCTAGGGTCTGAAGCAGCTGGATATGTAGGAATATGAAAAACGATAGCAATCGTAATTGAAAACCCAACGGAGTCACCAATTGTTAGTATGAATCTTTTGTCGAAGTGTACGAAAAAATACCACTTTAGCTACACATAAAAAATAGCCCTAACATCAAATATGGTTGCCAATATCTTCAAATCCGCAGTTAGTTGATCAAGATAAATGCTGCACAAATCCAGATCTATGCATAAAAATACATTAAGCAGTAAAAATAATATTTTGTTCCATGCATCCAATAGACAAGACAAGAACAATATTTTTGAAAGAATTTTTATATTAATGGCACCTGGGAGGAAAACAAGAAAGGTGTTTCCAATTCTCCTCAATGAGATGGGTTCTTGAAAGTCCTCAGCACTTCAGATCTAGAATTTCTCTCTTTTGTTGGTGTAGAAAACCCAGACAAACATAGAACTCAAAGGGAGCTCACAAAGTGAAATAATGGAAAATTTGACAATGATAATGGCTCAAAGTCAGACCAAGAGCATAGATCTAGAGTGATCTAATGGGCAACAAAAGGTGACAAATGAATGGGAAAACCCTTCTATTTATAACAAAATATTAGGGTAGTCTAGAACTTGGTGCATGAATAAAATATTATTAACCAAATTCTAGAACTACCTTTTAGGAATATTTTATTATATTTGTTGGAGGGAAAAGGATTTTGACTTGGGTCAAATCCTTTATTTATAAATAATAAATAAATAAATGATATATTTATTATTTTAAGGAAATTGTGGAAATATAATTAAATAAATAATGATTTATTTAATTATTTATAAATGATTTAGTCAAATTTAACCAGGAATATTATTTAAATGAGGATTAAATGACTTATTCCAAGGAAATAATCAAATAAATAAAGATTTATTTAATTGATTTCCTTGTTTTGGGTTAAATATGTCCAGGAATAATAATTAAATTGATGTTTAACTAATTATTCCTTGAGGAAATATAAACAAATATAGATTTGTTTATTATTTCCTTTTGGGGTTTCTTGTTTAGACCATAAACAACTTAATAAACATGTTTTACTAAGTTATTTCACATAGTGAAAGAAATTTTACTTGGGGTAAAATTGATCTTACATGGTATACTTGGGTCCATCTCATGATAATAGGTTAGATGACCAAAAAATGGTGTAACAGATTCACTTCTGCTCGATTGTTTTTGTTGTTCCTCTTAAAGGAACAACACTTCCACCCGATTGTTTTTGTTGTTCCTCTTAAAGGAACAACACTTCCGCCCGATTGTTTTTGTTGTTCCTATTAAAAGGAACAACCCTTTCGCCTTTTTTTTCACTTTCTACCATTCCTTCTAAGGAAAAACAGTTTCAATTTGGAATGTTTTTAGGCTATTCCGCTGAAGGATCAACATTTTATTTTGTGCTTGCTTTATCTGTTGTTCCATTTAAGTAACAATTGTTTTTCCTCTTAAGGAATAGTAGTTTCACGTGTATCTTTTTCTTTTATTTGTTGTTCCTCTTAAAGGAACCACATTTTTGTGTGCAGATGTTCTTTTTGTTGTTCCTCTTAAGGAACAACAGTCGTTCCATCTAAGGAACAACACTTTTTGTATGGATTTTTCTTTTGCTATTCCTTTCAAGAACAACATTCTCTTCTTTTTTTTCTTCCATATTTTTTGTGTGTTTTGAACAACACCCTTGTTATATATTTTTCCCAAACACTTCTAGCTCATCTCAGCCCATTTTTTTTTATTCCATTTCATGACATGAAGTAAAATACCTCTATGAGGACAAAAATTATGGAGTCTATTGAAGCAGGTGAATATCCTTGACGTTATGATATTTAACAAGACAACTTCTTGATGATAGGTTTTAAAAAACAAAAAAAACAAAAGGGACACAATTATTTATATATTAATTTACTGTATTGATTTCTTCTATATATGATACTGATTGATCATCTTTACCATGCTGGTTCCACTTCTCCTGGCTACAATTATCTCTATCTATTATAAGTAAGATTATGGGTATATTTTCTTTCTATTAACATGTTCAAACTTCTTCCACCATCCCCACTCTTAAGGAGTACTGAGCCTCCCTATATTTATCATAAAAGGTGTAAAAACAACAAATTATTGTCTACAAAAAGAGGATAAGGGGTCTCATTAAAGAGCCAGCCTACCATGTTCATAAGGTTGTAGCGAAGTGACATTTCCACTATGGCCACAACACCAGGGTTATGATCCATTGGATAGCCACAATATCCTTGGAACAAGAGGTCTCATCACGAGCCGGCCTGATCACTTTTGCTACTTCCCAGTGAATGGAAGTGTGGTTATTTGGTTACCACGTCAACACATTGATCTCTTCTGTAGAACAAAAATGGAATTCTCCAACTATAAATTGAGGATCCTAGCTCATATGGGTTAAAAAGAAACCTTGTCGAGGCTATGGACGCCTGCTGGAAGTAGAGGCTTTGCTTATGGTTTTTAAGTTCTATTTTCAACATCAATAATTATTATAATACCCTCTTCCTACTTTTCTTTTTATCGGAGAGATTATTTCCCTAATTTCTCCCTACTATGAAACTTTACGCATGAGTTAATTTTTTTTAATCAATCATATCATTTTCAGATGGAATATTGTTAGCAAGGCATCTTTTCTTGCATATTGCTGTCCTTTTTACTTACCACATTACCTATCATCAACCCAAGCATCTTATCTCTTATTCATAACTATATTTATACACTCTACCCTCATTATAACCATACCTCCTGCTGTCCTATCATTTGATATGTGTACTATGCTTCATTTACTGTTGTATTGTTCGTTCCCTTGCCTTGTCGTCAGCACAACACTTTTCTATGCTTTATGGTCATGGAATCCCTTTTTCAATTGGAAGGGGGAATGTATGCATTATGGATAGCACGCGATATAAGTACACAATTCTGCCATAATTTGTTTATTTTCCACAATATTCATACTACATTTATACAGAAGTTTTTCTGATTGAACTTTTGGCATACACCTTATCTGTTGCTCTTCAAAATTAACACTGTGGATTCAAGAAAATTTCATGCAGAATCGTGATTTGGTTACAGGAGAACAACAAGTATGGGGGGGGGGGGATTCTATTCGTAGCACGACCACACTATTGCAACTATTAGCAAAGGCTCGTGCAACTCGTGAACGCGCACAATTCTTCAGACATGATGTGCTTTCATGGCTTCCACCTTTTGCATCACTTTCAGTATCTGCTCAGCCTACATCAGCTTCAACAAATGCCAGTCCCTACATGTCATTCCACATTTTTTTTCGGAGGTAACACTTGAGGTAAAATAACATAATTTTCTAATTTATTACGAATTTAAGAGAATTTAATGAAAATCCATTGAGCATTATTTATCATCATTCATTCCACATCTTTACCACTTCCCATTTTTCAAAGACATATCATCTTTCAGTTTGTGGGAGTGTTGCTTTCCTTCATTTCTTTCTTATGACCATGTCAGTAATATTATTTATCATCCATTAATATTCTTATTCATTCTCAACACCTCCCTTCTTCCATGTTGTTTTACACCGAGCATCGATTTCAACAGATTGTAGCAACCACCTCTCTTTTTTTTCTAAGCATTGCATGAGGACATGCTAATTATTCAGTTTGGGGGAGGAATTGCTACACATGATGAATGTTTTCTACTTTCTTTCTCGTTTAAGGCATACAATTTCATTTTTATACAGTGCAGAAATTGATTTGCATATATCTTTAAAACTATGAACTGAATTCTTGTGATTTTTGGATAACAAAGAGGTATCATTAAAATACAAAAACCAAAATAATTTCATGTTAAATTAGTTCATAAAATTTCTAAAATTATGCAGTATCTCCTACAGCCATTTTGTTTATATCTCGTGATCCATGCATCAAAACAATCTGATTTTTGATGAAGTTTGTTGTTACTTATATCACATTTTTCTGCAACTTCATATACATATAGTTGAACGTCAATTGTAAAAATTGTTACGCCTTCATCAAGATTGCTAAAATTGAATATTCATTATTTCAGGAAAAATTCATTTGTTCCATCCATTTCATGAGTTGGGATGAACATTTTCTTTTGCTTGGTTAGCACATGGGTTTTGTCTTTGGGTTGCATAAGGGCATGCAATATATTCAGTTTGGGGTATGTTGGGCCGCTAATATTTCATTATTATTATCAATTTTCAACACCTATTTCATCCATTTCTACTCTTCTTTATCATGTCATTTATCATAATTTATCATATAATTCCATTTTATAATTATTTATGCTCTTATGGATAAATATTATTTATTTTCCTTTATTTTTAATAAATTGATGATTATGCATGATTTTACCAATTATGGTTTATTAATAAATTTGTTGTAACATCACTCGCCATTTTAGCCTCCAAGAAATTTTCCAAATTGCAGATTTGATCTCCAGCACATCATTCAATATTCCAACTCAGAAATTCGCTAGAATAAGAAGTGACAGTTTTGTGTTGGACATTCTAGGCAAATGGAGAAGAATATAGAAAATCTGAAACATGGGTTTTGTCTAGAACATACCGAATTAACTTTAATCATAGAATAGTTTGCCCAAAATTGGTCCGTATTAAGAGAAATGGAAGGTTATCTAAAGATGATTTTCCTAGATTCACTGTTGCAGCTGTTTTCCAAATTATCTCAGCTGCAAATCCAAATTTGACCTGTTCCTGTTGAATGATTGATGGAAATATATTTTCTTGTTGATCAATTGGTTGAATATAATCCAAATTTGTTATGAGAAAAAAATTTTAATCATCTCTGTTGTAACTTATCTCTGCGCTATCTATATTTAAATGAGAAACAGAGATCAAAGAAGCAGGATGGTATTGGGAGAGCATGCATTGTCATTATTTAGATTTCTATTTTTTTTTCACTTTGATCATCGACTCTCGTTGGTTAAGATAGAGTGTGATTGCCTTTAAACTTCATTACGCATGACTAATATATAATTCGATTGTTGTTCCATTATTTGATACTGGAGTAGTTCGGCGGTGCTTCACTAGCCGCTAAGGGCTCGGCCCTTGTCGATCCACTTGCCATCTATATCATTACTTTCCGATTCTAGTCATGTGATGGTTTTCATTAGTTCTCACTTTCTTTAGTTTCATTTCTTCATGGTTTCCATGCTTAATATTTTATTGTTTCAATGCTTTATGAAATTGGTGTGTTGCATCAGTGAATTGCGTTGCTGATCCTTTCCAACATAACAAGAATATTTATTTCTTTATAACTTGTATTGTTATGCTTTGCAATTACAAAGCTTCGCTATTCATGATTTTTTGTTCATTTCTGTCAAGTAGGATTTTTTTTTCATTGACATTTGTTGTTTAATTCCATTAAATAGGATTTGCTATTCATTTCCATTTGCTTTTCATTTCCAGTAAATAGATTTTTTGTTCATTTCTGTTAACTAGTTTACTGTTTATTCCTTTTTGCAAGAGTTTGGTTTTGCTTTTGAATGTATTACAGAGAGCTTGCTTAATTTATTTTCATTAGTAGCATTAGTGAGTTAACATAGTTACCATTTCCATTTAATTTCTTTAGTGTGGAGTGTAAAATCATCAATTGTAAAGGATATTGGTTGTTACTGCCTATGTTCTCAGATTGATTACCTTGTTCATATTTGATTTCATTTACATCAGTTGACAGAGGAAAGAGTTATTACTACTGCATCCTTGACTGATGATTTTTGAGTGAAGTGATTGAATTTTAGAACATTGAGTTTCATATTGTTGTAATTAGATTTCATTTTCAAGCATCCATTTACTCTTGTATTTAAAAGTTCTATACTACATTTTAAGAAACATTACTCTCTGGGATTATAGCATGCACATATTTTGTACACTCTTGAAATAAGAGGACTTTCCCGGGTTGATAATTAATGTGGGATAAAAAGGAGTTTTAAAAGGCACCTTTTAGCACCCAACACATGTATTGGTTCATATGTTGCAAGTATTGTTGTTGCTACCTATCGATATGCTGCTTCTAGCCTAAGTTGATGATATATTATTTTGTTGGTTGATGAGTCTCATGATGATGAGTAAATGTATTTTTTCTTCTCTATGACATATTTCTATGCTACTATTATTAGTTTATTTTGTTGCTAATGCCTATGTTGAACATGGTGGTTGCTAGTAGTTATCACGTTTTGGTTGTACGATCTTCATTGTTGGGATGGTGATGGCCAAGGTGTTGAGTGGCCATGTACTAGCATATGATTTTGTTAGCACTTCTATTTTAGTTGCTACATATTGAGATCTTATGTTATTGCTCATGGAGGTATTGTATTTGATGCACATGCCATATATTGCATTTTTTGTCCTTGTTATATGGAGCATATGTCAGTTCTCATTGATGCCATGTACTCATGATTATGCCATATTATTGCATTGGGAATGCATAGAGGATAAAACACTTATGTGAAGATGTAAAAGCCATGTACTTTTATTATTCTATCTTGATGGCATATTACTCATGAAGATACCCATGGTGTCTAGTATGTCTTGTCATTAGCTATGTATGGGTCAATGGAAGTCCAAGTCATGTATTATTTTGTATATCATTGATGTAGCCTGACTTAATTGGGTTAATGATGTAAAATTAGGTCCATGGAGTCATGGACCCTGGTTCATGATTGGTATTTTTATAGAGGAGTCATTTGTCAGTCCTATGTACATGTCACAACCATGTATTTTCTCCATGAAGCATTGTATTGTATGGTATTTATTGCAAATCACATTATATCCAAGTGGTGCAACAAATGTGCAGTACAAAAACAAAGAGAGTGTGATTTTAGCCTCATTACATTCTTAGGGAAGAATTTCAATTTTTAGATATTGCATGGAAGTGGCTAGAGACATGTTTGGAAACTGAGTTCCTTGCTTCACATTATTATCTTGCAGGAGAGACATATTTGGGTTGTATAAATATGGTGTTGAGTATGACAGGGGGGAGTATTTCTCTCATCATACACATTATTTGTCATTGTAATTCAGTGTTTTATGGCCCTTTTCCATTGATGTCAAAAGTGGAGAGAATTTGGATCGATAGAGATCAACCTTAGATGTTGGATTGATGTTGACATCAATGCCAAAGGGGGAGGTTGTTGGCATTGTAGTTTTGGAATTGATTTCAAAAAGGTCATGGTGCTATTTTTCATATGCTTATGTCATTCTGATGATGATTTGTGATGATTGTTTGGTTGTTGTAGTGTCCAACTGACTAGTTTTGTGTGTTGGAATTGATGTCAACTTGGTTGTGGCATGACTTAGTTGATGTGTTTTGGAGGTGGAGAAGAGATGGTTGCAAGACTTAGTGAATTGTATGATGGCTTGTCATAGGTTGATCATGTTTCTACATATATTTGAGGTGCCTATATAGATGTTGGAGGTAGTTGGATGATTTGATTTTGTTGTTTCTAGTGTTGGAATTGCTGCTAAAGGTGTTGGATGTGATTCTAGAAGTGTTGGAAGAATTGGAGTTGCTAATACATTTGTTGAGATGTTGATGAATGTGTTGGAGATGTTTATACATGTTTTTTAGAATGTTTTATGGTTAGTTTCTATTACTACAAGTGTTAGATGTGTTTGGATAGGTTGTTATTGCTGCCTGAGGAGATATAGGTGTTGGTCTTGATGAGGATTTTGGAAGACTAGAGCCTGCATGTTATTGAATTGTTGCAGAGTTTCTTGGTCTATGTTATCAGTTTCATACTTTTCATAGAGGTTTGGAGGTGTGTTTTGGAGTTGATGAAGGCGTCCAAAAAGTTTGGCAGATATATCACCTGAATTGGTTTGTGTTTTCTTATACTTTGTCATAGTTGCATGGAGACAAGCCTGTGCATGTGACTAAGAGGCTCCAATCACTAGTAAATAGGCCTATGCATGTGGCCAGTCGAGATAAGATAGTTTTGTTCCCGTGCCTATGACCTAAATTATGTTTTTCTCCACATTTCTCACACATATAGGGTGTTTATTTGTTTTTCCAGCTTTTCTTGCTCGAGACTCATCATGTCAAGGTCGAAACAAGACTAATGAGATTCTAGAATGTGATTAACATTGAAAATATCCTTCATGAATTGGAGTTATTTTCTTGATCAAGTTAATGAATTAAATATGTATTGAATTAAGCATATGAAACAAGTTTTTGGAGCTTAGTAGTTCTTGGTGATTATTGGGTTGAGAACCCTACTTCATCTATTTAGTAAAGAAATCTAAATGAAATTATTTTTTATTCTCTTTATGTTTTGAGTGAGTGTGTGATTGGAGGACCATGTGCAAGCTATGAGAGTCATGTTATGCAAATTTATTGAAGCAGTTTGCAGGTGTTGCAACAATTAGTTGAAGTATGTTTTAGCCATCATTTTGTGCAACAAGAAACGAGGTGAAATAGAGTTTATTTGTAGGGGTATTTGGATAATTGTTTCTCTTAACATGTTCTCCAGCTTATTGTTTTAGTGCAACATTCAATTGTGACAATTTTTACTTGTTTCAGAGAGGGTTTTAGCTAATGAGTTGATCAAATTATTTTATGAAGTGTTGGTGAGATTCTGTTGTAGTTTGTGGTGTGTATTTGGTTTTTGATTTTGTACCTTGATGATATGTTTATGTAGTACTCATGTTGAAAATTTCTTAGTTACAATATGAAAATGTACGAATTAGAACCAAATAGAGGAGGGGATTTCATAACTCTAGCGAATTCAATATAAGTGAGAAATTTTCTTAATCCAATGGTAGTTTTATATTTTGGACGAAATTGGGTGAGGCTCATTAGTCGTGGTGGCTTCCAGTAGATTGATGCAGGAGCATCCTGCTCAAATGTCATCAGTTATTTGGGATACTTAGGAGGTCTTATGTTTTCAAGAGAGTTGGTTCTATAAGTGTAATTTTAAATGTTTTGAGTGATTTAGAATAGGGTTTGATTCTATATTGTGAAGCATAATTGTAAATGTTCTCGAATTTTGGATAACATGAGAGAATTAGGACAGTTGAGAGCTCATAGGGATTGAGAGATTTGGAAATTCATTATAGATCTTAAATTAGGAATTAGTTCATGATTTATGGGATTGAGAGGATTCTTAGGGGTTAGTTGAAATTATTAAGGATCTGAATCAGGTTCACAGAACCTTTTGTATGTAATTGTAAAGCCTCAAAGACATAGGGGTAGACATGAGAGATAGATCGAGAATAATGATGGAATAGATAAGAATCAAAAAGCAAATAGAAATAGAGAGTTGAATAACTGAGGTAATCAGACTGAGAGGGTCAATGTTCTATAATTTTTATAAATACTAGATTTAAGCTTGGTGTGCAATCGTGGTTATGGTATTGAGTTTCATTTGAAACCCTTTGACAATTTGATCCTAAAGGTATTATTATTGTTCTCTATTTTTGAGTTATAATTGGGCCATATTATTTTTTCATATGCTTAATTGAAATCATTAGCTAAAATGATAGTGTTGGAGTTTGATTAAACCAGAAGGAATTATGCGTTTAACCCTTTTTGTTGTGAATCCGTGTTTTAATTGTTTTGGAAACCTTGTGTCTACCTGGAACCATGAGTCAGTTGGTGTAGGGAAACATAATCGAGTGAAGGCGGATGGAACTATGTGCTTTGGAAACTATATGCTCGTGTGGAACTCTGAGTCGGAAGTAGGCGTAAAAACATGAAGTGGTTTCTTAAACCGGGAAGTGAATTTCGCACGGCATTGAAGTGGTAAGCAGTAATTGTTGAGGAGGGTGCGAAATGACGTGAACCTGCCACATAGCACATTAAAACCACCCATTTCACATATTATGAAAAATTTAATTATTGAGCATGTTAGGATGTGAAATCCATCGAATTTACGCGTGTATCGATTGTGGGGTTACAATAGCTGTCGGATTTGGTAAGCGGAATAACTGTGGGGCCGATATTATTTTTCCAGTAACTTCAATTGGTGTAAACCAAAGTCACGAGCATAGGTTACATAATTCATTAAATGGATATTTTATATGGTTTATAACCATAGTTGTGATAAAGAGAAATTAATCTTGCTTGATGGTTCACGCTTAAGGTGTATTTTGATACACATGTATAAGTTAAACATTTCAAATGCATATTGTGGGTATAGTGAAGCTTAGGATGTGTCATTTGCGGTACCAGAGAAAAATTTAAACTCTTTTTGAAGTTAAATTTAAATTGTGCAGAATGCAATTGAAGTTGCAAAAAGGGTGATCATAAAAAATAGGTTTTATTTGGCAGAGAGGAAAGCACATCGCGGGTGATTATGGTAAAAAGGGAAAGAGCCAGAAGTGAGTTAGTCCTTAAATAAGAGTGAAGTTTGTTCTTATAAATGGATTAAAGAAGGAAGGAATTCTGCATGCAGTTGAGTGAGGTATGTTTCAGATTTGATATTTTGTGAACATACTGAGATTTTCTTCAAGATAGTGAGTTATTGCATCTAGAGAAAGTTTGCGGAAGAACAAGCATGATGAATATTTTTCACAGATGGTAGACTGTGATAACAAAGGAATATTTTTTCTACTTGGAAGGGAAATTTTGAGGAGTTTTTGTACTGTATTTATGTAGATTTCAAGAGAAAGAGATGACTTTTTATGTTGGCAGGATATTGTATTGTTGAAATTCAAACCATTAACAAAGAATTATGAACTGTCTTATGATTGGATATTGCTGGTGAGATAGATGCTTAGAAAGAAAATTAAGTTCTATGTAAATTCTAATTTGTTGAGGTTCAAATTCAAAAATATTATTAAAAGGAAAGGACATATTTTAGGAATGAGATCCAAATTGATGTGGATTGAGGTCTTGTTTAGGAATGATTGTTGTGGTAGAAATTGTATGTTGAAATATTGTACAACGGGGGCATAGAGATTAGAGATATAACTGTAGAACCAGATTTACAGGAATGGTAAAGACCAGCAAAAAAGGAGATCCTAAATATAGGTGATGTTGGAAAGATGGTATGCATAAGTTTTGATTAATAAATGATATTTTACAGATTGAACAAATCAAGGGAGTGAAAAAGTTGCATGTTCGTAGGAGACAACCAGCTGAGACATAAATTTATTACAAAGGTATGAAAGTTTGCAGCAGTTGAAGGAATGGAAAATTTTGGCACAAGACTACAACAGTAAAACTGTAGGAAGAACTTTTGGAAGTTCTTAGAGATTGTAGCAGAACCTTATTCCAACTAAGGCTTGGAATAGATAGGGAAAAAGGATTCCTTAAGAGAAGTGGGTGTAGCAACCAATGAGAGAGCAAGATTTCTCAGTGCAAGTTCTAAAGAAAGAGGACCTGGAAACCAGATAGAGGAGAAGTTTGGTGAGAAGATCAAATCAGAAGGAAGTTGATTGGTTGTAGGTGTAGAAGCTCACACATAAGTAAAGATAGCTATGGGAAGTCATATGGAAGGTTCAGAACAAGGCTACAAGATGAAGGAAAAGGGTGCTAAAACAATCTGCAGGAACCAGATGAGTCAAGAGGAGCTTGACAAGGAGTTGGCTGAGATAAGCAAAGAACTTGATGAGTTAACAATGTTTCTATGGGAAAACCAAAGACAAGGTTGGGTCTTGAAGAAAAAGACAGTAAAGTTGTCTAAGTTATAGATAAGGCTACGACAAAGACAAGTGAAGTGGTTGGTTGAAAAACTCAGAGAAGCAAAGTCAGAAATGGAAGTTTCCATTTATGGACCAGAATAGGGTGAAATTCTACGTGAAGAGGACAATGAGAAAGCTTCCATAGACTATTGGAATAGTCCAAAACAATTCAAAGATATGCTGACAAGGGGAGCAAATGAGGCTATGAGACCTTGTGTTTTTAAATTTCATAGTTTGTATGTGTTTGCAGGATATGCAAAAGTTGATGGACAGTCTGGTGAAATTGTCAGAAAGATGAATAAAGCTCTTGAGGTGAAGTATGATGGAGAATGATTTTTAGAGGAGGAAGGTACTGATTTAATGCAGCAGAAAGAATTCATAGATGAATTTCTGTTTGGTGTAAGACAGCTAGTGAAAGCTATTATGGAGAAGAAGCATAATGAAAATGTTGTAGTGATATTCCAAGGAGGTAGAAAAGGGAATTTGTCTAATGAAATTGATGAAAGAATTTTGCAATGTGATGATATAGAAAACAGGATAACTCAAGAGGATTTCCAAAAGAAGAATAAAACTGAGAATGAAGGTTGTGATGATATGTTGGAAATATTTCACATAGAAATAGAGTTCTTGGAAAGATGGGTCAAGGAACCTAAAGGAGAAATGAAGCTTGCAGAACCTGACAAATAAGAGATTGCAGTTACTGTGCATGATAAGGATGAAATTTCTCTAATGTTTATAGAGTTAAGTGAATGTTTTGACTCTTCAATTAATAATGTTGTTGTAGGTACAGAAGACAACATTAATAAATATGATGCTAAAATCATAGGAATTGAACATAAATTATTTGAATATGAGATAAAAAAATAGGAGTAGAAAGAAAGTTATGTCCTTAGAGACATAACGGAAACAGAACTATTAATCCGTCAAGATAAATATGGAAGCAACCAAAAATTTAAAAGAGATGATCAGTAACAGGAAAGTAAATCTGAAGAATGCAAATGTGATTATGGAAGAGTGAAGAAAGATGTCAAATCAGATGACATGGATGAAGAATATGAGAAATAAAAGGCTAATATAAGAATGCAACTTAATTTTCTGATGAAGTTGTTCCATAGGAGTAAATAAAATCATAAGAATGGTTATCCAATGAGAAAGAAGGTGAAATGGTATAAGCTACAAGAGAAGAGAGAGAATTAGGTGAATATGCAGTTAATAGAGGAGTTGAGGAAGCTTTGAAAAATTATAGATGTTCAATTGAGGATAGGGAAATTCAAAGGGGTGGAGCTACAACAAGACAAAGTTGTTGAATAAGAACAAGTTTCTTTTGAACTTGAAGATGGAGAAATGATGACTGAATCATCAGTTGAGGTAACTGAGCCTTATGATTTTTAAATTGAAAATTTGTGTATGTTTTCAAATAATGTCAAGGCAGAGAGAGAGAATTTGAGTTTTGAGACTATTATATCTCATGAGGAAGCTCATACAAAATTGGAGGAACATGTTATTTTCCAATATAATGCTAAAGTTGAAAACAGAGGAATTTTGGCTCACAATGATGACCAAAATCAAGAAGAAGAAGCAAAGGATGCCAAGTACTCAAATTCTATGCTTGAGGAAGTTGAGATGAAGACCACTAAATATTTTCTGAGTCATATAGAAGACTTGGAACAAAAAAGAGATTTGATGATGGAATCATCAAATAAGACTATTGAGTCTTGTGATTTTAAAACCGAAAATTTGGGCGTGATTGCAAGTTTTGAAGATTTTGCAGGTGATAGACAGTCACTAGAAGCTGTCATAAAGATAAAGAAAGAAAAATAAATGTACAAAAGCATTTCAAAGAGGCAAGATTAGAATTGTATTCTGATTAAGAATAAGGCTATGTTATCTGATGAAGATTGCAAAGGATCTACAGTAGTGGAAGAAAATGTTACCACAATCAGGGAATTGAAGAGCAATTTATTTTTTGAAAGTAAATTTGCAGAACAACAATTGGATATTGCAGAGGATAATATCTTTAAAAATATCTAGGAAGTTTTGGAGGAAACAATATCTACAATGGTATTTGGAGAAATCTAAAAACTAATAGCAAAAGTTGAAGAAAAAGAAGGCAGCAAGAGTTTTGAAACTCATACACAAGGGAAAGGATAACAATAGCAAAGTAATTTGGATAGAGAAATAGAGAATTTGATGAATCTTACAAAAAATTAACATAAATAAAGGAGCTGCAGACAAAGAATCAGATGGATAAAAAACTAGACTATAACAAACATTGAAGGAAAATAAAATGGAGTGTTGCAAACGAATATATGGAAACCAGGAGAAGTAAGGAAAGACAAAAGACTTAAAAAACAGTTAAAATAAGAAAGGAAATCACTGAAGAATAGAGTTTGGAATCCTGGAGGTAGAAAATCATTAAGACTTATGGCTATTTCATTATTATAGAAAAACAACAGACCTTATAGACATGATTCTATGGAAACTTTTCTACATGGGGAGTATAATGCAGGAGCATCTTGCTCAAATGTCATTGGTTATTTGGGAGACTTAGGAGGTCTTATGTTTTCAAGAGAGTTGATTCTCTAAGTGTAATTTTAAATGTTTTGAGTGATTTAGAATAGGGTTTAATTATATATTTTGAAGCATAATTGTAAATGTTCTCTAATGTTGGAGAACATGAGAGAATTAGGACAGTTGAGAGCTCATAGGGATTGAGAGATTTGGAAATTCATTATAGATCTTAAATTAGGAATTAGTTCATGATTTATGGGATTGAGAGGATTCTTAGGGGTTAGTTGAAATTATTAAGGATATGAATCAAAATTGGTTCACAAAACCTTTTGTATATAATTGTAAAGCCTCAAAGACATAGGGGGAGATACAAGAGATAGATCAAGAAGAATGATGGAATAGATAAGAATTGAAAAGTAGACAGAAAAAAAGAGCTGAATAACTGAGGTAATCAAACCGAGAGGGTCAAAGTTATGTAATTTTTATAAATAATAGATTTAAGCTTGGTGTGCAACCACGGTTCTAGTATTCAGTTTCATTTGAAACCCTTTGACAATTCGATCATGAATGTATTGTTACCATTCTCTATTTTTGAGTTATAATTGTGCCATATTCTCTGTTCATATGTTTAATTTAAATCATTACCTAAAATGATAGTGTGGGAGTTCAATTAAAGCAGAAGGAATTATGCATTTAACCCTTTTTGTTGCGAATCAGTGTTTTAATTGTTTTTGACACCTTGTGTCTACCTGGCACCGTGAGTCGGTTGGTGCAGGGGAACGTAATCGAGTTAAAATGGATGGAACTATGTGTTTTGTAAACTATATGCTCATGCGGAACTCTGAGCCAGAAGTAGGCATAAAAACGTGAAGTGGTTTCCTAAACCGGGAAGTGATTTTCGCACGACATTGAAGTGGTAAGCAGTAATTGTTGAGGAGGATGCGAAATGACGTGAAGCTGCCACATAGCACATTAAAACCACCCATTTCACATATTATGAAAACTTTAACTGTTGAGCATGTTAGGATGTGAAATCTGTCAGATTTACACGCATATCGATTGTGGGGTTACAATAGTCATTGGATTTGGTAAGAGGAATAATGGTGGGGCCAATATTATTTTTCCGTTAACTTAAATTGGAGTAAACCAAAGTCACGAGCATAGGTGACATAATTCATTAAATGGATATTTTATATGGTTTATAACCATAGTTTTGATAAAAAGAAATTAATTCCGCTTGATGGTTCATGCATAAGGTGTATTTTGATACACATGTATATGTTAAACATTTCAAATGCATACTATGGGTACAGTGCAGCTTAGGCTGCATCATAGATAGGAGTCTATAGAGTCGTTTGATAGTTCATGAGTATCCAGGCATTGATCATTGGTCATGGTGGCTTCCAGCGAATGGTAGTCCGTAGATATGCATGATAATGAGATTTCCATTTGGTTGTAGCTTGTTGTAACTCTGTGTAAATAAATTTATTAACATAATGAATATTTAAGAAATGCAACAAAAATGGGTGGATTTTTTCCCTGGAGAGGGGTTTCCATAGAAATATATGTGTCCTTTGTATTGAATGCTTTTATGGTTTCATGATTATGTTTGATGATCTGATATTTGACCTTTTTGTTTCAGTTTATGAATGATTAAAGGTTTAATTAATTAAAGAAAAAATTAGAAGTGCCTTCACTACTAATTCACCCCCCCCCCCCCAGTAGTGATCTAGTTTCCAATAAATAGAAGATACTCCTTCTTCCTTTCAAATTTTGCAGATGAATTGTCAAAAAGTTAAAGAATGGAGTTATATGTAATATTCCTAATTAGCCATGAGCTAGTTGGAATATTCAATTTTGTTTTATTTCTTTGTTTAAGGAATAAGAGGACAAAGGGAGTCCAAAATTCTCCTTAATAATGAATAAATCAATGCCAAATGTGAAAGAGACCAATCTTGGTAGCTTAATTAAGCACCCTTGGTGTGAAAAGGGGCTAGATCACCTTGACTAGGTCAACCTTGACCAAATCAATAGCATTGTCATGGAGGAGTGGTCGTCATGGAGGAGTGGTCATTAATGAGGGACAGCACAGTTTTAGATGGAGATGCTTTGTGTGAATGTAGTGATCTTGTTGGATGGGGCTTAGGGTTTGAAAGCTCATATCTTATTTAAGGAAGAGGATGGCAGCCATTGTTCATGATGTTATGTTATGTATTTCATATTTATGAATATATGGTTTTTTTAGATATATATCTTTCTCTTTCTATTTAGTTGAGATAGAGTGTTTTTTAGCACAGGGTGTTCCTGATCGGGAATCCCACCTCTTCCATTGAGAAGCTTTTGGAGGAGTCTTGTACCACATTTTCCACTATCAGACTTAAGGCCAAGCTTCTTCTTTCAACTATAGTGTAGATCTTATTGAGGGTTTGGTTTTTTTTTGTAGGTTGTAGCAAGTGGTGATTAGATCTCTAAATCTAGGTTGTTTCATTGCTCATTTTCAGTGGAGGAGGCTTCCTTTCCATTGGGATGATATTATTGAAGTCCATTCAACATATTTTTAGTCTTGGCATTAGGTCAACTAGTTATTCATCCCTGCAGCATAGTTTACTTCTAGATCTGCGTTTTTTCTGTAGGAGGAGTTGTAGGGTGGTTTGGCACACCATTTGGAGAGCTAATTTTCTAGTGAAGGGGATTTTCCTTTCACTAAGAGGATCTATTGGAGGATGCTATTGTATTGATCATATCAGATCAACCACACTTTCCAGATCTATATTTTGTAGTAGATCTGTAGCCTTAGAGTTCAGATCTCTAACTTGTACTTGATGTTTTGCTGAAAACCCTTAAGGGGTTCTTTAAAGGAGCTTGTATAGTGCTCAAATTGGATATAGATATATATTTTGAGGCACATATCAGCCCTAGATCTGATTTATAATCATTTTCTATAGAATATCTAATAAAATAACGATGTAAGGGTCTTCCATCTTTTCTACATAATTGCAACACCTAATATTGAGGTATTTTTTCCATTGGAGGCTTGTACTTTCTTGTTATGCATCTTATGGCCCATTATTCATGTATATTTTTCTACTATTATAACATATGAAAGGTCTCCATATTGGCCTCTTACTTTTAAATGAATATTTACATTCTTGTTCCAGCATTTTTCACTATATTCCTTCTTTTCCCATTTGGGAATATTACAGTGGTGTCAGAGCATAATCTTGGCACAGCCTGTCCATCTTAAAAAGAAAATATGTCATATTAATAAGGAGAGCCTCTTACTGATAGAGAAAATAGGTATCAATAAGAAGACATAGAAAATTTGATTATACAAATGACAAAGAAGATAAGGGCAAAACCCCTTTATCTGGAGGTGAAGATGAAGAGAAGGAGTTCCCGAAGATCCTTCTTAGAGCCATGCAAGACATTGCTAGAGATATCAAGGAGATGATAATGGAAATATTCAAGGAATACCCTAAAGGATTTGATCATGGTGAAGGCTTTGGAATGTCTCACCACTGGAATGATCAACCAGTGCAGCAACCACAAGTTTCCCAACGCACTACTATGCCTACCTTTTTCGCTGTGGGAAATAAAGGGTTTCAAGAGCAAGAATCCCTTGAAGACTATTTTATGGAGTATGAGTCTCAAACTCAGAGATTCAAGGATGACTTCAGTTTTCAAGAGTTTTGTCAAATAAAGGACAATAGAATACCAAGGCATCACAATAGGAGTGGTGGATTCATTCCGAATCATGATCAACACCACACTATGGGCACATCCTTTTTACCCAATTTTCATGGGTCATCCAAGTGCACTTCCAAATCTTGGGTAGAAAAACTTGACATCTACTTTCAGTTGAATAAAGTTCCAGAAATGAAAGCCATTAAGATTGTAGCGCTACACCTTGAGGGTGAAGCACATGACCGGTGGTGCCAAGGCTTGTCTACATTGGGTCATGCCAATGTAAGTGCATATTTAGAGTTCACTAGAAGAACAAGGCATCACAATAGAAGTGGTGGATTCATTTAGAATCATGATTGACACCACACTATGGAAAATTATTTTTACCCAATATAGATGGGTCGTGCAAGTGCACTACCAAATCTTGGGTAGGAAAACTTGACATCTACTTTTAGTTGAACAAAGTTCCAGAAGTGGAATCCATTAAGATTGCAGCACTGCACCTTGAAGGTGAAGCACATGACTATTGGTTCCATGGCTTGTCTACATTAGGTCATGCCAATGTAACTGCATATTCAAAGTTGACTAGAAGGCTGGTGGAAATATTTTATAGAAGAGATCTTGAAGCACCATTCATGGGGCTTGCAAAGTTAAAACAATTAGGTAATCAAGAAACTTACATTTCCGAATTCTTAAGACTTTATGTTATGGTTCCTGATCTATCTGCAGCAAGAAGGGTGTACATGTTCATCGATGGGTTAGATGAACCTCTTCATGGTTGGTAAAGTCTACCAAGCCCACTACCATACAAGATGCCATTGAAAGGGCTAGAGACCTTCAAGATGCATTTCCAAAAGCAAAGGAAACTTTTTAGCACAAGCCCTCTTTTCCATTAAAGGGAAAAGAAGAGAAGGCTCCTTCCTCAAAGGAGAGCCAATATAAAAAACCTCTTGATGATGATGTCAAGAGAGATTTGAGGTGGAGGAAGCTTTGCTTCACATGCCAAGAAGCTTGGGCACCTGGACATAAATGTGCAGCTAGAAAGGCACATTACATAGAGGTCTTCTCAGATGATGAGGAGGAAGAAGAAGAAGAACAAAATGATTTATAGATCCAGGAGGGATGGGAGCATTAAAAGACTAAGATATAGCGATGAGAGTCTTTGGGAGGCTCAAAGAGGAGGAAGGTATTCTTCCAATAACATCATTACCCACTCTTTCATCTCATATTGTGCTGAGAGGAAATGTTGCAGGGTTGGAGGATGAAACCATCATGAGACAAGGAGACCATTCCTTGGCTATGGAGACTCAGAAGATAATCTCACTTGGAGAGAAATCTTCCATACATGATAGAAGATGGTGGCCACACATGCATGCTTTGACTAAACCCAGGAAGTATTGGATAGCTGATAGCCTCCCATGGGAGACTAACTTCCAAAAGTTTCAATATTCACTTGAGCATGTTCCTATGCAAGAAGAGCAGCAAGGAGGGAATAGAAACCTTCCAACATATACCTTTGGCATGGGAGATTTCAAGGAGAACAACAGGCATATGACAGACATTCTTTGTGATAGATCATCAGTGCTTTCACTATGGAAGATTGATCCATATTGGACATCCCAACTATTGGTGGATTATTCCAAGGATACTTTCACATGAATGATACCTGATCACCAGTTACATGAAGAGGTCTATTCAGTCCAAGAAAGAGTCATCTACTATCATGGTAGGATATTCTTATATAGAGCCTCCAAGCTCAAGGAGAAGTTGCTACAAAGGGCCTATGAAGAGTTCTTTTTCAGCCACACTTATTCCATGAAGGCCTACAACACTATCATGGAAAGCTACACTTGGAAGGGCTTTGAAGAGGAACTATATCAGCATTTTCAATGATGCATGAACCATGTCGAGTTGGGAGAGAAACATAACTCTATGAAGGAGTTAATTCAGCCACCTCTTTCCTCTTTTGGAATGAGAGGAGATAGATCTATGCACCACTCCATTTGTATGAGGAGAAATTTTGGTGAAGAGCATGCTTATGTACCTAATGTTTTATTTGATGATCATTTGCATTATTTCACCATGTATATGCAGGCCATAGCTCCAAGAAGGAGCATTATTCCTTATAAACTTCATGGCCAAATTTGGGCCACAAAAATTTCTAAACATGGCCACTCCCTTGGAGGACAAAGAGATATTTTGTATCATTGTGGGTGCATTCCAAAAGCACCAAACATATCTCACACTTTCAGCCATGGTGAGATGACTTGGACAGAAATTAAGTGGTGGGGAAACCAATTACCACATAATGATCTGATGCAGTTAGGAAATTTACTACGCTTGTTCCATATGTGGGACTATGACCCACCTCCATTTACACAAATTTATGTTTGCATGTACTTAATTTTGATCCCATACATTGATGATGTACTTATACATTTTATGGGAATGTTTGGAGGGGGGATGGGAGGAATGTATGTGCCCTATGGGAGAGATGTTATCCATGTTCATTATGCTACATGTTTCAGGGAGAACATTGGGAAAATCATGTTTGTTTCATTTGAACTATTGTCCCCTTATGGGATGGATTATTTGCATCTCATGAGAACTTGGGAGGAGAAATTCATGGAGGGATGGATTGGTGAACACTTATCTTATGAAGGAACCTTATCACATGTTGGTGTCACCAATGATGGAGGATTGCAGAACTCACCTTGTCAGTTGCTTGAGGACAAGCAACATTTGGGAAGGGAGGACTCTAATATTCCCAATTAGCCATGAGCTAGTTGGAATATTCAATTTTACTTTATTACTTTGTTTAAAGAATAAGAGGACAAAGGGAGTCCAAAATTCTCCTTAATAATGAATAAATCAATGCTAAATTTGAAAGAGACCAATCTTGGAAGCTTAAGTAAGCACCCTTGGTGTGAAAATGGGTTGGATCACCTTGACTGGGTCAACCTTGACCAAATCAATAGCGTTGTCATGGAGGAGTGGTCATCAATGAGGGACAATGCAGTTTTAGATGGAGATGCTTTGTGTGAATGTAGTGATATTTTTGGATGGGGCTTAGGGTTTTCAAGCTCATATCTTATTTAAGCAAGAGGATGGCAGCCATTGTTCATCAAGTTATGTTATGTATTTGATATTTCTGAATAAATGGTTTGTTTAGAAACATATCTTTCTCTTGTTGTTCAGCTGAGATAGAGTGTTGTTTAACACAAGGTGTTCTTGATCAGGAATCCCACCTCTTCCATTGAGAAGCTCTTGGAGGAGTCTTGTACTAAATTTTCCACTATCAAGCTTAAGGCAAAGCTTGTTCTTTCAATTACAACGCAGATCCTATTGAGGGTTTGGTTGTTTTTGTAGGTTGCAGCAAGTGGTGATTAGATCTCTAGATATAGGCCATTTCATTTCTCATTTTCAGTGGAGGAGGCTTCCTTTCCATTTGGAGGACAATATTTAAGGCCATTGAGCATATTTTCAAATATTGGCCTCATCCCTACAACGCGGTTTATTTCCAGATCTGCATTATTTCTGTAGGAAGAGTTGCAGGGTGGTTTGGCACACCATTTGGAAAGTTTATTTTCTAGTGAAGGGGATCTACCTTTCACTAAGAGGATATATTGGATGAGGATATTTTATTTATCATACCAGATCAGCCACACCTTTCATATTTGTATTTTACAATATATCTGCAGCCTTAGAGTTCATATCTACAACTTGTACTTGGTGTTTTGCTGAAAACCCTTAGGGGGTTCTTTAGATGAGCTTGTATAGTGCTCAGATCTGATATAGATCTATCTTTTGAGGCACATATAAGCCCTAGATCTGATTTATAATCATTTTCTATAGAAAATCTAATAAAATAACATTGTAAGGGTCTTCAATATTTTCTACATAATTGCAGCACCTCATATTGAGGGATTTTGTCAATTGAAGGCTTGTACTTTCTTGTTATGCATTTTATGGCCCATTATTCAAGTAATTTTTGCTACTTTTATAACATATGAAAGGTCTCCATATTGGCCTATTTCTTTTAAATGAAGATTTACACTCTTGTTCTAGAATTTTGCATTATATTCCTGCTTTTCCCATTTGGGAATATTACATTATAAAATGAGAATAAGTATGGAAACAAAATATCAATAACCTATTGCAGAACACATAATATAAGGTTATAAAATTAAGGAAGAAGTTAAAATTGTTTGGGACTGAGCACACTCAAATAACTAAACTGGATCAAGTTGAAAAAGAAAAAGAGATATTAATAGGAGAATTAGTTGACAAAAAGAAAATTATTTTTATTCCAAAGGAACAAGCTCAGAACCTACAACAATTAATTAAAAATCATGTTTTCACCATTGTGGTTCTAGCTAATTCAGATGACCCCTCAGAGAAATTGAGAAAGGTCATGGCAGAGTTCAGAATTTTAGAAGTTGAACTAAAGAAAACCCATGATTATTTGGTCATTGTAAGGGATAAATTGAATGTAAAGGAGAGGAAACTGAACATATAAAATAAAAATAAAAATCATCTTACCAGTAAGTATAAGGTAGGTCAAGAGGAAATCAAAGAGTTGAAAGACAATATTTCTTTAATTGAGGCTAGACAAATTGTTTGGGATGACATTATTCAAGAAGTTTGTTCTATATGGGAATATATTCATAAAATTACACAACATAATATTATGATAAGAGGATCATAAATGCACATTTACCTTTGCAAGAAACAAGTACAAAAGGAAGCACTAAATGGCAAGAAGATAATTAAGTATTTGAATGAAAAATATCCAACAAAATAAAGGGAAGGAGTCACAATCCTTTAAACCAGTTGCACCAATGAAAATGTACTTTAACATGTGAAGGCGCATAAAATCACGTGAAGATCAAGACCAAATGATGGGAGTTTCACCAAATTATTTATTCCCTACATCGTAATATTCATTGAAGCGAAAGACATTAGATGGGAGGATTTTTGAATCAATTTTTGTTGCAGAAGATAGGATGTCAGTTGTCAAATTAATTGAATTCTAAGGCGATGAACACTGATAAGGCTATTACTAAAGTAAAAATATAAAATAAGCTGAGACTGGCTAGGGCAAGATAGGTACACATGTGAACCATCGTATAAAGTTGATCCAAAGGAATTTTGTAAACTAGGTTTGGGCAGACTCGGAATGATTCAGATCAAAAAACCATAATGTAGGAGTCAAGGTCACAAGCAACCATGATGAAGGAGCAGGAAGTTTGAAACAATATAAAATACCACCCAAGGGACAAATATATCATGATAGGCCTATGAAAAATATATCATGACATACCTATGATAGACATATCATGACAAACCTATGACTGCTCCATTGCATTTTTATTTCTAATTTTCTTTGTACATAATCTATTATGATGATATGGGGTGAATGCAATGTGAAAATGTTAAAAATGTTTTAAAATGAAATTATCTACAAACTATATTTCTAGCCCTAAGAAAATTAAAATTGTTATTACTCTACTGGTTAGTAAATATATATCAATGTAAAAGTTTGTAAAATATAAGATAAATAATCTACAATTTGAATCAATCAAATTGGCTAAGAAATGAAGCTTGGGCATGCATTTTATTGAAGTAAGGCAGTTTTGGCCTGCTTTACAAAAATGCACACCCAACCTTCATTTCAAGGCCAAATTGAATTATTCAATGTAGATAGTATTTCTTATTCATAAGTAACATTAATACAATTAAATATTTTTATTTTTTCGCATATATATTTCTATTGTTCATTAATAATCCAAATTGCATGGATTTCATAGGGTAAAAGGTATGGTTTTTGTGTCTAAAATAAATTTACACCAAGACTTGTGATTAATTGGTATTGATATAATGATCATTCCATCCTATGGGTTTTCAAAATTGTACCTGAGTCTTGTGGTGTAAAAAATCTCTAATGGGCCTCAATATTGTGGTGTAACAATGCCCTAATGGGCCTCAATTCTTGGATATGAGAGTGGCCTCTTTGGGCCTTCTTATCTGTGATATGATAAAATATCATGACAAATATATGAAAGAGATATGCATAGCCCTATGATAGAGATATCATGACATACATATGATAGAGGTATCATGAAATACATATGATTGTTCCACTGCATTGTTATTGCTAATTTTATTTGTACATAATTGCTTATGATGATATGGGGTGAATGCAATGTGAAGATGTTTATTTTTTTTTTAAATTCAATTATCTACAACAGAGACTTCTAACCCTAATAAAAATAACATTGTTACTACTCTACTGGTTAGTAAAGTTATAAAAATGTAAGAATGTGTGAAATAGTAAAATAAATAATTTACAATTTGAATTAATTAGATTGGCCAAGAAATGAAGCTTGGGTGTGCATTTTAGTGAAGCAAGAAAATTTTGGCCTACTTCACAAAAATGCATGCCCATCCTTCAATTCAAGGATAAATTTAATGATTAAACTTGGAGAGTAATTTCACAAGTAAGATTTTTTTTTGTCTGTCAAGTAGTTTTTGATCCTCTAGGCTTGGCCTATGGCTTGAGGAGGCACGATATAGGGGCAGTTAATCCGTTAAAGTCACTCGAGGATCACACTTGGCCTGGGCCACACCAGCCCTTTAGCTGACTATATTTTTTAGCATGTCTCCTTCCCCTATCACAGGAAACAACCACCCCCCATGAGGTTTGATCCTGGGCCACCTTGCTAATGAGACCCATTCTCAACCAGTTGTGCTAGTGGGAATTGAATATTCATAAGTAACATTAATAAAATAAAACATTTTTTATTTTTCACATGTATATTTTTTATTATTCAAGGATACCCCAAATTGCATGGATTTCATAAGGTAAAAGGCACGGTTTGTGTGCCTCAAATAAATGCACACCAAGACTTTTAATTAATTTGTAGTGATATAATGATCATTCCATCATATGGTTCTGCGAAACTTTACCTCAGTCTTGTGGTGTAAGAATGCCTTAATGGGCCTCAATTTTGTGGTGTGACAAAACCCTAATGGCCTCATTTATTGGGTATCATATAAGGGCCTCTTTGGGCCTTCTTATATATCATATGAGAAAGTATTATGATAGAAATATGAAGGAGATATGTTGAGCCCTATGAAAAATATATCAAGGAAGACCTATGATAGAGATACCATGAAAAACTTATGATTGTTCCATTGCATTTTTATTGCTCATGTTCTTTGTGCATAATTCCTTATGATAATATGGAGAAAATGTAATGTGAAAATGTTTTAAAATGAAATTATCTATAGCAAAGACTTATAGCCCTAAAAAACTTAACATTGTTACTACTCTACTAGTTAGTAAAGATATACCAATGTAAAAGTGTGTAAAATATTAAAATAAAGAATCTACAATTTGAATCAATGATATTGGCCAAGAAATGAAGTCTGGGCATGCATTTTAGTGTAGCAAGACATTTTTCTCTTGATTCAAAAAAATGCACACCCAAAATTCATTTCAAGGCCAAATTGAATGAATGAACTTGGAGAGTATTTCTTTACTCATAAGTAACATTAATACAATTAAATATTTTTTTTTTTCGCATATTTTTTTTTTTTTCAAGAATACTCCAAATTGAATGGATTTCATAGGGTAAAAGGTAGGGTTTGTGTGCCTCATATAAATATTAAATGCACACCAGGACCTGTAATTAATTCGTAGTGATATAATTATCATTCCATACTATGGGTTTGCAAAATCATATCTCATTATTTTGGTGTAACGATGCCCTAATGGGCCTTAGTTATTGGGTATGACAACAACCACTTTAGGATTTATTCTCTGTGATATGAGAAAAGATTATGACAAAGATATGAAGGATATATGATGAGCTCTATGACTGTGATATCATGAAAAAAATATGACAAATATATCATGACAGACCTATCACTATTGCGCTACATTTTTATTGCTAATATTCTCTGTACATAATTTCTTATGATGATATGGGGTGAAAATGTTGAAAATGTTTTAAAATGCAATTATATACGAAAAAGTCTTCTAGCCCTAATAAAATTAACATTGTTACTACTCTACTAGTTAGTAAATATATAATAATTTAAAAGCATGTAAAATAGTAAAATAGAGAATCTATAATTTGAATTAATTAGATTGGCCAAGAAATGAAGCTTGGGCATGCATTTTAGTGAAGCAAAGAAATTTTGGTATGCTTCACAAAAATGAGTGCCCAACCTTCATTTCGAGGCCAAATTGAATGATTCAAATTGGAGAGTATTTATTTACTCACAAGTAACATTAATAAAATTAAATATTTTTTTTCTTCACATATATATTTATGTTGTTTAAGAATACTCCAAATTGCATGGATTTAATAGGGTAAAGGGCAGGGTTTGCCAGTGCTTCAAATAAATGCACACTAGGACATGTAATTAATTGGCAGTGATATATTGATCATTCCATCTTATGGGTATCCAAAATTGTACCTCATTATTATGGTGTAACATTGTGCTAATGGCCCTCCATATTGTGGTCTAAAAACGCCCTAATGGGCCTCAATTCTTGGGAATAACAACGACCTATTTAGGCCTTCTTATCTCTGATATGAAAAAAGATTATGAAAAAGATTTGAACAAGATATGTTGAGCCCTATGACAGTGATATCATGACAGTCATATGAAAAATATATCATGACATACCTATGATTTTTCCATTGAATTTTTATTTCTAATGTTATCTATACATAATTGCTTATGATGATATGGGGTGAATGCGATGTGAAAATGTTTTAAAAAACAATTATCTACAATAAATACTTCTAGCCATAAGAAAATTAACATTGTTACTATTACACTCGATAGTAAATATATATCAATGTAAAAGTGTGTAAAATAGTAAAATAAAGAATCTACTACTTGAATCAATTAGATTGGCTAAGAAATTAAGACTAGGCATGCATTTTAGTGAAGCAAGGAAATTTTGGACTGCTTCACAAAAATTCACGTCCAACCTTCATTTCAAGGCGAAATTGAATGATTAAACTTGGAGAATATTAATTTAATCATTAACAACATTAAAATAATTACATATTTTTAAATTTTCACATATATTTATGTTGTTAAATAATACTCCAAATTGCATGGATTTCATATGGTAAAAGTTAGGGTTTGTGTGCCTCAAATAAATGCACACCAGTACTTGTAATTAATTGACGGTGATATAATGATCATTCCATCCTATGGGGATGCAAAATTGTACCTCATTATTGTGGTGTAATAGTGCACTAATGGGCCTCTGTTGTGTCGTGTAACAACGCCCTAGTGGACCTCGGTTCATGGGTATTACAAAAACCTCTTTGGGCCTTCTTATCTATGATATGAGAAAAGATTATGACAAATATATAAAGGAGATATGATGATCCCTATGATAAAGATGTCATGAAATCCCTATGACAAATATATCATGATATAACTACGACTATTATGCTATATTGTTATCTCTAATGTTCTCTATACATAATTTATTACATTGATATGGGGTGAATGTAATGTGAAAATGTTTTAAAATGCAATTATATACAATAGAGACTTATATACCTAAGAAAATTAACATTGTTACTCCTCTATTGGTTAGTAAATATATAACAATTTAAAAGTGTGTAAAATAGTAAAATAAATAATATACAATTTGAATCAATCAGATTGATCAAGAAATGAATCTTGGGCATGCATTTTAGTGAAGGAAGGGAATTTTGGTCTATTTCACAAAAATGGATGTCGAACCTTAATTTCAAGGAAAAATTAAATAAATCAACTTGGAGAGTATTTCTTTACTCATAATTAACATTAATACAATTAAACATTTTTATTTTTTCACATATATATTTAGGTTGTTCAAGAATACTCCAAATTGCATGTGTTTCATAGGGTAAAATGCATGGTTTGTGTTCCTTAAACAAATGAACTACAAGACTTGTAATTAATTGGCAACAATATAATGACAATTCCATCCTATGGGCCTATGAAATTTTACCTTAGTCTTGTGGTGTAACAATTCCCTAATGGGCCTGAGTATTATGGTGTAAAAACACCCTAATGGGCCTTATTTCTTGGGTATGACAACAACCTCTTTGGGAATTTTTATCTGTGATATCAGAAAACATTATGACAAATATATGGAGATATGATGAGCCCTATGACAGAGATATCATGACATACCTATGAAAAAGATATTATGACACACTCATGACTATTAAGTTACATTGTTATTACTAATGTTGTTTGTACATAATTACTTATGATGATATGGGGTGAATAAAATGTGAAAATGTTTTTTTTAGCACGAAATAGTACTGGTTATATTAATCTGTGCCCAGTCGTGGATAAAATTTGGTATATTTACAATTCCATTACATTAATGGGTTGTATAAACTACAAATGAACGCTCCCTAAACAGGTCCAACTGTCCAACAAAATTTCAAAACAAGATTTCACTCCTATTATTCTACTAGTATACTTTCAATTGAACTGGATCACAAGATACTTTTAAAACCAAACATAACAATACAGACTAGTCTTTAGGAGTGTTAGGGAGGTTAAGGTCTAGGCTCAGAATTTCCTCTGTAGGCGAAGAATTTTTCTTGGGGAGATGAATTTGGAGGTCCTTGAGCATGCTTTTGAGTGACCCTACTTCATCTTCCAGCTGAAAATTTTTCTTTTTTTTTCCATAATAAATTCCTAGTTCTCAATGGCTGCAATCCTCTGATGGTGAGAGAGCATCTACAACTTGATGTCTACACATAATTCTATGTGTTCTCCGGAGCATTTTCCTTAGACGGGGGGAGAGAAGGTGGCTAGGGGAGTTAGTTTGACCATTCATGCACATCATGTCTTGCCACCCTGCCCAAGTGAGGATGAAGACAACCCAACGACCTTGAAGCCATTACAATTAAAACTATAAGAACCTCTTCAAACCGACTCTTGGTTTCTTGCAGAGGCCACAACTCCGTTAATGAATTCCTTAACCAATAATTCCCACCGAACCAAATCAACTTCTCATGAGGTAGAGGCACCTAAAAATGGGGATAGGAGCATCCCCTAACTACTACTACTAGCGAGGGGCTACCCATACCCTTCCACAGAAACCAACTGCTATCCAGTTGTAGGACATAGTCGAAAACCATCTCAGTTTAGAAGTTCTTACTAACTCCCCAAAATTTATAAACTAAGTCGAATGGAAGTCATGTGTGACATAGAGAAGTGGTATGCGTCCCCGTAGGATCCCATGGTGGGTCCATTATTTCTCTGATAATATAAATGATGTTACCTTCAGTTATCCTTACCTATAGATGGGAAAGCTATGTGATCTAAACCAGGAGGAGTAAATGAAGCTCACTCGCAGAGAGAATTCACTTGAAGAGAACTTGAGCATACCGATAATGCACCAAAATCCAAGGAACGAACATGAGAGCTCGCACACTTAACATATCTGTCATGCCAGATGGCCTCACATGTGCATACATATTATAGCCTCATGTCAAGGGAGATGAGAGGTGTACCTTCAAAGGATTCTAGGTGGATTTGGCAGAGGGGAGATCACTGGGGAGGTCAGGATGGAGGATGAACGGAAAATGGGATGATGGGAGGGAGGATGAACAATGAAGGAGATGAGGGGTGGGGGGTATTTGAGGGGGGAATTATGTTCCATGGGAACAATGTTTAGGAACAAAGGACATGGAGACATAATTAAAGAGACAGGCATTGAAGACTTAGGGTATGGGTAGTAAATATTCATTTCCATTGATCATAGTATGCCCTTCATTCATTTGGCATGCCTTGTTGGCTTGAGTGTTAGCTTTCATATTTAAGCCTAGAAGGATATCAAAAATTTGTAAATTATTAAAGTGTGGGATCATACCAAGGACACATTGAAGCAGCTGATTGAGCTTGTTTTTTTGGGCTAAAGAGTTCTAGCACATGTTTTTTATGAATAAGAAAGAGTCACCCATAATTTCCACCTCCTTAATTCCCCTTTGGTGAGCTAAAATGAACCCAAGATATAGTCCATAAGCTTCATCTTGGTTGATGGACTTCTTTCCTAAGCCCCAGGCATGATGGTCAACACGTATTCCTTTAGGATTAATGAGAGTACCTCCCCCACCTTCCACCCCAATGTAATGTGAAAATGTTGAAATTTTTTTAAAATGCAATTATCTACATCAGAGAATTCAAGTTGTAAGAAAAATAAAACTAGCACTACTCTACTAGTTAATTAGATATAAAAATGTAAAAGTGTGTAAATGTTGGAAAATACCGAGAGGGGGGGGGGGGGGGGGGTTGAATCAGTATTTATAGCTTTATGAACATATTTTCACTTTTTCTTTTACATAATTCCATACGCAACTTTTGTGAAACCAACTCGTGTATACACGTGCAAATGCTGAAAGAAACTATCATATACTGATATAATGTTAAAGATTAGAAACACTTTTTCAGGAACAGTCTTTAAATTAGTTTATCATTCATGCATCTGTTATTTTATTAGTAAATATGTGCAGTAACCACAGTATAAATCATCACACAAATGAAACACACATGAAAACTAGTATATAAGGTGGAAACCCAATTTGGGAGAAAACCACCGCTATTTTTGTCTCTGTATTCAATATTTATTATATGGAAAATTGTTTACAATATTGTACTGATGTAGACTCATATCAGTACGCAGGCATCTACCTGTAGAAGGAGGCAACCTTCTCTCATTTTCCAGTTGCTACTGGAAGGGAGCTACAACCCCGTAATCTCGTTTACTAGCCACTACTGGAAGGGAGCTTCAACCCCCTTATCAGAACACCAGCTTCTATTGGCAGGAAGCTTCTACTTCCATACTGAAGGCTACAACCCTCAGAACCACTGCAAACCATATTTCATCAATTTTCATACTGGATCAGACAGCATCAACACAACTCTTCATAAACATCAATAACCATAAGTTTTACCCAATACATCAATCAGAACAGTGAGACCATTGTAATCAGATCATAAAAAATAACCTAGACTTCAGAATAAATATGCAGATACAAACTCAACCCTGAACCGTCATCATCTTAAAATGCATACACTAATTTGCTTCATTGAACCCACGTATATACGCGCTTTCCTTTGTACCAACCTACGCATAGCTCTGTGAATACTGTTTTTCACAATGTTATTAGTCTTAGATCCAAATCTGAGGATTTCAGTAAAATATCTTTAGAAATGCAGAACCCTTCACTAGTTAGTCACCAACAACCATGTTTATTCTCTTATTGATCAGATTTGTACATAATCAACTTACCATCATATAGAGTATTCAAAAAAACCAGATCTTCAAGAAGACTTCATTGACAGACAACAAACAAATAGTAGGAATCACAGTAAAAACATCTGCAATAGGCTTCAAAAAGCCCTAACTTCCATATGCACCTTTTCTGAAGCAAACCCGCATATATATGCCCTTTTACTGAGACAAACTAGCATATAGATCGGTAAATCTAAACTTTGCAGAATGAACCAAATCCATAGAAATTACCCAGATTTTATTTATTGGACTTCAACAAACTTGCGCCAGGTCATAGACCTAATCATCTCTTCAATGGATCTAACAAGAGCATAGTCATTTCAAATCTAGATATCTTGAACCATCATTGTATCCATGGGTGCATCATAGATTTAGATCTATCAATTGAAACAGAGTTCATCCATGAAGATATACCTCAAAGAAAATTATCCATTAACAAACCTTACTCATTACATCCTTGCACTAAGATCTTCTTCTCCTTATATAGATTTAGCCTTTACCAATACCATGATTCAAAACCACACACTGGCTGATGGTATTTTTGGATGGAATAAAATAGACAATATAGCGCTCAATACTGTGTGCTAATACCATGGTAATGCCCCTTGGTATCATACTTTTAGAGCACAAAAAGGCATACGCGACTTGGAACATACTTATCCGCATGTATTTGCAACTTGGTCTTTACAAAATCATGTATACATTGTGACATATTAAAATTATCCAATATACTACAAAATAATTCTGATAGACTGCTGAGGTTCACCAGACAGACATATATTACATCCTTTGCCAGAGAGTTGCCATCAAGGACAATTGATAAAATATCTTAGGGCATAGGAAACATATTTCCAACAATCTCCCCCTTTGGACTTGATGGCAATTATGATCATAAATACATTAAGCATAACCTTTATTCAACCATCCACAATATTCTCCCCCTTTGACATGAAGGGCAAAGGACATATGCTCCCCCTGAGTTCATGTTGAATTTTCAGACAGATTTTTCAATGAAGTACATGAATTTATAACACAACCTAGTAGGACCTTTCCTATCACCAAGGACTCATATATACATCAATTATCCAACCAAGTGGGTTTACAAAATTGACTCAACTACCCAACCAAGTGGGTTTACAAATTTTAAAAATTCCTTACATGACTTAATATAACAATTTACATCATAGGTCTCATCATGACCTTTTCATCAAATTATAGATATGAATTTTTATAACCAAAACCAAAGAATATCAAACATAAGATCATAACATAGAAACCAATCAAAATTCCAAAAATGCATCCTTTTCCACAAGACAAGTGCTCCCCCTTAGCTTGTGCATTCTCAACACCTTCACCAACAAATCATCAAAGAATTCGATAGCACCACAACTGTTCTGAAACACTGACCCAGAGAATTTCTGTCAGCAAAACCCATACGCGGTTTTATGAATAGAAACATGCATATATACATGATTTTTATTTATGAAACCTATGTGCTGAATTTAATCTTCTGAAATCGAGCAGATCTGATCTGAGAGGCAGAGACAACTCCTAGATTATGTTGAAGATATTCAAATGCTTCCCGGGGTAGTGGTTTAGTAAATATATCAACAACTTGTTCTTTGGAGGGAACATACTCCAATTGAACCTTTTGTTCAAGTACTTTTTCACATAGGAAGTGATAATTTATAGGAATGTGCTTGGTCTTGGAATGCATAACAAGATTCTTTGAGATACTAATGGCACTTGTATTATCACACAGAATGGAGATGGGAGGTGAACATTTGATTTGAATGTATTGTAAAGTCTGCACCATCCAAAGTAGTTGTGTGAAACATGATGTAGCAGCTACATATTATACTTCTGCTATAGAGAAGGCAATAGAACTTTGTTTCTTGCTGAACCAAGATACTAATCGGGGTCCCATATAGAATGCACCACCACTAGTGCTCTTTCGATCATCAACATTTCTAGCCCAATCTACATCTGTGTAAGCATGAATAGTGAGATCAACATTATTTGGATACCATAGACCAAAGTCTTGAGTCCCTTGTAGATATTTGAATATTCTTTTTATAGCCTGAAGATGAGACTCTTTTGGATTAGCTTGGAATATTCCAACAATCCCAACTGCATGCATAATGTCTGGTCTTGTTCTGGTTAGATAAAGCAGACTTCCAATCATGGATCTGTATTCTGGTTGATTCACCGTGGGATAATCATCATGAGAACTGAGGTTACACCCAGTTACCATTGGTGTACTTACAGGATTGCAGTCTTCCATCCCATATTTCTTCAAAATTTGCTTAAGATATTTTTCTTGTGATAAAAATATGCCATCGGTTGCTTGTTGCACTTGTAAGCCAAGAAAAAATGTTAGTTCCCCAAGTAAAGACATTTAAAATTATTGCTGCATAACAGAAGAAAATTTCTGACTCATGGACTCTTCAATACTCCCAAAAATGATGTCATCAACATATACAACTACAATTAATAGTTTATCATTTTTCAGTTTTTGTGTATAAGTTGCTATCAGCAAATCCCTTTGAAAAATCTTATTGATGAAGATATTTGTCAAGACGATAGCACCATGCCCTTGGAGCTTGTTTGAGACCATATAAAGCCTTTTTAAATTTACAAACAAGTTTTTCATCATTTCCCAAAATGAATCCTTCTAGTTGTTCTATATAAACTTCTTCTTCTAGATCACCATTGAGAAAAGTAGATTTAACATCCATTTGATAAACTTTGAATTCTTGAAAGCTTGAAAAGGAAAGAAACATTCTTATGGCTTCAAGTCTAGCTACAGGAGCAAATGTTTCTTCAAAGTCTATACCTTCTTGTTGAGCATACCCTTTACAAACAAGTATAGCTTTGTTTCTAATAACATCTCCATTTTCATTTAACTTGTTTTTGAATATCCATTTTGTTCCAATAACATTTTTATCATGAGGTCTTGGAACCAATTCCCAAGTATGATTATTTTCAATCTGATCAAGTTCTTCACTCATGGCTTGAATCCAACATTCATCTTTTCTGGCTTTATTGACATTCCGTGGTTCAATAGTGGATAGAAATGCCAGATAGCTAGGAGATCATACAAGAGTTCTTCTTGTTTGGACACCTGATCCCTTTTCTCCCAAAATTTTAGATTATGGATGGTTCTTTTGAACATACCTGGATGGAGCCTTTTCAGATAGATCTTCTTTTGTTGCTTCATTGGTTTCACCTTCTATATTGTTGCTATTTGATGTAGGAATATATAAATATATAAATCACCATCATCTTCATTTGTTGTTGGTATTTCCCCTTTTGGAGCTAAGATAGACTCATCAATTACAACATAAATGCATTCAACAATCTTATGTAGTCTTTTATTGTAACAATTATATGCTTTACTTCTAGAAGAGTAACCAAGAAATATTCCTTCATCTGCTCTAGGTTCAAACTTGCCAAGTTTTTCATCATTGTTCTTGATAAAACATTTGCTTCCAAAAACTCTAAAATTCTTTATAGTGGGAAGATTACCATACTAGAGCTCATAAGGAGTTTTATCACTGTTCACATGAACATGCACCTTGTTAAGAATATTTACAGCGGTATGTGTTGCTTCACCCCAAAATGTGTCGGGTGTTCCAGAATCATCAAGCATAGCTCGAGCCATTTGTTGAATTGTTCTATTCATTCTTTCTGCTATTCCAGTTTGTTGTGGGTTACCAACTACATAAAACTGTCTTTTTATGCCATGTTGTTCACAAAAATCAAAGAATTCATCTGATATATATTCACCCCGTCGGTCAAATCTAAGACATTTTATTTTTAGATCTAATTCATTCTCAACCAGATCTTTGAAGATCTGAAATTTTCCAAATGCTTCATCTTTGTGTTTTAGAAATCTAATCCAACACATTCTAGAGAAATCATCAATAAACAGAATATAGTACTGTTCTCCACAGGGTGAATTTTTCTTCATAGGTCCACATAGGTCGGTATGAATGAGTTCAAGCGGCTTAATTTCTTATCCTTCTTTGGCATTGAATTGCACTCTGATTTGCTTACCGAATTGGCAAGATTTTCATATGGTAGTTTCAGGCAGAGTAATGTTGGGAAGATCACGAACAACTTTGATTCTGCTAAATTTGCTAATTTGAGAGAAGCTCGAATGCCCCAATATTCTGTGCCATAACCAATTTTCTAAAGATTTACCCAAGTTACATTGTTCTTTAAAACTTTTCAATACATACAAATTGCTTGGTGTTCTAGTTCCTTTTATTATTATTTTTCCTTTGTCAAGTTCACGTACCACACATTCTTTTGAGCTAAAGACAACTTCAGTGCCTTGATCACACATTTGACTTACACTTAACAAGTTATGTTTTAATCCATCCACATACATAACATTGTTATCTTTCACCTTTTCCTTTAGAAAAACAGAACCTTTTCCCTTAATGACAGCAGGAGTATCATTTCCAAAAGTAACATTCTTTTCTCTCTCTAGAGCATTGTATACAAGAAGTTTATTTATGTCACTTGTCATGTGTTTTGAGCATCCGTTGTCAATGTACCATTGATTTTCTTCTCCTTCTGCAAATAAATTTATGCCACAGTTCTCAAACTGTAATTCCTTTCTCCATACCTTTGAACTTGAAGGTATATGCTCTTTTGGCTGAAGTTTTCTCCTACATTCATATTCTTCATGACCAAAGTTATTGCATTAAGCACATTCAATTTCATTTTGAAGATGAGAAAAGTTTTTATACGTATTCTTCTTTATTCCGGTCTCATTTCTTTTCTTTCTTTCTTCTATGGTCATGATGGTTTTGTATGCAAGGCATTGAACAACTTTATGACCAAAATTATGACATGAGAAACATTGTCCATTAAAGAAGAATTTTTTGCGATCATGGAATCTTCTATTTGTGTTTACCTATTGATTGGTATTTCTCTTAAAGATATTTATGTTATTATTATTTGTATTAAGGTGGTCATGCTTTATCTGTAAAGTTTCTTTGTTCCCTTGCTGAGTGACAGAATGTTGTAGGCTAGCTATAGCTACATTTAGATAGTTTGGTGCTGAAGATTGAGAGGATTCTCTGAAATATCCAATACCTTTCTTTAAAAGAGGAGAACATTGTACCTTGATAATTTCATCTAAGGTTTCAGATCCTTTATCATATCTAAGATTTAAAGTTTTCACTTTCTCAATTTCCTTTCTTAGACTTACTATTTCACATTCTAATTTCTCATAGTGCTTCTCTTTTTCCATAAGTTGATTTTTTAGAGTATCTATGGAATTTTTTTTTTCTTCCAAACATATTTTGAGATTATTTATTTCTTCAAGAAATTCCTTTTCTTCTAATGCATCCATAAAGGTGTCACTAGATTCCTTTTCAAAAGCCATAAGAAGTCTAATATCTTGATCATATTATCCTTCTCCACTATTTGATAAACCATCACTATCTTCATGAGTATAATAGCTTTTTCTATTGATAAACCGTTTCTTATTTCCTCTAGCCACTTCTTTTTCATGAATATATTTATGGGGACATTTAGCAGCATAATGACCAACTCTTCCATAAGAAAAAAAATTAAAAGGAAGCTTACCTCTAAATCTTCCAGTGCCAAGTTGTATCTTCTTTACAAAATTTATCTCATCTTCTTCTGAAACATACCCTGATCCTTCTTGTTCTTCTACTTCCGTTCCTTTTGCAGTAGCTCTATAGACAACTTATTTGACTTCAGAAGGACCTCCTTTTATCATTTCATAAGCAGTCAAAATACCATGTAGTTGAACAATAGTAAGAGTTTGTAGATCCTGCTTCTCTTCAATGGTAGACACTTTTGACTTGAATTTGGAAATTAGAGATATTAAAACCTTTTCTACCAGAGTAGTGTCAGTTATGGTTTCACCCAGATTTCTCATACGATTTACAATATCATCTAGACGTAAGAGGAAACTGGTAATGCTTTCCTCATTATGCATTCTGAGATTTTCATATTGAATTTTGAGAGTTTGGAGTTTAGCACTTTTTACCTTGATATCACCTTCATAGCTTAAAATGATTTTGTCCCATATCTCCTTTGCTGTATTCAACTGCATGACTTTGACAAATTTTGATTCAGTCAGAATTCCCAATAATGCATTAACTGCCTTTGCATTGGTTTCATATTTCTTTCTTTCTGCTACATCTGTTGGAATTGATGCTGGATATTGATAACCTCCTTCAAATATGGCCCATACATCTTCTCTAAGAGATTGAAGATAGGATATTTTCCTTGTCTTCTAGAATATTAAATTGTTTCTGTTGAAGAGAGGAGGCTTGATAGATGTTGTCCCATCTTGATTGCTCATCTTAGATGATATTCCTTGTAGCAATTAAGCTTCTTCAGAAGGACCTTCTCTGATACCAATTTTTGGAAAAATACTGAGAGCGGGGGGGGGGGGGGGAGGGGTGAATTAGTATTTAGAGCTTTCTAATCATATTTTCACTTTTTCTTTTACAGAATTCCATACGCAGCTTTTGTGAAACCAACTCGCGTATACACGCGCAAATGATGAAAGAAACTAGTGTATACTGATATAATGTTACAGATTAAAAAAAAAATAGAAATAGTCTTTAAATTTGTTTATCAGTCATGCATATGTTATTTAATCAGTAAATATCTGCAATAACCACAGTATAAATCATCACACATGAAACACACATGAACACCAGTATATAAGGTGGAAACCCAATTCGAGAGAAAACCACCGCTGTTGTCGTCTTTGTCTTCGATATTTATTATATGGAAAACTGTTTAAAATATTGTACCAATGCAGACTCATATCAGTACACAGGCATCTACCTGTACAAGGATGCGACCTTCTCTCATTTTCCAGTTGCTACTGGAAGGGAGCTACAACCCCCTAATCTCGTTTACTAGCCACTACTGGAAGGGAGCTTCAACCCCCTGATCAGAACACCAGCTTCTACTGGCAGGAAGCTTCTACTTCCATACTAAAGGCTACAACTCTTAGAACCACTGCAGACCACGTTTCACCAATTTTAATACTAGATCAAACAACATCAACACAACTCTTCATAAACATAAATAACCATAAGTTCTACCCAATACATCAATCAGAATAGTGAGACCATTGTAATCAGATCATTAGAAATAACCCAGACTTCAAAATAAATATGCAGATACAAACTCAACCCTGAACCATCATCATCTTCAAATGAATATGCTACTTTGCTTCACTGAACCCGCGTATATACGCGATTTCCTTCATAACAACCTGCGTATAGCTCTGTGAATACTTTTTTTCATAATTTTATTAGTCTCAGATCTAGATCTAAGGCTTTCAGTCAGATATATTTAGAAATTTAGAACCCTTCACTAGTTAGTCACCATCAGCGATGTTTATTCTCTTATTTATCAGATTTGTACATAATCAACTTACCAGCATATAGAGTATTCAAACAACCCAGATCTTCAAGAAGACTTCATTAACAGATAGCAGAAAAATAGCAGGAATCATAGTAAAAACATCTGCAATAGGCTTCAGAAAGCCCTAACTTCCATACGTGCCTTTTCTGAATCAAACCTGCATATATACACGCTTTTACTGAGATGAAATAGCGTATAGATCTATAAATATAAAATTTGCATAATGAACCAAATCCATAGAGCTTACCCATATTTTCTTCATTAGACTTCAGAAAAATTGTGCCAGGTCATAGACCTAATCATCTCTTCAATGGATCTCACAAGAGAATATTCATTTCATATCTAGAGATCTTGAACCATCATTGTATCCATGGGTGCATCATAGATTTAGATCTATCAATTAAAACAAAGTTCATCCATGCAAATATACCTCAGAGAAGTTTATTCATTAACAACCCTTACTAATTACATCCTTGCACTAAGATATTCTTCTCCTTATATAGATTTAGCCTTTACCAATACCATGAGTCAAAACCACACACCAGCTGATGGTATTTTTGGACGGAATAAAATAGGCAATACATCGCTCAATACTGTGTTCTAATACCATGGTAATGCCCCTTGGTATCATACTTTTAGAGTGAAAAAATGCATATGCGACTTGGAACGTACTTATCCGCATGTATACGTGACTTGGTATTTACAAACCTGTGTATACATTGTGACATATTAAAATTATCCAATCTACTGCACAATACTTCTGATACATTGCTGAGTTTTGCTAGACATACATATACTACATCCTTTGCCAGAGAGTTGCCATCAAGGAAAATTGATACAATATCTTAGGGAATAGGAAACATATTTCCAACAATAAAACAGTAAAATATAGAATCTACAATTTGAATCAATAATATTTTCCAAGAAATGAAGCTTGGGCATGCATTTTAGTGAAGGAACAAAATTTTGGTGTGCTGCAAAAAAAATGCACACTCAGCCTTCATTTCAACCCCAAATTGAATGATTCAACTTGGAGGGTATTTGTTTATTCATTAGTAACACTAATACAATTAAATATTTTTAATTTTTCACATGTATGTTTTTTTTGTTCAAGAATACTCCATATTGGATCGACTTCATATGGTAAAAGGAAAGGTTTGCATGCCACAAATAAATGCACACTAGGACTTGTAATTAATTAGCAATTATATAATGATCATTCCATCCTATTGGTATGTGAAATTTTACCTCAATATTTTGGTGTAACAACACCCTAATGGGCCTCTGTATTGTTGTGTAAAAACGCCCTAATGGGCCTTTGTCTTGATGTGTAAAAATTCCCTAATGGGCATCTGTCTTATTGTGTAAAAATGTCCTAATGGGCCTGAATTCTTGGGTATGAAAACGACGTATATGGGCCTTGTTATATGTGATATGATAAAATATTGTGAAAAATATATGAAGTACATATTCTGATCCCTATGGCAAAAATATGATAAAAAAATCATGATGGGCCTATTGTTGAGAAAAATACTGAGAGGGGGGGGGGGGGTGAATCAGTATTTAGGGAAAACTAAAACCTTTTACTTTTTCATGCTCTAAAACCCATACGCTACTTTCCTTTAGTAAACTCACGTATACACGCGGATATCCTACATACAACTCACGTATTAGCAGAGATCTAAATATGCAGATATTTATTAACTTAGTTCTTTGCAATATTCATTCATCTGATGTTAATTTATCAGTAAACATGTGCAGGAACAACAGAATAAACCATCACACAAAGCATCACACATGAACACCAAGATTTTTAGGTGGAAACCCAAGTCGGGAGAAAACCACCGCTGCAGTTGCTCAGCCTTCAATATTTTATTATAGAGAAAACATCTTACAACATATGTGCTGGCGCAGACTTGACCAGCACGCAGGCACCCACCTGCGCTCGTTTACCGGCCTCTCCTGGAAGGGAGCTCCAACCCCCTGACTCGTTTACCAGCCTCTCCTGGAAGGGAGCTACGACCCCCTGCTCTCGTTTACCAGCCTCACCTGGAAGGGAGCTACAACCCCCTGACTGAAGGCTACAACCCTCAGCACCTCTATGGACCACGTTTCATCAATTTTTACACTGGATCCAAAGCTTCCTTTAGGACACAACTTTCAGGCCACGTTTCATAATATTTTTAGACTGGACCCACTCCATACTTTTAAGCACAGTCAAACATGAAACTGATACATATAACTCACTTACAGATATTTGTAAACCAGCAGAACAGATCAGACTTTTCTTACCACAGACTTCAGCAAACCCTAGTTTGCATACGCGCTTTCCTTTCACTGATGTCGTGTATATACGCGCTTCCTTTCACATAAACCAGCGTATACTTCTGTACATATTACAGAGCTAATTTTATTGCGCATACGCGCTTTCTCTTCAGCGAAGCCGCATATATACGCGCTTCCTCTGCGGCGAACTAGCATATGGTTCTTCAGATATTTAGGTCATTGCAATTCTTCAGAACATATACATCACACAGATTTAACCCTTTACTTCAGACAGATGTTCGCCATATCTCATATCTAATCATTCCATAAACAGAGCTAGCAAATACAGATACATTTCAGATCTAGATATCCCACTTCATCATTTCTTCATAGGTGCATCATAGATTCAGATCTATCATCAAACCTTTACCATTTCCATACAGATATACTTCACAGAGAAGTATTCATTCAAGCTCAGACATCTTGCACCCACACTCATGATTTGCACAATGAATTTCTTCTCTTTATATAGGTTTACCCTTTTTCAATACCATGAGCCAAAACAATACCATGAGCCCAAAACTACATTACTTCTGATGGCATTCCTAGACGGGGTCATTTAGACGAATCATTACTCAATACAATGGTTCAATACCATGGTGGTTACCCTTGTTTTTGCACTTTATGAGCGCTTTTTCCCATACGCGACTTGGCACGTACTTTACCGCGTGCATACGCGACTTCTCCTAGGCAAATCCGTGTATGCCTTGAGACATACTCTTTTCATCATAGATCTAGCACATATTGAATTCCTTTCTTCATTACCTTCTGTACTCTCTGTAGATACATCAGATTTTCATCTTTAAACAGGTTCATCAAGACATATTTTATCAAGCACAACTTCATCAAGTAAGTTGCCATCATCTTCATCAGGTGGGTTGCCATTCAAGAACAACAAGCATCATATCACATCAGATTTACATCATTTACCAAGTCCATCAAGTCAAGAATAGCTTCATCAGGTGTATTGCCATCAAGGACAACACATGCCAACAATCTCATGTCTTCATGTTCATTCAGTGGGTTGCCATCAAGGACAACACTCTGCATCATATTGCCAACAATCTCCCCCTTTGGACTTGATGGAAACCATGATGGTTTTTGGTTACCACAACAGATAGGTACATTAAGAATACAATGACACCATGTCACATTCCCCATTTTTGACTCCATTCTTTCTCTTCATTCAAACACCATGTCACTCTCCCCCTTTGACATCAAGGGCAAAGGGTGGATCAAAACCAACATACTCTCCCCCTTTTCTCCTCATGTGGAAGAAGCGTTCTGCAGATCTGAAATATACTGAAGTGACCAAGCTCCCCCTGAATTCATGCTAAAGTTTCAAACATATTTTCCAATGAATTACATGACTCTATGAAATTCCTATCACCAATGACTCATACTTACATCAAAGATCCATCCAAGTGGATTTACATATGAGACTCAACTGCCCAACCAAGTGGGTTTACAAATTTGACTCAGCTACCCAACCAAGTGGGTTTACAGTATTTGACTCAGCTACCCAACCAAGTGGGTTTACAAATTTGACAAGTCCTTTACATGACTGAATATTACAATTTTACATCATGGGTCTCAACAAGACCTTTTCACCAAATTACAAAAATGACCATTTAAGACCAACACCTAGAAAGTCCTCAAGAAAGAGAACATTTTTCAGAATCATCATAATGCCAACACTGCATTATACTCAGCAATGCTAATGCTCCCCCTGAATCTGTGCATCCAAGCATCCTTTTCATATGACTAAGGCTCCCCCTTAGTTTTTGCATCCTGAACACTTTTACCAACAAATCATCAAGGCATCATTATCAAAACATTAGAAATAGAATTATGAGAACTAGAACACCACCAGAGATACCAAACAGTATCAGAGATACCAAACAGCACTGCAGTTGTGCTGAAGAGAGCTGACTCCAAACAGAAAATTCTCAACAATCATACATACGCGGTTTTATGTGCATGAACTCGCGTATATACGCGACTGTGTTTCAGGAAACCCGTGTATCCAATACCATCTTCTATATTTTAACCAGATTTGATCCTCTGTGCGAAAAAGACAGTGTTCAGCTTCTTTCTGAGATATTTGAATGCTTCCCTGGAATATAGATAGATAGAACAGTGGGGTTGTGTCTTCAAGCGTCATCCAATGGTTATAGCATAAGCACATTAGCAACCAAGCCTTCAGATTCTTTACAGCATTAATACAATCTTTCCAAGAGAAATTATCATACCAAAACAACATCTTCAAATATGTGTCAATCATCCATGTGGTCCAGTATCACCATGATCTTTAATATTTAACATGAAGTAACATATGTAGACAAAAGATCTCAACCATAGTAACAAACTCTGCATGATCTATTCTTATTTCTGAATCAAATGACTTCCAACTTATCCATGTGTGAGCATAAAAGCTACTTTTCAGCAAACAAGGCTCAAAATTTCATCATAATAAGCCATATACCAAGTCATCATCATTTGAGCATGAGTATCACAATAACCAAAGAATAAGCAGTCATAGTGCCAACAATGCAATCATTAGTATTCAACCTGCTACTCCTCCTGAACCAGTGTTCCTTCTTGACTTGTGCAACCTGAATACGTTCATCAGTAAGTCATCAGCAACAATCTCTGCATGAACTGCCCTTATCTCCGAATCATAAGACTTTCATCTCAACAAAGAATACTCTTCATAAAAAAGAAAACAGGACTCATCCACAATCTTCAACATAAGAAACCATGTATCATATCATCATTATTTAGAACTGAGAAACTAAGCTGATATTGAGTCAATAATACAGTTATTAGCAGTCATACTGATGCTCCCCCTGAACCTCTACTCTAGATCTTCAGCTATCATATAAATTCTCTTATCATCAATGCATACGCGACTGTGTCTGCTGGAACTCACGTGTATACGCGAATTTTGTTAATAGAACCCGCGTATGGAAAGTGAAGCATAGAAATTTTTCACATTCCTTCAACTCCCCCTGAACTTGTACTTCCTGTACCTGTCTTCTTCATATCAGATGCTCTGTCAGAAATACATATAACCAGAATAATCAAATCAATCATGAGAGACATCATACATTGCTCCCCCTGTGACGATACATTACTAAATCTCATAATGTATCCCACATCATTCTTGCAGTCAATCAGAGAAGTAAGCTTCAGAAGCGGATGACTGCAGTAGGGTCAAAATTCCCTACGTTTCTGATCGGTCCTCCATCTTTTTCCAGATTTGTTTGAACTTTCTATTTGTGTGCTGGAAGTTATCCAATTTCTCATATCTGTTCAACCTGCATTTTTTTTCTACATGTCCATACTTGTTACAAGAATAACATCTCATGTGTCCAGAGAAATAAGCATAAGAATCATAATGAGTATTTCTAATCTTCCTCCTTTTACAATCAGTTGCTTTATGTCCATACTTGTTACACGAAAAACAATATCCCTTGAAGAAACCAGAGTACCTTTCTATGTAGGAACTGTTTGATTGAGGCTGAAATGATCTGCTCCTGCAATTTGCTGCAACATGCCCATAATTATGACATTTAAAGCATTCAACTTTATTGACTGATTTCCTTTTAGATTTCATCATTTTTGGTTGACCTTTTGTTTCTTTCAACAGTTCAGGTTTTGCATTGACATCCTCTGAATTTTTAGCACTTCCTTGTGAGCTAGATTCTCCTTTAACAGTTTCATGGAAACCAAGACCAAGTTTGATAGTAGGAGACCTTTGATTACTCAAAATATTGTCCAAAATGTTAGTACTATCTTAAAACCTCAAAAGCTTAACCTTTTCTTCTAATTTACCTTTGAGAATGTTTACCTCAACCTCCAAGGCTTGACATTGCTTCATCAAGCTTTCTTCTTTCCTTCTTCCATCTTCTACTTGATCCTTCAGATTTAGAATCTCTTCTTTCAACCAATTTTCGTTTTCTTCACATGTTTTTTGCAGCTCTTCATTCTTCTTATTTGATTTTTCCAGATCTTCTTTGAGAGAGATGATTTCTGCTTCAAGACCTTCCTTTTCAAATGGTTGTAGAGATTCCTCATTCTTCTTACTTGATGCTTCAAGATCTACTTGCAGAGAGATGATTGCAGCTTCAAGTCCTTCATTCTTCTTGCTTTATTTTTCGAGATCAGCATTTAGATCGTTGATTTCTGCTTCTAGTTCTTTAATTCGATTGGATGCATACATATGAAACCTTTGATATTTGTCCACCTATCCATTCAGAATTTCTATTTGTTCTTTCATTTAAGAGATCAACTCTTTGTAGATGGAATCTTTCTTATCAATTTCCTTTTGTTGTTCTTCAACTTTGATCTGGATAGCTTCTTCTAGATCCACAACTTTACTTTCACTATCTTCACTATTGTTTGCACAAATAAGAGTATTCCAATGACCCCAATCACTATCTGATTCATCTTCTTCAATTTCTGCTATACAAGTTTTCTGAGATGTCTTCTTGTTTCGAGTAGCCTTCTTCTTTTGCTTCTTTGCCATGAGTACTTTTAGATCATGGTCAGAATCTTCTTCATCTTCAATGGACACTTCATCATCATCTTCATTTGCATAATAACTCTTCCTCTTTTCAAATTGTTTCCCTCTACCATGTTTTTCTCTATAAGGACATTTAGCAGCATAGTGACCAACTTTTCCACACTCAAAACATTTGAAAGGAAGCTTACCTTTGAATCTTCCAGTTCCTAGTTGGAGTTTTCTCACGAAATTCGCTTCTTCTTCATCGGAAATATAGCTGGATTCTTTGACAACTTCCTTTTCTTTTCCTCTTCTGAAACCACACACACACACACACACACACACACACACACACACACACACACACACACACACACACACACACACACACACACACACACACACACACACACACACACTTAGTTTGAAAAGTTTGAGACCTCCTTGTCTCATTTGAAAAGCAGTCAGAATACCATGTAATTGAGCAATAGTAAGAGTTTGCAGATCTTGCCTTTCTTCAATAGCTGAAACTTTAGAGTCAAATTTTGAAGTCAACGATCTTAAGACTTTTTCCACCAGAGTAGTATCAGTTATGGTTTCACCCAAATTTCTCATTCGATTTACAATATCATCCAGACATAAGAAGAAATGAGCAATACTCTCATCACTATGCATCTTCAAATTTTCATATTCAATTCTAAGAGTTTGGAGTTTTGCACTTTTTACCTTTGTGTCTCCTTCATAACTTAGAATGATTTTGTCCCATATTTCTTTTGCTGAATGTAGCTGCATCACTTTAGCAAATTCTGGTTCAGACATGCTTTCTAATAAGACATTCACTTCTTTGGCATTGATTTCATACTTCTTCCTTTCAGCTGCATCAGTAGGAATACTTGCCGGGTATTGATAACCTTCTTCCACGATTGCTCATACATCTGCACCAAGACTTTGCAGATATGCTTTTGTTCGTACCTTCCAGAATATCAGATTGCTTCCATTGAATAGAGGTGGCTTTATAGACATCACTCCTTCAAGACTTCCCATTGCGACGGATCTCCTTCAAGCGATCAAGCTTCTACAGAAGAACCTGCTCTGATACCAATTGCTGGGAAAAATACTGAGAGGGGGGGGTGAATCAATATTTAGGGCAAACTAAAACTTTTTACTTTTTCATGCTCTAAAACCCATATGCTACTTTCCTTTAGTAAACTCGCGTATACACGCGGATATCCTACATACAACTCACGTATTAGCAGAGATCTAAATATGGAGATATTTATTAACTTAGTTATTTGCAATATTCATTCATATGATGTTAATTTATCAGTAAACATGTGCAGGAACAACAGAATAAACCATCACACAAAGCATCACACATGAACACCAGGATTTTTAGGTGGAAACCCAAGTCGGGAGAAAACCACCGCTGCAGTTGCTCAGCCTTCAATATTTTATTATAGAGAAAACATCTTACAACATATGTGCTGGTGCGGACTCTACCAGCACGCAGGCACCCACCTGCGCTCGTTTACCAGCCTCTCCTGGAAGGGAGATACGACCCCCTGACTCGTTTACCAGCCTCTCCTGGAAGGGAGCTACAACCCCCTGCTCTCGTTTACCAGCCTCACCTGGAAGGGAGCTACGACCCCCTGATCTCGTTTACCCGGCCTCACAGAAGGCTGCAGCCCCCTTGCGGAAAGCTGCAACCCTCGGCACCTCAACACCTCTATGGACCACGTTTCATCAATTTTCACACTGGATCCAAAGCTTCCTTTAGGACACAACTTGCAGGCCACGTTTCATCATATTTTCAGACTGGACCCACTCCATACTTTTAAGCACGGTCAAACATGAAACTGGTACATATAACTCACTGAAAGATATCTATAAACCAACAGAACAGATCAGACTTTTCTTACCACAGACTTCAGCAAACCCTAGTTTGCATACGCGCTTTCCTTTCACTGATGTCACGTATATACGCGCTTACGTTCACAGAAACCAGCGTATACTTCTGTACACATTACAGAGCTAATTTCATTGCGCATACGCACTTTCTCTTCAACGAAGACGCGTATATACGCGCTTCCTCTGCGGCGAACTAGCGTATGGTTCTTCAGACATTTAGGTCATTGCAATTCTTCAGAACAAATACATCACACAGATTTAACCCTTTACTTCAGACAGATGTTCGCCATATCTCAGATCTAATCATTCCATAAATAGATCTGGCAAATACGGATACATTTCGGTTCTGAATGTCTTGCTTCATCATTCTTCATGGGTGCATCATGGTTAGGATCTGTCCATCAAACCTTTACCCTTTCCATACAAATATACTTCACAGAGAAGTATTAATTCAAGCTCAGACATCTTGCTCCCACACTCATGATTTTCACAATGAATTTCTTCTCTTTATATAGGTTTACCCTTTTTCAATACCATGAGCCCCTTTTTCAATACCATGAGCCAAAACAATACCATGAGCCTAAAACTACATTACTTCCGATGGTATTCCTAGACGGGGTCATTTAGATGAATCATTACCCAATACAATGGGTCAATACCATGGTGGTTACCCCTGGTTTTGCACTTTATGAGCGCTTTTTCCCATACGCGGCTTGGCACGTACTTTACCGCGTGCATACGCGACTTCTCCTAGGAAAATCCGCGTATGCCTTGAGACATACTCTTTTCATCATAGATCTAGCACATATTTAATTCCTTTCTTAATTACCTTCTGTACTCTCTGTAGATACATCATATTTTCATCTTTAAACAGTTCATCAAGACATATTCTATCAAGCACAACTTCATCAAGTAAGTTGCCATCATCTTCATCAGGTGGGTTGCCATTCAAGAACAACAAGCATCATATCACATCAGATTTACATCATTTACCAAGTCCATCAAGTCAAGAATAGCTTCATCAGGTGTATTTCCATCAAGGACAACACATGCCAACAATCTCATGTCTTCATCTTCATTCAGTGGGTTGCCATCAAGGACAACACTCTGCATCATATTGCCAACACCTATGACTGTTCCACTCCATTGTTACTGCTAATGTTACATAATTGCTTATGATGATATTGGGTGAATGTAATGTCAAAATGTTGAAAATGTTTTAAATTAAATTATTTATGGAAGAAATTTCTAGCCTTAATAAAATTAATATTGTAAGTTACTATTCTACTAGTTAAGGGTTAATGTCTAATTATAGGTCACCTATTGATGGTAATGAACATATTTTCCCTGTTAGAAGTATGGATAGCTTCTTAATTTTTTTTTCTATTTGGATATTAAAGTGAATTTTGAGTTGATTTTCCTTTCAAATACTAAAAAAGTATTTTTCGCTCTAATCCTCTTTTTTTTTCTTTTCTTGTGTGGTGGTAGTCTTAATTTTGGCAATACTTGGAGTCTTGGATTTTTGAAATTCCTAGTTAAAATCATAACATGGCTAGATATCATCCTCCTATAGGTCATATGATTAGGTCATAGACCTAATCATATCTTCAATGGATCTCACAAGAGCATATTCATTTCATATCTAGAGATCTTGAACCATCATTGTATCCATGGGTGCATCATAGATTTAGATCTATCAATTAAAACAAAGTTCATCCATGCAGATATACCTCAGAGAAGTTTATTCATTAACAACCCTTACTAATTACATCCTTGCACTAAGATATTCTTCTCCTTATATAGATTTAGCCTTTACCAATACCATGAGTCAAAAGCACACACCAGCTGCTGGTATTTTTGGACGGAATCAAATAGGCAATACATCGCTCAATACTGTGTGCTAATACCATGGTAATGCCCCTTGGTATCATACTTTTAGAGTGAAAAAAGGCATATGCGACTTGGAACGTACTTATCCGCATGTATACATGACTTGGTATTTACAAACCTGTGTATACATTGTGACATATTAAAATTATCCAATTTGCTGCACAATACTTCTGATACACTGCGGAGGTTTGCTAGACATACATATAATACATCCTTTTCCAGAGAGTTGCCATCAAGGACAATTGATACAATATCTTAGGGAATAGGAAACATATTTCCAACAATAAAACAGTAAAATATAGAATCTACAATTTGAATCAATAATATTTTCCAAGAAATGAAGCTTGGGCATGCATTTTAGTGAAGGAACAAAATTTTGGTGTGCTGCAAAAAAAATGCACACTCAACCTTCATTTCAACCCCAAATTGAATGATTCAAATTGGAGGGTATCTATTTATTCATTAGTAACACTAATACAATTAAATATTTTTAATTTTTCACATATATGTTTTTTTTGTTCAAGAATACTCCATATTGGATCGACTTCATAGGGTAAAAGGAAAGGTTTGCATGCCACAAATAAATGCACACTAGGACTTGTAATTAATTAGCAGTTATATAATGATCATTCCATCCTATGGGTATGTGAAATTTTACCTCAATATTTTGGTGTAACAACACCCTAATGGGCCTCTGTATTGTTGTGTAAAAACGCCCTAATGGGCCTTTGTCTTGATGTGTAAAAATGCCCTAATGGGCCTCTGTCTTATTGTGTAAAAATGTCCTAATGGGCCTCAATTCTTGGGTATGAAAACGATGTATATGGGCCTTGTTATATGTGATATGATAAAATATTGTGAAAAAATATATGAAGTACATATTCTGATCCCTATGGCAAAAATATGATAAAAAAATCATGATGGGCCTATGACTGTTCCACTCCATTGTTACTGCTAATGTTACATAATTGCTTATGATGATATTGGGTGAATGTAATGTCAAAATGTTGAAAATGTTTTAAATGAAATTATTTATAGCAGAAACTTCTAGCCTTAATAAAATTAATATCGTAACTTACTATTCAACTAGTTAAGGGTTAATGTCTAATTATAGGTCATCGATTGATGGTAATGAACATATTTTCCCTGTTAGAAGTATGGATAGCTTCTTATTTTTTTTTCTATTTGGATATTAACGTGAATTTTGAGTTGATTGTCCTTTCAAATACTAAAAAAGTATTTTTCCCTCTAATCCTTTTTTTTCTTCTTTTCTTGTGTGGTGGTAGTCTTAATTTTGGCAATACTTGGAGTCTTGGATTTCGGAAATTCCTAGTTAAAATCATAACATGGCTAGATATCATCCTCCTATAGGTGTTAATGTGAGAATATGGATGAGATAAGGAAGGAGATGAGACACCTATCCAGTCAATTGGAATGTGTACATAAGCCCATGGTCTACATTATTACCCAAATGGAATCCCAAATGAAGAAGAATGAATAGTTGGAATGGTACAAAATTTAAGGACCCTAGTTATTTAATGCAAGGTGTTGTAGTCAAAGATTACTTTTTAATTTTCCTACAAAAAATTCAAATACACACACACACACACACACATAACTTTGGATATAGGGAGTAGGAATTTACTTATATAAGAATCCCTTTTCAAAATTATATATATATATATATATATATATATATTATATAAGCCTAACCATTCAGTGTTAAAAGCACAAACTTAAACTATATAAAGTGGGTCCAAAACTTTTGGAAATTATAAATTAAACCACACATAATTTTGGGGTCAGATTGTCACTCATTAGACTTAGCCTGAGGAATCAAAGTCTTTCTGATAGGTTAAAGAAATCAAAAATTCTAGAATGAGGACCAATCTGAAAGAAGGATGGCTAAACACCCATCTCAAAGTCAATGGCCATGATTTATTCTAATAGTATCCTCCACTTTTCACAAACCACTATGGGGACCCCTCGGAAGTTACTAATGGTTTTATGAAAACCATGCATCGGAAGTTGTTGACAGAGCGTGTATTCATTAGGCGAGTCAGGAAAGTGAGGAGGCCCTTACATGTCACCAATATTTTTCGATAAAATTTTTCCCCTCCTATTATTTTCTTTTTCCTCTAGTTGCAGAGTTACAGTGACCAATGTCCAGAGTGCACATTGTTGATTCCTAATCAACATTCGACTGTTCATTGTCTCTAATTACTGTCTAACTCATAATTCAAAATTTATTCCTTGTACTTTCTTTCAAATTATAAACATGGATAAAATACTGAAATAAACTAAAAAACCTGCAAATTATATAACATTTTTTCATAGACCCCTTATGGATAGAGTAGCCGAAGTATATGATTCCCATTACTCCTTCGACCTTTTAGAGTTTTGACAGGAAATTATCAACCCTTATAGTGAAAAACAATATTTTTCAAGTCATCGAGTCTATACGTTATCATGTAATTATCCCACATTCCTATAATTTCCTTGAATTTTCCAGTTGGTTAGTGTCTTCCCTTGTCCCACAGAGGAATTTCGTTATGTCTTGTTTAGGGGAGAATATTTTCGAGGTCACTTCATAGCTAATACACATATAATTTAACTTTCCTACTGTCAATAATCCCAAGAGATTTTCATATCAGTCCTTACTCCTCACTTATAGAAATATTTCTAAAGAAAATAAGGAAGGTTTGTTTAGACTCATTTTGCCAACAAATTACGAAATTCCTCCAAAAATGTTATTTTATGAAGTTGAAAAACATATCTTGGTTATAATTTTCTCTCTTTTGGTAGAATATGATACTCATATAGTAAGTGAACAAGCCATAGGGGTTTTTAGTTTGATGTTTCAACCATATATTGTTTTGGATATCCTTTCTTACCTAGCCAAGTCTATCATCTTTCAATTTCAGAACTATCATATTTTTAGTTTTTTTAGATATCCCTCTCTCCTAGTATATATGTTTTTACATGTACATGTTGATAAGTTTGGCCATCTGGGTCTGAATATGTGGGATTCAAAGAATCAAATGAAATTTGTAATTGAATGGACTAGTGTTTCTAGGAAGAAGGAAAATAATGAGGGATTTTATTATTACTTTTCATCATTCATGGCCAATATATATACTATTTTGAACAAATAATAACCACCAAGGATTTTTACTAAAGAAAAATATTTTTTGTAACTAAGTAAGAACAACAAAGTGGGTGACTAGTATATTTTTGAAGTTTACACTGACATAAGATTGTATGAGGACAAAGTACCATGACATCGTTTGTCAATATTTTTCCCTACGAGGATATTTTCTCTTGAATTTATAAGGTTGAGTATAAATGTTGACCAATATCATTTTTTTCATGCATGAAAAGGGTATGTTTTCAAGTTAGAAATATTTTTTGGGACATTCATCATGAATAATAGATAAGCCCTCCAACAAGTTGAAGAAAGGATGAAGGAGTTGGGCTTTGATCAAGGAGAGAAGTGGAAATATCACCCTCATCATTTAATATCAAATAAAAGAGGGGATATTAGTTCTACATCTTCTATTCATGGAAACAAGCCAAAACTTGAGAAAATGGAAAATCAAGAAAGATTTCCATGAAACAAAATGAAACAAATAACAGGTGTTAAAACCCCTATAGTGAGGGAGAAGATATTGAAGATAAATATACCTAAAGAAATTGATGTTGAGATGGAAGACTCATAATTCCAAAAGAGAGAAAATTTTCAAAGAGAAGAAGAAGAACAGGTGCAAGTTAAATTAACGGAGTGCCCCTCAAATCAACTACGTTTTCAAATGCAGTTGTGAAACCCAAAGTGCTCTACCTCCTCCTCGGTTTCCACTAATTTGGAAGTATTCTCAATTCAAGAAACTCCCTCCACCACATAAGTGTTACAGAGGACTTATCAATAGATTTAATAAATAATTCATAAGGTGATAAACAACATGGAAACTCAACTAGTATCACAACCAACTCCAAATTATCATACAAGACTACTCTCTGCCATGGATTTAGAAAGGAACCAATTAAAATTTCCTCTCATGCATCAATTTTTTCAGTCACTTCCCTCAAAAACTAATTTTAAAAAATTAGATATATCCTTAAATGTAGTTGACATCCCACTGCCTGACAAGAATAATTTTCATAGACAAGCAAGGGAAATGCTCTATATTGATCTAATAAAAATATCTTTGACAACAAGTAAAGAATAAAATATTTTTGAGAAAGTTTCAAATAATCTCAAGAAAGAAAATGAAACTTCTAGAGCACTTCATATTCAAAATGATGGCTATAATAAGTAAGGTTTTAAAATGGGAATATATCCAGAATACACGGAAGCTATCAAAACCTAGTTGCAAAATGAAAAATCTAAGATGTAGTAATTAAGGAAGAAGTTGAAAATGCTTGAGACTGAGCACGCTTAAAAAACTGAACTAGCTAAGGTTGAGAAAGAGAAGGAAGTGTTGATGAGAGAGTTAGTGGACAAAAACAAAGAAATTTTTATTTTGAAGAAACAAGTGTCGGGATTACAACAATCAATCAAAAGCCATGTTTTCACTATTGTGGTACTAAATGAGTCAAATGAACCCTAAAGTAAGCTTACAATATTTATGGTAGAATTTATAATTTCAGAGGTTGAACTAAAGAAAATTTTGGACAATCTAACTCAAGTAAAGGAAAAACTTGATATCAAGAAGAGGAAACTAAATAAAATAATAGAAACCAATGATTAGCTCACCACCAAGAGCAAGGAAATAGCAGATGATATCAAGGAGTTAAATACCAAATTTAAGAGAAATATATCTCTAATTGAAGCTAGACAATTTTTTTCAGATGATATCATCCAATAGGTTCGTTCTAAACGAGAGTATATTCATATACTTTATTAATAAAATATTGTGATGAATTGGACTCAATCAAGCATTGTTTCATGCAAGAAAATTGTACAGGAAGAAGCAATCAAGGCTAAAAATATGAGAAAATATTTAAATGGAAAATATTCAACTGATATAAGGGAATTAGTATCACAGATAAAAATGAGGTAATTATGGAAATAAGTATAACAAATGAGAAAAATCTACTTCATATTCAGGCCAAGAACATATTAAAGGAGGATCATGAGTTAATATCTTTGCTTGATTCCAAATTTGACCAGAGGACTAGATATGGTCTACCTAGTTTTTGGGACCAACAAGGAAATATGCTTTCTTTGGAACCATATCAAAATGAACTAGCGGCTGTTAAAATAAAAGTAGATACAACACATAAAAATATTTCAATTATAAAGGGAAGTAATATATCGAATTATTTGTAGAGGGACTTCCATCTTCTTTGGATGACGAAGACACTTTTTTTTGCAAAACCTAATTATTCAAAGCTTTCAAATTTGAAAGTTGCATTCTAGAAAATTATCCAGTGTAAGCTCAAAGATGAATAAATTAGGAAGAAGTGTGAAAGGTTGATTAATCCTATTGAAGTAGAAGTTCAAATGGTCGAACCAAGCACCAATCCTCAAAGTCAATGTTCTAGTAGTCATCAAACTTCTCAAAAATGAGAAAATTTCATTTTTTAATGTTGTTAAAGACTTTTTAGTCACATATAGTTAAGTAGTTATAGATTTTTTGATAGTTAGCTTTGTAACTAATTTTATGTAATATTTAAAATACATGAGAACTAATGGAAAAGGGTTTGAAGTTTTGGAATTTTGAGTACTTTTGCAATCATTTTGGCTTCCTTGGAGATAATAATAAAATTTGTCTGGTTGATTCTAGTATGTATTTGTACATTTTAGTATGCATTTTTTCTCTTATGTGTTTTCCACATTCATTTTCCTTCTTTGAAGCACATGTATGATTGTAGCAGGTTTATTGAGAAAGTTACAAATTTATTTTATGTATCTTTAATAGTTATAGGGAAAACCTATAAGTTCTATTCAAAGACATCTTAAGAGGATATCCACTGCTTATATGCTTCCATTTTAATCTAAATCATTCAAAATTTCATCTTAGAGTTTTAAATTTGGATTCTATTAAAGGGCCCAAGTTATAAACCCTAGCCTCTTATCAATTCTACTTTCTAGAAAAATAATTAAATTATTGCTAATATAAGGCAAATTTGGGCATGAAGATTCATGTCTAAGATTAAGTTCTGTTACAAAAGGGAATATATCACATATGGTCAGATTTCAATAAATTTTTAACATTCTTTTAAAAGTTTTGAAACAATTTTGTGGATGTCCTAGGCACTGTATCCAGGAACCGTGTCTAGGGTGAGAAGACAAGGTATGGTGGGAAAACAGTTACCCACCAAATGTGGGTGACCCCATAGGAGAATTTTTCTCCTATATTTTTCTTCAGATGTGAGCCAGAAAAATCTAAGAGGCACTAGTGTATCCAATGTATTGTGCCATTTGATCTCTTCTCCCTGAGTTGTTTGTATTCCCCATCGCCCATATATCGAGAGCATGTGTTTGAAAGTGGGAAGTCCAATCCTAAATTTATGTTTTTCATTATGAAATCAAGTGCTTATGATTATTTCTCCTTGGGAACTTCAGCATGGATTGTTGGGTGAATTGGAAGAAGGAAGTATTTTTACTGTAGTCTTGTTCCCTCACCTTAAATGGGGGGTTAATTCTCAATCCTAGTCTTGTGGGATTTCCCCTAATGGATTATAACTTCAGGAAGGGAACTACCTGGAAAACCCCAATTTTGGTAGCGTGGTCTTAGGACCCCTCCCATTGGTGTAAGTGTATAAATAGTAGGGGAACTTTACTAAAGAGATAGTGGGTCATTATGTCATTGTTGTCACTTAGTGTAGTAGTTGTCCCTTAGGTTTTCCCTTCCTTAGGGCCCTGCTAGATTGTGTGATAACAAACAACATTCCATCTATATGGTGGGAAATATTCCACTGATATATTACCCTAGGAGGATGTCATTTATCCTATCATGTTACAACCATATTCCAACAAATTTAAAATTAGAATGTACAACATTTTTCAATGGCTAAATATGGAAAACAAGGGTATGTTTCCTCTACTCTATGATGCAAGAAATGAAAATTGACATATAAACATAAAAATATACAACTAAATTATTGAAAGTGCATTATTAATACCTCATTCTCCACCCACATAACAAATTTAGTCCACTTTTTTTTTTTTAATATTCCCTTTTCAAATTTTGATGGATGATGACCACATTTGTTGTCTTGTCAAAACATGGCACATGGAATAGTTAAAATAATTAATATGAAATCATTTAATTTTTTCTAGGAAATAAGAAAATATCATTTCACATATTAAATATACTTAAAAAGGTACAAATCAAGGTCTGTAGACCTCTATGGCCATTGTGAAGCATGGCCCTTTGTTTTGCAAGCCTAGCCTTGGAGGCCTTGTCCTGAAACATATACTAATTTAATTTAAATATGAATAGATAAAATATAAAAATAGTTTAAGAAATTTGATATAATATGATGAGAAATTCAAATACCTGGATACTCTCCTCACTAGAATTCCTCCATTCATCCAACTTCTCATACATTTTCACAAGTTCTTTCCATACTTTTATACTTACATCAATGTGCCTTCTTTTGAGCCTTTGCTTAGGCAAGAGTTTTTTTATCTTCTTTGTTTGATTACACCTAAATATCTTGTAGTTCAGAGACATCTGTAGTTTAACCTTTTTTTATGGAACAACCTACACCAAATTTAGTCTGCATGTTGTGAATTACTGCTTTATTTAGGTGCAATGATATCTTTGATAATGGAAAATGGAGATGGTCTTTGAACATTTTAAGGCATAGATTCTTAAAACTATTCATGAAAACTTTCTCAACATTTGATCTACAGATTTTTGCCGAAACTATGTCTTATTCTATCTTTGTATCATGGCTACCAATGAAGTATTCATAATGTGGCATGGAATAAAAAATGTGTGTTCCAGGAGTGGATTGGGCTTTGGAAATATTTGTTTCCTTTTCCAAATTATTAGTGGAGATGCTTAATTATTTTCTCCTTGATCTTCTACTCGATCTGGGAGTGGTTAGGGAATCAATTGATTCCATTTGAGCTAGTTGATGCGCTTGCAATGTTTCAGTGGTTTTATTTGTTCATTTTTGTATGTATCTAGCAAGCGTTTCCAAGTCCACACCATCAATTTTGTTAACTATCTCTATCCCCAATATCAAATCCATGGCCTCTTTCTAATTCTCAGTCTCATGTGCCTAGATATGTAAAATAAAGTTTTATTTTTAAATTTTTGAATTAAAAAAAAAAATAAAACTAAAAATAAAATAAATAATTTAAATAATTACATCTCTATAAATTCAAAATGACTTACCTCATTTTGTCCAATGTCTTCTTCATTTCCTCTGCCTGACATTTTGAGGTTGGGTTAGCAAATCCTTTCCATGGACACAAGCCAGGGGAAATAGTGTGTAAGGAAGGAGATCAAATATCATGTAAGGAAGGAAAATAGTGTGCACACAGGGAAACAAATTGAGCTGAGGTAAGTAATTCGACCATCACATACACACAATTTTCCTAAATTTTCAGCAAATATTTATGATAATCAAACAATTATACACCAATATATGAATAAATGTCCTACAATTTAACCCTAAATCCACCCTCTATTCATATAACCAACAATTCCTTACTTTGTAGCTCCAATTTCTGGACCAAAAAGGGAAAAAAATAAAAATCACATGTTAGCTCCATCTAAATCCTTAAGTTCACTCTACAACTCTAATTTCTGGACCAATAAAGGAAAAAAATAAAAATATTGTGTAAACTCCATTTAAATCCTTAATATCCTTTAAAACCCACTAAATATCATCAAAATCCACCAATTTGTTTTTCAATATTCAAACTGCCACCACAAATCCAAACAAAAGAAGGTAATATAGAAATTGTCCATCCACAATAGAACAGGTGGGATCGAAGCTCTCGGATCGAGACCCGGGTGACGATAGATCAACCTACTCTTTTCTTTCCCAGATCCACGCCTATTAAAAGTGAAAAAAAAATACAAAGGAGAAATAAAGAGTTTAATTTTTTTTTTAGTTCAATAGTTTGCAGATATTTAATTTCGATGTTTTGGTGCGCAAAAATTTTAAAATTGCGTCTCACCCATCGCTGAATATTTTTATTTTCCCAATGAAAACTTTAGCGCTAACCCATGTGAAAGCATGTGATCTGTTGGGGGCATCAAATTTGGTGAAAATGACGCCTAGACTAGCTCCCCTGGGTAATTTTTTTCCATAAAAAATAGACATAAAATGTTACGAGAATATAACATTATTCTCAAATAAAATCAACGATTAATATAATACATTCAGTAGAATAACCATAATTTCAATAATCTACTACATTCAGTATAGATTAATTTAATTAGCTCTAAAATGATTGCATAAACTAAGTTATAAATGAGAAATTAAACAAAATTGATATACACACTCACGGTAAAGTGTTTTACATGAGGAAAAATACTAATCTCAATTAATATTTATGTTGTAAGGACAGATTATACTTTAATCAAAATATAATCTACCAATAATTCTACCCCTACAATTATTGGTTACATGGTTAATAATTGGATTTGATTGGTGTACTAAAAATTATTGTCATTGTTGTGTATTACAGGATGGAGCAATGTAGAACTACTAAATCATAAAGAGGAAATTTTTTCAGCGAATATATGACAATGGAATCCGCATATAAAATACTGGTAAGAAGGGAAAGAAACCTCAACCAAAGGAGGAAGATATGACAATGGAATCCGCATATACAATACTGGTAAGAAGGGAAAGAAACCTCAACCAAAGGAGGAAGATCTTTATGATTTCTTTGGGCTGTAAATAAGCCATATTATCAAATATATAAAGTATCTATTCATGAGCCATATTCCCACATTTATGACACTTTCCATAGCAATTATACTACCAAATTCCGTTAAATGTACCTTTTTTTATCTTGTGGTTAATTATGATGGATTTATTATCCTTTTAATGATTAAATGTGTTTTTAACATGATTTTATCAATGATGGTTTACTAATGTGGTTTTGTGGCCAAGGATCATGTTCAACTACAAATATTTCCATCTATGTATCAGTTTGGTACTAGTTCTGTAGTTCGATACTCAATTCCGACACCTGCACAAATGGAAAAAAAGTTAAAATTATAAAATATTTTTTTCTTTTTTGTAGATTGGTAAATTAAGTTCCACATGGGCCTAATACAATGGTACAAGCCTTGGAATATACCCAACTCACCTGTGTGGGATCCCAACACATTATTTAGGCTATAGCCAAAAATTGGTAACAATTTTGAGACTGACATGTTTTCCCTCGATTTTTGTGCATATGGTGAAAAACATCAAGAATATAGAAATTTTGTTTTTGTAAAACATAGAAATTTACTTGGATATTAAATTGGTTCAAAAAATAGAGTACAACTTCAAAGTTACGATTGGTTCTTTGAAGAAATTTTGTACAATTTTTTTGAAAAACCCAAATTTGCAAAAGTACCTAAGCAATCAACTCCATGCACAATTTCCGAGGTCATGGAATTGAATACGGAAATTACAAGAGATTTTTTTGTTGATAATATAGAATATTAGGCTCCATAGAAACAACTCCCCAAAATAAATCATGGTCAAGAATATATGGTTGGTTCTTTAATGCCAATTTGTATACAATTACAAAAAAATCTGATTTCTAAGATTTTCGTCTAAAGCTATAAATTTGTTTTCTGAGTTTAGGGGTATGGATCTTATCCTTCCTCAATTGATTTTATGTATAAATAAAGCCTCAAAGGGAAGATAAAGGAGGCTTTTCATGATTTTAATAGAGGAGATGTATTCACCTTTTGAAAAACTGAAACTATGCTTAAGCATTTGTAATTTTTGAAGTTTTCAAGCAATAAGAAGAGATGATGTTATTATACATGGCATAGATCATTCTTTAGTGTTGCGGGTATTTTACACAACGTATGAGAAGGTTGGTAGGGCTCCCATCCATAGATATGTGTTGTTCTTCATTTCCTTAGTTTAATTGTCAGCATGTTTGTGCTATATTTTCATTCAATTCATGTTAAGTTTGCAACATTTCAATTCTATTTTTGAAGTTTTAGTTACTAATTAGACACAAAAAATTCATCAATTTTTGAACTACACTTGTTGTCATATTCTCCATTCTTTTTCCTCCTTGTTTCCTACCTTCAAGGATTGTTTTTTTGTGAGAATATCTATCATTATGCACAATCCTTTAAAACATAAAGAAAGTGAACTTTTCTTGTCAACTACAAGTTCATTATTTCTCATGTGTTTCACTTCTCATTACAATGATTTTGGTGTATTCATTGAATAAAGAATTACTGATTCTAAAACCTCATTGCATTCATTTATAATCTTAAAGCATGATTGCACTATTTATGAGTTAATTACTTGATTTCTTATGATTTACTTTACAACGATATAGGAAATAATCATTGAAGAACTAAAAAATAAATGAAATATTCAAGTGTAGTTACATGAACAATGTTGTATGAAAGATTATAACTCTAATCCTTGTTAGCATTTATTTTTTATGTCCCACTGATACATTCCTTGTTGTTGATTTTTTCGTAGTTTTTTGCTTTGTTTTATTTACTTTGCACGCATTTTTCTTGTAGTTTCCAACATTTACTCTCCCTTTTTGTAATTTATTTTCTGCGGCTTTTTTAATGAGTTTTCATCACTAGAGGATTATAACCATTAAAGTATCAAGACCTAGTAAGCTACACAATTAATACCACATGAACATTGTATACTAGTATCAAAAGGTTATGGTTTGGAACCTGGTAAGCATTGGAATTCCAAAGTCCAATGACAAGCTATGATCCTTAGTGATTAATTCCTTCTTGTGTTAGTTGTTAGCATAGGTTAGAATAGGTTGTAATCATGCATTTATTGTGCTTGCATAACTAAGTATTATGATCCAAGATTCGATAATTAAATGTTTAAATTAGAAAACATATAATTCCACCAAAATTTTTGGCACTGTTGTCGGGATGGTGCTAAATGGATTAGAGCATAGTTGTTTTCATAATTTTTCTACATCATTTTAGTTACAGGGACAACTCGGGGGAAGAGATGAAATGATAAGACGAGAGGTAAGAACCTGTGCATCCACTTTGGTGGGGTTTCTCCAAAGCCCTGTTGTTTCCTTCTTTTTCTTTTCAATTGTGTTTTATTTTATATTTAATCATGAAAAGAAGATAAACCTAACTTGGTGATGATAGGGTCTTAGTAGCATGGTGGTGCTTTGAGTACATGATTTCTTCAATTATATTTGTTTTAATTGAGTTTCATTTCTATTTCTTTAGGATTTTTAAAAATTTTGGTACTTTAAGAAATACATACTCTAATCCATGTGCAGGAAAATGATTAACTACCAACAAAGAAATATTCAAGGATGAATAAAATTTTGGAAGAACTCTCTCAAATCCTAGCAGCAACTCAGATATCTACATCTCAAGAAGAACAAATCTTGATAGCAGTAGAGTAATTATTTTTTGAAATATCTAAATAGATTTAACTGATCTTGTAATGTACAAAAACAAAATAATGAATCAATTCTACCAATTGCGGGAACCAATTACGAATTAGTCTGAGGAATAAAAGTCTTTCTAACAGGTTAAATAAATCGAGAGTTGTGGAATGAGGACCTGTGAGAAAGCAGGATGGCTAAACAAACCATCTCGAAGTCAATGATCACGATTCATTCCAATAGGTGGCCTCCATTTTTCACAAACCACTATGGGGAACCCTTAGATGTTTCTAATGGTTTTTATGAAAACCATGCAATGGGAGTTTTTGACAGCTCATGTATCTGAAAGGTGAGTCCGGAAATTGAGTGTGCCCTTACATGTCACCAAGATTTTTCGATAAAAGTTTGTCCCGCCTATTATTTTATTTTTCCTCTAGTTGCAAAGTTACACTAACCAACATCCATAGTGAAAATTTTTTACTCCTCATCAACATTCGACTGATCATTTTTTCTGATTAATGGCTAACTCATAATTCACCATTTCTTCCTTGTACTTTCTTTCAAATTATAAACATGGAGAAAACCTTGAAATCAACTAAAAAACCTGCAAATTATATAAAAAAATTTCATACAACCCTTATGGATAGAGTAACCGAAGTATATCATCCCCATCGCTCCTTCAACCTTTTAGAGATTAGACAGGAAATTCTCAACCTTTCCTATGACAAACAATATTTTTCAAGTCATCAAGTTTATAATTTATCATGTAATTGTCCCACATTCCTATAATTTCCTTGAAATTTTTAGTTGGTTAGTTTCTTCCCTTGTCCCATAGAGGAATTTCATTATGTCCTCTTTAGGGGAGAATATTTTTGAGGTCACTTCACAACTAATACACAAAGCTTTTAAATTTCCTACAGTCAATAATCCCGAGAGATTTTCATATCAGTCCTTACTCTTCACTTATAATAATATTTCTAAAGAAAATAACAAAGGTTTTTTTAGACTCATTCTGCCAAAAAATTACAAAATTCCTCTAGCTGCAGTGAATTATCCAACAACCTCATTTTTTGAAGTTGCCCAACACATATTGGTTACACTACAAGAAAAAATGAAATTGGCGAGGGGTGAAAAATGTCACCATAAGCTCATTGGTGATGATCAAAAGAGCCTTTGTCATAAAAAAATGAATGTCACTAAAGGTGGTGTCGCCGAAAATATAGGTGTTATGGTAACATTCAAGGTTCATCACCAATAATGACTTAAAATGATGGATAGTGACCGTCACCATTTCATATGAGCAATGGTGATGGACAATAGCCTCGGTCACCAAAAAACCGAACGTCACCAAAGGTTGTGTCACTGAAAGTATGTTTTGTTGTGACATTCAAGGTCTGTCACGAATATTGATTATAATGATGGATAGTGGTTGTCACCATTTCATATGAACAACAACGATTTATTGTGATGGACCTTTCATGGTCGTCACTATTGTTGCATATATACGGCAACGTTCGTTGAGCATCACCATTTCATATTTGGTGAGGGTCCAAAAAATGTCATGATAAGCTCATTAGTGACTTCAAGGTCTGTCACGAATAATGAATATAATGATAAATAGTGACCCTCACCATTTCATATCAACAACAACGATTTATGGTTACAAACCTTTCATGGTCATCACTATTGATGCGTGTATATGGTGGCATTCATTGAACATCACCATTTCATATTTTTGTAAGGGTATAAAAATGTCACCATAAGCTCATTGGTGATGGTAAAAATAACCTCCATCACCAAAAACTAATCGCCGCCATTCCATATGAATGTCAAGGCACGATGGAATTGAACCACCAACCTCCTTCTTGTAAAGAAGGTGCTCTTCCATTGAGCTAGCACCCTTTAAAGAATTAGAATTTTAAAAATTATATCTTGAAACTTCACAGATTGTAAATTCTACAACTTTCAGTAAATTAAAGTCTCAACAATCTTTTACTAAACAAGAAAAAAATCATTGAACTTTCAGGTCCCTACCTAATGGTTATGGAAGTTATGAAAAGTGGGTGGAGGGAAAAATAATTACGTATAAGAGACTCAATATTTTCAGTTGAATACTCAATTAGAATTGAAAATTTGAAGACATTTATAGCCTACAAATGACCTATAACTCGCACATGCACCAAATATTGCAAAGGAAATGTCATAAGTGGATAACAAAGGGAAGAAGAGCATTGATGAAGATAGGTTCAATATGATATAGGTTTAATGAAAGAAAAATCTCAGTGTTGTTGTTGTTGGGTGAATTTTTATAATTGGGACCTTTGTCTTTCCTTTATCATGTAAATATTCAAATTAAAAATTATAAATTTGAGATATCTGAATGATATCTAAACTTTTGTGCGTTGAAGAGATCACTTGCTTATCTCCCTTATCTTCTCAGTTGAAATATATCTCTAAGAAGTTCCAAATTATCAAAATCTCTTATGTGTTCAAAGAACTTAACATGAAAAAATATACTCTCTCAAAGGAAGAACTTTAGTTGCGGGAGAACTAATTTCTAGAGAAGGAATACCTTGATGGTGTCAATATGTCATCATGGTTGGAATTGATGGCTCAAGTCCCTAACACTATGTATAATTTTGGATCGTTTATTTATTGGTAACACTATTTCCCCAACTAGACTTGTATTAATGAATTTTCAATTAATTGAATTTTCATGGAAATGGTTTACAGTTTGTCCCTAACACTCTAACTAATCTTGTATAAATGAATAAATTGAATTTTCATGGAAATGATTTACAATCTATCCCTAACACTTTAACCAATCCTCTATCATTGAACAAAATGGACTATCATGAAAACACTTTCTCATATGTTGATTCTAAGGTCTCTTCAATGAAAGTGGAAATAAACATACATGCAATAAAATACCCTTGAAATTATTATTGATGTTAACATATCTTCAATGGAAATGGTAATAACAAGTTTTATTCTTTAAATATGGATTTCATCCTTAAACATACATGAAAAATCCCTTGAAATTAATATGCCCTCACACCTTGAATTGATGGGAAAAATCATGGTTACTTAACCCTGTTGAACTCCCTTAAAAATAATTCAGAAAGTTTCAAGTCAGACTACACATGTCGACTCTCCCAAAGGACACATCGAATTAGAATTAGGTCGAATATGTATAAATAGAAGTCATGGTACTCCACATTCAATTATCCACTCGCTTAATGAATGCATAGAAGATTTTGATCTGACGAAATTTGTTAAAAATTTGTGAACCAAGAGGCTAATAAAAGAAGGAAGATGAGAATTGTATTTGGTATTTTTTGTTGGAACAATTTTTTGTGATTTCTTGGATCATTTGAATAGGTATATTTGGCATCTTGCAAGGTATTTTTGGTCATCCTTTGAAATCAGATTACAAATATATGCTTGGAATTATTTTTTACTAGGATTGTGGCCTCTTGATAGACCAGTACTCGACCCCTTGAATAGTTATATTGAAGACAACTCAGACCTAGTTTTTTGGCCCTGTGGAAGGTTACTAGGAGAGTTTGAGAAGAGATACCAAACTTACAAAAAATAAGAAAAATACAGTTATTGTGATGACCTTTCCACTGTTAAGAACATAAGACTTCTCTTGCTAGAGCTAAACCTCCAGAAGCGCATTATGTTGTGAATGGTACACCTTTTCCTAACTGAAAAGTTGACTTCAACTTCTTCTTGAACAATAATAGAGTATGCACAAGGAAGATGGAATTTGGAAGACACAGGGGTGATTTTATTCTTCGAAAAATGTAAGATGAGGAGGTGATTAAATAACGAGGTATTTTAAACTAGGAAGGGAAAATATCTTTCTCAAATCCTATTGGGGTATTAGGTCCAAGTACCTTTGTCTATTGTTTAACTCTATTGCAATTGCATGAAATGTGCCACAATATGTCAACTCGAACAAGCATCCTCATATGATAAAATCAAGACCAGTCTTAATATGATGAGATCAAGAATCATCATATGGATAAGGTTATATATGAACTATCGGTTAGCTTGCATCTTTTGAGGAAGGCTAGTTGGAAGGGTCATGTCCCCAGTTTGAAGGTTGTATTCCCCCTTTGTATGGTCGGTTTTCTTAGAAGGTTTTTATTTCCACCTTGGGGGAGGCATAGAAGCCTTTATTTACTTGATTCATACAAATCTGTTGAGAAGCATAACATTCATAGGGCTTTCGAAGGCTGCATGTTGCACCTTGGCTCATATATTCTACACTTGAGGAGAAATTGTTATTTTTGAAGCTTTGGGATTGAATCATTGTACATGTGACTTTGAACGAGCCTTCCTTTTTTTATTTATATTTACTTATTAGGGAAGAGGGAATTTTACACCTCCATTGGATAAAATTTAGGGTAACTCATAAAATATTATTTTTTATTTTAAAGGAAGTTGAGCATCTCCCTATAACTAAAGATGCACTTCCTAATTTTTAACCAATGGTAGATTGGGGGAGAAATCTTGTAAAAAATTCTGAAATTTTTATGGAGATCCATTTTTTAATTGGTGTATGGATGGCTAGCTAGAGAGATATCTTGAAGGTGTTATTTTGTAGATGTTTCTTAATAGATGGATGTTCAATGAACGAACGGATTTGTGTGTGAATTGATGAGCAAGTGATCTCTTCTTATTTTCTGTGGTATTTCATTCTTGAATGGATGCAAATGAGGTGTTTCTTCTCTAGTGGTGGTGGTGTACCCTCTTTCAACTTCTTGAATAATTCCCTTCACAAATACATTGGAAGTATTCTTGTGGAGAATCTTGCCCTAACCTTCTTGAAATTTCTGAAGCAACTAGGATGATCTTTTGGGGTATGTAGTGGACAAATCTAATGACAATTTTGGTTCCACTTATGATTTCTAAATGAGGAACCATATGAAAAGGCACTAATCTCCATTCCTCCCATCACTAATATTTTCTTGAACAAAATCCAAACCATTTTGGTAGGTTTACTCTTCATATCACCTTCGAACTCACTTCCAATATTACCCCAGGGTAGCCCCCCCTAAGATAGAAAATTTGGACTGAAATGAGACAGAGAGTTGGTAAAATGACAGTGACATCCCTCTTAGTTGCACTAAAATCATACTTGATCTTTAGGACTTATCTCAAGAAGTGTGAGCTTGAGTGATAACAATATACTATGATTAATCTAGCAGCTAGTTATCAATTTCTGGTTCCCCTTTTATGAGAAAATATAATGGCTTGTTTGCTACTAGAAGGTCCTACAACATGTTCCTGACGACTAATGGTAGGTGTATGAGTATTGAGTTCAGTGGTGTTGAGGCTACCACATCACTTTCCTCAATCTCAAATTCCCCCCCCCCCATAACAGTGGTGAATCATTCAACCCTACCCCCTACATGTGTTTCTACTCTAACCATTTTAGTGCCATCTTCATAATATGCATCTTGGAATCCACCCTCCACTCAAATATTACATCAATGTTTTCCAAGGAAATGGCATCTGCACTAGGTATTTTAAAAGTTAATTTTTTTTCTATTTAAAAAGTTGATGTAATGTTCTATTATCTACAATGAAGTGGACAATGATGATGTTTTTCTAAGTGCAAGCCTAAATCCTATTCTATATTTTAGTTGACTATTTATCGAGTATAAAATATATCCTAACAAATGAAGAATAATTGTAGAAACTTTGAAATCAAAAAATTGAAGACACTTGCATTATTGTTTAGCCTATTAAACATTGTAAATGGCATGACATATCATACATTCAAGCTTCCAAATACTTTGATATGGACGTGTTCAGCCTACATCAAAATTATGTTCAGTATCTTAACCTTTAAGCTTACCTTTCTAGACAAGTTGTACAGAGTAGCACCCAGGTTCCACTTTTGACCACCCACAAATGGCATATTTAATATCAAGAAGATCCCCATGTCTTTCCAAAAATTCCTGAAGCAACCTATTCAAATTGACCCATAAATACAAGATACATATCTAAATCGGCATTTGAAAGTTGAGCTAAGAACATTAATCACTAATTAAGAAGCAAGTGTTAGTACTGAGAGTGCATTCGAATGTCAAAGGTAAATATGACATCATAAGGGCATAATTCTGAAAGAAATTCATGTACATAACAAGTAAGTTTAGCAACTTGGTGTATTTTGAGTGTAATGATATATCAAATAAAAATAAAATGATAGAATAAAAAAGCAACCCACTTAGGAATGATGAATTCAATATATAATTGATGATGTTGCAACAGATGTAAGAAAAGCTAGCAGTGAAAGGATTCACCCAAGGCAAAAAATATTACAAAGTGGTACATGAAAATTGTGATGGACTAAACTACAAAAGCTAACTCGAAACATCGAAGGAAGCAGAAAGTCAAGAATTTTGAAACACTTAGCTTTACAGTAGTTAAGTAGCAAGAACATTAAAATGTTGAATTAAGTATTGGGTGACTTTGAGTAATTTTCAATAGAGTAGAGGGTAATTCAAAAGTATAGTGTCAAGTATTCAAGTAATTCTTATTGAAACTTTTTAAAAATCTACAAGGAATTAAATCAAAATGTAGAAAATAAACACCTTCAAAATCCATTCACCCTAGAAAAGGAACAATAAAAATACTATTAAAATTACATGGAACCTACAAAAATGCCTTGTATTTGAATTTTTTCTAACTTACAGATTCTTTGATTTCAATTATTGTTCAACCTATAATTGTTCAACCCTCTAAAGAATGGAGAAATATCATTTGGTATAGCCCCTGAATGGTGAATAATGATCCAAAAACTCAATTCCAACATCTTGTTAGAATAATTTTTCACTCCCACATGAGTTGATCGAATGCATGCCCAAGAAAGGATAAGAAATTTCTTAAGGAAATGATAAACGACAAGAAAATCATTCCCCTCATATTTTCTCATTGCACCATGTTGCTCCTAGGATGTTGTTGACCCCAAGTGCACTTTAATTATTAATGTTATAATATATCTAGTTTAACTCAAGTTTTAATATGGTCACCATACTTACCAGGTGACTACTATCCATAATTTGCTGGTTGTGTTTCATCTTGTGATGGCCTTGGTTGTTCCTTGTACAATTCAAAAAATTATTTTAAGATAATTTCCAAGGGTCCATATTAGGGTAATACAATGACATGAAACCTATGCACTCATAAGGCATGCAAAGCAACCCAATGATAAAAAATAACCTTACATATAGAAATTATATTAAGGATAAACTGGAAAATACTTGTTTGTACATATATCTACTAGACCCACCCAACCTTCCTTCATTGTGGGATCGCATACAATATCTGAGACATTAATAGGGATCTAATTCTTAAACATGTTATATAGATCAATACTTGTCCCCAGGAAAAGCACCACCTTTGAAGATGAACCAGTTTGACTAGCCCTACAATATGGTATAAGTATATTCTTAATTCCTAATTAGGATATGCTATCTTTAAAAATGTTTCCAACATGGGGGTTTAGAAGCCAAAAAATGCACAATTGGGAAGAAAATTTATTAATAATGTTCCCTGTGAATCAAAGAGCCTTGCCTTGAAGGATCCTTCCGCGGGACACAAGAATATTAAAACAACCCTAATTATATAATGACTTGTATATACCAAGTACCATACTTTCTCATCTCAAAAGGAAGGAAACATGTTGTCTCAATTATTTGTCACACATCCTTAGTTTGTCTCTGTCTATGAAGGAATATACTAGTATTTGAGTGGAAATAATAAAATTAGAAAATTACATGATCATGATATTATCTATGTTAACATTTGTGAAGATTTTTCACTCTCATCACTCAATGGTAGGTCAATCTATTAATTCACATGTGAACACACCTGCGTATGAGTTGTGGATGTAAACATTGTTAGCATGCGTCACCTTCCCTAGCTTAAAAGTAGTTAAAATCTCTTGGGTGGAAACCAGATGAAAAAAATAAACCTAAACAAATATAAACCACTAAAATGAAACTAAAACATATGAATCCCATATAATACCATAGAATGTGTATAGGAACAATAGAAAAATTTAAGCAGACAAATAGGCTCAAAAGGGACTAGACCAATCCAAATATTATTAAGCATGAAAACTGACAAAACTCTTAATTAAGAAATATAAATTTCAACGGTTAGCATGAGGAACAGGGGAAATATGATAAAACCAAATATTCCCTTCTTGTGATACATCCTAGTGAGGATTTGGATTGCAGTCCTGTAGAATAAATATGAAATGAAAATTGAAGGAGGTTTCTGATGGGCCTCTAAATTAGACATAAATTAAGTCCCATCGAACCTTTCTTATGCACATAAAATATATATTAAATCTCTCCTTATAAACTTAATAAATTTTTCTTTATGCTTTAATATGTTCTTATGAAGGTTTAAAGATAATTGTATATTTGTGGCTAATATTATTTATTTTTGTAGAATATTGTGAGAATATTTGGCAGATTGTGAAGATTTGGAGAAGGGGATAATTTAGGGCTTGCTACCTACTACTAGAGGATAAATATTAAAGAATAAATGAACAAAATATCATGAAATAATTGAGAAATTCTAGAGAGATTCTAGAACTCTGATGATTGAGATAATCTAGGAATGTGTTCCCTGTCATCTACTACAAACTCCTAGTGTTGGGAACCAAATCCACTATTTGAGGGATTTTGGAGGGGAAAGATTCCCCCTTTCAAGGAGAATGCTTCCTCATAATTTTTTATAAGTACCAATTCGAATTGGCCTCTAGGGGCATGTATTCTTTAGTATTTGTTTGGAGAAAATGTGTTTTCTGGCAGCTCCAATTTCTTTTCTTGCAGGGATGTACATGTATTGATTCAATAATGAAGATTGGTGTCATTTTAAGCTTCTAAGGCTTGGTTTCTTCCATAGGACTCTGATTCCTCCTTGGGATTGGCCATCCTAGGAGCCTTAGAGCCCTCTTTCATATTTTCTTTATGTTATTTGAACTTCTTATTCACATGCATCTCTTATTTCTATTTTGCATATTTATGTATTTAGTATTGTTTCTTTTCTTGCAGTAGGATTGACTTAGATGATTTAAGTGAGTTATTTTTCAATTTTTTTGCAGTTTCAAAAGCATCATTAATATTTAGAATAAATTTTGAAGGTCATAATATTCATGAAGCTACATGGATTCGGTTACTAGTTCACGAATATAAGATTTCTGGAAATGCCTTGTAGCGAAATAGTAGTAAATTTATGTTATTTTTTAGAAAGGGTTAATGAGATCCATTTGACTTGATTCCACTTTTATTAGGTCATAATAATGTTAAATTTGATAAAAAAAATTCACCCCATTTCATTTTAAGTTTATTAGGTTAGGAATTTGATAGATTAACTAGCTCACTAGTTCTTGAATTTCCAGATTTTAGAGTAGTAATTTTCTGTTATTTTTTAGCACGTGTGAACAGGGGTATTTTGGAGTGATTCCACTTGGAATGGAGACCTAATAAATCATACTTAATAACAAAAAATTTCCCATCCCATTTTCATTTGATTTACTTATTCATTCGGTGAGTTATTTCCAAAACAGACTTGCGTGTAGCAAGAATAGAGTTGCGTGTAGCACTCTTGTAGCATGTGTAAACTCGACCAGATTTTATCCCAAAGGTTGGTTTTTGTATCTTAGGCTTCAATAATGACCCTTAGGACCTAAATACATGATTGAGGAAGAATAAACACCACTTAGGACATTCATTTTCACAAATTATATTAGGTATTTTCTATTTGAATTCATGCTCTTAGGATTTCAATTACAAATTGTTGTTCTTTCCTAGGAATAATTTATTTTCAAAGTAACAATTCCATTTATGCAATTAGTTTAGGCTTTGATTTCAATACATTCCCTCCATTACATCATATCAACAAAATAAGGTCACATTATATGTTTCACATATAGTGTTGATACCTCTTAAGTTTGTATGTACCTCAGGTTGATAATTAAAGTTGGTAGCCTCGGTAGTTGCATCATTCTTGTTGCAATACTAAGGCTCGTCACTTTTTGGCGCCATTTTTGGGGAGGTGTCAAGGTATGCATTGTTTTCTTCACTATTTTATTCATTTCTTTTCTTTCTGCAAAAACAAAAAAAAAATTGCCTTAGGCATATTTCATTTCAAAACAGAAAATTGCATTGCATTAGCATTCTTATTCAAAAAAACAAATTTAAAACTACTTCTCCAACACCAACCCCCCCCCCCCATTTGATCACGTGATGCAATAAGGAAAACATCACCATCCACTTTTTCAGGTAGAAGAAGAATATATGGCAAAGATGGTAGAAGAAATGAATAGAGATGATGAGAATGAAGAAGATCCTCTTGGATTTCCCATTCACGATACTAATGTTAGTGTGCATAAAAAGAGAATCCCTCCAGATTTCCTTCCCAACTTCCATGGTATGAGGTTAGAGGATCCGGAAACCTTTCTCTTTGAATTTGAAATACTTTGTAGATCTTATGGCTACTTATCACACACTCAAAATTTGAGATTTTTTCCTGAAACATTGAAGGATGGAGCTCTTAAATGTTTCATGAGTTTAGATACTAATTCGACAAGGTCATGGAATGATATGCAAAAGATATTTCTAGAAAAATATAAAGAAAATGATATTAAGGAAGAAATATTTAGAATGAATCAAAAACAAGATGAGATCCTTTAAGACCTAATAGAGAGATCTATGTATAATGTTAAAAGGGAAAAATTACATCATTTAGGATTTTACACACTAAAAACCCTCTTACTTAGAAAAATTAGGGATGACTGGATTGATCTCCTTGATCTCATGAGTAACGGAGATGTATACTAATTATGATTTAAGGAAATTTGTGAAACATGAAAGTGCATATCAAGAGCAAGGGAAAGAGTAAGTAAATCATCATCAACATTGGTAAGTGAATATGAACTTGGAAATTTTCTTGATAACTTTAATTCATAAATTCTTAGCAATATAAGTGAACAAGTATAAATGTTAAGAATGCAAAATGAGAAAAAAAATATGTTGATATGTGTGTTGTCCATGCAGAATCATATTTCCCATCATTACCAAGGTTGAAGGAAGTTTACCAAGAAGACAATGGAACAAGTAAATCACCACAAAAGCTATGTTATGTAGCTCCAAGAAGACCATGGTAGCCTAGTGAACTTGATATGATGCAAGGACCTACTTCACAATTTCAATCTTATTCACATCCATCTCAAAATAATTGGGACACACTCCCTCCTTGGAAACCTTAGCCATCTCAACCCCAAAACCAATCTTTGAAACAAGGATGGAAAGAACCTTATGGGATAAATCCACAATACCCTCAGTATTTTCCTCAATATCCTCCATACCCAATTCCATGATATCCCTACCACCCACCTCCACCATAGCCACAACCTCAACCACATCCATATCATATATCCATTCCCACTCAACTACCTGTACCACCATTTCCAAACCCATACAATGAAGTATCTCAACCCACTTACAATGTTGAGGTAAAATACTAGCAAACATATCCTCTTGATCTAAATGGTATGCATATTAGTTCAATAAAGGTATTACAAAAAAGAGATTATTTTGATGTCATTGAAGGACAACATCTAGAAGAAGATCATTCAAGTGAGGAGACCAGACATTAGAATCAGATATTGAGAAAGTTCCCTCATGTTCACCATTAGATCCTCCATGTGTTCAAGAGAAAAATCGGAAAAAAGAGTAATATTTGAATGTCACAGTAGAGGAGGACATCCAAGGTGATCCAAATCAGCAAGTGGATTAGGGACATCACAACTATAATTGAAATATGGTTCCAGATAATCATTAAGTTGTAGCAACGCACTCTTCTTTAACAGTACTTGATACAATCTCAGTCAAAGAAATTCATCTATCATATTCAAGTACATGTCAAAGAATGTATTTCAAGTGTACACATAATTTTATCTGTCGTCTTGATGAGCACATGGCTCCATTGGAAGTATTCATATACTTGAAATATATTTTGTTTTTTCAAGTAGAGTAGGATATAAAAAAACTAAAAAAATGGAAAAAGAGAAAGAAGAAAAAAGAATAAAATATCAAGTGAAAGCCTATTTAGAGGCGCCTAAGATTTTCTCACTGATTGAAAACCTCCATGAGGTGGTCAATGGGTTGGAAAAAAGAGAAAATAAGAGAAATAAAATAAAATATCCTAGGTGAAAACCTCTTGTGAGGCACCTAGGAAAACCTACTAGTTGAAAACCTCATTGAGGCAACTAGTAGGCCTAGAGAAAAAAACAGAAGAAAAAAAATAAGTGAAAATAATGAAAATAATAAATGTATTTTCTCCATGTATCTCTCTCTAATGAATGCAGGTGCTCTCCAACCTTTGAAAGAAGCAAAAAAAACAAATTGGAACCAAAATAAAAAGCTGGTCAAAACCCTAATCAAAGGAATTCAAACTTGGGCTTCATCCTCCTTTGCTCAGATGCTCCAAAATGACCTAGGTCATGCCAATCCATCACCCTCATCCATTTTTAACATCCACCCATAATTTCCAATATTTTTTTCATTCATTTTCATCGTTGTCCTAAAATGCTACAGGAAACCATGTTTTGCGACAAGAAACTTCTAGTTTTTAGCAGAAAAAATGTTTTTATTATATCTCAAAAACCGTGCATCCATTTTCTGACTTTTTTCAAGGGGAGATGAATATAGATGATGGTAACATTCTCAAGAAATTTCAGCACATTCAGATCCATAATTTATGAGAAATTGACCTCCATCACCTACAACTATTTTTAGGTTTTCTTGGGATTCATACATCCAATGGCCGAGATTCTTTATGGGTAGGTGCATAAGTATGATAGTAATATTCCCAAAAAATTTCAAGTCAATCCAATATACTGGTTAAGATATATGCCTAAAATAGGTCTACTACAAGGGGGTTGTCCTGAAATAGTTTTTAGTAGAAATTTTTTTTATATTATATCTCAAAAACCATACTTCCATTTTTCGATCGGTTTCAGAAGGAGATGCATATATCTTATTTTAACATGCTAAAAAAAATCATAAATTTCTGAGGCATATGAGAAATCAACCTCCATCACCTACAGACATTTTTTATTTCTCTAGTTATTCATGCATCCAATGGCCGAGATTGTTTAGGGAGAGGTGCATAAGGATGACAATAATATGCTCAAAAACGTTTAGGTTAATCCGATCTACCGTTTGAGAGTTATGCCTAAATCAAGTCTTCTACAAGAGGGTTTTCCTAAGCAGCCTGTACAGTCACATCAAAACTCAACATTAGTTATTTTTTGTAAACCACAGAGTAGAAGATCCAGCCACCTTGAGCATCATGAAGCCATTTATAAAGTTGAGAAGAGCACACCCTCCTTAGGAAGCATTCCATCCACTCCACCAGCAGAAGATTGAACATTGGGAGAAGACTACACACACAAAAAAAAACTTTATCAATTAAAGAATAATCATGCTATGAATACCTATACAAAAGAAAAATCATCAAATCATGAACATATCAGCAGAATAATTTTATCCAGGGATGTGAAGAAGCAACAACAACAACAAAAGAAACCCTAGAATACCTCCAGATTCAAGGCTATAATAAATAGGACATCCAGCAGATTATCACATGTAGCTTCAGAATCATGAGTAGCAACTTCAGAACCACCAAAGACAACTTCAACAGTCATGTCAGCAGCTTCAATATCATGTGTAAAAAAAAATCAAGGGTAAAGCTCAGGTATGCAATCATTTAATCCTTTCCTCGAATCTATTCTAGCTAAAGAAAACATTAAGAGTGTGAGAAGGAAAGTTTTTTTAAAGCCAAAATCAATAGCAGAGAAACCTCGGCCTTATCTAGAAGTCAGCTCCACTTTTCCACCAAGACACACGCACAAGTGGGAGAGGAGGATTAACACACCAACAAAGGCACCTGAGGACCTCCATGCAACACCTAAAAGAAGAAATAAAAATAGAAGAGTAGCAAGAAGATCAGCAGGAGGAGAAACACATGGACCAATAAACAGAGAATGAAATAATCCAACATGCATGAATAACCACAAGGCAAGGAGGATGAATAGGGTGCTCAAAGGATGAGCAGTAGTTTTAGTAGGGGGGTATGATGGGCCTCTAAATTAGACATGAATTAAGGCCCATATAACCTTTCTTAGGTAAATAAAAGATATATTAAATCTCTCCTTATACACTGAATAATTTTTTTTTATGCTTTAATATGTTCTTATGAAGGTTTAAATATAATTGCATATTTGTGCCTAATATTATTTATTTTTGTAGAATATTGTGAGAATATTGGGTAGATTATGAAGATTTGGAGAAGGAGATAATTTAGGGACTTTCTCACTACTACTGGAGGAACAAGATTCGATAATAAATGAACAAAATATCATGAAATAATTGAGAAATTCTGGAGAGATTCTAGAACTCCGATGATTGAGAAAATCTAGGAATGTGTTCCCTGTCATTTACTACAAACTCCTAGTGTTGGGAACCAGATCCACTATTTGAGAGATTTTGGAGGGGAAATATTCCTCCTTTCAAGAAGAATTCTTCCTCATCATTTTTTATTAGTACCAATTCGAATTGGCCTCTATGGACATCTATTATTTAGTCGTATCATGGAGAAAACTTAAGTTTCTGGCAACTCCACTTTCTTTTCTTGCAGGGATGTACTTGGATTGATTCAATAATGAAGATTGGTGCCATTTTAAGCTTCTAAGGGTTGGTTTCTTCGATATGAATCTGAGTCCTCCTTGGGTGTGGCCATCCCAGGAGCCTTAGATCCCTCCTGCACAATTTCTCTATGTTCTTTGCACTTCTTATTCACATGCATCTCTTATTTCTGTTTTGCATATTTTTGTATTTAGTATTGTTTATTTTCTTGTCGTAGGACTGAGTTATATGATTAAAATGAGTTATTTTGTAGGTTTTTTACAAGTTCAAAAGTATCATTTGTATTTAGAATAAATTTGGAAGGTCATCTTAATGATGAAGCTACTTGGATTTCTTTACTAGTTCATTAATATAATATTTGTCGAAATGCCTTGTAGCAAAATAGTAGTAAATTTCTGTTATTTTTTAGAAGGGGTTAATGAGATCCATTTGAATTGATCCCACTTGTATTAGGTCAAAATAATGTTAAATTTGATAAAAAAAATCAACCCATTTCATTTTCACTTGATTAGGTTAGGCATTTGATAGATTATCTAGCCCACTAGTTCTTGAATTTTGATATTTTAGAGTAGTAATTTTTTGTTATTTTTTAGCACTTGTGAACAGGGGTATTTTGGAGTGATTCCACTTGGAATGGAGAGATAAGGCATCATACTTATTAAAAAAAAAATCACATCCCACTTTCATTTGATTTACTTATTCATTCGGAGAGTTATTTCCAAAACAAAGTTGCTTGTAGCAAAAGTAGAGTTGCCTGTAACACTTTTGCAACATGTGTAAACTCAACCAGATTTGCTCCCAAAGGTTGGTTTTTGTCTGTTAGGCTTAAATCCTAACCCTTAGGACCTAAATACATGATTGAGGAAGAATAAACAACACTTAAGACATTCATTTTTTCAAATTATATTAGGTATTTTTTATTTGAATTCATGCTCTCAGGATTTCAATTACAAATTGTTGTTCTTTCCTAGGATTAATTTCTTTCCAAAGAAATGCTTCCATTTCTGCAATTAGTTTAGGATTTTATTTCATGAAATTCCCTCCATTACATCATATCAACAAAATAAGGACACATTATATTTTTCACATATAGTGTTGATACCTCTTAAGTTTGTACGAACCTCAGGTTGATAATTAAGGTTGGTAGCCTTAGTAGTTGCAACATTCTTGTTGCAATACTGAGGCTCATCAATTTCCATCCCTTTAGATTTGATAATGACTTCAAAAATTAACAAGAGAAACAAAACTGTGAGCCACCATATTATTTTGAAAAGGGAACCCAAGAAGTGGGGCTAATCATCTTGTAGAGTTGTTGGCATTAAAAGCTCTATTAAGAAAAATATTTGATAAGATAACTTTAGGTATTTGGAGATTTTTCCTTGGTAGTGAAATGGTCGTAGCATTCCTAAGACATAGCATGTTAGCTTATTGGAAACTAAAAATCATCTGAATGAGATCAATTATGTTTTCATGAGGTTCACTGTAGCTCATGTCTTCCCAAAGCTGAATGAGAAGGTTGATAGCCTGTCTAAGGAGAGTCTCCTCTTAGAACCTATAAAGCTACATTCCCTAGATGTGGATAGGGACACTTCAAGAAAAACTCCGTCATCCATACAATTTCTTTGCTATCATATTTTCATATGTACAAACCACTGTATTTTTAAGGTACACACATATGTATGAGCAATCATAAATTTCTATTTTTGGGGAATTTTTCCTGATCAGTAATCTTCTAGAAATGCACCCAACCATTCTTGTATCAATGAATTTTCGAATATCATGGAAATTTGCTACAATCTGTCCCTAACACTATAACTAGTCCTGTATAAATGAATAAATTGAACTGTGATGGAAATGGTTTACAGTGTATCCCTAACACTCTAACCAGACCTCTATAATTGAACAAAATGAACTATCATGAAAACACTTTCTCAGATGTTTATGCTAAGGTCTCTTCAATGAAAGTGGAAATAAACATACATGCAATAAAATACCCTTGAAATTATTATTGATGTTAATATCTCTTCAATGGAAATGGTAATAACAAGCTTGATTCTTTAAATATCGATTTCCTCCTTAAACATACATACAAATACTCTTGAAATTATTGTTCCCTCATACCTTGAATTTTTGGGAAAAATCATGGTTACTGAACCCTGTTGAATGCCCTTAAAAATAATTCTGAAAGTTTCAAGTCAGCTTACACGGGTCAGGTTACACGGGTCAGCTCTCCCAAAGGACACATCGAATCAGAACTAGGTCGAATAAGTATAAATAGAAGTTTTCATTCTCTGCTTTCACTTATCCACTCAGTTAATGAAGGTGTGAACTGCAATTTTTCAAAAAAAAAATCAAAGTCTGGTCATCATTGTAAGTTGTGTCTTTGATCCTCTCCTATCACCTAACCTGTGGTGAAGATCCCTGGAGGATTAAGTTGTATGATTCTTTATTAATTTTTAATAAAATTCAAAAATAATTATGAGTCCAATAGTCTGTTTCTGTTACAATGTCGATAGGGTAAAGATTCTTTTAAGCTGGTCTTTTAACTAATTTTAGTGGTTAAGGTCATGAGTTTCCATTTAAAAAAGGGTCTTATACTTTCACTATGATTTCCTATCCAAGGTCAAAGACATAATGTTATAATCATGAGTTCTATTAAGAATGACACAAGATTAGTTGTTCTTTCCATGAGAAGTTGCTATCTTTTTCAAAAGTTATGGTTTTAACAGGAATAGTTGTCTTTTTTAGAAAGGTAGAAATTACCAAGAAAATTAGTAAAGGAAGCAGAAGAAACATTATTCAAATGAAACCAGCACTGCTATTCAAATATTGAGGACATGTTAAATAAAATGGGAGTTTCTCATCTAAATGATGTTTATTTTTCATTGGAGGATGCATTAAAAGGGTGATTATTTTTTTGCTAAGGTTATGCAAATATATTGCTACTCACTAAAGGGTATATGTGTCAAAGTGCAGTACGAGTAGAAATTATTAAGAAATGTGATGGAGTTGGTGAAATGAGTTGGCAGCAGGTTTAAATCATTTATGTATTCATGTCATTCCTATTCACCGAGTCTTAGGGCATGCATAACCCTGCCTCCATCCACTCTTGGGACGGTTTCTGTTAATATTTTTATTCTCCATTTTAAAACCATTTGTTAATAGGTTCCAGCAAGTAGGGTTTTGTGGAGGGTATTCCTCATTTTACAATTGTGCATTGGAGGTTAGGATAACAAAAAGAAATATGGGCAAAGGAGGTAACATGAACTATTCAGAGCCAGCTAACACTCATTTTGTGGATCATCGTGCTAAGGCCGAGTTCATGGTAGTAGGTTGGTACCAGTTTTTAAGGAAATTTTTAGGTGAGAATGTGGCTGTGGCTCAAGTGTTTGATGAAAATTTTTATGGAGAAAAGGTTAGGATTGGGTTTCAGACCTTCAAGGTTACTGAAACCATCATTGCAAAGGAAACTCAAACTTTAGCAACAGGTGAGTCTTGGCATAAGAATAATAAAACTCTCCTTAAATTTGATTCAAATTTTTATTTAAAGCATGAGCATGAACACATTGGTTGGACTCCTACCATTCATATTTCATACTTTAAACCTGAGTGGCAGCATGTCATTGCTACTGTACAACATTACATAACTTGTGAGGGTAGGTTTTCAACTATCCACAAATACCAAATGAGGTTCTTAGCCCATATCTCTGGTGCCAAACCTATGAATCTACCCTTTTTCCTTCACGGATCCCTTTTATCAATGTATCGAAATATACTGCAAGCCCTAGGCTACTCTCTTCATAATATATATCACAGAGGCTTGATTAAGCTATTACTATTTTATCACCTAAGAAGGAAAAGGACTACATGGGAGAAATTTATAACAGATGAGGGATTTAGCAGTGTTTATTCAAGAAGAAGAGTAGGAAGGCCCAGACATATGAAAAATCAAGAACAACAGTCAAACCCTACCCATACATCAACTCCCTCACAAGTTGGTCCATCTTCAATGTCATCTAGTAGGCAGACTAGGAGCTTAGACAGAAAGGCTAGAACTACTACATCTACACCAAAAAAACAACCAACAAATGAGTTATACACTAGTAGTTCATCCAAGGAACCATAGACCTTGAGTTCATTCATGGAGGAATGTACAAACAAGTTTAAACAAAGAGATACCCTTCTTGACAAAAACATTGTGTCTAAAATCAAAGAGGAGCCAGCTTCCTCTTTAAGAGGTAAACATAGGAGAAGACTCATCATGACAGAGGGACCTTCAGTGGAAGTCACCCTTGAAGCCTTCACATCTAGACTTGTTCAAAATTCATTAGAAGTCAACCTTGAAGCCATGACATGAAACCCTATTCTAGAAGCTAGACAGGAAACTCAACAAAACAATGACATTTCATTCAAAGAGCCTACTCTTTCACAAGTCTTTTCCTCACTCAAGAAGGGGAAAAGAAAATTTTCAGGGAATATCACAATGGAAGAACCTACCATAGCTCAGCTTTTCTCATCTATTGGCTCTTCAGTCAAGAAGAGGAAGAAAACTATAATACATTCATATTCATCATTTGAGGAGGATAGTGGTGATACAGAGTACACTGAGTCAGTGTTTGAATAAGGGCGGTCAAGAATATTCATACATGGTATAAAGAGGCATATATTTATTCCAAAACCATACATTCAAAGGCCTCACACCAGGCCCAAGAACAAACTCATATTAACAAGTAAGCTCATTTCAAACCCTACTCTCAGGGATGAAATCATAAAAATTGATGATAGCCTAGATAATGAAGCCAAGAAGAAAAGGACTCAGCGGAAAAATCAAGCACATAAGAGGAGGTCAAACAAAAGGGTAACTAAAGATGAAGCTATCAAAATCTTTGCCTCCATATTAGACCTCTGATGAATGAAAATGCAGAGCCTTGAAAATCTAAAGAAGTTTTGGTTTATATTTAGTATTTTCGGATTTAGCTACCCTTTTCATAAAAGTTAGCTATTATTTCATGATTTAGTATATGGAGAAGAAAAGCTACTTTATGGTTTTATTCTCACAAGGATGACACTAAATATGATGAATTGAATGTGATATTTGTGATAATGAGCTTTTTCCAGGTGTCATATAACTTCCATTTGGTTATCCACTCCTATTTTTTACAAATATGTATACAAGTGTTCCTTTCAGTTGTTGGATTCCACATTTTATGGAGACAGTTTTTGACAAGCTACGAGGGAACTCAGCCACCTCTACTTAGCCAGCTTCAGCTCGATGATGCCATGTTTCATATGTATTTCTATTTCAGTTTTATTTTTAATGTTTTAGATAAACTCTACTATACGTAGAGAGTTGTAATAAATTCCAAAAAACAAATTTCCACTTTTATTGGAGGCTTCTATGCAGAATTCCTATTTTGTATAAATACTATGTAATGCAAAGACAAAAGGGTTCATTGGTTGTATTTTGTAGAGCATACTGTGCTACATTTTGAATATATAGTATATCAAAATCACTCTTGAGGAATTATGAAAGCTTGGTGTGTGTATTGTCTACTTATCTCATGTATTTCCATATCTAAATTCTTCAGTTCTAGACTGTGATATTGATTTTGTTTCATGTTTTTGCTAGTCTCATGACATATCTATGCATGATTATCTAATTTATCAGTCTTGCATAGAATTTTTCTTGATAAGATATGTATGGTAATTTATCCATGAGCATTTATTGTAACGTATATCTTCATATTTACAATGAAATTTTTGTAAGTCTTGTAAAATATTTCTTTTTTTGATGCATTACCAATATGGATCTTGTGTCATTTCCTCATCCAAACAATGTATTTCTATCCTATAGACCCACTGTCCTTTTTCATACTCTCCTAGCCAATAGTACCCTCATATGTGTGAATGAGAGTTATTTGTTTGAAACCCTTTCATCGAACGTAAGATTCAACCACCTTCCAATAACCCAATCCAAATCATGAAATAGCCCTTGAGCTTAAGATGTGTCTGGTTAGGCACTTGTCACAATCCAAGTGTTGATTCCAATGCTAACAGAAGGCATAGAATAGTTTGATCTGAGGAAATATGTTCACGACTCATGAACCAAGAGGCTAATCAAAGAAGGAAGATGAGAAGTGTATTTGGTATTTTTTGATGGGAAAATTTTATGTGATTTATTGGATCATTTGAACAGGTATATTTGGCACCTAACAAGATAGTTTTGGCCTTCCTTTGAAAGAGCATTATAGGCCTATGATTGGGATTATTTTTTACTTGGATTTTGGCCTCTTGATAGACCAGTACTATACCCCTTAAACAATTATATTGAAGACAACTTAGACCTGATTTATTGGCCCTGTGGAAGGTGACTATAAGAGTTTGAGAAGAGATACCAAACTCACAAAAAATAAGAAAAGTACAGTTATAATGATGAAATTTCCATTTTTAAGAACATAAGACTACTCTTGATAGAGCTAAACCTCCATAAGCACATAATTTTGTGAATGGTACACCTTTTCCAAGCCACAAAGTTGATTTCAACTTCTTCTTGAACAATAATAGAGTATGCACAAGGAAGATAGAATTTGGAAGAAATAGGGGTGATTTTATTCTTCCTTCGAAAAATGTAAGATGAGTAGGTGATTAAATAATGAATTATTTTAAATTGGGAAGCCAAAAAAAATTTCTCAACTCATATTGGGGTCTTAGGTCCAAGTACCTTTGTCTATTTTCTAACTCTAATGCAATTTCACAAAATGTGCCATAGTATGCCAACTGGAACAAGCATCCTCATATGATAAGATCAAGACCAGGGCTTAATATGATGAGATCAAGCATCCTCATATGGATAAGGTTATATATGAACTATGGGTTGGCTTGCATCTTTTGAGGAAGGTTGGTTGGAAGGGGCATGTACCCAATTTGAGGTTTTATTCCCCCTTTGTATGGTTGGCTTTCTTAGGAGGTTGTGATGTCCACCTTGGGGGAGGCACGAAAGCCTTTATTTACTTGATCCATACAAATATGTTGAGAAGCATAAACTTCATAGGGATTTGGAAGGTTTCTCGCTGCACCTTCGACCATATATTCCACACATGAGGAGAAATTCTTCTTTTTTAAGCTTTGGGATTGAATCATTGTACATGTGGCTTTGAACAACCCCTCATTTTTTGTATTTTAGATTTATTGATTAGAGAAGAGGGTGTTTTACCCCTCCATTGGCTAAAATTTAGGGTAACTCATAAAATATGATTTTTTTATTGTAAAGAAAGTTGAGCATCTCCCTATAAATACAGATTCACTTCCTCATTTTTAACCAAGGATAGATTGGGGGAGAAATCCCATAGAAAATTCTAAAATTTTTATGGAGATACTTTTTTTAATTGGTGTATGGATAGCTAGCTAGAGAGATCTCTTGAAGGTTTTATTTTGTAGATTTTTCTTAATGGATGGATGTTCAATGAACGAATGGATTTGTGTGTTAATTGATGAGAAAGTGATATATTTTTTTTTTGTGGTATTTCATTCTTAAATGGATGTAAAAGAGGAATTTCTTCTCTAATGGTGGTGGTGTACCCTCTTTCACCTTATTTAATAATTCCCTTCACAAAGACATTGGAAGTATTCTTGTGGAGAATCTCCCCTAAGGAAAAAATGATTACAAAGTGGTACATGAAAATTCGGATGGACTAAAGTAAAGAAGGAAGCATAAAGTCAAGAAGTTTGCAACACTTAGCTTCACAAAAATTAAGCTGCAAGAACGCCAAAACATTGAATTAAGTATTGGGCGACTTTGAATAATTTTCAATGCAGTAGAGGGTAATTCAAAAGTATATTGTCAAGTATTCAAGTAATTCTTAATGAAAAATTTTAAAACTCTGCAAGGAATTAAATAAAAATGCAAAAACTAAACACCTTCAAAATCCATTCAGCTTGGAAAAGGAACAATAAGAATGTAATATCCCAAATGAGATATTTTAAGAAATTTTCCATAAATTAATTCAACCATAAAATCACCAGAATATTGCCGCGTAAAATAACTTCAGAAGTTTAAGCCATTAACATTATAAAAATTTGCATAACATCGACCACAATATTTACAGAAAAAAATGGAAATATAATCTGCAACTAAATAATAGACAACATAAGTATGCAGAAGGTCTCAGCCTTATTTTATTAATATAAAATTGTTGGTACAAAAATTGGAAATTGATGAAATAATGGTCCAAATAGATCTAAAACAATGACGCAACTGGCCTCCAAAATAAAATGGAAATAAACTACAACCTCTGAATCTTGAATGGATCCACTAAGGGAATAGATGGGTGCTCTCCCACTCTCACTAAATCACTCGAGGGTTTCCGTCCTAGGGATACTGCTAAAGGAGAGAATCCAAATTCTCAAACATCTCACCCAAATAATGATCCAATCCAAGATATCTCCAAATGACCTTTGCTTCCCCTTTTATAGATCTGATGGATAGATCTCCAATCCTCTAGAAGCATCTCATTTTATTATTTTATTATTATTCTAGAAGATCCAGCATTGACTCTATCAAAGTGACTTTAATTTAATTACATTTCACTTAAGTCACTTTTGGCCCATTTTCATCTAAATATTATTTTTCCTTTAATTAAATGACTAATTAAAGTCATTTTTAATTAGGGAAAATAGTATATCACCCATGGTACTATCTCTGGCCACTATAAGTCATTTCTTAGCATCCCATCCTGAAGATATCCTCATTCTAGTTCCAACGAGCTATTACACTAAGGTGTTCTATCATGTATTCCTCTCGGAATGCCACCTTGAGCGTAATTAATTGAGTTAAGCCCAAAAATAACTCAGTTTTATTCAAGTTGTCGAAATGCACCAAAACGAAAGGAAAATTGTGCAGATGATGGAATATATCAAGTGAATTCCATCGGTCCTCATAGAAACTCCTCAAAACTCCTCCAAAAATCCCCTGGGCCCGCTGATGACACCAACCTATATCTGTGACCTGTCTGCTCCCAACTCTAGAAGTCCATCCTAACCCTGTCATAGGTGATACCAAAAAAAGGAATATTATAGACATTCCGCCCCAAGATTGCTTGCCCTCAAGCAATCCAAATATGGGGGCCACCATGTTGGCTTGATGCAACTGAGACGCAATGCCTAGATCCCATACAAACCCCTAGGTGCTGCTATGCACCTGTGTCAAATCACCCGAAATAGACCCCTCAATGTCGTGATTTCAAATTGATCTCTCACTGTACCTATCATAAAACAATCCTCCCAGATCCCAATGCCACCATGGCCAATCATCGCTCAAGTCCCACGGCTTAGACTACGTATTGCCTCTAGCTATATTTGTTGCCCCATGAAGTGAAGTCTGCTAGCGAGCATCAATGCTCCATGGCTCCTGCTGTGATGCACCTCTAACTATATAAGCTGCCCCACCAACTGCGTACCAACTCATCACCTCTCTCCAGTCCAAATCTCAGTCTAGGCCGAGGTCAATCCTGATCTATGGAGGTCGAGCTAGTGCTACTGAAATATTGATGGATTTTCGGTCCACAATCCATGGCCCAATGGAACATGTAACACCTCTCCTATCCAAGGGCTCCTACCGAAATGTACCTGGGACTAAAAATGATACTCTATCAATAGAATAAAAACTCATCACCTCTCTCCAATCCAACTCTGGACTCGATCTGATGCTAACCCTGCTCTCCTGAAGTTGGGATGGAATGTTGAATAACTGTCGGCATGTGCCCCACTGCCAATGTGAATTTGTAGCATTTGTCATGTCTAAGGGCCCCTACTCTACTATGCTCCCTATGATGAAGATCATACCATAAATAGTTTGTCAACTCATGATCTCCTACCAATATAACCTAGAAGAAGAATCCAATGTAGTGACATCTGCATACGAAACACGTCTAGAGTGTTGTCGCCAGCCCATACTCAACTCAAGCTACTCTCTCTCATCTGCCGACGAGATTTTCTTATAGAAAAAGGCCCCTCTCTCTATAAAAGGCCAAAGTGGGTGAGATATGCTACAAGCCCCATCAATGTACTCCTGGAGAGTGATACTCCCTAAAAGCACTGTTTCTCTACTGATTGCACGTGCATCTATCTGCACCTCATCTGTGTATCGACCCTATGATGGATGCTCCACCATCTCCAACATCTCATCCCTCTCCTGATTAGGAATGTCATGCTCCTATTGTATAGTAGCCTCCATCAGAACTATCCCATCAACCTCCAACATCTCATGAAGAGAAGTATCTGCAACTACTACCTCGCTACTAGATGCCCATACATTCGTCTTCTCCTCACCCATGGCTGACCCTAAGGGTAGTCGTACATCCATTACACACTCAATGTGAGCCTCCATCTGGCTCTCCCCCAAAAGACTATCATGCATGATGTGCATAGCCTCCTCCTTTTTCGACTCATGCCTCAACATATGCTGCTCTAGTTGACTCGTCATAAGTGACTCATCACCTAGATTATCTCCCGTAGATTCCCCTAACTACTCACCCTACACACTGGAATACAACTCCAGCCTACTTTCATCAACTCCGCATGACTGCTCTCACTCCCCAGAAGCATCCTCATATGATCCCATGGACTCATCTGACAAAGAGTCCTCATCCTGGCATAGAGAAGGAATTTCCTTTTGTTATGCCTCTTCCACATCATCTGCATCACTCAAACACGAGTGATCAAGCCCCCAAGGTTCTTTGCAGATGAAGCAAAGTCCCTTCCTCCTCGGCTCATTTCTGCTCCCTGATCCACCAAACTGGAGAAGCTCCTCCCTGGTCAACTGTCTCCTTAATAGCCCAATATTTTTCTCAACCAACCCTTGGGCTAGCTCATAAGAAACATGTGAGACTAACTACTCTCTCCTCCAAATTCTGAACACCCTAGTCTGCAACTATCAGAAAATGGCCTCACAGTCTCTCATACATGATGACAGGATGGACTGCATGTGTGCTATGACTGTGTTAGCTTGATGTCTCCTAATGCTGAAGAAGCATTGGAACATCTGCCAAATCAAGCCATTGCATTCAAGATGAAACATCATGCCATATGTTATGAATGTGGCCATACCTCATAAAACCTTAAGCTTCTTCCCAAAGGTAGAGCCTGCACTGTTGTCCAAATCCTAAAAGGTCCCTACCATCATTCTAAAAACTCTCCTCATAATTTCATAATTGTAAGGGGTTGTAGGGGTGGTTAGTCTCATGATGTTGCTGAAAGAAGCTGAAACTGGAAGTGTGACCCCACCACAAGTTTCCTCCAAGAACTTGGGTTATATGAGAGCAAGCATACATGGTTTTAAGGCCCAAATTAATTTTCTCCCATGTGATTGTTTTACTTTGGAAAGGAGTTCATCAAGTGCCTCAATTTTGGAAAGAATTCTCCATGTGATCTTCATGTGTTTCAAATCTGTCCCAACCATAATGATTTTGTGCCTTATTTTTGGTTCTTTCTGTAGGTCCCTGGATTGACCCTTTTGAATAATGGCATAAACCCCCTTTGAGAAAATTTTATTGTTCTTCTTGGGTTCTTGGTCCATAGAAACATCGTGGTTCAAGGCTTCAACAATTGTGCTACCATGTGGGTTTAGGAGGTATTTTAAGAACTCCATGTTTGTGGAAACAATACAAAGTTATGATAATAATGAAAGGTACCACAAAACACCCTACATACATTAATACATTACCCAACCATCAATCAGAAATGAAACTAATTCCAAAAATAGTGATGTATTATTGGCATGTTGTTACATTTCCCATTTTAATACCCTACCCCAACAGATAAATCTAGCTTCGGTAAATAATTTAGGCTTTGGAAAATAAATTTGGCTCTAGCAAAATTATTTTTGCACAAGATGAATTCATCCTAACAAAGCAAGATAAAAAAATGTTACCCCAAATGCAAGGAAATGATCACTCCTTAGCTCTGTGTTGACTCTGGAAATTATGTAACTCTTGGAAATGTTGTTGCTGGCTGACTTCAGACTTCTAGTTGAGCTACTTCTACTGCTCAAAAAATTCTAAGAATTTTGGAACGTGATACTTGCCCAAAACCCAGAAAAACCCAGAAATGGTTTCCTTGAATTACAACCTTAAAAATCTGACCCTTTTTCACCTAGCTCCTGTCGATGTTGGCTGAGTAGGGAGTGCGTAAATGTGCTAATATTCTGCTCATAAAATTCTGAGATTTTAACCACAAACTCTACTCACAAAACCCAGAAAACCCATAAATGCTTTTCTCTAATTCCAACTTTCAAAATTTTCCCTTTTTCCCTAGCTCCTATAACTGCTCATTGAGTAGGGACTATGTAAATGGGCCAATCTGCTGCTCAGAAAATGTCGGTATTTTAACTTGGACTCCACTAAAAAATCCCAGAAAAATGCAAAAAAATATTGGGCAAATTCTAGCCGAATAGTTTTGACCCAGCAAAAATGCTCTTCAGCAACAATTCTGCACTAGTTGCTACAATGGATTGACCAAAACACCCACATCCAGTGCTCATAAAATTCCCAAAAATTACTGCCAGACTCCTCAAGCCAATCTGAGCAAAACCCATAAATGGTTTGGCCAAATCACGATCCTCCAAAATTAACTCCAATAAGCCCTATGCTCTCCTAGTATTCAGCAAAATACTCAACAACCCTCCAAATGTGCAACAGATAATCCCTCTTTTGCTTCCTATATCTCCCTCAACAAACAAGGCTCAAATGGTTGAAACCTTCCTCCACAACTAGGCTCAACTCTCCTCCTCTGTGCTAGCCTAAATACTACCACACTACTTCAGAAATAGAATATCAATCTCAGCCCTTGGAGGTTCGCCTATAGCTGAAAAGCTAATGAACCTTGCAACCAATAAAAAACACAAGAACCTACTTGCGTCCTCTAGAAACACTCACTCCAAAATGAGGCAACAAAATGTAGAAACTGAAGATAAACAGCTCGAGCAACTGAGATCAAAATCAATGGTGAAATCATTCATGCAAAAGTAATAAAGCTTCGATCTTATTCTGAAGTTGATGTGCAGTAAAACCCTTGAACCTACATTTTCTGGTAATTTGGAAATTAAACCCTCAAGCTGGAAAGATCACCAGCTCTGATACCACTGTAATATCCCAAATCAAATATTTTAAGAATTTTTCCAGAAATTAATTTAACCATAAAATCACCAGAAGATTGTCGTGTAAAATAACTTCATAAATTTAAGCCATTAACATTATAAACAATTTGCATAACATCGACCACAATATTTACGGAAAAAATGGAAATATAATATGCAACTGAATAATAGAAAAGATAAGTATGTAGAAGGTCTCAGCCTTATTTTATTAATATAAAACTTCTAGTACAAAAACTGGAAATGGTTGAAATAATAGCCCAAATAGATCTACAACAATGCCGCAACTAGCATCCAAAATAAAACAGAAATAAACTGCAACCTATGAATCCTAAATGGATCCACCAAGGGAAGAGACGGGTGCTCGCCCACTCTCACTAAATCACCCAAGGGTTTCCATCTTGGGGCTATTGTTGAAGGAGAGAATCCTAATTCTTAAACCTCTCAAACAAACAATGATCCAATCCAGGATATCTCCAAATGACCTTCGCTTCTCCTTTTATAGATCTAATGGATAAATCTCCAATCCTCTAGAAGCATCTTCTTTTATTATTTTATTATTATTCTAGAAGATCCACCATTGACTCTATCAAAATGACTTTAGTTTAATTACATTTCACTTAAGTCACTTTTGGCCCCTTTTCCTCTAAATATTATTTTTCCTTTAATTAAATGACTAATCAAAGTCATTTTTAATTAAGGAAAATAGTATATTTCCCATGATACTATCTATGGCCACTATAAGTCACTTCTCAGCATCCCATCCTGAATATCTCCTCATTCCGGTTCCAACGAGCTATTACAATAAGGTGTTCTATCATGTATTCCTCCCAAAATGCCACCTTGAGCATAATTAATTGAGTTAAACCCAAAAATAACTCAGTTTTCTAAAAGTTGTGGGAATGTACCGGAATGAAAGGCAAACTGTGCGGATGATGGAATATATCAAGCGAATGCCATTGGTCCTCATAGAAACTCCTCAAAACTCCTCCAAAAATCCCCTGGGCCCACTGATGACACCAACCTGTATCTGTGACCTGTCTACTCCCAACTCTGGAAGTCCATCCTAACCCTGTCATAGGGGATACAAAAAAAGGAATATTACAAAGAATACTCTTAAATTTAGATAGAACCTACAAAAATGCCTCGTATTTGAATTTTTTATAACTTACAGATTCTTTGATTTCAGTTATTGTGTAGCCTATAATTGTTCAACCCTCTAAAGAATGGAGAAGTATTTTCCGGTATAACCCTTGAATGGTCAAGAATGATAAAAAAACTCAATTCCAACATCTTGTTAGAATGATTTTGCACTCCCACATGAGATGATCGAATGCATGCCCAAGAAAGGATAATAAACTTCTTAAGGAAAGGATAAACGACAAGAAAATAATTCCCTCACGTTTTATCACTGCCCCATGTTACTCCTAGGATGTTGTTGACCCCAAGTGCACTTTAAATATTATTGTTATAATATATCCAATTTAATTCAAGTGGTAATATGGTTACCATACTTACCAGGTGAATACCATACCTGCTTTGTTGGTTGTTTTTCATCCTGTGATGGCCTTTTTTGTTCCTTGTGCAATTCAAAAACTGATTTTAACATAATTTCCAAGGTTCCATATTAGGGTAATACAATGAAATGACCCCTATGCACTCATAAGGCATGCAGAGAAACCCAGTGATAAAAAAACAACCTTACATACAGAAAGACTATTAAGGTTAAATTGGCAAAAACTTGTTTGTACATATATCTACGAAACTCACCCAACCTTCCTTCATTGTGGGATCATATATAAGATCCGAGACATAAAATAGGAGATAATTCTTAAACATTATATATATCAATACTTGTCCCCAGGAAAAGAACCACCTTTGAAGATGAACCAGTTAGACTAGCCCTACAATATGGTATAAGTATATTCTTAATTCCTAATTAAGATATTCCATTTTTTAAAATGTCTCCAACATGGGGGTTTAGAAGCCACAAAATGCACAATTTGGAAGATAATTTATTAATAATGATCCTTGTGAATCAAAGAGCATTTCCTTAAGGATCCTTCCGCAGGAGACGAAAATTTTCAACCAACCCTAACTATATAATTACTTGTATATACCAAGTACCATATTATCTCATCTCGAAAGGAAGGAAATGTATTGTCTCAATTATTTGTCACACATCCTTATTTTGTCTCTTTCTATGAAGGAATATACTAGTATGTGAGTGGAAATAATAAAATCAGAAAATGTTACATGATCATGATATTATCTATGTTAGCATTTGTGAAGAGCTTTCACTCTCATCACTCAATGGTAGGTCAATATCTTAAGTTGCATGTGAGCATACCTGAGTATTAGTTGTGCATTTAAAAATTCTTAACATTTGTCACCTTCCCCAAGTTGAAAGCAGTTAAAATCTCTTGGGTGGAAACCAAATGAAACAAATAAACCTAAACCAATATAAACCACTAAAATGAAACTAAAACATATGAATCCCATAGAATACTATAAAATGTGCATAAGAACAACAGAAAAATTTAAGCAAACCAATAGGCTTAAAAGAGACTAGACCAATCCAAAAATTATTAAGCATAACTGAAAAAATTCTTAATGAAGAAATAGAAAATTTCAATGGTTATCATGAGGAATAGGGGATATATGATAAAACCAAAGATTCCCTTCTTCTGATCCATCCTAGTGAGGGTCTGGGTTGCAGCCCTGTAGCAGAAATATGAAATGAAAATTGAAGGAGGTTTCTAGCCCTTTAAATTTGATAATGACTTCAAAAATTGACAAGATAAGCCCAACCATGAGCCACCATATTATTTTGCAAAGGGAACTTAAGAAGGGGGACTAACAATATTGTATAATTCTTGGCATTAAAATCACTACTGAGAAAAAAATTTGATAAGAGAACTTCAGGTATTTAGAGATTCTTCCCTGGTAATGAAATGGTCACAACATTCCTAAGACATAACATATTGACTTGTTGGAAACCACAAATCACTTGAAGGAGATCAATTCTATTTTCATGAGGTTCATTGTAGCTCATGTATTCCAAAATATAAATGAGAACACTGATAGCTTGACTAAGGAGAGTCTCCTCTTAGAACCTAGCAATTTGCATTCCCTGGATGCAAATAGGGACAATTCAACAAAAATGCAGTCATCCATACAATTTGTTTGCTATCATAATTTCATATGTACAAATCACTATATTTGTAAGGTAGGCACATATTTATGAGCAATCATAAATTTCTATTTTTGAGACAGTTTTCCTGATCAGCCATGGGCCGGAATAGTCAAAAATTTATTTGCAAGTATGATAATTCAATATTTAGCATGAGGATTGGGGAACATTTAGCTGAAAAAGGTGAAGATTTTTGGCTTTGGTGTTGCTGCTCATGAAGAAAGCATTTTTGTTTCCATCTTGGAAATTATGATGCAATATTTTATTCCAAGTACTGTTCAAAGACCAAGCTATACAAGCGAAAAACTTGAACCTGAACCATTTTTCAAATTCTACTATTCTATCTTTACTTTGGGATTAATAGGTTATTTTATTTAGAGTTGTGCCAAATCTCTTGACATGTTTTTAGTAAAATGGTAAGACATGATGCATATTATAGCATGCTACAAATAACATTCAAGAAGGACTAGTAGTTTATGCGGCAGAGTATTGTTAGATGATCCAAATATCATAATATAAAGTTAGGATAAATTTTTTATTAAATTAGAATATTTAATAAATATTAGAGACATTTAGAAATAGAATATTGTTAGAAAAGATAGGACTCTAGAATTGATTCGTATCTTAGGCTCTAAAATAGGAATAAATTTAGTAGATTGGATATAAGATCATTTATTTTAAATGGACACTTGTTGTTTTATCAAGTGGTCCATAAATAAATTAAGTTAGGACATATAGATTATAAATAGGTTAGTTTCCTAATTGCGAAGTAGTGGAAGTTTACGTTTGGAAACTCTATCAATTTTTATGTAATTTCTTTTCCATTATCAATAAAATTACGTGTCTGAGGACACTTCTGTATTAATGTGGTATCAGAGCTTCACTAATACAGCTGAAAAGAGAAGATTCCATCTCTACAAGCCTATGGAAAACTCTAGGAAATTGTTCAACAATTGAGTGGGTATGCAATTTTGTCAATTTTTTTATGGAAAAGAAATTTACTAGTTATAATCTGAATATCGATTTTTTTAAGAGTCATTTTTTATCCTGCGTTGTTTTTATTCGTACCGTTGTTTCCTACATTGAAAATCCATATTAGTAGGCTGTGTTTTTGTGTTTAACATGCCCAAGCTCCCCATGAAGTTATATTTTTACTGTTGGTACCATCACCAGCTATCAACTTTCTCGATTTTTTGTTTTACTTAAGCCTCTTCGATTTTGGAAAATCTACGGAAATTTTGAAGCTGCATCTTTTAGCACATCAATGCTCCAGTCTTTGACATCATCCAAGTGAATCAAATCCCCCATCCTCAAGCATTCGCACAAAACCCTGATACCAGAAAAAAAAAAGCATCTATTTGGCGAACTGTGTCTTTCCAAATCTCAAATCTAGTAGTTTCATAGTATTGATTGGAAAAGTATAACAAAAGTCAACTTCCTAGAATTTTCAAGCTTCTTTACAACTCTAATTGCCACTGCAGTCATAGCACCTGACGATATACCCACCAGCAAACCTTCCTTTAATGCTAGTTTCTTGGCCATTTCAACAACTTCATCACTTGAAATCTGTATGACCTCATCAAGAATATTCACATCCATATTCCTAGATGACGACCTGCACAAGTAATCGTACCCCCTGTTCCTCAGGGCCGAGAGATGGATCGATGAGAAGGGTATTTTTTTGAAGGAATCTACTTTCAAGTATCTGGTGTTTAATGGCAGGCCCAGGCTATGCATGGATAAGGATTTTTCATACCTTCAGATGAAATGGATTGATGCAACTATTATTTGGGGATTCTGTCTCAAATTGGTTCCCGGGCAAGAAGTTGAGTCGAAGTTGGCTCTCACACTGTACATGAAAAATGGGTTACTGGTCACATTGCAGCTGAGGCATGAAATTAATTGCTGAATAATTTAAATTAAGAGCCAAAGCCCATTATTCATTATCATTGCTTCTTCATTTTGTGTGACTTTCTATTTCAAGCTTCTGGCAGTAGAAGTCCAGGATTTAGACTTCGTTGTGATGGTGGCACACGCAGGTCTGTCTCTAGCAACACCTACGAAAGTTGGTTGTTTTGGCTGAACATGAACTTCTAAATCAGTTGTTAACATGGAGGAAACCTCGCTTGTGTGTGCTTTGACAGTGCAAAGACTGAGGGTCTAGAAGTGTTCCTCATTATGAGCAGCAACATGTGAGTGACTCAAATCTTCAACAGCAAAACGCAGGTCAAAAGGCAGCCTGCAGAAATCAAAGGATCATTGGATAATTTTGTACATGATTGAGACAGCAACTTTAGCCTTTTAAAAAAAGTATTTGTAATGTAAGTGGGATCATTTTTTTGTGGAGTTATAAGTTTTGTAATTGGAGTTATAAGGGAGACAATTGAAATTTATTTATTTTTTATTTGGAGCAATAAGCTGAAGTAGAAAATGTTGTCATTGTTTTTGGAGGAATAACTAGAATTTTTATTTTGGAGAAATAAGGGTTATTATTTGTAACTCAAAGTACCTTTTACTTTGAGGGGGGGTAATTTTTTTTTTAAGAAGAAATTTTTACGGGCATTTTCAAGTGGTGAAATTTTGCAAATATTTCATTGTAAACACTCAACGAGAAATTGACTAGAGCCAAGTGCAAAGCTCAATCATCTTTCTCCTTTCTTCAATGACTATACGAGGGTCAAGGCCAAGCCCTGATAGATCGTTTTTTTGCATGGCGTGTGTCGCTTTTTGCGTGGTGTGTTTCATGTGAAGAGTTGCTCATTTTTTCTTGTGCTTGATTTCTTTGGTGCACTACTTCAACGCTATAATGTCAAAGTTAATTAATCTATTCTCTGATTCTAATAATCTAGAAGGGGTGAAATATTAAAATACATGGCAACGTCTAATTGAAAGAACTCCCATATATAATGAATTATGGCATGAAATATGTGATGGCAACATTAAGCCTAATAAACCAACAGATGCAGCTTCACTTGAAAAATGGGAAATAAAAAATCCCAAGGCATTAGCTCTTATAAAGGCTTCAGTTAATAATTAAATGTACATTCATATTGAAAATGCCTCAGATGCATGGACTGCTTTGCATACATTCAAAGATCTATTTGATACACAATCTGAATCAAAGAAGGTTGATCTTGAATTAAAATTGCTTCAACAAAAATTAACTGAAGGTGGTGATGTTCTTGAATATATTTCGTGACTTAAAAACATCAAGAAAGAAATAATAAATGTTGGTTTTCAAGCTGTCGATGAAAGTTTCTTAACTACAATTTTAATTGATGGATTTCCATCATCTTACACATATTTTTTGGAAACTTTGCAAGTCACTTGAAAGTTATAGAAGATAAAGTTTGATGAATTGAGTGATATGTTAGCCCAACATTACAAAAAAATTTGGAAGAGGAAACAGAATGGGGAAGATTTCTTCTTCACTGAGGCCAACACAAGTAACTCCTCAGCTGATAGTTCAAGAAACTGAGGAAGAGGACATTTCAATCAAATTCAAGGTCATGGTCACAGTCAAAGCAGAGGAAACAATTTCAATAGAGGCTACAATTCAAGCAGGAGCAATTTTCAAGGCAGAGGAAATAATCAAGGCAAAGGATATAATCAAGGAAGAGGATAAATTCCAAGCAGAGGACAAACTTAGAATGGAGGCCAAAGCAGAGGCAGAGGACAGTATCAAGGCAGAGGTAGAGATTTCAGTCAAATTGTTTGCAGGAGATGTAACAAAGTTGGACATTATGTTGAAGATTGTAGAACTTCTATTGATAAAATTCCCAAGTTTCAACCAAACTCTTCACAGTTTGAAAATGATGAATATGATCCTGATGGTTCATAATATGAAATTTTACCCACACATAATCAACAACTTTATAGGTTTCAACCCTTTTTAGAATTGATTATGAAGATGCATGGATTATGGATACAGGAGCAACTCAACACATGACTTTTCGACGTGAATTATTTTGGATCTTCCAACAATGCCATCTTAATTCAATCTATCTGGATGATAAAACAAAACATACTCCTTCTAGAAAAGGTGTAGTTAAATTTTTTTTACCTGGCATTGGAGAAAGGATGATTTCAAATGTATGGTATGTCCCAAAATTTAAGAAAAATTTGTTATCTTTAGTCATGATTCGACAAGCGGGACATATGGTGATTATGGAAGATGGCTTAGCTAAAATTAACTATGTCAAACAAAACATGAAAACAATGATGACAGGTTATGAAGATGGAAAACTATTAAGGATGAAAGGGACAATTACTCCAACAAATTCTAACTTTTCAGGAGTAGCAAGTACAGACATTTCACCGATCAGATTGTGGCATGTAAGATATGGACATCTCAACTTTTACATTCTCTCTCAGTTACAAAAACAGGGAATGGTTAAGGGACTTCCAACCTTCAAAAGGGAAAATGAAAAATGTGAAGCTTGCATTTATGGAAAACAACATCAAGAGAATTTTTCTACAAGTTCATGGCAAGCAAATAGGCGTTTGCAATTGGTTCACAGTGATATTTTTGGACCCTTACCAACTTCGCTAGGAGGATGTAGATATTTATTACTCTTTGTTGATGATTTTAGCAGGATGACTTGGGTATATTTTTTGAAGCAAAAGTAAAAGGCATTTGAAAAGTTCAAAACTTTTTGTTAGCTTATTGAAAATGCAGTAAAGGAGAATATTGGCACTCTTAGAACCGACAATGGTGAAGAATTCACTTAAAATGAATTCAAAATGTATTGCATGGATAACGGCATAAAAGAAAATCTTACCAATGCCTACACTCCACAACAAAATGGAGTAGTAGAAAGAATGAACCATACCTTAGTAGGAATGGCGAGATCTATGTTAACTTTCAAAAATTTAAGTCCTATATATTGGGCCGAAGCAATTCATACCATTGTATACTTAAGGAACAGATCTCCCACTGCTTCTTTAGATAGAATCACACCTCATGAAGCATGGTTTGGCTTCAAACCTCGGGTTAAACATCTCAAATTTTTTGGATCAGTATGTTATGCCTTAGTTCCAAAGGAAAAATGAACTAATCTTGACTCACGAAGCTTGAAGTGCACAATGATTGGGTATTTTGATGAGAAGAAAGGGTACTGACTTTTGTCGAATGGGAAATTTATTGTAAGCAGAGATGTGATTTTTGATGAAACTGAGAGTAAGAGTGCTGAAGAAGTTGAAATTCTTCTTCAAAAGTTTGAAACAAAAGGTGATAAAAGAAACATAAATCTACAAAGTCAACCAAGTTCACAAAATTGGATTTGAACTTGAGTTTATTTCATTTGAAAATGATTCATCTAGTCTGTCTTCTTCACCAGCGTCGTCTGGGTATTCTAGCAGTTCATCCAAATCTCCTAACAAAAACAATTCTTCTAACAATGACTCTCCGCCCCCAGAACCTATGGTTGATAAAAAAACATTAGTTTACATCAACCCTCTTTTCAATGATACTGATTTTTCACAATCTCAAACTAGTGAACATCAATTGCCAAAATGGGAAGTTCAAGTTTTGAAAGATGTAAGGCCTAATGAACAGAATAAAAAAAGAACAAGGGGATCACAAAGAAACGAAGGAAATTTTTCCTTGATAGCAAATGATTTTACTAAACCTTCTACTTATCCAGAGGTCATAAAACATAAAGAATGGCAACAAGATATTTTTTATGAATACTAGGCAGTTCTTGATCAGGTGATCATGTCCTAAGTGAAAAAATGATCAAAATTGGAACTGCTCAGAATTGGTAATAAATTGATCGACCGGATAGTGTTCTTCATTGCGATCCTAACACCATGAACAACAATCAAATCCGATGTCAGATGTGGAAGATATTCAAGTTTTAATTTTGTTCAGTAACCTTCAAAACAACACTTTGGGAATTTAAAAAAAAATGGCATCTTCAGAAATTATTTGTTATGGCAAAAATTTCATTTTTTATAAAATATGGATGGCCTATCAGAGGGTGCCACGTGGCCTGCCCGGATGCTGCCACATGGCCCCATGCCTAAAATTTTCAAGCTGTTTAAAAAAAAATTTGTTTCAAAATTTATTTTAGGTCAGCCCCAACCCAAGCTAAACCCTACGGATCAGTCGGGCCTGACCCGACCTGAATTGGCACAGGTCACCCACGGGTGGTGTCTGCATGTAAACAACGGCGGGGTCAACGCTGAATGCAGTGTGCCGAGTTGGTTGAATGGGTGGAGCTGAATGAGAACAGGTCAGGCAGTGTCTACCCGTGAACAGGCGGGCGGAAGTGAACGAAGGCAGGGTCTGCACGTAAACATGGGAGGTGTCTGCATGAAATACCGAGCGGTCATAGTTGAACAAGCGTTTGAACGTGAATGCAATTTCTGAACGCGTCAAGTCGGTCGAGCGAAGGACGACTCGACCCAAATTCGTTTGGGTCACGAAATAATGGTTGGCAAATTAATTGGGTGGAGATTATGGGTTAGCCCCCACGGTGTTAGCCCTCAACCCATAAGACCTTAAGCGGAGACCACGTGCATGGTTAACCTTATCCACGAGCTCTTTAACCATCCGAAAACCTCACATGATAACACGCTGACATCTAACAATTAATTTTAATGTTTTTGCCTAATTTGGAGTGGGGTCCCCCTAAACTAGTGGAGATAGCCAAAATGGCGGTGTTAACTGCAGTTTCCCAAATTTAGAGGAGTTTTTTTAGGAAAAACTTGAAAAATATTGTTTTGATCATAACTTTCAGGTTACTGAACATTTTTGGACAAATTTTCTTTTGATTTTGGGCATTCTAAGCATTTTGGAGCAATTGGAATAGGTTGCAGAGCCAACAGAGGTGTCTTTCAGCCATTTTTACTTCAGAGAAGCTTGGAGAGCCATCAAGGCCTTGAAGGATATGGAGCTGCATTGGACTACACTTCACTGTTTTAGGTGAAATAAGAGTCATTCTTAGCTTCTTTCTGCATTCTGAATTCATTTTCATAGCTTTTTTTGTCTGTTTAGTCCTTCTTCTCACTGTATTACCAATTTGAACATCATAATATATCAAGGACATTCCCATTGGGAGCCTTGGACCCGACAGATGTAGCCCAGGAGGGGTGAACTGCCTCATCATGTTGTTGTGTGTTTATGGTGAAGTTATTCTGCTATGTTATTAAGATTAAAGTTTCTAAACAGTAAATTAAAACAACACTCCCTCACACTTAAATTCATAAACAGTTACCAAAATCACTTTGTTTCACTTGCAAGACATTACAAATGCTTTGCACATTTAATTTAATGGAATGAATACTTTGAAAAGTAGTACATATACTTTCATTTTTAGATCAATTGGTATCAGAGCTCAGGATTAGAGCCTTAGAATCTAGAGTTTTTACTCAGCATTTGTTTTGTGCAAAGATAAAGTTGTTTGTTTGCAAGTTTTGATGCTTACTAGGCTTAAACTCAAGAGAGGTGAAGGAAACTTGGTTAATGCACAAAATAATCAACAACCAAGAAGGGTCAGAAAACCACCTCTAAGAGCCATAGAAGTAGCTTCAAGAATGTCTTCAAGAGAGGGAGAAGCTCCTAAAGATATGGATCCCAAGGAAAAAGAACGGGTATTCTGGAAAGCTTTCTTGGATATGACTGAGATGGTGAGGATCCTCTACCAAGAAATAAATGATAGGCTTATTGGAGAAGGGTCTAAAAACCTGAAAGAAGGAGAGGGTTCCTCAGGAGGAAAGAAGAGTAATGACAAGTCAAAGAAAGGACATGGAGGAAATGGTGATCCACCATCCCCATCTTGATCCTCTTCCTCTACATTGTCTTCCTCGACTTCGGTAAATCAATCTCATAAGTCTAAAACCACTGGTAAAAGTCCATTTTTAAAGCTTGATGTCAAATTTAAATTGCATATGTTTAACGGTGAATTCAATGCAGAGAAACTTGATAATTGGATCAAACAATTGGAAGTTTATTTAAGGATTCAAAACCTTCATGATGACGACACCAAGATGCAATTAGCCTCACTAAGAATGGATGGAGCAGCATTGGTATGGTGGGAAGCCAAGACCAAGGATGAAATTAAAAAACATGGTAATATTACTTTATCATGGGATGAATTTATTACTGCAATCAAGAAGCAATTTTATCCATTAGCTCATTTACAAAAGGCTATAATGAATTGGAAAAACTTTAGACAGCTTAAGGGACAAAATGTGCAATACTATACCCAAGGGTTTAGGAGAAGTGCACTCATATTAGGGGTAGAATTACAAAGTCAAGATACCTTGCTGAAATATATAGGTGGGTTGCACAGTTACCTTAAACATACTATCCTTATATTCAGTCTTACTAGTCTAGACGAAGTTTGTGTACAAGTTACGCATTTAGAGGCTAGAGGGAAAAACACTTTTGATGAGGGTAGAAACAAGCCTTTCAAAGGGAAGAACAAAGATAAAACCTTTAAGAGAAAAGGAAAAAAGAATGCATCTATCAAACAAGAGGGTGAAAAATTTATATGTAAACATTTTTCAAGAGAGGTCCATGAAGAGAAAAACCATTGGAAATTACATCCTGAAAAAGAACTCAGTTTAAAAAAAACAAAGGAAAGAAGAAAAATGCAGCTACTACAACTACACCTCAAGATTTAGGTGAAGATTAAAGTGACGAAACCAAAATTGCAGCCATGGGTTTGAAAAGTATGAAGGGAAAGGAAACTGAAACTAAGCCAAGCACTAGTACTTCAAACTATCATGTACAAGCTCCTAATGAGGAAGAAAGAATTGAATTGTTCCATGTGAGGGTAGTCTCAAAAAATACTAAAATTGACACACTGTTTGACAGTGGGTCATAAGAAAATCTCATATCAGAAGACTTGGTCAAACCGATTAAACTTGAGACCATTCCACATCCAAAGCCTTATCCACTTGGGTGGATATGCAAGGATGAAAACTTACAAGTCCCAAGAAAGTGCATATTGCAATTCGCCATTACTGCACACTTTATTGACACAGTTGAACTTGATGTGGTGCCACTTGATATATCAGGAATTGCTTTGGGAAGTCCTTATTATTTGACAAGAAAGCGATCTTCCATTGCCATGAAAATAAGTACCATCTCTTTAAAGATGTCAAGGAGTTCATTGTCAGAGCACATCGCAAGAAGGAAAATATAGTGATGGTAAATGCAGGACAGGTAAAAAGGCTAGTAAATTCTAGTAAGAGTTTTGTACTTCTTATGGTTAAGCCCAAGGTTGATATGAATCATGAGTCATTTGAAAATTGTGATTCCAAGCTTAAATAAAATTTATATGATGTAGTTGATGCACATCATGAGATGTTTTAGGAACTGACAGGTTTACCTCCTAAAAGGGAGATTCAGCATGAAATCCATTTACATCAAGATTGTCCTCTTCCTAACATCAGAATGTACCACTTGTCTATCATGGAGAATGTTGAAATCAAGAGGAAAATTAAAGACTTGTTGGACAAAGGATTCATAAGACCAAGCACTTCACCATGTGGGTCACCGATAGTGTTGATTCCAAAGAAAGATGGAACTTGGTGCATGTGTGTGGACTTCAGGGCATTGAAAAAAATAATGGTAAAGAATCATTACCCACTTCCAAGGATAGCTGATTTGTTGGATCAGCTAAAAGATGCTAAATATTTCACTAAGTTAGACTTACGTAGTGGTTATCATCAAGTTAGAATTGCAGAAAGTGACATTTGGAAGACAACATTTAAAACCAAACAGGGACTCTTTGAGTGGCTTGTTATAACGTTTGGTTTATGTAATGCACCTGAAAATTTCATGTAGGTAATGGATGATGTCTCACGTCCTTTTATTGATGATTTCATTATTTTCTACTTAGATGACCTCTTAATTTTCAGCAAGACTAGAGAAGAGCATGTCATGCATGTTAAGAAAGTACTCGATGTTTTGAAGAAAAATCAGTTATTTCTTAAGATGTCAAAGTGTGAATTTGGAAAGATTTCTTTGGTTTATTTGGGACACATAGTAGGAGGAGGTGCTTTGAGAATTGATCCTTAAAAAGTAGAAGCCATTGTGAATTGGCCTACTGCCAAATCCATTACAGAGGTAATAAATTTTTTGGGTGCAGCTCAGTATTGGAGGAAGTTTATTTCTAACTTCTCTGCCATAGAAGCTCCTATGCATCCAGTGACTAGTGTGAAGTGTGCTTTCCAATGGGGAGGCAAGCAACAAAAATCTTTTGATTCTTTGAAAGAGAAGATAAGGTCAGCTCCAGTCCTTATATTACCGGACTTGAGACAACCATTCAAGATTCAGATAGATGCTAGTGATTACGCCATGGGTGTACTTCTCTTACAGCATGGTAAGCCTATTACATTTAATTCTGAGACATTTAATGGTGTTTTTGTAAATTATACTACATATGATAAAGAGTTGTATGCGTTGGTACAAAGTTTCAAAAAATGGAAACACTATTTGATGGGCAAAGAAACAATTGTTCATACCGACCATCAGCCTTTATAGTACTTGCAATCACAAAGTAAATTGTAGCAGTCATGATATTTCAGATGGATGGGCTTCCTACAACAATTTCTCTTGGTAATAAGGTACAAGAAAGGTATTTACAATAAGGTTGTTGATATGCTTCCAAGGCCTATTATTAGTGCTAGTACTTTACTTAAGAATCATTATATTGTACATGAGATTTACATAGAATAGTATGCATCATATGTTGATTTTAAGGATGTGTATGCTAACTTGAGTGAAGAGAATCATGTTGAGGAGAATGATTATCATTTGCATAATAATTTTCTGCTTCATATGGGCAAGTTATGTATACTACAGGGGGAGAGACTAAGCATCACGAGAGAAGCTCATTCTTCTCTTATTGCTCGAAACTTCGGGGTAAGAAAAATGGCGGCACGTTTATAGAGGTATTGCTATTGGCCTCGTATGGTAGATAGTGTTTCACGTTTCATTAGAGGTTGTTCATTATGTGCTACAAGAAAGCCTAGCAATAGGAAGCTTGGTTTATATATGCCATTTCCAGTAACTTCTAGACCATGGGAAAGTGTTTCTATGGATTTTGTTGGAGGGTTACCATTATCTAGAAAGAAGCATGATTATCTTTATGTAGTAGTTGATCATTTCGGAAAGATGTTTATTCTTATGCCATGTAAGAAAACTATAACTATTGAACAAACTGCTGATTTATATTTTCAACATGTATGGGTTCATTATGGCTTGCCTACTTCTATTGCTAGTGACAGGGATTCCAAATTTGTTGGGAATTTTTGGTCCAATTTATGGAAGATGATGGACACCAAGTTGAATAAAAGTACTGCTTTCCATCCACAAATAGATGGAAAAACAGAGGTAGTGAATAGAACCATTGTGCATCTTTTGAGAGGTTATTGCAGCAAGCATTCCAAGCTTTGGGATGAGCACTTGCATTACATTCAACATGCTTACAACCGGGCCAAGCACTCTTCTACAAATACTTCACCTTTTGAAGCTTGCTTTGGGTATTTGCCTAAGTCACCTTTAGATTTTATTCTTGAGAAGGATGTGGCCATTGATGGACATAGTGACAATGACAAAGCTTTCATGTTCATTGAAATAATTCAACTCATACATCAACAGGTTCAAGAACAGCTTGAAAGAAGTCAACGCAAGTACAAGGAGAGGCATGATAAGAAAAAATTTGATCATAAGTTTCAAGAGGGGGATGAGGTATGGCTGCATATTAGTAACGAAAGAATGCAAGGAGAAGGTAAAAAGATGAAGCCTATTCGTTATGGTCCATTCAAGATCCTTAAACAAGTTGGAAATAATTCTTTTCAATTAGATTTACCTTCATACATGAAAATGTATTCCGTTGTGAATGTGGAAAATTTACGTTTGTATGAACCTTCTTTAATTGCTGATTATGAAAGTGACATTTAGCTACCATCCATAGAGGATTTCTCGCCAGAATTTTTGGATGAGTTGAAAGAGGATTCTATCCTTGACAGAAGGACATGCACTTCAAGGAGGGGAAATGTTGATTATGTTCAGGTTGGTCTTAAAGGCAACAAACCAAGTAAGGAAAAGTGGATTGAGGTGGAAAAGGTGAGGGACATGTACCCTCATATTCTTAATAGGTAATTGAAGGCTTTTGGGGTCCAAAAGCTTCCCAATAGGGAGGTGTGATCAGGTTATCATGTCCTAAGTGAAAAAATTCTCAAAATTGGAACTACTCATAAATGGTAATAAATTGATCGACCGGATAGTGTTCGTCATTGTGATCCTAATGTCGTGAATGGCACTCAAATCCGATGTCAGATGTGGAAGATACTCAAGTTTTATTTTTTCCAATAACCTTCAAAACAACACTTTGGGAATTAAAAAAAAAAATCGCATCTTTAGAAATTATTTGTTATGGAAAAAAATTCATTTTTTATGAAATATGGATGGCCTATTAGAGGGTGCCACATGGCCTACCCAGAGGCTACCGCATGGCCCCAGGCCTAAAAGTTTCAAGCTGTTTAAAAAAAAATTCGTTTGAAAATTTATTTTGGGTCAGCCTCGACCCGCGCTGAATGCTACGGGTCAGTCGGGCCCGACCTGACCCGAATGGGCATAGGTCACCTGCAGGTGGTGTCTGCACGTAAACGCCGATGGGGTCAACACTGAATGCAGCATGCAGAGTTGGTTGAACAGGCGGAGCTGCACGAGAAGAGGTCAGGCAGTGTCTACCCGTGAACGAGTAGGCAGAGGTGAACGAAGGCAGGGTATGCACAAAAACTTGGGCGGTGTCTGCACGAAAGACCGAGTGGTCACGGTTGAACGAGCGTTTAAATGTGAACGCAATTTCTGAACGCGTTGTGTCGGTCGGGCAGAGGATGACCCAACCCAAATGCGTTTGGGTCATGAAATAACGGTTGGCAAATTAATTGGGTGGATATTATGGGTTAGCCCCCACGGTGTTAGCCCTCAGCCCATAAGACCTTAAGCGAAGATCACGCGCATGGTTAACCTTATCCGCCAGCTCTTTAACCGTCTGAAAACATCGCATGAGAATGCACTGACATCTAACAGTTAATTTTAATGTTTCCACCTAATTTGGAGTGGGGTCCCCCTAAACCAGTGGAGATAGCGAAAATGGCGGTGTTAACTGCATTTTCCCAAATTTAGAGGAGTTTTTTAAGGCAAAACTGGACAAATATTTTTTTGATCATAAATTTCAAGTTACTAAACCTTTTTGGATGAAATTTGTTTTGATTTTAGGTATTCTCAGCATTCTAGAGCCATTGGAATAGGTTGTAGAGCCAAAAGAGGTATATTTCAGCCATTTTTACTTCAGAGAAGCTTGGATAGCCATCAGAGCCTTGAGGGATATGGAGCTACATTGGACTACACTTCACTTTTTTAGGTGAAATAAGAGTCATTCTTAGCTTCTTTCTGCATTATGAATTCATTTTCACAGTTTTTTTAGTCTGTTTTGGCCTTCTTCTCACTGTATTACCAATTTGAGCATCATATTATATCAAGGACACGCCCATTGGGAGCCTTGGACTCGGCAGATGTAGCCCAGGAGGGGTGAACTACCTCATCCTATTGCTGTGTGTTTATGGTGAAGTTATTCTGCTGTGTTATTCAGATTAAAGTTGTTAAATAGTAAATGAAAACAACACTCCCTCACACTTAAATTCATAAATAGTTACCAAAATCACTTTGTTTCACTTGCAAGACATTACAAACACTTTGCACACTTAATTTAATGGAAATGAATACTTTGAATAGCAGTACAAATAGTTTCATTTTTAGATCAATTCTCAACAACAACACTTGGAAACTTGTTGATTGTTCCCAGAATGTTAAACCCATCGGATGCAAATGGGTTTACCAAGTTAAGTAAAATAAAAATGGCGATATCGACAAGTATAAAGAAATACTTTTTGCTAAGGGTTTTGCACAGTAGGAAGGGATATATTATGAGGAAAACTTTTCTCCTACCGCTAAATGGAACACCATCTGACTCACACTTTCCTTAGCAGCTCAACAAGGATGGAAAGTTCATCAAATGGATGTAAAAAGTTCTTTCCTCAATGGAGATTTACAGGAAGAAGTGTACATGACACAACCACTAGGTTTTGAAATTGAAGGACAAGAGCATAAAGTCTGCAAACTGTTAAAGGCTTTATATGGGTTAAAACAAGCTCCCCGAGCTTGGTATGCCAAAATGGATGAATACCTTCGGAAATTTGGTTTTCAACGAAGTGAATATAATGATACCTTGTATGTATGCCAAAAAGGTAAAAATATGGTGACTCTGGTTATGTATGTAGACGATTTTATTATCACTGGAAATAATGATGATCACATTGCACAGGTGAAAAAGGAGTTACATGCAGGTTTTAAGATGACAGATTTAGGACTACTTCACTACTATCTTGGAGTTGAAGTATTCCAATGTTCACATCATATATTCATTTCTCAGAGTGAGTATGCAGGAGAAATTCTTCAGCAATTTGGAATGTGGGATTGCGTGCATGTTCTTACCCGTATGGAGCAAAACTTGAAACTTTCAAAATTTGAAGGGGGGGGGGGATGGTGGATAACACTACTTATCGACAGTTGATTGGCAGCCTGATTTATCTGACAACTACTCGACCAGATATTTCTTATGTTGTCAGTATTATTTCTCGCTTTATGCAGGAACCACGATACAGCCACTGGAATGTAGCCAAAAGAGTTCTTTGATATATCTAAGGAACAAAAGTTTTCGGTCTTCTTTACAAAAATACTAAAAACTTTGTACTTGGTGGATTTTCAGATGCTGAATTTGCTGACAGTATTGATGATAGGGCATTAACCTCAGGTTATTTAATGAACATGGGGTCAATTGCAGTGTCCTAGAGTTGCAAGAAGAAAGCTACAGTGGCCACTTCTTCAGCAGAAGCTAAGTACATATCAGCATGGGAAGCAACATGTGAGATTGTTTGGTTGTGTAGAGTTTTACAAGACTTGGGAATTCCTCCAGCAGAAGCTAATTCGTTATTCATCGACAACTAGTCAGCAATAAAGCTTGCAAAGAATCTAGTTTTTCATTCAAATACAAATCATGTGGACACCAAGTATCATCATATCAGATCACTCATTGCAAAGGATGTCATCAAGCCTATATATTATCCTTCAGAAGATCAGACCTCTGATATCTTCACCAAACCTCTTGGCAGAATAAAATTTACTAAGTTCAGGGATGAACTTGGTATATGTTGTAAAGTATATTTGGATCATAGGGGGGAATGTTATATGATCCAAATATCATAATGTAACGCTAAGATAAAATATTTATTAAATTAGAAAATTTAATAAATATTAGAGACATTTAGAAATATAATATTGCTAGAAAAGATAGAACTCTAGAATAGAGTCATATCTTAGGCTCTAAAATAGGAATAAAGTTAGTATATTGGATAGAAGATCATTTATTGTAAATGGACACTTGTTGTTTTATCAAGTGGTGTCCATAACTAAATCAATTTAGGACATATATATTATAAATAGGTTAGTTTCCTAATTGCAAATTAGTGGAAGTTTACGTTTGTAAACTCTATCAATTTTTACGTAATTTCTTTTCCATTATCAATAAAATTACATGTCTGAGGACACTTCTGTATTAATTATATGTTGGGGAAACCACTAGATCATTAAAATTCTGTTAAAAGGTGCATGCATTTTATATATTAAGAGATAAAGCTTCTAATAAGCCTTTCAGGAACACTTGCATGACACTTATCATCAAATTTTGATATAAAATGCAAAACTAATTTCTAGACAATAAAACTACATAAAAATATGGATAAGAGACATTTGTGGAAATTGAGAAGCGGAGAAATACATAAAAGGAGACAAAAGGCTAAAGTTAAGAAACACATGTAAGAAATTTTGGAAGATATGCTCCAAACCTTGTAACGGCTCTTGTATACCTAATTTTTATAAGCAGAAAAATCCTCTTACAAGGATATCATTTATAATTCATAAGAACTGTTCTTCAGGAACCAAAAATTTACCTTTCAAAATATGATGAGGGCCTCTACTTATCTATAATATAATCTAGCAGCTATAATATATAGTAAAGAATATCAAATGAACAAACATGTCCTCAAAATGAAGATTATAACACTTCTAATTTCCAAGGAGTAAAGGCCCAAGGGCCATATCTAAACAACATGAACACTAAAATAACTGAACTCACACTACTTGGCACCATAACATGTGTCACCAAGCATGTGAAAAACCCGGAATAAATAAATATTTCATTATAAAGGAAGCACCTCTATTTCATATCATCTACTATGAAATGTATGAGCCATAAATTCTAGGGATTTGTGGTGTTGGATGTGATATTTCCAAAGGAAAACCATAATTTCTGTTTCAAAGTTGAATTGGGGGAAGGTACCAGCCACTGGGAAGAGTTTAAGTGCATATACTCCATCATAAATTATTGATAAGCCTAGCTTTTTTTCCATCTCTGCAATCTTGGCTAAATTCTCATGATTGAAAAAAACACCCCAAGGATTATTGGGATTGACAAGAATGATTACTACTGTGTTCTTCTTGGCTACTATTTCAAGTTGTTCTAAATTAACTTCCCAAATCCTTTCTGTAATTAAAATTATATTTCCTAGCTTCAATGACATTGTATGCCAATAATGCTTCGTAAAGTGGATAACTTGGTCTTGGCAACAAAATGTTTGCATATTTACAACCCTAGGCTACAATAATTACATACATGACTTGTCTTCAACCACAGGTTAAGTGAAAATCGTCTACAACTAGCTGCTAAGGAAGGTCAGGAGAGAGATACCTTGTCAATGCCACTTGTCCTCACTCAAAACCTCTTTTTTAATAGTCTGTTATAGACAATATTTAAATTTCTTGCACATATTTCATGGGGATCCACTCTTTTTGGATGTTGCTAACTTTGTTTGAAAAATTATTCCCTAATAAGTGTGTGACAGTTAGCATATAGGTTTTCTACATTAGAAAAGGGTCCATTCTGGGCACTTTTCTTAGTAGTAGAGGACATTTTTGACATGAAAGGGTCCATTCTGGGCACTTTTCTTGGTAGCAGAGGACATCCTGGAAATGAAGCTATTTGTCAAGATATTCCCTTTGTTATATTCATAAGTATGAAACATAAAGAAGTATCAATACCTTGAGTATGGAGCACCTACTTTTCTTCAAGGGTATTCATCATTTTTCATGTTAGAAGAAATGACAATTGGGAGCACTTTAGCAAAGGATCATAGAACTAATACTACTCTGAGAGTATGACTGGACGGTTAAGGATCAAAAAAGCTTGAATTGCAACATGGTGTGATTCATGTATTTGGCTAAGAATCAACTGCATATGATTTTGAAATCCACTGGAGAAACTTCAACCTTTACACTATTCCAACTCATTTGTACCAAATAATAATATCTAAACACTAAAGGATAATATAATCTGAGATCAAAGGAAACCAACAATAAAAATGCTGGAGAAATTTGGGTATTTGTAGACAAACATATACCTGCCAAGCTGCCACATCTCCAATGGAAAAGGAACTTCTACTCAAATCATTTCTTTTGGTAATTATCTCTAGAGATGCCCCTGTGCATGGAGAACCTAAATTCAGTAGATTAGGAATGCTATAATAATTCAGAGAAGTTGGGCATGATCTTTGTAAGGATAAACCACAGATACCAAGCTTTTGAAGTCTTGAGAACTACAAGTAGAACCATAGTGTAGGAATATTAGTATTAAGTTATAAAACCATTCTCCTAAAAATAACGATGTCACTCAATCTAGGGTTCTCTTTGCCATTGGGGAATGTGCCAACGTGTCATTTGCTACCATGGGTTCCCATCTCTTTAGAACTCCTAGAAAATGCACATGTTGACCATGTTGAAGGGCTCACACACTAATTTTCTTCATAGTAGAGAACTCTAAATAAGTCTAACAAACTCCATCAAATTTGTAATAGATACACAACTCAAAGTGGGAGTACTGCTAAAAGATACTTGTGTAGATATGTGGAAGGTAGATCAAGGGTTGTTAAGAAAAATCAATTTTTTTGGTAGGGATTCCATGGCTTGTCTACAACCATAGGTTAAGTGGACATCATATAAAACTAGATGGTAAGGAAGGTTAGGATATAGATACCTTTCCAATGCCACTTGTCCTCACACTAGAGACATTTTGTAATAGTCTCTTATAGACAATATTTAAATTTCTTTCACATATTTCATAGGGGTCCACTCTTTGTGGATGTTGCTAAATTTGTTTGAGAAACTCTTCCCTAATAAGTGTGTGACAGTTACCATAGAGGTTTTATACATTAGAAAAGGTTCCATTCAGGGAAATTTTCTTAGTAGTAGAGGACATCCTAGACGTGAAAGGGTCCATTTTGGGAACTTTTCTTAGCAGCAGGGGACATCTTCAAAATGAAGCTATTTTTCAAGATATTCCCTTTTTCATATTCATGATTATGGAACATAAAGAAGTATTAATACCTTGAGTATGGAGCACCTACCTATCTTTAAGGATATCCATCAGTTTTCATGTTAGAAGAAATGATAATTGGGAGCACTTTGGCAAATGATCATAGAACCAATACTACTCTGAGAGTATGACTCGACTGTTAAGGAGCATATGTGACTCAAAGTGGGAGTACTACTAAAGGATACTCGTGTAGATATGTGCAAGGTAGATCAAGGGTTGTTAAGACAACTCCATTTTTTTGTAGGGAGACCATGGCTTGTATACAACCATAGGTTAAGTGGACATCATCTACAATTAGCTAGTAAGGAAGGTCAAGAGATAGATACCTTACCAATGCCACTTGTCCTCACGCTAGACCAATTTTTTAATAGTCTTCTATAGACAATCTTCAAATTTCTTGCACATATTTCATGGGGATGCACTCTTTGTGGATGTTTCTAACTTTGTTTGGGAAACTTTTACCTAATAAGTGTGTGAATGTTAGCATATAGGTTTTTTACTGTTGGGGCCCTTGTTTTGAAATTAAATAGCTTTTGAGTTGCGGTTAGTACGTGGCGGGATGCAACCATGGTAGGAAGAGAGATGTCAAGGTTGCGAAGGAGTAAAGAACAGGTGGCATGGCTATTGTGGGAGCAAGCACAGATGGCGGAAGAGAGTGGCAGGAAACAAGCAGTAGAACTCATGACTAACAGAAATAAACAGAAGACAATCGAGCGAAGAGAAAGGAAGAACTATCAGTCGCGTCGACAGCAGAACAAATAGGTAGCCGGCCAACGGAAAGAGAAGGTTGGTTCAGATGGGATCAGGGAACAAGAGCTGTAGGAGAGCTCTGTTCATGTTATTATTTTCTCTATCCTTCTGTATCTCTGTGTTTCTCTCTGTCCAATAGGACCACCTTGTATTATGTTCTATTGAGCTCATGCTAAGGAGCCTTGTAATAGCTTGTCAATGATAGTTGATTTATAATATATTCAGAGTTTGTTGTTTTGGGTATATGTTGTGGTCTGGAATGCATGGTTTCACTAGTAATTTTAAATTTTATTTATTATAAGTCTGAATACACTTCCGAGATATATCTTTCATGGAATTTTGTGTTTGTTTAGACCTTTGTCATAGATCTGATTTCTTCATACCAATGTCATTATGTTGATATCGATCTATTCCCTATATTAGTAAGGTCGCAGCACACCTCGGGTGAGACTCCTGGCTCCTAGGACCAGGGCGAAAATTTCGGCATGGTGCTAGACTACAACGGAAAACCTTGTTGGCCCTTAACTTGAACATGGGTCTTATCTGCGAGACCTATTTTCTCGCCAATAGTTACATTAGAAAATTGTCCATTCTCAGCACTTTTCTTAGTAGTAGAGGACATCCTAGACGTGAAAGGGTCCATTCTGGGAACTTTTCATTGATCAATGTCATCTAGAAAAGGATGATAATGCAACTATTTCTCCATTTTAGTTGAAGAAGGACCATGCTAATTCTATAAAATTTTATTTATGTTTTAAGGCAAGCTTCGTTGAAGGTTGTTGTTGCAAGTGTCTTGTGGACACCTTGTGGACAGTTTCTCACATAAGAACTTCATCAAGTTATGCTTTAGAGGAATCCATAAAAACCACCGACGGTATGTCCTAATGATTCTTTCTGACCGATGTTTGTTGACACAGTCTAGTCATGGCAGCAAATTATGGTTGATGACTTTGTTACATGGACCTAAGTAAAAGGGCTAGGTTTCAGATCGCTCGATGATTATGCTTTGGCATGGTCACTTTCCCTATATTCATATGGATTTTGGACAATCCATGATACAATTATTGATGACTTCTAACCCTCTCTTTTATCAATATAAGAGGGATATGACCTTTTAAGACAAGATAAAAGAGCTAGCCATGTTGCACTATTTCTTGCACTTAAAGATCTGATGAAATGGATAAGACTCTGAGTTGCTGAAATGGGACCCTAAAAATATCTCGACACCACTCTCAAAAAATCATACCTGGACTACCAGCACGAGAATCCCCCAAGAGATATCCAGTGGGACAATTTCTTGAATCAGATTCAATGGAAAATGAAGGACTGGATGAAAGAGAAAGGCCTCAACAGGATGGGAAATCCACCACCTCGAGTCAAGGAGAAGAAGAGGTCCTCAAAAATTCTTACAACACTTTGAAATGGAGCTGAGGGTGTAAGATACACTTAAGATATACTTATTAAGATTTCTTATATAAAATAACCGAAATAAACAAGCAAATCCATAATTATAAAGTGATTATCTGACATTTCAATCACTAATTTCAAGGCCAAAAACCTGAAACACTCAAATATCATAAAACAATGTGTGAAATAAATACAAATACAAAGAGAATATGTTTTGGAACAATAATAAAAAACAAAGAAAAATAGAATATGTTCCAGAACAATAATGCAAAACAAATCCAAAATTTAAAATTATTTGACTTGTCTTGGTGAGCATGCATCCTTAGCAAATACAATGTAGCAATACCTTCCACGGAAAAGAGAACACATGTTAGAATTGTATGTTTGACACAGACAATCATAAAGATGCCACAATAGCTACTCCATTCAACACATGCACATGCACTTTTCATTGATGATGTTGAAAGTGTCATCCATTCTCTTGCATTTTTGGTGCATTCTAGTTTTAATCCACCTCTGCAAATTCCATGCTAGAAATCAAGGGTATAAATGGGAATTGAATCCAAGAAATTTGGATGGGAAAGGAAAGTTGGCTCGTTATGGTCATCCCTACATAAGGATCAATGCCCCAAGTTTCTTTCAACTTCACAGGGGTGATCTGCATATAAATCTCACCAACTGGGGAACTACCCTTGTCTCCCTCTCTCTCCCTAATGCTAAAGGTAATCATCCCTAAACCCTACCCTTGAACTGCTTCACCATCATGAATTACTCACAGGGGGTTAGCTCATCAAGTATTGGTATTTATGCATTCATGCCATTTAGGATACGTACTTCTTGGCTATGACAACTTGCCTCATACATGGTATGTATTTTCATTTCCCTTTGGAAATTGGTACTTCCATCATATGCTAGGATTTTAAGACAAATTTACATTTTCTACTCACATATTGCAATGGATCTCAGATGTATGTGTTACCATGGGGAATATGGTGGATTGTTTTTTATGATATGAGATTGTTTATTAATGCAGAACATGAGTTCTAGTAGACTTTACTTTAGTGCCTTGTTGGGTCGTGTAGCCAACCGTATAAAGGAGGGAGAATTCGCACTAAATGGGAAAACATATCAGTTGCCTAAGAATGATGGCAAAAACACACTCCATGGTGAATTCCTCTGTTTTCTGTTCTTTGTGCATGTTTTATCCAGCTAACCAAAGCCCTATAATGACCACTACTCAAGAATAAAATCTCTCTCTTTTTGTATATGTATGTCTGTTTGTGGAGGTCTAGAACACTACTAGTTCAAGTAACATATGTGTATTTTGGTGATCTGAATGAATGCAGGAGAGTTGAGAGGCTTTGACAATGTCCTGTTGGAAGTGAAGGAGTAGAGAAGTGGAAGGAAGTCCTTTATTAAGTTCACCTACCACAGCTTCGATGGAGAACAAGGTAAATGACATAAGATCACTACCATATTAATACTGATAATGTATTTTCAAGTTCAATATTTTGTGATTAATAAGATTATTCCTTATTAATGATTAATCCTGAATAATTTCATCTAAACTGATAATGTAGTCACTTGTAGACTGGTATAAGTTTATCAAAACCAATCCTGGTTTTATTCTCAACACATTTCAGATGAATCTTTCTCCTACCACACACTCTTTGGAGGTTTAGCTAATCGTGTGGTGGATTATTGTTAATGTTGCATAAATATATAGAGGGATAGATGACAATTTAACCATATCTATAAACTCTATTTTTTTCTATTGGGTTTTAATAGATTGGGGTTAGTATCAATATACCACCAGAGTGCATCTATATCCCTTATCAGTGTAGTGTGGAGAGGGTATTTCAACCACTAGATGCACGCAATATCTATATGGTTGGTAGAGGGTTGTGGATTTTTGCACCCAGAGAGCTGAAAGACCCTTTGTGCCGACATTCTATGTACAATCTAGCTATACAATAGATAGCCTGTCTTTGCACTAGTTTTTCCAATGCATAATATGTGTAAGAATTGATTAATGATTATGGTCGCTCCTTGTTGGAACAGGTTTTCCTGGTGACCTTGATGTTTTTGAAACATATACAATAAGTGGATACATGGAGCTGAGACTTGATATGGAATCATATATATGAGAATGGGACTAGTATTAATTCTTAATTCTGTACATTATAACATGGATCCTTAGATAAGATAAGTACTCAAGAAACATCCTATCAATAAAAAAACAAATATCACAAAATCTATGCATAACACTTCATGAAGCCACAATATATCGATTCAATATTGACATTACATTGATTTTTCTACAAACAATTATGGAATATGGTAACCAAAACAAGAAACTAAGGAACAAGTTTGCATTGTCGTCTATTGTCTTATTAGGGAAATCTCAAGGTATATTTCTCGTGAAATTCATAATAGGAAATATGTATTTAACAATTCTTTATGTTAAAAAATTAGTGAGTCAAATTACAACAATCAGTTGAACATTAATGCCATCCCTTCTAATTTTATTTTTCTTTTGTAAGCATCGATGATAATAATGTTTAATGAATTTTGCGAATCTTTTTTCTATATTATATAAGTATCCCATGTTAATTCATTCAAATATATTTTGTTAATCCTCACATGTGTTGGAATCACGATTGTTGTTAGACCAGAAACTGCAGGATTTAGTCTCTACTACAATCATCAGAGTTAGGATCCACGAGAGGCGGTTAATCCATACCAATTGTTGGACATTGGGTTCATGATTTCTGTTAGACCAAAACCCGCAAGCGTTAGTCTCTACTAGAATCACCGGAGTTAGGATCCATGAGAGGTGGTTAGTCCATGTTGCGAAACACACGAGAAGCATTGAACCCAATGTCTAACAATCTCCCCCCCAACGTGAGCCGGGTGAGTTTCTAATTCGAGACCTATCACTCTGATACCACTTTTTGGAATCATGATTGTCGTTAGACCAAAACCCACAAGTGTTAGTCTCTGCTACAATCACGAGATTTAGGATCCATGAGAGAAGTTAGCCCATGTCGCGAAACACCTAGGGAGCGTTGAACCCAATGTCCAACAATCTCCCCCCAATGCGAGCCAGGTGAGTTTCAAACTCGAGACCTGTCGCTTTGATACCACTTGTTGGAATCACAATTGTCGTTAGACAAAAAACCCACAGGCGTTAGTCTCTGCTACAATCTCCAGAGTTAGGATCCACGAGAGGTGGTTAGTCCATGTTGCGAAACACACGGGGAGCATTGAACTCAATGTACAACAACATGAATATCTAGTCACAGAAAGAGAATGAAAGATAGAGATGAGCATACATGTAAATAGGGAGCAATAAGAAAAGCACACCAGTTTCTTCCAATAACTTCTTTCAGAGAGTAGCCAGTCATTTTGAAAAATCCATCACTAGCATATACAATAGGATAATCTGGTTTGGTTGTATCTGATACAAAAAATGTATGTTATAACTTGGACAATGCTTTCATTAAGTCCTTTGAAACCCGTTGAACAAATGTTTCACTCCCACGATTATATTCATCAGATGTCCTCATTGAGCTTCCTGATCCCCTTTAATTTTGACCTCGTACTTCCTTATCTAATGTCCTTACACCCACACACTGAGGTTTCCCTATCCATACATCTATTTTAACAACTAGTCCCCATGTTGCCATCCTTTCTTCCATGCCAGATTCAGATAAGATTTTTCTAGAGCTTAAAGACTCTATATTTGATTTTTCTCTTTTTTCATTCCCATTCTGTTTGACCAATGCCACATCCACTGCTTGTTTGTTTCCCACTTCATTTTGGTATTCTTGGGGTCCTCCATAAGATATCTCTTATTTTTCTCCTATACCTAAAGGAAACTCTTCCATCAGTAAAGCATCATTTTATAACTCAATTCTGATGGTGTTTACAGAGTCAATGTTTTTCAATGCCGTCCATTTACCAACTAGTCTTCTAAATATTCCAGATTGTGAACAATGTCCATGTTCAAGGCTCAAATTATTCTCTTCATTTTCTTCATCTCCCCCATTAGAAGGAGATCCATCATATAGAGACCTGTTAATATTTGATGTCACCTTAGAAGTAGAAGATGAAGTAGAAGTGTATGTTGGGTTGAATACTTCAAGTGAACCTCAATAATCTCGAAAAAGTATATAGGGCTCATAAGGGGACTTCCATAAACTATAAATAGTTGGTATTGTAGCACTTGAATTCGGTGATAGGAGTCTACATATATTTTTACTACAATCAAATTGTCATAATAATATTTTAAACTCTGGCATATTTCATAATTGAAAATATCATCGCTTTGAATGTGAAGGAAAAATTAACATACTTCAAAAAATACGTTTTATAACTGAGTCCATATGCATTTTTTGCAATAAAAAACTAGTATTCCTTTCAGTAATAGCCTAAGGGAAATTAATTACAAAAATGTCTTAAAAGAAATTTCTAGTTATATGGTGCTTGAATATATATTTTTTGTTGATAGCAAGTTTTTCATCATAGAAGAAGACATTTCGTAGAAAACAATGATGTAATATCAATAATGTTGATCTATTCTGTCATTGAAAAATTGTACTCTACCAAAAGAAAAGCCTCAAACATCAGCATACCTTGGCTAAACATAGCACCCTTTTCAGAATATGTTCTCCATTTTATTTAAGGCAATGGATGATATATGGCCAGAGGATATGATTTAGGAATACATAATATTTGTCTTGACTTTCTACGAGGAGCTTGGTCATGCTTGTTTTTCTCATATTCCAGTTCAAAGAGAATTTCCGCGATGGAAAAAATACTAAGTAGACTTTGTAGTGGTGGTAAATATCCTTGATTGCATGACATTCCTTTTTGGCAAGTTAAAGAGGAAGCAAATTAAGTTGAGAAAAACTTCTGTTCTAATAATTTGAACTCAGTTCATGACCTTTTTGTAGCTGTTGTCAACAATAACCCTTCCTTATTCTCCATATTCGATATACAAGTTTAAATCCTTTGAAATTTTAATAATAAAAATCATAGAAATGAGATCAGAAAAATACCTTTCAAATGTATCCATACACTATTACACACTCTCCATCTCGTAATTCTAGAAGGGTGCAATTTTATCTCCATATGCGGATGACATGTTTTGTATTTCAAATTACAGTGAAAGCCCCCAAATTAGGAGAATAATATTTCAAATAAAGCTTGAAAAAGAGGGAACCCGGATCTAATATAATAATTTTGTGTTAAAAATCTAGTCGAGTTAATAGAAGAATTGAATGCAAATAAGGGTATGGAATATGTAGCGAAATCATAAAAATTATGAGTAGAGAAGGAGCACCAAACTCTCTCCCAAACCTGGCAAGGAGAATAGCAGCAGGAAAATAAATTTTAATAGGTCGATTTAGATTTTAGAGTAGCCACCAAAGTAGATTTTAATAGTTATTCAAATAAAGTTCTATGGTCTCTTAGGTTTTCATTAAGTTTTATTTTTATGTGATTAAGAGGACGGCATATGACATAGAGGTTATATCTAATGATGTTGAAGTCCGAGAAAGTAATAATGTTAGTATAATTAGGGTATTAATCAAAATTATATTATACATCCCTAATATATGTAAGAATGTTCATATAAAGAGGGAAAAGTGACATGAGCTTTAAACATAAGGGAAATATCTATCAACCCTTAAGGAGGTTAAAAAATATCTTTAAATTTATGAATAATGTTATCAATAAAATTAAGTAGCTATAGGTAGCCCCTTATTTTTGAGGAAGTTCACTTAGAAATTAAAAATACCTTATTAGAAGCTATCCATAGCTTAGAAGGCCTTCACATGTGTTGTTAAGAGAGACATGGGATAAATTTTGACTTAAGGAAATAAGGTGTACAATAAGATCAATGTATAGCACCTACTCAAATCACCAAGAATATATCCAAACCATCAAGATGGCACACTCTGAGAAAAATTATGAAACACCATGGAACAACTTAGATTAAAACTTATAGCCAAACAATCAAGAGTTAGAAAAAAGTGTTTAAGTGAACACAATTTAAATAGTACACATTGGACATAATATCATATAAACATGGATCATACATATCCAACTAAATGTGGTAGCTAAAGGGACTTCTTCCTACACCTAGTGTCCTAGATGGCTAAGGCAAGGTGTCATCAAACCAATGATACATTCATAAATTACATATAGATCCATATATGTTAGATGGAAAATGATCAATGTGACAAGAATCATAGGGGTTGAGATAACAATCAAATTTTAAAATATCCTCTAAAGGGACATATAGAAAATGGGGTAACATATTCTATGACATTGAACTAGTGATATATGGGGAAATCCTCAAAGTATCTCTAAAGAAATATGTCTCGTTGAGTTCAAGGTCAAGAAGAGGTACGATATCTTACTAATTTGGTAGTTGAAGAAATTTGAATCTTGGTTTGTCAATTTGGCCCTAAGTAGGAAAGGAAATATGGAAGGAGGTGACCCCCTTGGAAGATTTCTAAACGAGAAGGCCACAAAAGGCCTTATATAAAAATATAAATCCAAGTACCTCCCTCATAAAAATTTCTAGAAATGTATTTAAATAATGTAGATAACGACCCGTCCAAATGTTGATAAAGACAATAGAACATGACTTGAATCTCATAATAAATGTGGGTATATATAGATGAGGTGATCCTTTAATTATATCTCATATATATGGAAACGCTAGTAGATGTTATTAAGAAGAGGAAGGTCATTATGATTATTTTCAACTCGAAGCGAATGTAAACCCACTTTGAATGCACCATGGGGGATCTGAAGGGTAGCATCCAATGCTCTTGTGCGTATGTGGTTAAACAAAAAGACCCCCTTTCATTTTCATGAAGTGTTCTTGGTACAAATCCATGTTAGATTCGAGGCCCTAAAAAGATGAAGTCCAAGTACATTGAATGTATTGTCTACAAATAACCTCTTTAACAACCTGCCACAAACCTATAATGATTTCATTTACATTGGAGGTGTAAATCACTTGAATTTTGTTACAATTTTAATCTTTCCCTCACAAAAATGTGCCATGTTTCCTTGTGATGATGCTTCAACCCTATTGGAGAACAACCTCACTATGTAAAAGTAATGAAACATGATGCAACTTTAATAGTGCCTCACATTCACCCTTTGGCTCACTACTCATGGTTAATTTGAGTTTATTTCAAGCATTGATGTGGATAATATCATTTTAAACATAGTTACTGATCAAACGGGAACTATTACCTCAAAACGAGAACTCTAGCCCAAAAAAACTAAAAAAACATGAAAAAACAACCCAAAAATGAAAAGTGTGTCTTCCAGAACGCACTGTTTTTTTTTAGGGTCAAATTTCAACATTTTTTTAAATTACACTAAAAACCAAAGTTTTTCTTGAAAAAAGGATTGAAAAAACACCCTCGAAAAAAAAAGTGTTGATGTTAGAATAACATCGCCAATTTTTTGTGTGCAAAAAAAACTTGAAAACAAAAAGTGTTGATGCTCGAATAACGTCGCCAATTTTTTGTGTGCAAAAAGAAACCTAGAAATGAAAAGTGTTGTTGGAATAACGTCGTCAATTTTATGTGTGCAAAAAACACCTTGGAAATGAAAAGTGTTAATGTTGGAATAACGTCTTTTTCTTTTCGGGGTATATTGTCAACAATTTTTAATAATGACATTAAAGATAAAATATCATGACTCTGAAAAACCTTAAAACTTCAATGATAAACATGACATTGAAGACAAAATATCAAAAGTCTTAAAATTGCAACAATTTTTACGCATGGTATTAAATATAATCTATTATCATGTCTCTAAAAAGCCTTGAAAATCCAAGAATGACATTCAAGATAAAATATCAGCTTTATGAAAATTAAAAGTCCAATGATTTTTAGGCATGGTTTTAAAGATAAAATATCACTTGTAAAATTTTTTAAGAAAAATTAAATTTAAAATTTAAAAATTAAAAAAAAAACACAAAAAAACACAAAAGAAAATAAAAAAGGGAAAATTAAAAAAAAAAAACACCCACACACACACAATTTAAAGAAAAGAATTAAAAATTAACCCACATAATTAAAAAAAATGATAAAATAAAATAATTAAAATTAGTTAAAATTTTTAAAAAAATTAATAAAATAAAATATTAAAATAAAAAGAATTTAAATTTAAAAAGAAAATAAAAATAATTTTTTTAAAATAATAAATCTTTAAATTAAAAATTTAAATAATAATTTAAACTAAAAAAAAATGCATATAAATCTATGAAAAATACATTTTTAAATAAAAAATTAACAAAATTCATTTTTTTAAAATAAAAAAATACAAATTAAAAAAAATAACAAAATAAAAAATAAAAATAAAAAATAAAAACATTTTTCAAATTAAAAATTAAAAAAAAAAACAAATAAATTTAAAAATATAAAATATATTAAAACAAATATAAAATATATTAAAAAAAAATAAAAAATAAAAAATAATTAAATTATAAAAAAATAAAATAAATAATAAATAATAAATAAAAATCACAGCTGCCGCCCACTGCTGCCACCTGTCAACCGAGACCCGCGACCCCTAGGGCGGCGGCGATGGGTTGCGATAGTGATTCTAGTCACATGGTTTTCAATGCTAGTGATTTAGTCACAGAAAATACCCCATAAATTTCTGCTTTGGGATACCCCTACGATTCAATAATTAATCTAAAGTGAGAGGATTCATTGCTAATCTGACAATGGTAAAAACCTTGAATTGACGCAAAGTGACACTTTTTGAACCTTGCACAACTAGGGTGTCAGTTTCATCATCAACAAGAGACACAATTGAGAAGTTGCAACATCTCACATTTAGGGCACTTGGCCACAAATTTTTATGCATGCTTCTCCACCGAGTGTGCCTTTCACATTTCCCAAGGCCCATACTTGGATGAATTTTGGATAACTTGTCACATTCCACTAACTTCATGCGTGAAGAGGAGCTCCCATCCTTTAAGAATATTTTGGAGGGTTTCATCGCATAGTCAAGGGTCACATGTATAAAAGAAGAATGTCATAGCCAAGAATAATAAAAATGACCTTTGTATCACATGGCGTAAAGGAGAAGGACATAGGTAAAGAGTACTCCATTTAAACTCACATCTAAAAGCTTATTTATGTCCTCTTTCCAAAGAAGAGGAAATATCTTGTTACAAAAAGCCCAAATTTCCAACAAAGTAAGACTCAGGTAAGGGTTTACTTTTTTTTTTCACATGTTGAGAGACATTCATGTATTTTAAGGTGTGTTTTATTATTGAGTTCACATATTTGGAAGAATAATTGCACAAGTGGAAACATCTCACATTTGGGACACTTGGTTACAAATTTGTATGCATGTTTTCTATTGCGGGTATCTTTCACATTCCCTAAGGCACAAATCAAATATTTGGATGTATCTTGGATGACTTCTCACATTCCACTAGCTTCATGCATGAATAGGAATTCCCATCATTTAAGAATTTTTTGGAGAGTTTTCATGGCATAGTCAGGGGTCACATTTACAAAAAAAGAGCATTTAAGTCAAGAAAATGACAATTGACATTCACATCACATGTGGCACAAAGGAGAGGAACATGGGTGAAGAGTGCTCCATTTTGAAATATCTATAACTGTTAGGATATTCCGACAAATAGGAAATAGTTAAGAATAACTTAGTCTAGTGTAGAGTTAGGTAAAGTGTGTTTCTTTACCATGTACATTTGTATTTTATAATCCGACGGTCACGATTTGTAGTGATCCGACGGTTATCTCTCACCTCGGTATTAACGACACTTGATCCGTGGCTTAACACCCGATTGGTCCATGATCTCTATTCAAAGAGCATGGAGGGTCATTTTTCCAGTAACCATTTATGAGAGAAACATATGTAAATTTTCTTTTTATATTAATAAATTGCTTGAAGTGGTCATGTTGGCTCAGGCCATGGACTGTTTCCCTCTTTGAGGGTTTTAACCACGTGATTATACTAGTGTACTGATTTATGATCTTTTTGTGAGTGATGACCTTTGGTTTTTGATCTAAGGAACTTACCCTATAAATTCTTACATGGTATCAGAGCTATTTTGAGGGTCACGTCTGTTGTTGAAAATCTGAAGCCGGTTTGACTGCATGCGAATGTCGTTTTTTATATCTACTATTTCTGAACATTTTTGGGCTTGGGGAACTGCTTGGTTGTTTTCGGAGCGTCTATTACAGTGAGGAACGTCTTTCACTTCATGCGAAAAGGTTTATGGCTGCCCAAGTTATGACAGTTTAGATCTGGAGGTATAAATCATAATGTCTTGCAGTTATATTTGTTAATAGTTCTAGTTAGTTCGGTTCCCTCTTTTTATTTTTAGTTTTTAGGTTTTATTTATTTCTCAGATCTATACCCTCTTCTCTGTGTATGCTCTTTGTTGTGTGTTGCATGCGATCTTAGCAAATCAGAAATAGGAAAATGAGATATTTTTGCTACGTATGCTCTTTCCCCACGTCTTTGTGCGATCTTGAGAAATCAAAAATAGTGAAAAAAGTGATAGTTGCTAGTAAGGCTAACAAAAAATCTAACATTCTGCCATAAAGCTTTGCATTTCGTTCTTTTTTGCTCGGTTTTTTTGTTTTTTTTGTGCAGGAAAAGGCACACACACCAAAGAGTAAAAAAAAAAAAAAAAAAAAAACCCTTCCTCCTTCCATACAATAACGTGATCCTTTTAGGAATTTTTTAAAAAAAGACACACTTCATCCTGTTCCCATAACTATTTGGCATCTACAACTCATATTTTTTAAAAGGCATAACTTCTTCATCCAGAAGCAGTTTTTCAAGCCGTGTTTCTTGAAATGGCCTAATTTTTCAAGATCTTTCCATTGGAGCAGTTAGTTTCAACTTTTATCGGTTTCATTTACAAAAAAAAAAATGGAAAGTGCATGCCCAGTTATTCTTAACAACACCAATTATTTCCAATGGCTACCTCACATGGTAGATATACTTAGAAGTAAAGGGCTTTATAGAATAGCCATAGGACAAGAAACTAAACCTTCCGATGATGATAAAGCTGCTAAATGGGAAAATAAACAAGATCAAGCACGAGGGTTGATAGGAATGTCCATTGCTCAAGATCTTCGATTTCATATCCTTGACATTGACACTCCTGATGAAGCCCTGGAAAAGCTAAAAACTGTTTTTGGCATTCAAAATCAAATCAGGGCCCACCAACTTGAAAATGAGTTGCTTACTTTGGACCCCAATAATTTCTCCTCCATTGAAGATTTTTTGTCCAAATTTAAGACCCTCAGAATTCTTTTAGAAGGTTGTAAGATCAAAAAGGATGATGGTAGCCTCATCTATTGCATTCTTGCTAAGCTTGGCCCTGCATACTCTGTATTTGTTTCCGCCTTCCATTCCACTAGAGAAGCCATCATTTCTTCAGGAACCACCTACAAGAATCCCTCTTTTGATGCCTTTTGTGATTCTTTGATAAGAGAACAAGAAAAAATTTTACACCTTGGTCTTATCACTGCTGGAAATGCTTCTAAGAAAGCCTTAGCAGCCCAACAACAACCATATCAAAAGAATCCCAAGAAGCATTATCCTAAAAAATATGGTCCTAAACCAAACAAGGGCCCTAAGCAATTTTAGCCACAAACTGAAAAATCAAATCACCAAAATAATAAGGCAAATCAAAACAAAGGGAAGAAGACAGATAGACATTGCAACTTTTGCAATCGGGATGGCCATATAGAGTCCAAATGTTTTAAGAAGATGGAAGCCTTAGAAGCAGCAATGAAGAAGCACAACATCAATTTGGAGCACTCTTCACCTTCATCTTCAGGCATGGCACTTTTTGCTTGTGGTTTTCAAGCATCAAGATCTGGTTATGCATTAAATGTATCTTCTTCTTCTCCTTCTCATGAGTGGCTCATTGATTCTGGAGCTTCTTACCACATGGCTAAAAATAAATCCATGTTTTCTTCTTTAAATTATTGTAACACCAAACATATTTATGTTGGTGATGATAGATCTCTTAGTGTTGTAGGATCTAGAACCATTCATCTAGATAATGGTCAGTTTAATTATGTATTATTTGTTCCTACCTTGTCATGCAACCTTCTATCTATTTATCAAATAACTCATTCAGGTGAAGGGAAAATAGTATAATTCTCACCTCATGATATTGTAATCAAGGACCTCAAAGATCCTAAACATATTTTAGCTACTGGCATTGCTGATGATTCCATAAGGTTGTATAATTTTGATAACTTTGGGTCATCATGTCTTCCCTCTATTTTTGTTGCTCATAATGATGATGTGAGAAAAATTTGGCATGAGCGATTTGGTCACTTAAACTATCGCTGTCTTCAAACTCTATGTAACGAAAATATGGTGACGAACCTTCCCATGGTATCTTGCCGAGATGGTGTTTTCTCCAGATGTGTACTCAAAAAACATTATCAGGATAGTTTTGACAAACATGCCTCTTGGCATGCTTCAGCCCCTTTGCAGCTTGTGCACATTGATTTATGTGGTCCACTTCCTATTGTTTCTTTCTCTGGTTGCAAGTACTTCTTAACTTTCATTGATGATTTTTCCAGACGCAATTGGGTATATTTCTTAAAACTCAAGAGTGAATTTTTTAACATGTTCTTGGCATTTAAGGCCTTTGTTGAGAAACAATATGGACATCAAATTATTAAGTTAAGATCAGACAATGGCGAATAATATGTTAACAACAAATTTATCAACTTCTGCACTGAGCATGGCATTCAATTGCAACATACCGTTCCATATACTCCACGACAAAATGGTGTAGCAGAAAGGAAGAATCGCACCTTAAAAGAAATGGCTAATTGTATGCTTCAATATAAAGGACTTGGTCTCAATTTTTGGGCAGAAGCCATTAACTATGAAAATTACATAGTAAATTGCACTCCTACTAAGGTTTTAAAGAATATAACTCCAGAAGAAGCTTGGAGCTCAATCAAACTAGATGTAAGTCACTTCCGTGTTTTTCGAAGTGATGCTTGGGCCCATATTCCAGATGCAAAACATAAATCCTTATAACCTAAGAGTGAAAAATGCATTTTTGTTGGATATTCTGAAGATGTCAAAGGATATATACTTCTTCAACCAAAATCCAAAAATATAATCACTGGAAGAGATGTAAAGTTTGATGAAAATATATCGGCCTGCAAGCCTAGTTCGGCGAGTGTGCCACCTTTGGCCTGTGAGCCTGATTCGGCATATGTGCCACCTCTCTCTCTCTCTTCCATTTTTAATAGCATTCATTCTAGTTCAGATGGTGACAGCAAGGATGAAAATCCTCCTCCACCTCTTGAAATTGTTCCTTATACTCCACCGCTTCCAAGGTGGGTCCGCTCTACTTGGGATGTAGTAGGATCTCTTGCAGGTGACCCTACCGATCGAAAATGTACACGTTCTCAGTTAGAAAGATTTTCTTCCTTATTGGCTCAAGTTCCATAAAATATTGATTCAGAAACGTTTGAAGAAGCCTCCAGTCATCCAGCTTGGGATGAAGCTATGAATGAAGAATATCATTCCTTATTGGTGAATGATACTTGGGATCTTGTTCCTCTTCCAAAAGGAAGAAAACTTGTTAGATGCAGATGGGTTTACAAAACAAATTTTGGACCAGATGGAAAAGTGGATAGACATAAAGCTCGTCTTGTCGCTAAAGGATTTTCACAAGTTGAAGGCATTGACTATACTGAAACCTTCTCCCCTATTGCCAAAATGAATTCTATCTTCCTTTTTCTTTCCCTTGCCACTTCCTTTAAATGGGAATTCCATCAGATGGATGTTAAATCTACCTTCTTACATGGATATTTACATAAATAAATATACATGGAACAACCCCCTGGCTTTATCCAAAACAACTCTAGCCTTGTTTGTAACCTTAGGAAGTCTCTCTATGCTCTCAAACAAGCTCCTCAGGCTTGGTATGCCAAAATAGATAGATTTCTATTAGATAATGGCTTTTCTAAGTGTCATTCTAACAACAATGTCTACACCAAGAAAGTGGGTAATTCCTTCACCATCCTTGTTCTTTATGTTGATGATCTTATCCTTATTGGTGGTGATCCAACCCATATAAACCATGTGAAGTCTAGCCTCAAAAATAAGTTTGAAATGATAGACTTAGGACACTTGAATTATTTCCTTGGTCTTCAAGTCTTGCAATCCAAGGAAGGAATTACCCTCTCTTAGTACAAGTATGCCTGTGATCTTCGACACCACTTTCACATGGAAGACTGTAAGCCAACCCCTTCTTCCTTTCAGTCTAGATTCAAGCTTTTAGTCACTTTTACTACCCCTGAAGTTGATGCTACCTTATATCATCAAATTGTTGCTAAACTTCTGTATCTAGCCCATACCCATCCTGACCTTTCCTTTTCCATTGGTCTTGTCGCTCAGTTTATGCACTAACCTCATGAAAGTCACTGGAAAGTAGCTAAAAGAATACTTCAATATATTCGAGGTGCAGTTTAGTTCAAGATTCAATACAATGCAGGAGCATCTCCATTATTGATTGGTTTCACTGATTTTGATTGGGCTGGTGACCCTGATGATCGAAAGTCTACTGTAGGATATGTATTCACTCTTGGTTCAAGACCTATTGCTTGGTCTTGTAAGAAACAAAGTACCATCTCTCTTTCTTCAGTAGAAGCAGATTATCGTGGTGCAATTGAAGCCAGCAAGGAAGCCATGTGGCTTCGTCAGATTTTGTCTTAATTTGGTCTTCATCAGCAACATCCAACTACACTTTGGTGTGATAATCAGAGTGCCATTCAGCTATGTAAAGATCTAGTTCAGCATCAGCATATGAAACACATTGAGCCCCACATACACTTCATCAGAAATTTCATTCATGATCGTGTTCTTGAAGTGCAGTAATGTCCAACCAATGATCAAGTAGCTGATATATTTATGAAGGCTCTCATAGAAGCGAAGTTTACCAAACTTCGATCCATGCTTGGAGTTCAGGAAATTTTTCATTAAGGGGGGATAGGCTCTAATGCCTCCTTCCTTCTTCTATTGTGTCACTTTTTTAAATCCTTCAATCCTATCCCAATTTTTTCTTAAGGAGGGATGTTAGAATATTTCGACACATAGGAAATAGGCTCCTTTTGTGTCACCTTTGTAAATCCTTCAATCCTATCCCAAGTTGTTCTTAAGGGGGGATGTTAGGATATTCCGACACATAGGAAATAGTTAAGAATAACTTAGTCTAGTGTAGATTTAGGTAAAGTGTGTTTCTTTACCATGTACATTTGTAACTTATAATCCGATAGTCATGATTTGTAGTGATCTGACGGTTATCTCTCACCTCGGTATTAATGACACTTGATCCGTAGCTTAACACCCGATTGGTCCATGATCTCTATTTAAAGAGCATGGAGGGTCATTTTTCTGATAACCGTTTATGAGAGAAACATATGTAATGTTTATTTTTATATTAATAAATTTGCTGAAGTGGTCGCGTTGGCTAAGGCCGTGGACTGTTTCCCTCTTTGAGGGTTTTAACCACATGATTATACTAGTGTACTGATTTGTGATCTGTTTGTGAGCGGTGACCTTTGTTTCTTTATCTAAGGAACTTACCCTTTAAATTCCTACAATAAAAACTTGTTGATGTCCTGATACATAGACGATGAGATATCTTGAGACAAAGGGACCAAATTGTCGACAAAAGAGGACCATGTATTGGATCACATGGAATTTGTTTTCTCCTCATTAGCTAGACCATTATATGAACCATATCATTAATTATTAGGTGGACACTATCATATGAATGGATGGGTTTCATGCTTGGGTCATATCTAGATTAAGGTCCCAATTGTGGACTTCTAGGTTAATTGTTACAGATTTAAATTGATCCAATTTTTGGGCTTTTAAATCATGTAACATTAGGTTTTCAAAAGGTTCCTCCATCAATTCATCTTCTTCAAGGTCACCATCCTTGAAATTTACTTCAATGATGGCCCTCAAGTCAAGTGATACAAGTCATCAAATTTTCCTCCTTAAGTCGAACTCAACAAGTCTTCAAGTCATCTCAAATCAAGACACAACACTTCACACTGTCATGTCAACTCAACAAATATGTCAAAAAATATATATATACAGGGGTATATTTTTTCATTTCTACCACAAAATTCTGGGCATCTCTAAATTTTTGGGCCACATATATAGTTTGGATCTGATCATAGGTTCGGTGTTAGAGGATAAGGTCTTGAACCTATTACATAATTTGGGTAACCATCTATGCTATCGTTCGAGTAAATTCCATGCTATTATGTTCCATCAAAATACTGCATCGGTGTCAACACAGATCTACCACAGAATCAGTGTTATGTTATGATACTCAATGCTATGAATATGCTCGGTGATCCCAGTTATGATGCTCAGTGATATGATGATGCTTGGTGATCTCAGTAATGATGTTCGGTGCTATGTTGCTATCTCAAAATCGGTCAAGGTAACGAGGATGGAGTTTAGGTGCAAGAAAATGAGATCTCGGTTTCATGGAGATATTGGTTCTAACACAGTGAACAGATGACTTGATGTAGGAAGTCTATAGTCTAAAGGTCTTGATCACCTCATCTTAAATTTACTAAAGGAAGAATTTTGACTAGTTTTCCCCAAAGAGTGGGGTTTTCCCCTAACATATGCCTACATCTTGCATCTTCTTCTATTTTTTAATTGGAATTACTCTTGATGATAAGAAAAGATAAATTGAAAGAACAAATAATAATAACAAAACTTTGCAAGATAATGTCATGATAAGATAAATTTTTTAACTGTCGTCTCCTTAAGTTCTCTAACACATAACAACCTCCATCTCAATGTGGATTCAATTTCATATAATCCATATCAACTAGTCATATAATCCATAATATTTAGTATATCAAAGATCTAGAAATTGATTCTTCTTTTCCCCTAAGACCCTACAAACCCTATATTCTCCTTGCAAACCTTAGCCTATATAACAAAAGCAACAAAGTTCCTACATAATTTACATTGCCATGAATTTAAGAATTCCACCAGTTCAGTGACACTCCAAACAAATTTTTAGAAAAAAAAAAATGACTAGCTCAAAAGACTCCATGTGTGGCATTGATCACCATGGTTTCACTCTCTAGTAAATATTTTTTGGTGGACTAACCAATATAATTTATTTTGATCCCTCTCCACGGATTTCTCTCAAGGCATTGATTATGTTGGGATATATATTACACAACATTTCTAGTGGCCCTGTAGTTCCATGACACACCTAAAACATGTCATCCATAGAGGACATGAATTAAATGGTTCAATCCCTCTCATAGTAAATTAACACTCTCACTCAGTCACTCAACACACCATAGACCAACATGCCTTCCCTCACTATGCAAGTTGGTCTTTATTTTGAGAATATTAGGAGTTGGAGGGTGTAATTTTGTCAAGATGAGTCTCTCATAAGGAAAATAACTTTAATGAGAAAGAAAATCACAATATTGACTGCTAACTTCTTACCATTCCCACACTATAAAAAAAACCCTAAAAATGTCTTTCTTAAGAGCTCTTATGTAGTTTCCTAATGTTATTCAAGTAGAATCTCACAATTACTTATGTCAGTAATGGTTTGATAATTTTTTTATTTTATTAAAGGAACTACTTCTAGACATGCACCCCATCAAACATAAACCATAGAGTAAAAATGAATGGAAATGAATTAACAAGAGAGCGTGTCGGGTGTGCCAAGGGGGGAGTGACAAGGGATGCTAGGGAATGCTAGGGCATGTAAAGAAGTGTCAGGGCATTCTAACATGTGTCAAATAGTCCCAAGGTATGCCAATACATGCTAGGCATGACAATGCATGCTAGGCATGCCAAGACATGCCATGTGTTAACGCATGACAAGATGTGTCAAGTGTTAGGGTATGCGAACATGTGTCAAGGAGTGTTAGGCAACAAAAGGGAACACCAAGTTAAGATTAAAATAAATGAACACATATGAGGGTTAATAATTAAGGACCTTACCTTTTCAAGAGTAGCATGTTAGGCATACCAACACTAGTGCCAATACAAGTGAAGGGCCAAGTGCTAGTGTGTCTTAAGTGCCAAATCATCCTCTATTACTTCTCTCTTAATTGTGATAATTGATCTCAAATAAATTTTTATCTTAAACCATGCCAAGGCATTCCAAGGCATCCGAATGCATGCCAAGAATTGTCAAGTGCCACCAAGTGCCATGAGCCAATATGTGTCAGCGATTGATAGGGTATGATATGGAGTTCCAAGTTTTCTAAGGAGGTAGTGACAAGATATGCTAGATAGTTCCAAGGCATGCTATAGTGTTAGGGAAGCATACCAAGATGTGACAAGTTCCAATGTGTGTTGAGTGTTAGCGAGTGCCAAGGAAACACAAGGGAGCACTATGTCAAAATGCATGGAAATGAATGAATAAGACTGTGTGACAGGGAGTGTAAGCGATTTCCAGGTGTCCTAGGTAGGGAGTGACATGGTATACTAGGAAGCACTAATTCATGCTAGTATGCCAAAGTGGCATGCGTCCAAGATGTGCTAGGTTCCAGGGTGTGCCTAAACATGCTGGGAAGTATTAGGGAGTCCTACGGACAGACAAAGGAGCACTAGGTGAAAATAATTCATGTAAATGAACGATTAAGAGATTATGACAGAAAGTGTTAGTGACCTCCAGGTATGATAAGGAGGGAGTGACAAGGTATGTTAGGTAGTTATAAGGCATGCTAAAGGCCATGGAAACATGCTAAGATGTGTCAGGTGCTAGGGTGTGCCAATGCATGTCAAGGAGTGTTATGGAGTGCCAAGGAAAAAAAAGGGAGCACTAGTTTCAAATGCATGGAAATGAATGAATAAGGGTGTGTGACAGGGATTTTTAGTGAGTTTTGGGTGTTCTAAGGAGGGAGTGACAAGGTATGTTAGGTAGTGCCAAGGAATGATAGAGTGCCAGGGTGACATGCCAAGATGTGCCAAGTGCCAGGCTGTTCCAATGTGTGCTAGGGAGTGTTAGGGCGTGCCATAGAAACACAAGGGAGAAATAGTTCAAAATGCATTGAAATTAATGGATAAGAGTGTGTGATAGGGAGTGTTAGTGAGTTCTAAGTGTGCTAAGAAGGGAGTGACAAGGTTATATACTAGGAAATGCGAAGGCATTCTAGAGTGCGAGGGCATGTCAAGGAATGGTAATGTGTGTTAGGGAGTTCCAAATCATGCCAAGGAATGCAGGGGATGCTAACATGTGCCACATAGTGCCAAGGGATTGTTATACATTCCAGGTGTTATGGCATGTCAAGATGTAAACTATGTTGCTTAGTTGTTTTATGGCCATGGTTGGACATGAGGCTTGACTTGGTAACTTTTTAAGTGGGATGAGTTAATATTGGACATGAATAGCCTAAGATGATTTATAAGCCATTATTAGGTGAACAAGTCACATTATAGTTGTAGTTAATGAAACTTGGTCAAGTTGTTGTAATTGAGGCAGGACTTGGTTGGGTTCCCAAGTCTAAAAAAAGATAAGGGTATTTATGAGGACATGATATTTAAGGAGTGTCAGGGTGTGAAAGTGAATGAAAATGTGTTCTAACGCATGCAAAATAGTGTCAATGCATGTCAAGGAGTGTTGGGGAATGCTAGGGCATCACAAGGGATAACTAGTTCAAAGTGTATGTAAACAAACGAATAAGAGTGTCTATAAGTTGGGTATGTCGGTGAATTCCATGTGTCCCATGGATGAAGCATGTTAGGAGAATTTCATAATAGAACTTGCAGGAGGAAACCCTACTATTGAGATAAGGGGATGGACAAAGAAATTTCAGAGAAAGGGAGACTTTGGGCTAGACAAAACACTATTTTTTCAATAACTTGGTTGGGTTCCCAAGTCGCAAAAAAAGTAAAGATATATGTGAGGGTGTGACAACTAGGGAGTGCCAAGGTGTGCAGGGAATCACATGCTAGAAATTTCGAAGGCATGTTAAGCATTCCAATATGTGCTAGGTGCTGGGGTGTGGCACCGACACATGCTAGGGATTTTTAGGGAAAAAAAAGGGAGGACTAGTTTCAACTGCATGGAAATGAATGAATAAGAGTGTGTGATAGGGAGTGTTAGCAAGTTCTAAGTGTGCTAAGGAGGGAGTGAAAAATTATGTTAGGTAGTGTGAAGGCATGATAGAGTTCTAGGAATGCATGCCAAGATGTGCCAAGTTCCAGGGCATGCCAAGATGTGCCAGGGAGTGTTAGGGAGTTCTAGAGGTACACACGGGAGAATTGTGTCATAATGCATGGAAATGAATGAATGAGAGTGTGTGACAAGGAGTGTCAACAAGTTCCAAGTTTGTTAAGGAGTAGTGACAAGACATGCTTGGCAGTGCTAAGGAATTCTAGAGTGTTAGGGCGACATGTAGCCAAATGTGCCAACGTGTGCAAGGAAGTGTTAACTAGGAGTGTCAGGGAAACACAAGGGAGCACTACGTCAAAATGCATTGAAATGAAAAAATATGAGTTTGTGATTGGAAGTGTTAGTGAGTTTGAGGTGTGTGAAGGAGGGAGTTACAAGGTATGTTAGGCAGTGTTAAGGCATGATAGAGGCCAAGTCGACATGCCAAGATGTCCTAGGTGTTAGAGTGTACCAACACGTGCCAACGAGTGTTAAGGAATCCTATGGAAACATAAGGGAGCAGTAGATAAAAGTGCATGGAAATGAATGAATAATATTTTGTGACTAGGAGTGTCAATTATCTCTACGTGTGCTAAGGAGAGAGTGATAAGGAATGCTATAGTGCTAGTGAGGCATGCCAAGATGTGTCAGGTGTTACGGTGTGTCAATGCATGCTAGGGATTTTAGGGAGTGTCAGGGAAAAAAAAGGAAGAAATAGATAAAAATGCATGGAAATGAATGAATAAGATTGTGTGACATGGAGTGTCAATGATTTCTAGGTGTGTTAAGGAGGGAGTGACAAGGTTATATTCTAGGAAGTGCCAAGGTATGATAAACTACGAAGGCATGTCAGTAAGTGCTAGTGTGTGTTAGGGAGTGTAAAAGCATGCCAAGGAATGTAGGGGATGCTAAAAAATGCCACATAGTGCTAAGGAATTTAAGACATGCTAGGTACTATGACATGTCAAGATGTAACCTGTGTTGATTATTTTTTTTACGACCACAGTCAAATGTGATGAGCCTTATCTTGGTAACTTGTTAAGTGGAATGATTTGATATTGGACATGAGTAGTATAAGATGATTTACATGTATTTATTAGGTGAAAAAGGCATATCTTGAATTTCCATGACACATGAGAATCTAGGTTTGGTCTTAGAATTTTTTATGCAAACACACTCAAACGCCACAACACATCTACTTTGCACAATGAAATCTAAAAAAATTAAGGAATTAATCAGTGCACATGACATTTTTTAACCTTTTCAAACCTTTCTTCATTAAATCAAAAACTATAATAGAATAGGATATAGCTCTCGTACTATGGATCATGTCCCTTTACAATCACACTGATAGAAGGAATAAAACTAGGGCTTGGTGTTAGTCCTTTGACAAACAATCTACCTTGAATAAGACAACGCTTGACCCACTTTTTGATGGTGGCCACACATAGCCCTTTCAATCCACATGTCCTAAACACATCTCAAAAGTCCTCTTGTCTCTCATTATGCAACTTCTCATTCTTCCTCTATCAATGAACTAAAATCCTTTAGGTTACAGAACTCGTCTCAAAAAAAATTTCCCTCTATCTACCTCTTTTTTCATTTAAGGTCTGCAACACTTAGGGTTTTTGATCATTTGTTCACAACTCTATTTCTGAATAGTTCTTTGTTCTACCCACTTTTTCCATACTCCTGCTCCAAGATGAAAAATATAGGGCTATGGAGGTTTCCCTTCTTTTCACTAACTAAATCCTCTACAATACAGTGAACTAGGGCTAGTTGGATAGCCCACTTGACTTCTACTTTAGTCCTTCAAAGTCTAGACGTCCTTAGGCCCAATAAACCTACCCTTATACTAGTCTTATTTTCCTTCACAAGTACAAGACTTAGGGCTCTACTTTGACAGTCACCTAACAACCCTCCAAATGTACTTGGACTGCCATCAAAATTCCCAACCACAGTCAATTATTTTACTGATGTAGTGCCCACAACACTTCCCTCATCTAGTGATCTTCAAATTTTCCACCTAATAGTGATTTGAGTCCTCTAAAAATCACTATTCTTGTGTACCAATTTATTTGTTGTCCAATATATGAAAAAATCTAAACTACTCCTCTTATCATCATTCTAACAACTTGTAGATGCTTGAACTAGGGTCACAAACATCCACTAACAGTCCATTGACTAATTGTTTATAGGTTGCTTCAAATCTTTGTCCAAAACTCTATGAACAATCCACAAAAATAAACTCCAATTCATGTCAATACATTCCTCATATGGAACATTTCTTCTATTTAATCTTCTACCTAGGTTACACCTTCCTTTGGATTTTCTATCTTCACACATACTTCTGCAAACCATCTTCCAAATTTGTGGTATATATTGCAGAGATAAGCCTCTCTCTAAGGGTCACGACCCCTCTTATTATACAAATATTTGTTATGCTCTTAAGGGAATACCTTATGGCATAAACATGTTAGGAAACCTCCCTAAATAGGGAATTATACTTCTATTCTAATTGCTTTAGAACAAACCCTATCCACCCATAGAAAAAATAACAATTCTTGCCTCCATAAGAGACTCAACCTAGCTCATACGGGCCCATAGATTTTGGGCATTTATTCTACTAAATCTTGACCTAAAATTTAGATATCTATGAAACTTAAACTATGGTTACTGTTAGTTTCCAAATGTTCAGTGATCAAATGTACTCTTTTAGGTTTACTTAGTAGTGGTCCTAGGTCAAAATTTTATGTTTCAAGTTAGTTTTCAAAAAAAATTATGTTCACTGAATATGTCTAGGTATGAATTTCTAATCCCTTCACTCCATTAATGGTCATAATAATTTCATATATCATGTCATCCATCAATCATCTATGGTCTGATGTTATTCACCACACCTTCATTTAGGCCAGAGTTTAGGTCTCATTTGTTTCGCCACCATAAGAGTCAATTATGTCATAAAACAAAGTGAACAAAATCTCATTTTCATCATACAAATAATATGCATATGGAGTTAGAAAATATACGGAAATAAGTAAATATCTCCTCTATTCCCACCATCATACTCCATAGTTGCCACGGGTTGAAGAAAAATAAGCAAATTTGTGCCAACGCTACATGGGCTACGCTTCTGGGTGTGTTGTGCAGGTGCTACGTGGGTGCTCCGTTGTTGGTGTTTGAACTCCAAATTAGTTCTCCAAGGTTAAAAACCACTAAAAAAAGGTTCATAGACTTCCTAAACAGTAATTGGACACCCTCCATACCTCTCTCAAGTCAAAATTCATCAGCAAATGAGTGGTTTCCTTCATTATCTTACCTCCACTATGTGTTGTGATTTTGGTGTTTTTCAAATTTTGTTTGTTTCAGCTGATAAAACCCTAATAAAACCATATACAACATTCATATAAACTTCATACACCATACCATAAACATATCATATCACTCAGAGCCCCTTTTTCCATCAATTTCATTAAAACCCTAATTTTCACTTCATTTTGGCAGAAAAACTAGTAAAACCCTGTGTTTTGACCTATTGGGCACCTTTCACATGCCCATTCCAAAAATTTCCACTTGAATCATGTAGCCAACTCATCACCCTACCTCCAAAATTTTTTAGGGATTTTTCCCTAACTTCCTTCCACTTCATTTATGTCCCTAAAACCACTCTACCACTATACCTTATTTTCCTAATTTTCCACCTTCCCTATCTACTACATCAAGCTAGGGTTTTCCATGTTGAAAAAAATCATGTAGGGTGAAAAGAAGGTCCATAAGGGAGGTAACCATTCTAGATTTGATCCAACTGAGATCCATGGCATTGTTTTTAGAGCTTCGTGATCAAGTCAGGGTTTACATTGCACACAGGGATAGTTGGGCTTCAAAATCCATTTGTGAAGTAATGGAGATGAGTTTTAAAAATGTGAAAGAGGTTTTTTTCAATGATAGGCCAAAGAACAAAAAAATCATTCATTTTATGTAAATATTTTATGGTTTGAGAGAAATTCCAAAATATAGTTTCTCTAGGTCATTTTGTACACTTTTGAATAGGTTGTCTTCAAGTCAAATTTTTAGGGGTTTGGAGCAGGAGTTTGCAGTGCTTGATGACTCTATTATGTAGAAGACATCCTAATATTTCCAACCATACCACTTTCAGCCCCAAAATCCTCGGGGATGACCTCCAAACTCCCTCTCAAATTAGGTACTACGCTTCTGCTCAGAGTGCGCTACACTTCTACAAATTTTGAGCAATCAATTTCAAACTTGGATTATGAGAAAATGGGAAAGTATTTTAGCAAAATGGAGGAGGTTTTTGTTCATAACATGCCAAAGAAAATAAAACCTCTCTCCATTTTGCAAAAAACGTTATGGTTATAGAGATATGTGCTCATATTTAAGCCCTATTTTTGCCAATTTTTGGAAATTCCCTTGTTATGTTTATGTGAGCCCTTGTTATGTTCATGTGAGCCCTTATTATGTTTCTATTATCCCTTGTTACACTTTTTCCTCCCTTGTTACGCTTCTGGAGGAGAGGAAAATTTGGTTTTTGGCTTAGAAAACCTCCAAACCAGCTCAGTGCTTAGCATCATTACCTTGTGAGCACCTCATAAAAGTTAAATAATTCCTATTATGCCCTCTTTTGGTCAAATTTTTGAGTGCTTAAAAATTTTTATGCTCATTTTGTTTTTCTTCATATTACCACTTATCCATGGTATAAACAAATTTCATGTGATAATCCCTAACCTACCCCACCTACCTAAACCCTAACCCTAGTACCTAAAAACCTTACTCATACATCTCATATGCATTATCCCCACCTTTCTTATCATCTACACCATCTCATAATGTCAAATTCAAGAAAATGCTAAATTCTAGCTACTTCATAGTGAAAATACTTGAAATTTCCTGTGTTTGCTAGATTTATCCACCCTCCACACATCCATTTCTCCTCATTCCACTTTTAGTACGGAGCTAAGATGCTACTCTATGCACTGACTTTTTCTTAGAATTTGTTCTCAGCTCCATGCCCCTCATTTCACCTTATGAAACTACCCCACCTCTACACTAGCTATTCTCACAGTCAAACATTGGGAATTTCCTGTGTTTTCATCATTTTCCTACCTCCCTCACAATTATTTTCCCTCATTCTGCCCACAATTTGGAGCTAACATACAACCCAATCCACTCAATTTTTTCTAGAATTTTTCTTAGCTCCAGCATCATTCATCTCATCCTCTAAAGTCACACTTTCCTACGCTCTGTTTTTCCATATTTCCATATGTTGAGGAGGTAAATCCCCTTCTGCGGATAGAGGTGATCCCTACTAGCCCAGAAGGGGTCTAGCAACAATCAAACAATGCTATGACACATGTTCCTAGTTACAAATGAAAGACTTGGAATAGAAGCCTACCTGGATTCCAACGCTAGGATCTGAAGAAGAAGCGTCCCCGTTCCTCAGCCTTGGCAGATCACAATCCCTCCACGATCTCTGCGAATGAACACCTGCACATGGAAGAAACGAACAGATACAAGAATAGAAACCAGCATCGTAACTAAACATCAGTCAGAAAGGACGTTACTCACATTAACATGATGGAAAACAGAGTGGAACCATAATCATAATCATCTATTAAATAACCGGCGAAGAGAGATTACAACCAAGTTCTGACGTCGCGGTCTCCTTCGGACGGGTCTCCAGTCGTCCACGTCTCGCAAAGCTCGCCAAGGAAAGGGAAAACCTCTCCCGAGTCTCGTGACAATGGTCTCCTTACTTGAGTCAGCCTTAGGGGAAAGAGAGGGTGCTTTACAACACAAAGGCTCTTGGGAATATGGAGATTCAGAGCTTAGGCACTTCCGGACTAGCTTGCCATGGATTTGAGCAGGCTTTATAGATGGGGAAGGAGGAGTTGGGATCCCTATTATTATGGGATTGGCCCTATCAACAAGGAAGGTTCCATGGGAGGTGGAAAAACCACTTCCCTTCCATAGAACTCCCGCAGCCAAACCTCCCAACTCAAGATAGGCAATGGTTTGTGAGTTTGTTGGAACTCAACTTCCGCCATCCTTAAAAAACAACTCCCAAAATGGGTGGCGCGACTATGGCTCTATTACAGAGCGCCAGTTGGCGCGACCTCTTTGCAGTAATTTCCCCATTGGCGCGAGTACTGAACTGCCTGCCCGCGCAAATGCCAAAAGGGATGTTTTTCATGACTTTTGCAAGGAGATGTCTCAAGGGAAAATAAAGCTCATGTTCAGAGGGATGCATTGATGATGTTTCCAAGGCATGACAATGTTCACAGGTCACAGAATGGGTCCTCCATTGTGCGGGATGGGGAATGGTAAGGACGGTGACAAATTACTGTGTAACAGATGCCCCCTAAAGTATGAGGCCTGAGAGGGAGAGGGGTGAAATGCTTTACGAGAACATGTTCAACTGAAGGCCCGCCGTCGGAAAACCTGCGCAGAAAGATACAACTGATATCTCAAGTACATGATGTATATATATGGTATGGACGCAGCCATCCGAAATAGAGTATGCTATAATCCGGATCCAGGGTATGGGCGCAACCATCCAACTAAGATCAAACAAATAGACTCAGGTATGGTCGCAGCCATCCAATCAGTGAGTCATGTACATAATGATAATAATCCACAATCGCAGCCTGGATTACAACAGACACAATCCAGGGTCTTGCGCTCCATCTCGACCCAAACAAAGTACAAGTTCAAACATGCGAATATGTGAGCTGAAGTCGAACATGCAAGAACATCGTCTGATTACCAGCCAATGATGAAAGCTGTTAACAGACGCGAGAGAAACCACCAATAATGACAATGGTCCTCAAGGTACTACAGGTACAATCTACGGCGTGCGAATAAATGAGTTGATGTCGAACACCCGCAGAATCACTCGATCGGAGGTCAATGATGTAAACCTCTCGTCGAATGTGACGAACCTGCCATTGAGGCATGCAGGCTCCAAGGTACCATAAGGAGTCTCTAGACCAACTTCCTGGATAATGAGTTGATGTCGACAGGAAGTGACCTTGATCGAAGGTGGACCATAATGATTCCCACATCATCGACACGAGACAGAGGAACATGATGTTTTGTTGTGAATCAGGATCGTATGACAAACAGAGGAAGTTTGATATTTGCAGAGGCCAACTTCTCTTGAACACATGAACGGCATGACAGTGGACTTGGCAGTATTTGACATCAACGGATCAGAAGTCATGGTGACGAGGCAGTGAACAGATGAGAGGTCAAAAGGGATTACCCAAACCCATGGAGGCAAAGTGAAGGAACGAGATGAGATGTCCCCAACCCGACACGGATGCAGACAAGTGCCATGTTCAAGAGCGACATACTACCGACGACAACGATGATGGTTCCATTTTTCCCCCACCATTTCTGGCGAGTACCCCAATTATTTTTAATAACAAGCTTGAAGGGGATAGCATATGCTTGCGATATAAGTCTGCCCTTTGGGCGAATCCATCCTAGTGCATTTAACGAGTCCCAGGAAGGAGAAACTCGGAGAACGTCATTTCGACTAGATCCGATGTCATCAGGGTTTAACGAGTCTGACAAAGGAAGGACTCGGCATCTTTTCATATTTAGAGAGTTTGAAAAGACAGTGGAAAAGAAAACTCCACAGGTACCTTTTCGTAAATAGTTCCCCAGATCCGAAAAGGTAGAAAACAATATCTGGGAAAACCTCCTAGTCGCAATAGGCTAGGGTATTCCTTTTTCGTAATCAATCCATCCCAGCCCAAAAAAGGGTTAAACTTATACAGGGTGGATGTCGATTCGTGTCCATTTTAACGAGATCGAAATGACAAGGGCCTCGGGGATCTTTTCATATTTAGAGAGTCAGAAAAGAGCTGAAAGATGACTCCAGAGTGACTTTTTCATGTATTTACCGAGTCCGAAAAAGTATAAAATACAACTCGTTTCCATCTTTTTAAGTCGCAAAAACCTTCTGCTGCACATACCAAGCAAACGTAAAACCCATTTTCGACATAATATATGCAAATATTTGATAAAAATAACTCTTAAAACTCATTTAGCGTCGAAAAAGTTATAAATATGTCTAATTGGTAAAAATAAAATTACTTTTACTATTTACCTTGGTAGAAAACAACAGTGGTCCATTTGGAGCAGAAACTTCCGTCGACGATTGCGACCAATCCAGGCAACCATTCAGCTTCTCGTCTGTCACAGGTAAAAGGCGCTCCCTTGCTCTACATTTTCATTCATTTTTTAATGATTTTCCCTTAAGAATCAGTCTTGCATGGGCATTTCCAAAATTTTAGGGCCGGGCCCATTGGCGCGGGTATCGGGCACGGACCTGCGCCAATGAGCTCTTTTTTGTAAAGGGCTCGCGCCACGTGGCGCGACTGTTCGCAAAACAGCCGCGCCAGTGGCTGAACCTTAAATTCCGCCCAAAATTTCGGTATTTAAACCAAATTACTTGGAATTTGAAGCTCATCAAAGATCTAACCATGGGTTTTTGACCATGTGAATGCAGATAATCACTCAAAATGGCAATCGAATGGAAGGAACGAGAGCACGGAGACGAGGATGAACAGGCCATGCAAATCCAAGCTTGCATGAATGCACTTAGAGACTGTGGATTGAAAAAGTTCTTTCTCACGCCATGTTTACGAGCTCAGCCCGAGCTCCTCCAGTATCTAATCAGTATCTGGGACGAAAATGAACAGGTGTTCAGGTTACGAGACCAGGTGTTGGAACTGGAGGTCACTGACATTTATTTCATCACTGGATTGTCCCGCAGAGGTCCAATCCCTGTACTGACTGGAAGCAGACCATCCGGGGAAAAGATGGAACAGGTAATGGCACGGGTGTGCCGAGGGGCACAAACAGGATCAGGAAGCAAGAAGGTAGACATCCATACTATCCCTGATCTAGCACTGAGAGTAGTTCTCCATACCATTACGCGGGCTGCTGGGTCACAGGCTCCGCACGAGGCCACGAAGACTCAACTCCTGCTGGCCTCAGAATGCATGGGTCCCTTACTGTTCAACTGGGCAGAAGCAGTAACTATCAACATGAAAAGGCAGCTCACAAAGTGCAAACAGGGGAAACTGAAATAGTTCGGTTATGGTTCCATCTTGGTATCGTTCATTCTGGAACGTTTACCAATCTTCCAGGGCCAAGGGGCCGCAGTGGGGAGTCCGATACCACGAGAGCCCAGAATGGCTCGCTGGGCAGCATTGATGCCCAGATCTGGAGGTGGCCAACAGATGTCCTGGAGGCCAGAGTTTTTTAGGTGGTTACGGCGCCAGCTGATTGTCGTGGAAGACTGGCCCTATGCAGGAACTGACTTTACCGGGGACCCAAACCTCCACTACCAGAAGGAGATGACTGGGACGAGGAGCTGGGTAAGACCTCATATTTTTGATTTTATGTTTATATGTTTTTTGTTAATACACATTCGTCTTAACACAATTATATATGCATGCAGATGTAGGACCTGAGAGACCAGCCGGGATGTCTCCAATCTCCCGGAGGACACAACTCGCCCCTGAGATCCAGGGGGAAGGCACCAGAGGAGAGGAACTGATCCAGAACCTCGAGGGGATTGCCCATGGGATCCCAGACTATGCCCGGCTATCAGACGTACCGATGGCATACCAGCGCCACACGGTGGGAGTTCCGAATCGGATCCACCGAATCCTGAGGCGCCTAGTGCGTGAAGTGACGTGCTACCATGAGCACCATGCGGATTAGTCCTTAGGATTTATGCCACACCTATTTTTGAGAGACACAGTGTCTCAGGATGTACTAAGACGATTATGTATATTTTTTGAGTTTTACGTGACACACTCTATGTAAACATTTCGATATTTATATATATACATATCTATTTCTGGATGAGTCTTTATTTACATGTGATGATGATTTATAAATTGCGCAAATGTCTGTCTAATACCAAATTTACTACTGCATCTGTTAATGTATTCAAATGCCTGGGTATATGATGATATGTAATGTAGTCAAAATTCCTTTCCAGTAATCGAATACGCAAATACAGATGTAAGATGGATGGGTTCCTTACCGAATAGTGTCCGTTCAGCTGTAACACTACAAGTTGTGAATCTAGGTACACGAGCAATTCACGGATACCAAGGTTTACTGCCTCGGTTAACAATTCCAACACGGCACTATATTCCGCGATATTGTTCGTGGTACGTCTTAAACACACACCTTGCAGGTCAATCAACTCACCAACAGGATCGTAGATTACCAAGGCTGCGGAAGACAGATTCCTGGTACTGCGGGAGGCACCATCCGCGAAACCAACAAATGGATGAATAGACATCTGCACAACCAGGAAGACCCGATCAGCAGAAAGATGTTTACAAAGCACACCACACTATGCACACAAATGAAAATCACACACCTATGTATACACACCACACCAAGAACTCACTTCAGGCGTAGTATTTTTTAAGGTACAGCCCATTCCTGGGCTGCGCCAGCGGAACTCCTTCGTAATCTATAAGCTCGTAGGCCCCATTTTTCAAAACGTGTTTTACTATATAGGGACCGTGCCACATGGGCTGGAGTTTACCGGCTCCAAGCTTATCATGTGCCTGATCGTACAAGAGGACGAGATCTCCTTCGATGAAAGAACGGGGAGAAACAGTTTGATCAAAATGAGTTTTGACCCTCTTCTTTTGTGCTTCGATGATCAAAGCAGCCAGTCGACGGGTTTCATCCAATCGTTCGAGATACAGAAGACGTTCTTCCTCAGGGGAGGTATCCGTTAATAGCTCCATAGCTAATTTTAGCGAAGGAATTTCACATTCAACCGGCAGAGTAGCTTCCAGGCCGTACACCAATTGGAAAGGTGTGAATCCGGTTGCACTCTTAGCAGATGTTCGGTATGCCCAGAGAGCTGAGAACAGTTGGAGATGCCAATTGGATTTATGAATCCCAACTGTTCGCTGAAGCATGGTGACCAAAACCTTGTTCACCGCTTCAACCTGACCATTCGCTTGAGGGTAGTATGGTGTTGAGCTGTCGTGACGCAAGCCCAACGTTAAAGTCAGCTCTGTCATCATGTAATCACGGAAATGAGTACCATGATCAGTGACGATGGATTGAGGAACCCCGAATCGTGCAATAACGTGGTTGAATATAAATGAAGCAGTCGTTTTCCCGTCAGCAGCTAGTGTAGGCATCACCTTGGCCCACTTAGTGAAGTAGTCGACGGCGACAATGATATACGCATGCCCCCCGGCCGAGTGAGGGTTACACGTCATAAAATCCACGCCCCATTTCGCAAAAGGGCCGACGGTAATAACGGGATGCAAAGGCAATGGCGGCGCGCGCATCTTGCGCTGAAAAATCTGGCATGGATGACATTTACGGACTACAGTGATACAATCCTTGAATATGGAAGGCCAGAAATAACCTGCCCGCAGAATCTTCTGGGCAGTAGTATACCCGGACATGTGTCCGCCACAGGCGCCACTGTGGCAGTCATTCAAGACTTTCTCAGTCTCTTCCAAGGTAAGGCATCGTCGGAGCACCAAATCTACTCCAATGCGATATAAGGTATCTCCTACGATACGGTAGGGTTGGGACTGGTGCCGAATCCGATGGCGGGCAGTTTTATCCAACTCAGACCAAAATGTCGCGGTCTGAAGATACACTATGATGTCACCGTACCAAGGATCACGAGTATCGATAAGAAACAACGTTTCGTCCGGTATATGATCTTCTGAGTGTGAAGGAATAGCGTCTGTAGGGAGAGAACATATCAAATCCGCGAAGACCAGTGATTTAGTTGACTTGCCAGTGGTGAACTCCAAGTCAAACTCCTGCAGGATCACGATCCATTTGGAGTACTTGCCCCCTAGTAGTTGTCTAGAAAGAATATATGTCATAGGGTTACAGTCTGAAATCACTGTTATTGTGCGCAAAAGGATGTAATGGCGAAAGCGTTGTACGGCATGTACTGCTGCTAAAGCCAACTTCTCGACATGTGCATAACGTGTTTCCGGGTCGAGAAGGTTCCGAGACAGGTAATAAACGACATGTTCATCACCGTTCTCGTCATCCTGCACCAAGACCATGGCGATGGTGCTTAATGCGGTGGCTAGATACAAAGTAAAGTCGCGGTGGTAGTCCGGAGGACGAAGCAACGGAGCATTGACTAGCAATGTCTTTAGCTTCTCAAAGGATTCCTGAGCAATTTCATCCCAGTGAAAGGGGACATTCTGCTTTAACAAATGAGTGAATCCTTTGGCCACCTCGGCATAATTTGGGATAAAGCGCCTAAGAAAATTCGCTTTCCCTTGTAGACTCTGTAACTGATACAGGGAGGAGGGTGATGGGAGATTTACGATGGCCTCAACCTTTAAAGGGTCAAGGCGAATTCCGTCTTTCAAGACTATAAAGCCTAGAAGACGGCCAGAATCAACGCAGAAGACGCACTTATGAGGGTTGAGCCTGATATTGTAGCGTCTGCAACGAAGAAATATCTGGCGGAGATGCTCGGGATGGTCCTCTCGCTTACCCGAATGGGTTGGCAAGTCGTCCAGATAAGGCTGGACGATATGGCGAATATCATGAAAAGCGTAGGACATCACACGCTGAAACGTGGCGCCAGCGTTTTTTAAGCCGAACGGGAGTTTTTTGTACGCGAAGGTGCCCCACGGATAGATGAATGTGGTCTTATGTTGATCCTCAAGTGCAATATTGATTTGGTTGTAGCCTGAGAAACCGTCCATTAAGGAATAGATCTCACTCCCGGCACATTCGTCGATGATCTGGTCGATAAACGGAGTGGGATAATTATCCTTAGAACAGGCGCGATTGATATCGCGATAATCCACACAGACTCGAATTGTACCCTGCTTTTTATCAACGGGGACGATATTGGACACCCATTCTGTAAGGGGAATAGGATAAATAAAACCCGCGTTCAGAAGTTTTTCAACTTCTGCCTTGATGGCGGCGGCTTTCCGAGGATGCATGGGACGTAAGCGTTGGCGCACGGGTTTCGCACATGGGTAGGTTGGAATCTCGTGCATGACAATAATCGGATCAATTCCCGGCATTTCCTCGTAAGACCATGCGAAAACATCTCTGAATTATTTGAAAAGCTCAGTATAGACTTGAATCTCCTTGGGAGAACAAGTCACACCCACATGAATGTTCTCAACAATCCCCGGTTTAACGGAGATGTCGATTGGAACCGTTTGAGTAATGTTACTCAGATTACCCTCCGAAAAGACCTCGTGCATTAAGATCGGTGTTTGAAGAGGGGGGGAAGGAGCCTGAGTAGCATAACGCTCGAGACAATCAGTCATTGCCCCCAAGCTGGGCATAAACGAGGAGCGATGATGTCCATCGCCCCAAGGCAGCTCCTCCAGAGACATAGTCTCAATGATAGCCTCATCTGAAGGAAAATTCTCTCTAAGAGGATCAGGCGAATCAGCCTGACCAAGCCAGGGGGATTGTGAGTAGACGTCAAGAGCCATGCTCATCGGAGCATGCTGAGGAGGTGGAGGGTCCGATGCGGCAACAATCTCACAGTAGCTGATCTCTATTGGCGTTAAAGGCATGGATTCTCCAAACTCATATACCTGCTCAGGTGTAGGAATAAGCCAGGGGTCATCAGTCCTGGACAACATGTTGACTTGAGCGGTATTCGGTGGCGGTGCGGGGAATATACCCATGAGAACCGGGTCTTTGAAAAGACCAGGTCCTATGCTGTCTAGGGGATTCAGAATTTGATCCACGTATGGCACGTTGTTCTCAGAGCTAGAGGTGAAAAATGACAATTGATCTACCGTGACAATCTTGCCCTCATGGGGGAACTTAATGAATCGAAAGACGGTAGACGGCACGCAGAGCATGGCATGGGTCCAGCTGCGGCCAAGAAGTATATTGTAGTTGAGTTTAGTGTCAACCACTTCTACTTCTACGTTAACAGTTTTTCCCTGTAATGTGATCGCAAGACTCTCGAGAACTCCCAGGGGTTTAGACTCCCGACCATCAAATGCCTTAAGGGAATTGGGAGATGACGACAAGGCTGGAGAGCCAATGGCCTTCCAGCAGGCGGAGGACATAACGCAGGTAGATGCACCCTCATCTACGATGGCCCTATGAATGTTGAGACCGTTAATCCCGACTTGAATGACCAAAGCGATTTGATGTGGAAGTCGGGGAGTAAAATTCTCCAGATCAAAGGTGAGAAGGCTCGAGTCGGCGGGATCGATACCACCGATGGCAGACAGTAAAGCCTTCCGTTGTGAAGGAAAACTTTGAAGAACCTCAAGTGCAGACATGGCACATGGCGCCTGTGCCAGATCCTCAACGATACTGTAATGTTGAGCGGCACGAGCATTTGGATTGTAAGAGGATCTCCGAAGAACACCCTTGGGAGGTGGCTTCACAATGGGTTCGAGAGTCGGCTTCTCGATTTCCAACGGACCAGAAATAGGTGGGGGAGGTGGTCCTTCCGCAACTGCCTTCCCGGGTGCCTATTGCTGACTGTTGTAATCCTTCGATCGCGTAGCGATAGTGATAGGTGCATTAGTCTTCATCATGAAAACTTGAGACCCAAACGGTGCAGATGGTGACGCCTGTTCGACCATCTGGGTCTGCTGAGATGAAAATGGCTCTTTTAAAACAGCCAGAGTCCCTTTTGAGCCTTTAAGAAGTTGACTAACTTCGGACCGTCATGGACAATCCTTAGTGTAATGGTCACCTTCACAGATGAGGCAAGGGAATTTCGGCTTACGTTGGGAGCCATCCTCAGTTCGAGATTTAGATTCCGGTTTCGGGGCATCAGATTTTGATTTACCTTTGCCCTTCTTCTTCCCCTTGGAGGATTTGTCCGTAGGATTGGCCTGGACGGCATTCACCTCCGCGGTTTTACCAGAATCAGATGGGGTGGGATTAGCAGAGGTATTGTTGGAAGAATTAGCCTTCTGCTTCCCATTCGAAGACTTCTTCGAATTTTGAGAAACGGAACCAATGACCCTTGCTGGCCCGCAGGGTAGCCTTGGATGGGTTGTCCCTGTGGGTCATACAAATAGCCAGGTTGGCCCGCAGGTTGGCCCTGGAAGGGTTGTACCTGTGGGTTGTAAGCCTGGTTGTATGGTAAACCTTGAGCATACAGATAAGCCTCAGGAGCAGGAAGGCGCAAAACCTCCCCGTGCTCGTCGAACTGACCTGGGAACGCATACACGGGAGTGCCATCCTGTGCATAGTGTGAAAAGAAGGATCGATAAGGATCTTGGCGAACTTGTCCAGCTCCGGCGTTCGGCTGCTACAAAAACAACTGATACTCCTCTGGAGAGATATTCTCCGGTATAGCAGTAGCTAGGTAAACGTCTTCAGGAGTTGGCCCAGCCCTAGTAGCAGATACTAAGACAACAGAAGAAGAGGCAGCCACACAAACAGTGGGCCGAACGGGAACAGAAGTGACGGGCGTCGAAGGGGACACCCTGGGTGTAGTGGCAGCTAGTCTCGACGCGGGAGATGATATCCCCATAGAGGCTGTAGCTGAAATGATCTGACCCAGAGATCTGTATCCCTGTGGTAAAGAAGGGCTGGCTGACGATGTGGTAGCCATCTCGGAGCCGTCTCCCTCAAACAATCTACGAGGGATGCGCTGATAGTCATCAGACCCCGGAATTTCCTCACCAGAATCACTCATGGTTGATCCTGCCGTTAAATCACGCAGAAGACGGCGAGGACTAGGAGGAAAAACAACAGCAACAAACGGTGAACCCGATGTTAGAGAAAGGAAATCAGCTCCTAATCTCAATTCAGACACAGGGTCCGAAAAGGGCCAATTGAACTCAACTAGTCCTCCAAAGGGTTGCTCGGGGAGAACCGGTCCCCCGTCAGGAAACTCGGAAACAACAGGCTGCTGTGGTTCAACAGAAGGCTCAGAAGCTTCTGAAGAATCGTCCGTGTAAGGACAACCAGTAGACGAAACCGATGGTTCTGCCACTGTGGCAAAAGACTAGAAGAAAAGGGCACACACACACGCGGGCTGAAAATGAGTTAAGACACACGACCAAACGGTCAACAAGCAATGTCTAAATAGGTGTGAAATCGTGGGCGATTAATTTTACCACATTGGAAAGTAAGAGATTCTACCGTTTCATGTTTTAAGAGTCAAGAAACGATAAAAAGATGACTCTATCTCTTTCAGAGTTGACACAAGCGTGAAAGGACAAGCGCTTGACGGTCTTTTCAAGTTTAGGGAGTCAGAAAAGACCAAATGACTGCTCGGGAAAAACTAGGCACAAAGGGTGTACCAAATATCCGTGAACTGCAATATACACCTTGGTTTCAAAAATGAAACAGAAATCGACCAAGGACTTTCCGTACGTGCAGGTAGTCTCCCCGAATGCTGTGTTCGGTGTATCACGGGTATAGGGCGGCAGACTCGGCTTCCTGTGGATAAAGGATTGAAAACCTAGAGGGGTCTCCCTTTATATACGCGACGGTACGGGGAGCACAAGTCCGTACTAGCGCTGTCTAAAGCCAACAGGCGAACGACAGCTACTAGGTTTAACGACGCCGGAACACGTCTCTAGCCTAGACCTTCTAAAAATGTTTCGTTAAGTTCCAATGCTGCCTTAGGTTAATTGAATAAATTTTACAGTTGATCTTCAATTAAGTTTCAATTTCCAGGCCCTATCGTATGTAGTGTCTCCTAAATGCAAATCTATATGCCACAGTGCAACATTTCGTTCGATGAAAACTAATTAGAGAAGAGTTGAGAGCTTTTACACAAACGAAATGAAAGGAAATCAAGCAACGAGATCTCTAATGCAACTAACGTAATTGACAACTTTTCATTCAAAACACTAATCACTAGTGATATGGAAAAGATCACAATTTGCACTAATTAACAAAAGCAAAAGAGATTTTTTTTTTTTTTTGATTTTCAATGTTTAATGGATAATATGCACTAATCAAACTTGAAAACAAATGGAGCAACTCGAGAAACGATATTCAAGAGAGCGAAACAAACACATTTCACTCAACAACACAAGCAATCAGATCCCCAAATCAACCAAAGTCTCTCAAAGCGAAGAAAAGACTCAAAAGCTTCCAATGGACCGTGTGATCTAGGTCCAAAGCAAGACCAAACGAGTTTCGAATGAAGAAATGAACAATCACCCAAAAATCGTAATGAAACAATGAACAACTACTTAGAGAATGTGGAGAATCAATCAGGTAGTTGACAAGACAATCCAAACACAAAAACTCCCAAGGAGGGCTCGATACACTAAGCCACTAGATGACCTAGGGCTTAAAACGTGAAATCGGTAGATAGAAGCAAACAACCAAAGGACAGAGGTGAATTCCCAGCCAAACAAGACTCCAACACACTCAGGTAGTCGGAAAATCAAGAAGAAAAACACTGATCAACTTCAGAGAGCTCAAAAATGAGAAAACTCAAAAAACTTACAGGGGTGGCGCGACTGTAAGTGTGAAACTGGCGCCAGAAAGCGATTGGTGCGGGTTGAACGAAGGCAACATGCGCCAATTGGCGCAACTGTCGGGTTAAAAACCGCGCCAGTCGAGTTTCTCAGCAAAAAATTAAAAATAAGCTACTCTAGAAACAAACCAATGCAAGCTAAGCAATCCAAGAAGAAAAAACATACAAAGAACCCAACCCAGAAGGTTCATCAAGCAAGGAAAAGCAAGATACAAACGGCAAGGCAAGACAAAGACTCCAAGTTGTTCAGTCCGTAAACCAAACCGGAGATTGACTGAAGTAGCATTGATCTACTCCGCTAATGCAAGGCAGAAGCGTTTCGAAGGCTCTCTGGCTGTACTTCAGGCTCCGTCTATAGTTTACAAATAAAACAACAAGCTGGATTCCCAGCGGAGTCGCCAATTTGTTGAGGAGGTAAATCCCCTCTGCGGACAAAGGCGATCCCTACTAGCCCAGCAGGGGTCTAGCAACAATCAAACAATGCTATGACGCAGGTTCCTAGTTACGAATGAAAGACTTGGAATAGAAGCCTACCTGGATTCCAACGCTAGGATCTGAAGAAGAAGCGTCCCCGTTCCTCAGCCTTGGCAGATCACAATCCCTCCACGATCTCCGTGGATGAACACCTACACATGGAAGAAACGAACAGATACAAGCATAGAAACCAGCATACGTAACTAAACATCAGTCAGAAAGGACGTTACTCACATTAACATGATGGAAAACAGAGTGGAACCATAATCATAATCATCTATTAAATAACCAGCGAAAAGAGATTACAACCAAGTTCTGACGTCGCGGTCTCCTTCGGACGGGTCTCCAGTCGTCCACGTCTCGCAAAGCTCGCCAAGGAAAGGGAAAACCTCTCCAGAGTCTCGTGACAATGGTCTCCTTACTTGAGTCAGCCTTAAGGGAAAGAGAGGGTTCTTTACAACACAAAGGCTCTTGGGAATGTGGAGATTCAGAGCTTAGGCACTTCCAGACTAGCTTACCATGGATTTGAGCAGGCTTTTATAGATGGGGAAGGAGGAGTTGGGATCCCTATTATTATGGGATTGGCCCTATCAACAAGGAAGGTTCCATGGGAGGTGGCAAAACCACTTCCCTTCCATAGAACTCTCGCAGCCAAACCTCCCAACTCAAGATAGGCAATGGTTTGTGATTTTTTTGGAACTCAACTTCCGCCATCCTTAAAAAACAACTCCCAAAATGGGTGGCGCGACTACGACTCTATTACAGAGCGCCAGTTGGCGCGGCCTCTTTGCAGTAATTTCCCCATTGGCGTGAGTACTGAACTACCTGCCCGCGCCAATGCCAAAAGGGATGTTTTTCATGACTTTTGCAAGGAGATGTCTCAAGGGCAAATAAAGCTCATGTTCAGAGGGATGCATTGATGATGTTTCCAAGGCATGACAATGTTCACAGGTCACAGAATGGGTCCTCCATTGTGCGGGATGGGGAATGGTAAGGACAGTGACAAATTACTGTGTAACACCATACATTCACCCATTTCATAAACAATATAGGGTTTTCATCATTCCAGTGATAAAAAAATCTTCAAGGGAGGGCACCACCTTAGGCTAGAACCCTTCACAATGCATGAACTCAATGCTTCGCCATTGGCCAGAAGATGCTTTGAGAGGGTTCAAAGTTTGAGATTTTGTGAAAGGCTCATGGAAGATGGGTATCATCTTCAATTGACCAGCCTATTTTCTACAATCTTCAGCAAGGGAAAGGTCACTATTGAAGGTATAGACATTAACCTATCAATAGAACTAATTTCTTCAACAACAGGTATTCCTTGTCATGGAGAGAAGTGGTTCAAGGGCATGGACTTAGAAATTAAAGAGTATAAACAATTTCTCAAACCTCATACTAGAAAGGAACCACATTTTATGTCTTTGGTTGGTTAGTCCATCACTCACAGGTGCTACAAAACCAATTTTGAGAAGTTTTGAATAATTTTGGTATTTTTTGTGGTTTTTGCACAATTCTGAAAATTCCTCCTCACAGAAGGGTAACAAACTTTTGTTACACTTATTTTTTGAGATATCCAAATGATTATTTATTTACATGGATGGATGCATTTTGATGAATAAATCACATATAAGTAACCCGCATGGCATGAAAAGATGCAATTTTGGAGAAAAATCTCAAAAACCACTCATTTTTCATGTTTCTGCCACCTTTTTAGAGCCTCTATTACTCTTTTGGAGTAAACTTGGGAGAATGGATATTTGAAGGTATTCCCGTGTGTAATTTTCAAAAATTCAAGATTTTATGGAAACTAGACACATAGGGCTAGTTGGCTTTTCTTTCAGAAGTGGATTTTGACTTAAAAGTGCCTCCAAAGTTATGTTACACTTCTACAAATTCTTGTTACCCTTCTATCAGAAATGTCACAAATCAACATTGGATTCCTCAGGACACTTGTCAAGCTCAGAAATTGTCACAAATTTGAGTTATTTTTGTCCTATGAGTTTGAATTATATTTATTGATTTGATTTTTTCCTCCTATCATTAGGTAATATGTAATTAATGTAAGGGACAAACACTCCTAGTTCATAGCTAAAATTTAGGGAATGGTTTCTAACCTCCCTAGAATCTAGCAAATGACTCATCTTGTATATTTATGATCCATTTTGGATGGTATTTCGACCTGATGAGGTGTCATAGTCCATATTTTCTCTAGGTAGACTCTCTTTAGACTTTTTTTGGGTTGGATAGTCTCATATTGTGGTGGAGATTTCGTAATTGGAAATTTGGAATGAAATCATAAACATATTTCCAGGAATTGTATTGAGATACTTGTGGCATGCTTTGGAGCATCTGTTTTTCTCATGTATGTTTATCATTTCATGCTTAATACCATGTATTATTCTTCATATGTGTTTATCTTGTAATTTTATGAGCCAAAATCATGTTTATGCATGCTCTGTTTTAGACAAGATTTACCATACTATTTTTATTTGCTTCTAAACTAAAAGAATTCATCTTAGTGCTCATTCAAACTCTTATAAATTTCATGCTATCCTCAATGAATTATTAAAATTATTTCAAACTACCTATCTTTCCTCACATATTCTCTGCAAGTTCACTTTGGATTTCAGACCTAAAAACCTCATACACAATCCACTCACTAACTTTTGTATCCGACACTAAAAACATCAAACAAAACCTATTTACTGAGCTTATATACCTAGCCTAAGACCATTAGATAATCAACCATTCATTTGACTGTATAAGTGACAATGAGAGAGCCCTCTCTGGTCTTGGTAGGGCTAGCTACTTGACCTAAAGTTTGGTATGTGATTACCTTTCTCCAATGCTATTGTCAGCCTTGGGAAGTTGGGGAGAGTGATAACATTCTTGGCATTGTTGTCGGGGAGCAAAGGTTAAATATTTCTCGGGAAATAATGGAAAATATTAGCTCTGATTGCTGATGTTGAACAGTGGTCAGGCACAAGAAAGGTTCTGCATATTTCACCTAGCGATTTTAGTGGGGAAGAATCCAAAAGTTCATAGTTTTCATGGTGACTCCACTATTAAAAAACCGGTAGCTTCAATAACTATTGGTGACTTCACTATTTTCAATATGGATTAAACTGCAAGAAGGAATGCTAGGTATGCTCCTATGCATCGAGATCATGTTCCATGCTTTCCAAATCCCATGCCTCAGGTAGATTGGAAAACATACTTGCTAAAATTCAGAGATGGAAAAGGTGATGATGTTACACTTCATTTAATAAGATTTCATATGCATGTGTGTAAGTTGAAGATTAATTTCCATGAATATTTTTTAATGAATGTGTTCAATGTTCATGATCACGTTAGAAGAAAAAACACAGTTTTGGTATGAAATCTTGCCTCCTGCTTGTATTTATTCTCTCAAGTATTTTCACTCAGTATTTTTTGAGAAGTATAGATAAACGTATCCTTCTTTTCTTTTGATTGAGGATTGTTGTGATCACTTTGGGAATTTTATTCAAGAGCTAGAAAGTGCTTATGGCAATGAATATTTTATGGAAGATGAACTTTTGGATGCTTTGAATGAAAACCATTTTCACCTCCATGAGAAGATCATGGATTCTACCCTGAATGACAATGAACTTGAGTAGACTTATTTAAAGGATGACATTGATATTCCATATTTCGATGTTGATGATAATTTGCAACATTATTTCCAATATTCAAGCGATCAAGATATATATTAAGATGTTCTATCTAGCTACCCTTCGTTCCTTTCCTCTTATGAGTTTTTAAATCCAGGAAGAAATAGGTACATATCAAAATTTTGAGTTTTCTTGTAAAGAAACTTGAAAGAGTCATGATTTATCCATTGAGGTAAAAACCAGTGTACAACAGGTTTCTTTCCTTGAGTTTTATGAACATGTTCAGAAACCTTCAAAGGATCAAGATGTAGAATGTTTTCATAGCCAAGAAAATTCTCTTTCTGATATACATGAAAAGCCACTTGTAGATATTTGTGTTGATGCTAATTTTCCTACCTCAATTGAAGATCTGAAAGAACATACAAATATTTCCTCTGATATAGATGATATGGAAGATCACATTGCTGCATTTCTATTTAAGAGGTATCAACCAAATGAAGAAGAATAAACATCCATTATAGCTCAAAGAATTTCCCTTATTTTTGTTGATCAACAAGAGGTAATGTTTCATGATTTTCAAGAAAATATGGAATTATTTTTTCTTCGCCAACACAGAGATTGGGTTCAGGTTTTAGTTGGTTTTGTTATTACCACAATTCTTTTCTTTTGAGGAAAGTAGGAGGAGCAAGAAATCAGATAACCATTTTCTTTCATGGTTGCACTGGATCTTCGACTTCACTTGAGAAAGTGATTTATGGATTAGTTAGAGTAGGTAAGGTGTCATTAATAAGCTCAACATTATTAGCATATTTTTCAGTGTCAGTTTCTAGTAGAGTTTGCAGTTGATGATGTACATTTCAGCTTTCAATTTGATTTGAATCAGTTTGAGGATTGTAGCTGCAATCACTCCATTGCCCAATGGATGAGGCTACTTGGTCTACGGTGTTATTGACACCTCCTGAAGGATGAGACATCTCTAGATGGAGCCAATTTTAGTGTGCAAATGTTCAGTGATCAAATGTAATCTTTTAGGTTTACTTAGTAGTGGTCCTAGGTTAAAATTTCATGTTTCAAGTCAGTTTTCAAATAAAATTTTGTTCACTAAATATGTCTAGCTCTGAAATTATACTCACTTCACTCCATTCATGGTCATCATCATTTCATAGGTCATGCCATTCATCAATCATCTAGGGTCTGAGGTCATTCACCGCACCTTCATTTAGGTTAGAGTCCAGGTCTCATTTGTTTCGCCACCATAAGAGTCAATTATGTCATAAAAGAAAGCGAACAAAATCTCATTTTCACCATACAAGTCATTTGCATAGGGAGTTAGAAAATATACATAAATAAGTAAATATATCCTCTCTTCTCACCATCGTACTCCACGGTTTCCATGGGTTGAAGACAAATAAGAAAAAAATTTCCAACACTACATGTGCTACGATTCTGGGTGTGTTGTGCAAGCACTGCGTAGGTGTTGCACTTTTGGTGTTTGAACTCCAAATCCATTCTCTGAGGTTCAAAACCATTGCAAAAAGTTTCACACACTTCCTAAATAGTAAGTGGACACCATCCATACCTCTCTCAAGTCAAAATTCATCAGCAAATAAGTGGTTTCCTTCATTAGGTTACCTCCACTACGTGTTGCGCTTTTGGTGTTTTTCATATTTGGTTTGTTTAAGTTGATAAAACCCTATTAAACCATAAAAAACCTTCATATAACCTTCATATACCATACCATAAACATATCCTATCACTAAGAGCTCTCTTTTCCCTCAATTTCATTAAAAACGTAATTTTCACTACATTTTGGCAGAAAAACTAGTGAAACCCTATGTTTTGACCTGTTGGGCACCTTTCACGTGCCCATTCCAAAATATTCCACTTGCATACTGTAGCCAAATCATCACCCTACCTCCCCAAATTTTTATGTATTTTTCCCTAACTTCCTTCCACTTCATTTATGCCCCTAAAACCACTATCCCTTGTTTTCCTAATTTTCCACCTTCCCTATCCACTACATCAAGCTAGGGTTTTCATTGTTGAAGAAAATAATGGTGGGTGAGAAGAAGATCCATAAGATATGTCACCATTCCAGTTTTGATCCAACTGAGACCCATGGCATCATTTTTAGAGCTTCGTGATGAAGTCAGGGTTTACATTGCACATAGGGATAGTTTGGCTTCAAAATCCGTTTGTGAAGTAATGGAGATGAATTTTACAAAAGTGAAAGAGGTGTTTGTCAATCATAGGAAAAAGAACAAAAATATCCTTCATTTTATGTACAAGTTTTATGTTTTGAGAGAAATTCCAAAAATATAGTTGCTCCAGGTCATTTTCTGCACTTTTGAATAGGTTGTCTTCAAGTCAAATTTTCAGGGGTTCTAAGCAGGCTTTTGCAGTTCTTGCTAACTCCATTCTGTATCATACATCCTAATATTTCTAACCATACCAATTTCAGCCCCAAAATCCTCTGGGAAGGCCTCCAAAGTCCCTCTCAAAATACATTCTATGCTTTTTCTCAGAGCGCGCTACGCTTCTAGAAATTTTGAGCAATCAACTTCAATCTTGGATTATGAGAAAATAGGAAAGTATTTTAGAAAAATGGGGGAGGTTTTTGTTCATAACATGCCAAAGAAAAAAAAACCTCTCTCAGTTTTTCAAAAAACGTTATGGTTAGAGAGATATGGATCCATGTGTAAGCCCTATGTAGTATCCAAAAATAGGGAAAATAAGCAGTATTGAGAATATCTTATAATATTCCCAAATCAGGAATTTCACCAGCCCCTGCAAAGGTAATTTTGTTTCCAACAAATAACGAAATAACAGTCAGGAATGGGACCTGGATCCCTTATTTTACACATCATACAACTCACATCTACAATTGGAGCTAAAACAAATAACTCTAGCCAACATAAACAGATCTCCCCAAGTCAGTATGACTCAAATAAGCCCAAACCCCATGACTTAGCTCATATAGAAAAGCATGAAGCATGTACAGCATTACTTCAATAAGGGTTCATGCAGAAATAAGTGAGAAATATTAGATCTGGAGTTTACAATCATTTAATGGCTGAGAAAATGGAGATCCTTTCCTTTTTATACACAATAAGAATAACCTGGCAAGGGTTTCATAAGAGTACAATGTATAAAAGAGAAGATATGCAGATTTAGATCTGGAAAACACAATTTTACTGTAGTTTTGAATATATGTATCTAAAATGTACAAATAATAGAAGAAGAATGATATACAAATATTTTCGGGAGAAGGGTTGGCCCTTCCTCCAAGGAATAAGTTCACAAGCAAGGGTTCAAACCCTGCTACTACAACACTGTGAAGAATGACCCAATTCCTACAAAGGACTACGTTGTAGGAGATGAAAAATGGTTTGGCCACATGCCAATATGTCCAATATGCTCAGAAACATCCTTTACAGATCTTGCAAAGAAAGGGAAGCTCCCTCATCTGAAATATCAACTCAGAATTTGGTGTTGTAAGCCTTCCACTACAACACCCTGCAACACAACGTTTCCTGCTACTGGAATAATGTTGTAGCTGAAGGAGGATGCTTGGCCTCAAGCCTGAATGTGGAAAATTGAATATCAATGCTCCTCCAAGAGGCCTCTCAAGGTAGGAGAAGGAATCCATAAATAGGAATGCCTTTGTGGCAAACAACACTGAAATCTCAACTCAACAGCTGAAGAATGCTCAATAGTCTAAACAGAAAAAATTCAATAATCCATAAGCTAACCCCAAATTTCTACCATCCTCCTCCTTATAAGGTTTGTGAGCCTCCTCACCTTTGGTCCCATCCATTAGGGTTTCCAACATCACATGATCACTTTCCCTCCAAAACTGTGTTGTAGCTCCATCAAGGCTACTCCTCCATACTGCATTGTTGACTTAGTCAACTTGACTGAATCAACATGATTCTCTTCCTGTTCATACATGGAAAGTGAAAAATCCAGCTACTAGGATGTCCCCTTTTCATACCAAGAGGGTTTTTATGCTAATACAAGTTAATTATGGGTCTCTTTCCCCCATTTATTCATCTACTAAGTGAAAAAATCAAAAATTAATATTTCTATTAGTTGCATGCTAATTTAGGAATATTACAGTCCTCCCCTCCCAAATGTTGCTTATCCTCAAGCAACTGCTAGGATAGAACTAGAAAGTATCCTTCCCTCTTCCTGTAGCATCCTCATATGATGAACTCTCCCAAAGAATAAGATGTTGTCTCAAAAATGAAACTCCATAGTGCCTCCCCCAAGTAGACAAGTTAGCATTTGGTGTACATCCCAAATGGCTATCATCATGCAAAGTAAAATACTCAAGGAGACAACTTTGTGTTGTCTAGAGTTCCTCTCAAGGCATGGAGTTTGAAGTGCATGGGGAACTATCATTCCCAAGTGAAACCTCCACCCCCAAGCTATCATCCATATAAAATGAGTGACCCTCCAACACGACAATGCATGAAATATCCCCTCCACCTTTGGCTCATGAAGTGTAGGTGGGATGAATAGATGAAAATGATAGGCAAGAGGGCCTATATCACACTGTCCTCCTCTCCACTTATGATAAGTGTAGAGTGCATGCTGATCTTGGGCTGCAATAAGGTTTCCCTCAAGTGGTAAGAATAAGATTGGATCTTCAAGGATCCTTTCTCTAATGTCATGAGCCATGCTAACCCATATCATTCCATACAAGATGAATGGCACATCATCACCATATGGCATCCAAATCAGAAAAATTCTGAAGGTTATGTGAAATTTTGGATGGTACAAATGGTTTCTCAAGTGGATACTGTGCAGTCTTTCCAACTTCTGTTTGAGAATATCATGTGGGAAGTGTTTCTCCAATAAGTTACAAGTTGTGCATGTTTGCTCCTCCACCATGGGGTAGTAAGCAGTAATGTATATCAACTATACATAATCAAAATAACAATACACTTTTCCAAAGTCATGTATAGATGGGCTACTAGCATTACAAAGTTTGGCCCTAAAGTGACCATGAAACCCAAAAATACTCTTGCTCTCTTGTGGAGAAATGCATTGTTCATATATGGTAAGAAGATACAGATACTCAATGGAGTAATCAACTAGTACAGAAATGTATTTCTTACCATGCATGATGAGTAAGCTAAAATTGAGGTGACCCAGGAATGAGCCCGCCCATGAGAATCTTCTCATAAAAGTCTGTAGAATGAGAAGATGCATACTCCCAGGTGACAGCGCTGTAGGCCTGTTGGAACACTCCATCAATAGAAGCATACTCCCAAGTGACAGCGCTGTAGGCCTTAGTGATAAGGCTCTTGTCACTCCATGACTTCTCCCTTTGACATTCCATATTCCAAAGCCATCCACTCTCATGGTGCTATGTGAAAGGATCTCCTTCCTATATAGAAGCCTCTCATGATCCTCCAATGCTAAAGGGTAGCCTCCTTGCACCTTGAATGTGCGTTCCTTCTCACTGGAAATATCATGATATGTATGGGAAAAATTCTTCCCATACTCTCCCAAGTGTAACCACAGCAACAAAAACTCTTACTGCTCCCTCATCTCTTCCTCATACAATCCATAGAGTAAGATCATGATGGTTGTCTTGTATGATTTCCCATACAAATAAATCTTTTGTTGTTCTACCATATGGGTGCCATGCAATGCCTCCATTCACCACATACCTCCTGACAAAGGGTATGTCCCAAGATGGCCAAACTCTCTCAAGAGTAGCCAGCGCAGCTTTTCTTCTTATTTCCCTATGTCATAGATCTGCAGGTGGCTCACCAACCTCTTGCTCTCCATCCACCCCCATTCATCCAAATGTGGATGCTTCCAATCATGCTCCCCCTTGGTATCTTCCCAATGAAGACTACCAATCTCCCAAAGAAGATCTTTCTCTTTTCACCTCATGGGGAGTTGAGATGTAACCCCTTGGAGATCTTTCAGAGAAGACCTCTCATCAATGATCCTCTTGAATCCACAAGGATCCAAGTGTGCTGAAGATAAAACATCATCAGAAAGTGGCACAACACTCATTATTCCCTCCAAAAACTTACACCCTAACCCCTCATGCTGCATGAAAATCAATAAGGGTGCAATGGAATGAATGTCTATCCCTTCTTTGATCAAACCAAAGTTGCACAGAGCAGTGAAAACTTGTTGCTCTACATCAACAATGTGTTTTGATACTTGACCATGTGAAGACAAATTTCCAAGGTTTCCCATAAGATTTTCTGAAATGATAGGAAATGGAAATATATTCATATCTTGGTGAGTCTTGGGAACATCTTGTATGGCTACAAGAGTTCCTTCCTCCCATGTGTTGGTTGATCCAACTGCTGATATAGATGGCTTCCCCTTCATGAATGTGACAGCACTGATAAAAGACTCCTCAAGTGGTGATGAGGACTCCTTCTTCTTTGATCTCTCACTATCAAATCTTCTGATCACCCTTTGAGTGAAATCTGCAAAATTATATATTCTTGCATGACTCACATGGCTAAACCACCAAGTGCTTGCCTTACCTTCCAAGTGCAGCACTAAGATCTCCATAGCCTCTCTTTCCACTACTGGATGTAGTAGGAAAAATGCTTCTAACGTCATCACCCAAACTCTTGCTATACATATGGGTGATCCATCGAAAGTGGACAATATAAACCTATTGCCCTTCATCATCATATTTTTGTATGGCCTCCTTTCTTCTTCCAATTGGATAAATTGATGAAGAGCTAGAGTCTCTTTGAAAGCTCTAGGTTGATGTTTGTACTCTGCTAGGTACCCACTTAGGATCTCATGTTCTAAGTGCTCTCCATGCTTCTCATTCCTTCCAAGAGAATATGAAGTGCATGGGTCTTCTTCTTCTTCTTGAAACCTTCAATAGGTATCACTACATCTCTCTTCTTTCATCTACTTAACCTCCTTGGGGAGGTTCTTTCTAGATCTGAAAAGTGATGAGAGTAAACTCATTCTCTCCATCATTCTGATCTCCTCTTCTTCATATCTTTTGGATTTCATATGAAATCCATAGGCTGAGCCAAGATGAAGGCTTTGATACCACTGTAGTATCCAAAAATATGGAAAATAAGCAGTATTGAGAATATCTTATAATATTCCCAAATCAGGAATTTCACCAGCCCCTACAAAGGTAACACTGTTTACAACAAATAACATAATAAAAGTGAGGAATGGGACTTGGATCCCTTATTTTACACATCATACAAGTCACATCCAGAATTGGAGCTGAAACAAATAACTCTAGCCAACATAAACAGATCTCCCCAAGTAAGTATGACTCAAATAAGCCCAAACCCCATGACTTGGCTCATACAGAAAATACTGAAGCATGTACAACATTACTTTAATAGGGTTTCATGCAAAAATAAGTGATAAATATTAGATCTAGAGCCTACAATCATCCAATGGCTGAGAAAATGGAGATCCTTTCCTTTTTATACACAATAAGAATAACCTGGCAAGGGTTCCATAAGAGTAGAGAAGATCTGCAGATCTAGATCTAGAAAACACAATTTTACTGTAGTTCTAAATATATGTAGCTGAAATGTACAAATAATAGAATAATAATGATATACAGAGCTTTCTGGGAGAAGGATTGGCCCTTCCTCCAAGGAATAAGCTCACAAGCAAGGGTTCAAACCCTGCTACTGCAAAACTGTGAAGAATGACACAGTTCCTGCAAAGGACTGTGCTGTAGGAGATGAAAAATGGTTTGGCCACATGCCAAGATGTCCAATATGCTCAGAAACCTCCTTTACATATCTTGCAAAGAAAGGGGAGCTCCCTCGTCTGAAAGATAGGCTCATAATTTGGTGTTGTAAGCCTTCCACTACAACACCCTGCAACACAACATTTCCTGCTACAGGAATAATGTTGTAGTTGAATGAGGGTGCTTGGCCTCAAGCCTAAATGTGGAAAATTGAAGATCAATGCTCCTAAAAGAGGCCTCTCAAGGTAGGAAAAGGAATCCATAAACAGGAATGCCTTTGTGCCAAACAGCACTGCAATCTCAACTCAACAACTGAAGAATGCTCAATAGTCTAAGGAGACAAAATTCAATAATCCATAAGCTAGCTCCAAATGCCTACCATCCTCCTCCCTATAAGGTTTGTGAGCCTCCTCACCTTGGGTCCCATCCATTAGGGTTTCCAACATCACATGATCACTTTCCCTCCAAAACTGTGTTGTAGCTCCATCAAGGCTACTCCTCCATACTGCATTGTTGACTTAGTCAACTTGACTGAATCAACATGATTCTCTTCCTGTTCATACATGGAAAGTGCAAAATCCAGCTACTAGGATGTCCCCTTTTCGTACCAAGAGGGTTTTTATGCTAATACAAGATAATTATGGGTCTCTTTCCCCCATTTATTCATCTACTAAGTGCAAAAATAAAAAATTAATATTCCTATTAGCTGCATGCTAATTTAGGAATACTACACCCTATTTTTGCATATTTTTTGTAATTCCCTTGTTACGTTTCTGGGAGTCCTTGTTACATTTCTGTGAGCCCTTGTTATGCTTTTTCCTCCCTTGTTACGCTTCTGGAGGAGAGGAATATTTTGGTTTTTTTATTATAAAACCTCCAAACTAGCTCAATGCTTGGCATCATTACCTTGTGAACACCTCATAAAAGGTAAATGATTACTCTTATTCCCCTTGGAAAATTTTTTGAGTGTTTAAACATTTTTATTCTCATTTTGTTTTTCTTCATATTACCACTTATCCATGGTATAAAAAAATTCCATGTCACAAACCCTAACATACCCCACCTACCTAAACTCTAACCCTAGAACTTTTCTCAGCTCCAAGATCATTCATCTTGTTATCACTAAGTTGGTATAGATGGGTTGCTCCACCAATCAACCTAGAGTAACTCTTTCAAACCTTCTTCTAGCTGAAAATTATCCTTTTCAGCCTGAGAGGCTTCTCTCAAAGATAAATATGATTTTATTCAAATGAAGTTCAACATATGGCTAACTGTGAAATAGTGTTTTAGAAACTTGCCATTGACAGGTCCTCCTCCACACAATTTTCCATCCGTCTCCTGAAGTAGAAATGTGTTGTTGCCATGGTATGCAGCTATCACAAATGGTCCCTTCCAAATTTTTTCAAACTTTCCATGCTTCCCATTTTCCTCAATTATGGCTTCCCATTTCATAACTACATCTTGGATTTTGAAGTTGGCTTCCTTAGTATTTATTTGAAAAGTTTTCTTCACCCTATTTTGTGATTGTTGATTATTTTCATACACCTCTTATCTTTTCTCCTACAGATCTATGAGTTGGTTTATCCTCCTTTGGATGGCATTAGGTTCTTCTTCAAGTCCTTGTAACAGTTTCATTACCGGAACCCCCAAATAAGTTGGGAAGGTCACTTCAGCTCCATATACTAATTCATAGGGAGATGTGCCTATGGATATCTTAGTACAAACTCTATCAGCCCACAAAGAAGACTTTAGTTTTAAATTCCATGATCTTTTATTTCTTGCGGCACCTTTTTGATGATCCTCACTATGCTTTGATTGGATGATACTGCTAAGCCATTACCTTGAGGGTAATAGGTTGTGGAATGACTAACAGTGATATGATATTGATGAGAAGAACTAATCAAATTTTTGGATTCGAAATATTGTGCATTATTAGTAACAATATTCATAGGACAACCAAACTTGGACAAAATGTTGTTCTCCAAAAATTGAATGACGACTGAGTCAGTCACCTGCCTTGTAGGGACCGCTTCAATCCACTTGGTGAAATAATAAGTGGCTATCAAAATCTAGCGATGTTGTATTGAGGATGATGGGTGTATTTTTTCAATGAAATCCAGTCCCCATTGCTGGAAAGGAGCTTCAACATATATTGGTTTCAATTTAAAGGAGTCAGCTTCTTCTTACCATCAAAAACTTGGCATTCATGGCATGCAGCAATCTTCTTGTAGATGTCTTTGAACATGGTAGGCCAATAATATTCTTCTCTGAGTACATTATTAGTTGTGGCCTTCCAATAATGATTTCCTCCACAATATCTCTTATGAAATTCTTCAATGAACTTTTTAGCCTCTTCTTCCAGTAAGCAATTCAAAATATTTCTGTTGGTGTCCTTCCAATACAAGTTTTTATTCAAAATAAAGTATCTCAAAGATTTCAGCTTCACAAACCTTGAATTTGACTTAGTAAATTGAGGATGGGATTTATGATGATGTAGAAAAAATATCACATATTTGTACCATCCAGATAAAATGAATTTCTCTTCAATAGGGACCAATTCTTCTTCTTCTACCACCTTTGAAATTTCTGTAATGAAATTCATGTCTAGGCACTCAAAATTTGATTGCGCCATCAGTTTTTATAGCCCTTGACCCTTCAAAAACTTGGTAGGATTAATTTCTATATCATTTTCTAGCAAAATGGCGATCCATTTACCTCTTTTTCCATTAGGATCAACTTTAGCCAGAATATATTTCACCCTAGTGTTACGCCCAATTGCAATAATATGAGAATGCATAATGTAAATTCTGAAATATTTAAGAGCCTTTACTAAAGCATATGCATATTTCTCCATGATATTATAATTCAATTTAGAGTTGGAAAGAGTCCTACTAAAAAAAAAAATAGGCTGCTCACCACCTAGATGCCTTTTCTGCAATAATACTCTAGCAATTGTGTGTTCAGAGGCAAATGTCAAAGCCAGAAATTCACTTGAAAAGTCAGGACTTATGAGCATTGGGGCTTGAGTGAGATATTTATTTATTTCTTCAAATGATTTATTTTCTTCTACTGTCCACTTAACATCAGACTCATTCCTTAACATCTTAGTAATGTGCTTGATAATCTCAACAAAGTTTGGAATGACCCTTCTAACAAAATTTACCTTTCCAAGAAAAGACTGAATCTCTTTCCTATTCCTTGGTAGGTCTATTTTCTGAATGACACTGATTCAATTTGGATCAATATTTATTCCATCCTTTGATATAATATGTCGTACCAATTTTCCAGAAGTTAAAGCAAAGAAAATTTTAGTATGATTGAGAGATATAGCAAATTTTCTACATTTCTACATAATTTTCTCCAAGTGCCTAAGGTGTTCTTCCTCCTTCTTTGAAAATATAGTGATGTCATTCAAATAGACCACCACTGATTGATCCTTTTCCTCAGAAAAATAAATATCCATCTCCCTTTGGAAATTCTCCCCTACATTGACTAGACCAAAAGGCATTTTGGCATACATGAATGTTCCCCATGGCATGGTAAAAGCAGTTTTCTCTTGGTCTTCCAGATATTATAATATTTGGTTGTAACCTGAGAAACCATCAAGCATGGAAATTATTTGAGAGCTAACGACATTTTGCAGAATTTGATCCATCTTGGGAAGAGGGTAATTGTCCTTGAGAGATGCTTTGTTTAAATTTTTGAAATCAATACAAATTCTAATCTCACCATTCTTCTTCCTTACAGGTACCAAATTAGCAATCCATCTTGAAAACCTCAAAGGGACAATTATTTTTGCATCAAATAGTTTTTTAATCTCTTTCTCAATCAGAGGCATGAGCAAAGGATTAATTCTTCTCAACTTCTTCTTGAAAGGTTTTTTATTATCTTTGATGGGGATATTATGTTGGATAATACTTTGATCATACCTTTTCAAATCAGCATAGCTCCATGAAAAGACATCAATATACTTCTTCATCATATCCACATACCTATGTCTCATCTCCATAGAAATAAACTTAGATAGCTTGACCATTTTAGGAACTTTTGTTGTACCAAGATTGCAATTTTCCACCTCTTCATCATCAGACTTCATCCTCGGGGATTTGAAAACATAATTTTGATCAATTAATTTCTCAAGGGGAATAAGGCCTTTGGGAATACAATTATTTTTCAGCTACAAGACTTCATGATTGACTTTAGTTTTAGCAAACATATTCTACTGATATACTTGAATATTCTCAAACTATTCTTTCAATTCAGGGAAATTTTGGACCTGTTGATCACTATCAAACACTTGCCAATGAATTATGTTATCAGGTATTTCTAGCCTATGTCTGACCTCAACCTCATATCTCTCACTAGAATGAGTTGGAATGACAAACAAACTAGCAGAGACAACTAAAGAATTAGCCACTGAATTTTGATCTCTAGTTTTGACAATGAAAGTGTATTCTTGAAAATTCTGTAGAATTTGAATGATTAAGTTTCTATAGGCCCTCATCCTGACATATTTGGTCTGGTAAGACCCTTCTACCTTCTTGATCACTAATTCAAAATCACCACAAACTGGTATCTTTTTGTCGCCTAATTTTTTGAAAGTTTCTAGACCCAAAAACAATGACTCATTTTCTACCATGTTGTTTGTACAATCAAAGTTTAATTTGTATGAGAAAAACATACTTTCATCATTAGGAGTAGTAATCCATATCCCTGCTCTAGCCCCTTCTCTTCTAGTACTGCCATCAAAATGTAAATGCCACCAATATTCTTCATTTTCCTCAACACATATTTGATTTTCTACTTGCTTAGTTTATGTCTTTTTCTCATTGTCTGCCTCATCAGTAAGTTCATTAAAAAAAATTGATGATCCCAGTTCAGTCTCTACTGCATAGATGGGAAAATTTTGTGGTTTTTATTTTTTACTCACCATGTAAGCCATCCTACTTTCTCTATACATCCTCCTATGCTCACCAAATACCAGAATGGTGGCATATGTCATATCTAGCTACATAGTCCCTTTAATTTTGGCTGCCTAAGATGTGGATAAAAGCATGAAAAAATTTAGAGGAATGTAAGCTACCACTATATCCATTACCATTTTCTTAGCAGGTACTTGAGTTAGGCCAACAACCACATCTTTAATGATACCTATGCATTGAAATCTCTTGGATTCAAAAGAAAATAAATATTTGTAAGGTCTAGTGATATCTAAACCCATTCTTTCCATTATCACCTTAGGAATTAAATTGTGTGAAGCTCCTGAGTCTAACATGGAATTATGCAAATTCATATAATGGATATTCATACTTACATAAAAATGAGGAACTTCTTCATTCTATTCATCTTTTATCCTTGGTCCCATGAAAATGGTAGTATGGTCTTCTGGTAGATTTAGGATGTCTGAAGGTCCGAGCTGAGTGTTTAACGTCTTAACAATTTTACTTTTGTATTCAGTGACCATGATGATTTCTCCAAAGGGAACTAGAATTTTGATTTTGGAGATTTTATTCTCTAAAGATTTTTCAATTTCTTTGGCATGAAGTGGTGGTGGTCTATCTTTATTTGGTTAAGTTGGTTTATGAGAATATTTCTTTGGTTGAGCTTTATTTGCTGTAATGGGAACATTTCTATTCCTCAAATTGTGTTATTCCTGCATTTCAAAGATAACATGTTGGTAACCCTTTAAGTAACCATATTTTCCTTCACTTCCCCCCATATCATGACTAGACTCATCATGTTCCTCTTTATTTAGAAACATTCCAGGCACATCTTCATCTAAGCAATGAATAATATCCTCTTGGAACTCAGGTTGTGTTTCCTCTTCATCTAGTAAATTTTGCTGAAAAGGAGGTCTCACTTGTGTATCAGGCTGGTTTCTATTTTCTCTCTGTCTTTGTTGAATCTGAGGCCTCCTAAATTGGGGATTTATGATATGTGTCTCCTGTTGTGCAAGAGGCAAAGGTGTGGCACCAAGAGCAAGTATGTCCATAAGTTTCTCCATAGTCTTCATCATGGTGTCAAACTTAACATTTGAGGATGAAGAAGGCTTCTCCTCTTATTTTAATTTAGCTTTACCCATCTTAGACCTCTTGGCTACAACCATCTTCACTTCAACTTTTACTGCATCATTATGCATGTCAGCCAAGGAAGAGGATTCTCTTTCCTTTAAAAATATGGAAAACTCATAATAAAAAGCTTCCACATAGTGTAATTGAGCAACTCCTGGGGGAGGTTTAATATGAGTAGGTATGGAGTTGTATACCTTGTTAAATCTCATAGAAAATTCTTGGACAGATTCATCTAAGGCTCTTTTCAAATTTTTATACATAGTTAGAGCTTGAGCAGGGTTAACCTTACTCCCCCACTTTGTAAAAAAATTATCTTCCAACTAGTCCCATTTTTGTAAACTAGCTGGAGCTAAATATTTTAACCATTTCCTTACCTCACTTGTGAGACTATGAGAAAACAGCCTCATTTTCACATCCTCATCATCCACCTCCTCTCGATCAATGAAGTCATTAAATTTGTCAAAATTTTCTTCAGCTAATATTTATTCTTCACTCCCAAAGGTTTTAATCCTAGTAGAGTATCCATCTGGGAGGTCATGAAGGGCATCAGGAAGGACAAGTGGAGCATATCTTACAGGTCCAATAGGATGAGGAACTCCAACCATGATGACAGGGACTGTGGTACTTGGAAAAGTAGTGGATGAACTTAAATTCTGACTTTCAGAAAAAGCAGTGAATGAGGGTGAAGTGTTAGGAGATGCTTTAAATGGTATTTGGAGTCTAGATACAAAGGAAATCCATTCAAGCAAGGGTATACTAGACTTTCTATTAAAAAAAAAATCAAAAGTATCTAACTCTTTTAATCTTTTAAAGGACTCTTTCTCCAACAACAGCTCTGATGTGACAGTCTTCCAAAATTCTTCTTTTTCTTCTTTTGATACTAAGGAAGATGTGTTAATACCTAGTCTTTGTAGGTATAGTATTATATTATTCAGTTCATTTTCAGTCTTTGAATTAAACAACACTTCTTCTATTTTTTCATCAAATTTTTTATCTTTAGGACTTCAAATAATCTCAGAGGAAAAAACTCTTGAATGTGACAGAATACCTGATTTTGAAGAGATGCCTCCAATGCCTTTGAGAATCCTTTTTGGATTATCCAAAATTGTAGGTGGGTTAGGATTTGGATTTCTCCTTGTATGTATATTTCTCGAATCCACCTTTAAAAATGACGATTTCTAGTGGAGTCACCAAGGTAGTATGTAGCCTCAAAAGCTTTTGAGCTCCTATGACCTCCAAGAGTTCAAAATTTATGTTTGAGCACAAAATTCGGGAAATATGTCTTCAGACTCCCAGTAGATGCACCAAAATGTTATCACTAAGTTGGTACAGATGGGTTGCTTCACCATTCAACCTCGAGTAACTCTTTCAAACATACTTCTAGCTAAAAATTAGCCTTTTGAGCCTAAGAGGGCTCTCTCAAAGATAAAGATGATTTTATTCAAATGAAGTTCAACAAATGGATAACTCTAAAATAGTGTTTTAAGTGTTTTGTATGAAGGTGAAATATGTGGAGAAATCACTACCATTGGGCATATGGAGTTAGTGTAAAGAAACTCAATGACCTGGGAACTCTTCTTATGGAAGCTGAGGCATATATATGTTTTGATGAAAAGATAACATACACAAATACACATAAGTATAATGTTTGAATAAATTTATAGCATGATATACATGAATCCTAACTAATCAAGCACGAGAGTACTGAAGATAAAATAGAAAAATACGTAAGAAAATTCTCTTGAAAACATCAATGAATCTCAGGTGAAGAAAAGCCAACAGCCACTATATATTACTGATAAGAAGTTTTTACAATAGTTGTTTTGTAGTAAACATCAATCAACCCTCTATTCTTCAATAATCTGCCTATTAATAGGCTTAGGCCTCTTTAAATTGGGTCTACCAACAAGTTTGGACTTTCGAGTCTCTTTGATGACACATAATCTAACCATAAGAAAATTACATGGAGATAAAACTGACAACTACTAATTTTAGGAATTAGAAACCAAATAGGACTCTATAACCTATTTATTACATCAAAAAACTTTAAGACTACATATTTAAATTTAGAAAATTCATGTGTCTGGGTGGCACTGACCAAGACCAAAACATAATTGCTCCCACCAAGTCAGGAGACTTGTCTTCCTATGTTTTAGGAGGTGGCATCATGATGTTTGATGAGTGTATTCATGGTGAGATGGTAAAATAAAAAGCTTTATCGAAGACCATGACTCCACCAAAACATTTCTCTGATATCCCTTAACCTTTCCACGTGGCTGGCTTATCCCAAATAGACCATAAAAATTTGAAAAATCTCCAAAGACGTCTTCGCTGCAGAAGCAGGGGACTTAAGGCAAGTTCATAGAAAATGTCTGTAGCACTTTGATTTTAACCATATCTACCACCTGTTTGATCCCTTTGCTAATTTGAGGCTATTTATTAAGTCAAAATAACTAAATACAAACTTTTACTTGCCCTCATCATAACAATACCTGTGATTTATAGCAAAAAAGATTCTACAACGAGTTCGTAGCGAATTTTGGGCTTCAAGCCGAAGAGACGCTACGAACTTGCATAATTGGCAGCAAACTTGAAAATTGTGCTTTCCTTCTTCAAAATTTTCCTATGGCTCTGCAAGTAATGATTCAAAATGATAAAAATATATCAAAAGGCTAAATTATTCTTTTTTCAAGCTTTGGAAGCATCACCTTTGGCAGTAGGGGCTTCAGTCTCCATAGGTTCATTTATGACTGTAATTTTTAAACCTTTGTTCTTGAGCTTTGATTGTATCATCTCCATCTTCTTTTATAGCTCTTTCACTTGATTTTTAAGTTTCTTTCTGTCTACCTGCAACCAAATATTCCCCTTCCTTGTATGTTTCATTACCCTATGTAGAGGAAGGGTTCTTTTCAATAGTTTATTGGCATTGGTCAATGACTCATCATTGTGATTGATTTGCTCATTTACCTTCTCTTTGAATTCCTCCATCATTTTTCTATCTAACTTCGCTTCCTCTAATTCCAACTTCAGTTCAATCACTTCTTCTATAGCTTCTCCTTTAGAAGTTGCACTTCATTTTTTTCCACAACCTTCTCTTTTCCTTTCCTCTGCACAATGATCTCTTCTTTTGCTAGAGAAAAATCATTTATATCCTCTGCCATAGGTTTCTCACCTTTGTCTATAACTTATTTCTATTTATTAGAGATGACACCTTTGGAAAGCTGCAACCTGGTGAGTGGTTTTCTTGGTTGGAACATAAACCTTGCATATTCTCATGAGAAATCAAGTTTTTTGGTAGTAATACCGTTATTTTTCTTCTTACTTCCTTTAATATCTACATCTTTGACCATTGTAGTCTCTTCTATGTCTATGGCTTGAATAATATCCTCAAGGTTTCCTATTCTGAGTGTTTGGCTTCTTGTTATCCTTCCATGAATCTTCTTGTTGATCTTTGACTTGCTACTTGGAGGTGCAGGTTGTGGGACTTTGGTTTCTTGTGCATGCTCCACTTCAACATCCATGGGCTCTACAATGGGTTCCATTTCCTCTTCATTCACACCCTTTGTTTCAGCTATAGGTTTGTCACTCTTTCTTGAAGGAGTGGCTTTTGATTTAGGTGTCTTCTTGGGTGTTAGTGTATCTACTTCATAACCACTAAGGAATAGGAATGTGACCCAGTCTCTGTTCATTTTTTTCAAGCCATCCAACACCAGAAGTTTTATCAACCCATGATGAAAAATTGAAGTCTCACTACCTTTTGGCCTAACTTGAAATTTTTCTGACATCTTGCTGTTGAGGAGGTAAATCCCCTCTGCGGACAGAGGCGATCCCTACTAGCCCAGCAGGGGTCTAGCAACAAACAAACAATGCTATGACGCAAGCTCCTAGTTACGAATGAAAGACTTGGGATAAGAGCCCACCTGGATTCCCGGCTAGATTACGAAGAAGATGTCCCCGAATCCTTCGATCCACAGCGAATCCACAATCCTTCCGCGATCTCCGCGGATGAACACCTGCACACAGAAGAAACGAACGGATACAAGCATAGGAACTAGCATACGTAACTAAACATCGGTCAGAAAAGATATTACTCGCATTAACATGATGGAAAAAGGAGTGGAACCATAATCATAGTCATCTATTAAAATGATAAACGAATAGAAATTACAACCAAGTTCTGACGTCGCAGCTTCCTTCGAACGGGTCTCCGGTCGTCCACGTCTCGCAAAGCTCGCCAAGGAAAGGGAAACCTCTCCAGAGTCTCGTAACAATGGTCTCCTCGCTTGAATGGGCCTTAAGGGAAAGAAGGGATTCTTTTCAGCACAAAGGCACTTGGGAATGGGGAGATGCAAAGCTTCAGCACTTCAAGACTAGCTTGCCTTGGATTTGGGCAAGCTTATATAGATGGGGAAGGAGGGAGTTGGGATCCCTATTATTATGGGATTGGCCCTATCAACAAGGAAGGTTCCATGGGAGGTGGCAAAACCAATTCCCTTCCATAGAACCCCCGCAGCCAAACCTCCCAACTCAAGATAGGCAGTGGTTTGTGGGTTTGTTTGAACTCAACTTCCGCCATCCATATTTAAAAAACAGTCCCTAAAATGGGTGGCGCGATTGCTGCTCTATGACAGAGCGCCAAGTGGCGCGACCTCTTTACAGGATTTCCCTGATTGGCGCGAGTACTGAACTGTCTACCCGTGCCAATGCAAAAAGAGCTGTTTTTCATGAGTTTTGCAAGGAGATGTCTCAAGGGAAAATAAAGCTCATGCTCAGAGGGATGCATTGATGATGTTTTCAAAGCATGACAATGTTCACAGGTCACGGAATGGGTCCTCCATTGTGCGGGATGGGGAATGGTAAGGACGGTGACAAATTACTGTGTAACAGATGCCCCCTAAAGCATGAGGCCCGAGAGAGAGAGGGGTGAAATGCTTTACGATAACATGTCCAACTGAAGGCCCGCCGTCGGAAAACCTGCACAGACAGATACAACTGATATCTCAAGTACATGATGTATATATATGGTATGGACGCAGCCATCCGAACAGAGTATGCTATAATCTGGATCCAGGGTATGGGCGCAGCCATCCAACTAAGATCAAACAAATAGACTCGGGTATGGTCGCAGCCATCCAATCATTGAGTCATGTACATAATGACAATAATCCACAATCGCAGCCTGGATTACAACAAACACAATCCAGGGTCTTGCGCTCCATCTCGACCCAAACAAGTACAAGTTCTAGCATGCGAATGTGTGAGCTGATGTCGAACATGCAAGAACATCGTCTGATTACCATCCAATGATGAAAGCTGTTAACAGACGCGAGAGAAACCACCAATAATGACAATGGTCCTCAAGGTACTACAGGTACAATCTACGGCGTGTGAATAAATGAGCTGACGTCGAACACCCGCAGAATCATTCGATCGGAAGTCAATGATGTAAAATTCACGTCGAATGCGACGAACCTGCCATTGAGGCATGCAGGCTCCAAGGTACCATCAGGAGTCTCTAGACCAACTTCCCGGATAATGAGTTGAAGTCGACAGGAAGTGACCTTGATCGAAGGTGGGCCATAATGATTCCCACATCATCGACACGAGACAGAGGAACATAATGTTTTGTTGTGAATCGGGACCATATGAGAAACAGAGGAAGGTTGATATTTGCAGAGGCCAACTTCTCTTGAACACATAAACGGCACGACAGTGGATTTGGCAGTATTTGACATCAACGGATCAGAGGTCATGGCGACGAGGCAGTGAACAGATGAGAGGTCAAAAGAGATTACCCAAACCCATGGAGGCAAAGTGAAGCAACGAGATGAGATGTCCCCAACCCGACACGAATGCGGACAAGTGCCATGTTCAAGAGCGACATACTGCCGACGACAACGACGATGGTTCCATTTTTCCCCCACCATTTCTGGCGAGTACCCCAATTATTTTTGATAACAAGCTTGAAGGGGATAGCATATGCTTGTGATATAAGTCCGCCCTTCGGGCGAATCCATCCTAGTGCATTTAACGAGTCTTAGGAAGGAGAAACTCGGAGAACGTCATTTCGACGAAATCCAATGTCATCAGGGTTTAACGAGTCTGACAAAGGAAGAACTCGGCGTCTTTTCATGTTTAGAGAGTTTGAAAAGACAGCGGAAAAGAAAACTCCACAGGTCCCTTTTCGTAAATAGTTCCCCAGATCCGAAAAGGTAGAAAACAACATCCGGGAAAACCTCCTAGTCGCGATAGGCTAGGGTATTCCTTTTTCGTAATCGATCCAGCCCAGCCCGAAAAAGGGTTAAACTTATACTGGGTGAATGTCGATTCGTGTCCATTTTAACGAGATCGAAACGACAAGGGCCTCGGCAATCTTTTCACATTTAGAGAGTCAGAAAAGAGCTGAAAGATGACTCCGGAGTGCCTTTTTCGTGTATTTACCGAGTCCGAAAAAGTATAAAATACAACTCGTTTCCATCTTTTAAGTCGCAAATACCTGCCACTGCACATACCCAACAAGCGTAAAATCCATTTTCGACATAATATATGCAAATATTCGATAAAAAATAACTTTTAAAGCTCATTTAACGTCGAAAAGTTATAAATATGTCTAATGGTAAAAAATGAAATTACTTTTTACTATTTACCTTGTGGAGAGCAACAGTGGTCCATTTGGAGCAGAATCTTCTGACGGTGATTGCGACCGATCCAGGCAACCATTCAGCGTCTCGTCTGTGACAGGTAAGAGGCGCTCCTTTTGACCCGATCAGCAGAAAAGATGTTTACACACCACACCATGCACACAAATGACAATCACACACCTATGTACACACAAGACGGGCATGCCCCCGGCATGATGTCTCAATTCGAGGTGCATGCCCCCCAAGCTTCAGTCTATAGAAAATAGAGTGAAGGTTGAAAACAAAAGAGATTTTGAACTAAATCTATCAAAACTCGAATTGGACATGCTCATGTTTCATTGTTTTAACGAGGTTGACACACTTAAAGGAACCGTCCTCGTTGCATCATGCTTCATAATTCGAACAGCTCGGTGCAGACTTGAATCTCCCTGGGAGAACAGGTCATACCCACATGAATGTTCTCAACAATCCCTGGTTTAACAGAGATGTTGATAGGAATCGTTTGAGTAATGTTACTCAGATTGCCCTCTGAAAAGACCTCGTGTGTCAAGATCGGTGTTTGAAGAGGCGGGGAAGGAACCTGAGTAGCATAGCGCTCTAGACAATCAGACATTGCCCCCAAGCTGGGCATAAACGAGGAGCGATGATGCCCATCGCCCCAGGGTAGCTCCTCAAGAGACATAGTTTCGATGATGGCTTCATCTGAAGGAAAAGTCTCTCGGAGAGGATCAGGTGAATCAGCCTGACCAAGCCAGGGGGATTGTGAGTAGACGTCAAGATCCATGCTCATCGGAGCATGCTGAGGAGGTGGAGGATCCGATGCGGCAACAATCTCACAGTAGCTAATCTCTACTGGCGTTAAAGGCATGGATTCTCCAAACTCATATACCTGCTCAGGTGAAGGAATGAGCCAGGGGTCATCAGTCCTAGACAACATGTTGACTTGAGCGGTATTTGGTGGCAGTGCGGGGAATATACCCATGAGAACAGGGTCCTTGAAAAGACCAGGTCCTATGCTGTCTGGGGGATTCAGAATTTGATCTACATACGGCACGTTGTTCTCAGAGCTCGAGGTGAAAAACGACAACTGATCTACTGTGACAATCTTGCCCTCATGGGGGAACTTAATGAACCGAAAGACAGTAGACGGCACGCAGAGCATGGCATGGGTCCAGCTGCGGCCAAGAAGTATGTTGTAGTTGAGTTTCGCGTCAACCACTTCTACTTCCACGTTGACGGTTTTTCCCTGTAGTGTGATCGCAAGACTCTCAAGAACTCCCAGGGGTTTAGACTCCCGACCATCGAATGCCTCAAGGGCATTAGGAGATGACGATAAGGTTGGAGAGCCGATGGCCTTCCAACACGCGGAGGACATAACACAAGTAGATGCACCCTCATCTACAACGGCCCTGTGAACGTTCAGACCGTTAATCCCGACTTGTATGACCAAAGCGATTTGATGCGGAAGTCGGGGAGTAAAATTCTCCAGATCAAAGGTGAGAAGGCTCGAATCGGCGGGATCGATGCCACCAATGGCAGACAATAAAGCCTTCCATTGTGAAGGACAACTCTGAAGAACCTCAAGTGCCGACATGGCAGATGGTGCTTGTGCCAAATCCTCAACGATACTGTAATGTTGAGCAGCACGAGCATTTGGATTATAAGAGGATCTTCGAAGAACACCCTTGGGAGGTGGCTTCACAACGGGTTCGAGAGTCGGCTTCTCGATTTCCAATGAACCAGAAGCAGGTGGGGGAGGCGGTCCTTCCGCCACTGCCTTCCCGGGCGCCTGCTGCTGATTATTGTAATCCTTGGACCTCGTAGCGATAGTGATAGGTGCATTAGTCTTCATCATGAAAACCTGGGACCCAAACGGTGCAGATGATGAACCTTGTTCGACCATTTGGGTCTGCTGAGATGGAAATGGCTCTTTTAAAACAGCCGGAGTTCCCTTTGAGCCTTTAAGAAGTTGACTGATTTCGGATCGTCGTGGACAATCCTTAGTGTAATGGTCACCTTCACAGATGAGGCAAGGGAATTTTGGCTTACGTTGGGAGCCATCCTCAGTTCGAGCTTTAGATTCCGGTTTCAGGGCATCAGATTTTGATTTGCCTTTGCCCTTCTTCTTCCCCTTGGAGGATTTGTTCGCAGGATTGGCCTGGACGGCATTCACCTCCGCGGTTTTACCAGAATCGGATGAGGCGGGATTAGCAGAGGTATTGTTGGAAGAATTAGCCTTCTGCTTCCCATTCGAAGACTTCTTCGAATTTTGAGAGACGGAACCAATGACACCATCCACCGAAGGGGTAGGCGGGGCCTTTTTGGCTCCGGGCCGTGGAGCATCAGGCAGGATGTCATAAAGCGTGCCAGATTGTGAATAAACAAGATCCAGGTACTGGGCACGCGCGATAGCTTGTTCCTCCATCACACACGCTCCCATCGCGATATCCTGAGCGATTTTATTCACAAAGGAGGTGGTGAACCAGTGAGTCAAAATCTGATCAGGTATGTGAAACTTGATCAGCCGACGACGGCGCCGCCACTCATGGATGTGATCCGAGATGTGAGTGGCCGAGTCCTGCTTCAGGGAAGACAGGAGGTGCGTCCCGGTCTCATACCGGACTGGTAACTGGAAATGCGTGAGGAAAGCCATAGCTAACGAGTTGAAATCCCGAAAAATACCACGGGATAGCTCTATGTACCACTTAGCAGCAGCTCCTGTTAACGTACGCTGGAAAAGACGCAAACGAACCGAATCGTCAGTCCAAGAGTTAGACGAACACCAGAGGTGATACGTCATCACATGCGCCTGGGGGTCTTCGCCAGATTTGCCCTCAAACTTGGGACAATCTCCTGGTGTCTTGGTTGGGACCGGAGGCCAATATGGATTATGAGAAATCGGATCATTGGTCAATTTTGAAACGTCCGGCAGATCCAAGGTAGCCAGGAACGGCAATGGAGGGTTAATTCCCATGCCAGTCCCAGAATAAGGTCCGGTACCCATGCTCCACGATGGTTGTGAATATCCCCGCCCCCATGGGTTCTGTCCCGTAGGATTCTGACCGTGAGGGGCATAATTCGTATAGCCAGACTGATTTGGTTGCTGGTAACCATTGTGTGGGGCTTGATAACTAGGGTTCGGGCCCTGATTAGGCGTCTGCCCCGTATAAGCAGCGTTTGGATTTGGCTGCTGAGCATAGTTAGAACCGGGTGGAGGAGGATGATACTGAGAGCCTCCAGAGTGGTTATAGTTCGGTTGAGATTGACCATGAGAATAATAACCACTCTGAGGATGAGTAGACTGCTGATAAGTGGAACCCTGCGGAGCTTGGTACGTAGGGCGCAGCTGTTGATTCGGCTGCGGCATTGAATGAGCAGGCTGCTGAGCAGAGTGAACGGAATGAGAGGGCTGCCCTGAATGAACAGGTTGACCCGAGTGAGGGGGCGGCCCTGAATGAACAGGTTGGCCCGAATGAGGGGGCGGCCCTGAATGAACAAAGGTCTCGCATAAACAGTGGCGCCGGGCCGCGAGTTGACTCCGGCTGTGGGTGAGCCCCAGGTTGCACCGAATAAGCCGGTTGTGCTGGAGGCGGGACACCAGGTTGTACCGGATGACCCGGTTGGCCTGGTGGTGGAACAGGACCAGGTGCTTGCTGGAAACCAGTTTGACCTGAAGCAGAACCATAAAGTGGTCCTGGCTGATATGCAACGTTAGAGACAACAGGATACTGCGGTTGCATCGGTAAAGAAGGCTGGATTTGCCCCCCAGGACCATAGGCCGGTCCCTGTTGATACCCCGGCTGAGGCTGAGCAGGTTGACCAACAGGGTTATAATACGGCCCTTGCGGATTATAGAATGGCCCTTGCTGGCCCGCAGGGTAGCCTTGATTGGGCTGTCCCTGCGGGTCGTACTGATAGCCAGGTTGGCCTGCAGGTTGGCTTTGAAAAGGCTGTGCCTGCAGGTTCTGAGCCTGGTTGTACGGTAAACCTTGAGCATACAGATAAGCCTCAGGAGCAGGAAGACGCAAAATGTCCCCATGCTCATCAAGCTGACCCGGGAAACCATACACGGGAGTGCCGTCCTGTGCATAGTGCGAAAAGAAAGATCGATAAGGATCTTGGGGGATTTGTCCAGCTCCGGCGTTCGGCTGCTGTAAAAACAACCGATACTCCTCCGGAGAGATATTCTTCGGTATAGCAGTAGCTAGATAAATGTCTTCAGGAGTTGGCCCAGATCTAGTAGCAGATGCTGAGACAACAACAGAAGAGGCAGCCACACAAACAGTGGGTCGCACGGGAACAGAAGTGACGGGCGTCGAAGGAGACACCCCAGGTGTAGTGGCAGCTGGCCTCGAAGCAGGAGATGATATTCCCATAGAGGCAGCAGCTGAGATAATCTGACCCAGAGATCTGTATCCCTGTGGCAAAGAAGGACCAGCTGACGATGTGGTAGCCAGCTCAGACTCGTCTCCCTCAAACAATCTACGAGGGATGCGCCGATAGTCATCAGACCCAGGAATTTCCTCACCAGAATCACTCATGGTTGATCCTGCCGTTAAATCACGCAGAAGACGGCGAGGACTAGGAGGAAAAACAGCAGCAATAAACGGTGAACCCGATGTCAGAGAAAGGAAATCAGCTCCTAATCTCAATTCAGACACAGGGTCCGAAAAGGGCCAGTTGAACTCAACTGGTTCTCCAAAGGGTTGCTCGGCGAGGACCGGTCCCCCGTCAGGGAACTCGGAAACAACAGGCTGTTGTGGTTCAACAGAAGGCTGAGAAGCCTCCGAAGAATCGTCCGTGTAAGGACTCCCAGTAGACGAAACCGAGGGTTCCGCCACCGTGACAAAAGACTAGAAGAAGAGAGCACACACACACACGGGCTGAAAACGAGTTAAGACACACGATCAAATAGTCACAAGCAATATCTAAATGGGTGTGTAATCGTGGGAGATTGATTTTACCACATTGGAAAATAAACAAATTCTACCGTTTCATGTTTCAAGAGTCGAGAAACGATAAAAAGATGACTCTATCTCTTTCAGAGTTGACACAAGCGTGAAAGGACAAGCGCTTGACGGTCTTTTCAAGTTTAGGGAGTCAGAAAAGACCAAATGACTGCTCAGGAAAAACTAGACACAAAGGGTGTACCAAATATCCGTGAACTGCAATATACACCTTGGTTTCAATAATGAAACAGAGATCGACCAAGGACTTTCCGTACGTGCAGGTAGTCTCCCCGAATGCTGTGTTCGGTGTATCACGGGTATAGGGCGGCAGACTCGGCTTCCTGTGGATAAAGGATTGAAAACCTATAGGGGTCTCCCTTTATATACGCGACGGTATGGGGAGCGCAAGTCCGTACTAGCATTGTCTAAAGCCAACAGGCGAACGACAGCTGCTAGGTTTAACGACGCCGGAACACGTCTCTAGCCTAGACCTTCTAAATATGTTGCGTTAAGTTCCAATGTTGCCTTAGGTTAATTGAATAAATTTTACAGTTGATCTTCAATTAAGTTTCAATTTCCAGGCCTTATCGTATGTAGTGTCTCCTAAATGCAAGCTATATGCCATAGTGCAACATTTCGTTCGATGAAAACTAGTTAAATAAGAGTTGAGAGCTTTTATGCAAACGAAATGAATGGAATACAAACAAGAATGTCTCTAATGCAACTAGTGCAATTGCACACTTTTCGTTCAAACACTAATTACTAGCAACATGGAAAAGATCACAATTTGCACTAATTTAACAAAAGCAAAAGAGATCATCTATATTTTTTTTTAAAATTTTCAATGTTTAATGGCTAATGTGCACTGAAAACAAAAAGGAACAATTTGAGAAATGATGTCTAAGAGAGCGAAGCAAACAACATTCACTCAACGAAACAAGCAACCAAATCTCTAAATCGACCCAAAGTCCCTCAAAGCAAAGAAAGACTTGAAAACTTCCGATGGACCGTGTGATCTAGGTCCAAAGCAAGACAAACGAATTCTGAATGAAGGAATGAACAATCACTCAAAAAACGTAACGAAACAATCAAAGACTGTTAAGAGGGCGTGGAGAATCAATCAACAAGTTGACAAGACAATCAAGACACCAAAACTCCCAAGGAGGGCTCGATACACTAAGCCACTAGATGCCCTAGGGCTCAAAACATGAAATCGGTAGATAGAGGCAAACAACCAAAGGATAGAGGTGAATTCCAGTCAAACAAGACTCCAACAACAGGCTCAGACAGTCAGGAAATCAAGAAGAAAAGTACTGGTCAAGTCCAGAAAGCTAAAAAATGAAGAAACTCAAAAAAGTCACAGGGGTGGCGCGACTGTGGGCTTGAAACTAGCGCCAGAAGCCAATTGGCGCGAGACAGACAAATGCAACAAGCGCCAAGTGGCGCGACTGTCGGGTTAAAACCCACGCCAGTCGAGTTCTCCAATAAAAATTAAAAAACAAGCTACTCTGAAAGTAGACCAATACAAGCTAAGCAAACCAAGAAGCTAAAATAGTGAAAGAATCCAACCCAGAAGGTCCATCAAGCAAGGAGAAACAATCAAAGCGAACCAATCATAAACGGGACAAGGAAAACCGGACGATCCCCAGCGGAGTCGCCAATTTGTTGAGGAGGTAAATCCCCTCTGCGGACAGAGGCGATCCCTACTAGCCCAGCAGGGGTCCAGCAACAAACAAACAATGCTATGACGCAAGCTCCTAGTTACGAATGAAAGACTTGGGATAAGAGCCTACCTGGATTCCAACGCTAGATCTGAAGAAGAAGATGTCCCCGTCCTTCAGCCCTGGCAGATCACAATCCTTCCACGATCTCCGTGGATGAACACCTGCACGCAGAAGAAACGAACAGATACATGCATAGGAACCAACATACGTAACTAAACATCGGTCAGAAAAGATATTACTCGCATTAACATGATAGAAAAAGGAGTGGAACCATAATCATAGTCATCTATTAAAGTGATAAACGAATAGAAGTTACAACCAAGTTCTGACGTCGCAGCTTCCTTCGAACGGGTCTCCGGTTGTCCACGTCTCGCAAAGCTCTCCAAGGAAAGGGAAACCTCTCCAGAGTCTCGTAACAATGGTCTCCTCGCTTGAATGGGCCTTAAGGGAAAGAAGGGATTCTTTACAGCACAAAGGCACTTGGGAATGGGGAGATGCAAAGCTTCAGCACTTCAAGACTAGCTTGCCATGGATCTGAGCAAGCTTTTATAGATGGGGAAGGAGGGAGTTGGGATCCCTATTATTATGGGATTGGCCCTATCAACAAGGAAGGTTCCATGGGAGGTGGCAAAACCAATTCCTTTCCATAGAACTCCCGCAGCCAAACCTCCCAACTCAAGATAGGCAATGGTTGTGAGTTTGTTTGAACTCAACTTCCGCCATCCATATTTAAAAAACAGTCCCTAAAATGGGTGGCACGATTGCTGCTCTATGACAGAGCGCCAAGTGGCGCGACCTCTGTGTAGGATTTTCCTCAGTGGCGCGAGTCCTGAACTGACTGCCCGCGCCAATGCAAAAATGGATGTTTTTTGTGATTTTTGCAAGGAGATGTCTCAAGGGAAAATATAGCTCACATTCAGAGGGATGCATTGATGGTGATTTCAAAGCATGACAATGTTCACAGGTCACGGAATGGGTCCTCCATTGTGCGGGATGGGGAATGGTTAGGACGGTGACAAATTACTGTGTAACACTTGCCTAGGCTCCTAAATAAGAAAAATGGAACGTATAGATATTTCTTACCAGTGAAATGTAGCAATAGCCTAAAATGATACTAATATACCATATGGAACCTTCCTTCACATGTGAAGTATTTTACAATTACAAGCAGTAGCTTGGAGTACTTTTATTTAAGGAAACTCCTTGGGATTCCATATGTCACATCTACTCCAATATGTGCAGGTTTCATAAACTCATCACAGTTCTGTAATTTGAACTTAGTGGCTTTGAACCACTCTTCTCCCATCATCAAAATCTTTGTGGCTTGGGAAATTGTTTCAGGTGACACCATAAAAATGAGCACACCCACCTTTGATGCAGTACCAACGAAATTCATTGCAAAGTCTTTTGAAACATGGGCATGAAAACCTTGTAATTTCTAGTAGAACCTCATGCATCCAACACTGTTGAAGGCTTATGCAAAACTAGGGTCTTCATTAAGCAATTTCAGATCAATGGGCTCATACCTTACACGCGATCCCCCTTTATTAGTCTTCTTATGCATGGCCATATCCCTTAACATTGCACTAGCTTCTTGATGCTATGACACTTGCAAGGAAAATAATTGCACAGCAAACAGCTTGCAAAAAAATTTAGACTTCTCAAGGGTGACAACAACAACTATACACAAAGGTAGAAAGAAATGTGACAAACAACGGCTTTGAAGGTGAATTTAAAAGGTGAATTTCGAATATGGGAAAGATAATGACAAATGAGAGAGGTTAAGAGAAATGATGTGTGACCACTTATGATTACGCATGTTCCATGACTCTTCTAACTCATCACGTGACCTTCGATTGACCTTTAACCTCTAAAGACTCGACACCTCACCATTTCCTTTATCGGTGCAGAAAAACATGATTTCGTAGCTATTTCCGTTATCTTTTTGGCAAATTCACTATGGACTGGTGAGGTGAGTTTGTAGCAAAAACAACCTATTTTTAGTTATATTCTCCGCGGACTTAGGAAAAGACAGAAAAGTGGCCACAACCAAGTTTTAAACAAATGCATGGAGACCTTAGGTGGATTTTGATAGATTTGACCATGCTGACATGAAAAGTGGGACTCTCTAAACTTAAGATAATGACCCATTCATAAAATTTCATCATTTTCATGAACTAATTTGATAAGACAATGAAACCTAGGTTAATGAATCTACTAATCAAAATTAAATTTTATTAGTGATAACACATCTCATCCTCTAAACTCACACTTTCCTACACTGTATTTTTCCATATTTCCATACATTCACCCATCTCATAAAAAATCTACGGTTTTCATCATTCCAGTGACAAAAAAAATGGAAAGTGACAAGAAAATATTAAAGGGAGGGTGCCACCTCATGCTAGAACCCTTCACAATGCATGAACTCAATGCCTCGCCACTTGCTAGAATATTCTTTGAGAGGGTTCAGTGTTTGAGATTTTGTGAAAGGCTCGAGGAAGAGGGGTATCATCTTCAATTGACCAGCCTATTTTATACAAGATTCAACATGGGAAAGGTCACTATTGTAGGTGTAGAGATTAACCTATCAACAGACCTAATATCTTTAGTAATAGATATTCCTTGTCATTGAGAGAAGTGGTTCAAGCGCATGGACTTAGAAATTGAAGAGTATAAACAATTTCTCAAACCTCATGCTAGAAAGGAGCCACATGTGAAGTCCTTGGCTATTTATTCCATCACTCGTAGGTGCTAAAAAACAAATTTTGAGAACTTTTGAATAATTTTGGTATTTTTTGTGATTTTTTCACAATTATGGAAATTCCTCCTCATGGTAGGGTAACAAACGTTTGATACGCTTATTTTGGGGGCATTCAAATGATGATTTATTTACATGGATGGATGAACTTTTATGAGTAAATCATAGATCGAGAACCCCCATGGGATGAAAAGCTGTAATTTTGGAGAAAAATCTCAAAAAGCACTCATTTTTCATGTTTCTGCCATATTTTTGGAGCCTTTGTTATGCTTTTGGGGTAACCTTGGGAGAATGGATTTTTGAAGGCCTTCCCATGGGTCATTTTGAAAAATTCAAGATGTTATGGAAACTATACACACAAGGATAGTTGACTGTTCTTTCAGAAGTGGATTTGGACTCTTAAAAGTGCCTCAAAATTTCCTCCAAAGTTCTATTATGCTTCTACAAATTTTTGTTACCCTTCTATCATAAATGTTGCAAATCAGCATTGGATTCCTCGGGATACTTGTCAAGCTTAGAAATTGTCACAAATTTTAGGTTTTGTTGTCCTATGAGTTGGAATTATAGTTATTGAGTTGGTTTTCCCTCTTATCATGAGGGAATATGTAATTATTGTAAGGGACAAACACTCCTATTTCATAGCTAAAATTCAGAGAATGGTTTCTAACCTCCCTAGAATCTAGGAAATGACTCATCGTGTGTATTTATGATCCATTTTGGATGGGATTTAGACCTGATGAGATTTCATAGTCCATATTTTCTATAATTAGACTCTCTTTAGTCTTTTTTTAGGTTAATAGTCTCATATTACAGTGGAGCTTTTGTAATCATCATTTTGGAATGAATCAGAGACAAATTTGCAAGAATTGTGTTGAGATACTTGTGGTATGCTTTGGAGAATATATTTTTCTGATGTGTGTTTATCATTTCATGATTAATGCCATGTATTATTCTTCATATATGTTATCTTGTAATTTTATGAGTAGAAATCATGTTTATGCATGCTCTGTTTTAGACAAGATTTACCAATATACTATGTTTATTTTCTTCTAAACTGAATGAATTCACCTTATTTCACATTAAAAATCTCCTCCATTTCATCCTATAATCAATGAATTATTAAAATTCCTTAAAACTACATATCTTGCCTCACATATTCTCTGTAGGTTCACTTTGGAGTTCAGACCTAGAAATCTCATACACAGTCCACTCACTGACTTTTTATCCAACACTAAAACATCAAACCATTGAGCTTATATACCTAGCCTAAGATCATTAGATACTTAGCCATTCATTTGCTTGTAGAAGTGACAACGAGAGATCCCTCTCTGGTCCTACTAGGGCTAGATACTTGACCTAAATTTTGGTATGTGGTTACCTTTCTACAATCCTATTATCAGCCTTGGGAAGTTGGGGAGAGTGATAACAATTAACTCACTCAACATTACACCTTCCGCTACTTCTATTCTGGCCCTAAATTCTAGTGCAGGCCCTCCTCCATTTGTGTTGGTATTTATCATAGACCTTGCATCCTAATAACCACCACAATATACGGTGTCAACCCTCTCTACTATTTCAAAATTTGATGTGGCCTTCACACAGAAACACCACTGAAATCACATGCCAAAATTCTCATGAGTTGCCTCTATTGAGCTCGATCTGCCATAATAGAACCAACAGTATGTTATCCTACTCCCTATATCTAACCCATTAAGGTATGTGAAATTCTTGTGAACCCTCACGTGATGATCTTGCTCTTTTTGGATGATCAGGTCTCCCTCTAGCAACCCTTACTTAGCCCTCTAACTTGACCTACTTTAGGACTAGATCTCTCTTGGCCTCCTTGATCAAATGAGCTCCTTCTCACTTGATGTTCTTGTATTCATACTATGGCCTCCTTAATTAGGTTTTCCTAGATATGACTCTTAAGAACCCTCTAGAACTTACAAGCTTTATCCACTTATATATTAGGAAATATTTTTTTTTCCTTTTTAATTTTCTTTTGGATTTTAAACCCCATCTTGGGTCCAAAACCCCTTCGCTTGGGTTCTTTGCCAACAAATACTTTTGTGACCAAAATCACACAAACCCATCTCACTATGCTTTTGGGGTACCTCCCAAGCTACACAATTCAACAACATAGTCTATTTGTAGTAAGTGTAACTTGGTCAAGCTCTTGTAGTCAAGCAAGGACTTGGTTGGGTTCCCAAGTTGCAAATTGAGTAAGGGTATTTGTGAGGGCATGATAGCTAGGGAGGGTTAGGGCATGCCAATGAATGAAAAGGCATGCTAACATATGCCAGACAGTGTCAATGCATGTTGAGTAGTGTTAAGGACTATCAAGGGATCACATGGGAGAACTATGTCAAAATGAATGGAAATGAAAAAATAAGAGTGTGTGTTAGGGAGTGTCAGTGAATTAAAGTGTGTCAAGGATGAAGTGGGTTAGAAGAAGTTCATAATAGGATTTGCAAGAGGCAAGCCTAGGATTATGATAAGGGGCTTGAAAATGAAGTGTTAGATAAAGGGAGACTTTTTGTTGGGCATAACACTATTTTTATTTTATCTATTAGTTTTATATTACATGTGGCACACTTTGGCATAATGCTCATGTTTTAAACTATTTTAGCCAATTGCATATTGTACATTTTTTTGTATAAGTTTTGGGTGACTCAGCTTGTGCCAACTTATATCTTGTGTGTCTTGTGTATCTTGTGTTTCTTACAAACACTTAGTTAATGCTCTATTGTTTATATGAACTAGACATACATGTGAAATATTGCATATGTAAGTTATATTGTTTCTTAGTTGTTTTATGGCCATGGCTAGATGTGGTCTTTGTCTTGGTAAGTTCTTAAGTGGGACAAGTTTAGCTTGAACATGAGTGGCCTAAGATGAGGTATAGGCATTTCTTAGGTGAACAAGGCACAATCTACTTGTAGTAGGCACAAGTGATCAAGTTGTTGTGGTTGAAGCATGCCAATGTGACATGAACTACAGTTGCTAAGAACTTGATTCGGTTCCCAAGTTGTGAAAAAATGTAAGGATAGTTGTGAGGACATGAGTGCCAAGGCATGCTAGGGAATTCTAACATGTGCTAGATAGTTCAAAGGCATGTCAAATATGCTAAGATATTTCAAGTGTTAAGGCATGCCAATACGTTGAAGGGTGTGAAAATATGTGTCACGGACTATCAAGGAAACAAAAGGGAGAAACAAGTTAAACTACAAGGAAATGAACACATAAGAGGGTTAATAAGTCATCAATTTACCTTTTCCAGGAGGGGCATGCTAGGCACACCAGCACTAGGTGGCAATAGGTGAAAAGTGCCGAGTGTTAGTGCATTCTAAGTGAAAAATAATCCTCTATTACTTCTCATCCACTTTCCAATAATTGATCTCAAATAAATTTATTATTTAACCATGCCAAAGCATACCAAGGCATCTTAATGAATGCTAGACATGCTAATACTTTCCAAGTGCCAACATGTGCCAAGTGCCAATGTGTGTTAGGGAGTGAAACACATGTTATGAAGTGGAAGGGCATGTCGAAGAGATATAAAGTGTGACAGAGTGTGCTAATGCATGCATATGAGTGTTATGGAGTACTAGGGAAACACAAGGGAGCACTAGGTCTAAATCCATGGAAGTGAATGAATATGAGGGTGTTCTAGAGAGTGTCAATGAGTGGTAGCTAGCATTCCAAGGAGGTAGTGGTGATGTATGTTAAGCACTAGTAAGCATGCTAGGGAATATCAGGGCATTTCAATAAGTGCTAGAGTGTGCTAAAGAGTTCCAGTGTGTGTTAACATGTGCAAAATAGTGTGAATACATGCAAGATGATAAGGAATGCTAGGATGTGTAGGGTGCCAGGGTATGCCAATATGTGTCAAGAATTGTCAAGGAAAAAAAAATAGCCAAGCTAAAATACAAGGAAATGAACACATAAGAGAGTTAATAAGTAAATACTTTATTTTTTTCAAAAGGGGCATGCTAGGCACACTAGTAATAGGTTCCAATACATGCACCAAAGTTCCAATGTGTGCCAAGTGCTCATGTTTTCTAATGCATGCCAAAGTGTTTCAGGGCATGCAAGGGACTACAAGTCATTCCAACACATGCTATGAGAGTGTTATGATATGATAGGGCATGCCAACATGTTCTTAGGTGTCCTAGTCATGGCAAGATGTTCTAGGTAGAAATATGTTCTCAGACATGTGAGGTGCCAAGGAATGTTATTGTGTGCCAAATCATGTTAAGATGTTCCAAGAGTGTTTAGGAGTGCTAGATCTCACTCATTAATAGAATTTACAAATCTTGATTATGTATTAAATAATATAGTTTCTATACACACTAGTGGAAATTTATCTAAAGGGAATTTGCTATAAAATAAATCTAATAGAGATGAATCATGTATTAACTCATAGGAAAACTATATTCTCATTACTTGAGGGAAATTATATACACTAATTACTTCTTAACAAATTGACTGACTCTAACCACTTTATGGCCTTGGACACATAATGAAAAATACTCCACAACAATGGTCTTAAATCATTATATTTTGACAAAAAATATAGTAACATTCACACAGTGTCATCAAAAGCTCATTGGAATGATCAATGGCAAAGAAACTTTTTTGGTCGGCACCAAAAGTAACCAAAAAGAGCATTGGTGAGGGTCAATAAAGGACCATCACTAGAAGTGTCACAAAAGAGAGAATTAGTGATAGGCCTTTAACAACCCTCACCAAAAGTGTCACTGAAAATGGCTTTGGTGAAAAACCTTAAAGGACTGTCACTATATGCACTTACAACAACATTTTTTTAAGGATTGTCATCATATGTGACATTGTTGAGGGACCTTAAAGGTACGTCATGGGCATGACCCTCACCAATGTCATTTTTTCTTGTAGTGTTATTATGATACCTTCTTCTTTATTTATTAATTATTTTCTATTATTATCTCTTATTTATTATTATTATTATCATATTTAATATAATAATAGTATATCATTTTATTATTATTATTATTATTATTATTATTATTATTATTATTTATTGGTTTATTAATATGCACCATTACATACTCCCCCTATTTAAGGAACTTCATCCCGAGGTTAACTTGAATCATTTAACATTTTATTTTATTTGATTTATTACTTCATGTTTTCCCAACACTAGGGAAATCCCAAGAAACCTCAAGCCTTTTTTTCTAACTTTTGGAACCAGGCATAAGTCTCATCAGTGTATACCATAGCCTCAAGACTCAAACATCATATGATCCTAGGCAGGCATCCAGGCATGGTACTCAATTAATCCAAACATATCGCAAGGATGGCCGAACTCCCTCCACACTCTCAAAGTGCACCGCCCCAGGCATTGAAGTCCTTATGCCCCCCCTAGACTCTGGCATCCCAATCTAATATCAAGAACTCAACCTCCTCAAGATGGTCCATATCCCCTCAAGAGGTATCCATCGAGAACTATACAAGTTAAAGGAACCAGCCCGTATGGTGTTACATATTCTCCATCACAATATGGGCCCCCACAAGATCATCAAATAAATCGGCCCTCTCGACCCATTTGTGCATTTCTTGTCAATCACCACATCTCAACATGCAACCAATGCATTATTTATAATCATAAAATCTTATAAAATAATCCATATGCCACATAATGCATACCATATCCATCATGATTATATAACATCATTATCACAACATTCTGAATGGTAAAAATTGCATGCTCATGCATGTCTTAAAATCTACATGCAATTACCACATGCTTCACATCATGAAATACCATCTTAAGTTATAACATCAACATATATGTATCAAAGATGCATCATGGCATCACATAATAAATGGAACCATATGCCAATATAACTTCATATATTAACATCATAAGTACGATAATAATCTCAATGCACATCAAATAATTAAATTATCAACATTCTTATCATGATTCCTTAGTAAAAAAATTTCATTTGTTTGTATAAACAATGAATATGAACTATGAAATAGGATTATTCAACATCCATCTAGGATCTAGGCTATCTAGTCAATGTTATTAGTGTCATGTTTTCATTAATATACTAGTTAATATTCAATAATGATTTCATGCTCTTTTAACTAGGAAGTTGCCAATTTAATGGTAGGTATAACCATTTAATTATATCGCTAAAATTCAAATGAGCCTAATCATATTGAGATATAATCTATAGTTATATATTCTTCCTTTTCCAATGAAATTTAGTGAAATTCATCCATATCAAAATTAAAAATCCATGACCATTATACATATTTTTCATATTCATTCTAGTAGCATTCTACTTAATGGCATACAAACACTGTGTCATCATATAGAATGATGCAGAAGAAGATGATATACTAGACCATAACCCCAACTTTGAAACAACCACCTAATGATGATCCTAGACCTCCCAACACTACCTCTTCAACCCTTGAAAGATAGACACTAGTACAATTTGTGCAATAATGTATTTACAATGACTAAGTACAATGATACCTTTACAATGATTGTATGCAGTGCTGCCCACTTGAAGACTTCATATGATGAAATTCTTGTTGTTTTTATGCACCTTGGTTTCTTCTCTTGTCATGATACTCTTTGCTACACCTTTCTTTGCTTTGCTACCATAGAAATTCTGGTCCTTTGCAACCCTTGACAGCACATGATCTAGATTTTTCTTGCCTTCTAGGAGCTAGATATTGAATCTGGCGTATCTTTGTTATTTCATATCCTCAATATCTGATTTTTAGTCGTATAGTATTCCTCTAAGTATTATTTCCAATGTCATAGGTCTGACCCAATTTGGATTCTTCAAGAAAGAGTTATACCCAATCTCTCAGAATGCCCTAATTATGGACTATTTCAGCAGAGCGCACTTGTACGGCGTGCCACATGTCATTGTTTCTTCATTTGGCTCTGAAATTTATAGAGCGAAAAGTAAATACTGTGCAATATCCACCAATTTTTACAGAATTCCAATCCAATACTTATAGAGAGATTTATGACGAATTTACCAAGGTCACTTCTTTGCAATGAATTTCAGGAGCCTGCAAAAACCCTGACTTCCACAGATCATATCTCCAAAAGTATTACACGCCTTGATCTGAAATTTTTACAGCAGCTTCCTCAGGATTTCAGCTTCGCCTCATAAAAATTTAAGCTTCTGAACCTTTGTATAAAAAAATTTAAAACTGAAGTGCCACGATGACCTGTTTCATATGGCGAAATCCATTTCCTAAGGAGGAAATGAGGATCACAATTTATATAAATGCTTAAGTTGAGAGGGGCTTCAACAAGTGAATGTGGGAGGGATTTTAGGAGCTTAAAAAAATATTAATTATGACTTTTCAATGACCCATGCCTCAACCCCATGGGGTTTTAGCCCACTAACTGGGGGTACAAACTTCAAACATGAATATCTCTCAAACCGTGAAGAATTACATGGCATGCCATATATCAATGGAAACATCTCGACAAGTAGAAAACATAAAAAGCATTATTGACCCAGAATATATTAATTTGGTAGGTAAAAATTCCCATGCAATATTGGGTTATCCCCTGGTGATACTTGGGTTGACATCAATGACAACCGCTGATCAAAAATCTCCCCCTTTGGCATTGATGGCAACACAAGTACTCCCCATGCGATCATGACACCTCTTCCTACAACATTCTCTCCCCCTTTGACATCAATGGCAAAGGGTAACTCCCCCTGAAACACAACCATCCTGCAGACCTGTACACACTTCCACTCTCCCTGACACACAACCGTCCTGCAGACCTGTAATCTACTTCCACTCCCCCTTTATATTATGAAAAAGGAAAATAAAATGAGAAATTGGGAGAATCCCAAGATTTTGGCGAAGATATTCCAATGATGGCGAATATTTAATATGTGATTCTTTTGGTATTACTTGTAATCTTGCTACTTGTCCAACTGCTTGCATAACATCTGGTCAGGAGGCTGTTACATATAGAAGAGTACTAATCATAGATTTGTGATCCACATCCTTAGATGAGTTTTCTATTCTCAATTTGCAACCTCTTACCATTGGAGTAAAGATGGGTTTCCAATCTTCCATTTGAAATTTCTTGAGAATTTCCTTGATGTACTTGGCTTGACATATAAATATTCCTTGCTCTTGCTGAGATATTTGAAGCCCTAAGAAGTATGTCAGCTCATCAAGTAAAGACATCTCAACATCACTTTGCACCTTTGTAGCAAACTTCTTACTTAGTTGATCATCATTGCTACCAATTATTGTATCATCCTCTTTAGCTATTAGACATGATTTAGTTGCTTCATCCAAAACATATATGTCATTTGGAGCTCGACTTGCTGTAGCCAAAATTTCATCATACACGCCTTTCCTGATTTCACATTTCGTGGAGTTGAATAGTATTGTGTGTCCTTGATCACACATTTGTCCAACACTGAGAAGATTGTGATTCATGTTTTCAACCAATAGAACATTCTTGGCTAGAGAATATTTGCTTTCGAGAGTGACAGTACCTGATCCTATAACATTTGAAGATCCATCATTTCCAAAGGACACGGTTCCATCCTTATCCTCTTTCAGAGATACAAATTTATTTCTATCTCCAGTCATATGCGTTGAGCAACTGCTATCACCATACCACACATATTTGTTCTTTTGAGCCTTGAAATCGAGAGCACAATTATCATTCTTCTTCTTCTTCCATGTTCGTTCATTCTGTGGCTTCGAAGATTCTTCTGGAGGATTTTCAAGTCTGTAGTCTTTGGCTATGTGTCAAAATTTTCCACATTTGTAACGTTAAATATTATTTCTTAAATTTTCAAATCTATTGATGTTTTGCTAAGCCCTGGGAGGTTCATATTTGATAGATCTCCTGGAATTATATTCATTCCTAGGGTACGTGCGAAATTCTACAGCTTTATGACCAAATTTTCCACATGAATAATACTAGCCATAAAAAAAATGTTGGTACCTGGATGGAAATTTTCGTCGAGGAATTGTCTTCCAAGGCTATTCTTGCGAATCTTGTCCAATGAAGTCTACATGCATGTCAGATCTCATAGTTTCATTGTATTTTGTTGTAGAAGGTCCTGCTTCTTCTTCTTTATAACTGATGCCAGTTTTGTCGTTGTAATATCGTTGATCGTTGATGAGTTCTTCCAATGCCCTTGAGCTGTTAGCATAGTTTTGGATAGTTTTTCCTTTATTCACTTCCTCACGCAGCGAGACTACTTCAGCTTATAATTCTTCCCTTTCTTGGTTGCGTTCTTCCAACTTCTTTTGAAGTGACTCTTCAATGCATCTGTGTTCTTCAACTTCAATTTTTAGACCTTGAACTTGTTCTTCAAGAGTTTTGGAACGGATCTTCTCTACCTTGAGATCTTTTATAATCTTGATTGCTTCCTCATAAAATTCTTCTATGGTCCATCCTTCTTATTTGTTGTTTGATACCTCTTGTTTATTGTGCTTGGCCATAAACAATACTCTCTCATTGGCTTCTTCTTCATTGTCATTGTCTTCATCGGATGATGAGATATCTTCTTTAGAGAGAAAGTTCCTTTTGGATCCTTGCTTGTTGAATTTCTTAAAGCCTTTCTTTCCTTTTGAGTTTCCAATACTTCTGTTTGGACATTTTTCTACAAAATTCCCAACCTCATTACAGCTGAAACATATCAATGGAAGTTTACCTTTGAATTGTCCCTTACCAATTTTTAGTTTTCTCGTGAAGTAAGCATATTCTTCGTTTGAAAGACCTTCTTCATCATTTCCATTTTCTTCACACTTTCAAGTGCATGTATTTTCAATTGAAGGTTGTTTATCCTTATTGGTTTTCTTAGATGCAATGAACGCAGTTTCTAGATGTGAAGAACCCTCTTCTTCATCAAGTCTCATTTCATATGCTATGAGAACTCCATGTAATTCATTTTTGCTGAGTTTGTCCAAATTTGCACTGTATTCTAAGACCGATACCTTTGGGTTGAATCTCCCTGGTAACGTTCTAAGAATATTCCGTATAATAGTCTTCTCATCAACTGGCTCTCACAATCCTTCTAGAGTATTGGTTATTTCATCAATGTATTGGAAGTATGCAGCAATGTTGCAATCTTCTTTCATTCTGAGTTTCTCAAATCTTTCTCTATAGATTTGAAGCTTTTCTTCTTTGACATTTGAGTCACCTGCATATATATTCTCAAGCTTGTCCCATACATTTTTGGTATTTTTACAACACAACACCTTATGATAAGTAGATTAAATGAGTCCACTGATAATAATATTCTTTTCTCTTGCATCATTTACCAAATTCTTCTTACCTTGTTCATCCATAGTTGATGTAAATCTGTTTTGAGCAATGTCCCATACTTCGTAACCTTGCACCAAGAGATAAACCTCCATTCTTCCTTTCTAGAGTGCATAATTATTTTCATTGAATAGAGGTACACCATTCTTGGTATGCTCCATGACCTCCTTCCAGCTATTAAACTTCTATTGAAGGAACCAAGCTCTGATACCAATTGTTGGAAATACTGAGAGGGGGGGGGGGTGGGGTGAATCCGTATTCCTTTCAATTAGAGCATTAGTTAATCTTCAATTATTATCAGTGTTTGTACAATGATAGTATCAAACAAGAGGAACGCAAATTCACACATTTTTTAAGGTGGAAACCCACTCCGAAACAAAAACCACCTAATGCTTTTCTAATAATTCTTTCATATTCAACTCCAATTGAAAATAAATCTCCAACTTCCTAGAATATAGAAAAGCATTCTTCTCCAGCTCCCACTGGATGGACGCTCCAACACCTGATATTCTTCAGTAGTCAACTGAATGGATGCCCCAACACCCAATGAGCTAAAACTCACCCTACCACCACCCTACCACCCTATAGAAGAATAGAAGAAGAATGGATTCCCGTACCAGGGAAAATGGTCCACTTTACAATGATATAGAATGATGAAGAAGAAGAAGATATACTAGACCATAAACCCAACTTTGACACAACCACCTAATGATGATCCTAGACTTCCCAACACTACCTCTTCAACCCTTGGCTGATAGACACTAGTGCAATTTGTACAATAATGTATTTACAATGACTAAGTACAATGATACCTTTAAAATGATTGTATGCAGTGCTGCCCACTTGAAGACTTCATATGATGAAATTATTGCTGCTATTATGCACCTTGGTTGCTACTCTTGTCATGCTACCCTATGCTACACCTTGCTTTGATTTGTTGTCGTAGAAAGTCTGGTCCTTTGCAACCCTTGACAACACATGATCTAGCTTTTTCTTGCCTTCTAGGAGCTCGATATTGAATCTGGTGTATCTTTGTTATTTCAGATCCTCAATATCTTATTTTCAATCCTATAGTATTTCTCTAAGTCATATTTCCAATGCCATAGGTCTTACGCAATTTGGATTCTTCAAGAGAGATTTATACCCAATCTCTCACAATGCCCTAATTATGGACTGTTTCAGTAGAGCGCACTTGTACGGAATGCCACGTGTCACTGTTTCTTCATTTGGCTTTGAAATTGATAGAGATAAAATCAAAGAATGTGCACTATCCACCAATTCTTACAGAATTCCAATCTGATACTCAGAGAGAGTGTTATGACGAATTTACCAAGGTCACTTCTTTGCGATGAATTTCAAGAGCCTGCAAAAACCCTGACTTCCACGGATCATATCTCCAAAAATATTGCACATCTTGATCTGAAATTTTTATAGCAGCTTCCTCAGGATTTCAGCTTTGCCTCACTAAAATTTCAGCTTCTGAACCTTCACAAAAAAAATGTGAGAGCGCAAATTCTATGATGACCTGTTTCAGATGGCGAAATCCCTTGCCTAAGGAGGAAACAAATATCACAATTTATATAAATGCTTAAGTTGAGAGGGGCTTCAATAAGTGAACGTGGGAGGTATTTTAGGAGCTTAAAAAAATATTAATTATGACTTTTCAATGACCCATGCCCCAAACCCATGGGGTCCATTAACTGGGGGTACAAACTTCAAACATGAATATCTCTCAAACCATGAAGAATTACATGGCGTGCCATATATCAATGGAAACATCTCGAAAAGTAGAAACCATCAAAAAAAATTATTGACCCAGAATATATTAATTTGGTAGGTAAAAATTCCCATACAATATTGGGTTAGCCCCTAGTGCTGCTTGGGTTGACATCAATGACAATCGTTGATCAACAATATATTATTTCAACACTAATGGAACAAACATGATAAGTTTTCATATATGAAGTCACATTAAATTGTCAATCCACTCATGGGTTGATTACCTCTACAATATAATATCATCATACTTCATATACTTCCTTAAAAATTACCTTCATCATTATCATGATCATTTAACTTCATTAGTTGATTGACTATATCTCCTTATTGGTAGGCATCATCCTTATTTATATTTTACATTTATATTTATTGTGTTCTTTTATGAAAATTATTTTATGATTCCACAACCATTTTCCACTGTGATATTTATTAATGGGATATCTCAAGAGTGCTAAGTTATTTCATCTTGATTATTTATAAATCCAAATCTACATTCATGTTCTATAATATATATTGCTTATGGTTGACTTATTTTTTTTGTTTGTGAAATTCCCAATCACTCACCTTAGGGTTGACTTCTTTTACTTGTTTGTGGAATTTTCACTCACTCACTTTAGGTATCTATCTAATACTCATTTTAGTTCATTAGAACATTCTACGTTGGTCATAGTTATAAGGTATAGCATTTTTTATCTTCATTATAAAAATTACAAGTTATGTATTTTCCTTTATTACATAGGGTAACTTTATCAAATCTACATTTCTAATATTGGAATTAACTTAGAAAATTTCCTTCCTTTCATAAAATTATTGTCTCTTACTTAATATTCCATCAGCTCATTCTAATAATTTATTTATTTTCCTTCCAACCTAGTTGCATACTATCTTAAATTATATTTCCTTCTAGTTTTGAGTTCAATTGATGTGTATCTTTAGTAAATTGTATTATTATTCTCTTAATTTGACCACTTATAATTTCTTCACATATTGAATTAATAGCTAATGTCTTCTTTACTTTCTCAAATTACCTTAACTAGTTAAGCGTATTATATGATTATATATCACTTTGTATCTAATGACCTTGCCTTAATGTCCATAGTTAGCATTTTGTTTTCAGTATTTCCTTCTTTAAAAGGTGATGTTATTGAATCAAGTTTGACTAATTAATATATCAATACCATAAATATGGGTTCCTAGTGTCTCGGTGCTATTGAAGTGTGGTATTCCTTGTCGACTGATCTAGGGTTCCATTTTCATGGCGCGCTGAGTGGAATGAATTTATCTAAAAACTAGCCTAGCCCAAGCTCTCACACTGGCAATTCCTCTAATTGAAAGATGTCTAAATGGATCCATATTCAATGTGGAACTCTACCTTCAACATTTTATTCATGCCTCCCTTGTTCTTGCAATACTTACGAACCAAATATTTTGGTGGGTATTTGCAGACCAATATTTTGGGTTGATTATTTACTTTTATTTTTTTATAAAGGTGGCTAGCAACTTTGAAAACCAAGATCATTGTGGCACAATAAACCTAGGGTAAAAGAGACTCTCCCCCCAACCGTAGGCTTAGCTACACATAATATTTCTATGGTTGGCCACCACTGAGCCCTTATTCAACTACTACTTCCAGGGAATCCTTTTGTCTCACAAGACTCTCCTTCAAAAAGAATGAATAATTATCATCTCCATTTTCAGCCGTTAGATAGAACAAATTTCTCCAAAAATGGAAGGGGAATTGGAAAGGGATCTACATGCACACAATCCATGTGTTAACATGCCAAGTTTAATTTATTTGTCTTATGTTTACTTAACTCAACATTTTTCTTAATTTAACTCTTACTTATTTTATTCCTTTTTACTTTTTTTATAGTTTATATATATATATATATATATATATATATATTTAGAAATTTAGTTTATTATTTATTAATTTATTATTATTATTATATCTTCTTATTTATTTATTATTTATTTGTTATCATTATCTTTACTTTAATATTTTTTATTTTATTTATTTATTAATTAATATTATTTCATTTCATTATTATTATGATGAATACGGGGCATTAAAAAGTCCTACTCTCATTTGGAACACTTTGCACTATATATGATAAGTGATACACTAGCTCTTGAAATCAAATATCTAACATGTGCTCATTGTGTTGAATGCAGGCATGTGATGATGTTATTTTCATGCTCAAATGTGTGGTTGTGCCTTTAAATCAAATATGGAATGAGTTTTCTCGTTTACATATGAAATGATGATAATGGAGATTTTTTACAGGACTTTAGGTATTGTATGGATTCCTATATGCTTACATGGGTTTGTTACATATTATTTATCATCCTGAGAGATCGAGAGGTATTTGAATTAAGATGGACTAAAATTCTTCCAATTATTATCGACTGAAGAGGCCTACAGGCTGCGAGCTAATAATTGCTCAAGAAACTTAGTGGAAATGAATGGGAAAGCCATGTTCTATTTATTATATCACCAAAAGAATTGGCTATTAAGTATTTTTTTATTATTCTTAAGCTAAGGATAGCTTTATATATATATATATATATATATATATATATATATATATATATATATATATATATATATATATATATGTATTGCTACCCACCACCTGTGGGTGAAACCCATAGGAGAATTTTTTCTCCTAAATTGCCTTTGGTCGGTAGTGAGTAGGCCCTAGCATCCACCAGATAGCTCGACACACCATCATCTCTGCTACCTGAACCAGCCATTATGCACCCTCTCCCATCTTTCATTATGGCTTTCATTATGTATTTGGGTATCATTGCTTGCTTATCATGGACATTTATGGGCATGGATTAGTGGGGTATTCAGTAGAAAGAATGGGCTTAGTTTTTATGCTTCTCACCTTGTCCAACTTGGTGGTTAGCCTTATATCCTAGTCCCCGGGGATCTCCTTTATTGGCTACTAGATTTAGGAGTTCAGTGGAACTACATGAAAAATCCTTATTTTGGTTGCGTGGTCCCACTTCTCGACACCACATAAATCACTCACATCCACTCATTATAACCCCTTTTCACATATTTTCCATTTGGGTCCACATTTTTCCATTGCGTCCACAAGGAGTTAGCCTCCCCCTTCCCTACATCCACACTTTGGGGCAAGTTTGGAATGATACCCCAGAGGTTGATGCAACTGAAATAAAAGTTAAAAAAAAATTCCACTCTCAACAAGAAATGTACCACAAAATTCAAAATATGCCCGGGACATACAAATTTAGCACATGGGGAAAACCCAACATGATCTCTACCCCCTATCATTATGGCCATCACCCTGGTTCCAATGGCCCCTATATAGGCCCCCTGCATCATTAAGGAACCCATGAGTGTACCAACCTGTAATGGGCGATGAACTGCCCAACCTTAAGGGGGTATTCACTATTATAGTGTTCATATCATGCTCTCATCCCCTGGAGCCCATGTTAGTTATGAAAGGAAAATCAATAAAAGGCATATGAACAAGGGTGGAAAAAAACAAAGGTCAGGGTAACTCATGTACCACGATTTATCCCTCCTACATTTATACACCCAATTATGGGATTTCCTCATCATATCTACCCTTATACCATGAAATGTGGCTTGGAGCCTTCCCATGATGCCCCACTTTGTTTCATCATTATATCACATGAAATTGGCCACATGACAGATGTACCAGGACCTGTCACTCACTTAGAGGTTGAAACCACCTAATAGTGTCCTTGATTAACCTCCTTCTTGAACTTGGAAACAACTGTACACCCTAAAGTCCATTATGGAAGGGCATGCCACTATGAATTTCCCACTTGGTTCATTTATTTGTAAGCTCATTTTCTCAATTACACTAATTATTTTTCATACTAGAAGGCGAGGAGAAGCATTTGATTTTATACAGGATTGTAGGTGGGTCTTATCTTAGTGTTCAGTCCCCCTATACAGGGTCTAAGCCCTCCATAGGATCATATTGGATTTTATAGGGTATGTGTTGAGAGCCATGGGCCTTCACTATAGCAATGAGCAGATATTCATGCCATGGGATCCTTAAGCACCATTCATTGATTTCTCGTGTCCCGCTTATTTGATGATGATGATGCACCTAGGCCACCTTTCCCAATCAGATACACACTTACATCACACACTTGGTAATTTATCGAGGGCCTAAATGGGGTTGCGTCTCACCATGGGATACAAATATAAGGCTTGCATAATTGTTCTATCCCTTGCAGATGGGATACATGCTTCTTCAATTCATTTGGAGACCCATGAGGATGTTTTCATGCCCACATAGGAACACCATGGGTCATTTTCTTATAGATCAAGGGGGCATCCCATTAATTACTATTTTTGGAGCCCTTCCATTCACTTTGACGCATGTTGGGCTTCACTAGGCCTTCCAATGGCCCTACTAGCTATTGTATTATCATTTTGACCCACTTGAGAGGCTTATTTTTCATATTGTGGAGCTATTTGGTGGGTTTGTCACAAAAATGTTGTTATTTGTACATTATTTTATTATTAGAGGTATCATTAAGACTAATTGGAAAATTATAGTCCCTTAGAGGATCATATAAATTGATGAGAGGTTCATTTAATTCCTTGTCATCACTTGGATTGGAATATTTCTCTTCTTCAGAACTTCGCACTAACCTATTGATGGACTAATTCGAGGATATTTAATTCATTTGGATGTTTGGATTATTTCTACCCTATTTTGGAGCTTCTCTCTTGCAAATATGATGGATGGATATACTCTTTTTTTCATGTAAATTTTATTTTATACAAAATTTTGGTTATATGTCTAATGTATGGAATATTGCAACATGATATGGTTTTTTATCTAAATATATGAGAAAATATTGAATCACTTTGTAATATTGATCTATTGCATGTGTTATTCATTTGGCAATAAGAGTGGATGTTCCAAAGGGTTAAATTAGGTGGTTCAACCTTGAAACTCCATCTAACTTTGCAAACGAACTGTAAATTCCTTGTGTGACCTAACTAGCACCTTCCTAGACTAAAAAAGTTACATATTGGACTCCTTGATGAATAAAAAGTCTAAAAATAAAATTTTATTCTTGACTCCATTCTCCCAATTGGCTAGGAATTAATCCTTGTCTTGGTGATCACCTCAAATTCTTCTACTTTCTCAAATTTTCATGCCCTAAACCTAAACAGCCTGCCTAGGGCATCCATCAATTTCCAATCTAGTCATTGTTTTACTCAATGAGTTGGTGAGGAGCCGTGCTAGAGTGTCCTCTAAATTCCCTCCAAATTTGAAATTTTTCCCGCAGTAATTTTGTGACATACACAAAGCCCTAGCTCCCAAATATTTTAGCCCTTGGTACTTATAGTTTAGCAGCTTTTAAAGGGATATATTTCGCCAGAAACCTCAAAGGAATTTCACTCATTTTTTTATCCCTTCTCCTCCCTTTCTTGGTCTAGATCTTTGTTCAAATTTTCACTTGAAACCCTAGGCTTTTCTTGGGTCCTCTTTGGCTTCTTTATGGTCCCACATCCTCATCATTCCTTATCTCACAAGGCCACCTGGAAACCTTCTTCCCTTAGGAATCTTAGGTATAGGATATCCCTTATCAATAAATATCTCTAATCCCTAGGTCTAGGTCTCCTTTGATTCTTTCCTGGAGAGCCCCACACCTTGCTTCTAAAACAAGAAAAACCTATCATTTTATTCTCTCATGTGAATGGGCTCTTGAAATAATGATCAACCCCATCATTGAATTTTCATTCATATTTATTTCCCTTATACTATGACTCCTCCAATCAATGAAAGTCCATAAAGAGCAGGGGACATCGATTAACGTGACAGTGGGTCCTTGTCCCATTGTTTCTACTTGATCTAGTAGTAGAAATGTGGAACCCCTCCTAGTACCCTACTAAATTGAGCAGTAACAGGTCCACTAGATCGGGGTGGAAATCTGTTGAAATTTAAAGAGGGATAACTCAAAATTAGGTCATATAACGACCTTAATGGAGATGGGTATAGTCCTTGAACAAGCTCAAATATTCACAGAACCATTTTTGTCAAGGAATTGGATAAATTCTCTGTAAGTGTGGCATATAGCATATGAATGACGCAACCCTACTATGGTTATCCCTCAACGCTTTCAAAAATCTAGCCCATATGAACTTTCACTGGTGACATAGATCTCAAGTTATTCCAGCATCACTCCTCTCCAATATTCCAAGAATGTTTTTCAAAGAGGTTCTGTTCTGAGATGGAAAAGAGAATTATATTATCTTCTATACTTAATTTTTTGTCCCAGCACCTTGATTTTTCAACTCTATAATGGTGAACATTATTTGTCTCTTAATTAATGCTTTCTCTTCAACTGCCAATAAATTTCTAAGTTGCAGCAATTTAGCACAAGGTCTCTCAGGATTTTCCTCTGAGGTGGGTTTTCCCCAAGGTAGTTTGTCTCAGAGAAAAAATTTCACCAAGAAATTCTTTCCTCTAAGGAGGGTTTTCACTGAGAGTTTCTTCCTAAATGATGTGGCAAAGCAGGCCTGGGCATGTATTTCTTTCTAGATGGAGTTTTCACCAAGAAAGAGGTGAGAAAGAGTTTTTGCAGGAAGGATTTCCTCCATGATGACGTGATCATTGCACTGAGCTGAGAGAGGGAGTATGAGCAGGTTTATGGGTTATATATATATATATATATATATATATATATATATATATATATATATATATATATATATATATATATATATATATATGTATGTATGTATGTATGTATGTATGTATATATATATATATATATATGTATATGTATATGTATATATATATATGTATATGTACATATATATACATATATATACATGTATATGTATATATACATATATATACATATATATATATATATATATATATACACATATACATATACATATACATATATATATATATATACAGATACATATACATATACATATATATATACATATACATATACATATACATATATACACACACACACACACACACACACACACACATATATATATATATGGGTTGACATCGAATAGACTAATGCCAAGTTGCAGTGAGGTGGTTGATTGGGACATGCATGTGAATGCCACGTAGCGAATGGATGACATGGCTCAAAAATTTAAGTGGCCAGCTTTCGATCCAAAGGTCAGGTCAAGACAAAATTTATATTGTTAGAACCATCTTGATAATATGAATGCAATGAAAGCATCCATATGAAATTTTAAGGAAGTTGGAAAAGATCTAAATTTTTAAACTCCATTTCCATAATGCTACCATAGATTTCGAGTCAGAGTAGTCACCACCTCCTTCTAACTAGTGTTGTGGGATGGGATTAGGAGGGGATGTATTACACTCCTACATAGGTTAAAGGAATTGAAATTTCTCATGTTGGATGTGGAGGGTTGCTTTGCATATCTAGAGATGGCACCACCATCAAGATCTTCAATTCCTCCTCACAACAAGGGAACAAACCATCCCTTCAACTTGGATAAGTCCCTATCCCTCTAATACTCAGGTTCTTCTTGATGGTTATGTTTATGTTGTCTTATTTTCTCTTTTGAATGTTAGTCCCTTCAGAGACACTAGAACCCATCCATGGGTTATATAGTTTTACTTCTGGTTTCGATTATTAAATTTGCATTGGCCCTCTTAAAGGTTTGGATTTTTATGATGTCTTTGGTTTTTGGTTTCCCTTCCATGAAACAACTTTTCTAATCAACGGTATGTATATAGGTCATAATTTTAAGCTCCCAACTTTTGGAATATTTTTTTTGGTTTCTTTTATTGTAGATTAGAAATACATATAACATCTATAGAATTATGTAATTTTTTGTGATATGGCCATAATTAGGTAACTGCAAAAAATTAATTTTAATAAAAAATCTAATTTTAAAAATAAACAATCACAATAATGTAGGGATAACGTATAGATTTAAGAGAAAAATTGGAACATAAATGGAGCCCACTTTGTACAGTTTGGTTATGTGCATCTTTGGTTACTTATTACAAGTGACAATTTCATTATGTCTATCTTTGGTTACTTATTATGAGTGAGTTTCTCCAAAATGTAATGCCTCGATTAAGTTATTGGTAACATAGATATTCACAGGCCAACAATATTCGGAAGTCTAGTAAACCATCAACCTAATTCAATACAAGCTTTGTCGAAACCTTGAAAGAAAAAATTGAAGAAACGTGAGCGACGACATTGAATGAAGTTTTTTTTTTATTCTGTGAATTGTTTTTATTATTATTTAAAATTGATTTTTGACTACATATATAAATTTAGCATTTTGAAAAAAAATGAATCACACACTTCATAAATTAATTTTTTTATTCTAATATATCTTGACAAATTAGACCCAAAAATAAATTATAAAATTCTCCAAAATAAATCACTCAAATTATAAAAACTTTACAACTTTAACTTATAATTCCAATACATCTTGAAAAAATAAACCCAAAAATAAACTAGAAAACTCTCTAAAATAAATCACTCAAATTATAAACACTTCACAACTTAAACTTACTTATAATTCCAATACATCCTGACAAATTAGACAAAAAAATAAACCATAAAAATCTCCAAACAACTATAACTGATAGACTATGGCTGAGCGCAATGGAAGAAAACATGAGAGTATGATGAGATTTCTTAAAAGAACAATATTAAATGATGGTGAAATTTCTTTAATGTAACATATTCGATTCATGAGCGTATGATGATATTTCTTAAAAAAATAATATTAAATGATGGTGAAATTTTCTTAATGCGCCATATTCAATTCAGGACCGGAAAAATATGCATGGGCCATAGTAAACATTTCTGGAAGGATTTCCACCAGCCAAAAAAGTGGTGGAACATGAATATTTTTTTGGATATTAAAAACCAGACTACCAATCAATAAGATGTGTCTTAAAGCGTGCAGAGTACCTTACTGCAACAGCGGGACATCCGTGCAAATTTGACAGAAAGGAGAGGAATGAGCTAATCATTCGACGGAAATGCCTTTGGGTTTTGCACCACTGGCCACTGGCGATGCCCTTCCGGGACCAACGATTTTCCACAATGGCGACCAATTAGTTGTCATAATGGTGCCTGCGAGTTGCCGCAACAGTGACCTGCAAGTTACCACAATGACACTTAGCCGGGTCGCCATTGCGGAAAATCACTGATCACTGTGCGGAAACTCAGTTAGGTCCCTATATTATTAGTTTAGTCCCTTATTGTTATTATTATAGCCCCCCTATTGTTATTTTTGTACCCCTGTAACCCCAATATCATTATGTTGTAGCCGCTACAACACCACCAAAATTTTGGGTATATTTGAAATTTCGAGTCCCCCTCTGCTCGCTTAGTCGTTAAAGTCTTTCACCCAACCTGTAGTCAGTGACATCCCAGCAACCTATCCCCAACCGCTCATGAGATTTCTCACCATCATGATCATATGTCGTTGCTGCAATCATGCCATATGTGGGAGGGATCACCAGGCATACACTCGAATAGGAATTTCGCTGCACATTAAGTATATATGTTTGAAGCCCTTTCATCATGGATCATATAGGCATTTTGTTTGAGTACTGTAATTAAGCTCATAGTCTCATGTAAAATTATGTCGGGGGATCGTTCTTTGAAAATGAATTGAACTGATTGATATGATAATGTTGCATGCAGGTTGACCACACAGATAATATATAAAGCATAACAAGGGCGTGTCAATGGAGAAATTGTCAAATCACGATTGAGTCACATCTTTCCGGCTGTGCATTTCCATCCCTAAAAGGGAAGAGTTACCTGATCCAAACGGGAAGTGTCTAATGCAAGTGAAGAGTAGTATTCTTATTTACCAAATGTGAAATGAAAAATATCAAGATAGGATTGGATGCTTCATAGACAACCTGCACTTTAACTTGGGATGCAATGGGCTCCTTTTGTTTCTCTCTATGGAATCCTACATTTTGTGGGAAGCTAAGGGCGGGGTAGCTAAATCTTGCCAAAGTTTGGTTTGATCACTGATGGAATATATTCATTTCCAAGGTCCGCAACTGGCTATACAACATCCATAGTATGTGTACATGATGAAAATCATCAAAAAGTAAAATACCAAGGCATGTCATCAAGATTACCGATAGTTGTGCCTCTGGTACAGTCACACAGTAATTTAGATAATGCAAAACCCTCAGAAACTATACATCAAGAGATTGGAGTAAATATGAGAGAGATAATAGATGTTATTTTAGTGAAGCACATATTCCTCCTTCAACAGATAGAAAAGGTGCTAAGATTAGTGTGCTTGGGAGAAAATATGGTGCAAATCTGGTTCAACTGTAAAAAGTGACATTTGGGTTCCACAGGGAAAGTCACTTGCATATCATGATGGCCAACAAGTCCCCCAGCCAGACCATCATATCGATATAGATGAGCTACTAATCTCCTTGAAGGGAGTCTCCAGTGAAGAAGAACCGTATCAATTGATGGCAGTTTGGAAAGGAAGGTTGTCCTTGAGGTTAATGGTGTTGGTATTGATCTCATCACATATAGTACCTTAATCGAATTGGCTAGAAAGGTGAAGGAATATTCAAAAGCGATCTCACTTTTCTCCAAGTTGAATTCTATAAAATTATATGCCGACCTGATTTTATACAATACAGTGATAGATGTCTTTAGAAATGAAAAACAGTTTCAAGAAGCTAAATATCTTCTCAAGGAGATGAGAGAGCAAGATATCACCCCAGATACTGTAAGTTACAACACACTTCTAAATGTGTACATGGAAAACCAAAACTTTTTGATGCACTATCTGTTTTCTATGAGATGAAGCCAATAGAATGTGTATCCGATCTAACAACCTGTAATATCATGATTGGTGTTTATGGCAAAATTGGATATGATTATTCTGGAGCATGAGAAAAACATGCATCCTTCTTAACGTTGTTACCTATAAGAACATTCTGAAAATGTATAGAGATGCAGAGCCCTTTGGAGGAGCCATTCATTTGTTCCGTCTCATGTAGAAAAAAAAATATAGAGTAGCATGTTGTAACATACAATACCATGATCAAAGTTCATGAACAAACTCTTAATTATGAAAAAGCTAAAAAACTTATACAAGGAATGCAAGAAAGAGCTATTGGTATCTTAGCAAAGGATGGTAAAGTGGAAGAAGCATCTTGGCCTTTCTAGGAAGGTAAAATATATTTCTACTTTTGAATGTATGGATGGTCATTATATGAGAATTACAAGATCCAGGTGCAAGGATACCAAGGGGGAGCGATTTGAACCCGCACCCAACAAGGTAACGCTTAGATAAATAAAAAAAAGGAGGAAGCTAAGGTGTGAACCTTATGCTCCCCTATCAAATGACGGAAAAAATCTACGCATGCCCCACGACTACGGACAAGCCATGTAGCATCAGAATAAAAAAGACGGGAGGGCACATAGGTATCCAAGTCACAGCAGAAGCGTTATTAGCGCCAGTGGCTCAAACATCACTGTAACCAACGTTTAAAACGAAGCATGTGCAGATCTTTGCAGATCTTCTCATTTCAATGCATTGTATGGCCAACGTGATATGATTCATAATACCTCGTTATAATTTTTCATATAAATCCTTATATGCACCTCAAGGAGGAGGATATGACAGGTTTTTAGCTGCATGTTTAATAATAGTAATTACGTGCAGAAAGCATGGATGTTTCACTGGTGCCCTTTAAAATCCCGCACGAAGGGTGAGCTCCCCTTTGTTTTTTCCATTTTTACTTGCTATTATAATGCTTAGTGGAAACCATGCAAGATGCAAGAGATTTAGTACGAAGCAGCACACAGCACGAACGTTGACTCTCAGCCAGATTAGAAACAATTTTTTCGGTCACGTATTTGAACACGGGCACGATGTTACCAAGATAGAGTTTGTTCATATGAAAGTAAGCCTCGAAGGCCGAGCATTGGGTTTGATATGTAATTAATAGAGGAATTTGTGCCATTATAAACAAGTCACGACGGCTTATAGAAAGCCCACCCATAACTCATCAGATCGGAATATGTTATGCAAACGAGGGTGATGCGAGAAAGGTTAACAAGCTTGAGGATGATAGGAGCGAAGCCACGTTCTTGTGAGAGATTGTGCATTGGGCTCAATGCAATGCCAGCTACGCTCCTAAAATCGGCCACATGTTTTAGTAATGGCCATGGCACAAACCAGAAACTGCCTATGATAGATATTGCACACACGCTCCTGATATAACTGAAGCATGAATGCCGCATACTAAATTGAGTATCACGTAGACTTTCTATGGGGTGTAGTTATTGGTATTTGCAGGCGACATGCTCATAATATTATTACCATAGGGTGTGGAAGTAGTCTGGTCGCGCCACCTACCGCCGACAAAGCTCACTTCCGCCACAACCTCGGCATGCCAAACATAGTTCCATATCCATTTTCGCAGAGTTTATGTAGTGGTGCATGTCCTTTCGTCATGAGATGATGCCATGGGTGGAATATGTGGTGTGCATGCCAACGACAACAGAAAAATAAGTTGAACAGTTTAAAGATCACAAAAGGAAATCAAAGGGAGCCCGCAGCGCATACGACTCCTCGACCGTGTGAGGGCGGAATAAGTTGAAAAGTCACAGCTAAGCACATCCAGGAGAAACCACAACTGGTGCGACTCTCCGACTGTGCGACCTATGCACCAGAATTGTGACCCCACACTCATAATGATCACATGCACTCAAGCTATAGTAAATGGTGAGTGCCTTGAGGGGAAATATCATCAAAGGTAGATGTGTATGAGAACGAAGGGGTAGGCCTCTTGCAGCAAAGTGGAAGCATATGCATGGTCGCAAAGAGATACTCTGCAGGCCTCGGGTCACAAGGTCACAAATTTTTCTTTTGTTAAACAAATGAGACCTATTTCCCATGCGACTATGTGACCTCTCTGAGGTCACAAGGTCGCAAAAGATGTGTCCGAAAGGAACCAATGAAATCCCCGACTATGCGACCCCGAAGTGCAACCTCTTTTAAAGGAAAACACCCATGCCCATATAAACGCAAAGTCGCACTCATATAATAGAGAGGGCACCCATTTTTATTACAGTGGGTATTAAGCTCACATAACACTGAATGATCAAAACACTGTTACGAGAGGCCCCATGATCGCACTGTGGAAAGCACACCAGGGGTGTGCATGCATACATGCACCAGCTTTGCCCAGAATTGCTACCCATTTTGAAGCCATGCAGAGATCTTACAAGGTGGTAACCAAGAAGGAAACGCATGAACAGAAGCACGCTCTTGTAGGCCTGTCAATAGGCGCTCCCAACCTTTGACGCCTTAAACAACTACTAGTATCTGTTTGGATTTTTCATTTCAACGATTGCAACGAGAAGGCCGGTTGATGTAAACGTACAGCCAGGTCATGGAGTCATTTTCTCAAATTCACCTATGGTTTGTGCATGCGGCAATGATGTGTCTGCCCATTCATGCAGGAAACTTTGGTTTGCACCAAAGCATTGTCCAAGGCCGCACCTCACGAACACTACGAGCTCCCCTAAAACTTGTGGTTATAGGATGCACACGATTTATTTAGGGTTTCTGAAATATGCGCATACCTCTCTCATAATACCTATAATGGTAAAGTTTTATATTTCTACCAAAACACAAAATGGAAGCTAGAAACCCATTACATTTAGTGGGAGATGGAACGAGTTGAAGGTCTTTTACCTCATCAATGGGTTTTTACTACAAACATTCAAATCCTAGGAGAACTTAATGAGTAAAACGTCATGGCATAACACCTGACCACTCAAGGGTCCAAAGTTATCATTTTTTCTTGTGTAACTAATTAAATGCGCCTCTTAACATTATTATTCAATCAATGAAAACATGTAATCTAATTTATGTGACTGCAGGTGGAAGCTGTTGGTCTGCACGATGAGCCGAAGTCTTTCCCAGCAAGCAAGAGGGCTTATTTTCACATCAAGGAATGGGAGATAAGGAATATCACTATACCAAAAGAAGGCCGCAAGTCACAGATCTGTTTGAGGTTGCAGGTCACGGATGGTTCGAGGTCGTAGGTCACGAATGGTCCAAGGTTGCAGGTCACCAATTGTTCCAGGTCACAAATCGCGAAATCAGTGAGGTCGCGGATGTTGGCAAGTCGCAGGTCACAGAGTCCTTCAAGTCGCAAGGGCAACCAACAGATAAGAAGGTGAAAAGCTAGGGAAGCCCAAAGGGCAAGTTTTGTCTTATAAATACTCCTTCGGGAGCTTGTAAATGGGATCTTTTGTTTGGGACTTGAGCTGAGTACACTCTATTACCAGGATTATATATTTGAGCATGAATACAAGCATTTTGAAAAATCCCTTTGTGGATCTGGTGTTGTCATATGTATGAATGCTATTGAGTATTATATTTTCAGTTTATGAACATCTTTTAATTAAGGGAACTGTATATTCAATTCATATCACAATTGCATAACATTTTGCTGAGTATGTTAATGGTGGTTGAGTTCATTTCACTTTCTTAACGAATGTTGATGACTTTGTTTATTAGCATTTGTGTTATCATTTAAAAATTTTAGGAAGTGAAGGGTGTTCTTGCCATAAGGAATTGTTTCTTTTGTGGTCAAAACAGTTTACAAGCATGTCCCTAATGATGTGTTGTTAACAACACTTCTTTCAGTGCTTATGCTTTAATATTTCCTCTTGCTACTCGTAGTGTTATATGTACATTTAATGCATCAATCATATGTCTTGTATCATTTGATTAAGTGTGTATCTAGTGGTTTATATAGTTTAAGCGATACCCAAAGAAAGGAGAAATCAGCGGTAGTTGGACCCACACCCCGGACGGGATCCCTATTCCAAATGGTTCAAGGTCTGATTGGGACATTCTACCGGGGAGATCCCCTACTGTTGGCCGGAAATATTTTCCCGTCAACAGAATTGGCACTAGAAGGAGGTCCAGATGACAAGTTAAGCCCTTAGAGCCTGCCGTTAATCTCATATCTGTAATGGCTCGTTCCCAAATAATTCTCCCGAGATGTTTGTCAAAGTTTTATGAGCCTCGATGTCTCATCCCCAAGGAACTTATGTATCACTTGTCCCAGTTAAAATTCGATGGTGAAAATGGAGTATCCATAACCCAACACCTTTCAGATTTCTGTGACTTTGGTGAGTACTACGAAATTGAAAATGAAGGTTTGATTTGTTTGCTTTTCTTCCTCACTCTTGAAGGTTGCGCTAAGTAATGGTGCCGCACATTTCCAGAAGCTTCCATCCATTCGTTTGAGCAACTCGCCAGTGAATTACAACAAGATTTTCACAAGTACAAATTTCAAAGTGTATTGATAAAGCTAAATGACATCAGAATGGAACCTCAGGAACCTTTAGATAAATTTTCTATCAGATTTGTTCATTATTGTTTTGAGTTCCCTGAAAAGGATGTCGATTGGAAGTTGTTAAGAGAACATTTCACGTATGTGATCCTCGTTTCCCTTGAACAATTTCAAGTAGCAACCCAACCTGATCCTAGTGTTCCCTATGATGACCCGCAAGTTGCCAGTTATTCAGACTACATCCCCAATGTTTACTTGTCCATCTCCCCGATTCCAGACCACACTCCGACCTCCCAGGAGAGTATTGCTATTTGTGATATTCTTTCTCCTCCCCCTGAGTTGCCGGGTAGTGGAGTTGTGACCTCGAAATTTCTAAGCAAGTATAGACACTCACAAGAGGATAAAGCCTATTATACTACCTTTGAATCTTTCACACACCCTGTCGAATCAGAGCTTGAAAACCATAACGGCACATTATCTCTCCTGGTTCATGAAACCTACCTCGAGCCCACTCGATGTCTCCTTGGACACAATCCTAAATCTGATTCGCATACTGATTATGAATCGACTCCTATCCTAGAGGAGGTTGATCCCCTAATTACAAATCCTCCCAGATCATTATTTTCTTTGAATGACATGGATTTGAATATTGGAAAACCTTGTACGGTTAAGACCCCTGTGGCTCAATATTTTCGTTCATTATTCCACAATTTATTTCACGAGTCTGCCACAGCAGTAATTTGTTTGAGACATTCAAAATGTAATATTCCCAATTAGCTTCCCAATCATTCAGTGTTATGTGAGCTTAATACCACTGATGAGTAGGGTCTTTATGTGGGGTTCTGGCAGCATTTTTCAGTGTTTTCAGCCTTGAGGAGTTGGACATCTCATCTGGAGGATTTGTGGGTAGATCCAGCCCTTTTTCCAGCATATTTCTTGAGCTTCTGAGCTGTTCCTGAAGGCACAGCGTTTTTGTAGGAGGAGGGTTTCTGGGGGCGATTTTCGGAGGTGGTCCATTTGCTTCACGGTTTCTGGGTTTTGTCCGGAGCAGCGAGTATAGGTGATCCGTAGATTTTTAGCTCATTCCGGCAAGGGGATCAGCCCCTAGCTTCAGTTCCTTCCAGCACAGTACAGATTTTACTTCTGCAGCTTTCTTCCAACAACCGGGGTGCGCTTCGTAGCAGCCATTTCTTATTTTTTCCGAGAGGACTTCGTACTTGCCTTGAGCAAGGATAGGCAATTTACCTGATTATCTTGTACTCCTTCTATGTACTTTCGCATTAATAAAATGGCTCGCCTTTCTCGGAATCACATGTGTCATTATTCGGATCCAAGTCGGGTCACAGTATTTTCTTTATCTCTGTCCGGCATACTTCTCGTTTATTATGGTTGCTTCCCTTTGGGGATATTACAGTGGTATCGTACATAATTTGGCTCACCTCGTTATTCATGACACGAAAAGAAATCATGTATGCAGAAATATGTAAACAGCGTTAATTTTCACGTGCTGAAAAAGGGCCAAAATGAAAAGAAATTTTGAATTTTGGAATTAGGAAAAACGTTTTCTGGGTTTTTCTGGGTTTTGGGCGAGGATCACTTTCCCAAATTCCTGGAATTTTCTGAATAGTTTTCAGTAGATAAATCGGAGGTTGAAGTTAAGCCACAGTATGGTTTTACAGCAGCCGTGCAGTTTCTGAGGAGCCTGTAGACATATAGCAGAAGGAGCTGATGGCAGGTGATGTGGATAAGAGGAGATTTAGGGAGACAGATCAGCGGAATCCAATGGAGGCCATGTTGGCAAAGTGGACGGAGAAGTTGACTGAGAAGATGGATGCAAAGATGGATGCATTCATGCAGGAGGTAACTAAGAAGGTTGCAGAAGGGACGCAGAAAGAGCCCCTTAGGGCCTTTCAGGTAAGGGAAGGATCGGGAACGTCTAGTTGCATACCAGATGCTATTCCCATTGTGACAGCGCAGAAGGTCGATTCCATGGACACGCGACCTACCATGCCTACTTTTCCGGTAGAGGAAGAGGGACCAACTGCACCAAGAGATGGGGGTCCAGCTCAACATGCGGCTATTTTTGCGGATTGGCGGAGCATGGGACAAGAATTCATGGATGCTCTCCCTTTCAATCAATATATCCAGTTCAGATGTGGCGGCAAGACTTATGAGCAGGAGCGACACAAGGGACGTGGCTCCCACCGTGATAGTCACCGTGCAGCGAGCAGATTCCATTTACCGACATTTGACAGGTCATCCAGGCGCTCAGGAAGAGCTTGGGTGGACAAGTTGGATATCTCTTTCCAACTTGACCGAGTATCGGAGAGGAAAACCATTAAAATGGTTACCTCGCACGTGGAGGATGAGGACACACAGGATTGCAGGGAGTTCGAGGATACACCTAGTGTGACACAGGACTCCCCATCATTAGAGCCCTCCTTGATCGTGCCGGTTGATATCGTAGTGGAGGAGATAGAGCCTACCCCGGTAGAGCCATCCAGTGAGGTAATGACTGGAGCCGTGTCCGAGTCTTCGGATGGTAACAGCACACAACAGATGGGTGAGGTGTCAGGAGATGTATCCACCCTCGATGAGGTAACGGCAGGTACGAAGATATTGGATGATGGTCGCAGACAGCAGTATCATCGGCTTCGGACGGACTTTCGAGTTTTGAAGGAGAAGGCCGCGTTGGTACGAGAGACCATTTTGTTGCAGGACCAGGAGCTGGAGGGTATGAGAGCAACTTGCGCCAAGTCAGCGGCCAAGTTGGTCCACATTGGGGAACAGCTGGATTCCCTGATGGTACAACCTGAGGGCACATTGCAGCATCAGATCATTCCCCTTCAGCCATGCATGGATGGGACTAGCAGTATTGTTGGATCATCTCTTCCCGTTGGAGATTGGGAGGCAGAGCCACCTAGTCAGATCTCATATGTTGACTTGGGTAGCGGTATGAGACGATCAGAGTTGTACAGGGTACAGCATCCATATGTTGAGATTGGATGGAGAGAGATTTTGAGTTGGTACTCGGTGGAGCGGGCTATGGAACACAATGATTTGGTTCCCTTCTCACAAGAGCAGATAGAAGATGGAGGACATCTTCTGATGGATAACATCTCTCATGCTTGTGTTGGACATCCCTTGAGCCATACACATCATGATGGGAGGTTTTTGCCTACCACCTATTTGATTCTTGATAGGATCTCAGTGATTCTTGAGAAGTTTATAATTCAGATTCCCACAAGGTGCAAAATCAGAAATTTGATTTGGGAGGATGGTAGCCCTCATGGGAGGAGTACCAGGATGAGGAGAAGGAGGCATCCACAAGTGATTGAGTGGATGGGGATGATGAGCAAGGAGCTAGGAGGCTACTTGCAGATCTATGACACCAGGCAGCAGGAGGCTTGGCTGCACTGGTTACTCTTGAAAGAGTTTGGCCATCACTTGGCAAACACTCTTCCTAAGAGTAGGAGGATGGGGAAACGATGGATGGATACTTGCATCATTGAGCAGCGTAGAGTATGGATGCATGGTGTTGATGTGTTACTCATGTCATTCATTGTGTCTTCATCACATGAGTCGTTTGATGGAGGTATGGAGAGGCAACACAATTTCTTGTTGCTTTGCTTGGGAGAGCAGGGGCAGATTTGCTCTCACACTTTGCATGATGTTGCAGGAGGAGGAGATGGCACTATCTCCATGGTCTTTGATTGGGAAGCACTTCCATCTTGGGAAGTATTCCATATTTGTTGCAGCATTATTAGAGGAGTCTTTGACAAGGAGCATGTCAAGGAACAGAGTCTTGTATTAACAAGAGTTTACTTACATGAGCTCACAGCGTTGTCACCTTGGAGCATAACATTATGGATGGAGTGTGCGCAGCAGAGATATGGTGGATCGATAACCCATAGGTCCCAGGATCACTACATATTTGTTGCACAAAGAGGAGGTAATGATGATAGAGACATCTACGGCATATTCTTCTTGACTTGGGTTTCCAAGCATGAGGAGGATTATCTTCCTGCAGCACATGGTTCATTCTTCTTCATAACATGCCAAAACACTATGGAGGACTCATGTATGGATCCATGTGCCATCTTACTTCCAGCATATGGTCAGATTTGTATGGGAGGCTGGATTATGAGAGAGACACATGAGCTGAATGTGCCTTTGAGTATTTTCTGCACTACATGTTCTAATGGGAGCATGGGAGGAGGCATGGCCACCACTACTATGTATGCGTTCTCTTTTGATATGGGCCATGAGATAGATGTTCATCCATTGTACATCCATGGGCAAGTGCTTGGACCTATGTTGCTATCATATTCAGCCATTTACTATCCATTAGTAGATGTGATGGATCTTGTACGTTGCTTGCCATGTGATTTTCTGAGGTTGCAGTGGATGAGACTGCGTTGTATCCTTGTGAGAGATTGTTTGCACTATGTATCCTCATGTAGAACCTTCAGCAAACATCTCATTAGGGTGATCCATGATGACCATGTCATATTCTTCATGGATGGGTTGTTTTGGGCCAGCTTGTTCTTCATTGATGGAGGAACCTTCTATGGTGGATTGTTTTTCACTTTGCCATTGGAGGGCAATGATTTTGCAGCCCAGGATCAGCATAGACTCTACACTTGTCATGAGTGGAGAGAAAAACAGCATGAGGTAAGCTATGGTGCTTGCCAAGTTCATATTTTCAGCCCACCTTCATTACCAGAGCTTGAGGTGGAAGGAGATTTTTGGGAGTTGCCTTGTTGGGAGGTGGCTCATTTGGTCTGGATGATTGCTTGGAGATGGAGGATCCACGGGAGGGAGATATTCCTCATTATATTTTCGACTCCATGCCTTGATGGGAGAGAGATGATGAGCTGGTGCACAGTCGATGGGACAACTTACACAGCCATAGATGCAGAGCAGCGGCGGTCATGGTCTCCAGTCATAGCTAGAGACAGTGAGCAGTCCGAGCCATGGGGCTTGTACGATTATTGGCCACAGTGGCGATGGGATCCGGGAGGACTATTGATTGGCTGGTACCATGAGAGGCCAGTTTGGGATCCGGGCATTGAGATATCCCTTCATGTCAGGGTGATGCAGGAGACAGAGAGGTTTCAGTGGGACCCAGGCACATTTTGCAGTATCGGCAGGGAGCATCAGCTAGAGAGTAGGCTTGTTCAAGCATTGCTTGAGAACAAGCAAATTTTGCCGGATGAGGATGCCACTTGGGAGAGCAAGCAGACTTCACAGCATCCATCACTTCAGTTGCTTGAGGACAAGCAACGTTTTGCCGGGGGAGACTGTAATATTCCCAATTAGCCTTGCTAATTGGAATATTTCATTTTTGCTTTATTTTGCCGCCTTAGCTAGACATAATAAATAAAGTGAGAAATAAGAGGGGTCACCTCACTTTAGTCACCTCACTTTATAATAAAGTGTTCTTTTCCTAGTAGATTGACGTTGTAACTTAAGAGAGGGGCCTTGGGGGTCCACATGAGTATGATGGGGAGGCATCAGGCTGACCCAAAGTAAACTGCGCAGGTCAAAGGAGAGTTAAGTTTTGGAGGGAGTTTGGCATTATAAAAGGAGAGGTTCTCACCTCATTTGGATCATTCATGATTTGATATTCTTATTGATAGCTAGACTTTGTCTGCTTCAGCACGCCGGTTGTTTAGTCGGTCTGCAGCACTGTTTAGTGCACGAGTGTCTCCGGTCGGAGATCTCACCCTTAGCCTCGGGGGACTTATGCCTCGCCCCGGGTAAGGTTGTTTTCGGTTTCACCCCTTAGCTTCTGGGACTTCGAGTGCTCCGCCTAGTAAGGTTTGTCCCGAGTGCTGGGCTTCGTGCGCAGCGCAGCAGCGCAGCTTCGGTGCATATCTCGGGAGAGGGTGATATTCTCTTGTGGTCACAAGAAATGTAGGAGGAAGGACGCTGTCCCATCAGGAGAGAAGGCACAGTGATAGATCCAGCCTTGGAGATTGTAGATCTGAGCAGATATTTGCAGATCTGATTCTGTAGGTTGCAGATCTGGAGGGGTAGCACTAGATCCAGCTTGGGAGATTGCAGATCTGAGGAGATATTGGCAGATCCAGCATAGATCTGAAGAGATAACATCAGATCCAGCCTTTGAGGTTGCAGATCTGAGGAGATATTGGCAGATCTAGCATAGATCTGAAGAGCTAGCAGCAGATCTAGCCTTGTAGGACGCAGATCTGGAGAGATAGTAGCAGATCCAGCCTTGTATGACTCAGATCCAGCAGATCTGGGCAGAGAGGACGCAGATCCAGTCAGGGAGGACGCAGATCTGATGAGTAGGGTCTTTATGGGGGGGTCCTGGCAGCATTTTTCAGTGTTTTCAGCCTTGAGGAGTTGGTCATCTCATCTGGAGGATTTGTGGGTAGATCCAGCCCTTTTGCCAGCATATTTCATGAGCTTCTGAGCTGTTCCTGAAGGCACAGCGTTTTTGTAGGAGGAGGGTTTCTGGGGGCGATTTTCGTAGGTGGTCCATTTGCTTCACGGTTTCTGGGTTTTGTCCGGAGCAGCGAGTATAGGTGATCTGTAGATTTTTAGCTCATTCCGGCAAGGGGATCAGCCCCTAGTCAGCTTCCTTCACAGTTGTGCTAGCTTACTGCAGCTTTTCTCAAAGCACTGGGTGCAAAGCTTCGTAGCGTACCATTTCTTATTTTTCCGAGAGGATTAGGATTCTGTACTTGCCTCGAGCAAGGATAGTGCAATTTACTCGATTATCTTGCACTCCTCTCTATGTACTTTCAGATTAATAAAATGGCTCAGTTTTCTGGAATTCTATGTGTCATTATTCAGTGATCTGGTTCAGCGTTGTATTTTCTTTATCTGTCTGGCATATTTCTGTTTATTACTGGTTATTTCCCTTTGGGGATATTACACAAAATTTCCTTATACTGGTATTTGCGACAATCATAAGTACGCAGATGGTGTTTCATAATCACAGTTCAAAATCGATGAATCTTTTAGATCTGATCTTTCTCACTCGAAATATTTAGACAGCCATAGGAGCGATTTCCTGTCTGGGAAACCTCAAGATGTCCTCTTTATTGATCCAGCCCAGTCGGTAACTCCGGGGGAGCCCAACATGCTAGGTACCCAACTTGATCAAATCGATGGTTACAACTATCACTGCTTATCTGAAAACATATTCACTAATACCGCTGAGGAATGTCCCTCGTATCTTATTGCCGACCATATGGAGACATCAGAATTTGAAAATTCGCTCTATGAAGATTCGAGTACCCATCAGGGAATCGAAGCACTCCTTCTCTTGCCGGCCGTCATCCCTAGTTCTTCTAATCCTAATAAGACCCCTCAAACAACTCCAACTAAGGATTCTCGGATTAAGGTTTCTGAGATGACAATCCCCAAGTACCATGCTCCTCATAGCATAACCACGTTGAAAATCATTTCATCTGGGTGGATTTTTAATTCTAATGAAGTTTCCTGGAGCACATATTCCTATCCCCCAACAACTGGCATGCAACAATCGGTATACCCCAATTTATTCGTTGGTAAGAAAACGCCAGTCGTTGTCTCTAATATTTCCAGTAGTTGCCCAGCCAGTACCAGTTGCAATTAGGCAGTAACATGTGGTTTTTGGAAAATCCCTCAACTTCGTGAAAACCTTATGGTAAATCCACCCCATCCTGGCAAATCTAAAAGATCTGATACATTGATCTATCAATCTGTCAGTGCACAAACATTTGACCGAATTGATACAAAGCCCACTAACATTTTGCAACTCACCACAATCCATGATCACATCCATTCGTCTGTTGATCTCGCCAAACCATCAAAGTTGGGAAAACCCCCGCTCGAAGGTCCGGATTTTGTTCAAGATGGTAAGGAATTGCAGCCTCCACTAAAACTAGATTCAGATCCTCATATCCTTGACAGATTCTAGGAACAACTCTGAACTAGGGTTTTCAAAATTAGGGTTTCTGCTCTCAGATTCGCAAGTATCTATAATTTTCCTGGCACATGCTTCTTGTTTCCACCCCGTAAAATAAATCATCCTCACCACCACAATGAGGTTGTTGGTTGGCTCGACCAACCCTATTCGATGGATGTGCCTGCAAATAGGAAATGGCTTACCCAGTGCCCATCAGACCTAGGATTGTGCATGAATGGATGTGTGTCATTTATAAATGTTGAGTTTCAAGAACATATTGCTGTGTATTAGGATGAGAGTGGAATTCAACTTGCACAATCTATTCTAGCATGTTCTTTGGTAAGTATTCATGATCTTCTTGCCGTTGCACATTCTCTTTAGGTAAGTTTTATTGTTACTGCACTTTTTTGGATGCTAGCTCTGATCCTGAGCATTTTTGTTGTTGCAGGATGGGAACTAATGCGGTGGATGCATTGGAAATCTAATTTTACATAACCCGACCGCATCATTGGTTAAACTAGGGTTTAGGTGTAGGCTAGCTAGGACTTGTTAATAAAATTCTTAGTTCAAAGTTTAATTAGGTTTGTTGATGAAACTTTTACTTTATGATTTAAAAGTGTGTCTGCTATTTTTCTTATGATTAGTATCTTAGGCATCATCATGTTACAAATGTTTTTCACTCATCTCTTTTAGTTTTCTTGTTGCTACATAAATAACCACTACTTGTATTATCCCCCTTTCCACTTACAACTGGTTGATCGTTCCCACACATGGTGTTGCAGTGCATCTTGAACCTCCTTGATTACACAGCATCATACACTTTATTCATACATCTTTGAAATTTTCGACATGTCGCCTATTATCGCATGAGCCCTCATTGAAACCCTACCACCTTGCGTACTTGTGTTACCCCGATTACTGAAACAGTAACCCCATTGTTTGCATGAGGTTGTGGTGGCTATCTCAAGAGGCAGCTTCCTCATTGGATAAGTCATCGAAGTCGCATTCTCAACAAGATTCCTATGAGTCTAAACTTATTTAGCCGGAGAGATACGAGCTGGTTGCTTGTGGGAGACCTAATGAGTTTGAATGGCCTATACCCATAACCTAAGCCTTGTACCCAACATATTATTGGACATCTTAATGATCTGTTTTTCACGCTTCACCTATTGTGGTGGATGGGATGTGAAGGTTTGGCACAAGGGCAAACCCAAATCAGGATATTTTTCAGTTTCTGTAAAACAAGGAACAACCTCTATTGCTCGTAAAATAAGTCAGGATCCCTCATCCACCCATGAAAAATAAGTGCCATGAGCACATGAAAATAAGTGATGTAAGCACATGAAACAAATAAGGGTAAAGGATCGAGAAAGGTTTCCTGCACAGAGAGGTAATGCAACGACTCTGCCGGGGTACTGACCAGGCTCGCTGGCAGTGGAGAAACACTTGTGATTTCTTGAAGTGACTCTGTCGGGGTACTTTCCAGGCCTGCTAGCAGTGGAGCAACACCGGAAAATTACTTTAAAAAATCCTAAGAAAAATAAACCCGTTGCCTTGCTCTTCACATCATCAACAAGCTACTGGTGTCTGTCAGCTTTCTCTTTGATGTGTTCTGATTAGTGAGACCTAGCTGAGGCATAAGGACTGGGCATACCTGTAAAGGCCAAAGTAATACAAAGGATACCTGTAGAACTTGTTCAATATTCCCTTGCATCACTATCTAGACTCATACTATTGTTGTGATATCGACAGAGATGCTTGATTCTACCACTAGTTCACCATTTGTTTTAGTCGCTACAACACCACCCAAAATTTTGGGTATATTCGAAATTTCGGGTCCCCCTCTGCTCACTTAGTCGTTAAAGTCTTTCACCCGACCTACAGTTAGTGACATCCCAATGACCTATCCCCAACCCCTCATGAGCTTTCTCACCATCATGATCAGATGTCGTTGCTGCAATCATGCCATATGTGGGAGGGATCACCAAGCATACACTCGAATAGGAATTTCCCTGCACATTAAGTATATCTATTCGAAGCCCTTTCATCATGGATCATATAGGCATTTTGTTTGAGTACTATAATTAAGCTCATAGTCTCATGTAAAATTATGTGGGGGGATCGTTCTCTGAAAATGACTTGAACTGATTGATATGATAATGTTGCATGCAGGTCAACCCCACAGATAATATATCAAGCATAACAATGGCACATCAATGGAGAAAATTTCAAATCATGGTTGAGTCACATCTTTCTGGATGTGCATTTCCATCCCTAAAAGGGAAGAGTTACTTGATCCAAACGGGGAGTGTCTGATGCAAGTGAAGATTAGTATTCTTATTTACCAAATGTGAAATGAAAAATATCAAGATAGGATTAGATGTTTCACATAAAACCTGCACTTTAACTTGGGATGCAATGGGCTCCTTTTTTTTCTCTCTATGGAATCCTACATTTTGTGGGAAGCTAAGGGCGAGGCACCTAAATCTTGCCAAAGTTTGGCTTGATCACTGATGGAATATCTTCATTGCCATGGTCCACAACTGGCTATACAACATCCATAGTATGTGTACATGATGAAAATCATCAAAAAGTAAAATACCAAGGCATGTCATCAAGATTACCGATAGTTGTGCCTCCGGTGCAGTCACACAGTAATTTAGATAATGAAAACCCCTCAGAAACTATACATCAAGAGATTGGAGTAAATATGAGAGAGATAATAGATGTTGTGTTAGTGAAGCACATATCCCTCCTTCAACAGATATAAAAGGTGCTAAGATTAGTGTGCTTGGGAGAAAATATGGTGCAGATCTGGTTCAACTGTAAAAGAATACATTTGGGTTCCACAGGGAAAGTCACTTGCATATCATGATGGCCAACAAGTCCCCCAGCCAGACCATACTATCGATATATATGAGCTACTAATCTCCTTGAAGGGAGTCTCCAGTGAAGAAGAACCGTATCAATTGATGGCAGTTTGGAAAGGAAGGTTGTCCTTGAGGTTAATGGTGTTGGTTTTGATCTCATCACATATAGTACCTTAATTGAATTGGCTAGAAAGGTGAAGGACTATTCAAAAGTGATCTCACCTTTCTCCAAGTTGAATTCTATAAACTTATATGTCGACTTGATTTTATATAATACGATGATAGATGTCTTTGGCAATGAAAAACGGTTTCAAGAAGCTAAATATATTCTCAGGGATATGAGAGAGCAAGATATAACCCCAGATACTGTAAGTTACAACACACTTCTAAATGTGTACATGGAAAACCAAAACTTTTTGATGCACTGTCTGTTTTCTATGAGATGAAGTCAGTAGAATGTGTAGCCGATCTGACAACTTATAGTATCATGATTGGTGTTTATGGGAAAATTGGATATGATTATTCTGGAGCATGAGAAAAACAGGCATCCTTCTTAACGTTGTTACCTATAAGAACATTCTGAAAATGTATAGAGATGCAGAGCCATTTGGAGGAGCCTTTCATTTGTTTCATCTCATGCATAGAAAAAAATATAGAGCAGCATGCTGTAACATACAATACCATGATCGAAGTTCATGAAAAAACTCTTAATTATGAAAAAGCTACAAAACTTATACAAGGAATGCAAGAAAGAGCTATTGGTATCTTAGCAAAGGACGGTAAAGTGGAATAAGGATCTTGGCCATTCTGGGAAGGTAAAATATATTTCTACTTTTGAATGTATGGATGGTCATTATATGAGAATTACAAGATCTAGGTGCAAGGATACCAAGGAGGAGCGATTTTAACCCGCACCCAACAACGTAATGCTTAGATAAATAAAAAAAAGGAGGAAGCTAAGGTGTGAACCATATGCTCCCCTATCAAATGATGCAAAAAATCTACGCATGCCCCACGACTGCGGACAAGACATGTAGCATCAGAATAAAAAAGGTGGGAGGGCACATAGGTATCCAAATCGCAGCAGAAGCATTATCAACGCTGGTGGCTCAAACATCACTGTAACCAACGTTTAAAATGAAGCATGTGTAGATCTTCGCAGATTTTCTCATTTCGATGCATTGTATGGCCAACGTGATATGCTTCATAATACCTCGTTATAATTTTTCATATAAATCCTTATATGCACCTCAAGGAGGAGGATATGACAGGTTTTTAGCTGCATGTTTAATAATAGTTATTACGTGCGGAAAGCATGGATGTTTCACTGGTGCCCTTTAAAATCCCACACGAAGGGCGAGCTCCCCTTTGCTGTTTCCATTTTTACTTGCTATTATAATGCTAAATGGAAACCATGCAAGACGCAAGAGATTTAGTATGAAGCAGCAAACAGCACGAACGTTGACTCTCGGCCAGATTAGAAACAATATTTTCGGTCACGTATTTGAACACGAGCACGATGTTACCGAGATAGAGTTTGTTCATATGAAAGTAAGCCTCAAAGGCCGAGCATTGGGTTTGATATTTTATTAATAGAGGAATGTGTGCCATTCTAAACAAGTCACGATGGCTTATAGAAAGCCCACCCATAACTCATCAGATCGGAATATGTCATGCCAACGAGGGTGATGCGATAAAGGTTAACATGCTCGAAGATGATAGGAGCGAAGCCACATGCTTGTGAGAGATTGCATGTTGGGCTCAATGCAATGCCAACTGCGGTCCTAAAATCGGCCATATGTTTTAGTAATGGCTATGGCACAAACCAGAAACCGCCCATGATAGATACTGCACACACACTCCTGATATAAATGAAGCATGAATGTCACATACTAAATTGAGTATCACACAGAATTTCTCTAGGGTACAGTTATTGGTATTTGCAGGCGACATGCTCATAATATTATTGCCACAGGGTGTGGAAGTAGTCTGGTCGTGCCACCTACCTCCGACAAAGCTCACTTCTGCCACAGCCTCGACATGACAAACACAGCGCCATATCCATTTTCGCAAATTTTATGTAGCGGTGCATGTCCCTTTGTCATGAGCTGGTGCCATGGCTGGAATATGTAGTGTGCATGCCAACGACTACAGACAAATAAGTTGAACAGTTTAAAGATCACAAAAGGCAATCAAAGGGAGCCCGCAGCACATACGACTCCTTGACCGTGTGAGGGTAGAATAAGTCGCAAAGTCGTAGTTAAGCACATCCAGGAGAAACCGCGACTGGTGCGATTCTCCGACTGTGCGACCTATGCACCATAATTGCGACCCCACACTCATAATGATCACATGCACTCGAGCTATAGTAAATGGTGAGTGCCTTGAGGGGAATTATCATCAAAGGAAGATGTGTATGAGAACGAAGGGGTAGGCCTCTCGTAGAAAAGTGGAAGCATATGCATGGTCACAAAGAAATACTCTGTAGGCCTCAGGTCGAGAGGTCGCAAATTTTGCTTCCGGTCAACAAATGCGAGCTATTTCCCATGCGAATGTGCGACCTCTTTGAGGTCGCAAGGTCACAAAAGATGTGTTCGAAAGGAACCAATGAAATCCCTGACTATGCGACCCCGAAGTGCAACCTCTTTGAAAGGCAAACACGCATGCCCATATAAACGCAAAGTCGCACTCATATAATAGAGCGGGCACCAATTTTTATTACAGTGGGTATTAAGCTCACATAACAGCGAATGATCAAAATGTTGTTACAAGAGGCCCCATGATCACACTTTGGAAAGCACACCAGGGGTGTGCACACATACATGCACCAGCTTTGCCTAGAATTGCAACCCATTTTGAAGCCATGTAGAGATCTTATAAGGTGGTAACCAAGAAGGAAACGCATGACCAGAAGCATGCTCTCTCAGGCCTATCAATAGGCACTCCCAGCCTTTGACTCCTTAAACAACTACTAGTATCTGTTTGGCTTTTGCATTTCAATGATTGCAACTACAAGGATGGTTGATGTAAACGTACAGCCAGGTCATGGAGTCATTGTCTCAAAGTTACCTATGGTTTGTGCATGTGGAAATTATGTTTTTTCCCATTCATGCAGGAAACTTTGGGTTGCACCAAAGAATTTTCCAAGGCCGCACCTCACGAACACTACGAGCTCCCCTAAAACTTGTGGTTATAGGATGCACACGATTTATTTAGGGTTGCTAAAAATCTGTGCATACCTCTCTCATAATACCTATAATGGTAAAGTTCTAGCTTTCTACCAAAACACAAAATGGAAGCTAGAAACCCATTACATTTAGTGGGAGATGGCACGAATAGAAGGTCTTTTACCTCATCAATGGTTTTTCACTACAAACATTCATATCCTAGGAGAACTTAACGAGTACAATGTCGCGGCATAACACTTGACCACACAAGGGTCCAAAGTTATCATTTTTTCTTGTGTAACTAAGTAAATGCACCCCTTAACATTATTATTCAATCAATGAAAACATGTAATCTAAGTTATGTGACTATAGGTGGAATATTTTGGTCTGCAAGATGAGCCGAAGTCTTTCCCAGCAAGCAAGAGGGCCTGTTTTCAAATCAAGGAATGGGAGATAAGGAATATTGCTATGAAATCTGGAGATAACCAAAATAAGGCCGCAAGTTGCAGATCTGTTCGAGGTCGTAGGTCGCAGATGGTTTGAGGTTGCAGGTTGTGGATGGTCCAAGGTTGCAGGTCGCTGATTGTTCCAGGACGTAAGTCGTGAAATCAGTGAGGTTGCAGATGTTGGCAAGTTGCAGGTCGTAGAGTCCTTCAAGTCGCAAGGGCAACCAACAGACAGGAAGACGAAAATCCAGGGAAGCTCAAAGGGCAAGTTTTGTCTTATAAATACTCCTTCGGGAGCTTGTAAATGGGATCTTTTGTTTGGGACTCACGCTGAGTACACTATATTACCAGGATTATACATATGAGCATGAATACAAGCATTTTGAAAAATCCCTTTGTGGATCTGGTGTTTTCATATGTATGAGCGCTATTGAGTATTATATTTTCAGTTTCTGAACATCTTTAGATTAAGGGAACTGTATCTTCAATTCATATCACAATTGCATAACAGTTTGCTGAGTATGTTAATGGTGGTTGAGTTCATTTCACTTTCTTAACGAATGTTGATTACTTTGTTTATTAGCATTTGTGTTATCATTTACAACTTTTAGGAAGTGAAGGGTGTTCTTGCCATAAGGAATTGTTTCTTTTGTGGTCAGAACAATTTACAAGCATGACCCTAATGATGTGTTGTTAACAACACTTCCTTCGGTGCTTATGCTTTATTATTTCTTCTTGCTACTCATAGTGTTATATGTACATTTAATGCATCAATCATATGTCTTGTATCATTTGATTAAGTGTGTATCTAGTGGTTTATATAGTTTAAGCGAGACAGAAACAAAGGAGACATCAGCGGCAGCCAAACCCACACCCCGGACGGGATCCCTATTCTGAACGGTTCGAGATCTAATTGGGACTTTCTACCGGGGAGATCCCCTATCGTTGGCCAGACAGATTTTCCCATCAACACGTTATTATTGTGCCCTTACATTGTTATTGTTATGTCAGCTAGGATTGTATTGTGGCCCCATGGACTCCTATATATAGAAGGAGGTTTTGTTCATTTGTATCATCCAAGAGTTGTTCATTTATGTAATGTATTGGAGATTTCCCCCTCGAAGTGGTTGATTTCTAAGGTGTTGATCTCTCTTTTCCTCTATTTTTGGATCTAGTTTTGTAACATTTGATATTAGAGCTTTGGATTCTATTGTTTCGCTGATCCAAACAGGTCATCGTGGAATTTTCACTATAACGTTTTTTCTACAAAGTTTCAGAAGCTGAAATTTTTACAGAATGAAGCTGAAATCATGAGGAACGTCGTGGAAATATTTCAGATCTTATTTCACAATATTTTCAGAGATATGATCTGTGCAAGTTAGGTATTTTTGCAGGCTCCTAAATTTAACCTAAACAGGCCATTGTGGAATTTGAGCTATAACTTGTTTTATACGAGGGTTCAAAAGCTGAAATTTTCATAGAGCGAAGCCGAAATCCTAAGGAACGTCGTGGAAAAATTTCAGATCTTGATTTGCAATATTTACGGAGATAGGGTTTGTGGAAGTTAGGTATTTTTCAGGCTCCCGAATTTCATCTCAAAGAGGTGATTATGGGAAAATCGTCATAATGCTCTCTCTGAGCATTGGATTGGAATTATGTAGAAAGTGGATACAAGTACACGGACTTCAGTTTCTTCTGTATCAATTTCAGAGCCAAAGGAGGAAAAAGTGACACGTGGCACACCATACAAGGTCGCTCTACTGAACCAGTCCATAATTAGGTCATTGTGGGAGATTTGGCGTAACTTTTCCTTGAAGAATCCAAATCAGGTTAAACCTCTGGAATTTGAAAGAAGATTCAGAGGGCTACTACAGGGCCCAATTTCAGATATTTAAGATCCAAAATCATAGCAAAAATTCAGTTTCAATATCGAGCTCCTGAAAAGCAATAAAAAGGTGTATATTTTTTTCGAATTACATAAGTCTAGTTTGAAAAAATTAGTTTGAATTTATTCCAAGGGCATATTGAAGAATAGATATCAGTATTGGGTTCTAAAATGCCCCCTAAAAGGAATTCAACACCCATTAAGCCTTCAGAAGTCTCTACTATGACTCATGAAGACGAAGAAATGCAACATGAGATATCAAAATTACAAGAGCAAGTGCACCTATTGCAAAGAGCAACAAAAAATGAAATGAAAGTTTTGAAGAAAGGCATGGAAACTAAGATGGATGGTTTGAATAAAAGTGTGAAAGCTAAGATGAATGGTTTGGAAGCTAAGATGGATGGCATGGAAGTTGGCATGGAAGCTAAGATGGATGACATGGAAGCTAATATTGATGAAAAAATGGAAAACATGAAGAATGATCTAAAAGTAGAAATCAAAGGTTTGGCAAAGTTGATACAAGAAATGTTTCCTAATGGCGAAAAGATAGTAGAGGAAACTCATTATGAGAACAAAGTAAATGTTAATCGCGATTTCATAAACTATAATGTTGGATGGAAGAACCACCATATTCCAAATATGGATATGAGGAAGTTTGATGGATAGGATCTCGTAACATGGATATTATAGATGGAGCAATATTTTGATCTCAATAATGTGCAAAACACACAAAAGGTACGCATTGCAACTTTACATTTATAAAAAAATACATTTGTATGGTATCGATGGATTTGTTCCCGTAAAAAAATTGTCACTTGGTAAATTTTTACAGAGGAAATGATAGCACATTATGAGGATACAAAAAGAAAAACCTTATTTAGCCAATTGATAAATCTCAAACAAAAGGGTTCAGTGGTGGAGCACCAGAATGTCAAGTGATAGTTGCAAATGGAAGAACTATAAATTGCTCTTTAAAATGCCAAAATATCAAGCTAACGATGGGGGAATATGTATTGAATAGTCCAATGCTTTCCATTCCAATGGGAGGTACTGATGTTGTACTAGGAGTACAATGGTTACAATATTTGGGGACGGTAGATTTTAATTTTCAAGAACCTTTCTTGAAATTTTTTTCAGAAGGAAAGGAAGTCGAATTACGGGGTATCACAGGGAATCCGGGAAATATAATAAGCTCTAATTTCATGAAAAAGCTTCTGAATGAAGAAAAACGAGGTGTAATTGCACAATTATGCTCACTAGAAGTTCCAACATCAAAATCATCTATTTCTGCAGATCTCCAAAAAGTCTTGGACAATTAATCCAAGGTGTTTGAAACTCCCAAAGGACTCCCACCTATTCATGATCATGATCATGCTATTAATTTGATTCTAGGAAGTGTTCCTCCGAACATCAGGCCATAAAGATATCCTTATGTCCAAAAGAGTGAAATTGAACATATGATTGCAGAAATGTTAGAGGCTGGTATAATTAAACCTAGTCAAAGTTCTATCTCTGCTCCAGTAGTATTGGTGCACAAGAAGGATGGATCATGGCGCATGTGTCCGGATTACAGGGAGCTCAATAAACTCACCATTAAAGATAAATTTCCCATTCATGTGATTGATGAATTATTGGATGAATTACATGGAGAAATTTATTTTACCAAGTTGGATCTTCGTTCAGGATATCATCAAATTAGAATGAAGATTGAAGATATTCTGAAAACATCATTTCGAACTCATGAGGGTCATTATGAATTTTTTTTCATGCCTTTTGGCCTTACGAATGCACCTTCTACATTTCAAGGGTTGTTGAATTCCATTTTCAAACCCTTCCTTAGAAAATTTGTGCTATTATTTTTTGATCATATAGTAATCTACAACAGGTCTTGGAAGGATCATATTCAACATGTTGACAGGGTGCTCAAACTATTGAAGGAGAAACAATTATATGTAAAAACATCCAAATGTTTTTTTGCAGTACAAGAAGTGGAATATCTGGACCATATTGTATCTCATGAGGCTGTTAAGGTAGACCCTAACAAAATTAAAGCCATTAAGGAATGGAAAGTCCCCACAAACATAAAGCAGTTGCAAGAATTTCTTGGGTTAACAGGGTATTATCACAAGTTTGTGAAGAATTATGGGAGAATAGCAACACCTCTAAGAAAATTATTGAAGAAATATGCATTTTCATGGACACCTGAAGCAACTATGGCCTTTGAACATCTTAAAGAGGAAATGTGCCTAGCACCGGTCTTAGCTATGCCAAACTTCACAAAAACCTTTATTGTGGAGTGTGATGCCTTAGGAAATGTAATTGGTGTTGTTTTAATGCAAGAAGGAAGACCCATTGGTTTTGAAAGTCATCCAATCACATCGAGCATAAACAAGAATTTCTCCAACTCTTAAAGGATAACCTAAATTTGGCACAAGATCGAATGAAACAACAGGCAGATCAACATCGCAGCGAGAGAATTTTTGATGTAGGAGACTGGTATTTTTACGACTACAACCATACAGAAAAATGTCCCTCAAGAAAGCTAAGAAGGATAATAAATTATCTCCAAAGTACTATGGTCCTTACAAGGTGTTGCAAAAGATTAGTACTGTGGCATACAAATTGGAGCTTCCTGCTTCTTCGCGAGTGCATCCAGTTTTCCATGTTTCATGCTTAAAGAAGGTTATAGATGAAAATATTCTAGTTCAAACAATATTTGCAGAACTTGATGAGGAAGGAAAAATCATATTTGAACCTAAAGAGGTCACAGAAACAAGAACTTGACAGCTACAAAATCGATCAATTTTAGAGTATCTCATCAAGTGGAAGAATTTACCCACTGAAGATTCTACATGGGAGGATGAGAATTTTATACAGAAGCACCCAGAGCTGCTCAAGCATTGAGAACAAAATTTTTTTGAAGGACATGGGAATGTTAGGTCTCTATATTACTACTTTAGTCCCTTATCGTTATTAGTGTAGCCCCCTTATTGTTATTTTTGTACCCCTGTAACCCCAATATCGTTATTATTGTGCCCTTATATTATTATTGTTAGGCCAGCTAGGATTATATTGTGGCCCCATGGACTCCTATATATAGAAGGAGGTTTTGGTCATTTGTATCATCCAAGAGTTGTTCATTTATGTAATGTATTTGAGGTTTCCCCCTCGAAGTGGTTGATTTCTAAGGCATTGATCTCTCTTTTCCTCTATTTTTGGAGCTGGTTTGATAACAAACTCACTCGTCACCATGCGACAACTTCTTTGTTACTAGTCACTAGTCACTTTTTGGTCACTTGTCATTGGTCATCAATGTCACTCATTTTCCACGGCTCTAAAATAGTAGGAAAGCCTTGTTTATCTAAGAGAGTGAAAATTTCTTAAGAAAGGGCTAGTTTTTTTTCAAATAGTATGTGCATGTAAAATTAGCTAGTTGTAGGTTAGCAAGAGTTCCTTTTAAAATAGTATGTGCATGAAAAATTAGCTAGTTGTAGATTTATGTAAGAAAAAAATAATGCTGTAAATTTATTGACTTTCTCAATCCTAGGTCTTCTGATAGATTTACCTTTGATATCATAATTTATTAATTTTACAAAAAAATATTTTAAAATCACCAGATTATCAAACCATTAGGCTTTCTTTCTCATCACCATTGACGAATCATTGAACCCAACTAGGTCTTCCCATGCCTACCTTCAATATTCTGATGTATGGTATATTTTTTCCACTTAAAAATGATCTCTCTCCTTATCATATTGATCACTATCAAGCTTCCAACCATTCCCTATTGTTGGTGTTTTCCTGGATAAATGGACATGACAATTTATGGATTGGTGGTAGAAGTAGTCATGTTCAAGTCTTCTATAGTTTTGAAAAATTTTAGTCAATCTCTCATTAATAGGGTGGACCATCTACATAGGGTCCTTCCTTTCCATACACCTTTGAATAATATATGATTACATAATACTGGCATATCAAAGTTGAAATGTTCCATTATTAGTGGAAATGTGTGAAAGCCTTTAGTCCAATTGAAGCTAATAAGCTAAGCGAACTAACCTCAATATAAAACTTTAGAAACTATGCTCTCTATGCAAAATAAGGAAACTTTTCTAAGAGCTAAGAGTCCAATAAGACAACTAACACTCAGCTCACTAACACCATACTAACTAAGAAACTCACAACACTAAAAATGCTAATGGTGAAATGCTACCTAGTTGATCGCTATCTCTCATGGCTAAAGGAAATGAATGGTATGGTACACTTTTACTACATAGACATTAATAGGGTGAACCATATACATGTAGTCTATACACACTCTCATCTATTTATGAATTGTAAGGCAAGTCAGTACTTCTAAGTACCTTGTAAAGGAATCCATAGAAAACCTTGTGAAAAGCATTAGATATATCAATTTTAATAATTATTTCCCACTCTTATTAGTTATATTTGAGTAGACTAAAAACATATTATCAAATATTGTTACTTATGAACAAAAACCCCTTTGATATTTTGAAATAAAATTAGAGAAGCTAAGTTTGTTATGTAAGTACAAATGAAAGAAAATAAACAATTTCATGATTGAAATTATGTTGATGTAAACATCATTGTTGTGTCATTTTTATATCTTTAAGCCATTCTTATCCAATCTCCATTATATCCAATGAATTGAGCTTCAAATACATGCACATCATTAACAATTATGTTCGATTTTGCGGACCAATATAAATTCAATGTCAGATTTATTATGTCTTTCAGAAGATATAAACTCAAAACAATGGCAATCTTCATATTTATGCTAGCTATAAAATTAAATATAAATATAAATTTTCTATATATTAATATATCATATTTTACATCAAATCTGTTATTTTCTTAAATTTATTATATCAAACCTTATTATTGCTGGTAAAAAATAAAATTCAATTGAGGTGGGGATTTTAGTTAGTGTATATATATATACTAACCATATCCTATTATATTTTTTGTTCTATAAATATTTTGGGGAGTTAAAAAAAACATATTTCAGAACCAAGATGATCATTATATTTGTGGTTCTATTACTCATTGTTACTGTGGCAAGAATTCACTTTCATAGTGAGTTGTCGCCACTGTAACAGGGATTTTTTGCCACTATTACAGTGAGTTTCCATCAGTTTTATGTCAATAAATTATGTGGGGACTTTAGTTAGTATATATATATTTCTGGTTATATAAAAATTCTGTGGAGTAAAAAAAATATTTTTTACAACCAAGATGCTAATGGTTACTATATATATATATATATATATATATATATATATATATATATATATATATATATATATCCAATTATATTTGTGGTTATATAACATTTTTGGGGAGTTAAAAACATATTTTAGTGTTGGAAATATGATGCAATATGTTGTCCTTGATGGCAACCTTTCCATTGATGAAGTGTCCTCGATGTGGAACCTACATATGCCTTCGATAAGAAAAATCCATGTAGCAAAGATGAAAAAATGATGTTTCAACAGGTCAGTTTAGATGTGATAGAGAAAGGAATTCTAGTAAGTTCCAGAGAAATGAAAGAAGAAATATTTCTCAATGTATACGCAGGTTTATTAAAGGCACCCACGTATGGAGGCAATGTATACGCTACTTTTATTAAGGAAACCTGCGTATACATCTAGAATTAGTATATACATAGTTTTTATGAAGAGAAGTCGCATATATGCATGGGGACGAAGAAACAAAGTTGTGTATGCCTTTTGTGCTCTGAAATTATGATACCAAGGGGCATTACCATGGTATTAGCCCACAACATTAAGTGTTGTGTCGTCTATTTGATCCCATCCAAGAGTACCATCGGCAGTTGTGTGGTTTTGGCTCATGGTATTGGTAAAGGTTATAACTATATAAGGAGAAGAAGATCATAGTGAATAGGTGTGCATGTGTCTGTGTATTAATGAATACTTCACTCTGAAGCATATCTACATGGAATGCATTACAGTTTATTGATGGATCTAAAATAATAATGCACCTATGAATACAATGATGGATTAGGATCTCTAGACCTGAAATGACCATGTATTTCTTAGAACTGTTTATGAAATGTTTAGATCTATGATCTGGTGAATGTTTGCTGAAGAAAAGGGTAAGATATGAGCTGATTATTTATTCTAAAGAATTGTGCAGTCCTAAAATAGTTGCATATCTATACACGGGCTCGTCTTTGTAAAAGCGCGTATATACGCGGGTTCAATTAAGAAAAAGTGTGTATGGGATCTAGGGTTTTTCTGAAGTGTGTGGAAGGAAATTTCTAATCTATTTTGTTGTATTATTGTTGTCTGTCAATGATGTCTTCATACATATCTGGGTTGTTTGAATAATGTATATCCTGCTAAGTTGAATATGTATAAATCTGATTAATGAGGGAGTAATTATGTTTAATTATGACTGACTAAATAAGGGTTCTACATTACTGAAAGTATATATGACTAAAAGTCTCAGATCTCGATCTGAGATTGATCACACTCTATAAAAACAATATTCTTAGATATATACGCAGGTTGGTGTGAAGGAAAGCGCATATACACGTGGGATTAGTAAAGTGAAGTAGCGTATGTATTTTAAGATAATGAATGTTCAGGTTTGAGTTTAATTCTGCATACTTATTCTGAAATCTAGGTTATTATTGTGTTCTGGTTACATTGGTCTCACTGTTCTGATTGAAGTTTGGGTTAATTTTATATTGATGATCTTTATGATGAGTTGAGTTGAAGTTGTCGGATCCAGTGTGAAAATTGATGAAACATGGTCTGCAGTGATTCTGAGGGTTGAAGCCTTTAGTGTGGAAGTAGAAGCTTCCTGCCAGTAGAAGTTGGTGTTCTGATTAGGGGGTTGAAGCTCCCTTCTAGTAGTGGCTGGTAAACGAGATCAGGGGGTTGGAGCTCCCTTCCAGTAGTAGCTGGAGAATGAGAGAAGGTTGCACCCTTCTGCAGGTAGATTCCTACGTATTGATATGAGTCTGCATTAGTACAATATTGCAAGCATTTTACCATATAATAAATATTGAAGACAGAGATGAAAACAGCGGTGGTTTTCTCCTGACTTGGGTTTCCACCTTAAATCCTGGTGTTCATGTGTGTTGCTTATGTGTGATGATTTATTTTGTTCTTACTGGACATGCTTACTACTTACTAAACATCTGATCAATGAATTATGCACTGATCTAAGTAAATAATTATCTGCATAATAAGATCTCTGGACATATGCAAGTTTTCTTAAAGATAGCCATGTGTATACGCTAGTTGGGTTCATTAAAGTCACATATAGAAATCAGTAAAGAAGAAGTCAAATTTAATAGTGTGTTATAAATAATGATTCACCCCCCCCCCCCCCCCCTTATTAGTATTTTTCCTAGCAATTGGTATCAGAGCTGGTCCTTCTATAGTGTAATGTTCCCACTTAGCCTTGGCTAAGAGGAACATTCAATTTTGTTTTAATTTATGTTTTATGAATAAATGAATAAAGGAGGACATGTAAAAATCCTAAAAAGCCTAAATAAATCAATGCCCATGTGTACCAAGACAAATCAAGGCTATGTAAATAATAACTTGTAGGTGTGAAAGAGGTTTGAGCTAAAGACTGGGTCAACCTTGACCAAATCAACAATGCTACCTAGGTTCATTGCATCTCCAAAAGGGACAACATAGTTCTATAAGGGAGCCTCTAATGTGGAAAGGGCTAACTCATCAAAGCGGTTTAGGGTTTACAAGAGCTTTATCATCTTATAAAAGGAAAAGGAGGGCAACAAGAGAAGGTTGTTGTTAGATCATATTTCTGAGTATTTTTCTACTTAGACAAATACCATTCTCTGTTGTTGAGTGGAGGATTGTATCTAGAATTCCGATGCAGGAGTTTCACCTCTTCCTTTGATAATTCAAGGAGGAAATTTTGCTGAATTGAACCACTATCAGGCTTGAGGCCAAGCTCCTACTTACATTGGCAGTGCTGAACCATTGAGGGTTTAGCTATCTCTGCAAGCTGCAGCAAGTGGTGATCTAGATCTACAGAGATCTAGTGTATTTTGAGAGTCTTTCTCCATGAAGTGGGTCCTTTGACCTCCTGGAAGAGAGTACCATTTCTTGTACTTTAGATTTGTAATTCTTGAGTATTTTTCTCTATCATTTGAGCTACAGTGTTGTCCCACTGGGAAAACTGCGTTATTTATGTATGAGGGTTTGCAGGTTGTCTTGCTCATAGTTTAGATCAGAGATCTCTTGTGCTGGGCTTTCCTTCCACTTGGTGATCCATGGATTGGCTTACTGATCTATGTTTTGTTCAAATCTTATCCATTTTAATTAAATTTCATACTCATAAATTTACTCCAGCAGTTTCCATATCTGCAACTTGTTTCTCAGATCTACTCTTATTCATGCATGCTTTTGTCAAAATTCCAAGTGGATCTTGTAGAGAAAACTATAGAGTTTCTAGATCTGATATTTTGTCCATAGATCTACTCTATATCTAAGTTGTAACTTACATCTACTGAACCTCCTGAAAAATAACGTTGTTGAAGCATTTCTGCAAATATCTATGTGCTCCTGCTCTCTTTTCTGAAGATTTACTGCTGTATTGGCTCATGCTTTCTACTGTATAATGAAAGGGATTTATCATAATGATTATTTGCTGCTGTAATGCTAAGATATCAGTCCTCTAGCTGATCTCCACTGAACATTAGCTAAAATTGTGCAATTCCTGAAGCAGTGCTTGCATTTGACTGCAGCCTTCCCCTTTGGGTTCCTTTTAGCTAGTCTACTTTTTGGGAGATCTTTTTAATGTGCCTAAACTAATTTTTTTCTGATGAAATTCCATATATAAGTCACATAAAACATAAATGAGGGGAACCAAGCCCTGATATGCGTTATTTTTGCACATTTTTACTTATACAACGTTTTCCTTGAACACCTTGTTGAAATTCATGAAAAGGGGTTATTCGAAGTTCTATAGATAGAGTCTATAGTTGGCCAGGTAGCCTTTGGGTCTCATTATTTATTTGAAAGGTGAAATACCCAGTAAATTCCTCTGTAGTATATCTTTGAAATATAATCTTGAGAATCCTGAAAAAGGATCATTACAGTGGTATCAGAGCTCCACTCTTGGCATAGCCTGTGCTAGAATTGGAGCACCAGTCATGCTGCATTACAAAGATAAAGATCCTCTTAATGAGAGGGAGAGGAGATACCAGAATAGAATTCATAAAAAGTATGACTATACTACTAAAGACCTTGACAGAGGTCAAGACAAGGGGAAAGCCCTTGTGAATGAAAAGGATGAGAAGGATAAGGAAGCAAAGGAGTTTGCAAAAACTCTATTAGAGGCTATGAAAGATCTGTCAAAGGAGATAAAGGAGATGAGGGTGGATAGAATGAGAGAGTCCCTTGGGAGATTCCATCAAGGATAAATTTCTGATATGTCTCAATTTGGGACTGGTCAACCTGTGAGCTTGCCACAAGCTCCACAGGCCTCACAACGCTCTAAAATGCCCACCTTCTTGGTTGTAGAGAATGAAGGACTACAAGATCCAACCTCTTTGCAAGGTTAATTTGTAGAATATGACTCAAAAAGTCAGAGGTTCAAGGATAACTTGAGCTTTCAAGACTTTTTCCATCTGAAGGACCGGAGGAGGCCATGATAGCAGTATAGAGATGGAGGTTTCCTTCATGGAAGACACCACACTATGGTCAGGTTCTTCTTGCCTAAGTTCGATCGATCACCCTCTTTTTCTGCCAAAGCATGGGTGGAGAATTTGGACATCTATTTCCAGTTGAATAAAGTACCCGAAGTAGAAGCCGTCAAGATTGATGCGCTGCATTTTGAGGGAGAAGCCCACAACTAGTGGTTTCATGGACTATCTACATTGGGACATAGTAATGTATCCACATATGTTGAGTTCACTAGGAGACTAGTGGAAAGATTTGATTGGAAATATTTGGAGGCCCCTTTCATAAGCTTGGAAAAGCTTAAGTAGACAGGAGATGCAGAGGCCTATATCTCTAAATTCCTGAGGTTGTCTGTAATGGTCCCTAATATATCAGTAGCAAGGAGAGTCTACATGTTCATTGATGGCCTAGAGGACCCTTTGCATGGGTTGGTTAAGTCTACCAAGCCCATCACATTGCATGATGCCATTGAGAGAGCTAGGGATCTCCAAAATTCCTTTCCAAGAGAAAAGGAAACATTCCAAAGTAGAACCCCTCACTCTTCTAAGGGGAAAGAAGGGAAAGTTGCTCCATCCAAGGAGAGCTCACTGAGGAAGCCTCTTGAAATTGATCTCTGGAGGGAGTTGAGGAAAAATAAATTATGTTTCACTTATCAAGAGCCATGGGTACCGAGACATAGATGTGTTGCTAGAAGAGCACACTATATTGAAGTCTTCTCTGATTTTGAGGAGGAAGAAGAAAATGATGGACCAAGGAAAGGTCACAACGCTGGTGATGATGATGAGGAGGATCAATCACCATCCAGAGAGGAAGAAGGATCCTTTGCTCCAACAAGTGGGACTCCTACTTCTTTGAGAGGAGTGCCCAAGTACTTGACCCTCAGAGTGCAAGGTTCAGTTATGAACCAAAGAGTGTCTATTCTGATTGAAAATGGGGCAACCCACAAATTTATTGATGCTCACCTTGTGCAAAGGTGAGGGATCCCCACTGATACTTTTGATGGGTTCTCTTTTTTGGTTCCAGGATATAGAACTATGTAGTGCATGCAGTATTTTCCATCACTTTCTGTGACTATGGGGACCTACACCTTGGTGGACCATTTCTTTGTAGTTGACATACCAGACACCAACATCATCTTGGGTGTCCAGTGGTTGATTACCTTGGGAAAATTCACCACTGATTGGAAGGCCTTGCAGATGGAGTGGGTGGATTTGAAGAGTGGGAAACAACAAATCATTCAAGGCATGCACACCTATCCTTCACTTGATGTTTCCACCCGAACAAAAAATATAGAACTGTGCAGCAGGGGCAAGGACCTCACAGTTCCTTCTCTCCTGTTTATGAGAATGCTGCAAGGAACATTCCTACATCATGGCAAGCCACTTGGAATTCCCTTAGATTCTGATCATGTGGGGGAAGCCTCGCCAAGTGCTGAAACAATGGAAGAGAAAGCCACAACACTGTGGGAAGAAGCAAGGGGGAGGATCCACCTTCCCACAAACAATTTTGGCATGTATAATGTCAAAGAAACAATCAACAACAAGGCAAGCACCACCATATATGCATCAGCAATTTTGTCCTTATTGAAATGTGTAGATCCATATTGGAGGTCTCAACTCCTTATGGAATACTCCAAAGATCCGCACACCGGGATGATATTAGATGGCATGAAGCAAGGAGGAATCTATTTGGTCCATGAAGGGGTCATCTCTCATCTTGGTAAAGTATTATTTTCCCAAGCCTCCAAGATTAAGCAAGAGATACTACAAAGAGCACAAAAAGAGTTCCTTTCCAACTATATGTAGTCAGCAAAGATCTACTCCCTAATCTTGAGGAGTTTTGATTGGGAGAGTATGAAGGAAGAACTACATCAGCACTTAAAAGAGTGCAATAGTTATGAGAATATGGGGCAGCCAAAGGATCCTACACAAGAGACATTTCAGCCATCTCTTCCTCCTCTTAAAAGAGGAGAAATGCCCATGCCTAACTCCATGTGTGTGGGAGACTTGAATGGTAAATAATATGATCTTATGGAGCATGTTTATTTTTCTAATTTCACACATTCTCTTACCATATGTATGCAGGCCATGGCTCCTACAAGGAGTGACATTACATGCAAATCTCATGGCATCGATGAGGCCAATAAAAATTCCAAATCTGGCCACTCCCTTGAGGTGCAAAGGGAGATTATCTATCATGATGGGTGATTCCAAAAGGCACCTAACTAGGGCTTCACTTTTAGCCATGTCAAAGTGACCCATGCAACAAAGATGTGGTTGGAGTACCACCTACTACACTCAGATCTACTCAAAACAAGGAGTGCATTGAGTTGGTACCTTATGTGGGATTGTGACCCACCTACTCAAGTGCAAATTTCAGTTTGCATATATGTGATATTGCTTCCATACATAGATGATATATTGGTCTTGTTGATGGGTTTGTATGGAAAAAAAGTGGGTTGTGTATATGTAGCACATGGGATGTAACTTTATACTATACTTCATGATACATGTTTTAGATGTGACATTGCTTCACCCATGTTTATTTCTGTTGAGTTTTACACTCTTGAAGGGATAGACTATGCCCCTATCATGTTAGCATTGGAGCAAATTCTGATATATTGGATTGATGAGAACTTAGTCCATGATGAAATCTTGATCCTTGATGGTGCCATCAATTGAGAAGGAGAAGAACTACAGCTCTTACCTTGTCAGTTGCTTGAGGACAAGCAACATTTTGGAGGGGAGAACATTCAATTTTGTTTTAATTTATGTTTTATGAATAAATGAATAAAGGAGGACATGTAAAACTCCTAAAAATCCTGAATAAATCAATGCCCATGTGAACCAAGACAAATCAGGGCTATGTAAATAATCACTTGCAGGTGTGAAAGAGATTTGAGCTAAAGACTGGGTCAACCTTGACCAAATCAACAACGCTGTCTAGGTTCATTGCATCTCCAAAAGGGACAACGTAGTTCTAAAAGGGAGCCTCTAATGTGGAAAGGGCTAACTCATCAAAGAGGTTTAGGGTTTCAAAGAGATTTCTCATCTTATAAAAGGAAAAGGAGGGAAGCAAGAGAATGTTGTTGTTAGATCATATTTCTAAGTATTTGTCTGCTTAGAAAAATACCATTCTCTATTGTTGAGTGGAGGATTGTATCTGGAATTCCTATGCAGGAGTTTCACCTCTTCCTTTGATGATTCAAGGAGGAAAGTTTGCTGAATTGAAGCACTATCAAGCTTGAGGCCAAGATCATACTTACATTGGAATCACTAATCCACTGAGGGTTTAGTTATCTCTGCAAGCTGTAGCAAGTGGCGATCTAGATCTGCAGAGATCTAGTGTATTTTGAGAGTCTCTCTCCATGGAGTGGGTCCTTTGACCTCCTGGAAGAGAGTACCATTTCTTGTACTTCAAATTTGTAATTATTCAGTAGTTTTCTGTATCATTTGAGCTATAGCACTGTGCCACTGGAAGAACTGTGTTATTTATGTATGAGGGTTTGCAAGTTGTCTTGCTCATAGTTTAGATCAGAGATCTCTTGTGTTGGGCTTACCTTCCACTTGGAAATCCATGGATTGGCTTGCTGATATATGTTCTGTTCAGATCTAATCCATTGTAATGAAATTTCATTTTCATAAATTTATTGCAGCAGTTTCTAGATCTGCAACTTGTTTCTCAGATCTACTCTTATTCATGCATTCTTTTGTCAAAATTCCAGGTGGATCTTGTAGAGAAAACTATAGAGTTTCCAGATCTGATATAGATCTGATATTTTGTCCATAGATCTACTCTAGATATAATTTTTAACTTAAATCTACTGAACCTCCTGAAAAATAACGTTGTTGAAGCATTTCTGCAAATATCTATGTGCTGCTGCTCTCTTTTCTGAAGATTTACTGTTGTATTGGCTCATGCTTTCTACTATATAATGAAAGGGATTTATCATAATGATTATTTGATTATGTAATGCTGATATATATTCCCCTAGCTGATATCCACTGAACATTAGCTAAAACTGTGCAATTCTTGAAACAGTGTTTGGATTTGACTGCAGCCTTCCCCTTTGGGTGCCTTTTAGCTAGTCTACTTTTTGGGAGATCTGTTTAATTTGCCTAAACTAATTTTTTCATGATGAAATTCCATATATAAGTCACATACAACATAAATGAGGCAAAACAAGCCCTGATCTGCATTATTTTTGCACATTTTTACTTATACAGTGTTTTCCTTGAACACCTTGTTGAAATTCCTGAAAAAGGGTTATTCCAAGTTCTATAGACAGAGTCTACAGTTGGCCAGGTAGCCTCTAGGTCTCATCCTTTCTTTGAAAGGTGACATACCTAGTAAATTCCTCTGTAGTCCATATCTGAAATAGAATCTTGAGAATCCTAAAAAAGGATCATTAAATATAGAAGCTTGATCGCTTGAAGCAGATCCGTTTCAATGGGAAGGAATCAAAAGAAAAAGGCTAATCAAAGGAAGAAGATATCTTAGAAAATCTATGCAGTAGAAAATGAAGAAGATGAAATAGGTATTGATTGTTGTTCTTGTGATTCACTTCCTTGCGAAGCCAATGTTGAAGATAGTGAATACAAAAGTAAAAGTAATGTTATGGATCTAGAAGCAGAAATTGCTAATCTCAAGAATTAAGTTGAAGATCAACATATTCTATTTAATGAAAGGGAATGTATCTTCAAATATATGATTTATAGATTGAATGATCAATTATAAGAAATAAATTCAATTGATAAACTAAACAAAGAACGGATAGATCAGTGTCAAAAGTTGCAGAATGAAGTATCCAATCACAGTGAAGGACTTGAATAAAAAATAATCTCTCTCAAATAATATTTGGAAAAATCAAATATGAAGAATGAAGAACTTATACAAAATTTTGAAGAACAAGAAAATGGGTTGAAAGAAGAGATTCTAAAATTGAATGAACAAGTAGAATAAGGAAGAAGGGTTGAAGAAAGTATGAAGAGGCAATGCCAAATATTGGAAGTTGAGGTAAACATTTTAAAAGGTAAATTAGAGGAAAAGGATAAACACTTGAGGTTTCAATATAATACTAAGATTCTGGATAATATTCTTAGTAGTCAAAGGTATCATTCTATTAAATTTGGTCTTGGTTTTCATGAAACTGTTAAAGGAGAATCTAGTTCACAAGAAAGTGGTAAAGATTCAAAGGTAATCAATGCAAAACCTGAAGTGTTGAAAGAGACAAAAGGTCAACCGACAATCATGAATTCTCAAAGGAAATCATTCGATCCTAACTATAGAAGTAACAATCGATTTTATACTTTGATCAATAATATTGAATGGTTTATATGTCATAATTATGGGCATGCTGCAGCCAATTGCAGAAGTAGATTGTTTCAGTCACACACAAATAGACTCTACAAAGAAAGGTCAACAACTCCCAGATACTCAGGGTTCTTTAAGGGTTATTGTTTTTCATGCAACCAATTTGGACATAAAGCTATCAATTGCAATAGAAGGAACGTGAGGCAAATTTATTATGATACCTTGCTCCCTTTTCTGGTCACATAAGATGTTATGCTTGTAACAAGTTTGGGCATGTAGAGAAGAAATGCAGGAACATATCAATGAATCATCAAAGACAACATGAAAGCCAAACAAATGATATCAAAAGACCAAAGAAAGTTGGATTCACCAACTTTAATTTTGACAAGCACAAAGAAGAAAAGATAAGATGTGGTCTTGTTCTCTGTGCAATTAAAGACAAGGATGAATGGTACATGGACAGTGGATGTTCTCATCACATGAATGGTGATAAGAGTAATATGGAGTCTCTTAAGAAAAATCAAGATGGTAAGGTTATTCTTTCAAATGATGCTCCAACAAATATTTTGGGAAAAGGTAGAGCCATACTTAACAAAAATAGAAGGGTAGTTGATACCTTATTAGTTCAAGGCATAAACAAAACTTATTAAGTGTAGGTCAAATGGAAGATAAAGGAAATATAATTGTGTTCAGTTCAACCAAATGCAAGGTTATGGACAAAGAAACTGGAGAAGTCATAGCAAGGGGATACAAAAATGATGATAAATTATATGTGTTTAAATATCTGACCTCTTGTAGATGTAAGGAGGATTCAGATTCAGAATGAAAGAAGTCAATGTCCATTGTAGTCCATCATTCTTGAAAGAATAATGTTATCTTCAACTGCAATGTGTAAAGGATGGTTTGGTAATTCTGGTTATTTATATTTCTGACAGTGCATCTGATGTGACAATAGAAGACAGGTACATAATGTATAAGTCCAAGGGGAGATGGAGTTGTGAAATTTTCTGTATTTCACTTTCTATACACAGGTTTCATAAACTAAAGCCAAGTATACACACGAGTTCCATTGGAGACATTTGCGTATGTTTTTCTCTGATAAGAAAAATAGTGAGTCAGACTCAGATGGTTATAGTTTGTTGATATGATATGGTCAGTTTTGACTATGAACAAGAAGCACAGGTTTAGGGGGAGCCTCGGACCAACTACTAATGTTGCATTGTTGGCATTGTGTTTTCTTATTCCTTAATTCTTGTGACACTCATGTTCGAATGATGTTTTCATGATACATGGATTTCTTATAATGAGATTATGGATGAGCCCTGATCACTTTTTGCAGAAGAGTATCTTTATTTTCACACGTGGATTTGATGCAAGTCTAATGATTCCGATGTAAGGATAGAACATGCAGAGTTTGTTGCCGATGAATTTTGTCATGAATGAGGCCTATTATACTTGATTCCTACACATGTTACATCATGATTATGAAATAAATATAAATCATGAAGACCTTGGTGATAACAGATCACATTGATGATTTCTTCATACATTGACAATTGATGAAGTTATTCTGGTATGATAATTCTCCTTGGCAATAATATGATGTTGCTGCAAAGATCTTGAAGGCTTGATTACTGATGTGCTTATGCTACATATGTTGAAGACACGACTACATTGTCTTATCTTTCTTCTATCATATATTGTTGATACAAGTCTATGGTTTTTTCTCATTCTATGTGATGCATCTCTACTCTATCCTATTTTATGATGATTCCCACATATATTTCTACAAAGGGGAGATGGCAAGTTCACCTTGATGAAGACAAGAGATTGAGTTGATAACTAATTTCTACAGAAAGATACCATGATTTTGAAATCACAAACCCAATCACAGGTTGATGATATTGAACTTTACACATGTTTTTTGACAGACATGGTTTAGCGGTGATGGGTACAACTGTGGCTATGGTTTTCAAGCTACATTTTCTTATTTGATTATCTACTTGATGAAGATGTTTTGATGAATTGGTTAAGGTGTTCAGGATGCACAAGTTTAGGGGGAGAATTTTCCTTGCTGAAGAGGCTGCATTATGACTGGTAGTTGTGTTATGATCTCCTATTTGAGATTCTTTGGTTTTTGTTATAAAAAGTCGTATCTATAATTTGCTGAAAAGGTCATGTTGGGACCTATGATGTAAAATTGTTTTATTCATTCATGTAAGGATTTTTTCAAATTTATAAACCCACTTGGTTGGGTAGTTGAGTCAAATATGTAATTCCACTTGGTTGGATCATTGATGTAAGTATGAGTCCTTGGTGATAGGAAGGGTCATACTTGGTTGAGTTATAGATTCATTTACTTCATTGAAAAATCTGTCTGAAGATTCAACATGAACTCAAGGGGAGCATTGTCAATACAGTACACATCAAATCTGCAGAGCTCTTCTTTATACAAGGAAAGAGAAACCGTGTTTCGGTATTGATCTGCCCTTTTCCCTTGATGTCAAAGGGGGAGAGTATTTTGGTGTTTGAATAATGGTTATGATTAATGCATTTATCTGTTGTGGTGATCAAACACCGTCATGGTTGCCATAAAGTCCAAAGGGGGATATTGTTGGCAATATGATGCAATATGTTGTCCTTGATGGCATCCTACTTGATGAAGTTTTTCTTGATGGAAACCTACTTGATAAGTTGCCTTTTGATAAGCAACCTATGTGTTAAAGATATAAAAATGATGTTTCTATAGGTCAGTTCAGATGTGACAGAGAAAGGAATTCCAGTAAGTGCCAGAGAAACAAAACAGGAAATATTTCTCAATGCATACGCAGGTTTTATGAAGGGAACCCACGTATGGAGGTAATGTATATGATACTTTTATGAAGGAAACCCGCGTATACATACAGAATTAGTATATATGGAGTTTTTATGAAGAGAAGTTGCGTATACAGGCGGGGATAAAGAAGAAAAATCGCGTATGCCTTTTGCGCTCTAAAATTAAGATACCAAGGGGCATTACCATGGTATTAGCCCACAATCATTAGGGGAATTTTGAGTTCTAAAATGGGCATCCTAAGGAAAATGTACAATCAAAATTCACTTTATGAGAATCAATCACATTTTATGGGATGACATCATCCCTAATGGTTGAGGTGGCATTGTTGGAGTTAAAGGTACTTATTTGTCACATTCTCAATGGTGGATAAAAACTCATGGTTAACCATGGTAGTGCTCTAAGTACTTTTAAAGTCAAAGTAAAGTACTCATAATAAATGTCTTTTCACACTTTTTGAATAAAAACATATTATTGTCATTTCATATTCCTTGAAAGAAACAATGCATATCCCTATACATTTATTATATTATATTATATTTATATAGTATATTAATTACATGTTATTATACAATTCAAATAATATAAATCTTAATTAAAAATTTATAATCTATATTTATATTTTATTTTAAGTTATTTAAGTACAAATGACAAATGCATTAGTTGTTAAATGATAATGACTTTTTCTTGAAAAGATCATTCTTATTTATAATCACATCAATACAATTTTTTTATTAATTTTATTTTGGTTCAACTTTTGAATTGAATTTAACTATGGTTACATGGATTGTGGTGCAAAAAGTGAATTGAAAATTCATAAATATTATTTTATTGGTTTAGCTATTATTTTATTATTTCCATAGGAGGCCCATTTTAGACCTATAAATTCCCCTAATGATTGAGCGTTCTATCATCTATTTTATCCCGTCCAAGAGTACCATCAGCAGTTCTGTGGTTTTGGCTCATGGTATTGGTAAAGGCTAAAAACATATAAGGAGAAGAAGATCATAGTGCATAGGTGTGCATGTGTCTGGGTATTAATGAATAATTCACTCTGAATCATATCTGCATGGAATGGGTTATAGTTTATAGATAGATCTGAAATAATAATGCACCTATGAATATAATGATGGATCAGGATCTCTAGACCTGAAATGACCATGTATTTCTTAGATCTATTTATGAAATGTTTAGATCTATGATCTGGCAAATGTTTGCTGAAGAAAAGGGTAAGATCTGAGCTAATTATTTATTCTGAAAAATTGCGTAGTTCTGAAATAGTTACAGATCTATACGCATGCTCGTCTCTGTAAAAGAGCATATATACACAGGTTCAATTAAGAAAAAGTGCGTATGGGATCTAGGGTTTTTCTAAAGTGCGCAGAAGGAAATTTTCGATCTATTTTGATGTATTACTGTTGTCTGTCAATGATGTCTTCATACATATCTGTGTTGTTTGAATACTGTATATGCTGCTAAGTTGAATATGTAAAAATATGATTAATGAGGGAGTAATTATGTTTAATTATGACTGACTGAATAAGGGTTCTGCATTACTGAAAAGATATCTGACTAAAAGCCTCAAATCCTGATCCGAGACTGATCATACACTGCAAAAACAATATTCTCAGATCTATACGCAGGTTGGTGTGAAGGAAAGTGTATATAGACGCGGGATCAGTGAAGTGAAGTAGTGAATGTATTTTAAGATAATGAATGTTCAGGGTTGATTTTAATTCTTCATACTTATTATGAAATCTGGGTTATTACTGTGTTCTAGTTACAGTGATCTCACTGTTCTGATTGAAGTTTGGGTTAAGTTTATTATTGATGATATTTATGATGAGTTGAGTTGAAGCTGTGGGATCCAATGTGAAAATTGATGAAACATGGTCTGCAGTGATTCTGAGGGTTGAATCCTTCAGTGTGGAAGTAGAAGCTTCCTGCCAGTAGAAGCTGGTGTTCTGATTAGGGGGTTGAAGCTCCCTTCCAGTAGTGGCTGGTAAACGAGATCAGGGGTTTGGAGCTCCCTTCCAATAGTAGTTGGAGAAAAAGAGAAGGTTGTAGCCTTCTGCAAGTAGATGTCTGCATACTGATATGAGTCTGCATCAGTACAATATTGTAAGCAATTTTCCATACAATAAATATTAAAGACAAAGACGACGACAACAGTGGTTTTCTCCTGACTTGGGTTTCCACATTAAATATTTGTGTTCATGTGTGTTGCTTATGTGTGATGATTTATTATGTTCTTACTACACATGCTTACTGCTTACTAAACATCTGATGAATGAATGATGCACTGATCTAAGTAAAGAATTATCTACATAATAAGATCTCTGGACATACACAAGTTTTCTTAAAGATAAACTGTGTATATGCCAGTTGGGTTTATTAAAGTTGTGTATATAAATCAGTAAAGAAAAAGAAAAAGTTAACAGTGTGTTATAAATACTTATCCGCCCCCCCCCCCCCCCTCCCCCCCCAACCTCTCATTATTTTTCCCAACATTTAGAACTAAGATGATCATTATATTTGTGGTTATATGAATTTTTTGTGGAGTGAAAAAAATATTTTTTACTACCAAGATGCTCATTATATTTATGGTTATATAATTTTTTTACAGCCAATATTATCATTATATTTGTGGTTCTATTACTCACTGTTACAGTGGCAACAATTCACTTTTACAGTGAATTGTCGCCACTGTAACAAGGAGTTTCCACCGATGTAACAGGGAGTTTTTGCCACTGTTATAGTGAGTTTCGGTCATTGTTATGTCAATAAATCATGTGGGGAATATATATATATATATATATATATATATATATATATATATATATATATATATATATATATATATATATATATATATTGGTTATATAAAAAAATTGAGTTAAAAAAACATTTTTTACAACCAAGATGCTAATGGTATATATATATATATATATATTTGAGGTTAAATAAAGTTTTTGGGGAGTGAAAAAAACATATTTTATAACTAAGATGATGATTATATTTGTGGTTCTATTACTCACTGTTACAGTGGCAACAATTCACTTTTACAGTGAGTTGTCGCCAGTGTAACGAGTTTTCGCCACTGTTACAGTGAGTTTCCGTCATTGTTATGTCAATAAATTATGTGGGGACTTAGTTAGTATATATATAAATATATTCCAGGTACAACCACAAATAATGAAGGCTATTAAATTTCCCTGTTTGATGGGCTTAGAGCAACTAGGAGTTGTAGTGAAAGTGACATTGTCACTTACAATAATTCAGAGTTTATTACCAATCAAATTATTGGAATTTACCAAGTGAGAAAACATAATTTGAAACCCTTCCACCAAGAAGAAAAAAATATTGTTGCGCAATTTATTAGTTTTAACATCATTTACCGATCAGATGTCCAAAGGGTTGTCGATGATATACTCATTGAAGTAGCAGTCAATGGACATAGATGTGGAAGATATGTGGAGGATCCAGCATGTGCTCCACCAATTTTTATTGATAGGCTTCGATATATGTGGCTTGTTAATGAATTGATTCTTCTTGTGTTTGCTATTGGGGTTACCATGGTGGGAATCCTATTTTGGAGTTCTTATTTCTTGTGATATATTGTAGCAGTATACACAACTATTGTGTCCATTTTTTATGTATTTATATGAGCTCTGTTTTTTTATGGATGGCCTCACCTTATTTTTTGGTACTTTTTGGTATGTGTATGTAAAAATGTATTTTTCAATCAATACTATTACAGTTTGGTTTCATCTATCTATTGGAAATACTGAGAAGAGTGGAGGAATAATCACTAATTCCTTTTACAAATGTTAATTTATCAATTGAGATCACTTTAAAAAGAACCCAAATTGAACAACAAAATAAAGGATATTTTGATTATCAAATAGAGGACTCCAAGTACAAGTATCTAATAACTATACAAGTCTCTAATAAAATTCTAATGAACTCAAATTATTAAAGAAGCCCCTTCAATAAAAATTAATGTGAGATACCCTTTGTTATAAGCCAAAAAGGATGGCTTATATATCAATCATTATTTTCCCTTTATACATGGTTAAATGGAAAATGAAATTGTGATGTATTTCATTTTTCCAATCCATAGCTCCAACCTCATTTAAGGGGAATAATTTTTATCAGGTTATTTGTTTCACTTGGTTGTAAGAAATGTTTTTTAAATCCATTATCAACATCTGCAACCACAAGATCAAGTGATTTTAATTGAAGCACATTCTTACATACATGACAACAACAACAATTAAGCCTGCAAACAATGAAAATAATATGAACAACCTGCAAATCAAGGAAGTTAACTTGGTAATCATGCAAATTTATAATATGAATTCAAGTATAACTAATAAATTGTAACTAATAAGTTTTAAGGAAAGTAATTTAAGGAGTCAGTGTAATGGTGCATACGCCCAAAAATTTGCACGTAATAAAACTTTAAATTATTATGATGGAAAAGTAGGGCCCTCCCATGGAAACTCGCCCTCCCATTCCAATGGACACCATTGCGGAAACTCCTGACTAGGTACAAGGGGAATCTTTGACTGTGTACGAAGGAAACGAAAATCTCCCCTAACCGTGATAACAATGAATTCTTTGTGACAAATGGTTGGGAACACTTGTCACAACACCCGACTCCATACAACAGTAATAGAAATCTCCCCTGACCACGAAAACAATGAACTATCGGTGTCAAATGGGAGGCAGTCATTATGGCAACACCTGACTGCATACTGGCACTGCCATAAACAACGAGTCATGATATTACTGGACTCATTACCCCAACTCTTCCATTGTGTCGTTTTCCCACATTCAAACTGTTGCAAAGAACAAACACATCCATAGCCACTCTGAACTCTAACTAAATATGGGAGGCTCAAGAGTATGCAAAGAAAGTGTCAAATAATTGCTAGACACATTTTGTTAAACCATTTTTTGAATAGGTCGGCTGGATAGAGTATATTTGCAGGTTTTAGGGGTATCACGATGGCATAGCCCTAGAAATTTCCATGCATTACAAGGAGGGTAGATCAAAGGTAGCAGGGACAGTGGTGCATGCGATAGAAGAAGTGATTACAGATGTGACAAGGTTACCCCAAACAAGAGAACAGTGGTTTGCGCCCCAAAAAACCCAACCTGATGTTCTGCAATAATTCCTTGAGGTAGGTTAACAACTTCTCAGGAGAGGCATATGATATGATAGGGAGTCATTACCAGAACCCTGGAAGGATGTTTCATTCCTTGTCTAGAGATTTTTCACGTTCGAAGGAATGTATGTCATTATTTATTATGAGCACCTCCGCTTGTTAGACCACTTGTGCCATGGCAGGTTGGTTAACATGCCTTTCTTTCTTGCAAAAACACTAGACCAAATGGCCCAAGGTGTGTAGAAATCAAAGCGGTCTCTCGAAATCATGTCCCACCATTTCCTTGTTAAACTTTTGGTATTTTTTCACTGCAAAGGGAAGGGAAAACTTGGGATGAACTAGTTGGAAGGCCATTGCATGTTGAAGCTTCCACCCCACCAGAGGATTCCCTAGAGACTGCAACTCTGCCCCATGACCTCCCAGCTGCAACTTCACCTAATGAACCCCCCAACTGCAACTCTACCCCATGACCTCCCACATACAACTCTGCCCCATGACTTCCCACCTGCAAAAATTCCCACAAAACCTTTCCATATGGCAATTGAGCTGCCCAGTGTTCAAACTACGAGGGTTTATAGGGTTTCTGTTGATAAATACACATAGAAAAGAGACGACCAAGATGATTATGATGAAGTAGAAATATTGGGGAGTAAACATGCGACCATAATATTGAGAGGATACAGGAAATGTCCGGCAGTAGTGCCCATTAGGGGAATTTTTAGGTATAAAATGGGCCTCCTAAGGAGATTATAAAATAATACTGGAAATAATAAAATGAGTTTAGATTACATCATTAAATTTTAGAGGGAAAAAAGAAAAAAACTACTTTTTCAACTTGTATTTTCAACTTATCTCCCTATGGGTTTACTCAAATTTCGAGTGGGAACACTCGTTGGATGTAGAATTTGATTCCTCATCTAAGGAGTACCCATGTTGCATACTTTTGATGGACCCTACTACATGAAAAATGAGAAATACATGAAAAACATGATTTCAATCATGTTTTTCATGTATTTCTCATTTTTCATGTAGCAGGGTCCATCAAAAGTATGAAACATGGGTACTCCTTGGATGAGGAATTAAATTTTTCATCCAATGAGTACTCCCACTCGAAATTTGAGTAAAAACTTAGGGATATAAGTTGAAAAAGTAGTTCTATTATTTTATTATTTTTTAATCTTTTCACATTTTTACCCGAAAAATAGTGAATCATCCCCCATGGTTAACATTATCATATTGAATCATATTTTTTCTTATAAAGTTTATTTTGGTTGTACATTTTTCTTAGGAGGCCCATTTTAGACCTCAAAAGTTCTCTAATGAAAAGCCAAGCAAAACAAGAGAAAGAAAGGTTATCTTGCTCCAGTTCCTAAAATCCTCCCCATTGTTGCAAAATAACTCCCATAAGAGATAGCGGTAGAACAAGAGCAAGAGAAATAATACCCACAATATGTATTGATTTAAGGAGTCATGTACCAATGATGCATGTAGTAAGGATTCATGGAACAAGGATTAGGTCACCTTGCTGACACAGAATAACAAGTTGATAAGCTTCCATCTCTTGGTTTTGAATATTATTACATAGAAGGAGTAGTTGAATGGTATGGAACACATTTCCTTGCATCAATTCAAATTTTGTATGGGGGTGATGAGGAGGACCAACCACCTGCACCACCAGAATTGTATGGGGAAAATGAGGAGGACCAACCAACTACACAACCAAAATTGTATGGGGATGATGAGGAGGACCAACCAACTGCACCACCAGAATTGACACAGAAGCACGTTGTAACATAAAGTACCCCTAAAAATATTCCTTTGTATATTTCATTGTTAATGAATAATATGATTCTCCAGATGAAAAACAGAAAACTACATATCAAAGTTAAAACCCTAACACATGAGCTCAGACAAAAGGAAAATTTCGATAGATTAGATTTCTTGGACCAATTTGTAGAGTCCATACCCATTTATGTCATAGATATACCTTCTCCAGGGGTCCACCAAAATATACCCCTTGGAAAAAATAGATTGATGACATTGTTGTGCAAACAGAGGACCATACCGAAATCAAAGTTGTTAGTACAAAGGAACAAGAATCACATATGAAACTAACAAAAGAAACAGTTGTAAAAACATAGGAACAACAACCAGATATGAAACTAACAGAGAATGAGGAACCAAAGATCAAACTGACCAAAGACATTGTTGTGCAAACAACGTATGAGGAACCAAAGGATAAATCAAAGCTGTGTAAATTTTCATATAAGGGAAAAATAATACCTTACCATTTGCACGAAAGCTCACTTTGTGACCTTTCAAGAGATGCAAAGAATATAAAAACAATTTTTTATGAAAACATAAAAAAAATAGTGGATGAGATGGAAAGGAAGGTGAGAAAGTTGGAGAATGATAAGAAACAACTCATGTTGAAAAGTGTAACTAGGATCAGTCTTCATTATGACTATGTAAATATGCATTTATGAAAAGAAGATATATATATATATATATATATATATATATATATATATATATATATATATATATATATATATGATCTGGTTGTCTCATGGGTTTCATGAGCAAGGTCTAGGTCAAAGTACCTCTTCTTGATGTCCTCTAGGTTTTTGTTTTCTTGTCATAAATTTCCTATTTAAGAAGTCATGTATGAAGTGTCCAAATCATCTAACATAAGCCTTGAAAGTCCAGTGTTGAACCCTTCTATAGAACAACAAATAAATGGCATGTCAAGTCGTCCTATATTTAGTAGATAATTCGGCCTACAACGTGACTGTAGGGTCGACCTAAAATTCAAGAATATGAACTATATATGTGAAGGATCTGCAGCTCAGTTGAAGGACAAGGAATTGCAGATTTGTGTGTGGTTTCACAGTGATCAAAAGTGCAGATTTAGGACAAGGAAAAGCTACGGACTTCAGGGATGAAACAAGTATGAAATACATATATTCAGATAAGAGTATATATATATATGCGGATACATTTGTGGTAATAATGCGGATTGTTCTGAGTTCAAAGATGCGGATTTCAGAGAGTATCAAGCACGAATGAAAGGGAAGCTCCAAGAAGTATTGTGGACACCTTGGAAGTAAATCACAACATAAATAAGCCTGCCATAATTTCAAGGTCAAGGTAGTATATAAGATCAAGTAAGAGAAAGTGTTTGAAGATAAAATAGAGACCGAATTCTCTAGTGAAGTACAAGGACAGTGCTGGTCGATGTAGAAGTGAAGGGTCAACTTTGAAGGTCAACAAAGAAGTAGTGACAAAGTTTTTGGAAGCATACATAGGTCAAGGGTCTAAGTCTTGGTCATGGTACTTGTCATCTGAAAGTTCTATAAGAAAAATTTCTTGTGTGTTTTCCTCTCCAAGAGGGAGAGGTTTTCCCCTAGCTCAAGGAGCCTAATTTTCTATCTCTTGTACTATTTGATAATTGACTTGATGAAATTTTAAATAAGCTAAAGAAGAAAAGACATAATTATCTCAAGTAAGCTCACAAGTAATGATCAAGAAGAGAAATTAAATTAATCACTAGCCCTCCAAATTCTCAACAACTCGGACATATAATGGATGATGTGATTAGTTGCAGGGCTACTCTAACCAATTACAATGTTTACTTGACATAAAAATTGTTGATGTTTAGAAAGAATGATATCATCAAAGATAAGCCTTTCCAGGTTGAACACAGTGATGGTTTCATGGATGCATATATGGACTGCACGAATATAGAAAAATACTTGCTCTTTGAATTGTACCAACATAAGTTTTTGGTGCCTCTTAATAGAAGATGGAATCCCAACCATGTTACAGGCGATGTCCAATTGAGATCCTTTGTATCATATTTGAGAAATCAGGCCACTTGGTTGGAATTTCTTAAAATTTATATGCATAATTCTGAGAGCCTTCAATGGGCTAGAGGATAACATCCCAAACCTATGGAGGTGATAGAATAACATCAAGAGTTCGCCAATTCACCATAGGTAGCAAAGGATATCGCCAAGAACAGGCAAAAGACCATTTCATATTGCGCAGGCAAGATTCAAATATTGGAAACTACCACACAAGAAGGATGTAAATAAAGGTGGCATGCCTCGGAAAAACAATTCCGAAATAAAGATGCTTTTAACTACCTAAACTTAAAGATATCCTTAACAAGGGTTGCTTAGTATATTATTGCCATGGGACAGTGTGGTAATAACTAGATAGGTCTTAGATTTCACTATCCAATGATATGGCTTCCAACAAGGATATATGAAAAGAACTATACCCTGAAGAAAAAAAAAGAGTTTGAATTCTAGAATGTAATTATGGAGACATGAGGGTATCGTCGTCCTGGTGAAGCAAGACAAAGTGATTATTCTATCAAAAATATTCATGAACTTCCCCCTCAGAAAAATTATCATATCATCAATAAAAATACACCTTCGTCCATATATTTAGATTGACACAGTGGCTCACCGTTTCTGACACAACAACTCACCGTTGTTAACACACTGGCTCAGTGTTGTTGGCACAATGGCTCACTGTTGCTGACACACTTGGTCACTGTTGTTGACACACTAGTTCACTTGTGCGGCAACTCATAGATAGAAAGATCATCATATTTGAATTTTTAATATAATTTATTCTCTAATAATATATCACCAGTAGCATTGAGCAATTATAAAAAATTGGTAAAATTGTGTTTTACATGTTTAGTTACAATTTCATCACATTTCCTCTAAAATTTTTGTTACATTTCCATTGTTTTTATTCGAAATTTATATACCAGATTCATTTTTAGACACCAATATATGCAAGCATAATGCAAGTATGAAAAACCACTTGAAAGCTATCTTCCATGAATTCCAAAATAATCAATGTATTGAAAGACCGAGTGTAAATGCATGGAGTTACTTACTCACCTAAAATGACAATTCCGTAAAATTAGAGAAATCACCAAACATATCCTCACCACCTATCAAACATACATGGACATGGTAAACAAAAAAATAATACATCAAATACATCTAATACACGAACAAATATTAAAGTCAAATTGAAAACAAAATCGTGCATAAGAAACCTGGAAAAACATTCATTGTTGGAGTGAGGGCAACCTTGCTTGTTGAGTTGTTCAAACTCAAATGGTTCATCTTCATCTGGCTGGATATTTAAGTCAATTTCCAATATTGCATTGTGTTTGCTTCTTTTTCTTCTCTTTTTGGAACTTAGGAAACTCTTATTCCTCTTTAAAAATGACTCAAAAGAACCCAACCCACACGTGAATTCATAATCCATCATATGAAGATTGTTGGTGTCCTCAAACAATTTTTTAAACGAAGCAATCAACTATTCAATATTGGTCAAAGTAGCAAGAGGAATTTTTGGAACTATGTCTATGTAACCAAGTAAGTCCTCATTGGCCATCTCAATTTGTTCAACATTTACATCAGCATTGTGACTATCCATGGCAGATGTGTTTGCATCTTCACCAATATCTGAGATTGCCTCTATATTTATGTTAGGAGGGCCATTGTATGAGTCAGTTGTGCTTTGATGATTTTGTAATTGGTTTGAAGCCATTGAACGGGAAAAAAACCAACCCACCTTTATGGCATGCTTGCATATGTTGCCACAAATAGATCATGGGAAATCACAAGTTATGAAATTTGTGTGATGATAAGTGACAATATATTGCTTATTAAGTTTATATTAGTTCCTCGCCCAAAAATCATAAGAAATTTGCTCATTAGGGTTGCAATCACTATCTGGAATTATTTTTGCTTTTTCCATTGACGATTCTAACTATTTCTCTTTCTTGTAATTATTCAAAAATCCTTCCTTTTTTAGAATTCTCTTAAACCAATAACAAGGTTCAACATTTGTTAGAATAACATATATCGACTAATCCATCCTATGAAAACATTTTATTTTTTTCTGTCAGATAGAAATTTTGTCTTTAGGTAACAGTGATATGACTCCACGACATTGTTTGTCTCCTGATTTGGATGGGGAAAATCCCAACAACCTTTCACCCACATCCCTAATTGGATAAAAATTGGGTTAATGAATATATTTCATCCATATAAAAACCAAAAATAGAAATGTAACTAAGAATTTGTCAACTTACACTTGTCACCAGCAACCCAATTCTTGTGGAAATAGTCTAGGAACTTCTCCTCATTAGCAAATTTGTTGAAGAAAGCATTAATTGCATTGTTCACTTCAACACTGGAACAATAATTCATAATTAAACCCAAATCACTAAACTTTTTTTTTTCTATTTCTGGACTACCGGCCAATCGATTCACATTTTTTAGCCATGCTGACGTATGTGCCAAACACACAAGATAACATCGCACCTTGTGATTCTCTTTCCACATTCAATTCATTTCAAACATGTTATTTTTTAATAAATACAAGTTGTACTGTAAAATAAGAATATTGAAGTTACCTTAAAGAACCGATTTGATCCAATACATCATAAACCATGAAAGCATTAGCATTCCAACTATGATAAACTTGGTGACACCTATGCATGAGTTGCTTCAACCATAGTGAAATGTCTTGTGATGTATTACGTGATTCCACCACCCATGCAACTAGCACCCCACTTTGTTGCTCATCAAACACCACGAGTGTGTAAAATGGGCCTCCTAAAGAAATAATAAAATAATAGCTAAACCAAAAAAATAAATTTAAGAATTTGCAATTCATTTTTTGCACCACAATCCATGTAACCATAGTTAAATTCAATTCAAAAGTTGTACCAAAATAAAATTAATAAAAAATTGTATTGATGTGACTATAGATAAAAAATGAGATTTTCAAGAAGAAGTCATTATCATTGAACAACTAATGCATCTGTACTTTGTACTTAAATAACTTAAAATAAAATATAAATATAAATTTATAAATTCTTAATTATATTATATGTTATTAATTAAAATTTATATTATTTAAATTGTATAATAACATCTAATTAATATACTATATAAAAATAAAATAATATAATATAATAATAGTATATGGATATGAATTGTTTCTTTCAAGAAATATGAAATGACAATAATATCATTTTATTCAAAAAGTGTAAAATGACATTTATTATGAGTACTTTACTTTGACTTTAAAAGTACTTAGAGCACTACCATCGTTAACCATGAGTTTTTATCCATCATTGAGAATGTGACAAGTAAGTACCTTTAACTCAAGCAATGCCACCTCAACCATTAGGGATGATGTCATCCCCTAAAATGTGATTGACTCCCATAAAATGAATTTTGATTGTACATTTTCCTTAGGAGGCCCATTTTAGACCTCAAAATTCCCCTAATGCAACTTCAACTCATCAATCATTATGAATCAAATTATTGTACTAGATCAATCGTTCTTAATACACTCACCCCATACTTATTCATGTTGAATGTTGAATCCATGGCTATTAGGCTATTATTCAATAGCTTCACCATTTTCTACAACATCCACTTCGTTTGAATTCCAACTGTAAAAATGATATCTCCACCATTAGGCTTTTGATAAAAGAAAAAAGCATTTGGCTATTTTCTATACCAAAGTTTCACACTCATTTCATCCTTCTTATGCAACTGATAATTTCCTTTCATTAGATGATTATATATGTTAACAACATCTTTCCTACACAAAAATAAATCCTTATCTCGAGTTGCAATATCCATGTCAATATATTTTTTAACATGCATTTTGCAAGCCGAGTCAACTGTCACTTCCAAGAAGAAACAACTCTCTACATTGGAAACCATGTCCCTTGATAACTTTGGTTGATGCAGTACCCTAGCATGACCCGAGGGGTCCTAATGTCCATGACAAGGGCATCCTTGGCTATCTACATGCTCATACATGTTATATGTTATTATTGCAATCTCAAGAATTTGAAACATAATTTTTACAATGAATTGGCATTGCCATACCCTCTTTTTCACAAATGAGTATCTTCTCTTCATTTCATCTTGTCCCCTTCTGTCATCGAAGCGATATGAACAAGCATAGCTGCATAAAAAAGTTTGAAAATTCAATACATATGAATCCATGAAAACTGATGGAGCACTATTAACACCAACATCTATATAGTGCATCTCTAAAAAAACTTACACTTCATATAGCTAGGAACCAGTAGGCCCTGAGCGTGGGAATTTATTTTGTAACTGGGTGAAAGAACATGGAGCATTGGGTTCATTTCCTCTCCTCTAATGAAGTCTCCAATTCTAGTTGAAGGGATTTTTGCAATTTGATCAAAGGACTCCATGTGTTTTCCTTGTACAAGAGACCAATCTAAATCCGTTCTAGAGAAGATGAGATTTTCTTTAGGGTTTTGCACCGGAAGGGAAATTATTGACTCCCGTTTGACTTACTTTACCATTTTTCTGACCGTGGAACATCGAGCTTTGCGTTTTGGTCGCTTAAACGACATTGATTCTAACCATTTGAGTCAAAAGGCTTATGATTGTAACCATCGAATGGAAAGGAAGGTCCTCTTGCACTAGTTAGGACTCGATAGAATTCGGTGAAACACTTCAATAATTTTTAAAAACCTCAAGGTGGATTTAGAGCTAGAGGCCAGTCCAAAAAAATTTAAAGACGTTTTACTTTTACACAACATGAAATTTTGAAGAAAGTATGACCCAAAAAAAATCAACTTTATTCGAAGTATGACCATTTGTTTAATAACAGATTATGAGGCTAGGTTTATTTTTAATTTTTAATTTAATAAATATAGAATAAAATGCAGTAATCTAATTTTTTGAAACTTTTAAAAATAAAAATATTGCTTTATTTTATCATAATTATATAATTATTTATAAAATATATATTATATAAGGGTTTTAATTTTTTTAATCAAATTTATTAATATATGATTATAATTTTATTTTTTTAAGTTAATTATTCAAAAGGAAATTATACATAGTTTATTAATGTTGGTCTTCGTATATATGATAATGATTTTCATTTTTTAAAGTTAATTGTTAAAAAAGAAATTATACATAGTTTATTGATGTTGGTTTTCCACTAGAAACCATATCAACAAAAAAAGAGTAAACTTTTAGTCCATAATGTCCTAATTATATTGATTGCCATAAAATTATGTAAATAAGTATCATAGACAAAAATAAAACAATTATCCAAAGATTAACTAGTATTTTGAGAGGCATCAATCACTTTGTTCTATCAAGAACCAAGAGAGAGGATATAACCATGTGGAAGGTGAGGTATTAGATTCAAATTGTAGTTTAACTATGCAATGTTTTGGAGGCCTTCGAGCATATTTGTTAGTTAAATTTGTCTAAAATCCCATAGAAATTTGTTTCAAGCATAATTTGTATCTATGAACTCTGCAAAATCCAAGTGCCTTATGGAATCTTTGGGTGTTGGATCCATTTATGCATTCAAAAATAAATTTTAAACAGCATAAAAAAACAATCTGACCAAAAAAATATTTTTTCAGATTCTTGCTAAAACTCCAAAATGTAGAATAGTTAGACAACACCTTAACCTCAATGGGTACCTTCTATTGTAACATATTTAGTTTTGATAAGTTAGATATTTTTAGAAGAAAAATAAAAAATGCTAGATAGAAAAAAGAGAGAAAAAAAAGGGAGATAAAAAATGTATAGATAATAAAGAAAAAATGAACAAGAAAACACCCCATAGAAAAAATATATATAGTGAGCACATTTAAATGCCACTCAGGAGAAAAAGAAAATCATTTAATTATGAATAAAAGTGTTGCTAGTTAAAATGCCGCTATAAAATAAAATGTGGTTATGACTAATCATATCGTATAAGCATGATTAGGATTTAATTAATTACTATTAGTTTTTAAATAAAGGATTAACCATACATTTTTACTATGGCTAATCGAACATTGTAAATAAACAGGTGATATGACATTTTGTTGTTTCTGATAATCCAATCGCATAAATCAACGGACCAGATGTGGCTTGCCCAAATCAACGACGACCACACTGATCCGCTCCCCCCAAGCCTTTCCGAACATAATCGACAGGGGGGGTCTAGGTTAGTGGTCTACGCGATCCTGCCTTAGGCAACGTGGCATCCTCTCTTCAACCCCGCTCCCCCTCCCTCCAAAACTACTTACCTTTGCTACCCCCCTTTGGGCTCCTCCCGAAACCATTTTCCACTCATGTTGACCATCCGATGGTTCACTCCTGCCACTCTAGTCACATATCCATGTCACTACCTTTCCCCAATCCTAAAAATCCACATGCCCCTATTTTACTCCCGTTACGAAATGCATTTTTTCCCCATATCGGCTACAAATTCATGTTAGTCATTAACTCTGTTACCTACACCAAGATAAATGGTTTTCTAAACGAACAACGACTTTTCTCTAAAAAATTGAGTTTTAGAAAATAGTGAACTCTTCTTTGTTGTTGTTTTTACTACTGATAAGCATTGTGAACCTATTAAAGTCCAACCATTTCTAGAAGCTTTCACGCAGTCACAGGTATGTTCAAACTCCTCACTTGACCATTCAAATCATTTACCAGGTATTTGCAGACAACTCATCATCCCAAACTTTTCAATTATGTATTCTAAAAATAAATTTGTTTCTCAGGAAAATCCCATGCTACCTCCAACCATAGATTTGGACCATCAACCTTTAATTGATCATTTATATCAAATCACCGAGACCAATTGTGAATTTGATCTATATGAACTTCACAATTGCCTGAAATAAAATCATTTGGACCATAGTGATGAATTGGGATTATGGGACACCTTCCTTCCCCAATATATATTCCCCCAAACCCACTATTTCCTTGAATTTGTGACTTGGTGCCAGTTTCACTACATGCCCAATGAAAGAACTGTAGTGGCCCAGAATGGTGAATTTCTCTTTACCATTAATGGCCACTCAATCTCAAAAATTCTCCAGATGAAAAACACCAATCCATAATAATATTTCTGCCCAGATTCCCTTATGGAAATATATAATATATTGGATATTCCTCAAAGAGCCAAAGTGTTTCAGACCATTTTTCTTGATAATTCTTCATTGCCCAAAACAAACCCTCCCTATCCTACTTGTATTTTCCTTTATATGTCCAAACAAAGTATCTCCATGATTTCTTGTATATTAGGATACTACTCGGACTAGTGGGTAGATGAAATATTTTTTGAATTTCTCTCTATATTTTCTAGTGGTGAAAAACCACCAACCATTTTCTGTTATAGTGATTTTTTGGTAGAAATGATTCATTATAAATTCATGAAATTCTCAAATGAAAGTGTCTTCAAATATGCATCCATTCTGGTATATATGTTTCTTTACTATCATTTAAATATGTTTAACTTCCAATTACAGAAGCTAGACAGTCAAGGAAACCCTCAATTGGTCATCCACTAGACCTCCTTGGTTAGAAAGAACACCACAAAGATTACATTCAACGATTTTTTGGACAAGTTCCTACATGTAGAAACAAGTTTATTGAACATAAATGTAGAACCTAGGATACATCTAGAGATTAAAATGATTTTACATCTAAGTGACCAGGCTAAGAAAGGAGATTGGTATTTATAACAAAGTGACACAGAAATCGGGATATATGGATGTGAATTTCCCCCCTATAAACACCCTAAATTTGTACCAATTTGGATATTTTCCTTGGATTTTATCAGACAAATGATCAACATGGATTAGATACACTTTATGGAAACCAAGAAGAAGACACAATTCCCTATAAAAACACAAGCTGGTCCTTCCACCTGCGATGCAAGGACAATAGGACAAGAAGCATAAATCACCCTTAAGCATATGAATTTTAAACATAGTTTTACTTGGTCTTATGACCCTTTTGGTATGATATCAAAATTAATAATAGAACAGAAGTATGCTCCCTACACCCACACTCCCAGACCAAAAACAGAATATTTTATGAACTAGGAAGAGTGGTGGGAGGATAATCTGCAAGAGGCTGAAGAGCAGGTACTACCTACTTCACAGACTCTAGTATCCCAGGAAAAGAGACCAAGGAAAACCATTTCCCCTTGAGTGTCAGAGATTTTAGCTAAAGATTTTATATTTTATAATTAAAAAAAGAAAATCAAGTATACAGAGGAGGCACAACAAGAAAATACAAAGCAGTTACACCCAATTTCTCTTTCAGGAACATACACTCCCTCGGTATTAGGGAGAGAAAACACAATTCCTCCATCACCAAAAACTCCAGGAACTCCCATGACAACATTTACACCAATTTCATCACCAGAAAGAGAGTTGGGATAGACCCATAAGGAACCACGTATATTTGTTGCTTATAAAGAGATAAAAAGGAGGAATCGTGCACTTAAAGCTGCTACATTCACACAATTTTGGAAGAAAACAACTACTTCCCAACACAAGCTTCTCTCAGCCTTTTATTCAGAAGAGGGAAGGATGTATATTTCCTTCTTGGAGCACAAGGTTCCCCAACCTCGCTCAACAGATGACTACAAGCAATTAGTTTTCTCTTTTGATACAAAAAAAATTCATTGCATAGATCAAATGGATTTGCACAAACAGTCTCGTGAAATGATCTTCAATACTCTAATTAATTCAGCTATGACAACTTCTAAACTTCAAAACTTTTTGCATAATATCCATACTTAGTTAAAGTTAGATAAATTCTCTTCTCTAGCTAAAGATACAAAAATAAAATCTTTAGAAGAGCTAGTAATCAAATTTGGATATGATCCCAATAATGTAAAGGAAACTGAGGATATCATAAAAACCAAAAATCCAGATATAGCAGCATTAAGGAAGCATCTAAAGCTCTCTTCAGCTAAAGATCCACAAGCCAAAGAATTTGGGGAATTGGAGAAGGAAAAAGAGAACCTATTCAAACTTATCATTGAACAAAATGACCAAATTTCTAAAATGGAAAATGAACTTGAAAAACTCCCGAAAGAAAAAGAGCAGCATGCAGGCTTTAAACTAAATGGTGCCTTAACAGCAGTTCTCGTAACATTCATTGCACCAACAACAGTTCTTCCTATAGCCACTTCAACAAGTGCATCTACATCAACAAAAAACAGATCCAATAGCAGAGTTGACAAAAGCAATGGAAGTTTATCCATTAAAGGAAAATAAATTGAAAAATGAAGGATCAGTTTGCTAATCTAGAAGAGCAAAAATTGAAAACAGATAGTGCCTATCTTGTAGAATTACAAAAAACATACAAGCTTACTCAAAGAATTGATGCATTAGGAAATCAATCCCTTTTTGTTGATACCATATCACAAGCCAAAGAAAACATCTAGATAGAAATCAATGAGGCCATCACTGAAATTTGTCCTTCAATCCAAATCATCTTTGAACAAGACGAACTAGTTAAAACGTATAAAGGAGTAGTTGCAGATGTAAAGAAAGAATTGGGTATGAAACCAGGTAGAGCCACAACTCTTATTAGGATTATAAATTCTAAAACCAAAGAATAACTAGAAGAATTTGATATAAAATACATGACAAAAGCTATTCTGGAAGTAACAAGGATTCTTACTAAGAGAAATCTACTGTTGCAATTGGAAAACAAGTGCCACAATTTTGAATCAGGAATCCAAAAATTTCATAGAAAGTTCTTTGTTTTACATCAAAAATGGTTTCCTGGGTTAACATGAATAGGAGATAAATTGATTAATCTGAATGAATATTAGCATAAGTTTTATTCAATTACCAAAGATAAATCCAAATATGCAAAGATGAAGGGTTCAATTGCAAGAAATTATTTCATGGAAGGCCTTAGTTATGATTTACTTATCAAACATGAAATAAGTCATTTATTTTTGGTTAATCCTAGCTTTCAAAAATATGCTAAGGTAGATGAAACATTCAGAAAAATACACAAGTTCACAGTTCCAAACAAAGAAAGATGGGGAGAATTATGTAAATTATTGAAGCAATGAGTCAGCAGGACCAACAACAATACAACAACGCAATCAGGCCAAATCAACACGAGAATCCTTGAAAATAGTGCCAACAATTTCAACAGTTTTATTTTACTATTATTTTGCATTATTTTTGTAAAAAATAGTTCTAGATATTTTCAAAACAGATCTAGATATTGGTAAATAAATTGATAAATACTTCTGAAGTCGAATTGCAAGGGGTTGAACCCTTGGGATGAGCTTCTAAAGTAGAATCATATCTATCTGAAGTGTCTTCTTATTAATGAAAGGATTATGGATTTGCTTCAAAACAACTTGTCATCTTATGAGTTTTTCTTAGTTATTAATTTCATTTTGTTGTTTTCAACATGTGTTTAATCTTTATGGAGAAATATGGGTAAGATATAGTTGAATGTCAACCTATATTAAATCCCCTATGAAGTTATAAATTATTACATAGATTGGTTTAGTGGACTTAAAGTCCTAATAACTCCTCTGCATTAATAAATTTCCACTTCTTCATGAAATTATATACATTTTATTGGGATGTGAACATAGTTTGCTTGCATCTTTCTTTATGATTAAATAAGTATTCTGTTTGAATATTTAGAAAATTCTAGCCTCTTACATTTCTGCCTTCCAACCATTTTTAAATCCAAAGTACTATAAAAAGGTAAAGCATCATCCATTTATTAATATTAAGATCAATCAAGGTATAACACCTGCTCCAAATAAACTTAAAACACTGGCCATCCAAAAATTAAAAACAACAAAACGTTTTATATGCTCTGGCATAATTACCTAGCCTAGAATTATCTTAGATATGCAACATCAAATTGGTGCCACTACCGGCAATCAAGAAAATTGAATCATTTTCCCTGGGAAAACAATTACGCTCTCCCTTTAAGGTGAATAAATGGTTATTTGGTTAAAATTCTTCACCTGGTGACTTCAGATATTAAATCTGGCTTCACCAAGTCATACCAAATCTCACTCAAATCCTCATTTCCATTCTCCATTATCAGATCCAGAGAGGCTGGTGAGAATTACCTCTTTAAGTAGAAGACTAGAAGCCTCAACTTCAACTTATGCTTCATTTCAACCAGAAATAGTTTCATAGACTCATCCTTTTATCCTTGTATCAATTCCTCTTGATCTATCAGATTTACCACCTAAAGTGTCAGATCTATTATATAAAGGTGTTGATTTTTAATCTGCTCTCCTTGTTCATCAATTACAGTCTTACCAGATCCATGAAACTGTCTCAGAATATTCAAAATTTGAAGCAGATTTAGAAGTTGAAATACCTGAATGAAAACCCATTGATTTTATCTCCTCTGTTATTCACACTTTTTCATCAACTTTTGAGAAACCTGAGAATAGCCATATACAATAATCATTTTTTTGAAAGTGATCAAATCTGAAACACAACTTCAAAAATTGGTAATTCGATTACCTCCTTCTAAAGGTTCTAGTGGTTCCACTTATCATATTAAAGGAATAATTCCTACACCCAACACACCTAACAAAATGTTTGGTATACAACCAATCATTCAAGCTAGTTATGCAAAATTGGTCCTTACTAATCTGTCAAATGATTTTCCGGATGGATATTTAAATAATTTGCCCATATTTAATGGAGAAACGGGTTTTATGTAGAAGATCATTGAGCTTCTTTCCTAGATTTTGTTGATAACATGAATATTTAGCATGAAGATGTTTATAAAATATTTTTTGTACAATCCCTTGAGGGTAATGTTAGGATCTAGTTTAGATAGCTACGAGCAGAATCCATCCACAATTGGAATGAATTGATTAACAATCAATGGGGAGTTAAGAGAGATCTTGTCTATTTCCTAACACAATTCAATGATTTAATGAACAATACTTAAGAAGTTGTATCAGATTTCATTAAGAGGTGTAATAAAATCTATAATAAAATGCCTCTTGATTGTAAACCTCTAGTAACAGTAGCAAAAGTTAGATTTTCAAAAGATTTTGATGATGACTTTGTTTTTATGATGAGAGAAATAAGGTCTCTTACCCTAGCAGACATGCAAAAAAATTTGATTGAAATAGAGGAAAATATTTTTGCATCTAATCAAATAAAGTCAAAGGCTGAAAAGAAAATTAAAATTAAAGAAGAAAACACTTCTTCTCAAATAATTAAGGATGAAGATCACAAGATTGATTAAATCGCTTCTTTATTAATAAATATTTCTAACAGAATATCTAAAATTGAAGCCCAACCTAGAGTAGCCAAAGCAGATCCAAATTGAACTCAGACTCGGTATAGAAGACCACCTCAAACTCAAATTTTACAAAGGCTTAATAATGATCAACAAATTCAACCCCCATTAATGATTGATGATTAGGAGCCTGAGGATACTGGCCCTATAATCACAAATGATATTAATAATTTTGATCACTCATCAAATCAAATGTCATTATTCCTCTTCCTCAAAATCAATTCTCTCAACAGGAGCCGGAAAATTCACAAGTTTCAAAATATCAGGCCTTCTTTAAATTCTTAATTTTAGAACTAAATAGAATATATGATTTAAGACCCACACCAGGACTTGGTAAACCATCTAAAAACATCATCGTTAATGAACCATCAGTTAAAATAATTGAAACTCAAACAACGATCATTCAACCATTGAATCAATCAAAGGATCAAACTTCTATGGATAATTTTTTTTTGAAAAATTTCAATGTTGAGAAAGAATTGTAAAGAGTTAAAATACCTATTCTTTTATCTGAACTTTCCAATAATCAAGGCTACAAAAATCAAGTTTCTAAATGGATCCAATCTTCAAGTGTTGATGTTGAAGGAGATGTGATAAGTCTGCAAGATGAAAAACCTTTAATAATGTTTGGTCCTAATTTTGATATGATTTATGAAAATGTCCCTCCCTTTTATGTCACTTTGAAATTTCATGATTCTCTATTATACAATTGTATGCTAGACTTAGAAGCTTCCCATAATATAATGCCCAAAGTGATCACAGATCAACTTCAACTAAAAATTACTAGACCCTATCATGATTTATATACTTTTGATTCAAAGAATGTACATTGCGTTGGTCTAATAAAAGATCTAGTTTTCACCTTAGCACAAATTCCAGTTAAAAGTGTAGTGAAGAGATTACCGGATTTTCCACAGTGTGATAAAACAATGGTCGATGTTTTGAATCCCAATGGGGATCCATCTTTAGGACACGAGGAATAATGAAGACTGAAAGAAGGATGCAAAGGACAAGGTATAAATAGTGAAGTGAAAAGATAGGAAGAAGAGCCAAGTGATTAAATAATATTATTATCTTTTAATTTATTTAATAGATAATTTAATCTAATAATTTTTTCAAAATTTTTAAGAAAATTATTTTAATAAAAAATTTATAGATAAATTATCGAATATATAATATCATCTATTTATTAATTTAATAATAAATTAATTTTAATGAATTTGAATTTTAAATTTGTTCATTAATTTTAATAATAATTATTATTTTTTAATTAATTTTAAATTTATTGAATTTTAATTTTTATATTAGTTGCTTAATTATAAGTTACTAAAATTATTTTAAAAAATAAATAAACTAAATTAATAATTATAACTAACTTAAATTATCTAATTAAATTAAAATAATAATTATAACTATCTAAAATTATCTAATTAAATTAAAAATAATATAAGGGTTAATAATAAAAGGGCTAATTATAACTACCTTAAATTATCTAGTTAACTTAAAAATAATATAAGGGTTAATTTTATAAATTATCTAATTAAATTAAATTAATAATTATAACTAACTTAAATTATCTAATTATGGATCCCTGTTGGGATTCCAAACGCCGACCATTGTTTTATCACATTGTGGAAAATTTGGTAATCCCTTCATTAATAAAAAACCATAGAAGCTTGAAAACTTAAAAGTGTAGTCTTAGACATTGTAGTCATAGACATCCCTTCTAAATTTGGAATGTTATTATCAAGATCATGTTGCGCCAAATTAGGAGGAACTCTGCAGATGGATATGTCCTATGCTACTATTCCTTTGTATGGAGGAAAGCATCTTAGGTTATACAGAGAGGTAAGATTCATAAATACTATTTGTAGCATTGATCATGTTAGGAATCATCGTATCTATGTTTTTTATCAAGATTTTGGTTGTTTTACATCATCATCTAATGATTTTCAAAATCCTTCGCTTCACATTGAAGAATTGTGGATAAACCAAGAACTGAAAAAAACTAATATTTGGAAATTATATTTGATGGACCATTTTAAAAGGATGGAGTTGGAGCTAGTATTTCTCTCATTTCACCAAACAAAGAAAGCATTACCCAATTATAAATTAGAGTTTGATGTTACAAACAATGTAGTTGAATATGAAGTTTTCCTTTGAGGATTGGAATTAGCTAAAAGTCTAAAGGTCCATAAAATATTTGTCTTCAGTGATTCAAAACTCATTGTTAAACAAGTAAGAAATCTATGTCAAACAAAACATCCTAGACTTAGATCTTATAGAAATGAGGTATGGGATATAGTGGATAATTTGTTTCAAGCCTTTAACATCACAACTATTCCAAGGAGTGAAAATATTCGTCTAGATGCTTTGGCTATTTCGGCTAGTTCTTTTAAGATTCCTGATGAAATGTAGGCATAATATCAAATTCAGGTAAAACACAGACCTTCAATTCCTGATAATCTTAAATATTGACAAGTTTTTGAGGATAATGAACAAATGAAAATATTCTTACAAGTAATTGATGCATTTTGAACTTTACAAATTGATGATGAACATCTTAGTGATAAAAAAATTGATAATGAAAAGGAAACATCATCATTAAACCCAAAAATAGGTGATCATAATATCATTCAATTTTCCAACAATTTGATTCAAAAGGGCCTAATTCCTCTTGGAAAACGTTTCGATCATAATGATGTTCCTAAAAATTCATTAACTAATTCACCTAAAGAAGATGTTGAAGAGTGTAATATTGGTGCTCATGGAGAGACTAGAAACATTTAAATCTCTGCATAACTACCAAAGGAAACAAAATATGAACATGTAAGTCTCCTTAGGAATTACAAAGATGTTTTTGCTTCGTCCTATGACGAGATAAAAACTTATGATACCACACTCATTTAGCACAAGATTCCTCTTAAACCATAAGCCAAAACTTTAAACAAAATTTGAGGAGGATAAATCTAGTTTTACTTCCAACAATTGAAAAGGAACTTAAAAATTTACTGGATGCTTAAATTATTATTCCCTTAAGACATTCTGATTGGATAGCCAATTTGGTGAGATCAAATTGTGTGTAGACTTCAGAAATTTAAATAAATCATCTTTGAAGGATAATTATCCATTACCCAAAATGGATTAATTACTTCAACAAGTTTCAGGTTCTAAAATAATTTCTATGTTAGATGTTTTTTTTGGATACAAACATATTATGTTGAGTACATAAGATAGAGAAAAGACAACATTCACAACTACTTGGGATACATTCATGTATGAAAGGATGCCTTTTCGTTTAACCAATGCTGGAGCTACTTTTAAGAGAGTCATAGATCTAGCATTTGATGGTAAGATTAATAAATTCGTTGTCATTTATCTGGATGATCTAACTGTATTTTATAATTCCGATCAAAAACATTTAAAGCACTTGAGAAAGGTTTTTGATACGTGCAGAAAATTGGAATCTCACTTAATCCAAAGAAGTCCCTTTTTTCCATCAAAGAAGGGAAGCTACTTGGACAGATTATTTCAAATAAATGAGTGGTTATTTATCAAAAGAGAGCGTTAGCCATTCAAGAAATCACTCTACCAAGGAATAAAAAGGAAATTCAAGCTTTCCTCAGAAAATCAACTTTTAATAAGGTTTATACCTAACTATGCTGAAATAGTTAAGGAAATCACTGACATGTTAAGGAAAAACCATGAATTCAAATGGATAGTTCAATCAAAATTTTCCTTTTCCCAAATTAAGAAAGCCATTTTTGAAGCCCTAGTATTGGCCGGTCTAGACTATTCAAAACCTTTAAGTATTTTCTCTTTTTCCTCTGAAACCACTTTAGTTGTTGTCCTTTTGCAAAAAAATGAAAATGGAGATGACCTATCAATTTCCTTCTTTAGTAAAGCCTTGAGATATGCTGAGTTGAGATATGACATTATAGAAAAAAAATCCTATTCCCTTGTCGAAGCCTTGAAATCCTTTAGAGTCTATGTCCTTCATTCATCCATTATTTCCTATGTTCCAAACAATGTTGTTAAAACCATGCTATCAAAACCTGATATAGATGGCAGAAGAGGAAGATGGATCACTAAGATATTAGAATTTTATCTAAATATCAAATCTGAATTTTTTATAAATGGTCAGGATTTAGCCAAAATTCCAGTTGAATCCAATTGTAAAAAATTGGGGATAAATTTTGTAATGAAGCTTTCAGTTGAGAAGAATCCACAAGAACCTTCTCAGATTTCAGTAGATAAGAATCCACAAGAACCTTCTCAAACTTAAGTAGATGATAATCCACAAAAACCTTCATCTTCAACTGAACCCAATCCTCTTCTACTTCATATTGATGAGAAATTTATGTTGTCTGAATGGTACAATGATATTGTAAATTTTCTTCACAATTATGAATACCCACCTAGATTCACAAATAATCAATGTAAAACACTCAAGTTAAAGGTTGTGAATTATTGCATCATCAATGAAAATATTTATTGGAAGGTTCCATTAAACATCCTTTTGTTATGTTTAACAGAAAATGAAACAGAAGGAATTATAGTTCAATTTAATGCAAGTATTTGTGGAGGTCATTATGCTTGGAGAGCAACATCATACAAGATTCTTAGAGTAGAATTTCATTCACCCAAATTGTTTGCACAAGTAGGAGAAAAGGTCATAAGTTGTATACCCTGTCATATTTTTGTTGTAAAACAGAAATTGGCATCACTCCCTCTTGTTCCAGTCCTAGTAGAAGCACCTTTTATATAGTGGGGACTAAATTTTATTGGAGAGGTTCACCCAGCATCCAACAATCAACATAAATGGATTCTCACTTCCACAAACTATTTCAAAAAATGGGTAGAATCCATCCTAGTCAAGAATTCTACTCACACTACTGTTATTAAATTCATTGAAGAAAATATATTATCTAGATTTGGTTGTCCACGACAGATAGTTACAGACAATGCACAAGATTTCAGTAATGTTAAGATGATTGAGTTTTGTCACAAATACCATATTTTATTACATCACTGTACCACCTATTACCCTCAAGGAAATGGATTGGTAGAGTATTCAAATAAAAGTATATTCAAAGTCATAAAAAAGGTTCTTACATATCATAAGAGAAATCAGGATAGCCATCTTAAGTATGCAGTTTAGGAAAACAGAATTTCACTAAAGAGATCAATAGGTAAATTAAATTTTCAGCTTGTTTGTGGCAATGAAGCCAATTTTCCCACACAATTATCCTTTCATGTTTTGGAATTCTTACAAGAAGAAAATGAAGAACCTAATGAATTTTCTAGAAGAATAAATCTAATTATAGAATTGAGGGAAAATATTCTTCATTTCTAGATCATGGAAAATATTTGAAAATTATATCCAGTACTAAAATTGTGTCAATCATTCATCATTGTATATTACCGGTTTGTTTCATTTTTCATTAAAGTGCGATTGTTTTCGACAGAGACTCCATTATCCCAAGGGGAAGGCACTTACATATGCATGTTATCTGCATCCTACAGGAGGAAGCAGTCCCCAGTTGGAGCCGATGCTGTAACATATTTGTTTTTGATAAGTTAGATAGTTTTAGAAGAAAAATAAAAAATGTTAGATGGAAAAAAGAGAAAAATAAACAAAAGGGGATAAAAACGTATAGTTAATAAAGAAAAAATGAACATGGAAATACCCCATAGAAAAAAATATATAGTGAGCACATTTAAATGCCACTTAGCCTGAAAAAGAAAATCAATAAATTATGAATAAAAGCATTGCTAATTAAAATGTTGTTATGACTAATCATACTGTATAAGAGGGATTAGGATTTAATTACTTACTATTGGTTTATAAATAAAGGATTAACCATACATTTTGATTATGGTTAATCAGACATTGTAAATAAACACGTGATATGAAATTTTGTCATTTTTTATAATCTGATCGCATAAATCAACGAACCAGATGTGGCCCAACCAAATCAATGGCGGCAACACTATTTCATTCCCCCCAATCCTTTCCGAATTATAATTGACAAGGGGTCTGGGTTAGCGGTCTCCACGATCCTGCTTTTGGTGATGTGGCCTCCTCTCGTAAACCCCGCCCCCCCCCTCCCTCCAAAACCACTTACCTTTGCTACCTCCCTCCGAGCTCCTCCTGAAACTTCTTTCCACCCCCATTGATTGTCCAGTGGTTCACTCCCACCACTCCAGTCACATATCCATGTCATCACCTTTCCCCAATATTAAAAAGGAATTTTTCTGTATTTTCCTCCCGTTACGAAATTTCTGTTTTCCCCATATCTGTTACGAATGCCCGTTAGTCATTAATTCGTTTCCCCACGCCAAAATAAATAGTTTGATAAACGTACAAGGGATTTTATATATAAAATTGAGTTTTGGAAAATAGTGAACTCTTCTTTGTTGTTGTTTTTACTATTAATAAGCAGTGTAAACCTCTTAAATTCTAGCCATTTCCATAAGCTCTCACGCAGTCACAAGCATGTTCAAACTCCTCACTCAACCATTCAAATCATTACAATATTATTTACGGACATCTCATCGTTCCAAAATTTTCAATTATTTCTTTTAAAAAGAAATATGTTTCTCAGGAAAATCCCATGCCGCATCCAACTATAGATTTTGACCACCAACCTTTAGCTGACGATCTATATCAGATTATCGAGACCAATTGTGAATTCGATCTATATGAAATTCAAAATTGGCTCAAAAAAAATCATCTGGACCATAGAGATGAATTTGGATTGTGGGAATCCTTCCTGCCCCAAGATATTTTTCCCCAAACCCACTACTTCCCTGAATTTGTGACCTGGTGCCAATTTCGCTACATGCCTAGTCAAAGAACCGTGGTGGCCCAAAAAAGTGAAGTTATAATTTCCATTAATGGCCACTCGATCTCAGAAATTCTCCAGATGAAAAACACCAATCCATAACAATATTTTCACCCAAATTCCCTTATGGAAATATATAATAAATTGGAATTCCGTCAGAGAGCCAAAATGTTTCAGAACTTTTTTCCTGATAATTCTTCATTTCCCAAAACTAAACCTCTATCCTACTTCTATTTTCCCTGAGATGGCCAAACAAATCATCTCCATGATTTCTTGTATATTAGGATACTACTCAAACCAGTGTGTAGATGAAATAATTTTTGTATTTCTCTCTATATTTTCTAGTGGTGAAAAACCACCAACCATTTTCCGTTATAGTGATTTTTTGGCAGAGTTGATTCATGAGAAATTCATGAAAATCTCAAATGAATGATTCTTCAAATATGCATCCATTTTTGTATATTTTTTTCTTTAATATCAGTCAAATAGGTTTACCTTCCAATTACAGAAGCTGTATAGTTAAGGAAACCCTCAATCGGTCATCCATTGGACCTCCTTGGTCAAAAAGAACACCACAGAGTTTACATTCAGAAATTTTGTGGAACAGTTCCTACATGTAGCAGCAATTTTTTTTAACAACATTGCAGAACCTGGGATACATCCAGAGATTAAAAGGATTTTACATCTAGGTGACCAGGTTAAGACAGGAGATTGGTATTTATACCAAATTTATACAGAAATCAAGATATATGGCTACAAATTTCCCCCCTATAAGCACCCTAAATTTGTACCAATTCTTATATTTTCCATGGATTTTATTAGAAAAATGATCAACGTGGATTAAATACACTTTCTAGCAGCCAAGAAGAAGACACAGTTCAAGATAAAAACATAGTTTGGTCCTTTCACCTGCAATGCAAGGAGAATATGACAAGAAGCATAAATCATCCTCAAGTAGATGAATTTGAAACATAGTTTTACTTGGTATTATGACCCTTTTTGTATGATCCCAAAATTAATAATAGAACGTAAGTATGCTCCCTACACCCACACTCCAAACCAGAAATAGAATAGTTTATGAACCAGGAAGAGTGGTAGGAGGATACTCTACAAGAGGACGAAGAGCAGGTATTACCTAATTCATAAACTCTAGTACCCTAGGAAAAGAGACCAAGGGAAATAATTTCACCTTAAGTGACATATATTTTAGCTAAATATTTTATAGTTTACAATAAAAAGAAAAAAATCAAGGATACAGAGGAGGCCCAAGAAGAAAATATAGAGTAGTTACACCCAATTTTTATCTAAGGAATATGCAATCCCTCAGTATTAGGAGAGAAGACATCGTTCCTCCATCACCAACAACTACAAGAACTCCCATGACAACATTTACACCAATTTAATCACCAGCAAGAGAGTTGGGACAGACTCAGAAGGAACCAAGTATATTTGTTGCTTATCAAGAGATAAAAGGGAGGAATCTTGTACTTAAAGCCACTACATTCGCACAGTTTTTGGAAGAAAACGACTACTTCCCAACATAGGCTTCTATCAGCCTTTGATTCAAAAGAGGTAAGGATGCATATTTCCATCTTGGAGCCCAAGGTTCCCCAACCTCGGTCAGTAAAGGACTAGAAGCAATCAGTTTTATCTTTTGATACGAAAAAAATTCATCCCATAGATCAAATGGATTTAGACAAATAGTCTGGTGAAATGATCTTCAATACTCTAACTAATTCAGCTATGACAACTACTAAACTTCAAAACTTTGTGCATAATATCCAGACTTGCTTGAACTTAGAGAAAATATCTTCTCTAGCTAAAGATACAAAAATAAAATCTTTAGAAGTGCTAGTAATCAAATTGGGATATGATCCCAATAATGTAAAGGTCGTTGAGGAGATAATTAAAACAAAAAATGCAGATATAGTAGCATTAAGAAAGTAGTTAAAGATCCATTCAACTGAAGATCCACAAGAAAAATAATTTGGGGAATTAGAGAAGGAAAAAGAGAATCTATTCAAACTTATCATTGAAAAGAATGACCAAATTTCTAAAATGGAAAAAGAACTTGAAAACACCCTGAAAGAAAAATAGCAACAGGAAGGCTCTGAACTAAATGGTGCCTTAACAACAATTCCAGTAACATTCATTGCACCAAAAACAGTTCTTCCTACAACTACTTCATCAGGTGCATCTACATCAACAAAAACAGATCCAGAAGCATAGTTGACAAAAGAAATGGAATATCTTTCCATTAAAGTACAAGAAATTGAAAAAATGAAGGATCAAATTGCTAATCTACAAGAGCATATATTGAAAACAGATAGTGCCTATCTAGAAGAGTTACAGAAAAAACACAAGCTGACTCAAAGAATTGATGCCTTATAAAATCATACCCTTTTTTTATGGCACCATATCACAAGCCAAAGAAAACATCTGGATAGAAATCAATGAGGCCATGATTGAAATCTTGCCTTCAATCCAAATCATCTTTGAACAAGATGATTTGTTTAAAAATTTTAAAGGAGTAATTGCAAATATAAAGAAATAATTGGGTATGAAACCAAGTAGAGCCACAACCCTTATTAGGATTCTAAACTCTAAAACCAAAGAAGAATTAGAAAATTTTTATATAGAAGACAAGACAGAAGCCATTCTATAAGTAAGAGGGATTATTACTAAGAGAAATATGATGCTGCAATTGGAAAATAAGTGCCACAATTTAGAATCAGGAATCCAAAAATTTCATAGAAAGTTCTTTGTTTTACGTAAAAAAGGGTTGCCTGGGTTAACATGAATAAGATATAAATTGATTAATCTGAAGGAATATCAACATAATCTTTATTCAATTTCCAAAGATAAATCCAAGTTTGAAAAGATAAAGGGTTCAATTAAAGGAAAATATTTCATGGAAGGCCTTAGTTATAATTTACTTATCAAACATGAGATAAGTCAATTATTTTTGGTTAAGCCTAGCTTCACAAAATATACTGAGGTAGATGAAAAATTCAGAAAAATGCTCAAGTTCACAATTCTAGATGAAGAAAGATGGGAATAATTATGTAAATTACTGAAGCAATGAGTCATCAGGATCAACAACAAAACAACAACACAATCAGGTTGGATTAGCACCAGAATCCTTGAAAACGGTGCCATAAATTTCAACATTTTTATTTTACTATTATTTTGCATTATTTTTGTAAAAACAGTTCTAGATATTTTCAAAACAAATCTAGATATTTGTAAAGAAATTGTATAAATACTTCCAAAGGTGAATTTCAAAGCGTTGAACCCTTGGGATGAGCTTCTAAAGCATAATTGTATCTATCTTAAGTTGCTTCTTATTAATGAAAGGATTCTGGATTTGCTTCAAAATATCTTGTGATCTTGTGAGTTCTTCTTAGTTATAAATTTCATTTTGTTGTTTTCTACATGTGTTTAATCTTTATGGAGAAATATGGGTAAGATACAGTTAAATGTCAAATTATCTTAAATCCCCTGTGAAGTTTTAAATTATTACACAGATTAGTTTAGTGGACTGCATGTCCTAATAACTCGTCTACATTCATAAATTGTCACTTCTTCATGAAATTTTATACATTTTTTTGGGTTGTGAACATAATTTTCTTACATCTTTCCTTATGATTAAATAATTATTCTATCTGAATATTTAGAAAAACATAGCCTCTTACATTTCTTTTTTCCAACCCTTTTTAAATCCAAAGTATTGTCAAGAGGTAAAGCATTAGACCTTTCTTAATATTAAGATCAATCAAGGTATATCACCTGCTCAAAATAATCTTAAAACATTTGTTATCCAAAAATTAAAAACAAAAAAATATTTTAGATGCTCTGGAATAATTACCTAACCTAGAATTATCTCATAGATACAACACCTTTCCTGACTGATCTTCAAGGGCTGAAAACTCCAAATTTGCCAATATCTTGGAAATAACTACAACATTGTCTTCAACTTCCTTTATCTAGAGTTTTACTTCATCCAAATTTAGTAAAATTTCCTAGTTTTTTTTTACGCCTTTCCTTCAGGACCTTGCTCATTAAAGTCTTAATTTTCCAATGAAAGTCTTTGATTTGATAATATTTGGTAATATGAATCCTTTTATTTCCAATTTTTGGTATCCAATATTCAAGCTCTACATCAACCTCCCTGTCTAGGATGAAGCCCCTTTCCAAGCACGCCTTCTCCTCAACAATGATTATATCCCATTTCATAGTAATAAAAAATTACTAACAAAAGGTATGTTTAAATATTAAACACCCACTTTTTTCTCGTGAGTTTGGTGGTTGAGTGCAACCTCTACGACCTTTGTAGCGAGAGACTATACGAGTCATTATCTTTAGACAATGAGAAACTAATTTTACTAAGAGGGGATGAAGAGGTTGGAATTTGGAAACCATGGATACCTCACAGGCTAGATAAATTGTGTGATAGCCACAACCAGCATAGTTACAACCTTGGATAGTTTGAAAGTGATCAAAGGCTCATTTTTATGCTCAAAAATCAAAGTTCTCAGAATGGCTCGAAACTTCAACGACCATGTAAGTCTCATCATTTTGAATCTGATGCAATTTGTTTCATGCAAAATGGACTCTGTATATTGCCAGAAATGAGTTATGTTCACCTTTCTAACAAGAAAAATAAAAATAAAAAAAAGGGATAGACAGGTACCCAGTCAGGAGTTTGTACTGCTGACATGGCATCCTTACTAGGCATGGTGGATTTTTTCATTTTCCTCTGGTGAATGATGAACTTCTAAGTGGCAGCATGGTATTGGTTGAGAAATTTGGGTTACATGGCAATTTTTGTTTGGTTCACAGTTGGTCCTATTAGGTGAGGACACGTGGTGCTGCTTAGGGCCGACACATGCCCCCGCCCCTATGGTTGTATAGTGGATTGAAATTTTTGTTCAAATTCAAGGCAAAGGTGCTGGGGTTTGACCTCATGACCTCCCACATGCCAGCGCCACACATAACCATCACACCACACCGTGAGTCTTAACATATAACCATTTCCCTATATATTTATTGTTCACCATGTTGAATGTCAGGGGAATTTGGGGCCAGCCCCCAATCCATAAGACCTCAGCGCGAAGACCACCGGTTGGCTTAAGCACTAATGCAGAGTCTTAAAAATTAAACCGTCTTTAATTAACATAACCCTGTACATAATTATTCGCCTAATCCGAGATTAGCATAAGTGCAGGATTAGCGCTAAGAAGCACTTAATTAGATCTAACCACACTTACTTAATTTAATTGTTATTAAGTTGGCGGACCCCCATTTTCAACATAAAATTCGATTTTATCTCCATTTAGCTAAATTAGGGCCTAAAATAGTGGAGAAAATGTAATGGTCATAAATTTTGGAGTTTTCTACCAATTCAGGTGCAGAAAGAGAGTATATGACCATTTTTGGGCATTCTTGACTCATTGGTGTTGGTTTCAGGATAATAGAGCATTGTAAATAGGTCAATTTGTCAATTTGATCATAATATAGAGCCCCAAGCCATGGAAGCTGGACCATGGAGATGTAGCCTAGGAGGGGTGAACTCCTTCATCAAATACCTGTGTTGATGTGTTGTATGGTGATGTAATGTACTTTATTTTATATTGTTCAACCTTTATTTTTATGTTAAATTCTTCATTAAATTTACATGAAAAACACTCATAAGACTTGATAATTTACAAGAGAACTTGAACCCTTAAGCACACATAAAACATTATATTTAGAATCTGAAAGAGTAATTAGAACAACAACACTAGCATACTCCATTGAGATCATTTTTGGTATCAAATCTCTTGGCCTTTATGTTTTTTTGTGCAAGTAGGGAACTAATTATTTGCAAGTTTTTGTCATGCTTACAAGGTTAAAAATCAAAAGAGGAGAAGGGAATCCAGTTGAGAGCCCTGCAATTGGGTCAATAGGAAGAAGGGCAAGGTTGAAAAAGTCTTCAACACCAGCACATCCTCAAGTTGAAGTTGAGTCTTTAGTGAGCATGTCTCATGAAGGAGAACCTACCATGACAAAAGATGAGAGAGCATTCACGAAGGCATTCTTTGATATGAATGAGATGGTTAAATTCCTCTATGAGGAGAGGAATTTAAGGATGCAAGAAGAAAGTTCAAGGCCTCCAAGAGGAGAGGGTTCTCTAGGAGGAGGAGGCCATGGAGATAGTAAGAAACCACCATCCACTCCACCATCATCCTCACCACCATCTTCACCTCCCTCATCATCATTTTCCATTACCACAACTCTTCCATTTGTTCATACACAGACCTTAAAAGGAGTTCGTAAATCGCCCTTACTTAAAGTTGATGTTAAATTTGAGCTTCCAATGTCTAATGGCGAAGTGAATGCAGAGAAGTTGGATAAATGGATTCATCAATTTGAGATTTATTGTAGAATTCAGAACCTTCAAGAGGATGACATAAAGATTCAATTAGCTTCCTTGAGAATGGAGGGTTCAACACTTGTATGGTGGGAAGCAAAGACACAAGAGGAGATTAAGAAAAAAGGTAAGATCTCAATGTATTGGTTAAATTTTATTGTTTCCATTAAAAGGAAATTTTATCCTCTAGCTTACATGCAAAAAGCTTTTATGATTTGGATTTTAGGGAATTGAAAGGTCAAAGTATGTCAGATTACACTCATGAATTTAGGAGAAGAGCTCTTATGTTAGGAGTTGATTTGCATAGCCAAGAAACTTTTTTGAAGTACATAGGGTGTTTTCATAGCTACCTAAAACATACCATCCTAATGTTTAATCCCACTTGTATAGATGAGGTCTGTGTGCAAGCTACACACCTTGAGGCAAGAGGAAAAAATGTACAAGAATAGGGTAAAAAGAAACCATTAAAGGGTGGTGAAAAAGGAAAGGGTTTCAATGGTAAACAAAAGAAGAATGCATCCATTAAGAAATAAGGGGAGAAAACCACTTGTACTCATTGTTCCAAAGAGGGTCATGATGAAGCCCATTGTTGGAAGCTTCATCCAGAATTGAGGCCTAAGAAATTCAACAACAAGGGGAAACAAAATACAACTGCTACCACAAAACACAATCTTGGATATGACTCAGGAGATGAGACTAAAAATGCAACCATGGTCACAAAGGGAAAAGAAGCCATAGCAAGTAGTATTTCATCAAATTTTCAGAGTAACACTCCAAGTGAATAAACGAGAATAGTGTTGTCTCATGTAAGAGGGATCTCAAAAAATACAAAAATTAACACACTATTTGAAGGTGGGTCTCAAGAGAACTTAATGTATGATGAATTAGTCAAGAAGCTGAATTTTGAAACCTTACCTCATCATAAGCCATACCCTTTGGGTTGGATAACCAAGGATACAAATTTATAGGTGACAAGAAAATGTATTTTCTGGTTTGCAATTACCACAAACTTTATTGATGAAGTTGAGTTAGATGTTGTACTGATTGACATATTAAGACTTGTTTTGGGTAGCCCATATCTCTATGACATTAAATTAGTCTTCTATCTCCATGAGAACAAGTACCACTTATTCAAATATGGAGTGGAAAATGTTGTGAGAGCTCATTGCAAAAATATAACCTCTCTTTAGTTAATGCTAGGCAAATGAAGGGACTAGTAAACTAAAGAAAAAACATTGTGCTTCTTATGATAAAACAAAATAATGATAAGGGTTTTGAATATTTTTAAGGTTGTGATGATAGATTAAAATCTGATTTGTTTGATGTGGTAAGTCAACATGGCGAGATGTTTCAGGAACCAAAGGGGTAACCTCCTAGAAGGGGAATCCAACATGAGATACAACTGCAGCAGGATGTTCAACTCCCTAACATTGGCATGTATCGAATGTTGACAATGGAAAGTGTATAAATCAAGAATAAAATCCAAGAATTGTTGAATAAAGGTATCATTCATCCATCTACCTCACCATGTGGTTCACTGATTGTATTGGTTCCCAAGAAGGATGGAACATGGCACATGTGTGTGAATTTCCGTGTGCTCAGCAAAATCACGATAAAGAATAGTTATATGATCCCAAGGATTGATGATTTGCTTGATCAATTAAGGTATGAAAATTATTTCACTAAGTTAGACTTAAGAAGTGGTTATCAACAAGTTAGAATAATTGAAGAGGACATATGGAAAACCACATTTAAAACTAAACAAGGATTGTTTGAGGGTCTCATTATGCCTTTTGGTCTTTACAATGCTCCAACTACTTCCATGAGAGTTATGAATGATGTATTGAGACCATTTTTTGATGATTTTTTCATTGTCTACTTAGATGATATTTTTACATTCAACAAATTACGAGAAGAATATGTCATGCATGTGAGAAAGGTGCTTGATGTCTTGAGAAAAGAAAAATTGTTTTTGAAGATGAACGTGAATTTGGTAAAACTTATTTAGTGTATTTGGGACATATTGTTGGAGGAGGTGATCTGAAGATAGACCCCTCTAAATTTTAGGTCATTGTGAATTGACCTACACCCAAGTCAGTCACGGAGGTAAAAAATTGTCTAGGAGAAGAACAACATTGGAGGAAGTTCATTGCTAATTTTTTTCTATTGAAGCTCTGTTACATGCATTGAATAGTGTTAAGAAATTCTTCCAGTGGGAAGGCAATCAGAAAAAATCATTTGATGCTTTGAAGAAGAATATTAGTTCAGCCCAAATACTGGCACTTGTAGACTTGAGACAACCCTTTGAGATTCAAACTAATGCAAGTGACAATGCCATGCGTGCAGTCCTCTTACAACATGCTAAGCCTCTTTCATTCCATTCAGAAATTTTTAATGGTGCAGTGATAAATTATCTGACATATGATAAAGAGATATATGCGTTGGTTCAAAGTGTGAAGAAATGGAAACATTATTTGAAGGGAAATGAAACCATCATTCACATTGATCACAAACCATTTCAATACTTGCAATCACAAACTAAATTGTAATAGTCAAGGCACTCTCGATGGATGGGATTCTTGCAGCAATTCCACTCGATCATCAGGTATAAAAAAGGTATATACAACAAGGTTGTTGATATACTTTCTAGGCCTATTATTAATGTAGCTACTTTACTCAATAATACTTCTTTTTTACATGAAATTTACATTCAACAATATGCATTTGACAATGACTTTCAAGATGTTTATGCAAACTTGAGTCAAGGTCGCCAAGTTGAGGAATTAGATTATCATGTTCATAATAAATTTTTGTATCATTTGGGCAAGCTTTGTATTCCATAGGGTGAGAGAGTGAATGTCATAAGGGAAGTACACACTTCTCTTATTGCGGGACATTTTGGTGTAAGAAAAATAGTGGAAAATATTCAGAAGTATTGTTACACTGAAATTTGTCACCATGACATTTTAGTACTCCCTTAGAAGTTTACAATATCAAAGTTCCTAAATTCAAGCCTTGAAACTAAGAGAAAAGCTCATAAAAGACTTAAAACTCTGGTTTTGCACTTTCTCTTAGTATTTCCTACGGTCCCACACTTTTTGGCTATAAATCATTCGTAACCAAATGCACTTTCTGTTTGTTAACGGTGCAGACCCCTGTAAAATATTAAAAAAGGTGCAAGTAAAATCTAGAAGCTTAGTTTAAGTCATTTTTGGAAGCTTCTAGAAACATTCCTGCAGTGGAAAGTTCGCTCTTTTCAGGTTCATGTATCCCATATATTAAGGAGCTAACCCCTTGATGTAAGGAACTAATCCCTTTGAAGGAGGATTCTATCCCTTATTGTATGGAGCTGTAACTTCCTCTCTTTCACTATAAAAAGAGGCATAGGGCAGCCTCAAAGGGTTACAATTGATGAGTTGAATTTTTTATTATTTTTGGAGGTGAAATGCTGTTGAAACTCAAACCCTTTTAGATGAGATTTTATGTGGGAAGGATTACATACCTGTATGTATCTCGGTTGGAAGATTTCAAGGCTTGTCAGAGTAAAGGAAACGCCTGTTTTGGACCCCAATAAGACCTGTACAACATCAAGGCAGACATGGTTGTAAGGCTCTTCTTATTTAAGTTAATACAAATAAGTCTGTTTTTCTCAATAAGCTTTCAATTGATTGGTTTATTTTATGGATTCCTTGATCACCATAATAGATATGATTTATGAATATATGTTATGTAGGTGCTATTTGATGTTTTCTTGTTTGTGATTGCAGATATTCGAAGGCAACTCTTTCAGGTGATAGAAGGATTACTACTACAAACAAGCATTGGATCAAAGGTAGGATCGTTGAGCCTTTATAGCATTTAATTATGAATCACAATATATCTAGAGAAAGACAGATTTAGTTGTCTGTTTGTTTCTAGATGTCCGTAGGACACTTGGGAGGTCTATATTTTCCGCAAGAATGACTTATCTGTCCAAAAAAATGGCGACCATACTGGGGAGAGGATTTTGAATTTTGATTTCTTTCATTTTGACTTGTGAATTCATTTTTTCTGATTTTGATTGATTCATATTGGCTTGGGTGGTTTATCCCTACAGAATCCCTGAGAAGTGCTTGAGAATTTTTTGTTTTTTTTCTATTTTTCTTGTGTCTGCTTTTTTTCTTTTAGAGACAGTGCAGGCAGTTCCACACTTTTCCTGTACCCACAGTGTGGGACAACACTGGTTTGCACTAAATCCTGCGGACCCTGTGAAAATTTTTGAAAATCTTAAAAATCTTCTTTTCTGGATTATTTTGTTTGATTCTCAATGATTACCCAAACCTGTATCTTCTGTCAAAAAGCCTTGGTTAAGAGTTTATTTCAGCATTTGTTGTTTTGAATTATTTTCTAAAAGATCTGCATGTTATAAGGATTTTTGGTTTGTCTTTATCCCACTCAAAGATTAGAAACCTTGGTGTACCTTTATATCACTGGTATTCCCTTTTTTTCTTGTTGAGTCTGACATCTTAGTAGAAATTGTTTTATGAGATTTAGATCCCATTTTTCTCATTTGCAAATCTTTAAAAGACTTTTTTTAATAAGTTTGGAATTTCACGTAAAAACCAAAATTGGATGTTTTTGAGTTCTTATTGATCCAAGAAAAGAATTTCTTAGTTAGATAACAAGCTGAGTAAGACATGCTCAAAATATTTGAAGTTTTAATTCAGATTTAGTCTCAGAGTTTTTAGATCTCAAAAATAGTGTTTTTAGCTTTGAGTGTTATTTCTAGAAATTGTAGTGTCTTTTGAAGAAAAACTTGGTTTTTAGTTTCGATCTTGAATAAAAGGGATTCTTGTAGAGCATTAGATCAATTTGAGTTCTTGTTGAAATTAGATTTCTTTTCATTTATTCTTGTTTGAAGGAAAGATTTGTTTTTAAAATATTGCATTTCTCAACTCTTCCTTTAGATAGAATTCATTGAAAGAAAACGGACTGTTTTTCATAATAGATGCATTTTTAGTGTGTTCTGAGTCAGGTCACTATATATCATCAGTTTCACTTTCGCACCTATTGTCCTAAGAAACAACTTTTTAAAATCAACGCTTAAATTAAAATCAATCTAGTAATTTTTATTTCTAGGACTATTTTCACCAATATAGTTTAGGCTAGTGTCTTGGAGTAGGGAGTAATTAACTCTCCAAGACAGTTAAAACAAATAAGTAGTTGATCTTGCGGTAGGAAAAAATCCAATAGTCGCTTGTATGCTTTGGAAAGCTCCTCTTAAAGGAGTCAAGCACGAGGTCATATCTGAACTAGTGGGATAATTAATTCTATCTCATTGGGAATGATAGAAGATATGTGCGTGTTAATGAAGGTAAACCTTGGATATACCATTGTCGGGGAGCCTAGGGTCACTTTTCAGTATATCTTGGATTATGTCAAGGAGCCTTCAAGGGGATTGAGCTTTGTTACTCTACCCTTGCATGTATGTTGGACCGTAGACTGTTCCCCTAGGTATATTAGTTCTTGTTGGTAACCATAGTGACCATAATATTATGATTTTTTCCTAAGGTGACGGTGGTGGAAAGATCCCACTGTACCTGGAGCAGACGTCGACTAAACTCACTTGGACTCTCTGGAGGGTTATCTTCACTCTAGATGGTTTAAGTGGAGAAACTTGCAGTGGTCTGTTTCATTAAGTAGGTTATCGAGGTAATTGTTCCAACCACCCTTTCTACATGAAATACTACGATGTTGGATTTCATCACCAACTAGTATTTTTAGTGTGGTAAGTTACTATTTGTGTGTGGTTTGATGTCCTAGATTTTTAGGCGTGTGATTCATTTGTTTGTTTCCTTAGTGACTCTAGGAGTTTTCATTGAAATTTTTATTTAATTGCGTGTGATTAATAATTTTTAATCGTGGTTGAATTACCAAGACAATCGCATAGACTCCAGGGGAATCCCCCTGAGTATACACCAAGCCAACTTGAAGGGCTACGAGCTCTAGTATCACCTAGTGACAGTAGAATTAGATCAACAGAAGTAGGAGAGTCATCTATAGTTGTTCATCCTGATTATCAATTACAAAAAATAGAGCATATTCGAGAGCCGGTTTCAGTTTCCGAAGTTTTTTGGGTATGTGTTATATTCTTTCCACGACTAATCACACGCAACGGGGGGGGGGGTCACAGGGGGGGTGGTAGCCCCCCCTGTCAGGGTCCAGGGCAGCGCCCCGGTGAAAATTTTTGGTCCTTAATTTCTGGTGGGCGGTCCACGCCAATGGTTTTGTGCTTGGTTTTGCACATGGTTTTGGGGTATGATGGTTTTTGGCCCCTGGTATTTTTGTAGATCCGGTCAAGGGAGCTACAGTTGTGTTCTAATCCAGGGTTAATGGATTAGGGTTTATATATGCTTCGGCATGTATATATATGTGTTGTAACACTAAAAGGAATATAATGAAATATCAAGCTGGTCATCCCCATAAGGGATCCAGGGGAAAATCTCTGTGTTTATCTGTTTTATGTTTTATGCTCTCACTATTTTTTATTTTCTGTTATAAGATTCGTGTGTAGATAATTTATTTTCAGGGTTAAAGCCTACATTTGGTATTAGAGTTGTTTTGGCTTCAAGTGGACTCCTTTGCTGCTAAAGGTTTTTTGCTCGAGCCTGAGGTAAACCATGTTCAGTGAGAGATCTGCGGGATCAATTCTTGCAGTGAAAGAAGATGGCGAGTGGTAGAAATATAGAGATCGAGAAATTTAATCATCAGATTTTTGAGTTGTGGAAGCTCAATATGGAGGATCTGCTGGTGGATAAAGATCAGTGGATCGCGATAGATCCAAGTACTAAACCAACGACAATGTTAGATGAAGACTGGAAGAAATTCGATCAGAAGGCTAAAAGCACAATACGGTTGTGTGTCTTAGATTCAGTATTGTTGAATGTATCTGGGGAAGCTATGATGAAGAATTTGTGGGAAAAACTTGGGACTTTGTACCAATCTAAGTCTCTGGTGAATAAGTTTTTCCTACGGAAAAGGTTGTATAACCTGAGGATGAAGGATGGAGACTCGGTGACAGAGCATATGAATGCCTTCAATACTGTGGTAAGTCAGTTGTCATCTGTTGATATTAAAATCTCAAATGAAGATAAGTGCATCAGTTTGTTGTGTTCTCTACCAGACTCGTGGGATAGTCTGGTTATTGCAATAGGTAGAAATACAACTACCTTGAATTTTGATGACATTGTCTCAGTCTTGTTTTCGGAGGAAATGAGACGGAGAAATATGGAGGGCCAGAATGGAGATGCCTTGTCTGTACGAGGAAGGTCCCAAAATAGAAACAAGAATAAGGTTTCGAGTGGGAGATCTAAATATAGAGGGAGATATAAATCTCCTAGAAAGTTTGTAAAGGTATGCTGGAAATGCGGAAAGTAAGGGCACTACAAAAGGGAGTGCAGATCTAAAGCTCCTGAGAAAGGAAAGGGATTTGATGATGCTCCTTCTGCAGAGGAAAAAACCACCTCGGATGAAGGTGGGGAAGTGTATTTGGCTTCTTCTTCAAATACACATGTAGATCATGAGTCATGGTTGATTGACTCAGGTGCTTCCTTTCACTTCACTCCCCATAGGGAGTGGTTCTATGAGTATGAGAAATATGATGGTGCTGATGTCTTCCTAGGGGATGACAGGAAGGCCAGAATCATCGGACGTGGAAAGGTTAAGCTGAAGCTGCAAGGTGGAAGGATTAGAACACTTCCTGGTGTTCTTTATATTCCTACATTGGCAAGAAATCTGATTTCTGTAAGCAAGATGGATGATGAATGTGTAAAAATAGTGTTCGAGAAAGATGCCTGCAAGATGGTTTGGGGAGCACTGGTATTAATGCGGGGAGTTCGGACTGGAACTCTGTACAAGCTACAAGGTAGAAATATTATTGATGGGTGTAACAGTTTTGTGGTTCCTGTAAGTGGAGCAGAAAGCCTGGCTATCTCTGGAGAAAAGACCATGCTATGGCCTCAAAGGCTTCGACATATTGGAGAGAAGAGCCTTCGGATACTGCATAGAAATGGTATGGTAGAAGGCATGTCTAATTTATCTCTGGATTTCGATTTCTATGAACATTGTGTATATGGGAAGCAGAATCAGGTGAGTTTTCCTTCTGGTTCTAAGAGGGCAAACAAGATATTAGAACTTGTGCACAGTGGTGTGTTTGGACCTGTGTCAGTTCCATCATTGGTAAAGTCTGTGTACTATGTTTCATTCATAGATGAATTCTCAATGAATACATGGATATATTTCTTAAGGAAGAAATATGAAGCTTTGGACAGATTTAAAGAATTTAAGGCTCTGGTGGAAAACTAGACAGAGAAGAAGATAAAGACACTGAAGACAGATAATGGTGGGGAGTTCTGCAAGAAGGAATTTGAAGAGTTCTATAAGAAGTGTGGTATAGCATGGCAGAAGAATACTCCATACACACCTTAGCAAAACAAATTTGCAGAAAGAATGAACAGAACATTGATGGAAAAGGAAAGAAGCATGCTCAGTGGTACCGGATTAGGACAAGAATTCTGGGTAGAGGTAGTGGAGACTGCATGCTATCTAGTTAACAGATCACCTTCATCAGTGTTGGAGGATAAGACTCCACATGAGGTATGGACTGGAAAGAAACCCTATCTTTCACATCTAAGGGTATTTGGATGTGATGCATATGTACATGTTCCAAAGCAGAAAAGGACCAAGTTGGATAATAAATCTGAAAGGTGCATCTTTTTTGGGTATAAGGATGGTTTAAAAGGTTACAAGCTTTGGAACCCGGAAAGAAGGAATGTTGTGTACAGCCGAGGTGTGGTGTTTAGAGAGGTGAAAGATGTTATTAAACATGAAGTCATACCAAAGTAACTTGAGAAGATAGAGTTTGAGCTAAAGGAGGATGAATCATACTCTACAATAGAAGAAGACTCAGAAGATGAAGAGCCACAAACTCCAGCTGTGAGAAGATAAACTCGGGAAAGAAGACAACTAGAAAGGTATAGTCCATTTGCTTTCTGTTCAAAATTTTCTTTAACTATAACTGATGATGATCCCAGAATTTTCAGGGAGGTAGTAGATTTAGAGGATGGAAAACTCTGGAAGGAGGCCATGGTTGATGAAATGGCATCCTTGCACAAAAATGAGGCATGGGATTTGGTGGAGTTGCCGGCTGGAAGGAATTCCATCGGGAGCAAATGGGTGTTTAAGAAGAAGATGAATGTAGAAGTCAAGGTGGAGAAATACAAATCTCGGTTGGTAGCAAAAGGTTATTCCCAGGTGCCGGGAATTGATTTTGGTGATATTTTTTCTCCTGTCACCAAAGTTACTTCTATTAGATTACTTTTATCTGTTGCTGTTGCATTTGATTTTGAGATAGAACAGATGGATGTGAAGACAACATTTCTCCATGGGGATCTAGAAAAGGAGATCTACATGAAGCAACCTGAAGGCTTTATGGTGAAGGGTAAGAAAGAACTGGTATGCAGGTTGAAGAAGTCTATGTATGGGTTAAAACAGTCACCAAGGATGTGGTATTAGAAATTTGATACCTATATATGGGGACTTGGCTTCACCAAAAGAAAGGAGGATCATTGTGTTTATTTTAAATTAATTGGTGACCATGTTATTTATTTGGTCTTGTATGTGGATGATATGTTGTTGATTGGAAATGACAAAGAAATTATCCAAGATTTGAAGACCCAACTATTCTCCAAATTTTACATGAAGGATCTTGGTGCTACAAACTATATTTTGGGCATGAAAATTAAGAGAGATCAGGCAAAGATGAAGCTCTGGTTAAACCAGAGGAAGTATGTCGAGACTATATTGCAGAGGTTCAATATGTAGGATATTAAACCGGTGAATGTTCCTATTCCTGTAGGTGTAAAGCTGTCTGCAGAACAGTGTCCCAAGACACAAGAAGAAGAGGAGGATATGTCCCGTGTTCCATATGCAAGTGCAGTGGGTAGTCTGATGTATGCAATGGTATGTACTAGACCATACATTTCACATGTAGTGGGAGTATCGAGTTGGTTTATGTCAAACCTAGGGAAGGAGCATTGGACAACAGTGAAGTGGGTTTTCAGATATTTATGTGGCACTAGTGATTATGGATTATGCTACCAGGGAAGACCAGGATTATAAATAATGTTGGAAATTCATGGTTTTGTTGATGCAAACTGGGCTGGAGATCTCAACCAAAGAATATCTACAAGTGGGTATGTGTTTATCCTATTTGAAGGCGTAGTCAGTTGGATGAGTAAAACATAGTCTGTAGTGGCTCTTTCAACGACAGAGGCAGAATACATGGCAACCAATCATGCAAGCAAGGAAGCAGTTTGGTTGTAGAGATTGTGTTCAAGTATGCGGTTGGTACATCAAGCTATAAGGATAGACGGTGATAGCCAAAGTGCAATTTTCTTGGCTAAGAACCCTACTTATCATTCAAAGACAAAGCACATTGATGTTCAATATCACTTTGTTAGAGATATGGTTGAGGCTAAAAGGGTGTTTCTGGTAAAGGTGGACACTTTGAAGAATGTTGCAGATGCATTGACGAAGTCTGTGAGCACTCAGAAGTTCTCTTGGTGTAGAGAAACAATGGGTGTTGAAAAATCGGGCCAATGACTAAGCTCTCCTGTGGCCCCCTGCGGAAAGAAAATAACAAGTGGGAGAATGTTGGGTATGTGTTATATTCTTTCCACGACTAATCAAGCGCAGGGGAAATATCCCCCCCTGTCAGGGTCCAGGGCAGCACCCCAGCAAAAATTTTTGGTCCTTCATTTCCAGTGGGCGGTCCGCGCCCATGGTTTTGTGCTTGGTTTTTCACATGGTTTTTGGGTACGATGGTTTTCGGCCCCTGGTATTTTTGTAGATCTAGTCAAGGGAACTACAGTTATGTTCTAATACAGGGTTAATGGATTAGGGTTTATGTATGCTTTGACATGTATATATATGTGTTGTAACACTAAAAGGAATATAATGAAATATCAAGCTAGTCGTCCCGATTTGGGATCCAGGGGAAAATCTTTGTGTTTATCTGTTTTATGTTTTATGCTCTCGTTATAAGATTCGTGTGTAGATAATTTTTGTTCACGGTTAAAACCTACAAATTTATTGGTAGTATTTCTCCTTCCAGCAACTTAGCTGAAGAACCAGAAATTTCTGAACCTGACACTAAACCTGTTATTTTGGAACCATCTTCAGGATTTGTTACTCCAACTTCTAGTGATCCTGGTTCACCTAGGATAAGACATATCATTACTGAAAATATTCCTTTTGACCTCATATATATTGAAGAAATTGTTGGTCCAGATGAAGATGTAACTCTTCCCAAAACCCAACAGATTTTGAATCTTAGGGAGCATGAATCAATATTCTACAGTCCTTTTAGAAGTGACACTTGGTATTTATCATTGACAAATTTTTTAGAAAACCCGGGTCTTATTTTTTCACCACCCCGAATTCCTTTTCATCCTACACCAAGAGGTTATTATCCTTCATCAATCATGTCAGGTGAGTCATCTATGTTTTCCCAATCACCGGAAACATTTTTATATGGTGGTCCTTCTGTTCCTTTGGGGTACCAGTCACTCTCTGGTACTTTCTCAAGAGAAAATCCTTGACCAATTGAACAAGTGTTATCATCTGGTATTAATGGAGATAAAACTGAAACGTTGAATGCAGAGAAAATTTTTATGATGTCTGGTAATATTCTAAATCCTCAACCTCAAGGTAGTCAGTTACTGCTTGGGGGGCAACCTCAAGGTAATTTTTTACCAGGAAAAACTGTAGAACAATATTATTTACCTAGAGAACAACCTCAAGGATAGCACATACCTCAAGGACAGTACATACCCCAAGGTCAACCCTAGACTCAGTCTATTACTCAGGGTCCTTATCAACCCCAGTTTCAGTACGTGCCTCAGGGTTATCAACCTCAAGGTCAGTACCCAACTCAAGGTTTCCAACCACCTTCCGGTCAATCATTTTTACAAGTAGCTGGAAATTTACCACTTAATTATCAACCCTACATTCAACCAGGCTATGGTCCTTCATATGTACAACCTTCTACGGGTCAATACCCCGGAATGAACATGGTGTGGAATCCATATCCAATTAAATAGACTATGCAACCTAATGTGCAGTTACCTAATCAACCTGGACAACCTTTGGTTTCTGGTCCAACCCAAAAACCTGTCTAGCATACTATTCAAGTCCCTGCACCTGGTTCTGTTCAGCAGCCTGGGCCTAATACACCTTAGACCCCACCTCAAACTGCTTCAACTACTGCAACTTATGTTCAACCTACAACACCTATTTCTGGAGTATCTGTAGCTCCAGTTTCTTCTATCCCTGCATCAGTGCAAATTCCTCAAGCCTCTGTGCCACAGTCAGGACCTACAATTCAGACTTTAGTCCAGATGCCTACGGGACAATTTGGTACCAGTAAGATTGTTTCTACTAAACCACAGTTTACTTATCAACCGTACCAGGGATAGTATCAAATTGGTCAAACTACACAAAATTTAGCGTATCAGTATCAGTCGTACCCTGGGTATACTTATCAAATACGTCAACAACCCCAGTATGGTCTGGTTAATCCTGGTTACCCAGGAGGTTTCATGATTCAAATTGCACATCCAATTCCAAGGTATCCTGGATATCCTCCTCTTGGCACTGGTTTGATCACACAAGGTTATCAAGACTATAGTCATCGGTTACCATTCATAGCAACTTTAGATTTACCGGATCTATCGTGCCTTATGAACGATCCCATTTTGTATCTTCCATATTGGCCACCGATGCCTAACAAGTTGCCCAATGATATTCCAAAATTTGAAGGTAAGTCAGGAGAGGACCCATCTAATAACGTTATGACTTAACACCTCTAGTGTGCCTCCAATTCACTAGTAGATTATTCGATTCGATTACATCTTTTTCAGAGAACTCTCATTGGTCTAGCTGCCAAATGGTACATTGAGTTACCACGTGGCTCTTTTAATAATTTTAACGTGCTAGCTACTACTTTCTTAACCCATTTTTAGTTTCCTATCAGATACGACAATGGCACAGAATTACTGACTTCATTAAAACAGTCTACGTCTACGTACATATCTGATCACATTCATGAATGGAGACGTAGAAGGCGTTTAGTGAAAGTCTTTATTCCTAATCAAATTTTGGCTGAATGGTTTATTAAATCATTATTGCCCAAAATTACTGAAGATGTGGCCAAAAGAGGATTTGTTACGGAAGAGCAAGTCATTGCTCAAGCTCAGTACCTTGACATTGTATATACTCAGTCAGGTACTCTGTATGATAAAATCCCCGATTTACCAAGACTTGGTCAATTAACTGTAACTCATTCTCGCTCTCATGCCATTGATGGTGTAATTGGTTCTGTTAGCACAGGTAAAAGTAAGAAGAAGTCTTCCAAGACCACTTCTTCTATTATCAGTTTATCCAATTCACCTAAAGGAGATTCTTCCCAAGAAGCTTCCGCCGATATTCACATTGTAGAGTCATCTACAGCCAAATCTAAAACCGGCGGTAAGAAGAAACGTAAGAATAAAAAGAAAAAATATTCAAAAGAGAAAAACGATACAACTGAATCAACTGACGAAAAACGAAAACCTCGATATCCTTGTCTCATCTGTGACCGGGATCATTTTACAAAAGAGTGCCCGCATAGAGCCGAGGTATCAAAATTTGTTAAGGGTTTTCCTATACCTACTGTCTTGAAGGATCCCTTTCCCACTCAAGATAGTAGCATGGTTGGATATTCCTCCAATATGGTTGAGGATATCTTGATGGTTGCGACACGATCACAAGATTATGGTAGTAAAAATACTGGTAAAGAAGCAGAAACATCTAATTCTACATCGAATACATCTCCTTCAGTTTATGATCCATTAAAGATCGAGAAACAAAATCCCGACTTAGAGATTAAACCTCCTGCAAAAGGTGTGCTTTATAAATCGGCTTTCAATCCACATGCGAGAGCTGCTGAGAATTACAATATTGTTGAATATTTGGCAATTTCCCCTTCAGCAATGTCGGCTTTGGAAGTATTGCAATCATGCCCAGCCCAAATAAAATTGATTTTGTCAACCTTATGAGCCATAGATCTGCAAGATTCAAACCTCATGATATTCAATTTAGATAATTTTACACCCCGCCTACCCCATCAAATGGCTTTTCAGATTTCAGTAATAGTAAAAAACAAATGAATCTTTTGTATTGTTGTTGATGAAGGGGCTTCTACGAGTATTATGTCGTTAAAATGTTGGAAATCACTTGTTTCTCCAACAATTAACCAATCACCAACTATTCTCAAAGCCTTTGACGGAAGAGGTTTTCAGCGATATGGTATCTTACAAGATCTACCAATAGAGGTCGAAGGCAAAATGGTTAATCTAGATGTGGAGGTGGTTGATGCCCCTCTGGATTACAACCTTCTCCTGGGTCGCAGTTGGTCTTACGCTATGACATATGTTGTATCATCTATCTTTCATCTCATCATGTTTCCTCATAAAGGAAAGATTGTAAAAATAGATCAGCTCTCATATTATACATCCGACCCAGCCTCCACTGATAACATCCAACATATTGGAAAAACTACTATCCCTTATAAGGATGTTGGAGTAGGATTGATTAAAGATTCAGCTTTACTGGGAACTTTTTCCCTACCTGCTCCCAAGCACAACTTCCTATTGCTAATATCAATATGATTTCATCAAGTACTATGTCCTCTGATGATCCTTGGATAGTACCTTCAGAATCATAATTGGATTCATTCGATGGCCCGATGCCTTTGAGTTATTTTGAGTTAGCATATCAAAATGTACAGTCATTTTCTGATACTCCTTCAACTGACTCTGATCTAGTGAATGTGATCAATCAGGAGTCATTTTCAATATCGAGCTTAGCTTCGACACCAATTTCGGGTCCTTCTCAACAATTATTCAATACTGATGAACATATTTGTGAATTCTTGTCAATAGACGAGTTACCATGGGAAGATCTTCATCATAGGTCTTCGTTTTTACCTAATCTCGATCATTTTGAGAATGATGTTTCCTCCATTTTTACCACTGATTACGTCAAAGAACCACATAATCCTATCTCGCATGTTGATTCTGAATTGAATCTAGAAAATATTTCAGCACCAGTTCCTCTTGACATTTCAGTAAAACCCGGAATTGTTGAAAACATTCATATAGGTGCTTCTTGTATGCCAGATGAAATCCAAGCATATAAAGCCCTATTTCAGGAATTCCGCGACATTTTTTCCTGGTCATATGAATAAATTCCAGGAATTGATCCATCAATTGTTGTTCATGAAATTAAGACATACCCGGATGCTAAACCCGTTAGACAGAGATTATGTCAGATACATCCGAGAAAAGCTGTCGCTATTAAAGCTGAAGTTGAAAAATTACTTCGTGCAGGTTTTATTTATCCAATTCCACTCACGGACTGGGTATATAATATTGTTCCAGTCAATAAAAAACAAGGAACAATAAGAGTATGTATCGACTATAGGGATATAAATCGCACTTATCCAAAAGACAATTATCCAACCCCTTACATCGATCAAATTATTGACGATTGTGCTGGAAGTGAAATGTTCTCTTTCATGGATGGATTCTTCGGCTATAATAAAATAAACATACTCCCTGCAGATCAACCTAAAACAGCTTTCATTTGTCCATTAGGGACTTTTGCTTATCGCAAACTCCCTTTTGGCCTTAAGAACGCTGGCGCAACTTTTCAAAGGGCCATTTCTTATGCATTTCACGACATTAAGCACATTGTGCAGCCCTACCTCGATGATTTTCCCGCTCATTCTTCGCACAGAGTAGATCATATTACTCATTTACGAGACATATTTATACAATGTAGGCATCATCAGATTTGATTTAATCCTCACAAATGTGTTTTTTACGTACAGTCCGGACGATTGTTGGGATTTATTGTCTCAAAGGCAGGTATTCGTGTTGATCCATTGAAGGTTGAAGCAATCATCAATTTGCCTCCTCCTTATACTCTTCACCAACTCCAAAGTTTGCAAGGGAAAGAAAATTTTTTACGTCGATTCATTCCTAACTACACGGAGTTAACGAAAGGTTTCACTAGGTTGTTGAAATAGAACATTCCTTTCTTTTGGGACGAGGTCATTGATAAATCTTTTGATGCTTTGAAAAATGCATTGAACCATGCACTGTTACTGCATCCTCCCAACTACAGCCAAGATTAATTTTTGTACCTCGCCGCTTCCAATTCCACGATAGGAATGGTTTTAGTTCAGGAAGATGAATTCAATAGTGAACATGTGATTTATTATTTTAGTCGGAATTTGCATCCGACTGAGATCAAATACTCACATGTGGAGAAATTTGCCTTGAAAACTGTTCAAGCTGTCCAACTCTTTCGTCACTACATAATTTTACGCAAAAGAATAGTGATCTCTGATTGTAACCCTATGATGTACATCTTGACCAAACAATTTCTAGGGGAAAATACTCCAAATGGATTGTTGTCCTACAGGAGTTTGATTTGGAGTTTGAAAAATCCAAATCCAAGAAATCATTGATATTTGCTAAACTTATGTGTGATTTCCCACGTACTGATACAGAAACTGTGGTGGAACAACCAATCACGGACGAATCATGTTTCTTATTAGTACCATCGATATTATTGTTTATCTTTAGACCCAATATTTTCAGCTTGAGCTTTCATAGTCGCAACGACGAAAAATACGTTTCCAGTCTCAACAATATCATATTGTTGGTGACACACTATATCGTCATGGTGCGGACTCAGTTTTTTGACGTTTTCTAACCCATGAGGAAGCTGAGAAGGTTTTAAATGACTGTCACTCTAGAGCATGTGGTGGTCATATGTCTGGGTATGACACAGCCCAAAAGATATTGCGCACAGGTTATTTCTGGTCGTCTTTATTTAAAGATTGTATTTACGCGGTCTGAAAATGTCATAGTTGTCAAATATTCGATTGAAAAATGCATGCACCACCTGCTCCTCTTCACCCTATAATTGTTGTCAGTCCTTTTGCAAAATGGGGCATTGACTTCATTACATGTAACCCTCACTCGACCGGGGGGCATGGGTATATTATTCTAGCAGTAGATTATTTTACCAAATGGGTCGAGGCGATGCCTACATTTGTGGCAGATGGAAAAACTATAGCTACTTTCATATTCAATCATGTTATTGCTCGTTTCGTTGTACCCCAAGTGATAATTACTGATCATGGGAGCCATTTTCGGAATATCATGATGACTGAGTTAACAGACCAACTTGGCCTGTGCCATGATAGTTCTACACCATATTATCTACAGGCTAATGATTTAGTTGAAGTGATTAATAAATTTTTAGTCACCATGATCAAACGAATGATTGGAATTCATAAGTCGAATTGGCATACCATGCTCTTTTTAGCACTTTGGGCATATCGAACCTCAACAAAAACATCGACAGGCTTTACTCCTTTTCAACTAGTTTACGGTTTAGAAGCAGTATTACCCATTGAATGTGAGATACCTTCACTCCAACTAGCCATAGAGTTACTACTAGACACTTCTGAAGAGGAGAAATGTTTTTTATACTGGCTAAATTAGATGAGAATCGGCGCACTGCTGCATTAGCTACCGAGTCTCATGTGAAAAGAATGAAAGCTCAGTATGATAGAAGTGTTACCCCTCGTCATTTTTTAGAAGGAGACCTAATTTTGATCTATGATCAAGCCAATGATAAGCTAGGGGCTGCGAAATTCGAACCCATGGTGCATGGTCCTTATATTGCCAAGCGACAACTTGCAAAAGGGGCCTATGAATTGATTGATTTTGATGGGGTCTCTTTAGGTAAACCCTGAAATGGACTTTATCTAAAGAGATATTACGCTTGATTTTTGTGTGGAGATATTCTCTGTATATTAGTTACTTTCTAGCTAGCGTGCTATATATTAGAAACATGTGCCTAGCTTAAGTGTTCTCTTACTACTATTCTCGCTTATCTGGATACTTTTGATATCACAGATGTCGACGTCCTTTCAAATGTATATTGTTTTTGTTGATGGCGCTTGTTGTAGTACACAAAACATCTCTTCCACAGCTTGGATTATTTACTCACCCACTGACGAGTTAGTATCGATGCATGGGGTAAGTCTCGGTCAAACGACGAACAATATTGCTAAATATAGTGCAGTTATTGAATTATTATCGGAATCCATTTGATTTGGAATTCGGAGTTTGATCATTAAGTTAGATTTTGAACTCCTTGTATTACAGTTAAATCGAGTATATACCATTAGAAATCCAGTATTATTAAGATTATTTTTAAGGGTTCGTCTCTTAGAACGAGAGTTCGATTATATTGAGTATCAGCACATTCCAAGAAGTTTAAATACATTAGCAGACGCAATTTCTTCTAGTGTTATAAACAGACATTTTCAATAACAAAATAATAAATCAACATTCGATAAACATGATTGAACAGGTAACTAGAAATAATAGTATATCATATTATAGATGTAGTGTTCAAAAAATAGTACATCGTCTTCGATCATAGGCTCAAAACGCCTTATGATCAAGAAAATGTGATACAAAAAAATGAGTCTACAAGTCAATCGTCCACTATCCGTGGTGATGATCATGATAATACACCACTACTCATGCCACCCTAGTCAAAAACCTCCTAAATGGTCCAGGAACACCTATGACATATCTCTTTAGACGGAGTGGGATGTCATCTATAGTAGTCTCATGAATATATAGAGTGAGCCGCTCCAAATGGTGCTCTAAATCAGTCAGGATCTCTGCAGTCTGATCTTGTGGGGGTGGTGGTGGTGCTGCTGCATCCCTTTGCCTCCAGTCAAAGGGGTGAAGAATGGCTGGTCGAGTCAGACCCACATCTGCATTTGAAATTTTTGTTATCAATTTTGGACGATTTAAAAAAAAGAAAATAAAAATTAGAAATTAGAACATGCCAAAAGAGATTTTTTACCTGAATCATCCCACTGAGCTCCTGGAGGAAGGGGTATCTCCCGATCACCACGAAAATCCATGCCATCATAAGGAAAATCCTCTATCACAAAAATTTTGCATTCCAACCAACGAAAATATGTCGAGGGAAATCGAACAATATCCCCACCCTCGCTGTGGTGGGCCATCAAATCAACCCAACAAACCATCCTGGGCTCTCGAGGTCGACCAAAATCAACAGGAATATGTTGTGGGGCTAGCATAGGGATCATATCTAGAGCAAAGGTGACTACAATGGATCCATACCCGAAGTTGTTTAACTTTCCATTCTTTGCTCTGGTGAGTTGGCCTTTCACATTTGCCAACACTGCCTCACACCAGTTGAATATGGTGCGTTGAAAACAATCTACAGCGATGTGCATCTGAGATCCTGTGGCTACATGCAAAGCTACACCTCCGCACGAATTGACAACGGTAAAAGAAATGACTTTTAGCTCAAGACGGATGATATTTTGAATGTCAATATGTTTTTCTCGGGGATTGGCTTCATCATTACAGAACTCTAATTGTAGGCTGGTGACAGACTGGCCACCTGGCCTAGCCCCAAACAGATATAGTGGTTCACCTCTCCTAGAAAAACTAGTCAAAAAATAAATATCCTCCAGCTCAATCTCGAGCCGGTGTCCTCTGATCATGAAACACTAATCTTGAACATCCCATTTTCTTACCAGCCAAGTAAGAAGATTTACCTGAGCTCTCATGCCACTGATAGCCCAAAATTTGTAAAGCTCGCATGCTCTTCAAGCTTGCAAGGTAGGTTGATGAATTATTGTTGCTTCATATACCTCTCTGTGCTCTCGTTCTCACCAAACGAGCATTGTAGATATCCTACAATAAGAAAAATGAAGGATTAGAATAATTTTGAAGAAACAAATTTGGGTAATTTAGGAAGAAAATATGTTTTTAAATTTGTTACACTACCCCCGCACTTTATGCTCAGGGACAGTGTGTAGCTCCACACGGCCCCTGTGTTAAAAGTGTGGGGCCCCGACATTTTCCTTTGTTGAAAAATGTCGGGGTCCGTAGGTACCCAATGTCTTACCTACGGACCCCCGAGGGTGGATTTTTCAACCTATTTTCCTCCCAAAAATGAAATTTTGACCCTAATTTAAAAAATTAAATAGATGAAATGCAAGATATGGAGGTTGTGGATTACCTGAAATAGATGGTTTTCAATTCCGATGGTCGTTTTGCCTAAAATCTTCTCCAAAGAATTTTTTTCCAAAAGCACTAAAATCTTCACTCCAAATTCAAACGGTAAAAATGAACTTGAAAAAATCCTTTTTATAAGTTTTTTCAAATAGATGAATTTTAAATTTGTTTATTTTTCACTTTAAAAAGTCAATTTTTCAAAATATTTTTTATTATCGAAACAAGTATGTTTAATTTTTCGAGTTTTTGTGCAGAATAATGGATTTTTCAAGAAAAATGGTCATTTTTTATGAAGAGTAAACTTTTATCACTTTTTTAGGCTCTTACAAATTTACGAAAAAGCGAAACCATGGAGTCCTATTTTAAGCCCTTTTCAGACTCTCTAAAAATGAAAAGATCACCAAGTACTTGACTATTCAAACTCTTTAAAGTAAATGAACGGTCGTCCCTTCAGTATAAGTTTACCCCTTTTCCGGACTGAAATGGACTATTTACGAAAAAGGTATAAGTTGACTAAATATGGTAAATAGAGTTCTCTCTTGCATTATTTTATCCTTTTTCTGGCCTAAGAGACTAAATTTATGAAAAAGTACACCCATGGAGTTTTCTTAAGTTTTTTCTTCTGACTCCCTAAAAATGAAAAACACCGAGTTTCTCCTATACTAGACTCATTAAAATTTAACAGTAAAGGACTTGTTGATTACAAATAGGAATAGACCACTACTTCTTAGGGTTCAATTTTAAACTAAGTTGGACTCATCTGAAGGATGATCTTATAAACAAGCAAATGTTATCCTCCTCCAGCTTGTCAAAAATAAAGAGGTACTTTCCAGAAATGGTGGGGGAAAAGAGAGAAAAACATATTCATTTGTCACACTTTGATTTGTAAAAGCATTACACCACTCTTGAACACGACACTTTTTGTTACACTTCCACTTGGGTTGGGAAATCCTTTTCCTATCAGTTAATCAAACCACATTGAAGGTCTTCAACCAGTTTCAGGGTATTAGCTTAGGGGATCTGTCACCAAACCATCTGCAGTGTCATTATGTGTTCAAGAAGAGAGTCAAACAAACCATTCATCTACAAACATTTTTCTCCATTCGCGTTGACCATCCTTGAGTCAGTCCTTGCAAAACATTTCTTCAAAACTTGATGTATGGTTTTGTGTCATGAGCTTGCTTACAATGGATCACTTTATATTGATGACAGCTCATCATCTAGAAAGTTTATCTAGAATCCATCAGTACCTTGAAATTTGCATGCTTTAATGGCATGTTTCTCGCCTTCGATGACATGTTGTATCATTGACCTTCGATCGAACGATTCCGTGAAATGTTCAACTTCAGATCACTTATTCACATTTCGTGGATTGTACTGAGTACTTTGAGATCCATTTTCATTATTGGTGGTTTCTCTCACACTTGTTAACAGTTCACATCATTGACTGGTAATCAAGTGGTTTCTACCATGTTCGACTTCAACACATTTAATCACATGGATAGAATCGTACTAGTTCGGGAAATAGAAATCAAGACCCTGGATCTAGTTCCCACCATCTAGGCTGAGAGGAGTTTTATTATTCATTATGCAGTAGAATATTCATTACATATGGCTGCGCCCATGCTGTGTCTACACTATTGATGTAATATTAAAATCATTTATGTATCAGAACAAGTTTAGTTAGTTTTGATCTGAGTATGGGAATGCCTACCTCAGCGATGATATATATATATATATATATATATATATATGTGTGTGTGTGTGTGTGTGTGTGTGTGTGTGTGTGTGTGTGTTGCGTTGAATGTTTTTACAGGGTTCCGACTGGGATGTCTACAGGCTGATCCTTGAAATGATAAAGCACATCACTCTTCGAATACGCTCAGATTTCGCACTTTAGGGGGCAATTTGTTACACTGAAATTTGTCACCGTGACATTTTAGTACTCTCTTAGATGTTTACAATATCAAAGTTCCTAAATTCAAGCCTTGAAACTAACAGAAAATCTCATAAAATCCTTTAAAAAATTGGTTCTGTACTTTCTCTTAGTATTTCCTGCAGTCCCGCACTTTTTGGCTATAAATCATGCGTAGCCAAATTAACTTTCTGTTTGTTAAAGGTGCGGACCCCTGTAAAAGATTAAAAAAGGTGCAAGTAAAATCTAGAAGCTCAGTTTAAGTCATTTTTGGAAGCTTTTAGAAACATTCCTGCAGTGGATGAAGAAACTATATAACTGATATGTTAGATGCCTAAGATTCTCCTGATCATACACTATTTGAATTCATGCACAATACAAAATCTATTCCACCATTGATCATCATATGCGGAAATTAAATCAATTGCATGCACACATTAAAACCATAAAAATTCACACATATGAACACAGTAATTTATGGGAAAGCTTAAAGCTGAAAACCCCCAACTATCTGTATATTATATGTCATAGAGATAATGTAAAAATCATCATACAAAGCTCCTCACAAGCTCTCAGTACAATCTCTAATTTCTACACACTAATCAAGTCTGATCTAGCAAATCCCATGCACTGATATCTGCCACCTACTAGCCTGCCTCTACTGCGCAGTCCCTGTTGAATATGGGCTCTGAATGAGTTCAAAACCACCTAGATTTCGCCGTGCAATCCTTATTGGCATCTCCATCGATGTGTGGTGCAAACTCATGCACCAATATAGTCACAACTGATAGTCACACTGCTCTTTCACCTACCTCTCCACTGGTCTCCACTCAAACTGTCCATGCACTGTAGTTAAATGATGTATTCTTTAGTTGATTAATGAGATAATAATTAGTGAATTAATTATTAATTAATTCACACCACTCTCAATAGTGTATCAATCAGTTAGACTAGATACAACTAGCTCAACTATGTCTCACTGAGTTAAATTGAACACAACTCCACCAACTACCTCAATCAACTCCACCAAAATATTTCACATGAGTTCTAACTGAAGACTCCATGAAATAGCTCCACTTAACCCTTAGGAATAACGTAATTCCTTCTGTCAGCTCCTATGCCACATCCGTGCACTTAACTGAAGTGCTCCAAGAGAATAAGACAATGTTTATAGTCCAAATATTATTAAGAGCTAATAATATTCGACATATCTATTTTTAGACTGGCAATCTAAAAATAGATTCCACCAAATATGTCTAAAAATAGAAGTCCATCTATTTTTCCAACTTTACCAACCATCCACAAATAACATCCTGCAACTCATAGAATATGATGGACATGTCTAAAAATATACTTTGCGGCAAAAATAGCCTGTGGGCCCACTTAGTGAAGGTGACTTCTTTCCACTAAGCTCATCATCTTGTTGCAATCTCAACACTCCCTATCAACAAGATAGGGATTATCTACCACCCCGATCCTGCCTCTATGGTATTTGAATTTTCTCCTGGTGAGCACCTTCGTCAAGATATCAGCATCCTGATCCTTCATAGGAATGTAAGAAAGTAACATGATATTCCACTGCACATAATCTCTGATATGATGATACCGGATGTCAATGTGTTTAGATCTATCATGAAATACTGTATTAACATAGAGTTTGATTCAACTCTGATTATCACAATATATCACAGTAGGATCTACGTGTGAACCGAACAACCTGACCAGGATCTTCCTCATCCATATAGCCTCACATGCAGCCAAAATTGCTACCATATACTCAGCCTCCGCTAAAATGAGTGCCACGGATCTCTGTTCTTGCTGTACCAAGAAACTGTTGTCGACCCGATACTGAAAATCCTTCCAGATGTGCTCTTTTTGTCCATTGGGTTCCCTGCCCAATCTGCATCCGTGAAGCCACATAGCTTCACCTCATCTAACTGTCTGTACCAAAGTCCATATCCCAATGTGCCTCTGAGATATCTCAATACATGCTTCCCCGCCTTCCAAAATAGCTTGGTAGGCTTAACCATAGCTTGTGAAAGCTGGTTAATTGCATATCATATGTCGGGTCGTGTATTGACCAAATACATGAGCGACCCCACCAACTATTGGTAAATAGTGGCATCCACTACCTCTGATGATGTAGCATCCTATTTCCTCCAACCAACAGGAAGAGGAGTGTCGATAGGCTTGCAGCCACGCATGTTGAACTTCTCCAGTATCTCCCAGGCATGCTTGCCTTGAGACACAAATAGTCCATCATTGCGCTGCCAAATTTCCAATCCCAGGAAATAATGAAGGAGGCCCAAGTCCTCCATCTCAAACTCTTTTGCAAGATCAGCCTTGCATGAGAGTATAAATTGTTCATCACCAGTCAGTATCAAATCATCTACATAAAGTACAATGATCAACAACTTACCCTCAACCACTATCTGGTATAGGTTTGGATCCGCCTCACTCTTGGTAAAACCAAGTCCAGTAAAATAACTGTTGATCCATGTGTACTAAGCACGAGGTGTTTGTTTCAACCCATATAGTGCTCTTTTGAGCCTGCACACATGCGACTCACTGCTAAAGATCTCGGAACCTTCGGGCTACTCTATGTACACCTCCTCCTCAATGACTTCGTTGAGGAACACAGTCTTCACATCCATCTGATGAATGTGCCACCCCATCTGTGGTGAGAGAGCAAGGATGATACGTATGGAAGAATACCTTACAATAGGTGCAAAGGTTTCCTCATAATCAATCCCCTCAATCTGTTAGAAGCCTCGAGCAAAAAATCTTGCCTTGTACTTCTCGACGCTCCCATCAACAGCTTGCTTCACTTTGTAGATCCATCTTGAACCTACCACTGATTTTCCTTCCGGACTTGGGACAATCTCCCATGCACTATTTCTGGCAATCGAATCATACTCTTCCACCATGGAATCTACCCATGTAGGGTCCTCCACAGCTTCCTCAAAAGGGATGGCTCTGTCACGATACAATTTCTCATTAGAGCCATGTATCCAGTATATCGGTTAGGTGACTGTCTCTATCTACGCTATGATGTAGGTACTCCTACAATCTTCTCTGCATCCTGATTCAGTCGCTTAGCTTCTGTAGTGCGCTTCTGCCCTCTGATGGTTGGTGCTGCATGAATGGTTTCTTCCACTCCATGAAACTCCTCCTGTGGCTGATCCACATACAGAGACTCATCCTTAGGAACTAATAGCTCCTCATATGCATGCAAGTGTGGCTCCCTCTCAAGCAAACACTTCATGGCTTTCTCCTCATGAAATTTGATATCCCATCACACAAAAGTCTTTCGACTATCTGGAAAATACACACGATAGTTGTGTGGTGTATCATTGTACCCAAAAATATCCCAACCTTTGCAGTCGGCTCCAGCTTCTTCCTGGCATTATTCGTCACATGAATGTAAACAGGTGAGCCAAAAATATTCAAATGAGAAATATTAGGCTTCTTACCAGAAAACGCTTCCTCAGGTGTACTCATGCCAAGCAGTCTATGAGGACAACGGTTTTGCACATAAACCACAGTATTGCATGCCTCATCCCACAAGTGTATGGGAAGGCTCTGATCATGCAACATCACCCGTGCAACACCCACAATCATTCTGTTCTTTCGCTCTGCGACCCCTTTATGTTGTGGGTTATGAGGTGCTATGAGCTCTCTTCGAATTCCTTTTGCGCTACAAAAGTCCTTGAATTCGCCAGAGATGAATTCACCACCATTTTCGCTCCTAAGAGCCTTCACCTACTTCCCCGACTCTTTCTCCACTAGTGCCTTGAACTCACAGAAATTTGAGTATGTCTCGCTCTTCTTCTGTATGAAGAATATCTAGCACTTCAGAGAAAATTCATCAACAGATATCACATAATACTTGTGCTTTGTTGTCGAAGCTACTGAGAAAGGTCCACACATGTCTGTGTGAATTCTCTCAAGGATCATCATGGTGCAACTATCCTTCTTGTGAAAGGCGACTTTCACAAATTTTCCCAAAGTACATCCCTTGCACTGATCTTATTGTGCAAGTGTACCTTTGGGAAGCCCAGTAGAAGTCTGCTGCAAAATTTTCAAAGCACCATGGTGAAGATGGCCCAATCTCCTGTGCCATAGCTCGCCCTCATCTCGGCTCAACACTCCTTCTATGTTGCTTTCCATTACTGCACAACCATCTACCTATAACTGATAAAGGTTCTTAACTCGAACCCCTATCCTCCGGGTTTCACCAGTTGCCTTACTTCATAGGAAATCATTTTCCTCTCTAAAGACAACATCATATCCCTTGTCTTATAACATGGCCACCAAGATCAGATTTTTCTTCAATCCTGGAACATGCATGACATCCTTCAATATGAAAGGTTTACCAGACTCCCTCTCAAAGGAAATGGTCCCGATACCAGTCGCACTGTATCTACCATCATCACCCATCTCGATGTGCACTCCAAGATCCTTCTCATCCATATCACTAAATAAATGTTTGTCTCCGTGTTGTGTAGATTAATCCATCTTGCAGACAAGACCGATCTCTCTAGTACTAAAAGTAACTAGCAACAAACAGCCAATTATACTAATCTCTCTCTAAGTATATAAGATTCATAAAAATGCTATATAGGTGTAAGGCCTACCTTATGTCTAGCGCTTGCTTGATCTCATTGAAGTCCTTCCCGTGCACTTGAAAGAACGTTCTTCATGAATCTACAGTCACAAACAAGAAAAAATATTACAGAGCACCTGTATAGACATTATCATAAATCATACTCATCATAATGATCAAGGAATTTATGAAATAAACCATAAATAGACAATTTAATGAGAGAAATGAGTATATTTGTATTAACTTCAAATAAAGGAAACCTTTACAACCTGTGCCTTGATGTCGTGCAGGTCCTCCTAGGGTCTGAAGCAGGAATATCTTCTAATTTGACAAGCATTGCACTCTTTGAACCAAGACGGATAGAGATGAGTGATTTAACCTCACAGAAATTCTTAGTTAACTGAGTCTGAATCTCAACAGCATTTAACCTCAAATATCTTAAAGCTTTAACTCCCTTTGAGGCTACCCAAGGCCTCTTTTTATAGTGGAAAAGAGGAGGTTTTCTGTTCCAAATATGAAGGGATAGAATCCTCCTTCAAAGTGATTAGCTCCTTACATCAAGGGGTTAGCTCCATCAAGTGAGGGATGCATGAACCTTCTCAAAGCGTATCCATTCCTGAAAATTCCCATCTAGAATCTTTTAGAATTCATCTGAAATTCACTTTTTATCTTTACTTTCTTGCCTTTTTGAGTTTTATAGAGGTCCGCACCCATGACACAAGGAACGTGCAGTATGGTTCCGCAGGAAAGATGAACTTTAGGTGCGGGACCGCAGGAAATGAATAGAGAAAGTGCGATACCAATGTTTAGGGGATTTTTAGGAACTTTTCTCTGATTTTCAAAGCTTGATATAAGGATTTGATATGTTAGACTTGTAAAAGGAGGAAGTATGAGTAATAATGAGCTCATACTCATAGTAAAATGTCAGGATGACAGTTTTTAGTGTAACAAATTTCCCCCTAAAGTGCAAAGTCTGGAATAGATGAAGCTGAAGTCTGTCATATATGAAGAGTGTAGTACTTTATCATTTCAAAGATCATCCTGTGGACACCCCAGTCGGAACCTGTAAAAACATTCAATGCAAAATATATACATATATATGTCATCACTGAGGTAGGCATTCCCATACTCAGATTAAAACTAACTAGAAACTAACTCAAATCGTTCTGATACAGGAATGATTTTGAATAGATCATAGTACAGATATATGTAGACACAGTATGGACGCAGCCATCTGTTTAGAAATGGTCTGCTATATAGATGATAACAAAATTCCTCGCAGCCTGGATGGTGGAAACTAGATCCAGGGTCTTGATTTCCGCATCTCGAACTAGTACGATTCTATCTATGTGAATAAATGTGTTGAAGTCGAACATGGTAGAAACCACTTGATTACCAGTCAATGATGTGAACTGTTAACAAGTGTGAGAGAAACCACCAATAATGTCAATGGCTCTCAAAGTACTCAGTACAATCCATGAAATGTGAATGAATGAGTTGAAGTCGAACATGTCACGGAATCATTCGATCGAAGGTCAATGATGCAATCCTGTCGTCGAAAGCGAGAAACCTGCCATTGAGGCATGCAGATTTCAAGGTACTAACAATTTCTGGATCAACTTCCTAGATAATGTGTTGATGTCGATAGAAAGTGATCTGTCGTAGGCAAGCCTACAACACGAAATCATAGATCAAGTTTTGAAAATATATTGGCAAGGACTGACTCAGGGATGGCCAAAAATGGATGACAGATATTTTGCAGATGAATGGTTTTTTGAACTGTCCTCTTGAACACATAACGACACTGCAGATGGTTTAGTGATAATTGACCCAAAGCTAATACCCAGAAACCGGCTGAATACTTTCAAGTGGTTTGATTAACTGTTAGGTAAATGATTTCCCAACCCAGGTGAATGAAAGTGTCGTGTTCAAGAGTGGTTGACTGAATTTTCGAAAAATTTAAAATATAACAAACACGCCCATTTTTCTCTCTTTTTCCCCCACCATTTCTGGCAAGTACCTCTTTATTTTTTGACAAGCTTGAGGAGGATAACATTTGCTTGATTATAAGCTCATCCTTCGGATGAGTCCAACTTAGTTTGATATTCGAACCCTAAGAAGGAGTGGTTCGTTCCTGTTGAAAATTAAACAGGTCCTTTACTGTTAAGTTTTAACGAGTCCAGTATAGGAGAAACTCGGTGTTTTTCAATTTTAGGGAGTCAGAAGAAAAACTTTAAGAAAACTCCGTGGGTGTACTTTTTCGTAAATTTAGTCTCTCAAGCCTGAAAAAGGATAAAATAATGCGAGAGAGAACTCTATTGACCGTAATTAGTCAACGTATACCTTTTTCGTAAATAGTCCATTTCAGTCCGTAAAAGGGGTAAACTTATACCGAAAGGACGAGCATTCATTTAATTTAATGAGTTCGAATAATCAAGTACTCGGCAATATTTTCATATTTAGAGAGTTTGAAAAGGGCTTAAAAGAGGACTCCATGGTTTCACTTTTTCGTAAATTTTTTGAAAGAGTTCGAAAAAGTGATAAAAGTATGCTCTTTGTTGAAAAACGATCAATTCACCTGAAAAATCCAGTTTCTGCACAAAAACTTGAAACATTACACGTACCTGTTTAAGATAAGTAAAAATGCTTTCAAAAATACCCTTTTTAAAGTGAAAAATAAATAAATTAAAAATTCATCCATTCGAAAAAACTTATAAAAAGGACTTTTTCAATTTCATTTTTACCGTTGAGTTCCAGAGTGAAAAGTAAAAAGCTTTTGGGTAAGAAAGTTCCTGTGAAGATTCTGGAAAATTCGTCCGTTGGAATCGAGAACCGTCAGTCCCAGGTAATCCACAACCTCTCAATCTTGTTTTTCATCCGTTTCAAATTTGTTTTTAGGCTTTATTTTGAATTTTTGGGGCAAAAAATGGTTTAAAAATTTGCCCGCGGGGTCCGCAGGTGGGACACACGTTACCTGCTGACCCCGAATTTTTCCTATAAGGAAAAATTCGTGGGTTCCGCACCCGGCACACATTACGCGTGTGGATCTACGCTCTGTGTATAAAGCGTGGGTGCGGTACCCGCGCAGTTGATTTTAAAACATCCATTTCTCATTTGTTTGCCAAAAATTTTCAAATAAGATTATTCTAACTTGCCTTTTTATGTATTGTAGGATTGACAAGATGCTGATCTGGCGAGAACGTGAGCATGAGGAAGTGGATGAAGCCGTAATACTTCATTTTCCCACACAACAGGCATTAAAAGCATGTGGCTTGTACAAATTTTGGGCCATCTCAGGCATGAGGGCATAAGTAGAACTCTTGACATGGTTGGTGAATAGATGGAATGTGCAAGACCAGTGCTTCTTCATTGGTGGCCACCGGCTCGAAATTGAGCTGGAGGATATATATTTCTTGACTGGTTTGTCCAAGAGGGGCGAACAAGTTTCTTTTTTTGGGACTAGGTCAGGTGGCCAGTCTGTTGCTAGTCTTCAACTAGAATTCTGCAATGACTAGGCAAGTCCTCGGGACAAACAGATTGACATAAAACACATCATCCGTCCTGAATTGAAATTTATTGCTTTTACTATTACCAAACTGTGTGGGAGTGATGCGCTTCATTTAGCTACTGGTTCCCAAATGCGTATTGCCGTGGACTGTTTTCGCGGCACCATATTTAACTGGTGTGAAGCTGTGTTGGCCAATGTAAAAGGCCAACTAACCAGAGCAAAAAATGGGAAACTGAATAAATTTGGATACAGATCCATTGTTGTTTCTTTTGCTCTAGAGAGGATCCCCATGTTAGATCCACAGAGTATTGTTGTTGATGCCGGTCGACCTCGAGAACCGAGAATGGTTCGTTGGTCCGCGTTGATGGCTCGTCATGCTATTGAGGGTACTGAGATTGTGCGATTTCCTCCTTCCTATTTTTGTTGGCTAGATCGTGAACTTTTTGTGATAGAGGATTTTCCATACGCCAGGATAGATTTCTGCAGCGACCGAGATATGGTTCTCCCAGTAGGGGAATAGTGGGATGAGTCAGGTACAATCATTTTTCAAAATTTGCTAAATTCTAATTTTTTTAATTTTTTATCGTCTTTGAAAACTAATAGCCAAAAGTTTTTTGAATACAGATGTGGGTCCACAAAGACCAGCCCATCTCCAACCTTACGAAAGAAGACAACCAGTAGCGCCCGCACCAGCCCCAGCAGGCCAATCAACGGAGATTTTGACTGATTTAGAGCATCATCTAGAGCGTTTGACTCTAGATATTCCAGAGACCAGCATAGATGACATTCCTCTCAGGCTGTAGAGATATGTGATTGGAGTTCTAGGACCTTTTAGGAGGTTCCTATGCAGGGTAGCCCGAGCAGTGGTTTCTTATCGTGATCACCATCAGTGATGGGATGATCGTGTAGACTCATATTTTTGACTTTTGTATTATCATTTTTGCCGATCATAAGGTGTTTCCAACCTATGATCGAAGACGATGTATATTTTTTGAAAACACTCCTACACTATGATATATCACTTTTTTGACCGCTATCTATGTACATATGTGAATGTTGTTTGTTTTACTGCTTTTGATTATTGCAAATGTCTATTTATCATACTAGAAGCAATTGAATCTGCTAATGTATTTAAATGTCTTGGAATATGCTGATATTCAATGTAATCAAATTCACATTCCAAGAGACGAACTCTCAAAAACAACCGTAATAACACTGGATTTCTAATGGTATAAACCCTGTTAAGCTGTAATACAACAAGTTCGGAATCCAACCTTACAATCAAACTCCGAATTCCAAATGATATGGATTCAGACAATAACTCAATCACTGCACTATACTCGGCAATGTTATTAGTTGTTTGACCAAGGCTTACCCCATGCATGGATACTAACTCGTCAGAGGGTGAATAGATAACCCAAGCTGCGGAAGAAATGTTCCATGTACTACGACAAGCACCATCAGCAAAACCAATGTAGGTTTGAAGAGACGTCGACATCTGCAATATCAAGAGTAAAACTCAGATAAGCAGGAATGGTGATAAAAACACACTCTGTAAACTAGGCACACTTTTCTAATCTAAAACACACCAGCAGTAAAGAAATATAAACTAACAAAAATCTCCACACCTCATTTAAGCATAATATCGCTTTAGATAGAGCCCATTTCTGGGTTTATCCAAAGGGACACCGTCAAAATCTATCAACTCGTAGGCCCCTTTTGCTAATTTTCATTTAACAATGTAAGGACCATGCCACATAGGCACAAATTTCCCAGCTCCTAGCTTGTCGTTAGCTTGATCATAAAGTAAAACTAGGTCTCCTTCTGAAAAATTTCGAGGGGTCACACTTCTATCATACTGAGCTTTTATCCTTTTAACATGAGCCTCGTTTGCTATTGCAGCATTTCGTCGATTCTCATCTAATTGGGCTAAGTACAAGAAACATTTCTCCTCTTCAGACGTAGCTGGAAGTAATTCTACGGCTAATTTTAGTGACGGTATTTTGCATTCAATCGGTAACAAAGCTTCCAAACCGTAAACCAGTTGAAAAGGAGTGAAACCCGTTGATGTTTTGACTGAGGCTCGATATGCTCAAAGCGCTGAAAATAACATGGAATGCCAATTCGTCTTGTGAATACCAATGATTCGTTTGATCATGGTGACTAAAAATTTGTTAATGGCTTCAACCAGACCATTGGCTTGCGGATAATACGGAGTGGAACTATCGTGGCGCAAGCCAAGTTGGTCTCTCAGTTCAGTCATCATGACATTCCGAAAATGACTTCCATGATCCATAATAATAGCTTGAGGAACACTGAACGTAGCAATTATGTGATTAAATACAAATGTTGCAGCAGTCTTGCCGTCAGCTGAAAATGTAGGCATCGCCTCGGCCCGTTTTGTAAAATAATATACTGCTAAGATAATATAGGCATGCCCCCCGGCCGAGTGAGGGTTACATGTAATAAAATAGATACCCCATTTTGCGAAAGGACCAACAGCAATTATAGGGTGAAGAGGAGCGGGTGGCGTGCGCATTTTCCGATAAAAAATTTGACAGTTGTGGCATTTCCGAACCACATAAATGCAATCTTTGAACAACGTTGGCCAGAAATAACCTGCACGCAATATCTTTTGGGCTGTGGCATACCCAGACATATGACCGCCACATGCTCCAGAATGGCAGTCATTTAACACCTTTTCAGCTTCTTCATGAGTTAGACAACGTCGGAAAACAGAATCCGCTCCATGTTGATAAAGAGTATCACCAATGATATTATACTGTTGGGATTGGAAGTGTATTTTCCATCGCTGAGTTCATGAGATGTCAGGCCGAAAAGATTGGGTTTGGAGATAAACAATAATATCTCCATACCATGGATCAAGTGTACTGATGAGAAACAAAGATTCGTCCACAATGGACTCTTCTGCCACTGTTTCAGTATCAGTAGAGGGGAAATTGCACATCAGTTCCGCAAATACCAAAGATTTCCTTGCCTTGGATTTTTTAAATTCCAAGTCAAATTCCTGCAGGATAACTATCCATTTGGAATATTTGCCCCCTAGCAATTGTTTGGTCAAAATATACATCATAGGGTTGCAATTAGAAATTACCGCGGTTTTACGTAACAAGATGTAATGTCTAAAACGTTGGACGGCTTGAACAGCTACCAAGGCCAATTTCTCCACATGTGTGTATTTGATTTCAGTCGGATGCAGATTTCGACTAAGATAATAAATCACATGTTCATTGGGAGATTCATCTTCCTGAACTAGTACCATCCCAATTGTGGAATGAGAAGCAGCGAGGTACAAAATGTAATCTTGGTTGTAGTTGGGAGGATGCAATAACAGTGCATGGGTCAACGCATGTTTAAGTGCATCAAAAGATCGATCAGTGATCTCGTCCCAGAAGAATGGAATGTCCTGTTTCAACAACCGGGTAAAACCTTTTGTAAGCTCGACATAGTTAGGAATAAATCTACGTAAAAAGTTTGCTTTCCCCTACAAACTTTGGAGTTGGCGTAAAGTCGAAGGAGGAGGCAGTTTAACGATAGCTTCGACCTTCGATGTATCGACGCGAATACCTGCTTTCGAGACAAAAAATCCCAGTAATCGACCTGATTCTACGCAGAAAACACATTTATGCGGATTCAGCCTTATCCGATAATGCCTACATCTCATAAAAATTGCTCGTAAATGAGTGGGATGGTCGGCCCTACATAATGAATGAGCAGGTAAATCATCGAGATATGGCTAGACAATGTGCTTAATGTCATGAAATGCATAAGACATAGCCCGTTGAAAAGTTGCTCCAACGTTCTTTAGTCCAAAAGGTAGTTTACAATAAGCAAACGTTCCCCATGGACAAATAAAAGTTGTTTTGGGTTGATCTGCAGGGAGTATGTTTATTTGATTGTAGCTGGAAAAGCCATCCATGAAGGAAAACAATTCACTGCCAGCACAATCATCAATTATTTGATCGATATAGGGAGTTGGATAATTATCTTTTGGACACGCTCGATTAATATCCCTATAATCGATACATACTCTTATTGTTCCATGTTTTTTAGTCACAGGAACAATATTCGATACCCAATCCGTTAAGGGAATTGGATAAATGAATCCTGCTCGAAGTAATTTTTCAACTTCTGCTTTTATAGCAACAGCTTTTCTAGGATGAATTTGACGTAATCGTTGACGAACAGGTTTAGCATCCGGGTAAGTCTTAATTTCATGAACGACGATCGATGGATCAATTCCTGGCATTTCTTCATAAGACCAGGCAAACACGTCACGGAATTCTTGAAATAGGGCTTTATAAGTACGAATTTCTTCATCTGTACAACAAGCACCTATATGAATGTTTTCAATTATTCCTGGTTTTACTGAAATGTCAATTGGAACCGTTCGAGATATATTTTCCAAATTTAACTCAGTATCAGGATTTTGCAAAGGATTCTACGGTTCTTTAACATATTCAGCAGTAAAAATTGAAGCGAAATCATTTTCAAAATGATCTAATTCAGGTAAAAATGAAGATTGGTGATGTAGATCTTCCCATGGTAAATCATCAACAGACAAAAATTCACGAATTTTCTCATCCGTATGAACAAGTTCAGGAAATGTTGTTGTAACTAAACTAGATATAGATAGTGATTCCTCTTGGATCCCATTCATTGGATCAATTTCGGTTGAAGAGGGGTTGGAAAGTGACTGTACAGCCTGATACACAATTTCAAATGGACTCAAGGGCATCATGCCATCAAATGAATCTATCTCAGATTCGGAAGGTACGATCCAAGGATCATCAAACATAACAGTGTCTGACGAAATCATGTGAATATTTGCAGTAGAAGGCGATACGTTAGGAGGAGGAAAGGAAAATTTTCCTAGTAAACCAGAATATTTAATCAAACCTACTCCAACATCCTTATAAGGGATAGTCGTTTTACCAACATGCTGGATTGTTTCTAAAGAGGCTGGGTCGGACGAGAAATAAGTTAACTGATCTATTGTCACGATCTTTCCTTGATATGGAAATTTTATGAGTCAAAAGACTGAAGAAACAACAACAGTCATAGCATAGGACCAACTACGACCCAGAAGAAGGTTGTAATCTAGAGGGGCATCAACCACTTCCACATCTAGATTAACGATTTTACCTTCGACCCCTATGGGTAAATCCTGCAAAATACCAAAAGGTTGAAAACCTCAACCATCAAAAGCCTTTAGAATCGTCGGAGATTGGTTAAGTGTAGGAGAACCAAGCGATTTCCAACACTGAATCGACATAATACACGTTGAAGCTCCTTCATCAATCATAGTCCGAAAAATAGGTCTGTTTTTTACTAACATTGAAATCTGGAAAGCCATTTGGTGAGGAAGACGTGGTGTACTATTTTCTAAATCGAAGATTATAAGGTTAGAATCCTGAACATCAACAGCTCCTATGGCAGACAATAATAATTTACGCTGTGCTGGACACGATTGCAGCACTTCCAAAGCCGACATTTCTAAAGGAGAAATAGCTAAGTCTTCAACAATGTTGTAATTCTGAGCAACTCTCGCATGTGGATTGAAAGCTGATTTACGAAGAACACCTTTAGCAGGCGGTTTGATTATTAAGTCTGGATTTTGTTTCTCGATCTGTAGCAGACCAGAAACATGAGGAGGTGTAGTTGATGTGTTTGCATTAGAAGATTTTGCTTCTTTACCATAAACAGGATTCTTAGTACCATAATCTCGCAATCGCGTCGCAACCTTTACATGATACATCATCATAATAGGCTCTTCTAAAGTAGTCGAGGAAGAACCAATCATCTTACTATCTTTAATTGGAAAAGGATCCTTCAAGACAACAGGTTGTTGCGATCCTTTAACAAATTTCGTAACTTCATCTCGATATGGACATTCTTTCGTGAAATGATCTTGTTCACAAATGAAACAAGGATAGCGAGGTTTACGGTTTTCGTCATTGGATTCATCTTTATCAGTTTTCTCTTTTGAATTCTTTTTGTTTTTGTTTCTCCCCTTCTTTTTACCACCGGATTTTGATTTTGTCGTAGATGTTTCAACGACATGAATGTCGGCAGAAACTTCGGGAGAAGACTGTCTTTTCGGGGAATTAGGTAAAGTTATAATTGGAGAAGAATTTTTTGACGATTTCTTCTTACTTTTAGAATTAATTGTACCAATCATACCGTCAACGGCATGAGACCGTGAAGGAGCAGCAACTATTTGACCTTGTTTTGGAAGGTCTGGGATTTTTTCATGTAGAGTACCTGACTACGTATAAACGAGGTCAAGGTACTGAGCTTGAGCAATTACTTGCTCTTCAGTACTGCCCTTGAGGTTGATAACCCTGAGGCACGTACTGAGGCTGAGGTTGATAAGGACCCTGAGGAGCATATTTTTCTTGGGGTTGACCTTGAGGAATGTACTGTCCTTGAGGTTGATAACCTTGAGGTATGTACTGTCCTTGGGGTTGCCCCCTAAAATAATATGATTCGACAGTTTGTCCTGGGAAAAAGCTACCTTGAGGTTGTGCCCCGGGTGGTAATTTACTACCTTGAGGTTGCCCCCCAGGCGGTAACTGACGACCCTGAGGTTGCCCCCCAGGCAGTAACTGAGTTCCCTGGGGCTGCCCCCCAGAAGGAAACTGACTGCCTTGAGTTTGAGGATTTGGAATATTACCAGACATCATAAAAATTTTCTCTGCATTCGACGTTTCAATTTTAAGTCCATCAAGACCAGATGATAACACGTTTTCGATGGGTTGAGGAGTTGCTCCCGAGAAAGTACCAGAAAAAGACTGATATCCCGAAGGAACAGAAGGACCACCATGTAAAAATGATTCCGGCATTTGAGAAAACATGGATGACTCTCCAGCCATAAAATATGACAGATAATAACCTCTGGGTGTAGGATGAAATGGAATTCGAGGTGGATAAAAAGCAAGACCCGGATTCTCTAATAAATTCGTTAAAGAGAGATACCAAGGATTAGTTCGAATGGGGCTGTAGAAAATAGATTCACGTTCCCTAAGATTTAACAATTGAGGGGAGTCGGGAAGAGATATGTCTTCGTCTGGATTAGTAAGTTCTTCAATAGAAATAAGTCCAGAGGGAAGATTATCTGTAATGATATTTCTTACCCTAGGTGAACCTGGATCACTAGAAGTTGGTGTAATAAATCCTGAGGATGTTTCCAAAACAGAAGATTCAGTTTTAGGTTCAGAGATTTCAGGTTCGTCAGATAATTCACCAGAAGGAGAAATACTTTCAGTAACTTCAGAAACTGAAATCGGTTCTTGAATGTATTCTGTTGTAGGTATTTGATGATCAGGATGTATAACTATAGATGAACTTCCAATTTCCGTTGATCTAATTCTACTACTTGTTTGGTCAATTTAGTGTGTCCTAAATTGCTGCATTTAATTTGTCAATCCGGGATTCGTAAGCTGATGAAGTGTGGCGCACTATATGTGCAAGATAACCTATTTCTTAACTTTTTGTCGTTTTTGGTTTTCTGGGATGAAATGGAAATTCTAAAATGAAAACAAGTGTGGTTATGTTTGTTCAAGGAAATGATATCCTCTATAATGATTTACCAACTTGAAACTTAAAAAGGAACTTGAAACATACAATGACAAAACTTGAAAGGAAATGAAAATGTGCTGCTGAAATGAAAAGGTGCTGCTAGTCTAATAAATCAAAACAGTGAACTAGTGAGCATGAAACCAAACTATTCTTCGTCGTCTAAACATAAAATAAATTATACTGAAAGAAATCCAAAAGTTGCAACAAAGTAAATCTAAATCAAATTACATCAACTTATCTTCTGATCCCTCATCATTAGTCCAGCTATGATTTTCGGAGGTAACCATAAACAACTTGAGTAACCTGATATTTAACTTGCAGAAAGTAAACTAATATCAAACTACACATTCATAATTCAATCCCTCATCATCAGTCCAGCTGTGGCTTTCGGAGGTAACTGAAGATGTCATGAGCAATTTAATATATCTAACTTGCAGAAAGTAAACTAATATCAAACTACACATTCATAATTCAATCCTCACCATCACCACCATTTATAATCAAGATGTCACATAAATAATATATCTAAATTTGCAGAAAGGAAACTAATACCAAACTACATATTTCATAATACAATCCCTCACCATCAGTCCAGCTGTGGCTTTCGGAGGCAACTGAAGATGTTATGAGCAGTTTAATATATGTAAATTTAACTACTGAAGCAAATGAGCAAAACTGAATTAAACAAAGTAGTACTGAAATTAAACAGAAACTAAGAAAAACAAATTAGCAGCAGAACAATGTTAATTCCAAGTCATTAGTCAAAAAGTTATGCAAATGCCCGGGCTACCTATCTATAACCTGAAACAAGAACACTGATCAGTAATCAATAACATAAAACATGAAAGACAGAAGTGAAATGGAAAGCATGAAAACTTATAAACAAAAATGAAGCATATATACTATGAAAGATGCAATGTATAAACATGTGAATGGATTATGGCACAATGAGCTTTAAAGAAATAAAATAAGAACTATACAATAATGCACAGAACCTTGGCAAGTGCAGGGGCCCTCTACACCAGCCTTGGCAACAATCTTCAAGTACAAATTACGTTGGAAAACATTGTCTTCTTATATTAAAATGTAGTCATAACAGTAAGGTAGTATTACAGCACAAAGGCAGCGTAATTACATTACAGAGCAGACTAATAAAAGATAACAGAGACTAATCGAGACTAACTCTATATGCATATGCAAACGCGTTATTTATAACAAAAGAAACATAACTAATTCCTAAAGTTTATGCTGGTGGAGAACACGTAGACCATTACGTCCACGGATCTAGGATCATGGCCGTATTGCAAAATAAATCTATGAGGAGTGGATGTTTGAATTCGGCTATGGAGCCATGTACAGATGTCGACTTGTCCTCCGCAACTCAGAAACGGCCATATGAACCTTCACGTGACACGAAACAGAGTCCTGTCACCGTGAGACTCTATGGTTGACTTCCATTTGGACGCCTTTGACCGCAGCTTCTTTAGATGAGTTTGCTCGAGCCAATAGGACACGAACCATGTCCACATCATTTTTGACTTGCCCATGTGGCTCGTTTTTCCTGTAGACACCTGTAACATAGAGTTTCACAAAATGGCTGCGGAAAGTTGCAGCAGCTGCGGAAAGTGGCAAGATTCTGCAGCTAGATGAACAAAATCTAAATCAAACAGCAGACACAAAAATATAGTTAAAAACCATGTTAGATGCTCTTTTGCAATTAATATACAATGATATTGACAACTTGGGAGGTTCAGGTGGATGAAAAAGGTATAGAAAAGTGTATGGAAAAGATGCAGATTTGAGACTCAACATACCCCCCCTGTGAAGGTGCTGCATGTCCTCATGCAACCAAAATTTTGATATTCCTTCCTTAGTTCATATGCCTTAACACTTCAGCCAGCACATCCAATCCTCTCCTCCTCTTCCTTGGTGCTTCCAACATTCTGGGTTTCTTCATTAATCACCTAAATTTGATATTAACCAGTGCTCTGCTTAACTTCTGGCATTTCCATTTCAATTTCTTGTTCTTTTTCTGCCATATTCCCAGATGTAGCATGGTATTATCATGAATTATTTTTTCCAATTTACCTTGTTCCTTCAATGTCTCATTTTCATTTTTGATGTGCCTATTTAAAAGCTCTAGCTCAAAGATTTCCCGTTTTAGTGATTGGACTAAATCATCTTGTACTGTATGAGGCTGAATGGACGAAGTACTGGGACCTGTAGCTGCCTTTTCCAAAGATTCTATATAGTCATATGCTTCCTGCTGCTTGGGGTCTATATCAGGTGTTATTTTTATTGGGCTGTCCCAAAAATTCCGTGAAGGAGAGTTATCTTTAAAATCCGGCTGAGAAGGGCTCACATCAACATCTTGCTGAGAATGGGATGGACTATGGTCAATGTCTGATTGAGAATGAAATGAACCAGGTTCACTAACTGACTGAGATGGACTATGGTCACTTGGGGACTGTTCAGATGTCTCCTCTCCCAAATCAATGAAATGAGGACCCTTCATTTGCGTTTTTCTCAATTTCCCCTTAAGTCCGCTGCTTCTTCTCACACGTTGTGGTACACTATCCTTTTGTTTTTGTTTTCCTTTCTCTGTCTTCTTGGCTATGGATGACTGTTTTTGAAGATAAACTAATCTTTCAGATAACACTTGATGATCTTCTTCTTCAGAAGAAGGAGTTTGATGTATAGCCTCAATAGTTTTTCTCTCTTTTGGTGTTATTGGCTTCTTACCCTTGATTTCTTTCTTCTTCCTCTTTGACAGTCTCTCTTCCCTATCAGTTCTTTCAATTGTAGTAGTAGGAGTATTTTGAATTTCACCAATTGTTCTTTTTCTCCTACTTCTTCTTGTTGTGCTACCTTCAGGAATTTCTTGAGTAGGAGTAATTTGAGTTTTATCATTTATTCTTTTTCTTCTACTCCTTCTTGTTGTACTACCTTCAGGAATTTCCTGAGGTTCCTCAAAGAAATTTCTAACCAAAAATTGTTCCCATGTGTCTTTCTTCTCCTTTAACTCTTTTTTCAATCAAAATTTTTACAAGACCGTGATGATATAGGTACTTAGTTCTGTCCTAAATGCTTCTGAGCAGTCCACGGAACATTTTTTCTTGAAACTGTGAATATTAAATATGGGAGATTGGGGAAATTTGATTATCTAGAAAATTCCTTGACAACCTGGTATGGTACCTTATACATGGACTAAGCAGCCTTCACATGTAATGAATTTAAGATAACTATGGCAGCCAAAGTAGCCCATTCCTCTTTCAATGCATGAGCAAGAGAATTCCTTTTTTAAAACGATTATGTCCATTTAATTATTTCGTAATGTTATTCTCATGCTTCATCAGTGCTTTGTTATTCTAAAACTAACTCACCTCAGAAGTTAAAACCTGTTATATAGATGCTTTAATCGCTTGCATAAAACTTAAGGTCTCCAATCTCTACGTCCAAGCCATTAAACGACCTTGCGAATGCCTTTGTCACTTCTTTATGATAACCTCTGAATTTCTGGATAAACCCCAGCCACTTTGCTTTCTTCAATATATCCCTTACTTGTGGATATCCCTCCATAAACTTAGGTCCTTTCGGTTCTTCTCTTAGCAATTTACCCATTTTTCTTTCTTCTCTTCAAAGATTTGCCTGTGTGAGGGTTCAATGGAAATAGAACGGCTAAATGCATAGAGATGAGCACAATGACTGTGGGTAAATGTCAGAGAGTGGTATACAGACTATAGCGTAGTAGAGAACGAAATGGAGTGAACAAAACAGAGAGGGGTTTTCGTGAGCACGACAGAGATAAGGTTGTGAGGTTAATAGAGTATAACACATCCGACAGTGTTTTGAAATGGTGGCTACGAAATAAATGTGAGCATGTTTAAACAACGGCTATGGGTTTATGCGGCTGTAAGAGTCCGTGGTCAAATCAAATACGTCTCATTGTCACCGGTGGAATATTGGAACATGAGTGAAGATCGGGGGTTTAATGATGGAACCGTTTGAGAATGAATGCGAGAGGATAATATGGAGATCGTGAAAGGTTACGGAATTGTAAATATAATCATTGCACATAATGGATGGAGCTTATGGTTCAGAACTATATAAAAATGTTTTTTTCAATGCTATTTGAAATAAATTTTATTCATACCTTTGGAATCTTTGCCTTTTCCCTTGGTCTTCAACTAGTTACTCTTTATTGGTGTCTTGAATGCTCCATGTCTTCATTTTGATCCTCTCACCTGCATTTTATTTCATGATTATGGAAATAACATCTGGCTGTACATTCTTTTGAAAACAGAGTTGCAGCTGTGGAATCTACTTCTGGCTGCGGAAACTGGAGTCAGCTGCGGAAACAGATGTCAGCTGCGGAAACTGACACAACTATTATTTGGATGAATGGATATGAACAGATGACAAATGACCAGATGGAAGTGGTCATGAAAAAGAATTTTATTGATGAAATGGAATAAAATGAAGTGAAATGGAGTGACATGAAGTGAAATGAAATGGAATGAAGTGGAATGAAATGGAGTGGGTGGTCACAAAACTTGTGAAATGAAAGAGAGAGATTTTTTTTTTTTTTTTTTTTGGAAAATATAAGGTGTCAGGTGTTCCTGATTTTCACCAAATATTTTCTGTATAATACTGCCAATCAGTGATTGGTTTTTCAGGCTTATACAAATTTATTTTTATTTTTTATTTTTATTTTATATATATATATATATATATATATATATATATATATATAACTGAAAAGAACAAAAGCTAGGCTGGTGGAGAAGAATAATTCTTCTGTACCAGCCTGATTGCAGAAATTTCTTGAAACATTTTGACAAAATCCTCTTTTGAGAGTGGCTTATGATAAACTTTCAATCTATGGCCATTCACAATAAGAGGAGTTTGAAACTCATCAATGGTCTTGATTCTTACCGCTCCATTGCTAAAGATCTTGTCATTCTCATATGGCCCAAGCCAATGAGTCTGAAATTTTACTTGAAAATCTTTAAACTTGGAATCAAATAACAATGCCCAATCTCCTTCTTGAAACTTCTTCTCTTTGATGTACTTGTCATTCCATTTAGCTCTTTGATATTGAACTAGATCAGTTCTTAGAATTGCCTCTTATCTGATCTCATCTAGCTCATTCAACTGCTCCATTCTATGCTTTTGGGCTTCTGATAAGTCCATCCCCAACTGAACTGCTATCTTGAAGGTCTTGACTTGGAACTCAATGGGGAGCAAGACTTCTTTCCCATAAACAAGTTCATAGGGAGAATGTTCTGTTGTATTTCTCCATGTAGTTCTGTAGGCCCACAAGGCTTCAGGAAGCCTTTCTGCCCAATCTCTTCTATGTAGATGAACAGTTTTGGTGATGATACTTTCAAGAACTTTATTTGTGGACTCCACTTGACCATTTGCTTGTGGATGGTAAGGAGTAGATCTTATGTGCTTGATTTTGTATTCTTCCATCAACTTCTCCACCAAATTAGATGTGAATTGGCTCCCCTGATCTGTCACAATTTCTCTTGGAACACCAAAGCGAGTAAAAATATCCTCATAAAGAAAATGAATAACTGAATTTTCAGTAGCAGATACTAATGCTTTAGCTTCCACCCATTTAGTAACATAATCGGTACAAACCAATATATACTTCTTTTGCTTAGATGGTGGATTAATAGGTCCAATGAAATCTAAAGCCCATTTTTCAAAGGGTTCAATGAGTACCTGTGTTTGCAATAGCATTTCATTTGAAAGGGTAGGTTTCCCTACTCTTTGGCAACTGTCACACCTTTTGACATATTGTTTTGCATCTTTGAAGAGGGAAGGCCAATAATATCCTAAAGAGAGGATTTTATAGGCCGTCCTTTTGTCTGCAAAGTGTTCGCCGCATGGTTCATCATGACATGCCTTAAGAATATCAGGCATTTCATCTTCCCTGACACATCTTCTGATCACAAGATCTGGCCCTGTTTTAAACAATTCGTTAGAAATACATGAATATTTTGAACTCTCCTGAATAATTTTTCGTTTTTCTCTTGGAAATAAATGTGAAGGTAGTTTCCCTGTAACCAAATAGTTAGCAATATCTACATACCAAGGGGTCTTAATAGTTACTGCAAACAAATATTCATCAGGAAACTTATCTTCTACAGGAGAATCTTCTTTAGTATTTTGAATTCTAGACAAGAAATCAGCTACTGTATTCTGTTTTCCTGGTCTATCTAACACAGTAATAGTGAATTCTTGCAAAAGTAAAAGCCATCTTGTCACTCTGCCATTAGTAACAGGTTTGTTCATTAAATATCTAATTGCAGAATGGTCGGTATGAATAAAAGTTTCATAGCCTGTTATGTAATGTCTAAACTTATTAATTGCATGAACAACAGCTAAAAACTCTTTTTCAGTCACAGTATAGTTCAACTCTGTAGGAGTCAAATTTTTACTGGTATAATAAATGGCATAAGGAACTAAATCTTTTTGACCCAACACAGCTCCTAGAGCTGTATCTGAAGCATCCGTAGAAATATGGAAAGGGAGTTTCAAATTTGGTCCTCTCAAGATAGGTGCTTCAGATATTCTTGTTTTCAAAGTTTCAAAGGCTGATTGACAATCAGGATCCCATTTAAATTCACAGTCTTTTGTAAGCAATTTGAAGAGTGGAGATGCTATTTTAGTGAAGTTTTCTATAAATCTTCTATAGTAACGAGTAAATCCTAGAAAACTTCTAACATCTCTTTGACAATTTGGAATAGGCAACTTGGAGTGACTTCAACTTTTGATCTATCAACCTTAATCCCATCTCCTGAAATATGATGTCCTAAAACAATCCCTTCAGTAAACATCATAAAGCATTTTTCATGGCTTAATGTAAGGTTTGTTTCTTTACATCTTATGAGAACTTTTTCCAAATTTTCTAATGCCTCTTCAAATGAATTACCATAAACTGTAAAATCATCCATATAAACTTCTACACAATCATGGATTAGATCAGAAAAAATTCCTAGTACTGCTCTTTGGAATGTTGCTGGTGCATTACATAACCCAAAAGGAAGTACTCGGTAGGCAAAAGTTCCCCATGGAAAAGTAAATGTGGTCTTATCTTGATCTTCAGGTGCTACCTGAATTTGATTATAGCCACTAAAACCATCCAAAAATGAAAAGTACTTTTTACCTGCTAATGTGTCTAATACCTTATCGATAAAAGGCAAAGGAAAGTGATCCTTCAAATTTGCTTTGTTCAATTCCCTGTAATCAATGCATACCCTCCATTTACCATTCTTTTTAGGTACTATAACCAAAGGAGAAACCCATCGGCTATCTAAAATTGGATAAATGAAGTTTACATTGAGAAGTTTTTGGAGCTCTTCTTTCACTATCTCCCTAAGATTTGGATTCATCCTTCTTTGAGGTTGTCTGATTGGTCTACTGTTTTCCTCAATATAGACATGATGGATGCAAGTCTTAGGATCAATACCCTTCATGTCAGTATACTCCCATGCAAATGCAGTAGAATGTTTTTGCAAGATTTTGGTTAGTTCTTCTTGTTGTGACTTTTCCAAATGTTTGTTGATATTCAATGTTTTTCCTAGAAAAATCTCAATAGTATAACTACCAAACTCTTCCATAGAGTAAAGAGACATTTGTCTTGATGATAAATATTCTATGTCAGATTCCAACTGAAATTGTGTGAGGTCATATTCTGAAGATGTCTCAAAATTTTCTAATGTGTTCAGAATTTGACTATCCTCACTGATTTCAGAAATGGTAAAGACAAGTTGTATAATGTCCTCATCATCGACCCATTCATTGTCTCCTACTTCTGTGATTGCTTTTGCTGGAGGATACAAATTGAATTTCTTTGTCGAATTACCATTAGAAATGTACATGTCCCTAGATCTACAACTAATAAAAGCATCAACTGTGGCTAGCCAAGGTCTTCCTAAGATAAGTGGATGCCCTCCTAGATTACTCTTGGGAGTCAAAATCATAAAATATACTGGATATTTCCAAGAATCTAAGGAGACTGAAATATCTTCCAATACACCATCTGGTTTAATAATTGATCGATCTGCAAGTTACAGTAAAGTAGGTGTAAAAAGAAGGTTATGAAGTTTTAGCTGGTCCATAGTCTGTCTACTCATAATGTTGATAGCAGCCCCTAAGTCAATCAATGTGTTTGGAATTTCTATCCCATTTATATGTGTCTTGACAATTGGACTTCCTAGATCTACATACTTCTGCATGGTAATTTTTCCCATCATAATATCTACAATCTTTCCTACCAGGTGGATTCTTCTTGTGTCTTTTAGTTTCCTTCCTGGTCTTTTGAAATTCAACTCCTTTATGGTTTTTGCTAGAATAGGAATCTCTCGAATGGCTTGTAGCAAGGGAATATTGATACAAACATTCTTCAATTCATCTATAAAGTCATAGTTAGGAAACAAGATTTGTTTTTCCACCCCCTTGTCAATTTGTAGTCTTTCAGGAAAAGGAGGTGTAGATAAAGATGCAGGTTGCTCAACTATAGGAGTTGTGGGTGTTGACTTTTCTTTTTCTTTTTGAATGTTTGAATTTTGAAGAGATTCTTCCTCAGAACCCTTATTGACTTGAAGAGAGTCCTCCTTAGAGGTATCTTGCTCTTGAATATCTATAGAAGGTTTTTCTAAAACTCTACCAGATCTGAGTTGTACATCGTTGAGAGGAACAATCATATAGGTAGGAAATTGTTGCCCTTCTACCATGTAAGTATTCTGAGGATTCTTATTGTTAGGATTTGGCAATGGCTGAGTTGGAAGTTGACTTGTCTTTTGTTGGTATGGGAGCATGAGTTGAGGATTTGGATTTTGTTGAGAAGGTTGTTGTTGTGGAAATGACAATGAAAGTTGTGGATTTGAATTTGGAAGTTGTGGAGCTTGTTGATTTTGAAAAGATGGAGGATATTGATAAAATTGAGCAAATCTCCCATAAGGATTTTGCATCCCTTATACCCATAGTTGATATGGATTCTGATGTTGGGGCCAAGGTTGTTGCCAAGGATTCCAATTTGGTGGGGTTTGAAGATTCATAAGGTTGTTAAACCCTTGAGTTTGTTGTCCCTGCCAAGGTATTCTTGCAACAAAACAGAGAGATTCTACTGAATTTGGGTCTTCTTGAAAGACAGCTTTGAGTCCAGGAAATGAAAGACAATCCTTGATCTCATGATTCTCTGAGAAAATCATACATTTTTCTACAAATTTTGCATCCAAGGGACATTCCCTTAAAGCATGTTTCTTCCTACATTTTGGACAAAAGATGGCTAAGGCACCTGTTTCTGCTTTCTGCTTGTTTTGGATTTTAAGGGTGTCTAGTTGTTCACTAAGGCTCCCTAAGATATCAGTTCTGAACTCATCAAGAATATTACCAATCTCTGCCCTACTTACTGATCCAATTGCAGATTTGTTAGCCCTAATAAGAGAAGGATCCCTAGGCCCTTTTCCTGTTTTAGATTTTCCTCTTGAGAGATGGACACATAGTTATGTTATGTCACGAAGTGGAAGTTGAGAAATGTCTCCTTTCCCCATCATGTTTAAAATATATATCCATTCATCTCTAATGGATTTTAATATGAGGGCTTTCAAGGTTTCATCATCTAAATTGCTCATTTTTGCTCTTTTCAAGTTGTATTGAAATCTTTCAAGTAAATCTTCCAAATTTTCATCTTCTTTTTGCATCATTTTGAATACCTCATCCTTGTGATTGGTGGGCATAAAATAGTCCAAGTATCTATCCAAAAATGTTTGTTTCATATCATTCCAAGTCCTAATAGATTGAGTAGCTAATCCCATGAACCATTTCAAAGCAGATCCCTTCAATGTTGAAGGAAACAGTTTGAGTTTTTGAGAGTCTTCCATATAGTCATAGGTTCAGCACATGACTTCAAACTCAAATAGAAATGTTTCAGGATCCTCACTTCGCAATCCATAAAAGTTAGGGAGAACAGATGGTGAGATATTTTTCATTGTTGTATGAGTTTCCTCATTAACTATAGGGAATCCAAACAAGTTGTCTCCTTCCCTATTTCCTCCATTATTTCCTTCACCATTGTTATCTCCATTGTTTCCTCCTCTTCTACCTCTACCTCTACCTCCATATATTACTTCCTCTGCCATGATAGTTTCTTTAGAGTCCTTAAAGTCCTCTGGTTTTTCTATCAATGGAGGATGAGAGAGAGTCTCTTTGTTTTCTAAATGGGATTTAGTAGGTGGTATAGGAGAATCCTCTAATTCAGCTGCTCCTTGAATTCCAAAAATCTTAAGGCTAGGGGTAGATGGTGGTGAATCTGGTCTATGCCTTGAAGAAGATGGAGTTGTAAAAATCGAACTCTTGGCTTTAGCTATAAACCTTCCCCTAGAATCTCTTGCTCTATGCATGTCATTTTTTTATTTTATTTTTTATTTTTTTAAAAGTTGGGCTAATAATTCTCTTTTTGATCTTCCAGGTCACACTAAGTGCAAGAAGAGAGCATACTTAAGAAATTACTGAACCAATAACTCTCTTTTCTGATCCTCCAGATCACACTAGGTGCAAGAGGAGAGCATACTTCAAGAAGTTATCAAGTTTTCCCTTCTTTTATGATTTTGTGTTTTTTTTTTTAAGAAATTGGCTACCTAGTTACACTTCCCTGACAACGGCGCCAAAATGTTTGGTCAATTTAGTGTGTCCTAAATTGCTGCATTTAATTTGTCAATCCAGGATTCGTAAGCTGATGAAGTGTGGCACACTATATGTGCAAGATAACCTATTTCTTAAATTTTTGTCGTTTTTGGTTTTCTGGGATGAAATGGAAATTCTAAAATGAAAACAAGTGTGGTTATGTTTGTTCAAGGAAATGATATCCTCTATAATGATTTACCAACTTGAAACTTAAAAAGGAACTTGAAACATACAATGACAAAACTTGAAAGGAAATGAAAATGTGATGCTGAAATGAAAACTTCTGATCCCTCATCATTAGTCCAGCTATGATTTTCGGAAGTAACCATAAACAACTTGAGTAACTGATATCTAACTTGCAGAAAGTAAACTAATATCAAACCACACATTCATAATTCAATCCCTCACCATCAGTCCAGCTGTGGCTTTCGGAGGTAATTGAAGATGTCATGCACAATTTAATATTTCTAACTTGCAGAAAGGAAACTAATATCAAACTACACATTTCATAATACAATCCCTCACCATCAGTCCAGTTGTGGCTTTCGGAGGCAACTGAAGATGTTATGAGCAGTTTAATATATCTAAATTGCAGAAAGGAAACTAATATCAAACTACACATTTCATAATACAATCCCTCACCATCAGTCCAGCTGTGGCTTTCGGAGGCAACTGAAGATGTTATGAGCAGTTTAATATATCTAAATTTAACTACTAAAGCAAATGAGCAAAACTAAATTAAACAAAGCAGTACTGAAATTAAACAGAAGCTAAGAAAAACAAATTAGCAGCAGAACAATGTTAATTCCAAGTCATTAGTCAAAAAGTTATGCAAATGCCCGGGCTGCCTATCTATAACCTGAAACAAGAACACTGATCAGTGATTAATAACATAAAACATGAAAGACAGAAATGAAATGGAAAGCATGAAAGTTTATAAACAGAAATGAAGCATATATACCATGAAAGATGCAATGTATAAACATGTGAATGGATTATGGCACAATGAGCTTTAAAGAAATAAAATAAGAACTATACAATAATACACAGAACCTTGGCGAGTACAGGGGCCCTCTACACCAGCCTTGGCAACAATCTTCAAGTACGAATTATGTTTGGAAACAGAGTCTTCTTATATTAAAATGCAGTCATAATAGTAAGGTGGTATTACGGCACAAAGGAAGCGTAATTACATTACAGAGCAGACTAATAAAAGATAACAGAGACTAATCGAGACTAACTCTATATGCGTATGCAAACGCGTTATTTATAACAAAAGAAACATAACTAATTCCTAAAGTTTATGCTGGTGGAGAACACGTAGACCATTACGTCCATGGATCTAGGATCATGGCCGTATTGCAAAGTAAATCTATGAGGAGTGGATGTTTGAATTCGGCTATGGAGCCATGTACAGATGTCGACTTGTCCTCCGCAACTCAGAAATGGCCATATGAACCTTCACGTGACACGATACAATTCTCACATGAGACTCCCGGGTTGACTTCATCTCAGACGCCTGTCGCGCGGCTTCTGGGTAGTTTGGAAAGACCAATAGGACACGAACCATGTTCACATCATTCACGACTTGCCCATGTGGCTTATTTTCCTTGTAGACACAGCAACATGAGAGTTTCACAAATGGCTACGAGAAGTTGCGGTGCGAGAAAGTGGCATGATTCAGCTAGATAATCTAACCTTTTACACGAGACACAAAAATATAGTTAAAAACCATGTTAGATGCTCTTTTGCAATTAATATACAATGATATTGACAACTTGGGAGGTTCAGGTGGATGAAAAAGGTATAGAAAAGTGTATGGAAAAGATGCAGATTTGAGACTCAACACTACTATTGGATGCTACCAGAGCACGAAGCCCTTCAAGTTGACTTGGTGAATATTCAGGGGGTTTCCCTTGTATTCTCCGGGATTGTCTTGGCAATTCCGCCACGATTAAAAATTATCTAATCACACGCAAACAAAGAAAAATTTCAATGAAAACACCTAAAGTATATAAGAAACAAACAATTGAATCATTCGCTTAAAAATCTAAGAGTTCAAACCACACACAAACAAGTAAATTTCCGTACTAAAAACACTAGTTGGTGATGAAATCCAACTTAGTAGAATTTTAACACGAAAAGTGCGGTTGGAACAGTTACCCCGACAACCTGCTTAATGAAACAGACCGGTGCAAGTTTCTCCACTATACCATCTCGAGTGAAGATAACCCTCCGGAGAGTCCAAGTGAGTCTAGCCAATGTCTATTCCAGGTACAGTGGGATCTTCCCTCAACCGTCACCTTAGGAAAGAATCCTAAAGATTATGGCCACTAAGGTTACCAACTGAAACAAATATACCTGGGGGAACAGTCTACGATCCGACACACACGCAAGGGCAGAGTAACAAAGCTCAATCCCCTTGAAGGCTCCTTGAAATAATCAAAGGTTTACCGACAAGTGACCCCAGGCTCCTCGACAATGGTCTATCCGAGGTTTACCATTTTTAATACATATATATCTTCTATCGTTCCCAATGATGAAGGATTGATTACCCCACTGGTTCAAATATGATCTCGTGCTTAACTCCTTTAAGAGGAGCTTCCCAGAGCATACATGCAACAATTGGAATTCTTCCTACCGCAAGATTTGTCTACTTGTTTGTTTTAGCTATCTTGGAGAGTTAATTACTCCCTGCTCCAAGATACTAGCCTAAGCTATGTTGGTGATAAGAGCCCTAGAAATAAAAAGATTACTAGATGAATTTTAATTAAGCGTTACTTTTAGGAGCTGTTTCTTAAGTCAATGGGTGCAGAAATGAAACTTTGGATGATGTGAAGACTCGACTTCCAAAAAACACTAAAATGCACCTAAAATGATAATGAATTCTTTTTCTTTCAATGAACTTCTATCTAAAGAAAGATTTGGAGAATGCAATTCTTTTAATAAACAATTCCTTCTTTAAACATGAAGAATAATTGAAAGAAAATACTTTGTCTTTTCAATAATGAGATAAATGATCAAAGCTCATAAGAAAAAAAATCCTTTTCTTTTCCAAACTAGAAGCTACAAAACAATTTTCCTTCGAAAGAAAGCTACAAAAATTAAAACTACTCAAAACTACAAAATCTAATCTTTAGATCTAAAATCTAAATTGAGTAAAAAATTTAAGATTTTTTGAAGAATGTTTTCCTTAGTTGTTCAGCATACTAAGAGTCTATTTGTTTAGAATAACAAACAGATCAAAAACACTCAAAATATGTTTAAAAAAAAAAAAAAAATTGAAATTCAAAACTTTCAACCAAGTTTTTCGAAGATTCGCAAAGAAACAAAAGGCTCAATTTCTCAATATAGGATGTTTTCACAATCAGGTCGGATTCAAAAGAAAAAAAGAGATCAATGTAATCTGAGATACTGCAAATTGTCAAGAGTTCAAATCGCTACAAAGACCAAGCGGAAAAACAATCCAAACTGCAAAATCTGATAGAAAATCATCAAAACATCAACACTGTTGGAGTTCATTCACAAAAAATTCTTGACAGAAACAATAATCAGTCTGGGCAGACACCAAAAAGCTAAATCCAAATAAAAATAAACTAGAGAAAGAAATCTAGATATTTTCTAAAAATTTTACAGGGTCCGCAGGCAACCAGTATTGACAGGTGCGGTCCCGCACTGTATTCTTTACAGAAAGTGCGAACCTGCCCGCACTGTCAAAGTAAGGCAGAGTGCAGTCCTAGGAAAAATTATAGAAAAACTTAAAATATTTCTAAATTTTTAAAAATAGGGAAAATCTAAATTACCCAGACAGATATGTATCAATCAAAAATCAGGAAAAAATGTTTCCTCAAATAAAAAATAAAAGAGAACCAAAAACAACAAGTTCTTCCCCAGCGGAGTCGCCATTTTGTTGTGTATATTAATCCATCTTGCGGACAAGACCGATCTCTCTAGTACTAAAAGTAACTAGCAACAAACAGCCAATTATACTAATCTCTCTCTAAGTATATAAGATTCATAAAAATGCTATATAGGTGTAAGGCCTACCTTATGTCCAGCACTTGCTTGATCTCGTTGAAGTCCTTCCCGTGCACTTGAAAGAACATTCTTCTTGAATCTGCAGTCACAAACAAGAAAAAGGATTACACAGCACCTGTATAGACATTATCATAAATCATACTCATCATAATGATCAAGGAATTTATGAAATAAACCATAAATAGACAGTTTAATGAGAGAAATGAGTATATTTGTATTAACTTCAAATAAAGAAAACCTTTACAACCTGTGTCTTGATGTCGTGCAGGTCCTCCTAGGGTCCAAAGCAGGAATCTCGTCTAATTTGACAAGCATTGCACTCTTTGAACCAAGACGGATAGAGATGAGTGATTTAACCTCACAGAAATTCTTAGTTAACTGAGTCTGAATCTCAACAGCATTTAACCTCAAATATCTTAAAGCTTGAACTCCCTTTGAGGCTACCCAAGGCCTCTTTTTATAGTGGAAAAGAGGAGGTTTTCTGTTCCAAATATGAAGGGATAGAATCCTCCTTCAAAGGGATTAGCTCCTTACATAAAGGGGTTAGCTCCATCAAGTGAGGGATGCATGAACCTTCTCAAAGCATATCCATTCCAGAAAATTCCCATCTAGAATCTTCTAGAATTCATCTGAAATTCACTTTTTATCTTTACTTTCTCGCTTTTTTGAGTTTTACGGAGGTCTGCACCCATGACACAAGGAACGTGCGGTATGGTTCCGCAGGAAAGCTGAAATTTAGGTGCGGGACCGCAGGAAATGAATAGAGAAAGTGCGATACCAATGTTTATGGGATTTTTAGGAACTTTTCTCTGATTTTGAAAGCTTGACATGAGGAGCTGATATGTTAGACTTGCAAAAGGAGGAATTATGAGTAATACTGAGCTCATACTCATAGTAAAATGTCAGGATGACAGTTTTTAGTGTGACACTCCGGTCATATGAAAAGATGCACCACTATCAAGAAACCACACTGAACCCATCATACTTGAGACCAAGCATGTGATCAGTGAAAAATCAAGCTCAAACTGCGAGGCTAAGGCCTCTCCAGCTGCAGATCTAGCAGCCTGCTTATTTTTCTTCTTCTGTGGACAATTAGTGGCGTAATGTCCGTGTTGGTGACAGTGAAAGCACTTCACCTTGGACATGTCCTACTTCTTTCCTTTCACACCGGATTGAGAAGAATTATTCTTGCTCTTCCCCTTCCTTTCTTTGGTATCCAAAGCGCAATTTTCCTCATCTTCATTCTTCGATGAAGATCTATCCCTAGTACTCTGCCTTATCTCCTCTTGCACAAGATCCGACCAAAGTTGCTCCCATCCTGGCAGTTTCTCCCGACCATTGATAGAGTCCTCATAGGAATGCCAACTCTTCGAAAGCCCAAGGAGAGCCAAGCTCACCAATTCCTCTTCATCTACAGTAACCCCCAAAATTCCCAGCTCATCCCCGCACTGGAAAAACTTCGTGAGGTACTTGGGTATACTCTCTCCCTTCTCCATTTTTATTTTTCTGAGCTTATCCTTGAGCGCCAACTTCCTCTGGTCGCTCTTCCTTTGGAAAAGTATGTCAAAGCTTTCCACATCAAGAATGGAGAAGCTTTACCATGAAGGCTGGACACAATGTGATCCTTCACACCTTCCAACAGAATCCTTCGACATTTTTCTATCTTATTTTTCCATGCGTCAAGTGCGAAAACATCGCTAGAAGCAGGTTTTGGAATTTCTGCATCTATGAACTCCTTCAACCCATTATCCTCCAGCACCACCTCCATCCTATCCTTCCATGCAATATAATTCAATCTCCCCTCAAGGTCATACTCCAATCTCAATCCGTTGAAAGACATCTCAACTTTGACACCAAGAAAACACTACTGCAAATTCAAATTCCACCAGCACAAAACTCAACAGCTTCAATGCTTTGCAATTGGGCCGATGATCAACTATCACTCTGATACCATGAATAAATTATATAACTAATATTTTATATGCCTAATATTATCTTGATCATACACTATTTTACTTCATGCACAATACAGAGTCTATTCCACCATTGATCATCATATGCAGAAATTAAATCAATTGCATGCACACATTAAAACCATAAAAATTCACACATATGAACACAATAATTTATGGGAAAGCTTAAAGCTAAAAACCCCCAACTATCTGTATATTATATATCATAGATATCATGTAACAATCATCATACAAAGCTCCTCACAAGCTCTCAGCAGAATCTCCAATTGCTACACACTAATCAAGTCTGATCTAGCAAATCCCATGCACCGATCTCTGCTACCTGCTAGCCTGCCTCTACTACACAATCCCTGCTGAATATGGGCTCTGAATGAGTTCAAAACCACCTAGCATGCACTGCGCAATCCTCATTGGCATCTCCATCAATGTGTGGTGAAAACTCATGCACCAATATAGTCACAACTGATAGTCACACTGCTCTTTCACTTACCTCTCCACTGGTCTCCACTAAAACTATCCATGCACTATAGTTAACTGATGTATTCTTTAGTTGATTAATGAGTTAATATTTAGTGAATTAATTATTAATTAATTCACACCACTCTCACTAGTGTATCAATCAGTTAGACTAGATACAACTAGCTCAACTGTGTCTAACTAAGTTAAACTGAACACAACTCCACCAACTACCTCAATCAACTCCACCAAACTCTGTCACATGAGTTCTAACTGAAGTCTCCATGCAATAGCTCCACTTAACCCTCAGGAATAGCATAATTCCTTTTGTCAGCTCATGTGCCACATCTGTGCACTTAACTGAAGTGCTCCAAGAGAATAAGATAATGTTTATAGTCCAAATATTATTAAGAGCTAATAATATTCGACATATCTATTTTTAGACCGGCAATCTAAAAATAGATTCCGCCCAATATGTCTAAAAATAGAAGTCCATCTATTTTTCCAACTTGACCAACCATCCACAAATAGCATCCTGCAACTCATAGAATATGATCGACATGTCTAAAAATAGACATAGTCTAAAAATAGACTTTGCACCAAAAATAGCCCGCGGGCCCACTTAGTGAAGGGGACTTCTTTCCACTAAGCTCATCATCTTGTTGCAATCTCAACAATGGAAAGTCCGCTCTTTTCAGGTTCATGTATCCCATCTATTAAGGAGCTAACCCCTTGATGTAAGGAACTTATCCCTTTGAAGGAGGATTCTATCCCTTCTTGTATGGAGCTGTAACTTCCTCTCTTTCACTATAAAAAGAGGCATAGGGAAGCCTCAAAGGGTTACAATTGATGAGTTGAAGTTTTTAGTGTTGTTTGAGGTGAAATGCTGTTGAAACTCAAAGCCTTTTAGCTGAGATTTTATGTGGGAAGGATTACATACATGTATGTATCTCAGCTGGAAGAGTTCAAGGCTTGTCAGAGTAAAGGAAACACCTATTTTAGACCCCAAGAAGACTTGTACAACATCAAGGCAGACACAGTTGTAAGGCTCTTCTTATTTAAATTAATACAAATAAGTCTGTTTTTCTCAATAAGCTATCAATTGATTGGTTTATTTTATGGATTCCTTGATCACCATAATAGATATGATTTATGAATATATGCTATGCAGGTGCTATTTGATGTTTGCTTGTTTGTGATTGTAGATCTTCGAAGGAAACGCTTTCAGGCAATAGAAGGATTACTACTACAAACAAGCGTTGGATCAAAGGTAGGATCATTGAGCCTTTATAACATTTAATCATGAATCACAATATATCTAGATAAAGATAGATTTAGTTGTCTGTTTCTTGCTAGCTGTCCGTAGGACACTTGGGAGGTCTTTCTTGTCCGCAAGAACGAATTATCTATCCAACAAGTATTTCTATTGGCATCGTATGCTTGAAAGTGTGTCATGTTTTATTAAAGGTTGTTCATTATGCAGCCAGTAAGCCTAGTAATAGGAAGTTAGGATTGTACACACCACTCTTGGTTCCTTCACATCCATGGGAGAGTATTTCTATGGATTTTGTAGGAGGTCTTCCTTTGTCAAAAAGAGATCATGCTTACTTGTATGTGGTTGTGGATAGGTTCAGCAAAATGTGTATTTTTATGCCATGTAAAAAGAAAGTTATAGCTGAACAAACAACTCATATTTTCCTTCAAAATGTTTGGGTTCATTTTGGGTTGCCTACATCTATTATAAGTGATCGAGATTCTTGATTTGTTGGGAATTTTTAGTCAAGTTTGTGGGAATTGATGGACACTAAGTTAAATAAGAGTACAACCTTTAATCCACAAACAGATGGTCAAACCAAGGTGTTCAACAAAACAATCATTCATCTTCTTCGAGGATATTGTAGCAAACATCATAAGTTGTGGAATGAATAGTTACATTACATTCATCATGCTTACAACTATGCAAAACATTCCTCTTCTCAAACATCGCCATTTGACGCATGTCTTGGATACTTTCCAAATTTTCCATTGGATTTCATATTTGGGAAAGATGTAGCTATTGATGGACATAGTGACATAGATAAAGAAAAGAAATTCATAGAGAAAATTCAGTTGATTTATCAAACAGTGCAAGATCAACTAGATAAATTCAAGGCAAGTACAGAGAGAGGCATGAAAAAAATCAGGTGGATCATAAGTTTCAAGTTGGTGACGAAGTTTGGCTTCATATTAGCAAGGAAAGGATTCAATGAGAAGGTAAAAAACTAAAACCAATTCGTTATGGTCCTTTCAAAATTCTAGAAAATATTGGTAACAATGCCTTCAAGCTTGATCTTCCTTCATACATGCAAATTTATTCAGTTGTTAATGTTGAAAATTTGAGATTGTATGAGCCTTCTTTGATTGAAGGTCAAGGAGAGAATGTTCAACTGCCATCTATTGAATACTTTTCTCTATATTTCTTTGTTGAGCTATAGCAAGACACCATACTTGACAGGAGGACAAGGACATTGACAAGAGGAAGTGTCGACTATCTTCGACTAGGGCTTAAAGGAACAAATCTTTCAAAGGCCATTTAGATTGAAATTTGGAAGGGAGGGAACTATACCCTCACATGTTCAGCAACCGAATATGATCTTTTGGGGTCCAAAAGCTTCCAGTGGGAAGGAATGATCAGGGGATTTTTTTTATGCCAAAAAATAAAAGTTCTGAAAATGGCTCTAAACCTGAACTACTGCGTAGTGCTCTTCATTCGGAATCTGGTGCACTTCGTTTCATGCAAAAAGGACTTCGTATGCTCCCAAAAACGAGTTTTTTTCGCTTTAAACAGGAAAAAATTAAAAATAAAAAGGGACAGACAGGTGCCGAGTCAGCAGTCTCCACTGCTTATGTAGCATGCTGACTGGCAGGGTGTATTTTGGCATTTTCCTCTGGAAAATGATGAACTGCCAAGTGGCAGCATGGTATTGGCTAAGAAATTCAGGTTACATGGCAATTTTTGATTGGTTCAAAGTTGGTCCAATTGGGTGAGGAAACGTGGTGTAGCCTAGGACCGCCACACCCCCCCCCTTAGTTGTATAGTGGATCAAAAATTTTGTTCAAAGTCCCGGCAGAGTTTTCTGGGTTCAACCCCACGACCTCCCACACACCAGCACCATGCATAACCATCACACCACACTGTGAGTCTTAACATATAACCATTTCCATATATATTTATTGTTTACCATGTTCTATGGTGGGGGAAGTGGGGGCCAGCATTGGATCCATAAGACCTCAGCGCGAAGACCACCGACGGCTTAAGCACTAATGTGGAGTCTTAAAAATTAAACCATGTTTAATTAACATAACCATGTACTTAATTAAGTGCTTAATCTAGGATTATCATAAGTGCAGGTTTAGCGCTAAGAAGCACTTAATTATTGATAGCCACACTTACTTAATTTAATGATGATTAGGTTTATGGACCCCCAATTTCAGCGAAAACTGCCAGTTTAGCTCCAGTTAGTTAAATTAGGGCCTGAAATAGTGGAGAAAATGTAAATGGTCATAAATTTTGGATTTTTTGACCAATTCAGGTGCAGAAAGAGGCTAGATGACCATTTTTGGGCATTTTGGACTCATTAGTGCAGATTTCAGGAGCAAAAAAGCATTGAAAATAGTTCAATTTGTCAATTTTGAGCATAATATAGAGGCCCATGCCATGGAAGCTGTACGAAGGAGATCTATCCCAGGAGGGGTGAACTCCTTCATCAAATACCTGTGTTTATGTGTTGTATGGTGATGTTATGTAATTTATTTTATATTTTTTAGCATTTCTTTTTATGTTAAATTGTTCATTAAATTTACACAAAAAACACTCATGAGACTTGATAATATGCAAGAGAACTTAGACCCTTAAGCACACATAAAACATTATATTCAGAACCTGAAAGAGTAATAAGCACAACAACACTACATACTCCATTCAGATCAATAGTACAACTCAAGTTTCCAAAATTAGAGCCATAATTGAGATAATGATCCAAAAATCCTTATTGCTTGCGAGCATAATAAACTCATGCTAGGAAGTCAAGGTACATTGCCACCTATCACCTATCATCCCAATGCAATAGAATACATTAGAACTAGGCTATCACCATACATGTATCCCATCCATATCACCCCATCCAGAGGAATAACTTTCAATATTAATTATAAAATATATTAAACACATTCTTATACATACTTGTATTGGTTTTTCTAAGGAAATAAATCGACATCCCTCTTAGCCCAAGGGCTAGAGTGAAGTTTTTGGTATGAACCAGCCCACAGGTATACTCATACTTAAGAGTTCAAAAGGCTCAAATCCAATAAACCAATATTCATAGGCACAAATGTAGTAGCCCTTTTTTTCATAACATCTCATGTATGTAAACACAAATATGTAAATTATAGATGTATATGAATATGTGGAAATAAGTTGATGACTAGTCTACATTGAAAATCATTCAAGTTGAAGTGGGAATCCTGAGTGGAGGACAATTCCATACCATCCCCTCTCCTCATGGAACATGGAGAGAAAGGAGGAAGGTTATGATCCAAAAGGGCAATAAAAAAAGGAAGAGAGATGTCAGAATTTAATCTATGGGAATTTATGTATAGCAAGAAAGAAATTGGCATAGGATCTTACCACACATAGAGGATGAAAATTGGTAGATCACGCAGAACAAGGGACTTTTGGGTGAAGACACCAGATGGAGCTATGTTCGAAGCGACTAGTGTGGAGTCCAAAGAATTGAATATGGGCATGAATTGAACAATGTGTTATAAAAATTTGGAAAGTGTGTCATGTGACGGTGTTGAGGCCATAAGATGGTGTGTCTAAGCTTGATTGATCAACGAGGAGATTAGTGGAGAACTAGGTAACTATGGTGTTTTCCTTGAGGTTGTGAAAAATTAGGGGAATTTTGAGGTCTAAAATGGGCCTCCTAAGAAAAATGTACAACCAAAATAAACTTTATGAGAACCAATAGGATTCAAGAGGATGATGCCAACCATGGGGGATGATTCACCATTTTTGGAGTAAAAAAGTAAAAATATTAAAAAATAATAAAATAATAAAACTACTTTTTCAACTCGTATTTTAAACTTATATCCCCAATACTTTACTCAAAATTTGAGTGGGAGTACTCGTTGGATGAAAAATTTAATTCCTCATCCAAGGAGTACGCATACTTTTGATAGACCCTGCTACATGAAAAATCAGAAATACATGAAAAAACGTGATTGCAATCAAGTTGTTCATGTATTTCTGATTTTTTGTGTAGCAGAGTCCATAAAAAGTATGCAACATGGGTAATCCTTGGATGGATAATTAAATTTTTTCATCCAACAAGTATTCTTGCTCGAAATTTTAGTAAAACCTTAGGGAGATAAGTTCAAAATACGAGTTGAACAAGTAGTTTTCTTTTTTCCCTCTAAAATTAGATGATGTAATCAAATATTATTTTTTTATTTCCACTATTATTTTATAATTTCCTTAGGAGGCCCATTTTAGACCTCAAAATTCCCCTAATAAGTTACCTGGTAATTTTTTCCTGGTTATTAAACCATTGGTACATGGAAATTTTGGTCATTGTGGTGCTTTCCTTGGGGCTATGAAGCTACCTGGACAATGGACTACAGAACCTTGTGGTGATTTCCATGAAAGGGTGGCTAATAAACCACCAAAATAATTTTATCCCATCTCATATAACTAAGGCACAACACATTTTATATTGGGTGAAGCCCCGTCTTTTAACGAGAGAGCTAGTCATTCATTGTGGCACTTTCCATGAGGCTGTGAAATGACTTGAACAATAGATTCCTTCTCCTAGTTATGTGATTAAGCATTGGGTGTGAATTTCCCTTGAATATGCATCCCCCTAGACTTTGGATCTAGCTTAGGGGTGGTCAATTATAAGAAATATTGCAGTGTGGCTGGCCTATGGTTGGGTGGAGAGTTGATGTCCCTCCTTCAGTTTCCAATAATTTATAAACACACAAATAAGTGTACATTACTTACGTGTATTTTATTATGTACTATGATGAATTTTGTTACAATGTTAATAATAAGGTATCTTGTGTGTTATAAATACAAATGATTTCTTGAGCAGTGTATCTCGTTGATATAACCATGATTGGAATGATGTCTTGTAATTTATGGTTTGGTGTTTTCTTGAGTACGTTATTTATTAATATGATCATGAAGATTGTGTAGTTATGTGGTATGGTTATGTTGATGTACTTTTATAGTATGTAAATGAATGGTTAGTTCCAAATACTTCATTTTGGTTACTTGTTTAAACTTAGAGGTTGAGACCTCAAGCTTTTGGAAACAATTCCCAAGGGTAGACTTGTGTTAAGACGGTGTTTATTTAGGCACAAGAAAGGCGATCATCCTACCCCTAAAAACAATACCTCAATATGCATGTGCAATAATAGTACCTATAGAAAATAATCCACAAGAAAGGAAAACCAGGTGGCTCTAATTAGAAAAACCACTTAGATGCTTCCAAGGAAGGGAAGAAGAAATGGAAAATAAAAGATAAGAAGATGGAAACAACTACACTTTGGTGCAAGGATCCAAAAAATCACAACAACCATTGTGATATCAATGATCGCACTAAAGATAAGCATTGGAAACTACATAAATAGTTCAATCCAAAGAATCATAAGAAGTATACCAAGAATAAGAACCTACTTTACAAACAATACCCCAGGATAACTTCACTTTTTGGTTCATGTATCATAATAGTGCCAAATTCACCCTAGGAGAAATTCACTTTGTGGGCAATTTCCCCACCTATCGTTGTAGCCTCCACGTGCATGGAGATATCTAATGCCTTGAGATGCGAAGTCACTTTTTGTTGTATTAGTGGAATGTAGATATGCAGCCGCAACCCTGCTATAAACCACTCTAAATGTTGTTCACTAGGGATTTTGAATTTTAGGTTGTCCATAAAAATTTTAAATCTTTAGTCATAGTCCCATACCAACTCACTACTACCCTAATTAATCTCGTTGATTTCCGTTATACATTTGGACTCTGACTTGGGATTCTCGAATTCTTTTAGTAATGACTTTTTTATTTCTACCAAAGTGTGAGGTTTTCCTAGGGCCATGGTAGGTTCATAATACATATACCACGTGAGCGCAGAGTCCCGAAACATACTCTTCAGTTGAGATATTTTTGTCCCTTAATCTAGGATTTGTTTAATAGACCATAAAAATTCACACACAAACCAATGTTGCTCTCTAAATTTTGTTCTAGTCCCATGGAATCCTAGTAGTCTCAACATAGAATCAACACCTATCATGGTTTGTCTTCTCGTGCCTACCTATTGATATTTCACGATCCCTGTTAGAAATGAAATAATTGGAATTGTTTCTCTCACATTCATTCCTTCAACTTGTCCTATGCCTATAGTTTCATCTCTTTCTCCTCCTTCATCCTCTCCCTCTTATTCCCTACTACTTTCTTCATTGTCTTAGTGTTCACGATGTCCTAATATTGATAATCGATAAAATTCACCAAGTAATGAAGAATTTACCTTAGGTTCAGAAGGTGCACACAAGTTTGTTGGTTCAATCTAGGGGATGGCTATGGCTTGGATGATGAGGTGTAGTAGATCCTCCACATGGTGCTATTCTTCATCCTCCTATATTCCTTATCTGTTGATAATTGGATGGCACACTTCCCCCTCTTCTCTTTTCTTGCAATGAATTTCTTCTCTATATTGGGTGGAGGGCCCTCTTGGCACTTGTTGGGGTGTGAAAGAGGTATGAAATTCTTATGTATTTTTTCATTCTTTTACCATATATGCACTTCTGCTTGCTTTGGAAAGGTAATTTACCCTAAGAATTGCAATTAAGTTGGGAAGATTTATGTTTAGCCTAAAATATGACTAAAGATTGTTTTTATTGGCAAAACAGGAATACGAAGATGTGAGCAGCTGTATTAAAGGCGTGGCTGAAGACAGTCTGACTCCTACTCCAATCATTATGAACTATATCTAGCTGAAGCCAAGAATATCTGAACGAATTGCCCGAAAAGGGAAAGGGACAGCTCAGCCTTAAACAGAGTTAACAGAACAATGACAAAACAAGGAAGTTGCGAATCCCTCAGGATCGGAAGATCCTGAGGGATCGCTATGCAAATTTATCATATCTCTTGACTTGTCCTTCCAAGGATCAACTATAAAGGCAATGCTCTTTAGTGACTGGGGATGGAATGGTTATTATGTAAAAAAAACATTTTCGTTAACAGACTTTTATATTTCCTTTGCAATCGAATGCTTATCGACTCTCTGTTGTGAGAGAACACTTTTTGTAATGTCTTTTGGATTAATATAAAAACACAGGTTTTATCTGCTCTTTAGAATTCTGAGTTAAGCCCAGCGGTATTTCACTAGCGCTAAGGGCCTGGCTCTGGTGGATTACTATGCTGTTGTATTATTAATCTTTATTTGTTAATGGGTGAAGTGTGTTTCATATTGATTTCATTTACAGAGTTATTTCATTGATTGTTAAAGCAAGTGCAGGATCATTGCTGTTTCATTCTTTACCGCAATTACATTTAACGATCAATTATCTTGTTATTATATTTTGGCTTTGCTGTTCTATAATTACAGAAAGTTGTTGTTCCATTCATTTATGGTTTGTGGTTCGATTGAAATTAACTGTCGACAAGCTTGAGTGTGACGATTTACTTGTTCGAATTACATTTGCAATTGCTGTTCATTTTATGCTATTGTTCCTTTTCTAGATTTCATTTTCTTTCAGTTGTTTCACTTGCTTTAAGATCGCTGAACTGTAGTGGATAGAGATACTCTCTCTAGAGTCCCCAAATTTGGTCATCTTACATCGATTTCTAGGGGAAAGAGTTATTTCTACTGCATCCCTGATCGATGTTCAACAATATTGCTATAGTTTAGCTTTTACATTCCTGTCATTTTAATTAGGTTTCTTTTCCATGCATTTATTACTTTTGTATTTCTGTGCTACATCCTCACAAGCATCGCTCTTAGACAATTGCAACCTCAGACAGAGTACAATCTTGAGATAAAAAGATGCTCCCGGATTGATGATTAATGTAGGCTAATTAGGTGTTTAAAAGATACCTTTTTATGGTCCAACATTTTGGCGCCGTTGTCGGGGAGAGTGTATGCCATTTTAAAGGAGTAATGCACAACTGATTTCCTTACGCTTGCAGAGAATTGGGTATTAAAGATGGAAGGTAAGAACCTGCGCACTGGGCAAGAAACACACTTGCTCGCAGCTCACTTCACAGCAGAAGTAAGTAAGCTTTTCTTTTGGGTAAGAATGAAGGATTGTTTTTTTGAATGAATAAACCAATTAAGTGAAACAAAATTCCTCCTAAAACTAAAAAACCTAAGGGACCAGTGACCCTTGGGCGCACGACTTTCATTGACGAAATCCTAAAGAAAACTGAATCTTAGCCATCTATAGGATTTAAAAGAACTACTTCTAGACACCCTACTAGTTCCCTTCAGGCTACAGAGTCACCATCTGAAGCCTTTGCTGAGATACACAGTCAAATGGAGGGAATTAAGCAAGATTCCCAAGAAATTGAGAATCCTTGCATAGGTCTCCTTCACAAAGGGAACTCCAACAATCTCCAAGAAGGAGAAGGGGAAACAGGAGAAACTACAAACTCAAAATCACCTATCAAAATTACCCAAACAATAAACATCCCAAATAGGGGAAGCGCTGTTCAAATTATCCAGAACCAAGGTCCCGAATCACCTCAATCAGTAGGACAATAGGGAATAATTATTCCAGACAGAGGAAGTGTTGTTAAAGCTATTTCTACCCCTATTCGTCAACCTAGAAATTCCCTGGAGATCCCAGAAGGGTATTGGCATATCTTCGACCAAATGGCCCAGAATCAAAATTAGAACCAGCAGCAAACCTCTACGCTACAGTATCCTATAGTAGATACTACAGTTAACACACCCATGAAAGATATTCCTCTTCAACATATTCCCACATTTCATGGTTTGACATCAGAAGATCCCGATGCGTTTTTATTTGAATTTGATGTGTTGTATAGAGGATATGATTACACTACCGATGCCCAAAAATTGAAGTTGTTCCCTTCTACACTAAAAGGAGCAGCCTTACGGTGGTTTATGGGATTAGGTGGGGGTGTCATAACTGACTGGGATCATATGAAGGCTTAATTTTTAAAGAAATATCAAGATTATTGCAGGTCTCGGGAATTAAAAGATGAAATATTCCAGATGATAGCAAAACCAAGTGAGACTTTGGAGGAGTATGTGGAACGGTTTCAATATAATTTGCAAAGATCCCCTTATACATCTGCACCCTTACCTGATAACGTTTTGAAAAATGCATTAATTAGGGGAATGAAAGATCAATGGTTTGAAACATTAAATCTTATGGGAAAAGGTGATATATATCAAGAAAGCTATCATGACATTGTTGATTTGTGTATCAGGTGTTCGAGAGGTAATACAAGGCTGAAATTGGCAGAACGTGACATAATCACAAGGGAAAATAAGAACTCTAATGAGGGTGTAACTCGTGCAGAGATTGGAAATCTGTTAGAAGACTTTAAGACAGACATATTAGGGACCCTAACAACATATTTTGACATCATGCAAGCCAAGCAAAAGCAGGCAGAAGCAGAAAAAAACTTGGCAATATTCTGCCCTAGGTGTAGAAAGAAACACAGCCATAAGGAATGCCCATTGGATATGGTTAAAGTCTGCGCCATTTGCATGAAAGAACACCCTACAGAAGGATGCCCATCGCTTCCTAGCCTAAAAGCAGTATATAAGGAGGCAGATGAAGAATCAGAAGTGGTATGTTTGCTCAACCAGCGCCGACAGTGGCAGCCACGACCATCAGGTATGCAAAATGATCCATTTTCTTTTCAGCCTCCTCAATATAATGCTCAACAGTATAGTGGAATGTGGTAGAATCAACCATCCTTCCCTAATTTGTCACAACAACTATTTCCTCCTACATATTGGCCGAACCAAACAAATCAAAATAATTGGCCTAGCTTTCCCTTTTATTTACCATTCTGGCCTACACAATGGTCCCCTTCTACCTCTCAGAACTAGCCCTGGCAGTCAAACTGGAAAAAATATTCAAATCAGCCAGTTGGATCAGTTCCTTTCTCTCAACCAACACTGCCAGCACCTTACCCAAACCCCCAGACTAATGTAAGACCCCAACTCCCAGCCCAACCCAATCCAAACCCAAAAAATAGACCAGTTCAGACTGTACAAATAATGGAACCCCAAAAAACAGAACCTGAACTCAGGGAGTGTAATGATCTTCAATTAAGGTCTAGGCGTATAGTGGAAACAGAGAGAATTAATAATGATCACATTGAAAATCAGTTACCTGAAGAACAAACAGAACAAACTGAGAAGGAAGTGCAACAACAAAATCAACAAACTCAACAACAACAAATAACAACTTCCTCTCCACCATTCCCAGAATGATTAATGATACCTCGACCATTAGAACAACCTAATTATGATCTTCTGGGAGAATTAAAAAATTTATGTATAAAAATCCCTCTCCTCCAAGCTATTCAGGATATTCCTATATATGCAAAAACTATTAAGGAATTATGCATAAAGAAGCCTAGGAGGAGAAAAACAACCAATCCTACTGTCCAAATAGTTGGTACCTTATCTGATCTACTATCAGGAATGGAAACACCTATCAAATATGAAGATCCAGGAAACCCTATAGTAACAGTGCAGATCAATGGCCAATCATTTCCAAATGCCTTAGTTGACTTAGGGGCAGCGATCAACATTTTAACAACCACTACCTGTCAGAAACTTGGCATTACATCACTTGAACCAACAAAAACCTTGTTGGAATTGGCTGATTGATCAGTAGTGAAACCAGAAGGCACCTTACAAGATGTCATGGTACCTGTAGATTCCTGGGAGTACCCTGCTGACTTCCTGGTTATCAATCCAAAGAACCGACTAGATGGACATCCATTAATTTTAGGTAGACCTTGGTTGGCAACTTTCGATGCTTATATTGGATGCCGACAAGGCAATATGACCATTACAAGGGGAAATTATGTCAAAAACTTAGCTTTATATCCCCCAGCTCAACCAAGTCTATCAATAATTGAAACAAGACAACCACCTGCATCATATTTTGAGGAAAACATGAGGTCACCTCTAACTATAGAAGAAGCTCTGAATTTTAAAGATCAAATAGAGGATGATCTCATTAGTAATTTTTCACAAAATGAACCTCATTTGCAATGTCACATGATTGAAGCAGCATTCGACAATAAAGAAGAAGAATATCCTTTCAAAGATATTCATGATCAGGCAATACCTACTACCTCTGTAAATAATATCAAAGTTGTAGAAATTGAGCCAGGTAAAACTTTGAACATTAACAATGATCTCACTGCTGAAAAAGAAGACAAATTGCTCCAATTATTACGAAAATACAAAGCAGCCTTTGCATGGGATTACCCCAACATGAAAGGAATTGACCCTCAATTATGTACTCACCACATTTATATTGAGAAAGATGCAAGACCCATTAGGAAACCTCAGAGGAGACTAAATCCTCACCTTAAATACATTGTGAAATATGAACTGCAAAAACTATTGGATGTTAATTTTATCTATCCAATATATGACAGTAAGTGGGTTTCCCCATTAGTGGTAGTACCTAAAAAGAATGGGAAGTGGAGGATATGTGTCGCTTACCATGAAATTAACAAGGCAACACAGAAGGACCACTTTCCCCTTCCTTTCATTGACCAGGTATTAGACACACTGGCAGGGAAGAAATTATTTTCATTCCTGGATGGCTTCAGTGGGTATAACCAAATACAAATTTCCCCTAAAGACCAGGATAAAACTACCTTTACCTGCCCGTGGGGCACATTTTCCTACCGAGTATTACCTTTTGGCCTATGCAATGCCCCTGCTACTTTCCAAAGAGAAATTCTCAGCATCTTTTCAGACCTAATAAATGAAGGCCTAGAGGTGTACATGGATGATTTCACCCCTTATGGGGATGAATTTGAACCTGCATTACAAAATCTAGCAAAATTATTACAAATATGCATTGACACCAGGCTTTTCTTAAGCAATGAGAAATGTCTTATGATGATGACTGAGGGAGTTATCTTAGGACATTATATTTCAGCAGATGGAATTCAAGTAGACCTTGCCAAAATTCAAATACTCTTGTTAATTCCTACACCCACCACACAAACAGAGGTACGTAGCTTTCTTGGATTTTCTGGTTACTATAGAATATTTATAGAACATTATTCTCAAATAGCTGCACCTTTATATGCACTGACTGGAAATACTGATTTTGTTTGGACAGACAAATGTGACAATGCTTTTAATAATTTGAAGAAACTCGTTGCAACAGCCCCAGTGCTGAGGGGCCCGAACTGGAATTTACCGTTCCAAATTTCATTTGATGCCTCAGACACAGCGATTGGAGCAGTACTCGGGCAGGAGGAAGACAAGAAGCCATATGCAATTTACTACATTAGCAAAAATCTGACCCCTGCTGAATTAAATTATACTGTGACTGAGAAAGAATTTTTAGCTGTAGTCCATGCTATAAATAAATTTAGACATTACATTATTGGGTATCCTGTAGTGCTTTACACAGATCACTCTGCCAATAAGTTTTTAGCAAATAAACCTGTTACAAACAGAAGAGTGACAAGATGGTTGATTTTACTGCAGGAATTTGATCTCACGATTAAAGACCGACTGAGCAAAGAGAACCCTGTAGCTGACTTTTTGTCAAGAATGCCAAAGCCAACAGACACAGAAGCAGTTGAAGACCTCTTTCCGGATGAACATCTCTTCACTGTTACTATCAAAACACCATGGTATGTCGATATTGTGAACTATTTGGAAATTGGTAAACTACCCAAACATCTATCCCTTAATGAAAGAAAGCAAATAATACATCGTAGTACTCATTTTTCTTGGATTGGGGGCTACTCATTTCATATGGGTGCAGATATGAAAATAAGACGATGCGTTAGGGAGGATGAGGTATATGACATTTTGAAAGCATGCCATGATGGACAGTGTGGCAGACATTTTGCAGACCGCAGAACTGCCCATAAAGTGTTACGAACAGGCTACTATTGGCCTACTATTTTTAACGATGCTAAAAAATTTGTGTAGGCCTGTGATAGCTGTCAAAGGGCAGGTCGCCCTGGGCAATCTGATGAAATGCCCTTAAACCCTCAACTAGTGATTGAACCCTTTGAACGTTGGGCACTTGACTTTTTTGGTCCCATTAGCCCTCCATCAAACCAGAAAACATATATCCTAGTTGCAACTAAATACGTTACCAAATGGGTTGAAGCAGAGCCCCTTTCAAAAGCTACAGAGGATTCTGTGATTCAGTTTCTTTTCCAAATCTTTGTCTGCTATGGCCTCCCACGAGACATAATTACAGATGGTGGACCACATTTTGTAGGTAACAAATTGGCTGAAACATTACAGAATTATCATATTCAGCATTGAATTACAATTCCATACGACCCACAGGCCAATCGCCAAGTCGAGAGCACGAACAAGGTAATCGAATCCATATTAACAAAAACTGTTGCTTCGCATAGACGAGATTGGGCCTATAAACTGTCAGAAGCACTGTGGGTGTATCGAACAACATGGAGACCTACAACAGGCTATTCTCCATATCAACTGGTATTTGGAAAAGAACCCATCTTTCTTATCGAATTTGAAATTCAAACATTAAGAACAACTCAAAAGGTGGGTCTGAATTTAGATGAAGCCCAGGCTACAAGACTGCAACAACTTAACGAATTAGATGAAATTAGACTCTCTTCTCTTCAGCATACAGCATTAATTCAGCAACAGAGAGCCAAATGGCATGACGCCCACATCAAACAAAAGATCTTCCACGAAGGAGACTGGGCACTCCTATATGATTCTTGGTTTCAGGATTTCCCTGGAAAGTTCCAGACAAGATGGCTTGGACCCTACGAAATATAGAAAGTGCATAATAATGGCACTCTCACATTAGTAACCATTGCCGGATCTGGACATTCCTTTAAGGTGAACGACCATCGTGTCTGATTGTATCACAAACTGCTCACCCGGGAATCCTTTTACTAGCAGTTACGGGAAGATTCGACCATGGAAATTCTTGATGAAGGGGAGAATTCCTCCCCGGCGCCACTTTGATAAATCATTCCTTTTTAATTTTTTACATAAAGCATGTTTTTATGTTTTTGATTGTTGTTTTACAAAATTTGTTTTTCTGTTAGTATTTCTTGAATTTGGTTTCTTTCAAAAAAAATGTAAAAAAATGAAAAAATTTTGTTTTTTGTTTTCGCGCTGCTGTTCCTTTCCAAAGGAACAGCACTTCTGTTGTTCCTTTTGAAAGAAACAGCAGTTTCGCAGAAGTGCTTTTGCTGTTCCTTTCCAAAGGAACAACACTTTCGCTGAATATTTTTTTTTTCTACTGTTTCGCAGTATTTTTGTTGTTCCTTTCCAAAGGAACAACATTTTCGCAGAGTATTTTCTTGCTGTTCCTTTTAAAAGGAACAACAGTTTTGCAGATTGTTTTTTCTGTTCCTTTTCAAAGAAACAACACTTTTGAGTGATTTTGTTTTTATTTGTTTTAACCTATCATTTTGATTTCTTTTCACTTTTATAAGGGAAAATATATCATTTATATACAATCATACAAGTTTAAGCTTACCGAGATCAGCACATCAAAACAAATCGTCATTTTTAAAGGGAATTGCTTAGTAATGAAAAAAGAGAGAAAAAAGGGGCATGACCAATAACATAATATTGCTATTACCATCAAATTAGTCTGATCGATTATTTTTATCATGTTTGGTTCTCTCCCATATGCTATAGCTTTCTTTGATATTTATCTTTAAAATGGAAATAAGGGTACATTTTTTTTCTATTGAGATGTTCAGACTTCTTCCGCCATTCCTACTCTTAAGGAGTGTTGAGCCATCCCTTATGAATAACTGAGGAAAAGTGTTGTTAAAAAAAAGAAAATATTTACATATCTTAATGTTTTGCAGATGGAGGATAGGGGGTCTCATTAAGAGCCAGCCTACCGTGATCATAGAGAAGACAGTGAAGTGGCATTCCCATTATGGCCACCAAACCAGGGAAATGGTCCAAAAGAAAATTGAAAATCAAGAAGTCCTTGGAACAGGAGGTCTCATCACAAGCCGGCCTGCCCAACTTTCACCTCTTCCCGGTGAACGACATTGTTATTTATCTGGTCACCAAGCTAGTACAGTGGCCTCCGCCTTGCTACTCAAAAGGAATATAAAGAAACAAAAAGAAGCACTTCCTCCGTAGGAATAAAGGACAATGGTTCCGTTGGTTACAAAACAACTCTGTCAAGGTTATGGACACCTGTGGGCAACAGAGCTCTGTTGATGGTATTGAAGTCACATTTATGCACATCAATAGTTATTTAACCTTTTTTTTTCCTATATTTTTATTTAATATCAAATGAAATACATGAACTCCTTAAATTTTTGAACCTATTATACATGAAAATTATCATGAATCGATCATATTAGTTTATATGGTAAATAATGCAATTATATTTATGTCAATCCTATGTTGTCCCTTCCCCTCGTATTTGAATCATTACAACGCGATTTACTATTCATTACCGATTTATCTCATGCATCGATTTCAGCAATTGCTTAATTTGGTTGACTGTATCATAATTATGCCCGTTTTTTTTCACTGCTGTCCTATTTATGTGCCACACATGCCACCCTCAATCGACGGTCGAGGACGACCTTTCTTTCATTTGGGGGCCGTAGATGAATACATGCAGATCAAACTCCGAGTTTCTCTTCACCTGTACATGAATTAAATATCCGCATTAGATTTCTTTACCATATTTGGACTAGAACCCCCGTATTTTTGGGAAATAAAAAGTTTCATCGAACTGTGCTGCGCTGTTCCATTAAGAATAATGTGTGTTGTGAAGAATTAACAAGAACGTAGAGATGGGAGGACGGCCAATCCACAGTGAACCACAGGTGTTGATCGTCTCTGACGCTGCACGAGCAATTTTAGAGAGACTAGGATGGACTACCTATTTTATGAGAATGCAGCAACCCCATGAAGCAGTGGCTACCAAATTCCTATTAAACCTGCAGGAAGGGTCCTCTATAGTCAGAGGAAGATAGATAACTGTGTCCGATGAGATAATTGCAGTAGTGTCCGACATTCCTGCGCAAGGAACTATCTGGACCCAGAAGAAGATTAGGATTCATGAAGCTATGAAAATCTTTCAAGATGACGGACAGACGCTAAATGTCAAAGGTAGAGGAGTCCACCCTACGTCACTAGGCGAACCATGGACCGAATTGGCTAGGATTGTGCAGGCTTACATAACATGTGACGGTAGAAAAGACGTGGTAAGACCTCGCCACCTTAAGCTACTAGCTGTGTTAAAATAGAAGTGTAATATTAATCTGCCTGCATTCTTAAATTATTTGTTGCATGATATTTCTCACGGAATTAGAAAAGCCCAACATGCAGATATGGTGGTCAGTCACCATTGTTTAATTCGACTGATTGTGAGCTATAGCCTTGCCCAATAGCAGACCAGCTGGGAAGAATTTATTGAAGGGGGGTCATCTCTGCCTGCTCTGAGACGGAAAAGAATGGCCGGCTCAATAGCTGAGCCCTCCACTCACAGACAATTCTTCCGATCGAAGCAAAGTAAGAAAATAATGGAGGAACTTCCAGGCATCAACAACTAGCCCCTGGAATTGCACAGCTCAGATAAAGAGGAACAACCTCCACAGTTGGAGGGAGAAAGTCCTCGTACTGAGGAAGAACAGGAATTAGAAGGCGAAATTCATTACTTAGGCAAAGAAGAAGTAAGTCACTATACCAGTAGCGAAAAACAACCCAGTACGTTGGAAGGAGAAATCCGTTACTCGGATGAAGAAGAAGCCGAAGGAGAAATTCGTTATTCAGATGAAGAAGAGATCGAGGGAAATTCAAAGGAAGAAGAATTCGAGGGAGAAATTCGATATTCAGATGAGGAGGAAGGAATTTATCACACCTGTGACGAGGAAGAGGATAATCGTAGCAGCAGTGGGCATGAAACAGAACCCACTGAAAATGTCAATGCAAGCCCTTCACAGGAACATCAATTGGCCCAGATTTTAGCCAATATGACTGAGTATATACGCCCTCATAGCCCTTTGAACCTTAATATCGATATCAATCAATTACCAGAAAACTCTGCTTTCGATAGATAAATAACTGAAGAAAAGCTTAATGAAACGGAAAACCCTAGCGAAGCTAGGGTTTCTTCTTCCGAGAGATATGAACAGGAGGAGGAAAATATTGAATCAATACCTCAATTGGGAACTCCCAGGGACATTGCAGAGTCAGTTGAGAAGATGATTCCTGAGGAATATATCCAAGAGCATGAGAGCATGGAAGAAGAGCCCCAAGAAGAAGAGCAAGGAGAAGATTTCGCTGAAGGCACGACTCAAAACCCCGTCGAGCAGACAGGTTCGGATGAACAAGCCGTTGTTCCTTTGAGAAAGAAGAAGAAAACAACTGAGGTTGAGAAGCTTCGTAGGGAAAGGATAAAACTTCATAAACTGATAGAACAGCTCAGGCAAACGATTGGGGTTCTAAGAATGAAACAGACACCTAAACGAGCCCCTAAAAGAAGAAACATTGCCGTTAAGAGAAGATCAAAAAGGAGAAGGGTAACCACTAATAGGAACCCTCAGGTGGAAGAAGAAACCATGCCTGAACCTAACTATGAGGATGAGGAGCAGCACCCGGCTGTTCCAACACCAGCTGTTCCAGAGGAACCTTCTCTAAACACCCAATCTAGTAGTCAGCACACCTTCAATGATCCATCATTAGTTAGACTGCAAGAAGAATTGACACAGGTGAATCGAAAGACATAAATTGGAATAAGATATTGTCCCAAGGAAGAAGTATCAAGAATTGCAGTGGCAGATGAAAATTATTCATGAGGCAGAAGCTGAAGCTCATGAAAAACGTCGAGAGGTAGAGATAAAAGCTGATAAGGCAAGCAACCAATTAAAATTATCACGAAATCAGATCGACACTCTCTGCTCCTTATATACTGATGTACTCTTAGCCTGTAGGTGCCCTGCCAAAAACTATGCTTTATTTCTGTTAGAAAGATATTTGAAATTAAAAATCAAGGCAGTTAGGGCTGGAAAATCAATAGAGCTAAGAACTATAAACGACTTGATATCATGCTGCAAAATTTATGGGGACAAGTACAACACTTGTTATGTGAGTTTTATCTGCATAATCTAATACTTGAAAATGACTGTGAATCAAAACCTACCCCTTTCATTGGAGATGTACAGTTTCAGGCATTCATTTCTTTTGCTGTAAATTGATTAAAGTGGCTTAAAGCCTACAATTCCTTTCAAAGGAAGGAAAACGAATTGGATTTATGGGTCAGAAGTGAACCTCAGGACCCACGTCAATTGTGGGCTAGATAGAAAAGTCTAATGATAAGGAAAGGCATTACCCAAACTTTGGGGCCTATTCATAAGTCAATCATTCTGAAGGGAATAGACTATTTTTCATCTATTAGGGACCAAGATTATGTAGCAGCCAAGCTCCAGTGGAGAACCGTGAATCAAAACATACAAAATAGGGAGCCACTTAATTATAGGAATTTTGGGCTAGCTGCATACCGTTTCATTGCCTATAGCCATATTTTTTTAAAAGAAGGACCATTCTGGTTAGGCTGTAGGTTCCACAGCCCCATTGTTTGGTACCCTGCCTTGGACTACAAAGCTATTTATGAGCTTCCCAAAGGGTAGACAGAACATATTATTGAATAATTAGCTACACACCATGGTTTTAGGCCTCTCAATGATAAACCTTCTCCAGCTTACTCTTTGACTGCTCTCCATGTGAACTATAGTTTTCATGAGGACATGAAAAAGGTTAAGTTGGGGGGTATGTTGGGGTGTGAAAGAGGTATGAAATTCTTATGTATTTGTTCATTCTTTTACCATAGATGTACTTATGCTTGCTTTGGAAAGGTAATTTACCCTAAGAATTGCAATTAAGTTGGGAAGATTTATGTTTAGGCTAAAATATGACTAAAGGTTGTTTTTATTGGAAAAAAGGAATACGAAGATGTGAGCAGCTGTATCAAAGGCATGGCTAAAGACAGTCTGACTTCTACTCCAATCATGATGAACTATATCCAGCTGAAGCCAAGAAGATCTGAACGAATTGCCCGAAAAGGGCAAGGGACAGCTCGGCCTTAAACAGAGTTAACAGAACGATGACAAAACAAGGAAGGAGCGAATCCCTCAGGATCGGAAGATTCTGAGGGATCGCTGTGCAAATTTATCATATCTCTTGATTTTTCCATCCAAGGATCAACTATAAAGGCAATGATCTTTAGTGACCGGGGACAAAATGGTTATTATGTAAAAAAAACATTTTCGTTAACAGACTTTTATATTTCCTTTGCAATCGAATGCTTATCGACTCTCTGTCATGAGAGAACGATGTTTTTAATGTCTTTTGGATTAATATAAAAACACAGGTTCTATCTGCTCTTTAGAATTCTGAGTTAAGCCCAGCGGTATTTCACTGGCGCTAAGGGCCCGGCTCTGGTGGATTACTATGCTGTTGTATTATTAATCTTTATTTGTTAATGCGTGAAGTGTGTTTCATATTGATTTCATTTACAGAGTTATTTCATTGATTGTTAAAGCAAGTGCAGGATCATTGTTGTTTCATTCTTTACTGCAATTACATTTAATGATCAATTATCTTGTTATTATCTTTTGGATTTTTTGTTGTGTAATTACAGAAAGTTGCTGTTCCATTCATTTATGGTTTGTGGTTGGATTGCAATTAATTGTCGACAGGCTTGAGTGTGACGATTTACTTGTTCGAATTACATTTGCAATTGTTGTTCATTTTATGCTGCTGTTCCTTTTCTGGATTTCATTTTCTTTCAGTTGTTTCACTTGCTTTAAGATCGCCGAACTGTAGTGGATAGAGATACTCTCTCCAGAGTCCCCAGATTTGGTCATCTTACATCGATTTATAGGGGAAAGAGTTATTGCTACTGCATCCCTGATCGATGTTCAGCAAGATTGTTGTAGTTTAGCTTTTACATTCCTGTCATTGTAATTAGGTTTCTTTTCCACGCATTTATTACTTTTGTATTTATGTGCTACATCCTCACAAGAATCGCTCTTAGACAATTGCAGCCTCAGACAGAGTACACTCTTGAGATAAAAAGACGCTCCCGGATTGATGGTTAATGTAGGCTAATTAGGTGTTTAAAAGATACCTTTTTATGGTCCAATAGCACTACACTCCACTCTCAGTGTATGCACTCCTCCTATAAACCACTCTCTACCTTCTTGTCTATATTTGGGGTGACATAAACTTCCCCTAACATGTATGTTTTGATTATATATGCCATACCTCCTTGTTAACCGTCCATCAAAGGTAAGATTTATTGCAATCCTCTTACCCACGCCTGGGCCACAACATGCTTGGTCCCACTACAAAAAATGCCAACTATGCTGCTCATCTCGCCCACTCTTGGCAGTGACATGCAAGCCTCCTCTACTTTTGGACTAGCCACACTAGTGGCATTTCTTCACCTTTTGGGATATCTTTTTCCCTTATGCAATTCATCCTCTAGATTTGAATCAACTACATCCCCCAACATTGGTATCTTTCTTAGCAGCCTTCCCTGATTATTCTCTAATTTGTTTTGTAACATATATCGTTTTGATAAGTTAGATTTTGTAGTAGAAAAATAAAATGAGAAAATGTTAGGAAATAATTTCAAATAAGAAAAATAAAACAAAAAGAAAGAATAAAATGTTAGGCATTAGATATAGGAAAGACAAGAAACAAAAAGAAAGAATAAAAAATGTTAGGAATTGAAAATATCAAGAAAAATAAAATAATAAAGAATTGATAAAAAGTATTTTCAAAGGTTTTATTTGAATTAGATATGAACAGAGTGCGCTAGTTTAAACGCTGCTTTAGGTTTTTTTTTTAAGCTTATATTATAACATGTTTTAAATAAATTAACCATACATTAATATGGTTAATTGAAAATTGTAATAAATCAACATGATGTGATTTTTTATTTAATATGATAATACATGCGCAAGATTCAACGGTCGAGATGTGGCTTGCCCAGATCAAAAACAACCACAACTACCTGCTCCGCCCCATAAATTTTGAAAGTTATCCAAAAATGGGGGTTTGGGTAAAGTTGATTCTCTTAAACCGCCCCTCCATACATGTCACCTTCTTGTCAATTCCGCACCTCCCCCCCCCCCCCCCCTCTAATTTCACTTACCGCATACACCCCCTTATAGGTCCTATCCAAAAACCACCTTTCCTCCTCGATGAGTGTTACACTATATTCCCGTCATTTTTGTCGTTAACATCCATGTTATCTCGCCTATCAAATCACTACCCTCCAGTTTTCCTCCATTTACCCGTTATAACATATTTTTTATAACTATCCATTCCGTTGTAACGTCATAACAATAAATTCGTCCCCGTGCCAAATTAACAGTCACTATGCATTCTACTTAACTATAAAGCTTCGTTTTCAATTCAAAGAATAATTTCTGCACTATTCCATTACACCACAATTCTCTCAGTTGTTTAAAGATCTCTGCAATCTCGATAGAAGCTTCCACACAGGTGTAGTACCCGTTCAATACTTGTACACACTCACCAAGCCGTCATTTTAATAGGTATTTACAGACATGTCCTTTCCCTTTCTGATTAAATGGCTCCTAAATGTAAATCTATCCCTCAGGATAACCAATTATTTCCCCCAGTGGTAGATTTAGGCCATCAGCCTTTAGTTGACCACCTTTATTAGATATCAGAAACCAATTGTGAATTTGACCTTTACGAAATTCACAATTGGCTTCACCAAAATCACTTGGACAATAGCGATGAGATTGGATTATGAAATTCTACTTTATCTCAGTACATTTTCCATCAAACTCCTTATTTTATTGATTTTATCACCTGGTGCCAATTCTGTTATATACCCAGTCAAAGGGTTGTAGTGGCACAAAAGGGTGAAACCTTGTTTCACATTAATGCCCACTCCATTTCTTAAAAGCTTCAAATCAAATATGATCCCCTTGAAAAACCTTTTCATCCAGATTTCCTCATGGAAATTTACAACAAACTATATTCCCCCAAAGAGCCAAATTCTTTGAGAGCTCCTTGCCAGATTATACCCAATTACCTAAGACTAATACTCCCTATCCACCCTCATTTTTTCCAGAGATGGCCAAATAGATTGTTTCGATAATTTCATGTATTTTAGGCTATCATTTAGACCAATGGATAGATGATCACATATTTTATTTCCTTTATGTTTTCTAAAGTGAGGAAAAACCACCCATTATCTTCTGTTACAGTGACTTCACAATAGAAATTATTCATGAAAAATTCATGAAATTTACAAGTGAAGGAGTTTTCATATATTCCCCAGTTCTAGTTTATCTTTTCATTTATTATCAATTAGAAATATTTTCCTTTCAATTTCAGAAAATGGAAACCTAGGGTAATCCTCAATCAATTATTCATTCGACTCCTATGGTTAGGAAAAGTAGCACAAAATTTTCGTTTACTTAGTTTTTGAATCTATTTTTGCATGTAGCAGAAATTTTGTTAAATAACCATGCAGAGCCTAGGATAGACCCATAGATCAAGATAATTTATAGCTGAGTGACCAAACCAAGAAGGGTGATTGGTATTTATATCATAGCTACTCAAAAATCAGGATACATGGTTGTGAATTAGCCCCTTACAAACTCCCTAAGTATGTGCCCATAAGGATATTTGCCTTGGAATTCATCAAACAAAGGAAAATTTTGGATCAAGTACATTTTTTAACAGCTAAGAAGAAGTCTCATTTTAATATAAAAATGCAGGTAGTTCCTTTCACATGTAATGCAAGGATAGCAGGACAAGAGGAAAATGTTATCTTAAAAGGGATGAATTTCAAACACAATTTTACATGGTCTTATGATCATTTTGTTATTATGTCAAAGATGAGAATATAACATAAATATCCCCCTTATGTTCACACACCAAGAACAGAAATAGAGCAATTAATGAATCAGGAGGAATGGTAGGAAAACACTCTCCAAGAGGTTGAAGATAAAAAATTTCTTCTTCACAGACTCCATTAGCACAAGAAAAAGGAGAGAAAATACCAAGGGAAACCAGTTCCCCTTCAGTATCAAAATTATCTGTAAAGTATTTTATTATATATAACAAAAATACACGGCAGAAAAATGAGGAAGAGGGTCATCAAGAAAGTACTCCACAAATACATCTAATTGTTCTTTATGGATCACGTACTCCCTCATTTTAGGGAGACAAGAAAATATTCGACCATCTCCAGCAACTCTTGGGACTCCAATGACAACATTTACACCCATCTCATCACCAACAAGGGAATTGGGACAAAGCAGCCAAAAAGAACGAAATATTTTTGTTGCCTATCAGGAGATCAAAAGAAGGAACCTAGCCCTGCAAGTCACTATATTTTCTTAGTTTTGGAAGAAAACAACAACTTCCAAACACAGGCTCCTACTATATTTTGACTCAGAAGAAGGAAAGATGAAGATTTATTTTCTAGAGCCTAAGATCCTTCAGCCTCGAACAATGGATGACTATAAGTAGTCAATATTCTCTTTTTATAAAAGACCTATTCATCCTATATATCATATGGATATTCATAAGAAATCAGGTGAAATGATATTCACTACCTTAACCAATTCTGCCATGACAATTTCTAAAATTCAATTTTTTTTGTAGAATATTCAGACTTAGTTGAAGTTAGAAAATATTTCTTCTCTAGCTAAAGATACAAAAATAAAATCTTTAGAAGAACTGGTCATAAAATTGGGATATGATCCTTGTAATATTAAAGCTATTGAGGAAATCATCAAGTTAAACAATGCAGACATTGCAGTGCTAAGGAAACACTTGAAGCTTCCTTCAATTGAAGATCCACAGACCAAAGAATTGGGAGAATTAGATAAATAAAAAGAGTATTTGTTCAAAATCATTATTGAAAAAAATGACCAAATCTCTAAAATGGAAAAGGAGATTGGAAAACTCCTTAAATAGAAATAAGAGCACATTGTTCCGGTACAATCCATTCCATGGGTTGTGATTCCAACAACATGTAAAACAATAGGGGAGGCATTACTTCAACAACAACCACATCACCGACTTTAATAGTATTTTCATCAATTGAAATGAAATCTACCACTACAACAACAAATTTGACTAAGGCCATGAATGATTTAGCTATTAAGGGTAAAGAAATTGAAAATATTACAGAGAAATTGGACAAACTACAAGAAAATAAAATAAAATCAGATGGATTTTATCTAACAGAATTATAGAAAACTCAAAAAATTTCCCAAAGGATTCAATATTTAGAAAATCAAAACATCATGGCTAATACCATTGCAAAAGCTAAGGATAATATCTAGATTTAAATAAATGAAAAGATAACAAAGATATGACCATCTATTTAGATCATCTTTGAACATGGTGAACTCCTTGTGAAATCAAACACTTTGATTGCAAAAGTGAAAAAGGAAATAGATACTAAACCCAATGATGCAGTGGCCATTATAAAATTCATAAATTCAAAATCTAAAGAAGAATTAGAAGAACTAAACATTGAATACATAACACATATCATTCTATAGGTGAGGAAAGTTATCACTAAGAAAAATCTTATGTTACAGTTAGAAAATAAGTGTGAAAATTTTCAAAATATGGTACAAAGATTTCATAATAAATTTAATGTTTTACATCGGAATGGTCTCCCTAGACTTCAAGGAATCAAAGATGAATTAGTCTAGTTGGAATATTATCAAACAAAATTATGTGAAATTTCCAGGGACAGGTCAAAATTTGCAAAGGTTATAGGGAGCATCACATGCAAGGAATTTATGGAATGACTCAGCTTGGATTTTTCAATTAGAAATGAAGTACCTCATTTTTTTTTTACAAAATCCACTTTCGAAAGATACACAGAGGTAGAGGAAATCTATCGAAATTTGAATATATTTTCACTGGCAGATCAAAATAAATGGGAAAAGTTGTGTGAATTGTTAGAATGATCATCCAACAGATATCCAGGTCACATTCATCAAGAAATACCCTATTTTCTAGATCCAGTCATCACGAGAGATCCTATATTATAGAGCCAGTAACTCGTTCAATTCCATATTTCTATATTTTTGAATTTTTGTTTTGATAAACAATTTTAGATATTTCCAAAGAGATATAGATATTTGAATCTAGATTTTTTGAAGAAAATTGTATAAATACTTACACAAAACAAATTGTAAATGGTTGAACACTTGGATGAGATTTTCTAAGAGCATAATTGTATCAAACTGAAGATCATTGCATATTAAAGGAAGGATTCTAGAATTTGTTTCAATCAACTTATTCTCTTGTGAGCCTTTCTAGTATTTTCACTTCATTTTGTTGTTCTACACTTATTTAATTTTTATGAAGATAATTGGGTAGGAGAAAACTGAATATCAGCCTATCCTAAATACCCTCTAAATTTATCATTTATTCGAGAGATTGGTTTATTCAACTATTTGTCTTTATAATTCCCTATGCATATATAAATTGTCAGTCATCTTCATAAGGTTAAATATATATTTTTGAGCTGTAAACATTGTTTATTAAATTTCTTTCTTATGATTAACCTAAATTTCAGTTTCAATATTTAGCACGGCATAGCTTCTTACATCTCTACCTTCACACATTTTAAAATCAAATTACTGTTTAGAAGTAAAGAATCAGCCCTTTCAAAATGTTCAGTATTATTAAGGTTTTAGACCTTCCTTAAATCTTATCATAACATTGGCCATCAAAAAAACTCTTAAAACAACAAAATATTTTAGATGCTCTAGCACAATTAATTGACCTATAATTATCTGAAAGGAAAATATCAGGTTGGTGCCACTGCCGGGGAAACAAATATTGATTTTTTTTTCCCTGGGACAACGATACAACTTTTCCTTTAAGGTGAATAAAGGACTAGTATGTCAAAATCCTTCACCTAGTGACTTCATAGAACCCGAACTGGCTCCTTCAAGACATACCAGATCTCATTCTAATTATGAAATTGTTTCTCCTTTATTAGATCCAGAGAGACTGGTAAGAGTAGCCTCTTTAAGAAGAAGACTTGAATCTTATTCCTCTTCTTCTATACCACTTTAACCCGAGGATATTTCAATCCCTGATCCTTTTCCTCTAGATTTGGATGATTTACCACCAAGGATATTATAACTCTTATCTAAATGAGTTTATATTCAGTCAGATATTTTATTACATTCATTGGAATCATATCAGATACCTGAAATACCTTCAGAATCATGTAAATCAGAAGGAGAATTGGATGTACATTTACCTGAGTTAAAACCTATTAATTTTATCTCTCCAATCCATTATACCTTTCCATCTACTGCTGCCCAACCTCAGGAAACATTCTATGTATATTAAAACCATTTTTTTGAAACTAAAGAATAAGTTGAAACAAAAGTTTAGAAGTTATTCATTCGAACACCTTTGAAATATTTAAGAACACCACCACCCTCATTTTCTTCTCCACCTACCTTTACATCTCCATCTTCACCTACAACCTCATCATCTTCTACCACATCTCCTATTGATTCATCTTCATCATGATCTCCAAATATTGCTACTTTTTAGCCTATTGTTCGAGCCAAATATGTTGCTTTACAACTTCCTAATATACTCAACAACTTTCCTGATGTGTGTTTAAAACACCTACTAGGTTTAATGGAGAAAATGGTTTGTCTATTGAAGACCATTTAGCAGCATTCTTGGACTTTGCTGATAACATGAACATTTAACATGAAATTTTTGTATGAGATTGTTTTTTTAATCACTAGAAGCAAATGTTAGAATTTGGGTTAAACAACTAAGAAAAAATTGTATCCGACCTTGGAATGAATTAATTACTATATTCAAAAACCAATGGGGGGTTAAAAAGGATCCCGTGTATTTATTTACAGAGTTCGAAGAACTAACAAAAAACCATGGTGAACTAGTGGTTGATTTCATAAACAGGTTTAATAAAATTTAACATAAAATCCCTCCTCACTACAAACCACCAGTAGCAGCAACCAAAGTTAGGTTTTCCAAAGCTTTTGAATATGCTTTTGTAGTCATGCTTAAGGAAAGAACTTCTCAAAACTTAGAAGACATTCAAACTAATGCTATAGAATTCAAATCCAATAGATCATTTCTAAAGAAGTTAGAAGACATTTAGAACTTGAAGACATTCAAACTAATGCTAAGGCTGAAAAATAATAAAGGAAAATGAAAGCCAAGGAAGAGGGTTCTTCTTCCTCAAAGTATAAAAATGAAGATCAAAAGATAGATGAAATAATGTAATTTCTTAGAAACCTTTAAAACAGGATATCAAAGATATAAAATCCGCCTAGAACAATTCAACAAACTATTAGTAGACCCCAAACTCAAAATAGGAGAGCACCCCAAACTCAAACCCTTCAAAGGCCAAATATTGATCAACAAATTCAGCCTCCTTTGTTGATTGATGATCAACAACCCAAAGACACTGCCATGATGATTACCAAAGATATCAATAATATTTATCATTCATATTTCCAAAATTCCATTGTCTCTCTTCCTCTAAATCAATATTCTCGAGAAGATCAAGAAAACTCATAAGTTTCTAAATATCAAGCCTTTTTGAATTTTTAATTGTAGAATTGAATAGAAGATATGATTTAAGACCAAGTTTAGAGCCTGGTAGGCCTCCTAAAAATCCCTTTGTAAATGGACCACAAATAAAATCTTCTGAAACTCAAACAACAACATTTCAACCATTAAATTAGTCAACTGAGATAACTTCAATTGATTAAATTGTTCTAACCACCTTCAAGGTTGAAAGGGAATTAGAAAGAGTTAAAATATCCATTCCTTCGTATGAAATTTCAAATAATCCAGGATATGAAAATCAAGTTTCCAAATGGATTGAACCTTCAAGTGATAATGATGAACAAGATGTAATAAGCTTACAAGATGAAAAACCTTCAATAGTCTTTGGTCCTAGCTCAGATATGATTGATGAGAATGTACCATCATTATATTTTACTTTAAAGGTCCACGATTTTTTATTATAAAACTGCATGTTAGATTCTGGAGCCTCCCATAATATGATTCCAAAAGTAATTATGGATAAACTACAATTATATATCACTCGATCTTATCATGATCTATATACTTTTGACTCGAAGAAAGTACCATGTCTTGGACTTAGAAAGGATCTAGTGGTCACTTTAGCTCAAATAAAAATGAAGAGTGTGGTATTAGACATTGTAGTCACTGATATTCCTCGTAAATTTGGGATGTTGTTATCAATATCATGTTATGCCAAACTAGGAGGAAGCCTTCAAATGGACATGTCATATGCTACCATTCCTATATATGGGGGTGAAAATATTAGGTTATATAGAGAGGTGATATTCATGAATGTTGTCTGTAAACTGTTTCAAGCGATAAATCATCCTAGTTATGCAGTTGATCAAGATTTTGGTTGTTTTGAATTATCATCAAATACCCTACAAAATACTCAACTTAGAATTGAGGACATTGTATAAAAACCAAAGGCTATTAAGACTTATATTTGGAAGTTATATTTTGATGGATCTTGTTCAAAGGAAGGAGTTGGAGATGGTGTTTTTTTAGTTTCACCATACAAAGAAAATATAACACAATCATGTAAGCTTGAATTTGATGTTACAAATAATGTAGCAGAGTATGAAGCCTTTATTCTAGGATTAGAGTTAGCCAAAAGTCTTAAAGTGCAAAATTTAAGTGTATTTAGTGACTCATAACTCATTATCAAACAAGTTAGGAATATTTGTCAAACAAAGAATCCTATACTTAGATCTTATATAAATAAGGTCTCGGATTCAGTGTAAAACTTCTTTCAAGCATTTAACATCACTGTTATTCCAAGGAATGAGAATATTCATGCAGATTCTGTAGCTATTTCAGCAATTTCATTTAATATTCCTGATCAAATTCTCTTACAGTATCAAATTCAAGTCAAATATATGCTTTTGATTCCTGAAAATCTCAAATATTGGCAAATATTTGAGGATGATGAACAATTGAAATCATTTTTACAAGTGTTTGATTAATTTCCAGCCTTACAATTTGAAGAATAACAGTTGGATACTAATGAAATGAATAATGATAATCAAAATTTTGAATTAAATTCAAAAAAATTTGATCATAACATCATTCAGTTATCTAACGATTTCATTCCTAAAGGCTTGGTTCCTCTTGAAAAATTGTTTGATCACCATGATGTTCCTAAAAATCCATGATCAAATTCGCCTAAAGAAGATTAGAAGAATGCAATATTGGAACTTCAGAAGAAATAAAAAATATTAAAATTTATGCATCATTACCAATGGAAGTGAAAAATAAATATTTATATCTCCTTAAAGCCTACAAAGATGTTTTTTCTTGGTCTTATAATTAATTGAAGACATATGATAAAACACTCATCGAACATAAAATCCCTTTAAAACTAAAATAAAATCCTTTTAAGAAAAATATAAGGAGAATTGATCCATTTCTTCTTCCTACCATTGAGAGGGAGGTTAAAAAAATACTTGATGCCAAGATCATAGTTCCATTGAGGTATTTAGATTGGGTAGCAAATTTAGTTCCCATTAGAAAGAAAAATGGTGAAAATCAAACTATGTGTAGATTTCAGGAACGTAAATAAATCATCTTTGAAATATAACTATATGTTACCCAAGATGGATCAATTGCTTTAGAAATTTTCAAGTGCTAATAGGATTTCTATGTTAGATGGTTTCTCTAGATACAACCAGATAATGGTGAGCATAGAGGATAGAGAGAAGGCAACATTCACTACTCCTTGGGGTACATTTACGTATGTAAGGATGCCTTTCAGATTAACAAATGATAGAGCTACCTTTCAAAGGGCCATGGATTTAGCATTTGTGGGTAATACAAATAAATTTGTTATTATTTATCTTGATGATCTTAGTGTGTTTTCTAATTCTGATAAAAAAAAATTTAAGCGCTTGAGGAGGGTTTTTGACAAGTGTAGGAAATTTGGCATATCACTCAATCCCAAGAAGTCCTTGTTTGCAATCAAAGAAGGAAAATTTTTCAGCTACATTATTTCTAACGAAGGAGTGGTCATTGATCCCAAAAGAGTTTCAGCTATTCGAGCACTTTCATTACCAAGGAACGAAAAGGAAATCCATGCTTTCCTTATAAAATCAAATTTTTAAGGAGATTTGTTCCTAACTATGCTGAAATAGTTAAGGATATCACTGATATATTGAGAAAAGATCATGAGGTCAAGTGGAAATTTCCAGCTAGATTTTCCTTTGGCTAGATTAAAAAGGCTATTTCTGAAGTCCCAACATTAGCTAGACCAAACTATTCTGAACCATTTAGAATTTTTTCTCTTGCCTCTAAAACCATTTTAGTTGTTGTTATTTCACGGAAGAATGAGGATGGATATGATCAACCTATTTCCTTTTTTTGTAAGTTCATGAGATATGCCAAACTTAAATATGATATTATTGAAAAATAGACCTATTCCTTATTTTAATATTTAAAATATTTTAGGGTCTATGTTCTTCATTCCTCCATTACTACTTATGTTCCCAATAGTGTTGTTAAAATTATGTTAACTCAACCTAATACTGGTGGGAGGAGAGGAATTTGGATTACCAAGATAATAAATTTTGATCTATTTATCAAAACTACAAAGTTGGTTAAAGGTCAGGGTTCAACTAAATTCTTAGCTGAATCAAATTGTAAATTTTTGGGAATAAAGTTTTTTTTGGAAATATCAATAGAGAGGAATCCAAAAGAACATTCTCGGATTTCAGTAGAGGAGAATCCACAAGAATCTTCTCAAATTTCAGAAGACAATCCATAAGAACCTTCATATTCAATGCAATTGACTCCTATTTATATTGATGAAAAATTCTTGTTGTCAGGATGGTACTCAGATATTGTACATTTTTAACAAACTTTGATTTTCCATCTGAATTTACAAATAATCAATGTAAGACACTAAAGCTAAAGGCAATAAAATATTGTACAATCAATGCAAATCTGTATTTGAAAGATCCACTCAATATCCTTTTACTTTGCTTAATAGAAAGTGAGACTGAAGGGATTACTGATCAATTTCATGCAAGTATTTGTGGAGGAAACTATGCCTGGATAGCTATAGCATATAAAAATTTAAGAGCAGTATTATATTGGCCAACGCTATTTGCACAAGTAGGAGAAAAGGTTAGGAGCTCTAATTAATGTCAAATGTTTGCTGGTAAGAAAAAATTAACAGCACTTCCTTTAGTTCTAGTACTAGTCGCAACAAATTTCTTACAGTGGGGATTGGATTTCATTGGAGAAATTCATCTAGCATCAAGCAACCAACATAGATGGATACTAACTACCACAGATTACTTTACCAAATGGGTATAATCCTTTCCAGTTATAAATGCAACTAACACTGTAGTCACTAATTTTATTGAAGAGAACATACTATCTAGGTTTTGATGCCCCCAATAGATGGTTACATATAATGCAAGAACATTTAGTAGTGTCAAGATGATTGAATTTTGTTAGAAATATCAAATCTTGTTGCATCACTCTATCCCCTACTATCCACATGGAAATGGACTGGTAGAATATTCAAACAAAATCATGGTTAAAGTCATTAAGAAAAAATTGGAAGATCATAAAAGGAGTTGGGACAACCATCTCATTTACGCAGCTTGGGAAAACAGGATTTCTCCAAAAATATCTATAGGTAAATATCCATTTCATCAGGTTTATGGTAAAGAGGGCATATTTCCTACACATTTAGCTTTTCCTGTCATGGGATTTTGGCAAGAAGTAAATGAAGAACATGATGATTTTCTAGAAGAATCAATCAAATTATTGATCTTAATGAAAACATAGATGAAATTCATTATAAAATTTGGAAATATCATAACAAAATGAAAAGTATGTTTGACAGAAATGCTAGAGAAAGAGATTTTAAAGAAGGATATTTAGTGTTAAGATGGGATGCTAGAAGGGAAGATAAAGGAAAACATGAAAATTTTGATAATCTCTAGTTTGGACCTTTTAGCATTGCAGAAGTTAAAGGAAACAACACTTGTATCTTATAGAACTTGGAAGGTCAATATTCTTCATTGTCACTCAATGGAAAATCTTTGAAGCACAAAACTTAGTATTGAAAAACAATGCAGCATTTCAAACATTCATCATTGTATATTACCATTTTTGTTTCATTTTTCATAAAAGTATGTTTGTTTTTCAACAAAGACTCCATTAAACCTAGGAGAAGGCACATGGATTTACAGGTTCTCCACATCCTACAGGAGGAAGTAGTCCTGAGTTGGAGCTGATGTTTTAACATATCTGGTTTTGACAAGTTAGATTTTGTAGTAGAAAAATAAAATGAGAAAATGTTAGGAAAAAAATTTAAATAAGAAAAATATAAAGAATGAAATGTTAGGAATTAGAGATAGGAAAGACAAGAAACAAAAAGAAAGAATAAAAAATGTTAGTCATTGAAAATAGCAAGAAAAAGAAAAGAATAAATATTTGATAAAAAAAAATTTCAAAGGTTTCATTTGAATTAGATATAAATAGAGCACGCTAGTTTAAATGTCGCTTTAGGATTTTTTTTTAACCTTATATTATAACATGTTTTAAATAAATTAACCATACATTGATATGGTTAATTGAAAATTGTAATAAATCATCATGATGTGATTTTTTGTTTTATACGATAGTCCATGCACATGATTCAACAGTCGAGATGTGGCTTGCCCGGATCAATAGTAGCCACACCTACCCTCTCCCCCCCAACACTTCCAAATGTTATCCGATGAGGGGGGGATCCGGCTAAACTTTATTCTCTTAAACCACCCCTCCATACGTGTCACCTTCTTGTCAATTCCTGATCAGATTTGGATCATGGTTTTAGGTCCCTATATTACTAGTATAGTCCCTTATTTTTGTTAGTGTAAGCCCCTTATTGTTATTGTTGTACCCCTGTAACCCCAATATTGCTATTATTGTGCCCTTACATTATTATTGTTAGTTCGGATAGGATTATATTGTGATCCCATGGACTCCTATACATAGAAGTAGGTTTTTTCATTTGTATCATCCAATAATTGTTCATTTATGTAATGTATTGCAGGTTTCCCCCTCGAAGTCATTGATTTCTAAGGCGTTGATATCTCTTTTATTCTATTTTTGGAGTTGGTTTCATAACATTTGGAATCAGAGCTTTGTATTGTAGGGTTTCGCTATTTCATCTATATTTTGATCTTCATTTTTATACTTTGAGGAAGAAGAACCCTCTTCCTTGGATTTCATTTTCCTTTCTTATTTTTCAGCCTTAGTATTAGTTGAAGTTCGCTCTACTAAACCAGTCCATAATTAGGTCATTGTGGGAGATTAGGCATAACTTTGCCTTGAAGAATCCAAATCAGGTTAGACCTATGGCATTTGAAATAAGCTTCAGAGGCCTACTTCAAGGCCCAATTTCAAATATTGAGGATCTGAAATTATAGAAATAATTCAATTTCATTATCGAGCTCCTTAAAAGAAAGAAAAAGTTGTGCATTTTTTTCGAATTGCATAAGTCTTGTGTGAAAAATAAGTTTGAATTGATTCCAAGGGCATATTGTAGAATAGATATTAGTATTGGGTCCTAAAATTCCTCCTAAAAATAATTCAACACCCATTAATCCTTTAGAAGTCTCTACTATGACTCATGAAGACAAAGAACTGCAACATGACATGTCAAAATTACAAGAGTAAGTGCACCAAATGTTGCTCTTGGAAAGAGCAACAAAAAATTAAATGAAAGTTTTGAAGAAAGGCATGGAATCTAATATGCATTGTATGGAAGCTAAGATGGATGAAATGGAAGAAAAAATGAAAGAAAAAATGGAAAGCATGAAGAATGATCTAAAGGCAGACATAGAAGGTTTTACAAAGTTGATACAAGAAATGTTTCCTAATGGCGAAAATATTGTAGAGGAAACTCATGATGAGAAAAAAATAAATATTAATCATGATTTTATAAACTCTAATGTTGGATGGAAGAACCACCATATTCCAAATATGGACATGAGGAATTCTGATGACAAGGATCTCGTAATATGGATACTACAGATGGAGTAATATTTTGATCTCAATAATGTGCAAAACACACAAAAGGTACGCATTGCAACTTTACATTTAGAACAAAATACATTTCTATGGTATCGATGGCCTTGCTCCCGTAAAAAAAATGTCACTTGGTCAATTTTTACGGAGGAAATAATAGCACAATATAAGGATACAAAGAGCAACACCTTCTTTAGCCAATTGATAAATCTCAAACAAAAGGGTTCAGTGGTGGAGCACATTGAGGACTTCCAAAAATTGAATATAAGGGTAATGGATATTCCAGAGGAACACATGATTGATGTCTTCATAGGGACTTTAAAGGATATCATCCAACATGAAGTTCATGTTTGGGAACCTGATTCATTGGAGAAGGTATTCATATTGGCAAGAAAAATTGAATGTAAAATTATGGCGACAAGGAAGCCTACCACTCACATCTATAAAGATGGAAGTGTTGCTACTCCTAGACTTCCACAACCTACAAGGTTGACACCACAACAATTGGAACAAAAAAGAGAAAAAGGGCTTTTATAAATTTGTGATAGAAAATACACTAAAGGTCATAAGTGTGCTGAGAAGAAATTATTTTACATAGATTGTGAAGAGGAGGAAGAAAATGAACAATAAACTTCAAAAGAAGAGGATATACACTAGGAACCAACCCTAGAAGAAGAATAAATTAGTCCGACCATATCATGTAATGCATTGGTAGGTATTACCACTCCTCAAACTATCAAGATATAAGGACATATCAAGAAGAAAAAGGTAATAGTGTTGATTGATTCAGGTAGTACCCATAATTTTATTCATTGTAAGGTAGCCAAGGAATTGAATTTTTTCCTATACCCAACACCCAAATGTCAAGTGATGGTTGAAAATGGAGGAGTTATAAATTTCTCTGGAAAATGTCATAATATCAAGCTAACCATGGGGGAATATGTATTGGATATTCCAACGCTTTCCATTCCAATGGGAGGTGTTGATGTTGTACTAGGAGTACAATGGTTACAATCTTTAGGGACGATATCTTTTAATTTTCAAGAACTTTTCTTGAAAAAAATAACAGAAGGAAAGGAAGTCAAATTACAGGGTATCGCAGGGAAGCCGGGAAAGATAATAAGCTCTAATGTCATGAAAAATATTTTGAAGAAATAACAACTAGGCGTAATTGCACAATTATGCTCACTAGAAGTTCCAACATCAAAATCATATATTTCTCTAGATCTCCAAAAAGTCTTGGACAATAATTCCAAGGTGTTTGAAACTCCCAAAGGACTCCCACCTATTTGTGATCATGATCATGCTATTCATTTGATTCTAGGAAGTGTTCCTCCAAACATTAGGCCTTACAGATATCCTTATGTCCAAAAGAGCGAAATTGAACGTATGATTGAATAAATTTTAGAGGCTGGTATAATTCAACCTAGTCAAAGTTCTTTCTCTACTCTAGTTGTATTTGTCCACAAGAAGGATGGATCATGGCACATGTGTCCAAATTATAGGAAGCTCAATAAGCTCACTATTAAAGATAAATTTCCCATTCCTATGATTGATGAATTACATGGAGAAATTTATTTTACCAAGTTGGATCTTCGTTCAGGATATCATCAAATTAGAATGAAGACGGAAGATATTCCGGAAACAAAATTTCGAACTCATGAGGGTCATTTAGAATTTTTGGTCATGCCTTTTGGCCTTACCAATGCACCTTCTACATTTCAAGGGTTGATGAATTCCATTTTCAAACCCTTCCTTAGAAAATGTGTGCTAGTATTTTTTGATGATATACTAATCTACAACAGGTCTTGGAAGGATCATGTTGAACATGTTGACAGGGTGCTCAAACTATTGCAGGAGAAACAATTATATGCAAAAAATCCAAATGTTTCTTTGGAGTACAAGAGGTGGAATATCTGGGTCATATTGTATCTCATGAGGGTGTTAAGGTAGACCCTAACAAAATTAAAGCCATTAAGGAATGGAAAGTCCCCACAACCATAAAGCAGTTGTGAGGATTTCTTTGGTTAACAGGATATTATTGCAAGTTTGTTAAGAATTATGGGCAAATAGCAGCACCTATAAAAAAATTATTGAAGAAAGATGAATTTTCATGGACTCCTGAAGCAACTAAGGCCTTTGAAAATCTTAAAGAGACAATGTGCCTAGCACCGTATTAGCTACGCCAAACTTCACAAAAAAATCTATTGTGGAATGTGAAGCCTCAGGAAATGGAATTCGTGTTGTTTTAATGCAAGAAGGAAGATCCATTACTTTTCACAATCGTCCAATCAAATGAAATTATTTACAAAAAGCTATTTATGAGAAGGAAATGTTGGAAATACTACATGCACTAAAGAAATGGCGACCTTACCTAATGGGAAGACACTTCAAGGTAAAATCTGATCATGATAGTCCTAAAAACTTTTTGGAACAACGACTATCTTCAGAAGAGCAACAAAAATGGGTCACAAAGATGTTGGGTTATGACTTTGAAATCATATAAAAAAAAGGGAAGCTAAATGTTGTCACAAATGCACTCTCAAGAAAGGATGAAGAGGTGGAAGAATTTCTTTATGCCATTTCTATTATCCAACCAGATTGGATAACAAAAGAAAAGGATGAATGGAAGAAGGATGAAGAAGTGTGGACACTCATTCAAAATTTGTAGCAAGATCCTAGTACATCTGATACATTTAGTTGGAAAAATGATTCCTTATGGTACAAAGATCACTTATATATTTGTAAGAATTCCCAACTAAAACAAAAGATTCTATTGGAATTGCACACTTCACCTTTAGGAGGACACTCAATATTTTTAAAAACTTACCACAGGGTGAAGAAATCATTTTTTGTGATGACCTTAAATCTGATATTCAAAAGTTTGTGACAAAATGTTTGGTTTTCCAGTCAACCTTTATCCATTCCAAGTCAACGTTGGGAGGAGATTTCAATGGATTTTATCACAGGTTTACCTAAGTCCGAAGGAAAGAGTGTCATCATGGTGGTAGTTGATAGACTTACTAAGTATGCACACTTTTGTGCATTATCTCATCCATTTAAAGAAAGTACAATTACTACTGCATTTATGGAAACAATTCAAAATCTACATGGAAACCCAAAGATTATTATAAGTGATAGAGATCCCATTTTTACTAGAAATTTGTGGACAGAATTATTTTCTTGTTTGGGTACTCAACTAGCTCATAGCTCATCTTATCATCCACAATCCGATGGTCAAATTGAGATAGTGAATAAATGTTTGGAAGGATATCTTCATTTTTTGTATCTGATAAGCAAACAAAATGGGTCAAGTGGTTACCTCTCATTGAATGGTGGTATAACACTTCCTTCCATACTGCAACAAAAATGACCCCATTTATGGAAGTTTATGGATATCATCCACCGTCCACCACATCATCTTTAAGAGAAAATTCTAAGGTTAAATCAGTGGAAGATCACATCGAGCATCTACAGTAAGTTCTCCAACTCTTAATGGATAACCTAAATTTGGCACAAAATCAATTGAAACAACAGGTAGATCAACATCATAGCTAGAGAAGTTTTGATGTACGAGACTGGCTATTTTTACAGCTGCAACCATACAAAGAAACGCCCCTCAAGCAAGCTAAGAAGGATAATAAATTATCACCAAAGTACTATGTTCCTTACAAGGTGTTGCTAAATATTCGTACTATGGCATAAAAATTGGAGCTTCCTGCTTCTTCGCGAGTGCATCCAGTTTTCCATGTTTCATGCTTAAATAAGGTTATAGGTGATAAAATTCCAATTCAAACAATATTTCCAAAACTTGATGAGGAAGGAAAGATCATATTGGAACCTGAAGCAGTCAAGGAAACAAGAACTCGACAGCTATGAAATCGATCAATTTCAGAGTATCTCATCAAGTGGAAGAACTTACCCAATGAAGATTCTACATGGGAGGATGAGAATTTTATATGGAAGCATCCGAAGCTACTCAAGCATTGAGGAAACCAATTTTTTTGAGAGGTGCATGTTAGGTCCCTATATTACTAGTATGGTCCCTTATTGTTGTTAGTGTAACCCCCTTATTGTTATTGTTGTACCCCTGTAACCCCAATAGTGTTATTATTGTGCCCTTACATTATTATTGTTAGGTTGGCTAGGATTGTATTGTGATCCCATGGAATAATATATATAGAAGTATGTTTTTTCAATTGTATCATCCAAGAATTGTTCATTTTGTAATGTATTAGAGGTTGCCCCCTCAAAGTGGCTGATTTCTAAGGCATTGATCTCTCTTTTCTTCTATTTTTGGAGCTGGTTTCATAACACCTAGACCTAAGTGATAGCTCAAATTTAAAAGTGTTCTAAAGAGTTTAAAACCTTAGCGACCAGATATATCTCGGCTTCCTAATTATAGCGCCATGAACAGTTCGAAAAACCAACACCGTATGAAGAAGTTATCGCGATTTGAAAAGTCCAGTGAACTACAATTTTTTTCTTTTGACCAAGTTTGACTCGGTATTTTCAAAGTAAAAAAAAGAGAATATTCTAGGTACTATTCTTGGAATATTCCTCAAAATATTCCCCCATAATATTCCTTCTGGGTGAATGGGATGTGGACAAGTGTCGAATTTTAATTGGGCGTAATTTTTCGTATTGACCAATCACAAGCCGCCATGCAGCAGGCTCAGAGGCTGCCACGTGGCCCATGAATTGTGGTTTAAAAATTATGGTTTTGGTCCCCATAGGAATCAAACATGATACCATAGCCCAGATAGTCCACCCATGTGCCATCATGCCACATCGAGGTTCTTAATCGTATAGTGGCGCAACTTAACTTTATTATTTATGTGCGCATATGGGGGGGGGGATTCTAAGAGTGCGAATAGTCAATTTTGACTATCCCAGAAATTCTAGACTCATTGCTGAGGGTTTTTAGAGCCATCCAAGAAATTTTGAGTAGGTTTTTTCTTTATAGAAGTTCTAGGGGCCACAAGGGCCACCATGGGCCAACAACAGTTCGAGGCCTAGGCAGGGCAGCTAGAGGCCTTATTCAAGAATCCAATTGTCAATTTTGGATGTTTCAAAAATTTTGGAAATAATGGTGTGGTTTGAAGAGCCTTTAGAGGACTTTTTAAGGCCGAGGTTCTTCAAAGAAGTTCCAAGGGCCACCAGGGCCATCTAGTGCCAGTAGGAGAATGAGGCCAATCTAGAGCAGCCAGTATCCATTCTCAACAAAAAAATAGTCATTTCTAATTGTAATGAGTCTTATAAATCCAATGGAAGGATTTTTAGAATCTTTTGAAGACTTTTGAAGGCCAAGATTCTTCAGATAATTTTTCAGTGAACCTAGAGACAGGGGGTGCCACCAGGTGGTGGAGGCATAAATGGAGCAGCTGGAGGCCAATTTATGAAAATGAATTGTATATTATGACTATTTTTGAGATTATAAATCCATTTAAGGGATTTTTAGAGTCATTTGGAGACTTCTCAAGGTCGAGAGGCCATAGAGAAGTTTTGGGTAGCCCAGGGCCAACAGTGGATGAAGGCCTAGATTGGGGATCCAATGCTCATTTTGAGCAAATGATCAGTCTATTTTGGAGGTATGATATATGCTAGAGATAGTAGGTGAGGTTTTAGGGATATAAAATGATTTATTAAAGGGTTAGTGCCACAGAGAAGCTCAGGGAAGCTTAAGGCACCGACAATAGAAATCAAGTCTAAGGGGACCTAGATATTTCTTCAGAGTGATGACAGCCATTACAGGGGTATGATGATGTTCTAAACCCAATTTTATAGCCAAAATAACCATTGGATTTGAGTATTTTACTTGTAAAATATTTTTTTCATCATAATCCTAAAGATCTAAGTCAGTTGACAAAGGCTTAAGGAGATGTAGCCCACGATGTTCGGGTGAACTCCTATATTAAATTTGTTGTTATATGTTGATTTTTATTTTCTGAATTATATGGTTGTTTCACATGCTTAATATCAGAAAAAATAAAATTTGTTAAATCACTTAAACAGTTAAAAAACATACACTTGTTTCAAGTATAAAATTCTGCACAGTCATGTATAAGCATGAACATTTATTTGTTTAACTGAGTGGTAGGTGCTTGCACATAAGAATTTCAAGTTATCCACCCACTTTCAGATCAGGTTGGTATCATAGCACATGGTTTCTTGACTAACAAAAGATTAGGTTGCTTTATTGACATAGCACTAGGTTTCTTGTTTGACTTAAAATGTGTTTAAACAGTGCAAAGAATTTTACTGTTTGCAAATTGATTGTTGCTTACAAGTTTTGAGTTTTCTAGAGGTGAAGGGAAAGCTATTGTTAGCTAAGTCCAGAAGAGTACAAGAAGGAAGAAGGATTGAAGGCATCTTCCTTACACAAAGGACCTCAAGGAAACCCTTGAAGCACAAGAGGGTTTGTTTGCAAAAGGTTGCTTCAAGAAGAGCTTGAATCTACAACCATTTTGTTCAGAATATTTGTCAATTGTCTTTGAAGGCTTTGTGAATTTTGTTGAAGTTATTTATTTCATTGAAATAATATGAAAACTTATTCAAGTGAGGTTTCAAAATCCTCCTCATTCACAAGATTCTTTGATGAAGAAATGAAGCGAGAATTATACATCCTAAAGGATCGAGTGAAAGTTATGTATGAAGACAGAAGGGGAAGCACTAGAATTCATGAGAAATTGGTTTCTATGAAGCAATAGAAGGAATAAATTCTTCAAAGAATGCATGAGATGGAGATGCAGCTCCATCAAGCCCAAGAGGCCTTAACCAAACACATGCGTGAAGCAGAGGTAAATCACTCTAATTTGTCTTTGATTCCTCTTCAAAAAGATGTGTAGGTTCATTTTAAAATCACACTAGAGGTACAGGGTCCAAGTTGATGTTAAAAATAGGCTATGAAGGCAAGGGTTTAGGAAAACATGCACAAGGCATGATAGATCCTATTTTGGTTGAGGAAATACCTAAGAAATTTGGTCTAGGATATGTTCAATCTTATGGCGAAAAGTCTATAGCCATGAAGGCATTTCAGACAAATTCAAGAAGAAATTTTGTTCCAAGTTCTAAACCACAAACTTTTCAAGTTTGTTTTCAAGTTGATTACCATTGTTTGAATCCTATGTTGTAGCAAGATGTGTGTAGACATGCACCTTATGGCAAGTGTTATCACTCAAACTTTTGTGAGTCATTACTTGGCATGGTCATACAGTTCACTCCCAAAAATGGCAATTCCTCCTTAAACCTTTTTCAAATTGGCATAGGAAAGTTCCTATTTTCATATTTAACCTATCCTAAGTTTCAAGACCACCCTCATTTCATCTCAAAATCACCGCCATATAGGTCACATCATGTCTCATCAATCATAATTTGCTGTTAGTTTTCATTTCCCACGCATTTAAATCCAAAAGGTAATTTTAGCCAATAATCCCTACTTTCCTAGCGAATTCAGTGTAAAATAGGTAGAAAACGCTACGGAACTGCTGAAGGTTTCGTAGCGAATATGAAGCATTTATCTGTTTTCTGACTTTTAGCAGTCAACTTCAAGGGTGGTTTCTGGGAAAACCAAAAAGTATTGTAAGAAATGGAGAGAGGTTATTTTCAAGAGAATATAAAATAACAATAACCTCTTTCACTTTTCTCAAAGGTACTGCAAATTGGGAGATACAGGGATGTATTTCAACACTATTTTCAAAATGCAGAATTTTCCTATTTTATACATGTTTTTAGAATGCCGATTCTAGACAGCTGGAGATGTGTTTCAAAATACCAAGAGAGGTTTTTCTTCAAGAAATACATTATTAAAAAAACCTCATTCATTTTTTCAATATATACCAATTATATGGAGAAAATATCTCATCTTTGAACCTTATGTTTTCAGAAAAAACAGAGTCATTTTAGTGATGAAAAAACTTGCTAAAGGTGAAAAGGATGTTTCTTGAAGAAGAAACACCTCAAGAATATTAGGTTGAGTTAGTTTATGTTTTGGAAGGTAAATTGAATGTTGAAAATAAAATTTTTACATATAGAAGGTTCCTTTTTGAAACAAGGAAAAAATCTGGAAAAAACACAATTTTCAGCAGTTTCGTAGTGTTTCCTAGGCTTGAAGCTAGGGAAACGCTACAAAACCACCTGTAGCTTTCTTTTTGAATTTAAAATCATTTTGGGAAGCTTTCAAGAGGTTTAGATGATATGGAAGATGTTCCAGGACATGATGAACACAATGCAAGAGGACAGAAGCAGAAATTGTGATTGCAAAGGTCATTTTTGGAAGCTACAAAAGCACGCTACGAAACTGCCCTGTTTTCGTAGAAAATTGTTTTTTAAGGTTTCGGAGAAAATGAAAAAGTATTTTGTAAATATGAAAGATTTTTTCTTCAGAAAATCTCCCTCTACAAAAACCTCTCTCAGTTTCTTCAAAGCCATCAGGGTTTGGAAATTATACACTCATCTTTGAAGCGTATTTGTTCAGAATTTTCACTAACTAGATTTGTGAAAAAATTGTAAATATTCGACTTGCAAGAGGTCCAGCTTAGCATCCACGTGGAATAATGACACATCATAACTCTATTACACTCATAAAATTAGTTGGTTGCAGTTGATAAGGGTTATTGAATTGGTTTGTTGAACTATTAATGAAAGAAGAGTCCGTTTTATATTCAAACTCTGCAAAACAGAAATATCCCTAGGAAGCCTCTAAGTGATAGAATCATGTTTGAAATAGGTCTATGAGGTGTGAATTCTAAGCTAGAAAGGTGGAATATCATTTTTATGAATACTAATTCTATAAAGGACTTAGTTTTAGAGTTAGAAAGGGATGGGAGATGTTATGAAGGCACTACTCTTGTAATCTTTGTCTATCAGTAATATACAGTTGCAACAACTTATTTCAGACTTGGGATTCATCTATGTGTTTTTATGTATGTTTCTTATATCAAAATTTTACTTTCTCTTCAGTTTTCTAGTTTTATTATCACTTGGAATTCATGATTACATGCTCTAACTTCCATTTATACACCATGTCTACTGTTTTGTCATGATTTATTAGTTTTCTTATGTATAATCACTTGGAATTCATGGTGACATGCTCCAACTTCCTGTATGCATATAGGTTGTTTTTCTATCCTTCATGTGTGGTTTTATAAGAACATAATTGCCTCAGCTTCCATGAGATAGATTTTTTTGTGACTTAGTTTTCATATTGACTCCATATGCCCAAGGATAGTAAACCTTATACATATTTCACCTACACAAAAACACATTCAATATAATTTAGAGTTAGCCATCTTCTTTCAAGTTTTTCATTGAATATCCTTTATCCTTTTGAGAGAGCTCTCTCAGTCTGGAAAGGCTAATTTCAAGTTACAGTTGGTTTGAAATAGTTACAGGAAGTTGTCTGATTAGCAACCAATCAAGTGCAATTTTATGATAACAACGAGCATGAGAGTTCAGAAAACTATCAAGACAAGAACACTGATGTTAGTCTTCAAGAGAAAGTTGGAACCTCTACTAGTTGATATCCTCGTGAAGGTATAAAATATGGACATGAAAAGAAGCATTTGAGGTATAATTCTTCCCACAGTCAAGTTGATTATGTTTCTGTAAACCATGGTAAATTTTCATTCATGAATGGAAGAAAGAGTTGATGTGCATATTGTGGTCTGTGTAACTGTTGTAGATCATAGTCATATCCTTTTATTTTTAAAATATTTGGCAAAAATAAAAAATATAAAATGTGGGAAAATATGTTGAAGTATTGAACTCTTATACTTTAGCATAAAAAATATTGACGTTCTTTAAAGTTTAAGTTTAAATATTTAAACTTTACAACTGTCGGTCCGCATTAAAGGTTAAATAGCGATTGTTTTGAATTGTAGAAAGCACCAATCGTTACAATCTCTATCAAAATGTTGTGTAACCAGCTCCAAAAATAGAAGAAAAGAGATATCAACGCCTTAGAAATAAGCCACTTCAAGGGGGCAACCTCCAATACATTACATAAATGAACAAATCTTGAATGATACAATTTACAAAACCTCCTTTCTATATATAGGAGTCCATGGGGCCATAATGTAATCCTAGTGGGCCACAATGTAATCCTAGCCGACCTAACAATAATAATTTAAGGGCACAATAATAACAAAATGGGGGTTACAAGGGTACAATAATAACAATAAGGGGGTTACACTAACAACAATAAGGGACTATACTAGTAATATAGTCCCTTACTCCAAAGAAAAAATTGGATATTTTTGCATATAATTGTTTCTCCTGCAATAGTTTGAGCACCCTGTCAACATGTTCAACATTATCCTTCCAAGACCTGCTGTAGATTAGTATATCATCAAAAATACTAGCACAAATTTTCTAAGGAAGGGTTTGAAAATGGAATTCATCAACCCTTGAAATGTAGAAGGTGCATTGGTAAGGCCAAAAGGCATGACCAAAAATTCATAATGACCCTCATGAGTTCGAAATGTTGTTTTTGGAATATCTTCGGTCTTCATTCTAATTTGATGATATCCTGAACGAAGATTCAACTTGGTAAAATAATTTTCTCCATGTAATTAATGAAATAATTCATCAATCACGGGAATGGGAAATTTATCTTTAATGGTGAGCTTATTGAGCTCTCGATAATCCAGACACATTCACCATGATCCATCCTTCTTGTGTACCAATACTACAGGAGCAGAGAAAGAACTTTGACTAGGTTGAATTATACCCGCCTCTAACATTTCTGCAATCATACGTTCAATTTCGCTCTTTTGGAAGTAAGGATATCTATAAGGGCTGATGTTTGGAGGAACACTTCCTGGAATCAAATGAATAGCATGATCATGATCACGAATAGGTGGGAGTCCTTTGGGAGTTTCAAACACCTTGGAATGATTGTCCAAAACTTGTTGGAGATCTGCAGAAATAGATGATTTTGATGTTGGAACTTCTAGTGAGCATAATTGTGCAATTACGCCTCGTTGTTCTTTCTTTAGAAGCTTTGTCATGACATTAGAGCTTATTATCCTTCCCGGCTTCCCTTAAATACCCCATAATTCGACTTCCTTTCCTTCTGAAAAAATTTCAAGAAAATTTCTTGAAAATTAAAAGCTACCATCCCCAAAGATTGTAACCATTATACTCCTAGTACAACATCAGCACCTCCGATAGGAATGGAAAGAATTGGACTAGTCAATACATATTCCCCCATGGTTAGCTTGATATTATGGCATTTTACAGATCAATTTATAGTTCCTCCATTTGTAACCATCACTTGACATTTGGGTGCTGGGTATAGGAAACAATTTAATTCCTTGGCTACCTTACAATGAATAAAATTATGGGTGCTACCTGAATCAATCAACACTATTACCTTTTTCTTCTTAATTTTTCCTTCTATCTTGAGAGTTTTAGGAGTGGTAATTCCTGCCAGTGAATTACACGATATGGTCAGATTCATTTCTTCCTCTTCTAGGGCTGGTTCCTGGTGTATATCATCTTCTTGTTAATTTTCTTCTTCCTCTTCACAATCTATGTAAAATACTTTCTTCTCAGCACACTTATGACCTTTAGTGTATTTGCTATCACAACTGTAACAAAGCCCTTTTGCTCTTTTTTCTTCCAATTGTTGTGGTGTAAACCTTGTAGGTTGTGGAAATCTAGGCGTAGCAACAATTCCTTCTTTATAGAATTGAGTGGTAGGCTTCCTTGTCGCCATTATTTTACATTCAACTTTTCTTGCCAACCTGAATGCCTTCTCCAATGAATCTGGTTCCAAAACACGAACTTCATGTTGGATGTTATCCTTTAAGGTGCCTATGAAGAGATCGATCCTGTGGTCCTCTGGAATATCAGTTACCCTTATATTCAATTTTTGGAAGTCCTCAATGTGTTGCCCCACTAAACCCTTTTGTTTGAGATTTATCAATTGGCTAAAGAAGGTGTTGCTCTTTGTATCCTCATAATGTGCTATCATTTCTTGTGTAAAAATTGACCAAGTGACAATTTTTTTACGGGAGCAAAGCCATCGATACCATACAAATGTATTTTGTTCTAAATGTAAAGTTGAAATGCGTACCTTTTTTGTGTTTTGCACGTTATGGAGATCAAAATATTGCTCCATCTGTAGTATCCATGTTACAGGATCCTTTCCATCAAACTTCCTCATATCCATTTTTGGAATATGATGGTTCTTCCCGCCAACATTAGAGTTTATGAAATCACGATTAACATTTATTTTGTTCTCATCATGAGGTTCTTCTACTATATTTTCACCATTAGGAAACATTTCTTGTATCAACTTTGTCAAACCTTCGATGTCTGCTTTTAAATCATTCTTCATGTTTTCCATGTTGTCTTTCATGTCATCCATCTTAGCTTCCATGCCAGCTTCCATGCCATCCATCTTAGCTTCCACGCCTTTCTTCAAAACTTCCATTTCATTTTTTGTTGCTCTTTGCGAGAGTGAAATTTGTTACACTTGCTCTTGTAATTTTGATAGATCATGTTGCAATTCTTCATCTTCATGAGTCATAGTAGAGCCTTCTGAAGGCTTAATGGGTGTTGAATTATTTTTATGAGGCATATTTTAGAACCCAATACTGATATCTATTCTACAATATGCCCTTGGAATCAATTCAAATTGATTCTTCAAACAAGACTTATGCAATTCGGAAAAAAAATACACACCTTTTTCTTGCTTTTGAGGAGCTCGATATTGAAATTGGATTATCTTTGTGATTGCAGCACTTCAATATTTGATTTTTGGTACCAACATATACCTATGAATTATCTTTCGAATGCCACATGAAGGTGGCTGGAGATTTTGATTCTCGAACAAGATTGTGTCCAATCTCCCACAATACACAGTTATGCAGATTGGTTCGGTAGAGCTAACCTTCCTGAAATTTCCATGTCCTTTGTTTCATCCTTCGTCTACCGAAATTGATATTCAAGAACCTAAAAGTCCGTTAACCTTATGACGCACTACCAGAGCTTGCAATCCAATGCCAGAGAAGATTCTTACGAACTTTCCCACGATGCCTCTTTGAGATGAAAATAAAGGAGCCTGAAAAAGCACTACCTTCCACAGATCATATCTCCAAAAATATTGCGAACCAAGTTCTGAAATTTTTTGACGAAATTACTCAGGATTGCAGCTTCGCACCATATGAATTTCAGACTCTGAACCTTCGTACAAAAAAAATTATAGTGCAAATGCCACGATGACCTGTTTATGAGCCTGAAAAAATACCTAACTTCCACAGATGATATCTCCTCAAATATTGCGAACCAAGATCTGAAATTTTTAGACAACCTTCCTCAAGATTTCAGCTTCGCACCCTAAAAATTTCAGCTTCTGAAGCTTCGTAGAAAAAAAATTTATAGCGAAAATGCCACGATGACCTGTTTGGAGCAGCGAAACCCTAGAATCCCAAAGCTCTGATACCAAATGTTGTGTAACCAGCTCTAAAGAGAGAAGAAAAGTGTAAATACCTTATAAATAAGCCACTTCGAGGGGGCAACCTCCAATACATTACATAAATGAACAAATCTTGGATGATACAATTTTACAAACCTCCTTTCTATGGGAGTCCATGGGGCCATAATGTAATCACAGTGGGCACGGTAACCAATCCTAGCCGACCTAACAATAATAATTTAAGGGGACAATAATAACAAAATGGGGGTTACAAGGGTACAATAATAACAATAAGGGGGTTACACTAACAACAATAAGGGACTATACTAGTAATATAGGGACCTAACACAAAAAGCCCAACCCGCGGGCACAACTAGTGCGATAGATATCATGTGGAGTGCCTCCGCAGTTGACTTGGTTGATTGTGGGGACAACGAAGATCAACGGCGGAGATATAATGCGGGGGCACCAGCCATATTTTTCCTCCGTACCCCAAGAGCCCTCGTAGTGACATAGGATGCTTAGTTGGCCCTAGCTATCCTCCACGTCAAGCAGAGTTAACGGTTGCTAGCGTGTCTTGTCAGTATTTAATTCAAAGCTCGTGCCACCTATTTAAAGAATTGTTTTTCCTATTTTTCAAAATTACTTGAAAATTGTTTCACTGCACCTTGTTTGAGCTCCCCGTCACCTTCAAAATTTGTCCACCGTGTAAGTTGTTTTCCATGTAAGCTTCTAACCATGGATAAAAGGTCAACCCTATCAGGTTCAACCATCCATATCCCTCTCATGGATACTGAGAGGGATATCCAAGATACCCTCTATTCAGTAATCCATCTCCCCTTTTACCAAAAAGTTGTCTTGAATACCAATGCCTCTCCTATATATTCTACCATGATCAAGTCTGGAGTTTTGTCTGCATGCATCCCTAAAACCCACCTTTTTCTTGAATTCATTTATTGGTTGGAATCAGTTATGTATCTAGGGAAATGATTTGTCATGAATTCCTAAGGAGAGAATGTTTTGCAGGTGTCTACTCTATTAATCTGCCAAGCCTTATGGTATCCTGAGTCAGAGTCCTGCATTCAATTTTCTGATGATTCACTGGTTCAGTATTATGACAGTCTTGCAGGAGAAGAATTCAATCAGTTCATATTTCATTTGAAGCCTGATATGAAGCAATTTCAGCTAGATTGCAAGTAGTTTAACATGGGGGTTCTTGATGCTGAGACTTGCTCATTTTTTAGTCATATTGCAAAAATTATGGGTAAGGATGATGATAATGCAGTGGATATATCAGTTCTACGAATTTTTTCCATGACGATGAAGCCAGGAATGGTGCTGGATATTCCATCTTACTGGCAGGAAGCAGTCAACTCACAGCTGATGAGCCTCTCATTAACATGTTCTTTTAAATTTCCCTCATTAATTGTATATTGTTCTTATACCAAAATGTGGAACATTTCATGCATTTAGGCCTAAATATTATTGATTCAAGTAAAAGAAGACAATCGGTGATATTCTAGACAGATGTAGTTAGAAGGGAGAAAAATGAGGCTAGGTTATTTGATTTTGCTAGTTATTACATGCCAACTGCATACAAAATATTGAATGGGAGTCCTCCTCCCTGTTTCTTACCTATGGCTCAAGATTTTTTTCATTTAGGGAACAATTGTATATATGGAGACTAGTTTGTCTTTGAGGAATATTCTGAAATAAGGGTATATGGAGCAAGTGTTGAGCCTTACAGACTCCCAAATTTTGTGCCAATGAGGCTTTTTTCTTTAGAATTCATTAGACAAAGTCTAAATGTTGATCAGGTTCATTTTTTGGCTATGAATAAAGGTCACATGTACAAATTACCCATGGTTGTAGGCCCTTTCATAGTAAATATGAGACAGGCATTTGATGAAGTGACCAAAATGTTAAATGACATGCAGATGTTATTAGGAGAAAGTTGGCCTTATGACCCATATGGTGTTATTTAAAATAGAAGGATTGAGAATGGATATTCTTCTTTTATTCATGAAAGTAGGCCAGAACAAGAGAAGATAGCATGTAAATATGTGAAGAACTCAGTATATGCTAACATTCAAACTCCTATTATAGCAGAGAAATCAGCTAAAAGAACAAAGGAAATGGTGATTGATCTAGATGATGAGGAGCAGGGAGCCATGAAGAAAACAAAAGTTATTGAAGAGCCTGCATCTACTGCTCCTGGTTTTTATTTTCATTTGGGAGAAGAATAAAATGCTCCTGCCTCACCCAGGAATCATGAAGCTTATCATGAACAGGTGCCCTTAATTAAACATATGTTCTCACAAATTGAAGAAAGAAACCAGAGGATGAAGTCCAACATGGAGGCCCAAGCTGAACATCAAATTACTACTGAACAAACAAGGTTGTTAACTATAATGGATCTTGAAAAAGATCAGTTTATAATTTCCCTCTCACATCCTACAGATATGTCAATTGGTCCTTCCAGCAATTTCAACACTGTTAATGTGCCTATGGATGTAAAGAAGATTCCTCTAATTGATAAAATGAACTTGCATATGCAAACATGTCAATTTATTGTAAATGACCTCACTAAGATAAATGCAATGGCAGTAAAGGCAGAGAATATGTTGGGCAAAGTAATTAAGCAGTTGAACTTAGAAAAGGCTAATTCAAGAACCTTGACAGTTGAAAATGAAGAGTTGAATAAGATTATTATTAAAATTGGCGTAGACCCTAGTGACAAGACTGCTGTGAAGAAATTAATGTAAAGTGCTAAGGTATAGATTTATACATTAAGGAAAAAATTGAAATTTCCTTCTGGTGAACATTCAATGGCTACAGAAGTTGCATAGGTAGAGAAGGAAAAAGAAAAGTTGTTGCAGCAACTCATGTAGAAGGATGAAGAACTTTCCAAAGTAATGCAGACTGCAATTTCATTACAAAATCATATTGATAATCATAATTGTACCTTTGTTTTTCCTACAAGTGATGAATACCCACAAACAAAAATTATTCAATTAAATACTGAGTTGTAGATGGCTGAAAGAGATAGAAAGAAAGCTCAGACAGATCTGGAGACTGCATGAAGGTCCTAGAAAATGAAGCAAATAAATACAGAATGGATTTCCGAAATGTTGAAGCTGAGATCAAGAATCTCAAAGAAAGAATGAAAGGTAATTTGTCACTAATACAAGCTAAAGATATCATTTGGACTGATATCATTTCAGAAATTAAATCCAATTGGTGTTTCCGGATGATAATTGCAAAAGAAAAAGGCCTTATTGTGGAGTGTGAAGAACCAATTATGTCAGATAATTAAAAAGGGATTAACAGAGCCATTTGGGCCAGAAGATTTATTGATTTTATCGACTCCAAATCGATCAGGAGTTAGAGGAGAAAGATATGCAGGACAAAATGTTATATGCCGTGGAAATTAACAAAATGATTATCAGGAATGATCTCAGAAAGGCTGCAGAAAAGAAACTTATGGAAATCAAAGAAGCAGTAAGTCAATTTGATAAATATTTTGATAAAATGATAAGGGTAGTCTTGCCATCATGTTGGGGAGCTGAAGGAAATCTTTTTCCATGGAGCTCTTATGAAAATTTACTAGTGATGACAAAAATCAAGATTGATAACAGGCATGAAAAGACTCAGGTGATCAAAGGAGAGACAATGGTCAACTTCTTACAGAGACATTTTCAACTCTTGTTGATGGTAAAAACTTTTTTCTCTGAAAGGACTTCTTATGACCGAATTACTGCTTTCAAATTGGAATATCACAATCTGACACATTCATCCAGGACGAAGGTAGAAATATGGAAAAAGTGCAGAGCTTGGACAATTAACCTACCAAAAGGATCAGTAGCAAAGAAAGACAAATCAGTTGACCAAGGAAAAGAAGCCACATCATCAGAAATTCCTATAGACTAAGATATTTATTTTATGTTTTTTTATGAAAATGATGTAACTATAATAAGACATTTTCAAGGCATGTAATAGACAACCTTCGAAGTCTTGAAGTAGTTTTGGTAGTTAGGATTGGTTACAACAGTTACAAACTAGTTTTTACTGTATTTAATGTATTTTCAAGTGGGATAAAGGTTCCGAGTTTTGGACCTCCTAAAAAATATTTTTGTACTCAAAGATTCAAAGATTAATGAATGAGTAAGCAAGTTTCTGGCATTTTTTTTATGTTGAAATGTATTCCAGTTTTCGTTATGTATTTCCTTCTATGAATAAAACAAGGTTATGAGCAGCAGGTCTCTTCTTCCTTCTGCGTATAAGAGTTAAAAAACCTTAATTGGCACTCCTTTGTTTTAACTATTTCTTTCACATGTTTCTTCTAGAGTTTGGGATGATATTTTATGCATAAGACAACATATCAGTTTGGACTTCTTCTTGCATTTTCTTCCAATCACTTCATTCAACATTAACAGATGGTAGCATTGTGAAGCATTCATAATATTTGATATTTAAGGGTGTGATTATAAATACTTGAGGGTTAATAAAACAGAGACATAAAAATTTGTGACATAATCATAAAATGTCTTAAGCATTGATTCCTTATCACAGCTAAGGGATTGTCTCTTAAGGTACAACATTAATTGGTGTCATTTCCGAGGATCGAAGATTCGAAGATTTTCCCTGGGTTTTGTTCATATTTCCTCTGGTTGTTCAGAGAGGAGGAAATACTAAGTTGTGCTTTGTTTTAAATAATTCTATCTCCTAAGAGGCCTCACACGAGGTCAGATACCTCTCAGCAAAAAGTCCCTATTCTGTCAGATCCAAAAAATTTAGTTTCAAATAAGGGACAGAAAACAAAAATATTTTCTACACCTGATGCCACACTGCTTGCACCAAGTAGCAGTTCTCATATTTTTCCTTCCAAGGAAATTTCCCGGAAACTCATTTTCCTGGAAAAAGAATCCTTATCATCACCCATTCATTTCCAAGAACCAACATTAGAAGAACTATCTTTTGAGTCTGTATCATTTCCATTCACAGGATCTCAACCTAATTCAGTTGCCAGTTCTTCTGCTATCGTTCATATACCCCTTCCCATATCAGTTGTTCCACCCCTTCTATCCCCACCTACAATTGGTATTCATTTTAGCCCCGCTCAAGGAGCAGTTAACCAGGGCACCAACATGGCAGCCCCTACTTTCTTGATGAATATATAAGCACCATTAAATCTATCCAAACCAATGATCTGAATGGAAAATGGCATCAACCCATGGTATTCATCTACCCATGTTATCCATCCATCCATGGAATTTACCCATGGTATTGTAAATGGCATCGACCCATGGTATTCATCCACCCATGATATTTATTCACCCATGGTATTGTAAGTGACCCATGATATGTATCCACGTATTCACCCACACATGGAATCTACCCATGGTATTGACCCATGGTTTTGACCCATGGTATCCACCTATGGTATCTACACATGGTATTGTAACTCAAAAAAGGCTATAAATAACAAGCCTTAGTTTGTAAAAGGACAGATTTTCCACCACAATGTAGCTTCTACAGTTATTCTATGTTTTAATAAAACAAGTTTCTTTGTGATTTTAGTTACTTTGTGTTCTCTCTTTTTTCTGGCATTCTAATTTTGCAGATATTGTCAGATCCATTTCAAATTTTTAGATCTTGGGGTCCTCCCCCAAAGATCCAGATTAGTGGTACCATATTTAGGTTATTAATCCATGGGAATGAGGGTTTGAAGCATATTTCAGTTTCAATTTTTGGCAGCAATCTTCAACAAACTCCATGAATTTCTTGGGCGGCGAGTTTGAAGATTAGATCTGAAAATTTTGATGAAAATTTTACAAAATCAAAGACCAAATCTGGATTCTTTGCAAAAAATACCCTAATTAAAAAAAAAAATCTGCCGAATTGGAGTTCAGATGAGGGAGATATCGCTAATTCTAAATCAACAATGTTACAGAAAATGTTCTGATGACAATTTGTGGATGGCGGCTCTCCTGTCATTTTTCACAGTTCTCAATGTAAAATTTTAGAGAAATGGCTATATATCTGAGCTCCCCTTGACAAATCACCCAAGTTTTAAAAAAAATCGGTCGAATCGGAGTCCGAATGTGGGAGTTATCATTGATTTAAAATCAACTATTTTTTCAGAAATTTAGTGATGGAAAGACAGTTCCAGCGCGAATCTTGAGAATCTCGAGTCTCCAGATAGTAGTTTCAAACACATGAGAAGATGAAGAATGATCATTCCATTTCCAAAAATAGGTTATAATAAATATTCTGAGTTATATTGATCGATTTATGCTCATTTTAAATCTAAAGCAGCATTCAGAGCGGGTTCCCTTTGGAGACACGCCCTCCCACCTCGCTTTAGTAGGCACCTGCTTCACATTCATTAGTTTCAACATAACAAAATTTGTCTTGGGTTATTTAGAGACATGCCCTCCCACCCCAAGCTATGTAGGTACCTGCTACTTCATCAAAAATCAGCATCACGGTTATGGGTCAACCGCACAAAATCATATTCATCGAAGTCCATTTGCTACGATGCACACTGTTAGTCACACAGTTGGTCACAAGCATTACAGGGTATCTATATCCTTTGATCTTTGTTTTTCATGGTTTTGGTTCATCCACAAACCCACACTTCATCAAATTCCATTTGCTAGGCTGCACACTGTCAATATCACAGTTGGTCACAAGCATTACAAGGTATCTCTATCCTCGGATCTTCATTCATCACGGTTATGGGTTAACTACACAAAACCCTTCTCTTCAATGGCTCTTCATATTCAACAAAGGCTTCTCAGGAGGGAACTTCACACAATGGGGACCATTGCTTCTTAAGGAGGGAGGAATGATCCGAATGGAAAATGGCATCAACCCAGGTATTCATCTACCCACGTTATCCATCCATCCATGGAATTTACCCATGGTATTGTAAATGGAATCGACCCATGGTATTCATCCACCCATGATATTTATTCACCCATGGTATTGTAAGTGACCCATGGTATGTATCCACGTATTCACCCACACATGGAATTTACCCATGGTATTGTAAGTGGTATCTACCCATGGTATTGACCCATGGTTTTGACCCATGGTATCCACCTATGGTATCTACACAGGGTATTGTAACTCAAAAAAGGCTATAAATAACAAACCTCAATTTGTAAAAGGACATATTGTCCACCACAATGTAGCTTTTACAGTTATTCTCTATTTTAATAAAACAAATTTCTTTGTGATTTTAGTTACTTTGTGTTCTCTCTTTTTTCTGGAATTCTAATTTTGCAGATATTGTCAGATCCATTTCAAATTTTTAGATCTTGGGGTCCTCCCCCAAAGATCCAGATCAACCAATGAATGCAATGCCTCATGAGTACCTTAAGTTACTCCCTAGATTTACTAGTGAATATGAAATAATTGCAGAACAACACTTGCCTTTGTTTTGCACTTTTGCTGAAAACTTTAACGTAGAACATCTTGATGTTGTAATGAGACTTTTTGTACAGTCTCTAAGTGGAGATGCAAAGGAAATGGTTTAAAGGATTACCTAATGGTTTAATCAATGATTGGGATGAATTAGAAAGACAATTCACCTAGAGATGGGGTGAAAAAAGAGACCATGGTTATTCTTTAACATAATTTAATGCTATAAAGAAAAAATAAAATGAAATTATGAGTGATTTTGTCAAAAGATTTAATAATTTGTACAATAGTTTTCATGTGGAAACAAAACCTCCTCCTATTGGAGAAACGGTTGTTTTTTCTGGTGGATTTGCATCAGATTTCAGTTTTACCTTGAGGGAAAGAAGAGCCACCACTCTTGAACAAATTCAAACTGATGCCTTAGAAATTGAAGCAAACATGACTGCTGCTGGAAAGGTTCAAGACAAGGGAAAAGATAAAGAAGAAGATTCATCACAAGATCAAAGGATAGATGATATTACTAAGGTCATTAGAAATTTGTCAAATAAATTAGTAAAGTTAGAATTAGATAACAAGAAACCTGTACAACAAAATATAGGGGTTTTCAATCCCCAATTCAGAAAACAACCCCTAAAAATTCTACAGAGAGAAAGAAAAGATCAAGATCAGGTCTAAACACCTTTATATATAGAAGCAGCCCCATCACATTCTGCTGATAATGATCAGAAAGAAGATGAAGATCATATTTCTGGTATATATATTTAAGATGGTGAAACATAAGAAGAGAGTGAGAAAGAATATGAAGAATAATGTAAAGAAGTTGATATCTCATTTGATTAGGAAGAAATGGATGAGTATTGTAAACAATTTACTGATTTTATGCAAGAAGAGTTGCATAAAAAATATGATTTGAGGTCAAAAAAGAGGTTGAGAACTCAGGATGATGAAGGAGAGGAATTAGAATCAGCACCTACTTCAATGGCGACTCCACTACAAAAGAATCCTATTAAAAAATCAAATAAGCGGAAACAGCCCATGAATCGAGAAAAAGAGAAAGAGAAGCAGCAAGCTGAAACTCCTCAAATAAAACCTAATGACCCTAATATTTTGGAGAAAATTGTTACTGTTCCTGATCAACATGCAAATTCAAATAAAAATCAAGAAAAACCTTTGAAGCTTACAAAACAGAATCAAACCTTCAGTTTTTCTAAAGAATTAGAAAAAGTAAAAATTCAAGTACCACTTCTTGAGTTGGTTAAAACACCTGGTTATAAGAAAGGGATTGCAGAGTTTATTAATTTATCTTAGTCCGATGAGGTGGGTGATATAGTGAATCTGCAAGAAGAGAAACCAGTGGTTACTTTTGGACCTCATGTTGAAGAGGTAGATTCTTCTGTTCCACCTTTTTATATATCAATTTTGTTGCATGATTTCATTTTACATAACTGTATGCTGGATTTTGGAGCATCACATAATCTAATGCCACTGTCGGTGATGAAAGAATTGAATTTTCAAATCACCAAACCATATAGAGACCTTTATTCCTTTAATTCCAAAAGGGTGAAGTGTGTGGGTCTTATCAAGGATATGGTTATTTCCTTCGCTCAAATTCCAGCTAAGAGTATTATGATAGATGTGGTAGTAGCAGATATCCCCGCCAGATTTGGTATGTTGTTGTCTAGATCTTGGGGGGGAAAGCCTGGAGGATTTTTGAAATTGGATTTCACATATGTTATCATTCCTGTTTTTAATGGGGAGGAAAGGAGGTTGTACAGAGAAACTAGATTCTTGAAAACCACTACCAAGAAAGGTGGAGGTAATTCCCCTATTTATGGCCAAGAGAAGGAGGATCTCTCCTATTTTATGTTGCATGAAGATGTAGAATTTTCTGAAGGTTCACAAAAGAAACTTGCTTCGGCCAATGTACATAAAGAGTTGTGTTCAAATAAAATTTGGAAGTGTTATTTTGATGGTGAATTCTCTAAGGAAGGCACTGGAGCTGGATTCATATTTATATCTCCTGAACGTAACCTTTTACCTTTTTCCTTCAAATTGGAATTTGAATCTACTAACAATGTGGCTGAATATGAAGCATTGATTCTATGTCTGCAGACAACTAAACAGATGGGAATTCAGTTTTTATCTATTTTTGGTGACTTTGAATTAATCATAAGACAAATTAAGAATTGGTGCCAGACTAAACATCCCAGATTGAGATCTTATAGAAATGAGGTGTGGGATTTAGTTGAGAATTATTTTGAAGCTTTTAATTTACAGTTCATTCCAAGAGAAGAGAACATAATGGCAGATTCATTGGTAGTTGCATCTAGCAAATTTAAACCACCAATTAACCCAAGATTGAGATATGAAATTGAATTGAGATACAAGCCTTAAATTCCTGATAATGTAAAACATTGGCAGGTTTTTGAGGACGATGAAAAAATTAATCAGTTTTCAACAATGATTGGAAGTTTTGAAGATATTCAAATTGATTTAGAAGTTGATGAAGGTTTCCTAAATGATATGTCCAAAAATCTGAAGCATTTAATTGGTGATCAGAAGATAATTCAGTTGAAAGATAATATTTTTCCTAGAGGTCTGGTACCACTTGAAAGATTATTTGATGCTAATGATGTGTCAATGAACCAGAAAAAAGTATCCCAAGATGGAGAAATAGAGGACTGTAATTTAGGGACTCAACAAGAGCCTAAGTTAGTCAAATTGTTTAGAGGAGTTCGCAAAGAGTACAAAGAAAGGCATGTACACCTTTTTAAATAATTCATGGACGTATTTTCATGGTCATATGAATATTTGAAAAATTATGATTTGGATATTATTCAACATAAAATACCACTGAAAGATGGGGTTAAACCACATAGGCAGAAACTCAGACAAATTAACCCACTATTGCTGGCTCCAATTGAAAAAGAGGTAAAAAAAAATTTGCAAGCAAAAATCATAGTTCTAGTAAGATATTCAGATTGGGTTTCGAATCTGGTACCAGTCAGGAAGAAAAATGGAGAGATAAGATTATGTGTGGATTTCAGAAATTTGAACACAACTTCTCTAAAATATAACTATTCTTTACCCAAGATGGATTTTTTTCTGCAGAAAGTGACTAGAGCATTCAAGCTATCTATGGTTGATGGTTTTTCTGGGTAGAATTAGGTGGTTTTGGAGAAGGAAGATCAGAAGACGATTGCTTTCACTACACCTTGGGGAACATTTATGTATGCGAGGATGCCATTTTGCCTCATGAATGCAGGAGAAACTTTCCAAAGAGCAATGGATATTGCTTTTGTGGGTGATAAATTTGTAGCTATTTATATTGATGATGTTACTATTTTTTCAGGGTCTGATGATGAACACTTGGAACACTTGAAGAAAGCTTTCTTGAAATGCAGAAAATTTGGATTATAATTAAATCCCAAGAAATATTTGTTTGCCTTAAAAGAAGGTAAGTTGTTGGGTCACATAATTTCAAAACAAGGGGTAAAGATTTACCCTGGAAGGGTTGAAGCTATACAGACAATTCCACTGCCTAGAAGTAAAAAGGACATCCAAAGGTTTTTGGGAAAAATAAATTTTCTGAGAAGATTTGTTCCGAATTATGTTGAAATTGTCAGGAGAATAATAGATATGTTAAAGAAGAATGCTGAAGTAAAATGGGATAAAGATGCAAGGGAATCATTTAGTAGAATTAAAGAAGCTCTCCAAGAAGCTCTTGTCTTAATTAGTGTAGATTACTTGAAACCTTTTCAGGTCTTCTCATTTGCATCATCTTCTATGATTGCTACTGTATTATTACAAAAAAATGAGGAAGGTAGTGAAAAACCTGTAGCCTTTTTCAGCAAAGTCCTCAAAGATGCAAAACTGAAGTATAATATCTTGGAGAAACAGGTATATGCTTTAGTAAAATCATTAAAGGCTTTCAGAACTTATATACTTTGTTCTCAAATAGTAGCATATGTGCCTAATTATATTGTAAAGGATGTGCTAGTACAGAGTGATGTGGAAGGAAAAAGAGGAAAGTGGATTGTCAAAATCTAGGAATATGACCTGGATATCAAACCAACAAAGTTATTCAAAGAACAAGTACTAGCCAAATTTCTGACATAATCTAATTTCCAAGCTTTGGGAATTAGTTTACTTGCGCGTGTATATGAAGTAACTGAAGAAACAGATCAAATTAAGACAAATTCAACAATTAAGTGCAAATTTATCTGTTCAGGCTGGTATAAGGATATAATTCATTATCTCTGTTTCTTTTCTTGCCCTCCTTCAATAAACAAAGCTAAATACAGAGCTCTGAAACTCAAGGCTCAACCTTATGTTATAATTGAAGCTAAGTTGTATTGGAAAGATCCTACTGGTGTATTTCTGTTATGTTTGACAGAAGAGGAAACCTTGGAGGTGATTAAATAATATCATGAATTCTTGTGTGGAGGTCACTACAGCTAGAAGGTAACTGCTCATAAGATTCTTAAATCGGGTTTTTATTGGCCCTCATTATTTGCTGATGTGTATAGTGTTGGTGTCCCGTGTTTTGATAGTTTGGAAAATCAAAAGACAAGGCAACACCAGAACCAATCTTTAGAGCTACAGGATCTAGTCCTCCTATTCTCAGAGAGGGATCTCTCAAAATTTTGTTTGCTAAGGTTTATCTTGTGAGCTTATAGTATTGATTTTAGACTAGTTATTAAGTTCAGGTGTTTGTTTGTTTGGTTGGATTGAATTGATACAGTAGAACATGAAAGGTCTAGGAAAGATACAAAGAATGGAGAAACATCTGGTTCATTGGGCAATGGAGTCAAGAAAAGGTCATAACAAACTCATCAAAGGATATGGGATATCAAAGGGAAAATCTAACTTGGCCACAGGATCCTTTTGTTTTTTGGAATGAGATGAACATTAATGATTTTGAAAGAGAAATTGAATTCTCAAAAAAGGGAATTTGAAACAATAAAGAGTTATTTGATAGACAGGGCTAACCATAAATTCTACAAATCACACCTTTAAGAAAATAATTATTTCAAAACAACTTTTAAAATGAAATATAAGATTCGGGGAACACCCTATTTCCTCAAAGATTTTATTCTAAAGGACTTATAAAACATCAAATATTTACTGATAATTACAGTCATAGAAGAGGGAACACCTAAAAACATCTATGATCATAATCATAATGACCTTTAAGCCAACTTTTTAAGTGAGGACAAAGGGAAAGATCAAAACAAACCTCTTTGATTCACTGTACGCAAAGAACTTCAAAGGGAGACTTCAATAACAATTTTTAAGTGGCAGCAGATAAGCAGGGATAACCATAAATCATGCTGAAACCAACTGTTCAAAATTTTAAGGAAATAAACAAGCATGAAGACTAAAGAGAAATATTAAAGCCTCTAAAATAATTTAGCAGAAGAAAACATGAAACAGTGAAGGATGAACAGGTCTAAGGTGCTTCCAAGAGTCATTTCTTAGCCTAAAACTTTCAGCCTACTGTACTAAGAAATTATGGAACATAATGAAAATAGGGGAGAACATAAAATAGTTCAGAATACTTCACCAACAGCCAAGCTCATGGATCCAATGATAGAGCCTTCTCAGGAACAAGCATGCAACAACATCATCAAGATCTCCAATACTTCAATTTGTTCTTCAACTTCAAGGGAATATGTATTTAATTCAAAGAGTTTCAGTATTACAACTTGTAATCAAACAATAACCAACCAAAAATTTCTCATCTTCTACAGCAGTATTTATAGGAAGATGAGGAGGTGAGATCTAACAAAATATCTCAAGGACAATTAATACAGAATGAAGACTTCTCGACCTTTTGAGAGGCTCGATGAAGAATTTTACAGGTGGTTCTGTATTAACTATTTTACAATTAATATTTAAACTCGGTGGGATTTTTGTTGACTTCCAAGCTCTACATAACGTGGAGTAATCCTGAAGATATTTTTTGTATTAACTTCCTATGGCAGAATTAACTTCTTAGTAGTGCTGGAGGTAGATGTTTCTTTAATCAATAACTTCGGCCTCTATTTTTAATGATTTTAGGGCATAGGTGGTGTTTATGGTAGCTGAGGAATCAATTCGCCTCAAAATGCAGCGGTGGAGGTCCTTTCTGCATATCAAACACTTATAACTTCCTTTGACTGTGTTTGGATGCAAGGAACAAGCTTTTGATCATTATTTTAAGCCGTAGTCCCGTAAATTTGTCTTCGGTCTTCATCTCTGCTGCGCTCTGTCTTTCAAAATGATAACCTTTTTAAATATGGTTTTGAACCATAGTGTCTTGTCAATGTGCAGAGCTGCTGGGCTTTTAAAGGAATCAATGTCCATGAAACATTGATAAAGAATTGAACACAACCCTGTGAATGGCTCTCTTTTAAGGACTTAAGGCATGGGAATCATCATTCCCGGCCCCTAGCCTCTCTTCAATATAACAACGGAAACCACTTAAAACCTTCATAAAACATAAAACAATTAAGAAATCGTACGTTTTTAGGTTTAAACTGCTTCAGATGGCCAACGGTGGAGATCTGCTCAGAATAGGTAAAAAGAAGAGCGGGAGAAAAATAGAGTAGAGTGATTTTGGGCCATCTGATATAGACACGTGGACGACCTAGATTCAATCGACAAATCTCAATCGGGGGATTTGCAATCGGGGATGGCAAGCCGATGGGCCAATCAAAACATGCGATGCGATGAAGCGAAGGCTGTCAATCTACAGATCAGATCGACGGTGGAGGACGAATTGGGGGAGAGGCCAAACAGTGGAACAATAAAAAGTGGATGCGATTAAACATTTCGATGCGATTTTGAAATCGCCGATGTGATGGAGCGATGGTCGTTGATCTAAGTACAAGATCAACGGCGGGGATTTCTTTTTAGAACGAAAGGCAGAAACATGAAAATACAAAGTTTTTTAATATAAACAAAGGTTTAATGGTTCGGGGTGGAAATATATAAAAATGATAGGCACGCGCCTGCAGGGCTTTTGGATATATGAAGCGTAAAAGGGCCCGGGGCTTAAAACCATAGGCCAATCGCAGTAAGAACTTTTGGTCCATGGCACAAAACTTGCGCACTTTGAAAATGTGTGATGCAATTAGCACCGAAAGGCTTTGACGTTTGGTTTTAACGCATGGGCATGTGAGGGGAAGTGGTTAGGACTTAGCCCAAGGGGCTCAAGTCCATAGAAAAACTTGTATTTTCATGAATTCTTCATAGTTTTCAACGGAATTTGATGGTTTTGGTAAGGTTAAAAAGTGAGTTTTTAACCTTGTAAAGAGGATTTTCATGAGGGGAAGAAGTGGAATCATAAAAACAAAAGGGTTTTATGGAAAAAGGGGGAGAAAAATGAAAGTAAATTTGGAAGAGGGGGAAAGGGAAAATAATGGTTTTTTTAGCAGTTTCTTCTAATGATTTCAGCAGAACTTCTAATTAAAAATGGGAACAACAATGAAGATTTTGGACAGAGACATGAGGCCTTCAAGGAGCCTTTAAGAGCCAACAATTTTTAGCGATAAACTTTGTTCCTTGGAGGCTCAAAAAGTCTTAGCCACCTTTTGGTATAACAAATATTATAGGTGACTAACAGTGTCTCCACTTGGGGATGATGCCTTCTTGAAGGCATCAAGATCTTCAGACTTGCATTTTCTGGGAAGATGATCAGTTGCCTCATCCATTAGGCTGATTTCCTTTACTTGAATGATCTTATTTTTCTCTGGAAATAAGTTAGCAGCCATGAAAACAATGGACCTTTCATCAACAAGCTTTCTACCTACCCAATCCTACAGGTCTAACATTTTTTCTTCATTAGAGTGCACTTGGATTGGAAAACTCTTTTCACAACATTTTATTCTTTTGAAAGAAAAAATATAATCTAGTTCTACTTCTTATTTCTTCATGGGCTCAGATTAAACAGTTGATCCCACATGCTTTTCTACCTAATCTACTAATCTGTTAGGATTAAACAGTCTAACAGATTTTTATTCTCTAATTTTACTAAAACATAAATTTAAAAAGCATTCAAGTTAGGATTAAACAATCTAATCTTGAAGCTAATCTATGGCATAAAAACAAGCTGCACGTAGATTATTATTTGCAGAAAATTAAATCAAAATGGGAAGGCTTAGGATCTGAAAATTCAAGCACTTCTTTCACTCTTTTTACAGCTCTGTTTTGATTCCTTTTTGAGTTGTTTCCTCCTTGTTTTCTGGTTCGGATTTTGAGTTAATTAGAACCAGATTTTTGTATCTCCTTGACTCAGAAAAAATGAAATAGATTTGATTCATCTCTTTTGGAAGCTTAGGTTCAGATTTTCAACATGTTTGAACCTTTAATTTCTATCCTAAACTATCTACCGATAAGCCAAGATTAAACAGTTTGGCAAATCTAATTCACTATCCTATCAACAGAAAATTTAAAGCTAATTAGTCAAGTTTAGGCTGTTTGACTAACTAGAAGTGTGTTATTTAGGAATGGCATTTAAGCTTGCACACTTTCAGAATTGTTTCTCTTCTTTTTTTTTCTTTTTTTTTTGGTATGGGGCTTATACCTTTCTTGTTTTGACAATCTGCCCTCTTTTCTCTCTTTCATTGTTTTTGTATTTTTTATTTTTTATAACTTTAAAATGCAAAGGTTATACTATGACATTTACAATGAAAAATAAAATGCTTTAAAACTTAATATTCCTAGCAGAAGTGATGCTTGAGCATCCCGCCATTGACAAGACCTCCACACAGATCTTCTCCATTCAATTATTTCAAGAAAAATTCATTGTGACCCCTTTCCGCATGGATAATATATGGCCCTTTCCACAAGTTGTCAAACTTGCCATGTTTTCCCTTCTCTTCTCTTCTTGAATCCCACTTAAGAACAACATTTCCAATTTGGAAATTGTTTGCCTTAGTCCTCTTATCAAAAAATTTCTTCATATTTTCTTGGACTAACTGTGTTCTCTCATAAACTTCTTCTCTGGTCTACTGTAAATGGATTGTTTGGTTGATCCTTCTCTGCATATAATTTTCTTCAATCTGCACTTCTTGAAGGAGTTTCATGACTAGAACTCCCAATGAGGTAGGAAAAACTCCATCCATGCAATAAAATAACTGATAGGGAGACATATTTATTGACTTCTTTGTAGTTAATATATCAGCCCATAAGGCATGAACCAGCTTACTGTGCCATGATTTCTGATTTTTCTCCAACAGTTTTTTGATTATATTGAGGAGACTCTTGTTGGAGGATTTATCTAATCCATTTCCTTGGGGATAGTAAGTAGTGGAATGGCCCAAGGTTATGTGGTATTTGTAATAGAAATCAACCATTTTCTTAGATTTAAAAGCAGCAACATTGTCTGTTATGATTTTTCTGGAACAACCAAATCTGGATAGGATATTTGTTTCAAGGAACTTGATAATGACAGAGTCATTAGCATTTCTGGAGGGTATAGCTTCTATCCATTTGGTAAAGAAGTCAGTGGCCGTGAGGATCCACTTATGCTGAGCTGAGGAGGATGGATGAATTTCCCCAATGAAGTCCAGCCCCCATTGTTGAAAAGGTGCCTCAACTCTGATAGGATGTAGAGGTAAGGGAAGGAGTTTTCTTTTGTCATCAAATATTTGACACTTATGGCAAGACATGACCAAATTTTGAGTGTCGGGGAAAAGGGTAGGCCAATAGTAACCAGATCTAAGAATTTTGTTTGCTATGGCCTTCCAGTAGAGGTGTCCTCCACATTCTCCGTTATGCAACTCATGCATGATTTTTCCTGCATCATCTTCAAGTAAACATTTAAGAAAAATTCCAACAAAATTTTTCCAATATAATACTCCATCTAATATGCAAAAACTTAAAGCCTTTTGTTTCAATAATCTAGCTTTATTTTTGGACAAATATGGGGGGACATTTAAATATAAAAAAACATAAATAATGTCAACATACCAAGGAGAATTTAGAAATGTTTTTTCAATAATAGGAGCATCAGATTCTTCTATTTCTTCCAATGCATCTACCATATTAATGTCTAGTGCTTGGAAGTTAGGCTCAACCATAAGTTTTGCTAATCCTTGCCCTTTAAATAGTTTGGTGGGCCTGATTTCTAAGTCATATTCAAGAATAGTTGCAATCCATTTTCCCCTTTTACCATCAGGGCCTTGACTCAGAATGTCCTTGACGATAGTATGTGGAACAAAAGAAATTATGTGAGAGTGTAAAATATAGACCCTAAAGTATTTTAATGCTTTCACTAATGCTAAGGCTTGCTTCTCCATGATATTATATTTGAGAGGAGCATCTCTTAAGGCCCTAATAAAGAAATATATTGGTTTTTCTTGCCCCAAATCATTATTTTGAAGTAAAACTGCAGCTATCGTATGTTCAGATGCGAAGGAAAAGATGTAAAAGTATTTGGTAAAATCTAGACTGATCAAAACCAGTGTTTGGGTAAGAGCTTGTTTGACTAGTTCGAATGATTGTTTAGCTGGTAGAGTCCATTTTACACCCACATCTTTCTTGAGCATGTTGGTAATGTTTTTTAATAGCTCAGCAAGGTAGGGGATAAACCTTCTCAAAAAATTAATCTTTCCAATGAAATATTGCAACTCTTTGAGGCTTCTTGGATGGCTAATTTGCAATATGCCATCTATCCTTGTAGGGTCTATTTTGATTCCCTCTTCCGAAATTATATGTCCAAGAAGTTTACCTTCTTGGAGACCAAAGAGTGTCTTCTTGGGATTTAATGATAAGCCAAATTTCCTACATTTCTCAAAAACTTTTCTTAAGTGAATCAAATTTTCTTCATCAGTTTTTGAAAAGACAGTTATGTCATCAAGGTAAATAATTATGAAATAGCCAATATCTTCATAAAAGGCTATGTCCATGGCCCTCTGGAAGGTGGCCCCTGCATTCATTAACCCGAAAGGCATTTTGACATACATAAAGGTGCCCCAAGGTGTGGTAAAAGCAGTTTTGATTTGATCACTTGGGAGAACCAACAACTTGTTGTAACCCGAGAACCCGTCTAAGAGTGATATCCTTTTTGACCCAAATACCTTCTGAAGTATATGATCCATCTTGGGCAATGGGTAGTTGTCTTTTAGGGATGCTCTGTTTAGGTTTCTGAAATCGATACAGAGTTTGATCTCTCCTGTATTTTTCCTAACAGAAACTAATTTTGATACCCATTCTGAAAACCTAACAGGTACTATAATGCCAGCATCATGCATCTTTTCAATTTCGGCTCTAAATAAGGGTAATAAAAGTGGGTTTATTCTTCTCAATTTTTGTTTGAAGGGCTTTTTATTTTCCTTCAAGGGAATCTTGTGTTGAATGATGCTGGTATCGTAAGACTTCAGATCTGTGTATGCCCAGGCAAAAACATCTTTAAACTCTTTAAACAGATCAATGTATCAAGATTTTATGTGAGTTGGAAGAGTGCTAGACAATTTAATCATCTTGGGTTTGGTTAGGGAGCCTATGTTGTGTTCTTCTACATTTGTTTCTATAGGCTCCATTTTTGGTTCTTTGGCTACATCATTAAAGTCGAAAAGGTGTTCCAAAGGTGAGAGACCTCTTGGAATTGAACCGTTTTTACATTCTAAAACTTCCAGGTCTTTTTGGTCCATGTTATCAATTGAATCTGCTTCAAATGTATTCTCATAATGACTTATATCAGCAGAGTGTGTTATTTCAGCTTCTGGGATTTCTTCAATATACGGACAGTTTTGATTATGGCTAGATTCTAATGTTGGTATGGCGAAATCATTTTCTGATTTCAAGAAATAAACTATGTGTTGGTCAGAATCAAACACTTGCCAGTGATCTATGTTATCAGGCACTACAGGCCTATGTTTTACCTTTACGCTAAGTTGTTCATTTATCTTAGGCATTTGACATTTACTGGCATTAAAAGTGAGTTCATTTGCTAAATGATTAAACAATCTAGGAATGAAAACAAGTTCGTATTTTTCAAAGGTTTTCAATAAGTCAAGAGCAGCATTCTGATATTCCCTAAGCCTCGGATTTCTAGCTGAGTATTCTCCTTTGATTTGTTTTATGATAAGTTCAGAATCTCCTAAGATTGTTACCTTTTGGGCCTGTAATTGTTTAAGCAATTGTAAACCTAGGAGAAGTGCTTCGTACTCAGCAATATTGTTGGTGCATGGGAAATCCAATTTATATGAAAAAATCTGATTTGTATTCTGTATCCATACGCCTGCACCTGTGGTTTTTTTATTATAGGATCCATCAAATTTTATTGTCCAATTCAGGTTTGACTCATTTTCATTTTCTTATTGCTGTTGATTGTTGATGTTTTGAAGTTGATTCGAGAGAAGATTTGATTTTTCTGGTGAATTGATGGGGTCTATGTTCTCTTTATCTTGTTGAGTAATTTCATCTTCGTTGCATAAGATAAAAGAATCTAAAATTGACTGAGTAGAATAGATTGGAGTGTTCTTTGGTTTGTCTAGGTTGCTCACCATGTACTTCATGTGAGATTCCCTGTATAGTCTTCTGTTTTGGTTAAAAACAGGGATGGTGGCATAAGACATGTCCATTTGAAGGCTTCCCTGAAGTTTGGCTCCCCAAGATCTTGATAAGAGCATGTCATACTTAAGGGGAATGTCAGCTACAACTATATCCATAACTAGACTCTTAGCAGGGATCTGAGCTAGGGTAACACATAAATCTTTGATTAAACCCAAACATTTGACTTTTCTTGAGTCAAAAGAATACAAAATTTTTTATGGTTTGGTAATATCTAAGCCTAAGCTTTCCATTACCACCTTGGGCATCAGATTGTGCGAAGCTCCTGAATCTAACATGGCATTGTGTAAAATCTTCTTGTGTATGTTAAAGCTAACATAGAAGGGAGGGACAGCCCCTTCTTGATATTTTCCTTCAACATCTGGACCAAAAAATAACTTGTCATCTGTCAAGTTTAAAGTGTTAGTATCACTTCCTAAGTTTAAAGCTTTCAAAACTTTGTTTTTGTACACCTCTTGGGTTACTAGTTCAGCCAGGGCAATGGTAATTTTTATCTTAGCAATATCTCCCTCAAGGATGAAAGGAATAATTGAATTGTTGATATTTACATCTATTTTTTCAATTGAATTATTTTCAGCAACTTTGATTTGATGAAATTTTTTTGGACTAGTAATTGGAACAGTTTTATTAGGCCCACTAGCTGAAGTGCTAGGGGTACCTTTTTCAACATTTGGCTGAATATTTTTGTCTTTGTTTAAGTCTTTTTTTTTGGGCCAAAATGTTGCTTTTCTCTGCTGTCTTTTTGGGCTGAGTTTCTGTGTTTTTCTTGACAGCAGTATTAGTGTACTTTTCCTTCAAGTTATTTTCATTCCCTTTGCTCCTAAGATCGTATTGTTTATGCACTTCCATAATTGCATTTTCAAAACCCAATCTATAGTCATTAGAGTCTTCATAGGTGTTTGTATTTTTGTCATCAGAGAAGAATCCTTTTTCTTCCTCAGTGAGAAAAACATCGTCTCCACTGTCTGATCCAATCAAGTTTACATGAGCTTCTTCCAACCTTTCCAACTCCCTATCTTCCTCATATTGATCTACATAGTTTTGTTGGAAGGGAGGTCTAATCTGTTGGTCATTCTCATTCTGTTTGTCTTGATTGTTTTCTCTTCTATAGTTCTAATTACTATTTTGAGGAGCAGATTTATTTTGATTTGCTTGTGCTTTCTTAATTGTGCTCATATCTTTCATCATTTCTTCCAACATCCTTTCCATTTTTGAACTTGAGGCAGAAGGAGTGGACTCTTCTCTAAAATACACTCTCTTCTCAGTTTTCATTCTTGCTCTCTTCTCCATCAAGTTGACTTCCACAGAAAGAGCACCCTTTTACATATCTTCCAGAGTTGCAAAATCTCTTTCTCTCAGCTGATAGGTCATGTCAGAGTCAAAACCTTCAGAGAATTTGTTTAAAGCTGAGCCCTGTGGAGGTTTTAACTCTGGGGAAAGTGCATTATACACACTATTGAATCTAGTGCAGTAAGCTTGAACGATTTCCCCAGGGTTTCTATGGAGGTTCTTGTAGTCAGAAAGGACTTGAAGAGGGTTTTTCTTTACTTCCCATTTGTTTAAGAATGTTTGATGGAAACCTTGGAGATCATTAATACTATGGGGGGCTAAACCTTTAAACCATTTTCTTACTTCTCCCCCTAGGCTCTGAGAAAATAACCTAAGCTTGACAGAATCATCATCAATTTCATTTCTGTCAAAGTAGTCATCCATTTTATCTACATGTTGTGATGCAGTTGTAGCATTGTTGGCATCATATAATGGAATTTTGGATTGATAGTCCTGTGGAAGATTAATTAATGGTACAGAAAGGACTAGGGGAGCATACCATGCTTCCATGATAGGTGGTGGGGGTGGACTTACAAGGAGTGGATTTATAATAGGAACAGTGGGCTGGGGTGTAGTGGTTTGAACAGTGGACGAAGGGTGAGCAGAAGTGGAGGGGCCATAAATAGATTGCTAAGCCGATATTGGATGAGAGACACCTAAGTTGTGAAGGAAATGTAAATCAGGAGGTGTTGTTTCTCTGCTACCAAGAGGTTCACTTGTTTCAGGAGATGATAGTGAAGACTCAGAATCTAACCGATCTAAATCACCAAGAGACCTAGTTCTAAATGGATTTACTAAGTCAACTTGAGGTTGTTGTAAAGTTGAAAGATTTTTAGGGACTGAATTAGCTCTTAAGGGTGATCTGAAAACAATTGATAATTTTATCTTAGGAAACTTCCAAAGGATACTTTCTGGGTTATCAACTATCTCAGGTGGATCAGGATCAGGATGGGCTCTAGTGTGAATCTTTCTAGGAGCCACTATGGTGTGTTTTTGAGATCCAAATAAACAAGAAAAGTTCAACCAGATATGACAGTCTTTAAGAGGTTAACTAATCTGTTTGCACACACATTTTAATTCTACAGTCCTCTAACTGAGTTTGAATGATATTATAATGATAAGAGTTCTTCTCAGTGGATTCTTAAGGTCTATTAAGGATTGTGGAGTCGCCAAGTGGAATTTTTTAGCTCGTAAGGAGGAAAAATGTTTTATGGGCCACCACCAAGTTTATTATGAAGCCAAACTGAAATGTTTTGGGTTTTTCTGAGTTATTTTGGTCTTATAGGTTATGAGAGTGTCCTAAATATGACCTAACACTTAGCTAGGGTGTCAAAACATACAAAGTTCAGTCTTATGGCTTCGTAACTGAATCCTTCAAGGTTTGATAAGGCTTTATAAGAATCCTAAGGGTTACCTAGTTTGTCACCGATTCAAAAGGTCCTATCATGATTACCATTATGCTCGGTAGTGCTTGAAGAAGGTTAGTTATGTTTATGCTAGACAGTGAGTGTTTTATTTTTTGAAAATTTTACTCAGGGTCCCACCGTGATCGCCATTATGTTGGTGGCGATGAGGTGGCTGATAATCACTGGATAGTCTTTGAAAAATAAGGGATTTCTGGAGTCCTAAGGGGTACTTAGATTGTCGCTGACTCATAATGGTCCCACCGTGATCGCCATTATGTTGGTGTCCCGTGTTTTGATAGTTTGGAAAATAAAAAGACAAGGCAACATCAAAACCAATCTTTAGAGTTACAGGATCTAGTCCTCCTGTTCTCAGAGAGGGATCTCTCAAAATTTTGTTTGCTAAGGTTTATATTGTGAGCTTATAGTATTGATTTTAGACTAGTTATTAAGTGCATGTGTTTGTTTGTTTGGTTGGATTGAATTGATACAGCAGAACATGAAAGGTCCGGGAAAGATACAAAGAATGGAGAAACATCTGGGTCATTGGGAAATGGAGTCAAGAAAAGGTCATAAAAAACTCATCAAAGGATATGGGATATCAAAGGGAAAATCTAACTTGGCCACAAGATCCTTTTGTTTTTTGGAATGAGATGAACATTAATGATTTGGAAAGAGTAATTGAATTCTCGACAAAGGGAATTTGAAAGCATAATTTGAAACAATAAAGAGTTCTTTGATAGACAGGGCTAACCATAAATTCTAAAAATCACACCTTTAAGCAAATAATGATTTCAAAACAACTTTTAAAATGAAATCTAAGATTCGGGGAACGCCCTATTTCCTCAAAGATTTTATTCTAAAGGACTTAGAAAACATCAAATATTTACTGATAATTACAGTCATAGAAGAGGGAACACCTAAAAACATCTATGATCATAATCATAACGACCTTTAAGCCAACTGTTTAAGTGAGGAAAAAGGGCAAGATCAAAACAAACCTCTTTGATTCACTGTAAGCAAAGAACTTCAAAGGGAGACTTCAATAAAAGTTTTTAAGTGGCAGCAGACAAGTAGGGATAACCATAAATCATGCTGAAACCAACTATTCAAAATATTAAGGAAATAAACAAGCATGAAGACTAAAGAGAAAGATTAAAGCCTCTAAAATACTTCAGCAGAAGAAAACATGAAACAGTGAAGGATGAACAGGTCTAAGGTGCTTCGAAGAGTCATTTCTTAGCCTAAAACTTTCAGCCTACTGTAGTAAGAAATTATGGAACATAATGAAAATAGGGGAAAACATAAATTAGTTCAGAGTACTTCACCAACATCCAAGCTCATGGATCTAATGATAGAGCCTTCTCAGGAACAAGCATGCAACAACATCATCAAGATCTCCAAGACTTCAATTTGTTCTTCAACTTCAACAGACTATGTATTTACTTCAAAGAGTTTCAGTATTACAACTTGTAATCAAACAATAACCAACCAACAATTTCTCATCTTCTACAACAATATTTATAGGAAGATGAGGAGGTGAGATCTAACAAAATATCTCAAGGACAATTAATAGAGAATGAAGACTTCTCGACCTTTTGAGAGGCTCGATGAAGAAGTTTACAGGTGGTTCTGTATTAACTGTTTTACAATTAATACTTAAACTCGGTGGGAGTTTTGCTGACTTCCAGGCTCTACATAACGTGGAGTAATTCTGAAGATATTTGTTGTATTAACTTCATGTGGCAGAATTAACTTCTTAGCAGTGCTGGAGGCAGATATTTCTTTAATCAATAACTGCGGCCTCTATTTTTAATGATTTTAAGGCATAGGTGGCGTTTATGGTAGCTGAGGAATCAATTCACCTCAAAATGCAGCGATGGAGGTCCTTTCTGCCTATCAAACACTTATAACTTCCTTTGACTGTGTTTGGATGTAGGGAACGAGCTTTTGATCATTATTTTAAGCCGTAGTCCCCTAAATATTTCTTCGGTATTCATCTCTGTTGCGCTCTGTCTTTCAAATTGATACCCTTTTTAAATGTGGTTTTGAACCACAGTGTCTTGTCAATGTGCAGAGCCGCTGGGATTTTAAAGGAATCAATGTCCATGAAACATTGATAAAGCATTGAACACAACCCTGTTAATGGCTCTCTTTTAAGGACTTAAGGCACGGGAATCGTAATTCCCGACCCCTAGCCTCTCTTCAATATAACAGCGGAAACCACTTAAAACCTGCATAAAACATAAAACAATTAAGAAATCCCGCGTTTTTAGGTTTAAAATGCTTCAGATGGTGAGGGAAAAAGCGTAGCCATTGGATGAAAGCATCCAATGGTGGAGATCTACTTGGAATAGGTAAAAAGAAGAGCAGGAGAAAAATAGAGTAGAGTGATTTTTGGTCGTCCGATCCAGACATGTGGACGGCCTAGATTCAATCAGCAGATCTTAATCGGGGGATTTGAAATCGGGGGTGGCGAGTAGATGGACCAATGAAAACATGCGATGCGATGAAGCGAAGGCCGTCGATCTACATATTAGATCAATGGTGGAGGACAAATCGGGGGAGAGGCCAGTCGGTGGAACAAAAAAAAGTGGATGCGATTAAACATTGCAATGCGATTTTGAAATCGTCGATGCGATAGAGCAATGGCCGTTGATCTAAGCAAGAGATCAACGGCAGGGATTTCTTTTTAGAATGAAAGGTGGAAACATAAAAATCCAAAGTTTTTAAATATAAACAAAGGTTTAATGGTTCTGGGCGGAAATATATAAAAAGGATAGGCACCCACCCGCGGGGCTTTTAGATATATGAAGGGTAAAAGGGCCCGGGGCTTAAAACCATAGGCCAATCGCATCGAAACTTTTGAATATGGCAAGGACTTGTGTTCCTTGGTTTTTTGCAATGCGATAAGCACCTAGGACTATAAATCTTGGTCTTGGGTACAAAGCATATGAAATGAAAAAGTGGTGGGGTGGGGCTATAACACAAGGACTCAATCGCATCGGAAAACTTCAATGTGGTCTTTTTGATCAACCCATTTATGTTTCCCCCGATTGCGATTGCGCGATCGGTCTTTCAATCTACCGATTTTATATTCAACACGTGGTTATAGATTTTTAGTTTAAACATTGGAAAAAATGGGTTTTGAGACTTTTACATAAGAAAAACAGATCAGAAATGGATTTACACATTGATTTAAGTACCGGGTCGGGTTTTATGGTTTATATGAGAAATAATACACTTATGAGCTTTAAACACATAAAAATCCAATCGTAATCGGAACTTTTGGTCCATGGCACAAAACTTGCGCACTTTGAAAATGTGCGATGAGATTAGCACCGAAAGGCTTTGGCGTTTGGTTTTAATGCATGGGCATGTGGGGGGAAGTGGTTAGGACTTAGCCCAAGCGGCTTAAGTCCATAGAAAAACTTGTATTTTCATGAATTCTTCATAGTTTTCAACGGAATTTGATGGTTTTGGTAAGGTTAAAAAGTGAGTTTTTAACCTTATAAAGAGGATTTTCATGAGGGGAAGAAGTGGAATCATAAAAACAAAAGGGTTTTATGGAAAAAGGGGGAGAAAAATGATAGTAAATTTGGAAGAGGGGGAAAGGGAAAATAATGGTTTTTTCAGCAGTTTCTTCTAATGATTTCATCAGAACTTCTAAGTAAAAATGGGAACAACAATGAAGATTTTGGATAGAGGCATGAGGCCTTCAAGGAGCCTTTAAGAGACAACAATTTTTAGTGATAAATATTGTTCCTTAGAGGCTCAAAAAGTCTTAGAAACCTTTTGGTATAACAAATATTATAGGTGGTTAACATACAGAACTGTTAGAAGTTGCCAGAAATGTTAATTGTTTGCAGACAATAAAAGACTAGCTCCTTTACCATTTCTTCCTGTATTTTTTGAAGAACCTTTCAGACAATGGGGATTGGATTTCATTGGAGAGATTAATCCACCATCAAGTGGGAAATTTAAGTGGGTTCTAACTGCTACTGATTATTTTACAAAATGGGTAGAGGCAATTCCTACTAGAAAGGAAAATGATTTGGTTGTGATGAAGTTTTTGGAGGAGAACATTTTCAGCAGATTTGGATGTCCAGTGAAGATTGTAACAAACAATGCTCAGGTGTTCAATTCAATCAAATTCATAATTTTTTTTCAGACTTATAATGTAATATTATCCCACTCTACAACATATTATCCTCAAGGAAATGGATTAGTAAAATCATCTAATAAAACATTGGTCAAAATACTGAAGAAAACAATTAATGAGAATCAAAAGGATTGGGATTCAAAGTTGATTTTTGCTTTATGGGCGGTAAGGATGACTACTAAAAGATCCACTGGTAAATCTCCATATGAATTGGTATATGGTGCTCAGGCTTTGTTTCCTACTCAGCTAGCAAGACCAGTAATTTCTTTTCTTCAAGACTCTCAAGAGGAACCTAATGCCTTGATCAGAAGACTAAACCAGGTGATAGAATTAAGTGAAAGCAAAAATAAAGTCAAAGACCATTTGATCATTTATCAAGAGAAAATGAAATCTATTTTTGACAGAAAGGCAAGAGAAATCATGTTTCAGACTGGAGATCTAGTATTAAGATGGGATACTAGGAGGGAAGAGAAAGGAAAACATGGCAAATTTGACCCTTTATGGTATGGTCCTTTCAAAATCTCTGAAGTCAGATCAAACAACACTTTCATGCTGGAAAATCTTGAGGGAGAAGCAGTAGAACTATCTGTAAATGGGCAGTATCTGAAACATTATTTTCAGCACTAAAAGCATTTATTTTAATATTTGAACATATTCAGCTTCCTCTCACTGTACATTTCTCATCAAGAAATTTTTGACTCCATGCCCGAAGTGAAGGCACTGATCTGCGGGTTCTTAGTGTTTCATGGCATAAAACACTATCCCCAGGTGGAGTCAGATGTTGTGGATCATAGTCGTATCCTTTTATTTTTCAAATATTTGGAAAAAATAAAAAATATAAAATGTGGGAAAATATGTTGAAGTATTGAACTCTTATACTTTGGCATAAAAAAGATTAATGTTCATTAAAGTTTAAGTTTAAATATTTAAACTTTATAACTTTGGGTCTACATTAAAGGTTAAATAGCGATTGTTTTGAATTGCAGAAAGCGCTGATCGTTAAAAAATATATCAAAAATTACAACCCGAGGGCGCAACTAGCGTGATAGATATCATGTGGAGTGCCTCCGCAGTTGACTTTGTTGACTATGGGGACAATGGAGATCAACAATGGAGATCTAAAGTAGGGGCACCAGCCATATTTTTCCTTCATACCCCAAGAGCCCCCGCAGTGATGTAGGACGCTGAGTTGGCCCCAAATGTCCTCCACGTCAAGCAGAGTTAACGGTTGCTGGCACGTCTTGTCAGTATTTAATTCAAAGCCCACGCCACCTATTTAAAGAATTGTTTTGCCTATTTTTCAAAATTACTTGCAAATTGTTGCGCTGCACCCTGTTTGAGCTCCCCGTCACCTTCAAAATTTGTCCACCCTGTAAGTTGGTTTCCATGTAAACTTCTAACCATGGATAAAAGGTCATCCCTGTCAGGTTCAACCAGCCATATCCCTCTCATGGATACTGAGAGGGATATCCAAGATACCCTCTATTCAGTAATCCATCTCCCCTTTTACCAACAAGTTGTCTTGAATACCAATGCCTCTACTGTATATTCTGTCATGTTCAAGTTCAGAGTTTTGTCTACATGCATCCCTAAAACCCATCTTTTTCCTAAACTCATTTATTGGTTGGTATTGGTTATGTATCCAGGGAAATTATTTTTCATGAATTCCCAAAGAGAAAATGTTTTGCAGGTGTCTACTCTATTAATCTGCCAAGCCTTATGCTATCCTGAGTCGGAGTCCTGCATTCAATTTTCTGATGATTCACTGGTTCAGTATTATGACAGTATTGCAGGAGAAGAATTCAATCAGTTCATTTTTCATTTGAAGCCTGACATGAAGCAATTTCAGCCATATTGCAGGCAGTTTAACATGGGGTTTTTTGATGCTGAGACTCACCTAGTTTTGAGTCATATTGCAAAAATTATGGGCAAGGATGATGATAATGCAGTGGATAAATCAGTTCTAGGAATGTTTTCCAAAATGATGAAGCCAGGAATGGTGCTGGATATTCCATCTTACTTGTAGGAAGCAGTCAACTCACAAATGATGAGCCTCTCATTAATAGGTTATTTTAAATTTCCCTCATTAATTTTATGTTTGTTCTTATACCAAAATGTGGAAGAGTTCATGCATTTAGGCCTAAATATTATGGATGCAAGTAAAAGAAGACAATCATTGATATTCTGGATAGATGTAGCTAGAAGGGAGCAAAATGAGGCTAGGTTGTTTGATTTTGCTAGTTATTACATGCCAAATGCATACAAAATATTGAATGGGAGTCCTCCCCCCTGTTTCTTACCTAAGGCTCAGGAGTTTTTTCATTTAGGGAACAATTGTAGATATGGATACTGGTTTGTGTTTGAGGAATATTCTGAAATAAGGGTATGTGGAGCAAGTGTTGAGCCTTACAAACTCCCAAATTTTGTGCCAATGAGGCCTTTTGCTTTAGAATTCATTAGACAGAGTCTGAGTGTGGATCAGGTTCATTTTTTTCCTATGAAGAAAGGTCATGTGTACAAATTACCCATGGTTGTAGGTCCTTTCATAGTAAATATGAGATAGGCATTTGATGAAGTGACCAAAATGTTAGATGACATGCAGATGTTATTAGGAGAAAGTTGGCCTTATGACCCATATGGTGTTATTTCAAATAGAAGGATTGAGAATAGATATTCTTCTTTTATTCATGAAATTAGGCCAAAACAAGAGAAGATAGCATGTAAAGATGTGAAGAACTCAGTAGATGCTAACATTCAAACTCCTATTATAGCATAGAAATCAGCTAAAAGAACAAAGGAAATGGTGATTGATCTAGATGATGAGGAGCAGGGAGCCATGAAGAGAACAAAAGTTGTTGAAGAGGCTGCATCTACTGCTCCTGGTTTTTCTTTTCATTTGGGAGAAGAAAAAAATTCTCTTGCCTCACCCAGGAATCATGAAGCTTCTCATGAACAGGCGCCCTTAATTAAACAAATGTTCTCACAAATTGAAGAAAGAAACCAGAGGATGAAATCCATCATGGAGGCCCAAGCTGAACATCAAATTACTACTGAACAAACAAGGTTGCTAACTGTAATGGATCTTGAAAAATATTAGTTTATAATTTCCCTCTCACATCCTACAGATATGTCAATTGGTCCTTCCAGAAATTTCAACACTGTTAATGTGACTGTGGATTTAAAGAAGATTCCTCTAATTGATAAAACGAACTTGCATTTGCAAACATGTCAATTGATTGTAAATTACCTTACTAAGACAAATGCAATGGCAGTAAATGATCTGAATAGAAGATGGCATCAACCCATGGTATTCATCTACCCATGTTATCCATCCACCCATGGAATTTACCCATGGTATTGTAAATGGCATCAACCCATGGTATTCATCCACCCATGATATTTATTCGCCCATGGTATTGTAAGTGACCCATGGTATGTAACTTATCCGGAGGCCCCCAAGATCTAAAAAGTTGAAATAGATCTGAAAAGATTTGCAAAATTAGAATGCTAGAAAAAAAAAAAGAGAGAACATAAAGAACATAAAACCACAAAGAAACTTGTTTTATTAAAAAAAAGAATATTTGTAGAAGCTACATTGTGGCAGACAATCTGTCCTTTTACAAACTGAGGCTTGTTATTTATAGCCTTTTTTGAGTTACAATACCATGTGTAGATACTACTTACAATACCATGGGTAAATCCCATGTGTGGATGAATACCATGGGTGGATACATACCATGGGTCACTTACAATACCATGGGCGAATAAATATCATGGGCGGATGAATACCATGGGTTGATGCCATTTACAATACCATGGGTGGATGGATAACATGGGTAGATGAATACCATGGGTTGATGCCATTTTCTATTCAGATCATTCCTCCCTCCTTAAGAAGAAATGGTCCCCATTGCATGAAGTTCCCTCCTGAGAAGCCTTTGTTGAATATGAAGAGCCACTGAAGATAAGGGTTTTGTGTAGTTAGCCCATAACCGTGATGAATGAAGATCCGAGGATTTAGATACCCTGTAATGCTTGTGACCAACTGTGATATTGACAGTGTGCGGCCTAGAAAATGGATTTCGATGAAGCGTGGGTTTGTGGATGAACCAAAACCATGAAAAACAAAGATCCGAGGATAGAGATACCCTGTAATGCTTGTGACCAACTGTGTGACTAATAGTGTGCAACCTAGCAAATGGACTTCGATGAAAATGATTTTGTGCGGTTGACCCATAACCGTGATGATGATTGTTGATGAAGTAGTAGGTGCCTACATAGCTTGGGGTGGGAGGGAACATCTCCAAATAGCCCAAGCCAAATGATGCTATGTTTAAACTGATGAATGTGAAGCAGGTTCCTACTAAAGCGGGGTGGGAGGGCACGTCTCCAAAGGGAACCCGCTCCGAATGCTGCTCCAGATTTAAAATGAGCATAACTCGGTCAAATATAACTTAGAATATTTGTTATAAAATATTTTTGGAAATTGAATGATCATTCTGCATCTTCTCATGTGTTTGAAACCACTATATGGAGAATCTTGACTCTCAGATTCGCGCTAGAACTGTCTCGCTGTCACAAAATTTCTAAAAAAATAGTTGATTTTAAATCAACGATAACTCCCACATCCGGACTCTAATTTGACTGATTTGTTTTTTGAAGTTGGGTGATTTTTCAAGAGGAGCTCAGATCTATATCCATTCTTTTGAAAATTTTCACTGAAAATTGCGAAAAATGACAGGAGAGCCGTTGTCCATGAATTGTCGTCAGAAAAATTGCTTCAACATTGTTGATTTTGAATCAGCGATATCTCCCTCATCTGAACTCCAATTTAGCTGATTTTTTTTTTTTTTTCAATTTGAGTATTTTTTTGCAAGGAGTCCATATCTGGTCCTTTTTTTTTTTAATTTTTCACCAAAAGTTTTAGATCTGATCTGAAAACTCGCCACCCAAAAAAATTCATGGATTTTGCTGAAGATTGTTGTAGAACATTGAAACTGAAATATGTTTCAAACCCTCATTCCCATGGAGACGTAACCTGAATGTGATACCACTTATCGGGAGGCCCCCAAGATCTAAAAAGTTGAAATAGATCTGAAAAGATTTGCAAAATTAGAATGCTAGAAAAGAAAAGAGAGAACATAAAGAACATAAAACCACAAAGAAACTTGTTTTATTAAAACATAGAATATCTGTAGAAGCTAAATTGTGGTAGACAGTCTGTCCTTTTACAAACTGAGGCTTGTTATTTATAACCTTTTTTGAGTTACAATACCATGTGTAGATACCATAGGCCAATACCATGGGTAGATACTACTTACAATACCATGAGTAAATCCCATGTGTGGATGAATACCATGGGTGGATACATACCATGGGTCACTTACAATACCATGGGCGAATAAATATCATGGGTGGATGAATACCATGGGCTGATGCCATTTACAATACCATGGGTAAATTCCATGGGTGGATGGATAACATGGGTAGATGAATACCATGGGTTGATGCCACTTTCTATTCAGATCAGTAAAGGCAGAGAATATGTTGGGAAAAGTTATTAAGTAGCTGAACTTTAAAAAGGCAAATTCAAGAGCCTTGATAGTTCAAAATGAAGAGTTGAAGAAGATTATTATTAAAATTGGAGTAGACCCTAGTGACAAGACTGTTGTGCAAAAATTCATGCAAAGTGCTGAGGTAGAGATTTCTACATTAAGGAAGAAATTAAAGTTGCCTTCTGGTGAGCATTCAATGGCTATAGAAGTTGCAGAGGTAGAGAGGAAAAAGAAAAGTTGTTGCAGCAACTCATGCAGAAGGATGAAGAACTTTCCAAAGTAAATCAAACCACAAATTCATTACAAAATCATATTGATAATCATAACTGTACCTTTGTTTTTCCTACAGGTGATGAAGACCCACAAACACAAATTATTCAATTAAATACTAAGTTGTAGATGGCTGGAAGATATAGAAATAAAGCTCAGACAGATCTGGAGACTGCAACAAAATTGATGAAGGTCCTAGAAAATGAAGCAGATAAATACAGAATGGATTTCCGAAATTCTGAAGCTGAGATCAAGAATCTCAAAGAAAGAATGAAAGGTAATCTGTCACTAGTACAAGCTAAAGATATCATTTGGACTGATATTGTTTCAGAAATGAAATCCAATTGGTGTTTCCTGATGATAATTGCAAAAGAAAAAGGCCTTATTGTGGAGTGTGAAGAACCAGTTATGTCTGATAAGAAAAAAGGGATTAACAGAGCCATTTGGGCCAGAAGATTTATTGATTTTATTAATTACAAATCAGATCAGGAGTTAGAGGAGAATGATATGCAGGATAGAATGTTATATGCAGTGGAAATTAACAAAATGATTATTAGGAATGATCTCAGAAAGGATGCAGAAAAGAAACTTATGGAAATCGAAGAAGAAATAAGTCAATTTGATAAATCTTTTGATTAAATCACAAGGGTAGGCTTTCCATCATGTTGGGGAGCTGAAGGAAATATTTTTCCATGGAGCTCTTATGAGAATTTACTGGTGATGACAAAAAGAAACATTGATAACAGGCATGAAAAGGCTCAGGTGCTCACAGGAGATATAATGGTCAACTTCTTGCAGAGACATTTTCAACTCTTGTGGATGGTAAAAACTCTTTTCTCTGAAAGGCCTTCTTATGACCAAATTACTGCTTTTAGATTGGAATATCACAATATGACACATTCATCTAGGACGAAGGTAGAAATATAGAAAAAGTGTAGAGCTTGGACAATTGACCTACCAAAAGGATCAGCAGAAAAGAAAGACAAATCAGTTGACCAAGGAAAATAAGCCACGTCATCAGTAATTACTATAGACTAAGATATTTATTTTATGTTATTTTCTGAAGATGGTGTAATTGTAATAAGACATTTTCAAGGCATGTAATAGATAGCCTTTGAAGTCTTGAAGTAGTTTTGGTAGTTAGGATTGGTTACAGCAGTTCCAAACTGCTTTTTACTGTATTTAATGTAATTTTCAAGTGGGAGAAAGGTTTCGAGTTTTGGACCTCCTAACAAATATTTTTGTACTCAAAGATTCAAATATTAATGAATGAGTAAGCAAGTTTCTGGCGTTTTTTTTATGTTGAAATGTATTCCAGTTTTCATTATGTATTTCCTTCTATGAATAAAACAGGGTTATGAGCAGCAAGTCGGTTCTTACTTCTATGTATAAGAGTTAAAAAACCTTAATTGGCGCTCCTTTATTTTACCTATTTCTTTCACATGTTTCTTCTGGAGTTTGGGATGATATTTTATGCATAAGACAACAATCAGTTTGGAATGCTTCTTACATTTTCTTCCAATCACTTCATTCAACATTAACAGATGGTAGCATTGTGAAGCATTCATAATCTTTGATATTTAAGGGTGTGATTATAAATACTTGAGGGTTAATAAAATAGAGACATAAAAATTTGTGACAATCATAAAATGTCTTAAGAATTGATTCCTTATCACAACTAAGGAATTTTCTCTTAAGGTACAATAGTAACCATGATGTGTCAAGATGATGGAAGAGATTGAAGGCATACATGAAACGATTGAAGCAAAGGAAACTTGAAAATAAGGTGCAAAATACTTGCACACATTGCCAGAAGAGGGGACATTTGGTTGCCCAATGTTGGACATTTCATCCAACTAATAATCCCAAGCACATGAAGAAATAGGATATAAAGACTAGTGCAAGTGGAACCAAAGGTTCCATCATTGATGTGAGAACAGATGTTTCACATGAAGAATATTTTTAGCAGCAAAAATCGCCATGGAAGTGGCTTGGTAAGAAGTGGTTTGACTTCTTAACCTAGTAAGACATAAATTAATTTGTACATATGAAAATTTCAGTTATGTATGCATTTATGTTGGAAACTTACATTTTTTTGAGCCATTTTGGATCAATGATCAAGGACACGATGTTCAACTACCTTCTATAAATTTCTCTCTAGAAATTTTTGGATGAGTTCAAGGAAGACAATTCTTGACCGGACGACAAGAGCATCTAAGGAGGGGAAGTGTTGACTACCTTTGAGTTTTGGTTCAAAGGCACTAAGCCTTGCAAGGAAAAGTGTATGGAGGCTGGAAAAGTGAGGGTGTTGTACTCTCATCTACTAAAAAAATCATGTAATCAGTCTTTTGGGATCCAAAATATTCCCAATGGGGAGGTGTGATCAGATTTGGATCATGGACTAAGTGATAGCTCAAATTTCAAAGTGTTTTAAAGAGTTTGGAACCTGAGCAACCGGATAGATCTCATCTTCCTGATTCTGGTGCCCTAAATAATTCAAAAAACCGACACCGTATGAAGAAGTTATCGTGATTTGAAAAGTTCAGTAAACTGCAATTTTTGGCTTTTGACCAAGTTTGACTGGGTATTTGCAAATTCAAAAAAAGAGAATATTCCTTCTGGGCGAATGAGATGTGGCCAAGTGTCACATTTTAATTGGGAAAAAGTTTTGGTATCGACCAATCGCAGGTCCCCACGTGGCAGGCTCAGAGGCCACCATGTGGCCCATGAACGGTGGTTTAAAAATTATGGTTTTGGTCCCCATAGGAATCGAACGTGAGACCATAGCCCGACTAGCCCACTTGTGTGCCATCACGCCACATCGAGGTTCTTAACCGTATAGCAGCGTGACTTAACTTTATTATTTATGTGTGCATATAGGGGGGGGGTCAGAAGGGCCAAGGCTAGCCCTTCTCCATGTGCCCAAGCACCCAAAACTAGGTGCTAAGATCAGAACTCGCGAGATAGGTATTAAACCTGGATTAATTAGTGTTAAACATGGTTAACCCATGATAAGCGATACTAACACTAATAAGTGATTATCCGATTTAAGAACCACTTAACCGACCTCTAATTGTGGATTAAAATTAAGATAAGCTCCAATTTAATCTAGCAGTAAATTTGGAAGCGCACCCAGATTTAGGGCAGTTCCCTATTTCAACTAGAGTTAAGTGCAGTGCTCCAGATTTGGTGGAGCTGATTTAGGGGTCACTGGACAAAAACTATTTAGGCTCTATCTTGAGCTACATTCATCAATTTCAATTATCTCAGACATTCTAGACTCATTTTTGAGGGTTTTAGAGCCATCATAGGACTTTTGAGTAGGATTTTTATTCATAGAAGTTCTAGGGGCCACCAGGGCCACGAGGAGTCAACAATAGTTTGAGGCCTAGCCCAGGCAGCTAGAGGCGTTATTCAGGAATAAAATAGTCAATTTTGGATGTTTCAGATATTATGGAACTAATGGTGTGGTTTGCAGAACCTGTAGAGGACTTTTGAAGGCCAATTTTCTTCAGAGAAGTTCCAGGGACCACGAGGGCCATCCAGTGCTAGCAGGAGAATGAGGCCTATCCAGAGCAACCAATATCCATTCTCAGCAAAAAAATAGTCATTTATAACTGTAATGAGTCTTCTGAATCCAATGGAAGGATTTTCAGAATTGTTGGAATAGGGTCTCCTACGAGCTATAAAACTAGTCTGATTTTGTATATTTTTTATTATAATTAGTCTAGTGCAGGGGTTTTGGGGTGGGTCAAAGCCCCGAAAGCATTGTAATGGGTCAAAGGGTAAACCTGGGGTCCGAAAACCATGGTTTGTAGACCATAGGAAATTTTAGGCTAGATTGTTATAAATAGAGGAACATTTCGAATTGTAAGGCATAGAAAAGAAGAGGTATTGATGCGAATTGTGGTTTAGTAAATTTGTTTCAGTTTTTGGGGAAGGAATCCTACTGGTAGTGTGCACGGAGATATAGAGTTCTTTTGTGTGCAAACCGTGCTACTGTGTGCGTAGGATTGGATGGGTATTGTAAGAGGGAATCGATGAATTGATGAGTAATAAAGGTTGTTGGACAACTGAATCCATGTATACTATTTGTGCGAATAATTCGTAATTACTATATTATGCGTATTCTATATTCAGCTGCGAAATTTATGTGTAAGTGTGTTTACTATATTTGGAACTGTTCTGTTCTATTTTATGCAATGATGTGTTACTGTCATAGAAGTATATAATTATCAAACACTGTAGATCTTACACACGTGGATGCGAAAAGAGACCTATAGATCCTATGCAGAAAGAGGCGATCTGGGTATCACAGGGCCGGACGCAGCTATTCTTGCCTTACCTACCCTTTCTCAGGGTGCGAAAACCTGGTTCCAGCACCCACCCATACTACTTCGGGTGAGACTTTGACCTACGAAAGCGGGTCACTGCTGAAAGGGTCAGTAGTATAGGGGTTTTTTAGCAAACCTTGAACTCTGAACCTAGGTCAGGACCCCTTGAGCCAACAAATGGTTCCATTGTTGGGACTGAGAGCATGTTGAGAAAGGGATTAGGTAATTCAGAGAGAAGTATTGAGGGCCTGAGAAGGAAGAAGAGCAGGTTCGAGTGAATGAGTTCCATTCTGGACGAAAGTACAACGCGGAGTGGTAAGTACTATCAAACCAATCAAGAAGGGGATAAATCTATTTATAGCCCGCTGAAAGGAGCAATTGCGTAAAGCCTGCCAGTTACACCAACGTTAGAACCACGTAAGAATACAACCTCACTCGGAACCCCGCCGGAAGGAGACATGGCAGCGCACTTGAAATTACCTACCTTTAAAGGTGCGGGAGATGAGGACATGAACCGATTTTGGTTTGCTGCAGACTCGGTATGGACTGTGCAAGGTGTGGTGAGCGATACTATGAAAAGGGTGTAACTGTCCCTGGCCTTCAAAGAGAGAGCACTGGACTAGTATATGCGGTACATATCTCAAAACGGAAGCGCATCCATTCAAGATATTAAGGACGCCCTAAAACAGAATTTCCAAAAAACCTAACTCCTACTCTCAGATCGTAGCAAACGTGAAATATTTCAAGCAAGGAACAACTGAGTCTATATGGGAAGCTGATCAGAGACTAAAAAAAGTGATCAAAGAGGGAGGATTTAAGTATGATGATAGACAGCACATCGAATGGCTGATCGCTATGTTGCTACCTCACTTGCATATACCTATGGGCTACCAAACCTTTGAATCATAGGAAAAAGCTTTGGAAGTTTCCATGAAACTAGAAGCCGCGCTTAGAGAAGACACTTCGGGAGGAGTACAGTGAATTTAGGAGAAGCTCAGAGCTATGCACATGGAGATTCAGAACCTACGGAAGGAACGGGGAAAAGGAGCTAGTGCAGACCTATGCTGCATACGATGTTAGACGTCTAGACATACGAAGGATCAGTGCCCACTACTGGTAGATTACATGCAGGCAGGAGGCCCTAGTCCACTACGTCCATGCTTAAGTGGGTCTGCATTATGGTGCGATGAATTCCGGGTAGCAGGACTACACGATACAACCCAGTGCCCTTAGCTAAGTACGGGCGAACTAAAGCAACAATGGTGTAGATTCTTCCAGTCAGTAGGACACGATGAGCAGAACTGTCGCACTTACAAGATGGTGATATATCAAGGAAGCTTGTATAGGGTGCACTTAGACCCTACGTTGCCTAGATCTCTCACGAGCTTCGGTGGCTCCCCATCAGGGGGCAGTGGAGGTCGAGGGGGAAGCACAAGACGAGGACATGAGCAGCTAATTTTTTATAACTACGGGGAGGTAGGAAACTTTGCAAGGGATTACCCAAACCCTACCAGGCAATCCTGCAAATATTGCCAGCAGCTGGACCATGAGATTGAAGATTGCCCAATCTTGATAGAAAAAATGCAAGAGAAACAACCAACACCAACATAGAATGTACAAAGAGTTAAGGCCGAACTACAGGACATAAATTCAAGTGCAACACGCAGTAGGGTGGCCACTAGGGAGCCTACAAAGGAGGATGCAAGGGGTCCTCTGAGCCAACAGGCACTTGAAAACCAAGAAGGATTGGACCGTGAACCAGGACAAGAAAAAATCCACCAGGGTAGTACTAAGACAAGAAACTCTACTCTGTGGATTATATAGACACCTGCGCACCTAGGAGTGGATGACGAGGTGAGACCCTTCTTGTAGGCATGTATAAAGCTATTACACCAACCATGGGCTGAAGAAAACCTTTAGGCAGTAATAGATAGTTGTGCAGGGCAGTCCCACCTATCTCCAGAAGTTCGGGACGTAGACAAGTTAGGTAGATATAGGAAACGTACCGGTAGGGAGATGAGATTAATTGCACAAATCGGTAATTATGAGATGGATTAGGTTGTCTTAGACTTGGGGTCAGATGCAAATGTGCTACCTAAGAAAACTTGGCAGAAAATGGGAGAACCCAAATTTGAGTGGTCCAATATCCAACTGTGTATGGCCAACCAGCAGAATATTATACCTCTCGGGAGACTATCAAAACTCATGGTAGATATCGCTAGGGTCAGACCCAGGCTGATTTTGAGGTAATTCAGATTGTAGAAGATGCAGACCCATACCCTGCACTCTTAGGACTCGACTGGGCCATAGATATGGGTGGTATCATCAACCTCAAGAAAAGAAGCATGGTATTTGAAAATAACGGAACAAGGGTGAAAGTACCATTAGATCCTATGGAAGGAGAATGCTACACAGAGCCAGTACGCAGTAACAAAGAGGTAAATCACATTTACAAGTTGACCATACGAAATGAAGATTAGATCAATCCCACGGTGGAGGGGGTACTCTGCTGGGAATCAGACAGTGAATACTTCTCTAACTGTAACGAGGAGATGGCGAATTGGAAAAACCAGTTGCACGATGTCTCGGTGCTACGATGTCCTTAGGTCGCGAGGGACCTCTGCTGCATTTCTTCATAGGTAAGAGATATACCCCATTTTGATGAGTCTGGTAGCATCCAAGAATTCTTGAGAACACTAGAAGCTATGGTTCCAAGAGAACGATGGCTCTGGGCCCTCAATCTAGCTATGCATGGAACACCTACGCGATGGTGGGACACCCACAAGGAAGCATTCTAGGACTGCGAGATATGTCGGGATATGATGATCTTGCGGTTCACACCCCCGGCTGACATACACACCAAGATGTTCCTCAGACCTAGAGATCCCCACATGCATCTGCTCACCTGGATGGACAAATGGCCCGATCCGACTACAAAAGAGTGGGTTCATCTATTTATTCATGCCTTGGGCCCTATCCCCGTCACATGGTATTTAGATGCAGAGCTACATCAGCTCACCCGCCACTGGGAAATACTAAAAGATGAATTTATAGGAACTTTCAGACTAATTGGGGGGACGGAGGTGCTTGACGAAGCTCTGCAGGACATCGATGCTTTTGCATTTAATGACTCACACCATCACGCCGCACCAGAGATCCTGACATGGGAAGCACAGATTCAAGACATAGTCAATTGCCAGAGCTTGGTGATAGAAGAAGGGGAAGGAAATCCGAGGGGGAATGCACCATCATTGGACCCCCGCTGCAAAATATTGATGTGACTCAACCTCTCAATTTACGTGAAGTTAATATTGGGACAGAAGAACATCCTAATTTGTCTAAAATTGGGGACTATTGGGACGAAGGAACCGTAGGAAAAATTGCAGAGCTACTTACGAAATATCAGGACTTATTTCCGACAAAGTTTTCTGAGCTCAAAGGAATCATGGGGGACCTAGGCATTATGCACATCACTCTGAAGCCAGACGCGCACCCCATAAAGCAGCGGCCTTACCGACTAAACCCTAAATATAAGAAAAAGGTCAAAGAAGAATTGGACAAAATGCTTGCTACAAGTATCATTGAACTGATTGAACAATCGGATTGGGTAAGCCTGATGGTCATCCAAGAGAAGAAAACAAAGGGGGAGATACACATCTATGTAGACCTACGTAAGTTAAATGACGCCTGTTTCCATGACCCCTTCTTTATGCCCTTCTCAGACGAAATCCTTGATAGCGTGGGCGGACAAGAAGCCTATTCCTTCACCGATGGGTTCTCAGGGTACCATCAGATCCGAATTGCACCTGGAGATCACAGTAAGACTACATTTGCAACAGAATGGGGGTCATTTTAGTATATATTCATGCACTTTAGTCTCAAGAATCCACCCGCTATCTTCTCAAGGGTAGTAGTTTCTGTATTCAAGTATTTTATCCATAAGTTCCTGGAGGTTTATTTCGATGACTGGATGGTATTCGGCTTGGTAAAGAAGCATGTCTCTAACATGCGATTAATGTTGGACGCATGCCGAAAGCACCAGATTTCCTTGAATATCAAGAAGTATATCTTCTGCATGCCTTTCGGAATCTTGCTCGGGCACATATTTTTCCGGCAAGGGCTGATGGTTGATCCTGCGAAGGTAGTCGTAATTATAAACCTTGCAGTCCCAAAAACGGAGAAATAGATGTGCTTTATTCTTGGACACACAGGCTATTATAGGAAATTCATTCGGGGGTACACACTAATCACAACACCCATGGAAAAAATTCTTAAAAAGGATGCTTCCTTTTTTTGGAATGATGAATGTCAGAAGAGTTTTGAGCTACTCAAAGAGAAGATGATCTCTGCACCCATACTAATATTTCCTGATTGGTCAAAGGAATTTCATGTACATGTGGATGCATCAAGCATCGCCTTGGGTGATGTCCTAACTAAACCTGGAGAGGGAGACATTGATCACCCGATTGCCTTTGCGAGTCGAAAACTCTTGGGTGTAGAGCACAAACACTCTACCACCGAACGAGAGGGACTGGCTATGGTATATTCATTACAGAAATATCGACACTATCTGTTGGGCGGACACTTTAAGATGTTTACCGATCATTCGGCTTTGAAATACCTTGTGAAAAAGCCTATGTTGGGGGGGAATATTTGCCGCTGGCTATTGCTATTTTAGGAATATGATTTTGAGACCATCGTCAAGCTCGGAAGGCTGAATGCGGGTCCGGATCATCTGTACCGCATTGAGACGAGGGAAGAACCCACTAACTTGGAGGAAGGATTACCAGATGCGCAACTGTTCACCATTAAGGTTGTTGACGAACACTTCGCTAATATCATTCAGTTCCTAACTACATGTGTAGCAACCGTATAATATTTGGTGCAACAGAAGAAGGAGTTGGTTACTCGTGTGGCAGACTTTACTATCATCGCTAGCTAGTTATACAAGCTAGGTGCTGATGAAATACTGCACAGATACGTCCTAGAACATGAACGACATCCTGTTTTGATGGAGGTGCATGAAGGCGTTGTAGAAGGCCACTATGCAGGAAGAGCAACGACACAAAATATCTTGAGAGCTGGGTTATGGTGGCCTACCCTACATTAGGAGTCTCACACCTATTGTAAATCGTGCGATAGGTGCCAGGAGACAAGACGGCCCTCATGCAGAGATTGGATGAAATTGGAACCTCAAATGGCTTTGTAGGCCTTTGACAAATGGGCCATTGAATTTGTGGGATCCATCAATCCGCCAAGCAAGAAGACAGGTGCGCACTACATTATTACTGCCACTGACTATGTCATTCGATGGGCTGAAGCACAAGTGGTGAAGGATTGTACTGTGGATGTTGTTGTGCACTTCATCTTTGAGCAGATTCTTACTAGGTTTGGCTGCCCAAAGATCCTAATGAGTGACAGAGGTATGCACTTCGTTAATGAAATGATACAAACCCTGAATGAGGAATTCCAGATCCATCATGCGAAAAGTACACCATACCATCCACAGGAAAATGGGGTTGTCGAGGCTTTCATCAAAATATTAGAGCAGGCATTGACCAAGGTCTGCAATGCCGATCGTAGTGACTAGGATGTACGCATTGCCTCTGTTCTATGGGCCTACCGGATGACCTGCAAGAAGCTAATAGGAAGGACCCCCTTTCGGATGGTCTACGACAAGGAAGCCATTATGATAATAGAATACATTGCTCCTAGCCTACATATCATAGCATTTAAAAATATGGAAGAACCTGATATAATGGAGGAATGCCTTGTGTAAATTTTGGCATTGGAGGAAGATCATTTTATTGCTAACTTTCATCAGAAGGTTCAGAAGGCTCGCGATAAAGCCTGGCATGATCGACATATTCGCCAAAAGACATTTGTAGGAGGCGACCTAGTCCTCTGATATCATAGCCAATTTGTGAAACACCCAGGTAAATTTCGACAGCATTGGCTTGGTCCCTACACCGTTAAGGAAATCACTAATGGTGGAGCAGTTCGGCTAGCTACCCTACGCGGTGACATGTTACTAGGCTATGTCAATGGTAGTCAGCTCAAGCCATACAGGGCTAAATGACTATATGGCCGAAATAATTGGCTCAGGAAAGATCGGCCCACTTGGGATAGGACATTGACACACAAGTGGGATACACACGTTGGTCATCAAATAGCTACAGGGGTGATTGGCAGACCTATGGTCATAGTGACTCGGGAAGAGTCACAAGATTGTGTTGGGGGACTATTGGAACATGGTCTCCTACGAGCTATGAAACTGGTTCGATTTTGTATATTTTTTATTATAATTAGTCTAGCGCAGGGGTTTTGGGGTGGGTCAAAGCCCCAAAATAATTGTAACGGGTCAAAGGGTAAACCTGGGGTCCGAAAACCACGGTTTGTAGACCATAGGAAAGGTTAGTCTAGATTGTTATAAATAGAGGAACAATTTGAATTTTAAGGTAGAGAAAAGAAGAGCTATTGATGCAAATTGTGGTTTAGTAAATCTGTTTGGGTTTTTGGGGAAGGACTCCTACTGGCTATGTGCGCAGAGATCTAGAGTCCTATTGTGTGTGCAGGCTGGGATGGGTATTGTAAGAGGGAATTGATGAATTGATGAGTAAGAAAGGTTGTTTGAGAACTGAATCCATGTATATTGTTTGTGTGAATAATTGGTAATTACTATATTATGCGCATTCTGTATTCAGCTGTGAAAGTTCTATGTAAGTGTGTTTACTATATTTGGATCCATTCTATTCTGTTTTATGCAATGATGTTCTACTGTCATAGAAGTATATAATTATCAAACACTATAGATCTTGCGCACGTGGATTCGAAAAGAGACCTATAGATCCTACGCAGAAAGAGGTGATCTGGGTATCACAGGGCCTGACGCAGCTCTGCTTGCCTTACCTACCCTTTCTCTAGGTGCGGAAACCTAGTTTGAGCACCCACCCATACTACTTCGGTTGAGACTTTGAACTGTGCAAGCGAGTCACTACCAAAAGGGCCAGTAGTATAGGGGTTCGTTGGAAAACCTTGAACTCCGAACCTGGGTCAGGACCCCTTCAGCCAACAAGAATATTTTGAATACTTTTGAAGGCAGAGATGCTTCAGAGAAGTTTTCAGTGAACCTAGATCCAAGGGGTGCCACCATGTATTGGAGGTGTAACTAGAGCAGCCAGAGGCCAATTTATGCAAATGAATAGTCTATTTTAACTATTTTTAACATTGCGAATCCATTGAAGGGATTTTCAGAGTCAATTGGAGACTTATGAAGGTCTATAATGCATAAATATTTTTAGGGCAACCCAGGGCCAACAGTGGATGGAGGCCTAGATTGGGGAGCCAATGCTCATTTTGAGAAAATGATCAGTCTATTTTGGAGGTCTGATATGTGCTAGAGATAGTAGGTGAGGTTTCAGGGATAAAAAGGATTTCTTAAAGGGTTAGTGTCACAGAGAAGCTCAGTGAATCTTAAGGCACCGACAACAGAAATAAAGTCTAAGGGGACCTAGATCTTTCTTCAGAGTGATGAAAACCATGACAGGGTTATGATGATGTTCTAAACCCAATGGTACAACCCAAATAACCATTGAAGTTGAGTATTTTACTTGTAAAATATAATTTTCATGATAATCCCAAAGAGCCAAGTCAGTGGACAAAGGCTCAAGGAGATGTAGCCCATGATATTCGAGTGAAATCCTATATTAAATTTTCTCTTATGTGTTGATGTTTATTTTCTGCATTATATGGCTACTACACATGATTAATATAATCAAAAACATTTTTTTTTAAAGCACTTAAACAGTTAAAAAACATACACCTATTTCAAGTATAAAATTCCACATAGTCATGTATAAGCACGGTCATTTATTTGTTTAACTAAGTGGGAGGTGCTTGCACATAAGCATTTCAAGTTATCCTCCCACTTTTAGATCAATTCGGCAGCCCCCACCCCTCTAATTCCACTTACCACCTACACCCCCCTCCGGGTCCTATCCAAAAACCACCTTTCCTCCTCGATGAGAATTACACTATATTCCTACCATTCTGTCGTCAACATCCATGTCATCTTGCCTATCAAATCATTACCTACCATATGTACTCCATTTACCCTTTATAAAATATTTGTTATAACTATCTGTTTCATTGTAATGTCATAAGAATAAATTCTCCCCCGCGCAAAATTAACGTTCACTATGCATTTTTCTTAACTATAAAACCTCGGTTTCAGTTCAAAGAATAATTTCCATGCTATTCCATTGCACCAAAGTTTTCTTGGTGGTTCAAATATCTTATCATGCTCAAGATAAGATTCCACACACGTGTAGTACCCATCCAAATACTTGTACACATTCACCAAGTCGTCATTTTAACAAGTATTTACAGACAATTCCTTTCCCTTTCTGATTAAATGGCTCCTAAAGGTAAATATATCCCTCATGATAACCCAGTATTGTCCCCAATGGTAGATTTAGACCATCAACCTTTAGCTGACCACCTTTATCAGATATCATAAACCAGTTGTGAATTTAACCTTTACAAATTTCACAATTGGCTTCACCAAAAGTACTTGGACAATGGCGATGAGATTGGATTAAAGAATTATACTTTACCTTAGTACATTTTCCCTCAAAATCATTATTTTCCTGAGTTTATCACTTGGTGCAAATTCCGTTATATACCCAGCTAAAGGACTGTAGTGGCACAAAATGGTGAAACCGTGTGTCACATTAATGACCACTCCATTTCTAAAATGCTTCAAATCAAAGATGATCCCCTTGAAAAACATATTCATCCAGATTTCCTCATGGAAATGTAAAAAAAAACTATATTTCCCCCAAAGAGCCAAAGTATTTGAGACCTTCTTATGAGATTATACCCACTTACCTAAGACCAATCCTCCCTATCCAACCTCAATTTTTCCAGAGATGGCCAAACATATTGTTTCGATAATTTCGTGTATTTTAGGCTATCATTCGGACCAATGGATATATGAGCACATATTTTCTTTCATTTCTATTTTCTCAAGTGAAGAAAAAACTCCCACTATCTTCTGTTATAGTGAATTCAGAGCAGAAATGATTCATGAACAATTCATGAAATTTACAAGTGAAGGAGTTTTCAGATATTCCTCGATTCTAGTTTTTATTTTCATTTATTATCAGTCAAAAATATTTCCCTTTCAATTTCAGAAAATGGACAACCTGCGTAATCCTTAATCAGTTATTCAATGTAATCCTTTGGTTAGGAAAAGCAGCACAAATTTTTCATTTACTTAGTTTGTGTATCAGTTTTTTCATGTGGCGGAAAGTTTTTTAAATAACAATGTAGAGCCCAGGATATACCCATAGATCAAGAGAAATTTATAGCTGAGTGATCAAACCAAGAAGGGTGACTGGTATTTATATCAGAGCTACTCAGAAATCAGGATATATGGCTGCGAATTAGCCCCTTAAAAACTCCCTAAGTATGTTCCCATAAGGATATTTTCCTTGGAATTCATCAGAAAAATGATAAGTATGGATCAAGTACATTTTCAGGAAAATAAGAAGAAGTCTCATTTTAAGATAAAAACATTGGTAGGTACTTTCACATGTAATGCAAGGACAACAGGATAAGAGACAGATGCTATCTTAAAATGGATGAATTTCAAGCACAGTTTACCTGGTCTTATGATCCTTTTGGTATTATTTCAAAGATGAGAACAGAACATAAATATGCCCCTTATGTTCACATACCAAAACTAGAGATCAAGAAATTCATGAATCAGGAGGAATGGTAGGAAAAAACTCTCTGAAGTTGAAGAGAAAATCTTGTCTTCTTCACAGACTCCATTAGCACAAGAAAAAGGAGAGACAAGACCAATGGAAACTAGTTCCGCTTTAGTATCATAAGTCTCTATAAAGGATTTTATTCAGGGAAAATTTTAGGGGCTAATATTCGCAAGTGGGCTAATTTTCCATGATTTTTCCAAAAAAACGATTCGCCAATTTCCATTTTTTCAAAGTTGATTCACCCAAATTTTATAGTATATAGTTATTTTACTCTAAAAATCGCCAAAATTTTATATATACTAATTTTAAATAATTATAGACATAAATACTTTTACAAAAATATCATCAACATATTTAAAATTTACATATTTGAGATTAGTAAGATTCACCAAGATTTCTAAACTTTAAGATAAACTTCCATCCTTAAAATTTTCCTTGATTTTATTGTATATAACAAAAATCCAAGACAGACAAAAGAGGAAAAGGGTCAGCAAGAAAGTACTCCACAATTACATCCAATTGTTCTTTTTGGAGCATGTACTCCCTCAGTTTTAGGGAGACAAGAGAGTATTCCACCATCTCCAACAACTCTAGGGACTCCAATGACAACATTTACACCCATATCATCACCAGCAAGGGAATTGGGACAAAGAAGAAAAAAAGAACCAAGTATTTTTTATGCCTATCAGGAGATCAAAAGAAGCAACATGGCCTTGGAAGTCACTACATTTTCTCATTTTTGGAAGAAAACAACAACTTCCCAACACAAGCTCCTATTTGATTTTGACTCAGAAGAAGAAAACATGTAGATTTATTTTCTAGAGCCTAATATCCATAAACCTCGAACAAAAACTGACTATAAGCAGTAAATCTTCTCTTTTTATACAAAAATATTCATCCTATAGATCAGATGGGTCTTCATAAGAAAATAGGTGAAATTATATTCAGTACCTTAAACAATTCTGCCATGACAACTGCTAAACTTCAAAGTTTTGTGCATAATATTCAGACTCAGTTAAAGTTAGAAAATATTTCTTCTCTAGATAAAGATACAAAAATAGCATATTTAGAAGAAATGGTCATAAAATTGGGATATTATCCCATTAATATTAAATCTGCTAATGAAATCATCAAGTCAAAGAATACATACATTGCAACTCTTAGGAAAAAATTGAAGCTTCCTTCAACTAAATATCCACAGACCAAATAATTGGGAGAATTAGAAAAATAAAAAGAGTATTTGTTCAAAATCATTATTGAACAAAATGACCAAATCTCTAAAATGGAAAATGAGATCGAAAAACTCCTTAAAGATAAATAAGAGCATATTGTTCCAGTACAATTCATTCCATTGGTTTTGATTCCAGCAACATGTACAACAATAGGGGAGGCATCTACTTCAACAGCATTCACAACATCCACTTCAATAGCGGTTTCATAAATTGAAATGAAATCTACCACTACAATAGAATATTTGACTAAGGCTATGAATGATTTATCTATTAAAGGTAAGGAAATTGAAAATCTTATAGAGAAATTGGAAAAATTACAAGAAAAACAAATAAAATCAAATGGAGTTTATCTAACACAATTAAAGAAAACTCACAAACTTTCCCAAAGTATTCAATATTTAGAAAATCAAAACATCATGCTTGATACCATTGCACAAGCTAAGGAGAATATCTCAATTGAAATAAATGAAGAGATGACCAAGATATGGCCATCTATTCAAATCATATTTGAAAAAGGTGAACTCCTGGTGAAATCAAACAATTTTTTTGCACAAGTGGAAAAGGAAATAGATACTAAAATTAGTAATTCAGTGCCCATTATCAAATTCTTAAATTCAAAATCTAAAGAAGAATTAGAAGAACTGAACATTGAAGACAGAATAGATAGCATTCTAGAAGTGAGGAAAGCTCTCACTAAGAAAAATCTTATATTATAGTTAGAAAATAATTGTGAAAATTTGTAGAATATGGTACATAGATTTCATAAGAAATTTAATGTTTTACATCATAAAGGTATTCCTAAACTTCAAGGAATGAGAGATAAATTAGTCCAGTTGGAAGTTTATCAAACAAAATTATGTGAAATTTCCACGGACATGTCAAAATTTGTAGAGGTTACAGGGAGCATCACAGGCAAGGAATTTATGGAAGGAATCAATTTGGATTTTTCAATCAGACATGAATTACCTCATTTGTTTTTTACAAAACCCACTTTCTAAAGATACACAGAGGTAGATGAAATCTATCAAAATTTTAATAGGTTTTCATTTCCAGATCAAAGTAAATGGGAAAATTTGTCTGAATTGTTAGAATGATCAGTCAACAGGTATCCAGGTCACATTCATCAACAAAAACCCCTATTTTCCAAATATATTCATCACCAAAAATCATATATTATAGAGTCAATAGCTCGTTCAATTCCAGATTTCTATATTTTTTCATTTTTGTTTTGATAAACAATTTTATATATTTCCAAAGAGATCTAGATATTTGAATCTATATTTTTTGAAGAAAATTGTATAAATACTTACACAAAACAAATTGTAAAGGGTTGAACCCTTGGATGAGATTTTCTAAAAGAGGAATTGTATCAAATTTAAGATCATTGCATATTAATTGAAGGATTATAGAATTTGTTTCAAACAACTTGTTCTCTTGTGAGTCTTTCTTGTATTTTCACTGCATTTTTTTTCTACATGTATTTAAGTTTTATGAAGATAATTGGGTAGGTGAAAATTGAATATCAATCTATCCTAAATCCCCTATGAAGTTATCATTTATTCGATAGATTGGTTATTGGAATATTTGTCTTTATAAGTCAATTTGGATCTATAAATTTTTAGCCATATTCATAAGGTTAAATATATATTATTGAGCTATAACCATTTTTTATTAGCTTTCTTTCTTATGATTAACCCAAATTTCAGTTTTGATATTTAGAAAATCATAGCTTCTTACATCTCTTCCTTCACACATTTTTAAAATCAAATTATTGTTTAGAATTAAAGAATCACCCCTTTCAAAGCATTCAATATTATTAAGGTTTAAGCATATGCCTTAAATCTACTCATAACATTGGTCATCCAAAAAACTCCTAAAACAACAAAATATTTTAGATGCTCTGGAATAATTAACCTATAATTATCTCCTAGGACAACAACTCCTACACTCACTTATTGTGAAATTCTATGTATCTTCGCTTCTCTTTGCACTCCTTTTCCTTTCTTTGCATCAATCCATCCCCGATTCAGCCCCTTGGTTCCCCGTGTTGCATATGGATTTATTTGATCATAGTCTTGGATTCAAGTGACATTATTCCCTTGTCACACAACATCATTTTAATCCTAGTCCATAGTGTCCTTATATATTTTACCTTTGATTCCCTGAAGCAGCCTCCTTTAGTTGCAACAAATGATTATGTGCATTCTACTGCAAGCTCTATTATATACCCTTCTATCATGCTAGTTAACCATAAATCAACTACTCTAGAAATAGAACTAGTTATAGTACTCACTCTTTGCAGTAGATCAGACATCCAATGATAAGGTTATAGATGGGGTCTTAGTCCTCATCGCTCCACTTTGTGTTTAATCTACTCCCATAAGATGTTGGGAACTCTGTGAAGAATATTTGATCAAATTCCAAACATAGGTATCTCTACAACCAAGCTTTTGGAGTAATATTCAGGTCCCTAGTTTTCTCTCCCATTAACTCATATAGTTTCTATTTGAACCAATATTCAATATCTTCTTGGGTTGGTCTCCACATCCCATTTTATACTAGAAAAATTCAGGTCCTAGAAATGAACCATTTTTTTATGCTTACAAGGGAAATGACCTATGGTTCATGATTTTTCCAACAAACCCCCAAGGATATAGGAATTTTCGATGTCTACAAGAAAACGAGGCATCACCCAAGTTATGAAATGGGTTTGAAAAACCTTTAAAGGTTATGCAAGGAGAAAATGGATTAAGAGTTAATTCTATCTCACAAGGACCCAACCGAGGCTATCATAGTTATTATATGTTTTAGAAAATCCCATTATGTGAACATCTATTCCCATCCATTTTTGTGTACATTACAATGTTTCAAAAGTTATATCTAGCATTGGTCGCACATGACACAATTTAAACTAAAAACTCATTTCCTAACAGGCCTCCATATTATATGCATGATACTAACTTTGAGATTAAATTATATAAAATAGGGTCCATTCCTTGTACAATGGCATAGTTATTTAAAGACGTTAAATTAATTACATAGATAAAGCATAGAAACATTGTGTAGACACAAAGTCCATTCATGACATTCACCATCAACAAAAAACAGTAAACATCAAAAGCATAGTTCTGATACAAAAATTATGGAGATCTCATATTTATATTAACCATCAAAAAAAAAATAATACATCAAGTTCATGTGTCAGACAACAGAGACTCAAGGAATGTACATTCATATTATACTTTTGGCCAACACCATACAATACAGAGTAACACAATATCTACAAAAATACATCATGACAGAGCCTCAGTACATTTATCTCCAAGGAATCCATCAATAGAACAAGGAAAGTAGTATCAGATAAAAGTAATAATACAAAACATGACAAAGCATTGTAGAATAAAGCATCAGACAACAACACCATAGAAGCAATGAATAATAGAACCCTTGATTAGCAATGACCATCCTTTTTATAGAGGCATTCTTACACATCTATCTCAGGGAATATTCTACCAAATAACCTATATGAGTTGTCGTTGTATGTGCCGTCTTCAATTGTCCTCCACACCACACCTTGCCAAAACACCACCTTGTTCCATCTCTAACTGAATTGCACCACTTGTGAATACCCTATTTACTAGGGAATATTTTGATTACTATGCAACAATATTAAATCTTTGTTGTATATGTGAAATATTTCAAGCATTTTTTTTCTCCCTCCTCACAAATTTTTAAAATTTTTGGGGCCCAAAGTCAATTTGGAAACATAATATGCTAATACAATGTCACCCTGATCAAAGGAAGGATTGTTAATGTTGCAATCAAAAGTGGCTTTGGATTGCTTCTCAGTGGCTTCATTATTTTGGAAAGAGGAGCATCAATCCTCATTGACTATTTCTAAAGCAATGAGGTGTTGTTCTAGTGTAGTGGTGTCAGGAAATATTTCCATATTGTACTCAATGTGGGTATCTCACACTCAATGTGTAGCACTACTTCCACACTATGAATGAGATGGAAGGGGTTAAAACTAGTGGAAATTTTAACATAGGGTCTTTGGCACTTAATCAACATGTGTTATAGAACCTATGTTTGTGGGATATTAAATAATACCCCTAATATTAGTATATATTGAAAAAAAGCCCCCCATAATCCTTTTTTTCAACCCATACATATTTTCAATAAATTTAGCGCCTATTTTTAATATATATCCTTTACTTTTATTGAATACCTATAATTCACCTTATACCACATCCCCCCACAACAATTCCTAAAATTAATTGAATATATTTTCCCATTTAGAAAACAAGTCTATGAGTGAATGTGGAAATATATTGGTCAACAAGGTGAAACCCCCATGGGTTTTAACTAATGTACAATAGGTCCATGGCTTGGATAAAAGCATGTGATTCCAAATGTTTTTGTGTTTTTTAACCATGCATCGTAACATAGGTTTAAGGAATGTGTTGATAGTTTCCTCTTGCTAGTTCAATTGGGCATGGTATGGTGATGCAAACTCATGAGTTAATCCAAGGAGAGATAAAATTTCTTGGAATATATCATTCTTGAATTGATTTTCATGGTATTAAACAAGCTCTCTGGGGACCCCAAAACAAGGGATGATGTGATTAAAGAATAACTATGTACTGGTAGCAGTTATGTTATTGAAGGTGGCCATGGCTTCATCTCACTTTGTAAAGTAGTTGACATTTACTAAAATACACTTATGGCCATTAGTGAAGGGGGGATTACATGTCATAAATTTTATTTCCACTTACAAATGGGTCCATCCATAATTATGAGGTGCAATGGATTTGGGGGTGCTCAAGTTTTATGAGTGAAAATTTGACATTTGGTGCATTTCTTAATGGATTGAATGCAATTATGATAGAGTGTAGGGAAAAATAACCAACACATAGAACTCTTTCAAGTGAGTCACCAATGTAAGATATTTTACACTCCCCTATCATAGAGGGCATCTCCATTGAAAATATATTGGTGGCTTGGTGGTATATGTGTCGGTGATAATCTCCATAACAAACAACGTTCGTATACTCATAGCAATGCTATGATATCAATGTAATGAACAAAGTTCATATACTCAAAAGCTAAATGCTCAAGAAGACTTGAAATACAAAGATCTCCATTGAATATACAAGAATTTTTATTAAAAATGTATGAATGAGAATATGATTATAAATGGCGGTTAGGGCCTGCTTATATACCCTAGGAAGGTGTCCCTTTATGAACGGTCATGTCCTTAGGGACATACCTATCCATTAAATAATTACTTAATTAATCATTATTTATGATGTTTTATTATTATTTATATTTACATTATTTATACCTATATTGTATTCATAACATTTCCTTCCTCCTCAAAAAGCTTTTTCCTAAAAGCTTACTAATGAAAGGGTTTAATCTATTTTCCCATTTTGAATATCATATTTTCTCATAACTTTCATATTCATCGATAAAATATGACATGATCCTTGGAGTAATATATAAAATTGTTGCACGGAAGAAGGATCTGACCATCCCAAAATTAATCTTATGTGGAATCTTTTGATTACTGGAAACATGTGATGAATTTTTATCACTGGACTGAGTTGTGCACTTCAGTATTCTTCAAAACATAAGTTTGTTGTTTATGTTCTAAGTGATACAGATTCGTATATTGATTGAGATGTTTGTTCTTGTGATTCAGATGTAGATAAGTATTTCTTTTGGTTTGTATTTCCCTTATCATGTGTGTGGCAAGATTTTGATTTACTTTAGGTTCTGATGTCATCGTGTCAGATACAAGATATTCACTTGGGTTTTTCATCGTTTGAACTAAAACTTATGAATATGTTTTCCTTTCAACTAGTTTGTCATATTCTTGAGTTATGATATTGACTAGCTTGGTATCCGTTCCTTTTTCTTCAACTTGGATGGTTATGTCTGAAGACTTCAATATGTCTTTCATGTTGAGTTATTATAGTTTGTTTTTCAAGGATTTTTTTTTTTCATTTTTAAGTTTCTTAATTTGTGTCAATAATTTTTCATTGTGGCCCTTGAGGTAAGTAACTTCTTCATTTTTTTTAGTGGTGATTTTTTCAACTTCCCTTTCCATATTTCGTATCGCTTTTTTTACTTTCTTCAAGAATTACTTTTGAGATTTCTTGTATGTCTTATGGAATTGCTAAACCTGGCTTTAAAGTAACGTCTTGTAACGTTATTTTTTTGTTTTTGTGGAAAATATCAAAAAATTCCTTTTTTTATTTAGCATGAAGGACCCTAGAGTCTCCATATAGGGTGAACCCAATACAATGTCACTATCATAAAAAAATAAGGTTTTCATGGTGAATTGTGAGATAAAAGTATAATCCCAAATACTTAGTTGTAGATTTCTTATTTTGTATTGTTTGTCACTTGTGTCAAAAAAAATCGTTTCAATTATATTTGATTCTGGAATGACTAATTGGTTAGCACATTCAGGACTAACATAATTGCTATCTTCAGTAGGACTGATAGAGATTATGATATCTCTTCATGCGAGTGATCCTTTGATTTTAAATAGTGTACTAACACATTTACTTAAGTTTTTAGGAAATATTTCATTACTGGCCTCCATTTTTATTTTTCAACATGAGCCTTAGGGTTTTAAAGATATTCATCCTTTATAATTTTAGTTTTATACTATTTTTCCTTCTATATATTTGAATTCTCTTCAAATAACTTTAGATAATATGATTTTTTTTTAATATAGATTTTTTCTTTCAATAATTCTTCAAATATATATATATATATATATATATATATATATATATATATATATATATATTTCCCAAAGAAAAAATCGAACCATCTATTAAGTCATAGAAACTTACATAGTATATGCAAAGTGCATTCAAAAAACTACATTTCTCTCCTTTTCCAGAAGAGAGATGGAGTTACTACTGATGATTTTGAGGAAACCCTCCTTCTCTTAGCCATATTCACTCATTGAGTAGATTCTCATCATCTTTTTGCATCCCCCGAGCTTCCTTTCTAGGAATGAACACCCGAAACAGAGGTGTATAAAGATGGAGTCATATATTTTCTCCCTTAAAATAAAAAACTGGGTGGTAGACGCCGGTCCAGTTCATAGATATTGTCCAAAAATTTGTTTGAAACCAAACATTTTTTCTTCTATCTCCCGGACCTCATTGAGGAAAACAGTTCGAAACAGAGACAGATTTTGAAGTATAGTTTAAAATGGAAAAAAACATCAAAATGTTTGTTGCAAATAAAAAGAGGAAACTTCAGCAGTCATTGGATCATCAGATGAAGATAGGTTGTTCGATATTCCGAACCAGCCCATCCTCGACTTCTACAACTATCCAGTGCCCCATATCATGTCCAATGCCCTCCTTATAAAGAAGGTCTGCTTCATGCTTCCACTCCGTGTAAATGTGGAAAAAAGATATCTCATTAAAAATGGTTTTAAAATAGGATACCTCATTAATTAATGGAAGAAAGATATAATTTATGCATCTTTGAGTCCCATTGAACCACTTGAATATGTTTGATGATTCTCCAAAGATCTGAACCTCTCTACATCTTAAAAAAGAAAGCCAACATAGAAGAAGATGTAAGGATTTTATCTCTGCATAGTTATTTGTCCCCTGGCCCAGACCAATCGAGGCTTTGAGAATTTTCCCAGAGGGATCATGTATGACTAGACCTACTCCACATCTATCTTGAGGGTCCGAGGCCTCGTCAAAATAAGCCCATGGGATGTCCCCCCTAATGTTTTCCTATTGAATTAATCATGTCTGTTGTGACTATTGGGGTATTGGAATATATTCATATATGGATACTCCCTCTGCTACCAATATACTGATGGGAAAAAGAGAGTCTTTAAAAATAGCATGATTCCTAGCTATCTAGGTTCCCTAGGTTATCAACAAAGGGATGTTCCTGACCCTCTTGTTAGGTGCTTCTTGCCACCATCTCTACCAAGCTTCTTGCACCTCCTGTCCTTCCCACCTATGTGGGATTTTGAGCAGCCTCAAAGATTATTTCCAAAGACTGATGTTGAAAGGACATGTAAGAAATAAATGTTGAACAGTTTCAAGACTATCCTTGCAGAAGGTGCACCAACCTAGGCCAATCTTTCCCCTGTGCTGAACAAAATCCTAGGTGGGGACTTTGTTCTAGAGGATGCACCAGAAGAACAATCTCCTTTTTTCTGTCCCTTTCAGCTCCCACAGGGGCTTGTACCACCACTCCCGTTCCACCCATCCTTTTTGGGACATGAGCCAGTTATATCCAAAAAAAATTTAGTACATCCCAGACAGGGAATGTACCCATTTGAGCTCATCTCTCTTTTCTTGTATCCTTACATTCGAGTTTTGAAGATCCAAAGTCAAATCCTCCCATTCCCCCAGCCATCTAGCATCAAGCTAGAGATCATCCCCGTTCATCCACACTTGTCTCCACATTGTTTTTCTTTCATAATTTGCAACCTACCTCAGAGAGGTGAAACCTATATGATTCAGCAGCTCAATTAACTCTCTAGAAAGAGAAAAATTCCCAGTACAGCCCACCTAGGGGTCACGACCCAGCCTAACACAGGATCCATCCCCCACCTGCCAAGCTAGTCCCCGTTCTATGATATTGACAGAGGCTATGGTTGCTTTACACACTATTGAGTAATTTTTAGAATTTTTTTGAGGCAGTCTCAGCCATTCATGAATTGACATTGGATCAATGTATTTTCTTCTAGTAACAGATGTCCAAATATTATTTAAGGTAAGTAGTCTCCAAGCTAATTTTTATACCAAAGACTTTGAGAAAGAGGCTAATTCTTTTATTCCCCATCCTCCCCATCCTTTCGGCCTTACTATTTTCTCCCAGGGCACCCAAGGTGTCACATGGTCCATTTTTTATCCTACCCATAAGAATCTACTACACACTTTATTTATTTAAGAAAGGATGCTCTTAGGGACCCAAGATAAACCAACCCAGTATATCGAGATGGCCATAACAACCAATTTTATCAAAACTAGCCTTCCTGCTTTGGAAAACCATTTAAAGCTCCAATGTTTCATTCTCGCCTCAATTTTTTCAATAAGCCATTTCCAATCCTAGATAAAGTATGAGTCTGGATTAAGGAAGAAACCCAGGTATTTGAACTTGTCCTGAAGGGATTTTACTTCAAAGTGGAGTACTTCTTCAATTCTGCCCACTTCGGTCCTAGTGAGACTTTCCATTGTCAGGGATGACTTCTGACAGTTTATACTCAGGCCCATGGATTTCAAAAAAATATCTAGAGGCTCATTAAGATGTCTACAGTCTTCCAAACTTCCATTGCTGAACAGCAAAATATCATCGAAAAACAACAGGTGAGTGATAATTAAATTCACCACCACTTCAATTCCTTTTAGTTCCCCTCGCATCTTCGCTTTGTGTATCATCAGACTCAATCCCTATGCTACCAATAATAATAGAAGGGGGGAAAGTGGGCATCCTTGGTGAATACCCTTTGAGGGTTAAAAAAACATGTTGCAGCACCATTTATCAATATAGCAATACTTGATGAAGAGATATAGCTCACTACCCAATTAATGAAGTCAAACCTGAAACCAAGATGAGTCATTAGCAATCTCAAGTAGAACCGGTTGATTCTATCATAAGCCTTTGACAGTCAATTTTAACAATAGATCCTTTTTTCTTGCTTCGCTTAAGGCTATGGAGGGTTTCCTGGGCTACCCCAACTACCTCATGTATTTGCCTTCCATCCAGGACACCAAATTGTTCCAACAAGATATTTCTTGATAGGAAATGTTTTAGATGGGTGGCTATCACTTTCGAGATGATCTTATAGATACAGCAGCAGAGAGAAATGGGACGAAAATCATCAAAAGAGACAGTATGTTCATTTTTAGGAATAAGAGCTAATAAAGTAGCATTAAAAGGTTGATAAATTGAGCCATAACTGCATGACTCTTCCACCACCTCTACCAGATCCTCCCCTAAGAATTCAAAAAAGTGTTGAAAGAATTCCACCATCCATCGCCCTGGACTTTTATCCTTCTACATTGAATTTAGGATACCTTCTACTTCCTCCTTAGAAACCAGCTCCATTATGTCGTTATTTCCTTCCTCATCTATGAAGCTAGGAAAGAATTGAGCCACCCTTATTGCTTCAGCTATAGAAGCCTTTTTTGGTGCTCTAAAGAGAGATTTAAATGATTTACTCATAGAGAGGAGATGTCTTCAAAGGAATGAGCCCATTCACCATTCTCCATCTACAGATCCCAGATGGTGTTTATATTTTTCCTTCCTTTCGCGTAGTTCTGGAAAACATTTGTGTAATCATCTCTCGCTTGAAGCCAGATAGCCCTACTTTTTAGACGCCACCTTTCTTCCTTTTCCAACAAGATTTTATTCCTAGCCATTTCCATATCCCTTATCTTGTTCCTTGACTCAATATTGGAATATCATACCCCCTCCAGCCTTTCGAGAAAATCTAGTTCCTCATTGACCTTCCTTAGCTCCTCCTCCTCCTTTGATATTTTAATATTTTCCCATTCCCGAGTTGCTTTCTTCATGTTTTTCAGATTCTCGATAAAATTCTAACACATGTTACCAGGGTCCCTTGGTCTATCCTTCATCCAAGTGGCATGGAACAGAGTGATACATGTCTCATATTTTAGCCAGGAGGAGTTGAATTTGAACAGAGCTACCAGTTTTCTCTGAGAGCCTTTAATATCAAGAAAAATAGGGAGATACTTTGATAGTCCCCCTTCCCCGACCCAGTGTCTGAAGATAGAGGACCTATCCACCAGATCCTCACCAAGAAGGAACATATCCAGTTTTTTTTTCCACCCACTCTGCTCCCACTCTTTGATTCCCCCATGTGGGCCTCGGCTTGATTAGAGTAGCATCCACCAACTGGGAGGAAACCATATTATTGGTGAAGAAGTCTATAAGCTGGTTTGCCCTCACTGAGGGTCCCCGGGATTTTGATAACCCCAGGGAAAAATTTAGGTCCCCTCCCAAAATGAGATTTGGGTTCTTCAGAAAATATTTGTCAAAAATATTTTCCCAGAACTACACTCTCTTCGTACAAGGCCCATAAAAATTAAGTAATAGAAGAGGGTGACAAATCTCGTTTGAATACACTTCCAATTCCAAGGAATTTTCAGATCCCCATGAAGACAACGCCTTCATTTTTTGCATAGTTTATACCCATTGATAATCCCTCGGATCTTCCTTGGGCATCCAAGTCTTGGAATACCCAGCCGGGAAACATCCTTGAGAGTAGACATTTTACCTACTCCCACTGGCCCATTGTTTCTTGGAGAAGCAAAACATCCAGATTATGCAACTTCATCAATTCCCTTAGCGCTATTTTTTTAGGCTAACTAGCCAAACCCCTACAATTGTAAGAGATAATTATCATCGATAACCTTGGGAGGGTAGTTGCGCTACCATAAGAACACCAGAGAGAGACCTCTGATTCCCATCCGCAATGTCAATTTTTGCTTTTACTTGAGCCTTGGAGAGGTTTGATTTACTTCCTCTCAGCTTCCTAGGCCCAACCAAGGCATGATTAGACTTCAACCCTCTAATGGATTCTCTCTTCCAAGGTTTATTCACAAGAGATCTAAGGTTGTAAGGAGGTTTCTCATGGAGAATAGACAGGGAGGGGTCAGGCTCAGGACCAACATCAATAGGGGAGGTCAAGGAAGATGATGGAATGGATGTGATAATGTTATCAAGTGAATCAATAATATCATGCATTTGAATATGTTCCATTTCTAAAGGCCTGGAGGGACCATGCTTTGATAGATCGAAAACATAAGAGCACATGAAAGAAACAGAAGAAGGTTTAGAGACAAGAGGCGTACCCTCCAGGGGACAAAATTTAGCCTCTGCTTCTATTGGAGGATTCTAAGCCTAGGAAGACTCCAAATCCGGATTCGATGCATGCTGACTTGGAAGATTTTCTATATTCTCTGATGGAATGGATTCATCCATTGCAGTGTCTTGAACCTCTTCCTCTTCCATCAAATCCTCCTCAGGATCTCGATTCTCCACTGCTTCAGCTGAAGGAAAAGCCTCCCGATTCACCTTCTTCTGCTTTCTTTTGCGATGATGTTCAAGAGGACAGTCCTTTGCAAGGTGCCTATACTTGTGGCACCTGTGACATCAGAATGGTAAATGCTCATAATCCAAGATCTGGTTGTACTCATAATCCTTATACTTCAAGCACATTTCATCTGCTAGACCTTCTCAAGGGTTTAAATTTACCAAAATCCTGGCCGCACTCAGATCCCTTGATTGTTTGAAAGATGTATCAACTTCTAAAAACTATCCCAGGGTATTTCCAAGGGACCAAAAGGCCAAGTTTGTCCAGAAAGGAAGAGGGAGTCCCAGGAGTTTTACCCATACTGGAGACTCTTCCATATTTTCCTTCTGAGCATCAAAAAGTGAAGTCCATCTTCGGAAAAAGACTAGCCTCTTCTCGAAACACCAGTTTCTTGAAATTACCCAATCCAAGTGTTCTTTCTGTTCAAACTTTAGGCTAAACCAACCCTTGGCTAGAGTTTGAATTTCCAGAGGTTTCCCTAGGGCATACTTCCATTCCGAATTGGTCCATTCAGTGATATAGTTTGCCGAGAATTTCCTTCCACAGACCCTGCCCACAATAATTGTCACAGTGGCTTCCATGACTTCGTCTATACAGATGTCTACTCCTAGAACACAACAAGGGTGTTCATCTTTCTTCCTGATGACCTTGTTATTTTTCATTTTCGATCTAGTAATCCTGCTTCCTCCTCCTTCCTCTCCTTCCACAGTTTTTTTGAGAACATCTGCAACTTCTTCTAAAGGCGACCTAGGTCGCCTTTCTCCAGCAGAATTAGTGACTTCCCTTTCCATAACCCTTGCTTCTAGCGCTAAAAAATCCTCTTGGCTACTTCCTTTATGACTATCTGAAGTTCTTCCTGCTCCACCTTCTTCTGCCAAAGGTGAGGAAGACCTCTCCTATTTTCTACTAGACTGGCTCAAGTTCCTGGAGGTTCACTACACACCATCTGCCAAGACCAGTTGTGTACTGGCCACTTCACTTCCTTGTGAAAAGAGAAAGTTCTGGAAAAAATTAAACCCCTATCCCTGAGTAGGGTTTCTAAACAAATGGGACTCGTCCCAAGACCGTCCTCAGCCCAGATCCAAACATAGTTTCCTTTCATCCCTCAGAGCTTTCAACCCCATAGAACCCGGAAAGCCAAAACTAGTTACAATATCTTCTAGCCCTCTCGTGAAAATCGGAAAAGGGGAAATACCTAGCATCGTAGATGTTGGGAGGGTTTGAAAGCTTGCCTTGTGCTGACTGCCTCCTCCACAGCCCCTTGAGGCCTCTGTTTTCTCAGGGTTTTTCTAAGTACCTTTAACACTCAATTAAAAATGGTCCTTCTTTATATTAACGACTCTTTCACTTCCTTAACACTTTCATAAAATACTCACTTTAAAATTTTTATTAAAATTTTTATTACTTTTTATAATAAACTTCCCACTTCTTTTTATTTCGTTTCCACCTTTTTTCCTTTTGTAATTTTTATTTTTTTCTTAAATAAATAATTATATGATAATTTTTTTCAAAAACATATTAGTATATGTTCTTTTTGAGACTCCACCCTTCAATTTACGTTTTTTAAAATATTTTCAATTAAGAAGGGTAACAATTTCTCCAAAGTGTATGTTGTACAGACACATCTGTACAGAATGTGTGACGCAATGTCTATGTCTTAAATTTTATATTGTAGTATGTCAATTTATTGGCACAAATGGTCAATCGAGGATATGGTACAGACGACCAGAGGTGGAATGGTTTGTTGAAAATGGAAAAAATAAGAGGCTTCTAATTTAATTTTCCGTTAGTTAAATTAGAAGTAAATTGTAATTCCACATCACATGACAGCTTGTATGAGTTAAATAAGTCAGGAAGGCTTAGTTAGTTCAGTTAATTCAAGTTGATGGGAAAACTAGAGCCATGTCGAATGTATCCTACTATTTAGGATCCCTAGTTAAGTATATTTTTAGTTTTAATTAATTAACTTTACTTTTTTGAGTTAAAATCAGTTTAAATAGTTCTAATTGATGGAGGAAATAGTGAGAGGTCAAGAGAATTAAATTATATTTAATTCACATGCAGTGATAAATCAGATAAATGATAATTCACTCAAGAATAACTCATGCATTTTAGTTCTGAGGAAGACTCGGTTGAGATTGGAGTTAAAGGGAAGTGCACTATCAGTTGTATAATCAGAAAATTGTACATGTGGTGCATGAAGTCAGAGGAAGAGCCTTGATTTATTCCGCAATAATTATTGGGGAATTTCTTTGTTGATAGGGGCCTAATTCCTTAGGAAAATGTGGAAGGAAATAGGGATTCCCGAGCGAAATAATTTGGTTAAGTATTGAACCAAGATTTCTTAGGAATCAATGACACAGATAGAGATAGTGTAGAGAGCTCTCAAGCCTGAGAGAAGCATTGTATTGTTCTCATATTCCTTGAATTATGAAATATACAGATAAAGGGGTCTTTAGCTGAGGCTTTCCCCAGATAAATATCTATGTTGTGCGATTGAAATTATTTTTATTTCTTGTTCATGTGATTTTGTGATCGTAATTGATTTCCGCAAATTGTAGATTAAATTCAAGTATTTTGTTTTAGCATATTAAAAATATAAATTTGAATTTAGATGGATTTTCTACGTGGTATCAGAGAAGGAATCACTATCTAAGAGAATAATATGAGATTTTTTTAGCAGGTGGATAAAATTTTCACATCTACTCTTCAGGACCAACAATCAGATTAGGATGTCCTCTCTCTGGATTGAGACTTGAATATGCCCTTGAGTGTAGTTTGAATTACATAGCTTGGACGGACAATATGGAGGCATTTTTGGAAGAGAATGGGCTGAAGGAGTTCATAGACAGTGATATTCCCAGGCCCGCAACAATAGATGCTCAAAATTTGGATGCATGGAAGAAGAACGTAGCAAAGGCAAGAAGGATTCTATTGGAAGGAGTTTGAGATCATATTGCCTCAAATATCCATGGAAAGGAAACTCCATATTCTATGTGGAAGGCCTTAACAGATTTGTTTCAAAATAACAATGACCACAGGAAGATGGCATTGAAGGATAAGTTCAAAAAAATAAATATGGAGAAGGGCGACACAATACCAAAATACTTGACCAATTTCAGTCAGTGTCAGGATTAGATTGGAAGTGTTGGTGTTACAGTTTCCGAGGATGATATATTGAGCCTAGAACTTCTAGGCCTTCCCAAGAGTTGGCATAGCTACTAGGATTCAATGAATGGGAGGGAGAAGCTATCAAAGTGGGAGGGATTGTAGTGTGGCTTGGTACAATAAGAGATTCAACGGAATACTAGAGATGGATCCTCATCAAATATGGATGATGAGGAAAACTGTGCCTTTGCTGGAAAGGTAAATAAAGGGAAAGGGAAGGAATCCCATTCCAAATTATATTCTATTCAAGCAAACAAGAAGAAGGACTTGTCGAATATTAAATTTATTTACTTTCATTATCTGGGACACTATTCCAAAATGTGTCCACACAAAAATGCCGGCAAGAAGCCCTTAGGAGAAGCAACATGTGAAGGTTTTTCTTCACAATTCGAGTTGGATTTAACTCTCATCACATGCATGGGGCCATCAGTGATGAGTTTTGTGTGGTACATGGATAGTGGAGTTTCATTTCATATGATTAGCAACAAATAATTCTTCAACAACTTGGAGGAGAAGGATCTCTAGATGCACATCGAGATGGGAGATGACAAGAGGTATAGTACGACTAAGATAGGTATTTTTACCTTTCATAGGGTGTATGGTACTCCTATAACATTAAAATATGTCATGTATTATATTGGTTTGAAGAAGAATTTAGTTTCAGTTACTATGTTTGAATACCATGGCTATGATGTGATATTTAGAAAAGGAAAGGTGTTCCTTCATCACAAATCCACGGGATAGGTGAAGAATATTTGGGTTCAAGTAAAGAACATTTACAAATTAGATGTAGAATATTGTTCTACCTTGATCGAAAGAAGTTAAGGTGCAGAGCTGAGACATCGGTGAGTTATGGCATAGAATATTGGGTCATCTACACCATGGCACTTGTTGGGCTGAGGAGAAGGTACATTTTACCCCTATCTTTACCACGATTTGTCATTTAATTTTATATATTTTTCCTTCCTCTTAGAAATAAATTAAAGGAAAAAAATGAAAAAGAAAGGTAGAATTAATTATTCATAAAAGGTGTGTTTAATAGCATAAAAAATTATTTGTTGGTGTCTTTATTGATAGGGAAGCGAAACAGCCAAACTACCGACCAAGATGACTAAATGATAGTAGACAAGAAAAGTAAACGGAATCGTATCAGCTCCTACGAATCAGCAGAAGATGTAGATACACATCTACTCTTGGAGTATTCAATTGATAGCCACAAAGTGGCAGCATCTACTGATGGGGAGGATCCATTACTCTATTTTATTTCGCCTTCAAGCTATAAAAGGTTGGAGGTGAAAGAGACGAGAAGATAGTTCATGTATTATAATTTTCCTATAATAAATGTATTCAAACAGAATCGTCAAGTTCGTGCTAATGTATTTCTCTATTGATTAATTAAGAAATTTACATTTTCAGTATAAAAAACTTCTGAGTATTCCTTAGTAGAAGGCTTCTAGAGGTTTCAGGCCCAACCCTGGGGGTTCTCATGTTATTTTGTGCTATACGTTTATTTATGGAGCTTGCATTTTTAGTTATCCTTTTTGTTTCATAGAATTATCATTCAATTGGTTAATCATAGGCATGATATGTTATAACTTCCTTTTCAATAGATTAGATTTATCATTAATGTTCTTTTACTAGGAAGTGACGCTTTTACATTCATTAGAGTAGTTTCAATGTGGTTGCTTTTCAATTCTACATACATTTATTTCTTGAATCCTTGCATCATAAATGTGAACATTTGGTTTGATGTTTAATTCCAAATGATGCTATTAGTTGATTAATAGAGAAGTCCATTGCAAAATATAGAATAATTGATTGTTGTTCAATTCATTAGGATTGTTGTTCAATTCATTAAAGTAGTTGTTCAATTCATCAAAGTGTGTTGTTAAAATGAAATATATTCTTTATTTCAACCTTGAGTGGTCATTTCTACATAAGCTTACAACAATATTCACTCCTTTTATTGGTTTGAAGTATTTCATAGTTCACTTTCAAGTTGGTTTGATTGAAATTCAAGAATTAGATAATCTTTCTTACAACGATCTAGAGTAGTTAACCTCTGATGTCACTTGCATATATTTTTCTTACACTCTTGAAATAACAAGAATTTCCCTAGGTTGATAATTAATGTAAAGCATTAAGTGTTACACCATTTTTTGGTCATCTAACCTTTCATCATTAGATGAACCCAAGTGCACCATGTAAGACCAGTTTTACCCCAAGTAAAACTGCTTTCACTATGTTAATTAGGAAACCCCAAAAGGAATAATTAATTAAACCATAATTTAATTATTATTCCCAGTCATGTTTAACCCAAAAACAAAGAAATTAATGAGATAAACCCATAGTTATCTTATTATTTTCTAGAATAATTATTTAAATAATATTCCTTGTTAAATATGACCAAATCAACCACCATTAATTAAATAAATCATTATTTATTTGATTATATCCCAACCACTTCCTTAAAAAGATAAATAAATCATTTATTTATTTATTCTTCACTAATCAAGGGATTTGACCCAAGTCAAACACCTTTCCCTCCAACAAATAATAATAAAATATTTCGTAGAGGTGGATCTAGATTTGATTAACATTATTTTAATCATGCACCAAGATCTAGAATGACCCAATATTTTGTTATAAATAGGAGGGTTTTCCCCATCATTCTTCACCTTTTGTTGCATAGAAGATCACTCTGGATCTATACACTTGGTCTCATTTCTACCATTTTGCTCCCATTGAGCTCTACCTTCTACATTGGGTTTTCTACATCTACCAGAGAGAGAAAGCTTAGATCTGAAGTGCTGAGGACTACAAAGAACCCATCCCATTGAGGAGATCTGGATACACCTTCTTGTTTCCTCCCAGGTGCCCTGTAATATAAAAATTCATTAAAAAATCGTGTTCTTGTCTTGTCTGTTGGATGCATGGAGCAAACTCTTTACTTCACTGCTTAATATCTTTCCATTTATAGATCTGTTTGTTGCAGCACTTTAACTACTAATTGCAGATCTGAAGATGTTTTGCAGCCATTATTGTTGTTAGGTCTATTAGTTATGCGTAGCTAAAGTGGGTCTTTTTCGTACACTTCGACAAAGAATTCATACTAACAAATGGCGACTCCACACGGGTTTTAAATTACGACCGCTGTCGTTTCTCATATTCCTGCATATCCAGCTACTTCAGGCCCTAGGGCTTCTTTTTTAGCTGCTTAGTTTTTCTCTTTTCATGTCATTTTCTCACATAAAACCCTAAAAACCTAAAATTTCTAACTTCCGTGTGTTTCTGGCCCTATTGCGCAGGTAAGCGACACCAGCCGCACCTGAGACGGCAATTTTTCAGAAAATTTGCCGCCGAAACAGCCGGAACGGGGGGGTCGCACCTTTTGGCCCCCAAAACACAAACCTGGACGCCACTGCTGGCACATTTCCTACGGCCTCCTCCGTCGAGGTCGGAACACTGCGACTGCCTTTTCCGGCATTTTTTACGCGTTTTTAAGGTTCTGCACGGCCTACGCCGAGGGTTTTCCGGCCCTGCGTCTCGGCCGCGGTGGCCAGTGCGATCTGTTTTTACTCCCGTCATTAGGGAGCAGATCCCTTAGGGCTTAGTACCCTCTTTTGTGGCGAGTTTGTTGTTTCGTCGTCGGTTTCGAGCTTGACCCCCTCTTTTTCCAGATCTGTGACCTCACCAGATCTGTTACCTCACTTTCAGATCCTTTGAAATCAGCCTCTTTTCCTTTCAAATCACCTCTTGTCGTTTTGTGTGGACCTCTGCTAAAGGCCTCTGCCTTGCCCTCCCCCCGGTTTTTTGCTGATTTCCCTTTTTCCAGCCACCTTGCCTCTGTCTCTTGGCTATGATCTGCACCCCTTATCTGCAGCTTTATCCTCCAGATCTCTGTCCCCTTTGACCCTAGATCTGTTGAGCTTCCCTTGTGTGTGTTTCCATAGTTTTTCCCTTTCTTTTCGGCATAGTTTTGAGAGACCCACCTTCTTGGTTTAGATAGATGCATACGTAGCTGTTATTTTTCTGTTATTTCAGCATTTTACTCTGTTCTCTGTAGGTTTATTTTCAGCTACGCAGCACACTTTTGCTCTCGAAAACGACGGAAAGGGTTTAAAATTAAAGGTAACGCACGCCACACACTTGACCCTAAGTGAAGAAGCGCACAATAGTTTACAGCACAGCAAAGACTCTAAAATCAATTGTCTGCACCTTTATGCCGCAAACCTTCTTGATTTTCCCTTCCGCCTTGTCGGTTTCCTTCTTCCTGTCATTATTGCGCCCCCAAGGCGCCTTTCCCGGAGACTTCTTGGCCTCCACCCTCGGTTTCCGGTTGATCGACCTGCTCCGCACCGCCGTCGTCGAGCCGGTCCACCTTCAGAAGGTCGCCCTCAGACTCCTCTCTGATTCATCGGGTCCCCCTTCTCATCGGTTCTCCCCCTTTTATCTTCACCATGTCGGATCGGGTTCTCGGCCCCAAATACGCCCTACTTAAGCCCAGGCAGAAACACCGCCACTACTCCGGCCACCCTTGTGCTGCCGTACATTGCAGGCCTCAGCCTCCCCGATTTCCATCAGTTGATTAACGACCCCATTCACCACAATGCTACCTGGCCCACTATGCCCACCAAGTTACCCTCCGATATCCCTAAGTTCGAGGGCCTTAATGGCGAAGACCCAACCAATCACGTCCGGTCTTTCCACATGTGGTGTTCCTCCAACTCCATTACCGATGACTCCATCCATCTTCGGTTGTTCCAACGCACGCTTACCGGCGAAGCTTCTAAATGGTATGTCGAGCAGGCCACTTCCTCCCATACCACGTTCGAGACTCTTGCCCAAGCCTTCTTGTCGTACTTCCAGCTCCCTCTCCGATACGACACTGGTACGGAGCTCTTGACTTCATTTAAGCAATCCTCTTCCACACGCCTTTCTGCCCATGTTCAGGAATGGCGACGAAGACGGAGCTTATGTCGAGCCCCTCCATTTGAAGATCGGGTTTACATGGACTGGTTCCTTCGCACCCTCCCGTCTCCCATCGGCAAAGATGTCGCCTCTCACTTTCCTAAATCCGAAGAAGCCGCCCTCCAAATAGCTTTAAAATATGACCTGATCTACGCTCAATCTGGTTATGTTTATACCGTTCTTCCTGACATCCCCAGGCCCGGTGGCGCTAACGCCCCGGGGGCATCTCATTCCGCCGACGGTATTGTTGGATCTCTTTCCCGCCCATCTGCTCACCCTCCTATGGGCTATGGTCTCCCTCAGGGAGGGGCCAGCACCTCCAGCACTCTTCCCCCTCCCGGCAACATGTATCCAGGATACGGCATGCCTCCTCCTTTTGCCCAACCTCCTGCTTACCTCAATGTCGCCCAACCCAACCCTTACTTTTATCCACAGCCTGGTGCGCCAGCTCCTCCAGCATATGCGTTTCCACCTCCCTTGCCTCCTCACAACCTGCAACAGCACTTACAACCCCCTCCAGGGCAAGTATTTGCACAGCAGGGTACGATTAATCCCCCTTCTTCTCAAAGAAGGCAGAGAGACAACCAGAACCCATCTGCCCCCGGTCACCGAGGACCCAATTCTGGTATGGACCCTAACACTAGCAACCAGCCTCAGGGCATTCCGCCCAGGACGGACAGGCCGCTTCGCACAAACAAGCCCTGTTCGTGTTGCAGTGTTTACGGTCACTCCACTCACGATTGTCCTCTCTTACCCCAGATGCGACAGATGTGGGAGTCTCAAGCCACATTGCGCGGACAACACGCCTCCCCTCATGCTCCTCCTAATGTGGCCACTACCCAGCCAGCTGTGTACACTGATCCTGTCCCTCACCAGGGATTCGTGGCTACCCAACCCCCCGACAGCCATGTAGCCACTTCCCCGTCCATTTCTGGTTCCTCTGATTACCAGATCCTTATGATGCGCTCCGATCCTTCCCCTTCCGTCGATCCTGCTGACAACCAAATGATTGTTTTTGACGCCACCCAATCGGACCATCCCCCTCTTCCTCCTTCCGTTGCTTTCCAACTCCCTGTCAAAATCTGGAATGCCACGGTATCCCGGTGTATAATTGATGAGGGGGCATCCACCTGTGTGATGTCCGCTTCGGTTTGGAAGCAACTCGGATCCCCTGAGCTGGCCCCTTCCACGATCACCCTTCGAGCGTGGGACGGTCATGCCTCCCAGCCTATTGGCCTGTTTCGTAACTGTCCCATCACCCTCGCCAGTAAGACGGTTTGTGTTGATGTCGAAGTCATTGACGCCCCTCTAGACTACAACATTCTATTGGGGCGAAACTACACCTATGCCATGTCTGCTGTCCCATCCGCGGTCTTCCGCAAGATGTCTTTTCCACATAATGGGAAGATAGTCACCATTGACCAGCTATCTTATCATGAGCCGCCGTCTCCGACCTCCTCCGAGACGACCATCTCTTCCATAGCCAACAAGAAAACCGTCGATTCCTTGACCAGTGTCTCCCCCGGCGTCTATAAAGATTCTACCCTGCTTGGTACTTTTCCTCGCCTTCCCCCCCCTCCTGTTACCGATCCCAGCTTGTCGAATGTTTGCATGATGCAATCGTCTCAGGCCACCCGTAAGCGGCCTGCCTCGGCTAGTCCGCAACCTCCTCCCCGCCCTCCGCGACCCGCTTCTAGCCATTCATCTCAGCCAGCCGGACCTCCTCCTTCTGGCCCTCCCCCCACAGCTGGTATCCCCGAACCTCTTCATCCTTCCGGCTCGGTTCCCCCTGGCCTTGCCCATCTCGGAGCCGTACCTCCTGATCATTACCCCCCTGGACAGATCCCCTTCTTGGCTCCCCCTCCTGGAGTATCTTCTGTCCCCATCCTGGCCACCCTCTCTCTCCCTAACTTGACCTTGGGCATTCCGGTCTGGTACCTTGACCCCCCCGCCGCCAGCCCCCCTGGTCTCCCCAAACCTTATATGGCTTTGACACCGGTTCAACCGATCCCCCTCGCTTCCTCTACAGCCACTGTGCCCCCAGCACCTCCACCGGACCCTTCCCCTGTTGTACTGGCTCCCGAGAAGATAGGCAAAGCCCGAAGGGGGGCAACCCATAACGATCCAGCCCCCCCGACATCCCTTAAACCCCCACGACCACCGAAGCCCGCCATTCGATGCGCTTTGTGCGATGTCGTCGGTCATGCCACTCACATGTGTCCTGAATTGCCCCACCTCAAACTTCTGGTCAACGAGACATTCCCCGATTCTGATCTCCCTGAAGTCCATGTCACTATCCCTGACTCCCTCCCAAAACTCAAACACTTGCGCACAAACCATCCTTGTGCCTTGTGCGATTTTCATGGCCATTACACCCACCTCTGTCCCCGCCTTGACGAGTACCGTTCCTCCTTGGACTTGTACCGCCAATTCAAGGCCGCTTCGATCGGACCATAGGACATTCACATTCTGCCTCCCGCTTTTAAGCCAACGGAGCCCTCAGTCACCATTTTGTACCTGTCATCATCCTTGAGACCTAATTCACCAGCCACTCAACCTACTAATCCCCTCAGCTTCTCAGCCGACCTTGGATCTGTTGATATCGCCCATATGCGCCCCTCTCCTCATGATGACCCGTTCCCCACTACTACTCCCTCGAGTGTCCCATCTGCCTCCAATCTTCCCATCTTCCAATCTGATGAAGACATCATGGAAGCCATGACCAACCCCGACTTTCCCTGGGATGATATGCACCATCGCGCATATTTCCTCCCACAGCAATCCCATGACCAATATGCTATGGAAACCAAAGACTTCATCCCCCATGCAGTTGATTGGTTTAAAAACCCCATTCCTGCACCTGACGCTTTCGAAGAAGGAAACATGGCCAATATCTCGTCTACCATCAAAGTTAACATTTCGGCCACACCAGGAATCGAAGAATACATCACATTGGGTGCCCAATGCACCCCGGAAGAAATTGAAACTTACACCAAGCTTTTCAAAGAATTCCGCGATATCTTCGCCTGGTCCTATTCTGAAATGCCCGGACTTGATCCTGCCATTGTCGAGCATCATATCGACACCTGGCCTGACGCCAAACCAGTTCGCCAAAAGATGAGACCCATTCATCCTTCCCGACGTGACGCTATTAAAGCCGAAATCGATAAGCTCAAGCAGGCTGGTTTTATTTACCCCATCGAATACACCACTTGGGTTTCTAACCCCGTTCCTGTTCTCAAGAAACAAGGCACCATTCGTGTCTGCACGGACTTTCGCGACCTAAACAAAGCTTGTCCCAAAGACAACTTCCCCACACCGTTCATCGACCAAATCATTGACGAGTGTGCGGGGCATGAGATCCTATCCTTCATGGATGGTTTCTCCGGATACAACCAAATTTCTATCCGTCCTGCTGATCAACTAAAAACCGCGTTCATTAGTCCGTGGGGAACTTTCGCTTACCGGGTCATGCCTTTCGGCCTAAAAAACGCCGGCGCCACCTTTCAACGGGCCATGTCTTATTGCTTCCATGACTTAGCTCATATTATTCTGGCCTACTTAGACGACCTCACGGCACGTTCTAAGCATCGGGCGCAACACATATACGATTTGCGCACCATTTTTCTCCGATGTCGCAAGTATAATATCCGACTTAACCCGTTGAAATGCGTCTTTTGCGTTCCTGCCGGCCGCCTCCTAGGCTTCATCGTGTCTAAGGACGGTATCACTCTTGACCCTTTGAAGGTTCAAGCCATTCTTGAACTCCCCATCCCGCGTACCCTCCGCCAGCTCCAAAGCCTCCAAGGCAAAGCTAATTTCCTTCGTCGGTTCGTCCCTGACTATGCCACCACTGCGCACGGGTTCCTTAGACTCCTACGCTCCCATATCCCCTTTTTTTGGGATACCCATGCTCACGAGTCTTTCGATGCCCTCAAACAAGCTCTCACATCTGCTCCCTTAATTCGCCCTCCTGACTTTAATCGGGACTTCATCCTATATATCTCCGCTTCCACCTATTCGGTCGCTGGGGTCCTTATCCAAGAGGATGACCATGGCATCGAGCATGTGATCTACTATGTCAGTAAGAACCTTGTGGGACCCCCTGTCTCATATTCCTATGACGAGAAATTAGCGCTGGCTATCGTGTTCTCAGTCCAAAAACTTCGTCATTATATCCTCCTGTGCTCCACCAAGTTCGTGACAAATTCCAACCCCATGGCCTTCCTACTGAGTCGTCGTATACTTACTGGGAAGTACGCCCGTTGGGTCGTTATCCTTCAGGAATTCGACCTTGAATTTGTCACCCCAAAAAGTAAGAAAGGCTTAGCCCTCGCTGAGCTTATTTCTGAATTACCTACCGGATCGCAAGACCCTCCCGTTAATGACGATTTCCCCGATGAACACCTGTTTGCCATTACTTCCGATGACCCGTGGTATGGCGATATTCTTACTTATTTGCGAACCCAAAAGTTCGCCCTCCACCTTGACCGTGAGGCTCGTCGACGGATCTGACACCAAGCCCCCCGATACCTTCTTATTGGTGACGACCTCTATCGTCGCGGGGTTGATACAGTCCTTCGTCGTTGCCTCACACACGCTGAAGCTGAGCAAGTCCTTAATGCCTGCCATAGCGGTGCTTGCGGTGGCCACCTCTCCGGTCTCGCTACTGCCCAAAAAATAATGCGCGCCGGGTATTTCTGGCCTTCCCTTTTCAGTGATTGCATTGAGGCAGTCAAACACTGTCCCAACTGCCAACATTTCGCCCCAAAGGCGAGAGCTCCACCAGCTCCCCTCCATCCGGTCGTTTCCACTGGTCCCTTTTGTAAATGGGCCATCGACTTTATGGAGTGTTGCCCGCCATCCTCTGGTAGCCACAAGTATATCATCGTGGCGGTCGACTATTTCACCAAATGGGCCGAGGCCATGCCAACGTTCACCAACACGGCAGCTACCGCGGCCCTCTTTTTCTTTAACCATGTTATAGCTCGCTTCGGGGTTCCCAAGCAACTGGTCTCTGATCATGGCAGACATTTTGAAGATGAGATATGGCGTGAGCTATCCTCCCTGTTGGGTTTTGAGCACCAATATTCCTCCTCCTATTACCCCCAAGGTAATGGCCAAGTTGAAGCAGTCAACAAAACCCTCAAGACTATGCTTCAACGAATAGTGAATAAGCACAAAACCAACTGGCATCTCATGCTATTTCCTGCCTTATGGGCCTATCGAACCTCTGTCAAAACTGCCACCGGGTTCACCCCTTTCCACCTCGTCTTTGGAGAGGAGGCGGTTTTACCGATCGAGTGTGAAATTCCTTCTCTGCAACTAGCCGTTGAACTTCTCCCTGACACCCAACCGCTAGAACAACGACTTATCATGCTTGAGCGTGCCTCCGAAGACCACCGTATTGCCTTACAAACCATGGAAGCGGCCAAAAAACGCACCAAAGCTCAGTATGATCGAAAAGTCCAGCCTCGCACTTTTCACGCAGGCGACCTTGTTCTAGTCTATGACCAGGCCCATGATTTCCTGGGTCATGGGAAGTTTGACTCATTATGGCTAGGCCCTTACATCATTAGTAAGGATCTTGGAAAGGGGGCATACCTCTTAGAGGATTTCGAAGGCCATCCCCTTCCTAACCCTCGCAATGCCCTCTATCTTAAGAAATATTACCCTTAGCATTCCCCCTCGGAAATGCATGTTTTATTTTTCTTTCAGATAGCCAGCATCTGTTGTTTCATTTTTCCTGCTGCACCAGGACCCATCTTCGTCCAACATGCAGTTACCTCACCTCCATTCAAAATCGAATTTCCTCACCTACAACACCTGTACTGGGGGCACCATACTGCCCCCTTACTCGTCCATGTTCGTGTCGATTTTCGTCATGAGTGCCCACTTTGTACTCATGTTTCTATGACCCCCCATTGGGGCCTTTACTGTGTGGCAGCACTCTACAGTCGCCCTTGTTTAGAGCATCCAAGTCGAGTCATCATTTCATTCATGGAGTCTATCCTGCGTCCTTTTGCACCCCACTATAGCCCTCCATCCTTCTTTGCTTGGTTCCTCCCTTGTGTCGCATATCATGACCTTCAGTCCCACTGTCCCCTGTCCCTTTCGATATTGTGTCAGTCGCTGCCATGTCATTCATGCCCTTTATGCTCTAACAAGGGAAGTCGTCCATTCACCACTCCATCCTTCCCATTTCCACCATCATCATTAGTGTCAGTCTGTCCGTCGCTCTATTGCTCTTCTCTCGTGCCTTAGTTGAGGATCTCTCATTGCCTCACCTATGGCGGACCTCCTTCTGTCGACCTCAGCACATTTATTCCAGAAGCAAGGTCTAGAGGGCGGTGTACCTTGGTTCCAGCTTCCACTTTTGTTCGGTGCCTCGGATCAGGCAGGGGGATCTCTCACCTCCCTTTGACTTGATTTCTTCTCCAACACCTTTCAGCATGCTCGAGATTCGTATACTGGACAGTCCAGTGACCCAGCAGCAGCTCTTGATGATTCCCGGGCGTGTGTGAGATGTCTCAGCCCTCATGAGGGGGTGGCCCTGCAGGTAGCCCCCCACATGCCCGGATGACCTCTTCATTGCAGCCTTTGATGCCGCTCCAGGTTTTGATGATGTTGGCCTTAGCCACTTGCAGCACCTCTATGATTTGCATGTATCAGTCAGATTTTGTGAGCCCTTCCCCATTTACAGGGGGCATTTGGGTTGTATTTATCTCATGTACTCAAATGATATTGTACTAGTCCTGGCTGTTATCCCAGGCACAGCATGTATGTGAGACTATTCATTGTATTTTTATCTGGCTCTTGCTTATGCCAGCTGTACTCTATGGTTCGGTCCCTTGTTCACTGGACACACTATTCTTTTGTACTTTGTCACGGCGGGCATAGGTATGCCTCCCCCGCCGCCTTCAGCACAGGTACCCTCTCATAACAGAGACTTGTTGCACCTGCAAGTCTCGTCTCCTCAGGGTCTAGTCCTTCAGCACACTATCTACCTCATATTTCTCTCTCTGACATACCCTTTTGTTGTCTAGTGATTGTCTTCTTACAACGTACTTCGGTCATACGATTTGCTCCTGACACTCGCACGCTGGGGGGCAATCTGTCACACCATTTTTTGGTCATCTAACTTTTCATCGTTAGATGGACCCAAGTACACCATGTAAGACCAGTTTTACCCCAAGTAAAGCTGCTTTCACTATGTTAATTAGGAAACCCCAAAAGGAATAATTAATTAAACCATAATTTAATTATTATTCCCAGTCATGTTTAACCCAAAAACAAAGAAATTAATGAGATAAACCCATAGTTATCTTATTATTTTCCAGGAATAATTATTTAATAATATTCCTTGTTAAATATGACCAAATCAACCACCATTAATCAAATAAATCATTATTTATTTGATTATATCCCAACCACTTCCTTAAAAAGATAAATAAATCATTTATTTATTTATTTTTCACTAATCAAGGGATTTGACCCAAGTCAAACACCCTTTCCCTCAAACAAATAATAATAAAATATTCCATAGAGGTGGATCTAGATGTGATTAACATTATTTTAATCATGCACCAAGATCTAGAAGGACCCAATATTTTGTTATAAATAGGAGGGTTTTCCCCATCATTCTTCACCTTTTTTTGCATATTAGATCACTCTGGATCTATACACTTGGTCTCATTTCTGCCATTTTGCTCCCATTGAGCTCTACCTTCTACATTGGGTTTTTCTACATCTACGAGAGAGAGAGAAAGCTTAGATCTGAAGTGCTGAGGACTACAAAGAACCCATCCCATTGAGGAGATCTGGATACACCTTCTTGTTTCCTCCCAGGTGCCCTGTAAAATAAAAATTCATTCAAAAATCGTGTTCTTGTCTTGTCTGTTGGATGCATGGAGCAAACTCTTTACTTTACTGCTTAATGTCTTTCCATTTATAGATCTGTTTGTTGCAGCACTTTAACTACTAATTGCAGATCTGAAGATGTTTTGTAGCCATTATTGTTGTTAGGGCTATTAGTTATGCGTAGCTAAAGTGGGTCTTTTTCGTACACTTCGACAAAGAATTCATACTAACATTAAGGTTACCCTTAAAATAGTCACCTTTTTGACCCAACAACACTTTCAAGATCATGCAACATATTTCTATAAGACCTCCCAAGGGTGCACTTGAGCAGCGAGATACATGAAAAGGGTGTACATTGGGTAAGTACACCAAAGCCACCTTTCATGATAAGTATATTCAAGAAAAGGCGATCCTTGAAAGATATAACTCAGATGTGTGTGTACCATTGTCGAAAGCCTCCACGGAAAAACACGAGTATTATGTGATTTTTGTAGATTATTTTTCATGGAAGTGTTGGATATTATTCATGCAGAATAAAGATAATACGTTCTCAAATTTTTTTGAGTTCAAAGCACTAGTCGAGAAATATACAGGGAAGAAGGTGAAGGCTCTCATGAGCGAAAACGGTGGATAATATGTGTCAAGTGAATTCAATAAATTTTGTGCTTTAGAATTATTTCTACAGGAATTGATAGTACCTCATAAACCATAGCAGAATGGGGTTACAGAAAGGAATAACATAACTATTATAGGAGGAGCATGAGTAATGTTGCATGATCAGGGCCTATCGTTGCATTTGTGGGTTGAAGCATGTAGCATAATAGTATTTCTGCAAAAAATAAGTCATCATCGGATTCTCGGGATGAGTACACCAAAGGAATTTTTTCAGGTAAGAAGCCAGATGTGGTGCACTTTAAAATTTTTGGTTCATCAGTTTATTGTCATGTAACCAAAGATGCCTAAAAAAGTCAAGAACCAAAAACTAATTTGGGAATATTTTTGGGATACACCTCACAACTATTGGGTGTACATGTTATCTCACAGGATGATAGTGATCAGGAGAGATGTAAAATTCGATGAAGAGAAGGCTATGTGAATTTCCCTTGAGAGGGATATTTAGTTGAATGCAGTTGAGGATCTCTTAGCTCCAAAATAAGAACCATAATATGTGGAGCAGCCACAAGCAGAGGAACAGAGAGTGGAAGTACCCACTCATGCAAATACATCGAGAGACGGGATGAAGCACACAGATAGGTTTACTGGTTTGTGCTTTATGATATAGAGAATTTGGGAGAGCCCATGCTCACAGCGCAGGCATAGAAGGTCCACAGATAAATACACTAGCTACATGGATCTTATGAGCGAGAGTGTAAATATTGAGCCATCCTCATTCTAGGAATAATTTTAGCAACCAGTATGGGTTGATTCCATGGAAGAGGAGTATGAATCCACCATCAGAAATAGTGCATGGGAGGTTTTCCCAAGACCATAGGGTAATTTAGTTGTAGGATCCAAGTGGATCTACAAGGTGAATTATGTAGCAGATAGGAATGTTGAGAAACACAAGGCCAGGTATGTGGCGAGAGGGTTCTCTTAGGTGGAGGGAATTGATTATGATGATACCATTGCTCCAGTTGAAAGGTACTCATCAATCAGAACTATCCTTTCCCTTTTAGCATAAATGGGATGGAAGTTACATTGGATGGATGTAAAGACAACATTCTTCAGCGGAGTGATTAAGGAAGAGGTGTACATTAAGCATCTGGAAGGATTTGAGACCTTCAACAAGGAGTTGCATGTGTGCAGACTCAAGCAAGAATTGCATGCACTAAAACAAGCACCCTGTACTTGGTACACCAGGATCGACGACTACTTCACCAGGTTGGGATTCACCAAAATTGAAGCATATTCGAAAATTGACCATATTGTGGTTGAAGGTAAATTATTGGTTATAGTATTATATGTCAATGATTTTATTCTAATAGGTGATGAGCAGCTGATCAAATCTTTCAATGAGGATCTTGCAAGATAATTTGAGATTAAGGATATGGGGCTCTTGCATTATTTCCTTGCTTTGGATATTTGGAAAAGAGATGGGGATATATTTGTATCTCAGGGAAAGTATGCCAACAAGGTTAAGAATAATTTCCACATGGAGAGCAACAAACCCATGGAGAGTCCTCTAGCAGGGAATTGGAGGAATATTCTAATTTAGGCGAAGTGGTAGAAGCTATCATCTACAGACAACTTGTGGGTTCACTCATGTACTTGGTGAACACACGGCCAGACATGTGTTATGTGGTTAACTAGCTTAGTCAAGATATTCTTAAGCCTACCAAACTCTAATGGGAGGCAACCAAACATGTGTTGAGATACCTCTAAGGCTCCACTCAGTTTGGGTTATGGTACAAACGGGTAGAGGGATTGAAGTTGCAAGGCTTCAAATATGCAGATTGGGTAGGGATTCCATCCGAAAGGAAGAGCATGTTAGGGGGCATCTTTAGTATTGGGTCAGAAACAATATCTTGGTATAGTAGGAAGCAGATATTAGTTGCACTCATTCAACATAAGTAGAGTAAATGGTTTCCAGTCAAGTAACTTGTGTGACTATCTGGATAAGGAAGATCCTTGTTGGGTTTTTTGGTCAACATATGGATCCAACGGTGATTTATTTTTATAACCATAGTTGCATCAAACTCTCATTTAATACAGTTTTTCATGACAATTCCAAGGATATTGATATTTGGTATCACCATCTAAGAGATTATGTGAAGACGAGGATTATGTCATTAGAGTACATTCCTACAGAGGAGTTGGATGCAGGAATATTGACAAAGGCACTTTCAATAGGAAAAATTGAGTTCCACAAAGGTAGGATCGGGGTAGCATAAAATCCCTTTCTTCTTTAGATGGAGTGTTGAAAATGGAAACAAGAAGAGGCTTCTGATTTAATTTTCCCTTAATTAAATTAGAAGTAAATTGTAATTCCACATCACCTGACAGCTTGTATGAGTTAAGTAAGTCATGAAGACTTGGTTAGTTTGGTTAATTTGAGTTGAGGGTCAAACTAGAGGCAGTAGAGTGTTTCCTACTTTTTAGGATCCATGGTTGAGTTTATTTTGAGTTGTAATTAATTAACTTAATTTATTTGAGTAAAAATCATTTTAACTAGATCTAACTGATGGAGGAACTAGTTAGAGGTCAAGTGAATTAAATTTGATTTAATTCACATGTCGTGATCAAACAAATAATTGATAATTCACTCAAAAATAACTCATGAATTTCATTTCTGAGGAAGACCCAGTTGAGATTGGAGTTAAAGGAAAGTGTACTATCAATTGTATAATCAAAAAATTATACAGGTGTCGCATGGAGTTAGAGGAATATCCTTGATGTATTGCACAATCATTATTGGGTAATTTCCTTGTTAATATGGGAACTACGCAAGGAAATAGGGATTCCTAAGGCCAAGAATTTGGTTAAGTATTGAACCAATCTTGCCTAGGAATGAATGAGACAGAAAGAGATAGTGCAGAGAGCTCTCAAGCTTGAGAGAAGAATTGTATTGTTCTCGTATTCTTTGACTTATGCTATATACAGATAGTGGGGTTTGTATTGTTCTCATATTACAAATATCAGTTTGAATCTATGTGGATTTTATACATGTTTGTGACAACAATACAGTGGGACACAATGGATGACTGTGGTAGAAATTCAACAGTTGATTTTTTTCATACATAAGAGAAAATGGAAATCGATGATTATGATGAAGTTGGAGGATTACTAATAGTCGGTCGGTTTTTTGCAGGAGAGGAATGAGGATATAATGTAGGAATATTGTGGTGGAGAAGGCTAACTTTCAATCACTAGAATGGGGCATATGGGCGCGCTGATGGTGGATGTGGTGGCTCGTCGACAATAGTTGTTATATGTTGAATGACAGATATACAAGTGATGGATGCTTACGGAAGCTCCTGTGGCTGTGAGGGTGGATGTGAAGGATTTAGGAATAAATAATTGGGTTGTTGTGTGGTTGGTGCTGGTAGTGTGAGCAACTACAGTGGTTTGGGAATTTGTATGGCCGTAGGGAAAAATTGGTCAGTAAGTTGTCGGGTGGTCGAGGTATTTTTTTGAACCCTTTTTTTCCCTTTAAATTTATATATGATATTTGTCGTATTATTTTTTTAACTCGTATACTTTATTTTCTTAAACACACACACACACATACACATACACACACACACACACACACACACACACACATATATATGTGTGTGTGACGATTTTCTTTTTAAATTTTTTATTTTTATTTTTAAATAACCTTTTATTTTCATATCTCCTCTCTCTCTCTCTCTTAACCTTTCCTTTTTTTTTTAAATTTTTTTTCTTAAATATTTATGGCCAAGGGTCTGATAGCAAAAAAATGGAGAACCGAGAAATTTGTTTAGAGAAACACTTGGATCACGATGGCAACAAAGTTGACGAGAATTTGATGGCCAAAGGTCGGATCATATTGGCTCTGTGCAATAGTTGAGTGACTAGAGGGTCAAACACCTCTGATACCAATGTAAGAAGAAATGTTTGTATACTCAAAGGAATTATTTGATACCAATATAATGAAAAAAGTTCATATACTCAGAGGAATGATTTTATATCAATATAACGAACAAAGTTCATATACTAAGAAGTTAAATACTACAAAAGACTTGGAATATGAATATCTCTATTGAAGATACAAGAATATATATTAAAAATGTATGAATGAGAATATGATTACAAATCAAGGTGAGGGCCTGCTTATATACCCTAGGAAGGTGTCCCTTTATGAATGGTCATGTCCTAAGGGACATAACTCTTCATTAACTAATTACTTAATTAACCATTATTTATGATGTTTTATTATTATTTATATTTACATTATTTATATCTATATTTTATTCTTAAAAATCTCATGAAAGATGAGAACCAAAGTTATGATTGTTAATATAAATGAGGAGATCACCATACCAAGGGTTTTCAAAGGAAATGATGAATAAATTTTAATATGGGATAATTTTTTTAACTAGGTAATCCTTGGTGTTAGGTGGTAAGTTATTGAATATCAAGCTCTTTAAGAAAAAAAATACATTATGTGAATTTATCATTGATGCACCTGTGCCTAAGTGGGTATTCCATGTTGTAGGGACTCACCACAATATTTTTGGTGCATAGTAGGATGTAATTACATAGCTTCTAAACTGCACGAACTAAAGAAATGCTATTTTTTCATTTTGGTCATAGTTTAGGGGTGTTCCTAATAAGTTTCTACTCACATAGTATATGATTTTGACATAATCGTCATCCCCCTCTTGAATTAAAACTCCTGCAATTGAGATGTTTGATGTTGATAAAGACAACGTGTAATCCTTGGTTAAATTGTGGGGGTGGGGGGGGGATGTTGATGTGCAAGAATCTATACAAGGCTCTAAAGGAATTTTTAGCTCAAGTATCCTAATAAAATGGGATTCCCGAACACAAAATATGTAAACATACATCAATGCAGGTAGTGTAATATGATACAAATATACATAAGATGTTATCCTTGCCTTGAAGGCTCTATAACTGACTTAATTTCCTGGGTGGAGGAATTTCATGAATGCCTTGTAATTTGAGGCCATTAAGCTTGAAATCAACAAAATTCAATCCACGTGTCAATTTTTTTTCTACAATGGTAGGGTCAAGGTGAGGCATCTCAACATAGGACTAGGTGAAGATAGTTTAAAACATTTTAAAGAGAGTCTTGTAGGAAATTATAACCTTGTCTTTGGAACAGGTTGTCCCAAGGAGGGTTTCTTTGAATATTCATAGTTATCCTAACACTTAATTCATTTGAAGTATGAAAAATAGGTAAAATATATCATAATATCAAGGTGGATATTTTCGCAATTTTTGAATCAATCAACATGACTAGGGGGAACAAAATATTTGGTATTATTTTTACAAAGTTTTATGGATTTCATAGTGTGAAATTCGTTGTCTGCGAGAAAATATGGTTGATGATGCACTGGATTCCAAAGGTAATCAAGTGCCATCATGGCCTCAGGAATATCCTCATATGAATGAAAAATGTGAGATGAAAACATAGTTGACTTCTGGAAGGCATGAATTATCTAGGAATATTTTAACATGACATAAGTGTGTGACATAGTGTTATTTGTCATTGGGTCAATAGTAGTGTAAATAGCACAAATAGAGTGATTTTTTTATTATAAAATATGTGGAACTAAATCCTTATAGGAAGGGATAGTATTGACACTAAAATATGAAGAGAAAACAATAGGTGATATCATCCCAACCAATGAAGAAATATAGAAAATGTGCATACAATTATAAGAGTCATGAGTTATAGGGGTTAGGGGTACTTCTTATCATGGACCAAAAGGGAAGGTGGGTCGAGAAAGAGGTATTCCTTCTTGAATGTTGATTAAATAATTGGTAATATACCCCCATTTGACCATAATCAAGTGAGTGATTCCTCAGAGGTTAGTGTAATGCTAGATTATAATTGTAGAGATGCCAAATATTGTTCAAGAGTAGTCATACATTGGATCTCAGGCATGATTGGATGAAATTTTGGATAATCAACATGAAAATTTAAGTGAGATGATCCTCTTTCCCACATAGTGCACATGGGTAACCATTTTATTCATTCACTGAGGTGGATTTGTAGTAAATAGTGGATATATCCAAAGTAACATTTGAGTTTATTTAAAGAGTTGTTTGTTGAGTCAAAATATACATTTTCTAGAGTGCATCCAAATTTTCTTGCAATAATGGGAGATCTTACAATTATGAGCATAATGGCCATGTGATGAGCATATGGCACAAAAATGACTAGCATGCAAGTTTTTATTACATACAAGAGGGGATAATCCTATGTGGGTTTCCAAATAGGGTAGGGTTCGTATCAAATGTAGTGTTTTCACATTTGGATTGGATTCTAAAATTCAACAAGTGTAGGGAAAAATTTAGTGGGATGACCTTGAATATTTAAAATACACAAGGATGGGGACCCACACCATGGCCGCAGTCTCATTTTCCACTTTTTTCTTATACTTTCCTCCAATAGGTTTCTTTGCACCTTTCATGTATGTTACAATGCCCCCAACTACTAATCACTTGGGGCAGGGTTAGTATGGGTAGAGCCAATAGTGAGTCAACATTGTTTTCTACATAGGAACGATAGTGGTAGGTTCAAGATACTATACAAGGATAAACAAAACCATATTAGGAAGGGTGGGAATAAAAATTACTTGACATTATAAGGTTCTAGGGGTTGGGTAGAGGGAATTTGAGTGAAATTATGTGGAATGGTATGAACTTCCTTGGGTTGAAATATCTCCAAAACTAGTTCAAACAATGGAGTCGATATCAATGGGTCCTCTGGAATGGTTGAGACTACACAAACTAGAGCCAAGTTAGAGGAAGGTATGAAGGGTGAGTTTCCTAGGTAATTATTAATTGTTGCATAATTTGTTTGTCATTTATGAAAAATCTAGGGTTAGGTGCACCACATCTACGAGTTTATAAAGTCCACCCCATAAAATTATACACTATTTAATAGAGGGGACGGTTCTCATATGCATATTGGGTGATATACCACCCAATTTACATAGCCAACAATCATGGGGGTTGAGTCCCCTCCCCACAATTTGTAAATCAACTAAGGGACCCCCCTAGAAATCACTAATGTTGATGGGTATGGACCTAAGGAATAATGGATCTGATTTTTAGGAATTATGGAGAAATATATGTGTGTGTATTGGCCCATGGAATATGGACCCAATCCAAAGGAATCCTATATTGGATATGTCACCTCTAGTATATCCACATCTATATAAATAATCACTGTGTGAGCATATGGAATGTAGATTTAATATGGTGTACATAAAATTATTACTCGAATATGTAATATGAGGAAAAGAGGAGTGAAATGGGGTGTGAGGAAGATGTATGATGATACAAAATTCATAAATGTGAGTTATATTGTTAAATATCCATATCAATGAGAAAAAAAGATAAATGAAGTAGCAGAGAGTGAAAAATAGGTCTAAGGTGTGAAAGCAAACAATAATTCAAATTCCTTGTGAAACCTCATATTATTTATAACACAAAATATTCACATATCTCGTTTTTTCAAGTCGCCTTAGCTTGTGTTATCATATCTTTGGTCCTATGGCCCTTAAGCTTAAAGCCCAAGGGCATAAGGCCCTCAACATATACAATAATTGACAATTTTTTTTAGGCGGGTCCTTTCATTTCTTTGATATTCAATATTCGGTAGCCCCTAGTTTATGCCCCTCATCGCGTGATGTTGAGCAATAGAACCTAGAGCTTAAGTTCCTTGACATAATGATGTCCAATCTCGAGGAAGAAAGGTTCCACTTGTAGGGTTCCATATTATGCCTTGATTTTTGCAACAAAATGGTTTGTTATTTCTCGCAAAGTGCTAATATTTCAGGGCCATTCCACCCTACCCGGTAATTCTGATATTGCAATTCCACATTAGGGTTCGACCTCAGTTATGGTTTTTTTGCAAGAAAATACTTTGATAATTATTTTTTTAAGGTTTTGACACTCCGATGAAATCATCATCAACTCATGAAACCTATTGATAGAAGCTTTTGCTAATCGATATCGTCAATATCAGAACTTGTTCATATCAAGATTGTTATAAAATGTTCACTCAAAATAGTTTTTTCATGTGATATCTCCCAGACTACCAATATCCAATATTAATTAAGAAATGGGTCACAACCTAAAAATTTTAGCACTTTAGTAGTTTAGCACTTGGGCACTAAGGTTTGAGAACTTTGAAGTTTGCATGGTTTATTGTGTTAAGTGACCAATAGAACTTGAACTAAGTTTAAAGCATTGAGAGCTCTAAAAGGCATAGAAATTGTATAAAGTTATACTAAAGGGAGCTCGACCATGAGGACTTGGTGTTACAACTTGGGCATATGTGATATTTTATTTACTTCCAAGGTTGGGATGTTGGGATATAATTTTTATAAGCACATGGAAATATGTGAAGCTTGTGGCATGATCTTGTAAGAACTTGGTGATAAGCATGAATGGTTGAATTGGGATTGAATGAATTTCCTTGTTCAACAAAACATGGAAATAAATATAAAATAGAATGGAAAATTAAGCCATGATAGGATATTCAAAAAATAAATCCAATGACCATTGAAGAGTTATTTAAATAGTATATCAGTGAGAGAGCATAGTTGTAATATTCCCAAATTGGGAAAGCAACAATATAGCACACAATAATGGAAAATAGCAGAAGTATCAATAGATTAATACATGAGACAACCATGGATCCATTCAATTAACATTATAACATAAGAAATAGGTACAAATACTTGAGGAAAAGATCACTCAAGTTGGGCAAACAAGCCTCCCATGAAATCATACACCTAGATCTGAAATGTTGCTAATATAATAAAAGATGGAATGCCAAAAATATGTTGTCTATAAGGGGATAGCTACAAATGAGAATGGAAATACATGTATATGTTACTTCAATGCTCCAATAGTGCAAGGAATATATATCCAAGCCCCAAAACATATTTCCGTGACAACCCAGAAAAGGTTTCCGGAAATACACACAATACAAAATATAGCAGATTTGGCCCTAGGGATGAATAACATCTACAACTGAATCACTGATAAGAGGTTTCTGATCTGAAATATACAATTTCTGATCCTCATCCAATAGATTTCCTAAATGAAAGGTTGATCCCCTCAAAGGAAACACAACTCCTCCAACTAGGGCAATAAACCCATTGTTGCAGCTGCTCTCTAAAATAGCACAGATCAAGATTGATACTATGCTGTAGGGGATAAAATATGATGGAATGCTGCCAAATGTGTCAATAAAGCTCCATGGCCTTCTTAACTAGCCTCCAAAGAGAAATGAAGCTCCCTCCAATGAAATCTAGCTCAGAAATCTCCCAAATCAACTCCACAACTTCTGCCCTGCAACATAAACACAAATCCTCAATAGGTAACTGCATTGTACATTAAGACTGAAGCCTTGGCCAAATGATTGATAGTGGAATGTATTGAAAAACTCATCCAAGAGCTTCTTAATGGAAGAGGTATGATTCCCGATCAGGAACACCCAGTGCTAAACAACACTTGCAATCTTAGCTAAACAGCTAAAGAGAGCAACAAGTCTAAGTAGACCATAAATCCAATAATAATCTCGAACATGAATAATATGGCTGCCATCCTCTTCCTTATATAAGAAATGAGCTTTCTAACCCTAAGCCCCATTCATTTATGACACTACTTCCATGCAAGGTGTCTCCATCTAACATTGCGTTGTCTCTCCATAAATGTCCACTCCTTTATGACAATTTTGTTGATTTGTTCATAGTTTACCTAGTCCACATGTTTTAGCCCCTGTTCACACCTTAGGGTGATTTATTAAGCTGAGAATATGATCCACTTTCTCATGAGAAGTGTTTTTATTCATAATGAAGAGATTTATGGGTCTCCCTACCCACTTATTCATCTATCTAAGTGATAAAACACAACTTTAATATTTCAGTAAATTTTGGAATATTACAGTCCTCCCCTCCAAAATGTTGCTTGTCCTCAAGCAACTATAAGGATACTACAATACCTCCAATGGATATGTCTCCTCCCAAGTATACAAATTAGCCTTTGGTAAATAATCCAAATAGCTCTCATCATGAAGAAGTGGGAGATATATGGAAAAAATTATATGTTTTCCATTGGTCTCCTTAAGGCATGATAGATGGTAAAGGTTGGGTACCTCAATCCCCATGAGAACTCCATTCTCCATGCTATCATCCAAACAAAGTGAGCCATCCTTGGTAGCTCATAGAAACAATCACCAATCCCCAACTTCTGCAACATGTAGGGGTTGTATGGTTGAAAGTGAGAGATAAAATTGTTCAACTTACGTTGTCTCTCTCTCCATTTATGATAAATTTGGAGCTGTTGATCTTGGGCTGCAATAATATAGTCCTCATGAAGCCAAAATATAATTGGAATATCATGATCCCACTCCTTGGTTCTAGGAAGCTTTCTTTCCCAATCCTTCCTACATATAGTGAATAAAGTTTCATCACCATATGGGCTCCAAAAGAAACATGGACAAAGTGTCATATGACATATTGGATGGTGACAATAGTCCCTCAAGTGAGACCAGCGTTGTTCTTCTTATTTCTGTCTCAAAACATGATGTGATGAGTGGCCATCCAACCACTTTCTTGCTGCCATAAGCTTCTCAAAAGCTTGAAAATAGTAGAGGACATTAAGTGTTGGCTGAATATGAACCAATAAAAACAAATTTTTCCCAAAGTCCTATAGAAGTGGTCAATCCCATCACTGAATGTAGTCTCAATAGGACCATGAAATCCAAAGAGAGGTTTTCTCTCTTGTGAAGCAATGTGTTGTAAATTTATGGTAAGGAAATGTACATACATTTTTAGTTTATCAATAAGCATCAAAACATAATCTTTACCATATATTGTAGACAAGTTGGTGAAGAGGTCCATAGATGAGCCTTCCCATCTCTTTATCAAAAGGGAAAGTGACTGAAACAACCTTGCAAAGTGGTTTCTTTCCTCCTCATACATCAAACAAGCTACATATCTCCTGATATGTTGGTGCACATCTTCTTTGAGATCCTCCCAATAGAATCCCTCCATGATGGTGTGATAAGACTCAATGAAGTCTACATTTCCTAAAGAGAGTGCCTCATATGCTGCATGTAGAATATCCTTCTTGAGCTTGGAGCCTCTAGTCAAGTAGATCTGATCATGGAAATAGATCACTCCATCAACCACTCTATACCTCCCATATATCACTTTCCCATCAAGAACCTTACATTTGAATAGGTTTTTGGAATTCTCTAGCAATAGTGGGACTCCCAATATGGATCTAGGCTTCCCAATAATGACAGCTTTGTAGAAATTTGAAATGAAGCACTTGTCTCATCATAACTCACCTCTTTGACATACTTGATGCCAAAGTCACATGTTGGAGTATTATTACCCCACCTTCGTTGTCTCCCTTGCAGCTGATCTCTCCCAAGACAATATTGAAGTACATGGAGGTCAACCTCTTTTTGGAAGGTTTTTCCCATCCAAAAATTCCATAATTTTTCCAATGCATGCAAGAGTGTTAATAACCTCTTGTCATATTCAAAAACCTGCATCATGTGTGGAAGCATCATTTTTTTCCCCAAGAAGATGGAGTATCCCTTTGACCCCATGCTTGTGTCATCACAGATTCCTGAATCATCATCTTTCAATGCAAATAGCTGAGTGGGATATGGCAATGTCCATATCAGAAAATTTCTCATCCATCCTTAGAACCCACCAAATGTTATTTGCACTGTGCGAATTCCTTCCAAGGCTCCTTACTTAGCCAAATATATCAATGTTGCAACATGTTGAAAAAACTCTTTGTTTATCTTCCAATTAGGGGGTCTCCTTGGTGGGATGCCTCCATGTAATGAAACATCAATGCCTAAAGCAGGCTGTATATGTGAGTGGACTGATTTGTCCCTGTCCTCACTACACAAATCATACTGCCCCTTCTGTGCATCATCCTTCTGAAATAGAGAGCGGTGTGTGCTCTTAATCATATGATGTTGGTCCTCCTCCCTAATTTCTTCTTCCATATTCAAGATCTCACATTCTATCAAGAATGGCACATGCTGATCATGGATTGTGCTCGGATATCCACATGTGAGATTCTTTGGAACTTCTTGCAATGATAGAAGAGTTCCTCTTATTGGAGAAATTGTTCCATCTACCTCTCCATGAGGTACTCGATCTGCTTCTGATGTGACATGGATGTTACCTCCAACCTTCCCTTTCCCTTCCTCACAAATGGAGGTTGCCTCATCATCATTAAGAAGCTCTTTGTTTAGTTCCTCCTTTTAAAAATAGATCTCCATGTCTTCCTTTTGAGAAGAGAGCTCTTTCTGAAGTGGGGATATTGCCTCTAGCAAGGTATTCTGCATGTTTTTAACCCCCTCAATAGTTTTTTGAAATGGATTTGGGTTTATTGATCCTTCCAACTCATGAACAGGTTTTGTTTGTTTAGGCTTGGTTAGCTCAACCAAGGAAGTTTCAGAATTCTTTTCATCAAATATTTCTACTAACCTCCTAGTGAACCTTGTGTAAGTAGATATATTTGCATCATTTAATGAGTAAGATTCATAAAACCACTAGGCATAATCCTTACCTTCAAGATGCAGTGTTGCTAATGTAAGGGATTCTTCTTTTTAGACTTGGTGCTGCTGCAAATAGGTGTCTAGCTCCTTCACCCAAGCCCTAGCTGAACATTTAGGTGACCCATCAAAAGTAAATAGAAAGAATCTACCTACATCATCTTTCTTGCACCCCTTACCTCTATTGTGATTGCTAGGTCTTCTATCCTCCTTGATATTGAAAAACCCTTGGAAGTTTAGATGATCCTTGAACCTCTAAGATTGAGACTTATACTCTTTAAGATAGTCACCAAGAGTCTCCTCCTTTGGTACATCTCCTTCCTCCATCTCTCTTGCTCTGAACATAGGCATGGTAGAGCATTGTAGATCTGATGGTGTAGCTGAATGTTCACACCCATAATATGAAAATCTAGAGCTTCCTTCATGTACAAGCCCTCTTGGAGAATCCCTATATCTCTCCATCTTCATCTCTTTGATGTCTTTGATAATGCATTGCATACTTTGAAGAAAAAGTCTTGAAAACTCCCTCCCTCCTGATAATAAATTTTTTCCTTCAACTCTCCTACAGATCTTCTCCTTCCTATGAGAAGCCTCCTTAGATGACATAATGGCTGAAGTACATAGGCTGAGCCAAGATTATGCTCTGATACCACTGTAATATTCCCAAATAGGGAAAGCACCAATATAGCACACAATAATGGAAAATAGCAACAATATCAATAGATTAAGACATGAGACAACCATGGATCCATTCCATTAAGGTTATAACAGAAAAAATAGGTACAAATAATTGAGGAAAAGATCACTCAAGTTGGGCAAAGAAGCCTCCCATGAAATCATACACCTAGTGTTGGCAATATGACGTAATGTGTTGTCCTTGATGGCAACCTACTTGATGAAGTTATCCTTGGTGGAAACCTACTTGAAAAGTTGCCTATGATAAGAAACCTATTTGTTAAAGATGTAAGAATGGTGTATCTACAGATCAGTTCAAATGTGACTGAGAAAATAATTCCAGCAAGTGCCAGAGAAATGATAAATATAATACGTCACAATTTATACGCTACTTTTGTGAATGCAACCCGCATATGGATGCAATGCATACGCTACTTTTGTGAAGGCAACCCATTTATACATTCAGGGTTAGCATATATGCATTTTTTATGAAGAGAAGTTGCGTATACACGTGGAAATGAACGCTCCAAGTCGCGTATGCCTTTTGAGCTCTAAAATTATGATACCAAGGGGCATTACCATGGTATTAGCCCACAGTATTGAAATTTTCATTGTCTATTTGATTCTGTCAAAGAATACCATCGAAATTTGTGTGGTTTGCCTCATGGTATTGATAAATGCTAAAACTATATAAGGAGAAGAAGATCATAGTGAAAGTGTGTGCATGTGTCTGGGTATTGAATGAATACTTCACTCTGAAGTATATCTATATGGAATGGGTTGTAGTTTATTGATAGATCTGAATTAATAATTCACCTATGAATAAAATGATGGATCAGGATCTCTAGACCTGAAATGACTATATATCTTATAGATCTTTTTATGGAATGTTTAGTTCTAAGATGTGGCGAATGTTTTCTAAAGTGAAGGGTAAGATCTGAGTTGTTTATCTATTCTGAAGAATTGTGTAGCCCTGCAATGTTTGCAGATCTATACGCAGGTTCATCGCAGCGAAAGCGCGTATATACACAGGTTAGTTTTAGCAAAAGAGCGTATGGAATCTAAGGTTAGTCCTGAAATAGTTTCAGATATATACGTATGTTTGTCTCTGTGAAAGTGCGTATATATGTGGGTTCAGTGAAGTAAAAGCACGTATGGAATATAGGGTTTTACTGAAGTGTGTAGAAGGAAATATCTGATCTATTTTGTTGTATTACTTTTTTTTGTCAATGATGTCTTCATACATATTTGAGTTGTTTGAATACTGATTATGCTGCTAGTTTATTATTATTAAATATCATTGGTTGGTTGGTTGATTGGTTGATGATTCAATGAATGAATTGAATGTCTTATAAGTTTTAGTTTGATGTATGTTCTTTGAGCTTAAATGTGTGGAGTGGGTCTAGTCTAAAAATCTGATGAAAAGTGGCCTACAAGGTGTGTTTTGTGGAAGCTATTTGATCCAGTATGAAAATTGATGAAGCGTGGTCCATAGCGGTGCTGAGGGTCGAAGCCTTTAGTGAGGGGGTTGTAGCTCCCTTCCAATGGTAGCCAGTAAACGAGATCAGGGGGTAGTCTCTCCCTTCCAGGAGTGGCTGGTAAACGAGATCAGGGGGTTGAAGCTCCCTTCCAGTAGTAGCTGGAGAACGAGAGAAGGTTGTAGCCTTCTGTAGGTGGGTGCCTGCATGCTGGTATGAGTCTGCACCAGTACATGATTGTAAGTAGTTTTATTTATAATAAATATTTAAGACAAAGACAACAACAGCGGTGGTTTTGTCTTGAATTGGGTTTCCACCTTAAATCCTGGTGTTCATGTGTGTTGCTTATGTGTGATGATTTATTATGTTCTTACTGCACATGCTTACTGCTTACTAAACATCTGATGAATGAATGATGCACTGATCTAAGTAAAGAATTATATGCATAATAAGATCTCTAGAAATGCACAAGTTTTCTTAAAGATATCCGCGTGTATACGCGAGTTGGGTTCATTAAAGTCGCGTATGGAATTTAGTAAGGAAAAAGTAAAAGTTTTGAGTAAGCTGTAAATATTGATTCACCCCCCCATCTTAGTATTTTTCCCAACAATTGGTATCAGAGCAGGTCCTTTTGAAGGAGCTTGATCGCTTGAAGGAGATCTGTCACAACGGGAAGGAAGAAAATGAAGAAGGCTACTAAAAGAAAGAAGATATCTCATAAAACATGCATAGCAGAAAATGAAGAAGATGAAACAGGTATTGATTGTTGTTCTTGGGATTCACTTTCTTGTGCATGCAATGTTGAAGATAGTGAAAGTAATGTTATGGATCTAGAGGTAGTAATTGCAAATCTGAAGATTAAAGTTGAAGATCAACAAAGATTATTTAATGAGAGGGAATATATCTACAAAGATATGATATCTAGAATGAATGGACAGATAAACAAATTTCAAAGGCTATAGGATGAATTAACCAATCACAGTGAAGGACTTGAAGTAGAAATCATCTCTCTTAAAGAAGATCTAGAAAAATCAAATAAGAAGAATGAAGAACTTCTAAAAACATGTGAAGAAAAATAAAATGAGATGAAAGAAGAAATTCTAACTTTGAATAAGAAAGTAGAAGAAGGAAAGAGGGTAGAATAAAGTATGAAGAAGCAGTGCCAAAAATTGGAGGTTGAGGTAAACATTTTAAAAGGAAAATTAGAAGAAAATGATAAACTCTTGAGGTTTCAAGATAGTACTAAGATTCTGGATAATATTCTTAGTAGTCAAAGGTCTCCTTCTAGTAAATTTGGTCTTGGTTTTCATGAAACTGTTAAAGGAGAATCTAGTTCACAAAACAATACTAAAGATTCAAAGGATATCAATGAAAAACCTGAAGTGTTTAATGAGACAAAAAGGCAACCGACAATCATGAATTCTCAAAGGAAATCATTCTCTCCTAAATATAGAGTTATCAATCGATTCTCTCCTTTGATCAATAATGTTGAATGCTTTATATGTCATAATTATGGACATGTTGCAGCCAAGTGCAGAAGCAAATTGTTTCGATCAAAGACAGATAGACACTACACAGAAAGACAGTCAGCACCCAGGTACTCAGGTTTCTTTAAGGGATATTGTTTTTCATGCAGCAATTTTGGTCATAAAGTAGTTGATTGCAATAGAATAAAGATTAGAAAAACATATTATGATCCCAATGCTCCATTTTCTGGTCACATAAGATTTTATGCTTGTAACAATTATGGGCAAGTAGAAAAGGAATGTAGATTAAGTATGATGAACAGATCTAAGAAATTGGATAATTTCCAGCAAAGCTGGAAAAAGAAGAAGCTCCAGTCAAAAATGTAGGAAATGTTGACCCTACTGTAGTCATCCGCTTCTAAAGTTTACTTCTCATAATGACTGCAGGAGTGAGGTAAGATACATTATAGGAATTAGTAATGTATCATCACAGGGGGAGAAATATATGGTGATTCCCATGGTTGGTTTGGTAATTCTAGTTGTGTTTATTTCTGACAGTGCATTTGATGTGACAAGAGAAGACAGGTACAGGTGGTACAAATTCAGGGGGAGATGAACTTGTGAAATTTTTTTGTATTTCACTTTATATACACGGGTTTCATGAACTAAAGTTGCGTATACACACAAGTTCCATTGGAAACAGCTGCGTATGTTTTTCTCTGATAAGAAAAACAGTGAATCAGACTCAAGATCGGTTTCTGATAGGCTGCTGATAGTTGTAATTTTCTTGATATAATTTTGATGGTTTCAGTCTGCTGATATGATATGGTCATACTTGACTATGAACATGTAACACCTGTTCAGAGGGAGCATTAGCCTAACTACTAAAGTTTCATTGCTGGCATTGTGTTTGCTTTTCTCGTGATGATCATGTTAGAATGATGTTGTCATGATACATAGATTTCTTATGATAAGATTATGGATGAGCCCTGATCGCGTTTTGCAGAAGAGTATCTTTATTTTCACATGTGTATTTGATGCAAGTATAATGATTTAGATATAAGGAAAAAAACATGCAGATTTTTTTGTTGATGAACATCATGATTATATAAGACCTTGGTAATAATAGATCACATAATTGCTTGATACGTATTGACTATGATGAAGTTGCTTTGGTATGAAAATTATTCTTGGCAAGAATATGATATTGCTACAAAGATCCTGATGTTGATTACTGATGTGCTTATGCTACAACTGTTGGATGACACTTGAAGACATGGATACATTTTCTTATCTTTCTTCTCTTAGATATTTGATGATACAAATCTATGGTGTTTTCTCATGCTATATGGTGCCACTCTACTCTGTTTCATGATGATTCCCACATATTTTTCTACAAAGAGGAAATGTGAATTTCACCTTGATAAAGACAAGAGATTGAGTTGATAGATTATTTCTACAGAAAGACACTATGATGCTGGAAACATAGACTCAGTCACAGGTTGATGATCAAAAAATCACTAGTGGTGGTGCATTATTTATGGGGCCCCCGATTAGTATCTTCATTCATTAAGAAGCAAAGCTCTATTGCCGTATCTACAGTAGAAGAAGAATATGTGGCTGCAGCATCATGTTTCACACAAATTCTTTGGATGATGCAGAATTTACAAGACATTAAAATCAAATGTTCACCTCCCATATCCATTATGTGCGATAATACAAGTGCCATCAGTATCTCAAAGAATCCTGTTATGCATTCCAAGACCAAGCACATTCCTATCAAGTATCACTTCTTATGTGAACAAGTGCTTGAAAAAAAGGTGAAATTGGAGTATGTTTCCTCCAAAGAACAAGTTGCTGATATATTTACTAAACCTCTTCCTAGGGAAGCATTCGAATATCTCAGAAAAAGGTTGGGAGTTTTCTTTGTCGTTCAGAAGATCAGATTAGCTTAAATTCAGAAGATTAAATTGGATACACGGATTTCATAAAGGAAAATCGTGTATATACGCGATTTTTTGTGCATAAAACCACATACGAGTTTTCGCTGACAAAAATTCTCTGGGTCAGCATTTCAGAATATTGTGGTGTTATTGGGTAATCTCTGATATTTTTGTATCATTATCTGATATTTTTCTCCTTGATGAAGATGCTTTGATGATTTTCTGTTGAAAGTGTTCAGGGTGCACAAGCTAAGGGGGAGCACTTCTCCTGTGGGAAAGGATGCATTGTTGGTGTTATAAGTGTTTTTTGTGGTCTGATCTCATGATTGAGATTCATTGGTCTTGTTTATAAAAGCTCATTTGATGAAAATATCATGTTGAGATATATGGTGTAAATTGTTATATTCAGTCATGTAAGGACTTGTTCAAATTTGTACACCCACTTGGTTGGGTAGTTGAGTCAAATACGCAAATCCACTTAGTTGGATCATTGATGTAAGTATGAGTCCTTGGTGATAGGAATGGTCATACTTGGTTGAGTTATAAAGTCATGTACTTCATTTAAAAACTTGTCTAAAGATTCAGCATGAACTCAGGGGGAGCATGGTAAATTTTGTGCACTTCAGATCTATAGAGCTCATCTTTCTACAAGGGAAGAGAAACCTTGTTTTGGTTTGATCTGCCTTTTTCCCTTGATGTCAAAGGGGGAGAGTATCATGGTGTTTGAATAATGGGTATGATTAATGTATCTATCTATTGTGCTGATCAAACACCATCATGTTTTACATCAAGTCCAAAGGGGGAGATTGTTGGCAATATGATGTAATGTGTTGTCCTTGATGGCAACCTACTTGATGAAGTTGTCCTTGATGGAAACCTACTTGAAAAGTTGCCTATGATAAACAACCTATTTTTTAAAGATGTAAGAATGATGTATCTACATATCAGTTCAGATGTGACAAAGAAAATAATTCCAGCAAGGGCCAGAGAAATGATAAATATAAGATGTCACAATGTATATGCTACTTTTGTGAAGGAAACTCGCATATGGATGCAATGTATACGCTACTTTTGTGAAGGAAACCCATGTATACATTCAGGGTTAGCATATACACAGTTTTTATGAAGAGAAGTTTTGTATACATGCGCAAACAAACACTCCAAGTCGTGTATGCATTTTGCGCTCTAAAATTATGATACCAAGGGGCATTACCATGGTATTAGCCCATAGTATTGAGCGTTGCATTGTCTATTTGATTCCATACAAGAATACCATCGGAAGTTGTGTGGTTTGGCTCATGGTATTGATAAATGCTAAAACTATATAAGGAGAAGAAGATCATAGTGAAAGTGTGTGCATGTGTCTCGGTATTGAATGAATACTTCACTCTGAAGTATATCTATATGGAATGGGTTGCAGTTTATTGATAGATCTGAATTAATAATGCACCTATGAATAAAATGATGGATCAGGATCTCTAGACCTGAAATGACTATATATATTCTAGATCTGTTTATGGAATATTCAGATCTGAGATGTGGTGAATGTTTTCTAAAGTGAAGGGTAAGATCTGAGTTGTTTATCTATTCTAAAGAATTGCACAGCCCTGCAATGTTTGCAGATCTATACGCAGGTTCATCGCAGTGAAAGCGTGTATATATGCGGGTTAGTTTCAGAAAAAGCACGTATGGAATCTAAGGTTATTCCTGAAATAGTTGCAGATATATACGCAGGTTTGTCTCTGTGAAAGCACGTATGTACGCGGGTTAAGTGAAGTAAAAGTTCGTATGGAATCTAGGGTTTTACTGAAGTGTGCAGAAGGAAATATCTGATCTATTTTGTTGTATTACTATTGTCTTTCAATGATGTCTTCCTCCATATCTGAGTTTTTTAAATAGTGATTATGTTTCTAGTTTATTATGATTAAATATCAGTGGTTGGTTGGTTGATTGGTTGATGATTCAATGAATGAATTGAATGGGTTATAAGTTTCAGTTTGATGTATGTTCTTTGAGCTTAAATGTGTGGAGTGGGTCCAGTCTAAAAATATAATGAAAAGTGGACTACAAGGTGTGTTGTGTGGAAGCTATTTGATCCAGTATGAAAATTGATGAAACGTGGTCCATAGTGGTGCTGAGGGTCAAAGCCTTCAGTGAGGGGTTTGTTGCTCCCTTCCAGTGGTAGCTCATAAACGAGATCAAGGGGTAGTAGCTCCCTTCCAATAGTGGCTGATAAACATGATTAGGGGGTTGAAGCTCCCTTCCAATAGTAGCTGGAGAACGAGAGAAGGTTGTAGCCTTCTACAGGTGGGTGCCTGTGTGCTGGTATGAGTCTACGCTAGTACATGATTGTAAGCAATTTTCTTTATAATAAATATTAAAGACAAAGACAATAGCATCGGTGGTTTTCTCCCGAATTGGGTTTCCACCTTAAATCCTGGTGTTCATGTGTGTTTCTTATGTGTGATGATTTATTCTGTTCTTACTGCACATGCTTACTACTTACTAAACATCTGATGAATGAATGATGCACTGATCTAAGTAAAGAATTATATGCATAATAATATCTCTGGCAATACACAAGTTTTCTTAAGGATATCTGCGTGTATACACGATTTGGGTTCATTAAAGTCACGTATGGAATTTAGTAAGGAAAAATTAAAATTTTTGAGTAAGCTCTAAATACTGATTCACCCCCCCCCCCTCTCAGTATTTTTCCCAACACCTAGGTCCGAAATGCTTATAATACAATAAAAGCTGGAATGGAAAAAATGTGTTTTCTATAAGGGGATAGCTATAGCTAAGAATGGAAATACATGTATATGCTACTGCAATTCTCCAATAGTGTAAGGAATATAGATCCAAACCCCAAAATAGATTTCTAGGACAACCCAGAAAAGGTTTCCGGAAATACACACTATACAAAATATAGCAGATTTGGCCCTAGGGCTGAACAGTCTCTGCAACTGAATCACTGATATGAGGTGGATGATCTAAAATATACAATGGCTGATCCTCATCTAATAGATCTCCTAAATGAAGGGCTGATCCCTCCAACTTGGGCAATAAACCCACTGCTACAGCTGCTCTCTAAATTAACGCAGATCCAGACTGATACTATGCTCTAGGCAATAAAATATGATGGCTTGATGCAAAATGTGTCAATAAAGCGTCAGGGCCTTCTTAACTAGCCTCCAAAGAGAAATGAATCTCCCTCCAATGAAATCTAGCTCAGAAATCTCCCAAATCAACTCCACAACTTCTGCCTTGCAACACAAACACAAATCCTCAACAGGAAATTGTGTTGTACATTAAGACTGAAGCCTTGGAAAAATGCCTGATAGTGGAATGTAGTGAAAAAATCTTCGAAGAGCTTCTCAATGGAAGAGGTGGTATTCTCGATCAAGAACACCCAGTGCTAAAAAACACTTGCAATCTTAGCTAAAAAACTAAAGAGAGCAACAAGTCTAAGTAGACCATAAATCAAATAATAATCTCTAACATGAATAATATGGTTTCCATTTTCTTCCTTATATAAGAAATGAGATTTCTGACCCTAATCCCCATTCATTTATGAAACTACTTCCATGCAAGGTGTCTCCATCTAAAACTATGTTTTCTCTCCATAAATGTCCACTCCTTTATGACAACACTGTTGATTTGGTCAGTGTTGACCTAGTCCACATGTTTTAGCCCCTGTTCACACCTTAGGGTGCTTTATTAAGCTTAAAAGATGATCTACTTTCTCATGAGAGGTGTTTTTATTCATAATAAAGATATTTATGGGTCTCCCTACCCACTTATGCATCTATCTAAGTGACAAAACATAACTTTAATATTCCAGTAAATTTTGGAATATTACAATAGTAGAGTTTAGAGAAACAAGAAAATAAATACAAGATTGTATGGTTGTGAAGAGATTATTACATATCATATTAGATAGAGAGTAGAGCAGAGTTTAAAGAATCAATTAAACCAATGCATGGTATATTGTAGAGCTATAAAGAGATGTGTAGAGAATATTGTTGAGATATGAAGTGTAGAAGTAGTAGAAGGGGATTGGTGTCTCCTATAGGTTGGTGCCTATGAAGCAGAAAAAGGGGTTTGGTGTCTCTTGTAGGTTAGTTCCTACAAATTAGAACAAGGGGATCAATGTCCAATATAGGTTGGTGCCTACAAAGTAGTAGAAGAGATTGGTGTCTCCTATAGTTTGGTACCAACAAAGTAGAAAGGGATTGGTGCCTCCTGTCATTTGGTTCCTACAAAGCAGCAAGGAGATTGGTGTCTCTTATAAGTTAGCACCTACAAAAAAACAAGGGGTTTAGTGTCTCTTGTAGGTTGGTGCCTACATTTTAGTTACATGTATTAGTCTCTCTTGTAGTTTGATACCTATAAATTGGTGTAATAGTAGGTTGGTGCCTACAATATATTTCATATAAAGAAGTTTTTTAGTTTAATCCATATTGTCGTTGCTACAACACCCTCCAAAATTTTGGCCTACATCTAACTTTTAGAGCCTACTTTAACCTTGCATGTTGTCGTCTCACGTAGTAAGAGGAATTCCATGTGTATTCTCTAAGTTTTCAAGTCCCTTTTGGAATAATACCAAAGTGTTGTCTTTTAGCATGGGAAGTGTCCCACGTTGCATAAGGGGAGTTATGGTTCATTTGGCACTAATTGTTACACCATTTTTTGGTCATCTAACCATGTATAATTAGATAGATTGAAATACACTGTGTAAGACCAATTTTACCATAGTAACATTTATTTCACTAAGAAATAATTTAATAAACCATAGTTTATTAAGATATTTCTCGTCCACTTAGAAAACCCCATGAGTAATAATTAAATAAATCCTTATTTATTTGATTTTCCTCTAGGAATAATTAATTAAACCTTTGTTTAATAACCTAGTCATATTTAGCCCAATTAATGAGAAATAATTAGATAAATAATTATTTATCTTATGATTCTCTAGCAATAATTAACTATCTTATTATTCTCTAGGAATAATTAATTAAATAATTATTTAATTAATATTCCTTGTTAATTTTGACTAAATCATTTAGGAATAATAAAATAAATCATTATTTTTTTTAATTATTCCTTGATCCCATCCTTGAAATAATAAATAAATATTTTATGTGTTTATTGTTTCTAAATAAGGGGTTTTAACCAATTTAAATTCATTTTCCCTCCAACAAAATATAATAAAATATTCCAAGTAGTTAGATCTATATTTTGGTTAATAATATTTTACTATGCACCATTATCAAGGATAATTCAATATTTTGTTATAAATAGGAGGGTTTCCCATTCATTCCCTACCTTTGATCCTTTTATCTTGGTTGGAATTTGATCCTCTTTATCTTTGTCTATCGTTGATTCACTTTTATTTTATTTTGCTTATTGAGCTCTCTTTGAGTTCTACACGTCTTGGGTATTCTACAACCATTGAGAGAGGAACTATGAAGATGAAGCATTTGAGGACAGCCAAGAACCCATCCCATTGAGCGGGGTTGTATTAGTTCTCTTCCCAGGTGTTACATAATACAAAAAATTATTTATAATTCTTGTCTTGTCTATTGGATATTTTGGAGAAACTCTTATTTCATTGTGTTGTTTAGCGGCTTTATTTGCATAGATCTGCTTCAACCATCTATTGCATATATAAGAAGTTTGACAACCATTATTTTTGCTAGGGTTATTTTTCATGTGTAGCTAAAGTGATCTCTTTTTGTACACTTGCATTAAGATTTCATACTAACAATTTGCGACTCGATGATGCTACCACACAGAATAGGACTAGTGGAGACCATAAAAGCAAGAGAAAAATATGGTTACTCATGACGAAAATTGACATAAGAAACAAAAAGTATGAAGGCTAAGTGGTGCCCCAAGTACAAGTGGCGCAAGTGCAAAAATCCAATTCTGAGAGGTAGTGAAGTGACCCTTTGTGGAAAAAAGGGTTTTGCATGAACTATCAAATCACCAAAAACAAAAGATGCAAGCTACCTAAATATATGACAGAAATAAAACTTACATCTTGATGAGATATTCTATGGGTAAAATTTCTTAAGGTAGAGTACATTGCGATGGTTAGGAAGGGGGTGGCCTTTGAAATCCTCTAGAAGGAATGCCCCTTTTCCCAAGTCCTTACTAATGATGTAAGGACCTAGACATAATGAGTTGAAATTTCCATGGCCAAGGACATCATGAGCTTGGTCATACACTAGAACAAGGTTACCTTCGTGAAAGGTAGGAGGGTGGATTTTTCTATCATATTGAGCTTTGGTGCACTTCATGGTCGCTTCAATGGTTTAGAAGGCAACACGGTGGTCTTCAGACGCACACTCACGCATGATAAGTATTTTTTCTAAAGTTTGAGTGTCAGGGAGGATTTAGATGGCTAAGTGAAGGGAGGGGATTTCACACTCGATCAGTAAGACTACCTCCTCACCAAAAACAAGGTGGAAAGGAGCAAACCCAGTGGTGGTTTTAACAAAAGTTCTATAGGCCCACAACACAGGGCAAAGCATAAGGTGCCAGTTGGTTTTATGCTTGTTCACCATTCGTTGAAGCATAGTTTTAAGGATTTTATTAATTGCTTCAACTTGACCATTACCTTGGGGGTAATAGGAAGATGAATATTGGTGCTCAAAGCCCAATAGAGAGGATATCTCACACCAATCTCATCTTTGAAATGTCGGCCATGGTCAGAGACCAATTTTTTCGGAAACCTGAATCGAGCGATAACATGGTTAAAGAAAAATAGGGTCACGGTAGTTGCCATGTTATTGAACGTTGGCATGGCCTCAGCCCATTTGGTGAAATAGTCAACCGCCACAATGATATACTTGTGGTTACCAACTGATGGAGGTAGATACCCCATAAATTCAATGGCCCACTTGCAGAATTTTCCAGTGGAAATGACAGGATGGAGAGGAGTAGGAGGAGATTGCACCTTTGGCACAAAAATTTGGCAGTTGGAATAGTGTTTGACTGGTTCAATGCAATCACCGAAGAGATAAGGCCAAAAATACCCAGCGCACATGTCTTTCTTATTCGTGGCCAAACCAGAGAGGTGGCTACCACAAGCGTCGCTACGACAGGAATTAAGGACTTGCTTAGCTTCGGCGTGCACGAGATGACGACGAAGGACATAATAAACACCGCGAAGATAGAGATCATCATCAATGAGAATATAGTGGGGGGCCTGGTGTCGTATACATTATCGAGCATCACGATCAAGATGGGGAGTGAAATCTTAGGTTCGCATATAGGTAAGGATGTTGTCATACCAAGGGTCATCCGAAGTAATATTGAGAAAATGTTCATAAGGTAAATTGTCATTAACTGGTGGATCTTGTATACTAGTAGGCAATTCATAAATGAGTTTAGCAAGGGCTAAACCTTTCTTACTCTTGGGTGTGACAAATTTGAGATCGAGCTCTTGAAGAATAATGATCCAACGGGCATACTTCCCATCGATGATCCTTCTACTCAAGAGGAATTCCATAGGGTTGGAATTGGTCATGACCTTGGTGGAATGCGTAATGATATAATGACGAAGTTTCTAGACCGAGAACACGATGGCCAGTGCCAAATTCTCTTCATGCGAGTAGGAAATAGGGGGACCTACAAGGTTCTTATTGAAATAATAGATAAAATGTTCATTTTTGGTGTCATATTCCTATATGAGGACCCCAGCAACCGAGTGGGTGGAAGATGATGTTGGCAATATGATGCAATAAGTTGTCCTTGATGGCAACCTACTTGATGAAGTTGTCCTTGATGGAAACTAACTTGATGAATTACCTTTGGATAGCAACCTATTTGTTAATGATGTAAATCTGATGTATCTATAGAGCATTTTAGATGTAATGAAGAAAGAAATTCTAGTAAGTGCTAGAGTAATGATGAACAAAGTATGTCACAAAGCATACGCGGGTTTGTAAAGGCTAAGTAGCGTATATACGCGGAAAAGTGTGTGCCAAGTAGTGTATGCCTATTTTTGCTCTAAATTTATAAAACCAAGGGGAATTACCATGGTATTAGCCCACAGTATTGAGCGTTGGGTTGTAAAATTGATCCCGTCCAAGAATACCATCAGTGGTTACATGGTTTTGACTCATGGTATTGGTAAAGGCTAAATCTATATAAGGAGAATAAGCTCATAGTGCAAGTGTGTGCAGGAGCAAGGGTTGTTGATGAATAAATTTCTCTAAGGAATATCTGCATGGATGAACTCTGTTCTTAATTGATAGATCTGAATCTATGATGCACCCATGGATCTGATGATGGTTCAATATGTCTAGATCTGATGATGATGAATCTCTAGAATGACCTACTAAAGGAATGACGAAGAACTGGCACAATTTTGCTGAAGAAAATGAATAAATCTCGGTAAGTCTTATAAATCTGGTCTGATCTGCAAAATTTATTCTTTACAGATCTATACGCTAGTTGGTTTCATCGAAAGCGCATATATACGCGGGTTTGCTTAATGAAAAGCGCATATGGCAGTTAGGGTTTTCTGAAGAATAAAATACACAAAAGTATACGCGGGTTGATGTACAGGGAAGCGTGTATATACGCGGCTTCAGAAAAGCAAAGTAGCATATGCTATTTGAATTAATGAATGTTCAGGGTTGAGTTTGTATCTGCATATGTTTTCTGAAGTCTAGGTTATTTCTGATATTCTGGCTATAGTGGTCTCACTGTTCTGTTCGAAGTTTGGGAAAAATATGTTTGTTGATGTTAAGTGAAGGGTTGTGTTCAAGTTGTTTGATCCAATATGAAAATTGATGAAACGTGGTCTGCAGTGGGTCTGGAGGTTGAAGCCTTCAGTATGGAAGTAGAAGCTTTTAGCCAGTAGAAGCTGGTGTTGAAATCAGGGGGTCAAAGCTCCCTTCCAGGAGAGGCTAGTAAATGAGTTCAGGGGGTTGGAGCTCCCTTCCAGTTGCAGCTGGAAAATGAGAGAAGGTTGCAGCCTTCTACAGGTAGAAGCCTGCGTACTGATATGAGTCTGCATCAATACTATGTTGTAAAAGGTTTTCTAAATAATAAATATTGAAGACAGAGACAACAACAGCGGTGGTTTTCTCCCGAATTGGGTTTCCACCTTAAATCCTGGTGTTCATGTGTGTTGTTTATGTGTGATGATTTATTCTATTCTTAATGCACATGCTTACTGCTTACTAAACACATGATGAATGAATGATGCACTGATCTAAGTAAAGAATTACATGCATAATAATATCTCTAGTAATACGCAAGTTTTCTTAAGGATATCTGCGTGTATATGCGAGTTGGGTTCAGTAAAGTAGCGTATGGGTTTTAGAGAAGGAAAAATTAATAATTATTCAGTCAGATCTAACACCGGACCACCCCCCGCCCCCCCCCCCCCCCCCCTCTCAGTATTTTTCCCAACATTTGGTTTCAGAGCAGGTCCTTCTGAAAAAGCTTAGTCACTAGAAGGAAGATCAATCAAGATGAGAAATCAAGATGGAACAACATCTATCAGGCCTCCACTCTTTAACAGAAAAAATTTAATATTCTGGAAAACAAGGATGAGATCCTATATTCAGTCTCTGGGAGCAGATGTATGGGTTATTTTTGAAGGAGGATATCAATATCTAGCCGCAACACCAACAGATCCAATGGAAAGAAATAATTATGAAACAAACTCAAAGGTGGTCAATGCTCTATTGGGAAGTCTAACTGAATCAGAATTTGTCAAATTCATGCAGCTGGATACAGCAAAGGCAATATGGGACAAAATCATTCTAAGTTATGAAGGTGATGCAAAGGTAAAAAGTGCTAAACTCCAAACTCTCAGAATTCAATATGAGAATCTAAAAATTCATAATGAGGAGAGAATTTCCAGTTTCTTTTTACGACTTGATGATATTTTAAATCGTATGAGAAATATGGGAGAAACAATAACCGAATCTACTTTGGTTGAGAAATTTTTATTATCTCTAACGACAAAATTTGAGTTAAAAGTTTCAGCTCTTGAAGAAAAGCAGGATCTTCAAAATCTTACTGTGGTACAACTTCATGGCATACTAACTATATGTGAAATGAGAAGAAGAGGACCATCTGAATTCAAAGAAGCTGTATTTAGAACTGCTACAAAAGGGAAAGAAGTACAAGAGACAGAAGGATCAGGGTATATCTCAGAAGAAGATGAGGCAAATTTTGTAAAGAAACTTCAACTTGGCACAGGACGGTTCAGAGGTAAGCTTCCTTTCAAATGTTTTTCTTGTGGAAGAGTTGGTCACTATGCTGCTAAGTGTCCTCATAAAAAAAAACATGAAAAAGGGAAGGAAGTAACAAGAAGGAATAAGAATCGGTCTAGCACTAGAAAAAGTTACTATACTCATGAATACAATGATGGGTTATCTGATAGTGAGGAAGAATGTGAACAATATCTTAGACTTCTCATTGAATTTGAAAAAGAATCTAGAGAAGAAAAAGATACTTTTATGGATGCTCTAGAGGAAAATGATTTTCTTGATGAATTCAATCAACTCAAAATATGCTTAGAAGAAAGTAAAATATGCTTATAATAAAGTAAAATATCCATAGAAACTCTAAAAAATCAACTTGAAGAAAAGGAGAAACACAATGAGAAATTAGAATGTGAAGTAGTAAGTCTAAGAAAATAAATTCAGAAAGTGAAGACTTTGAATCTTAGATTTGCTAAAGGATCTGAAACCTTAGATGAGATTATCAAGGTACAACATTCTCCTTTTATAAAGACAGGTCTTGGATATATTGGAGAATCTTCTCAGACTTAAGCACCAAATTATCTTAAAGCAGCTACAGCCAGTATACAACATTCTGCCACTCAACAAGGGAATAAATAATCTTCACAGGTAAAGCATGACCATCTAAATTCAAAGAACACTAACAAGAATAACTTTCAAAGAAACACCAACCAACAGGTAAATTAAAATAGAAGATTTCATGATCACATAAATTTCTACTTCAATGGACAATGTTTCTCATGTCACAATTTTGGTCATAAAGTTGTTCAATGTGTTGCATATAAAACCATCATGACAAGAGAAGCAAGAAAGAAAAGGATTGATATTGGAACAAAGAAGAATAACTATAACAACTTTTCTCCTCTTCAAAATGAAGTTGAATGTGCTTATTGCAATAACTTTGGCCATGAAGAATCTGAATGCAGGAGCAAAGTCTAGCCAAAAGAACATTTTCCTTCGAGCTCCAAAGTGTGGTAAAAGAAGGAATTGCAGGTTGAAAATTGTGGCATAGATTTATTTGCAAAAGGTGAAGAAAATCAATGGTACATTGATAATGGATGCTCAAAACACATGACATGTGACAAAAACAAACTTCTTGCATATAATGCTCTAGAAAAGGAAAAGAATGTTACATTTGGAAATGATACACCTGCTGTCATTAAGGGAAAAGGGTCTGTTTTTATAAAAGAAAAAGTGAAAGCCAATAATGTCATGTATGTGGATGGATTAAAGCATAACCTGTTGAATGTAATTCAAATGTGTGATCAAGGAACTAAAGTTGTCTTTAGTTCAAAATAATGTGTGGTACATGATCTTGATACAGGTAAAACAATTATAAAAGGAAATAGAACTCCAAGCAACTTGTATGTATTGAAGAACTGCAAAGAACAATGTTACTTGATTAAATATTCAGAAAATTGGCTATGGCATAGAAGGTTGGGGCATTTTAGCTTCTCTCAAATCAACAAATCAAGCAAACTCAAAGCTGTTCGTGATCTTCCCAATATTACTCTACTTGAAAGTATCATATGCAAATCTTGCCAATTCGGTAAGAAAACCAGAGTGAAATTTAATGCCAAGGAAGGATCATCAAGTAAGCATCTTGAACTCATTCATACTGACATATGTAGACCTGTGAGGAAACATTCACGACGTGGTGAACAATAATGTATCTTATTTATTGATGATTTCTCTAGAATGTGTTGGATTGGGTTGATTAAACACAAAGATGAAGCATTTGAGAAATTTAAGATCTTCAAAGCACTGGTTGAAAATGAATTAGATCTAAAAATCAAGTGTCTTAGATCTGATAGAGGAGGAGAATATACATTGGATGAATTCCTTGAATTTTGTGAACAACGTGGCATAAAAAGATAGTTTTCTGTAGCTGGCACTCCACAACAAAATGGCATAGTAGAAAGAATGAATAGAATAGTTCAACAAATGGCTAGAGCTATGCTTGATGATTCCAGAACATGTGAGACTTTTTGGGGAGAAGCAGCACATACATCGGTAAATATTCTTAACAAGGCACATGTTGGTGTAAATAGTGATAAAATTCCATATGAACTCTAGTATGGTAATCCTCCCACTGTGAAGCATTTTAGAGTTTTTGGAAGCAAATTCTTTATAAAAAATAACGATGAAAAAATTGGCAAGTTTGAACCTAGAGCAGATGAAGGAATACTTCTTGGCTACTCCTCTAGGAGTAGAGCATATAAATGTTACAATAAAATACTTCGGAAGATTTTTTAATGTATTGATGTTGTTATTGATGAGTCTCCTGCAGCTCCAAAAGAAGAAAAACAAACAACAGATGAAGACGATGCTGACATATATCCTTCTACATCAAATAGGAATGATATAGACAGTGGACCCAATGAAGAACCTGAAGATGATTTATCTGAAAAAGCTCCATCCAGATATGTTCAAAAGAATCTTCCAGAATCTCAAATTTTGGGAGACAAGCGATCAGGTGTACAAACAAGAAGGACTCGTGTGGGATCTTCTAGCTATCTGGCATTTCTATCCACTATTGAACCACAAAGTGTCAATCAAGCCAGCAAAGATGAATGTTGGATTCAAGCCATGAATGAAGAGCTTGACCAAATTGAAAAGAATCACACTTGGGAATTAGTACCAAGACCTCATGATAAAAATGTTATTGGAACTAAATGGATATTCAAAAACAAGTTAAATGAGAATGGGGATGTTATAAGAAATAAAGCTAGACTTGTTTGCAAGGGGTATGCTCAACAAGAAGGTATAGACTTTGAAGAAATTTTTGCTCCTGTTGCTAGAATTGAAGCCATAAGAATGTTTCTTGCTTTTTCAAGATTCCAACGAATCAAAGTTTATCAAATGGATGTTAAATCTTCTTTTCTCAATGGTGATCTAGAAGAAGAAGTTTATATAGAACAACCAGAAGGATTCATTTTGGGAAATGATGAAAATCTTGTTTGTAGACTTAAAAAGGCTCTATATGGTCTCAAAAAAGCTCCAAGGGCATGGTATTATTGTCTTGACAAATATCTTCATCAAAAAGGATTTTCAAAAGGGTCTGCTGATAGCAACTTATACACAAAAACTGAAAATGATAAACTATTGATAGTGGTTGTATATGTTGATGATATCATTTTTGGAAGTAATGAAGAATCTACGAGTCAAAAATTTTCTTATGTTATGCAACAATAATTTGAAATGTCTTTACTTGGGGAACTAACATTATTTCTTGGCTTGCAAGTGAAACAAGTAACAGATGGCATATTCTTATCACAAGAAAAATATCTTAAGAAAATTATGAAGAAGTATGGCATGGAAGAGTGCAAACCTGTAAGTACACCAATGATAACCGGATGTAATCTCAGTTCTCATGATGATTCTCCCGTTGTGAATCAACCAGAATATAGATCTATGATAGGAAGTCTACTTTATCTCACTAGGACTAGACCAGACATTATGCATGCAGTTGGGATTGTTGGATGATTCCAAGCTAATCCAAAAGAGTCTCACCTTCAGGCTTTCAAAAGAATATTAAAATATCTACAAGGAACTCAAGACTTTGGACTATGGTATCCAAAGAATGCTGATCTTACTCTTCATGATTACACTAATGCAGACTGGGCTGGAAATGTTTATGATCAGAAAAGAACTAGTGGTGGTGCATTCTATATGGGGCCCCAGTTAGCATCTTGGTTCAGCAAGAAGCAAATCTCTATTGCCTTATCTACAATAGAAGCAGAATATGTGGCTGCCGCATCATGTTGCACTCAACTTCTTTGGATGATGCAAACCTTACAAGACATTCAAATCAAATGTTCACCTCCTATCTCGATTATGTGTGATAATACAAGTGCCATCAATATCTCAAAGAATCCTGTTATGCATTCCAAGACCAAGCACATTCCCATCAAGTATCATTTCTTACATGAACAAGTGCTTGAACGAAAGGTGAAGTTGGAGTATGTTCCCTCCAAAGAACAAGTTGCTGATATATTTACCAAACCTTTACCCAGGGAAGCATTCGAATATCTTTGACAGAAGTTGGGAGTAGTCTCTACCATGCAGAAGATAAGATCTAATTAAATATAGAATATTAAATTAGATACGTGGATTTCATGAAGGACAGTCGCGTATATACGTGAGTTTATACATAGAAAACCGCGTATGGGTGTTTGTTGACAGATTTTTTTTGGGTCAGCATTCTTCAGCACAACTACGGTGCTGTTTGGTATCTCTTGTAGTGTTCCAGTTCTCATAATTCTATTTCATTATCTGATGTTTTTAATGAATATGCCTTGATGATTTTTCGTTGAAAGTGTTTAGGATGCACAGGCTAAGGGGGATCATTGGTCTTGTGGAAAAGATGCATTGTTGGCATTCTCATTATTTGTTGTGGTCTGATCTCATGCTTGAGATTCTTTGGTCTTGATTGTATAAGTCATTTCTGTAATTTGATGAAAAGGGCATGTTAAGGCCTATGATGTAAAATTTTAATATTCAATCATGTAAGGACTTCTTTTTTTTTGTAAACCCACTTGGTTGGGTAGTTGAGTCAAAATGGGTAAACTCACTTGGTTGGGTACTTGAGTCACATATGTAAATCCACTTGGTTGGATCATTGATGTAACTATGAGTCCTTGGTGATAGGAAAGGTCATAGAGTCATGTACTTCAATGAAAAATATGTTTGAAGATTCAGCATGAACTCAGGGGGAGCATGGTAACTTCAGTGCACATCATATCTACAGAGCTCATATTTCTACAAGGGAAGAGAAACCTTGTTTTGGTTTTGATCCGCCCTTTGCCCTTGATGTCAAAGGGGGAGAGTATCATGGTGTTTTAATACTGATTATAATCAATGTATTTATCTGTTGTGGTGATCAAACACCATCGTGGTTGCCATCAAGTCCAAAGGGGGAGATTTTTGGCAATATGATGCAATAAGTTGTCCTTGATGGAAACTGACTTGATGAATTGCCTTTGGATAGCAACCTATTTTTTAATGACGTAAATCTGATGTATCTACAAAGCAGTTCAGATGTAATGAAGAAAGAAATTCCAGTAAGTGCCAGAGTAATGATGAACAAAGTATGTCACAAAGCATAAGCGGGTTTGTAAAGGCTAAGTAGCGTATATACACGGAAAAGTACGTGCCAAGTAGCATATGCCATTTGCGCTCTAAATTTATAAAACCAAGGGGCATTACCAAGGTATTGGCCCACAGTATTGAGTGCTGGGTTGTCAAATTGATCCCGTCCAAGAATACCATCAGTGGTTGCATGGTTTTGACTCATGGTATTGGTAAAGGCTAAATATATATAAGGAGAAGAAGATCATAGTGCAAGTTTGTGCAGGAGCAAGGGTTGTTGATGAATAAATTTCTCTAAGGAATATCTGCATGGATGAAATATGTTCTTAATTGATAGATATTTATCTATGATGCACCCATGGATCTGATGATGGTTCAAGATCTTTAGATCTGATGATGATGAATCTCTAGAATGACCTATTGAAGGAACGACGAAGAACTGGCGCAATTTTGCTGAAGAAAATGAATAAATCTTGGTAAGTCTTATAGATCTGGTCTGATCTGCAAAATTTATTATTTATAGATCTATACGCTAGTTGGTTTCATCGAAAGCACGTATATACGCGGGTTTTCTTAATGAAAAGCGTGTATGGCAGTTAGGGTTTTCTGAAGAATAAAATACACAAAAGTATACGCTGGTTGATGTACAGGGAAGCATGTATATACGTGGCTTCAGAAAAGAAAAGTAGCGTATGCTATCTGAATTAATGAATGTTCAGGGTTGAGTTTGTATCTACATATCTTTTCTAAAGTCTGGGTTATTTCTAATATTCTGGCTACAGTGGTCTCACTGTTCTGTTTGAAGTTTGGGAAAAATATGTTTGTTGATGTTAAGTGAAGGGTTGTGTTGAAGCTATTTGATCTAGTATGAAAATTGATGAAACGTGGTCTGCATTGGGTCTGAAGGTTGAAGCCTTCAGTATGGAAGAAGAAGCTTTCAGCCAGTAGAAGGTGGTGTTGAAATCAGGGGGTCGAAGCTCCCTTCCAGGAGAGGCTGGTAAACGAGTTCAGGGGGTTGGAGCTCCCTTCCAGTTGCAGCTGGAAAACGAGAGAAGGTTGCAGCCTTTTGCAGGTAGAAGCCTGCATACTGATATGAGTCTGCATCAATACTATGTTGTAAAAGGTTTTCTAAATAATAAAGATTGAAGACAAAGACGACAACAGCGGTGGTTTTCTCCCAAATTGGGTTTCCACCTTAAATCTTGGTGTTCATGTGTGTTTTTTATGTGTGATGATTTATTCTATTCTTAATGCACATGCTTACTGCTTACTAAACACGTGATGAATAAATGATGCACTGATCTAAGTAAAGAATTACATGCATAATAAGATCTCTTGTAATACGCAATTGTTCTTAAGGATATCCGCGTGTATAGGCAAGTTGGGTTCAGTAAAGCAGCGTATGTGTTTTAGAGAAGGAAAAATTAATAAGTATTCAGTCAGATATAAATACTGATTCACCCCCCCCTCTCAGTATTTTTCCCAACAGATGAGATGTATAGGATGAAATCCCTTTCAAAGTTAGGAGGACTAATCAATAGAGCAGAAGTGAGAGCATGTTTCAGGGCATCAAAAGATTATTAAGCATGGTCACCCCAAACGAATGGAATGGTAGAGCGAAGGAGCCTTAGAAACCCATGAGTGGTGGTGACATAGTCAAGGACGAACCGACAAAGAATGTTGGCTTTGCCTTGGAGGCTTTGTAACTAGCGCAAGGTACGAGGAATGGGAATTTAAATAATGGAGTGAAATTTAAGAGGATCAAGTGCAATACCATCTTTGAACATGATGAAGCCCAAGAGATAGTCGGCAGTGAAAAAAAAGACACTTTTCAACGGGTTGAGGTGAATATTATACTTGCGACATCAGAGGAAAACTATACACAAATCATGGAGGTGTTGCACCCTCCACCTAGAACGAGCAGTGAGGTCGTCGATGTAAGCAAGGATAATATGATTCAGGTCATGGAAACAGTATGACATGGCCCATTGAAACTTGGATCCGACATTCTTTAGGCCCAAAAACATGACTCTATAAGAAAAAGTTCCCCACAGACTAATGAACGCAATTTTTAACTAATCAGCATGGTGGATAACTATATGGTTGTATCCAGAGAAACCATCCATAAAGGATAGAACCTCATGCCCCACACACTCGTCTATGATCTGGTCAATGAATGGTGTGGGGAAGTTGTCTTTAGGACAAGCTTTGTTGAGGTCGTGAAAGTCAGTTCAGACATAGATGGTGCCTTCTTTCTTGAGAACGGGAACTAGGTTAGAGACCCAAGTGGTGTATTCAATAGGATAGATAAAACCAGCCTTTTTGAGCTTGTTGATTTCGACCTTGATAGCCTCACATCTGGAAGCATTAATGGGTCTCAACGTTTGACAGACAGGATTGGCATCGGGCCATGTATCGATATGGTGTTCGATAATGGCAGGATCAACTTTGAGCATCTCTAAATAGGACCAGGTGAAAACATCACAAAATTCCTTGAATAGCTTAGTGTAAGCCTCAATTTCTTTCAAGATGCAATCTTCCCTTAAGGCGATGTTTTCTTCTATCCCTGGTAGATCAGAAATGTTTATTTTAATGGTAGGAGAGATATTTTCCATATTTCCTTCTTCAAAAGCATCGAGTGCAAGAATGGGATTTCTAAACCAATCAAACTCGTCAGAGATAATGTCTTTAGACTCCACAACATACTAGTCAAGGGACTACTATGGAATGAAGTACACACGGTGGCACATATGATCCCAAGGAAAGTCATGGATGGTAATTTATTCCATAATATCTTCATCAGAGTGAAATATGGGGGGACAAGTAGAAGAAAAACTACATGACGTGGCAGGGCTACCTGACACATCATCATGATAGATATGGTTCACATACGCATTGCTACGAGGGGTAGGTGAAGAATTAGTAGATGAAACATCTAGTGATGTTGAGCCCAACATGATCATCGAAGGAGGTTCAATCGAAACGTAAGGGAACTCCCTGGAGGGGTGTTCCAGCAAGGATCTCATGGATGATGATATATAGTGGATGGTGGCCGTAGATTCCATCATCTCAACATCTGGGGGAAGTATGAAAATGTCCTCCAGTTCTACCGAAGCAGAACAAAAAGGTATAGGGGTACAAGATCCACTACGAGTGGCCTCTATTTCGTGAACACCATCAAGGGTGTCGTGAAAGTTGTCGAGACATGGACAAAGGTGACAATAGTGGCCATAAATATCACACAAATAATAAGGTTTGTTTGTGGGCAACGATTTGAGTTTCTTAGTTGAATCTGGTAAGGTAACATGGAACTTCGTGATATCGGATTCAGGAAATGGCTCATTGACCATAGGTCTGAGATGAGGAAGTTTAGGATAGTTATGGGTGAAATTCCCACCAAAATCACACAAAGAGCACAGAGGTGACTTATTTGGAGGCTTAGGAGGAGCAGGAGTTGTTTGGGTAGCCTTATCCTTAGGTTCCCTCTTTCTAGCTTTGCCCCCCTGACTAGATGCTTTCGCAATAGGAGTAAATTCATATTGAGGTGGCTGAGGCACTAAAGCAAAGGTAGGAGTTGTAGCGGCTGATTGGACTGGGGTCATATCAATATAAGGTTTGAGTTGACTAGGCGGAATTTCAGCTGGGGGATCAATGTACTAGACTGGGATCTCCAGGGTCAAATTGGGAAGGCCAAACATAGCCATAATAGGTACCAAAAATAATTTGAAGGGGGGAGAGAGAAATGATATATGACCAGAGGGGTAATGACCTGGTGAAATGGATCCTGAATTGTTAAGGCTAGGGGGAGTCATTCCTAGTTGAAAAGAAGTGGAGGAGACACTGGTAGTAGAGGAGGGTCTTGGAAAGGAAGGCCCTATAGTCTCCATCGAGTGACCACTAGTAGGTTGCAGAGGCTTAGGCTACTGGGTGGTTGAACTGGACCACTTATGGTTAGTCTGATATAATTGCATCCTGCAAACATTCGACGAGCTGGGATCTATGACAAGAGTAAGGTGGAATATTTATAAACTCTAGGTTAAACACTAGTAAGAGGTGTGATGATTTTTTTAACATCCACCAAAGATATGATAGACTTGGGAGAGAGCCGAGACTTTAGTTTTTAATATGTCAACTAATATATGGTGATGATCTTTAAATTATGAGGAAAACACATTTTACGGTGAACCAAAGATACAAAAGTAGACATCGTATAGGTATAGCTATGACCCAACAGGATGTTGTAATCCAAGGGGGAATCAATGACTTCAATGTCAATGCAAACAATTTTTTTCATAAGAGTGATAGGACAATTGCGGATCATGCCAAGGGGCTAAGAAGAGTGACCATCCCAAGCATGCAAAGTGATAGTGGATGGGACTAAATCAAGTGATCCAAGTTTTTTCCAAATAGAGGTAGACATCACACAATTGGATGTCCCCTCGTCAATGATACAATGTGAAACATGGGCATTCTGAATATTGACAGGTATTTGGAAGGTGATAGATGAAGTTGAGGGGGGATGTTTTGACTTTTCAACATCAAATATGATTAAAATATCATCTAAAGGATCCAAAACACCGAGAGAAGATAATAGATCTTTACGTTGTGAAGGGTATGACTGGAGGACTTCCATCGTTGACATAGCAGCAGGAGATTGTGCTAAGTCATCTATTATGCTGTAATTATGAGAAGCTTTGGAAGAAGCAACAGTTTGGCGTGATGGCCCTTTATGGATCTTGGGAAGGACCTATGCACGCGGCTAAGGGATCTGTAAAGTGGCATCAGGTGTCGAACTGGACTCTATGTAAACTTTGGTTTGAAACTCGGTTGCAGAGGAAGCAGGTGGCTTTCCATACACATGTATAAAATGATGAAATTAATGACCAGGTGACTAAAAATGTTAGCCACCACAGTTATTTCAAGTGAATTACTACTAAATTTGAGCAATTTTAAGCGATCGAACTAAAAATGACTAACTTAAATGACTAATTTAGTCTATGAATAAAATATACAACCACATAATAAGTGACTAATGTTACACCATTTTTTTGGTCATCTAACCTATTATTATTAGATGAACCCAAGTACACCATGTAAGACCAATTTTACCCTAATAAAAATTGCTTTCACCATATAAAATAACTTATTTTCTCATATTTAACCCAAAACAAAGAAATTAATTAAATAAATCATTATTTATTTAATTATTTCCTAAGAACAAGTTATTTAAATCATTATTTAAATAATATTCTTAGTTAAATTTGACTAAATCATCCATAAATAATTAAATAAACCATTATTTATTTAATTATATTCCCATCATTCCCCTAAATGATAAACAAATCATTTATTTATTTATTATTTATAAATAAAGGAATTGACCCAAGTCAAGAATCCTTTTCCCTCCAAAAAATATAATAATATATTCCTAAAAGGTGCTTCTAGAATTTGATTAATAATATTTTATTCATGCACCGATTTCTAGACCGCCCCAATATTTTGTTATAAATAGGGGGGGTTTTCCCCATTCATTAGTCACCTTCATTGCATTAGATCACTCTGGATCTTCTCTTGGTCACCATTTTCCATTTCGCTTTGTGAACTCCCATTGAGTTCTATGTTTTCTTTTCCACATACATAAGAGAGAGAAATGATAGATCTGAAACACTGAGGACTTCCAAGAACCCATCCCACTGAGGAGAACTGGAAAACACCTTTCTTGTTTTCCTCTCAGGTGCCCCATTCTTTAATATAATACAAAATTCTTTCATATATATTCTTCTTGTCTTGTTCATTGGATCTATGGAGCTATGTTATTTTTTATCTGTTTAATATCTTTTGTGCTTAGATCTGAATTTGTGCAGCAATCTTAAAGGTATTTTGCAGCCATAATCGATGTGAGGGCTATTTGTTATGCGTAGCTAAAGTGATCTTTTACGACGAAATATTCATACTAACAATTGGTGACTCCACACGGATTTTCTTTTGCGACCACTATCATTTTATCTATTCCTGCATATCCATCTATTTCAAACCCTAGGGTTTCTCTTCCATTTTTTGTTTTTCCTATTTTTATGGTGATTTTCACCCCTAAAACCCTTTAAACAGTCAAATTTTTAACTTTCGTGTGTTTCTGGCCTTATTGCGCAGGTGACAGACATTAGCCGCAACTGAGACGACAATTTTTTTTTGAAATCTGCCGCCAAGACAGCCGGATCTGCAGGTCGCACTTATTGGCCCAAAAAGTGTGACCTGAGCCTCAGGACGCACTTTTCTGCCCCAAACCTACGACCTAGACTGAAAACAGGTCAGAACCTGCAACCTGCACTTTTTCTGCAAATTTTTCAGCACTTTTTCTGGGTTTGTCTGAAGCTTCTGTCAGGGTTTTCCAGCCTCTGTCTCTTCCCGTTTAGACCTGTTTATGATCTTCTTCACTCACCTAAGAGGGAATCTTGCCCCTTAGGGCTCTAGTACCCTCCACTTTTTGTGGATGAGTCTAAACTGTTTCAGAAGTCTGAATTTCCAGAGTTTCAGCCCTCTTTTTCTTAGATCTGATACCTCCTTTTCAGATCCCTTTAGATCAGCTCTTCTCCCTCTCAAAACCACCTCATCTCATTTTGTTTGGGTTCATTTCTAAGGCCACTGCCTTTTCTCTCCTATCTTTAGTTGATCTCCTCCTTTTTAGCAACAACCTTGCCTCTGCCTCTTTGTTGTTCTTTGCACCACTTTTCAGCAGATTCACCCTTCGGATCCCAGTCCCTCCAGACCTTAGATCTATTGGCATATTTTAGCGTGCTTTGCCTGGTTTTTTCCCTCTTGTAGACTAGTTTTGAGAACCCCACCTTTTTGGGTTAGATTTCTGCATTATTGGTTGTTAATTTTTTGTTCTTTCAGTCTTATTCACTGCAGATTTCTTTTTTATTATGCAGCACACTTTTTATTTTACTCTCAAAACATTTTGGTTTAAACAATTAAAATTAATGCACGCCACACACTGACCCTAAGCGAAGAAGCACCTGGTGAACATCGCCTGGCAAAGACTTTAAAATCAATTGTCACTGCACCTCTCTGCCCTTAACCTCACTTGATTTTTCCCGCCCCTGCCCTCGTCGGTTTATCTTCTTCCTGTCATCATTGCACCCCCAAGGCGCCGCTCTCAGAGAATTCTTGGCCTTCATCCTCATTTTCCTCTTGGACGACTTCCTCCTTCCCGTCGTCAAAGATTCAGTCTTCCCCTAAGTCCGCACTCCGACTCCTCTTCTAATTGTTCGGGTTCCCCCCTACTTTTGGTTCCCCCTCTTTCCCCTTCACCATGTCTAGCTCCGGACCTAGCCCTAACCCCAGTTCTACCGCCGGGTCCATTTCTAGTGGAACCACTACGGGACCTACCTCGGCTGGACCATTACTCCCTTATATGGCTGGCCTCAGTCTCCCCGACTTCAATCAGCTGATTAATGATCCCATTCGCCACGATGTGAGTTGGCCTGCTATGCCAACCAAGATCCCCTTTGACATTCCCAATTTCGAAGGCCTTGCTAGCGAAGATCCCTCTAACCATATCTGATCTTTCCACATGTGGCGCTCCTCTAATTCCATCACCGATGACTCCATCTATCTTAGATTGTTCCAACGCACGCTTCTAAATGGTATGTTGAACAGGCCACCTCCTCCCATACCACTTTTGCGACCATTGCCCAAGCCTTTTTATCCTACTTCCAGCTGCCCCTTCGATACAACACGGGTACCGAGATTTTAACCTCTTTCCATCAATCCTCTTCGACCCGCCTTTTGGCTCATGTCCAGGAACGGCAGCAAATACAAAGCTTGTGCCACGCTCCCCCCTTTGAAGATCGGGTTTACATGGACTGGTTCCTTCGCTCCATCTTACCTCCCATTGGAAAATATGTCGCATCCCATTTTCCCCAAACTGAAGAAGCCGCCCTCCAAATAGCCTTGAAGTATGACCTTATCTACGCCCAATTTGGTTATGTTTATATCGTCCTTCCTGACCTTCCCAAACCCGATGGCCCTAATGCCTCGGGGGAATCTCACTCTGCCAATGGTATCATTGGAGCCCTGTCACATACCTCCTCCCAACCTCTTCCGAGCCATGGTTTTCCTCCAGGGGCCAGCCCCTCCAACGTTTTCTCCCCTCCCGATAGCATGTATTCAGGCTACGGCATGCCTCCTCCTTTTTCCCACCCTCCTACTTACCTTACTGCTGCCCACCCTACCCCTTATCCATATCTGCAACCTAATGTCCCCGCTCCTCCAGCATTTGGACCTTCCACTCCATTGCCTTTTCCACCCTCACAACCGCACTTACTACCCCCCCCAAGGCAAGTATTTGCACAACCGGGGGCACCTAACATTCCTCCTTCTCAAAGAAGGAGAAGGGGCAATCAATCCGCTTCTGGTAATCGTGGACCCAATCCTTCAAATATCGACTCTACCACTGCCAACTAGCCACAGGGCTCTCAGCCCAAGCCAGACAGGCCACTCCACACCAATAATCCCTGTTTGTGTTGCAGTGTTTATGGTCACTACACTCACGATTGTCCCGTATTACCACAAATGCGGCAAATTTGGGATTCTCAAGCCACCGTACGGGGACAGCACTCCTCCCCTACTACCCGTCCCACCCTCGTTACTTCTCAACCTGCTGTGTTTACCGATCCTTTCCCGCAACAAGGATTCGTGGCCACTCAACCACCTCACACCCCGATACCCACTAACCCTTCCCCTTCTGGTTCCTCTGATTACCAGATTCTCATGATGGCTTCTTGTTCATTTTTTGGTCATCTAACCTATTATCATTAGATGGACCCAAGTACACCATGTAAGACTAGTTTTACCCTACAAAATCCGTTTCACTATGTTAAAATAGGAAAGTCCCTGCAGTAAAAGGAAAGAGACAACAAACCATATTTGTTTGATTTTTCCTCATGGAATAATTAATTAAACCATAATTTAATTATTATTCCCAGTCATGTTTAACCCAAAATCAAAGAAATTAATTAGATAAACCTTTATTTATCTTATTATTTCTAGGAATAATCATTTAAACCTTATTTATATGATATTCCTTGTTAAATATGACCAAATCACCCATAAATAATTAAATAAATCATTATTTTTTTAATTATCTTTCAACCACTTCCTTAAATAATTAAATAAATCATTATTTATTTGATTATCTTCTAACCGCTTCCTTAAAAAGATAAATAAATCATTTATTTTTTTATTTTTGACAAATCAAGGGATTTGACCCAAGTCAAATACCTTTTTCCTCCAACAAATATAATAAAATATTCCATAAAAAGTGGATCTAGATCTGGTTAACCCATGCACCAAGATCTAGAATGACCCAATATTTTGTTATAAATAGGAGGGTTTTTCTTACCATTCTTCACCTTTTGTTGCCTATTAGATCACTCTGGATCTATACACTTGGTCACCATTTTCTGCCATTTTCTGTGAGAGCTCCCTTTGAGTTCCATTCTTTGTGTGGGTCTTCTACACCAACAAGAGAGAGAAATCTTAGATCTGAAGTGCTGAGGACTTCCAAGAACCCATCCCACTAAGGGGAATTGGATACACCTTCTTGTTTTCCTCCCATGTGCCCCATTAATATAAAAATTCTTTCAAAAATTGTTCTTGTCTTGTCTATTGGTATATGGAGCAAACCCTTCCTTTTTCTGCTTAATGTCTTTCCATGCATAGATCTGGTTTTTTGCAGCTCTTTTCTATCTAACTAACCGCAGATCTGAAGATATTGGCAGCCACTTTTGTTTTTAGGGCTATTAGTTATGCGTAGCTAAAGTGGTCCTTTTTTGTACACTTCGAAAAAGGATTCATACTAACAAATGGGCTATGGTCTCCCTCAGGGAGGGGCCAGCTCCTCCAGCACTCTTCCCCCTCCCGGTAGCATGTATCTAGGATACGGCATGCCTCCTCATTTTGCCCAACCTCCTGCTTACCTCAATGTTGCCCAACCTACCCATTACCCTTATCCACAGCCTAGTGCGCCAGCTCCTCCAGCATATGCGCTTCCTCCTCCCTTGCCTCCTTAAACCCAACACCAGCACCTACAGCCCCCTCCAGGGCAAGTATTTGCATAGCAGGGCGTGAATAATCCCCCTTCTTCTCAAAGAAGGCGGAGAGGCAATCCAAAACAATCTGCCCCTGGTACCCGTGGACCCAATCCTGGTGTGGACCCTAACACTGCCAACCAGCAACAGGGCACTTAGCCCAAGCCGGACAGGCTGCTTCGCACAAGTAAGCCTTGTTCGTGTTGCGGTGTTTATGGTCATTACACCCACGATTCTCCCCTCTTACCTCAGATGTGGCAGATGTGGGAGTCTCAAGCCACATTGCGCGGACAACACACCTCCCCTCATGCTCCTCCTAATGTGGCCACTACCCAACCAGCTGTGTTTACTGATCCTTTCCCTCAGCAAGGATTCGTGGCTACCCAACCGCCAGACAGCCAGGTAGCCGCCCCCCCTTCCCTTTCTGGTTCCTCTGATTACCAGATCCTTATGATGCACTTCGATCCTAACCCGTCCGTCGATCTTCACCTTCAAACTGGGTCTCGCCAGTACCCCAAGCCTCCTGCTCAGTCTGCCCCCGAGTCTCCTTCTTCAGGTTCTACAGAGCCTCTTTCGACACCCAGTGGCCCCTTACATATCCCTCAACCCAAAGTTGAGGTCCATACCAAGATTCCTAAGTGGCCATTACGTCGAAACGCTGCTTCCGGTCGAGCTGCTCATTCGTATAGCATAGTAGATGATTTGGCGCAATCTCCTAATGCCATTTCCACACTGGAACTCCTCCAGTCGTGTCCTTCCCAAAAGAATGCTCTACTATCTGCCGTGGGCGCTGTAGATCCTGCTGATGACCAAATGATTGTTTTCGATACCACTCAATCGGACCATCCTCCTCTTCCTCCTTCCGTCGCCTTCCAAATCCCAGTCAAAATCCGGAACGCCAACGTATCCTGGTGTATCATTGATGAGGGGGCATCCACTTGCGTGATGTCCGCTTCAGTTTGGAAGCAACTCGGATCCCCTGAACTGGCCCATTCCATGATCACCCTTCGAGCATGGGACGGTCATGCTTCCTAGCCCATTGGCCTGTTTCGTAATTGTCCTATCACCCTCGCCGGTAAGACTGTTTGCATTGACGTCGAAGTCATCGACGCCCCGCTAGATTACAACATTCTATTGGGGTGAAGCTACACCTATGTTATGTCTACTGTCCCATCCGCGGTCTTTCACAAGATGTCTTTCCCCCATAATGGAAAGATATTCACCATTGACCAGTTGACATATCATGAGCCAAAATCTCAGACCTCCCCTGAGACAACCATCTCTTCTGTAGCCAACAAGCAAACCGTTGATTCCTTGACCAGTGTCTCCCCCGGCGTTTACAAAGATTCCTCCCTGCTTGGAACCTTCCCTAACCTACCCCCCCCTCCTGTCACCGATCCCAGCTCATTGAATGTTTGCATGATGCAATCCTCCCAGGCTGCCCGTAAGCGGCCTGCCTTGGCTAGTCAACAACCTCCTCCTCGCCCTCCGCAACCCGCTCCTAGCCATTCATCTCAGCCAGCCGGACCTCCTCTTTCTGGCTCTACCCCTATAGCTGGTATCCCTGAACCCCTTTATCCTCCTGGATCAGTTCCTCCTGGCCTTAACCATCTCGAAGCCATCCCTCCTGGTCATTACCTTGCTGGGCAGATCCCTTTCCTAGCTCCCCCTCCCGGAGTATATTCTGTCCCCATCATGGCCACCCTCTCTCTCCCTAACTTGACCTTGGGCATACTGGTCTGGTACCTTGATCCACCAGCCGCCACCCCTCTTGGTCATCCCAAGCCCTATATGGCTTTGACACCAGTTCAACCGGTCCCCCTAACTTCCTCCATTGCCACTGTGCCCCCAGCACCTCCACAAGACCCTTCTCCTGTCATAACGGCTCCCGAGAAGAAAGGCAAAGCCTGCAAGGGGGCACCTAAAGACAATAATACCACGACTGACCCGGCCCCTTCCCCACCCGTGAAGCCTTGTGCCTTATGTGATGTCACCGGTCATGCCACCCATGCTTGTCCCGAGTTGCCCCGTATTCAGCCCATGGTTAAAGTCGCGTTCCCTGAGTCTACGGTCCCTGAAACCCCCATTCCTTCTCCGTCCATAACCAAGTACCCCAAGACTCTCCGCACCAACAAGCCCTGTGCTTTGTGCGGCGTTCATGGCCATTACTCCCACCATTGTCCTCACCTGACGCACTATCGCGCCTCTTTAGAGGTAATCCGAGAGTATGAGGTTGAACAAAATCAATCCGCCTCTCCTATCCTCGCGCAGTACGCTTCAGGCTAGCCTGAGGATCCTCCCACTCCCATCAACATTCCCCCCCCTGATGTTCAGATGACTGAGTCTACTGTAACCATTCTTTACTTATCCTCCTCTGCGAGACACTTGGAGCCTAGCCCATCTGCATCCTCCCTTATTGTGTCCCTCGACCACCCCACCCGTGTCTCTGTTGACCTCCGTAGCCCGAGTCCTCACCTTACTTCCGATAGCCCTCATATACCACCCTGTATGAGTCATGGTCATCCTGCTCCTTGCACTCCCTCATGCGGTCACCACCCGATGACTTCTATGCACTCACGCTGCCGTCATTGCTTTTCCTCCCCTCATTTGTTGTCTTGTCACACCATTCTGCAGGACCCCCCGTCCACACCCTTTATCGGTTACGCCGATGGTGCAAGTCGTTACTCCAGGAATCTAGCCTCGGCAGGTTGGGCCATCTTCACCCCCTTGCATGCCCTTGTTCTTTCTAACGGGGTATGCATTAGTTTTGCCACCAACAATCAGGCTGAATATGATGCAGTGCGTGGTCTCTTAGCCAATGCCCTCTTTCATCGCATCCTCCATCTGCACGTTTGTTTGGATTCCCTACTTCTTGTAATGCAACTAAATGGTGTTTATCGTGTGCATAACCCTGTGCTGTTTAGACACTATTTACGAGTGAAAATCTTGATACGTGCATTTGAAATCATAACTTTCAACCATGTACCTCGAGAACAGAATCACTATGTAGATAGTATTTCAAACCATGTTCTAGATTGGCATTTATCAGACACATTTCATACAAGACAATAACATTCATAACCATCAAAAAATGATGCATATCCATAATATGTGTCGTAAAACATGTGTTTAGAGTCCATCTACTCTGATACATATGACATGCCCATAGCATGTTACAAAAAAACCCAAAACTAGGGGCACCACCTGCCCCTACATACATCATAAGGGGCACCACATGCCCCACCCCTAATCACTATCTGGAGGATCCCGGGCCAATGGATCTGCCCCTGCAGCATGTAGATCACGCATAGCCTGACCGGCCATCGCCATGCGCCGCATGACACCTCGCCACTCCGAGGGTAGACCAACACATGGCTCTATGAACTGGTCGTCTAAGTCCTGCCACCCGCGCTCCGATACTCCGGTCAACAACCTTTCGCATCTACGATGGATGTCCTCCAGCAGGGCGGCTGCATCCTCATTTTGCGCCGCTCTCGACCCACTTGGACCTGTAGCTCCAGACGCTGCCGGTCGTCCCATATATCTGGCCGGTTTTACCGGTGCTATATCTGCATACCAAAAGTACATGAATCAGTATCATTAATTACTATTCAAAAACTTTAACATGCCCACACAAGAATAGCAATTTGTCACTTACCATCGGCCCCCCAGACTCGACCAGGCGGAAGTGGCAGATCCGGATCCCCACAGTAGCTCATCCCACTATAGGGGTAGTCGTCTATGTACAGCGGCATCTGATCCCAATGGGCAAAAAACTCCGGTCGAAACACCCGCCTGACCGCCCCTCCTCCTCCTCTCGCACGTGAGTCAGCTCCCTGTCCCGCGCATCCTCGGGCTCTCTCTGCCCCACTAGAAGCCGACATGAGGCCCAAGGTGCTGGATCTTCAAACAAGAGCCCACGCCAAAGTCCGCATATGAGTAATCGCGGTTCACCTTCCACCTGGGTGATAGTGGACAACTGCCGCTTTAGCGACACCAACATCATTTGGGCCCACCCATAGTAGGTCCCACCCAACACACTTTCCACTATCATCATCTGCCCCCCAGTGATGTGATGGAGCGCCTGGTTGCCCAGGATACGCAGCACAGCTGCGGCCACTGCACGGGTTTCTAGCCTCTCTAGATCCCCGATCGGTATTCGAGTCCCCTTGACTTGGAGACCCGGTCGACAATGACGCTCCACGAACTCCATGATATGCCGCCCCCGCGGCAACACTGGCTGTGTGTTTCCCACCATCCCCAGTGGTGGGCGACTCGTCAGGAATTACACGTCCTGGACCGTCAGTTTGATCCTGTGCCCCTGCACTACAAAGATCTCCTGATCTGGATCCCATTAACTGATAATCCGGGCCAGTAACGGTTCCCTTGCTCTCATCAACAGGTTCTCCAAAAACTTGAGAACCCCAAATCTTTCCAATACACGGCAGACGCCCTGATCCCCCTGGATCTCTGCCCACAGTGTCGCCAGCTCTCTCTCTCTCCATTTGACCCGTAAATCTGCCATACCTGCACAAACACATCATTTTTGTCAACATAAAGATAGGGAAAACCATAACCAAACACAAAAACCCAACTTCCAGCCATCAAACAGCACCAAAACCCCCTCATCTCCCAGGTCGCAGTTTTCTGCCCATTTCTGGGACAGGCCACACTTTTCTGCCTAAAACCTACTTCCCAGGTCGCACTTTTTGGCCCAAAAAGTGCGACCCGGCCGTAGAGATGAAGGAGGGGCTGTTCCTGGATTTCTGGGCCCTAAACTGAAAATGTAATCCATCAAAATGCAAGAGAAAAGTTAGACCTCTTACCTGCAACTGACGGATCGCGATTCCAACGGTCAGTTTGTCCGCTACATTCGTCGCAATATTTAGGGCCTTCTCTCCTCTCTACATTCACCACAACAACAATAGCAAATGAGTGATTTTGGAGGGAAAACTGCCTTATTAAAAGAGAACCCTTGTTTCTTCTTTCAACTGTTGTGACCACACTGTAGCCCCGTTTGACGAACCGTCTACACCGTTGGAAAGCTCTCACCGAGCCCTCAAATGGGTATATGTTAGTTTTTTGAGATCTGATACTCCACCAAGACACATTTTGTCCAAGAAGGGTCACTTCACCCCTCCTAAAAATTGAATTTCCTCACTTACGACACTTGTACTTGGGGCACCATCTTACCTCCTTACTTGTCCTTGTTCGTGTCGATTTTCGTCATGAGTTCCCATCATGTACTCATGTTTCCACGGTCTCCCCATTGGGGCCTTTACTGTGTGGCAGCACCATCGAGTCGCCCTTTTTTAGATCATCCAAGTTGAGTCATCATTCCCTCCATGGAGTCTATACCGAGTCCCTTTGTACCCCACTATAGCCCTCCATCCTTCATTGCTTGGTCTCTCTCTTGTGTCGCACATTATGACCTTCAGTTCCACTGTCCCCCATCCCTAATGATGTTGTGTCAGTCGCTGCCATGTCATTCATACCCTTTATGCTCTAGCAAGGGAAGTCGTCCATTAGCTACTCAGTCCTTTCCACTTCACTATCATCATTAGTGTCAGTCTGTCCGTCGCTCTACTCTTTTCTCTCGTGCCTTAGTTGAGGACCTCTCATTGCCTCACCTATGGCGGACCTCCTTCTATCGACACCAGCTCATTCATTCCAGAAGATAGGTCTAGAGGGCGGTGTACCTTGGTTCCAGCTTCCACTCTTGTTCGGTGCCTCAGATCAGGCAAAGCGATATCTCCTTCCCCTTTGGCTTGATTGTTTCTCCAGCTCCTTTCAGCGTGATCAAGATCTGTATACTTTATGGTCTAGTGATCCAGCAGCAGCTCTTGATGATTCCACGGGTGTGTGTGAGATGTCTCAACCCTCATGAGGGGGTGGCCCTGCAGGTAAACCCCCACATGCCTGGATGACCTCTTCATTGCAGCCTTCGATGCAGCTCCAAATATTTGATGATGTTGGCCGTAGCCACTTGCAGCGCCTTTCCGACTTGCATGTATCAGTCAGATTTTGTGAGCCCTTCCCCATTTACAGGGGGCATTTGGGTTGTATTTGTATCTCATGTACTCAGATATTATTGTACAATTCCTGGCTGTTATCCCAGGCACAGCATGTATGTGGGATTCCTCATTGTATTTTTATCTGGCTCATGATTATGCCAGCTGTACTTTATGGTTCGGTCCCTTGTTTACTGGACACACTATTCTTTTACCTTTGTATAGGCACTGAGTATGCCTCCCCCGCCCTTAACCTTCTTGCAATTGCCCTCTCTCTTAAAAGACTTGTTACTTTTCTGAGTCTCCCGTCTCCTGGAATAATCCCCTTTGACACTATCTACATCACATTTCTCTCTCTGACACCCCTTTTGTTGTCTAGTGATTGTGTTCTTACAATGTACTTCGGTCATATGATTTTCTCCTGACACTCGCACGCTGGGGGGCAATCTGTTACACCATTTTTTGGTCATCTAACCTATTATCATTAGATGGACCCAAGTACACCATGTAAGACTAGTTTTACCCTAAGTAAAACTGCTTTCACTATGTTAAAATAGGAAACCCCAAAAGGAAATATTAAACAAACTCATATTTGTTTGATTTTCCTCATGGAATAATTAATTAAACCATAATTTAATTATTATTCCCAGTCATGTTTAACCCAAAATCAAAGAAATTAATTAGATAAACCTTTATTTATCTTATTATTTCTAGGAATAATCATTTAAACCTTATTTAGATGATATTCCTTGTTAAATATGACCAAATCACCCACAAATAATTAAATAAATCATTATTTATTTAATTATCTTTCAACCACTTCCTTAAATAATTAAATAAATCATTATTTATTTGATTATCTTCTAGCCGCTTCCTTAAAAAGATAAATAAATCATTTATTTATTTATTTTTGACAAATTAAGGGATTTGACCCAAGTCAAATACCTTTTCCCTCCAACAAATATAATAAAATATTCCATAAAAAGTGGATCTAGATCTGGTTAACCCATGCACCAAGATCTAGAATGACCCAATATTTTGTTATAAATAGGAAGGTTTTTCCTACCATTCTTCACCTTTTGTTGCCTATTAGATCACTCTGGATCTATACACTTGGTCACCATTTTCTGCCATTTGCTGCAAGAGCTCCCTTTGAGTTCCATTCTTTGTGTGGGTCTTCTACACCAACAAGAGAGAGAAATCTTAGATCTAAAGTGCTGAGGACTTCCAAGAACCCATCCCACTGAGGGGAATTGGATACACCTTCTTGATTTCCTCCCAGGTGCCCCATTAATATAAAAATTCTTTCAAAAATTTTTCTTGTCTTGTCTATTGGTATATGGATCAAACCCTTACTTTTTCTGCTTAATGTCTTTCCATGCATAGATCTGGTTTTTTGCAACTCTTTTCTGTCTAATTAACTGCAGATCTGAAGATATTGGCAGCCAATTTTGTTGTTAGGGCTATTATTTATGCACAGCTAAAGTGGTCCTTTTTCGTACACTTCGACGAAGGATTCATACTAACACTTCTAACCCACCTCTCACTGTCGACCTCAACCTTCAAACTTAGTCCCGTCAGTATTCCACACCTCCTATTCCACCTGTCTCTGAGTCTCCATCGTCAAGTCCTATAGAACCTCTATAGACACCCAATGGTCCCTTGCAACTCCCTCTGCCCAAAGCCGAGGTTCATCCTAAGCCTCCTAAGGGACCATTACACCGAAATGTTGCCTCTGGTCAGGCTACCCATTCATACACCATAGTAGATGATCTGGCCCAATCTCCTGCTGCCATTTCAACACTGGAACTCCTCCAGTCATGTCCTTCTCAAAAAAGGGCTCTACTATCTACCGTGGGTGCTGTAGATCCTGCTGATGACCAATTGATTGTTTTCGATGCCCATCAGTCAGACCATCCCCCTTTTCCTCCTTCAGTTGCTTTCCAAATCCCAGTCAAAATCCGAAACTCCAATGTTGCTCGGTCTATTATTGATAAGGGGGAATCTACCTGATTAATGTCCGCTTCGGTTTGGAAACAACTCGGATCCCCTGAACTTGCCCCTTCCACCATTACCCTTCGTGCATGGGATGGCCATGCCTCCCAGCCCATTGGCCTATTTCGTAACTGTCCTATCACCCTTGCCGGCAAGACTGTTTGTGTTGACGTTGAAGTTATCGACGCCCCTCTTGACTACAACATCCTTTTGGGGCATAGTTACACCTATGCCATGTCAGCCATCCCGTCCGTAGTCCACTGCAAGATGTTTTTCCCTCATAATGTCAAGATTGTCACCATTGACCAATTGACCTACCATGAACCAAAATCTCAGACCACCCCTAAGTCCACGATCTCTACTGTCACCAATAAACCAACTGTTGATTCGTTGACCAGTGTTTCCCCCGGTGTCTACAAAGAATCCTCTCTGCTTGGCACTTTTCCTGGTCCTCCCCCTCCTCCTGTCTCTGACCCCAGCTCAACGAATGTTTTCATGATGCAATCGTCTCAGGCTAGCCTTCCGCAGCCTGCTCCGACTAGTCAGCAACCTCTATCTCACCCACCGCCTCCTGCTCCTAGCCCTTCGCTTCAGTCAACTGAACCTTTTTCACCCGGCCCTTCCCATCACACTCAGGAACCTTCCTACCCTCCCGAGTCGGTTCGCCCTGGTCTCCACCATATGGGAGCCATCCCCCCTGGTCATTACCCCACCAGTCAAATATCTTTCCTTGCCCCCCCTGGTGTCTATTTGGTTCCCATCATGGCCACCCTTTCCCTCCCTAATTTAACCTTGGGAATTATAGTATGGTATCTTACTCCTCCAACTGAGACCCCACCAGGCCACCCCAAACCATACATAGCCGTGACACCCGTACAAACGATTCCCTTCACTCCTTCCACCACCACAGTGCCCCTAGCCCCTTCGCAGAACCCTCCTAATGTTGCGATAGCTATAGGCAAGAAACAAAAAACTCGCAAGGGGGCATCCACTGACAAGGCCACCGCACCTAACCCTACCCCGCCCCCACCCGCCAAGCCTTGTGCCTTGTGTGATGGTATCAGTCATCCCACCCATAATTGTCCTGAGTTTCCCCGTATCCAACCCCTGGTTAAAGTCGCGTTCCATGAATCTACGGTCCCTGAGCCCTCTGTTTCTTCCTCATCCATAGCAAAAAACCCCAAGACTCTTCGCACCAAAAAACCCTACACTCTCTGTGGGGTCCATGGCCATTATTCCCACCATTTTCCTCACCTCACCCATTACCGAGCCTCTTTATAGGGCATCCGTGAGTACGAGGTTGAACAAAATCAATCCGCCTCTCCCATCCTTGCTCAATATGCATCCAGTCTACTTGAGGATCCCCCTGCTACCATTGACATTCCTCCCCCTGATGTTGAAATGTGGGACCCTGCTGCTTCTCTACTATACCTATCATCATCTGCGCACTCCCCAGAGTACATTTCTTCTAAACCCACTCCACCTATTCTGCTTGATTCTCCTCCAGACACAGGTGCTTCATCTTTTTCCCATCTCTTTTCTTCTTCTGTCATTTCCCACGATGACCCGTATCTGCGCATCTCTCCTCATACTGATGATTTCAGTACCTTTGCAGCATCATCTGGTCTCTTTGACCCTTCCATCCCCTCTCCTAATCACGATCATACCCTCCGTATCTTTGATGTTCGTCGCAGCCTGAGTGCCCGCCCTCCATCCCATCGTTCTCCTTCCTCTCCCTCTCATCGATCCATGAGTCCTCGATTTCCTACCCACACTACTCCCTCCTGTAGCCGTCATTGGAAGTCTATCCTCTACTCACGCTGCCCTCCTTTGTCTCATCCTTCCCATTTCTTGACTTATGAGACTATTACATCGACCCTTTTTTCTGGCCTTTATCTGAGCTACACCGATGGAGCAAGTCGCTATTCCCGTCATCTCGCTTCAGCAGCATGGGCCATCTTTACCCCCTTGCATACCCTGGTCCTTGAAAATGGCGTCTGCATTGGTACAGCCACCAATAATCAAGTCGAATACAATGCTGTTAATGGTCTCTTAGCTGATGCCCTTTCTCACTACATCCTCCATCTGCATGTTCATTTGGATTCCCTGCTTGTTGTCTTACAACTTAATGGTGTCTATCGTGTGCATAACCCCCTCCTGTTTCGACAATATTTACGAGTGCAAATTTTGATATGGGAATTTAAATTCATTACATTTCACCATATACCTAGAGATCAAAATCACTACGTAGATCAAATCGCAAACCATGTTCTAGACTAGCATATATCACACACAACATAATAACATTCAACACCATCAACCAAATACATATACATCATATATATATATTACATAACATGTGTTTTTAGAGTCCATCTACTCTGAAACATACTACATGCCCATAGCATGTTACAATAAAAAAAATACAAAAATGGGGGGCACCACTCGCCCCTACATCAACACTAGGGGGCACCACCTACCCTATATCTAATCACTCTCTGGAGGATCCCGAGCCAATGGCTCTACCCCTGCAGCTCGTAGATCACGCACAGCTTGACCGGCCATCGCCATGCGTCGCATGATACCTCGCCACTCCGAGGGTCACCCAATACATAACTCTATGTACCGGTCATCTAAATCCTGCAAACCATGCTCCAATACACTGGTCAGCAGCCCATCACATCTTCGGTGAATGTCCTCCACCAGAGCAGCCATATCCTTTCTCTGCACTGTCCTTGATCCACTTGCCCCTGTAGCTCTTGTCGCTGCAGGTCATCCCATGTATCTGGCTGGTTTTACCAGAGCTATATATGTATTCCACAAAACATCTTGATTAGCATCAGGTATATTAGTCACAAAACTCTAAAATATACCTAACAGATTAGTTGCTTTTCACTTACCATCGGGCCCCCACACTCGACCCGGCGGAAGCGGCAAGTCTGGATCTTCCCAATAACTCAACCCACTATAGGGATAGTCGTCTATGTATAATGGCATCTGATCCCAATGCGCGAAGAACTCTGGTCGGAACACCCATCCGACTGCCCCTCCCCCTCCTCTACATAGTATCCATCCCCACTGATGCATCCGGGGCTCTCTCGGACCTCCATCAGGAAACTGTACACGAGGTCATAAGGTCAGGATCTTCTAAAAGATGAAAGAGCACAACATTGTCCCATAGGTACAATCATGATTCACTTGCCGCTTGCATAGCGACAATTGTCGTTTCACCGACACCAACATCATCTGGGCCCACCCATAGTAGGTCCCACTCAATACACTCTCCATGATCATCATCTTCCCTCCAGTGATGTGATGGAACGCCTGGCTACCCAAGACCCGTAACACTGTTGTGGCCACTGCCCGGGTCTCCAACCTCTCTAGATAACCAATGGATATTCGAGTCCCTTTGACTCGAACACCTGGTCGACAATGTCGCTCAACAAACTCCATAATGTCACGCCCCCGTGGTAACATTGGCTGCGTATTTCCCACCATCCCTAATGGTGGGAGACCTGTCAAGAAATACAAATCCTGGACTGTCAACTCGATCCTGTGCCCCTGCACTACAAATGCCTCATGATCTGGATCCCAGTAACTGATAATACAGGCCAACAAGGGCTCCCCCGCCCTCATCAAATGGTTCTCCAAAAATTTCAGTACCCCATACCTAGCCAGTGCACGACAGACACCCTGATCCGCCTGGATCTCCGTCCGTAATGTACCTAAGTCTCTCTCTCTCCACTTGATCCGTATATCTGCCATACCTACACAAAAACATCATTTTTTTCAGCCTCCAGATCAACAAAACTGCATTAACTTACCCCAAAATAGAATCTCAACCCATAGCAGCCCAAAAACCCCCACATCTCACAGGTCACACGTTTTGGGCAAAACCTAGGCCAGGTTGCACTTTTCAGGCCAAAACCTACGTCCCAGGTCGCAGCTTTTTCCCCATAAAGTGAGACCCGACCGTAAGGATGAAATAGGGGTAGTTACTGAGATTTAAAGCCCTAATCTGCAAGTTGAATCCATAAAAAACAAAGCTTAAGATTAAGCCTCTTACCTGCCACTGACGAATCACAATTCCAATGGTCGGTTTGTCTGCTACGATCGCCGCAAGACTTAGGGCCTTCTCTCCTCTCCGCATCCACCACAACTACACAAGAAAATGAATGATTTTGGAGGGAAAATGCCCTATTAGAAGAAAACCCTTGTTTTTTCTTTCGCCCACTGCGACCAAACCATAGCCCCGTTTGACACACCGTCCATGCCATTGGAAAGCTCTCACCGAGCACTCAAATGGGTATATGTCAATTTTTTATGTTTTGATACTTCACCAGGACACATTTTGTCCATGAAGGGTCTATTCACCTCTTCTCAAAATAGACTTTCTTCACTTATGACACTTTTACTTGGGGCACCACTTTGCCTCCTTACTCATCTTCGTTCATGTTGATTTTCGTCATGAGCTACCCTCTTGTACTCATGCTTTTATGGTTCCCCATTTGGACCTGTTCTATGAGGCAGCACCATTGAGTCGCCCTTGTTTAGAGCATTTGCATTGAGTCACCAACATAGTCATGGAGTCTATCCCGAGTCCCTTTGTACCCCGCCATAGTCCTCCATCCTTTCCTGCTTCATCCCTCTCTCATGTCACACATTATGGCCTTCCGTACCCCAGTCCAATATCCCCCATGATCCTATGTCAGTCATTGCCAAGCCATTTATACACTTGATGCTCTAACAAGGGAAGTCGTCCAACCGCTCCTCCATCCCTCTCCTTCCATCATCATCATTAGTGTCTCCTTGGTCGTTGCTCTAATATTTTCCCTGTGCCTTAGATGGGTTTCCCTTATTGCCTCACCTATGGTGGACCTCCTTCTGTCGACATCAGCTCATTTATTCCAGAATCCAGGTCGAGGGGGCAGTGTACCTTGGTTCAAGCTCCTATCAGCATGATCGTGATCTATACACTTGATGGTCCAGTGATGCAGCAGCAGCTATTGGTGATTCCCGGGCATGTGTGAGATATCTCAACCCTCATGAGGGGGTGGCCCTGCAGGTAGCCCCCCACAAGCCTGGATGACTTATTTTCCAACCCTGATGTAGCTCCTCCCATTTGATGATATCAGCCTCCACCGCTTGTGGCACTTCTTCGATTTGCACGTATTAGTCAGATGTTGCGAGCCCTTCCCCGCGTGTAGGGGGCATTTGGATGTCTCATGTACTACCATATTATTGTATAAGTCCTGAAGATTATTCCAGGCATCGCATGTATGTGAGATTCATCATATTCTTTATCTGGCTCATGTTTAGGCTAGCACATGCTTCATTATCGCGTTCTGTGGTTTTCCGAGTGCCTTATTCTTGGTACTTTGTCTCGGCGGGCATAGGTATGCCTCCCCCGTCGCCTTTAGCACATGTACCACTTCATAGAGACTTTTTGCACCTGTAAGTCTCATCTCCTCAGGGTCTAGTTCTTTTGTACATCAGACACCATTACACTTCTCTCTCTCACTTCCCTTTTGATATCTAGTGATTGAGCTCTTACAGCGTACTTCGGTCATACGATTTACTCCTAACACTCGTACATTGGGGGGCAATCTGTTACACCATTTTTTTGGTCATCTAACCTATTATTATTAGATGAACCCAAGTACACCATGTAAGACCAATTTTACCCTAAGTAAAAATGCTTTCACCATATAAAATAACTTATTTGGTCATATTTAACCCAAAACAAAGAAATTAATTAAATAAATCATTATTTATTTAATTATTTCCTAAGAACAAGTTATTTAAATCATTATTTAAATAATATTCTTAGTTAAAATTGACTAAATCATCCATAAATAATTAAATAAACCATTATTTATTTAATTATATTCCCATCATTCCCCTAAAATGGTAAATAAATCATTTATTTATTTATTATTTATAAATAAAGGAATTGACCCAAGTCAAGAATCCTTTTCCCTCCAACAAATATAATAAAATATTCCTAAAAGGTGCTTCTAGAATTCGATTAATAATATTTTGTTCATGCACCGAGTTCTAGACCGCCCCAATATTTTGTTATAAATAGGGAGGTTTTCCCCATTCATTAGTCACCTTCATTGCATTAGATCACTCTGGATCTTCTCTTGGTCACCATTTTCCATTTTTCTTTGTGAAATCCCATTGAGTTCTATGTTTGCTTTTCCACATCCATAAGAGAGAGAAATGCTAGATCTGAAACACTGAGGACTTCCAAGAACCCATCCCACTGAGGAGAACCGGAAAACACCTTTCTTGTTTTCCTCTCAGGTGCCCCATTCTTTAATATAATACAAAATTCTTTCATATATATTCTTCTTGTCTTGTTCATTGGATCTATGGAGCTATGTTATTTTTTATCTGCTTAATATCTTTTGTGCTTAGATCTGAATTTGTGCAGCAATCTTAAAGGTATTTTGCAGCCATAATTGATGTTAGGGCTATTTTTTATGCGTAGCTAAAGTGATATTTTATGACGAAAGATTCATACTAACAACTAAAATAAAAACAACTTAAATAACTAATTTAGTCTAGGATTACAATATATGACTAGATAATAAGTGATATAAATTAATAATGATTAATGTAAATGACTATTACAGTCCAAGATAAAAATATAAAAAAATAACAAGTATAACAAGCATATGAATTAGTCATTTATGTTAATAATTTTTAATTGTGTCACTCCATAAATGGAAAAATCCAATTTTGATGCCGAAGTGTTACATTTTGTTAAATTGCAATTATCTAAATTATTTTATTTGATTGTTATTTTTTTTTTTTTATCATGCGGTATGAGTTTATCAGATATTACATTAGACTTGACCTGTCGCTTGAGAAAATGCGGCCTAGGGGCATCTAAGCTATCAAAATCACCAGGGGATCACACCCATCCTAGGTGACACCAACCCTTAACATGATGATATTTTGCCCACGAAGTTTCAAACTCGTAACCTTCACATCACAAAGTGACTTAAAAATACACCCCATCACCGTCTATTCTATGCCCCGTTGGCACTAAATTGTTATTATTAAAAATATATTTATATTATATTTTATTATTTATTTTATATTAATAATTAGCATCCATTATAGTCTCGGTGGCATTGACACACAACATTGATTATATTTAATTTAACATTGACAAACAAAATATACATAGTTTAGTGCTATGCAACCCTAAATTCCCCACATCCATCTACAATATATATGCTTAGCCTTTGGATGTCACCCACATCCATCGACCATATATATTCTTAGCCCTAGGATGACACAACTACTTTCAAGCTTTAGTATACTCTCTCAGGAAGAAACTAATGACAAAATCACACTGCAGTTTGAAAATTTTGGAGGTTCACTAGAAACTATATCTCAAGAATAAACCAAGAACAAAACCATCATATAGTTTCAACAAAAAAGTTGGAGGTCCACTAGAAATTCTATCTAAAGAAGAAACTAAGGAAAAAACAACACTGTAGTTTCAACAAAAAGTTGGAGGTCCACTAGAAACTCTATAGAACCTATTTTTGAACCATCCATGAAAAAATTCGTTATTATTACTTTGAGTTACCACTAAACTAACTCTTTGGCAGTATGAGTTACCATGAAAATGACTGCCAACTTTTTTCCTTTGGCGGGAGAGTTTTGGGTAGTTATAAGAGATTTGAGTCAAATTATTGATGTGGTAACTTGGGTTTATATATTTTATATTTATGCATTTTTACATTTCTTCATATGTTTATGCGGGAGGAAGGGACAATGTCTCACCAAAGTTTCTCCGCAGGGCTAGAGTATTTAGAAATATGCAACAAGCACAAATATACAGAAACGATGGAATATAGCTCTGGATCTACTTTGTCTTTTTCCATTTTTTTTATAAACAATTTTCATGAGTTATGACATGGCGTTAGTTCTAAATTTTTGGTAAAACATCCCCTAGATAGTGACTTCCAACCGCATTTATAGTTACAAACGGGGAATGATATGAAAAATCTAGCTAAATACAGATAATGGCGTGATTAAATGCATTTGAGGGTTTTCATGTAATTAAGTGAAGCTACATTTGGATTTTCTAGCTTAGTGAGGGCAATGGCGTCAGTGTGGACTAGAGGAACTAAGAATGGATCAGAGAATTTACAGGGCAAGAATAGGCCTGGGCCGTGGCCACCGAGAATGGAACCCTTACCCCATGATACAAATCACAACCCTAAAGTGTTGAAGACTTGGGCTAAGTGGACTGGATTTATATTTAATATCTCTAGCTATACTGTTAGCACATCTAGAGATTTTGAGATAAGTAATGTGGATGCAGGGACCAGTGGCGTTGTGCCCAAGCCACCGCCTCCTCCTCCTGTGCCTTCGGCCCGTCGAGTGGTGGATTTGGAAATAGGAGCTATGAATGCTAATGGGGGCATTAAGGAAATTGAGAAGACAAGAACTACCCCGCCAATGGCAGAGAATTTGAGTGCTGCTAATGCTAGCCTAGTTGTTCCATTCCCCCTTGGTTTGGTACCCAAAGTTAAGAAAGGAGTTGATCCGGATGTTGTGAAGCCTATGGAAACCTCTTGGAATCATGAGGTTCCTAAAGTGAAGAGAGAAACAGAGATTGATGTCATGTCATAGTCGCAAGATGTTGGTGATGCTATGCTAGCCAGGCAGTCACATATGAAATATGAGCTAAGGGAAACCCCTGGATTGGGTAAGTAGTTCTCTCTCAGTTTACTGTTGTATACTTTCAGTTGTATGGAGGTTTGAACAATTTCTCATTTAAATCTCAGACTCCACTTTACCAATTTAAACCTTTTTTTTGGTTAGATTTCTCTCGATTTACCTCAATTAAACCGAAAGTCAAGTATAAAACATATGTCAAAGAACATTGGTGGAAAGTCTGCTATAGAGTAGATGTAATCAATCCCCAATTCTCTGATACCATTTCTAATGTTTCATAAGACCTAAATAGCATAAGTTATTCTGAATATGCTAAAAATAAATAGGGATCAAGAATTCCAATTAGAATGATGATAATGTGTTTTTTTCCCAAAGAAAAACCTGTGAGGTAACCCAAGGGTGCATGACATATCTAGTAAACCTCTTGGTGTAGCATGTAGATTATTTCATTGATCCAGGTGGATATTTTTGGCCACCTGCCTATTCCACTTGGGGTCCCACCATTTTCTCTTTCATTTTTTCAGTTTTGGCACAGCTTACTATTTTTAGTATTTTTTCGGGTCCTGAACTTTCGAAGCCATTTTGAGGCCCTAAACGACATTTTTTGGGCATCGTTCCTGTACGGAACATGATTCCTTTCCAAAATCAATATTCATGGCTATTAGTTGTATTCCTCAGATAGATATTTCTAACGATGTATCATGTGCATCAAACGGAGATAGTATGCCAAAGTTATGACCCCAAGAAGTTGAAACACCAATTTACCAAAACGGGGCCCATAGTTTTGGTGCTTCATCTCCTAGGGTTAGGTTTTTGGATGTTTAGGGTTTTCCATTGTTTATCTATAATAAATAGGCCCTTGAGCCTCATTGAAACATAGTTCAGAGGCCTGCTGCTGCCACTTCTCTTCTCAGAGATAAGCTACAAGCGCCCTAGCTAGTTTATTTCCATTATGTCTATAAGAAAATTTCAGTTCTTTGATATTAATGAACTGAAGTGTTATTTCTATTACATATTTGTATTTATGGTTATATGTGTATTCTTTTGTTTTCCTTATTAAATCTATATCATTGGTATCAGAGCTTATTTTTCTCAATCCTTCTTTGCATGTCCCCAATGAGGTCGAGGTATAAGGAGTTAGGGCTCGATCTGGTTGAACCTTTGCAAGATCAACCTCACAAACCCTGGCGGCCACCCATGGGGGATGAAAAGAAAGATGAGGGAGCCTAAGATCCTATAAAATTATTGCTCGAGGAGGCCCTCGAAAAAAAAAGGAACGCAATGATGGATAAGTTTTCCCAGATCCTTCAACGACTACCCACTAACGATGCATCTGCATCCAACAACCACTATGGAGGCACGACTCCCTTTAAGGTACAAGTAAACTTTGACATTCCCATATTTGAGGATAAAATAGATGCAGATGTTGTAGATAGATGGTTGAATCTATTAGAAGGATATTTCTCAGTTCATGACTTTTTCGACTGGGAAAAGATTATTTTTTCACTCCTCAAAGCTACGCCCCATGTAAAGGACTGGTGGTAAACCTACTGTGAGAAAAATGATGAGACAGAACCCTCTCTATTCTCAGCCATACCCACTTGAAATTCTTTTCAAGATGCCATTAAGGAACAATATTATCCCGTGGGGAGCTATGAGGACAAGTACATACAATGGACCATGCTGTGGCAACAAAGGGATCAAGATGTGCGTGAGCTGATGAATATGTTCCATACCCTACGCACAAATTTGGGTATGAAATATTCGGAGAAAAATTTGGTGCTAAAGTATCATAGTTTTCTACATAGATACATTTAGGAGGAAATTAATTTCCTCGACATATCCTCACTTGGTATGGCATACCGCTATGCTGCCAAGATTGAGCAGAAATTAAAATAGAAGAAGCAAGACTTTGGATTTGCGAATAAAGAGAAAGGGAAAGGTGCCCCAAAACTAAAAAAAAAGAAGGACAAATCCAAGGCATGGTGGCCCAAGACAACCTGCCAAAGCCACAAGCAAAAAACAATGTTGTGAAGCCAAATAAGGACATGGGAAAGTGGTGCGAATTCCATAAGAGGTCCACTCACAACACAAGTGAGTGTCGGGCCAAGCAGTCGCTGGTGGCCAAGATGAGGGCTTCTGAATCAGATGCATGCCCTGACTCTAAATGAGAACATGAAAAGGGGAATGAAAAAGGGAAACATATTATTGGTGCGGAGCCCAATGCCATCGTTTCCACTGCGAAGATCCAGAAGGAGGAACCGGAAGATCCAGAGGATGAGGAGTGTCTCTTCCACTCCCAGATGTGGGTAAAGGGTTCCGCGCTATAGTTCATTATTGACAATGGGAGAAAAAAGAACCTCATTTCAGCAGAAGACATGAAGTGGTTGGGCTTGCCAACCACAACACACCCACATCCATACACCATCGGGTGGCTTCACAAAGGACTAGATCTCCGTGTTAGCCAGCAGTGCCGCCTTCCCTATAGCATCAAGCCCTTCACAGATGAGGTATTATGTGATATTGCTCCTATTCATGTTTCTAATGTATTATTAGGCCAACCAGACTTGTGGAAGTGACATGCTATGTATGAGTCTTGGCCTTGCCCTGCTATCGTTACTTTGGGAAATAAGATGTATAGGATACCAGAGGTACCACCACCTACCTCTATCTCTTTCGTTACTGCAAAACAATGCACTAAGCTCATTTCCCAAACTAGGAAATTTGTTTTTCTGATGATCCACCCCCAGGGCAAGAAGAAGACTTTGGCCACGACCTCCATACAGGGCTCCTTTGCATGACAACAACAAATGGACAAGATTGTGGAGGAGTATGGGGACATCTTCACCTCACCCACAGGGGTTCCTCTGCACTGTTAGGTCAAGCACCCCATTGATATAACTGCAGGTGCGCCGCTATCCAATTGACCGATATATCAGTGCTCTATTCTGGAGAACGATGAAATCAAGAGGCAAATTCAGGAGCTGTTGCAGAAAGGTCACATCCGGCCAAGTTCATCACCCTGTGGGAGCCTGATCATGTTGGTATAGAAGAAGGATGGGACTTGGAGACTCTGTATTGACTATCGAGCATTGAACAAGATCATTGTCTGGAATAGGTACCCGATCCCACAGATTGATGACCTTGTGGACCAACTCAAAGAGGAGAAATATTTTAGAAATATCGACTTGAAGTCTAGGTATCACCAGGTACCAATCGAACCCTCCAATGTGTGGAATACTGCCTTCAAAGCCAAGGAGGGCCTTTTCAAATGGCTAGTCATGTCTTTTGGGTTGATGAACGCTCCCACAACCTTCATGAGGTTGATGGATGACATCTTGCAGCCATTTACCAACTCATTTGTAGTGGTGTACTTGGATGACATTCTGATCTTCAACTAGAATTGGGAAGAACACCTCCACCACATCCGAAAAGTCCTATAAACACTGCAGCAACACAATTTGTGTGCCAATTTGGAGAAGTGCACTTTTGGCATGACTCATGTTCAATATCTAGGATACAATATTGATGAAAGGGGGGTGCACGTGGATCCAACCAAGATCCAAGTCATTCGAGATTGGCCAACCCCAACTACTCTAATAGAGCTTCGCAACTTTCTAGGTCTTGTTAATTTCTACCCTAGTTTCATGTTGGGATTCTCTCATATCACTTGGCCCTTGAGTCAAGTCACCAAGGGAGGAGCGAAAGAAAAATTATTTTGGTCTGAATCTCAACAGAAGACATTCGTAGAATTGAAACATCGCCTATTTTTTGCCCCAGTTCTCACATTACCAGATGTTTGGCCAATTTAGTGTGTCCTAAATTGCTGCATTTAATTTGTCAATCCGGGAATCGTAAGCTGATGAAGTGCGTCGCACTATATGTGCAAGATAACCTATTTCTTAACTTTTTGTCGTTTTTGGTTTTCTAAGGTGAAATGGAAATTCTAAGATGAAAACAAGTTTGGTTATGTTTGTTCAAGGAAGTGATATCCCCTATAATGATTTACCAACTTGAAATTTTTAAAAAGCAATTTGAAATTTACAATGACAAGACTTAAAAAGGAAAATGAAAATGTGTTGCTGAAATGAAAAGGTGCTGCTAATCTAATAAATCAAAACAGTAAACTAGTGAGCATGAAAACCAAACTATTCTTGCTGCCAACTAAACACAAAAGAAACTATGCTTAAGGAAATTCAAAATTGCAACAAAATAAATCTAAATCAGATTACATCAATTTATCTTCTGACCCTTCATCATTAGTCCAGCTATGATTTTCGGAAGTAATCATAAACAATTTGAGTAACTGATATTTAATTTGCAGAAAGTAAACTAATACTAAACCATACACTCATGATTCAATCCCTCACCATCAGTCCAGCTGTGGCTTTCGAAGGCAACTGAAGATGTCATGCATGATTTAATATATCTAAATTTGCAGAAAGGAAACTAATATTAAACTACACATTTCACAATACAATCCCTCACCATCAGTCCAGCTGTGGCTTTCGGAGGCAACTGAAGATGCTATGAGCAGCTTAATATATCTAAATTTGCAGAAAAGAAACGAATACTAAACTACACATTTCATAATACAATCCCTCACCATCAGTCCAGCTGTGGCTTTCGGAGGCAACTGAAGATGCTATGAGCAGCTTAATATATCTAAATTTGCAAAAAAGAAACTAATACTAAACTACACATTTCATAATACAATCCCTCACCATCAGTCCAGCTGTGGCTTTCGGAGGCAACTGAAGATGCTATGAGCAGCTTAGTATATCTAAATTTAATTACTGAAGCAGATAAGCAATACTGAAATTAAACAAAAGCTATGAAAATCAAATTAGCAGCAGAACAATGTTAGTTCCATGTCACTAGTCAAAAAGCTATGAAAATGCCCGGGCTGCCTATCTATATCCTGAAACAAGAACACTGATCAGTGATTAACAACATAAAACATGAAAGACAGAAATGAAATGAAAATTATGGAAGTTTATAAACAGAAATGAAACAAATGCAATATATGAACATATGAATGGATTATGACACAATGGAATGAAATTAAAATTATACACTAATGCACAAAACCTTAGCTGAGCAGGGGCCCTCTACTCCAGCCTTGGCAACGGTCCTCAAATACGAATTAAGTTGTAAAACAGAGTCTTCTTATATTAAAAAGCAATCATTACAGAATGGTGATGTTACGGCACAAGTGCAGCGTAATCACACTACGCAAATGGTCTATAGCAGATACCGTAGACTAACATTTACTAACATCGACTAACTCTATGCGTATGCAACCGCATTATATATCACAAAACTATAACTCGTCTCAAATAAAGTTCATGCTATGGAGATCGACAGATACAATTACGTCCACGGATATAGGAGCATGCCATTGTTGGAAAGTAAATCGACGAAAGGGGTGGATGCTTGAATCACTCATTCAGAGATGTCGATTTATCTCACAGTTTAAATGTCAGATGAATCTTCATGTGACACGAAACAGAGTCCGGCCGACATGAAACTCCATGGTTGACTTCCATGTGGACGCCTTTGACCGCGGCATCTTTGGATGATTTTGCTTGAACCAATAGGACACGAACCATGTCCACGTCATTCCTGACCTGCCCATATGGCTCGTTTTCCTTGTAGACACTTGTAGCATAGAGTTTCACAAAATAGCTGCAGAAAGTTGCAGCAGCTGCGGAAAGTGGCAAGATTCCGTAGCTGAATGAACAAAACCTAGATCAAATAGCAAACACAAAAATATAATTAAAAACCATGTTAGATGCTCTTTTGCACATGATATTGACAATTTGGGAGGTTTAGGTGAGTGAAAAAGGTATAGAAAAGTGTATGGAAAAGATGCAGATTTGAGACTCAACATACCCCCACTGTGAAGGTGTTGCATGTCCTCATGCAACCAAAATTTTGATACTCTTTATTCAATTCATATGCCTTGACACTTCAGCCAACACATCCAATCCTCTCCTCTTCTTCCTTGGTACTGCCAACATTCTGGGTTTCTTCATTAAGCACCTAAATTTGATATTTACAAGTGCTCTGCTCAATTTCTAGCATTTCCTTTTCAATTTCTTATTCTTCTTCTGCCATATTCCCAAATGTAACATAGTATTATCATGGATGATTTTGTCCAATTTGCCTTGTTCTTTCAATGTTTCATTTTCATTTTTGATGTGCCTATTTAAAAGCTCCAACTCAAAAATTTCCTGTTTTAGTGATTGAACTAAATCATCTTGCAATGTATGAGGCTGAATGGAAGAAGTACTTGGACCTGTGGCTGCCTTTTCCAAAGATTATATATAGTCATATACTTCCTGCTGCTTGGGGTCTGTTTCAGGTGTCATTTTTATTGGGCTGTCCCCATAATGCCGTGAAGGAGAGTTATTTTCAAAATCTGGCTGAGGAGGGCTTACATCAATATCTTGCTGAGAATAGGATGGAGTATGTTCAATGTCTGATTGGGAATGAAATGAACCAGGTTCACTAACTGACTGAGATGGAATATGGTCAGTTGGGGACTGTTCAGATGTCTTCTCACCCAAATCAATGAAATGAGGACCCTTAATTTGTGTTTTCCTCAATTTTCCCTTAAGTCTGCTGCTTCTCCTCACACGCTGTGGTACACTATCCTTTTGTTTTTGTTTTCCTTTCTCTGCCTTCTTGGGTATAGATGACTGTTTTTGAAGGTAAACTAATCTTTCAGATAGCACTTGATGATCTTCTTTTTCAGAAGAAGGAGTTTTATGTACAACCTCAATAGTTTCTCTCTCTTTTGGTGTTATTGGCTTCTTACCCTTGATTTTCTTCTTCTTCCTTTTTACCAGTCTCTCTTCCCTATCAGTTCTTTCCATAGTAGTAGTAGGAGTATTTTGGATTTCATCAATTGTTCTTTTCCTCCTACTTCTTCTTGCTGTGCTAGCTGCAAGAATTTCCTGAGTAGGAGTAATTTGGGTTTCAACATTTATTCTTTTTCTTCTACTCCTTCTTGTTGAACTACCTTCAGGAATTTCCTGAGGTTCCTCAAAGAAATTTCTAACCATAAATTGTTCCCATGTATCTTTATTTTCTTTTAACTCCTTTTCAATCAGAATCTTTACAAGGTCGTGGTGATATAGATGGGTCTCTACATCTCCTAAGTGTTTCTGAACAGTCACAGCCATTTTCTTCAAGCTATTGAATAGAAAATATGGGAGATTGAGAGTTTGATTTTCTAGAAAATTCATCAATAGCCTGGTATGGTACACATACATGGACCCAAAACGGCCTTCACATGTAATGAATTTCTGAACAACTAGCAATAAAGTAGCCCATTCCTCTTTCAATGCATGCACAGGAATTCCTCTTTTAAAAACAGTTATGTCCATACCTTGGTTTCGTAAGATTGTTCTCCATGCCTCATCACTGATGCTTTTATTTTTAAACCAACGCTCACCCTCCTGAAGGAGTTCCGTGGCTGTTGCTATAGATGCTTCATTGACCACAAACTTAAGGTCTCCAATTTCCACTTCCAAGCCATCAAATGACCTTGCAAATGCTTTCGTAACTTCTTTGTGATAACCTCTGAATTTCTGGATAAAACGCAACCATTTTGCTTTCTTCAATATCTCCCTTATTTGCGGATAACCCTCCATAAACTTCGGTCCTTCCGGCTCTGCTCTTAGCAATTTACCCATTTCACTTTTCTGTTCTTCACAAATTTTGCCTGCGTGAGGGTTTCAAATGGAAATAGAACGGTTGAATGCACAGGAACGAGCACAATGGCTGTGGGGATGTATCATAAAATGGGAATGAGCACCATAAACGGAATGGAGTGAGACTGTGGGTAGATATTCGGAAGTGAAAATGAGCACAAGGAACGAAATGGAGTGAGACAGAACATAGTGGGGTTTCGTAAATACAGCAGGGACACGACAAAGAGATTAACAAAGTATAACACATTCGGCAGCGTTTTGAATTTTGGTGGCTGCGCAATAAATATGAACACGTTTCAATCAACAGTTATGAATTCATGCGGCTGTAAGAGTCCTTGGTCAAATCAAATACGTCTCATTATCTCCGGTGGGATATTGGAACATGAGTGAAAATCGGAATTTTAATGATAAAACCATTTGTGAATGAATGCAAGAGTATAATTATGGAGATCGTGAAAGGTTACGGTACTGTCAATATAATCATTGCACGTAATGGATAGAGCTCATGGTTCAAAACTATATAAAAATGTGTTTTTCAATGCTATTTGAAATAAATTTTATTCATACCTTTGGAATCTTTGCCTTTGCCCTTGGTCTTCAACTGATTGATCTCCATTGGTGTCTTGAATGCTCCATGTCTTCATTTTTTTGATCCTCTCACCTGCATTTTATTTTCTAATTATGGAAATAACATCTGACTGTACATTCTCTTTGAAAACAGAGTAGTAGTCAGAACTGTCAGTCGCGGGAAACTGAGTCACTACAGTATCGTATGCTCACCAAGTGAAACCTATTACTACTATTATCAATAATAGAAACGAACATGACAAATGACCAGATGGAAATGGTCATGAAAAGATTTTTATCGATGTGGAATGGAACGAAATGAAGTGAAATGGAATGAAGTGGAGTGAAATGAAGTGGAATGAAGTGGAATGGAATGGAGTGGGTGGTCACAAAACTTGTGAAATGAAAGAGATATTTTTTTTTTTTGGAAAATATAGAGTGTCAGGTGTTCCTGATTTTCACCCTATATTTTCTGTATAAGACTGCCAATCAGTGATTGGTTTTCAGGCTTATACAATTTTTTTTTTTTTTTTAATTGAAAGAACAAAAACTAGGCTGGTGGAGAAGAAGAATTCTTCTGTACCAGCCTGATTGCAGAACTTTCTTGAAACAACTTGACAAAATCCTCTTTAGAGAGTGGCTTATGATAAACTTTCAATCTATGGCCATTCACAATAAGTGGAGTTTGAAACTCATCAATGGTCTTGATTCTTACAGCTCCATTGCTAAAGATCTTGTCAATCTCATATGGCCCAAGCCAATGAGTCTGAAATTTCCCTTGAAAATCTTTAAACTTGGAATCAAATAATAATGCCCAATCTCCTTCTTGAAACTTCTTCTCTTTGATATATTTGTCATGCCATTTAGTTCTTTGATATTGAACTAGATCAGTTCTTAGAATTGCTTCTTGTCTCATCTCATCTAGCTCATTCAACTGCTCCATTCTATGCTTTTGGGCTTCTGATAAGTCCATCCCCAACTGAACTGCTATCTTGAAGGTCTTGATTTGGAACTCAATGGGGAGCAAGACTTCTTTCCCATAAACAAGTTCATAGGGAGAAGGTCCTGTTGTATTCCTCCATGTAGTTCTGTAGGCCCACAAGGCTTCTGGAAGCCTTTCTGCCCAATCTCTTCTATGTAGATGAACAGTTTTGGTGATGATACTTTCAAGAACTTTGTTTGTGGACTCCACTTGACCATTTGCTTTTGGATGGTAAGAAGTAGATCTTCTGTGCTTGATTTTGTATTCTTCCATCAACTTCTCCACCAAATTGGATGTGAATTGGCTCCCCTGATCTGTCACAATTTCTCTTGGAACACCAAAGCAAGTAAAAATATCCTCATAAAGAAAATGAACAACTGAATTTTCAGTAGCAGATACTAATGCTTTAGCTTCTACCCATTTAGTAACATAATCAGTACAAACCAATATATACTTTTTTTGCTTAGATGGTGGATTAATAGGTCCAATGAAATCTAAAGCCCATTTTTCAAAGGGTTCAATGAGTACCTGTGGTTGCAATGGAATTTCATTTGAAAGGGTAGGTTTCCCTACTCTTTGGCAGCTGTCACACCTTTTGACATATTTTTTTGTATCTTTGAAGAGGGAAGGCCAATAATATCCTAAAGAGAGGATTTTATAGGCCGTCCTTTTGTCTGCAAAGTGTCTGCCGCATGGTTCATCATGACATGCCTTAAGAATATCATGCATTTCATCTTCCCTGACACATCTTCTGATCACAAGATCTGGCCCTGTTTTAAACAATTCGTTAGAAATCCATGAATATTTTGAACTCTCCTGAATAATCTTTCGTTTTTCTCTTGGAAATAAATGTGAAGGTAGTTTCCCTGTAACCAAATAGTTAGCAATATCTGCATACCAAGGGGTCTTAATAGTTACCGCAAACAAGTATTCATCAGGAAATTTATCTTCTACAGGAGAATCTTCTTTAGTATTCTGAATCCTAGACAAGAAATCAGCTACTGTATTCTGTTTTCCTGGTCTATCCAACACAGTAATATTGAATTCTTGCAAAAGTAAAAGCCATCTTGTCACTCCGCCATTAGTAACAGGTTTGTTCATTAAATATCTAATTGCAGAATGGTCAGTATGAATAAAAGTTTCATAGCCTGTTATGTAATGTCTAAACTTATTAATTGCATGAACAACAGCTAAAAACTCTTTTTCAGTCATAGTATAGTTCAACTTTGTGGGAGTCAAATTTTTACTGGTGTAATAAATGGCATAAGGAATTAAATCTTTTTGACCCAACACAGCTCCAAGAGCTGTATCTGAAACATCCGTAGAAATATGAAAAGGAAGTTTCCAATTTGGTTCTCTCAAGATAGGTGCTTCAGATATTTTTGTTTTCAAAGTTTCAAAAGCTGATTGACAATCAGGATCCCATTTAAATTCACAGTCTTTTGTAAGCAATTTGAAGAGTGGAGATGCTATTTTAGTGAAGTTTTCTATAAATCTTCTATAGTAACCAGTAAATCCTAGAAAACTTCTAACATCTCTTTGACAATTTGGAATAGGCAACTTGGTGATGACTTCAACTTTTGATCTATCAACCTTAATTCCATCTCCTGAAATATGATGTCCTAAAACAATCCCTTCAGTAAACATCATAAAGCATTTTTTATGGCTTAATGAAAGGTTTGTTTCTTTACATCTTATGAGAACTTTTTCCAAATTTTCTAATGCCTCTTCAAATGAATTACCATAAACTGTAAAATCATCCATATAAACCTCTACACAATCATGGATTAGATCAGAAAAAATTCCTAGTACTGCTCTTTGGAATGTTGCTGGTGCATTACATAACCCAAAATGAAGCACTCGGTAGGCAAAAGTTCCCCATGGACAAGTAAATGTGGTCTTATCTTGATCTTCAGGTGCTACCTGAATTTGATTATAGCCACTGAAACCATCCAAAAATGAAAAGTACTTTTTACCTGCTAATGTATCTAATACCTGATCAATAAAAGGCAAAGGAAAGTGATCCTTCAAAGTTGCTTTGTTCAATTCCCCGTAATCAATGCATACCCTCCATTTACCATTCTTTTTAGGTACTATAACCAAAGGAGAAACCCATCGGCTATCTGAAATTGGATAAATGAAGTTTACATTGAGAAGTTTTTGGAGCTCTTCTTTCACTATCTCCCTAAGATTTGGATTCATCCTTCTTTGAGGTTGTCTGATTGGTCTACTGTTTTCCTCAATATAGATATGATGGATGCAAGTCTTAGGATCAATACCCTTCATGTCAGTATACCCCCATGCAAATGCAGTAGAATGTTTTTGCAAGATTCTGGTTAGTTCTTCTTGTTGTGACTTCTCCAAATGTTTGTTGATATTCAATGTTTTTCCTGGAAAAATCTCAATAGTAGAACTACCAAATTCTTCCATAGAGTAAAGAGACATTTGTCTTGATGATAAATATTCTATGTCAGATTCCAACTGAAATTGTGTGGGGTCATATTCCGAAGATGTCTCAAAATTTTCTAATGTGTTCAGAATTTGACTATCCTCACTGATTTCAGAAATGGTAAAGATAGGTTGTATAGTGTCCTCATCATCAACCCATTCATTGTCTCCTACTTCTGTGATTGCTTTTACTGGAGGATACAAATTGAATTTCTTTGTCGAATTACCATTAGAAATGTACATGTCCCCAGATCTACAACTAATAAAAGCATCAGCTGTGGCTAGCCAAGGTCTTCCTAAGATAAGTGGGTGCCCTCCTAGATTACTCTTGGGAGTCAAAATCATAAAATCTACCGGATATTCCCAAGAATTTAAGGAGACTGAAATATCTTCTAATACACCATCTGGTTTAATAATTGATCGATCTGCAAGTTGCAGTAAAGTAGGTGTAAAAAGAAGGTTAGGAAGTTTTAGCTGGTCCATAGTCTGTCTACTCATAATGTTGATAGAAGCCCCTAAGTCAATCAATGTGTTTGGAATTTCTATCCCATTTATATGTGTCTTGACAATTGGACTTCCTGGATCTACATACTTCTGCATGGTAATTTTTCCCATCATAATATCTGCAATCTTTCTTACCAGGTGGATTCTTCTTGTGTCTTTTAGTTTCCTTCCTACTCTTTTGAAACTCAACTCCTTTATTGTTTTTGCTAGAATAGGAATCTCTCGAATGGTTTGTAGCAAGGGAATCTTGATACAAACATTCTTCAATTCATCTAGAAAGTCATAGTTAGGCAACAAGATTTGTTTTTCCACCCCCTTGTCAATTTGTAGTCTTTCAGGAAAAGGAGGTGTAGATGAAGATGCTGGTTGCTCAACTATAAGAGTTGTGGGTGTTAACTTTTCTTTTTCTTTTTGCATGCTTGAATTTTGAAGAGATTCTTCCTCAGAACCTTTATTAACTTGAAGAGAGTCCTCCTCAGAGGTATCTTGCTCTTGAATATCTATAGAAGGTTTTTCTAAAATTCTACCAGATCTGAGTTGTACATCGTTGAGAGGAACAATCATATAGGTAGGAAATTGTTGTCCTTCTACCATATAAGTAGTTTGAGGATTCTTATTGTTAGGATTTGGCAATGGTTGAGCTGGAAGTTGATTTGTCTTCTGTTGGTATGGGAGCATGAGTTGAGGATTTGTATTTTGTTGAGAAGGTTGTTGTTGTGGAAATGGCAATGAAAGTTGTGGATTTGGGCTTGGAAATTGTGGAGCTGGTTGATTTTGAAAAGATGGAGGATATTGATAAAATTGAGCAAATCTCCCATAAGGATTTTGCATCCCTTGTACCCATGGCTGATATGAATTTTGATGTTGGGGCCAAGGTTGTTGCCAAGGATTCCAATTTGGTTGGGCTTGATAATTCATAGGGTTGTTAAACCCTTGAGTTTGTTGTCCCTGCCAAGGTCTCCTTGCAACAAAACAGAGAGATTCTACTGAATTTGGGTCTTCTTGAAAGACAGCTTTGAGTCCATGAATTGAAGGACAATCCTTGATCTCATGATTCTCTGAGCAAATCATACATGTTTCTACAACTTTTGCATCCAAGGGACATTCCCTTAAAGCATGTTTCTTCCTACATTTCGGACAAAAGATGGCTAAAGCATCTGTTTCTTCTTTCTGCTTGTTTTGAATTTTAAGGGTGTCTAGTTGTTCACTAAGGCTCCCTAAAATATCAGTTTTGAACTCATCAAGCATGTTACCAATCTCTGCCCTACTTACTGATCCAGTTGCAGATTTGTTAGCCCTAATAAGAGAAGGATCCCTAGGCCCTTTTCCAGTTTTAGATTTTCCCCTTGAGAGATGGACACATAGTTCTGTTATATCACGAAGTGGAAGTTGAGAAATGTCTCCTTTCCCCATCATGTTTAAAATATCTATCCATTCATCTCTGATGGCTTTTAATAGAAGGGCTTTCAAATTTTCCTCATGTAAGTTTCTCATCTTTGCTCTTTCTAAGTTGTATTGAAATCTTTCAAGTAAATCCTCCAAATTTTCATCTTCTTTTTGCACCATTTTGAATACCTCATCCTTGTGATTGGTGGGCATGCAATAGTCCAGGTATCTATCCAAAAATGTTTGTTTCATATCATTCCAAGTCATAATAGATTGGGTGACTAATCCCATGAACCATTTCAAAGCGGCTCCCTTCAATGTTGAAGGAAACAGTTTGATTTTTTGAGAGTCTTCCATATAGTCATAGGTTCGGCACACGACTTCAAACTCAAACAGAAATGTTTCAGGATCCTCACTTCGCAATCCATAAAAGTTAGGGAGGACAGATGGTGAGATATTTTTCATCGTTGTATGAGTTTCCTCATCAACTATAGGGAATCCAAACAAATTGTCTCCTTCCCTATTTCTTCCATTATTACCTTCACCATTGTTGTCTCCATTGTTTCCTCCTCCTCTACCTCTACCTCTACCTCCAAATCCATCTATTATTTCCTCCGCCATGATAGTTTCTTTAGAGTCCTTAAAGTCCTCTGGTTCTTCTATCAAGGGAGGATGAGAGGGAGTCTCTTCCTTTTCTAAATGAGATTTAGTAGGTGGTATAGGAGAATCCTCTAATTCAGCTGCTCCTTGAATTCCAAAAATCTTAAGGCCAGGGGTAGATGGTGGTGAATCTGGTCTATGCCTTGAAGAAGATGGAGTTGTGAAAATCGAACTCTTGGCTTTAGCTATAAACCTTCCCCTAGAATCTCTTTCTCTATGCATGTCATTTTTTTTTTTTTTTAAATTGGGCTAATAATTCTCTTTCTGATCTTCCAGGTCACACTAGGTGCAAGAAGAGAGCATACTTAAGAAATTACTTAAACCAATAACTCTCTTTTCTGATCCTCCAGATCACACTAGGTGCAAGAGGAGATCATACTTCAAGAAGTTATCAAGTTTTCCCTTCTTTTATGATTTTATGTTTTTTTTTTTTTAAGAAATTGGCTACCTAGTTACACTTCCCCGGCAACGGCGCCAAAATGTTTGGCCAATTTAGTGTGTCCTAAATTGTTGCATTTAATTTTTCAATCCGGGAATCGTAAGTTGATGAAGTGCGGCGCACTATATGTGCAAGATAACCTATTTCTTAACTTTTTGTCGTTTTTGGTTTTCTAAGGTGAAATGGAAATTTTAAGATGAAAACAAGTTTGGTTATGTTTGTTCAAGGAAGTGATATCCCCTATAATGATTTACCAACTTGAAATTTTAAAAAGCAATTTGAAATTTACAATGACAAGACTTAAAAAGAAAATGAAGATGTACTGCTGAAATGAAAAGGTGCTGCTAATCTAATAAATCAAAATAGTAAACTAGTGAGCATGAAAACCAAACTATTCTTGCTGCCAACTAAACACAAAAGAAACTATGCTTAAGGAAATTCAAAATTGCAACAAAATAAATCTAAATCAGATTACATCAATTTATCTTCTGACCCTTCATCATTAGTCCAAATATGATTTTCGGAAGTAATCATAAACAACTTGAGTAACTGATATTTAACTTGCAGAAAGTAAACTAATATCAAACCATACATTCATGATTCAATCCCTCACCATCAGTCCAGCTGTGGCTTTCGGAGGCAACTAAAGATGTCATGCACGATTTAATATATCTAAATTTGCGGAAAAGAAACTAATATTAAACTACACATTTCATAATACAATCCCTCACCATCAGTCCAGCTGTGGCTTTCGGAGGCAACTGAAGATGCTATGAGCAGCTTAATATATCTAAATTTGCAGAAAAGAAACTAATACTAAACTACACATTTCATAATACAATCCCTCACCATCAGTCCAGCCGTGGCTTTCGGAGGCAACTGAAGATGCTATGAGCAGCTTAATATATCTAAATTTGCAGAAAAGAAACTAATACTAAACTACACATTTCATAATACAATCCCTCACCATCAGTCCAGCTGTGGCTTTCGGAGGCAACTGAAGATGCTATGAGCAGATTAGTATATCTAAATTTAACTATTGAAGCAGATAAGCAATACTGAAATTAAACAAAAGCTATGAAAAGCAAATTAGCAGCAGAACAATGTTAGTTCCATGTCACTAGTCAAAAAGCTATGAAAATGCCTGGGCTGCCTATCTATAACCTGAAACAAGAACACTGATCAGTGATTATCAACATAAAACATGAAAGACAGAAATGAAATGGAAATTATGGAAGTTTATAAACATAAATGAAACAAATGCAATGTATGAACATATGAATGGATTATGACACAATGATCTCTAAAGAAACAAAATTAAAATTATACACTAATGCACAAAACCTTAGCTGAGCAGGGGCCCTCTACACCAGCCTTGGCAACAGTCCTCAAATACGAATTAAGTTGTAAAAAAGAGTCTTCTTATATTAAAAAGCAGTCATTACAGAATGGTAATGTTACGGCACAAGTGCAGCGTAATCACACTACAGAGCAGACTAATAAAAGATAACAGAGACTAACATTCACTAACATCGACTAACTCTATATGCGTATGCAAACGCATTATATATAACAAAAAACTATAACTGTCTCCTAAAGTTCATGTTGGTGGAGAGCACGTAGACCACTACGTCCACGGATATAGGAGCATGGCCGTGTTGGAAAGTAAATCTACGAGAGGTGGATGCTTGAATTCGACTCTAGAGTCCTGTACAGATGTCGATTTATCCTCTGCAGGCTTAGAAACGGCCGTATGAATCTTCATGTGACACGAAACAGAGTCCGGCCGACATGAAACTCCATGGTTGACTTCCATGTGGACGCCTTTGACCGCGGCTTCTTTGGATGAGTTTGCTTGAACCAATAGGACACGAACCATGTCCACGTCATTCCTGACCTGCCCATATGGCTCGTTTCCCTTGTAGACACCTGTAGCATAGAGTTTCACAAAATAGCTGCGGAAAGTTGCAGCAGCTGCGGAAAGTGGCAAGATTCCGCAGCTGAATGAAAAAAATCTAGATCAAATAGCAAACACAAAAATATAATTAAAAACCATGTTAGATTCTCTTTTGCACATGATATTGACAATTTGGGAGGTTTAGGTGAGTGAAAAAGGTATAGAAAAGTGTATGGAAAAGATGCAGATTTGAGACTCAACACCAGACTTGAAACAACCATTTGAGATTGAGACAGATTCTTCTGACTATGCTATTGGGGCATTTCTTACTCAACAGGGGCATCTAGTGGCATATCACAGTGAGACATTCTCCAACACAGTTTAAAATTATCCCAATTATGAAAAAGAAATGAATTCCATTGTTTAGGCTTGTCGAAAATGGAAGAATCACATTTTTGGGAAGGAAACAATCATCCACATAGACAACCGACCCCTGTAGTTCATACAGACACAAGGGAAGTTGCAGAATGACCGCCATCAAAAGTGGTCCACATATCTGCAACAAGTTATTTGAACATCAAGTACAAGAAGGGTAGCACCAATAATGTTGTAGACTGCCTCAGCTGACCACCGATCGTGGCACTAACCACCGTTCTCAACTCTTGTGGGCACGAGACTTCTGATTGGTCGCTTCTCTACAAAAGCGATCCAGAATTCGGCCACACATACAAGGCACTCTTGTGGGGTACGCAAGTTCCAAATTTTCACCTCCAATATGAATTGTTATGTCACTTGGGACACCTTTGTGTTCCTTCAAGCAAGCATGGCAAGAGGATATGGGAAGCACACTATAATCGAGTCGCTGGGAATTTTGGGGTCGAGAAAATAGTGGCAGTAATGCAAAAGTATTTCTATTGTCCAAACCTTCGATAGAATGTCGGGAAGTACATCAGATCCTGCACTTCTTTCACCATTGCCAAACCGACCATCAAGAAGCAAGAGCTCTATACTCCGCTACCTACCCCTAGTCGACCTTGGGAATCCATCTCCATGGATTACATGTCAGGCCTTCCTTCTACTAAGCATGGAAACGACTATCTTTTCATGATCATTGATATATTCTTGAAGATGGCCATTATGGCGGCCTGCATGAAGAATATCACAGCAGAAGCCACTGCTAAACACTTCTTTGAACAAGTGTGGGTGCACTTTGGGATCCAACAGTATATCATATCAGATCATGATAGCAGGTTCCTCAACACATTTTGGTCCAGTCTCTGGTCAATGTTGGACACCAAGCTCACCAAGTTCCCAGCTTTCCATCCCCAAACTGATAGCTAGACAGAGGTCGTCAACAGGATGCTTGTACACATTTTGCGGATGTACAATTCAAATAATCCACACACATGGGATGAGAGCCTCCCCTATGTACAACATATTTATAACCAGGCTCTCCATAGCTCAACCGGCCACAACCCATTTCAGGTGTGCTTGGGATTCGAGCCACTATGTACCATTGACGTAGCCATGCCATTTGTGGCTACTCAGGCCGATTCGGCTCATGTCCAGTCTAAAGCTGAAAAAGCGAACAACTTCATCGAGCTCATTCAGCACATCCACCAACAGGTTCATGACATATTGGATAGATCCAATGCTAAGTACAAGCAATTACATGATCAACATTGAGTGCAACACAACTTCCAGGTGGGTGACAAAGTGTGGCTACATTTGCATAAAGAGCGCCTCACTAGACCCCACCGCAAGCTTCTCCCTCTCCAATATGGGTTGTACACCATCACCAAGTCTGTATATAAAAATGAATTCAAGCTCAGTATTCCACCATTCCTTGGTCTACACCCAATATTCAATCTGGACCGCCTTCGTCCCTATTTCCCACCTCTACTTGACACCTCTGACATTACAGAACAATTGACACCAATAGAGTTAAACCCTAACTGCATGGAACAGGCCACCACATATTGTATCATGGACATGAAAATCAAGAACACTCACCAATAGAAGATACAACTGTATCGGGTTTTCAAAGCTGGCCAACTCCTGCACTAAGGCAAGTGGTTCACTAGGGACCAAGTTCAGCAGAAGTTTCCTCATCTCATGGAGGAACTCAATGCAATGTGGACCATTACTTCCTAAGGGGGGAGGAATGATCTAAGTGGATATTTGTGGCCACCCACCTATTCCACTTGGGGCCCCACCATTGTCTCTTTCAATTTTAGTTTTGGCACAACTTACTATTTTTAGCAGTTTTTTGGGTCCTTAACTTCTGGAGCCATTTTGAGGCCCTAAACGACGTTTTTTGGGCATCGCGCCTATGCAGAATATGATTTCGTTTTGGAATAAAATATGATTCCATTCAAGAATCAACATTCATGGTTAGAAGTTGTATTCCTCAGATAAATCTTTCTAATGATGTACCATGTGCGTCAAACGGATATAGTATGCCAAAGTTACGACCTCGGGAAGTTGAAATACCAATTTACCCAAATGGGGCCCATAGTTTTGGTGCTTCATCTCATAGGGTTAGGTTTTTAGATGTTTAGGGTTTTCCATTGTTTCTATATAATAAATATTCCCTCGAGCCTCATTTCAACAAAGTTCAAAGGCTTGTAGCTACCACATCTCTTCTCAGAGATAAGCTATCAATGCCCTAGCTAGTTTATTTCCATTCTGTCTATAAGAAAATTTCACTTCTTTGATATTAATGAAATGAAGTGTTATTTCCACTGCATATTTGTATTTATGGTTATATGTGTATTCTTTTGCATTCCTTCATAAACCTGGATCATGCATCTAGCATTAATATTTCAACTGGGTACCTGCTGACAGGGAACTAGAATAATGTTGATGCATCATACTTCAAATTCTAAGAAACAAGAGAGTATATCCTATATATACTAATGTCACAATCAGTCCTTGTGTAGGCTCAGCTCCGAGTTTATGTACCATTTACTTCCACAAATGATCCTTTACATTGGCTAGAGGGTCGTAAAGGTTGATCAATGCTTACTCATTCTAGACTTTAACAAATGATAGAATTGAGCTACCATTATACATTGTGCATTCTAATTAGTGTATGCATTTTAAGGTGTTTCTTTAGACTTCATTGACCTTCTATGTAGAAGATAACCTATCCTACAAAGTGCATTTGACTTCCCTACAACTGATATATAGATGATTATGCATTCTAGGTTGTCACTGGAGAATGATTGTAACTATACAGCATACCACATTCCAAACAATGTTATGAGAGGATGTTTCACATTGGATACTGCGAGTTGCAACTATATTGAATACCACATTCTAGATAATGCAATGAGAGGATGCATGGGATTGCTACATGGACGGTTGTACATTCATCGATTATATGAGTCCATCAATTATTCGGAAACCTCTACCGTATCTAGCTTCCCCTGCTCCCGTGGTTTCTGAAGCCCTCACATCGACACTATGGAAATTTACTAGTTTGATTTTCTTTGGAGGATTCTCTTCATTTACATTCTTGGTATTAATTTCACATTAGAGTCAATAAATCTCGTTGTTAAAGCTCTTAACCTGGGTGGCTTGATATCGGTTCCTGGTTTGAACCAGGATGGTTTCTGAGAAATGTTGCACATCACGGATGTACAGAGTGACACTAATGATAACTATTCAGAAATCCATGTAGTCTCATGTGCAGAGGAACCGAAAGGAAGTGGTTCCTTGGATACCAATTGCCAACTCAATACCACTCTGATTTTAGTAAATGACACACTCATAATAGGGGGAGGAAATTTAGAATTCTTACTTTATGTTCATATTAGCTGCCCCATTCCGGGGTGCTTAATATATATTTATTTAAAGTAAAATGTCCAGAAATTATTTTTCCTTGCCACCGTTGTCATCAATTCTGCCCTCTCATATCTATTAATTTCAAGTAAATTATCTATTTATTATTTTGCCTTGCCACTACTGTCATCAATTATTCCCTCTCTTCTACTCTGGATGCAAGCCTCTACAGATCGATCCAGCAGCCCAAATATAATACCCATATTCTTGGTTATATCACAGCTCATGCCCTGATGGTCCAAAATTCATAGAAAAGGAAAGTAGTCAACCAGGTTCATCTTTCCCATAATTACCATAAATTTGGTGATTGTTTCTTTTAATTCTTCAATAGCCTAAGAGTCTCATCCAAACATATTTTGATAAAAAATCAAGTTGCTCGACAAATTCATACTTGCAAGAAACACAATGTGCCCAATATTCACCCCCTTCAACTTTATAGAATCGTCAAAATTGGATTAAATGGTGGAAAAGAGTTGATTCCTTCTAATACAAGGCGTGCAGTCTCAGAAAACAAAAGTCACGGAACTAGATTCATAAGGTAGTCACGAACCGCCATCTTCGAGGAATATTTATTTTACAAAGAAACGATATGTGGGTCTGAGTGGAGCAATGTTTAGTCAGATATAGCATGCAGTTTATGGAAATCGTGCAAGTGGATCTAGTGGTGTGATTTTACTACCCAATGCAGTTTCTCTAGTTGTTATGTTTATAGTTCGTCCCACAAAGGAGACCACAAAAAAAAGGAGCTGAAGTGATTCTACCATTTTCCCTACACAGTTATGGGACTGGTAGGGTTTCTCATGGTTCTCATCGTGGTTGAGAATGCCTTGGAGAATTTTTCAGTTGCAGGCTACAAAATCGTAGTTGAAATTAATGGTATTGTGTTATTATCTTCCGTGCAGATTTTATGGAATGAAATGGTATCAAAACATTTATGGTTAGTAACAAGTCGTAACAATAATTTTAGAAGATAATAAAGGTTCAGGTATGCAATAGACATTTCGGGATAATGCCAGAGACGGATTAAAATCTCTTTGAAGGGTTCTCCTTTAAACGGCTTGAAATTCACTCTATTAAGAAACAATAGACCTTGTAAAACACAAAATGAGGACTTCAATTGAGAAATTGGGTATTATGTTCTTCGGTCATAATATTTTTTTTATAATGGCTTCAGGTTCTTTTATCCGCTATTATTTTTTTATTTTATGGAATATTATGCTAATATGTGTCATTGTGTCAACCAAAAATAAAAACAATCAAACTGGGGCCTTAGTTGATGATATAAAAAGTATGATCATCAATTTTTTTAATTGACCTGAAAGTTAAAAACTATGACGCAACATGCAGCTCAAATTTCGAAAGGAATGGGAGTTAGAATTTCTAGGGCCCACTATGCCCAAATTTTCAAATTTCAGAGAGACAAAAAGAGAGTAAAACACATTCAAAGATCTATGAGGGTTCCAAAAAAAGGCCCCAAAACCCAACGTTTGAAATCTTAATAGTAAATAATTTAAAACTTTTGTGCCTGAAGCGACAATCCTGCAGAAGGAAAAAGCACGTTCAACTCCAAATTCAAATCCAATCACACTTATTACCTTAATGCTAACAACACTGTTAAATTACAACGTTCTTATTATTTATTAATCAATGTGGGCCTCAAGGAGCACTATGTTGAACTACGAAGTAGGGTTTTTGGGACCATGTTTAAGCCATAGGCAAGGAAAATCAACATTTTCATTTTTTTGTTTGTCATTTTGTCCCAACGATATTGCCGGAACATGAAACTATTTATTTTTAATATATATAATTAGCCACTTATTGGAAAATACCTTTTTGGGTTGGGAAAATATTATTATTAGCACTTATTTTTACTTCTTCATATCATTCATTAACAATGGATTTTCCAATACACCATTAGATCATCCATCGGTTTAGGGTGCGCAAAAGGTAGTTTCGATATCTAGATAATTCTTTCAATACATGCTTTGGATGCAAATTATACTTTGTGTTTTCCTCTCCTATGCTATGGTCACAATGACCAGCTAATTTATTGGTATATATGAACACCAAAATCCACTTTATCATGGAGGGAGAGCATTTGAACCATGTATCAATCCATGAATTTTTGTTTTCTTCTAGCAGATTTTTGACAAGGTGCTCGAAATTACCAAGTAAGAAGAGGGTTGACATCTAATGCATCCTCTGGTAGGGTTGTAATGATTTTTCAAGAACCATCAACCATGGCATCTACAAATATTTCTTCCTTTTCATTTTCAGACACAACCTTCACATTACCAAGGAAAACTTGTTGCTTCATTCGTGGCTTTGGTTGATTGCCAATTTTGCATGCATTCTGACCCCAGAATACGCAGCTCCATCCATGTCGTCTTCCTCTTCTTATCTATATTTGACATGTGAAGTGAATTTCTTGGATTTATTTGCGATGGAAAAAAAATTCTTTTCCATTAATAATAAATATTAATAACAATAAAAATTTATAATACTCTGTAAAACAACTCTAGATCCCATTTGCATCACATCATGATACTCACTACATGCATGCACACCATTAGGATTTTAATTTTTACCTTCAAACAAGATTTGATACATGTGGAATTTCCATAGCAGCTTCAACTATCTTATTACAGATATAACTTCCCGGAGTATTGCGAACAAAAAATGTCTATAATGACAAAGGGGCCTCTAATATTTTCAATTGCCCATTAACCTTCTTGTCTTGTTCTCTGTAGAGTACAACCCATTTGGCAGTGTTTTGACATATTAATTGGGTCATTTTCTTGAACAACATGATTTAGTTGTACACATTTTACCATTCGTGATGTAGAAGAGAACTATATTTTAAATTACAAAGCACTAACAATTTCAAGAATGTATGAATTGAAAATTTCAACTGCCATTATCTCTTTGTTTGTCTTCTAACCATTCACTCTGTGCTCCTTTAATAGCTTGTCGATCTCGCACAATTTAATTTGAAAATATGCCTCTATCAATTTTTATTTTTATTTTATTTGATTGTATGGCTTCCTGACTAAGGAAAACAGTCAGAACCACAAGGAGTTAAGGGTTAGTGCAATCTAATGCAAGACAAGATTCTAGAAATAAAGACTGGACCATAAGATGGTACTTAACCACAAAAATGTTGGATCAATACCAGTGTTTTCACTAACAAGACAATATGAATCTATAGCTAGACTATTAGATTTTGTACCTCTTGCTCAGCTAATGATTCCCCTAGTGATTCTTGAATTTCCATGACCTTGGGTCTAGGTTAGAGTCTTAAATCACTAAAACTACCAAACCAAGAATCTCAACCACTAAGCTACTTTTCACAACGGAAATATAAAGCAATAAATCACATATGCACAATATACACAGTTTTGAAAAAAATTGTACAATATTGTACAATCACCAATATTTGTTACATGAAGCCAAATCTAAATAATCCATTAGTCTATGGTATACAAAATACAATGACAAACTCGATGTCATATCTTGTCCTGCCAGTCCTTCGCTTTCATACTGCTCACTAATAGTGCCTTAGCCCATCAAGGCATATACACATTAAGAGTCTAGAAGGGATGACACCTAACATTGTTACACATCCATCTGTAGAGTGTACATGGGCTGATCTAATAAGCTCTCTAGGTCAGCCAATTCCCAAGCTCCAAACTGCCTAGCTAGAAATGACTTTCTTCCATCAAAGTATTGCACTTCGACACCTATCTTCACCCAACCTTCAACTTCTCTTCATTCTTAAAGATAGCTCATCTAGGGCTACTTTGGGTAGCCAACACGTTTCCCTCCAATAGACCTATGGCACCCAATCCAATCATTGTTGAATATGCTCCTAAGATGACACTTCACCACCACAGAATGTCATCTACTTGGCATCAATAGGTTGCTCGAATCCTGATCCAATCCTATCATCAACTTGACCCAATATACATCTCCAAGCACTGTTATTTCACCTTGTTGTACTGCTACTATATTGTACCTCCTTACACCCATTAATAGGTCGAGTACTACAATGACCTCTAGGATATCCCTCGGAGAGAGAGCACTACTCGACTTCATAATAGGGATAGGTTTATTGCTCGAGTCAAGGCCCTTAATTTCCTCTTTAATTAATAGTAGTAACATCATGGGAAGAAGAATGAATTGACTATTGGGAATGAATGTTTCCCACTTCTTTTCCTGGTAATCCATCTCCAAATATAATATCACAAGATTTGATAATTCCTTGATAGATAGAGGAGTTGAATGCTTATCATATTGAATGATCGCCTGAAAGTGAGACAACATAAAGGCTAGCACAAATTTGAATCCCCAAATTACATTTGAAAGTGAAATTATCTTCTTGAAGAATGGCATTTGAACACTTCTGGGGGGATAAGATAATATTATGCAATTATTTCTTGCTGGATTTTCATTACGACATCGTTACTTGCTTCGTTTGTTACTAGATGGCTAATTTTTGCTAGGATTTGAATTTCTCATTACCTGCCAAATATTTTTGTTCAGTGTGACCATGATTATAGAAACCGCTCCTTCCCTTTCGAGGTCGTGGAAGAGGGCTCTACCTACCCGCTTGACTACTAAGCTAGATCGTTTCCCACAAACTGCCTGAAAGACATCCATAGCACTTTCATTTCAAATGTGTAATCCAGAACACAGAAGGGAAAATCAATTCTATTCTAATGTATTATAGAGATATCAATGAATAAAATTCTTGTGCAACATTGATTGTTGTGGTGCACTTTACAGTATCTAATTTTTCTATTTTTGTGGACCAACTCATACTATTACTTGTGGCCCCTCTTAACAACTTTATTTTGGTACACTGATTATGTTGGGCTAAAATTTGGTTAACCTCTTTGACGAACCCAATGATCCCATTAAAAACACCTGTAGCATGTTAGCCATGAGGAAATACAAAAAATAGTTAAGTCTTTCACCTAGTCAATTAGAAAAATGGAAACAAATATGTCTTCCCTCACATTTCACATATCCCCCATTTTAAAATAATGGCCCTTTTTCAGAAGCTTTTCCATACAATGGTAGTTGATTATTTCTCTAATGGTTGATTTGGAACCTTTGAGAATTTAGGAATTCCCATTCTCTTGAAAACTCATGTAGAATTCCAAGAAATCCATGGTGATAGGTCCTAGTGTTCTTACACATTCATCACCCAAAGATATATCGCAACCACCCATTTCAATGTCAAACATGTGGCTTCCATTTTGCTAATTTAGGGAACAATTCCTTGTAAGCAAGAAGGAAGAGGTGAGAATAATACTAGGTGAAAAGTGGCAAGTGGGAATGTATCACAGTGTATTTGTAAACATCTAATTGCAAATCTCATGTTTAGGATACAAACAACTACCAATGACCCCATTGATTTCTCCAACAATTGACTTCATTATATTTTGGATTTTATGTACTACAATATATCTGCATTTGTGGCATTCCTCTTCTATAGTCTTCCTTTTATTTTTTAAATGCCAATTATAATAATTACACTGATGCAATTAGTTACACTTGTTATCATCATCTTATTTTCATAAGTCTTCTCATCTTTGTTTGTAAGAACCTATAAGATATTGTGAAAAATCTTGCCATCTTTTAGTAATAGTTTGATCTATTGTCAACCGATTAGCACAAGCTAATGTGCATATTTGACCCATCCAAGGTAATGTGAGTTGGGATGAGTTGAGGTTGGTAACTTAAGTTCCTTTTGCATTTGAAGCAAGAAAAGGTTATTTTGGTTTCCATTATCAGTTTGTGCTTGATTTGACATTTTTATGTACAAAGAGCTTTCTTGTTGCTGGTAAGGCTATCTCGGGGAATTAGTATCAAGTGTGGGTCAATGTAGTTGGGATTGCTGACATCAACCTCTAAGTCTCCAACCTCTCAATAATTCTTATAAAGGAATTATTTTTCCTTTTGGAGCTCTTTTGGCCTAAATGTTTGACATTCCTCATTGGAATGGGCAAGCTTCCTATGATAAGTGCCATATTTCTTATTCCCACAGTGGGTAGAGAATATGGAATTGGTTTCTCCTTTGTTCTACCCAATATTGTTGGGCTGAGTAATTAGTAGAAATAAAATGAGGACAAAATTCCCTTCATCTAAAATAATTGAATGGTCTTATGTAACTTGGTTTCAATCTTTGAACCAATTTGCATAAAATGCCCTGAGGAGGAAATAGAAGAAACTCTAACTTATTTGTAATACTAGGGAACAAACCACAAAATAATTTGGTGTAGAGGGTATATTTGGGGCCCTTTGAGACTCTACCTTGAGTTGGGAGAGAGATACATATCCTACTCTCCATTATTATAAAGATCTGGTCTCCTTGGGTCATTATTGTCAAAGGAAATATTGAGCCTTTAGTTCCAACATTTTTGGATCAAATATAGGAACATTTTTATCTTGGCCATGAACATCAGTGTTCTAGACAAGGGGATATTTTGTATAGGAAATTAAAGCTACCAGAATATAATTTGTAGTTAGGAGAACTACCTCCTTTTAAGATCAATTATCATAAATATGAAGAATAATATAAAAACCTGGAAATGATTCTACTCACTATGTAAATCAATTATGGGTTTGTGGATGTCCTCTTGTATTCCTGGATATTGGTTAGTTCTTCCAATATGACAATATTATTCATCTTCAGTAAGGATTCCTTCAACAAATGGAATTGACCTTCCTGCCTTTGTCTCATATGGTTCACAAAACAACTAAATGATATGATCATCATTCTTTTCTTCCTCATTAGAATCCATGTCATATGTAGGATGGATGTCAAAAGAAAAAAATATAGGATCTTGCACTGTTCTGCTCAAACTTAATAGGTAATGTTGATTGGAGATGTGCATCATTATGGGTGAAAAAATTTATACCTTATTCAAAATCACATATAGGATTGCTGGTCTTTTGAACCTTAGGGGATCTTCAAGATTTCCCTTCATTAATGATTTTATTATTACTCTCATTCTCAGCGAAACTAGAACTATAGTTTCGCCCATTATCTCCATCTACACTCAATATTTTGTCATATGTTGGTTTAATTTCAATTTTATTGTGTATAAGAAAGGCATGGCATGATACCCCTGTCATCACATGCTAAGTCTTCTTGGGTGATTGCAAGATTGGTAGAAAGTTGTTTCCTACCCTCCTGCTGATATTCCTCCTCTGCATTTAGGACCTTTTCTCACAATATCAATCATTTGGAAATATGGATTTTTTTCAAGGGTGAATTAAATGAAGAGAAATGTCCAAGTGTAGAAAGCCAACTGAGCAGGCCGAAAAACTTGTATGAAACTGCTCTTTTTCTTCTTCAACAGGGTGGTCATTAACACTACCTCAAAATAAGTACTGGCTAGACTGAAGCATCCCATTGGTTGCACTTCACAATTTGTCTTAGGAATAAACCTGTCTTTATCTCCACCACACTCATCATAGACATCAAAATGCAGTGTAGGTGTTATATTTATGTTTTGATCAAACTCAGAATGCAATTTTGAGCTACCAAATGTGTTTCCAGGAATGCCCATAGTTGTATTACCCTCACTTAGCCTTCTACATGATCTATTTATACAAATTTTTATAAGGATGTCCTATTATTGTATTCTTCTTTGCTTCATTTTACCCTATATTTAGCTTTGCCATTTTCTAGGAGTTGCGTTTGCACTCCCACATTTTACGTGTACTAGTTGTACCTTTCAGTCCCGTTGAACTATTTATTGTCATTCGTTGGATATATAAAATTATATTATCGTATCTTACCTCACTTTTTGCTAATCAAAATACACTTCTCTAACCTGAGAAGCGTGTTCAAGTTTCAAAGAATCTCCAAATAGATTATGATTGGATGTGTTTAGGGCTTCATCATATCTGCTTCATGATTGTTTGTCTAGTCAAAAGCAAGCAAAATTTTTCTTATCCCTATAATCATAGTCTGAGCACTGCAGGTGGTCTATACACTGGTGAAAAAATGGAAAGCATGGCCTTCATCATCAAAGGCTTCTAAATATGTGCAGTGGTATTTAGAGAAATCATTTTTTAATTGAATTTTCTCTGAAATCTGAAATAGATGCCTCGTCATTGAAAAAGATCCATATTTTTGTAGTGTTGGATTTCTCATTATCTATAGTAATGCTAGGGTTAGAAGCCAATAGTTGATCTCCTTTTGAATATGGGATGTCTTCTTTCAGATAACCCCATTCCTATCCTATGTCTAGTTCCAACAATCCTTTGGACATAATGATGTTTAAAGGTTCTTGGTGAGGTTTCAATAGCCCATGTTTCAAATGGAACTATGCCTTCCAATACTGCTACAGGATACCTAGCTCAAAAAAATCCTTGTGCAACATTGATTTTTGTTGTGTCACTTTACAGTAATTAATTTTTCCTTTCTTGTGGACCAGCTCATACCATTACTTGTGGCCCCTCTCAAAAAAATTATTTTGGTACACTGATTATGTTTGGCTAAAATTTGGCTAACCTCTTTGATGGATCCAATGGTCCCATGAAAAACACCCATAGCATGTCAGCCATGAGGAAGTATAGAAAATACCTGAGCCTTTCACCTAGTCAATTATAAAAATGGAAGCCAATATGTCTTCCCTCACATTTCACATATCCCCCATTTTCAAACAATGGCCCTTTTTCAGAGGCTTTTCCATACAATGGTAGTTTATTATTTCTCTAATGGTTGCTTTGGAACCTTTGAGTGTGTAGGAATTTCCATTCTCTTGAAAACTCATGTGGAATTCCAAGAAATCCATGGTGATAGGTCCTAGTGTTCTTCCCCTTTCATCACCCAATGAAATATCATAGCCACACATTTCAATGGAAAACATGTGGCTTCCTTGTGAGGGAAGACATATTGTTTTCCATTTTGCTAATTTAGGGAAAAATTCCTTGTAAGCAAGGAGGAAGAGGTGAGAATAATAATAGGTGACAAGTGGAATGTGGGAATGTATCACAATGTATTTGTAAACATATAATTGTAACTCTTGTGTTTAGGAGACAAACAACCACCAATGACTCCACTAATTTATATGTCAATTGACTCCATTATATTTTTTATTTTATGTACTACAATATATCTACATTTGTGCCATTCCTCTTTTGTATTCTTCCTTTAATTTTTTAAATTCCACTTATATTACTTACACTTATGCAATTAGTTAAATTGTTATCATCATCTTATTTTCATAATTTTTCTCATCTTTGTTTGTAAGAACATATGAGATATTGGGAAAAATATTGTCATCTTTTAGTAACAGTTTGATGTATTTTCAACTGATTAGCACAAGCTAATGTGCATCTTTGACCCATCCAAGGTAATGTGAGTTGGGATGAGTTGAGTTTGGTAACTTAAGTTCCTTTTCCAATTGAAGCAAGAAAAGGTTATTTGGTTGCCATTATCAATGACCATATATACTAGTTTGTGCTTGATTTGGTAGTCCTATGTACAATGAGCTTCCTTATTGTTGGCAAGGATATCTTTGTGCATTAGCATCAAGTGTGGGTCAATTTAGGTGGGATTTTTGAAATCAACCTCTAAGTCTCCAGCCTATCAATAATTATTATAAAGGAATTATTTTTCCTTTTGGAGCTCTTTTGGCCTAAACGTTTAACATTCCTCATTGGAATGGGAAAGCTTCCTATGATAGGTGCCATATTTCTTCTTCCCACAATGGGTAGAGGATATGGAATTGGTTTATTCTTTGTTCTATGGTATACCCAATATTTTTGGGCTAAGTAATTAGCATAAAGAAAATGAGGACGAAATTCCCAGCTTCTTGAACCACCATTTATTTGTTGATGTTTCTAGTTTTTTCATTGCAAGCTAATACCCCTACTTTGTTAAATAATGTCCACTTGTGGTGTTATAGGACCAAGAAATCTCATCATTGGAATCACTTAAACAAATTTGGGCCTTGCTTTCTTTCATGTCCCAAATCTTGTGCTTGGACCCATCCCTATCTCCAAATTTTCATTCAATTGACAACAACATTTCTATTAAGTGTGCATTGACGTGTCTCTGGAATTTGAACAATAAGTGTCTCTAGCAGGAAGACATTGTCCCCCATCACAACTATTGCATTTGTGCTAATTTTTACCCATAGGCTTGAACCCAACTTCCATGCTAGGTATTGTCCAACTATGAGAAAGGCTAGAGTTAAAGCCTTCCATTGGTTTGACACATTCTGGTATTTTTTTGGCAATTGCAGATCCAATTTGAACTTGAGAATTTTGAGGATTAGGCTTTAAGAAAGGGCTGCATTTTTATGTTATTTTTTTTGGGGTTTTATGCATTTTGGTGCTTTATGGGTTGCCTAGTTTCAAATGGATTGGTTTCGAATTGGATCATAAGTGGGTAGGTCTCGTCTAAATTAGTTGGTGGTTTAACCACCCAAAATAGTGGTCTTTTCAAGGTCTTCATGAGATTAAATATACAAATGAAATATGACTACAGAAAAATGCAAATCAGCAAGCATAAAGACACTCAAAATACTAGACATAACTCTTAGAATAGCACCAAGTTGAGTGATAGGAGCCCTTACAAATTGGGAGGTGAATAACTTGCTATATACATTAGTAAATGGTTGTAGATGATAAAGTAACTTGATGTTATGCACCTCTAGATCTGAGAAATACAATAAGACGTGGAAAATTATAAGCTAAACCACCCCTTGGGGGCCACCCACATGTGTAGAGGCACTTTTAAGTGTTGGGTCTATGGGTAGAGAAGCTAGGGAAATGAATATATAATAAAAAAATACCATCCCATAATTGAGAGTATATGAGTAAAGCTAATGATAATACAATTGATTACTCTACAGTTGGGGTCAAATCCCCATAGGGTCAAAATCCAATTTTATTTTTATGTACACTTTTTTTTTCAGCAAATTTAAAATTGTTTATCACTTCAAATGATGATAAAATATAATTTGGAAGTGACAAAAATTAAAAGGATCATGAATACATACCTTTTTTATCAAATCCTTGAATGAGAGTTTCACTTACATAGTAATTAGTACAACAACATTTTTTGTTAAATATATATTAATAGGGGACATGCAATTAAAAAACAATATTTTAGGGGAAAATGGCACAGATATTTCATTAAGAATTATAGTTGTTACTTCCAAGAGTGAAAAAGTAGTAAAATAAGAGTTGCTTGCCTAAAAAAAAAAATAACAATTAACACTCCTTGACCCCAACTTAAAGACTGCCCACATCTTACTTAAAAATGGCAATGATGGGCAACAATTACATAGTTAAACTTGATCTAAATATTAAATACATAATTTTCTTCCAAATTGAACAAAGTGTTCATCTCATGGAACATTTCCTAACTGTGTCACTTCTATAAGTAGGAAGGGATTGTTACACAGATAACATCCCATAGTTCTACATGCTTCTCAAACCATCCATTTGCTCCCAAATAGAGCATTATTCCAATGAACACAAGAAACAAAAAAATTAAATATTAAAACAGAGATTAATATTAATGGTTTCGAAAGATAGATTCAAAGTTGTAACATGCCATACAATAACTACTCGTTACACCTCTTACAACATAATATTTTGGAGCATGTATGCTTCCTTTTGGAAAGCAGGGAAACACACTCTCAGTGGTTATTCTTGGTCAACAAGTCATGTTCAAGAAAACAAAGGTCTTTCTGTGGGATGCCTGGCCACCATTAGTTTTTCTGGGCAGCAAGATCTTCTCTCTGTGATATTTCTATGGTGCACCCAAGCTCAGAAAAAGTTGGTTAAGGAAAGGTAAGGCTGCGAGGGGTCCTTTCTGAGGCACTAAAGCCAAATAGGAGGTAGTGATGTTGTTCTCAACTAAACAGGAGATCAATAGGTTACTAGGTGGTTTTTTGAAGCATTTAGGGCATCACCTATATGCGGCCTTCCTCCTGAGTGTATTTAGGGCTGCAAAAGATATCTCTTTCAGGGGTCTGTGATCACATGAAGCTTTGAAACCACTCCCCAACAATTATAGGCCTCCAATTACGGGCCAAAAATTACTAAACATCCCAAGCAAGCCTCTAGAACCTATAGTTTGTTGATGTGATGTAGAAACAGGATCAACACTCCAACTACAGGTGAAATTTGGATCAAAAGGGGGATGTCATAATATCTAACCAACCATTTTACCAAGTTAAGGGACTACTCCAACCGCAAATTGAAACTCCACTAAGAAAGGGTTGTCACAAGCTCTTCCTAACAACAAACAAGTTTAGAGGTAGCACGGTTAGATAGTGAGATGTTAATTAGTATATTACAAACTAAACTTGGATAGTGCTAGTGTGGGTTACAATTGGAATACTGATCTATTGAATATTGACATTACAGTCAGAATTATATTGGTGGATTATTGGTTTTATAGGTCTATTGTTCCTTAGGTAGTTAGCCCTAACTTGTGGTGGTTTGCTGAAGAAACATATGACTATTAAATATCTCTTATATCATTAGTGAATTATATAGAAGGGTACTTACCATTATATGAGTTGATAAATGTGCACCGTTTTTATGACTATTTTAATTATTGGAAAATACTAGATAAGGATTGAACCCCAAGGCCAAAAATTACCAAGGGAAATTGCATACTTCCATTAGAGAAATAGTAAAAAATGAAATTCAATCTACTTGGATAATAAGCTATAACCAAAGATGTTGTATTGTCAAATCCATGAGAGGTTGGGGTAGGATGATGGTCCGCAAAAGGCAGAAAGGAGTTATAGCAAGGTAGACTTCAGTAGGTGTGTGTTGCTATTAAAGAGGATCTCCATAATGTGTCCCTCTATGGCGAGGATGCATGGTAGGACATAATGGTTCAAAGGGAGGTGAAGCAGAGGGGAATATATTTCCAAGGGTGTCTAATTTGGTTTCAGGTTGCGGTGGATTAATAAGGGATATGAGGGCTCAAAATTCTACTTTGAATTTTTGAAAATTAAAGTGGCAATGAATAGGATCTTGGATTACTCCATGCAAATGGTTCTTTTTTCGGCACTCCAATTGACATTATGTTCAAATTGAAATTTCAAAATAATTTTCTCCTTATATCGTGATGGATCATGTATTGGCTACAAGAAATTCTTATTGTAGGTTCAATCCTCATAAGGTTTTTATTGGTGACTAGAGCAGGTTGAAGAATGATGACTTCTCAAAAGAGGAGAATTTTGCAGTACTTAGCTACATGAAGAATGGAAAGTCTCTGGGTATAGAATCTAGATGGCATTCTGTGTGAATTTTATAAGGCCATGCGCCACATTCCCAAAAAAGCAGCCACAAACACAATTGATGATTGGCATCCAATTACATTGCTTAGTATGGCACACAAGGTCATGGATAAAACAGAGACTCTAAGGATCTATGAAATTCCATGGAATGTTGTCTAATGATAACACAATTTTTGTGTACAAATAAGTAATCTCAATACCATGTTTTCAACATGTAAAACCTTCAAATGTGCACAAAAACTAGCCAGCAACCCATTTTCTTTGAAATTGAATTTGACAAAGCTTTTGACTGAGTGGATTGGAGTTTCATTATTTATATGTTGACTCATGTGGAGTTTGGACCTAGATGTGTGACTATGGAGAACAAATTTTTCACTAATACATTGGCTTTTATATACCAAATAGTGCTTAGATAAGTTTAGTTGATGATGCTCATGCTTTTTTAGACATAATCAACCTAGCATCAAGTGATATGTTTAGTGAATAAAAAAATATTTTTTTCCTGGTGGGGTTGGACTCTCTTCCTAACTAGAATCCCTTAGCTTGGACATTTATCCCACCCAAGATGGTTGTTAGATATTTGCGTATTCCCTTTAGTCTAGATATTTTTCCATTATCCATGTAGAATTGGCAACTTCAGCAACTACAAAGGAAACTTATTGATTAGCATCATCGAGACCTTCCCTTTATGAGGAAGTTGACCATGGTTTCACAATCCTACTAGACTTTCAAATATATTATGTGTCTTTTTGGTTGCATAGCAAGCCCGATATCAATAATAGAGCAGATTTTGAGATTGTAACCATGGTCTTAATCAAACAAAAGGGTCTTCCATTGGCCCCTTGGGATGTGTTACTATCCCCAAGGATGTCAGGGGGCTTGGTTTGATCAAGCCTCCCACCGAAGTGTCTATTTTGGCTACCATATGAGTGTCAAGTGGTCTAGATGGTGATGCTCCATGGCAGGTTATGTTTTGACCTGTAGGATGTCAACAAGTGGGGAAAGTGTGGGTGGATTTTTCTTTGTGTGATATCATCTCCTTCATCCTCCCTGTGTTTATGATAGTAGCACCAGACAGGTACTTCCAAAGAGATCTGAGTGTCTAGACTCTAGACATGTGATTGGATTAAAAGGGAATTTCATCCGAGTGATATGTTCTGAAATCTGTAGTACAGCAGAGTGATTTCTACAACAAGGATCATTCCTAATAAGGTTTTACAGCATAGGTCTATAGATCATCCAATAAAAGTGGCACAATGCGGCCATACTCATATTTAGAGAGAAACACGAGTTGTGTGGAGGGTTCAAAACAGTGATGTGTGCTGCAGAAGGGCCACATGTGTTGTGCAAAGTGAGTAGAGCAGTCACACATACCACATGAAACTGTAAAATTTTGAATGTGTTGTGGGTAGGGGTGCAAACAATCGTATATGTGATAGAAATGCTGCACTGCAGGTTGAGCAGATGGAAAGTCGTGTGGTTTCTTAGGATAAATTGGGTATTACAGCCTACACAGGTGCCCAGAAAATTTTTATAGTTGCTGGAGATTGCAATTTTCCACAAAGGACCATGTTTCCATTAAGGAAATCATTGTACGATAAGACATTATTTAATGAACACCAAATTTTGATGTGTGGAATTTCTGTGTGTGCATGTGTGGGATTGGTGTACAATTTTCTACCACTGATTTTATTTTATTTACCTATTAAATCCCAATAATTATTTTTATTTAGTAAGCTAAAACTTTAAATAATTTACAACAAGGAAATTTACTAGAAACTGAATTTTCCAGTTGCTAGGGTTAAGAAAATTTAGCACACCAAATTCCAGGTCTCAAGCTCACTTATTTGAATTTCCTAGAGTAATTGGTTAGCATGGAAAGAAATTGTGGGCTTGGCTAGGTGGAACATGAAAGAAAAATTGGGATCTGGCATACACTCCATTTGGAGTTTCAGACATAGGGTGATTACTTTCGATCGTTGCGCCACCTTCATGCTCTCAATTTCAACAAGAAAGGCATCCTCTTTTGGGGATACATGTGAGATGAAACTAATTGATATTAAATGAATTGGTAGTGCTTGTCTCAAGAGAATGACCTTCTTGGCCCTAATAAATATTTAATTATGGAGTTTTTCAATCCACAACAAGATCTAATGAAAATAAACATTGGAATGTCAGTTCCATTTTATAAGGACTGGGAGTGGAGTTTTGGTAAGCCTTTGTAATAATATTTCTCTTCTCAACTATACTCAATATTGCATAAAAAATATCCAATATCACCCTGAGCTCAATGGAAATAAGTTTCCAGTGAATCATCCTATTGTTCGATATCTTTAGTAGAAGAATTTCTTTCTCTTATAACAACTCTAGCTTCTTCTTCTTTTGGCTGCACTGCATTATGGGATGTGGGTTTAATGCCAAATTTTCTCCCTCTTCTCAAAGATTTGGATCCACAACATATACACTTGCTAAAAACTATTCTGCATGTTCTTGAGCCTTTTATGGACAATAGTAATCCCGCTGAAACCTCCTTTAGGGGTTTAGGAGCCTTGGAAAACACCATAGCACAATTCAAGTTTGCCATTTTGAGGAGAAAGGAAGCAGAGTGGAGAATCACTATCAGGTTCGAAGGGCAAGTATCCTCTTAAAAATATTGCTAGGTTAGAGGCAAGGAAAATTTCTCAGCCTCACACATTGGTTCCTTATCATAGAAGAATTATTATGAAGGCTTTGCCTTGGGCTCTATCTCTTGGAACATATGCTCTTGGAAATAATACACGACTATAAGATCTGAGGAGTTCTTTTCCATTTTTCATGTGCACTATATTCAGAAGATCAAAGGAATTTGGTGTTGGGGTATTTTCACTTGCAACTATAGTCACAAGTGATCTTATTTACAAAGATCCAACTTGCTATTCTACTCTAGATGTTCCTGGTCTGCCTAATGCTTTTTTGGATGTCATCATGGTTGGTATCCTCCCTTCTGCAGATGTAGTAGATTGTATACCACAATGATTAGATGCTTCGTGAATTAATAACCTCAGACTTCAAGCTATTAATGATTATGGTGCTCTAAGATATTTTGTGAATTTGTTTACATCAAAATCCTACTTACGGGTTTTTTAAAGTGACACTCTTAGGTCCTTATCATCTGCCTTGGATGAGATGATATGAAATGCTCCTTATTTGAGGGGCACGGGGTGAATGTATTGATTGAAATATTAAATAATATTTCAAAACTTGGATTTGGTGCTGAAGTGTCTTCCCTGTTGCAAAAATGTGTCAACTCTTCTATGCATGTTCCCATGGAGATTGATTTAGAACAACAAACAATTAGTTTAGTGGATGGAGATGAATCATCGAGGGTGACATTTGAGTTAGGGGTTGATACTTATGCTAAAAATTTGTCTTCAAACATGGAATGCTTTCTCCCAGATTGTATAAGTAATGCTACATGTCTCTTAGAGAATATTCTGCATACTATAGATACATGGGTGTTTATTGAGAAAAAGGGTATAGAGGCTATGCTACAACTATTTGATTTAGGCCTCTTACCATTTTCATTTCAAGGTGGCCAACATATTGTTGTTGCATTTAAGAAATTTTCACCGCAACACTCATCTCCTGTTACAAGGGTTGTTTCTACTACTTTGAAAGAACACATGAAACCTGCAAATAAATTCATGGATTTTTTGGCTAGAAAAAAGCTCGCAAATATTGAGGTAGCACAACACATATGAACTTTGAGATGAATTTCAATTATATATGGTATTTTATCCTTTTCAACACATTTACTGAAAAGCACAACAACAATGATGCCTGAAATTGGTTTTGGGGACATATTGAAGCATGTAGGGATGGTGTACAAAGAAATAGTTTGGTGGAAATCTATTATTAGTGATTCAAAAGTAGATGCGAATAAAGAGGTTTAAAAGGACCTACAATTGAAAATTTGGCACCAAATGTAGCAAGTACAGAAGTTGGCAATGACACTAACACAGTTTCAGTTGTTCGACATGTGAACCCAATGTCTATGAGGAATGGGCTTGCTTCTCATTGGTCCATTGAACCCTAATACATTTTTGTTATACAAACAAGACTAAAACAGACCATGGTATTGAAGGGATTTCAAGAATGTGTCTTGTTAATCTTGGGCAACATGCAGATGCATCAGAGGATGACGTTGGAGGCTTTGTAAGTGTAGGAGAAACATCTCAAGCCAAATAATTTAAAAGGATGTTACTTGATCTCTTGGAATTTGACAATATTAATAAGGTTGTGTTTACAATGTGATCTTCTTATGTGACTCTTGTGAAGGTTTTTGTAGTTCACAATTAACATCATGATGATATAGGATTTCTTAGTACAACAACCAAGAATGTGGTACAACAATGGTGAATTATTTCTATGATAATGGTACAATTAAAATCCTTTTTGATTACTTTTGAAGAAACAATTCATTTACTCTGGATAGTACCATTATCTCATAGTAAGGAATGGAAATATAAAATGACAAAGATATTGAAAATGACAAGCAAGAGCATGCACATTGGTAGTGGAAGAAGCTCTAGAAGTTCAAAAATCTTCAAAAACCTAAGTGACTAGATGTATATATACCTATCAGCGATATCGTATTCAATTTTTAAATACTGGGTTTTGAATAAAGATTTAAAGGGTTGTAATGCATTGCATCTTATGGTGTTTTGATGTATTTGGCTTTCCAGAAACTCTGACATCTTTCAAGGTAAGGTTTATCCATCGTTTCAGTGTGTCTCTAAGTCATGACTAAGCTTTCAAAGTAAAAAATCCCCTAACACTGGTAAAGAAAGGACATTTATCTATCCTTCTATTGTTAAGAGTGGGAATGGTGTTATTTCAATTTTCAATAGTGCCAGTCAAGGTCAACAAGCAGAATATGTTGCAGGAGGTATCCTATACCATAGTGATTCTATTATACTCATATCTTCAAAAATTAAAGCATTTATTGGTACAGGCTCTAACATTTGTGATGAAATAAAGGCACATTTTTTTTGTTAACATAGCAGTAGAGGAGAGGTGACTAAATTCTAGGTCTTTAGGGATTCCTTGGTTATCAATTGGTTGAATGGAGCTTTAGGATGGAAGAATTGTTTTCACAACCCATTCTGAATTAATTGAAGACAATCAAGGCATAGTTCTTGAAGATATCATTCCATCATATTTATAGATAATTTAAGTCAAAGGCTAATGGATTGTCTAAAGAAGGTTTGCTAATGACGCAAAATGATGGTTTAACATGGGAAAGTAGTTATTGTGTAAGACTCTAGGAGAGGCAATTGTAAGAACTGGGCTCGTGACTTTATCTCTATATATATATATATATATATATATATCACCTATAGATCCCAGTCAAGTATTGTCTTGTGCTTTCATTCTTTAGTCCCTCAAATCCATCTTATTTAGTATAATTTCAAACATTTGTACAAACTTTTTGAGTTGATAGGTACCCCAATAAGAAATTGAGCACAACAACATTAACACTTGTAGATTCAACTTGTACGATTAGAAAATTTCGCATGAGTCCTTCCTATTATCACTTTGTACTTCTTTTGATGCATGCGAAATAACCATTTAGGTTGACCCTAAGTACCACCAATAGAACTACTGAATTTACACCATATGCAAATACTTGAATTCTATTGATGGAAAAATAATTGCCTCTTTTATTATTCGAAGCATCCATTGTATCTATATATTGTTCATAAACATTAAAATTTTAAAAATAGGAGGGAAAAAACATCTTGTACAAAGCAATAATTAGATCATACTAGCAAGCCAAGAACCTTCAAATTATTAATGACACCATTTTGCAAAGATGAAAATAATGGACATTTAACACATACCTCAATCTTGATAGAATATACAATTTTGAATGATTGGTTTCATGTAAACATACTCCACATCATGCTATATTGTGATATGTGTATGCACATATTTTCTCAAGCTCCACACAGAAGAAGGTTTGAGAACTAAGCAAAAATATTTATGATGTTACTTGTTTACAAATTTGAGAAAGCCTCAAGGGTTACAATCAAAATCAAGAAATTTTGTTTCATGGTGGAATGTGATACATTCTTGGATTTGTATAACGCTTCAATGCTTGTTTAGGATCTAGGTAAGTGTGAATGAATAAAATCTTTCTGTCATTGTTCTATATTGGATTCCCATTCTCTCTAAGTTATCAAAGGCAAGTTAAAACTTGATTAGACTAAGGGACAACATATTCCATTACCAAAATTTAACCTTACACGGAAGTGCACTACACTTGTTTGATACTTCCACACATTTTGAGAGCATGCTAATATAAATGTCAATGTTATTGGATACACTGGCGTTGGATAGTTTTAGAAAAGTTCTCTTTGACAAATATGTTGTTTTCATGAAGTAATATTTCCAACCAAGAGGATAAAGACATGGCATGTCTAGGACATAGTGGTGTTATTTCTTGCCTGTATTTGTGATTTATTAGTATTCCACCACTAATAAATTCATTACGTAGTTGTCTGTTTAGTAGTATATTACAACAATGACTTTATAAAGGAAAATGATTCTAGTTTGTTTGAACGTCATAAACTGGAAGGGAATCTAGCTTTGAATTAGAAAAATGGAATATATTATGGAAAATATGTTTTTTGATTAAATATAGGCCCGTTGCATGATCATTAAAAAAAATAGTCACAAAAATAAACAATTATTTTGGACACGATGAATTACAGAACTCTCCAGCTCAAAAACAAGTTAGCATATTCAGTTTTGTCTACATTAGAGAAAAATGAATGAGTAACATCAAGTTTGATTTGAATATTTATAGAATCATTTTAGAGATTCTAAATGGAAATTGTGTGTGATAATATTGCTCAATTAATTACAGGGAAAACAAGGGGCATACATAATTTGTTGGCTTATGGGAATTGGATTCCTTTTCCCTTGGAATAGTACGTTGATAATTGAAGATTACTATATTGAAGCTATATTCCCAGTTAGTATCACAATTTACAAAGTCTTGTCTTATTCTATTTTAGTTTCTTGTTGTAATCTTGTGTCAGCAATACTTTTCTCCACCCATTATATTTCTACTAACCAGTTTTATTGTTGAAGTGTCACTACTTAGAGATAACTAGAGGAAATGATACAACTACAAAAGTGGAGCATGAGACATTCTTAGTAGAAATTTCTAGCTCTGTTGTGTTTATTTGTGACATTTTAATTCCTTTTTTATACAGGTCATCTAGCCACATAGTGGCTACTATTTCCCAACTAAAGAAAACTTGTTCGAGTTTCTTGCTTTTATGGGGGGAAATGACATTAACAATATTGCTGATGTTGAGGTATATATCGTATAAATCCTTTATAGTCTACTTTATTTTATATTCCAGTGTTCATTGAATTTCATGTCTTATACTTTGCATTGTAACTTTTTTTGTTTTTTTTTTGCAGAAAATGGACTTAGTATTGATGGTAAGAAGTAATCTTTGAAGAAAGAGGGGAACAATAACACTAGAGTAACAAAGAGGGAGAAGTGTACTGGTCTAGTGGTACCTGTAGAGCCAATATCCTGTATAAGACACACACATAAAGACTGATGGATAAGTTTTCAAAGTTGGTGAATTCACTTCTAATTCCTTGGCAAGATAATGATAATGATTTGAAGTGATCAATAATATTTTATCTGTAAATTATACTCCAACCAATATTAAGTTGGAAAATCATATTGTAATACTTGACATTTTATATAATATAATTTTTGGTTGGAATTATTTATAGTTGCACTTGATATTACTTGGTATTGTAATTAACAAATGTAACTTTGCGTTTTCATATTAGATGAACATGTAATTTGTATGAATTTTTTTTAAATTTAGTTTCAAAATCATACTAATTAATTTATGTTGATTAATAATGAACACATAAAATCAATCTAAAACTATTAAAATTGTAGTTTATATTGATTAATGATGAACACAAATAAAATGAAGATACAACTAAATTAGACATTTATAATGATTATTAATGAAATTAAATTAAATGAATATAAACTACTAAATTAGTCGTTTATATAATGAATAAATGACTACTACAAATGATAAATTTGTGACTACAAATGAAGACTAAATTTTGCATATATACGACTATTAGTAGCTAATTTACAGTATCTTATAACACAACTAAAATTTATTCACATTTCTTCGATCATTAATTGGTTTCAAATGATGACTAAAATTTGCATATATATGACTATTAGTAGCTAATTTACAGTATCTTATAACACTACCAACATTTTGGTCATATTTCTTTGGTCATTAATTGGTTTTTTCGGGTGATCATATATTAATATATTTGGTCATTAATTGTGACAATTAATGACCAAATCAAAGATTAAATCAATGACCAAATCAATGACCAAATTAATGACCAAATCTATAATATTCCCAAATGGGAAAGACACGAATATAGTACAAACTGTTGGAATAATAGTATAAATCATCATGTAAAAGTAAGAGGCCAATATGGAGACCTGTCATATGTTATTACAACAGCAAAATTTACATAAGAAATGGGCCATAAGATGCATAACAAGAAATACAAGCCTCCAATGGAAAAAATCCCTCAATATGAGGTGCTGCAATTATGTAGAAAAGTTGGAAGACCCTTACAGCATTATTTTATTAGCTTTGCTACAGAAAATGATTATACATCATATCTAGGGTTGATACATGCCTCAAAATATAGATCTATATCAGATCTGAGCACTATACAAGCTCCTTTAAAGAACCCCTTAAGGGGTTTCAACAAAACACCAAGTACACGTTGTAGATATGAACTCTAAGGCTGCAGATCTACTAAAAAATACATATATAGAAAGTGTGGCTGATCTGATATGATCAATAGAATAGCCTCCTCCAATAGATCCTCTAAGTGAAAGGTAGATCCCCTTCACTAGAAAATCAACTCTCCAAATGGTGTGCCAAACCAGCCTGCAACTCCTCCTACAGAAATAACATAGATCTGGAAGTAAACTACACTATAGGGATGAATAACCATTTTTCCTGATGCCAATATATGAAAATATTCTCAATGGCCTTAAATATTGTCCTCCCAATGGAAAGGAAGCCTCCTCCACTGAAAATGAGTAATGAAATGGCCTAGATCTAGAGATCTAATCACCACTTTTTACAACCTGAAAAAACAATCAAACCCTCAACAAGCATTGTAGTTGAAAGAAGAAGCTTGGCCTTAAGCTTGATAGTGGAAAATATAGTACAAATTCTCCTAAGAGCTTCTCAATGGAAGAGGTGGGATTCCCGATTAGGAACACCCTGTGCTAAGCAACACTCTATCTCAGCTAAACAATAAGAGAAAGATATATGTCTAAACAGACCATATATTCATAAATATAATAAAACCATACATAATCAACAATGGTTGCCATCCTCTTCCTTAAATAAGATATGAGCTTGCAAACCCTAAGCCCCATCCAAAAATATCACTATATTAACACAAAGCATCTCCATATAAAATTATGTTGTCCCCCATTGATGACCACTCCTCCATGGAAGCGTTGTTGATTTGGTTAAGGTTGACCCAGTCAAGGTCATCCAACCCCTTTTCACACTAAAGGGTACTTAATTAAGCTGCTAAGATTTATCCTTTTCACATTTTTCATTGATTTATTCATTATTAAGGAGAATTATGGACTCCCTTTGTCCTCTTATTCTTTAAACAAATTAGTAAAAAAGGATTGAACATTACAACTAGCTCAAAGCTAATTGGGAATATTACAATCCTCCCTTCCCAAATGTTGCTTGTCCTCAAGCAACTGATAAGGTGAGTGTTGCAACCCTCCATCATTGGTGACACCAACATGTGATAAGCTGATCCAAGTGGATATTGGTTGCCACCCACATATTCCACTTGGGGCCCCACCATTGTCTCTTTCAGTTTTATAGTTTTGGCACAACTTACTATTTTTAGGAGTTTTCAGGTCTTGAACTTCTGGAGCCGCTTTGAGGCCCTAAACGATGTTTTTTGGGCATCATTCCTCTAGAAAATATGATTTTGTTTTAGAATTGATATTTTTGGCAACAGTTGTAGTCCTTGAATAGATCTTCCTAATGATGTATCATGTGCATCAAGCGGAGATAATATGCCAAAGCTACGTCCCCGGGAAGTTGAAACACCAATTTACCCAAACGGGGCCCATAGTTTTGGCGCTTCATCTCCTAGGGTTAGGTTTTTGGAAGTTTAGGGTTTTATATTGTTTCTAAATAGTAAATTATAGGCCCTCAAGCCTCATTGTAACTCATTTCAGAGGCCTGTAGCTGCCACATATCTTCTTAGAGACAAGCTACTAGCGCCCTAGCTAGTTTATTTCCATTATGTCTGTAAGCAAATTTCAGTTCTTTGATACTAATCAAATGAAGTGCTATTTCCACTACATCTTTGTATTTATGGTTATATATGTATTCTGTTGCATTCCTGCATAAATCTAGATCAGTGGTATCAAAGCGGTCTACTTTTTCTCGATCCTTCTTTGCATGTCCCCAACGAGGTTAGGGTATAAGGAGTTAGGGCTCGATCTAGTGGAACCTTTGCAAGATCAGCCTCACAAACCCCGACGGACGCCCATGGGGGATGAAAATAAAGATGTGGGAGCAGAAGATCCTATCAAAATATTGCTCGAGGAGGCCCTCGAAAAAAAAAGGAATGCGATGATGGATAAATTTGCCCAGATCCTTCAACGACTACCCACCGGCAGCGCACCTGCATCGAACAGCCACTCCAGAGGCACGACTCCCTTTAAGGTACAAGTAAACTTTGAAATTCCCATATTTGAGGGACAAATAGATGCAAATGTCTTAGATAGATGGTTGAATCTATTAGAAGGATATTTCTCGATTCATGACTTTTTCGACCGAGAGAAGATTATTTTTGCACTCCTCAAAGCTACCCCCCATGTCAAGGACTAGTGGGAAACCTACAGTGAGAAAAAGGATGAGACAGAACCCTCTCTGTTCTTAGTCATAACCACTTGGAATTCTTTCCAAGATGCCATCAAGGAACAATAGTATCCCATGGGGAGCTATGAGGTCAAGTACATACAATGGACCATGTTGCGGAAACAAAGGGATCAGGATATGCATGAGCTGACGAATTTGTTCTATACGTTGTGCACAAATTTGGGTATCAAAGATTCAGAGAAACATTTCGTGCTAAAGTACCGTAGTTTTCTGCACAGATACATTTAGGAGGAAATGGAGTTCCGTGACGTCTCCTCGCTTGGTATGACATACTATTATGCTACCAAGATTGAGTAGAAATTTAAACAGAAGAAGAGAGACTTTGGATCTACGAATCAAAAGCAAGGGAAAGGTGCCCCCAAAACACATAACAAAGGACAAAGCCAAGGCATGGCAGCCCAAGACAACCTGCCAAAGACACAAGAAAAGAACAACATCGCGAAGCCAAACAAGGACACGGGAAAGTGGTGTGAGTTCCATAAGAGCTCCACTCACAACACGAGTGTCGGGCCAAGAAGTCACTGGTGGCTGAGATGAGGGCTTCTAAATCAGATGCATGCTTCGAATTTGAATCAGAACCTGACAAGGGGAATGATAAAGGGAAGTAGATTATTTATTCGGAGCCCAACGCCATTGTTTCCATTGCAAAGATCTAGAAGGAGGAACCAGAAGATCCAGAGGAGGCAGAGCGTCTCTTCCACTCCCAGATGTGGGTAAAGGGTTCCCCACTACAATTCATTATCGATAATGGGATCCAAAAGAACCTCATTTCAGCAGAATTAATGAAGTGTTTGGGCTTATCAACCACAATGCACCCACAACCATACACCATCGGATGGCTTCACCAAGGACGGGATCTCCGTATCAGCCAACAGTGCCGCCTTCCCTATAGCATCAAGCCCTTCATGGATGAGGTATTGTGTGACATTGCTCCTATTGATGTTTCTGATGTATTATTAGGCCAACCATACTTGTGGAAGTGACATGCTATGTATGAGTCCCGGCCTCGCATTTTTATTGTTACTTTGGGAAATAAGTTGTACAGGATACTAGAGGTACCACCGCCTCCCACTATCTCTTTGGTTACTGCAAAAAAATGCAGTAAGCTCATTTCCCAAACCAGGAAATTTGTTTTCCTGGTGATCTGCCCTGAGGGCAAGGAGAAGATTGTGGCCACGACCTCCAAGCATGGCTCCTCTACACGACAACAACAAATGGACAAGGTTTTGGAGGAGTACGGGGACATCTTCACCTCACCCACAAGGGTGCCTCTACACTGTTAAGTCAAGCACCCCATTGACCTGATCCCCAGTGCGCCGCTACCTAATGGACCGATATATAGGCGCTATGTTATGGAGAATGATGAAATCAAGCGGCAGATTCAAGAGTTGCTGCAGAAAGGTCACATCCGGCCAATTTCATCACCCTGTGGGAGCTCGATAGTGTTGGTACAAAAGAAGTATGGGACTTGGAGACTCTATATTGACTATCGGGTGCTGAACAAGATCACTGTCTGGAATAGGTACCTGATCCCATGGATTGATGACCTTCTGGACCAACTAAAAGGGGAAAAATATTTCAGCAATATTGACTTGAAGTCTGGGTATCACTAGGTACCAATCAAACCCTCTAATGTGTGGAATACTGCCTTCAAAGCCAATGAGGGCCTTTTCGAATGGCTCGTCATGCCTTTCAGGTTGAAGAATGATCCCGCAATATTCATGAGGTTAATTGATGACATCTTGCATCCATTCACCAACTCATTTGTAGTGGTGTACTTGGATGACATTCTGATCTTTAGCTAGACTTGGGAAGAGCACCTCCACCACATCCAAGAAGTCCTCCAAACACTACGACAACACAAGTTGTGTGCCAATTTGGAGAAGTGAACTTTTGTCATGACCCAAGTTCAATATCTAGGATACATTATTAATGAAAGGGGGGTGCATGTGGATCTAGCCAAGATCCAAGCCATTCAGGATTGGCCAGCCCCAACCACCCTAACATAGCTTCACAACTTTCTGGGTCTTGCTAATTTCTACCGCAGGTTCGTGCTGGGATTCTCTCATATCACTTGGCCCTTGAGTCAAGTCACCAAGGGAGGAGCGAAATCAAAATTATTTTGGTCAGAATCTCAACAGAAGGCGTTCGTATAACTGAAACATCGCCTCTATTCTGCCCCATTGCTCACATTACTAGACTTGCAACAACCATTTGAGATCGAGACAGATGCCTCTGACTATGCTATTGGGGTAGTTCTTACTCAAAAGGGGCATCCAGTGGCATATCATAGTGATACATTGTCCGACACAGTTTAAAATTATCCCACTTATGACAAAGAAATGTATTCCATTGTGCAGGCTTGTCGACAATCGAAACATTACATTTTGGGGAAGGAGACAATCATCCACACAGACCACCAACCCTTGTAGTTCATATAGACACAAGGGAAGTTGCAGAACGATTGCAATTAGAAGTGGTCCACATATCTGAAACAATTTCATTTGAACATCAAGTACAAGAAGGGTAGCACCAATAATGTCGTAGACTACCTCAGCTGACCACCGATCATTGCCGTAATCACCATTCTCAACTCTTGCGGGCATGAGACTTCTGATTGGATGCTTCTCTATAAGAGTGATCCAGAATTTAGTCACACATACAAGGCACTCTTGGGGGGTACGCAAGTTCCAAATTTTCACCTCCAAGATGTATTTTTATGTCACCTGGGACACCTTTATGTTCCTTCAAGCGAGCGTGCCAAGATGATATGGGAAGTGCACTACAGTTGAATCACTGGGAATTTTGGGGTCGAGAAGATATTGGTAGTATTGTAGAAGTATTTCTATTGGCCGAACCTTCGACAGGATGTTGGGAAGTACATCAGGTCCTGCACTTCTTGCACCATTTCCAAACCGACCATTAAGAAGCAAGGGCTCTATACTCCGCTACCTACCCCTAGTCGACCTTGGGAATCCATCTCCATGGATTACATGTAAGGCTTTACTTCTACTAAGCATGGAAACAACTGTGCTTTCGTGGTCATCGACAAATTCTTGAAGATGTCCATTATGGTGGCCTGCAACAAGAATATCACAACAGAAGCCACTGCTAAACACTTCTTTGAACGAGTGTGGGTGCACTTTGGGATCCCACAGTCTATCATATCAAATCGCAACGGCAGGTTCCTCAGCATATTTTGGTCAAGTCTCTGGTCAATTTTGGACACCAAGCTCACCAAGTCCATAGATTTCCATCCCCAAACTGATGGCCAGACAGAGGTCGTCAACAGGATTCTTGTACACATTCTGCGCATGTACAATTCAAAGCATCCATGCACATGGGACTAGAGCCTCCCCTATGTACAAAACCGTTATAACCGGGCTCTCCACAGCTCAACTAGCCACAACACCTTTCAAGTGGACTTGAGATTCCAGCCACTATGTCCCATTGACGTAGCCATGCCATTTGCGACTACTCAGGCCAATTCAGCTCATGTCCAGTGTGAAGCTGACAAAGCGAAAAAATTCATCGTGTGAATTCAGCACATCCTCCAATAGGTTCATGACATATTGGATAGATCCAATGTTAAGTACAAGCATTGACATTATCAACATCAGGTTCCACACAACTTCCAGGTGGGCGAAAAAGTGTGGCTACATTTGCAGAAGGAGCGCCTCACTGGACCCCACTGCAAGCTTTGCCCACTCCGATATGGTCCGTACACGATCACCAAGGTTGTAGGGAAAAATTCCTTCAAGGTCAGTATTCCACCATTCCTTGGTATTCACCCAATATTCAATGTAGACCGCCTTTGTCCCTACTTCCCACCTCTATTGGACACCTCTGACATTGCAGAAGAACTCACACTAAAATACTTAAACCCAGATTGCATGAAACAGGCCACCACAGATTGTATCATAGACTTAAAAATCAAGAACACTCACCAACAAAATATCCAATTGTATCGCGTTTTCAAAGCTAGCCAACTCCTGCACCAAGGCAAGTGGTTCACTAGGGACCAAGTTCAGCGGAAGTTTTCTCATCTCATGGAGGAAATCAACACAATGGGGACCATTGCTTCCTAAGGGGGGAGGAATGATCTAGGTGGATATTGGTGGCCACCCACCTATTCCACTTGGGGCCCCACCATTTTCTCTTTTAGTTTTTCAGTTCCAACACAACTTACTATTTTTAGCAGTTTTTCGGGTCTTGAACTTCCAGAGTCTTTTGAGGCCCTCAATGACGTTTTTTGGGAATCATTCCTCTGGTGAATATAATTCAATTTTAGAATTTATATTTTTGGAAAAATTTGTAGTCCTCAGATATATCTTTCTAATTATGTATCATGTGCGTCAAACGAAGATAGTATGCCAAAGTTACATCCTCGAGAAGTTGAAACACTAATTTACCCAAACGGGGCCCATAGTTTTGGTGCTTCATCTCCTAGGGTTAGGTTTTTGGATGTTTAGGGTTTTCCATTTTTTATAAATAATAAATAGGCCCTTGAGCTTCATTGTAAATCATTTTAGAGCCCTGTAGCTGCCACATCTCTTCTTAGAGATAAGCTACCAGTGTCATAGCTAGTTTATTTCCATTATGTTTGTAAGCAAATTTCAGTTCTTTGATATTAATGAAATGAAGTGTTATTTCCACTGCATCTTTGTATTTATGGTTATATATGTATTATGTTGCATTCCTACATAAATATAGATCATAATCTTCCCTCATAAGCTAAGTGTCTACCAATCCATCCTTCCATGAATTGCTCCTCCAAAGTTCTCATGAGATGTAAATAATCCATCCCATAAGGAGGCAATAGTTAAAATGAAACAAACATGGTTTGCCCAATGTTATCCCTGAAACATGTAACATAATAAACATGGATAATATATCTCCCATAGGGCACATACATTCCTCCCATCCTCCCTTTAAACATTCCCATAAAAAGTATAAGTACATCATCAATGTATAGGATCAAAATTAAGTACATTCAAACAGAAATTTGTGCAAATGGAGGTGGGTCATAGTCCCACATGTGGATCCAGCATAGTAAATCTCCTAACTGCCTTATATAATGATATGGTAAGTGGTTTACCCACCACTTACTTACTACCCAAGTCATCTCACCATGGCTGAAAGTGTGAGATATATTTGGTGCTTTTGTAATGCACCCACAATGATACAAAATCTCCCTTTGTCCTTCAAGGTAGTGGCCATATTCAGAAATTTTTGCGGCCCAAAGTTGGCCATGAATTTTATATGGAATGATACTCCTTATTGGAGCTATGGCCTGCATATACATGGTGAAATAATGAAAATAATAATCAAATGAAACATTAGATACACAAACATATTCTTCACCAAAATTTCTTCTCATACAAATGGAGTGGTGCATAGATCTATCTCCTCTCATTCCAGAAGAGGAAAGAGGTGGTTGAATTAACTCCTTCATAGAGTTATGTTTCTCTCCCAACTCCACATGGTTCATAAATATTTGAAAATGCTGATATAGTTTCTCTCTTCAAAGCTCTTTGAAGTGTAGCTTTCCATGATAGTGTTGTTGGCCTTCATGGAACAAGTGTGGCTAAAAAATAACTCTTCATAGGCCCTTTGTAGCAACTTTTCCTTGAGCTTGGAGGCTCTAGATAAGAAGACCCTACCATGATAATAGATTACTCACTCTTGGACTAAATATCCCTCTTCATGTAGCTGGTCATCAATTATCATGCAAGTGAAAATATCCTTGGAATAATCCACCAACAATTGGGATTTCCAATATGGATCAATCTCCCATAGTGACAGCATTGATGATCTATCACAAAGAATGTCTGTCATATGGCTTTTCTCCTCCTTGACATCTCCCATGCCAAATGTACATGTTGGAAGGTCATTCCTTCCTTGCTACTCTTCTTGCATATGCACATGATCAAGTGAATATTGAAGCTTTGGGAAGTTAGTCTCCCATGGGAGGCTATCATCTATCCAATACTTCCTGGGTTTAGTCAAAGCATACATGTGTTTCCACCATCTTCTATCATGTATGGAAGATTTATCTCCAATTGAGATTATCTTCTAAGTCTCCATAGCCAAGGAATGGTCTCCTTGTACCATGAGGGTGTCATCCTCCAACCCTGCAACATTACCTCTCAGCGCAGTATGAGATGAGAGAGTGGGTAATAATGATAGTGGAAGGATATATTCCTTCTCTTTGAGCCTACTCAAGACTCTCATAATTGTATCTTGTTCTTCTAATGCTCCCATCCCTCATAGATCTATGAATGGAGCATCAAGATGTGAGAAATATCTCACCAAATCTTGATCAAGTGGTCTCCCAGGTGGTTTACTACAATATAGTGATGTCTCATGGACCATTCTCATATACATAATAGATGGGATCATCATGTCCCTGCTTCCACTACGCAAATTCAACTCTGTTTTTTGTGTGGAAGTGTTATGATAGTTGGGCACCACTCTTAATGATGCAAGATTTCCTTTAATTGGAGCCATTGCTCCCTCCTCACCTCCATGTGGTGGTGGATCATCTCTTTCTATTCTAGCATTGTGACCCCTCTTTTTTTCTTCTTCTTCTTCCTCCTAATCATCTGAGAAGACCTCTATGTAATGTGCCTTCCTAGCTGCACATCTATGTCTGGGTGCCCAAGCTTCTAGGCATGTTAATCAAAGCTTCCTTCACCTCAAATCTCTCTGGACATCATCATCAAGAGGTTTTTTATATGATCTCTCCTTTGAAGGAGGAGCCTTCTCTTCTTTTCCCTTTGATGGAAAAGAGGGATTATGCTGAAATGTTGCCTTTGCTTTTGGAAAGGTATCTTGAAGGTCTCTAGCCCTTTCAATGGAATCTTGTAGGGTAGTGGTCTTGGTAGACTTAATCAACCCATGAAGAGGTTCATATAGCCCATCAATGAAAATGTACACCATTGTTGCTATAGATAAATAAGGAACCATAACAGAAAGCCTTAAAAATTCAGAGATGTAAGTTTCTGCATTGCCTGATTATTTTAGCTTTACAAGCCCCATGAATGGTGCTTCAGGATCTCTTATATCAAATATTTCCACCAGCCTTCTAGTGAACTCTCAATATGCAGTTACATTGGCATGACCCAATGTAGAAAAGCCATGGAACCACTAGCCATGTGCTTCACCCTCAAGGTGCTGTGCTGCAATCTTAATGGCTTCCATTTCTGGAACTTTGTTCAACTGGAAGTAGATGTCAAGTTTTTCTACCCATTATTTGGAAGTGCACTTGGATGACCCATGAAAATTGGGTAAAAATAATTCACCCATTGTGTGGTGTCGATCAAGATTATGAATGAATCCACCACTCCTATTGTGATGCCTTGGTATTCTATTTTCCTTTATTTGAAAAAACTCTTGAAAACTCAAGTGATCCTTGAATCCCTGAGTTTGAGACTCATACTCCATAATATAGTCTTCAAGGGATTCTTTCTCTTGAAACCCTTCATTTCCCACAACCAAAAAAGTAGGCATAGAAGAGTGTTGGGAAACTTGTGGTTGCTGCATTGGTTGATCATTCTAGTGGTGAGACATGCTAGGGCCTTCACCATGATCAAATCCTTTAGGGGATTCCTTGAATCTGTCCATTCTCATCTCCTTTATCTCTTTAACAATGTCTTGCATGGCTATAAGAAGGATCTTAGGGAACTCCTTCTCTTCATATTCACCTCCAGATAAAGGGGTTTTACCCTTGTCTTCTTTTTCATTTTTATAATTAAATTTTTGATGTCTTCTTCTTCAATACCTCCTCTCTCTATCAGAAAGAGGCTCTCCTTCTTCATATGACATATTGGCTTTTTAAGATGCATAGGTTGTGCCAAGATTATCTCTGATACCACTGTATTATTCCCAAATGGGAAAGGTAGAATTATAGTGCAAAATGCTAGAAGAGTAGTGTAAATCATCATGTAAAAGTAAGAGGTCAATATGGAGACCTTTCATATGTTACTACAACAAAAAAATTTACTTAAGAAATGGGCCATAAGATGCATAACAATAAATACAAGCCTCTAATGGACAAAATCCCTCAATATCAGGTGCTGCAATTATGTAGAAAAGATGGAAGATCCTTACAATGTTATTTTATTAGCTCTACTACAAAAAATGATTATATATCAGATCTAGGGCTGTTATGTGCCTCAAAAGATAGATATATATCAGATCTGAGCACTATACAAGCTCCTTTAAAGAACCCCTTAAGGGTTTTAAGAAAAACACCAAGTACAAGTTGTAGATCTAAACTCTAAGGCTACATATCTACTGCAAAATACAGATCTAGAAAGTGTGGCTGATCTAATATGATGAATATAATAGCCTCCTCCAATAGATCCTCTAAGTGAAAGACAAATCCCCTTCACTAGAAAATCTGCTCTCTAAATGGTGTGCCAACTCACCCAACAACTCCTCCTATAGAAATAACACAGATATGGAAGTAAACTACGTTGTAGGGATGAATAACCAGTTGGATTGATGCCAAGATCTGAAAATATGCTCAATGACCTTCAATATTGTCCTCCCAATGGAAAGGAAGCCTCCTCGACCGAAAATGAGCAATGAAATGGCCTAGATCTAGAGATCTAATCACCACTTGCTGCAACCTATAAAAAAAACCAAACCCTCAATAGGATCTACGTTGTAGTTGAAAGAAGAATCTTGGCCTTAAGCCTGATAGTGGACAATTTATTAAAAACTCTCCCAAGAGCTTCTCAATGGAAGAGGTGGGATTCCTGATTAGGAAAACCTTGTGTTAAAAAACACTCTATCTCAACTAAACAACAAGAGAAAGATAAATGTCTAAACAGACCATATATTTAGAAATGTAATAAGCCCATACATAATCAACAATGGCTGCCATCCTCTTCCTTAAATAAGATATGAGCTTGCAAACCCTAAGCCCCATCCAAAAATATCACTACAATCACACAAAGCATCTCCATCTAAAACTACGTTGTCCCTCATTGATGACCACTCCTCCATGACAACACTGTTGATTTGGGCAAGGTTGACCCAGTCAAGGTGATCCAGCCCCTTTTCACACCAAAGGGTGCTTAATTAAGCTGTCAATATTTATCATTTTCACATTTGGCATTTATTTATTCATTATTAAGGAGAATTATGGACTCCCTTTGTCCTCTTATTCTTTAAACAAAGTAGTAAAACAAAATTGAATATTCCAACTAGCTCATGGCTAATTGGGAATATTACAAAATCAATGACTAAATTAATGATAAAATCAATAACTAAATCAATGACTAAATTAATGAACAAACATACAACTAGACAAAAAAATTGAGATAACTAATTAATGAATAAGCTAGAAAAGACCAAAAGTTGGTCGCGTTATAAGATACTCTAAATTAGTTACTTGTTAGGGTCCCGTGATTTGGAAGATTGATAGACCAAATGACAGGGTAACATGGAACCAAGCTTTGGAGTCCTATGACCTAGCCTTCCTGGACTCAGAGAGGGCTCTCTCTATTGGGTGCAAAGGATGTGTTCTTTTTTCTCTATGGTTTTGATTTTAGGCTAGTTATTAAGTGTAGGGTTTTGATTGTTTTGGTTGGGAAAGATGTTCAAGTGGAATAGGAGGAGTGACAGTATGTCAAATCCATTGGGCTATGGAGTCAAACAAAGTCAAGGGTGCCTCAATAGTGAATTAGAGAGTAGTGCAGGGCCAATTTAGCAAGGTGAAAGGATCCTTTAAGTTTATGAGTGAAGTGGGATGGACATCAAGTTTGTGAATTAGATAGGGCAAAGGGCGATCAAGAATCCTTTGTCAAATACCTAAGAAAAAGGATGGTCTTGAATATGATTAGCACAAGATACTAAGCATGCGCTAGGGCAAACCATTTACTCTATGATAATATATTAAACCAATAAATATTCAAGATAAACATTTTAGTGAAACATAGAAGCATTAGAGCTCCTAACTTTAGAAAATCACCTTCAGAATTTGGGGAAAACACGCAAGATAGCACAATAACTCAATTTACGAAGAGAGAACTCCTAAAAATCATAAACAAAGCTATAAGAACTCTCAAACAAGTTGATATGCATGGACAAAGGGAAAGATCGAACAAGACCTCTTTGACTTAACCTAGTAGACAATATTTCAAAGAAAAGGCTTTAGGATAGGGTTTTGAAAGCTTCAAACAAGCAGGGCATACTGTGAATCATATTTGTAAACTAACATACTAACCATTCATGAAAAAAAAACAAGTTTTAGTGAACGTAAGGAGAAATCAATAATTCCTTAAGCAGACCAAATCAAAGAAAACTTCAAGGCTGTAACAAACAGGAGGATTGAGGTGCCGCAAGGAGCATGTATCAACCTATACTTTTCTGATTTATAGCAACTAAGAGAGTATGAAACATAATTAGAACAAGGAGAACAATAGACAAATTAGGAAGACATCACCATTCACCAAGCTAAGGAATCTTGCAAACAAGCTTCTCCATCATCAAGCCAAACAAGCCTCCACATCTCCAATTTCTTCTCCAAGCTCATGAAACCATGTATATTTCTCTAAAAGCTCATCAAATGCCAAAAAAATACATAGGGTCCTCATGCTCTATTTATGGAGAAAAGTAGGACTAAAACCCTAAATGTAGTAGGAGAATGTCAAATATAACCATAAATGTCATTTATGGCCAAGAGATCATGCAAGGCCCAAGGCACATAATATCCTAAGAAATAAATTCCAAAATAACTATTTGCACCTAATTCTAGATTAATTTGTCTCAAAAAACTCAAAAATATCTATTTGCAATAAATGAGTGTGTTTTGTTGACTTTTGGTCCAAAACACACTAGGCAGCCTCTGTACGCAATGCCACTTCAGCGAAAAATAGGGTCTCTTGTGGCTGAGTTTTGGACCCCTTCCCGACACTGGATTTGGCTCCGTGATGGCTCGTTGGAAATCCTGATAAGTCTACTTTCCAGAATTTCTTGATTTGTGCTGATTGGATGCAATTTACCTATTCAAAAACCAATTTTACCAACACTGCTCTGTGCGATGTTGAGATTGCAACAAGATGATGAGCTTAGTGGAAAGAAGTCACCTTCACTAAGTGGACCCGCAGGCTATTTTGGCACACAGTCTATTTTTAGACATTTCGATCATATTCTATGAGTTTCAGGATGCTATTTGTGGATGGTTGGTCAAGTTGGAAAAATATATGGACTTCTATTTTTAGACATATTGGGCGAAATCTATTTTTAGATTGCCAGTCTAAAAATAGATATGTCGAATATTATTAGCTCTTAATAATTTTTGGACTCTAAACATTATCTTATTCTCTTGAAGCACTTCATTTAAGTGCACATATGTGGCACAGGAGCTGACAGAAGGAATTACGCTATTCCTTAGGTTTACGTGGAGCTATTTCATGGATACTTCAGTTAGAACTCATGTGATAGAGTTTGGTGGAGTTATAGAAGTAGTTGGTGGAGTTGTGTTCAGTTTAACTCAGTTAGACATAGTTGAGCTAGTTGTATCTAGTCTAACTGATTGATACACTAGTGAGAGTGGTGTGAATTAATTAATAATTAATTCAATAATTATTAACTCATTAATCAACTGAAGAATACATCAGTTAACTACAGTGCATGGACAGTTTCAGTGGAGACCAGTGGAGAGGTAGGTGAAAGAGCAAGTGTTACTATCAGTTGTGACTATAGTGTTGCATGAGTTTGCACCACACAGGATTGGAGATGCCAATGAGGATTTCACAGTGCAATCCAGGTGGATTCGAGTTCATTCAGAGCCATTCTTCAACAGGGATTGCGCAGTAGAGGCAGGCTAGGAGGTGGCAGAGATCGGTGCATGGATTTGCAAGATCAGGACCTGATTAGTGTGTAGCGATTGTATTGTACTGAGAGCTTGTGAGAAGCTTTGTATAAGGATTGTTACATGATCTATATGACATATATTATATGCAGATAGTCGGGGTTTTCATCTTTAAGATTTCCCGTTAAAACAATGTGTTCATATGGGTGAATTTTTATGGTTTCAATGTGTGCATGCAATTGATTTAATTTCAAAATATGATGATCAATGGTAGAAGAGATTTTGTATTGTGCATGAAGTTAAAATAGTGTGTGATCAGGAGATTATTGGATGTATAATTCATTATTTATATAATTTCTACATGGTATCAGAGCTATATTGATCATTGGAGAAATTGCAAATCATTGAAGCGATTGAGTTTTGTGCTGGTGGAATTCGAATTTGCAGTAGTGTTTTTCTTGGTGTCAAAGTTGAGATGTATTTCAATGGATTGAAATTGGAGTATGCCCTTGAGTGTAGCTCGAATTATATTTCATGGAAGGACATGATGGAGGTGGTGCTGGAGGATAGTTCATAGATGCAGAAATTCCAAAACTTGCTTCTAGCGATGTTGCCGCACTTGACGCATGGCAAAAGAAGACAAAAAAATGTCGAAGGATTCTATTGGAAGCTGTGAAGGATCACATAGTGTCTAGCCTTCATGGTAAAGCTTCTCCATTCAGCTTGACGTGGAAAGCTTTGACAGACTTGTTCCAAAGCAAGAGCGACTAGAGGAAGTTGGCGCTCAAAGACAAGCTCATGAAAATAAAATTGGAGAAGGGCGAGAGTATACCCAAGTACCTCACGAAGTTTGTCCAGTGCAGGGATGAGCTGGGAAGTGTGGGGGTTACTATAGATGAAGAGGACTTGGTGAGCTTGGCTCTCCTTGGGCTTCCGAAGAGTTGGCATTCCTATGAGGACTCTGTCAATGGTCGGGAGAAACTACCGGGATGGGAGAAACTTTGGTCGGATCTTGTGCAGGAGAAGATAAGGCGGAGTACCAGGGATGGATCTTCATCAAAGAATGAAGATGAAGAAAATTTCACTTTGGCTGCCAAATCAAGGAAAGGGAAGGGAAATAAAAATCCTTCTCAATCTGGTGTAAAAGGCAAGAAGCAGGACATGTCCAAGGTGAAGTGCTTTCACTGTCACCAACACAGACATTATGCCACTAATTGCCCACAGAAGAAGAAAAATAAGAAGGCTGTTGGATCTACAGCTGGAGAGGCCTTAGCCTTGCAGTTTGATTTTGATTTTTTACTGATTGCATGCTTGGTTTAAATTATGATGCGATCAGAGTGGTTTCTTGACAGTGGTGCATCTTTCCATATGACCGGAGACAAATATTTTTTTACTGATCTAGATGAGAAGGATCTTGGAGTGCACATCGAGATGGGCGATGATGGTAGATACACTGCGACTGGTATCGGTACCATTTCCTTTGAGAGGGAGTCTGGTAAACCTTTCATATTGAAGGATGTCATGCATGTTCCAAGATGGAAGAAGAATTTGATCTCGGTGGCCATGTTGGAAGACCAGGGATATGATGTTGTCTTTAGCGAGGGAAAGGATTTCCTGTGCAGTAAGGCAACTGGTGAAACCCGCAGGATAGGGGTTTGAGTTAAGAACCTTTATCAATTGCAAGTAGATGGTTGTACAGCAATGGCATGCAAAGCAGAAGGAGTGGTGAGCCGGGATGAGGGTGAATTGTGGCACAGGAGATTGGGCCATCTTCACCATGGCGCTTTAAAAATTTTGCAGCAGATTTCTACCGAGCTTCCCAAGGGTACACTTGCGCAGTCAGATCAGTGCAAGGGATGTACTTTGGGAAAATTTTTGAAAGCCACCTTTCATGAGAAGGATAGTCGTGACACGACGATCCTTGAGAGAATTCAAATAGACGTGTGTGGACCTTTCTCAGTAGCTTCGACAACAAAGTACAGGTATTATGTGATATTTGTTGATGACTTTTCTCTTAAGTGCTGGATCTTCTTCATGCAGAAGAAGAGAGAGACATACTCAAATTTTTGTGAGTTCAAGGCACTGGTGGAGAAAGAGTCAGGGAAGTAGGTGAAGGCTCTTAGGAGTGATAATGGTGGTGAATTCATATCTGGCGAATTCAACGACTTTTGTAGTGCAGAAGGAATTCGAAGAGAGCTCATATCGCCTCATAACCCACAGTAGAATGGGGTCGTGGAGCGAAATAAAATAACGATCATGGGTGTTGCACGGGTGATGTTGCATGATCAGGACCTTCCCATACACTTGTGGGATGAGGCATGCAATGCTGCGATTTATGTGCAAAACCGTTGTCCTCATAGAGTACCTAGCATGAGTACACGCGAAGAGGCGTTTTCTGGTAAGAAGCTTGATATTTCTCATTTGAAGATTTTTGGCTCACCTATTTATATTCATGTGAAGAAGGATACCAGGAAGAAGCTAGAGCTGACCACAGAGGTTGGGATATTTTTGGGGTACACAGATACACCCCAAAACTATCGTGTGTATTTCCCAGACAGTCGGAAGACTGTTGTGCGACCAGATATCAAATTTCATGAGGAGAAAGCCATGAAGTGTTCGCTTGAGAGGGAGCTACACTTGCATGTAGATGAAGAGCTATTAGATACTAAGGATGAGCCTCAGGATGTGGATCAGCCACAAGAGGAGGTTCATGGAGTGGAAAAAACCACTCATGCAGCGCCAAACATCAGAGGGCGGAAGCACACTACAGAAGTTGAGAGACTAAATCTTGATGCAGAGAAGATTGTAGGAGCACCTAAATCATAGCGTAGACAGAGACAATCACCTGACTGATATACTGGATACATGGCTCCGATGAGCAAGTGTATCATGACAGAGCTATCCTCTTTCGAGGAAGCTGTGGAGGACCCTGCATGGGTAGATGCCATGGTGAAAGAGTATGATTCGATTGTCAGAAATAGTGCATGGGAGATTGTCCCAAGGCCGGAAGGGAAATCAATGGTAGGTTAGAGATGGATCTACAAAGTGAAGCAAGCTCCTGATGGGAGCATTGAGAAGTACAAGGAAATATTTGTTGCTCGGGGCTTCTCACAGATTAAGGGGATCGACTATGAAGAAACCTTTACACCCGTCGCAAGGTATTCTTCCATACGGAGCATCCTGGCTCTCTCAGCACAGATGGGATGGCACATTCATCAGATGGATGTGAAGACTGCGTTCCTCAATGGAGTCATTGAGAAGAAGGTGTACATAGAGCAGCCTGAAGGTTTTGAAATCTTCAGTAGTGAGTCGCATGTGTGTAGGCTCAAAAGAGCGTTGTATGGGCTGAAACAAGCACATCGTGCTTGGTACATACGGATAGACAGTTATTTCAACGGACTTGGTTTTACCAAGAGTGAGGTGGATCCCAACCTGTACTAGATAGTGGTTGAAGGTAAATTGCTGATCATTTTACTTTATGTAGATGATTTGAGACTGACTGGTGATGAACAGTTGATACTCTCATGCAAGGCTGATCTTGCAAAGGAGTTTGAGATGAAGGACTCGGGCCTCCTTCATTATTTCCTGGGATTGGAAATTTGGCAGCGTGATGATGGACTATTTGTGTCTCAAGGAAAGTATGCCCGGGAGATACTAGAGAAGTTCAACATGCAAGGATGCAAGCCTACCGACACTCCTCTTCCTGGTGGTTGGAGGAAAGAGGATGCTACATCAACAGAGGTAGTGGATGCCACTGTTTATCGAAAGTTGTTTGGTTCGCTCATGTATCTAGTCAATACACAACTGGACATATGCTATGCTATTAACCAGCTTTCACAAGCTATGGTTAAGCCTACCAAGCTCTTTTGGAAGGCGGGGAAGCATGTATTGAGATATCTCAGAGGCACATCGGGATATGGACTATGGTACAGACAGTCGGATGAGGTGAAGCTGCATGGCTTCACGGATGTAGATTTGGCAGGGAGCCCAATGGATAGAAAGAGCACATCTGGAGGGATTTTCAGTATCGGGTTGACATCAGTTTCTTGGTACAGCAGGAAACAGAGCTCCATGGCACTCAGTTTAGTGGAGGTCGAGTACATGGCAACAATTTTGGCTGCATGCGAGGCTATATGGATGAGGAAGATCCTAGTCGGGTTGTTCGGTTCACACTTAGATCCTACAGTGATATTTTGTGATAATCAGAGTTGCATTAAACTCTCCGTTAATCTAATATTTCATGATAGATATAAACACATTGACATCTAGTATCATAGATTGTGTGCAGCGGAAGATCATGTTACTTTCTTACATTCCTACAAAGGATCAGGATGCTGATATCTTGACGAAGGCGCTCACTAGGAGAACATTAGAATACCATAGAGGCAGGATAGGGGTGGCAGATAATCCCTATCTTGTTGAGAGGGAGTGTTGAGATTGCAACAAGATGATGAGCTTAGTGGAAAGAAGTCGCCTTCACTAAGTGGGCCCGTAGGCTATTTTTGGCGCACTGTCTATTTTTAGACATGTCGATCATATTCTATGAGTTGCAGGATGCTATTTTTGGATGGTTGGTCAAGTTGGAAAAATATATGGACTTCTATTTTTTGACATATTGGGTGGAATCTATTTTTATATTGCCAGTCTAAAAATAGATACGTCGAATATTATTATCTCTTAATAATATTTGGACTCTAAACATTATCTTATTCTCTTGGAGCACTTCAGTTAAGTGCACAGATGTGGCACAGGAGCTGACAGAAGGAATTATGCTATTCCTGAGGGTTAAGTGGAGCTATTGCATGAAGACTTCCGTTAGAACTCATGTGAAAGAGTTTGGTGGAGTTGTGTTCAGTTTAACTCAGTTAGACACAGTTGAGCTAGTTGTATCTAGTCTAACTAATTGATACACTAGTGAGAGTGGTGTGAATTAATTAATAATTAATTCAATAATTATTAACTCATTAATCAAATGAGGAATACATCAGTTAACTACAGTGCATGGACATTTTCAGTGGAGACTAGTGGAGAGGTAGGTGAAAGAGCAAGTGTGACTATCAGTTGTGACTATAGTGTTGCAAGAGTTTGCACCACACAGGATTGGATATGCCAATGAGGATTGCGTGGTGCAATACAGGTGGATTCAAGTTCATTCAAATCCATTCTTCAGCAAGGATTGCACAGTAGAGGCAGGCTAGCAGGTGGCAGAGATCGGTGCATAAATTTGCAAGATCAGGACCTGATTAGTGTGTAGCGATTGTATTGTACTGAGAGCTTGTGAGAAGTTTTGTATGAGGATTGTTACATGATATATATGACATATATTATATACAAATAGTTGGGGTTTTTATCTTTAAGCTTTCCTGTTAAAACATTGTGTTCATATGTATGATTTTTTATGGTTTCAATGTGTGCATGCAATTGATTTAATTTCCGCATATGATGATCAATGGTAGAAGAGATTTTGTATTGTGCATGAAGTTAAAATAGTGTGTGATCAGGATAATCTTGGATGTATAATGCATTATTTATATAATTTCTACATGTGCAATGCCTGGTCTGAAAATGAGGCAGAAAGGTCAAAATTTTGATGTTTTTTGACCTTTTGGGGGATCAAAAATGCTCCAAATGATCTGAAAATTGGTGAGAAGATGGCTAGTGATGTGAGGAATCCAAAAATGTAAATTTTGTGAGCTGAGGATGCACCAATTTTGTGCGTAGCACCTAGGGTGCTATGCACAAAGGGGTCAAAATTTGAAAAAGACAAAATTTGCTTCAGTTTGGCCCAAACTTGGTGGAGAGGTACCTCAAGAGGTCTTGGACACCTGTTGAGAAGCCTCAGCCAAAAATCCAAGGCCATCACACTCCTTTTACCTTTTTAGGTTTTCTAGCTCCATAAGGGCCTCTTTTAGTTTGGCACAAGCAAGCATGTTTTTCCTTACATAGTTCTTGGTCATTTTCTTTTGGAGAGAAAGGTCCCTTTTTACCTTCTTGAAATGTTTATGCTCCTCATTGTAATACTGAATGACACCTTGTGCCATGTCAAAATCTCTTTTCCACTCCCTAAGTTGTGCATCTTTTTCCAAGAGAAGCAATCTAGAGGTCATCTCCTTGCACTCATTTTCACTATCTAGATCAATGAATCGAGGCTCTTGAGAAGTCTTCTTGATTCTTTTCCTCCTCCTTACCTTTAACTTTTTCTCACCTCTTTCTATATTTTCCTTTCCTTTTTCCTTGGGCTTGATGGCTGGAGGAGAGATGGCTCATTTCCTTTTTGATTCAGTAAACACATCTCTTTGTCCTCTGTGTTAGGTTTATGTGAGAGGATTGGTGATGGTTTTGGAGGTGTTTCCATCATGGCCTTGAACTTTTCTATTTTCACCATCCTTTTCATTCTTGCCATGGCTTTCATGGGTCACCTCATGCCTCATTGGGTCACTGATTTCTTGATCTTTAGCATCATCATCATCATTGTCTTCCTCACTATTTTCCACACTGTCACTTTGGCCTTCAAACTGATCAACACCTTCATCACTGGCCTCACTTTAGCTCTGCCCTTCATCATTGTATTATTCTTCATCATTATCAGCACTATCACTTTGATATTCTTGGTAATGTAGAGGCTGATTAGTGTCATGATAGTCATGAATATTTTCTAAGTTGTCTTGCTCATTGACTGTGCTCATTGTGTCTTTTTCTTGGTCACTGCCTGCCTCCTCAAACTCTATTTCATCTTCACCATTTTCTTGTGTTTGATATTTCATTTCCTTATCATCTTCCTTTGTTTCTTCACTTTCATCATATTTAGTCATTTTGTCACCGTTTTGACCATCATTGTGCTCACTGTCATGCTCATGGTCATCTTTCTCTTGGATATTCTTTCCATCATCTTGTTGACTATCATATTCATCATTGTCTTCATTACCCTCTTGGTCCTCATCTTTTTCATCATGAACACCTTTTTTTGTCTTTGTGTGTGGTTCATTTGTGTCATTACTATCATTGTCTTGCTCCAAGTGTTCATTGTTTTTACCCTCATGGATGTTATGTTCATCTCTTTCTTCATAATCCTCTTCTTTGTAATCATCACTTTGCTGGTATTCTTCATTAGAATATGTTTCTGCCCCATTATATTCATTATTTCCACCATCATATTCTTGTTCCCTATTGTTTTTTTCATCTCTTTGTTCATCATCACATTCTGTACTAGCCTCACTGTTTTCCTCATTCTCACTGTCATTTGTTTGCTCTTCATAGATATTTCCACCTCCCTACCCATCATTATCACTGTCATCATCTTCACTTGATGCATTAGGAGAAGAGGAAATAGGTATGTTTATTTATGGAGAAGGCATAGGAGGAGCTGATGAAGGAGTGGAGGTAAGTGAGTGAGAAGTGGAGGGGAAATTTTGGAGAATGAAGGCTTGGGGATTTGTAAATGCATAATGTGAGATAAAAACTTCCCAAGGTATTCCCTGCTGCTCCAAATAGTGCAAAACAATCATCTTAATAAAGGAGTGGTGAAAATGGATCTGCATTTGGTGGGCATAACTCCTCTTCTTGACTATTGAATCCATCTTGTCAATGCTTTGGAAGAGATAGTATGGTAGGTTTAGCAATTTTACCTTTGTGAAGTGCATCAAAAGCCTTATGTGGTATGAATAAACCCTGGAGTACCTCCCCTCACAAGTGAAATATTTGATGATCTACCTCATCAGTAGGGCATACCTCTCTAGAAGGTGGGAGAAGGGGAAAACAACCTTGCAGCCCTGTTGACAACTAGGTTTGAGGAAGGGCTCATAGTAGGTCAAGGGCAACTTTTTCTGTTTGAACCATCTTTCACCAATTTCTGGTATACCTATGGCTTTAGCAATGGATTCATATGAGAGTTCAAAATTTACTCCTGCTAGGTTGAATTGGTGGTTTTGTATGCTGAGAACAAACAACCTAATCAAGACTGAATGGCTTTGGATATATTTAACCTTCTCACAAAACTGGTAGCATCCAACATCTTGAAATCAGGTAAGTATCATTGGAGAGGAGATGATTTGAATGGTATCCAAGGGCTCAAACCTATTAGTCATTCCTCCCTTGTGCTTTGGTTTGATAGGCCTTTGACCTTCATCACTGCTGGCACTGATTTCTTCCTCATACATGGTGACTAGTTTATAACAAAAAGGCTTTTTAGCTTGGTGAGGGTCTTTAGGTTTAGGGAGGGAAAATGAGTGATGTGAAGGAAAAATGAGGCAGGTCTAGGGAAGTTTCAGAGTTTAGAAGGAGGGTCACTATTTCTGAATGTCTTGACACAAATTACAACTCCTTACTTGGTATTTCCTTGCCTTAGAGGGTCAAAGGCTTGATTGGCATGAAGGTTAGGGTTCGACCAAGTTTTTAGGTTTTTTAACTTCTCTCTTGATTATGCATGTAAAATAAAAATTTGGAGTGGAGAAAATAAGGGCCACCAACCTTGTCTAACCCTTTGTAGGAGCTTGGAGGCAAAAAAATTTCTTTTGGGCACCTTTGGGAAAATTTGACAAAAACACTGCAGGTGCATAGCGCTACCCGACTGCCCGTTCAGGTCGGGCCCTTATTTTCGTAGCGTTGGGTCGGGTCAAGCTGACAGGCCTGTGCATAGTGCCTATAGTCTTTAGCAAATGATTCGGGTTGTGCAACAGGTTGTCGGGCCCTATCGGAGCGCAACACCATTGTGAAATGCCAACAGTCGGGTTGTGCTGAGCCTGTGCGTAGCACCCTCACCAGTGCATAGCGCTACCCCCCCCCGGTGTGCAGCACAATGTAAATTTACATTGTCTCTTCCTCCTTAGTGCACAGCGCTGACGACCAGGTTTGTATCACCTCCGTCAGTGCGTAGCGCCTGCAATTTTTCACCAGACTCACACAAACCCTTAAAAAAAAATTCAACGGTTTTCTTCTTCTTTGCAAAGATGAATATGAAGTGGGAGAGAGGGAAAGGAGACTTTATACTCCTTTTGAAAAATATTTCAAGACCAAAACCCACTTTATAAGGTCTTTTTTCTCTTTATTTTTGTCACTATCATTTTGGCTCCTTTTGGTCTTGTAGGTGGCAGCTTGACAAAAAACATGGTTTTTTCTTTGCTGGAAGCCTCTTAATGTTCTACTTGTACTAACAAAACTTTCATCAAGTAAAAAATGTGCCCTCAACCCACACTGGAAACCATGAGCCCTTTCAAAGAAGTTTCTTTTAACCAAGTTTGATGAAAATAGACAGATAGTGAAACTAGTGCTTCTGTTTTGAAGGCTTTTCTTCACTTTATCCTCTTTATGAACTTCAACACTTGTAAAAAATAATCTTGTGATCATGTTGGAACCTTTTCTGGGAGTCTTCAGTCCTGCAGGTTCATACCTTTAATTTCTTGGTGGAGAGACTGAAAATAAGAGTTTTAACCTTCCTTCAACTGACCTTCTGTCATGTATCTCTTTGAGACAGTGAAACAAACCTTTTGGTGTGAAAAGCCTTATTAGTTTGGCACCAACAACCTTTTTAGTCTTCGTGTTTGCCATCTTGGTGAGAAACATTTGGTTTGTTTGTCCTTACCAATCTTCCTGTAGGTAACCTTTTGTAACAGTCCTGCAAAAGTGTCACTTAGGGTTAATCTATCTCTTGCAGAATATGCTCTTGATAAGAAAAACATTTTGGAGGATTTACTGCTCTTAGGCAAGCTATATGTTTGTTTCTTTGACCATGTTGATAGTGATGTATCTCTGGTTGGGAAGGTGAGCCAATTAAACTATTTTTGTGTCTTTCCATGGCCCACTTCTATTCTTGGAGGTGCCTACACAACTTCTGCCTTTGATCCCTGTCTTTTGGAGCTTAACATCCCATTTTATCAATAATGAACCTATGCTTGTCATAATTACCTCCTTGGGAAATTTCACCTCATGCTTGCCCCCTTTGACCATTTGAAAATTCCTCTGACTGTTCCTTTGAGAAATCAAACCCTTGAGCTGATATTTCTGGCCCTTTTTTCTCGTATGGTGAAGTGCGATACAATTATTTTTGTCTGCCTCCTTTGATATTTTTAAGACCTCTAATTTTACCTTTTGAAAACTCATTCCTTTGTACTACTACTCTTCGCCTTTTTGTACTTTTGGTGTAGTCACAATCAGTCCCTCTTTGTCAAAACCTAGAAGGCAGCTTAAAACCCTTTGAAGCCATCTATTGTTATGAAGGAGGCTCTATCATCGTCATTTGACTAGTTTGTAAATTTTCCCAAACTCATAGGTTTTAATGATTCTTAGAAAAAATTAAATAGTGTTGTCTTCTAAGTTCTCAAAAACTTCTCAAAAATCATTTATTATTTCTAAATACCTTCACTTGTGCATTGATGGAGTGGAAGTGGCCTTCGTCCTTGTAGCCCTTGTACTAATTCCTTGTTTGTCCAAAGCTGTCACAAACCATGATTATTTTGAAACATGTGCTTGCTGCTTTCCCTTTGTTGTGGATGGTTTTCTTGTGATGGCCTTCCCATTACCTTATAACCTCTTGTTAGGTTGATGGCCATTTTATTCTTTTGCAGAAATGTAAGCAAAGTGCAGTTGTCCCCCTGCAAAATTTGTGCTTTAGGCCAAAGGATTTCCTTTAATGACCCCTTTGATGAGTTTTGGACAAAATTACTTGTTCTTTTCTTCTTTGAATGCAATTTCTTCATACAGGAAAAACAGAGCTTTTAGGACACCAAATCCACCCTATGACTTTCTGAAACCCTAGGTGACCTAGTAGAAGGTCTCTTGGACTTGGATTTTGGACTGAGACCTAGTATTTGGGGTCATCAAATGTAAGATAGAGTTTATGGTAAACTGGTGTATTGAAGATCCAAAATCCATTGTACCTGATTTATCTAAAGAGCCTACATAGATATTTTGGAGATCATCAATGCTTCTAGTTATTTTGGGAGACACAATAGAGCTATTTGACAAGTGGTCTTAGGTAGCTGTTGGGGGTTTTAGGAAAAAAAAAATAGAGGATTTGGGTCAAAGGTGACAAGATATAGAAAAAATGGGTGACATGAGACCCTACTGGGTTTTCTGGGACTGGTAAGAAAAGCTAGACATGATGGAATGATGAAATAGTGAAAAATTATCTTAAGGATAATAAAGGAAGTGAGATTTATAGAACTCACAATGTCTATGAACTTTGTTTCTAGAAATATTGGAATAATTATTTAGTCATCAACAAAGAAAAAAATTACTGATGACTAATAGTGGCTCCACTTGGGGAGGGCAGCTCCTTTTCAGGAGGTGTCCAAAACTTTAGATCTCTGGCTTTATGGAGACTAGTGCCTCATCCATTGGGTAGATTTTTACCTCTTTTCATTTGCTGATGTTTTCTTGAAGCTATGATCTCAACAATATGAAAGACATGATTAGCTCAACTTCATCTCTACCTACCCAACCTACTTGCCTATCATTTTTTCTTCTTTTAGGTGCATTTAGACTAGCAACCTTGACATCTTTTCTTTTTTAAAGAAAAACGAACTATCTACTTCTACACTTATTTCTTCCAGGAGTTCAGATTAGGCTAATGAACTCCTTTTATTCTCTACCTGGACTACTCAACTGTCAAGATTAAGCTATTTGACAGGATTCATTCACTAAACTATAATCATGAAATTGAAAGCATGGCTAAATCAGGATTAGACAATCTGACTTACCATGGGTTTGTGGCATAAAAACAAGCTACACACAAATGTTATTTTTGTACAAAATGAGACTAGAAAAATTAGGGCTAGGATATATTTGTTTGCTATTCATCCTTATTTTTCTCTTTGGTTTTGTTTTAAGCATGTGGAATCAATATCTTTCTCCCTAATCTATCTTTTGAAAATTCAAGCTTGAATGTTTTGACCAACTATCTATCACTAACTTATCAACAAAAAATTTAAAACATGTTTCAACCATGATTAGGCTAGATGGCTGAAACAAGACTTCTTTAAGCACTAGTAGTGGTGTTTAAGCTTACACACTTTCAATATTTCTATTTTTTGGGTATGGGGCTTTACCTCTTTTCAAATCTACCCTCTTTTTCAATTTTTTTCTTGTTTTTGTTTTTTTTATCTTTATATCTTTTCATCAAACAATGGTATGTACAATGAATGAGAAATTTAAACTAAGATTATTGACAAAATTAGTGCTTGAGTGTCCTACCATTTACAAGACCTCCAAAAATCTCTCCTCCATTTAGCTCTTGTAAAAAGAAAGCATTATTCCCACTAACTGAACTAATGATGTATGGTCCCTTCCACAAATTTCCAAACTTACCATGTTTACCTTTGTCTTCCCTCCTTGAGTCCCATTTTAGTACTTCATCGCCAACCTGGAAATCATTTGCTTTGGTCCTCCTATCAAAAATATTCTTTATATTTTCTTGTACTACTTGTTTCCTTTGGTAAACCTCCTCCCTTGTCTGTTGTAAATGAATGGTTTGATTCAGGCTCCTTTGCATGTTATTTTATTATGATTGTGTTTCTTGGAGAAGCTTCATCACCAGTACTCCCAAGGATGTTGGGAAAATGGCATCCATGCCATATACCAGTTGATAGGGAAGCATACCAATGGATTTCTTGGTGGTTATTCTATCATCCCATAATGCATGTACTAGCTTGCCATGCCATGCCTTTCGATTCTATTCTAGAAGCTTCTTGATGATATTGACTAAGCTTTTGTTGGAAGACTCAGCTAAACCATTACCTTGAGGGTAATAAGTTGTGGAATGTCCTAATGTGATGCGATATTTATAACAAAATTCAACTATTCTTTTGGATATGAAGGCAAAAGCATTATCTGTGATGATTTTTCTTTGGCAACTAAATCTAGAAAGGATGCTGGTCTCAAAAAATTTGATAATGATTGAGTCAGTGGAATTTCTGGAGGGGATGGATTCTATCCACTTGGTAAAGTAATCAGTAGAAGTAGGATCCACTTATGTTGGGCAGATGAAGCAGGGTGGATCTCACCAATGAAGTCTAAACCCCATTGTTGGAAAGGGGCCTCAACAATAATGGGATGTAAAGGCAAAGGTAAGATATTTCTCTTGCCATAAAAAAATTGGCACTTATGGCAAGTCATGACTACTTTGTGAGTGTCAGGAAATAGGGTAGGCCAATAGTAGCCATCTCTAAGGATCTTGTTAGCTGTGGGTTTCTAGTATAGATGGCCTTTGCATTCTCCCTCATACAGCTCATGCATGATATTTCCTACATCATCCTCCAGCAAACATTTAAGCAATATGCCTATAGAGTTTTTCCAATATAACATTGCATCTATAATGCAAAAATTCAAAGTTTTTTGTTTCAGGAATCTAGCTTTTGTCTTTGATAATGTAGGTGGAGAATTAAGATAAAAGAGGACATACAGGATATCAACATACCAAGATGAATTGAGAAATGTTTCTTCAATATAGGGAGTCATGCACTCTTCTTGTTCTTCTAAAACATCAACCATATTCATATCTAAAGCTTGGAAATTTGATTCAGCCATAAGTTTTGCGAGCCCTTGTCCTTTGACCAATTTAGTTGGTTTAATTTCTAAGTCATATTCTAGGATAATAGCAATCCATTTCCCCCTCTTACCATCAGGGTCTTGATTCAAAATATATTTGACAACAATATGTGGGACAAAAGCAATGATGTGAGAATGTAAGATATAAACTCTAAAATATTTCAATGCTTTAATCAAGGCATAAGCTTGCTTCTCCATGATGTTATACTTGAGAGGAGCATCTCTAAGGGTTTTTCTGAAGAAGGCTATAGCTTGTTCTTGCCCTGTCATGTTCTTTTGTAGTAGGACTGCAGAAATGGTGTGTTCAGAGGAAAATGAGAAAATGTAAAAGTCTTTGGTAAAATCGGGACTGATTAGGACATGTGTTTAAGTGAGGGCTAGTTTGACCAGTTCAAAAGATTGTTTAGCTTCTAAGGTCCATTTAACCCCTATTTCCTTTTTAAGCATGTTGGTAATATTCCTCAAGAGTTCAGCAAGGTTGGGAATGAACCTCCTTAAGAAGTTTATCTTCCCAATGAAATATTGTAACTCCTTAATGTTTCTGGGATAACTTATTTGTAAAATGCCTTCAATCCTCTTGGGGTCTGTTTTGATTCCCTCTTCTGAGATGATGTGGCCTAGGATTTTTCCATCGTGGAGGCTAAATAGTGTTTTCTTGGGATTAAAGGAAAGGCCATACTTCCTACATTTTTCAAAAAAAATTCTCAGATGAATCAAGTGTTCTTCATCAGTCTTAGAGTATATAGTGATGTCATCAAGGTAAATGACTATGAAGTAGCCTATGTATTTTAATAAACCTATGTCCATGGCCCTCTGGAAATTGGCCCCTGCATTCATTAAACCAAATGGCATTTTTACGTACATGAATGTACCCCAAGGTGTGGTGAAGGAATTTTTGCGTTGGTCACTGGGGAGTACTAGTACTTGGTTGTAGCCAGAAAAACCATCAAGCAGTGAGATTCTTTTAGAGCCAACTACCTTTTGAACTATGTGATCCATTTTAGGCAAGGGGTAATTGTCCTTTAAGGAGGCCTTGTTCAGATTTCTGAAATCAATGCAAAGCCTAATCTCTCCAGTATTTTTCCTAACTGACATATGGTTGGAAACCCACTCTGAGTATTGAAGGGAAATTATGAACCCGACATCATACATATTTTTGATCTCTTTCTCAACCAATGGCAATAGGACAGGGTTTATTCTTAATAATTTTTGTTTGAAAGGTTTCTGATTCTCTTTAAGAGGAATTTTATGTTGAATAATGCTTGTGTCATATGATTTTAAATCTTCATACCCCCATGCAAAAACATCTCTAAATTCTTGGAAAATTTCAATATATTTTTGTTTTATGTGAGAGGGAAGAGTTCTGGAGAGTTTGATCATTTTAGGTTCCTTTAGGCTACCAATGTTACACTCCTCTACATCATTTTCTGTGGATTCCATTTTTGGTTTTTTAGCTACATCATTAAAGTTAAAAAGCTCTTCTAATGGTGCAAGGCCTCTTGGTAATGTATCATATTTACACTCTAAAACCTCAAGGTCCCTTTGGTCTGGATCCTCAATCATTTCTTCCTCATAAGGATGTGTAAGCATGTTTATATCAGCAATAGATGGAAACTTTGTTTCTAAAGTCCCTTTTTCTGTAGAAACATCTTCCTCATGCCCTAAAATTGGTTCTGCCAATGTAAATTTATTCTTAGATTGTAAAAAATCATCAATTTGTTCATCACCCTCAAACACTTTCCAATAGTCAACGTTGTTAGGCACCATAGGCCGGTGTTTGAATTTGACAGTGTATTGTTCACTTGCAAGTGGTATTTGATAGTTGCAACAGTAAAGGAAAGCTCATTTGCAAGAATATTTTGGGCTCTAGGAATGTAATCTAGCTCATGTCTTTCAAAGGTTTTGAGGAGATCTAGGGCTGCATTTCTATACTCTCTCAATATTGGATTCTTAGCTGAATACTCACCTCTGATTTTTTTAATGATTAGTTCAAAATCTCCTTGAGCAGAGATTTTCTTAGCTCCCAAGTCTTTGAGTAAGTGTAAGCCAAGGAGGAGAGCCTCATACTCTGCAATGTTATTAGTTCACTGAAAATCTAGTTTGTAAGAATGGCCTTCATTCGTGTTATGTATCGAGACACCAGCTCTTGATCCGGCCTTGCCACAAGAACCATCAAAGGTTATGTTCCATAGTGTTTCTATTTCATGTTCATCACTTTGTGGTTTTTCGAGGCTGCTAGAGTTTTGAATAATATTTTCTTTAGTTGAGGATATGTCTAGTGGTTCTGGTAGCACTAGACCTTTTTCATTTTCACTCACCTGTTCCCCAATGTCATTTTATTTATATAAGATAAATAATTCTAAAGCCGAATAAGTGGAATAGACAAGGGTGTTATTTGTCCTATCCAAGTTACTCACCATATACTTCATGTGTGACTCTTGGTAAAGTTTTCTTGTCTGGTTGAAAATAGGGATAGTGGCATATGACATATCTAGTTGCAGGTTACCCTAAAGTTTAGATCCTCAAGATCTAGATAAAAGAATGCCATACTTACGGGGAATTTCGGCCACCATTATGTCCATGACAAGAACTTTAGCAGGAATCTGTGCCAGGTTGACACAAAGGTATTTTATTAGGCCCAAACATTTGACCCTACTGGAATAAAATGAGTACAAGTATTTGTAAGGTTTAGTGATTTTCAGGCCTAATATTTCCCTCACAACCTGAGGCATGAGGTTGTGTGAGGCTCCAGAGTCTAGCATAGTATTGTGTAATATCTTGTCATGTATGTTTAGACTTATATAGAAAGGAGGGAAAACCCCTTCTTGATACTTTCCTTCAACCTTAGGTCCAAATAACAATTTAGGACCATCATCAGTTAAATTTAGTGTGTCGGTATCATTTCCTAAGTTCAAGACCTTCAGCACTTGGGATTTATTCACTCCTTGGGTTACCAGTTCAGTTAGAGGCATGGTTATCTTAATTTTGGCAATTTCCCCTTCAAAGTTGAAAGGGATTTGGGTCTTAGACACATTTGCATTAGTTATATCAACCATATTCTTGTCCACAAGTTTGATATAATGATTTTGATCAAGGGTTTTAAATAATAATAAAATTTCAGGACCACTATTAGAGGTACTGGGGCAGCTTGTGTCACTATATGGTTGGTTGTTTTTTCCTTTGTTTGTTTCAGCTTTCTTAGCCATGTTATTTACATTTTTTGTTGTTCTCTTATGACTATTTTCTGGAGCTTTTCTAGCAGTAGTATCAATTTGATGTTTCTTAGAGGCTTCCTGGTTTCTTTTGCTCCTAAGGTCATACTGCCTATGGACCTCCATGATGGAATTTTCCAGTCCTGATTGGTAATATTCAGAGTCTTCATAATTTGTTTGAGTTTGATCAAAAGCACAAAGACCTTGTTCTTCTTCCATGAGAAAAACTTCATTTTCATTATCAGAGCTTATTAATTTTACATTTTTCTCTTCAGTTTATTCCACCTCCCTTCCCTCTCCATTCACATAATTATCTTGGAAAGGTAGCCTAATGTTTTGATCATTATCTCTTGGCCGGTTTTGGGGAGGTTACTTCTGAATTTATGAGCTCTATTTATGTTTTGCGTATTAGCTTGGTTTTCCCTAGGAGGTGTCCTTTCATTTGAATTTATCCTTTCTATCATTCTCTCCATAGTTCTCATTAGGCTGTCCATTTTGGTATCATAAGAGGAGGTTGAGGGCATGGTTTTATCCTTGTAGGTTATTCTTCTTTATAATTTTAATCTGGCTCTTTTTTCAATCAACCTCCGCACTAATTTCTGTTTTTTGCATTTCTTCTAAGGTTTCCGAGTCTTTTTCTCTTAATTGGAAAATCATGTCAAGATCAAAGCCTTTAGGGAATTTCACTAGTGCTAGGCCTTGTGGAGGTTTCATGTGAGGTTGGAGGGAATTCTACACAGTGTTAAACCCAGTGTAATAGTCTTGCACACTTTCCCCTACATTCCTTTTAAGATTTTTATATCCAGACAGGATTTGGAGGGTTTTTTTCTTGATTTCCCACTTGTTTATAAAATTTTGGTAGAGAGAAGGGAGATCATGTATTGAATTAGGAGTTAATGCTTTGAACCATTTTTTGGCCTCTCCTCCTAAAATTTGTGCAAAGATCCTCATTTTGATAGTTTCTTCTTCTATGTCCATGTAATAAAAATCATCATTGGTCCTATCTACATGTTGTTGGGTAGTGGTGGATTCAGCCCCCATGAAATGAGGGATCCTGGACTGATAGTCATTTGTCAAAGGTACTAGAGGTTGAGGTAAAACCAAGGGTGCATACCAAGCTGTAATGATGGGAGCCAATGGAGGATTTACAAGAGGTGGATTTGTGAGATGGGGTGTATGATGAAGTGGAGTGGTTTGCACAGTGGCGGTATGGATGGGTGTGGTGGAAGTGCTTGGACCAAAAAACTAATTTTGAGTAGATTTGGTATGGAAAGAGTTGAAATGATGGAGAAGCTGAAAATCAGGTGGTGTGGAAGGAGAGGCTTCTCTGCTAGAACTCTGCTGTAAATATAAGGGTTCAAGGTCAGTTTGGTCAATATCAGTTTGATACCTATTTATGAAGAGGTTCCTTGTATGGTGCAAGTCAAACTGGGGATCTTGTAAAGCTATGAGATGTTTAGGTATAGAGCTTGCTCTATGGATGGTCCTAACAGTGGTTAAGTTTCCAGATCTAGAATTTTTCCACAAAAAATTTTCTGGGTCATCAACTATGTTGGGAGGTTTTGGATCCAGATGAGATCTGGTACTAATCCTACGTGAAGCCAGATTTCAAAATTCAAATTTCAGAGAGGTTGAAATTTTTAGGACTTTTTCTGAAGGCTGAAATCTCTTAATGCTTGGTAAATTCTTATAGTATATAAATGGCTCAAAAACTTCTCATGGTTGGTGTGAAACAAATCTAGGAAGTCAAATGAGTGCTAATGAAGTAATAGGCCTACTCAAGGCTAGTGGAGTCACCAAGTGGAAATTTTTAGCTTTTTTGAAGGTAAATGTATTATTTTCCACCACCAATAAGTAATAAAACTAATCTAGGGAAGTTTTTGGGGTTTTCTTGAGTTCGTATATGTAGTCCTAAGGTTTTCAAGAGTGTGCTATAGTTGAATCATCATTTTGCTAGGATGGTGAAACAACTGAGTCTACTCTTTGGCTGATAGTGTGAGTTCTCAATGATTTGATCAAGGTATCTGCAGTCCTAAGGGTTACTTAGATTGTCACTAAAGAGTATTAAGAGGTATTTAGGTAAATATATACTTAGAAGGTCCCACTGTGATCGCTAGAATGTTAGTGTGGTGATGAGGTGGCAGATAAACCACCAGATACTATTAGTCAAAATGAGGGGCTAAAGAGTCTTAAGAGGTATTTAGGTAACTATATACTCAGAAGGTCCCACCATGATTTCCATAATGTTAGTGTGGCAATGAGGTGGAAGATAAACCACCAGATACTATCAGTCAAAATGAGGGGCTAAAGAGTCTTAAGAGGTATTTAGGTAACTATATACTCAGAAGGTCCCACCGTGATCACCAAAATGTTAGTGTGGCGATGAGCTGACAGATTCACTGGATACTCTTTTAACAAGGGATTTCTGAATCCTAAGGAATACTTAGATTGTCACTAACTCATAAGGTCCCACCGTGATAGCCAGAATGTTAGTGTCCTGTGATTTGGCAGATTGGTAGACCAAATGACAGGGTAACATGGAACCAAGCTTTGGAGTCCTAAGACCTAGCCTTCCCGGACTCAGAGAGGGCTCTTTCTATTAGGTGCAAAGGATGTGTTCTTTTTGCTCTAGGGTTTTGATTTTAGGCTAGTTGTTAAGTGTAGGGTGTTGATTGTTTTGGTTGGGAAAGATGTTCAAGTGGAATAGGAGGAGTGAGAGTATGTCAAAGCCATTGGGCTATGGAGTCAAACAAATTCAAGGGTCTCTCAATAGTGAATTAGAGTGCAGTGCAAGGCCAATTTAGCAAGGTGGAAGGATCCTTTAAGTTTATGAGTGAAGTGGGATGGACATCAAGTTTGTGAATTAGATAGGGTAAAGGGAAATCAAGAATCCTTTGTCAAATACCTAAGAACAAGGATGGTCTTGAATATTATTAGCACAAGATACTAAGAATGAGCTAGAGAAACCATTTACTCTATGATAATATATTAAACCAATAAACATTCAAGATAAATATTTTAGTGAAACATAGAAGCATTAGAGCTCCTAACTTTAGAAATTCAACTTTAGAATTTGGGGAAAACACACAAGATAGCACAATAACTCAATTTATGAAGAGGGAAATCATAAACATCATAAAAAAATCTATAAGAACTCTGAAACAAGTTGATAAGCATGGAAAAAGGGCAAGATCGAACGACACCTCTTTGACTTAACCTAGTAGACAATATTTCAAATAAAAGGCTTCTGGATAGGGTTTTGAAAGCTTCAAACAAGCAGGGCATACTGTGAATCATATTTGTAAACTAACATACTAACCATTCATGAAACAATAACAAGTTTTAGTGATCCTAAGGAGCAATCAGGAATTCTTTAAGCAGACCAAACAGAAGAAAACATCAAGGCTATAACAAACAGGAGGATTGAGGTGCCTCAAAGAGCATGTCTCAACCTATACTTTTCTGATTTATATCGGCTAAGAGAGTATGAAACATAATTGGAACAAGGAAAACAATAGAAAAATTATGAATACACCACCATTCACCAAGCTAAGGAATCCTGCAAACAAGCTTCTCCATCATCAAGCCACACAAGCCATTCATCAACTCCACAACTCCAATTTCTTCTCCAAGCTCATGAAACCATGTATATTTATCTAAAAGCTCATAAAATTCCAACAAAATACATAGGGGCCTCATGCTCTATTTATGGAGCAAAGGAGGAGTAAAACCCTAGATGTGGTAGGGAAATGTCAAATATAACCATAAATGTTATTTATGGCCAAGAGACCATGCAAGGCCCAATGCATGTAATATTTTAAGAAATAAATGCAAAAATAACTATTTACACCTAATTATAGATTAATTTGCCTCAAAAAACTCAAAAATATATATTTTCAATAAATGAGTGTGTTTTTTTTACTTTTGGTCCAAAACACACTAGGTAGCTTCTGTGCACAGCGCCACTTCAGCCAAAAATAGGGTCTCTTGTGGTTGAGTTTTGGACCCCTTCCCGACACCGAATGTGGCTCTGTGATGGCTCGTTGCAAAGCCTCATGAGTATAATTTCTATAAATGCTTTAGTGGTGCTAATTGGATGCCATTTACATATTCAAAAGATAATTTTTCCAACACTTCTCTGTGCGCAGTGCCTGGTCTGAAAATGAGGCAGAAAGGTCAAATTTTTGATGTCTTTTGACTTTTTGGGGGATCAAAAATGCTCCAAATGATCTAAAAATAGTTGAGAAGACTATTGGTGATGTGAGGAATCAAAAAATGAAAATTTTCTGAGCTGAGGATGCACCAATGTTATGTGTAGCACCTAGGGTGCTGTGCATAGAGGGATCAAAATTTGAAAAAGACAAAATTTGCTTCAGTTTGGCCCAAACTTGGGGGAGAAGTCCCTCAAGAGGTCTTGGAAACCTGTTGAGAAGCCTCAACCAAAAATCTAAGGCCATCATGCTCTTTTTCCCTTTTTAGGTTTTCTAACTCCATAAGGGCCTCTTTTAGTTTGGCACAAGCAAGCATGTTTTTCCTTGCATAGTGCTTGGTCATTTTATTTTGGAGAGCGAGGTCCCTATTCACCTTCTTGAAATTTTTATGCTCCTCCTTGTAACACTGAATGACACCTTGTGCCATGTAAAAATCTCTTTCCCACTCCCTAATCCATGCATCTTTGTCCAAGAGAATCAATCTAGTGGTCATCTCCTTGTCCTCATTGTCACTGTCTAGATCAATGAATTGAGGCTCTTGAGAAGTCTTCTTGATTATTTTTCTCCTCCTTACCTTTACCTGTTGCTCACCTCTTTCTATCTTTTCCTTTCCTTTTTCCTTGTGCTTGATAGCTAGAGGAGAGATGGCCCTTTTCCTTTTTGAGGCAGCAAACACATCTCTTTGTCCTCTATGGTAGGTGTATGTGAGAGGAGTGGTGATGGTTTTGGAGGTGTTTCCATCATGGCCTTGACCTTTGCTATTGTCACCAGCCTTTTCATTCTTGCCATGGCTTTCATGGGTCACCTCATGGCTCATTGGGTCACTGATTTCTTGATCTTTAGCATCATCATCATCATTGTCTTCCTCATTGTTTTCCATGCTGTCACTTTGGCCTTCAAACTAATCATCACCTTCATCACTTGCCTCACTTTGGCTCTGCCCTTCATCATTGTATTCTTCTTCATCATTCTCAGCACTGTCACTTTGATTTTCTTGATCATGTAGAGGCTGATTAGTGTCATGACTGTAATGACTATTTTCTAAGTTGTCTTGCTCATTGACTGTCCTCTCTATGTCTTTGTCTTGGTCAATGCCTGCCTCCTCAAACTCTGTTTCAGCTTCATCATTTTCTTGTATTTTATCTTTCATTTCCTCATCATCTTCCTTTGTTTCTTCACTTTCATCATCTTCAGTCATTTTGTCACTGTTTGCACCATCATTGTGCTCACTGTAATGCTCACGCTCATCTTTCTCTTGGCTGTCCTTTCCATCATCTTTCTGACTATCATATTCATTACTGTCTTCCTTACCCTCTTGGTCCTCATCTTGTTCATCATCAACAACTTTTTCTGTATTTGGGTGTGGTTAATTTGTGTCTTTACTATCACTATCTTGCTCCAAGTGTTCATTTTTTTTACCCTCATTGATGCTATGTTCATCTCTTTCTTCGTAATCCTCTTCTTTTTCATCATCACTCTGCTGCTATTCTTCATTAGACTCTGTTTCTTCCCCATTAACTTCATTATTTCCACCATCATATTCTTGTTCCCTATTTTTTCTGTCATATCTTTGTTCATCATCACATTTTGTACTAGCCTCACTATTTTCTTCATTCTCACTGTCATCTATTTTCTCTTGATAGCTATTGCCTCATCCCTACCCATCATCATCACTGTCATCATCTTCATTTGATGCATCAGGAGAAGAGGAAAGAGGTATTTTTATTTGTGGAGAAGGCATAGGAGGAGCTGATGAAGGAGTGGAGGTAAGTGAGTGAGAAATGGAGGGGAAATTTTGCTGAATGAAGGCTTGGGGATTTGTAAATTCATCATGTGAGATAAAAACTTCCCAAGGGATTCCATGCTGCTCCAGCTGGTGCAAAATAATCATCTTAATCAAGGAGTGGTGAAAAAGGCTCTCCATTTGGTGGGCATAACTCCTCTTCTTGACTACTGAAGCCATCTTGTCAATGCTCTGGAAGAGATAGTATGGTAGGTTTAGAAATTTTATCTTGGTGAAGTGCATCAGAAGCCTTATGTGATATGAATATACCTTGGAGTACCTCCCATCACAAGTGAAATATTTTATGATCTACCTCATCAGTAGGGCATACCTCTCTAGCAGGTGGGAGAAGGGGAAAATAGCCTTGCAGCCCTGTTGACAACTAGGTTTGAGGAAGGGCCCATAGTAGGTCAAGGCCAACTTTTTCTGTTCGAACCATCTCTCACCAATGTCTGGTGTACCTATGGCTTTAGCAATGGATTTATATGAGAGTTCAAAATTTACTCCTGCGAGATTGACTTGGTGGTTTGTATGCTGAGAACAAAAAACCTAGTCAAGACTGAATGGCTTTGGATCTGTTTAACCTTCTCACAAAAATGGTAGCATCCAACATCCTGAAAACAGGTAAGTATCATTGGAGAGGAGGTGATTTGAATGGTATCTAAGGGCTCAAACCTATTAGTCCTTCCTCCCTTGTGCTTTGGTTTGATAGGCCTTTGGCCTTCATCACTATTGGCACTGATTTCTTCCTCAGACATGGTGACTAGCCTATAAAAAAAAGGATTTTTAGTTTGGTGACAGTATTTAGGTTTAGGGAGGGAAAATGAGTGATGTGAAGGAAAAATGAAGTATGTCTAGGAAAGTTTCAGAGTTTAGAAGGAGGGTCATTGTTTCTGAATGTCTTGACACAAATGAAAACTCCTTACTTGGTATTTCCTTGCCCTAGAGGGTCAAAGGCTTGATTGGAATAAAGGTTAGGGTTTGACCAAGTTTTTAGGTTTTTTGAATTCTCTCTTGATTATGCATGTAAAATAAAAACATGGAGGGGAGAAAAGAAGGGTCACCAAACTTGTCTAACCCTTTGCAGGAGCTTGGAGGAAAAAAAATTGCTTTTTGGCACCTTTGGGAAAATTTGACAAAAACACTGTAGGTGCGTAGTGCCACCCGACCGCCCGTTCAGGTCGGGCCCTCCTGTGTGTAGTGTCAGGTTGGAAGGCCTGTGCACAATGCCTGCAGTCTTCAGTGGGCGAGTCAGGCTATGGAACAGGCTCTCAGGCCGTGTTGGACCGCAGCGCTGTTGTGAAATGGCAACAGTCGAGCTGTGCTGAGCCTGTGCATAGCGCCCTCACTGGTGTGTAGCATCGCCCTGTTGGTGCACAGCGCAGTGTAAATTTACACTACCACTGCCTCCTCTATGCGCAGCGTTGACGGACAGGTGCGTAGCACCTGCAATTTTTCACAAGACTCGCACAAACCCTTGAAAAAAAATTTCAACAGTTTTATTCTTTTTGAAAAGATGAATATGAAGTGGGAGAGAGGGAAAGGAGACTTTATACTCCTTTTGAAAATTTTTCAAGACCAAACCCCACTTTATAAGGCTGTTTTCTCTTTATTTTTATCACTGTCTTTTCGGCTCTTTTTGGTCCTGTAGGTAGCAGCTTGACAAAAAACATGGTTTTTTCTTTGCTGGAAGCCTCTTAATGTTCTACTTGTACTATCAAAACTTTCATCAAGTTCAAACATGTGCCCTCAACCCACACTTGAAACCATGAGCCCTTTCAAAGAAGTTTATTTTGACCAAGTTTGATGAAAATAGACAGATAGTGAAATTAGTGCTTCTGTTTTGAAGGTTTGTATTCACTTTATCCTCTTTATGAACTTCAACACTTGTAAACAGTAATCTTGTGATCATGTTGGCACATTTTCTGGGAGTCTTCAGTCTTGCAGGTTTATGCCTTTAATTGCTTGGTGGAGAGACTGAAAAGAAGAGTTTTAACCTTCCTTCAACTGACATTCTGTCATTTATCTCTTTGAGACAACGAAAAAAACCTTTTGGTGTGAAAAACCTTATTAGTTTGGCACCAACAACCTGTTTAGTATTCATGTGTGCCATCTTGGTGAGAAACATTTGGTTTGTTTGTCCTTACCAATCTTCCTGTAGGTAACCTTTTGTAACAATCCTGTAGAAGTGTCACTTAGGGTTAATCTATCTCTTGCAGAATATGCTTGTGATAAGAAAAACATTTTGGAGGCTTTACTGCTCTTAGGCCAGCTATATGTTTGTTTCTTTGACCATGTTGAGAGTGATGTATCTCTGGTTGGGAAGGTGAGGAAATTAAACTAATTTTTTTTTTCTTTCCATGGGCCACTTCTGTTCTTGCAGGTGCGTACACAACTTCTGCCTTTGATCACTATCTTTTGGAGTTTAACATCTCATTTTATCAATAATGAACCTATGCTTGTCATAATTACCTCCTTGGGAAATTTCACCTCATTCTTGCCCCCTTTGACCATTTGAAAATTTATCTGACTGTTCCTTTGAGCAATCAGACCCTTGAACTAATATTTCTGGCCCTTTTTGCTCCCGTGGTGAAGTGGGATACAATTCTTTTTGTCTTCCTCCTTTGATCTCTTTAAGACCTCTGATTTTACCTTTCAAAAACTCATTCCTTTTTACTACTACTCTTTTCCTTTTTGTACTTTTGGTGTAGTGAAATCAGTCCCTCTTTGTCAAAACCTAGAGGGAAACTTAAAACCCTTTGAAGCCATCTGCTATTATGAAGGAGGCTCTATCATCATCATTTGACTAGTTTGTCAATTTTCCAAAACTCCTAGGTTTTAGGGCTACTTAGAAAAAAGTAAATAGTGTTTTCTTCTAAGTTCTCAAAAAAATTTCAAACATCATTTATTATTTCTAAAGACCTTCACTTGTGCATTGATGGAGTGGAAGTGGCCTTCGTCCTTGTAGCCCTTGTACTGGTTCCTTGTTTGTCCAAAGCTATCACAAAAAATGATTCTTTTGAAACATGTGCTTGCTAATTTCCCTTTGTTGTGGATGGTTTTCTTGTGATGGCCTTCCCATTACCTTACCTCTTGTTAGGTTGATGGCCATTTGATTATTTTGCAGAAATGTAAGAAAAGGGCAGTTGTCCCCCTGAAAAATTTGTGCTTTAGGCCAAAGGCTTTCCTTGAATGACCCCTTTGATGAGTTTTGGACAAAATGGCATGTCCTTCTCTTCTTTGAATGTAGTTTCTTCATACAGGAAAAATAGATCTTTTAGGACACCAAATCCACCCTTTGACTTTGTGAAACCCTAGGTGACCTAGTGGAAGGTCTCTTGGACTTGGATTTTGGAGTGAGACCTAGGATTTGGGGTCATCAAATGTAAGATAGAGTTTATGGTAAACTGATGTATTGAAGATCCAAAATCCAATGTACTTGATTTATGTAAAGAGCCTACAGAGATATTTTGGAGATCATCAATGCTTGGGGTATTTTTGGGAGACACAATAGAGCTGTTTGACATTTGGTCTTAGGTAGTTGTGGGGGGTTTTAGGAAAAAAAAAAAAAAAAGATTTGGGTCAAAGGTGACAAGATATAGAAAAAATGGGTGACATGAGACCCTACTGGGTTTTCTGGGACTGGTAAGCAGAGCTGGACATGATGGAATGATGAAATAGTGAAAAATTATCTTAAGGATAATGAAGGCAATGATATTTCTAGAACTCACAATGTCTATGAACTTTTTTTCTAGAAATATTGGGATAATCATTTAGTCATCAACAAAGTAAAAAATTACTGATGACTAACACTACTATTGGTCATTGACTGAAAAATAGTCGTTTATATGTAAATTTTAGTCATTTTTTTAGTAACTAATTAGCCACTTTGTACTAGTGATATTGTCACAACCGAGTTTGAAGGTTGAAATCAGCGGTATTAACCATTTCAAAATTCATTATAAGAATCTAGTAATAATAGGTACCAAATTGAGAGGTTTGAGGGGCAACCACATATCCTTGTTGAGGGCAGGGATCAGTAAAAACAGTCAGTTGAACAGGCATAGTATTTGGAGAAGCCAAAACCAAGTCATGTTTTCCTCGAGATGTTGTTTGTGCTTCCCAAAACTGACGCATTTGAGGTAAAAGGGGACAATCATGAGTATAATGGCCATGCACACCACAACAAGAACAAGGCTTATTCATAGGAAGAGGCATATCCTGCTTGGGATGATTTCATTGTTGCTGGATGTTAGTGTTTGGAGGTTTTCCTTGGTGCCCTTTATTACCTTGCACTGGTTGATTTTGGTTGCCTTTATTCTTTTTCTTAGATTTTGGAGGATCAATCGCACTCTATTGCGCATACACCTTACTCGGAGGGGGAGGTGGTTGCTCTGGGGGAGGTTGAGAAGGAATAATAGGTTGGGGTGCTAATGTCGAAGGGGTTGGAGCACCAGGATGTTGATACGGATAGAAAGGAGGCTGAGAAACATTGGGGTAAGCAGGTTGAGTGACTACAGGCCCTGGCATCAGATGATGCAATGTGGAAAATGTGATTTTTCTTGGATACATGTTGCTGGGAGGGGGATAAGTGCTAGAGGAGTTGGCCCCTCCCTAAGGGAAAAGATAACCCATGGAAGGATGAGTATATGGATGTGAAATAGCTTCAACAATACCGTTGGTGGCACGAGATGCCGCCGGTGCATTTCCACCACCAGGTCTAGGAATATCCCGTAAGACCGTATAAACATAATCAAACTCGGCATAGATGAGGTCATATTTCAAGGAGATTTGGAGAGATTATTCCTCTTTTTGAGGAAATGATATGTGACATATTTACCGATAGAGGGAAAACGCGTCCTTAGAAACTAATCCATATAGACATGGTCATCGAATGTGGGAGCTCGGCATAAGCTCCTCCTTTTATGCCATTCTTGGACATGGTCGGAAAGGCAAGTGGTAGAAGTTTGACAGAATGCAGTTAAAGATTTGGTACTGGTATCATATCAGAGAGTTAACTGGAAGTAGGATAGGAACACTTTCACAAGAGTTTCGAAAGTGGAATGAGAGGTAGAGGCCTAGTCGACATATCACTTTTCAGTGTTGCTCACGAGCATAAGCTAGAATGATCGAAGATAGATAGAGTCATCAGTAATAGAATCGGATGAACACCACATGTGGAAGGAGCAGACGTGATTAGTAGGGTCCTCTCTAGTGTTTCCTTTGAACTTAGGGATGTCAGAAGGAAGCTTATTTGGCATAACAGGACAACTTAGATCATGGTGTATAGGGTCGTTGATTAACTGGCTAAAATCGGGGAGGCTCAAAATTACCATAAAAGGTAGAAAGGGAGTAGCTAGAATGGTTCTGGTATTGGTTCCACTACTAGCAGCTCCATATTTAGGTCCAGGGATACCACCAGCATTAGGACTAGTACCTGCATTGGCATCTGACATGGTGGGAGAATGATGTAGAGGGGAACCGGGTTCAGAATCAGAGTGAGGGTCCAATGGACGAGAATAAGGGTCAGTATAGGTACTCAACGAAGGACTGACTAAGCGGCGATAAGGTAGAGTAATTATTTCTAACATAAACTGAGGATGAAGGCCTAGGAGTCTCCGGGATAAATGCCTTGGGGGCGCAATGATCGCAAGACACAAATATCAAAATAATGAAGAGAGATAAAAAAGGCGTGAAGGGGAAGATAAATTAATTATGATGTTTAAGTCTTGTCTTGGCGGTGTAAACCAAACGCTCTTCACTTTAGGTGTGTGTGTGTGTGATCTATGTGTTGATTTTAACTAAGCCCAGATGGTTGTGTATAAAGAAAAATAATTTTTTTTATATAACTGTAAATAAAACTAAAAGCGACAATAAAATAAACAGCTAAAGATGCATAAATTCCAGCCCAATAAAGAAGGGCTCTGAAGCAGTTGTTCTAAAAGGTGGGTGAAATTGAATCAAAACACACAAAAATTCCAAAATATCTAAAACACATATTTCATTAAATTTGGAAGTTTTCTATTACAAGGCCTTAAACAACATTCATTATTTTGTAAATCATCATATTAACTTAATTTAAGATAAAAATAATTTAGGAATGTCAAACGAATTAGAGACCATGAATAGGTCAAACATGGGGTTGTTAGGTACAATAGTATAAATTCATAATAAGAGTGTAAAACAAAAATCTTAGAAACAATTTATTTACGGTAAATCATATTAGTATGCCTAACATCCAAGAAATATATTATAGTTATGGATAACATAATAGAGTCATCGATGTTTGATTTTTGTGTTAGACGACTCTAACCCCCTTTCCCACAACCTATTGTACTTTCACCAAGAGGAGAAAATTATAAGAATTGTTAATGGGGAATAATTAAGTGTGAAACACAACTTAATATGGATTTTAGTTGAAATTTATATAGTCTTCATGTTCTTTGATTATTAAATACTTAATGTAACTACTAATAATTTATCATTAAAATATTAATTTTGAATATTAAATACATACTAAAATTCATTTATCTATTGCACATGATTTTCCATGTCATGATCTAAATAAACCACTTAAAACCCATTATAAATAAATTCTAATTAGTTCTGTAAAAGATGTATCTTTACTTACATTAAGAGATTTATTTCGAAAATATAATATTACATTTATAAACTTATATCAATACATATAACTAAATGGAATACAATAAATAATTTCATGCCTTTTTAGCTTCTATGAGATTATTTTAATTACAAATAGTTTATTTAATAATTGATTTTTACAAAATGTTAATCTTAATGGGAAAATCATGTCATATGGTGGAAAAAAGTTTAAAGCCTATGTTCATTTGTGACACAGCTCTTGAATGAGCTTGAATAGACTACTTATTGCTCGACATTATCAATTAATTAATCCAATGATGTTTTAATAGAAAACATTTTTTTTACAAAGAGTTTTCTTTTAGAAATAACAATGTCACATTTATACATTCATATTAAACCACATGAGAGGTAATCAAGATGTTCATTTGTCATGCAGCTCTTGAATGAGCCTGAATAGTCTACTTAATGCATGACATTATGAATTAATCAATCCATGCTTTAATAAAAAACATTTTTTTACATATAGTTTTCTTTTAGAAATAACAATGTAACATTTATACATTTATATTAAACCACATGATAGGTAAATAAAAATCAATTGATTGTTTCTTGACTTATTGACTTATATGGCATGATTGTCTATAAAAGTAATTGATTTAAAAATGTATATATAGAAAAAATTATCGATTGAAAATATAATAAACCACTTAGAACTCATCATCGATTGATTTTAAATTATTAATTTTTCTAATAAATGTATCTTTAATTAAATTAAGAGCTTTATTTCAAAATATAATACATTTATAACCTTGTATCAATGCATATAACTAAATAGAATTTAATATGCCATGCTTTATGTCTAGTTGGCTTTTATTATTTCGATTATAAATGATTTATTTACGAATGGAAATTTACAAAATGCTAATAGGGATAAGAAAATCAAATGGTGTATGTTGTAAAAAGTTTAAATACATTTATTTATGACCAATATCTTAAGAGAACTTGAGGAATCTACTCACTATTCATTATCAATTAATTATTTCATGTTTTGTTAGGAAAAACATTTCATTTTACATGGAGTTTTATTTCAAACAAACAATGTCGCATTTATACACTTATATTAAAATTCATGATAAGCAAATAAAAGTTGGTAAATGGCTTTATATAGACCACTTATAACTTAGTATCCATTACTTTTAATTCGTTTTATAAAAAATATATATTTGTTTACATTAGAAGCTACATTTCAAAAATTTATCACATTTATAAACTTCCATTAATGCATATAACCAAATAGAATACAATAAATAGCTTCGAGTCATGGTGGATTCTATGAGATTGTTTAAATTACAAGTAAATTATTTAAGAATTGAAAATGAAAATATGTTAAAATGGATGAGAAAATAAATGTCTTATGGTGCAAAAATTTTAAATACAAAAAATTATCATCTATCTATTTAATTAATCTAGATGGCCCACTTAACATGTTTTTAATTAATTTTTCCATGTTTTATTAAGAAGAGCTTTTTGTTTTACATGGATTTTTATTTCAAAAAAAATGCAATATGAAATTAATACTCATTACGATAGACAAATAAAGGTCAATAAATGCATTCATTATTAACTTATATGGGATAGATGATTCCATATGCAAATAGTTGATTTAAAAATAATAATAATAAAAAAATTATGGCTCATATGATATGATTTCAGTTTATTTAAAATACGAAGAAGAAAAAAAATAAAAAAATAAAAAAAAAGTTCCAAGACATAATTATCTATGATAGAGTCCAATCAAACCTTGATATTCCACTTAGAAATCATTATCATAATTATATGTTTTTATTTACAAATGCAAAATTATTTATAATATATTTTTATCTCAAACAATAAATATCACATTTATGCACTCATATTAATGCATTTTATAGGTAAAAGGTCAATAATGAACTTTGAGTGTTTTTTATTTTCTATATGATATATGGTTTTAATTACAACTATTAATTGATTGAATTATATAAATTTATGTAAAATATGGATTGAGAAATTAGATATCTTATGCTTCATACAGTTCAAATCATTTTCTTATGACACATTTCCCATTAGCTTGAATAGCCAATAGTGCTTGTAGCATTTATCAAGTAAATTATTTTAATTTATTCAATAAGAATTGCACTTTTGTTTGCAATGAGCTCTATTTCAAAACTTATTTCACATTTATATATGAGTATTATGCATATAAGTAAATACAAGTCAATAAAAATACAATCATGCCTTGATGGTTCGTGTAAGATGATTTCAATGGAAAATAATTCATTTAAGAACACACATACACACACATATTAGCAAAAAAAAAATGATACAACAAAGTCATTGCAAAAATAATTATAAATAATAATAGAAATATATAATAATATAATTGACAATTCCCATTGTAATTTTTTTTTTATTAATTGCAAGTTCTGTTTTTTTTCCTAAAAAAAAATTAAAATTGAAAATTCCCATATAAGATTCCAAAAGATATAAAATCATACAAATTGATTCAGAAAAACTATGTTCAAATTGCATTCAAAAATTGGAATGTACTTGTGAACAAATTTATAAAGAAAAATATCTTCATCCACTACATTGAAGTACATGTTCTATTGAAAATTCGAATGTACTCACGTTTCTCTTTCATACGATGAAGTGTCTTAAGAAAGGGGAATAAAATATGCATAAGCCAAGTATCTTTCTCTTTTCCTATATAGGCTTTTATCAAGATGTGATTTGATCGATATCCGATGAATTGAGAAGTATGCTTTGTTGTATTATTAGCAATACATTCGATTCTCCATAATTATCTCCATATTGGGACCACACATCAGTCAACCTTTTCTCATAAAATTGTATTGTCCTCCCTACTTATAATTTTGTTTGCAAATGACAATGAGACTTGTTCCATGTGAATTTAAAGTCCTCTATATCAATATTTGAAATTTCAAGTACTCATCGGATGTACTTTTCAGTGACATTTAATGTCCATATTGCAACATCATAATTTTTAAGCAATATTTTAATAGTTCTAAATGAAAAGGCCTTAAAAAATAGGACCTATCACCGAACTTCCAATCTGGTTCTCTTTGAATATAACAATTTTGTTCATCTTTGGTGTACGATTGGAAGAAAACTCCTTCCATTTCAAATATCAACAACATATTTTGACTTATAGTGATTCCCATTTGCATCTAAAATTACACCGCAACCACACGTATGATATTAACATATCTCCACTTCAACACTTTATTGCTTAACGATATTAAAACCTAGCATTTCAAAAATGATGTTAATATTTATTATGAATTAATGGTAATCACAAATTATAATTACTAGCCCCAGTAAAGTGAACAAACTAATGATATGTTTACTTTATACGTACAACCTAATATCTTTATTTAATTTGTTTGGAATAAGAAAGTCTTATAGGATCACATTGACCCACCATTTAAATAATTGATTTTAAGTCTTATAATGATTTGTTTAATTTGAATTGAAAGATATAATTACAATGGTTTCAAATAAACAAACTAATTATATATTAGTTTCCACATATAATATAATACATTTTTTAAATTTCAAACCTACTTAATTATACGCTCTAGAGTCTCTACTTTAGTTTCTTTTGGTGCTTCTTTTAGTAAAGATTCTATGTCTATTGTTGGGGCTACATACATCCTAATATATTTTTTCAACTTATATGAAATTAATTTTTTTATAACAATGCAGTGAACCGTCATTTGCATTACTAATTTCAAAGCCTATATAATGATAACTTAAACCACAATTGAAAAAAATAATTGTAATGTTTCAATTCAAATTGAACAATTATCTATTAATTTTTACATACAATCTAATCCATTGTAAAAATTTCTATAGCATGAGAAATTTTGATACGAAAACATTAAACAACCATTCAAATCAATAATTGTTATCAATACAATAATATCTCACGAAAATAAATAACATAAAATTATTGTATTCTACTTTTCACAAACCAAATCAATAATTATTTTATTAGTATTGTGAAATAGAAGTCAACTTAAATTTAAAAGGGCTACAAAATATAGTAAGTATTCATGATGTCATACATATTATGACATGAAATAGACACCAATCATCTTAAGGTACTATTAGATGTTATTGAACATCCTTCAAAATAGCCCACACATCTATTGCCTTGCTGCATTTAACCAACACTCTCCATAGCTTTTCGATCAACCAATCATCCTCTTTATTTGTTCCAATGAATTGAGGGGAAAGAATCACATTTTCTTTTGGATTTACTTGCATTCTCTCAAGTGAACAATCCACTATAATAGTATTGGTTGGATCATATTGGGTATGCATTTCCCACACTTTTTTCAATGATTTAGTGTGTATACCTTTTTTTGGATTTTCAATGGCCTTATGTCCCTTTTTTGGTTTCCACTCTGAAGAAATCCACATAAACACAAGTTTATCTTGTATTTTTCTGAAAATGACTTTTTTTGAACTCTTGTTGTGTTTTGTTTTGAAGCTGTCGTCCAAATTGCAATTTCAAAATATTCATTTTTGAAACACATTTCAAAAAATGTATTTGCATGTGGATGAATCCAAAATAACTTTTTCTCTATTTTGTAATCTGCATCAGTTCCCATTTTCTCAATATGTCCTTTGTTTGTTGCTTCATCATCGATGCTATGGTAAAAAATGTCCCTTAATTCAAGAATAACTAATTTCTTTTAGGCTGCAATACAATAAAAAATAGTCTAGTCAAACCATTTTATTCTTGTTACAAAAATTACTAAAAAAATATCGAAACAATACACTTACCATGAGTGTTCTTTTGACTAATTATAGATGAAACAATCTTCTCTTTTATCATCTTCACAGAACCTGGAGTTAAAAATATTAAATCTTCAATTAAATATGATCAAATTATGTAATAAAATATATATTCAATACAAAATTCGCAATTAAAGAAAAGCCTTATCAATGTAACCTACAAAATACACACCCAAACACTTTTAACATTATTTTGATTGTTAGTTTTGTTATTTTTATTTTTTCCTATAATAAACATATACAATGTTATGGTATAGAAGCATTAGAATTTGAAGAATAATAATAATAATAATAATAATAATAAAACAAAAAGACAAGTAATATGTACCTGATATGGCATTATCTTCATAATTATAACTTTGCACCTCATCATCGTTTTTGTTCTCTTTATTTGTCTCTACATTAAACATATAAAATAGTTTGAATTGTGAAAATGAATAAAAATCATTAAATAATAAGGAAAACAAATGGGAAAATTACAAGTACCTGATATTATATTTTGTTCTTGATTACAACTTTGTTTCTCAATCTTCGGATTATTGTCTTCGTTCTCATTATTTGTCTCTATAATGTACAACGAATATGTTATAAATTGTGACAATGATTAATTGAATAAAAAAACAAACAAAAGAATAAACAACAAAGTTCATGTTAACTACCTAATATGATATCATTTGCTTGATTATAGCTTTGTTTCACATGCATTTGATCAATGTTTTTGTTCTCCTTTCTTGTCACTATGATAAACATAAAAAATGTTATAAATTGTGACAATGAATAAAAGCATCAATCAACTATATAAACAATGAATCATCTTTAATCATCCATATAATATTTTGGTCTTAGTTGTAGTTTCTTGGGACATTCCCTTGTCATTATATACTTTCTTTAAAATATATATATATATATATATACTTTCTTTAAAATATATATATATATATATATATATATATATATAAAGAGAGAGAGAGAGAGAGAGAGAGAGAGACTAATACCTATTTCTATCTCCATCATTTCATGGTCAATGTCTTGATTAATTCCTTTCTTCTCATAATTCCCTATAATAGACATCCGAAAATGTTATAAATATGAAAATTAAATAAATTAAAAAAGTAACACGGGCAATAACCAAACAAATTATGTACCTAGTATAATAACATCTTCTCCTCCTATTTCCATCTCTAAATTTGTTTCAACATCATGTGCACTATATTGATTATTTGTTTGCTTCCCACTTTCATCATTCCCTATTTTAGAATCCCCATCATTAGTCATTGTAGTAAACATTTTGACAATTAAGAAATTTGACCAAAATAGTATCCAAAGTATTATAAGAGAAACAACAAAGAAACTATAGTACCTGAATTTTCCCAGAAGCTAATGGATCCTTGGTTTGATAGTTGAAAATATTTGTAACTATTCAACATTATTGTCCTTTGTGATTCTATTTGCACAACACATGCAATTATTATTCTATATGTACAACAACCCTTGATTAAATTTACCCCCGCATAAAGAGAAATAACCACTTTTGCATCACTACATTGTTGATGTATTTCCAATAAATCCATCCAGAAATCATAATCTCTCTCATTTTCATCAAGTGTGTCTTCAAATGTGTGAGAGTATTTTGAAGCCTCGAACATTTTTAATTCTGAAGTATAGAAATGTATAGTTAAAACTATATCATAACTATAATTATTTTGGGACTTATATTCATAAATTCCAGTAGTCATTTTATATTTGAACTTGGAGTTCTGTATGGAAGTCTCCAAAGTTTGATGTACATCATTACAAAACCAAAGTTCTACTAATATAACTATAGTAAAGTCATTCAACTCATTTTTTTCGATAAGAAATCGAAAAAATTCAATATAATAGCTCTTGTGGAATGGTTCTTTTCTCAAAGCCACTGTATCTAGAACAACAAAATCAGTATGTGAAACTGGCTACAACTAACATGGAAAAGAGTGCAAAAGTGTTGACAAAAGATCAGGCCCTCCAAAATCACAACCAAATTCAAAGTTGTTGTCAATTTGTTGAATGTTTTTTGATTCTTTTATCATTCTGTCAAGGACTCCACATTCTTGTTTAGAAAGGGAATCTATCTTTGTATTTCATGTTCCTTTTACATAAGTAGACCCCTCCACAGTTTTGTAGAAATTGGAAAATATGAGCTCATTAATTTCATAATGCTCAAGAATATTGAATGTGGTAAGAGTCTTATCATTCAATTTTTCATCATGACTTTGACAATATGCAACCATTGCATCCAATATTTTTCTGTTGGTTTTCAATTTAGAACAATAATATTTTAATTTTATGGCATCTGTTGGATGATTAGGTGGAATAGAAAACCAAATGGTTCCATTCAATAATTTTTTTTCTACTAAACCAATTTCTTCTATGGTTAATCCTTGAAGGGGACGAAAAGTGGCCACTATCGAACTATGTAGATTGTTCTTCTTGTAGTTCTCAAAATCAGGTCCACTTGGAGAACACTTTAATGTGCCTATTTGGTAACAATTAAAGACAATGTCCCACTTATCCCAAATATCTTGATTAAGATATAAGAGAATTTTTTTATCAAAAAAGTTTGTAATTGGACAGTCGAAGAAGGAGCACAACATTTCATCATCGACCTAATAAAATCATACATATAAATTAATAGAAATTCAATGTAGAGATGAAATTAAAAAGGATTAAACTAATGATAATTCATTACAAATATGAGAAAATATGACACATATTATTGAATTTAAATGTTAAATGCAAAAACAATAAAATAATGTACCTTGTCTTCAGTTGTCTTGGAACATCCAATCCTCCTTTTCTTTAATTTGTCATTGGCAATTAAGAAATTTCTTGCTGATCGGACACAATCAATAAATGGAGTTTGTAGAATACTTTATTGGCAGAATTTAGTTGACAACAAATGTGAATCACCTCAATGGGTTCAACTGATGGACGCAAGAATCGAGCATTGCGTTTTTTATATTTTTGTTTTGCCTCCATAGATACATTATATTTAAGATTTGATAAAATTTCTTTCACTGCCTGAATGGTGTGTTGGCCATAAATTATCCAAAAATTGATATTATTAGCATCTAAATCTGTCTCATTTATAATTTTTATAGAGTTCACCAATGGATCAGACTCATTGATGTCAAATGGTATCAGAAGAGCATAAGGCAATGAGGTTTGAAATTTCTCTAGGAATGATTTCACTAATACTTTAACATTTAAATCATCTCATGATCTTAATTTAAACACTTTGGGGGCTTCTCTACATCTTTCAACATCCGCCTTTCTACTAAAGGTGTTTGAAAATACATAGCAATGCCTGAAAGCTTCATGAATTTCATCACATTGATCTGCAAGTTTTGCTGTCTCAGATTCAACTTTCCTATCTTTTTGAAATTCTGTAGTAGGTTTGAAATCAGTTTCAATAATGTTCTCTTCTAATTCAGATAAATATACTCTTCTCAAAGCAAGTAAATGACAATCGAGTTTATCATCTCGTATTTTGTCAAGAAGTTTTCCTTTTTGTTGTAAATAAAGAAGTACAGATGATGTTTTTTTACATATTACATAGCAGTATCTTAGAACTGTAGTGATGCGTTATAAAAGTTCTATGCAACTATTCAATCCAGATGTAGCAAAACTCTCATAGTTATCCAACTTAAACATTGAATTCTTTATCGTATTTGGTGAATTTTTACTTGAAGCTTCAATCAAATCTGATCTAAATTTTGTACACTCCACTTGACAAGAAATTAATTTTACTTCATTTTCTTTAATCACCTCTGCTTGAAAGTCAATGTCCTTTTCATTGTAAGCATAGCAATTAATAATTATTCCTAATATCTCAGGTTATTTTTCATTGATGGATCCAAATAAGTACATATCAGGATACATATTCATGGGAGTTTCTATCGAGACATACAAATCTTGCACAAAATCATATTTATTAGATGTGTTGTATTTTTTAATCATTTCAAAGGTAGAAGTTGAAGGTGTTATTGATACTATCATTTGAGTTGATTTTTTCTTTTTCTTAGATGATGACCATAACATTTCACTTGCTTTGGTGCCAACCGATTCTGCATACAAAAATAAAAAAAAGTATTTGCATAAATCAAAATGAAATTAAAAGTCCAAATGTTGTCATGTAATGTTATTTTAAAATTTACAAGACCACCTAACCTAACCATTTATAAGAGAGTATACATAAAATATAAAACAACCATACCAATTGAAGGAGATGTTGTTTGTATATCACTTGTTTTTCGTTTTCTCTTCACTCCTTTACTTGGATTATCAGGTACACGAGATTCCACAACTTATGAAAAAAAAAAAAAAAAAATTATGGAAGGCATGAAATACAAAAGATTATTAACTAACCTTATAATACACTATTTTCTTTACATACACAATAATAAAGGAGTACATGTTTTATGCAAGTTTACTATATGACACCAAAAGTAATCACCTAGCTAAAATTGTTAGGAAAAACAAAATTATAAGAGAGTATACATAAAATATAAAACAACCATACCAATTGAAGGAGACATTTTTTTTATATCACTTTTTTTTTGCATTTTCTTCACTCCTTTACTTGGCATTTCAGGGACACGAGATTCCACAGCTTATGGAAAAAAAAAAAAATTATGGAAGGCATGAAATACAAAATATTATTAAACAACCTTAATCACAAAGCTAAAATTGTTAGGAAAAGAAAAATACCCATGTTAGTATGGGGTTTCCACATTAAAACCCACTCCTAGTGCTATTTGCATGTTTTTTTGTGTAAAAGTGGATCTTTAATGTGGAAAATCCAACTAACATGGTGTATTTCAATTTTTCATAGCAATATTTGGTAGGAGATTATTCAATAATAAATCAAAATTCATTAAGTTGTAAATTGCATACTAGAATTTTGTCAAATTATTTGAAAATGAATATAAAATATATTTTTAGAATCTCACATTTTGTACCATAGTTCTTAGCATCTGCAAACATTTGTAAGAATTTGTAATGGTAAAAAATTAAATGAATTAAGAAACAATATAAATTCATATTATATAACATCTCATTTCATACATATGCACAAAAGAAAAGAAGCTCAAATCATATGCAAGTTTTCTTAAAAAATAAGGATAACATGAACTTCATTAGTCAGCAATCATTTATTAGCAACCATTGTAACAAAGTACAGACTAATTTTAAAATTGTCATACCATTTAAAGAATTTTGTGTTGTATTTGGTGAACCTCATTTTTCCTTTGATGATTCCTTTGAATTCCCACTAGCTTCATGGTCCATGGTTTCTGAAAATAAAGTAAGAAATTATTATCATAGTTTCAAATTATCGAAGAAAATATGAATTTATAAATACTACCACTACTTGCATCATTGTATATGTAACAAAATGAACAAGAACAATAACAACTATAGAACTCACAATAATAGCTAATAATGTTGTTGATTAGAGAAAGGGCACCACCCCTAAATAATTTATTATGTTCTTTTAATTGTGCCTATAAGAAAGCTAGCACCTACTAGCTTTACTTCTAGTACAAGCACTATTAAGCACGTTACCAAGAGACAACAATACACTGTGAATAAATAACAACAATAGTTCTTTTAATTGTGTCTATAAGAAAGCTAGCACCTACTAGCTTTCCTTCTAGTACAATAATTTAGCACGTTACCAAGAGAGAACAATACACTATGAATAAATAACAAAAATAGTGGATACTACAACAACATCATGTTTACACAAAATTTGTTAATCAACAATCGTTTATTAGCAACCATTGTAACAAAGTACAGACTAATTTTGAAATTGTCATACCATTTAAATATTTTGGTGTTGTATTTGGTGAACTTTGTTTTTCCTTTGATGATTTCTTTGAATTCCAACTAGCTTCATGGTCCATGGTTTCTGAAAATAAAGTAAGAAACTATTATCATAGTTTCAAATTATCGAAGAAAATATAAATTTATAAATACTACCACTACTTGCATCATTGTATGTGTAATAAAATGAACAAGAACAATAAAAAGTGTAGAACTCACAATAATAACTAATCATGGTGTTGATTAGAGAAAGGGTTCCACCCCTAAATAATTTATTTTGTTCTTTTAATTGTGTCTATAATAAAGCTAGCACCTACTAGCTTTCCTTCTAGTACAAGCATTAAGCACGTTAACAAGAGACAACAATACACTGTGAATAAATAACAAAAATAGTAGATACTACAACAACATCATGTTTACGCAAATTTTATCTTTTATAGTCATGTATATTCTTAGTTTTCTATAGAGACCATAAAAAGGCAAACACATTGAAGAATTTTTTCTACCACATACTAGCCTTTGCCAACAACATTGCATTGTAAAGAAAATCTAGTGCATGATGAAATTCCTTCTATCACAAACACAAACACATTGTCAAAAAAAAATTGCAACAATAATCTTTCCTAGGACATCTCCATGCTTGCGAAATTTTTCCTTACTTTTTGAAGACAATGAATTTTATTCCATGCCTATGTAGCTCGTTGTTCCAATATAAGAAATGTTAAACCCTCAAATGATTAGAAGGCCCTCTGTATGGAATATGTGGTATAAGAATGAAATATGGGACAAATAGAAGCATGTTTCCAACAACAACATTGCATTGTGAAAAAAAAAATTAAATGAATTAAAAAACAATGTGAATTCATCATCTATGACATCTCATTTCATACATATGCACAAAAGAAAAGAAGCTAAAAACATATGAAAGTTTTCTTAAAAAATAAGGATAACATGAACTTCATTAATCAATAATCATTTATTGGCAACCATTGTAACAAAGCACAAACTAATTTTAAAATTTTCATTGTTGGCAATATGATGCAATAAGTTGTCCTTGATGGAAACCTACTTGATGAAGTTGTCCTTGATGGAAACTAACTTGATGAATTGACTTTGGATAGCAACCTATTTGTTAATGATGTAAATCTGATGGTCCTTGATGGAAACTAACTTGATGAATTGACTTTGGATAGCAACCTATTTGTTAATGATGTAAATCTGATGTATCTACAGAGCAGTTCAGATGTAATGAAGAAAGAAATTCCAGTAAGTGCTAGAGTAATGATGAACAAAGTATGTCACAGAGAATACACGAGTTTTTAAAAGCTAAGTAGTGTATATACGCGGAAAAGTACGTGCCAAGTAGCGTATACCTATTTGCGCTCTAAATTTATAAAACCAAGGGGCATTACCATGGTATTGGCCCACAGTATTGAGCACTGCGTTGTCAAATTGATCCCGTCCAAGAATACCATCAGTGGTTGCGTGGTTTTGACTCATGGTATTGGTAAAGGCTAAATATATATAAGGAGAAGAAGATCATAGTGCAAGGGTGTGCAGGAGCAAGGGTTGTTGATGAATAAATTTCTCTAAGGAATATCTGCATGGATGAACTTTGTTCTTAATTGATAGATCTGAATCTATGATGCACCCATGGATCTGATGATGGTTCAAGATCTCTAGATCTGATGATGATGAATCTCTAGAATGACCTACTGAAGGAATGACGAAGAACTGGTGCAATTATGTTGAAGAAAATGAATAAATCTAGGTAAGTCTTATAGATCTGGTCTTATCTGCAAAATTTATTCTTTACAGATCTATACGCTAGTTGGTTTCATCGAAAGTGCGTATATACATGGGTTTGCTTAATGAAAAGCACGTATGGTAGTTAGGGTTTTCTGAAGAATAAAATACACAGAAGTATACGTGGGTTGATGTACAGGGAATTGCGTATATACACGACTTCAGAAAATAAAAGTAGCATATGCTATTTGAATTAATGAATGTTCAGGGTTGAGTTTGTATCTACATATATTTTCTGAAGTCTGGGTTATTTATGATATTCTGGCTATAGTGGTCTCACTCTTCTGTTTGAAGTTTGGGAAAAATATGTTTGTTGATGTTAAGTGAAGGGTTGTGTTGAAGCTGTTTGATCCAGTATGAAAATTGATGAAACGTGGTCTACAATGGGTTTGAAGACTGAAGCCTTCAGTATGGAAGTAGAAGCTTTCAGCCAGTAGAAGCTGGTGTTGAAATCAGGGGGTCGAAGCTCCCTTCCAGGAGAGGCTGGTAAATGAGTTCAGGGGGTTGGAGCTCCCTTCCAGTTGCAGCTAGAAAATGAGAGAAGGTTGCAGCCTTCTATAGGTAGAAGCCTGCATACTGATATGAGTCTGCATCAATACTATGTTGTAAAAGGTTTTCTAAATAATAAAGATTGAAGACAGAGATGACAGCAGTGGTGGTTTTCTCCCGAATTGGGTTTCCACCTTAAATCCTGGTGTTCATGTGTGTTTTTTATGTGTGATGATTTATTCTATTCTTAATGCACATTCTTACTTCTTACTAAACACCTGATGAATGAATGATGCACTGATCTAAGTAAAGAATTACATGCATAATAAGATCTCTGGTAATACGCAAGTTTTCTTAAGGATATCCGTGTGTATACATGAGTTGGGTTCAGTAAAGTAGCGTATGTGTTTTAGCGAGGGAAAAATTAATAAGTATTCAGTCAAATCTAAATACTTTTTAACCCCCCCCCCCCCCCCCCCCCTCTCAGTATTTTTCCCAACAATTGGAATCAGAGCAGGTCCTTCTGAAAAATCTTAGCAGCTAGAAGGAAGATCAATCAAGATGAGCAATCGAGATGGAACAACATCTATCATGCCTCCACTCTTTAACGGAAACAATTTAATATTCTGGAAAAAAAGGATGAGATCCTATCTTCAGTCTCTGGGAGCATATGTATGGGCTATTGTTGAAGGAGGATATCAATATCCAGCCGAAACACCAACAGATCCAATGGAAAGAAAGAATTATGAAACAAATGCAAAGGCGGTCAATGCTCTATTTCGAAGTCTAACTGAATTAGAATTTGTCAAAGTCATGCAGCTGGATACAGCAAAGGAAATATGGGACAAAATCATTCTAAGTTCTGAAGGTGATGCAAAGGTAAAAAGTGCTAAACTCAAAAATCTTAGAATTAAATATGAGAATCTAAAAATGCATAATGAGGAGAGCATTGCTAGTTTCTTTTTACGTCTTGATGATATTGTAAATCATATGAGAAATCTGGGAGAAACAATAACCGAATCTACTTTGGTTGAGAAAGTTTTAAGATCTCTAACGGAAAAATTTGAGTCAAAAGTTTCAGCTCTTGAAGAAAAGCAGGATCTTCAAAATCTTACTGTGGTACAACTTCATGGCATACTAACTGCATGTGAAATGAGAAGAGGAGGACCATCTGAAGTCAAAGAAGTTGTCTTTAGAACTGCTACAAAAGGGAAAGAAGTACAAGAGACAGAAGGACCAGGGTATGTCTCAGAAGAAGATGAGAAAATTTTTGTAAAGAAACTTCAACTTGGCACAGGACGGTTCAGAGGTAAGCTTCCTTTCAAATGTTTTTCTTGTGGAAGAGTTGGTCACTATACTACTAAGTGTCCTCATAAAGAAACACATGAAAAAGGGAAGGAAGTAACAAGAAGGAATAAGAATCGGTCTAGCACTAGAAAAAGTTACTATACTCATGAAGACAGTGATGGGTTATCTGACAGTGAGGAAGAATGTGAACAAGATCTTAAAATTCTCATGGCATTTGAAAAAGAATCTAGAGAAGAATAAGATACTTTTATGGATGCTCTAGAGGACAATTATTTTCTTGATGAATTCAATCAACTCAAAATATGCTTAGAAGAAAGTAAAATATGCTTAGAAGAAAGTAAAATATCCATAGAAACTCTGAAAAATCAGCTTGAAGATAAGGAGAAACACAATGAGAAATTAGAATGTGAAGTAGTAAGTCTAAGAAAAGAAATTGAGAAAGTGAAGACTTTGAATCTTAGATTTGCTAAAGGATCTAAAACCTTAGATGAGATTATCAAGGTACAACGTTCTCCTTTTATAAAGACAGGTCTTGGATATATTGGAGAATCTTCTCAGACTTCAGCACCAAATTATCTAAAAGCAGCTACAGCCAGTATACAACATTCTGCCACTCAGCAAGGGAATAAAGAATATTCACAGGTAAAGCATGACCAACTAAATTCAAATAACACTAACAAGAATACATTTCAAAGACACACCAACCAACAGGTAAATTCAAATAGAACATTTCATGATCGCAGAAATTTGTACTTCAATGGACAATGTTTCTCATGTCACAATTTTGGTCATAAAGATGTTCAATGTGTTTCATATAAAACCATCATGACAAGAGAAGCAAGAAAGAAAAGGATTGATATTGGAACAAAGAAGAATACATATAACAACTTTTCTCCTCTTCAAAATGAAGTTGAATGTGCTTATTGCAATAACTTTGGCCATGAAGAATTTGAATGTAGGAGCAAATTCCAGCCAAAAGAACATTTTCCTTCAAGCTCCAAAGTGTGGAAAAAGAAGGAATTACAGGTTGAAAATTGTGGCATAGCTTTATTTGCAGAAGGTGAAGAAAATCAATGCTACATTGATAGTGGATGCTCAAAACACATGACGGGTGACAAAAACAAACTTCTTGCATATAGTGCTCTAGAAAAGGAAAAGAATGTTACATTCGGAAATGATACACCTACTGTCATTAAGGGAAAAGGGTATGTTTTTCTAAAAGAAAAAGTGAAAGCCAATCATGTCATGTATGTGGATGGATTAAATCATAACCTGTTGAGTGTAAGTCAAATATGTGATCAAGGAACTGAAGTTGTCTTTAGTTCAAAAGAATGTGTGGTATGTGATCTTAATACAGGTAAAACAATTATAAAAGGAAACATAACTCCAAGCAACATGTATGTATTGAAGAACTACAAAGAACAATGTTACTTGAGTAAATCTTCAGAAAACTGGCTATGGCATAGAAGGTTGGGGCATCTGAGCTTCTCTCAAATCAACAAATCAAGCAGACTCAAATCTGTTCATGATCTTCCCAATATTACTCTACCTGAAAGTATCATATGCAAATCTTTCCAATTCGCTAAGCAAACTAGAGTGCAATTTAATGCCAAGGAAGGATCATCAAGTAAGGCTCTTGAACTCATTCATACTGACATATGTGGACCTGTGAGGAAAAAGTCACCATGTGGTGAACAATACTATATCTTATTTATTGATGATTTCTCTAGAATGTGTTGGATTGGGTTGATTAAACACAAAGATGAAGCATTTGAGAAATTTCAGATCTTCAAAGCACTGGTTGAAAATGAATTAGATCTAAAAATCAAGTGTCTTAGATCTGATTGAGGAGTAGAATATACATCAGATGAATTCCTTGAATTTTATGAACAACATGGCATAAAAAGACAGTTTAATGTAGCTGGCACTCCACAACAAAATGGCGTAGCAGAAAGAATGAATAGAATAGTTCAACAAATGGCTAGAGCTATACTTGATGATTCTGGAACACCTGACACTTTTTGGGGAGAAGCAGCACATACAGCGGTAAATATTCTTAACAAGGCACATGTTCATGTAAATAGTGATAAAACACCATATGAACTCTGGTATGGTAATCCTCCCACTGTGAAGCATTTTAGAGTTTTTGGAAGCAAATTCTTTATAAAAAATAATGATGAAAAACTTGGTAAGTTTGAACCTAGAGCAGATGAAGGAATACTTCTTGGCTACTCCTCTAGGAGTAGAGCATATAAATGTTACAATAAAAGACTTCAGAAGATTTTTGAATGTATTGATGTTGTTATTGATGAGTGTCTTGCAGCTCCAAAAGAAGAAAAACAAACAATAGATGAAGACGATGATGATATATATCCTTCCACATCAAATAGGAATGATATAGACAGTGGACCCAATGAAGAACCCAAAGATGATTTATCTGAAAAAGCTCCATCCAGATATGTTCAAAATAATCATCCAGAATCTCAAATTTTGGGAGACAAGGGATCAGGTGTAAAAACAAGAAGGAATCTTGTGGGATCTTCTAGCTATATGGCATTTCTATCCACCATTGAACCACACAATGTCAATCAAGCTAGCAAAGATTAATGTTGGATGCAAGCCATGAATGAAGAGCTTGATCAAATTGAAAAGAATCACACTTGGGAATTAGTACCAAGACCTCATGATAAAAATGTTATTGGAACTAAATGGATATTCAAAAACAAGTTAAATGAGAATGGGGATGTTATAAGAAATAAATCTAGACTTGTTTGCAAGGGGTATGCTCAACAAGAATGTATAGACTTTGAAGAAACTTTTGCTCCTGTAGCTAGACTTGAAGCCATAAGAATGTTTCTTGCTTTTTCAAGCTTCCAACGAATCAAAGTTTATCAAATGGATGTTAAATCGGCTTTTCTCAATGGTGATCTAGAAGAAGAATTTTATATATAACAACCAGAAGGATTCATTTTGGGAAATGATGAAAATCTTGTTTGTAGACTTAAAAAGGCTCTATATGGTCTCAAACAAGCTCCAAGGGCATGGTATTATCATCTTGACAAATATCTTCATCAACAAGGATTTTCAAAGGGGTCTATTGATAGCAACTTATACACAAAAACTGAAAATGATAAACTATTGATTGTGGTTGTATATGTTGATGATATCATTTTTGGAAGTAATGAAGAGTATATGAGTCGGAAATTTGCTTCTGATATGCAGCAAGAATTTGAAATGTCTTTACTTGGGGAACTAACATTCTTTCTTGGCTTGCAAGTGCAACAAGCAACAGATGGCATATTCTTATCACAAGAAAAATATCTTAAGAAAATTCTGAAGAAGTATGGCATGGAAGATTGCAAACCTGTCAATACACCAATGATAACCGGATGTAATCTCAATTCTAATGATGATTCCCCCACTGTGAATCAACCAGAATACAGATCTATGATAGGAAGTCTAATTTATCTCACTAGGACAAGACCAGACATTATGCATGAAGTTGGGATTGTTGGATGATTCCAAGCTAATCCAAAAGAGTCTCACCTTCAGGCTGTGAAAAGAATATTCAAATATCTACAAGGAACTCAAGAATTTGGACTATGGTATCCAAAGAATGTTGATCTTACTCTTCATGCATACACTGATGCAGATTGGGCTGGAAGTGTTGATGATCGGAAAAGCACTAGTGGTGGTGCATTCTATATGGGGCCCCGGTTAGTATCTTGGTTCAGTAAGAAGCAAAGCTCTATTGCCTTATCTACAGCAGAAGCAGAATATGTGGCTGCCGCATCATGTTGCACTCAACTTCTTTGGATGATGCAAACCTTACAAGATTTCCAAATCAAATGTTCACCTCCTATTTCCATTATGTGTGATAATACAAGTGCCATCAGTATCTCAAAGAATCTTGTTATGCATTCCAAGACCAAGCACATTCCCATCAAGTATCATTTCTTACGTGAACAAGTGCTTGAACAAAAGGTGAAGTTGGAGTATGTTCCCTCCAAAGAACAAGTTGATGATATATTTACCAAACCTTTGCCCAGGGAAGCATTCGAATATCTCAGACAGAATCTTGGAGTAGTCTCTGCCATGCAGAGGATCAGATCTGCTTAAAATTCAGAAGATTAAATTGGATACGTGGATTTCATGAAGGACAGTCGCATATATATGCGAGTTTATACACAGAAAACCACGTATGGGTGTTTGCTGACAAAATTTTTGGGTCAGCATTCTTCAGCATAGCTGCGGTGTTGTCTGGCATCTCTGGTGGTGTTCCAGTTCTCATAATTCTATTTCATTCTCTGATGTTTTTGATGAAGATGCCTTGATGATTTGCTATTGAAAATTTTCAGGATGCACAGGCTAAGGGGGAGCATTGGTCTTGTGGAAAAGATGCATTGTTGGCATTCTCATTATTTGCTGTGGTCTGATCTCATGCTTGAGATTCTTTGGTCTTGATTGTATAAGTCATTTCTATAATTTGATGAAAAGGGCATGTTAAGACCTATGATGTAAAATTGTAATATTCAGTCATGTAAGGACTTCTTCTTTTTTGTAAACCCACTTGGTTGGGTAGTTGAGTCAAAATGGGTAAACTCACTTGGTTGGGTATTTGAGTCACATATGTAAATCCACTTGGTTGGATCACTGATGTAGCTATGAGTCCTTGGTGATAGGAAAGGTCATAGAGTCATGTACTTCATTGAAAAATATGTTTTAATATTCAACATGAACTCAAGGGGAGCATGGTAACTTCAGTCACATCAGATCTATAGAGCTCATCTTTCTACAAGGGAAGATAAACCTTGTTTTAGTTTTGATCCGCCCTTTGCCCTTGATTTCAAAGGGGGAGAGTATCATGGTGTTTGAATAATGATTATAATCAATGTATTTATCTGTTGTGGTGATCAAACACCATCGTGGTTGCCATCAAGTCCAAAGGGGGAGATTGTTGGCAATATGATGCAATAAGTTGTCCTTGATGGCAACCTACTTGATGAAGTTGTCCTTGATGGAAACTGAATTGATGATTTGCCTTTGGATAGCAACCTATTTGTTAATGATGTAAATCTGATGTATCTACAGAGCAGTTCAAATGTAATGAAGAAAGAAATTCCAGTAAGTGCCAGAGTAATGATGAACAAAGTATGTCACAAAGCATACGCGGGTTTGTAAAAGCTAAGTAGCGTATATACGCGAAAAAGTACATGTCAAGTAGCGTATTCCTATTTGCGCTCTAAATTTATAAAACCAAGGGGCATTACCATGGTATTGGCCCATAGTATTGAGCGCTGGGTTGTCAAATTGATCCCGTCCAAGAATATAATCAGTGGTTGCGTGGTTTTGACTCATGGTATTGGTAAAGGCTAAATATATATAAGGAGAAGAAGATCATAGTGCAAGGGTGTGCAGGAGCAAGGGTTGTTGATGAATAAATTTCTCTAAGGAATATCTGCATGGATGAAATTTGTTCTTAATTGATAGATCTGAATCTATGATGCATCCATGGATCTGATGATGGTTCAAGATCTCTAGATCTGATGATGATGAATCTCTAGAATGACCTACTGAAGGAATGACGAAGAACTGGTGCAATTCTACAGAAGAAAATGAATAAATCTGGGTAAGTCTTATAGATCTTGTCTGATCTACAAAATTTATTCTTTACAGATATATATGCTAGTTGGTTTCATCGAAAGCGCGTATATATGTGGGTTTTCTTAATGAAAAGTGCATATGGCAGTTAGGGTTTTCTGAAGAATAAAATACACAGAAGTATACATGGGTTAATGTACAGGGAAGTGCATATATATGCGGCTTTAGAAAAGAAAAATAGCGTATGCTCTTTGAATTAATGAATGTTCAGGGTTGATTTTGTATCTGCATATCTTTTCTGAAGTCTGGGTTATTTCTGATACTCTGGCTACAGTGGTCTCACTGTTCTATTTGAAGTTTGGGAAAAATATTTTTGTTGATGTTAAGTGAAGGGTTGTGTTGAAGCTGTTTGATCTAGTATGAAAATTGATGAAACGTGGTATACAGTGGGTTTCAAGGTTGAAGCCTTCAGTATGGAAGTAGAAGCTTTCAGCCAGTAGAAGCTGGTGTTGAAATCAGGGGGTCGAAGCTCCCTTCCAGGAGAGACTAGTAAATGAGTTCAGGGGGTTGGAGCTCCCTTCCATTTGCAGCTAGAAAATGAGAGAAGGTTGCAGCCTTCTGCAGGTAGAAGCCTACGTACTAATATGAGTCTGCATTAGTACTATGTTGTAAAAGGTTTTCTAAATAATAAATATTGAAGATAGAGATGACAACATCGGTGGTTTTCTCTCAAATTGGGTTTCCACCTTAAATCCTGGTGTTCATGTGTGTTGTTTATGTGTGATGGTTTATTCTATTCTTAATGCACATGCTTACTGCTTACTAAACACCTGATGAATGAATGATGCACTGATCTAAGTAAAGAATTACATGCATAATATGATCTCTGGTAATACGCAAGTTTTCTTAAGGATATCCGTGTGTATACGCGAGTTGGGTTCAGTAAAGTACCGTATGGGTTTTAGAGAAGGAAAAATTAATAAGTATTCAGTCAGATCTAAATACTGATTCACCCCCCCCCCTCTCAGTATTTTTCCCAACAATACTGAGAGGGGACAAATAGAAGCATGTTTCCAACAACATCATTGTAAAGAAAATCTAGTGCATGATGAAATTCCTTCTATCACAAACAAAAACACATTGTCAAAAAAACATTTGCAACAATAATATTTCCTAGGACATCTCCATGCTTGCAAAATTTTTCCTTACATTTTTAAGACAATGAATTTTTATTCCATGCCTATGTAGCTCGTTGTTCCAATATAATAAATGTTAAACCCTCAAATGATTAGAAGGCCCTTTCTATGGAATATGTGGTCTAAGAATGAAATATGGGACAAATAGAAGCATGTTTCCAACAACAACATTGCATTGTGAGAAAAAAAATTAAATGAATTAAAAAACAATGTGAATTCATCTTCTATGCCATCTGATTTCATACATATGCACAAAAGAAAAGAAGCTAAAAACATATGCAAGTTTTCTTAAAAAATAAGGATAACATGAACTTCATTAATCAATAATCATTTATTGGCAACCATTGTAACAAAGTACAAACTAATTTTAAAATTTTCATACCATTTAAAGATTTTTCTATTGTATTTGGTGAACTTCCTTTTTCCTTGGACGATTCCTTTGAATTCCCACTACCTTGAGGGTCCATGGTTTCTGAAAATAAAGTGAGAAACTATTACTATAGTTTCAAATTATCAAAAAAATATGAATTTATAAATAGTACCACTTGTTGCATCATTGTATTTGTAAAAAAATGAACAAAAGCAATAACAAGTGTAGAACTCACAATAATATCTAATCATGGTGTTGATTAGAAAAAGGGTTCCACCCCTAAATAATTTATTATGTTATTTTAATTGTTTCTATAAGAAAGCTAGCACCTGCTAGCTTTCCTTCTAGCACAAGCATTATTAAGTATGTTACCAAAAGACAGCAATAATAGATACTACTACAACATCATGTTTACACAAAATTTATCTTTTAGTCATGTATATTCTTAGTTTGCTATAGAGACTGTAAAAAAGCAAACACATTGAAGAATTTTTTCTATCACATACAAGAGATTTCCAACAACATTGCATTGTATAATAAATCTAGTGCATGATGAAATTCCTTCTATCACAAACACAAACACATTGTCAAAAAAACATTGCAACAATAATCTTTCCTAAGACATTTCCATGCTTGCGAAATTTTTCCTTGCTTTTTTAAGACAATGAGGTTTTAGTCCATGCCTATATAGATCGTTGTTACAATATAAGAAATTAACCCTCAAATGACTAGAAGGCCCTTTGTATGGAATATGTGGTCTAAGAATTAAATATGGGACAAATAGAAGCATGTTTCCAACAACATTTCATTGTGAAAAAAAGCATTCTATATTACCCTCTATCACAAACACAAGCACATTGTCAATAAAAATGTTGCAAGGTGAAAGAAATCTAACGCATGTTAAATTTCATTTTAGCATAAAAACAAACACTTAAGAACATTGTACGGTAAAATAAATCTAGCATTTTGTAGAATTACTTCTAGAAAAAACACGAGCACATTGCCAACAACAATATTGCTAACAAAATTAAATGAAGCGCATGCTAGATTTTTTTCTAATAAAGACATGAGCACATTTCCAATAACAACATTGCTAGGTGAAATAAATTTAAGCATGCCACGTTTCCTTCTAGAATAAATAAAAGCTCACGTCAACATTGCAAGGTGAAAGAAATTTAGTGTGTGCTAGATTTACTTCTAGCACAAACATAAGCACCTTGCCAACATAAACATTGCAACAGGGTAAAAGGAAATCTGGCACATGCAACATATCCTTACAGCACAAACATAAGAAAATAACAACATTGTACGGTTAAAGAAACCTAATACATGTTGGATTTACTTCTAGCATAAACACGAGGATATTACCAATAAATTCATTGTAAGGAAAAAGAAATGTAGCACCCACAAGATTTTCTTCTAGCACAAACAAAGTCACATTGCCAATAATAACATTGTAAGGTGAAAGAAATCTAACTCACGCTATATTTCATTCTATCATAAACAAAAGTGCATAACAACATTGCAAGGTGAAAGAAATGTAGCATATGTTAGATTTACTTCTATCAAAAACACAACCATATTTTCAACAATGCAAGAAAAAATAAATCTAGTGTCTATAGAATTTCCTTCTAGCATAGACATAAACACATTTTCAAATAAAAACAATGCAAAGCATTAGATTTACTTCTAGCATAAATAACTATATTTTCAAAAATAAGATGCCATTGTGAAGAAAATATAACACATAGTAGATTTCCTTCTTGTACAAATTCAAAAATATATTTTCAACAACAACATTGTTGGGAAAAACAAATATAACACAGTTTATATTTCTTCGTATCAGAAACAAAAGCACATTGCAAATAATAACATTGAAAGGAGAAAGAAATCTAATGCATACTAGATTTCCTTCTAATGGAAACATTATCACATAACAACATTGTAGGTTGAGAAAATTTAGCTTGTGTTATATTTACTTCTAACACAAACATATAAATATTTCTAACAACAACAATGCAGGACAAAAAAAATCTAGCACATGTCAGATTTCCTTTTAGCCTAAACACAAAGATGTTACTAATAACAACATTGCAATGTAAAAGAAATATAATGTGTGCTAGATTTTCTTTTAGCGCAAACACAAGCACATAGCAACATTATAGAGTGAATGAAATTTAGCAAGTGCTAGACTTATGTCTACCACAAATACAAACATGTTTCCAACAACAACATTGTAGAGTATAATAAATCTAACATGTGATCAATTTTCTTCCAACACAAACACAAACACGTTTCAAATTGAAATAAATCTAACACATGCTATATTTCCTTCTAGCACATAACAACATTGAAGGACAGAAGAAATATAGTGCATGCTCTAGATTTATTTCTATCACAAACAAAATGACATTCAAAGGTGAGGGAAACATAATTGGTGCTATATTTCCTTCTAGCCCCGCCATAAGTGTGTTGTCAATAACAAAATTATAAGGTGAAAGAAATCTAATGTGTGTAAGATTTCCTTCTAGCATAAAGACAAGCACACAAGCCCATTATAAGGTGAAATAATTCTAGTGCATGCAAGATTTACTTCTAGCAAAAAAACAAGCATGTTGACAACAACAACATTATAGGGCAAAGGAAATCTAACATGTGCTAGATTTCCTTACAGCACAACACAAGCACATTATAAGATGAAACAAATCTAGGACGTGCATAGATTTCCTTCTAGCACACACATAAGAACATAACAACATTGTAGGGTTAAATAAATCTAACACATGCAAAATTTACTTCTATCACAAGCTAAAGCACATTTTCAATAACAACATTGCAAGAAAAGAAATCTAACATGTGCCAAATTTCCTTCTAACATAGCCACATGCATATTTCCAATAACAACATTGCAAGGTCAAAGAATCTAGCATATTTCCTTCTAGCAAAAACAACCAGATTTCCAACCACAACATGGCATTCTGAAACAAATCTAGTGCGTGCTAAAGTTCCTTCTAACTCAAACCCAAACATAACAACATTGTAGGGTTAAATAAATCTAACACATGCAAAATTCACTTGTAGCACAAGCTAAAGCACATTGCCAATAACAACATTGCAAGAAAAGAAATCTAACATGTGCTAAATTCCTTCTAACATAGTCAAATGCATATTTCCAATAACAACATTGCAAGGTCAAAGGATCTAGCATATTTCCTTCTAGCACAAAAAATCAGATTGCCAACCACAACATGGCATTCTGAAAAAAATCTAGCACGTGCTAAATTTCCTTCTAGCTCAAACCCAAAAATAACAACATTTTAGGGTTAAATAAATATAACACATGCAAAATTTACTTCTAGCACAAGCTAAAGCACATTGACAGTAACAACATTGCAAGAAAAGAAATCTAACATGTGCTAAATTTCCTTCTAACATAGTCAATGTGACCACAAATCTAACATGTCTACCACAAATACAAACATGTTTCCAAAAACAACATTGTAGAGTATAATAAATCTAATGCGTGATCAATTTTCTTCCAACAGAAACACAACAATGTTTCAAATTGAAATAAATCTAACACGTGCTATATTTACTTCTAGCACATAACAACATTGAAGGACAAAAGAAATCTAGTGCATGCTATAGATTTATTTCTATCACAAACACAATGACATTCACAGGTGAGGGAAACATAATGTGTGCTATATTTCCTTCTAGCCCCACCATAAGCGTGTTGCCAATAAGAAAATTATAAGGTGAAAGAAATCTAATGTTTGTAAGATTTCCTTCTAGCATAAAGACAAGCACACAAACCCATTATAAGGTGAAAGAATTCTAGTGCATGCTAGATTTACTTCTAGCAAAAAAACAAGCATGTTGACAACAACAACATTATACGGCAAAGGAAATCTAACATGTGCTAGATTTCCTTACAACGCAACACAAGCACATTATAAGATGAAGCAAATCTAGGACGTGCTATATTTCCTTCTAGCACACACATAAGAAAATAACAACATTGTAGGGTTAAATAAATCTAACACATGCAAAATTTACTTCTAGCACAAGCTAAAGCACATTGCCAGTGGAAACATTGCAAGAAAAGAAATCTAACATGTGCTAAATTTCCTTCTAAGATAGTCACATGCATATTTCCAATAACAACATTGCAAGTTCAAAGAATCTAGCATATTTCCTTCTAGCACAAATAACCAGATTGGCAACCACAACATGGCATTCTGAAACAAATCTAGCACGTGCTAAATTTCCTTTTAGCTCAAAGCCAAACACATTGTCAATAAAAAATTTTCAGTTGAATTCCGACGCATGCTAAATTTCCTTGTAGCACAAACAAAAGCACATAACAATCATTGTAAAGCAAAAAATATCTAGCATGTGCTATATTTACGTTTAGCAAAAACTCAAGCTTATTTCTAACAACAACATTATCAAGCAAAAGAAATTTAACACGTGCTAGATTTCATTCTGTCATAAATGAAAGTGCATTGCTAATAACAATATTGTAAGATGAAAACCGTATAATGAGTGATATATTTCCTTCTAGCATAAATAAGCACACATTGTCAATAACACCATTGCAAGGTGAAGGAAATCTAACCCATGCTAAGTTTTCCTATAGAAAAAACATAAGCACATAACAACATGGATGGGTTAAAGAAATCTAGCTCATGCTAGATTTACTTTTAGCAAAAACACAAGTATATTTCCAAAAGAAATATTGCAGGGCAAAAATAAATTTATTTTGTGCTATATTTTCTTCTATCATAGACACAAGGCATTCTCAATAGCAACATTGAAAGGTGAAAGAAATCTAACATGTGCTAGATTTACTTTTAGTAGAAAGATAAGCATATTACTAGAAACAAAGGTGCATGCCAAAAGAAAACTAGGACCTATTAAATTTTCTTCTAGGACAAACACAAACACAATGGAAATAATAACATTACAAGGGGAATGAAATCTAACGTGTGCTACATTTCATTTTAGCACAAACAACCAGATTGTCAACAACAATCTAAAATTAGAAAACTTTCCAGGATTTGTGGATTTTTCTCCATGAATCTGCATAGAAAATGTAGTAACAATTGTTTTGAAAATGCAACCAACCATGCCAATTTACTCGTATGTAACTTGGGGTTGGGTTCTACTGGCTTGGTAGAGCACTAAATCGTTTAACACAGGGGTCTGGCCATATAATTTTGGACTGCTTTCATGGATGTCTAAATCTGATCTTGAGAGGACAATGTAAATATTTTGCATTTAGTAAAAACTTTGAACCAACATAATATAAATTTGGAGCAGGTGCTTGTATATTTAACACGGGTTCTGTCAGGTACCAGTGTAGTGCAGATAAGCCCTTGTTAATATGGCTTGTTTGAGTATGCAAAGCTATTGCTTCTCCGTTTTGGCTCTGTGCATCTCAAATTACACAGAGGTGAATACATTTCAGCTATGGAAAGGGGTTGATGTAAAGAAAGATGGGTAAACATGTCAGTATATTGGTCTTACATTATTGTTGCATATAATGGTAATTTGATACCTATAATACTAATGGCCCAAATAATATTTCAGCTACTTCAAATAATTAGTAACTATTGGGTGGCGTGGGCAACCCCTAGAAAAGAAAATGAGAGTTCCCCTGTTAGAAACTCCCTTCTCATTCTAGTTTATGTTGCTTTGAAATTAAGCAGCTCTTCATATGTTCTTGTGAGATTTGTGCTTCATTCACTGGTTGGACTTAAAACTGGCAATCAGCTTTTCAGCAATCTGCACAATTTATGCAACTCCATTTGGGTGAATATTGAATCAGGCATCAACTAATTAGAGTGCAATGGACACATTGATTCCTACACAACTAGGAGCTTTGGTTTTTGCATTTATACAACTTTTGGAGATCATTGTAGTCCTGTCTCGGTTTTCATTAGTTTCTAGAGCTCCAATCATACAAAATTTTGGACAATCAATCTCTAGACTAGCCACCATTAGAAGTTTTGACCAGGATACTTGGTTCATGGAGATAAATCTCTAGTTGATTGATATGTATACTAGACCTAGTCTCCACAATGTTGGGGCCAATGCATGGATTTGTATTTTGATGGTTTTACTCTCAAATATTGTGTTTGCATTCTCTATAATATTCCTAATGGAAATTTCCAATGATAAGCAAAGCATGTATAGTAAAAAAACAAACACACAAAATTTACAACACATTAAACACCCAAAAATCTCCATAAACTGTGTGAGTTGAGCCATTATATTAATACAAATGTTGGGTACAAAGGTAAGATGAAAAAACATGCACCTAGGCTTTCCCAAGGGAAGCTAACAATGCCCAGGTGATGAAATCGACTAATCTAACATGAAATGTGGTTGTGCCCCACAATCTCTCTGCTAAGTGAAAAATTACATTGTTGGCTGCAAAAAATGGTTGTTAGGGTCTTCTCTGGTGCTCAAAAAATTTCGGGAAATTAACCTCAGGCTCTCCTCCAATAACCCACAAAAACCCACGAAGGAATCGGCCAAATGTTGACCTCGTAATTTCAGCCCAATTTCCCCCTAGCTCCTCTAGTTGTTGGTTGAGTTGGGACCCCTATTTGACCAAGCGAATCTACCCAAAAAATTCTGCCAAATTATTTATGAGCTCCTTGTCAAAAACCCATAAAAAAACCAGAAAGGGCTTGCTCTAGTTTTGATGCTCCAAATTGACCTCAAAATGCTTGGCCCTCCTCCACAACCAGATGATTGGCTTGCTCCTCCATCAAAATGCTGGAAAATCACCCATTATTTCCACCAATCTAATTTCAAACAACCCCAGCTCCTCAATCCCTTTCACAAGCCAGTTATTGGCTTTGCCTCGGAATTTCGGCCCAATTTCCCCCTAGCTCCTCCAGTTGTTGGCTGAGTTGGGACCCCTGTTTGACCACACGAATCTACCCAGAAAATTGTACCAAATTATTTCTGAGATCCTTGTCAAAAACCTAGAAAAACCCAAAAAGGGCTTGCTCTAGTTTTGCCACTCCAAAATTGACCTCAAAATTCTTAGCCCTCCTCCACAAGTAGAAACTGTAACCTGTAGCAGATGTTGGGCTTGCTCCTCTAGAAAAATGCTATAAAATCACCCACGATTTCCCCAAATCTAATTCCAAACAACCCCAGCTCCTCAATCCCTTTCACAAGCTAATTGTTGGCTTTGCCTCATCAACTCCTCCAAGAGCCCTTGTGTACTTCCCCTTTTTGCATCATTGGAGTGTCTATAAGCTTGCCAATCACTATGCATGCGAGTCTAACACCTTCATTATCTTGCTAGCTTCCCCACAGTTGGCCAAGATTATGCTTTGATACCATTGTAATATTCCTAATGGAAATTTACAATGATAAGCAAACCAAGCATAGTAAAAAAAACAAACACGCACAATTTACAACACATTAAACACCAAGAAATATCCATTAATTGTGCTGAGTTGAGCCATTTTATTAATATAAATGTTGGGTAAAAAGGTAAGATCAGAAAGCATGCACTTGGTCTTGCCCAAGGAAACCTAACAATGCCCATGTGATGAAATTGGCTACTCTAACATGCAATGTGGTTGTCCCCAACAATATCTACGTTGAACCAGTGAAAAAATGCACTACTGACTACGAACAATGGTTGTTAGGGCCTCATTTGGTGCCCAGAAAATTTTGGGAAATTAACCTCACGTTCTGCTCCAATAACCCACAAAAACCCATGAAGGAATTGGCCAAATGTTGACCTCAGACATTTTGGCAAACATTTTGGCCCAATTTCCCCCTAGCTCCTCCATCTCATGGCTGAGTTAGCACCAAAAAGGTAGAAATTTCCTTTCCTACATCCCAGATGAACCATAAATGTGTGGTATCCTCCCAGCTACCAAAGATGAGTAGAATTTTCCTCCCTGGGGTGGCACTCGTGGTCCACCGAAGAAAAGGGTGACTTGGCCCCCAGGAAAGACTGCATAGTTCCTGGGCAAGATGATCCAGGTCCCCACTCCAAAAATTCATACTTTCATGGAAATACCTCATGCTCTTGTAAATCCTTCTCTTTTTTCTTGGAATTTGGTCGAGGAATGCTTCAGTGATAGTGTAGCCCCTATCTCTGATACCACTCTCCAACAAGAACTGTGTGGGTCATTTCCTGCATCCCAGCTAAACCTAAAATGTGTGGTATCCTCCCAACTACCAAAGATTAGTAGAATTTGCCTCCCTAGAGTGGCACTTGTGGTTCACCGAAGAAGATGGTGAGATTTCCCTTTGGAAACCTTTGGTGCTAAATAGAACCTGTGACTCAATTGAACAACTTGAGCAACAATGTGTAAAATGACAAATTATCAAAAGGTACTCAATGTTGCCTTCAACCCTCTATTTATAATTGTTGCTTCACCTTTCCTTGGGGGTCCCTCGTCAAAATATTTTGATCTCCTTTCCACAAAATCAACTATTCCTTGAGGGGTGGCCTCCACATTCCACAAAGGTTGATATTTTATATTTCTACTAAGTCCCATGTACCAAAAATGTCTCAAATGCCCAGATTACAAAATTGTGCTATGCTTGGCACTCCCCTAGTAAACTTCATTAATCCTATTAAATGAAAAATAAAAATTTATGATATTACATTCTCTTTGGTGTTCCTCATTCGCTTTCCTGGAGATGTAATTAGAACAAGCATTGCAAGGTTGAAAATAACATATGGTCTAAATTTGAACATGATACAAACCTGGGTAACATGATGTCTTTGTTTTGTGGAGACCAAGATTATCTCAATGGAGAGAATAATGCAATATTCACGTATTCCCACTGATCCACCAGTGATCATGGATAATTGTAGAACAAATCCAACTGTCAATCTAGAGGAACAATAGATCTATCTGATTTGCAGGTGCATTATGGGCCACATCTTTTGTTTCTCTTGAAAGGCCTTACATGCACTTTCCCGGGAGGTACAAAGGAGGCAGTTGTGGGGCAGACATAAAGTGGCAAATCTACTCTCATTCAATCCATTTTTGGCATTGTGGAACCAACAAAGGGATTGATGGAGTCAACATCTCAACAATAGGCCTCCATGAGCTAAGATCCAAAATTAAGCATTATTCCCCAAGAACCAACAAAGTTTGGGGCAATATAAGAAATAATTTGGATCCTTAGGAAGACTGCTCGGATGATGAAATTTGGGAGGCTTTGGAAAAGTGCCAATTTGGTGAAATTATACAATAAATTTGATTCCTTAGTGCTTGAGAATGGAGGAAACTAGAGCGTGGGTTAATGCCAGCTTGTCTGTTTGTTTTATTATGGCAGAGGTGGGTCCCTTGTCCCACAAACAAGGAAGTCTCATACACCAATTTGGTGTCTAGTTTAGTCATGACCTTAAAATTGGATAATAATAATAATAATTTAAATGCTTCAAATCACCAATTCATCCAATAAATTTTTCCAAAACCTTTTATCTTCTGAACACATAAATAACCATGAAAATTTTAATCCACTCTTACATAAATCCATTAGAAGCAACCCCTCTTCCAAAAATTACCTCTATTATCCATCCATCTATAAAATTCAAATCCATAGGTTTTAATCCATTGCAATTGAAATATCTCAGCAAGAGGTTACAACCTTGGACGTACTTTACAACGTGATATGTTTATCCATCCCCAAAAGAACTTTTGTAAACTCCGTGACACCATAAATGTCTTCTCCAACCAGCTCTAGAAATTCTCCTCTTATTTAGAGGACACAATATTGTTTCAAATGCTATTGCAATCACATTTTTGAAAACTATCTAGATTTCTTTGTGGTATGGGAGGCAAGTGATGCTTAATCCATAGGTTCAATAAATTGCATGTATTCATCCTCAAATCCTGCAAGGACTATCCTCATTCTTCTTGCAAAATGGTGTTGTATTGCCTTAGATGGTAGTGCTTTAATTGCTGGAGAAAAAATTATTTATAAAAATGAATCTTTAAAGCCGTATATGCTGATATACATACAATGTTGTTGTTCGAAGAATTTATTTCATACCTTATTCACCATGTTATATACCTATGACTTCAGCCTTTTTACAAACTCGCATTCCAAACTCTTTCTACTAGCAGTTTGCAGGATGAGACAAAATGCTTGTGGCCATAAATAATAGTTCTATAGTTCTTTCCTGTCTTCCTTGGCATACTCACAGCAATATCCATATTTATGCACCTTATAAAACAATGGAAATCTGGGATGATGTGTGATGGGAAACTTTTCCATCATTACTCAACACCCAGAAAACATTTTTAGCTTGCAATTCTTCTAAAGGATAGCCTCTATAGTAGATGTTTCACATGATGTTTCATCAAACCTTTCTACTAATCTTTTAATGAATTTTGCATAAGTAGATGTATTTGCATTCTTTAAGGAAAAATATTTAAACAACCACCAAGCATAGGCTTTACCCTCAAAATGCAGCATTGCTACTTTGATGGCTTCAATTTCTGAAACTTGATGTTGTTGCACATAGTTGTCTAGCTCCTCCACCCAAACCCCAGCTAGAAATTTAGGTGATCCATCAAAATTAGATAGGAAGAATCTACCCACACCATGTTGGTTGCTCCTTGTGCTTCTTTCCTCTTTGATCTTGCAAAACCCTTGGAATTTCAAGTGATCTTTGAACTCCTTAGATTGATCTTCATACTCCCGCAAATAATCATCAAGAGTATCTTAATTTGGCACATCTCCTTTCTTCCTCTTCATGAAGAAGTTGCTGACAGAACGTTGTAGATTTGATGGTATGGTTGAGTGCTCATACACAAAAGATGAGGATTTAAAACCTTCTTCATGTATAGATCTTGTAGATCTTGTTGAGGGATTTCCATGTCTTTCCCTCCTCATTTCTTGGATGTCTTTGCTTCTACCTGGCAGAGTTTGAAAGAGAAGTTTTGAGAACCTCTTGCCTCTAGAAAATAAGGGTTTGCTTTGATCTCTCTTTCAGATCTTCTCCTCCCCATGAGAAGATTCCATAATTCTTGAAGCTCATAGGCTGAGCCAAGAAAGTTGCTCTGATACCACTGTAATATCCCCAAATGAGGGAATTTCTACAACAATAAGAACACCTTAATATGTTCCAAAGTTGGAGGTGTAGCAAGCAATCAACTCATAAGTGTATTGGAACACATAGTCATCATATTGTAATCACAGCAGCAAACTATATCTTCATACAATGTCTCAAAGTGGGGAAAAGTAGTAATATTGGCCCCAAAAACGTTATTTCCTGAAGATTAAGTTATAACAGTGGAAAATAACGATTGTGTCCCTTAGAAAATGTAATAAGGGACTTGCATACAAAAGGGTTTAAAAAAAATGTCTTTTTCCAAGTTAAACAGGCCTCCCATGCTCAGAAGTAATGTCTAGTCGAGAGATGAACCCCAATGTGCTCAATGCACTACCTAATTAATTGGGCAACTTTGTATCAAGTATATATGGAAAGAAAGAAACTACTCCATTCAATGATCTATGGTCACTATGAAAAATTGAAGAAACTAAATTGAAGGCAAAGAACGACATTGGATCAAGTGAACAAACTCAAGCATATGCAGCAATGGCAAGGAATAAAGGGAAGTCTTGAAAAAAAATTCAAAAGAAAATCGACATGTCTAAGATTCTATGTTATGAATGTAATGAATATAGGCATTTCAAAAGAAATTGTCCTAAACTCAAGAAGGACAATTTTTAAAATAGGAAACTAGGTCCAAATTCCACTTTGGACAACTCCTTTGGAGAATATAATTATGCCATTGAATTCCTTTTTTCAAGAGGACCAAAATCGACCTAAATATCATCATATTTGGATAAGGAAAAGTCGGTTTTTTAATTTATGTTTTCTCACATGTAAATTATCAAGGTTGGCCTCACCTATATGTCGGCTCAACTAGTCCAGTGGTCATGTCTCTTGACCCCCACCGAATGGTATATATAGAGGTGTTTTCTCGCTCATTTTACACACATCAACTTGCTTGAATATGTGTCTGAGGCAGCCGAGGTCTTCAATGATTGTTTAATTGTTTCGGTTCTCTTCTGTCACAGGGCCGAGAGTATTTTGAGAGACATTCACACCTCTTAGGGTAATTTTGGGCATCGTTGAAGTCCGTTGGAGGCCTCAATAGCTCCTCTCAACATATCTAATAACAGAGATCTTTAGCAGCACTCAAAAATCCCTCTGCTTCTTGCATCTCTTGATAAAGAGAATATTTAATTGATCTTAATCCCTCTTACTCAAAGAGACCACAACGTAAACTTGTCTTTCCAGGACGCACAGTGTCTATCAGACAACCTGCTTATCGTGAGATCATTCCACTTAAACATGCCGTAAAACATGTATGTCATTTGTTGTGCCATGTAAAGTGGTATGTGAAATGTAGGATTCTTTGAATCCTCTTCTGCAATATACAACAATGGTGATCATTTTTATAAATGACTGTTGGAGAGTTTCCTCAAATTCCCATGCTTGCCACCTTATGCACTCTTTCTTCAATAGTTCTTCAGAGTAATAGATTTAATTCTTTAAGAAATAAAGGTGGACCTCAAGAGATTCAATACTTAAATGTTTTCTTACCATCTACCATACCATCGATCCAACCTCTCTCTGCAATGTACTTCAGATCATACTATCTTAATGAACAGCTATCCATATTTCTATCAAGGAAAACAATTGATAGAGGAGATCATGATTATCAACATCAATAGCTGAATCCAAACATCATAGCTCCCACTGAATATCAAGAAGGTAACCTTGCCTATAATGTAACCATCTACAATCTGCTATTAATCGTGGGATTTTATAGCTCCCTCTAAAGCTTTGTTTTGGATTATCATCTAGCCTTTAATCATGTGTTATCCATACGAGAGATGCAACTTCCATGAGGAAACTGACCCATGATGGGGAAGGTTCCTTTGCATTCAAGTGATTATTTCTATAAGACTATTCCTTATAATATCTTGGCTTAAATTAGGATCTCCAGCTTATCATGCTCGACAAGACATAGAATCTGTCATGTACCTTCTCTATGACACCTTTGATTTTGAGTTGATGAGTGTTTCCCAAAAGAGACTGTTCCATAGTGCCATGCACTTCTTCTCTTAGTTTATCTTTAAAATAAGGGCTCCAGGTGTGCTGCATTTATCAAAAGTGTTGTATTTTATTTTACTAGAAGATCCAAGGAGCTTATTCAAAAGATGAACTATTCTATTGTCTTGTTCACAACAAGACTATAACACATTTGGCAATTTATAGGAGCTTCAACATATGATCATGGCTTCTGGACTGAAACAATAATGCAATAAATGATGCTGAGTTGGATATGCCAGATATATAGAAGAGAGGATATAGGGCAAGAACGTATAATGATATAAACTACCAGAGATATGATGCCATTACCATTAGATTGATTCTCATGGCATTAGAATGAGTAGACATGAACATGAGAGAGACCTGTAGCCACAGATGAGCGAGAGTGTGGAAGAGTGAGGATAATGCGATGATTGTTACAGAGATTTCATTTCATAATGTGATCTTTTGTGTAATGTGGTGATGCCGCTTCAAATAGAGGTAGAAATGAAAAATCCGTTGCTTTGGAAATTATGCCAAATATAATGGCATAGATATTAAGTCAGATCAAAGGCTCCAGAGATAGTCAGAGAACCAAACTACTAGAAATATCTTACAGTTTTCCTGAAAGCAAGAGCCCATTTCTGAGATTGATTACAGACATTTTGTTGTGCAAGGTCATCTTTGGGACAAATTGATACCTCAACAATTTTGATTTCCACAGAAATATGTTTGTATAGAGCCAATGTTTCTTACAACTTGAAGATATTCAATCAGACTTCAAAAACGCTCGGAAAACCTTACATCGAATTTTCACATGAAGATAATGTGGAGTGAAATCAACGTTAAGATCATCATGTATTTCCAATTGTTCCACCGGTGCATATGAGGATAGCCTTGGATAAGGTTGCCAAACACGAATTGATCTCAATCCTTATAGTTGATAATACATTTTTCAAAATAGACTTTGTGGTTTCAGAAGAGTGAACAAAACCCTTCTGCTCTAACTTGATGCCCTTAGACAGAGGTTCAAGTGCATCATTAAACAAGCCCTTATTCAAGAACGAATTACAGTTAACATGCTTTGTTAAAAGGAAACCATTTACTAACAACTAATAGGATACTTGTCCTCTTATATGTAGGATGCATCAACAGAGGTTTTGGACTTTGGCTTCAATAGATATATTGACCAAGTATCGTTGTGAACTAATCTGAACCACTTGTTTACGTGAATATGTCACTGCAGTGTATGAGGACCAAATAAAAAATGCTCAGAATTCCCATGTTACTGTGAACTGGATTGTAAGATGTTGCATCACTGATTGTTGCTCAGACTGATCATAAACTCATTCACTGCTACTAGAGTAGATAAGGAGCTTGATTATATATGATTTATGGGCTACTTTAATCATAAGGTACAAATCATGCTGTTGTGGCAACCAAGACCTCTTTACAATGGAAGCCCCTTTTAAACTTAGTAATATAGAATGGATAGACTTCGACTTCTCCAAACAGAGTAACAGACTCACCCATTGTTATTCTATAGAACATACCATTGATATTTAAGTAGAGCAGAAATGAGACAAAGGTATTCTTCAAACTTGATCTAATCTCAGAGAAAGATCATCGAAACTATTTGTTGGACTTTAGGTACCCTTCTTTAATGATGATCTAGGTGAAATAACTATCATTGTTTATCATATCAGGAATACCTCTTCGAAGCTCAGACACATCAAAAATAAGGTCACTATTTTTCTTAGAATCTTCTATAGCTCCACATATCCGATTAGGCAATAGAATTCTCAGAGTTTTGCTCGAATGACTGTTATAGGAAAACAACTAGGATTGGAATTTCATTCTTACAGTGATACTACAATAATTCCAGCAATACTTCTCACTGTTTTTCACAGAATAGGAATCAAGTCAGTCAATCTTCCACAACACTGATGAACGCAGATCATAATAAATTCTGAGTTGCCTCAACTCCACCAGGCCAAGGGATTTGATTTCTTATTCTGACATATAAATCATTTTATGTCACTATGACACCTCAAAGTCAAAGAAAGGATCTTAAAGGGAAACATCTCCTTCTATATGCTGGTGATGATGATACAGTATGAAGCTTGATTGGATAGAACTGCTAAATATTCCTCTGAAAATATCTTGAAATTACTTTAAACACACCTTATAAATACTAAAACATACCTTGATGACTTCCAACCTTTGCTCATAATGATTGAATTTCTCTTGAATTGGTGTCCATGTTCACTAATTAGGGCTTGTATAAGGCCTTAAGACAATATCACAGATTTGTCATTCTTGAACTCGGACTTGTCCTACCACAAAGGGCTGAAGGTTACTTGCTGAAATTCCTTAGATGCTTCTTAGTGATTACAATCTCTTAAGCTTGGGCTTGTCCTCACCCGAGCTTTGATACCATATTAATTTTGAGTTAACATGTTTTTTTTCTTTGCTTAGGTTGATTTGCCCATTAATCCATTAGCAATCACATTAATCATGACTGTAACTAATGAAAGAACATAAATGATAAAAGTTGAAGACAAGACAATACAGTAGAACACAAGAGTATGGCTCAAGCCAGGGAAAAACACCAAGATGGGGAAAACCCTTGATCAAATCTTCTTATTATCAAATTTTCAACAAAGAGAGAGATAGAGTACAATGATTCAAAGTCAATACTGACTTGCTAATTTGAATATCTAATCATCACATCCCTTTAGAAAAATTAATGACCTATCCAGAACTGTAATCTAGTATGAAATTCATACATGCTACTGAAGAGGATTAGACTGATTAGGGCTGCTTACAAATCACTGTTAACTACATCAAGAACCCTCCTCATGGCTGTTGCTGAGCTTGACATACAAGGAGCTATTCTAGTCATCTTCCATTTGATCAAAAACATCTCTACAGCTACGGCCAACCTTCAAACAATGTCTGCGATATGATACTGTTAGACTGAGCTGGTACAAGCCCTAAAGAAGACCTGTGGCTCTCCAGTTTCAAGCTCGACCTCCATATAGAATGCAATCTAGGCCGGCGAAAACCCTAAATCATAATGGCTCTCTTATGTATGAAACTCAGCCTCCATATAGCACTTGATCTAGGCCAATGGAAACCCTAAATCATACTGGATCTCTTTTGTTCCTATTCGACCTCCAACATACTTCAACGATGCCCAAAATTACCCTAAGAGGTGTGACTGTCTCTCCAAAGACTCTTGGCCCTGTGACAGAAGAGAACCGAAACAATTAAACAATCCTTGAAGACCTCGGCTGCCTCATACACATATTCAAGCAAGTTGATGTGTGTAAAATGAGCGAGAAAAAAACCTCTATATATACCATTCGGTGGGGGTCAAGAGACGTGACCATTGGACTAGGTGAGCTAACATATAGGTGAGGCCAACCTTGATAATTTACAAGTGAGAAAACATAAATTAAAAAACCCACTTTTCCTTATCCAAATATGACGATCTTTAGGTCGATTTTGGTCCTCTTGAAAAAAAGCATTCAATGCCATAATTATATTCTCCAAAGGAGTTGTCCAAAGTGGAATTTGGACCTAATTTCCTATTTTAACAATTTTCCTTCTTGAGTTTAGGACAATTACTTTTGAAATGCCCATATTCATTACATTCATAACATAGAATCTTAGACATGTCGATTTTCTTTTGAAATTTTTTTCGAGACTTCCCTTTCTTCCTTGCCATTGTTGCATATGCTTGAGTTTGTTCACTTGATCCAACATCATTCTTTGCCTTCAATCTTGTTTCTTCAATTTTGCATAATGACCATAGATCATTGAATGGAGTAGTTTCTTTCTTTCCATAGATACTTTATACAAAGTTGCCCAATTCATTAGGTAGTGCATTGAGCACAATGGTGGTCATCTCTTGGCCAGACATTACTTCTCCACTACCCAACTACCACCCTCTTTGAGAGACCCTCAACTTGCTCCCAAATAATTTCATTACCGAAACTCAACAGTCGAAAATCCTCTAAAGGCTTGAATGGCTTTACCGCACCCAGATGTAATTTGGTAGGATTTTCCGTTGAGAATGTCAAGGGTTTAGACACACCGTGACCAGGGCGAGGAGTTACAGAGGGCTGGGAGAAAAGTGAAGAGACAGGAACAAACCATTCACCAACCCCATCTGTGCAAGGATTAAAGGCGTCCTCCACCACCTGAACGTCATACAAGAAAGACACGTCCAATAATGTCGCGTCACATTGACGAATGTACTGATTTAGATCCGAAATCCCAAAAAAACATATAACCCCACCAATCTCCACGTCAACCTCTCAACCACCTCCCAAAATGCAAAACGGCCAAAAATCCTAGCACCGCCAGCTAGTTATCCCACAAAAAAGACCCCCTCCAGGTCATCATGTATCAAAATGAAAACATGGCATCATTAAACATATGTACCTACAAAATAAAATATATCCAACCACCCGATTCGAGATAGGAATATATTAAAGTACCATATCTATAAACCACTAACCCATTGTCCTGGTGATCAACACAAGAAAGGGAAAGAAATACAAAAAAACCTTAAAGACCCTTTAATAGCACTTGCACTCCAGGTACGTCGAGGAGTAATGAATTGTCTCTGTCTGCCATCAAAGTCAGAAATGATCACCTGAGACAAGGAAAGAAATATCTCCAGGGAAAAACGGGAAGTCTATACCAATCCCCAGAAAAATTTAAAATATCATACTGGAATCCAAATTCCGGCCACCAATCGTCAGAAATTCTCCTGGAAAAACCAGTATAGTTTGAACTTGCATTCCATAGCTCAGATGTCACAACAACAGCATATACACCCTTTACAGCGCCACAAATGATGACAAACTTTACAACCCATATCCTTATAATGCCTTCATATAATCAGGACGTCCCACCACCCACGCCAGAAAACCACCCACTTTACTTGAAGTGATCCAATTTGGTTGTAAAGCCACTGAAACAAATGAGCTTTAGTAGTGTTCTCCTCAACACATAGAATTTTCACATGAAAGTAGTCACGATAAAAAAACTAGATTATTACCCAAGCGACCCTCCCCCTACACAAATACACATTCCAGTATGTTTGTAGGTGTTATACCATCATTTTTCACCCTCATGTGAATAATGATTGTCTCTTTGGCCTTGGGCACCTTTTTCCCCAAACTTGAACAACTTCATATAAAATAGTGTCTAAAATCCCATATGCGATTATGCCTAGACTTTTCCGTGTCTATATGCCAGCCCATTCATACTTTTCCACATATGCCATTTAAATCATTAAAAATATATATATAATTCCTTATTTTTGAGGCAGGGTGATGGTTATTCCCGTAATTCAACCACCCTAGCCCGTGGCCCAACTTTTTCCAACTTCTGAAACTACTTTAAGGAAATATAAAAGCCCCTCATGTGTATGGCCTAAGGCAGAGAGAAAATTATAGATATTATACTCTGTTGGAGCCATATTTCAAGTATGATATTCATGTGCCTCCTACACTTCCCAGGTATATTCAGGAAACCCCTATTTCCTTGAGATGATCATCATCCTATATGACATCTTGTGTGCACACATCTTGGAAGAATCGTAGCGAGGTGAGGGCTAAACGGATCCAAAGGATGGTATGCTCGAAGGTCGTGGAAGGATTCAAGTGATCTCTCCACTTTTCTATTATTTTACATGCCATTTATAATGAGAAGAACCATCTTGTTCCCAAAATTCACATGTTTATATCTCTTTATATATATGTAAAAATCATTAATTAAACATTCAGTATTGTTTATATGATATTATACATGAGTTACATTGACATCTAGGAACAATATATGCTGTACAACTAGTGTTTTGTGTTCTTTCTTTCTTGATTTCCAGGTTACGAAGCACGAGGAGTTGTTGGGGGTTTGCACCCTGTGGGATCTACATCAAAGGTAGGACTTTCGAGTAAGTTCTGCAACTTTTTATATCTAGTTTTTAGCATAAAAAGATAGGTTAAGTGAGTCCTTCTTGAATGGTGTGCCCCCGATCTGTGAAGGTTGCCGACCCAAAACCGTTAGGGATTTATTTCCCGAAACAGTAGGACGTCTTATCTAGAGTCCCCTTAATGTTATAATAACCGGTCCAGAAAATGAACCTCACTGAATCGAAAAACAAAAGCACAGAAATTCACAAAAGACTGGAGTTAAAGGCATATAATAATGTAATGTCCATTTCAGCTATTACCCGGTTTTATCTCAATAGAAGCCATACAAATATCATCCTCACGCTTATGTCATCACTCAGCTTCTTATATATATATATATAATCGATTTAGCTTTGGATGGTGATATTCATAGCTTAATTTAAACTTACTGCGTCGGGCTCTAGCCAACGCCATGCGTTGAAACTGAGAGCATCCTTGTCATTTTCACAGAATCAAAGTTACATTCCGCAGGGCAGCAAAGTAAATGGAAAATCAAAGGACGAGCCGACGGCACTAAAGTTTTCCCCGTAGTTTTCAGGGAGAGTGTTAATATACTAGAAAATGAAAAAAATGGCAAATGTTTATACTTATAACGGTGTGATGGATGCTTATGGTAAACATTGAATGCTCACAGAAATGGAGCAGGTTCTTGCTCATATGAAGAAAGACAAATGTAAACCAGATATCATTACTTTAAAATTGCTTATAGATGCTTATGGAAAGCATCAAGATTTTAGCAAAATGGAACAAGTATTTAAGAGCGTGCTCCTGTCAAAGGAGAATCCTACTTTACCAATGTTCAATTCAATGATCAGCAATTATGGTAAGGCTAGGCTTATGAAAAAAGCAGAATTGGTCTATGAGAAGATCACTAGCTTAGGCTATTAAAAGGAGGATTTAAAACTAAAAGGAGCAGAGTTGATACGCGGCAACCCATTGCTCAATCCTACATCTTTTAATGTGAAAAGGATGTGGGATTATGATGTTGTTTTCAGGAAACAAACCCGTAATAAATCTCCCAAGTGCTTCATCAATTATGCGATTAGAAATTATTTTCCAGCTTGACTTTGACCTTAGATAACACATTTTTCAAAAAATTTATAGGCCTAAAGCTAACTAAAAAATCATTCAGGTAAATAATTTTAAATATATACAGTTAGCAGAGAGCAGAGACTTACTTGTGTTCGAATTTGTCTCTTCACAGCTGCCTGGTCACAGCTGTTGGTTGATTTGCCTTTTCACAACCACCTGGTCACCACGCAAAACAGTTGCTATATCAATAAATTCATAAGCAGAGAAGTGTATAAATTATATACAATATGCATGTATATATCCAGACTTTCCTGATCTAACAACATTTATCTTCTTTCTAAATACAGAATCCTTCCACTATAATTCTTACGGAAATTTAATCAACAATTGCAAAACACATGAAGCAATAAAAACACACATAACATAGTTGTTTAACGGGAAAGCCTGAAGCTGAAAACCCCAAATATCATATTATGTAACATGGAGATCATATTAAAATCTCATACAAACATACAAATCTTATCACAAGCTCTCAGTACAGTACAATCGTCATGCACTAATCAGACCCAATCTTGCAAATCCATGGACCGATCTTTGCCACCTGCTAGCTTGCCTCCACTACGAAATCCAAGCTGATTACAAAGACCAATTCAATGTAATCCCACTCTCCTTGACTGTGTTTATTATCATTGGCAACTCCAATGTATATATAGATGCAATTCATGCATCACTAATAGTCACAACAGATATTCCATCTTGCCCTTTCACCTATCTCTCCACTGGGTCTCCATTGACACTGCCATGCGTTGTAGTTAACTGATGTATTGCTTAGTTGATTAATGAGTTATTATTTGTGAATTAATTAACTAATTAATTCACTCCACTCTCACCAGTGTATCAATCAGTTCGACTAGATACAACTAGCTCAACTGAGTCTAATTGAGTTAAACTGAATACAACTCCACAACTACTTCTTCCAACTGTGTCATAACTCTGCCACTTGAGTTCTAACTGAGTCCTCCATGCATTAGCTCCATTAAATCATTAGGAATTGTGTTATTCCTTCTGTAAGCTGATGTGCCACATCTGTGCACTGAACTGAAGTGCTCTAAGAGAATAAGTTGATGTTTAGAGTCTGATTATTATTAAGAGCTAATAATAATTGACATGCATCTATTTTTAGATTGACGATATATAAATAGACTTCGCCCAATATTCTAAAAATATAATTTCATCTATTTTTCACATTTGACCAACCACCTACAAATAGCATCCTGCCACATATAGAATATGCTCACCATTTCTAAAAATAGACATACACCTAAAAATAGCCTGTGTGGACCCCACCTAGTGTAGGTGATTATTTTCAAACTAGGATCAAGAATGATGTTTTAGGATGCCTCCTTCACTGTTTCTTGTTTCAAACTTCAACAAGAAGCAATAGCTCTTGAGATCCATTCATGACCTTGTTTGAAATCCAACTCCATCATCAGCCATTTATGCAAGATCTAAAACCCCAAATTTTACACCACTTTCTAGATTTCCAGGAATGGGCGCGAAATAGCCCCTAACCCACATCCATTCCTACAAATCAGGGGCTACTGAAACCCCATTGAAGAAATCAAATCAGACATGGCCAGTTTTATTTACGTTTTGTTTTAAATAATTTAATTAAATAATAATTAAAAATAATTTTATTAATAATTTAGTTACTCTAATGGTAAATAACATTTAAATAATTCAACTAAATAACAATTATAAATAATTTTTATTAATATAATTCATTTACTCTCTAATGTTAAAAAATATTTAAATAAAAATTATAAAATTTCATTAATGGTTGCGTTCAAGCTATTCAAGTTCTGTTGTGGATCCTCTGCGCGCCACGCTGATTCCTGTCGGGACATTGTCTACTTGGGTCACTACTACGATCTCACTTCTGATGCCGCCGTCGCCGCCCATTTACTCTAGCTAGGGATCTTCCGTATCTGTCCCACCTTGTTCGACTGATGGCGGCCTCTCAGGGCACCCCTCCACCCCCTCCTCTTGAGGTGGAGGCTTTCTACCTGTTGATAGCCTCTCAGAACAAGAAGCTGAAACAATAGGCATCCAAGTTTGTGAAGAAACTAGATGAAATCCCTGAGTGACCTATGAAGGCGGCCCTCTCTTGCGAAACGAGCGATGATAGGGTAGCTTACAGGTTTATGGCCATCTCCAAAGACTACGGAAGCTTTGGCTAACAGAAATTGGTAGCTACTCATCAAGAACAATGTCACATCTTACTTTTTGGGTCGCGACTATTTCCTGTTAGAGTTTAATTCAAAGGAGGACAAGGAACTCATCTTTAAAAATGGACCATACTTCATGGGTCTACAGGGCCTGTACCTGAATCATTGGACCCCTGATTTTGATCCTTCAGTCGACGTCCCCTCTTTTTTCCCAGTTTGGGTCAGACTCCCAAATCTTCCAGTACACTATTGGAGCTGGGACTCCCTGATTCAAATTGGGAATTCCATTGGAAAATTTATTGACAGATCCTGCAAGAATGAACAATATGATTATTCTAGAATATGTGTGGAATTTGACGTGGAATTTGGGTTGCCTAAAGCCATCAAGCTCACAGTTGGGAATTGGTCCCACATTCAGAAGATTGACTATGAACAGCTACCATTCAAGTGTCGCACATGCCATGAATATGCAAATTTCACCAAACGTTGTCCCAAGAATGTGAGCCCATAGAAAAAGAGAGAAGCAGAATGACAGCTAGCAAAAAAATCCAAACCTACCTCCAGGCCAGGGCCAAACAGGCAACGAGTTGATAGGGGGGAAGGCAGCTCTACTCCTTTGGGAAATTCCTCCATACCCATGACTGGCCCAAAAGATAGTGAGAAAAATTTCGCCACTTTGAGCTCAGGAACTGAGGAAGATCAAGAGGCAGGCCCAAAGAATGATAAAAAGGGCCCTCCCACACAGGAAGCCTCGGGCTCCTCGAAATCTAGTGAGAAGAAAAGAAAAATCCAAAAAGAAAAAGAAATACGGTCAGAGGATGAAGATCTCAACTCAGATGAATCAGAGGAAGAGGGAGAAATAGGTAAATACTATGTTACTTTAATAAATTTAAGTTGTAAATAAATTGGGTAAAGATGGACACTTACTCACACTTAGGATAAAAAGTATTTCCTAAAGTATTTTGGGAGGCATGATTAATTGGCAACGTGGGGTCTAGTGGTCAAGTGGCAGTGTGGGAAAAGGGACAGTGTGGGCAGTGTGGGACCAAGCCAGGGCAGAGAGAGATGGACATCATGGCTTAAGGAGACAGCGCAGTTGATGGTGGGGCGTAGGTGAGAGAAAGGATCTCCAAGCATAAAAAGGGAGAGGGTATCCTCATTTTGATTCATTATGATTATGCATCTATGTTATTGTCTTTTGACATTGAGCATGCTTGCTATTTAGAAAATTCTACACGTACTGTTAAGTACATCAGGTATCTCCGTGCAGAGATCCCAACCTCAGCCCCGGGGGACTTAGAGTGCCTGCTCGGGTGAGGAGTTTCACCATCGTTTTGTCATAGGGAGTTGCAGCAACCACAGTTGGGAGTAGTCAGTGAGAGGGAGGACACAGTCTTAGAAGGAGGAGGTTCCGGATTGAGGGTTTATCAGGGGATTCAGCTCGGGAGACTTGGAAAGGGGTCAACCCTTCCCTATTCCAGAATTTTGGTAGAGTCGGGGGCGATTATTCAGAGAAGATCATTCAAGACCAACGTAACTCATTGGAGGATAGCGTAGTGCCTCAAGTGAGCCATTTTTGGAGGTCAGCCATTTCCGGAAAGCTCTCTGGGATTTTCCAGGTATTGGGTGTAGAGGCTATTCCCAGAGTTTTAGAATTTTTCGAGGTGGAGAGCAGCCCCAAATAGTCCTTTCATTCCAGCAGTAGCAGCAACACGACAGTAGTACCAGAAGCACTAGATATTACGCAGTCATTGGAGGAGTATCCATTCCGGGTTATATTCTGAGAGTTTTCTTATGCTTGCCTAGTGCAAGCCAAGGTGCCATCATTCTGATCACATTTGTACCCATTTCATCTTTTAGTATTTAATAAAATGGCTCAGCATTCTCTATATTATATATATTGCATATGATGTCTCTCTAGTTGTTGTATGTCTTCGTTGATGTGCTTTATATTTCTTTTTATTTCTACCTAGAATATTACATGGTGGAAAAATTTTGGCAATGATGTGCCAGATCTTAAAAGATTTTCCATTCAAATCTTGAGCCATACCTACAATGCTTTAGGTTGTGAGTGCAATTGGAGCATGTTTGAGAAAATGCATCCCAATAAGCACAACCAATTAAGTTATTAACACAAAATCACTTAAATAACACTATATCAGCCCACTGCACTCTTTGACTTTTCAATAAGAAATCCAAGGTGAGACATTAAGAAACAAAAGACTCAACTCAGTTTATCTAAAGCTTAAACACTTGAATTGGAAGAATTGATATAAATTTTAGTTCACATTTTAATGTTTCATGATAATGGCAGGTTTGGATCATTGGGCTATTGACCTATACTTGGAATAGCTAGATCCTACATCAGATTGGCTTTGATCAAAAAAAGCCCTCTTTTTCACCTTAAGGACTTTGCGAACCTTGAGGGTCAAAGAGTTGAGGACATGGGAGAAACCTGCATATTAGATCTTTTACTATATAGTATTCATCGTTAACTCTTCACTTAACTTTTATAAGTACATGCTTTCAGTTCTTAGTTTGGACCCATATTATATGAGATACCTATTAATCTATGAAATTTTGGACATTCATTGATAGTGTGCATTGTATGGACATGGCTTTATTGAATATCAATGAAAAATACATACTTTTTTATTTAAAATGTGTATATCTTTAATTTTTGTACTTGCCAAGTTTTTCACAATTTATTCCCAATTCAATTCAAACACATTGGTCTTTTTCCCCACAGAGTCTTTGTCAATTCCAATTCTTGATAATTTTTATATGGAAGGGACTGGTGCAAATCATTCCAGTTGTAGACAACTGGCTAGCATGGAAGATTGGTAATGGGGAACAGATGAGACTGGAGTCTAATCCATGGGCTGGATGTGAGAACACCTATACTCTATCAAAAAAAATCTTAACTCTTTTACATGAAAGTAATTATTTAAGGTGTCCAAAGTGTTAGTCTTGTGACTACAAATATCTAGCAACAATGATGGATCAAAACCAATAAGGTAGGACTTTAAGGTAACAATTCAGATCAATTGAAGCCTTGATTAGAAGTAATGTAAGAATCACAAAGGAAGAAGATGAAATAGTATGATCTAAAAATCCTTCAGTGGATAAATATATTTCCAAATTAGGGTACAAAGAAACATTTTCCAATGAGGCTCAATAGTCAAAATGATAAGTCCTAATGGTGGAAACCACTATGGAAAAAATAATTTCCATGTGGGTGGCCATAAGGAATAACAACTGACTTGCGAAATACTCCAAAACAAGAGCAGAAAGGTACCTAAGAGGTGTGCTTTATGGTACTGGGGACAAAATAAATGCAAGGATGGTTCCTTACTATCAACAAATATCACTTCCTTATCCACAACATAAGATAGTCTTCAATGCTATATGATAAATGATTGAATCCGACCTATTCTTCATAGTTTTTTGTCAAAACATTGTAGAGTGAATACCATATACATCTACTTGATAAGGATTGATAGAATAGATATATTATACAGGATGGATGATCAATATTGTCCCCCATTTTCAAAATATTAAAAATTATGTATGCTCTTTTCTCCACGATTCTTACAGTCCTATACAGAGAACTGAACGGTACAGAAGATACTCTAGTAGATTCTTACAGTCGTATACAGAGAAATGAACACTACAGAAGATACTCTAGTAAAAAAAAGGTCTATTGTAAAACTTGAGAAACAATTTTCATAATAGGAAGTCTGTCTCGAAAGAGCTAAAATTTCATTCCACGGTAAAAAAAAGTAAAAATTGTCAAAATAACAAATCACGAAGGGGATTGAAAGATAATGAAATGTCGGAATACATGCAAACAGTTAGGTTTCAGAGGATAAAGTACAGAACCTTGGCATCCATGCAGTCAACACTCTAAGAATAATATTTGTTGGGATTAACAAGGACAGATCCTTTGGACATACCCACAGAAATATAATTCATATGCACAGCTAGAGCTTGTGGAGAACCATGATCCCTCCTGAACATTTGTGATGCAAGTTCCTGTGAAAGATAGCTCATGAATCAATTTGTAAATGACCTCTTGCTGTAGGTCCTCGTTGGATACCCTCAAGTTTCATCAATTGTGCTGCAGCTCCCTCTTCCCAGTGCAATCCAAAATATGCATCTCTCTTTTCAAGTTCTTCCGCCAAGTCCAATGGCTTAAGAGAGTCTCGGACCTTTTTTCCACTTTTCCTTCCAGGTCGGCCATGTTCCATTTTTCCCCTTTTTCATCTTCAACATCATCAACAATCCTTTCATTTTTAAGCAGCAAATGCCGAAGGCTTACCAGCAAAATCCAAGAATGCAGACTTCTTCATGCTCAAACTAAGCCTCAATTCAACGAATTCTCAAGCTGACTGAACTTTGTTGGAAATTTCAGTTTTTTGAAATCCATTATCTATTGAATGCAAGGGATTTCCCCTTTCCTCTAAATTTGAACTAGATGAATCAGTGGAAACTGTAGTTTTCTAATATTTTTTTTCCATTCTTTCCATCAAATGCAAGGGCTTGCCTTTTTCCTCTAAGTTTGAATTAGACGCATCAGGGTCATAAGAATTACATCTCTCATATCCAATTTTCAATCTGTCTGTAATTGAAAACGAACTTGAATGTTCTTCAAATTTCTTCAGTTTCTTTGAACCTTTCTCGACCCAGTCCACATTGTTTTCATCGTTTTCCTGCCTTTGACGTGTGAAACTAGGGTTTCTAAAGAGAAAAGGTTTTGTAGTCTCGTCATCAGGATATCTTTGAGGCTACGATTGAGCCCCTGCAAATTTCTCACATCATCGTCGCTGCTCTGCTGTTCAATGAAAGAATCCAAGTCAAAGTCATTCGAGGCTGGAGCCATGGCAGATCAAGAATTTTTCATACAAACACTGAGCTTCGTCATCATTTATGACCTTCCTTTAAACATAATTTTTTCTCTGACCTGCAATTTTTTTGTCACTGAGCCATCCTTGTTGAAGTACAACTCCTTTTCCATAGCTCTTGTATTAACTACCTTCTCTCTGTCGCATAATCTCAGAGTCCCTCTTCTGCTTGAGCGATTAAAGGAAATGGGTGAAAAAAATGAAAGAGAAGACAATTGTCTGCCATAATTATCAAACATTTCACCCAACTTCTTCCCCTTTCCATTGTTACCCAATGAGGTAGATGTGGAAATTGTTGTCATACTGCCCAAAGCAGAGGCCATCTTCTCTTATCCTAAATATATAATTACAAGATCTTCATATTAGTATGAACCTTAAAAAACATGACTCCCATTGCTAAAAACCACTTTTAAGTTGTAACAGGCAAACTAAACAACTATCGCAACTTTTGGCAACTTCCGGAGCATTAAGAGAGAAACAACCAAAGAGAAATACAACCACAATCCTCATTTTAATGAGACCGGACTATATATTTGCATTAAGATAATAGAAAGAAATCACGACTATATTAAAGCCAGCACAAAACAATCTTTAACCAGTGTCTCTCGCGGCCTTCAGGTTGCCATGCTAGAGGTTGCATATTTTTAATTTAAATTCTTGACCTCTCGTGCCCATCTATGAATGCATCCAATGGGATATCTACATAAAATTCTCCTTTATATCCCCAAAAACAAATTCCCTACTACAAGAGCACTAGTATTGATGGATCACCCCACACCATCCCACCCACTAGAAACGGTGAAAAAGGAAACCCGAGAAAACTTCTGAAATATCTCAAGATGACTATATGGGTGGTTCTTATGAATCAACCAACCATTTATAACATGCTCATCAATCCAAACCATGAGTATTATGTGACGATATTCAAGCAGGCACTGAATCGGATTTCTGAAGCTATGTTAGAGAAACCCTAAACTCTCACCGAAAATAGGTGAAATGTGGCACCACTCAGAGATTGACATGTGCCAATTGGTACAAGTGGTAGAAAATTGGCATGCTCAAACAATGAGGTGATGCAGGAATGACATGAGGGAGAAAATATCAGAAAAGCCCCAAATCTGGAGAACTAAAGCTCATCACCAACTTGAGATTGACAACTTTACATGATGTAACCTATGAAATAATAAATGGAGAAATCATAGTAACAATAAAGTAACCTGTGTAACAATAAAGTTGGATTCATCCTGGGAGTGGTAATGGGAGAAATCATAGTGAACAATAGGAAACATGTAGAGTTTATTACAATCAAATAGATGAAAAAAAACATACAAAAAACCTAGATAATAATCATGAACAAGCTTAATATTGAATTATGAACTGTAAAGGAACTTACAAAATGTGACATTACGAACCTGGTCAAGCACACAAGAAAAAATATCCTGGACATGACCCTGGTTGACAAGTTGTATTGCTCATGATGCAAGAGGATTTGTACCTACACTGCCAATTCAATCAAAATCCATCATTATCTATACAATAAATACAAGTAATTGATGTAGTATTTTTTACTCTAAGATGCATTCTTATGATAATGTTAGAACATATGTTGAAAATGTCAAAACATACCTAAATAAGCTCCTCTTCATTTCAAGAACAATTTATTGGAGTCGCATGAACTTGGAACAAGCCTCCCACGATCTGAAAGAGTAGAAACTAAGTCAACAGTGACTTTTTTGTTGCTACGCTGGATCAAGGGAGGTTTGCTCCAAGATTAAATCGCTCCAATAAATTATTCTCTACTAAACAGGGCCAACCACGTGAAGGTGGAAGCTCTTATGGCCCCTCCCCCCCCCTCACATCACTCTCAATTCCCCAATACCCCATCTATATTTCATTTTTTACTTTCATGAGCATAAAAAAAAATATTCAATAACTAGTAAAAAAACAATTCAACAAAAAGTACGCAAGGAAACATTGCAATTAATGCTTGACATAAAAATAGTATGATAAATGAGTTTTTTATATAACGCAAAAAACGTTCCAAGTATGGTAACGTTTGTCTTATAATAATACAATATGTTACATTATCAAATTTTATTTTTCTTCTTCCTATTTCTAAAGCTCCTAATTACATCATCAATATCATCGTGTTTTGCTCCTGTTTCATGCCTTTCGACCTGCACTGCTGACCTAGTTGCGTAGTCACGATGTCTGGTCTCATCCAGTGACGAGGAATCACCTACAAAAACAGATAATATTAAATTTTAATTGTCAGTTTTTAAATATCATTGAACTAGTTCGGTAATATTAATGAAAAAAATTGCAATGAGATTATTTACCTGGTGCACCAGTTGTCGCCGCTGACCTAGTTACGTAGTCACGATGTCTGGTCTCATCCAGTGACGGGGCATCGCCTACAAAAACAAATAATTTTAAATTTTAATTGTCAGTTTTTAAATATCATTGAACTAGTTTGGTAATATTAATAAAAAAATTGCAATGAGATTATTTACCTGGTGCACTAGTTGTCGCCGCTAACCTAGTTGCGTAGTCACGATGTCTGGTATCATCCAGTGACGGGGCATCGCCTACAAAAACAGATAATATTAAATTTTATTTGTCAGATTTTAAATATCATTGAACTAGTTCGGTAATATTAATAAAAAAAATTGCAATGAGATTATTTACCTGGTGCACCAGTTGTCGCTGCTGACCTAGTTGTGTAGTAACGATTTCTGGTCTCATCTAGTGACAGGGCATCACCTACAAAAATAGATAATATTAAATTTTAATTGTCAGTTTTTAAATATCATTGAACTAGCTCGGTAATATTAATAAAAAAAATTTCAATGAGATTATTTACCTGGTGCACCAGTTGTCGCTGTTGGGACTGTTGCCCTGTCTTCCTCTTTGGTGGTAAGATCCTCAAGGGAAACATTCTCTGTCATTTAAAAAAAAAACGTTATAAGGAAAACCATCAAGGTATAATTAGAAAAAATTATAAGTGGAAATTAATTACCGTCACGGCCCTCACTGATAGTAGCATTGTCGGCCTGGTCACCACTACAATGATCAAGTTGCACGTGAGGATCATCTACATCTGGCTCTAAACTGGGTTATTTTCCTTGTCGGTAGTGCTGCTCCCCTTAT